>JASAUF010000524.1:0-2511814 GCA_030180095.1 Magnolia changhungtana | reverse complement strand
GGATGCAATTCGAGAGGACCCACGATGGACCCGGGGTATCAGTGGCACCCTGGGAGGGGGGAGGCCACCGCCCTACCCCGGTGGCACCGCGGTCAGTCCAGAGGATAGCGGCGGCACCACGCCTACCGCGGTGCACAGCGGTCTGGTCTGTCCTGGCCAATCGGGCCGATGCGGGCCACGTCAGGCTGACCCCTAGACACGTGTGGGGCCCACAAAATCTCGTAGGGACCCCTATCTCTTTCCCTTTTGCCCCCTCTTTCATTTCCTATTCCTCTAAGTCTTCCTCCCCCTCAAAAATCCCAAATTTCTCTCTCAAATCTTCCCTCCATTCTTCCATTTCTCCATTTACCTTCACATCACACACCCCTCCGCTGTTTTCAGCAAACCCCCTCTTCTATCTCACTCGTTTCCTACGATTTGAGTGCACCAAATCCTATTTTTGTGGCTCAACCTCTCACAACTCAACAATCTACCTTAATCCAATGCTTTATTCTACTCCAGTGGCCCTTTTCGAACTCGTGGCAGCCATATTCTCCATTTCCACCATTCTTTCCCTCATGGGAAAGAGAAAGGGTACCGTAGAGGAAGCCGGGCCTAGTCACCCAACCCATCCAAGGAGGAGGACGAATGCCGAAGCCAGCACAAGCACCACTCATGAGCACAGGTCGAAGAGGGACCTCGATCTCCAAATCCCAATTGAGAGAGTGCTACCGATAGGCTTCGAATACGGTCGGTTTTGTGACCTCAGGGTTGTACTGGAAGCTCACGTAGATGAGAGGCTGTTTGGGTTACACCTGATTATGGACCGCTTGGTGGACGTTGAGTGGGGTCCCATGTTTGACGCTAAGTCTCACGCATGTGAGAATACGATTCGTGCTTTCTACGCCCATATCCGAGACCCATCGCTAGAACCTTTACAGTTTACTATTTTCCTCGCAAGGCGGGATTACACAGTCAACGTGGACGTAGTGTCCCGGGTGATGGGAATCCCATGTGGTGAAGTAAATGTCAATGAGGATTATTTCAAGAGTGTGCAAGAAAGAGACCATCGTACGCGATATCTTTGTGGCCGACTTGTTCCCTGGACCAACGGTAACTACCTCCCATCGACGATATTGACGGATGATTTCTATATACTTCACTACATTTTCACGTATAATGTGCATCCACGGTGGGGCAACCGCACTGAATGCACCCGTTTGATGGTAGACTTCCTGTACAGGGTTGGACATTGAGATAAGTTGTTCCTGCCCATGTTCGCCTTATTCCAGATAATCCAAACCACTCGATCTGTCAGAAATGACGTCTCACTCCCGTTCGGCCATCTGGTATGTAAGATTGCTCGAGAGGTCGGCTATAGACTTAACATGGATGATGTTGCGCCAATCCGGATCATAAGAAATGCTATGCTTAATAACATGGGGATCGGCCCTCGGTAACGCCAAACCCTACTCGACAAGTATGGAGAGGAGTCTGATAGTGAGGAGGAGGAAAGTATTGATCTAGATGAGGAGAGTGAGGAAAGAAGTGGTGATGGGATAGAGGAGGAAGAAGAAGAGGCCTAGGATACGGAGGAGAGCTCCCCTCCTACTCCACCAGAGCAGGACGGGGATCGGTTGACACGTACTCGTGGGCCTTTGGTCCTTAGGCCTCGACCAAATATGCCGAGTAGGCCATTCCTCAGCAAAAGGCCTCACACAAACTCTCCTCCTGGGATGTCAGCACCATTAGCTCCGATGCGGCGACTGGGCATGATATGCACTTATTGTGGGAGGCCAGGCCACCCTGCAGAGAGATGTTTCACGCGTATGAGAGACAATGGGTTCTCGCCACCGCAGAAGATCGACCGCACTCGTCCTCAGGCCATTTCAGCACCACCCCTGTGTACTATCCCTGCACATCCATCCTTCCGACCCCCTGTCCCTCGATTTAGGCCACCTTAGTGACCTATGGTGCCTCAACCCAATCGACCTCAGCAGGCATGTGTTCATGCGCTTACAATAGAAGAGCCAGAGACCACACCTTCAGCACCTATGGCCTTCGAGGTCACTGCACATGTTCAAAGTACTCCTGTCTTTTTATTGGTGGACACTGGGTCTACTACCTCCATCATTTCATGTGTGGCAGTTAAGCATCTAGCTTTACATACGACTCCCACGAGGGGAGTGAGACTCACTACTGCTACCGGGACTTTTTCGGATGTCACACGGATGTGTGAGGGTTACTGAGTAGATTTGGGTAGTAGAACAGTATTTGTTGACCTCATTGTCTCATCACTATGGCACTATGACATTATTCTCGGTATGGACTGGCTCACCGAGATGAAGGTAGAGATTAATTGTGATAATCGGGTCGTGACAGCCAATGGACCTGACGGCACGGTCTTCACTTTTCCAGTACAGGTTAGTTGGCCATGTCGTGTTGGATGTTACGCCACTTTACTAAAGCATGTTGATGGGCCGACATTAGGAAACATGCCAGTGGTTCAGAAATTTTCAAATGTGTTCAGGACGATCCCTGGATTACGTCCTCGGCGTGAGATTGATTTTACTATTGATCTTGTGCCTGGTGCGACCCCCATTTCATTACCTATGTATTGGATGCCTCCATGTGAGATGGAGGAACTGAGGAAACAAATTGATGAACTGGTAGAGAAGGGCTTCATACGACCCAGTGTGTCTCCTTGGGAGCACCTGTGTTGTTTATCAAGAAGAAAGATGGGTCGCTACGATTATGTAAGTAATTGACCATGAAGAACAAGTAGTAATTGACCACAAGAGCCTTCGCTATATATTCACTCAGCGGGACCTGAATATGAGGCAGTGATGATGGTGGAGACTTTGAAGGACTTCAAGTTCGAGGTTTCCTACCATCTTGGCAAGACCAACCTTGTGGCAGACGCATTGGGCCGCAAGAAGGCATTAGTACTTGCGGCTCCATTGATGGTTGAGGAATGGCACATGGTGGAGTTCGTTTGGGACTTCGAGCAGAAACTCACTGTGGATGAGCCATTCGTGAGTGTTTCACACATTTGGGTGTGGTCACTTATGGATGACAGGATTATCGAAGCCCAGAAGGGCGATGCGCGATTGTTTAAGCTTCGAGAGCGAGCTAGCGATGACGAGGACTCCGAGTGGAGAGTTGGCACAGATGGGGGCCTATGATACCGTGGCCGCCTATGCGTTCCAGACATTCATGACTTGAGACAGGAGATTCTCGAGGTTGCCCACAGATAGAAGCTTGCGATGCATCCTGGTAGCATGAAGATGTATTAGGACATGAAGAGGTCGTATTGGTGGGACAATATGAAGGCTCATATAGCAGAATATATCTCCCGTTGTCTCACATGCCAGCAGGTCAAGGCTGAACATCGCCGATCTCCTGGACTGCTTCAGCCCATGCCCATAGCTGAATGGAAGTGAGACTTCATCTCTATGGATTTCATATCAGGGCTACTGAAGACAAGGGACATGATTCCATTTGGGTGATCATCGACTGGTTGACAAAGTCGGCTCATTTCCTTCCAATCAGAGTTTCGAACTCTGCAAACGATTTGGCCAGATTGTACATTAAGGAGATAATGCGTCTACATGGAGTTCCCTTGGAGATCATGTTGGACAGAGACACGCAATTCACATCTATCTTCTGGACTCGTATCCAGGAAGCGATGGGTGTGAAGTTGAAATTTAGTATCGCATTTCATCCACAGACCGACGGGCAGAAAGAGCGAGTGAATCAGATTTTAGAGGACATCCTGCGGGCCTGTGTTTTAGACTTCAAGGACAGTTGGGATGACTGTCTCCCGTATGCAGAGTTCGCTTATAATAACAGTTTTCAGGCGAGTATTGGTATGGCTCCTTACGAGGCCTTGTATAGGCGCCCTTGCCGAGCACCACACTACTGGGCAAATGTTGGCGAGCATAGTTTGATTGGCCAAGAGTTAGTACAGGTGACCTCAGAGAAGATCGATATTATCAGGCGTCAACTTCTTACAGCACAGAGCAGACAGAAGAGTTATGCCGATACAAGGCGGCGACCGCTTGAGTTTGAGGTTGGAGACCATGTATTCCTCCGGGTTTCTCCCATGAAAGGAGTCCTTCGGTTTGGCACGAAGGGAAAACTTACACCGCAGGTCATTGGCCCATTCCAGATACTTAACCGAGTGGGTGTGGTGGCGTACCATCTTGCTTTGCCCACACCACTTGTGGGAGCGCATAGCGTATTTCATGTTTCCATGTTAAAGAAGTACATTCCTAATCCTTCCCATATCATCAAGTGGGAGCAGGTACAGTTGAGCGAGGACGCTATGTATGTATTGCATCCGACACGTATCCTAGACAAGAAGGAGCAGGTGTTGCGTAGCAAGGTCATCCCACTTGTGAAGGTACTATGGACACATTAGACGGAGGAAGAGGCTACTTGGGAAACTGAAGCCGAGGTCAGAAAGAACTACCCTCAGATTCTCGAGGAGTACGAAAATGTACTAATTTCGAGGACAAAATTTTTCTTTAAGGGGGGTAGATTGTAACGTCTCAGAAAATTCCATACAAAGACCTGAGTACCACCTCAGGCAGAAATCACTCAGGATCAAATCCTTTAGGAATTAAACAAAGTTAACTAAGTGCTAAACTAGATTAGCTGCAAAATCCGCTTGATCCACTTTAAATACAATCTGCAAGACCTAAAACTTGTAGAATCAGTGACGCTAGTTTACCCAAAAATCTAGGATCAATCTCATTACCCAGTTACTCTCGGAAGCACATTGAAACTCCGTATCGGATCTGGACCGCACGTCAAAAGTTCGATGACCACAAGATTAAGCGTTTAGGACCGCCTTGCTGGGCTTGATAACCATCTCGGACATCAAATCCAGATAGTGTCCCGGGGCTATTCACTTTAGCCCGGAGTGAAGAGTGTGAGAAGACGTGGATTTCTTTAGAAATTAAATCTCATTTAAGTAATCTGAGACTTGTCACTTATGGGCCTGATATAAGAAATCAGACCGTCAGAATCTGACCCAAATACACCCTCGGATTAGGGGAAATTTCATACACAGGTCGGTGTACTTGTAACCCTAATTTAGTTTCGGTGACCGTTGAACTGAAACTGGTCCGCCACGTGTGATATGGAAACCTGACTGGAATGAAAACTTAACTCGACCTAGATCCATAGTCAGTAAGCTTAAGTCCGACCTTTGGCTCAAGGGGGGGCTCCAGAAGTACTCCGTTGAGCTGAAACAGATGCCCTTTGGATATAACCTAAGTATACCTTGGCCCTAGGGCCAATTACATCAGTTTTAGGCCTATATAAGGACCTTAAACCCTCTCTCATTCACACCATACGAATTTAAGAAAACCCTAGGAGAGAGAAGAGAGTAAAGTGAGAGAAAGTGAGAGTGAAGTTGGAATCATTCCTGGGAATCGATCCCTCCTATTCTCCGTGTCTTTCCATCTCTACCATATCGCTTTTCCGGCGATTCTGATTCTATTTTTGGGTAAGAAATCCTAATCCTAATCAGTTCTAGAGATTCAACTAGTGTAAGTGACGGAATAGCTAACATATTTCATGTCATAGGTTGCCATTCTGCCATTGATAAAGACTTGGTGTTTACACTGAGTCCGTT
The DNA here is from genome assembly GCA_030180095.1 of Magnolia changhungtana. Taxonomy (NCBI): domain Eukaryota; kingdom Viridiplantae; phylum Streptophyta; class Magnoliopsida; order Magnoliales; family Magnoliaceae; genus Magnolia; species Magnolia changhungtana. Next base: position 2,506,191 of record JASAUF010000524.1, on the reverse strand, counting down.
ACTCGCTTCTACGACACAAGGAGTGGACTATAGGCATATAGGTTAAGGTTTTCAAAGCTTTCAATGTTAGATAATGATAGATTCATGATCTGGATGTTATTTCACATGCAAAATGAGATGTTCATTTTGCGATTCAGTTACGTATGCAAATTATGGTGTTTAGTGTATTCTCTATATTTATAGAAAATACGATATATGTACAAAAAATGAAATTGTGTTTGCCATGATTAATTACTGTGTGTATATGTTATATATATGTGTAATACTTACTTGGCGAAAGAATTCACCCTAATACATGTTTTGGTTAATATACGTTACGTATGTTAAATAAGTGAGTCTAAGTGTTTGTGAAAATGCTTGTATGAGTAAGTACTTAGATGATAGTGTTTTAGGTAGGTGTTGAGATAAGATTCTCAACTACCTTAGAGGTGTATATGATTTCCTCCATGCAAGTTGTTTAATTTAATCGCTTATTTATGAAATGTATGTGTTTGTGCTTCCTTCTTATAGTGTGCTTTATAACATGTTTGTTAACATGTTTGAGTTATTTCTTAACTCTGCTTTGACTATTATACATGCTTTCTGGTTAAGGCATGAATGTGATTGGGGCTATGTGATAGTCTAGGCAATCGGTAACAGGATTGAAGTCATGGCTAAGATTCGTTCACCACGTAGGACGTGTTTGACGAACCCGAGTCGTGTGTTGGTCGTCGGCAGTGGTTAGGCCACACGAAGTGCTTATGCACTTCATGTTGATCGATACAATGTGCGCTCGTACTAGTCGAGGCCGTCAAGTAACTCGATGTGCCGATGTATGTTCACCATGTATGGAGGTTATTGCTTGAACCTAAGGTACCAAACTCACTAGTGAAATCCCGTCTAACCTTGGTACCTCGATCCGCTAAGACTCATGAACTGGACATGGTGGTATGGGACACTGTAGTCGACCTGTCGGCCTACGCTGGGGTGACGAGCCTCCCCGTAGTGACCAGTGAGCAACCCTGTAACATCCTGGATTTTTGTCAACCTGGAATTAGATGTTCTTAGGCAATGAGTCGATCCTAACACCTTATTAACTTGTACGAACTCAATCCCATAGTCAATTCAGGTTTTTAACCCATTTCCTTCACAATCTCCCATTTCACCTTTCACCACCGTGTTCTTTAAATGCTTCTAAGTACTTTAATATTAGGCATGAATCCTAAATTTTAGGTGATGAAGAACAATACTTTAGAAATCCGTACAAAGACCCGAGTATCACCTTAGGCAGAAATCACTTAGGATGAAATCCTTTAGGAATTAGACAAAATTAACTAAGTGCTAAACTAGATTAGCTACGAAATCCACACTAATCGCTTTAAATACGATCTGCAAGACCCAAAACTTGTAGAATCATTGACGCTAGGTTACCCTAAAATCTAGGATCAATCTCATTACCCGACTGCTCTTGGGAGCATCAAGAAACTCCGTACCAGATCTGGACAGCACGTCAAAAGTCTGATTAACGCGAAGTTAAACGGTTAGGACCACCTTGGTGGGCTTGAAAACCATCTCGAAAATCAAATCCAAATAGTGTCCCACGACTATTCACTTGAGCTCGGAGTGAAGAGTGTGAGAAACGTGAAATTATTTAGAAATAAATTCCAAATTTAAGTAATCTGAGACTTGTCCCTTACGGGCTTGATATAAGCAATCAGACCGTCAGAATCTGACCCAAATACACCCTCAGATCAGGGAAAATTTCCTACACAGGTCAATGTACTTGTGGCCCTGATCGAGTCTCAGTGACCGTTGAACTGAAACTGGTCCGCCACGGGCGATCTGTAAATCTGACCGAAACGAAAACTTAACTCGACCTAGATCCAAGGTCAGTGAGCTTATGTCCGACCTTTGGCTCAAGGGTGGCTTCCAGAAGTGCTCCGTTGAGATGGAACAGTCTCCCTTTGGACATAACCTAAGTATACCTTAGTCCTGAGTCTAATTTGGTGAGTTCTGGACCTATATAAAGACCTTAAATCCTCACTCTCTCATCCCATACGAATTTGAGAAAAACCTAGGAGAGAGAAGAGAGAAAAGAGAGAGAAAGTGTGAGAGTTGTGGGAGCATCTCCCTACCACTCTACCCTGCTGCTATCCGTGCCTAACCATCCCAATCTAATCGCTTTCCCGGTAATTTCGGATTCATTTCTAAGTAAGAAAACCCTAACTCTAACCTGTTTTAGGGTTTGAATTAATTCAAGTAGCGAAATAGCTAACGTATCCCGTGCTATAGGTTGATAAACTGTCGTATACTAAAGCGTTGAGATTCTATAAACTCTGTTACGCTTCTACGGCAAAAGGTGCGGACTTTAGAGGTATAGGTTATGGTTTTCAACGCTTTCAATGTCAGATAATGATAGATTTATGATTTGCATGCAATTGCACATGTACAATGTGCTGGCCGTTTCATTTTTCGGTTATACGTTAATTATGTTGAATATACTGTATTCCTCATATTTGTAGAAAATACCGTATATGTACAAATTTTGAAAGTATGTTAGCCATGATTAATTACTATATGAACATGCTATATATATGTATAATGCTCACTCGGCAAAAAGATTCACCCTAATACATGTTTTTGCTAATATACGCTATATATGTTAAAAGAGTGTGTTCTAAGTATTTGTGAAAATGAATGAATGAGTATAGAATTCGTATTCATGCTCGCCATGACTAATTGTCATGGATATATGATTGTTGTATAGGCGATACCCCTTTGACAAAAGGATTTGCCATAAATCACGTCACGGCCACTATATGCCATATATGTTAAAATGTGTAGCCCAAGTGTTTGTGGAAATGACTGAATGAATATGGAACTTGGATTCCTACTTGCCATGACTATTTGTCGTGGGTGCACGCGTGTTATAATTGGGGCAACTCCCTAGTGAAAGGATTTGGCATAATACCTATGTGATCAACATATGTCAAGTATGTTGAGGTATGTAGTCTAAAGTGTTTGTTGAAATGTATGAATGTGTAGTAGTTAGTAAATTGTAATGTATAAGGGTGTTGAGATATGAATCTCAACTCCTTTAACTATGTGCATGATTTCTTTAGATATCTGTGTAATTAGGAATTGAATATGTACAAACTCATGCTGATGTTGTACTTCATAGTATGCTCAACTGATTGTATGATTTTATTTATATAATGCATATGTTTAAATTCATGTTTAAGTTGTATTCCATATTTATGTAATGCATATGTGAAGGGTGATAGGGGGAGTGGTGTACAACATCATAGTATGCTCAACTGATTGTATGATTTTATTTATGTAATGCATATGTTTAAATTCATGTTTAAGTTGTATTCCATATTTATGTAATGCATATGTGAAGGGTGATGGGGGAGTGGTGTACAACATCATAGTATGCTCAACTGATTGTATGATTTTATTTATGTAATGCATATGTTTAAATTCATGTTTAAGTTGTATTCCATATTTATGTAATGCATATGTGAAGGGTGATGGGGGAGTGGTGTAACGAATCCATGCAACAGCCCTGACAGCCCTAAGCGGACAATATTGGATATTTGATTGTGTGATTTGAAATCTTAATCCATTACCGTTTTAACTATTTCGTAATTGAATGTGATTGGGGCTATTGTATAGTCCAGGCAATCGGTAACGGGATTGAATTTGTGGCTGAGATTCATTCGCCACGTGAGATGTGTTCGACGAACCTGAGTCGTACTTCGGTTGGCGATAGTGGTTGGCCACGCGAAGTGCTTATGCACTTCATATCGTTCAACTTGTCATGCGCTCGAGCTAGCCGAGCTCATCAAGTAACCCGATTTTTCTTATGTATGTTCACCATGTTTGGACGCCTTTGTTTGAACCTGAGGTACTAACCTTACCAGTGGAATCCCGTTAACTGTGATACCTCAATCCGCTAAGACTCATGAACCGGGCATGATGTTATGGGACATCGTGGTTGAGCTGTTGGCCTACGCTGGGGCCACGAGCCTCCCCGTAGTGACCATTGAGCAACCAGACTCGTGAGTCGATTATGATGGTATGGGACACTATATTCGAGCTGTCGGCCTACACTGCTTTGATGGGTGATGGGGGAGTGGTGCAATGATTTTGTGTAACAGCCCTGACAGTACCCGATGTAGTGACCTCGAGCATACTCTGAATCTACAGTGAGGCGACGAGCCTTCCCGTAGTAAACAGATTATAAACTAAGCCTGTATTAATAAGGTGATGGGGGAGTGGTGCAACGATTCTGTGTAACAGCCCTGACAGCCCTTGCAGTGACCTAGAACCACACTAGCGTATGAGATTATCTAGGATTAACGACCCTAGAATGGATCATTGTTTAGGAATGATATAAGGAAGGTACCTTAGTTTTCCAATACTGCTGTTTGAAATGGACTAATAACAACTCGGTAATCATGCTCATCATCGCATTGCATGTGCCTGGAAGATGTGGAGCACTGAGGGTGACAGCATGCCGCAGACTTAAGATGGTGTCGCATGAGGGAGTATGTTGGTGAGGGCATGCATCATAATCGCATCTAATCCTTTCATTAATTACAGTACTTAGGAATGTTGATTGTACTGCTTTATCATTACTGCTTGACTGAATTGATAACATGTTAACCTATGCTTTATTGTTCCACTGAGTTGATCACTCACTCCCACGTTATAGGACAGTGTTCTGAACACCCACCAGACTTTGTCTGAATGTAGATGGCGACGCTACTCCTGAGGCGGAGCTGGACTTTTGTGACGATGAGAATGCCTTCTCGTGTATGCTGTTTTCTGGTAGCTTCAAGTGAGTCGTGCCTTGATCGACGGGGTTACAGGGATGTTGACTAGATGACACTACACCTTTGGGTATATTTTTAAAATTGTACTTGTAATTCATTAACCAAGTAACATTATCACACTCTAGAGACTCGCCGCAGTTCATATATTTTATATATCTATCACAGTCTTCTGCTTGCAAATTTAACTGTCTCTGGAGTATGATATGCTGTTTTGGTATAATCCCATTCATGTTTCAATGCTCTCATCGTAATCATCATTATCTATGTGCATAAGTGATGCGTTGGAACTCGAGAGCTGAGCTTTACTCAACTCCCGATTTTCAGGGCTTTAGAAGATGGTATCAAAGCATGATTTGGATTAAACCGAACCTGGGTTATGGTCACACGATGCACTCCAACGCTCTCTGACTTATGAGGGAGTGACGGAACGTGGAAACAGTCATAGGTATCCCGATTTCGAGAATTAGCGAAGTTCACTGAAAACGGTCACTGAGATCGGGTCCATACTCATCCACGATCGCATGAGTCGACCCCAAACTACTTCTAAACCATCAAACGACGAGTGTAGATCACAAATCACCCCATCCCAGCCGTTAGAAATCGGTAAATACAAATATGTATCAGAAACTCCCCAAAACGACTCGAAATGGAGTCGGGGGCCAAAAGATCAATTCGGGGGGACCCACGATGGACCCGGGGTACATTTGGCCCTACTGCGGACAGTCCAGATGACTACGGCGGCGTTGTGCTCACCGCAGTCGACCGCGGTCCCCTTTGCCTAGGCTGGTCAGGTCGGTACGGGTCAGTGTCAGCTTGACCCCTGGACACATGTGGGGCCTGCGAAATTGCGTGAGGGCCCCTCTTTCTTGTCCGTTTGGCCCCTCCTTCATAAAACACCCCTCCAAGCCCTCCCTTCTTCACAAAACTTCTGATTTTTTACTTAAAATCGCCCCTCCAATGCTCCTTCCTCCATTTTCGAATACCACGCCCACCACCCTGTCGAAATCTATCTCCTTTGCTACCTACCCTCTCCATTTCTCTCTCATTTAAGTTCTTACACTCCATTTTGTGGCTCAACATCGTGTAAGCTCTCCAACCCATTCCATCTCTTCATTCTCTTTCTTTAATCCCTGTCATTTGGGCATGTACAATCTCTGTTGAGGCTCAAATCCGTGGAGACCCAAAGATCTCATTCCTATTCCTCCTTATCTTCGCTTTCTCATGGCTCTATTCGAGCTTATTATGGCCATATTTTCGATCTCCACCTTTCTTTCTCTCATGGGAAAGAGAAAGGGTACCCGTCCTCCTTTGCCAGACTTGGATGCCTAGTCATCCATGCCATTGTCTCGTAGTTGTTTGTTGCTGCGTTAGGATCTTTGTGTTTTCATGTTGATAGAATGTGTAGAATGTTTGACAAGTATGAACTCCTTCCACCCCTCCACCATTACTCCTCTTGGCCTCACCATTTCACACCATATGGGCACAACAATCCACATTTTTTTGTGTTCCATAACTTTCACAACCTCCAAATGTTGGGACATTTAGGGCCCGTTCGGCCAACTGCATTAGGTGAGTTCAAGGTGGATAAAATCGTAAAAGTAACAATAAATGTATGTGTAAGGTATGGTCCCTAGATTGGGTGTATCCCATGTTTTGTAATGCCATATTTGGAATGTATGCAATGAAAAGTATATCTCAGGTTTTCCTTCCCAATTTACACTTAGAAATTCTTCATCATGGGATATGGAAATCCCATCTCATACTTTCTAACATAACGCCCATTTTTCAAAGCCTATAAAATTAATCTCCACCCGCCCTCCTACCAAACATGCCACTCCCAATCCCGAAGTGGGATTAGCAATGCAAGCCCATTAAATACAACTTAAGACCACTGGCCAAATAGGCCCTTCGATTTTTGGACCTAGATCGGTGCTCCTAGATTTCGATAGACCTGACCGTATAGGAAATCTAACAAATTAATAATGTGAACCCCAGGATCCTGTTAGCTAGTATGAACATGTGTGAAATGCTCAAGCGTAGTTAAATTCAAGTTCGGGCAACATAATTCCGATCAGACAACTTTGACCCTAAGCGATAAGACAATTTCTTATATTATAAAGGGTATAAAATCATCTAGTGTATAAGCATAGACTTTGGATTACAACCAATGGATTACTGCTACTCCTAAATTAAGACTAGACTATTGGTTAGGCTAAGGAAGGTAAACGACTAATTAATTATGCTAAGCCAATTGAATAATAGACTTAGTTATTCGGCTTAACCGACTCAGACCCACTGCACAACTCTCCTTCCGTGTTGGCCCGACCACTTACAACCAAAAGTTTATAACTTCGTCTTTGAGAAGTATTAGGAGTATATAGCCGATAGAGACTTTGTCTTTTAGGCCTAAGGAATTGCCCAAATGGGCAACAAACAGTTAGGAATTAGGTCCCAAATTGCATGCCATGTCGGCATACATATTGTACATATAAACGTAGAAAGATATCCTGCCTGTTAAGCTAGACATGATTAAATAGGATAAGTCTGGACCGCGACAAAACTCCTTGGTAGAATTAGGTATCTTGCCTCAAACTCACACCTGCCACTGAATCAACCACAATACCCATCATCTTTAGCTCCTTTCTATAACCATAGGTACCAATGCCATAACACACATCAGCGATGAAAGGAAGACAAATGTATTGGAAAATTGTATCCCATTTCCTGTCAAGGATAGGTCCTTAATTGCACCTTGAACCTTGGAGGTAGAAATAAATTTTTAAGGGGGATAGAACATTATGAGCCCAATCTAGTTAGGTTGGCTAATACACCTCTTTGATCTGGGTGGCGCAACGGAAACGTGGTGGACCCTTGTCCCACTGGCCCAGGATCGAATGGAATTGATCCAGACTATACGTAAGGATAGGTCACTACATAGGATTTGAATCTCCCTTAGAATGTCAGTAATGAAGTCATCGAAGGAAAGCAATTAGGATTCAAGTATTAAATCAATTCGTACTAAAAAATAGGCCTAACAATGGGTATGAGATGAATTACAATAGCCAAGGTCAACGTATCTACAACTGTGCTTGTTAAATACGAACATAATAGAAGCCCTAACAAGTTCTACTATGAGAAACCGTTTTAGGATGATCTAATATTATTTGACTCACCATTTCCTTAGACATAGATAATAACGAGGACTCTCTCAGACCAAGACCTAAAGGGCAACCCGAGAAATAGGACATTTGAACCTTTCAATGATGGACATTCCCTACGTTTTTAGAGTGATCGGACTATGGAATTACTGAAATATACAACTGCGAAGCATTCACTGCTTGACCAAATTCTTAATCCTGGGCGACTACCAATGGACTCACTGCTTGGCCAAGCAGAAGACCAGGATCTACCAGGACTGGGAAGGGAAACGATGAGCTTTCTACCCTAGCCAGGTAGATGATCGATGTATCGGGATCAAGCCCACTATAACCGTCTCTCCGTATTGGTCAAACATTAAAAACAGCTATCTTACTCTAACTAGTTGGGAATCGAAGTTAAGACTCCAAATAGGGCAAGAAATATATTGTAGCAAACCATCAGGATAAAAGCAAGGGATAAAGAAATAAATTTTTAAGGGGGATAGCCTAAAATGTACTAAACTAGTATGCACAAGATACACCCTACCACCCATAGAGACTTGAAATCAATAAGTTTTAGGCAAATGAAATAATAGAATTCTTACTTATTACCCTTAGCCAATTTTGGGGATGAAATTATTTTAAGGGGGGTAGATTTTAACATCCCGGATTTTTGCCAACCTGGAATTAGACGTCCTTAGGCAATGGGTCGATCCTAACACCTTATTAACTTGTCAGAACTCAATCCCACAGTCTAAAATCGCTTTTTAACCCATTTCCTTCACAATCTCCAATTTCACCTTTCACCACCGTGTTCTTTAAATGCTTCTAAGTACTTTCATATTAGGCATGAATCCTAAAGTTTAAGTGATAAAGAATAATACTTTAGAAATCCGTACAAAGACCCGAGTATCACCTCAGGCAGAAATCACTCAGGATCAAATCCTTTAGGAATTAGACAAAATTAACTAAGTGCTAAACTAGATTAGCTACGAAATCCGCACTAATCTCTTTAAATACGATCTTCAAGACCCAAAACTTGTAGAATCATTGACGCTAGGTTACCCTAAAATCTAGGTTCAATCTCATTACCCGGCTGCTCTCGGGAGCATCACGAAACTCCGTATCAAATCTGGACCGCGCGTTGAAAGTCTAATTAACGCGAAGTTAAACGGTTAGGACCACCTTGCTGGACTTGACAACCATCTCGAAAATCAAACCAAATAGTGTCCCACGAATATTCGCTTGAGCCCGGAGTGAAGAGTGTGAGAAACGTGAAATTATTTAGAGATAAATTCCAAATTTAAGTAATCTGAGACTTGTCACTTGCGGGCTTGATATAAGCAATTAGACCATCAGAATCTGACTCAAATACACCCTCAAATCAGGGAAAATTTCATACACAGGTCAGTGTACTTGTGACCCTGATCGAGTCTCAGTAACCGTTGAACTGAAACTGGTCCGCCATGGGCGATTTGTAAATCCAACCAAAATGAAAACTTAACTCGACCTAGATCCAAGGTCAATGAGCTTAAGTCTGACCTTTGGCTTAAGGGGGGCTTGCAGAAGTGCTCCGTTGAGATGGAACAGTCTCCCTTTAGACATAACCTAAGTATACCTTGGTCTTGAGTCTAATTGGTGAGTTCTGGACCTATATAAGGACCTTAAACCCTCACTCTCTCATCCCATACGGATTTGAGAAAAACCTAGGAGAGAGAAGAGAGAAAAGAGAGAGAAAGTGTGAGAGTTGTGGGAGCATCTCCCTACCACTCTACCCTGCTGCTATCCGTGCCTAACCATCCCGATCTAATCGCTTTCCCGGCGATTCCGACTTCATTTCTAGGTAAGAAAACCCTAAATCTAACCTGTTTTAGGGTTTGAATTGGTTCAAGTATCGAAATAGCTAACGTATCCCTTAGGTTGATAAACTGCCGTATACTAAAGCGTTGAGATTCTTTCGACTCTGTTACGCTTCTACGGTAAAAGGTGCAGACTTTAGATGTATAGGTTATGGTTTTCAACACTTTCAATGTTAGATAATGATAGATTCATGATTTGCATGCAATTTCACATGTACAAAGTGCTGTCCGTTTCGTTTTTCGGTTATACGTTAACTATGTTGAATATACTGTATTCCTCATATTTGTAGAAAATACCGTATACGTATAAATTTTGAAAGTATGTTAGCCATGATTAATTACTGTATAAACATGCTATATATATGTATAATGCTCACTCGGTGAAAGGATTCGCCCTAATACATGTTTTTGCTAATATACGCTATGTAGTTAAAATAGTGTGTTATAAGTGTTTGTGAAAATGACTGAATGAGTATAGAATTCGCATTCGTGCTCTCCATGACTAATTGTCATGGAGATATGATTGTTGTATAGGCGATACCCCTTTGACGAAAGGATTTGCCATAAATCACGTCACGGCCACTATACGCTATATATGTTAAAATGTGTAGCCCAAGTGTTTGTGGAAATGAGTGAATGAATATGGAACTTGGATTCCTGCTTGCCATGACTATCTGTCATGGGTACATGCGTGTTGTAATTAGGGCAACTCCCTAGTGAAAGGATTTGGCCTAATACCTATGTGATCAACATATGTCAAGTATGTTGAGGTATGTAGTCTAAAGTGTTTGTTGAAATGTCTGAATATGTAGTAGTTAGTAAATTGTAATGTGCATGATTTCAACTCCTTTAAGTATGTGCATGATTTCTTTAGATATCTATCTGATTAGGAATTAAATATGTACAAACTCATGCTTATGTTATACTTCATAATATGCTCAACTGATTGTATGATTTTATTTATGTAATGCATATGTTTAAATTCATGTTTAAGTTGTATTCCATAAAGGCCGTGAAGGGTGATGGGAGAGTGGTGTAACGATTCCGTGCAACAGCCCTGAAGCCCTAAGCGGACAATATTGGATATTTGATTGTGTGATTTGAAATCTTAATCCATTACCGTTTTAACTATTTCGTAATTGAATGTGATTGGGGCTATTGTATAGTCCAGGCAATCGGTAACAGGATTGAATTTGTGGCTGAGATTCATTCACCACGTGAGATGTGTTCGACGAACCTGAGTCGTACTTCGGTTGGCGATAGTGGTTGGCCACGCGAAGTGCTTATGCACTTCATGTCGTTCAACTTTTCGTGCGCTCGAGCTAGCTGAGCTCGTCAAGTAACCCGATCTGTCTTATGTATGTTCACCATGTTTGGATGCCTCTGTTTGAACCTGAGGTACTAACATTACTAGTGGAATCCCGTTAACCGTGGTACCTCGATCCGCTAAGACTCATGAGCCGGGCATGGTGGTATGGGACACCGTGGTCGAGCTGTCAGCCTACGTTGGGGACACATGCCTCCCCGTAGTGACCATTGAGCAACCAGACTCGTGAGTCGATTATGGTGGTATGGGACACTATATTCGAGCAGTCAGCCTACACTGCTTTGATGGGTGATGGGGGAGTGGTGCAATGATTCTGTGTAACAGCCCTGACAGCCCTGATCGTACCCGGTGTAGTGACCTCGAGCATACTCTGAATTTATAGTGAGGCGACGAGCCTTCCCATAGTAAACAGAGTATAAACTAGGCGTGTATTGATATGGTGATGGGGGAGTGGTGCAACGATTCTGTGTAACAAGCCTCACAGCCCTTGCTGCGACCTATTACCACACTATCATATGAGATTATCTAGGATTGACGACCCTATAATTGATCATTGTTTGGGTATGATATAAGGAAGGCACCTTAGTTTCGTAATACTGCTGTTTGAAATGGACTAATAACAACTCGGCAATCATGCTCATCATCGCATTGCATGTGCCTGGAAGATGTGGAGCACTGAGGGTGACAGCATACCACAAACGTAAGATGGTGTCGCACGAGGGAGTATGTTGGCAAGGGCATGCATCATAATTGCATCTCATCCTTGCATTAATTACAGTACTTAGGAATGTTGATTGTACTGCTTTATCATTACTGCTTGACTGAATTGATAACATGTTAACCTATGCTTTATTGTTCGACTGACTTGATCACTCACTCCCACGTTACGGGACAGTGTTCCGAACACCCACTAGACTTTGTCTAGATGTAGATGGCGACGCTACTCCTGAGGCGGAGCTGGACTTTTGTGACGATGAAAATGCCTTCTGGTATATGCTATTTTATGGCGGCTTCAAGTGAGTCGTGCCTTGATCGACAGGGTTACAGGGATGTTGACTATACGACACTACACCTTTGGGTATATTTTGAAATTGTACTTGTAATTCATTAACCTGGTAATATTATTACACTTTGGAGACTCGTCACAGTTCATATATTTTATATATCTATCACAGTCTTCCGCTTGCAAATTTAACTGTCTCTAGAGTATGATATGTTGTTTTGGTATAATCCCATTCATGTTTCAATGCTCTCATCATAATTATAATTATCTATGTGCATAAGTGATGCGTTGGAACTCGAGAGCTGAGCTTTGCTCGACCCCCAATTTTCAGTGCGTTACAAACCCAGACTCATGAGCCAAATACAGTGGTATGGGACACTGTATTTGAGCTATCGGCCTACAATGTTTTGATGACAAAGCCGTGTTGGGTGATGGGGGAGTGGTGTAACGATTCTGTGCACAGCCCTGGCAGCCCTAGTCGTGCTCTTTGTAGTGACCTCTAACATACTCTGAGTCTATGTAGAGGCGACAACCCTTCCGTAGCATCTAGAGTATAAACTAGGCCTGTAATGATTTAGCGACGAGCCCATTATAATGACCTAGAACCACAACATCGTATGAGATTTACTAGGACTGACGACCCTAGAATGGATCATTGTTTGGGAATTGAAATAAGGGAGGTACCTTAGTTTCCCAATCCTGCTATATGAAACTTGGTAATCATATGCATGCACTGCATTACGTGTGCGTTCAGGGGTTGTAGGTCAAGCACTGAGGCAGTGTTGTCATGCGTGAACGTGAGATGAAGTCGCTGAGGGAGCGTAGGCGAGGGCATGCATCATACATTCATGCCATTCTTGCATTAACAAGAGTACTTAGGAATGTCTGATTTACTGCTTGACCGAATTGATAACATGCTAACCTATGTTTTATTGTTCCACTGAGTTGATCACTCACTCCCACGTTATGGGATGGTGTTTTAAACACCAACCAGACTCTGTCTTGATTTCAGATGATAGTGTGACTCTTGAGGTGGAGCCTGATTATTACGACGATCAGGATGAGTACTCTTACATGCATTTCTATGATGGATTCGCATAAGCTCTGCTGTTCGGCGGGGCTACAGGGTTGTATTACAGTTGAACTATTTTTGCGACTTTTGACTTCTGTAATATTACATGTAATATTTTACGTGCACAGTGACTTAGTGTTATATTCATACTCTGGAGATCGATTGTGATCTTTTTGATTTGTATACGTTTATTTATATTTTTTAATCTTCCGCTTGCGTTTTACAACTTGATCTGGAGTATGAATTATTGTTTTGGTATAATCCCACTCATGATTAATGCACTAACACAGACAACATTGAATCATAAGCATATATGTTGCATAAGTGATGTTTTGGAACTCGGGAGTTGAGTTGCTACTCGACCTCCAATTTTCAGGGCGTTACGACTGCTTTTGTGGATTCACAATTGGCCGGCATTCTTGATAAGGTTAAGATTATTCTTGAGGCTGAACACATGATTGCTATAACACAAATTTAGTTAAAAGAGGAATTACAACATTATGTAGCACATTATACATATCTGAGGATCTCTAAGAATTGCATCTTTCATGTAAATTTCTTCACTTCTTTTTGTTTCTTTTTGTGCTGTAATGTATAGACAGATTGTGGTGTTTTATTCCAAGCAAGTATATTCTTGATAATACAATCATTGATTTTGGAGCACATGTTGATGCAATACTTTCATATTCATGCTTCATTATATGTACCATTTATATTCATGTATCGTAAAGCGATCCTATGTGATGTTCATTTCAATGGGCAGAACTATTTTATTTTAAAGTTAGTAGAGTTAGTTTTGCACACAATTTAAGATCTAGAGTAGTGGAGCAATCACAGTTTTTTAGACTCATAAGTAGTTGGAGTCGGGTCTTACACGAATGGTCTCTCTAACTCTTTTGAGTTCTCTGGACTTATCGCGGTTGGGGAGTTCACAAACTGCTGTCCATTAGAGGGGCCCAGTGAAGTTACCGGGGCCGTGAACTCAATGAGATTTACGTGCAAAGTTAGCCATAGTAACTCTCTAGAGTTTACGGGGCACACAAGGCTACCTTTGGTATCAAATCCAGGGCTACCAGTCTATTAATGAGGAGGCGTTTATTGAGACCCTGTCCTCCTGAGTTAATACTGAAATCAAACTAAGGATCTGGGGGGTCTTATTATATTCCCCATTTTTCTTTGTCTGTAAGTTTGGACCCATTCATAGGAGGATATTTTCATCCTCATCTATGACGTTGTCGAAGAGCTTACAGATGGCATTGGTCTCATGCGTCCATGGCCGTTGAGGACTTCTGGCTTTTTGAGGCTTTTAGTAACTGGCTCTGCCCGTTGCTCACATGTGTATGCACGTGATGTGGCCTATACGAGCCTTTTAGGGCCGCTGGCACCACACTGCTATCCTGTATAATATATAGGTCTTATGCGTAGTTGACCGTATAGGGCTTGGCTAGGCTGCCTTAGATAATAGACCACCATTGTTATCATAAGAATCTGTGTGCTCTTGGCCATATATGTCGTTCTACTGCCATGAATAGTGAACCAATAATTGATATATCATCGTTTCTTGTTTTTGAACATAATATCCTGATGATATCTGTCTCTATATTCAGTCAGTTTAGTAATAATAACAATTTTGATAGGTGATCAATAATGACAGTGATGGCTACAACTTCAGCAATAGTCGTTGATGTTTACTCTTAATATGCTTGAGAATTCACCTTTTATTCATCATTTGTGAAGAAAGAATACAAGGCTCTGCCTTTAAAGGCTGTTTCACCATTTCATCTGTGATTGCCCCCTTTTGATGTAGAAGTATTATTCTGATAATCTTCTAGATCAAAATCTTTCCAACTATTAGGGACGATATTTCTTAATGAAGCGAGCATTGACTGGTATGTTAATGCCTTGTCCATCTTGATTTGTTACTCTGTATGCCCCATTAGAATAAACTTCAGTTATGATGTACGACCCATCCCATTTAGGGTCGAACTTGCCCCCTGTCCTTCAGGTGACCACTATCGGTCTTTTCAACATCAGAACCAGATCCCCTTTCTTGAAGGATCGGTGTTTAACTTTTTTATCAAAGGTGGTAGAAATCTTAGCCTAATATAACAGGAATCGCTGCTGAGCTGCCAGTCTTTTTTCATCAAGCAGGTCCAATTATGTCAATCTTATTCTTACGTTCTCATCATCTGTAATTGACTGGTGCACTGCTATTCTAAGTGAGGTGACTTGCATTTCGATTGGCACAATGACTTCTACATCATAAACCAATGAGTACGGGGTAGCTTGCATCGCCGTCCAATGGGTATTTTCTTCAATATTTTTACAATTATTTTATCAAATGCTTCTGCTAGCCCATTGGCTGGTGGATAATAGGGTGTTGAGAATGAGTGGTGAATACCAAACTTTAGACATAGCTTCTCCATGCCACTATTCTTGAAAAAAGTGCGATTGTCAGGATGATTTTCTTCGGGATGCCACGACGATGATTATTGCGTGCTGAATGAAATTGACAACATCTTTCTCTTTAACATTTCACAGTGCAATTGCTTCTATCCATTTGGAGAAATAGTCTGTTGTTGCTAATATATACTGTTTTCCTTTAGACGATGGCGGATTTATGAGGCCAATGACATCGAGTCCCCATGCAGCAAAAGGCCAGGAAGTAGCCGACTAATGAAGGTCTTCAGCGGGTACATGTATAATATCCCCGTGGATCTAACACTCGTGGCATTGCTTTGTGTAGTCTATGGCGTCTTTAAACATTGTTGGCCAGTAATATCTCATCCAATGCACTCGGTGGAATAAATTTTGCCCAGCCTGATGTGCCCCACACTCCCCGGAATGTACCTCTCATAGCACTTGACCTGCTTCCTCTTCACTCAGGCATCGTAACAGTATTTGATTATAAGATCTTTTGTATAATGCCTCGTTACACATAATGAATCTTTTCGATCTTTGCTTAATCTGTAGCTTCATCTCTGGATCTTCTGATAGGATATCATACTTGAGATAATCAATAAAAGACTGACGCTAATCGTCTGTTGTCACCTCTAAACACGATATAGGGAGTGCTTTAATGGTTTCACTGATGATTTCTGCTGAAGGCAAAAATCTTCTTTCTTCAATTGTCACTTGTAAGGGGCTTCGATCTTGGCAAGATAGCGCTGCTGCTAAACTAGCCAAAGCATCTGCTTCACATTCTCGCACTGTGTTACATGCTTGATTTCAACATACAGGAATTGTTCTAACAAACGCTGTGCTATTTGACAGTATGGCAGAAGTTCTTGTTTACTTGTTTCAAACTCAGTCATCAACTGATTTATGACCAGCTTAGAATCCCCATAAATTCGTAGTGTCTTTATTTTAAGCTCACTGCCTATTTCCATTCCAATGATAAGGACATTATATTCAGCTTCGTTATTTATGCACGCAGTGCCTAATGTGAAGGAGTAAGGCAATAAATCACCTTGGGGGGTGATAAATATCACTCTAGCACCTGCTCCTGTCGCTCGAGCTGCACAGTTGAAGAACATTTACCATGACTTTGGTGATTCAGTCATCATGACTTGCTCGTCAGGAAACTCATCAGAAATGGCTTCGATACCCGTTACAGGATGGGCTGCCAGAAAATTTGTCACTGCTTACCCTTTTACTGCTTTTGTCGGCTCATACGTAATCACATATTTTGATAATGGTAACATTCACTTCGTTAGTCTTCCTTTCACTGGGGCTGTTAACACTGGAGGTTGTTTTAACAATTCTTTTATCGAATCAAAGGCGTTTTGGCAGGGCTTGTCCCATATGAATTCTGTTCCTTTCTTCATCAAATCAGAAAACGGGTGACATCTTCCTGCCAGGTTTAAGATAAAGCGGCAAATATATGTTAGTTTACCTTGTAGGCTTTCATTTCCTTTAACGTTTTCAGGGGCGGCATATCTTGAATAGCCTTAACATTTTCTAGATCGATCTCGATTCCTCTGTGTCTTACAATGAAACCATGGAATTTTCCTGATAATACTCCAAATGCAGATTTGGTTGGATTAATCTTTAACTGCTTCTTTCTGACCCAATGGAAGACCGAAGCCAAATGCTTGCGGTGTTCCTCGTGATGGTTTGACCTGACCATCAGATTGTCCACATAACACTCAACATGCTTATGCATCATGTCTTGAAATATATTTTGTATCACCCTTTGGTATGCTGCACCCACGTTCTTGAGACTGAATGACATAACTTTATAACAATATATTCCCAAGGGAGTTCTGAAAGTTGTTACCTCCTCGTCCTTAGGTGCCATTCCTATTTGATTGTGTTGAGGTATAAAAATAGTGATGAAGAAAAGATTGAAGCAAGAGAAGATTAAGAGATAGAAAGAAAATTGGAAATGAAGAAGAATGAAGTAGCTTAAGGGGGGTTTGCACTGGTCTGCACAACCAAAATATCAGTTACGCGGGTTCGTGCAACCACTGTCCATTGCGCAGGATCGTTCAACTGACTTATAGGGTTTGTTCTCTAAGAAGGATCCAAAATAGTAGAAGGTGGTTTGCGCGGGTCCGCACAACCAATGTCAGTTGCACAGGACCGCGCAACCAAAATATCAGTTGTGCGGGTCCACAAAATGGAATTCAAGATGGGTTCTTTGTGAGGTCCAAAGCATTGAAAGGTGGGTCCCATGACACCAAAATCGAGGTGTCACACGTGCGAGGGCCTATAAATACCCCCTCCCCTCCTTCCCCTCCCCTCCTTCATTTAGACGGATTAAAGATTTTTGAGATCAAGCGAAGCAAAGAGGAAGATCGAAGGTGAGAGAGAAGATGGAGATGGTTTGCGCGGGTCCACTCAACCGATATCCGTTGCATGGATCTACGCAACCAGACTGCTCTGCAGTCTGTGAAGACAAAGGGTTGTTATGCTGCCGAAATGGTTGAAATCTTCAAGTTCCTTCTGTTCAAGTCTAAAGTAGAATAATCAGCAGAAGAGCATATTCCTCCTAAGTCCTAGGAGATGACTGAAATCACTGATGAAATGCTACCGAATTTGATATTTGACTATGACAATTGCACCTATAATATTTCCTTTATTCTAAATAATCTATCTTAGAATCAAGGGATGCTAAAAGGATGTAAATGAACTCAATATAATAAAGTGTGATGATTGTTTTAAATACCCTGTCTCTGTTATGTTTGAATAAGATAATCTCCCAAATTAAAACCATTTATTTCTTATTTGAAACAGATTGCAACCAATGTAGCTGTCCATGAAGGACATGACAGCATATTGCGTGGTACTATCAACTAGCAGTTCGGTGATTAGTAATGGAAAATCATCTTTCGGGCATGCTTTGTTTAAATCCCTGAAGTCAACACAAACCCTAATCTGCCAATTTTTCTTCTTTACTGGGACTATATTCGATATCCATTTGGGGTATTTGACCTCTCTAATGAATCCAACCTTTATTAATTTGTTTATTTCTTCTTCTATCCTGGGGACCAGATCTGCATGGAACCGCCTTTGTGTTTGCTTGATCGACTTTTTATCTTCAGAGATATTCAACCGATGCATTTCCACTGATGGTTCTAAGCCTGACATTTCTGTATATGTCCAAGCGAAGATGTCTTTTTTCTCTTTCAAAAGACTGATATACTAATTAGCTTCTTCCTCTGGTAAACTGGCACTTATAAATGTATTATGTGGTTCTTCTTCTATTCCCAAATTTATATCTCTCAAACTGTCAATCGTCGGCTGCCCCCCATCTTCTATCTGCTTCAGAGCTGTCTTAGGCTTTCTGATCATTTCAGAGTTTGTTTCTTCTGTCTGGTTGACTGTTATTATGTTTACTGAAGCTTTTGCCCCCAATCCTCAGAACTTTTCTCACTTTTTCTGATTAACTCCGATCGAAACCTGAATTCCCTTTCCATAATTTAAGCCAACGTGTTCCTTGTAATCAAAGCCCATTTTCTTCATGATTTTTTAACTTGCCAGACTATGTTTTTCAAGGTCTTCGGGTGTTAATTTGTCATGCCTCATATCATTGTTGACTGCTTCCTCTATCTTTTCTTCTAAGGGGGTGTAAAATTCAATTGGCTCTGGGTATTTTATGCTAGGCTTAACATCAAATCTTTTCAGGATGAGAGGAAAATGGTTTACTCCTTTCAGCATATGGGAGTGGCACCATGTAATTAGACTGCAAAATTTTCAACTGTTCTAGTGACAATAGTGTTAATGGTGGTTATCCTGGCTATCGCAGATGCTTTGGTACAAAATAGAACTTCTTTTTCACCTTTTCTGTCACAGACGATTCTGTTTCTTTTTCCTTCACTATTTCCATGCAAACATTTTCAGGGACCCTGTACTCATCATTTCTCTTTTCTTCTTTATTAGCAAATGCATCGTAATAACTAACATCTGCAAAAAAGGCTTCAGTTTCTTTATACCGTCTCGCATCAGATAACACTTTTGGTCGCACCCCATCTTTGCAGTATTTGAAGCACTGGTGTAAGGTAGAAAGTATGAGATGCCGTACTGATGCATCCATGGTCTTCCTAGAAAAAGATTATATGTTGTTACTGCATTTATAACATGGCAGATGACATTCATAGTCAACTCTCCTATTTTTAACGTTATTGTGATCTTACCAAGTGCACGCTGTCCATCTTGATTAGACCCCTATATCATCATTCCACTAGGGCGTAGGTTTGAGCATTATTCGCTTTACTGCAAACCCATTATTGAGCATTATTTGCTTTACTTGTTTACCGTGAATGTGACCCACTATCATCAACGACCTATTATGTTCCACGTCATAAACCAAGTCGTCATCGGAGAAGGAAATAACTAGCATGCAATCTCCTCGCTTCTCATTCTCCATCTCAGTTAGCAACACTCCTCTTATATCTTCATTAGATAAGGCTTTAATCAGGCTTGCCGGGAGTCTTCTGACAATTTCAGAGCATCATAGACACTTAACTGAGCTGGATTGCCTTTCAAATGGCTTATAATATCACAAGTCACTTTCTTCGTCTCCTTTCCCTTTTCATTCTTGCAACTGTTGCTGCTGCTGGGATGATTCTTGACTGTTCCTATCTGGTGGGCTGGCCATCTTCTTCCCTGATCGCAGGGTAGTCATTGCAACTTTTTCCTTTATTTTCTGATTATCCGCCCTTGTCCTTCCCTGATAGTCTTCTCGCATGATGAGTACATTTGTTGTCGCTCTTCTGTCTCTTTCTTTTTCTTTTTCAATTATTATCTCTCCCCTATTTATCATCCTTTGTATACACTTCAATGTATAATAATTCTCTGTCGGATGTCCTACTATGCGGTGATAATGACAGAAGTCTCTTTCTTTCGTTTTGGATGCTTCTTCGAGATGCTTTGACATGGGAAGCTCAATTGTTCCTACTTTTAGCAACCGATTCATCATAGGAAGTACGTCCTCCTTTTCAAATATAAAACCTTCATGAGAGTTCAATGATTGGAGTTTTTGGTCGTAAAACCTTCCCCTGGGGTGATTCGATTCTTCTTTCCTTTCTATCCTTTTACCCCTTGCTTCTCTCACGTCCTGGCTTCTGTATTCTCTCGCATCTTGGCTTCTCTTTTCATGCTCAACCACGTTCATGATCAACTTCTAGGGTCCTCTTCTAACTAATTCACAATTGAACGCCGACATTTTTCAAGTCATCAGTTCTAGGACGTGCGCTTTCGTAGCCAAATTACAGAAGGTCCTGATGTCAGTATTGGTGAGACCGAATGCCACTCCCATTTCCATAAAATTCAAGCACATTTTCACTTGTTCTTTCTCTTATGGCAATTGTTTGCAAGAAGCCCCCAAGGTCTTCCATCTATCTATAAATTTTTCCACTGGCTCTCCCTCTCTTTGTGGTACCGAAGCTAGTTCTGTGATACTGACATCTCATTATGATGAGAAATTTTTTAAAATGAATGCGTCTTGCATCTATTCCCACGTCCTTATTGACCCGGTGCTAAGCTAGAATACCATCTGAACGCTTTATTCGTTAGAGAAGACTCGAATAACCGGAGGCAATATTGGGGCATAGTGGATAAATTTCCCATGCTGGTAATAAAATGCAACAGATATTCTTCCCGTGATCCATCCCCATTGAATTTCTGAAAATCAGGAAGCTTGAAGTTGTTCGGGAATGGGATATCTTCTACTTCTTTTAGGTATGATGTTCGATATCAGAACCTTCCTGTGCCCTCACGTTCTCTTTCTGACCTAACTGCTTCTTCGACAACTTGTCGTACCTCTTCTTATGACACTACTCTTATTGTGGGGGCAAATCCGTGTGACCCAGTCCTCGGTGGCTGTGACCCTTCAAGGTGCTGTTCTCGTTCATTTGTGTTATCAGTCATTAGGAGTTCCGTCATTCAGGCTACATTATGCACAAGAGTCCCCAAAGCCTCCCGGAGGTTTCTACATTTCTCCATTAGTACTTTCTATGCCTCTGCCATTTCAGCTATGCGATCCTTTGTAGTTGGGGAAGACCCTCGATTTGTCCCAGCCATGTAAATAACAGCCTCTCCATTCCTTGATGAGGCGGTAGTAGAGGTCAAATGAGAGTGTATTGACATTATAGGGGTTACCAAAAGAGGAGACTCATATGATCTTCATGTATTTCCATGGTAGCCAGTTGATCGAGGGGATATGGAGATTGGTGACGTGGATCCTGGTGAGCTCATCTGTAGAGCCTTACCTTTTGCTCTCTTGTCCACCAGGAGTTCTTAGTAGGCAGGGCAGGAAAATTGTGTATCACTGAAGGAATAGCAGTTTACCGGGGCTAAATTGCTAGTGGAGCAAGTTCGGGATGTTTCTTAGCTATATTTCGCGTTATCGGTGCCCTAACTCTTCTCAATGGTGAACTCGTTCTTGCAACAGTGATGTTCTGGTCCCTATCCTTCTGCGAGTAACAACGATCCAGTCATCTCTTTCTTCTTGTGCTACTGGCGAAGCGGTCATGACTGCGACAGCTGCCTATGATTCTGTACACTTGACTGACGATATTCTCCCTTTGCGACATTCAACTTGTTTATCGGCATATTCAACGACGAACCCTGTCACAGTGAAATAGAAAACTGTATTCTTCTGAATGATTGCCATTGATTGGTTGTAATATCTTTTCTCTCCTAAATCTCTCACCCTAAAAAACGGCACAAGTTAGTACTTAAATTAAGTTATATTATATTTTAGAGATGAAAGGTAGGATGTTCCCACTGAGAGTCGCCATTTTGGTGCCTTAAAGACGTTAAATAGTACTGATTGTCCTCTGCACAGTTCTTAAGTTAATATCAAGTGAATACAATGGTCCCAAGTAGAGTTGCCATTTTGTTTTGAACAAGAAACAAATGCATTTGATTTGGGAGATTTCATTCACTCAATGATTAATAAAAGAAAATGAAGGAGATAATCACGACATTTATTCATTCCGAATTCCTTTACATCCTTTCTCTCCTTTGATCCCAAAATAGAATATTCATAGAATCATAATACAAAGCAAATGTGACATATATCTTGATCACTCTTTTCATCAAATTTGAAGCTTTTTGTTGATCTTTAACTACTGGAGAAATCACACATATGTCACTTTAACAGAGAAACTGTAAGTGCTATGTTTTCTAACTCCTACGATTGTCAAATTTTGCAGTGCCAAAACCTCTTGGAATTTGTATCTTGTTTTATTCATCTTCAAGTTCAAGATGTTTCATTTTTAAGATTCAAGTACAAATTCAAGATGATCCATTTCAAGATCCAAGCATCACAAGTATAAGACTTCAAGTACAACATCAAGTGTTAGTTCAAGCATTCAAA
The DNA here is from genome assembly GCA_030180095.1 of Magnolia changhungtana. Taxonomy (NCBI): domain Eukaryota; kingdom Viridiplantae; phylum Streptophyta; class Magnoliopsida; order Magnoliales; family Magnoliaceae; genus Magnolia; species Magnolia changhungtana. The sequence continues at coordinate 2,483,147 of JASAUF010000524.1, read as the reverse complement.
GCTTCATCTAAGTCAAGATAATATACTTTACTTTGGTACTTAAAAGTTCAAGGTGAATTGCAACTGAAAGTACCTCAAGATCAAGCTTCAAAGTGTTTCAAAATCAAGCATCAAAGTGTTACAAGTTCAAGCTTCAACATGCTTCAAGATGTCAAGCTTCATGTATGTCAAGATCAACTATCAATCGAAGCAAAAGATGTTTCAATGCTCAAACATCACTTATAAGGTATGAATGACCCTAGATTGACCATAGGTTAGGTCATATTAATTGCATACTTTAATTGGGTCACTTTATAAGTGTATAGACTATTTCTCGACTAGTCTTATCCTATGTTCGACTAGTCCTAGTAGTGGCTCGACCAGTCCAAGAAATTTCTCGACCAGTTTAAGGTTTGTTACTTATTTTCAAGATTTTTTGTTGGATCTTCTCGACCAGTCCTGGAGACTTCTCGACCAGTTGAGTGAATAGTGCTCGACCAGTCGAGCAGCCTTGACTCAAAGTCCAACAACTAAATTGGGTCCCACACGACCAGTCGAGTGCAGGGTTCGACCGGTCGTGCAGGCCACTCGACCGGTCGTGGAGGCCACTCGACCAATCGTGGAACGATTTTATCTTATCGCGCCCGAATTTTCAAAAATTTGTTGGTCCTTCGACCAGTCGAGCTCACCTCTGGACCAGTCGAGTCAACGGTTTCTACAATTATAAATAGAGCACGATTTTCAGAGTTTTTCATTCAATTCAAGAAAAATCAAGACTCCACTCTAAGAGATAAGTTATATTCTTAAGCTATTTAGTGCTCATTTAATATTCTCTTTAATTAGGTTTTTGTATTTGATTTTGTATTCTATATTCCAATCTTATTTGAAGAAGGGATTGAAGTTTTCCCCTTTCTTGGAATCAAAATCAAATCAAGCTAGCCCAAGGTGATTTAATCTAAAAAATCATTTAGAACTTAGAACCTTTTCATAGGTGAGTGTGAACATTGAACATCAACGTTGAACTTCTACTCCGAATTGGTTCTACCGGGCTGTATCAAAGGAGAATATCTAGATAAGTATTTTATATTTCAGTAAATCTATTCTTTTGGTTTCTTTGAGATTATGCCAGGAAAAATCTCTTTATTTTTGGTTTGTCAGAGGTGATCCAAAAAATTCAGAGTGTGGGGTTTTTGAATTGTGTAAGCCCACTTGAAAGACACAATTGTGAAGGTTTTAGGTGAACCTTGAAAAACCTATTTCATAATAAATGCCGGTATCCACTGTGTGAGGATATTGGGAGTGGAGTAGTGTTCACTCCCCAAGTGCAGGGTTGTGATGTAGTAATAAACTCAGTGAGACTGAGGTCGAATCCCAAGGGACTGATACCTGTACGTTATCTGAAACTAACTAGAACTAGAACTAGAATGAGATGAAATCTAAATTGAGTAGTAATTTGAGGAATAATTGTGAAATATTAATCTAAAACTTAAGGAATTCAGAAATAGGAAACTAGAGATTCAGAGGATCCACTTGTAGAAATCAGGGAGATCTTATGCCTGCATCAAAAACTCAACTGGACTTAGAGTCCCATCTTCATCCAGTTGAAGAGTGTAACCTTGAAAATCGAACTGAACTCCCTTTGATATAGTTTTCAAGAGATGAAAGGTATATGAATTAGAATGGATTCCATCACCACACCATGCCCAGGAGACAACGTAAACAATAAAATTAACTAATTACCAACCAATCAACAATGCATGAAGGTTAGGAAGGGTACTGACATCCAACCATGCCCAGGAGACAATGGTGAACAACAGGGCTTCCTGACATCATAAACATAAAAAGGAAAGGAACATGCTCAAAGTCATTGCAGACCCATTGTAATCTTAGTCACAACAGACCATTAAAAATTAAAAACATTCCCTTAATTAAACTAAAATCAATATCAGTTCAATCTAAACAAAAGGCCTAGTAAAAAGTCTCCCATCATGCTACAAGCTTCACCTCTTAGCCCTAGCGAAGAGGTTCAGCCCAACATGAATGGGCTGGATCCCTTAAACAAAACACAATAAAATAAAAAGAAAAAGAAAGAAAAAAAATAAACTCTACTATCTCCCTGTCTCTCTGCTCCACGTCCCCAGCAAATTGAATGCCTGCTCTCTCTCACCTCCTTTCTCTTTATAGAAGACAGAGGTCGGTGGCTGCGTGTAGAAGCCTGCAGTCGGTTGTGTCTTCGCACCGTGTTAGAAGTCAGTGCAGAAGTTCTTTACGCAGCAACATGAGGAGTTTTTGAATCCGGAAAAAGTTACGCACCCTTGTTTTCTTATGCAATGCAAACCGTAGGGATAACTTACGTTTGATCTAATGTTGCTCAACTAACCGTCGAAATCTTTCGAAACTGACTTCATGGACAGATTTAAGACCACCATTTTAAGAGGTTGGATGGATTAGATCACTGATCCGACGATGAGAATGCTTACACAGTGCCTAGAATGGCTGGGTTTCACGAACGCGCGTAACCTGCCAATCCATTGTACTAACGTATTCGGTGGGCCTCACTGTGATGTTTTTGATGAAATTCACCCCGTTCATCAGATTCCTCCTGAAATTTTGATCGGAATAGACTAGTTTTTGGCGAGTTTTGGTGTGGTCCACTGCTGTTTTGCTTCTGCCGTTCATCTTGCGTCCGAATGGTTAAAAACCAATCTTCATCGTCTTTCTTAAATTCCTCTCCTAGGCTTGGATCATGTGGCCTATTAGAGACCACTGGATGGTTCAGATCAAATTAACAATTCGAAATGGTGGCCCAAAGGAAGGGACCGCAACTCCCTATTGCGGTGAAGAAAATGGGAATTCCCGTTTTAGGAAGGAAGTCGGGTCAGCGCCTGCTGACCAGACTTGGTTGGTTCGGTGGGCAGCACCCCTTGTGTACATGGTGTACACGCCCTTTAACGTGGGGTCTACTGAGATGTTTGTTAGAAATCCTCTCCGTCGATCTTCTTTTATAGCTCATTTAATGGGTTGATACTTGATTTGACATATAACCAGGTACCAGGTGGGCCTAGAATCACCGGTTTATGGGCTGATCTGTCAGTTGGGGCACTGCCCTAGTGATCCGAAGGCTGAAATTTTATATGTACGGTTAATTTATGGCCCTCATCCCATGTATGATATTTCAAGCCGAATGGATGGTTGGAACCATGTGATCTTGCATCTTGGACGACTTTTGAGCCTCTTTAACGTGAACGACTTGATTTTCTTGGATCCCTGGCGTATAAATCAGTCAATCTTGGTCCTATGGAATTCGTCCCTTGCCTTGGTGTCTTCATAGCATCAAATCCACACTTTTAGTACCTATTTTCAATCCAAGCTTGTAATTACACCAGCATCACAAACACGATAAAAATGGGTTATTAAACAGTATCATGTTTGTAAATCTAGGCAGTAACTGGGGTCTCATATGCAATATTTGACCCTCAACAAGTAGTTGTGTGGCTATTTTCTAAACAGTTGGTGTATACACAAGCGAACCACTATAATTTTTGGTCTTGTGGTGATTGATTGATTGTGACATTGTGTGAATGTTGTAATTTCCTTTTATGCATTTGTGGAAGAATGTTGTAATCTTTTTATGCAAGTGTGGAAATGTTGTAATAGCTTAGTTTAATTCTTTGATATTTTTATTCTTTATTCCTCTATATCGGTTCGAGACTTTGATAAAGAGACCTTTCTAGGAATCGGGTTGCTGTGCCATAAACCTTTGGTTTTTGGTGTAAGGTTGTCCTTAGAACAACATCAGTATTAAGCTCTCAATACTTGTACATTTGAGGTTACTTTTCATTTCTGCTTTGTGGGATTGTTTAATGCTATCTATATTTATATTTGTTTAAATTCCGCATTTTAATTTGACATAATCCTATTCCCCCCCACCCCCCTTTAGGACTTTAGCTCGACTTTTTCAAGTGGTATTAAAAGCCTAACAGCTCGCTTTAATTATTATTTTTTGGATTAATTTCCTTAGCTAATCGATCTGAGCTTTTTAAGATGTTAAATTTTGATAGTCTTTCAGTCACTAGGCCTCCACCATTTAATGGCTCCAATTATGCCTATTGGAAAGCCAGAATGAGGATTTTCTTAAAATCCATGGATGAGAGCATGTAGGAAGCCACAGTGACCAATTGGATCCCTCCTACCTCTGAACTAACTGGTACCGGTGGATATAAAATGATAAAATTCTCACCTTATTTTTCTTGGTCTGCTCTTTAGAAAAGTGAGAGTAGTGCCAATGCAAGGGCATTAAATGCAAGTACTTGAGCACTATCAACGGATGAATTTAAAAAAATTATATCCTGTGATACTGCAAAGCAAGCCTGGGATATTTTAGAAATGACACACGAGGGAACAACAATTGTCAAGAAATCTACAGTCCAAATGCTCACAACCAAATTTGAGAAAATACGTATGGAAGAAAGTGAAACTTTCATGGACTTCTATACAAGATTGAATGACATTGTCAACTCTATGTGGGGTCTTGGTGATAGAATCCCAGAAAATAAAGTCTGTGCAAAGATAATACGCTCATTACCTGAACGGTTCAATTCAAAGGTGACCGCGATCTAGGAACTTCGTGATACGGATAATATGAGGGTAGAAGAATTGGTTGGTTCTTTACAAACTTATGAGTTAAACTTTAAAGCTCCTAAAGGTAAATCTATCGCCCTTAAGTCTTCTAAAAATATTTCTCAATAAAATAACAGTTTTGATTTAGAAAATTTTGAAGATGATATGGCCCTTTTAGCTAAAAAGTTTTACAAAATTTTCAAAAGTAAAAAGAGGGTAGATTTTCAAAAACCCATTGAAAAGAAAAGATCTAGATTTAAAACTTAAAAATCTTTAAAAGACAGCCAATGTTACAACTGCCTTAAATATGGTCATCTGGCAAACAAATGTCCTAAAAAGGACAAACCGAAAAAGAAAGGTATGTTAGCTACATGGGATGAATCTTTCTGCTCTAAAGCTTCTTCTAAGTTAGAAGATTCTAAAACCAAGTCGGGTAATGATGTTAAAGCCCTATTGACTCTAGCCAAGTTCACTTTTTCAGATAACGATGATTCAATCAGTGAAGAAAATCTGACTAGTGATCATGAAAACGAAGAAGAACTTCAAGATGCTTATAATGCCCTATATAAGGAAAGTTGTAAAATTGTTGTAAAGCTTAAACTTCAAAAAGAAAAGTTTTCAAAACTAAAAGAAAATTTTGATAATCTAGTCTTAGAAAAATCACACATTTCAGATTGTTTTGAAAAAACTAAGTGCGATTTAGTTTTCAAAACCTCCCTCGTTGAAAACTTACAATCTGAAAATGAAAAACTAAAACTAGAAGTCTCTTCACTTTTGAGTTTAAAAGACACATGAAGGTATGTCCAAGGTGATCCCAAGTTAGAAAAACTCTTATCTGGATCGAAAAAATGTGGCGATCGATCTGGATTGGGCTACGACAAAAGTATTCCTCCCAAACATAAGAATACTCCACTTAGATTTGTGAAAGGGGAGTCTTCAAACTCAAAAGGGAAAGGTTTGAATCAAAATTATTTTAAAAATGCTAAGACTTTTCAAACTTTAAAACTTAAAAGTAACCATATCAACTATAAAAATGAGAATCGAAATCTTTTAGCAAAGAAAATTGTTGACTTACTTAAGGAGCTCTTAAAATCTAACTTAGCGGGTCGGTCTTATAATAACTACAAACATAATAAGACCAACTATACTCCTAAACTGAAAATTGTAATGAAATGGGTTACTAAAGTTACTTGTTTGGTTGCCCACACTGCTTTCAAAGCTTCGAGCCATTCAAAGTGGTACCTAGACAGTGGATGCTTCAGACACATGACCGGTGACAAAGGTCTGTTCACCAATCTTAAAGACATGACTAATGTTTCAGTCACATTTGATGATGGTTGCAATTGCAGAATTGTTGGCCAAGGTACGGTTCAACTCTTTAACCTCCCTCTATTTGAGAATGTTTTATATGTAGAAGGGTTAAAACATAATTTATTAAGCATCTCTCAAATATGCGATAATAATCATAGTGTAAAATTTACTAACCAAGGGTGTGAAATATTAAATAAAAATGGTTCTGTAATATTAACTGGTCGCAGAACTTCTGAAAACTACTACATTGTTTGTGATTCAAGCTCATCTAATCTATCGTGTTACATGGTCCATACTGATGAAACCAAATTATGGCATAAACGCCTCGGACATGTACACTACTGCAACTTGTATAGATTGAGCAAAAGAGAGTTGGTAAGAGGTTTACCCAAAATATAGAAAGTAGACAAAATATGTGGCGAATGCCAGATTGGCAAACAAACCAGGAGTATTCATAAAAAGGTGAACTCCAATGCCACATCTAAACCACTCGAACTTCTCTACATGGATCTCATTGGACCAACTAGAATGGAGAGTTGAGGTGGCAAGAAGTACATTCTGGTAAAAATAGATGACTTTACCAGATATACTTGGGTAGTCTTCTTGAGAGAGAAATCAGAAACTCTCGATGAAGTAAAGAGGGTACTTAAATGTATCCAAATGGAAAAAGAATCACAAGTCTCTAAGATCCATGGTCATCATGGTTTGGAATTTGAAAATAACAGTTTTTAAAAATTTTGCAATGATCAGGGAATATCACATGAATATTCTGCGCCCAAAACACCATAACAAAATGGTATAGTGGAAAGGAAAAATAGAGTGCTTTAAGAAATGGTAAATGTAATGCTAAATAGTATGAAGCTTCCTAAAAATCTTTGGGCTGAAGCCATTAATACAACTTGTTATATAATTAACCGTGTTTATACTAGAAAATCAAATGGTAAAATGCTTATAAAATGTGGTTTGATAAGAAGCCTACTGTCAAATACTTTCAAGTTTTTGACAGCAAGTGCTACATCTTACGTGACCGAGAAAATCTGGGTAAATTTGACACCAAAAGTGATGAAGGGATATTTTTAGGGTGTGCTCTAAATAGTCGAGCATATCGGGTTCTTAATAAAAGGATTGGTGTAATTCAAGAGTCCATTAATGTGGTTATAGACGATCACTTGAATACACCTGTCTCATGTTCAGAAAATGATGAAGTTCTTTAATTGATAAACCAGACTCTTTATCAAGTCAAAATAACATTGAACTGAGGATAGTTAAAGACCATCCTTCAAATCAAATCCTTGGAAACCCTCTCACTGGTGTATGCACTCGTAGACAATTTGAAGATATGTTTAACTACATGCACTTTACATTGATAGAACCAGCTAACGTAAAAGAAGCTCTTACTGACGAAAACTGGATTGTAGAAATGCAAGAAGAGCTTAATCAGTTCATAAGAAATGATGTGTGGTACTTAATTCCAAGACCAAAAGATAAACAAATTATCAGAAAAAAAATAGATTTTTAAAAATAAGTCTAATGAACTTGAAAATATTATAAGAAACAAGGCTAAGCTGGTTGTACAAGGGTATACTCAAATTAAAGGCATCGATTATGATGAGACCTTTGTCCCAGTAGCTCGTCTTGAATCAATCAGACTATTTATATCTATTGCATGCTTTAGAAAGTTTAAAATATACCAAATGGATGTAAAGAGTGCATTCTTGAATGGCGATTTGCATGAAGAAGTGTATGTTGAACAACCTTCGGGTTTTAAAGACCCTAAACATACTAATCATGTCTATCGCCTAAAAAAGGCACTATACGGTTTGAAACAAGCTCCTAGGGCATGGTATGAAAAGTTGACTAAGTTTCTACTAAGTCATAACTTTATAATGAGAAATGTTGATAAGACATTTTTTATAAAGAAACATAATGATCACATACTAATAGTGCAAATCTATGTTGATATATTATCTATAGATCTACCTGTGCTAACATGATTGATGAGTTTGTAGATCTTATGAAGTCTAAATTTGAAATGATCATGGTTGGAGAACTAAATTATTTCATAGGGTTGCAAGTTAAACAACTACCTGGTGGTTTCTTTATCTCTCAAACCAAATATGCTCTGAACTTAGTTAAACAGTTCAAATTTGAGAGTGGAAAAATTTTTGATACTCCAATGAGTACTACTCTAAAACCCTCTAAGGATTTAACAGGTAAAAGTGTGGATCCTAAGTTGTATCGCAGTATGATTGGTAGTTTACTCTATTTAACTGCGAGCCGACCTATATATTGCATTTATCGTAGGAATTTGTGCTAGATATCAATCTAACCCTAAAGACTCACATCTAATTGCTGTTATGCAGATTATGCAATATGTCACTAGTTCAGCAAATCTTGGTCTCTAGTATCCACATGATACTAGTATGCAATTAGATGGTTACACGGATGCTGATTGGGCTGGTAACATTAATGATCGAAAATCAACCAATGGTGGTTGTTTCTATGTAGGGAACTGCTTAGCTTCTTGGCTAAGTAAGAAACAAAGTTCCGTATCGCTCTCAACTACTAAGGGTGAATACATTGCTGTAGGTAATGCATGCACTCATCCTATATGGATGAAAAGAATTCAAAGCGATTATGAAATTGTGCAAGAATCCATGGTTTTATATTGTGATAATTCAAGCGCAATTAATATTTCTAAAAATCCAATTCAGCATTCACGAACCAAGCATATTGACATTAGATATCACTACATTTGTAAATTAGTGCAAGATAAGACAATTTCTTTGGATTATATTCCAACCGAGACTCAACTTGCAAACATATGCACAAAACTACTCGAAAAATACAGGTTTACAAAATTGAAATTTGATCTTAGTATGTGTAATTTGAATTAATGATTCATGTCTTTTTGTATCATAATATATATATTTTTATTGTGAAATTTTTTAGAATTTAAAATTTATGAAAAATTGTAAATTTTGTGAGGTGCACGACCAGTCGAGTACATACTTGACCAGTCGTGGCACGATCGGTCAAGCATGTACTCAACCCATTGTGAAACTCGGGTTTGGCCTTTTATTTGGGAAAAAATCACTTTTTCTTCATTTGAGTTTTCTTATCCAATGAGCCCTAGCTCGACCAGTCGAACCCATCTTCGATTCCTCTATGGTTAGTGCATTGTTTTCAATTTTCTTATAGATTCAAGTCCTTTGCACTTCCTTTTCTTCATTTGTGTGGTCTATGTCATGTTTTATGTTGTTTTTTTGGGTTTTCTATCAAAAAATATGATCTACCAGAAACCCTTCTAGCCTCTTTTGCAATTTCTGTATTCCTTGCATTTTTTTATTGCAAATAGAAGGTAGAACCAAGAAGAAAGGATCTCGTGGTCCTTCTTCTTCCCGTTCGACTCCTATCACGGTGCGCTACCTTCGGTCGCCCTAGGAAGATCCTAGTTATGTGAAGGATATTCAATTATGCAATGTGATAGTAGAACGAACTATTAATCTTGATCATTTGGCTCCATTTGATGTTGTTCCTCTCATTTAGTCTGTAGGATGGGATAACATACTATATTAGGGTGGGCCGGCATACCGCTCCATTGCATAGGTTATGTATGAGTGCATTACTGATTTTTCTACTAAGAATCTGACATTTACTATTTCGACCAGAGAAGGTCCAATTGATGTGGACCGTCATCTTATTTCTAGTTTAATGGACCTTCCAGTTAATGACGAAGGTATTCCCATTAGTTCTCTAGTAGCAAAACCCTCTGAAATCGAGAAGCAAATGCTTACTAGGGATTTATGTAAAATAGATGCGGAATGGAGTATTGGTAATGCGCTCGCCTCCAAGTTTCTGTTACCCAGATATAAAATCCTTCATAAGATTTTCATTTCAAATGTTTATGTAACAGCCCGGATTTTTTCCAACCTAGAATTAGACGTCCTTAGGCGATGGGTCAATCCTAACACCGGTTTAACTTCTCAAACACTCAATTAAAGCCTCAAATCCCTTTTCAAACCATTTTCTTCACAAATCTCACCTTTCACTACCTCGTTCTTTAAATCTTTCTAAGTACTTTCACATTAGACACTATCTTAAAGTTTAGGTGATGAAGAACAATACTTAAACTAAACATTGCTACAAAGGTCTAAGTACCACCTCAGACCGAAATCACTCAGGACTAAATCCTTTAGAAATTAGGCGAGATTTAGCTAGTGTTAAACTAGAGTGCCTGTGAAATTAGCACCAATCGCTTTAAATACGATCTACAAGACCCAAACTTGTAGAATCATTGACGCTAGGTTACCCTAAAATCTAGGATCAAACTCATTACCCGTCTGCTCTCGGGAGCACATTGAAACTCCATATCAGGTCTGGACCGTACATCGGGAGTCTGAATAATATGAGGTTAAGGACTTAGGACCGCCTCGTTGGGCTTGACAACCATCTCAGAAATCAAATCCAGCCAGTGTCCCATGGCTGTTCGCTTAAGTCCGGAGCGAGAGAGTGTGAAAACACTTGTTTTCTTTCCAAAATAAATATCTTGAATAGTAATCTGAGACTTGTTACTTGCGGTCATTTTGTAAGCAACCAAGCCGTCAGAATCTGACCCAAATACACCCTCGGATCAGGAAAAATTTCATAAACGTATCCATGTACTTGGAATTTCAGATCGGGATCTGCTGACCGTTGAACTGAAACTGGTCCGCCACGCGTGATCTGAGAACCCTACTGGAACGAAAACTTAATAGTACTTAGATCCAGTGTTAGTGAGCTTAAGTCCGACCTTTGGCTCAAGGGGGCCTGCTAGAAGTGCTCCGTTGAGCTGAAACAGGACCACTTTGGTTATAACCTAAGTATACCTTGACCATAAGTCTATTTCGGTGTGTTTTTAGGCTATATAAGGACCTTAGAACTCTCTCTCTCACAGCCATACGAATTTGAGAGAAGGGAGAAAAGAGAGAGAGAAGTGGGAGAATTTCCCGGCCGCTCTACCCTGCCACTCTACGAGCTCCACCACTGTAATCTAATCGCTTTCCCGGCGATTTCAACATCTTTTCTAGGTAAGAAAATCCTAACCCTAACCTATTTAAGGGTTTGATTTGATTCAAGTGATGAAATAGCTAACCTATTTCATTCTCTAGGCTACCCAATTGCCGTATATGGAAGCTAGACAAATCCATCAAGTTTCTTACGCTCCAACGGCATAAAGGTGCGGACTTTAGGTGTATAGGTTATAGTTTTCAACACTTTCAATGTCAAATAATGATATATTCATTATCTACATGCAATTGTACATGTACAAAGTGCTGTTTGTTTTCCGTTTCGATTAAAGATGAAGAATATGAAATTTTACATACTCTAGGTATTTGTAGAAAGTACCGTATATGTATAAATTTTGGAAATATGTTTACCATGATTATTTGTTGTATTGATATATTATATATGGATAAAATACTTGTTTGGCGAAAGGATTCACCCTAATACATGCTTTTGCTAATATACACTATGTATGTTAAAATAGTGTATTCTAAGTGTTTGTGAAAATGACTGAATGAGTATAGAATTCTCATTCGTGCTCGCCATGACTAATTGTCATGGATATATGATTGTTGTATTGGCGATCCCGCTTTGACGAAAGAATTTACCCTAAATCACGCCACGGCCACTATGAGCTACATACGTTAAAATGTGTAGTCCAAGTGTTTGTGGAAACGAAGATTCCTGCCTGCCATGACTATCCGTCGTGGGTGCACGAGTGTTATAATTGGAGCAACTCCCTAGTGAAAGGATTTGGCCTAATACCTATGTGATCAACATATGTGAGGTATGTTGCTGTATATAGTTTAAAGTGTTTGTTGAAATGTCTGAATGAGTAGTGGTGAGTAAATTGTAATGTATAAGGGTGTTGAGATATGATTCTCAATCCCTTTAACTATGTGTATGATTTCTTTAGATATCTATGTGATTAAAAATTGAATATGTATAAACTCATGCTTATGTTGTACTTTATAATATGCTCAACTGATCTATGATTTTATCTATGTCATACATATGTTTAAATTCATGTTAAGGCTGTGAAGGGTGATGGGGGAGTGGTGTAACGAGTGCGAGCAATAGCCCTGGCAGCCCTAAGCGGACCGTATCAGACTTTGATTGTATGATTTGAATCTGGATCCATTACTGCTTTAACTATCTGCACTTGAATGTGATTGGGGCTATTGTATAGTCTAGGAAATCGGTAACAGATTTGAGCTCGTGGTTGGCTTCTATTCGCCACGCAAGACGTGTTTGACTAACCCGAGTCGTGCGTTGCTTGTCAGTAGTGGTTAGGCCACATGAAGTGCTTATGCACTTCATGTCGTACAACTTAACGGGTGCTTGTATAAGTCAAGCTCGTCAAGTAACCCGATCTGTCTAATGTGTGTTCACATGTTTGGACGCCTTTACTTAAACCTAGGGTACCAAACTTACCAGTGGAATTTCGTTAACCTTGGTACCTTAATCCGCTAAGACTTATGAGTCAGGCATGGTGGTATGGGACACCGTGGTCTAGCTGTCGGCCTACGCTGGGGCCATGTGCCTCCCCGTAGTGACCATTGAGCAACCAGACTCGTGAGCCGATTATGGTGGTATGGGACACTATATTCGAGCTGTTGGCCTACACTGGCGTAGCCTGACTGTGGTCCTTAGTCGGGTTGCATTTGGGTCCCATTGTCAATAAGTGGACTGGTCGGGCTTCGAAAATAGGCTGCCAGTTGATAGGACGTTAGTGGAGTGACCTCGAGCATACTCTAAAATCTGTGATTAGCGATGAGCCCTTCGCAGTAACTAGAGCATGAGTTGGGCCGAGTACGGTGAGGCCTGTATTCGAGCTGACGGCCAACGATTGAGCCCAGTACGATGAGACTTGTATTCGAGCTGACGACCAACAATTGAGCCGCATACGGTGAGATCTGTATCCGCGCTGATGGGTGACAAGACCTTTGTAATACCTTCACGATGCCTCTCAAACCATAATATCGTATGAGATTATCTAGGAGTGACGACCCTAGAATAGATCATGTTTGGGAATGATACAAGGGAGGTACCTTAGTTTCCTAATCCTGCTGTTTGAAATGGACTAATAATTACTTGGAAATCATGCTCATCATCGCACTGCATGTGCCTGATAGATGTGGAGCACTGAGGGATGAACGCATATCGCGAACGTAAGATGGTGTCGCATGAGGGTGGTTTGGCAAGGGCATACATCATGTCATTTCACACTTGCATTAAATAAGAGTAGTTAGAATTGTTTGATTGTACTGCTTTATCATTACTGCTTGACTGAATAGATAATATGTTAACCTATGCTTTATTGTTTCACTGAGTTGGCCACTCATTCCCACGTTACGGGACGGTGTTTTAAAACACCTACCAGACCCTTTATCAGATGCAGTTATCATTGGAGTACAGGAGACTGAGCCTGACTTCTGTGATGATCAGGAGGAGTTCTCCTACATGCATTCGCTGGAGGCTTCGCATAGGCTGTCCAGTGCTACAGGGCTACAGGGTTGATAATTTCAGTTGTACTATTTTGACATTTTGATTCAGAACCAACATGTATATATATACGGTGACTCAGTTAGTGTTTATACTCTGGAGATTGAGAATGTTTTGTTTTATATATATATATCTATATACACCTTTCAGTCTTCCGCTTACGTTTTATACATGAATCTGGAGTATGAATTACTGTTTTGGTAGAATCTCACTCATGTTTATTGTACTAACATAGATAACATTTAATCATCATTATCTATGTTGCATAAGTGATGTTCTGGAACTCAAGAGTTGAGTTACTACTCGACCCTCGATTTTTCGGGATGTTACAGTTTATCCTCGATCTGGTAACAAAACTGAGCTTACTACATTCATGGTTCGTATTCTCCATTCTATCGTTTCTGGAGTCTCTGTATGTCTTCCTTCTCTAATTTTTCATAGTATCATTCAGTTCCGTCTTCACCTAAGTCATAGTGACATACCTTTTGCTTATCTTATGACTGTGTTAGCCACCCATAGTTTAGTGGCTATGCCTGTTGGGAAAGCTCCCATTAATCATCTACCCTTCAACAATTCTAACATTAACAAGATGAATTTGAAGTTAGCCCCAGGCCAAGTTGATGTGGGTGCTAGTGGAGCTGTAGATGCACATGAAGAAGAATGTGATTTGCCTCCAGATGATGTCAACATGGATGACATTTTTTATGAACTTGAATCTGATTCTGCTGGTGATCCTGATTATCAGCCATCTGATTATGATACGCGTTTACGATCACTTGAGGAGAAGATTGAAGTTGTGCATGTGTCCCAAGAACTGCAATTCAAATATATTCGCAAATATCTTAGGCGCATTAATAAGGGATTTCATCAAATTGATCCTACCATACCTGCTCCTTCTGGTTCGGAGTAGTATTTGAATATGAGTTTTGTAATAACTTTTAAAGTACTGGAACTTCTCTTGTTTTATGTGCTTAGACATGCTTGCTTATGGATTTAGTTATCTTGGTAATCTTGATCATATATTCACTTATTTCTCATTACTTTTCTATCTACTTCCTTATTTATCTACTTCATTTTCATTTATTAAATTCTTTCCTTTGTCATATTTTGACAAAAGGGGGAGAATTTATTCTATTTATCATGGTTATTTCATTTTGATAATGTGCGATTGTGGATAGGTGGTAAATTTTTTTGTATAGTAGTAAGAGGGAGTAAGTAAGGAGGAGTATTAATGCGTATTAACTGGTGCATGATTCTTTAACCAGGTTGTAACTGGTGCATGATTCTTTATTGTTCATGTTATGCTTATCTTATGTTAATGAAGTGTGTTTTGTCACAAATTTGACAAAGGGGGAGATTGTAAGTGCTATGTTTTCTAGCTCCTATGATTGTCGAATTTTGGAGTGCCAAAACCTCTTGGAATATGTATCTTGTTTTATTCATCTTCAAGTTTAAGATGTTTCATTTTTAAGATTCAAGTACAAATTTAAAATGATCCATTTCAAGATTCAAGCATCACAAGTATAAGACTTCAAGTACAACATCAAGTGTTAGTTCAAGCTTTCAAAGCTTCATCTAAGTCAAGATAATATACTTTAGTATTCAAAATCTCAAGGTGAATTGCAACTCAAAGTACCTCAAGCTCAAGCTTTGAAGTGTTTCAAAAAAAAATATCAAAGTGTTACAAGTTCAAGCTTCAACATACTTCAAGATGTCAAGCTTCATGTACATCAAGATTAACTATCAACCGAAGCAAAAGATGTTTCAATGTTCAAACATCGCTTATAAGGTATGAATGGCCCTATATTGACTGTAGGGTAGGTCATATTGATTGCATACGTTAATTGCGTCACTTTATAAGTGTATAGATTATTTCTCGACTAGTCTTCGCCTATGTTTGACTAGTCCTCGTACTGGCTTGACCAACTAAGAAATTCCTCAACCAGTCTAAGGTTGGTTACTTATTTTCAGGATTTTTTGTTGGATCTTTGACCAGTCCTGTGGACTGCTCGACCAGTCGACTGAATAGTGCTCGACCAGCCGAGCAGCTTCAACTCAAAGTCCAGCAACTAAATTGGGTCCCACATGACCAGTCGAGTGAAAGGTTCGACCAATCGTGCAAGCCACTCGACCGCTCGTGGAAGCCACTCGACCAGTCGTTGAACGATTTTATCTTATCATGCCCAAATTTTCAGAAGTTTGTTGGTCCTTCGACAGTCGAGCTGATCTCTGGACCAGTCAAGTGAATAGTTTCTACAATTATAAATACAGCACAATTTTCAGAGCTTTTCATTCAATTCAAGTAAAATCAAGACACCACTCTGAGAGATAAGTTAGTTATATTCTTAAGCTATTTAGTGCTCATTTACTATTCTCTTTAATTATCTTTTTGTATTTGATTTTGTATTCTATATTCCAATCTTATTTGAAGACGGGATTGAAGTTTTTCCCTTTCTTAGAATCAAAATCAAATCAAGCTAGCCCAAGGTGATTTAAACTAAAAAATCATTTAGAACTTAGAACCTTTTCATAAGTGAGTGTGGACATGGAACATCAACGTTGAACTTCTACTCTGAATTGTTCTACTGGGCTGCATCAAAAGAGAATATCCAAATAAGTATTTTATATTTTAGTAAATCTATTTTTTTGGTTTCTTTGAGATTGTGCCAGGAAAAATCTCTTTATTTTTGGTTTGTCTGAGGTGATCCAAAAAACTCAGAGTTTGGGGTTTTCGAATTGTGTAAGCACTTAAAAGACACAATTGTGAAGGTTTTAGGTGAACCTTTAAAAACCTATTTCATAGTGAACGCCGATATCCACTATGTGAGGATATTGGGAGTGGAGTAGTTGTATGACTGTTTTTCTAAATAGTTGGTGTACACACAAGCGAACCACTATTATTTCTGGTCTTGTGGTGATCGATTGATTGTGACATTGTGTGAATGTTGTAATTTCCTTCTATGCATTTGTGGAAGAATGTTGTAATCTTTTTATGCAAGTGTGGGAATATTGTAATAACTTAGTTTAATTCTTTGCTATTTTTAGTCTTTATTCCTCTGTATTAGTTTGAGATTTTGATACATAGACCTTTTTAGGAATCAGGTTGTCCTACCATAAATCGTTGGTTTTTGGTGTAAGGTTGTCCTTAGAACAACATCTGTATCAACCTCTCAATACTTGTACATTTGAGGTTGCTTTTCATTTTTACTTTGTGGGATTGTTTGTGATATCTTTATTTATATTTGTTTAAATTCATCATTTAATTTTTAATTTGACATAGTCCTATTCAACCCCCCCTACTAGGACTTTAGCTCGGCCTTTTCAAAAACATCATTATGTGCTGAAACACTGTGCGCTTGGGGGGGGGGGGAGGTGGGGCGGGGGCACTGTGTGTCTTTGGAGCTCAGTCTTGCGTCAGCACTTTGTTGTGGCCGACAAGATGTTATGCGTTGCACAACACCTGTTCCGCAAAATAGGTGCGAACTCTACCTCTTTCCCTCCATGGTCTATTCCTCTCCTTTTTCTTCTCTTGAATCTGGTGTTAATGACCCCTTTAGAGGGGTCATGGGGTATTTATAGCTCTCTCACATGTGTGAATATTCCACATATTCATTGTGCGCCAATCCCCTCTGTATGGACTTGAGTGTGTGGTCTCCATTGTGCGGCCCTCACTGTGCGGTCCCCTATGTGCAGCCTCCTCTGTGCGGACTCCATTTTGTGGACTTCTTTGTGCAGACTCCATTGTGCGGATTGGTCTGCTTCAGTGTACAATCCCTTTTACGCACAACAATAGTCACCTTTCTCTCTTTTTTCATGCCTTAACAACTATGTGCAACAAGTGGGCTTCCTCACCCTCTCTTTTCATGGAATAAACTAGGCCTTACTATGGGGCCCGATTCTTACACAAGGTGAGCTTCAAGGTTTGGATAATTCCTATAAGGCATAGTGGAAATCACCATCATCAATGGGGGCCCAACAGTTTGGGTTAGCCCAACGGGTATCACTAACATCAGTGGGGACCCAACGGTTTGGGTTAGCCCAATAAGGTAAGGGTGGAAATGGGCTTAACAATAGGCCCTAGGGAGGTTTACAATAGTGGACATTTAACCACCATTGTCCTATGGTGTGGTCCATTTGGGATTAGAATCTAAATCACAACGGGGCCCACGACCCTCCAAATATCTAAAAAACAGATGGACAGTGTGCGTACATCACTCACACATGGTGGACCACACAAGGCAGCCCACTTCCCAAAAATGGGGGAAATAGCATGTATACAACACATACATCATAGTGGGCCTCACAAAGCAACCCACAGTTAGGCGTATAACCTGAAAATCGGGGAGGGCCTCTGAAGGCAATGGGGTCCATGGTCCTAAAATGAATGGACAGCATGTGTATCACATACAACATGGGGTAGGGGGCCCCACAAGGCGCTAATGGGCCCCACACATGCTAGACAACATGAATGTAAAATACATACAACATGGTGGGCCGATTGTTGAACATCCAACGCACCAGCTTGGGGGCCTGCTAAATGTCCAGCAAATAGACGACGTAGATAAAACACATACATGGTGGGTCCCGCCGTCCCACCTGCTGGACAATCTAGATAAAATGCATATATGGTGGGTCCCATCGTTCCACCTGCTAGACGATCTAGATAAAACGCATACATGGTGGGTCCCACCGTCCCACCTGTTGGACGGTCTAGATAAAATGCATACATGGTGGGTCCCACTAGTGTGGGACAACCAGGAGGTGGGCCGACTGCTGGGCATCCCATAAACATCACAGTGGGCCTTGAAAAGTCCAAATGGTGGACGTCAGCCCGGTTGGGCCGCTGGCCCTATCTGCGCGTCCTATAGATTGACGATGTGGATAAAGTACATATATCAAGGTGGGGTCCACGTGAGTGGGCCACCCCACTTCCAATCACGCTGATATTTGTGATTTCCCTTCCACTTGGGCCCATGTGACCAGCCAGTCATGCAGGCCCAAAGTGGATAGCGTGTGGCTACCATTGTGGACAACAATGTGGTGTTCCACTTGGGTGGACAGCGTGGATGAAACTCATGCATCGAGGTGGGCGGGAGCTTTGCCACTATGAGCGTGGAGAGAGATACGCGTGGTGGACGTGAGCTCCGCCACTATGAGCTTCCTTTGAGCTATAATACATACATCGAGACGGGTCCCAAAACATGTGGGCCCTCAAATAAGGAAATCAAGGTGGGTATACTATCCCCACCACAAACTTAAGGTCTAGATGACCTCTTCCAAGATGGACAACAACTGAACATCATCGCTGGGTCCATGGAGAATGGCCCCATCATGGATTTAGACATATGTATCATGGTGGGCCATTAGCCACACCTTGGGTCCAAAATAGGATCCCTACCATTAACCGATAGGCCCCACTTATCCCATGAATCACAAATAAAGATCTAACCCTATAAACGCCCACCTATAACTCTTATTCTTAGTTCCTTAGAATCCTTAGCTCCTAAGCTCTCCTTTTAATGGTGGATGATGAAGTTTGGATGGTTGGATGGTGAGATTTGGGGTAGGAAAATGGGTCTAGTACTTGGCTTCTTTTTCTCTCCTTAGGATTTTTCTTCTCTTGGTTCCTAGGGAATATGGAGGGAGATGAGATGGAATGAGTGAAAGATGGGAGATGTAAGGATAGAGGGATGGGTGTGAAAGAGGAATGACATGGAAAACATGGGTTAAGTTGTCTTTTGGGAAAAGAGGGGATGGGTTGCTTACCTTGTTGGTAAGAAAGGGATGGGCTAGGTAAGGGGTCATGATGACTTGTTGATGGGAGAGGTATGGGTAGAGATTCCTCTCTCCCAACTCGGAATCTTCCGGGTTATGTCGTGCAAGGTATTTACTCGAATTCTACGTGGGCCCACTACTCTAGCCTAGGTATCGCATTGGTGTACAAGACGCGGCGTTGGAACCGCGAAGACGGTGCCGTTGCTGGGGTATAAGTATTAACTCTAGTTGATTCCGATCTTCGGGATGTGACTTAGGGTCACGCGAAATTGCTTTCTATAGGTCACGGGTCACTGGAATTGGACGGAGAGGATCACAGGAGTTGGTGGAATGGTACTATATATGGATACGGTCCTTACAAGTACTTCGAGTAATCAAACATTATGCCTAATCTGTCCAGCAAGTTTTGTCGAAAATCCATAGAAAATTTAATGTCATCGAGTAAGGCTTCGAGTCATCGAACAAGTCCTCGAGTCATTAAAAAATGTCCTCAATTTGTCCAGCAACCAACTCGATTTTTATTAATAAATTCGATATCATTGACCAGTGTTCAATGTCATCAAATGGTATCGCGTCAATGTCATCGAACGGTGATTGATGATACCGTCAATGTGAATTATGCATTTGTTCTTTCAACTTCCTTTTCTACTTGGTTTTTTTGAATCTTAGGACCTTGAAATCTTCAATCTTTATCTCCTAAGATCCATTTTTTCCTTAGTGATCTTTAAGCATCAAATCCATGCATTTAGCACATTTTCCAATCCAAGCTCTTAAATTCACCTTATAACACAAACATGAGTAAAATAGGACATTAAGCAATATCATGTTCATAAAACCAAGATATAAATGGGGGATAATATACAATATTTGACCCTCAACAAACGACAATCTCACTCAATGCTGAGATAGTATAGCGATTTACAGTGAATGTGTCTTCTATAAATTTAATTGTAAATGAAAGGTCTTCAAGGGACACATCACAGATAGAAGCATACATCACTTGTGCTATAGAACGGTAAGTCATTCTGCCCCAACCAAATATGCCTTCCCAACTCATATTGGAAAGTAAAGGAACAAGTTCAAATGGCGCAATGTAAGTAAGATTGATGTTCACAACCCCAAGTGTAGGGTCGCGTTACAGTAATAATCTCAGTGAGACCGAGGTCGAATCCACAGAGAAGAATCTCGTATGTATTTTGAAAGCAACTAGAAGTAGAACTAGAAGAAGATGTGAATCTAAATCAGAAATTAAAGAGAGTAATTGTGAGAGAATTAAGTAGAAACTTAAAAAATTCAAAGGTGGGAACTAGGGTTTCCAAGTATCCACTTATAGCAATCAGGGAGATTTATGCTTGATTCAAGGACACAACTGGAATCAGAGTGTCATCTTATCCAATTGGAGTATATCTCAGTAAAAATAAATTTGAACTTCCTTTGACCTAATTCTCAATGGATGAAAGTTTTGAGAACTGGAAATGATTCCATCACAAAACCATGCCCAGGAGACAATGGCTCATAATAGGATATACCATTCTCATAACCAAACATAAGAAAACCATGAAGATTAGAAGGGATTCCATCGTCCAACCATGCCTAAGGGACGATGATGAACAACAGGATTTCCTAATTTCACAATCTCAATACATGAAAAGAACATACTCAAAGCCATCGCATATTTATTGTAATTCGAGTCACAACAAACCATTAAAAACTGAAAGTATTTATTAAATATCAAACCAGAATAAAAGAGAGTTCAACATAAACTTGAATCAAGACAATAGAAAACATCCCATCACACTACAAGCTTCACCTCGTAGCCCTAGCTAAGAGGTTTAGCCAACCATAGTCATGATTGGAACTAAAACCCTAGAAGAAAGCATGAAAAACTAAGGAAGAAAGAAGACAAACACTTGGTGACGACTCTCCATGTTTTTGTTCCACTCTTTAAACCATAGATAATGCCTAGGGGACTCCTATTTATAGTTGTGCAGCACTTTCTTTCTCACCTCTTTTGAAAAAATCTAGAAACTGCCTCAAATTTACTACTCTGCGTAACTTTATGTAACTTCGCGCGATTCGTTCGATGACATTGAATAGCCTTCAATGTCATCGAAGGTGTCTTTTATACATGTTTTTTTACGCTTTTATAGCTTCATCTGGACTCTGTAACCTTTTATGTTATTGAACCTACCTTCGATGTCATCAAAAAGGCCTTCGATGTCATCTAGCATTGTTCGAGGAATCGATAGTGTGTCAAAATTAATCCAAAGAGTTATTCCAATTTCTTCAATAAATTTGATGTCATCGAAGAGACCTTCGATGTCATCGAGCAGATCTTCTATATCATTGAGGAGTACTTCGAGTAATCAAAAATAGTTCCCAATATGTCCAGCGAGTTTTGCTGAAATTCCTAAGAAAATTCGATGTCATCGAGCAGGTTTTCGATCTCATCGAGCAAAGCTTTGAGTCACCGAACAAGTTCTCAAGTAATCAAAAAACGTTTTCAATTTGTCTAGCGACCAACTTGACTTTCCTTCATAAATTCGATGTCATCGACCTGTGTTCGAATTCATCGAATGTGTCCTCGATGTCATGGAACAGTGCTCGATGATACAGTTAATGTGTATTTTGCACTTGTTCTTTTGGCTTCGTTCCTTCTCCACTTGGTTTTCTTGAATCTTGGGAGTTTAAAATCGTCAATCTTTGTCTCCTAAGATCCATTCTTTGCCTTGGTGATCTTTGAGCATCAAATCCATGCTTTTAGCACCTTTTCCAATCCAAGCTCTTAAATTAACCTTGTAACACAAACATCAGTAAAATATGACATTAAGTAGTATCATGTTCATAAAACCAAGATATAAATGGGGTCTAATATGCAATATTTAACCCTCAACACAATTCCCAACCAGCATTTTGATAGTCCCGAGCAAAGTATGCATAAAATAAATCTTAATGCTTAATGTCAGAAATCCTTTTTAGAAAACAATCTTTTGTGCACTCAAGTATGAACGGGTATAAATAAGATAAGAAAGTAAAAATTTGAAAACCTAGAACCCAATCACAGAAGCAACCAATCAAATAAGTTCTTTGTCCATTAAATCGAAGAATAATTTAGATATCAAGTTTTTTAATGTGCTCAGTGAAAGTCTATTTATTGTTGTATGAATACTATCAATTCATCATGCTAGTTATGTTCATCACTTCAAGATCAATTTGAAACTCAAGTACTGATTCTGAACTTATCCCCTTTTCCTTCTTTTTCCACTTTTGATTTTATATCAACGGTCAATTTTTATTCATTCTTTTATTTTTGCATTCTTTTCTAGTTTTTTTCATTCTTTTTCATGACCTCTTTGTCGATCTCCTATTTTTTAACTGGTTCTTTTCTTCTTTTAAGGTGGATAAAATTCTCCAGACTCGATTCTCACCATCTATCAATGATTCACATACTAACAATAAGAAATTCTAGTGCATGTTACAGAAGGCAATATTGAGTGTGTCTTGTAATCATGATATTCACACTTCCTCTTAATCAATTGAGTGTAAGAACTTAGGTGACAAATTACTTAGATGATCAAAATTTAGAAATTCAAAATTCAATCTCTATCTTATCATACCCAAAGCACTCTTAGGTACACAATTCATCGCTTCCCAAATAGATTTCAACTCGAAACATTGAAATTTTTTAAAATTTTTGCTCAAAATTGAGAGAACACTGATTAGGTTACCTAATCCCCTAGCCCCAAACGAAAAATCTACATTGTTCTCAATGTAAAACAATAAGGATGCAATGCAAAAGTGGCAATAAAAGGAAAAGGGAAGTGATGGAAAGGTAATACCTTAAGAAAGAATTCTGAGGCGTTCCTAATAATCTTAGTGTGAAGATAGGTTAGCACCAAACAAAACTCAACAAAGTATAAGCAACCTATCTTAAAATAGCGGAAGAAAACTATCATAGTCCTATGAAAGTGATAAACCTACCTATACCTCCATTAAACTAGGAGATCAATCCTGGTACACAGGATTAGTCAGAGGTATGGACATGTTCTCTGAATCAAATTTCTTAACAAATGGCTTTAATCGATGTCCATTTACTTTGAATTCGTTGCCGTTGTGTGAATTCTTTATCTCGACAACCCCATGATGATAAACATTAGTAATAGTGAAAGGACCGGTCTAACAAGATCGGAGCTTACCCGGAAAGAGATGTAACCGAGAATTGTACAAAAGGACTTTCTAACCTGGTGTGAATTATTTCCAAAGAATGTGTTGGTCATGAAATACCTTCATCCTATCCTTGTAAATTCTCGAGTTCTCCTATGCATCATTCCAGATTTCTTCAAGTTCATACAACTAAAGTTTGCATAGTGAGCCAGCGTTGCACAAATTGAAGTTCAGATTTTTAATAGCCCAGTAGGCTTTATGTTCCAAGTCCACAGGCAAATGGCAAGCCTTCTCATAGACAAGTCTAAAGGGCGACATTCTAATAAGGGTTTTGAATGCAGTACGGTAAGCCCATAAGGCATTGGTCAATCGGATTGACCAATCCTTATGGTCAGGGTTAATGGTCTTTTCTAAGAGGTGTTTAATTTCCCTATTGGAAATCTCAGCTTGCCCACTTGTTTGTGGGTGGTACAGAGTGTAAACTTTGTGGGAGATGTCATATTTCTTCATTAATTTTGCAAATGGCCTATTATAAAAATGTGAACCTCCATCACTAATGATAGCTCGAGGCATTTCAAACTCTTTTAAGAATTTAATGATCGTTTGATGATCATTATTCCGGCACGGGATAGCTTCAACCCATTTAACAACATAGCCTACGGGGAGAAAAATATATAAATTTATGAAAGATCGAGGGAATGGTCCCGTGAAATTGATGCCCCAACAATCAAATGCTTCAATGATCAGAATGGGGTTCAAGGGCATCATATTTCGACGAGATAGTGCTCTCAATTTCTGACAACGTTCACAAGCTTTATAAAACTCATGAGTATTATTAAACATAGTGGACCAGTAAAAACTGCACCGTAGAATTGAATTTTAGTCGTGGTCTTTTTAGTAGAAAAGTGACCACCACAGGCCTAAGAATGACAGAAGAAGATGACACTGTGGTGTTCATTGTCTGGCACACATCTCCTTAAGATTTCATCTGGGTAATATTTAAATAGATATGGATAATCCCAAAAGAATTTACGTACCAATTATTTCTTATCTTGCATAGTCTAATGTGTCGGCGTGAAACCTGTAATAAGAAAATTAGCAATATTCGCAAACTAAGGTGAATGAGAGACACCACGGCTAAGAGCTCCTTTTCCGTAGTAGAGTAGTTCACTTGGGCAGGATTTAGAGTTCTACTTACGTAATGAATAACGTATGGCTTCTTTTCTTTTCTCTGGCCTAATATCGCCCTAAGAGCATAATCAGACGCGTCGTACATGAGTTCAAAAGGAAGGCTCCAGTTGGGTCGCTAGATGATAGGTGCAGTGGTTAACATGCCCTTAAGCTTATTAAGAGCTTCCTATCATTGCTCAGTCCACTCATATGACACATCCTTTTGAAGTAGATTGTATAAAGGATAAGAGAGGTGACTATAGTCCTTTACGAATCTTCTGTAAAATCCAGTGTGTCCTAAAAAGGATAGCACGTCTCATATGTTCATGGGTGGAGGTAAGTTAGAGATACAATCAATCTTAGCCTTATCTACCTCAATTCCCTTGGACGAGATGATATGTCCAAGGACAATTCCCTTACAAACCATGAAATGATACTTCTCCCAATTCAGTACCAAATTCTTTTCCTCACATCGCTTCAGTACATTTTTCAAATTATCCATGCATTTGCTGAAGGATGGACCAAAAATTGAGAAATAATCCATGAAGACGTCTAAACATTGCCCCACCATATCAGAAAAAATACTCAACATACATTACTGAAAGGTGGCGGGGGCATTACACAATCCAAATGACATCTTTCGGTAAGCAAAGGTGCGAAAGGGACATGTGAATGTGATCTTTTCTTAGTCTTCAAGGGCTATCTTGATTTGATTGTAGGCCGACTATCCGTCAAGGAAACAGTAATAGGAATGACTAGCTAGCCTTTTTAAAATTTGATCAATGCAGGGTAAAGGAAAGTTGTCCTTCCTCGTGATGGTACTCAACTTCCTGTAGTCAATGCACATTCTCCAACTAGTAGTGACTCTAGTTGGCACGAGTTCATTGTTATCATTGGCTATGATGTTGGTTCCAGACTTCTTAGGAACCACCTAAGTTGGACTCACCCATTAACTATCAAATATATGGTATATAATTAAGGGTCAAATATTGCATATTAGACCCTATTTATTACTTGGTTTTATGAACATATAATGCTTAATGTTCTATTTTAATCGCGTTTGTGTTGCAAGGTGAATTCAAGAGCATAGATTGAAAAGGATGTTGAAAGTATAAATTTAACACTCAAGAATCACTAAAGCTAAGATTAGATCTGATAAAATCAAGAATGAAGAATGCACACACTGGAGATCCAAGAAAATCAAGTCAAGAATGAAGAAAATCAGAGTTTTGAAGTGAAATTGCGTAATCCTCGACCAGTCGTGGCCTCTGCTCAATCAGTCCAAAGCCCTGCTCGACCGGTCGAGGTGTCTCGACTTGAACTCTAGCGAGTAAAACAACTAAATATTTGTCCTGCTTGACCAGTCGAGGGTGTCCCATGATCGGTCAAGGACAGCCCACGACCAGTCGAATGTTACACAACTTTCGTACGGACCGTGTAAATTTGAGACGGTTTCCAGAAATTTCCACTCAGTGCGAAAGTCTAAGGCTTAAAACTATAAATAGGGGTCCCTAGGGCATCCATAAGCATCATCTAAGGTTGGAGGAGTGGATCAAAAGCATGGAGAAGCCATCGTAAAGAGTTTTTCTTTCCTTTCCTTAGTAGTTTTTATGCTTTTATTAAGAGATTTTAGTTCAATCATGTCTATGGTTGGCTAAGCCTCTTAGCTAGGGCTAAGAGGTGAAGTTTGTAGCATGATGGGATGTTTCTATTACTTTGATTCATGTTTATATAGAACTCTCTTTGATTCTAGTTTGATTATAAGGAATACTTTCAGTTTTTAATGGTTTGTTGTGACTCAAATTATAATGGATCTACGATAGATTTGAGTATGTTCTTTCATGTATTGATATTGTGAATTTAAGAAATCCTATTTTTCACCATCGTCCCTTGGGCATGGTTGGACGATGGAATCCTCCCTAACTTTCACTATTCTCCTAAATTGGTTATGGGATTGGTAAATCTTGTTGTTTGCCTTGTCTCATGGACATGGTTTTATGATGGAATCGCTTCCAGTTCTCACACCTCTCATCCATTGAGAACTAGGTCAAAGGAATTTCAGATTTGATTTTATTGAGATATCTTCCAATTGGATAAGATGGGACTCCGATTCTAATCGTGTGACTTGAATCAAGCATAGATCTCCCTGATCTCTACAAGTAGGTCCTTGGAAACCCTAGTTTCCCACCTTTGAATTTCTTAACTTTTTCATTAAATCTCTCACAATTACTCTCTATACGTCCAGATTTAGGTTTTCATCTTTTTCTAGTTTTACTTTTAGTTGCTTTCAGAATACTCACGAGATTAGTCCCTATGGATTCGACCTCGGTCTTACCGAGATTATTACTACATCGCGACCCTACACTTGGGGTTGTGAACAAGTTTTTGGCGCCGTTGCCGGGGATTAATGGTTGCATTTTTCTGAGATTAGCTAGTTTTATAATTAGGTTAAGATTAGGGTTTATTTTCTGTTTTTAGAAACTTTCTAATTCTAGGATTTCTTTTATTTTTGAAAACTAACTTACTTTCTAATTTTAGGTTTAGAACTTTCCTAATCAGTTTTTAGAAACTTTCCTTTTTCATTTTTAGAAACTAGTTTACTTTCTACTTTTATTTTTAGGAACTTTCTAATTTTAGAATTTCTGTTTTTAGAAACTGACTTGTTTTGTTTTGTTTCGCAGGATTTTAATTAGGAACTTCTAATTTGGTAACTTCTTCCCAATTTCCTCTCTCTTTCTATTTCTAGATTTCTATTTCCTTTCTCTCTTTTAGGTTTAGGTTAGAATTTGAATTGAGGGTTGAGAGTGTTTCATGCCCAAGTGGGTTCGTGACAACACTCAACGTCTTTTGAGTGAAGGAGGATTGGTTGAGGGGTTATCTATCCATTAAAGGATTAGACATCACTCGAGATCCTCAGACTTAATTGAGGTTATGGCTACAAATCAACCGATCAATGAACCGGGAAGACAACCTCAACCTAGTGTTAAGGAAGTCCAGGATGAGAATGAGGTGCATCAAGCACCCCCGTCTCATACTTTGCGAAATTATTTATAACCTGCAGGGGAGAGAACACCTTCATGCATGGTTTTTACAGAAAATATGGGACACATGGATATTAAGCTAGGGGTGATCCAACTCCTTCCAAAATTTCATGGACTTGAATCTGAAAGTCCATATTTGCACTTGAAAGAGTTTGATGAGATCATAGCCACTTTATATTTTCCAAACATGTTTGATGACATGGTCAGACTGAAACTCTTTCCCTTTTTCTCTGAAAGAGAAAGTTAAGACGTGGTTGCATTCACTACGTCCTAGATCTATTGGCACATGGAATGACATGATAAGGGAGTTCATAAAGAAAAATTTTCCACATCATAAAACAAACACCCTTAGAAACTCAATCATGAATGTTGCCCAAAAGGAGGATGAAACATTCTTCCAATGTCTGGAGCAGATCAAGGATCTTGTCAGTTCTTGCCCACAACACGGTTTTGAAATGTCTGCGTTACACACTTTCTATGATGGACTGATATCTTCCATGCGCCAATTGGTTAAGACAATGTGTAATGGGGAACTCATGAATAAGAATGTCGATGATGTGTGGGACTACTTGGATAGACTTGTTGAAAACGCACAATCATGGGACACTTACCCAAAATCAAGCACCACTTTTAGGCCCACTCAATCAAAGGAGAGGGGCGGATTATACCACCTTCTGAAAGAGGATGATGATATCAATGTTAAAGTATCTAATCTCATAAGGAAATTTGAGGCCATGGAACTAAAGAAGGATAAGGTTAATGAAATGGTTTGCGGTATTTGTGCTTGCAACATTCACACAACTGAAAATTGCCCAATAATACCTACTTTTCAAGAGGTGTTGAATGAGCAATCCAATGCCGTGAGTAATTACCAAAGACCTTTCAATGGACCTACCTCCAATACATACAATCCTAATTGGAGAAATCATCCAAACTTCAGTTGGAGAAATGGACAAACTACTACCCCTCAAGATTTCTTTAATCAAATTCCAAATCAAGGGAAACCTCAAGAGGATCCAGTTTTAAAACATATTCAAGATTAAGAGCTACTTAATCAGAATTCGGTACAAGCAATCCAGGAAATCAGATCAGTGATTGGAACACTTGCGTCATCTGCTCAAAGGTAGAGTCACAATTAGCAATTGGAGAAAGGGGGATGTTTCCTGCTCAACCTCTCCCCAATCCTAAACTGAAATATGAGATAAGTGATCCAAGCTCTTCAAATCAGATGGAGCAAACTAAATCTATCACCACTCTTAGGAGTGGGAAGACTATTGACAAAACCATTCTTATTAGGGTTAAAAAGCCTAAGGACCCAAAAGAGGACAACGATGATAGATCTAGCACTGCTCCACAAGAATTGGAACCGGAACTTCAAGGCAAGCTGATTGCCCCATTTCTCCAACGGTTGGTTGCACCAATATCTCTCTCTAACTCTCAGGATATTCTAGAGGTGTTGAAACAAGTGAAGGTCAACATCTCTCCACTGGACGCGGTTAATCAAATACCTTTATATGCAAAAATTTTGAAAGACTTGTATACGACCAAAAGATGATAAAATATTCAAAAGAAGATCTTTTTAACTGAAAAGTAAGTGCCATCCTAAAGCAAGACGTGCCATAGAAATAAAAAGATCCCGGTAGCCTAACCATTGCTTATGTAATGGGGAATTACCGCATTGAGCACGCACTTCTTGATTTTGGGAGCGAGCTAAAATCTGATTTCTTACTCGGTCTACAAACAGCTAGGTTTGGGTGAATTGAATCCACCCTAACAATATTATCACTTAGTTCATGTACCGAGGGGGGTAATTGAGGATGTGTTGGTCCAAGTTAACAGATTCTACTACCCAGTAGACTTTATCATCCTAGATACGCAACCCATCAGTAACATGAGCACTCAAATTCCTATGATTCTTGGTCGTCCATTCCTCGCCACTTCAAACACAATTATTAATTGCAGGAATGGAGTCATGAGTATGTCTTTTGGAAATATGACATTTGAGTTAAACATATTTTTCAATATGGGCAGACAATTAGAGGATAATGATGATTTCCACGACATTAACATGATTGAGTCTTTCGTGGAAGATAGAGCACTTTTGACCTTATCCTCTGACCCTCTAGAGATGTGCCTGGCCCACTCCCATGATTTTGATGATGACATGATTAAGGAGACAGGGGCCATGCTTGATACCGTGCCGATACTTGAAGTAGACCAGTGGAGGCCACGATTTGAAGAATTGCCCCAAACTGATGTAATGCCTCTACCCTCTAACCTCACGGCACTGAAGCTTGACCTAAAAATTTTTCCCTCTGATTTGAAATATGTCTATTTAGGTCAAGATGAAACATACCCAGTGGTGATTTCTTCCCACCTCGAGCAAGAATAGGAGAGTATGTTCATCTCTACTCTTATTGATCACAAAGGATCCCTTAGATGGTTGATTGCAGACCTCAAGGGAATTGACCATTCGATTTGTACTCACCGCATTTATCTTGAGGATAATGTGAAGACCTCTCGGCAATCACAACGTAGACTAAATCCAAACATGAAGGAAGTGGTTAAGGCCAAGGTTCTTAAACTATTGGATGTAGGTACCATATACCCAATATCCGATAGCCAATGGGTGAGTCCAACTCAAGTGGTTATAAAGAAGTCCAGAATCACCATCATAGCCAATGCAAGTAATGAACTTGTGCCAACTAGAGTTACTACTAGTTGGAGACTGTGCATTTACTACAGGAAGGATCACTTCCCTTTGCCCCTTCATCGATCAAATCTTAAGAAGGCTATCTGGTCACCTATACTATTATTTCCTTGATGGGTATTCAGGCTACAACCAGATAGAGATAGCCCCTGAAGATCAGGAAAAGACCATGTTCACATGTTCCTTTAGCACCTTTGCTTATCGAAGGATGCCATTTGAACTGTGTAATGCCCCCGCCACTTTTCAGCGATGTATGATGAGTATTTTTTTTGACATGGTGGGGCAATATCTAGAGGTCTTTATGGACAACTTCTCTGTCTTTGCTCCATCTTTCAGTGATTGCGTAGAGAATCTTAAATGTGTGCTAAAAAGATGTGAAGAAAATAATTTGGTACTCAATTGGGAGAAGTGCCATTTCATGATTCGTAAGGGAATTGTCCTTGGACATATCATTTCGTCCAAGGGAATTGAGGTAGATAAGGCTAAAATTGATCTTATCTCTAACCTACCTCCACCCAAGAACATACGAGACATGCGATCCTTCCTAGGACACACCGATTTTTACAGGAGATTCATAAAAGGACTTTAGTCACCTCTCTCTTCCTTTATGTAATCTACTTCAAAAGGATGCATTATTCGAGTGGACTGAGAAATGTTAGGAAGTTTTTATTAAGCTCAAGGGCATGTTAACCAATGCACCTATCATGCAGCCACTCGATTGGAGCCTTCCTTTTGAACTTATGTGTGACGCGTCTGACTATGCTCTTGGGGCGATCCTAGGCCAGAGAAAAGATAAGAAGCCCTATGTTATACACTATGCAAGTAAAACCCTAAATCCTGCCCAAGTGAATTACTAGACTAAGGAAAGGGAACTCTTAGCCGTAGTGTTCTCTTTAGACAAATTTAGCTCCTACTTAATCGGATCCAAGATTGTCATTTACACAGATCATGAGGCGCTCAAGTATCTTCTTTCTAAGAATGATGTTAAGCCCCACCTGATAAGATGGATCCTCTTACTCTAAGAATTTGATTTGGAAATAAAATAAAAAAGGGAGTAGAGAACGTAGTGGCTGACCATCTTTCCCGCCTTGATCTCTCTGATTCCCTTGAGACAACACATATAAATGACATGTTCCCTGACGAACAATTGTTAAAAGTCTCACATTCACCTTTGTCATGCCCCAAATTCGAAAACCGAGCTCATAGGAATCCCAATCGCCGAATATGGTACCAACAGCAACCGTAGTACCCCATTATCGGCTCCCAGCGCCCATACACTAGGTTCCGATCCTAGGATCCTACAAGGAGGATTTTTCAACGTGCATTTATCTTATAAGAAGCATAACCACAAGTATACCCAAATCACAAAGGCAACATCATCATCACAAATCCATTAATATAAACTTTTGAATACAGTACTGAAATGGAAATACATATATCAATAATGAAAGCTCCAGAAGTTAGTTGCACGCTCCAAGCTCGACATTGCTGCAGCCTAATGCCACCTGCACGCATCTATCGTGTATAAGCTTATAGAAAGCTTAGAGGGTGGTGAAAGTGTGTGCACAAAGTACCGAGTATGCAATATAATGTCATAAATCATACAATATCGAAATATACAGAAATACTAATAAGATCATGAATCATACAATATTAGAGTAAGCGGAATTGTACTGATAAGATCATGAATCATACGATATCAGAGTAAGAGGAAATATACTGATAAGTCTATGAGTGTCATCAGTCATACCAAGGCTATACGATGCAAGGCATGAATGCTAACAGCCATATCAATGCAAAAACATGGCAACCCAAAATGCTAAATGTTGTGGATGTAATGCAATATGCGGTGCAAATGAAATAAATGAGTTGGAGTGAATTTGGGATGATAGTATGTAGTATCACAGGGTATGAGGTCCATCACAAGGGACTTTTATCCAAACCAGCCCATACCTAAATTTGGATAGTCAGACTCAATGTGTAAACTCTTGATCTCAGGTTAGTCGCATGCCCTAACCAAAATCCTAGCCATTGCAAAGGTACATGTAACAAATAGTTGCGCACCACCAGCCCAAGTGAATAGTGAATAAATGAATGAGTATGCATAATAAGTCCACATATCAGCACTGTAGATCTCTAGGATCATCACCGGGGTCTATTACACTCCAAGCTGGCTACCGCCCCAGCCGACCGTATAGCCCAGCGAGTGGAAAAGACCTGACTACCCGCCTGCCAGTAGTATACCAATGCCTACCCAGCTAGTCAATAGTGGACCCATTTGGGAGCTAGTTAAACTCGGCCTAGCTTACAGCCCCCTCACTCGGGTGGATAAGGCCACACCCCCTCCCAACCGACCACGACACAGTGGGAGACGCGGCTTACTGGTATTCGGTACTCGGGCGCTTATGTATCCACTTGGTCTAGACGTTGGGTCATCTCCTTGCCATGGAGGTTTACAGACTTTCACCCACGGACATCTAAAGGCCCAGATGCTCGAATAAAATATTTTCGGTGTGCCATCTAGCCATCCATGACATGTCTATAGAGGCTACGACCCTGATGCGGCTAGGGTGTACAGTAATCATAATCACACAATGCAAGATGCATGAGTCATATAGTCCAATTATGCATCAATCCTGCACATATCGTGCGCTCATGTGGGATAACTCCACCTATCAGGGAGTGTCATAAACCATCTGTACTATGGCATATGCAATGGTCAATCACATCTCAATAAATATGTAGATGAAGCGTATGGGCATGTATCATGATGCTATATTGTCACATACTCATAATTGGTATCAACAACCGGCATCAACAACCGGCCTCGACAATGTGGACATTTAACCAACATTGCCCTCAAGGAATGGCCCACATAGAGCCTAACACATAGTGGACCCATGGCTGCACATAAGGGCCTAATATACAACACCATGAGCCTTACTCAAGAGCTTATTACTCATCACGATGGGCCTCTCACATGGGCCTAATATACATCACAATGGGCTTCATTGCCTGGCCCTCAAATGCACCACAACGGGCCTCATCATATAGGCCTCATATATATCATATTGGGCCTTAAATATGGGCTGAATACACACCACAATGGGCCTCAAATACGGGCCGCTTATACATCACATCAGGCCTTAAAAATGAACTGAATACACATCACAATGGGCCTTAAATACGGGCCGCATATACATCACATTGGTCCTTGACAATCAGCCTCGATATTTGACCTCGAAATTAAAATTGGCCTTGATAATCGACCTCGACAATTGGAATCAGCAATCAGAACCGTCCGCATCAATCGGCCTCGATAATCAAAATCGGTCTCGACAATTGGCCTCGATATTTGGAATCGAAATTGGCAATTAGAATCGGCCTCATCAATAAGAATCAACCTCGACAATCAGAATTGGCTTCAACAATCGGAATTGGCCTCGACAATCAGAATCAGCCTTAACCATCAGAATCGACCTCGACAATCGGAATCGACCTCAATAATCAGAATCAGCCTCGATAATCTGCCTCAACAATCGGAATTGGCCTCGATACTCGAAATCGACAATCAAAATCGGCCTCATCAATCGGAATCAGCCGCGACAATCAAAATCGGCCTCGATAATTAGCCTTGACAATTAGAATCGGCCTCGACAATCGAAATCAACCTCAATACTCAGCCTCGACAATCAGAATCGACCTTGATACTTGCCTCGACAATCGGAATCGGCCTATACAATTAGCATCGACAATCAGAATCGACCTCAACAATTGGGATTGACCTATACAATCGGCCTCGATACTCGACCTCAACAATCGGAATCGGCCTATACAATCATCCTCGATACTCGGCCTTGATAATCGAAATCGGCCTATACAATTAGCTTCAACAATCGGAATCGGCCTCGATACTCAGCCTCGACAATCAGAATCGGCCTATACAATCGGCCTCGACAATCAGAATCGGCCTATATAATCGACCTCAACAATCAGGATCGGCCTCGACAATCAGAATTTGCCTCAATACTCGGCCTATGCAATCGGCCTTGACAATTGGGATCGACCTTGGTACTCGGCCTCGACAATCAAAATCGTCCTATACAATCGGCCTCGATAATTGGAATTAACCTCAATACTCGGCTTCAACAATAGGAATTGACCTATACAATTGGCCTCGACAATCAAAATTGGCCTCGATACTTGGCCTCGACAATCAAAATCGGCCTATATAATCGGCCTCGACAATCGAAATCAGCCTCGATACTCGACCTCAACAATCGGAATAAGCCTATATAATCGGTCTCGACAATCAGCCGAACAAGGACTAACGGAAGGTCACAATGTGGACATTAAACCATCATTGCTCATCAATGTGGACATTTAACCTACATTACTCCCAAGGAGTGGCCCACATAGGGCTAAACATATAATGGGCCCATGACTTCACATAAGAGCCTAACACACATTGCGATGGGTCACATCCATGGGCCTCTCATACATTAGGTGGGCCCCATCATATGGGCCACATATACATCACAATGGGCCTCTGGCACGGGCCTACTATACATCACAAAGGGCCACATCCCATGGGTCTCAAATATATCACAATGGGCCTCTCCCATGGGCTCCAAATACATCACAATGGGCTTTAACCCATGGGCCTCAAATACATCACAATAGGCCTTAATAAGGGCCTCATATATCACATCGAACCTTATCAAATGGACCCCAAGTACATCGGCCTCACCAAATGGGCCTCAAATACATCACATCAGGCCTCACCAAATGGGCCCTAAATACATCACATCGAGCCCTTCCAAATGGGCCCAAATACATCACATTGGGCCTCACCAAATGGGCCCCAAATACATCAAATAGGCCATATCAAATGGGCCACAACAACTACACCATTCATCCATCTATAGAGATCATTTTAGAGCATTATCCAAACAAACGAATCATGTCAAAAGATCATCTGGACCATACCACAAACAACAATGGTGATAAGGATTTACACTGTTAAAATTTAGAGGGGCCCACCATAGCGTTTATTTTTCATCTAGTCATTTCATAAGGTCACAACGACCAGAACTGAGAGGATAAACAAATATCATATTAGTCTAAAACTTCTGTAACCCCAATGGTTGTAATGGTAGACATTCAATCCTACTGTTTCTACAGTGTGGTCCACTTGATACTAGATTTGCCTTATTTTTATTCTCAAGTCTTGAGACGGTGTTGCCAAATGGATGGACAGTTTAAATGCAACACATATAGAAGTAGGCCCCACAGGACTGCTGACGTCATGGGGCCATTGATGGGCGGCATGAATGAAGAACATACTTCATGGTGGGGTCCATGCACGTGGCCAGCACGTTAGAAGGATGGACAGTGTAGAAGTGGGCCACATCTAGCACGTCGGAAGGATGGATGGATGGTTTGAATATATGTAGCAAGGCAAGCTCCCACGTGGATGTGGTCCCACCACAATATACATACATACATACATACATACATATATATATACACATCTGGTGGGTCCCACGTGGGGCCCACCATAATATATTATATTATATAATATAGTATATTATATATATAAGAGGGGCGGCTGCCCAGATCCACCGTCCAGATCCATCTGGATGGTGCAGATTTACACAATAAAGGTGGGTCCAATGAGGAGCGGCCCACCATACAATATTATATATATTATAATATAATATATTATATAATATTATATAATATTATATACATACCATATGTATATTATATATATATATATACGTGTGTGTGTGTGAAATATTGAACACTGGATGGCATGGACAAAAGGGCACCTCCAACTTGGTAGGCCCCACATGAATGGACGATTTGGATAGCCCTACGCAATACGGTGGCCTCACGTCAGGTAGGCCACACTCTTGGATCAAGCTAATATTTGTGTTTTCCTTCATTCGGGTCCGTCCAAATGGACTGCCATGTGGGCCACTCGATGGACGGCATGGATAAAAATACATACTTAATGGTGGGCCACACACACACACACCGACATCCATAAGAGAGAAAGAGAGGGAGGGAGAGAGAGAGAGAGAGAGAGAGAGAGAGAGAGAGAGAGAGAGAGATGAGAAGGGGAGGACCCCACCACTATTGGGCCCTCCCTTATACAATGCATACATCATGTGGGTCCCACAATAAGTGGGCCCTCAAATCATAAAAACACCCACCTTTGATCATGAACTTCTCCTTCCATCAATGCATTCTAGAGCTCTAATGGATGAGATTCAACGGTCGAGATTATTTTTGGAGAGTGGGGATGGGAGATAGGAAGTGGACCACACAAAGCTCTCATCTCCTTGGAAGCCATGGACGTTTACTCTCCCTTAGTTGCTTGGGAGATGGAGTTTGAAATGAGAGAGAGAGAGAGGATGGGATGTAAGAGAGAGAGGGATGGGTGAGTGAGTGATGGGTGATGGAGAGAGTTGACTTTATGGTACTTGTGTAAGAGAGAGGTAAGGGTTGTTTGTACTTGAGGATTAGATGTGGTACTTGACATTTGATTGATGGATTGATGTGTTATGCCTTAGAGATTCTTCCAGTATTTGTAACGTGCAGTGTTTTCTTCGAACCGAACGCTAACCCACATTTCCTGATCCGGGTATCACCCCGGCGTGGGAGACACGGCATCGGAACCGTAGTGATGGTGCGGTCGCAAGGGTATAAGTTTCAAGTCGAGCAGACTCTGATATACAGGACATGACTCAGGTTCGCGCGCAAACACTGATAACATATTGTGGGTTGTCGAAATTCAAACGGAGGACCGCAGAAGCCTACGAAACGGTATGGGCTAAGATATAGGTCTTACACCTTGGTTTGCCGATATTGCTAATTATCTTGCCATAAGTTTCACGCTGACACATTAGACTGTGAAAAATAAGAAAAAATTCTTCGCCGAGCTACGTAAGTTATTCTGGGATGATCCATATTATTTTTAATATTGCCCAGGCCAAATCTTAATGAGATGTGTGCTAGGTAATGAACGCCAAAGTTTCATCTCCTTCTGTCATTCTTAGGCCTGTGGTGGTCACTTTTCTACTAAAAGACCATGGCCAAAATTCTGCAGTGCAACTTTTACTAGCCCACTATGTGTAACTACAAAGGTTTATTGCTCCTTTGATTGTCAAATTTTGTAGTGCCAAAACCACAATTTATGTCTTGTATAATACATTGATATATATGTTCAAGGCAATACATCACATGTACAAGGACAATGCTTTAAGTCAAGAACAAAGATCTACTTCAAGAAATGCAAGATCAAGTACATTGATCACTCCCTTAAGATTCAAAATTCAATGTTTTAAAGCGACATGGAAAGACAAGTCAACTGTTCATACACAAGACTCAAAGTGAAATACAACTCAAGTACTACAAATTCAAGCTTCAAAAGAACTCAAATTCAAGCTTCATGAACTTCAAAGATCGTCTATCATCTGAAGAAAAGAAGGTTCAATGTTCATACATCATGTTCAAGGCATGGAAGACCTTAGATTGACCTTAGGGTAGGTCATTTTGAATACATAATTCAAATTGAATTATTTTATAGGTGTTTGGTCCGTTCTTCGACTAGTCTTGGACTCTGTGCGACTAGTCCTAGCACTGGCTCAACCAGTCCAAGAAATTCTAAGACCAGTCCTAAGTTGTTACAAAATTTTAGAATTTTTTAGTTAAGTTACGACTAGTCCTGGAGACTGCTCGACCGGTCGTGTGAACAGTACACGACTCATTCACGACCAGTCCTGCAGCTACGACTCAAACTCCAACGACTAAATCTGGTTCCTCATGACCAGTCGTGGAGGTCTCATGACTAGTCGTGTAAGCCCTACGACCAGTCGTGGAACGGTTTTATCCGATCGCGCTCAAAATTTTAAAATGTTATTGGTCTTACGACCAGTCACAGTGTCCTTAGGACTAGTTGTGAACGTGATTTCTTCACTTATAAATAGAGCATAATTTTCTGAGTTTAATATCTAATTCAAGTGTAATCAAGTCATCACTCTGAGAGATAAGTTAGTATTCTTTTTAAGCTATATTGTGCTCATTTAATATTCTCTTTTATTAGCTTTTTATAATTGATTTTATTTTCTGCATTCCAATCTGATTTGAAAGAGGGATTGAAGAATTCCCACTTCTTGGAATCAAAATCAAATAAAGCTAGCCCAACTTGATTTTAGTTAAAATTAATTTGGAATCTAGAACCATTTCATAAGTGAGTATTGGACATTGAACTTCTATATTCAAACTTCTACTCTGATTTAGTTCTTCCGTGCTGCAACAAAAGGAGAAATCTAGGTATTTTACATATGTGTAAATCTTCTGTTTTTGGTTTCTTTTGAGATTGAGCCAGAAAAATCTCATTCTTTTAATTATTTGAGGAGATCCAGAAACCTCAGAGTATTGGGTTTTTGAATTGTGTAAGCCCACTTGAAAGACACTATTGTGAGGGTTTTAGGTGAACTTGGAAAAACCTATTTTCATAGCGAATGCTAATATCCACTGTGTGAGGATATTTGGAGTGGAGTAGCTGTGTGGATGTCATTTAACAGTTGGTGTACACACAAACGAACCACTATAATTCTTTGTGTTCTATGGATGTGTGATTTATCTTCTATATCTTTTATCATTCAAGTTTATGGGATGTATTTGTGGATGTGAATGTTGTGAACTTTTACATTTCAAGCATTGTGGGGAATGTTGTAATAGCTTATATTTCCTTTCTAGCTATTTCCCTTTTATTCCTCTTCAGTTTGAGTTTTTGATACACAAACTGTTCTAGTAAGGTTGTCCTGCCATAAACCCTTAGTTTTTATGGTGTAAGGTTGTTCTTAGAACAACATTTGTATCAACCTCTCAATACTAGAATTTTGAGGTTGCTTTACATTTCCGTATTGTGATCTATTTAAAGTGTTATCTTTCATTTATTTGTTTAAATTCCGTTGTTAACATTTTAATTTGACATAGTCCTACTCACCCCACCCCCCCCCCCCCAAGGACATAAGCTCGACCTTTGCAAGTGGTATCAAAGCCTAATAGCTCGTTATTTTTTATATTTGGATTTATTTCCTGAGCTAATCGATTTGAGCTATTTATAAGATGTCAAATTTTGATAGCCTTTCAGTCACTAGGCCTCCACCATTTGTGACTCCAATTATGCCTATTTGAAAGCTAGAATGAGGATTTTCTTAAAATCCATGGATAAGAGTGTGTGGCTAGCCACAATAACTGAATGGACCCCTCCTACCACTGAAGTGACTGGTATCGACGGATCAAAATCTATGAGAGTAACACCTTATTTTTCTTGGACCACTCTTCAGAAAAGTGAGAGTAGTGCAAATGCAAAAGCACTAAATGCAATCACTTGCACACTATCACCGGATGAATTCAAAAGAATTATATCTGTGATTTTACAAATCAAGACTGGAATATTTTTGAAATGACACACGAGGGAACATCAATTGTCAAGAAATCTAAAGTCCAAATCCTCACAACCAAATTTAAGGAAATATATATGGAAGAAAATGAAATGCTCATGGACTTCTATATTAGATTAAATGACATTGTAAACTCTATGTGAGGTCTTGGTGATAAAATCCCAAAAAGTAAAGTTTGTGCACAGATACTACGCTCACTTCCTAAACGGTTCAATTCTAAGGTAATTGCGATCCAAGAACTTCGTGATACGGATAATATGAGGGTAGAAGAATTAGTTGGCTCTTTACAAACCTATGAATAAATCCATCGCTCTTAAATCTTCTAAATGTATTTCTCAAGAAAATTCTGATTTAGAAAATTCTGAAGATATGGCCCTTTTAGCTAAAAATTTTTACAAAATTTTCAAAAGTAAAAAGAGGGTTGATTTTCAAAAATCGAATGATAAGAAAAGACTTAAAACTAAAACTTGGAAATCTTTAAAAGATAGTTAATGTTACAACTGCCATGAATATGGGCATTTGACAAACAAGTGTCTTAAAAAGGACAAACCTAAAAAGAAAGGTATGTTGGCTACTTAGGATGAATCTTCTGGCACTGAAGCCTCTTCTGAATCAGAAGATTTTAAAACTAAGTCGGGCAGTGAAGTTAAAGCCCTTATGACTCTAGCCAAGTTCACTTTTTCAGATAATGATGATTTAACTAGTGAAGAAAATCTGAATAGTGATCATGAAAATGAAGAAGATCTTCAAGATGCTTACAATGCCCTTTACAAGGAAAGTTGTAAAATTGTTGTTAAATTAAAACTTCAAAAAGAAAGTTTTTGAAACTTAAAGAAAATTTTGATGCTCTTGTTTTAGAAAAATCCCACATTTCAGGTTGTTTTGAAAAATCAAAATGCAATTTAGATTTCAAAACCTCCCTTATTGAAAATCTTAAATCTGAAAATGAAAAACTTAAACTTGAAGTCTTTTTACTTTTGAGTTTAAAGGATACATGGAGGTATGCCCAGGGTGTTCCAAAGTTAGAAAAACTTTTGTTTGGATCAAGAAAATGTGGCGACTGATCCGGTTTGGGATACGACAGAAATATTCCTCCTAAACAGAAGAATACTCCTCCTAAGTTTGTGAAAGGAGCGTCTTCAAACTCAAAAGGGAATAGTTCAAATCAAAAATTTTCTAAAAATGCTAAAACTTTTCAATCTTTAAAACCTAAATGTAACCATATCAACTATAAAAATCAAAACAGAAACCCTTTAGCTGAGAAGATAGTTGATTTACTTAAGGAGCTCTTAAAATCTAACTCAGTAGGTCATTTTTACAACAACTACAAATACAAGAAGACCAACTATACTTCTAAACCCAAAACAGTTATGAAATGGGTTCCTAAGGTTACTAGCTTGGTTGCCCACACCTCTTTCAAAGCTTCAAACCATTCGAAGTGGTACCTAGACAGTGGATGCTCAAGGCATATGACTGGTAACAAAGGTCTATTCACCGATCGTAAAGACATAGCTGATGGTTCAGTCACATTTGGTGATGGTAGCAACTGCAAGATTATTGGCCAAGGTACGGTTCAACTCTTTAACCTCCCCTTATTTGAAAATGTTTTATACATTGAAGGATTAAAACACAACCTGTTAAGCATATCTCAAATATGCGATAACAATCATAGAGTAAAATTTATTAATCAAGGTTGTGAAATTTTAAACAAAAAGGTTCTGTAATATTAAATGGTCGTAGAACTTCAGAAAACTGCTACATTGTGAGTGACTCTAGCTCATCTAATCTATCGTGTTACATGGTCCATAACGATGAGACCGAGTTATGACATAAATGCCTTGGACATATACACTACCGCAATTTGTATAGATTGAGCAAAAGAGAACTAATAAGAGGTCTACATAATAAGGGAGGTTTCAAAATCTAAATCGCACTTGGATTTTTCAAAACAATCTAAAATGTGGTATTTTTTAAAACAAGAGTATCAAAATTTTCTTTAAGTTTTAAAAACTTTTCTTTTTGAAGTTTTAGTTTTACTGTAATTTTACAACTTTCCTTGTATAGGGCATTGTAAGCATCTCGAAGATCTTCTTCATTTTCATGATCACTATTCAGATTTTCTTCACTAGTTAAATCATCATTATCTGAAAAAGTAAACTTGGCTAGACTCATGAGGGCTTTGAGTTCATTGCTCGACTCGATTTCAAAATCTTCTGATTCAAAAAAGGCTTTAGAGTCGGAAGATTCATCCCAAGTACCCAACATACATTTCTTTTTAGGTTTGTCCTTTCTAGGACACTTGTTTGCTAAATGCCCATATTCATGGCAGTTGTAACATTGATTATCTTTTAAAGATTTTCAAGTTTTAAATTTAGGTATTTTCTTATCATTAGATTTTTGAAAATCAACCATCTTTTTACTTTTGAAAATTTTATAAAACTTTTTAGCTAAAAGGGCCATATCATCTTTAGAATTTTCTAAATCAGAATTGCTACAATTTTCTTAAGAAAAACATTTAGAAGATTTTAGGGCAATAGATTTACCTTTAGGAGCTTTAAAAGTTAACTCATAAGACTGTAGTGACCAACTAATTCTTCTACCCTCATATTGTCCGTATTACAAAGTTCCTGGATCGTAGTCACCTTTGAATTGAACCGTTCAGGTAGTGAGCGTAGATATTTGCACAGACTTTACTTTCTAGGATTTTATCACTGAGACCCCACATAGAGTTGACAATGTCATTCAATCTAGTATAAAAGTCCATGAAAGTTTCACTTTCCTTCATTCGTATTTCCTCAAATTTAGTTATGAGGATTTGAACTTTAGATTTTTTGACAATTGTTGTTCCCTCGTGTCTCATTTCTAAAATATCACATGCTTGCTTTGCAGTATCACAGGATATAATTCTTTTGAATTCATCTAGTGATAATGCGCAAGTGATTGCATTTAGTGCTTTTGTATTGGCACTACTATGTGGTCCAAGAGAAATAAGGTGTAACTCTCATAGTTTTGAATCCATTGATGCCAGTTACTTCAGTGGTAAGAGGGGTCCAATTAGTCACTGTGGCTAGCCACACACTCTCATCCACTGATTTTAAGAAATTTCTCATCCTGGCTTTCCAATAGGCATAATTGGAGCCATCAAATGGTGGAGGCCTAGCAACTGATAGGCTATCAAAATTTGACATCTTACAAAGCGCAGATTGATTAGATCAGGAAATTCATCCAAAAAGTAATAACAATTAAAACGAGCTATTAGGCTCTGATACTACTTGAAAAGGTCGAGCTACATGTCCTACGGGGGGGGTGAATAGGACTATGCCAAATTAAAAAATAACAGTAGAATTTAAATAAATTAAATATAGATAGCAATAGACAATCTCACAATGCTGAATTTAAATATAACCTCAAATGAACGAGTATTGAGAGGTTGATACAGATTTTGTTCTAAGGACAACCTTGCACCATGAAAACCAAGGGTTTATGGCAGGACAACCTTAATAGAACGGTTAATGTATCAAAACCTCGAACTGATACAGAGAAATAAAAATAAATAGCAATGAAAGGAAATCGAAGCTATTACAACATTCCCATACAT
Organism: Magnolia changhungtana; assembly: GCA_030180095.1. Taxonomy (NCBI): domain Eukaryota; kingdom Viridiplantae; phylum Streptophyta; class Magnoliopsida; order Magnoliales; family Magnoliaceae; genus Magnolia; species Magnolia changhungtana. Next base: position 2,439,746 of record JASAUF010000524.1, on the reverse strand, counting down.
CTACATAAGGATTACAACATTCTCCACAAATGTAAAAAGGGAAATTACAATCATCCACAAAAAGAAATAGACATTCAAATCACAAAACAAGAAATTATAGTGGTTCGCTTGTGTGTACACCAACTATTAAATAATAGCCACACAACTACTTCACTCCTAATATCCTCACACAGTGGATATTATCTTTCACTATGAAAATAGGTTTTTCTAGGTTCACCTAAAACCCTCACAATTGTGTCTTTCAAGTGGGCTTACACAATTCAAAAACCCCACACTCTAAAATAAAGAGATTTTTCTAGCTCAATCTCAATGAAAACCAAAAACAGAAATTTACAATAATGTAAAATACCTGGATATTCTCTTTGATGCAGCCCGGAGGAACCAAGTCTAAGTAGAAGTTCAATGTCCAAACTCACTTATGAAATGGTTCTAGGTTCTAAATTGATTTTAGATTTAAAGTAACTTGGGCTAGCTTGATTTGATTTTGATTCCAATAAATGGGAATACTTCAATCCCACTTTCAAATAAAATTGGAATGCATAATACAAAATCAAATACAAAGAAAGCTAATAAAAGAGAATATTAAATGAGTACAATATAGCTTAAAGTAATGACTAACTTATCTCTCAGAGTGGTCATGTGGAACCTGATTTAGTCATTGGACTTTGTCCTTCACGACTGGTCGAAGGACCTCCACGACTGGTCGTGTGGAACCTAATTTAGTCATTGGACTTTGAATCGTGCTATAGGACTAGTTGAGAATGAGTCGTGCACTATTCATACGACCGGTCGAGCAGTCTCTAGGACTGGTCGTGGCTTAACAAAAAATTCTAAAAATTTTCAACAACCTTGGGACTGGTCCTGGAATTCTTAGATTGGTCGAGCCAGTGCTAGGACTAGTTGAACAGAGTCTAGGACTAGTCGAGAAACAGATTATTCACTTATAAAATGAGTAATTGAATTATGTATTCAAAATGACCTACCCTAAGGTCAATCTATGGTCATTTATACCTTGTTAATGAAGTATAAACATTGAAACTTCTTTTCCTTCGGTTGATAGTCGTTCTTTGAAGTTCACGAAGCTTGTGATCATTACATGATGAAGCTTAAACTTGAAACTGTTTGAAGCTTCAATTTGAAACTTAAATTTGTAACTTTAAGAAGCTTCTACTTGAAATATCTTGAGTCTTGAGCTTGAGGTTCAAAGTAAACTTGGAGCTTGACTTATGAATCTTGAAACATTGAACTGACACTTGTTGTTATACTTGAACATGACCATGTAAACTTGCATTTCTTGAAGTAAAGATCTTTGTTCTTGAGTGATGCACAGTCTTCATTATGTAGATGAGCTACACGAGACACAAATTCTAAAAGAGGTTTTGGCACTACAAAATTTGACAATATAGGAGCTAGAAACCATAGCAATTACAATCTCCCCTTTTGTCAAATTTGTGACAAAACACACTCCATACAAACATAAACAATATATGCTTAAAGAATCATGCACCAGTTATCAATATGCATCAATTCCACCAATAATACTCCCCCTTACTCAACTCCACTTCACAAAATAGAATCATTCACAATCAATTCATCCACAATCCACAATCCACATGCAATATATCAATATATACCAATATACCACAATTACCATATATTAAGCATGTCAAAATTCTCCCCCTTTTTGTCACAATATGACAAAAGAAGGAAGCAAGAGATGGAAGTGGATAAAGAAGGAAGAATAAGAAGAGTATTAAGGAATCAAGATAAGCAAGATAGATAAAATATCAAATCCATAAGCATAATTAACCAAAGTCAATTAAGTACAATTAAGTGAAGTCAAGTTCAAGAACTATCTCAAAAGACTAAATAAATGCAAGTATTAATAAAGTTATTACAAACCAAGATTAAAACTAATCAAATCCTGAAGAGGGAGCAGGAATAGATGGATCAATTTGGTGTAAACCCTTGTTAATGCGCCTCATATATTTACGCATATAAGCAAATTGAGAATGCTGGGTTACACGAATCTGAGCCACCTATTCCTCAAGAGAATGCAATCTCTCAGCAAAATTAGAAGGCTGATAGTCAGGATCATCAGTAAAGTTGGATTTGATCTCATCAAATATATCATCTAGAGGTAAATCGCCTTCTTCTTCATTCACAGCTTCAGCTCCACCAACACCCTCATTGACTTGGCCATCAACCAACCTCAAATTCTCTTCATCTCTTTTCTTTGTTATTATTAAGTGAGATAATTCCCAAATCAAATCCTAATCGTTTCTGGTCGAAATAAAATGGCGACTCTACTGGGGATGTGCCTTTTATCTCACTCGATATTAACTTGGAAACTCTTCAGAGTATTTCATCATAGTTTGGCGTCCTATAGATGCCAAAATGGTGACTCTCAATGGAAATATCCTTCCTTTCATCTCCAAGATAAGGTGTAATTGTAATTAACTATTAATCGATATCATTTTATGTCCTCTGAAAGAACTACTCTACAACAGACAAGCTCAAACTGCAACTAATGGCAATCACTTCACGCAAAACAATTTTGTACTTCACTCCCACTGGATTCATAGTGGAATATGCTCATAATCATTCTCTGGGTTTGAAGAATCAACTAATCTTAAAGATGCCAACGCTGACTAAAAGCTATACTTCACGAGCTATCGCTAGAGTGATATCTGTATCACCACTCTTGCAAGATAGAGGAGATGAATGGATTGTCATTTCCAATCAAAGGTTGAAGGCCCAATCTCGTGAGGCTGCCAAATCAATGCTCCCATAGATGATAAGAGGCCCAGTGACAAGAAACGCATCGAGAAAGAATCCTTTGCTTGCTCCTTCAACAATTTATCTGGGAAGATCCCTTTGTTCCCTAACATCACAAGATTTTCCAACCTTACCTGTCGTGAATGTTCGATGGACAAGAAGAGAGAAGGGTAAATCACCTATAGAAGATTCATTATCCTTTGTATCTCCACAAGTAATGCCTCTATTAGTTATGTTACAATTAGTCGAATCTTGTAAAAATACAAGGGAACTTAACGAGACTCCTCTCTTATCAAGCCCTATCACTCTAATGCGCTCATATCCTGCTTCGACAACAATTTCATCAAGAAGCGAAGAAACTGCTGTATATATGACAGGGAGAAGTCAGGGTCCATTACCGAATGTTGATAAGCGTATGACTGAGATGGAGCAAACTCATAGGATTTTAATGGAGGAATGTTGGAATCTTCGAGAAGCCTTAGCAACTCTCACCCATAATGTAGCTCAAGTTATGGCTCCACCAATAATGGATACAATGAATGAAAATGAGCAATGGCCTGAGGGATCGCAACCTTCAAAGACGGGATCACGTGACTCTGGGCCTGCCGTGAGAGCCATAACTCAAGAGGAAATACGATAAGTAGTTATAGAAATAGTCAGAGAGCGCGAGCATACTAGAAGGTTCCGCTATAGAACGTCGTATCCAAGAGAAGTTGAGGACATACCATTTCCAGCTAATTTCAAACATCCAGACTTTTAAAAATTCAATGGGGATGAGTCTCCGGAAGAACACTTAATGCACTTCATTACCACGATGGGTAATTTCTCCACCATCTCACAATACTGCTTACGATTGTTTGGTTTTTCTTTAACAGGAAAAGCATTCTTATGGTATTCCAATTTGGCATCGGAGTCAATAAGGACTTAGGAACAGATGCAAGATGCTTTTATGTCAAACTTCTTCTCATCAGATCGCGATGTTAGTATTAAAGAACTAGCTGTTATACGACAAAGAGAGAATGAACTCGTGGAGAAATTCATCAATAGGTAGAAAACTTTAGGAACTTCATACAGATAATTGCCCGAAGAAAAAGAACATGTGAAGATGTGCCTAAATTCTATGGAAACGGGAATAGCATTCGGACTCACAAGTGCTAACATAGGAACCTTTCGTGATTTGGCTATAAAAGCGCATGTGCTAGAGTTAATGGCTAGGAAAATGCCAATGTTTCTAAGCAGAATAGAAAGAAGGGTGTCAAACAGATCAATGGTATACGTTATTGATCGGGAAAAGAAAAGAGATGCATTCCGCAATAGACGAGAAGCATGGAAAAGAGAAGACTCAAAATGTTATAAGGTTTGCACAAATGATAAACGATCTCGATTATTTGACTTTCACAAAGAATATGCTTTTGAGAAAGAAGTTGTTTTGCTGATGATGGAGCAACTATTAACTGCTGGAACTATCAAGTTACCCCAGCCCAAATATCTGGAGGAAGTTGAGATGACGAAAGAAAAGAATTATTGCCGTTATCATCATTTTCTAGGGCACCCTATAGAAGCTTGCTTCACATTGAAAGATATATTAAAGAATATGATAAAGCAGGGTGAGATAGTAATAAAAAAGGATGAAAAGTAAGAGAGAAAAGTAACTACAAATGTGGCGTCTGCAAAGGATCTGTCAAAGATATGTAAAGAAAAAGGGAAGGCTGTTATGACAAGAAAAACACCATTTTTATCTCCTACAACAAGTTCCATAAAAAATATTCATTATTATCATTCACAACTCCCTGAGTCATCTACTGAAAAAAATCAGTCCAGTCGTTTTAGGTTCTATTTGCCAAAGACGAAACGAACCATTCAAAGGATTCATCGATCGATGAAGAATTCCGGGTGCATCATGCCCACAACTGGTGAAAGAAGAAAAACAAGTCATGTATAGAATGCATAAGACTAGATATTTCAATGAGTCTTATTGGGCAAAATATATAAAACTTTCAAGATTTAATCGTGAAAGCATGCAATATAGAAAAGCTCACTGGGAAAGTGTTCAATTTTTATATGAACTGGTTGTTTCAAGATTCTAAAAGGACTTCGACTGGTAATGTCAAGGAAAAAAGAGAAATAGAGAACCATCAAGTGGAACAAAGAAATTCTAATGAAAGAAATATAAGCAATTCTACAATAGAGAAAGTAAAGAAAAGATTTGAACAATTCAATAACTGTGAAATGTATACATTTGAAGAAGATGATATACTTCCTATGATGAATCAGCTATAAGTTGCAGAGAAAATCAAACTGCCATGGCCAAAACGTCCAAAAGAGATTAATATGATGAAAGAAAATGATTGTTGCTATTATCATCGTCTACTTGGACATTGAACTAAGAATTGCTTTACCTTGAATGAAAATTTACAAGAAATGATGGATAGTGGTGAAATTGTCATAAGGAAAATGTACGATGTAAGAGAAAAAGTAATGACACGTAATCTCAATTGAAATCACGCATGATTAATTGAAAGAAAAGCCATATTCTAATATGAATGCGACTCTTCATATCTTTGTGATTAGAATATGGAGCTAGAAGTATACATGACAATGCCCGCTTCATCAAAATATATCATCTCAGAAGATCGTTGCAATTTTGATTATGAAGATTATCAGCAAATACTTCTTAATCAAAAGGGGGCAAGACAAGAAGAAGGATGAAAAAACCTCCCTCAAAAGGCAATGTCATGTATTACTCTTCTTCTTATATGAATGAATAAAAGACAGATTCTCAAGTATTTCAAGCACGTATCAAGCATACCAAATTTATCGTTGATGATCGCTAACGATTATTGCCAAAATCAATATTATCGCCGACCATCACTAAGCTCTGATGATTATCATCAAATTGATATTATCGTCATCGGTATTCAATGCTAACTACTATTACAGAAGCCATTATCATCAAACTGATATTATTGCTAAGTTGATACACTATTTTAAATGTAAATATTGTCAAGAATACTATTATCAGCAATGACAATATATCATTTAGTGATTTATCATTTACGACATTAGAATGTTATGCATAAGTCCTAGAATAGCGATGAAGATTTATCATCTATGGCAGCAGAATGCTATGCATAAGACCTACCTCAATCAGCGATATATCAAATATTATGTGGGCAGCAGTGAGAAGTAAGCGGCCTTAAAAATCTAGCGAAGGCCATCACATGCTTAGACCCATGCGGGCAGTGGAGAGAGCCATTTTGCAAAGGTTAATCAAGTGTAAGACCAATGCCATCTGCAGATCTTTCGACAGCGCCATGGGGGAAGGTGAGAGAAAATGCCCTCGTGTGAATGGGTTCGACCTGACAGATGAAGAAAAAATGGGCTACAGTGTGTGCTCTTTAGGTCGTCTATAGATAGGCCAACCATTCATAAGACCCCCCCAGATTCTTGGCTTGATTTTAATAGAAACTCATGAGGACGGGTCTCTAAAACAAACTACCCCCTCATCAATGGACTGGTGGCCTTGGATTTGGTATACCTAAGGTAACCTTGCGAGCCCGTGAACTCTGGAGAGTTACTACGGCCAACCTTATATGTAAAACCTACCAAGTTCACTATCCCGATAGCTTCACTGGGTCCCTCTAATGGATCACGGTTTGTGAACTCTCGAGCCGCGATAAGTCCAGTGAACTCAAAGAGTTATAGAGACCATTTGTGTAAGACCTAACTCCAACTACTTATGAGTCTAAAAAACTGTGCTAGCTCCACTACTCAAGAGCTTAAACTATGTATGAAAGTATCCAGTCAAGTCAAGTTAAGTCCAGTTAAGTCAAGTCATGTCTAGTCAAAGTATGTTGGTCAAAAGTATACTATCTCCACTACTCAAGTGCTTAAACTATGTGTAGCATCAAAATGCTGCAAATACATATGTTCGCCTATTTTACTTAAGATATGCTCAAATATGAAATTGCCTGATATGATAAATTAAATCATGAAAATATCAAACACTGATTAAACAACATACAAAAATGCATTTCTTTTGAATCAGGTTCAAATTACAGCGATAGCAAGTTTGTTCAAAATACTTGCTACTTTCTATTCTAAAATCAAATCTTCCAAGATCAACTATATGAATTATGGATCTTTGATTCTAATTTGCATATCTTTCTGAAGAGATCGACGATATCTTCCTATCTCTTGTTTTTCTGATAACTAAGGAAGGCTATCTCATAAATTTTGTAAAGGCGAGGGAAGATGGAATCATGAAGAATCATCATTTTCTTCTGGAAGACCTGAAAATTCATATGTGTTCTTTAAATTCTTCAAAAGAGTAGTACCAAATGCTATCCATCCCTCAAGAGTATTAGCAGATTTCATTTCATAAATATTGTCTTCTAAAGAAATCATTATGCAAAGTTGGCTTAGAGAAGGGGGATGATTTGTTTCTTCAAAGTAACCTATGCCTTGGTCTTTCTGGTAACCTTTTACATGGGGCGAAGGGATCCATATAATGTGATCTACTAGATAATAATTGTGTACCAAGTAATACTGATGAGCCCACCAACGCATCCAACAATAAGAAGTATGAACTGGATAATTATAGCCCAGAATTATGAAGCGTGATCCAGTATGAACGTTCAAAAGCTGCCTCCATATCAAAGCCCAGTTATATGGCCCAATGCCATAATGTAATGACTCAAAAATTTTCGTATAATGGCCCGAGTACCACCTCAGGCAGAAATCACTTAGGATTAAATCATTTAGAAATTTGACAAAGTTAACTAAGTGTTAAACTAGATTAGCCATGAAATCCATTTGAATTGCTTTAAATACAATCTACCAGACCCAAGACTTGTAGAATCATTGACGCTAGGTTACCCTAAAATCTAGGATCAAACTCATTACCCGACTGCCCTTGGGAGCACATTGAAACTCCGTATCAGGTCTGGACCGCACATCGGGTGTCCAAATAATACGAAGTTAAGGACTTAGGACCGCCTGACTGGGCTTGACAACCATCTCGGAAATTAAATCCAGATGGTGTCCCACGGCTGTTCGCTTGAGTCCGGAGCGAGAGAGTGTGAAAACACTTGTTTTCTTTACAAAATAAATATCTTGAATAGTAATTTGAGACTTATTACTTGCTGTCAATTTGTAAGCAACCAGATCATCAGAATCTGATCCAAATACACCATTGGATCAGGAAAAATTTCATATACATATCCATGTACATGGAATTTTGGATCGAGACCCGCTGACCGTTGAATGGAAACTGGTCCTCCACGCGTGATCTAAGAATCCGATTGAAACAAAAACTTAACTCCACCTTGATCCGGTGTCTGTGAGCTTAAGTCCGACCTTTGGCTCAAGGAGGCCCGCCAGAAGTCGTCCGTTTAGCTGGAAAAGTGCCGCTTTGGTTATAACCTAAGTATACCTTATCCACAAGTCTATTTCAAAGAGTTTTTAGGCTATATAAGGACCTTAGAACCCTCTCTCTCACAGCCATACGAATTTGAGAGAAACCCTAGAGAGAGAAGAGAGAAAAGAGAGAGAAAGAGTGAGAGAAGTGGGAAAATCTCCCTGCTACTATTTCCTATCGCTACACAAGCTGCACCACCCCATTCTCATCGCTTTCCCGGCGAATCCGACTTCGTTTTTAGGTAAGAAACCCTAACCCTAATCTGTTTTGGGGTGTGAAGGTTGTAGGATATGAAATAGCTAACCTATTTCATTCTTTAGGCTACAAAACTGCCGAATACGGAACCTTAGCAAACCTAGTTAATTCGTTACGATTCTAAGACGAAAGGTGAGGACTTTAGGTGTATAGGTTATGGTTTTCAATGCTTTTAATGTCAGATGATGATAGATTCACGATCTGCATGCAATTACACATGTACAAAGTGATTTCTGTTTTCCATTTCGATTAAAGATGTAGCATATGGAATTTTACATATTCTAAGTATTTGTAGAAAACACCGTATACGTATAAATTTTGAAAATGTGTTTGCCATGATTATTTTTTGTATGAATATATGATATATGGATAAAATACTTATTTGGCGAAAGGACTCGCCCTAAAACATGTTTTGCTAATATACACTATGTATGTAGAAATAGTGTATTGTAGAAAGTACCATATACGTATATATTTTGGATATGTGTTTGTAAAGATTATTTGTTGTATGAATATATATATGTGTGTAAAATACTTGCTTGGCGAAAGGACTCGCCCTAATACACGTTTTACTAACATACACTATGTATGTTGAAATTGTGTATTCTAAGTGTTTGTGAAAATGTTTGTGAGAGTAGGTGTTTAGATGATGGTGCCTTCTCAACTACCTTAGAGACGTGTATGATTTTCTCTATCTTGGTTGTTTACTTTAACCGCTTATGTATGAAATATATGTGTTTGTATCCTTGTTTATATAGTGCTTTGTAACATGCTTTATAACATGCTTTATGACATGCTTGAATTACTTTATTTATTATGCTTTACTCCACATGCTATGAATAAGGATTGATTGAGTTTGGGACTATGTTTATAGTCCAGATAATCGGTACCAGACTTGAGATCGTGGTTGAGATTCATGTCGTCACGTAAGATGTGTTTGACGAACCCGAGTCATACTTCGGTTGGCGACAGTGGTTAGGCCACACGAAGTGCTTATGCACTTCATGTCGTTCAATTGATCGTGCGCTCGAGCTAATCAAGCTCGTCAAGTAACCCGATATGTCTAATGTGTAAGGGTTATGGTCTCATACTCCTTTGGTTGTCAAATTTTGATGTGTCAAAACATCTATCTGTGTCTTGTGCTTGTATGATGATTTTTATTCAAGACACTGCTTAAATACTTCAAGAAGCTATAAGTTGGATTCTTCAAGATGTTACAAGTTGAAGCTCAAGATGTTGAAGTTCAAGAAGCTACTATGTTGATGTTCAAGTCTTTGAGAACGACTCATGACTTCAAGACTAATAAGCAATGCATGAAGTAGTTGTTATGCTGATGAAGATCTCAAGTTTGAAGCTACAAGATCTCAAGCCTGATATGGTTCAAACAATCTATATTCGTTGAATGGTTGAAGTTCACCATGACATGTTTCGGTTTGAATGACTTTAGTTGACCCTTTAAGTAGGTCATTTTGGATACATAAATCAAATGTTTATTTTACATAAGTTTGGTCTATTCCAAGACCAGTCTAGCTCTTGTTCGACCCCCACAGCATTGGTTCGACTAGTCCAAGAAATTCCACGATCATCCTAAGTAGTTGAAGATTTTTAGAATTTTTGGTACGCCCACGATCGATCCTCGTAGGTTGGCTTCGACTAGTCCACGATCGGTCGTGGAGCTACGACTCAAAATCCAAAGAACTTATTTCATGGTCCTACGACCGGTCGTAGGTATCTACGACCACTCGTAGGTGACCCACGACCGATCGTAGGGTACTCACGACCGGTGGAACGCTTTCTAAGATCGCGCTCAATTCTTTCAAAAATCTGTTAGAGCTACGACCAGTCCTAAGTTTCTAAGACCAGTCGTAGGAACGATTTTTTCTTCTATAAATTGAACACGAAATTCAGAGTTTTGACATCTCAACTCCATTCCATTTCAAGAATTGTCAAGTAATCACTCTGAGATAAGTCTGTGTTTATTTTAAGCTAAATTGTGCTTATTTAATATTCCTTTTTGCTAGCTTATTTAATTTGATTTTGTTTCTATATTCCAATCTTATTTGAAAAGAGGAATTATCCTATTCCTTCTTCTTGGAATCAAAATCAAATATTGCTACCTTGACAAGTTAAATCTAAAATCTATTAGAATTTAGAACCTTATGAATGTGAGTATTGGAAATTGAACTTTGACATTCAATCATCTACTCTGATTGGTTCTACCGGGCTGCTAAAGGAGAAATCCAGGTATTTTACAATTCTGTAAAATTCATTTATTTTTGGTTTTGTTTGAGGTTAAGCCAGAAAAATCTCATTGTACTGGTTTTATTTGAGATTGAGCCAGAAAAATCTCATTGTATTGGTTGTCTGAGGAAAACCAGAAAACTCAGAAAAAGGGGTTTTTGAATTGTGTAAGCCCAAGTGAAAAAGACACAATTGTAAAGGTTTTTGGTGAACCTGAGAAAACCTATTTGATAGTGAACGCTAATATCCCCTGTGTGAGGATATTAGAGTGGAGTAGCATTCGTGCATGTGGTCATTTGTAAAAGCAGGTTGGTGTACCACACAGTGCGAACCACTATAACTCTTTGTCTTGTGGATTGAATGCTTGCTTAATTTTCATATCTTTTATCATTCGATTGTGTGGAATGTACAAGTGGATGTGAATGTTGTAACTATTTTCATTTCAAGCAAGTGTGGGGATTGTTGTAATAATTTAGATCTTTATACGCATTTAGTTTCAATTCCTTGCTATTTCATTTACTTATATTAACATTGAGTCCTTGATTCAAAAGAGGTTCTAGAAATAAGGTTGTCCTACCATAAGCCCTTGTTTATTATGGTGTAAGGTTGTCCTTAGAACTGAATTTGTATCAACCTCTCAATACTTATTTATCAAGGTAATTTTAATTTAGCATTGTGAATTGATTCTTAATTGTAAGGGTATTGATTTACTTTAGTTCCGCTGATTTTATTTTAAATTTGACATAGTCCTATTCACCCCCCCTCTAGGACATATACCCTGGCCTTTTCATAATGTATGTTCACCATGTTTGGACGTTACTGCTTGAACATAGGGTACCAAACTTACTAGTGAAACCCCATTAACCATGGTACCTCGATCCGCTAAGACTCATGAGCTGGGCTTGGTCGTATGGGACACCATGGTCGAGCTGTCAGCTTACGTTAGGGCCACGTGCCTCCCCGTAGTGACCAGTGAGCAACCAGACTCGTGAGCCGATTATGGTGTTATGGGACACTATATTCATGCTGTCGGCCTACATTGATAAGGTGATGAGGGAGTGGTGTAACCTTTGTGCGTAACAGCCCTGACAGCCCTTTGTAGTGACCTCAAGTATACTCTCAATTTGTGGTGAGGCAACGAGTTTTGCCACAGTGTATAGAGTATGAACTAGGCCTGTATCTGTATAGTGATGAATCGTTAAAAAAGTGATGGGGGAGTGGTGTAACCTTTGTGCGTAACAGCCCTGGCAGCCTTTGCAGCGACCTAGAAAACACACCATCGTCTGAGATTATCTAGGACGGACGACCCTAGAATGGATCATGTTTGGGAATGATACAAGGGAGGTACCTTAGTTTCCCAATACTGCTGTTTGAAATGGACTAATAACAACTCGGTAATCATGCTCATCATGCATTGCATGTGCCTGGAAGATGTGGAGCACTGAGGAATGCAAGCATGCCGTGAACGTAAGATGGTGTCGCATGAGGGAGTGTGTGGTGAGGGCATACATCATGACTACATTCATACTTGCATTAATAAGAGTAGTTAGGAGTGTTTGATTATACTGCTTTATCATTACTGCTTGACTAAGTCGATAACATGTTAACCCATGCTTTATTGTTCCACTGAGTTAGCTACTCACCCCCACGTTACGGGACGGTGTTGTACACACCAACCAGACTCTGTCTCAGGTATAGATGAGATGACGACTCAGGAGGCAGAGCCGAACTATGACGAGGACTAGGACGAGTTCTCATTTATGCAGTATTCTGGTGACTTCGATAGACTGCCAGGATCGACGGGTCTTACAGGGATTACTCCTTAGTTGTACTTTTGACATTTTGTTTATAAAACAAATATATGTATATGGTGACTCAGATGGATTCATACTCTGGAGATTGAGATAGTTTTGTTTCTTTTACATACATATATATACAGTTTCAGTTTTCCACTTGCCTTTATACAATTGATCTGGAGTATGAATTACTGTTTTGGTATAATCTCACTCATGTTTATTGCTCTAACACAGACAACATTTAATCATCATTATCTATGTTGCATAAGTGATGTTGTGGAACTTGAGAGTTGAGTTGCTACTCGACCCCCGAATTTCAGGGCGTGACAAGTTGGTATCAAAGCATGATTTTGATTAAACCGGACCTGAGTTATGTTCCCACGATGTATGTTGATGCAATACAACTTAGTAGGGTGCGATAATAATATAGAAATAGTCTTAGGTATCCCAAATTTCGCCCAACGGCAAGGTTCACTGAAAATGGATGCCGAAATCGACTCTGTACTCAACCCTTGTCGCATGGGTCGACCTTAAAACATTCCTAGGCCATCTATTAACGAGTCTAGGTACAATTCACCCAATTTTAGTCATTAAAAATCAGTAAAGATTAGTCTAGATCAGAAATTTCTCGGAACCACCCGATCTGGAACAGAATGGAGTCGTAGGCCTTCCCACTTAAATCTATAGGGACCCAGGGTAGAATCAAGGTGCAGTTGGGACCTTGGGATGGTGGAGAACACCACCCCACTGCGGTGGCACAGCGCCGGGCAAGGTGGACCACGGCGGAACCGCAGTCGGGTTGGTCCGCTCAGGTTGGTCCGAGCCTGATCATGATTGGCCCGACCCTTACGCACGTTTGGTGCATGCGAAATGTGTAGGGGGTCCCTATTTTAGGTCTGTATCAGCCTCTCTCTCTCACACATTTTTCCCTTCTAAGCTCCCTTCCCTTCCAATTTCGATTTTTCTCTCAAATCTTTCCTCCAATCTTTCAATCCACCAGTTTTGACCATAGCCCACCCACTTCCATCGATCACAGCAACCCTACCTTCCTACCCTTCCCCTTTCTTTCACATTTGAGCTCTCACACCCCCCATTTGAAGCTCAAAATCGTGTAACCTCCTAACCCATCCCATTTCTCCCTTGTTCCTTCTTCATTCCTTATCATTTGGGCCTCTTCAACACCTGTTGTGACGGTTGTTCGTGGAGAACTAAAGAAGTCAGCCCCTTCTCTCTCCTTCCTCCATTTCCATAGCCCTTTTCGAGTTGATTACAACCATTTTCTTCATTTCCTCCATCCTCTCTCTGATGGGAAAGAGGAAAACTACTGCAGATGATGCTGGGCCGAGCCACCGAGCCCGTTCCAGAAGAAGGGCTGACGATGAAGCCGACATTAGCACTGTTCGAAAGCATAGGTCAAAGCGAGACCTGGATCCCCAACTACTGATCAGGGATGCACTACCGATTGGTTTCGAATACGGTCGTTTTGCTGGCAGTAAGAGAGTGTTTGAAGCTCACGTGGATGAGCGGATGTTTGGGCTACACCCGATGATGGACCATTTGGTGGATGTCATCGGATGGGGTCCTATATTTGAAGGTGAGTCTCCTACATGTGAGAACACCATTCGTGCCTTCTACGCCCATATCATAGACCCATCCTTGGAGCCTCTTCAGTTCACGGTCTCAGTGAGGGGCATAAGACGCACAATCATTGTGGTTGAGATGGCTTGGATCATGAAGATCCCACGTGGTGAAGTGCTTCCTAATGACAACTTCTCCAAGAGTGCACGAGAAAGGGATCGCCGTACGCGATACCTTTATGGTCGACGGGTCTCTTGGACGCGAGGAAACTATCTTTCATCGATGAAGTTGACAGATGACTTCCGTTTGCTTGACCACATTTTCACATATAATGTGTATCCACGGTGGGGTAACCGCACGGAGTGTACTCGGTTGATGGTGGACTTCCTATACAGGATGGGTCATGGGGACAACTTATGTCTACCCACGTTCATCCTATTTCAGATAGTTCAGGTTGTTCGATCTGTCAGGAATGACCTTTTGCTCCCATTTGGCCGCGTGGTATACAAGATGGCTCATGATGTCAGTTATAGGCTTAACATGAAGATCTTGCGCCAGTCTGGGTCATAAGTGAGGCTACGCTTAACAACATGAAGATCGGCCCTCGACAACGGCAAGCCCGACTCGACGAGTCTAGAGATGAGTTGGATAGTGCAGGTGAGGAGAGTGTTGACCTCGAGACAGGAAGCGAAGAAGGAGGTGGTGATGAGATCAAGGACGAGGAGGATGAGGCCCATGATACAGAGGAGAGTTTACCTCCTGCGGCTCAGGAGCAGGGCACCGATCGAGCTACTATAGATGCGCGTTTAGCCCGACTTGAGGAGGGTCAGGCTGCCCTACGACAGGATGTTGTCGATCTTCGGGCCTTCATGAACAACAAGTTCAAGAAGGTAACTCGTACGTTGAAGACTATCCTGTGTTGTGTATAGGACAAGAATGCTCCTCCTCCGTCGCCTAATTCGGATACCTAATCATCCATGCATTATTTGTAGTTTGCTTTGTTTACCGCTTTACGTGGTTTATGTTTTTCATGATTGATGGATGTAGTAGTTAGTAGTATGTTTTAAGTGTTTGATGTTGTGGATGTAATTGGCTCGCATGTAATTTCTGTCATGATTCATGTAACTCTGTATTCCATGTATTATGATAATTTTAGGTAAATGAAAAGCATGCAGCCTCTTTTACTATGAGATGTGTGGAATGGTTAACGTGCTTGTATAATGTGTTGCTATGCTTTATCTCACATACGTTGCACCCTATGTTGTATAGGGCATGCCGCGGCAGTATACACGGAGCACGGCACACCTCCTTCTCATTGACTCGATGGACCAAACTCCTTCCCTCAGGGGTGGTCCTATGGGCTCGGGTTCTGGCTCTGATCAGCCTTCTGCTGGTCCTACTGGTAGTTTACCACCTTATACACCCCCGGTTCACGAGCAGAACTGGACATCCTCTTCTAAGCCGTATGAGCCGCAGGCTGCTCCACCAACTGATAGGATTGAGTAGTTGATGTTGATGATGCATCAGCAGTAGATGCAGCAGCAGCAGCACCACCAGCAGCTTATGGCCACTATTGTTGAGGCCTTGTCTAAGAGTGGGAGTACGACTCCACCTCCGACATCTACATGCCCTACTGAGACTGCCGAGCCACTTGCTCAGTTTGGGGATGTGCCTCTAGCCACACCTGTGGCATACCTTAAGGGAGATGTTGGTACTCGTGGCCTACTTGAACGATTCCAACGCTTGAGGCCTCCCACATTCACGGGTTATCACAGACCCGAAGAGGCTGAGTTTTGGCTAGACCGCATCTCCAAGATGCTACAGATGCTGCACTGCACTAAGGCAAAGCAGGTCGAGTTGGCCACTTTCATGTTCGAGAGGGAGGCCAGCCTGTGGTGGGACAGTGTGCTGCAGTCTGTCGCAGTAGGCTATGTGTGGACTTGGGCAGCATTTGAGTTTCGGTTCTACGAGAAGTATTACCCGCAGACCTATAGACACGAGCGGGAGGATGAGTTTTTACGCCTCAGTCAGGGAGGTATGACTGTTACTGAGTATGAGCATCACTTCACCGAGTTGGGCCGCTTTGTCCCGACCATCCTTGTTGATGAGCAGATGCGGATGCACCATTTTTCTGGGGGTTTACGACCTGATATACGGTCGAAGATGTGCTGTATTAGTATTCCTTCTTACACGGAGCTGGTTCACATGTTTATGATAGCCGAGCAGGATGTTGATCGGCTGACACGTTCTCATGGTGCTATGGTTACGAGACCGCGACCTGATGTTCAGGGCAGGCCTTTCCTAGGTAAGAGGCCTCGTGCTGACTCACCTCTCAGGATCGCAGTGCTAGTGGCTCCGATGAGGAGCCCCATTGTGACCTGTACGTATTGCGGGAAACAGGGTCATCCTGTTAGGAGTTGTTTTGTACGGATGAAGGATAACAGGTTCTCTCCACCGCAGATGATTGGTCGTTCTCGCCCACAGGCTATATCGACTCCACCACTCCGGATGGCACCTGTACATCCGTCCTTCAGACCTCCCGCACCTCATTTTCGGCCACCTCAACTGCCCATGGTACCTCAGCCTAACCGATCACAGCAGGCGTGTGTTCATGCGCTTACAGCAGAGGAACCAGAGACTGCACCTTCAGCACCGATGGCCTTCAAGGTCACTGCACATGTACAAGGTATTCTAGTCTTTCTATTGGTGGACACCGGGTCTACTACCTCTATTGTATCATGTGCTGCGGTCAGGGTAGGAAACTAGTCCTATGATTGGGATGAGACTCCTTACTGCTACAGGGACTTTCTCAGACTCCACTACGATGTGTCGGGGTTGTTCGATAGACCTAGGGAGCAGGACAGTGGCTGTCTACCTGTTGGTCGCACCGCTCCATCATTATGATGTGATTCTCGGGATGGACTGGCTCGTGGAGATGAAGGCCGAGATCGATTGTGATACTCGGATCGTGACAGCACGTGGACCTGACGGCATGGTCTTTACTTTCCTAGTGTAGGTCAATTAGTATTACGGCATCAGTAGTTACGCTACCATATTAGAGCAGGTTGATGGTCCGACGATGGGAGATACGCCTGTGGTTCAGGAATTTGCAGGTGTGTTTGCAACGATTCCTGGTTTGCCTCCTCGGTGCGAGATCGACTTCACCATTGATCTTATGCCTGGTGCGACACCTATCTCATTGCCGACTTATCGTATGCCTCCATGTGAGATGGAGGAGCTGAGGAAACAGATTGACGGGTTACTAGAGAAGGGTTTCATTCGACCTAGTGTGTCCCCTTGGGGTGCACCCGTGCTATTTATAAGGAAGAAGGATGGTTCTCAGCGATTGTGTATTAATTACCGTAGGTTGAACTAGGTCACTGTGAAGAACAAGTATCCTTTGCCCAGGATAGATGATTTATTTGATCAGTTGAAGGGAGCGAAGTATTTTTTGAAGATTGATCTGCAGTTAGGGTATCATCAGCTGCGTGTCAGAGATGAGGACGTGCAGAAGACGGCTTTCAGGACATGCTTTGGGCACTTCGAGTTTCTAGTGATGTCGTTCGGTCTTACGAATGCATCGGCTGTGTTCATGGACCTGATGAACTGGGTATTTCGGCCATTCCTATACCGATTCATCATCGTCTTTATTGACGACATTTCGATATACTCTACGAGTCGGGAGGAGCACGAGGAGCACCTGAGAGCGGTGTTGGATACGTTGAAGAAGAACCAGTTGTTCGCGCAGTATAAGAAGTGCGACTTCTGGTAGGAGGAAGTCAAGTTCCTCGGACATGTGGTGTCCAAGGATGGGATAGCAGTGGACCTTGCTAAGGTAGCCACGGTTCAGGATTGGCAGCACCCTAGCTCAGTTACCGAGGTGAGGAGTTTCCTTAGTCTGGCAGGGTATTATAGACACTTCATTCGGGATTTCTCGAAGATTGCCAGGCCGTTGTCTCAGTTGACACGGAAGGACTTGAAGTTCGCCTGGAATGAGAAGGCGAAAGTAACTTTCAAGGATCTGAAGGACATGTTGACGTCCTCCCCTATGCTAGTATTGCTAGAGCAAGGGGTTAAGTAGACGATATACACTGACGCGTCTTGCATTGGTTTGGGTTGTGTCCTTATGCAGAAGGACAGGGTGATTTCGTATGCCTCAAGACAATTAAGGAAGCACGAGGAGAATTACCCTACACACGACTTGGAGTTGGCAGCTGTCATCTTTGCATTGAAGCTCTGGAGACATTACCTCTATGGAGGGGAGTTTGAGCTTTGCTGCGACCACAAGAGCCTCAAGTATATATTCATGCAGCGAGACTTGAATATGAGACAACGCCGATGGATGGAAACCTTGAAGGACTTCAAGTTCAAGGTTTCCTACCATCCTGGCAAGGCGAACCTTTTGGCAGACGCGTTGAGCCACAAGAAGGCTATAGCATTTGCGGCTCCGTTGATGATAGTAGAGTGGGACATGGTTGAGTTCATGCGGGACTTCGAGCAGAGACTCACCGTAGAGGAGCCATTTGAGGGTATTGCGCACGTTCGGGTGCGACCACTTATTGATGACAGGATCATTGAGGCCCAAGAGGGCGATGAACGGTTGTCTGAGCTTCAAGAGCAAGCTAGCGACGCCGGGGACTCCGAGTGGAGAGTTGGTTTTGTTGGGGGTCTACGATTCCGTGGCCACCTATGCGTTCCTGACATACCGGACTTGAGACATGAGCTTCTCGAGTCTGCCCATAACTCAAAGCTTGCAATGCATCCTGGTAGCACGAAGATGTACCGGGATATGAGACGGTCGTATTGGTGGGATAACATGAAGATCCACATCGTTGAGTTCGTTTCTCATTGTCTGACATGCTAGCAGGTCAAAGCAGAACATCGCCGACCTTCTGAACTGCTTCAGCCCATGCCTATAACAGAATGGAAGTGGGACTTCATTTCCATGGATTTCATATCGGGGCTGCCGAAGAAGAGGAAGGGACACGATTCCATCTGGGTGATTGTGGACCGGTTGACCAAATTGGTCCATTTTCTCCCTATCAGAGTCACGAACTCTGCAGACGAGCTGGCTAGACTGTACATCAGAGAGATCGTCCGTCTGCATGGAGTTCGTTTAGAGATCGTGTCGGACAAAGACACTTGTTTCACATCTATCTTCTAGACTTGTATCCAGGAAGAGATGGGTGTGAAGTTGAAGTTCAGTACGGCGTTTCATTCTCAGACTGATGTGCAGACAGAGCGGGTGAATCAGATTCTAGAGGATATGTTGCGAGCATGTGTGTTGGACTTCAAGGATAGTTGGGATGACTGTCTTCCTTATGCAGAGTTCGCCTACAACAACAGCTTCCAGGTGAGTATTGGTATGGCGCCATATGAGGCCCTGTATGGTCGTTCTTGCAGAGTGCTGCATTGTTGGACTGAGGTTGGCGAGCGTAGTCTGATTGGCCCAGAGTTGGTACAGGCGACCTTAGAGAAGATCGACATTATTAAGTGTCGACTTCTTACAGCGCAGAGCAGGTAGAAGAGCTACGCCGATACGAGGCGGTGACCTCTTGAGTTTGAGGTTGGGGATCATGTATTCCTCAGGGTTTCCCCTATGAAGGGAGTACTTCGGTTCGGGAAGAAGGGGAAGCTCACACGGAGGTTTATCGGTCCATTTCAGATACTGGATCGAGTGGGTGCTGTGGCATATCGTCTCGCTTTGCCCACACCACTTGCAGCTGTACACAACGTATTTCATGTATCTATGCTGAAGAAGTACGTTCCTGATCCTTCACATATCATCAGATAGGAGCAGGTACAGCTGAGCAAGGATGCTACGTATGAGCTGCGTCCGACGTGTATCCTTGATAGGAAGGAGCAGGTACGGCGTAGTAAGGTGATTCCACTCGTGAAAGTACTGTGGACACATCATACAGAGGAGGAAGCCACGTGGGAGACAGAGGCCGAGGTCAAAAAGAACTACCCTCAGATTCTCGAGGAGTACAAAAAGGTACAAATTTCGAGGATGAAATTTTTGTTTAAGGGGGGTAGATTGTAACGACTCAAAAATTTTCGTACAATGATCCGAGTACCATCTTAGGCAGAAATCACTTAGGATTAAATTCTTTAAAAATTTGACAAAGTTAACTAAGTGCTAAACTAGATTGGCCATGAAATCCATTTGAATCACTTTAAATACGATCTACAGACCCAAAACTTGTAGAATCATTGATGCTAGGTTACCCTAAAGTCTAGGATCAAACTCATTACCCGACTGCTCTCGAGAGCACATTGAAACTCCGTATCAGGTCTGGACCGCACATCGGGTGTCCAAATAATACAAAGTGAAGGACTTAGGACCGCCTCGCTGGGCTTGACAACCATCTCAGAAATCAAATCCACATGGTGTACCACGACTGCTCGCTTGAGTCCGGAGCGAGAGAGTGTGAAAACACTTATTTTCTTTACAAAATAAATATCTTGAATAGTAATCTGAGACTTGTTACTTGGAGTTAATTTGTAAGCAACCAGACCGTCAGAATTTGACCTAAATACACCCTCGGATCAGGAAAAATTTCATAAACATATCCATGTACTTTGAATTTCAGATCGAGACCATCTGACCGTTGAATGGAAACTGGTCCACCACGCGTGATCTGGGAATCTGACTGAAACAAGAACTTAACTTCACCTTGATCCAGTGTCTGTGAGCTTAAGTCCGACCTTTGGCTCAATGAGGCCGCCAGAAGTCATCTGTTGAGCTAGAAAAGTGCCGCTTTGGTTATAACCTAAGTATACCTTGTCCATAAGTCTATTTCAAAGAGTTTTTAGGCTATATAAGGACCTTAAAACCCTCTCTCTCACAGCCATACAAATTTGAGAGAAACCCTAGAGAGAGAAGAGAGAAAAGAGAGAGAAAGAGTAAGAGAAGTGGGAGAATCTCCCTGCTACTATTTCCTATCGCTACACAAGCTGCACCACCCCATTCTCATCGATTTCCCTATGAATCCGACTTCGTTTCTAGGTTAGAAACCCTAACCCTAATCTATTTTGGGGTGTGAAGGTTGTAAGTTATGAAATAGCTAACATATTTCATTCTTTAGGCTACAAAACTGCCGAATACGGAACCATAGCAAACCTAGCTAATTCGTTACGATTCTAAGACGAAAGGTGAGGACTTTAGGTGTATAGGTTATGGTTTTCAATGCTTTCAATGTCAGATAATGATAAATTCACGATCTGCATGCAATTGCACATGTACAAAGTGCTTTCTATTTTCCATTTCGATTAAAGATGTAGAATATGGAATTTTACATATTCTAGGTATTCGTAGAAAATACCATATACGTATAAATTTTAGAAATATGTTTGCCGTGATTATTTGTTGTATGAATATATGATATGTGGATAAAATACTTATTTGGTGAAAGGAGTCACCCTAATACATGTTTTGCTAATATACACTATGTATGTAGAAATAGTGCATTGTAGAAAGTACCGTATACGTATATATTTTGGATATGTGTTTGTCATGATTATTTGCTGTATGAATATATCATATGTGCTTAAAATACTTGCTTGGCAAAAGGACTCGCCCTAATACACGTTTTACTAACATACACTATGTATGTTGAAATTGTGTATTTTGAGTGTTTGTGAAAATGTTTGTGAGAGTAAGTGTTTGGATGATGGTGCCTTCTCAACTACCTTAGAGACGTGTATGATTTCCTCCATGTTGGTTGTTTACTTTAACCGCTTACTTATGAAATATGTGTTTGTATCCTTGTTTATATAATGCTTTGTAACATGCTTTATAACATGCTTTATGACATGCTTGAATTACTTTGTTTATTATGCTTTACTCCACATGCTATGAATAAGGATTGATTGAGTTTGGGACTATGTTTATAGTCTAGATAATCGGTACCAGACTTGAGATCGTGGTTAAGATTCATGTCACCACGTAAGATGTGTTTGACGAACCCGAGTCGTACTTCGGTTGGCGACAGTAGTTAGGCCACACGAAGTGCTTATGCACTTCATGTCGTTCAGTTGATCGTGCGCTCGAGCTAGTCAGGCTCATCAAGTAACCCGATATGTCTAATGTATGTTCACCATGTTTGGACGCTGCTGCTAGAACTTAGGGTACCAAACTTACTAGTGAAACCCCGTTAACCATGGTACCTTGATCCACTAAGACTCATGAGCCGAGCATGGTCGTATGGGACACCGTGGTCGAGCTGTCGGCCTACGCTGGGGCCACGTGCCTCCCCGTAGTGACCAGTGAGCAACCAGGCTCGTGAGCCGATTATGGTGGTATGGGACACTATATTCGTGCTGTCGGCCTACATTGATAAGGTGATGGGGGAGTGGTGTAACCTTTATGCATAACAGCCCTGACAACCCTTTGTAGTGACCTTAAGTATACTCTAAATTTGCGGTGAGGTGACGAGTTTTGCCACAGTGTATAGAGTATGAACTAGGCCTGTATCTGTATAGTGATGAATCGTTAAAAAGGTGATGGGGGAGTGGTATAACCTTTATGTGTAATAGCCCTGGCAGCGTTTGCATCGACCTAGAAAACACACCATCGTCTGAGATTATCTAGGACTGACGACCCTAGAATGAATCATGTTTGGGAATGATACAAGGGAGGTACCTTAGTTTCCCAATACCGCTGTTTGAAATGGACTAATAATAACTCGGTAATCATGCTCATCATACATTGCATGTGCCTGGAACATGTGGAGAACTGAGGAATGCAAGCATGCCGCGAACATAAGATGGTGTCGCATGAGGGAGTGTGTGGTGAGGGCATACATCATGACTGCATTTATACTTGCATTAATAAGAGTAGTTAGGAGTGTTTGATTATATTGCTTTATCATTACTGCTTGACTGAGTCGATAACATGTTAACCTATGCTTTATTGTTCCACTGAGTTAGCTACTCACTCCCTCGTGTTGTACACACCAACTAGACTCTGTCTCAGGTATAGATGAGATGACGACTCAGGAGGCAGAGCCGGACTATGACGAGGACCAGGACGAGTTCTCATTTATGCGGTATTCTGGTGGCTTCGACTAGACTGTCAGGATTAACGGGTCTTGCAGGGATTACTCCTTAGTTGTACTTTTGACATTTTGGTCATAAAACAGATATATGTATATGGTGACTCAGATGGATTCATACTCTGGAGATTGAGATAGTTTTGTTTCTTTTACATACATATATATACAGTTTCAGTCTTCCACTTGCCTTTATACAATTGATCTGGAGTATGAATTACTGTTTTGGTATAATCTCACTCATGTTTATTGCTCTAACACAGACAACATTTAATCATCATTATCTATGTTGCATAAGTGATGTTTTGGAACTTGAGAGTTGAGTTGCTACTCGACCCTCGAATTTCAGGGCGTGACACATAACTTCTCATTGTTCTAGTAATGGTATCAAAATTCTCTACTACAGTTTGATCAAATCCAAGTTGACGAGAAAATCTTCTTGGATAATATGGTTCATGCCAAAATGTGATACCTTCCCTCAAGGGAAGGGTACCGGACCTGATAGAAATAAGGAACTAATGTTTGCCAAAAGAGATAGAATCATCGTTAGTAACTTCTATGTCTTCTGGATGACTAGTGAATGAGAATTGAAAGAAATCAATAAAATCACTATTCTCTATTTTTCGGGTGACCCAACTTTTTTAATCATCTTTCTCAATTGATAATGCTGGAGTGGAAGCCGATGAGGATTTGAATAGGATCTTTCAGAATCAGTAAAGGTCCGGGGAAAATATACTCCTACCTGGCCTATGAAGAAATGCTAAGGAGCACAGACTGGAAAAGGCTCGGAGATAGAACTTTCAGAACCAGAAACAACATCACCGAAAGCGCGATATAATGAGCAAAGAACTGGAGGAGCTAATGAATATTGATGACCTTCCATTGCACCCGCAATCACGGCAAAAGCCGGTCTGATGATTCCCACTTGTGTCGAATGGGAAAATATCACCAAGCTTAACCAGTAAGCTAGGGAAGTAGCTAATTCACAAGAAGAATTGTACTTGGCGGTGCTTTTGATATTCTCACGAATAATCACGAATAGTTGATGGTTATGGGCTGCAAAACTGTTAAGATGAAGATACAGTTATTAAAACAAGATGATATGAATGTATGTAAGATGAAGGCTACAGAGAGAAAATAGAGAAAGAAAGAAATATACCATAGTTTTCGAGAGAAATGAGCTAGCCATTCAAGGGAATTAATTTCATTGGGTTGTGGGAAATTAGCCATTTCTTTAAAGAGTTTGAGAGTGGTCTTTGAAATATTAGACTTATTATTTCCTGTAGAATTGAGAACAAGCTTTTCATTTGAAGGAACATATGCATCGAAGATATTGCCCACGATGGGGAGACCTGCAATGTAAAGAAGATCCCATAAGGTAATGCTGATTTCACATAAGGGAAGGTGAAATGAATTGGTAATTGGAGACCAGTGGTTGAGGATGCCTCTGAAGATAGCTGCATCTCCGTAAAAATGTTCTGACATGGCTATGATTGTGTCAAAAAGGTTAATCTACTCCAGAACAGTAGTAAGATTTCGAGCAATAGCTCGAGCCCAAGCACTATAGAAATTATGAGGAGATAAGAGACCTATTGCCAAGAATCTTTCCGTATTCCCAAATGACTTTTTAGTGAAAAAGTGTTGTTGAGCGGTTTCGAAATAATGAGTAGGGAAGGGTTGATGAGGGTTATGACATGGACATAAGAATCGCATTTTATAAATTCTATCGATTCTTTGGCGGGATCCATTCTCCTCCAGATATCCTTCTAAAATCCTTAGTTTTGTCATAATCCAGTTATCCATAGAAATAAGACTATTTCGTTGATTATTCACTGTGCAAAATCGATCAATGACGTCGCAAATTGATGGGGATGACAGTTGTTTCATTCTTAGAAGGGTAATCAAACTCTAAGACTTCTTCATTAATCCCTATACAATTCCAAGAACTCTGAAAAATCTGTTTAAATTTTGAAGAGGATGAATGATTCTTCCTTCTTGAAGACGAAGCCTTCGAGTGTTTCATATATGTGGAATGAAGACTATCAGATCAAATGTAAGGTTTTAGGAAATAACGGAAGAATTCAAGGGTTAAAAGAAAGTTCAGAAAATTGGATAAGTTTGGGAAATTAAAGAAAAATGAGCAGAGTTCCAGAATGGTAAGAAACTATACTATGTACAAAGGAGTTGCACGACCAAAGACGAGTTGCACGACAAAAGTTCTGGTTTGAAGAAAATTTTTGAAGTTAGGAAATGAATTGGAAGGTCAGTATTTATAGCCGATGGGACTCGATTAGTGTTCACAACCCCAAGAGTAGGGTCGCGATGCAGTAATAATCTCGGTGAGACCGAGGTCAAATCCACAGGGATTAATCTCGTGAGTATTCTGAAAGCAACTAGAAGAAGAACTAGAAAAAGATGAAAACCTAAATCTAGAAGTATAGAGAGTAATTGTGAGATATTTAATGAAAAACTTTAGAAGTTCAAAGGTGTGAACTAGGGTTTCCAAGGATCCACTTGTAGAGATCAGGGAGATCTATGCTTGATTCAAGGACACAACTAGAATAAGAGTCCCATCTTATCAATTGGAAGATATCTCAGTAAAACCAAATCTGAACTTCCTTTGACCTATTTCTCAATAGATGAGAGTTGTGAGAACTGGAAGTGATTCCATCACAAAACCATGCCTAGGAGACAATGGCTCACAATAGGATATACCAATCTCATAACCAAACATAAGAGAATCATGAAGATTAGAAAGGATTTTGTCACCCACCATGCCCAAGGGACGATGGTGAACAACAGGATTTCTTAATTTCACAATCTCAATACATGAAAAGAACATAATCAAAACTATCGTAGATCTATTGTAATTTGAGTCACAACAAACCATTAAAAATTGAAAGTATTTCTTAAATATCAAACTAGAATCAAAGATAGTTCAACTTAGACATGAATCAAAGCAATAAAAAACATCTCATCACGCTACAAGCTTCACCTCTTAGCCCTAGTTAAGAGGTTTAGCCAACCATAGACATGATTGGAACTAAAACCCTAGAAGAAAGCATGAAAAACGACTAAGTAAGAGGAAGAAAAAATCTTGGCGACGGCTTCTTCACACTTTTGCTCCACTCCTCAAACCCTAAAAGATGCCTAGGGATGCCTTATGAACTCCTATTTATAGTTGTGCATCACCTCCTTTCACACCGACGTGGAAAAATCCAAAAACTGTCTCAAATTTACACAGTCCGCGTAACCTTTGTGTAACCCTCGACTGCTCGAGGACAGCCTTCGACTGGTCAAGGGTTACCTTCGACTGGTCGAGGATGACGGGATTTTAGAATCAGATGTTGTTAGAGTTTGAGTCGAAGTTTCCTCGACTAATCGAGCAGGAGCTTAGATGAGTCGAGGCAGACCTTGGACTAGTCGAAGATCATGCAAATTCACTTCAAAACTTCATTTCTCTTCATTTTTGACTTGGTTTCCTTGGATCTTTGGCATGTGAATTCTTCATTCTTGGTCTTTTAAGATCCAATCTTTGGCTTGGTGATTCTTGAGCATTAAATCCATGCTTTTAACATCCTTTTCAATTCAAGCTCTTAAATTCATATTGCAACACAAACATGATTAAAATAGAACATTAAGCATTATCATATTCATAAAACTAAGTAATAAATGGGGTATTATATGCAATATTTGACCCTTAACACAATCCCCAACCAGCATTTTGCTAGTCCCGATCAAAGTATGCGTAAAATAAACCTCAATGCTCAATGTTCAAAACCTCTTTCAAAAAATAATCTTTTGTGCAATCAAGTATGAATGAGTAGGATCAAGACAGTAAGGTGAGATTTTGAAAACCAATAATCAAATCACCTAGCAATTAATCAAATAGGTTCTTTATCAGTTAAGTCAGAGTATAGTTCGCATATCAAGTTTTTCAACATGTGCAGTGAAAATCAACTTACTTTCCATAAGGATACTATCATTACATCATATTAGCTATGCTTACCATATCGAGATTAATTGAGAACTTAAGTACTGATTCCGAAGTTATCCCGTTTTCCTTCTTTTTCCACTTTTTAATTTTATATCAACGATCAATTTTTATTCATTCTTTTATAAACCTTGCATTATTTTGCATTCTTTTTCAATCTATTCCGGTCTTTTCACCATACATGACCTTTTGTCGATCTCATGATTTTTTTAACTAGTTCTTTATATCTTTTAAGGCGGTAAAATTCTTCAAACTTGATTCTCACCATATATCAACAATTCATATATTAATAATAAGAAATTTTAGCATTATTCATAGAAAATAATTTAAATGCGTCTTGTGATTTAAATTAACATAGTATTCAAACTTCCTCTTAATCAATTGAGTGCAAGGACTGTAAGTGATAGACTACTTTGTTGTTCTAACTCCAATGATTCAAAATTTGCTTCCTATCTTATCTTCATACTCAAAACAGTCTTAAATACGCAACTTATTACTTTCCAAACAGATAAACATTGAAAAGTTTTCAAAAATTTTGCAAAATTTGCTCAAAACTGAGAAAACACTGATTAGTTTACCTAATCTCCCATCTCCAACTTAAAATCTACATTGTCTTCAATGTAAAAGAAATAAGCATGATCTACAAAAGAGACAACGTAATTGAAGGAGAAGTGATGGAAAGATAATACCTGATGAAGAAATTTTAAGGCTTTTCCAAAGGATCTCAGCGTGAAGGTGGGTTAACACAAGAATTAAACAATTGGAAAGAAAACTATCCCAAACAAACAGAAAGCAAACTATCCTAGTCCTAAATTCTATAAAAGCAATAAACCTAATTATACTTCCATCATACTAGGAGATCAATCTTGGTATACAGGATTAGTCAGAGGTATGGACATGTGCTCTGAATCAAATTTCTCAACAAATGGCTTTAATTGATGTCCATTTAATTAGAATTCATTACCATTGTTCAGATTCTTTATCTCACCAGCCCCATGAGGGTAAACATTAGTAATAGTGAAGGGGTCGGTCTAACGAGATCAGAGTTTGCCCAAAAAACGATGTAACCGAGAATTGTACAAAAGGACTTTCTGACCTAGTGTGAATGATTATAAAAAAATGTATTGGTCATGAAACACCTTCATCTTGTCCTTGTAAATTCTTGAGTTCTTGTAAACATCATTCCGGATTTCTTCTAGTTCATTCAACTAAAGTTTGCTTAGCAAGCTAGCATTTTCTAGATTGCAATTTAAATTTTTTATCACCAAGTAGGCTCTATGTTCCAACTCCACAGGCAAGTGGCAAGCCTCCCCATAGATAAGTCTAAAGGGTGACATCCCAATAGGGGTCTTAAATGCGGTACGGTAAGCCCACAAGGCATCGTTCAATCTGATTAACTAATCTTACGGTCAAGGTTAACCGTCTTTTCCAATATGTGCTTAATTTCCCTATTAGAAATCTCTGTTTGCCCGCTTGTTTGTGGGTGGTATGGAGTGCTCACTTTGTGGGAGATGCCATATTTCTTCATTAAGTTCACAAATGGCCTATTACAAAAATGTGAACCTCCATCACTAATGATGGCTTGAGGCGTTTCGAACTGAGAACGGATGTTTTCTTTTAAGAATTTAATGACCGTTTGATGATCATTGTTCCGGCACGGGATCACTTTAACCCATTTAGTGACATAGTCTATGGCGAGCAAAATATATAAATTTTCAAAAGATTGGGGGAATGGTCCCATGAAATCGATGTACTAGCAATCAAATATTTCAATGATCAGAATGGCGTTCAAAGGCATCATATTTTGATGAGACAATGCTCTCAATTTCTAACAACACTCACAAGCTTTGCAGAACTCATGAGTGTCCTTAAACATAGTGGGCCAGTAAAAGCCGCACTACAGAATTTTGGTCGTGGTCTTTTTAGTAGAAAAGTGACCACCACAAGCCTAGGAACGACAGAAGGAGATGACACTTTGGTGTTCATTGTCTGGCACACATCTCCTTAAAATTTAGTATGGGTAATATTTAAATAGATATAGATCATCCTAGAAGAATTTGTGTTCCTCAGTGAAGAATTTTTTCTTATCTTGCGCAGTCCAATGTGTTGACGTGAAACTTGTAGCAAGATAATTAGCGATATCGGCAAACCAAGGTGAATGGGAGACTTTGAACAATTGTTCATTAGGGAACATGTCATTTATATGTGTCGTCTCAAGGGAATCAGAGAGATTAAGGCGGGAAAGATGGTCAGCCACTACATTCTCTACTCCCTTTTTATCTTATATTTCCAAATCAAGTTCTTGGAGTAGGAGGATCCATCTTATCAGGTAGGGCTTAACATCATTTTTAGAAAGAAGATACTTGAGTGCCGCATGATGTGCATAAATAACGATGTTGGATCCGATCAGGTAGGACCTAAATTTGTCCAAAGCGAACACTACGACTAAGAGTTCATTTTCCTTAGTAGAATAGTTCACTTGGTCAGTATGTAGAGTTCTACTTGCGTAATGAATAATGTAGGGTTTCTTTTCCTTTCTCTGGCTTAAAACTGCCCCAAGAGCATAATCAGATGCGTCGCACATAAGTTCAAAAAGAAGTCTCCAATCAGGTGGCTGCATGATAGGTGTAGTGGTTAACATGCCCTTGAGCTTAGTAAAAGCTTCCTTTCATTACTTAGTTCACTTGTATGATGCATGTAAGTGCCTATAATTAAAGCACATATTAGTTTGTCAAATTTTGTAGTCTGCTTACAATTTCAAGCTCGACTGAAGACATGCTATCAACTCGATCAAGTACCTGAAAGAAGATTCAACACCTTAAAGCAAGATCATTCATGTTTCGAAGTTTAAAACACTTCGTATGAGTCAACCTACTGGTGGTATATGTAAGACCCCGTCCATTCCATACCAATTTTTATGCCAATGTGCACGATGATCGACGTCCTTAGCCGAACCTACACTAGCCGTAAATAGTGCACACCCGACTGTCCAAAACCCTAAGGCTTCAAAACCAATTTCATATCAACCACCCCATCACCGCGATCGCGTAGGTACCACCCATGCATCTGTACGACGCTCCGTTAGTGAGATACGCCGCAAAGAATTGTTAGTGTATCATGTGTGCATGGCGCTATATACTTCATTCAACACATGTACACAACACATGGTATGCACACATGCACATGCCGCACATTGGTGAGCATTTCGACCAGAAATGAAATGCATTTGATTTGGGGGAATTTATTCAATGATAATAAAGAAAGCATGAGAGAGCAGATATCACAGAGTATTTTATTCAGTCTGAGTTCTTTTACATCTTCATATTTCTCTTGATTCTGAAAACAAAGTACAGTGCATCAATACAAAAGAGAATAAGGCAGTCTGATGAAAATTTTGGCAGCATTTCGACGCTTTTTGATCATATCTCCAGGGGAGACGAGTTGTGCGGGCTTTCCATGCTAGTATCCCTTGATTTGATCCACACCAAGTTGTGCGGGTCTTCCATTCATCCTTCCAATCACATGGATAGGCTCAATAAGTGTAAAGGTCATCTGCCTGAAGGTAGAACTGCATAAGCTTAGATAGGGAATGTGGAGTGTATAGGGTTTACTTTGGGACAAGAGTCAGGCATTAGGACAAGCTTCCTCTCAAAATGGTGCAAAAGCCATCCTTCAGGACAGTTTCCATGAGAAGTGGCGTAAGAGCTTTGTATTAAGACAAACTTCCATGTAAAGTGGCGCACAAAGCCTGTCTTCAGGACAAGGCTTCCACCAGAAGTGGTGCATGAGGCTTCCATCAAAACAAACTTCCATGCAAAGTGGTGCACAGGATAGGTGTTAGGACAAGTGTTTATGTGAGAAGTGGCATAAGAGCCTTGTATTAAGACAAAACCTCCACGAAGAGTGGCGCACCAAGCATTCTTCAAGAGAGTTGTGTGCAACTCTTTCTCATTCTCATTTCCTGCAGTTGCGTGCAAGCGTGCAACTCATTTTTCTCCCCTTAAAAGGTGGCGCAACTCATCTTGCACTCCACTAAAAGTGGCATAACTCATCTTGCACTAGGAAAAGAGAGAGAAAGAAGTGGCATAACTCTTCTACTCTCCACAAATAGTGGCGTGAGACACACTTGGATTCCCACAAAAAGTGGCACACAACAACTCCTCTCCTTGAGTTATGCAAAAGCGGCAACTCCTCTAGCGCATAACATCTTGGCTTCCCACAAAAGGTGGTGCAACACACCTTTCCTTGAGTTGCGTGGGAGTGCGCAACTCCTCTGGCGCATAACTCCTGTGTGCAACTCTCTCTCTCTCTCCAAGCTCTCCTTACTCAAAAAACCACCAAATGAGGAGTGGGAGGGAGTATTTATAGGCCTCCCAGGCCCCTCACTCCTTAAATAATGATGATCACCACCACTTCATTCTTCACACAATATCCAACCTCCTTTCTTAAACAATGGTGTTCACCAAGCTCTCCCTTAAATTGCGGTGACCACCCACTTCTTCTTTCATATAAGACAACGTCGCCAAATAACGCCTATGCACCCTCCATATCAGATGATGCCCATCCATTCTTCTATATTAGAATACGGAGAGTACAACCTCTTTTAACATGGAGCAACGCTTC
Source organism: Magnolia changhungtana (assembly GCA_030180095.1). NCBI lineage: Eukaryota > Viridiplantae > Streptophyta > Magnoliopsida > Magnoliales > Magnoliaceae > Magnolia > Magnolia changhungtana. The sequence continues at coordinate 2,408,009 of JASAUF010000524.1, read as the reverse complement.
ACAAGGCTTCTATACTATCATGAGCACACAACCTTGGGAGGGATCTGTACAAAGGAATTCTCCTGCTAGGTATGAGATGAGATTGGAATATTTTTGTGCCCCAACAATGAGAGAATCTCTACCCATGTGTGTGATGTCACCCTCCCATGTCATCCTTCTCTCATGTGCTCCCCAAAGTCAATTTCTCTCCATACCATACCCTATGCATGACATCATCACACCATGCCATCCCATGTCCCTTTAATCCACCATTAATTCCTAATCACGCATAAATTCTCATAATCCTAACCTAAGCTAACATTAATCACATTAGCCTAACTTAAGCAATTTTTTATCCATTTCTCTACAAATACCCCTCTATCCCTTAGCATTTTCACCATTTCCTACAATAAAGAGAGAGAGTGATCATGGTGGGCCATCAATTCCATCAATCCCATCCCTTCCATCAATCCCATCCCTTCCATCTATCTCAACCATCCATCTAATCCATCAGCGTGAGTACACCCCCTCCACTCTTATGGTTTGTTTTCTTTATTGATTATTTAGATGATTAGTTGCGGTAGTGATGTGATGATAGCGATAATGATGATGGAATGAGACTCATTAACCATGGCCCCCACCATTGCATTTGGATGCAATCTGAACTCTTCATGGAACTATATAGATGCCCTTTTTAAGAAAATATTGTGGGGCCCATCGTGCACCTCACATGATGTATACATTAGATCCAAGTCGTCCATCCACTTTCCCTTAAAATTTTGGGTGGGTCACATTGAAAATTAGGGCCGGTCCAATGATCAGGTGGGACATACCACTTTAATCAGTGAGGGTTGAACTTTACCATTAAATAAATAAAATAAAATAAAATAAATCTAAGATAAATGGATGATGTTGCTGCTAACATCCAGAGGACGCTACAGCAAGCAGTGTCCCAGCTGCTTGAAAAAACGGGCAGGGGCTGTCGATCCACAATAGGCCCCTCCTCATGATGTATGTATTTAATCCACGCCGTCCATCCAATTTTCCAGCTCATTTTAGGCATTAAGTAGAAAAACGAAGCCAATCCAAATATCTAGTAGGCCACACCATAAAAAAGATAATTTTAATAGTGATAAACTGTTAGGGCCTGCTGTAATATTCTTGTATGTCAAAACATATCAAATATTGGACTCATTAGACCCGTCACGAGTCAGGGAACCCAGCAGGTGGAGTGAATCGTCCTGATGTGGGCCCCACATTTGAAAAACTACCAGAAAAAATTAAAACAAAAAAAACAAAAAAAAGCACAAGGCATGCTGGACGTTATTACTGTCAGCGTCCAGAGGACACTACAGTAAGCAACGTCCTGCTGCTTGAAATGTAGGCAGGGATGGTGGGCCCCACCATAGGCCCCATCGTGATGTATGTTAAACATCTACATCGTGCATTTGATGGGTCCCCTTTAGAAATTGGGATACCCCAAAAATCAACCGTACACGGAACTCAGGTGACCCACACCATCTAAAATCATGTGGAGATATGGCTAAACATATATAAGCACTTGCTGGAGCCCACTTGAAATTTTGATGCATCTGAAACTTGGACTAACCCCTCAATCAAGTGGGACACACATAATGGATGGGTTGGATTCATGAACCACATCTCTGTGGGCCCAACAAATGATTATGAATGTTTTAATGGAGGATAACCCTCTCAACTTTTATGTGTGGTGTGGCCCACATGTGCCACAGGTTGGCTTAATTTTAAGCCCCAGGCCCACCATGGATTGGTGCATATGACTGATGGTGTTGAAGGTGGACATGCATCATGATGGGCCCCACACAACTCGACCTCATGGGAGGTCCCCATGGGCTCCACCATTATATATATGTGTTCTATCCTAACCGTTAATCCATCATGACAGCTCATTTCATGTCAAGGCACTAAAAATCAAATGAAAAAAACCTCAGGTAGGCCAAAATCCATAAGAACCATGGGATTAACCTCCTATAGTTAAGAGATCTCTTGTGAGCCCATTATGATGTCTCTAGGAGATCCGAACCATCCAAATTATGGGCTTTAGTGGTATGTATGGATGCACAACCTCATGCACACATCAGTGTGCCAAAGCACGTTGTCTAGAGACCGTTGATCCCCACGCTGCTTGGGCCTAACTTAATGTATGCACTTTGTAGTTTTCCCATTTAGACGAATTAGGTGGGTCACAATCTTAAGTGGGCCACAATCTTTGATAGGTCTCACAACAGTGAGACAAATTCGAACCTTAACTCGCCCACGCCACATAAAGTAGCCTTGTTTGAATGACCACTGTTGAAAATCCTTCTCGGCTGTGATGTTTGATTCCATCCAAGAATGTCTATTCATCAGGCCCATTGTGGACCCCACCTAAAGGTACAGTAGAGTCCAAAATGTGATAGGCCACGACATGGGAAAATGCTCCCACCATTGAACTCTCTAGTGCTGCTGAACTATTTTCGTAATTGACATCCAATTGGATGGGTGGGCACCATCTCGATGTATGTGTTGTTCATCCATTGGAGGACCTCGCTAAGATATAAGTATTTTGTCCACGCCAACCATTGGTGAACTTCCATCTACATTTTTGCCATTATTCCATTGTATCATCCATGTTAGGACCACGCCAAATTGGATTAAGGTTTGTTTCATTTTGAGTTGTGGGCTGGACCAAATGTTAAGCCCACCTTATGGACCATATTGGGCCTACTTGTAGACTCCACTAGCGTGTTCATAAGGGCACTGGGGTTATAGGCCCACAAGATATAAGGCCCACTATGAGTGCATGCCTTTTGAAGCCATTAGTGGTAGTCTTACATGGGCCAACGAATGAACTCTTTTAGTAAATGTTTATTATTTCAGACGACATGTGTACGAAGATATGAACTATGATTAGGTGTTTTACGACCCCCAATCTTGTGAAGTATGAGGCCCACTTATCATTTGTTATTGTGAATCGTGCGGCCTCTTACCTAGGCAGCGTTAGATCATGAATGGCCAATTAATCATGTGGTGTAATTGTAGTCATTTGACCATAAGTGCTCACGAGGCCACCCAACTGTATAAAATCAAGTGGTAATGATGGTCATCCAATAGTGTGACCTTGTGCTTAAGGGCATAGGTGCGGCCACATGAATTATATACAATTGGATCGTAAGTTTAAATCTCCTAGTCTTAAGGTTGTTATGTCAGGTTGGATTTCACAACTTGATAATGGAGTGGCTCTCAATTTGGTGTCATGCGACATAAATACAACCCTTACATTATGCTTATAGGTGAGGCAGATGTGGTGACCACTAAACTATATCTGATGTGATGGAAGCTAGTTCTTGGCCTCTTAACCACGTGACACCGAATATGAGTCATTAGCTATGTGACGTGTGAAGTGGTTGTAGTATAAGACTTAGTATAATGTAGTGTAGCCATGAATGGCGGGTGCGATTGTGATTGTTCAACTAGGTTAGGATATTTTGAAATGTGCATGGATACTAAATCATGATAGTAATCGTATACATACTAAACTATGTAAAATTGTGGTATTTGCTGCCTGACCATGTGAAAGTTTAATAAAGCGGTTGCCCCATTATGTGAGCTATGAGGTAGTGAAAGTACATAACCATCTAACCTTAAGTCCTTTATTATGGCAAGTAGATTGACATTTGTGTGGTCACTCAACTATATGGACTTCTGATAATGGAGTGACCATAAGACCATGCAGGCATATGAGAATTGTCTGATTACTCAGACACGTGGACTATGCTGATGGTGTAACCTCTTGGGTATGTGAACTTAGGACTTGTGTCAGATTGATTATGGACCCTGCCTTGATGTAAGTATTGCATATTTCACCATTTATCCATTAGGCTAGCTAATTCTAGAACATGATTCTAAAATGACCTAGATCCAATTCCTAAATAAGTCAGACGAAATAAAATAGTGTTAATTGAACGTATAACTTTCAAACACTTCCGAACCCACTCAATGTATGTATTTTATTCACACTATTCAATTGTTTTATCAACCAAACAGTTCGATTATGGAGCCCGCTGACGTGTGCCTTGTACATCTGAATTGTTCTTCCTTGTACGGCCTTAATGTATGTGAGTTACCTATACTATCTACTTGTTGGGACCCACCGTAATGTTTGTGTGTGGACCCATCTGCTTGTAGTACCACTTGGAAGTAGGACCCACTACGTTGTATGAGATAAACCCACGTCATCCAACTGTGACTAACTCTTATGTGTATATTATATACCTAAGTCGTTTAACTTAGGGCTCACTATATCTTATGAGGTTTACTTGTGCCTTCCAAACCATTGTAGAACTACTATGATAATTATTTGCAATCTAACCTAATAACAACCCACTTGAAGGTGAAGCTACTATATGTTATATCTATGCCTTTCATCTCATAACCACTTGGTGCATGTACTTTGTGTCACCACCACTCATTAACCATAAGGCCCATTTAAGGTATAACCATGTGGTCACAATAGAAGAAAATCATGTCAGGCCAAAGTTGATAATGAAATATCTATCTTACGAAGTTATAGTGTAACTCTGAATACACTTAATGCTCCTGATTATGATAGCTATGGATGATATTAGTGATGTTAGTGATTATGGTTGATAGAAGTATGTGATTTAATATCTTGATGAATGTTGTTCTACTTCCTAACATACTAAATTCATCTACTTAACCATGTTGATATTGATCATACTCATGCACCATGGAATGATGGTATGTGTAAGTGTACTTCAATACATTTGTTCATGTGTAAGATATGTCCTCTTTAGTTGAGTCACATGACCATAGATTGATATAGTTATAGTGACACATGATGATTATATGTCATTTTTGGCTCAAAGGTTAAGCAGACCCTAAACTCATGGCATTATATGCATATCAATTACCCTTGAATGTATGGCTTATCATAATTGCTTGAATTCAGGCATAATCATGACATACATGATGATCGAAATAGCACAGGTGTACTGTATAAGATGAGTTAGATCTTGATGATGAAATGTACATATATGATGATAACTTGGGTTATCCCTGAAAATGAACGGGACACTGGAAGTGTGGAAATAGTATGAGATGATGTGCCCCTTAAGTTCAAAGTCCCTAAACCCCGATGCTAGCTATGAATACCTCACCGTCAGGCCAAGTAGATACATGGGTCATGGATTTGACTCCCACTGACGAGGTCGGGTTGAGAAGAGGTGGGTCCAACCCGCATAAGGGCTGAGGTGCAAACAGGGACCGGTCTACCCGTCAGCGAGGAGAAGCGCAAACGAGGTCCACTACTAGTATACAAAATGGTGGTTGTAACCCCATTGGTGGGTAGCAAGGTCGATTGCTAGTGTCTGGTGCATGGGTGTTGACCATGGTGTTTTCCCGAGATATAAAGTAATGATATGGCATGACAATATGATGATGATGATGTGATTACGGATGCACGTAATACACTTATGGTTATGGAATAGGAGAAATGAAAACATGACTTTGTGATGCTAGTAGCATTGAGTCGGAGTATTACTATGATACATATGCATTGCATTAGCATTGGCATCATACCTTACGTACTACACGCCATTCACCATACATGATTTCTTCGTTGCATATTTATCTTGCTTGCATGTAGGACACACTGCACACACGTGTGTACTTACTAGGCTTTTTACCTAAGCTTCCTATTTCCCATTTTTCAGGATAGAAGTAGCTTGGAAGACTTAGCTTTCTCGGTGCATTGTATCTATTTTTCAATTCGGCAATGTTGACATTGTGTACCTTTTGGAAAGCATTGTACTTGTAACCATCAAGATTTATAATGGAGAGTGTTGCTTGGTATTTTAATAATGGATCTTCATGCTCAGGTATTATATATATATATATATGTATATGTGTGTGTGTGTGTGTGTATTTAGTAAAAAATCTTCCTTGTGGTGTGCCAAACTAAGGACTTGGTGTATGGAAGTCAAGTGCCGAATTTAGGGCATCACGGAAGCTGTCCATCCCCAAATTTGGGGCATGATAGTATAAACTTACTTGGATTATAGGTTAGGTGTATTTTACTGATGCATATCTTGAAGCACATTTTATGTTAAATACACTCTAGTTAGGCTAGCCCGATGTCCGGTTCGGCCAGCCTAAGTACTTAGACCAACCATGCAACATTTGATAAAATTTAGATCTCATAAGATCAAAATTTGTGGTAGGTTCGGCTAGCCGAACCTGATTTTGGCCATCCCAAGGTAGTTCGATCAAGTTTCCTGTAATGAAACAATTTCATAATCTAGACCAGTAGGCTAGCCGAACTGGGTGTTCGGCCAGCTGAAGTTTGAAAGATTTTATCCCGCGATTTTCAGATTCTGATTAGAACATAATCTTTAGAGTTAGGCCAGCTGAATTGAATCTTAGGCCAACCAAACTACATAGATCATTAGCTATAAATAGAGGATTTCTCTTACATTCTAAATCACAAAAATTCATATACCTTTACTGTGTTGTAAAGAAAGATTTCTCAAGCCTATTTAAGTTATTTGTGTTGTAATTCATATTTTATTTTTAGTTTATTCTATTCTCCTTTTCAAAGTTAGATTAAATCATTTTGATAAGAGCAATTCATACTCTACTTTGAAAAGAAGGAGAATCGAATCTGCAGCAATAGGGTTTCATTCATTACAATCTATTAGATCCCTTTGCATCTTTTTAGGTTGAACTCATACATCAGTTTCATCAATATCCCAAGAAGAAGCTTGCTGCATTCAAGTTATAGCTACGACTTTGACTCGCCAAATCGAAGATAAGTACTATTTACTTTAATTACTTCAGTTTTGGATTTTTCTGAGATAGCCCGAAAATCTCAAAGGGTTTGTTTGTGGTGAACCCCTAAAATCACAAAGCGGGTTTGTTTGTGGTGACCCCGTAAAATCACAAAGTGGGTTTGATTGTGATAGCCCGTGAAAATCGCAATAACTGTATAAGGTTGTTAAGGTGAACCTGGAAATCCTTGAAATAGTGAAAAACCAAAATTGCGAGGGTAGTAATTTTGGGAGTGGAGTAGGCTGAATTGAGGCATCAAACCACTATAACTCTTTTGTGTATTGTGGTGATTGAATTTAATTATTTGTGCTATTGTGCTTTCCTTACACTTTTCAATTAGTTTGATACTTTGATTTCAAAGACGTCGTGAAATAAGGTTGTCGTCCTAAATCTTTTAGGTGTAAGGTTGTCCTATGAACTATTTGGTATCAAGGATTCAATACTTTGCAAAATTATTTTACATTGATTTATTATTCCGCATTGTATCGAATTATTTGGCATTGTCCTATCCACCCCCCTCTAGGACATCTATATCTCGTCCGTTCAAGTGGTATTAGAGCGAGGTTGCTCTTATTTGGATTAATTTCCTAGAGCTAGATCCAGAGCTATTGGGATGTCAAATTTTAATAGTCTATCCATTTCTAGGCCACCGCCCTTTGATGTTTCGAACTATTCTTACTGGAAAGCTAGAATGAGGATCTTCCTCAAATCTATTGATGAAAGTGTGTGGCAACCTACCATGACCCAATGGATCCCTCCAATGTTGGAAGTAGTGAGTTATGATGGAAGCAAGTCCATGAAAGTTCAAGTTTATAATCTATGGACTCCAGGTCAGAAAAGTGAAAGTAGTGCCAATGCAAAAACACTTAATGCTATCACTTGTGCTCTATCATTAGACAAGTTCAAAAGAATCATCTCGTGTGATACATCAAAACAAGCTTGGGATACTTAAAATGACACACAAAGGAACTAACATTGTCGAGAAATCTAAGATTCAAATCCTTACAACAAGGTTTGAAGAAATCCATATGGAAGAAAGCGAATCATTCATGGATTTCTTCACCAAACTAAATGACACTATTAATTCCAAGTGAGGTCTTGGAGAAAAAGTCCCTGAAAGCAAAGTGTGTACAAAAATATTATGATCACTTCCTACTTATAATGCCCTGAATTTCGAGGGTTGAGCAAAGGCTCAACTCCCTAGATCCATTGTATCACTTATGCAATATAGATAATAATGATTAAATGTTGTCCGTATTAGTGCATTAAACATGAATGGGATTATACTAAATCAACATATCATACTTCAAAGATGATTAAGATACGCAAGCGGAAGACTGTGATAGATATATAAAGCATACAAGTAGTTGTAAGTCCCTAGAGTATGAACATGTCACTAGATTAAATAATTACGTGTATAATTCCAAATTTTACAAAATGATAAAGTGTAATGTTCAACTAGTCCATATCCTAGTAATCCATGCGACGCAACTCTAAGTCTACTTAGACCCGCCAAAGAGTTGCATGTAGGAGAACTCCTCATCGTCATAGAAGTCCAGCTCTATCTCATATGCCGCATCGCCATCTGTAACGTCTCAGAAAAATCCGTACAAAGACCCGAGTACCACTTCAAGCAAAAATCACTAAGGTCAAATTATGTAGAAATTAGACGAAAATTAATTAAGTACTAAACTAAATTAATTAGTAAATTAGCTTGAACAGTTTACTATACGAACTGTAAGACCCAAAACTAGTAAAATCGCTAACTCTACATTACCTAAAAACCTAAGAGAAATCTCAAAACCCAGTTGCTCTCAGGAGCACATTGAAACTCCGTATTGGACTTGGACCACGCGATGAAAGTCCGATAACTGCGAAACTCTACAGTTACGACCACCTTACTGGGATTGACAACCATCGTAAGAATCAAGTCCAAATAGTATCCAGAAATGTACAACTAGAGCCCTGAGTAAAGTGTGTGAGAAACGCGAATATCTTTAGAAAATGAACTCAGATTTAAGTGAATTGGGTCATTCACTTGTAGGACAAATTTAAGGTTTCTGACCATCAGATTCTGACCCAACTACACCCTTGGATTAAGAAAATTTTCCTACACGGGTTAGTGTACTTGTGGCCCTGATCGAGTGATGATGACCGTTGAACTGAAACTGGTCCTCCACGGTCAATCCACTAATCCGATCGAACCGAAATCTTAACCTAACATAGATCCATTATTAGGAAACTTTCTTAGGACCGTATACAGGTAATGGACCTCCAGAAAAGCTTCGTTGACCTGAAACAACCATCTTTTAGCTATACCCTAAGTATACCATGGCCTTGGGGCCATTTGAACCAGTTCTAGGCCTATTTAAAGCCATAAACCCACCCCTCTCTAATTCCATACGAATTTCCTAAAACCCTAGAAGCAAGAAGAGATAAAAGAGGAGGAGAGAGTGAGGAGATGAGATTGAGAGAGAGAGAGAGAGATAGTTGCTGGGATTCGTTCCCACCGCTCCACGTATCGAATCGTCTCTCCCGTGTCGTTATACCGGCGATTTCAACTTCATTTTTGGGTAAGAAATCCTAACCCTAATCTGTTTTAGGAATCCAAATAAGTAAAATGTTGAAATAGCTAACCTATTTCATGTTATGGGTAGCCGTTATGCCGTAGACAAAGGCATAGCGTACAAAACTAGTTCGTAATCGGTGTACCGACAAATGGTGCGGATTATAAACCTTTAGGTTATGGTTTTCATGGCTTTCAATGTTAGTTAATGATTTATGACTAACTTGATTGTTGTTACATGCACTTAGATGTGATGGTTTCCGCGTATTACACATATATATGAACTATGTTGAATATAATGCATTCCATATTTTCGTTGAAATGTTTGAATGAAATTACTATCATGATTTGTACTTGCCATGACTATTAATCTTGAATACATGTTTGTTATATGTATAACAACTCCTTTACGAAAGGATTTGTTATAATATATGTTATAACTAAGTTAGGGCATGTATGTAGTAATGTGAAGGCTAAGTGTTTGATAAAATGTCTGAATGAGTAATTGTTTGTTGAATTGTAATTATTAAGGGTGTTGGGATAGGATTCTTAACTACCTTATCTATGTGTATAATTTCTTTTATGTAACCTTAATTTCACATACGTGATTTATGTATAAAAATGCCTGTGCATAGTAACATGCTTTATGTGTTCGATAAAATGCTCAAATTATTGTTGTATTTGGATTTGTTTGTTAAATGTTGTTATGACTATCACATGTGATTACCTATTACAATTGAGTGCGATTGGGATTGCTACGTAGTCCAGGCAATAGGTAATGGATCCCGGTTGAGTGGCCAAAGTAGATTCGCCACATTGGATACATTCAATGAATCCAAGTCGTAAGAAGATTGTCGATAGTGGTTAGGCCACGTGGAGTGCATACGCACTCCATGTCAATTAACTCAGCGTACGCTCGTACCAATCGAACTTGTCAAATAACCCAATTAGCCTATTGTATGTTTACCATGTATGGATGCTACTGCTTGAATCTAAGGTACCACTTATCAATGTAAAGCCCGTTTCAACCTTGGTATCATGATCTGCTAAGACTCATGAGCCGGGTATAGTGGTATGGGATACCGTAGTCGAGCTGTTGGCCTACGTTGGGGTAACGAACCTCCCTGTAGTGTCCAGTGAGCAACCTAAACTTGTGAGCCAAATACGGTGGTATGGGACACTATATTCGAGCTGTCGGCCTACGCTAAGGTGACGAGCCTTTCTATAGTGACCTCGAGTATAAATTAGGCCTACGTTGAGGTGACAAGCCTCTCCATATCGACTTGAACTTGCCTATCCACTGCTTTTTAATTAGGGGTGATGTTGCCCTATAACTTGCCTATAGTATGTGATGAACTAGGATTGATGACCCTAGATGGATCATTTTTTGGGTAAATGATATAAAGGGAGGTACCTTAGCTTCTTGAATCTGCTGTATGAATAAGCCTAATAAATTACCTGGGTAACACATTCATACACTGCATTGCATGTGCCTTTGGTGAGGAAGAGCACGTTTAGGGAGTTTTCCATGCACGATCATAAGATGATGTCGCTAAGGGAGTGCAAGCAAGGGCATGCATCATTACCACATATCATCCTTGCATTAACTAGAGTAGTTGGGGAATGTTCGTTATATTGCTTTATCATTATTGCTTGACTGAATTAATAACATGTTAACCTTTGCCTTATAGGTTCACTGAGTTAATCACTCACTCCCACTCTGGAATGGTGTTTTAAAACACCAACTAGACTGTTGTAGTTACAAATGGTGATGCAGCTTATGAGATGGAACCGGACTTTTATGACGACAAGGAGGAGTTCTCCTACATGCAACTCTTTGGTGGGTCTATGTAGACCTAGAGTTGCGTCGCAGGGATTACAGGGATATGGACTAGTTGAACATTACACTTTATCATTTTGTAAATTTTGGAATTATACATGTAATTATTTAACCTGGTGACATGTTCATACTCTGGGGACTTACAACCACTTATATGCTTTATATATCTATCACAGTCTTCCGCTTGTGTAACTTAACAATCTCTAGAGTATAATATGTTGATTTAGTGTAATCTCATTCATGTTTAATGCACTAATATGGACAATATTCAATCATCATTATCTATTTTGCATAAGTGATGCAACGGATCTCGGGAGTTGAGCCTTTGCTCGACCCTCAAAATTTGGGGCGTTACAAGTTGGTATCAGAGCATGATTTGGATTAAACTAGACCTCAGTTTTGGTAACACGATGCACACTGACGTACTTTAATTTAGGAGGGAGTGGTGAAACGTAGAAATAGTCGTAGAATTCCCAGTTTCGCCAACAGACGAAACTAATCGTGGCATCTGTGATCATGTGAGATGATTCCAACACCTTTTTAAACTGTCAGTCGATGAGTGTAGACTATGATTCAGCGTATTCCGCACTCTAAAAACCCAGAAAGCATGAATATATGCGAGATGGAACCCGAAACCGCACGAAACGGGCTCAGGGGCCTAAACCACATGAAACAGTGGGACCCAAGGTGGGTCCCTCACATTTTCAGAACCCAGGGAGGGGGATGCCATCGCCCTTACCACAATGCATTGCGGTCTAGTTGCAGCAGGCTGGGCAGGCTGATGGTTGTACATGCATGTGGAGCCCACGAAATCATGTGGGACCTTTTACTTTTGCCCCATTTGCATCCTTTCTTTCATTTCCACCCCTCTAAGCTCTCTAAACCTCTCAAAAACTCATTTTCTCTCTCAAATCTCCCCTCCATTCACATATCTTCTTCTTCTTCTTTACTACATACCCATCTCCATCATTTTCCTCAAAAACCCATCTTCTACAACCACCTATCTCCTTTTTTCTCTCCACTACATACCCACCTCTCATCATACTCTTCAAACCCATCCCATCTTTCAAGCTCCCTTGACTTCATAGCTCTCTTCGATCTTATTGCTACGATCTTCTCCCTTTTCACACTTTTTTCCCTCATGGGAAAGAAGGGGGCTTCCATAAATGAAGCTGGGCCTAGCCACACAACCCGTCTAAGGAAGAAATCGGGTGGCAAAGCAAGTATAAGCGTGACCTCGATCCCCAAGTTTCGTTCGAGAGAGCCCTACGGCCGGGCATTGCACATGGTAGATTCTAGGGTCGTAGAGTTCTCTATGAAGCTCACGTGGACGAGAAGCTATTTGAACTTTATCCAGTAATAGACCTCCTGGTGGATGCCGGGTGGGATCCCATATTCGAGGGCAAGGCACGTTCGATTGAGAACATGGTCTGAGCCTTCTACGCCCACATACGGGACCCATTGCTGGAGCCTCTACAGTTTATTATTCCCGTGGGAAGGCGGAAAGCCACAATTGATGTTGGTGTGATAGCTCGGATCATGGGGATGGAGCGCGGTGAGGTTCATGCCAGCGAGAAGAACCTCAGGAGTGCGCATGAAATAGATCGCCACCCACGATTTCTTTATGGCCAACTGATCTATTGGAGTCGAGGCAACTGCCTCCCAGCGACAAAGATGACTCCTGACTTCTGCCTACTCCACCACATATTCACATACAATGTATATCCCAGGTGGAGCAATAGCACTGAATGCACGTGTTTGATGGTGGACTTCCTATACAAAGTGGGGCAGGGAGATAGGCTATGCCTGCCTACATTCATCGTGTTATAGATAGTCCAGACCACACACTCTACTAGGATAGATCTTTCACTCCCCTTTGGCAGACTCATATGCAAGCTTGCTCGAGAGTTCGGCTACGGACTTAGCCCTGATGAGCTTGTGTTAGTCCACTTCATCAATGACTCTACGCTCAACAGCATGGGTATTGGGCAATGACCACACCAAGCCTGTTGTGATGAATATGGTGATGAGATAGAGGAAGAAAGTGAAGAGAAAGAGGGAAACGAAGATGTGGAAGGTGAGGAAGGAAGCGATGAAGAAGTGAGCAGGAAGAGGAAGAAGAGGAGTACCAAGACTCTAATGAGGGCTCTCCACCTGTTATGCAGGACCACCACTGTAAGACCCGTATCCTAGTCCGTACTGTTATGTTGACTCCTGCGATCCTTCCCGACGAAGTCTGGCAAGCTGCAATGTATAATCAACGTTTGCGATCAGCCCTAAGTTGTATCCTGTAGAATTGAGTCGGCTAAATCTGATACTTGTATCATTGCGACCGCATCGTCGCCACGGTTCCAACGCCATGTCTTGCATACCGATCCAATACTTAAGCTGGAAGATGTCCTTCGAACTGACCAATGCGCCCGCAGTGTTCATGCAGTTGATGGACGAGGTCTTCCATCCGTATCTCGACCAGTTTGTTGTGGTGTTCATCTAGACATTCTGATACATTCGAGGACCCATGAGGAGCATGAGCGGCATCTGGAGATTACCTTGCAGACCCTCTATGAACACTAGCTTTACGCGAAGCTGGAGAAGTGCAAGTTCTGGCAGGAGGAGGTGAAGTTCCTCGGTCATGTGGTGATGATGTAGGGCGTTACAGTGGACCCCTTGAAGATTGATGTCGTGCGTTAGTGGGGCCAGCCCATGAACGCATCCGAGATTTACATTTTCCTTGTTTGTTAGGCTAGTACCGACGTTTCATTGAGGGATTCTCTCGTATTGCAGCCCCGTTGACCAAGTTGACCCGAAAAGGTGTCGAGTTCATTTGGAGCGACACTTGTGAACAGGCATTTATGGAGCTGAAGGACCGCCTCATGTCCACTCACTCTTCCCTCTGGGAGTGATGGATTTATTGTATTTACCGATGTCTCGAGAGCTGGCTTGGGTGCTTTCTTGATGCAGCACGGGAAGCCGGTAGCTTATGCGTCTCGCCAGCTGAAGGTCCATGAGCTGAACTACCTCACGCATGATTTGGAGCTAGCAATAGTGGTCTTCGCACTGAAGGTGTGGAGGCACTATCTTTATGGGGTGAGGTTCGACCTCTTCTCTGACCACAAGAGCTTGAAGTATCTGTTCTCTCAGTCCGAGCTGAACATGAGGCAAAAGCATTGGATGAAGCTCCTGAAAGACTATGATTTTGATCTTCAATACCACCCAGGCAAGGCGAACGTGGTGGCAGATGCTCTCAGCCATCAACCACGAGGCCTGGGGCTACACATGATGATTCAGGAGTAGAAGATGGAAGACGCTTGATGATGTATCTACATTTGACTTCGAGATCGGCTTGCAATCTCCTATTGTGCAATTATCGAGCCTGTCGATTCAATCCTCTCTTATCGCAAGGGTGATCGACGCTCAGCAGGCAGATGAGTTAGTACAAAGTTATCGGGCAGAGGCAGCATCTGAGAGTCAGTCAGACTAGCAGATTGGTTCTGATGGTGGACTTCACATCAAAGGCTGATTATGTGTCCCAGATATTCCTGAGTTGCGCCGAGATCTTATGGCTGAGGCACATCAATCACGGTTCTCTATCTACCCTGGCTCGATGAAGATGTATCGCGATATCAGGCATCAGTATTTTTGGGCAGGGATGAAGCACCAGATAGCCAATTTTGTGGCCAAGTGTGACATGTGCCATCGTGTCAAGGCCGATCATCAGAGACCCCCTGGTCTATTATAGCCGTTGAGGGTCCCAATGTGGAAGTGGGAGCACATATCTACCGATTTTTGTAAGTACAACGGTTATTTGCCCCTTTGATTGTCAAATTTGGTTGTGCTAAAACCACAGTCCGTGTCTTGTGTAGCACATTGATATATATGTTCAAAGAAAATGCATCACATGTACAAGGATATTGCTTCAAGTCAAGAACAATGATCTACTTCAAGAACTGCAAGATCAAGTACATTATTCTCTTTTGTAAGCTTCATAGTTTTAAAGCAACATCAAAAGATGAGATCTTGTTCAAGACTCAAGGTGAAGTACAACTCAAGAACTACGAATTCAAGTTTCCAAGGATTTCAAGTTCAAGCTTCATCATGTGTCGAGATCTCAAGCTTCATGAACTTCAAAGATCATTCATCATCTAAAGAAAAGAAGGTTCAATGTTCATACATCTTGTCTCAAGTATGGAAGACCTTAGATTGACCTTAGGGTAGGTCATTTTGAATACATAATTCAAATTAAATCACTTTTTAGTTGTTTGGTTTGTTCTTCGACTAGTCCTGAACTCTGTTCGACTAGTCCTACCACTAGCTCGACCAGTCCAAGAAATTCCACGACCATTCCTAAGTTGTTACAAATTTTTAGAATTTTTTGGTTGAGCTACGACGAGTCATTGAGACTGCTCGACCGGTCGTGTGAACAGTTCACAGCTCGTTCACAACCAGTCTAACAGCTACGACTCAAACTCTAGCAACTATTTCAGGTTCCACACGACCAGTCATGAACAGGTCACGACCAGTTGTGGAGGTCCCTCGACCGGTCGTGGATGGCCTACGACCAATCATGGAACGGTTTTATTCGATCGCGCTCAAAATTTCAAAAATCAATTCATCCTACGACTAGTCGTAGTGTCACAGGACCAATCGTAGACGTGATTTTTGCAACTATAAATAGAGCAAGATTTTCAGAGTTTGACATCCAATTCAAGTAAAATTAAGGCATCACTCTTAGAGATAAGTTTGTAAACTTCTTAAGCTAGATTGTGCATATTTAATATTATCTTTTTATTAGCTTTTTATATTTGATTTTGTTTCTGCATTCCAATCTGATTTGAAAGAGGAATTGTGATATTCCACTTCTTGGAATCAAAATCAAATAGAGATAGCCCAATTCGATTTAATTTAAAATTAATTAGAACCTAGAACCATTTTAAAGTGAGTGTGGACATTGAACTTCTATATTTGAACTTCTACTCCAATTTAGTTCTTCCATGCTGCAATAAAAGGAGAAATCTAGGTATTTTACATTTGTGTAAATCTTCTGTATTTGGTTTATTTTGAGATTAAGCCAGAAAATCTCATTCTTTTTTGTTATATGAGGAGAGCCAGAAAACTCAGAGCGTGGGGTTTTTGAAATGTGTAAGCCCATTAGAAAGACACAATTGTGAGGGTTTTAGGTGAACCTGAGAAAAAACTATTTTCATAGTGAACGCTAATATCCCCTATAGGAGGATATTATGAGTGGAGTAGCAAGCTGTGTGGCCGTTGTTTAACAATTGGCGTACACACAGTCGAACCACTATAACTCTTTGTGTTTTGTGGACGTGTGCTTTATTTCCTATATCTTTTATCATTCAAGTTTGTGGGATGTATGTGTGGATGTGAATGTTATAACATTTACATTTTAAGCATTGTGGGGAATGTTGTAATAGTTTAGAATTTCATTCTTGCTATTTCCTTTTATTCCTCTTTAGTTTGAGATATTAATACTAGAATTGTTCTATTAAGGTTGTCCTGCTATAAACCCTTGGTTTTTATGGTGCAAGGTTGTCCTTAGAACAACATTTATATTAACCTCTCAAGACTAGAATTTTGAGGTTGCTTTACATTTCCGTATTGTGATTTGTTTAAAGTGTTATCTTTCCTTTATTCATTTAAATTCCACTATTAAAGTTTTTGTTTGGCAGTCCTAGTCACCCCCCCCCCCCTAGGACATATAGCTTGGCCTTTTCAAGTGGTATCAGAGCATAATAGCTCGTTCTAATTGTTATATATATATTTTTTATTTCTTGAGCTAATCGATCTAAGCTACTTATAAGACGTCAAATTTTAATAGCCTTTTAGTCACTTGGCCTCCACCATTTGATTGCTCTAATTATGCCAATTGGAAAGCCAAAATGAGGATTTTCCTAAAATTCATTGATGAAAGTGTAGTAAGCCACAGTGACTGAATGGACCCCTCCTACCACTGAAGTAACTGGAATCGATGGATCCAAATCTATGAGAATTACACCTTACTTTTCATGGACCACACTTTAGAAAAGTGAGAGTTGTGAAAATGCAAAAGCACTAAATGCAATCACTTGCGCACTATCACCGGATGAATTCAAAAGAATTATATCCTGTGATTCTGCAAAGTAAGCCTAGGATATTTTAGAAAACACGAGGGAACATCAATTGTCAAGAAATCTAAAGTCCAAATCCTCACAACCAAATTTGAGGAAATACATATGGAAGAAAATGAAATGCTCATGGACTTCTATACTAGATTGAATGACATTGTGAACTCTATGTGGGGTCTTGGTGATAAAATCCCAGAAACTAAAGTGTGTGTAAAAATACTACGCTCACTTCCTGAATGGTTCAATTCTAAGGTAACTGCGATCCAGGAACTTCGTGATACGGTCGTGATACAGACAATATGAGGGTAGAAGAATTACTTGGCTCTTTACAGACTTATGAGTTAACTTTTAAAGCTCCTAAAGGTAAATCTATCGCCCTTAAATCTTCTAAAAATGTTTTTCAAGAAATTTTTGAAGATGATATGGCCCTTTTAGCTAAAAAGTTTAACAAAAATTTCAAAAGTAAAAAAGAGGGTTGATTTTCAAAAATCTAATGATAAAAATAGATCTAAATCTTAAACTCGAAAATCATTAAAAGACAGTCAATGTTACAACTACCATGAATATGGGCATTTAGCAAACAAGTGTCTTAGAAAGGACAAACCTAAAAAGAAAGGTATGTTGGCTACTTGGGATGAATCCTCTGATTCTGAAGCCTCTTCTGAATCAGAAGATTTTGAAACCGAGTCAGGCAGTGAAGTTAAAGCCCTTATGACTCTAACCAAATTCACTTTTTCAGATAATGATGATTCAACTAGTGAAGAAAATTTGAATAGTGATAATGAAAATGAAGATGATCTTCAAGATGCTTATAATGCCCTTTACAAGGAGAGTAATAAAATTGCTGTTAAACTTAAACTTCAGAATGAAATGTTTTCAAAAATTAAAGAAAATTTTGAAGCTCTTGTTTTAGAAAAATTCAACATTTCAGATTGTTTTGAAAAATGCAAATCTGAAAATTTAAAACCTCCCTTATTGAAAATCTGAAATCTGAAAATGAAAAACTTAAAGTTGAAGTCTCCTCACTTTTGAGTTTAAAGGATACATGGAGGTATGCCCAAGGTGATCCAAAGTTAGAAAAACTTTCTGGATCAAGAAAATGTGGTGACTGATCCGGTTTGGGATACAACAGAAACATTCTTCCTAAACAAAAGAATACTCCTAAGTTTGTGAAAGGAGAGTCTTCAAACTCAAAAGGGAATAGTACAAATCAAAATGTTTCTAAAAATGCTAAAACCTTTCAATCTTTCAAACCTAAAAGTAATCATATCAACTATAAAAATTAAAGCCAAAACCCTTTAGCTGAGAAGATAGTTGATTTACTTAAGGAGCTCTTAAAATATAACTCAGTAGGTCATTCTTACAACAACTACAAATACAAGAAGACCAATTATACTTTAAACCCAAAGCAGTTTTGAAATAGGTTCCTAAGGTTACTTGCTTGGTTGTCCACACCGCTTTCAAAGGTACAAGTCATTCAAAGTGGTACTTAGACAGTGGATGCTCAAGGCATATGATTGGTGATAAAGGTCTATTCACCGATCTTAAAGACATGGCTAATTGTTCCATCACATTCGGTGATGGCAGCAACTGCATGATTATTGGCCAAGGTACGATTCAACTCTTTAACCTCCCTTTATTTAAGAATGTTTTATATGTTGAAGGGTTAAAACCCAACCTGTTAAGCATATCTCAAATATGCGATAACAATTATAGCGAAAAATTTACTAATCAAGGTTGTGAAATTTTAAACAAAAAGGGTTCGATAATATTAATTGGTCGTAGAACTTCTGAAAACTACTACATTGTAAGTGATTCCAGCTCATCTAATCAATCGTCTTACATGGTCCATACCGATGAGACTGAGTTATGACATAAATGCCTTGGACATGTAGACTACCATAATTTACATAGATTGAGCAAAAGAGAACTAATATAAGGTCTACCTAAATTATATAAAGTAGATAAAATATGTGGTGAATGCCAAATTGGTAAACAAACTAGGAGTGCTCTAAAAAAGGTGGACTCCAATACCACATCCAAACCTCTCGAACTTCTCCACATTGATCTTATAGGACCAACCAAGGCAGAGAGTCGAGGTGGCAAAAAATTTATACTGGTAATCGTGGATGACTATACCAGATTCACTTGGGTAGCTTTCTTAAAGGATAAATCAAAAACCCTTTATGAAGTAAAAAGAGTTCTCAAATGGATCCAAACTGAAAAAGGTTCTCAAGTCTATAAGATCTGTAGTGATCATGGATCAGAATTTGAGAATAACAGTTTTGAGAAATTCTGTTGCAATCAGGGAATATTACATGAATTCTCTGCACCCAAAACTCTACAATAAAATAGAATTGTTAAAAGAAAAAATAGAGCGCTTCAAGAAATGGTAAATGTAATGTTGAATAGTATGAAGCTCTCAAAAAATCTTTGGGCTGAAGCAGTAAATACTACCTGTTATATAATTAATTGCATTTACACTAATAAGTCAAATAATAAAATAGCTTATGAAATGTGGTTTGATAAGAAGCCTACTATCAAATACTTTCGAGTGTTCAGCACCGAGTGTTATATTTTACGTGACTATGAAAATCTGGGCAAGTTTGACACTAAAAGTGATAAATGGATCTTTTTAAGGTATTCTTTAAACAGTCGAGCATATCGAGTACTGAATAAGAGGACTGGTGTTATTCAAGAGTCCATTAATGTGGTCATTGATGATCACTTGAATACACCTGCCTCAAGTTCAGATAATGATGAAATTCTTTTAATTGACAAACCAGATACTTCATCAAATCAAACTAACTCTGAACTGAGGACGGTTAAAGATCATCCAACAACTCAAATTCTTGGAAACCCTCTCATTGGTGTGCGCACTCATAAACAACTAGAAGATATATGTAATTACATGTGCTTTACATCTCAAATAGAACCGGCTAACGTAAAAGAAGCTCTTACTGATGAACACTGGATTGTTGCAATGCAAGATGAGCTTAACCAATTTGTTAGAAATGATGTTCGGTATCTTGTTCCTAGACCTAAAGATAAACATATTATCGAAATTAAGTGGATTTTTAAAAATAAGTCTGATAAACTTGGTAATATAATTCGAAACATGGCTAGACTGGTTGTACAAGGATACACTCAAACTGAAGGCATCACTTATGATGAAACCTCTGCCCCAGTAGCTCATCTTGAATCAATCAGACTATTTATATCCATTGCTTTAGAAAATTCAAAATTTATCAAATGGATGTAAAGAATGCCTTCTTGAATGACGATCTGCATGAAGAAGTGTATGTTGAACAACCAACGAGTTTTGAAGACCCTAAGAACGTTGATCATGTATATCACTTAAAAAAGGCTCTCTACAGTTTGAAACAAACTCCCTGGGCATGGTATGAAAAATTGACTAAGTTTCTACTAAGTCATAATTTTCTAATGGGAAGCGTTGATAAGACTCTTTTTGTTAACAAACATAACGATCATATCTTGATAGTGCAGATCTATGTTGATGATATTATTTATGGATCTACTTGTACTAACATAACTGTTGAGTTTACAGATCTTATGAAATCTAAGTTTGAAATGATCATAGTTGGGGAATTGAATTATTTTCTAAGGTTGCAAGTAAAACAACAACCTCATGATAGTTTTATTTCTCAAACCAAATATGCTTTGAACTTAATTAAGAAGTTTGGATTTGAGAATGGGAATAATTTTGATACTCCTACGATTACAACATTAAGACTCTCAAAGGGCTCTATAGGTAAAAGTATAGATCCTAAATTATATTGAAGTATGATTGGCAATTTACTTTATTTAACTGCAAGTAGACCTGATATTGCTTTTAGCGTTGGAATTTGTGCTAGATATCAATCTGACCCTAAAGAGTCGTATTTAACTACTGTTAAGCAAATTATGCGATATGTCGCAAGTTCAGCTAATTTGGGTGCCTGATATCCATATGATACTAGTGTTCAATTGGTTGGGTACACAGATGCTAATAGGGCAAGTGATATCGATGATAGGAAATCAACCAGTGGTGGTTGTTTCTATATTTGAAATTGTTTAGTTTCTTGGTTTAGCAAGAAGAAAAGTTCCGTATCACTCTCAACTACTGAGGCTAAATACATCGCAGCTGGAAATGCATGTACTCAGCTTGAATGGATGAATAGAATGTTAAGCGATTACGAAATTGCACAAGATTCAATGACTTTATATTGAGATAATTCCAGTGCAATAAATATATCTAAAAATCCAATCCAGCATTCACGAACCAAGCACATTGACATTAGATATCATTACATTCGTGAATTAGTGGAAGAAAAGACAATCTCTTTGGATTACATTACAACCGAGACTCAAGTTACTGACATTTTCACTAAACTGCTTGATAAAAGCAGGTTTAATAAATTGAAAGTTGATCTTGGTATGTGCAATTTCAATTGATTATTCATGCATTTCTGTATTCTAGTTTATATATTTATTATATTATGATTTTAAATTTCAGAATTATGTGAAGAATGCATGTTTTTGTCTTTGCACGACCAGTCGAGGATGTACTCGACTAGTCGTGACATGACCGGTCGAAGACATCCCACGACCAGTTCTATAGCACGCTGGATCTTTTAATTTGGGGAAAAATCCTTTCTTCCTCATTTCTTCTTTCTTCTCCAACGGGCCGTAGCACGACCGGATGCACCCAACTTTCTAATTCTTCAAGGTAAGTTCATCATTTTCATTTTTCTTGTAGATTCAATCTCTATTCACTTCATTTTCTTCCTTGGAGTACTTGATTTCAAGTTTCCTTGAAGTTTTTGGGGTTTTCTTCTCCAAAATCTGATTTTGAAGAAACCCACTCTATATCTTTTACACCCACTTGATTCCTTCATTTCTTTGTTGTAAATGGATGCTAGAGGTAAAAAAAAACTTCTCATGGTGCTTCCTCATCTGGATCAGCTCCTTTAACAAGGCGCCATCTTCGGTCACCCAAAGATGATCCTTCCCATGTGAAGGATTTACGATTGCGCAATGTTATTGTTGAGCGACCTGTTGATCTTGAACACATTGTTCCTTTTGATCTCCTACCACTTCTCTAATCTATAGGTTGGGCTAACATTCTACATTGGGGTGGGCCAGCATACCAATCTATTGCTTAAGCTATGTTTGCGTGTGTTTCTAATTTTTTGACTGAGAATTTAACATTTTCAATAGCAACTAGAGAATGTTCATTTGAAATAGACCGTCACTTGATTTCTGCTTCGATGGACAAACATGTTAATGACGATGGTATTCCGATTCACACTCTAGCTGACAAACCGTCAGAATCAGAAAAACGAGTGCTCACTAGAGAATTATGCAACATATATGCCCAATGGACTCATAAAGGGAATGCGCTTGCTTCCAAGTACTTGTTACTCAGATATAGGGTTCTTCATAGAATATTTATTTCAAATCTGTATCCACGTTCTGGTAACAAAACAGAACTGACTTCTTTTATGGTTCAAATTTTGCATTCCATCATCTCAGGCACAAATATATGTCTTCCTTCTTTAATTTGTTATTCTATCATTCAATTCTGTCTCCATCCTAGACACAGTGATATTCCATTTGCATATCTTATGGCTGTGTTAGCTACTCACATGCTAGTCGATATGCCTGTTGGAGAGGCTCCTATTCATCACCTTATTTTTAACAACTCCAATATAAACAAGATGAAATTGGGATTGGCTCCTAGCCAAGTGAATGCGGGTGGTGGTGGTGCTGAAGAAGTGAATGAAGAAGGTGGCGATTTACCTGAGGATGATATAAACATGGATGATATATTTATTGACATTGAATCAGATTCTGAGGTTGACCTTGACTATTAGCCTTCTGGTTTTGATGAGAGGTTGCGTTCTCTTGAGGAACAGGTGGCTCAAATACATGTAACCCAAAACTCTCAGTTTGCATATATGCGCAAGTATACGAGGCGCGTTAACAAGGGTTTACACTAAATTGATCCATCTATTCCTGTTCCCTCTTCTGGTTCTGACTAAGTTCTTTCTTTTTTGGCATGTAATAACTCGTATGATATTTTGCTTCCTTTCAGTTTTTGAAACTGACTTTAGATGAACTTGGTTTATTTTGGTTGCTTATATGAACTTGGTTTATGATGATATTTGGATGCACAGTACTTGCTTTTATCTTTCATATCTTGTCTAGTTTGCTCCCTTATACCTCTTTTGTTACCTTTTCTCTTCCATATCTCAATTGCTTCCTTTGTCTAATTGTGACAAAAAGAGGGAGAATGGTTTGTTATTATTGGCTTATGGAATGGTTAGGGATATGGATTGTGGATAATAGCATATTTCTATTTTTCTTCTTATATGTGCTATTCAGGGGGAGTAAGAATATTTCTTGATGATGCGTTCCGGTTATTGTAACTGGTGCATGATTCTTTGTTGAGTAACTAGTGCATGATTCTTTATTGAGCATGTAATGCTTCTCTTATTTTTAATGAAGTGTGTTTTGTCACAAATTTGACAAAGGGGGAGATTGTAAGTGTAATAGTTATTTGCCCTTTTGATTGTCAAATTTTGTTGTGCCAAAACCACAGTCTGTGTCTTGTGTAGCACATTGATATATATATGTTCAAAGACAAATGCATCACAAGTACAAGGATAAAGCTTCAAGTCAAGAACAAAGATCTACTTCAAGAACTACAAGATCAAGTACATTGTTCTCTTCTGTAAGCTTCGGAGTTTTAAAGCTACATCGAAAGATGAGATCTTGTTTAAGACTCAAGATAAAGTACAACTCAAGAACTATGAATTCAAGATTCCAAAGATTTCAAGTTCAAGCTTCATCATGTGTCGAGATCTCAAGCTTCATGAACTTCAAAGATCATTCATCATCTGAAGAAAAGAAGGTTCAATGTTCATACATCTTGTCTCAAGTATGGAAGACCTTAGACCTAAGGGTAGGTCATTTTGAATACATAATTCAAATTAAATCACTTTTTAGTAGTTCGGTCTGTTCTTCGACTAGTCTTGGACTTTGTTCCACTAGTCCTAACATTGGCTCGACCAGTCCATAAAATTCCACGACCAGTCCTAAGTTGTTGCAAATTTTTAAAAATTTTTGGTTGAGCTACGACCAGTCCTGGAGACTGCTCGACCGGTCATGTGAACAGTGCACGACTCGTTCACGACCAGTCTAGCAGCTACGACTCAAACTCCAGTGACTATTTCAGGTTCCACACGACCAGTCATCGAGGCCTCTCAACCGGTCGTGGATGGCCTACGACTAGTCGTGGAATGGTTTTATCCGATTACGCTCAAAATTTCAAAAAATAGTTCATCCTATGACCAGTCGTAGTGTCCACAGGACCAGTCGTAGACATCATTTCTGCAACTATAAATAGAGCACGATTTTCAGAGTTTGATATCCAATTCAAGTAAAATCAAGGTATCACTCTAAAAGATAAGTTTGTAAACTTCTTAAGCTAGATTGTGCATATTTAATATTCTCTTTTTATTAGCTTTTTATATTTGATTTTGTTTCTACATTCCAATTTTATTTGAAAGAGGAATTATAATATTCCACTTATTGGAATCAAAATCAAATAGAGATAGCCCAATTTGATTTAATTTAAAATCAATTAGAACCTAGAACCATTTCAAAGTGAGTGTGGACATTGAACTTCTATATTCGAACTTCTACTCTGATTTGGTTCTTCTAGGCTGCAACAAAAGGAGAAATCCAGGTATTTTATATTTGTGTAAATCTTCTGTATTTGATTTATTTTAAGATTAAGCCAAAAAAATCTCATTCTTTTTGGTTATCTGAGGGGAGCCAGAAAACTCAGAGCATGGGGTTTTTGAATTGTGTAAGCCCATTGGAAAGACACAATTGTGAGGGTTTTAGGTGAACCTGAGAAAAACCTATTTTCATAGTAAACGCTAATATCCCATGTGTGAGGATATTAGGAGTGGAGTAGCAAGCTGTGTGGTTGTTGTTTAACAGTTGGTGTACAGACAGGCGAACCACTATAACTCTTTGTGTTTTGTGGATGTATGCTTCATTTCCCATATCTTTTGTCATTCAAGTTTGTGGGATGCATGTGTGGATGTGAATGTTGTAATATTTACATTTCAAGCATTGTGGGGAATGTTGTAATAGTTTAGAATTTCATTCTTGCTATTTCCTTTTATTCCTCTTCAGTTTGAGATATTGATACTCAAATTGTTCTAGTAAGGTTGTCCTGCCATAAACCCTTGGTTTTTATGGTGCAAGGTTGTCCTTAGAACAACATTTGTACAACCTCTCAAGACTGGAATTTTGAGGTTGCTTTACATTTCCATATTGTGATTTGTTTAAAGTGTTATCTTTCATTTATTCATTTAAATTTCACTATAAAGTTTTAATTTTCACCCCCCCTAGGACATATAGCTTGGCCTTTTCAATTTTGTCATGCGTTTGCCAAGGACGCAGCGCGGTCATGACACCATTTGGGTTGTCGTGGACCATTTGACGAAGTCGACACATTTTCTTGCGATTCGTGAGACTGACATGTGAACCGGCTCACCAAGCTGTTTGTTTATAAGATCGTGAGACTGCACAGTGTTCTTGTCTCGATCATTTAAGACTGAGACCCGAAGTTGACATCTCAGTTTTGGGGGAGCTTTCAGAGAGCGATGGGCACTGATTTAGGGCTCAGCATCGCGTACCATCCGCAGGCTTATGGCTAGACTGAGAAGGTCAACCAGATCCTTGAGGATATGCTTTGGGCCTACGCAATTGACTTCACGGGTAGTTGGGACGAGCACCTAAGATTAACTGAGTTCGCATACAACAACAGCTATCAGGCGACCATTGGCATGACTCCTTTTGAGGCATTATATGACAGACCGTGCAGATCTCCAAGTTGTTGGACCGAGGTTAGAGAGCGGCGTCTCCTAGGTCCCATGCTTGTGCAGCAGATGTCAGAGGCTATCGATATCATCAGGAAAAGGATGCGCATAACTCAGAGCTGGCAGAAGAGTTTTAATGACCGTCAACGTTGTCCCTTGACATTTGTCATTGGGGACTATATGTATCTCAAGGTCTCACCCATGAAGGGTGTGGTTCATTTTGGAGTGAAAGGCAAGCTTGCCTCGAGATTCATAGAACCTTTCGAGATCACCGGGCGCATTGGCGTCGTGGCCTATCGGCTTGCCTTGCCATCTTAGTTGTCTGGCGTCCATAACGTCTTCCATGTCTCTATGTTGAGGAAGTGTGGGTCAGACATCATTCTGGTTATTGATTGGTAGCTATTGGAGGTTCGTGAGGACGTTTCTTACATTGAGCAGCCAGTTCGTATCCTCTATCGGAAGGAGCAGGTCCTCTAGACCTAAGTCATTCCCTTGGTAAAGGTACAATGGGGTCATCATAATGTGGATGAGGCGTCTTGGGAGCACGAGGTAAAGATTCGAGAGCGTTATCCCCATCTTTTTTATGTTTGATTATATGTTGTATTGTGTTTTGATCATATATGATGTTGTGTTATCTATTCCCTTATGAGTTGTGTTTAGTTGCGATGGTGGTGTAAATTTTGAGGACAAAATTTTTATTAAGTGGGGAGAGCTATAAGGCCCATATCCTAGTCTGTACTATTCCGTCGACTCCTGCGATCCTTCCCGACGAATTTCAGCGAACCACGACCTATAATCGACGTTTAAACCCGACCCTAAGTCGTATCCCATAAATCTGAGTCGGCTTAATCCGAGACTTGTACCATTGCGACTGCACCGTCGCCGCGGTTCCAACGCCGCATCTTGTACACCGATCCGATACCCTGACTAGGAGATGTGGGCCGACGTCTATTTCAAAGAAACATTACGCATTTGCCAACCCAAGAGAATCTCTACAACTCATCACATCAATCAATCAAGCTACAACCCATGCTTTCTTTCTCTACAAGTCAAGCAACCACCAAGTCAACTCTCATGTCAAGTACATCTTTCACCTCACATCCATCACCTCTCTTACAACCATCCCTTCTCTCTCTCTCTCTCTCAACACATTTTCCAAGCAACAAAAATTCCAAGCAAAAGTGGTGGACGACCAAGCCATCCCAAGTGAGAAATGTGCATGTGTGTGGCCCACTTCATCTTCCAAAATCCTTCATCCTAACCGTTCGTCTCTCATCATCTTCCATCAAAGTGAGACACAAGTAGATTAGCATTCCATCAGACCAAGAAGATCGAACGGTAGCTACTTCATAGGCCTAGATTTTCATGTTTTAATAATGGGCCAAGTGAGGCCTACCGATTGATGGTATGGATCTCACTTTGGACCTTAGATGTGGCCGATGACCCACCTTGATTCTTATTATCATTCCATGATGGGGCCATTCTCCATAGACTCCATCATGATGTTTATTTTCTATTTTGAAAATGGGTCATCTTAACCTTCAATTTCGGTGGAGAAGGGATCTCCACCGTTGATTTTGATTTGGTGGGCCCACATGTATTGGGACCTGCTCGATGTATGATTAAATGCATGTAAAAGGAGGGCCCATAGTGCCGAGGTCCCTTCATCATCATGTCTCTCTCTCTCTCTCTCTCTCTCTCTCTCTCTCTCTCTCTCTCTCTCTCTCTCTCTCCCTCTCTTTCTCATTCTTTTTGGTGTGATGATGTGGCTGTGTGGCCCACCCAAATGGATCCCACCTTGATGTGTGTATTATCCACACCATCCAACCATTTGGTGGCCCACCTGGGCAGCACGTCTGCAGATGGGGCCCGCCTTAAATATATGTTGTATGCAGACCATCCAACGTCCAGGGATGATGGACGTGGGACGTGTGGAGAGTGAACAGACAATGGACGTACTAACACAAAAACTTGATTTTTAAAAGATTTTTGGGTGGATCGCTCATACAAGCCCCACCTTGATGCATTGATCCAATCCACACCATCCATTCCAATCCTCGGCTCATTTTAGGCGTTGAGCCGAAAAATGAAGCCAATCCGACTTTCTGGAGGCCCATAGCATAGAAAATAGCATTGTTACTGTTGAAAGTCACTCCAATGTTTCTATACACCGAAACATGCTCAATATTGAGCTTGTTTGGCTTGTCTTAAGCCATAGGAGCCAGTTGGCGGGGTAGATTCTTCTTATGTAGGCCCCACCTATGAAAAACCTCAAAAAACCCCAAATAATAAAATATAAAAAAAAGCAGCAGGCGTTGGTGCTGCAGAAGCGTCCTGATGCGTATGATGCTGGAGCCAGGGACGTGGGTCCCATGCGTGGCCCCCACTGTGATGTGCGTTGAACATCAACGTCGTGCATTTGAAGGCTCTTTTAGGGCAGTGGGTCCCCTCCCAAAAATCAGCCGTCTACATAACTCAGGTGGCCCACACTACAGGAAACAGTGTTGATTAAACGCCTGCCATTGAAACCCTTTTGGGTTTTCACAAAAGTTTTAGATCATTATGAAATTTGTTTTTCCTCTGCATCTAGGTCTGCGTGACCTTATGAACAGATTAGATGGCAGATAAACATTATGGTGGGCCCCACGTGGGACCCACTGATGTATGTATTATATCCCACACCGTCCCCAATGCATGGGTGGGACGGCTGGTGTACCTCACTCCAGCCATAGTTGCTGGAGTGGCGTCACCAAGTTATGTGGGTCCCTCCTATATCATCCACATTGTCCATCTATGGGACCCACCATGATGCATGTGTTGCATCCAAGCCGTCCAACCATCTTGAAAGCTCATTTTATGGCATGAGCTAGAGAATGAGTCAGATCCATAGTTTAAGTGGACCCCCACCACTGCACTAATGGAGACAGGGATATTCACCGTTCAAAACTTCTTAAGGGCTACGGTAGTTCCGATCAAGCTGATGTTTTTGCTCTCACTTCATCTATCTCCATGTTAACTTATGAATAAGTCGGATCCCAAAATAAATACATAATGGTAGGCCCTGTAGGATTTTAACAGCGAAAATCATTGTCACCACTATTATTTGGAGTGTGGTCCAGTAGATCTTTTGATATGATTCATTTATTTACCTATTGATGTACTTATGGCCATCCGTTGAGACCCACCTTGATATATACATGAGGCCCATCTTGATGTATTTGTGGCCCGTTGTTGAGGCCCACTTTTGATATATATGAGGCCCATGTTATGAGGTCCATTTGATGTATTTGAGGCCCGTGTGGTGAGGCCCCACTACCAAAAAATCGAGCAAAGGCTATGGAATGTGAAAGCTTTTGGCTACGGATTTAATCCGTAGCAATTTTGCTACGGATCTAAACCGTAGCCAAAAGCCTAATTGATCCGTAGCTAAAGCCTTCCTCGTCATCATGCTGTATTAGTTATTGATGGTGCTTAAGGGGTTCCATGGGGCTCACTGAAATATATGTGTTTGATCTAAGCCGTCTATAAATTCGGATATATAATTTCAGTCAATTAGGCCAAAATTTATGTAGATTAAAGGTATAAGTGGACCACATAATAAGAAATTATAAAAATTAAATTTCTATTGTTAATTTGTTATGTGGTTTTCTTACAACTTTGATCTGACTCATTTTTTGCAACAGCCCTTAAAATAATATTTTAAAATTATTCGACGGAGTGGATAAATAACATACATCATGGTGGGCCCCACGGTCCTAAAACCCACTGTCCTAATGGGCCGTCCGTCACGCGCCCCACCCCCAAATAAAAAATCCAATCCCCCAATTTCTCCCGCCCGCACGTCCCAAAACCCTATTTCTATTTCCACCTCTCTCCATCTCTCAGGCTCCCTCACCCTCTCTCTCTCTCTCTCTCTCTCTCTCTCTCTCTCTCTCTCTCTCACTCACTCGGCCTCTCCCTCGCCATCTCTCGATCTCCCGCTCTCCCTCACCCTCTCCCCGTCTCTCGGCCGCATTCCCCTCTCTCTGTTTCCCAACCTCCCCCCCCTCTCTCTCTCTCTCGCTAGCGTTTTCAAAACCCACTTTCGCCGAGATCAGTCGAGGGTTTTTGTTGGGAAGGTCTCAACTGGTTTGAAGGTTAGTCTCTCTCTCTCTCTCTCTCTTTCTCTCTCTCTCTCTGTTTTCGAAATCAATTGAGGGTTTTCAGTGATTCGGTTACCATGCTATTGATGTTGCTCACCAAGTGTGGCTGGTGGCAAGGAAAGTATGTACATGAAACGAATACTCTTTTTTTCTTAGTTTTTATGTTACGTAGAAGGTGTTTGATAAAATATCTGTAATGTAAATCCATTGCTTTTATTTTACTTATAGTGGGATTTTGAAGTTGTAGTCCAGGTGTTTGTAAAAATGCCTCAATGGTGAACTCGACTTGATCTTGGCTCAAACTCAGCCCGAGTTGCTAACTAAACCAAGCCGAGACGAGCTTGGTAGAGGTCGACTAGTGGTACGAGTGCCCGACTTGACTTCGGTTCAACTCGATGTGCATCCTTACTGATACATGGTATATTGATTTTGATAAAATGATTTTTTTTTCAAACATGAACATTAGATTTTTAAACAACATTATAAGAAAAATCAAAAAAGAAAAACATGCAAACAACATTTTCAAATAAATTATTTGTAGAAACTGATTTCCAGCCACAATTTTTTATTTTTATTTTTGTTCCCATATAATTATTTGTACACTACCATCTATTTAGTTTATAATTTTTATCAACTAGAGGAGTGAAACAGATCAATTCTGACTAGAAAATCCAACGGTCCAACTGACCTGATGGAAATCTGAAATCTTGCATGTGTACCGCAATTGCACGTGTGATCACATTTAGACTGACAACACTCCACATCCTAGAGATCTCATCAAACTTCAACTTTTCATATCTTGGGCCACCTTGCCAATAAAAGATGTCCAAACATACTCCCATCAGTTAATTCTAATGGGCTCGGTTAACTCTGACCAATCGGTTGTAAGATCATCTAATAGGCAGATAACTTAATCATGGCCCATCTAATAATGAGGTCTACAAGATGAACGGCTTAGATCACTGAAATGTAGTACGGTGTCAAACCATTGCTGCGAAGAACAAAACCGTACCATTTCTTCTGCAAGGTTTGCTAGCTCTACCAGGATGCGCTCACTCCACACGTACATTTAACACGTGTGTGAACGTGATAGGCCCATGTGGAACGTCTGGACAGAACATAAGGTGGTGCCAACGGTGAAGTTGAACATACACAAAAATCAGTGTGGTACACTCATCAAGTGGGCTAACCTTGTAAAAGAATGGATGGTTTAGAAGAACTCAAACGTGGTTTGACTAGTGACGCTGCCATCAGCTAGGTGGCTAGTGGTCGGTGCTATGTGGACCCCATCATGATGTATGTGTTTTATAGGGCCAGTTCGAACTCATTTTCGAGTTGGCAAGAATAAAATAAATTAGAAAATGTTGTGAGATTTATATTCAACACATTCAGTAGTCATGAATCCCACACCAAATTGTTGCAGCACAATTGGCACATCTTTGGATTTCGCATGTCCTAATATCATGTCGATTCTGACATTTAAAATGTTCAGAGTTATAGATATTGCAATTCCTACTAATTCCCTATAGCCTTAACTGCAAACTAATATATTGATTTTTAGGCAAAATTTTTGCTGTTGGTGGTGGTGCCCTTATCTAGGAAGCATAGGATTTTATTTTTCTTTTTTGTTTTGAGTTTATACAGATTTCTGAGGGAATGTTGTTCATTATTTTTATTAAATACTATATGGATGATTCATTCTTTTACAATGGTCGGATCAGCACCATTTCCTGTCGAAATGAAGTTATAGAGTCAATATACAAAGAACTGGCATGCAGACATTCTGAGAGTGTGCCCACCAAGTAAAAATATCACAATCATATCTTAATATTATGAAAGGAACATAACATAAATGCTAATTTTCCCAATGTTTCCTTATTCTAAAACACTATGATGGTTGAGATTAACAATGTCTTAGACTCATAAAAATATTTGATTGCATATAGTAGTATAGAAAATTAGAAAATTTTAGGTCAGTTAAGGTGGTATTTCTTTGCTAGTTTTTATATTTCTTGACTAATTAAGTAATTTCTCCAATTCTCTTGAGAAATTAAAACTGAATTTTAAACTTTTACAGGTAATTTTCTCAAAAAAACTTTATGTATTGACCAAATAAAATTTAATCATTTTCTAAGAAACATAAAAACAAGGGAATGAATGCCGAACAATGAACAGGCCCTAACGTCTAGTTGCATACCAACAAGGGTGATGAGGTCCTGAGTATCAAGGCCTTTATCAGCGAACTTCTTCTTTTGAACGTCAATGGAGTCTGTGAAAGCTATTAGACTTGATGTGTTTGAGGCTGATGAGACTAACCCATCTCTACGCCCGGTCGGCATGGGCCAACTTGGGCCATTGGTCTGCAGGTGATGGGTTAGAAGCATGCTTCATATTAATAGTCCTTATATCATCTTATGTAAGAATAAGTACAAGGATTTAGACTTAAAGAAATATATTTAGTGTGAATACTTGTATATGCAAGTTGGGCCCATGGTTTACTGATGCGACCCTTGATTTAGTGGACGACATTTTGTATGGAGCACTTGCATATTTTAAAAAAATCCCTAAGATTGGATGATCCAAACCATCCAATCTTTAGCCTCTTTCTAGTTGAATGTTACGGTTGCTGTATTTGTTTTCTTAACCATCTTAAAACTGAAAGTATCTTTCTTCTGAGACTTTTTATGAAATATCTCATTGTAGTGGTTTCATAGAAACCACATTGGGTAGAGCAACATGTTAGCAACATTATTAATTTGTTGTAAAAATACAATGATTGCAAACTTCTTAATACATTGTATTTGGTAGATAATATCTGTATGGGTTCAATCATCTGATAGCACTTCTCAAATCCCTAACTTTTGAGGAAGATGGTGCATGAGGTTAATTTCCAACTTTAATTTTTGGTAAGGTGCAGGTTGAAAATGGACCCCTTGTTTAATCGAGATCCGGCTGTAATGAATAGGGAGTGGATGACACTAAGTTTCCTAGACCCACGTTTTCTTTCTGGAATCAGAAGTTTTCAAAGTTCCGGTGCACCTTATTTTCTCTTGAAGCTCAAAGGAGATGGGAGATGTTACATATCTACTATAAGTTTCTCCTTCCACTACCCATGCAACTGATAAGAACAAATGTTATACTTGATCTTAGCCAAAAGGCCTAGAAAGTATTTCTCCACTCATAAAAGAAATCAATGACCAAAAGAGAGCCAGAAATGTATTTCTCATGTAATAGCTAATTACGCAATTTGTTGAATGCAGATATACATGGAGAATTGGGTAAATTCACATGGGCAACAGGAAGACAATTCATGGCAGGCTTTTGTGTTCGTACCGAAAGATAACTGATATATTGCAAAGGCAAGTTCCATGCCCTTAAAGTTCTCATTTTCATACTTGAGAACTATTAGGTGATCTCAAGTTAATTGGAAACTAACATCTTTGTAGTACAAGTTCAACTTGAAAACTAACATAATTGGTGTAACGCCCTGAAAATCGGGGGTCGAGCATAAACTCAACTCCCAAGTTCCAACGCATCACTTATGCAACAAAATGAATGATGATTGAATGTTGTCTGTATTAGTGCATTGAACATGAGTGAGATTAAGCCAAAACAGTATATCATACTCCAGAGACAGTTAAATTGCCAGCGGAAGACTGTGATAGATAGATAAAATATATAAACTGTGGTGAGTCTCTAGAGTGTGATAAGGTTACCAGGTTAATGAATTACAAGTATAATTTCAAAAATATACCAAAGGTGTAGTGTCATCTAGTCAACATTCCTGTAACCCCGTCGATTAGGACACGGCTCACGTGAAGCCTTCAGCATACAGCATATACGAACAAGCATCATTGTCATCATAAAGGTCCGGCTCCGCCTCAGGAGTAGCGTCGCCATCCGTAATCAGACAAAGTCCGGTGGGTGTTCAGAACACCATCCCGTAACGTGGGAGTGAGTGATCAACTCAGTGGAACAGTAAAGCATAGGTTAACATGTTATCAATTTAGTCAAGCAGTAATGATAAAGCAGTACAATCAAACAATCCTAACTACTCTTATTTAATACA
Organism: Magnolia changhungtana; assembly: GCA_030180095.1. Taxonomy (NCBI): domain Eukaryota; kingdom Viridiplantae; phylum Streptophyta; class Magnoliopsida; order Magnoliales; family Magnoliaceae; genus Magnolia; species Magnolia changhungtana. The sequence continues at coordinate 2,373,524 of JASAUF010000524.1, read as the reverse complement.
AGTATGAAATAACAAGATGAATGCCCTTGCCAAACCACCCTCATGCGACACCATCTTACGTTCATGACATGCGTTCATCCCTCAGTGCTCCACATCTATCAAGCACATGCAGTGCGATGATGAGCATGTTACCGAGTAGTTATTAGTCCTTTCAAACAGAAGGATTAGGAAACTAAGGTACCTCCCTTGTATCATTCCCAAACATGATCCATTCTAGGGTCGTCAATCCTAGATAATCTCATACGATAGTACATTTCTAGGTCACTGTAAAGGCTGTCAGGGCTGTTACACGCAACCGTTACACCACTCCCCCATCACCTTTTTAACGGTTCATCACTAAATTGATACAGGCCTAGTTCATACTCTATATACTGCGGCAAAACTTGTCGCCTCATCACAAATTCAGAGTATGCTCGAGGTCACTAAAAAGGGTTGTCAAGGCTGTTACACGCATTCGTTGCACCACTCCCCCATCGCCTTATCAGTGTAGGCCGACAGCATGAATATAGTGTCCCATACCACCATAATCGGCTCACGAGTCTGGTTGCTCACTGATCACTACGGGGAGGCACATGGCCCCAGCGTAGGGCGACAGCTCGACCATGGTGTCCCATACCACCATGCCCGGCTCATGAGTCTTAGTGGATCGAGGTACCATGGTTAAAGGAATTTCACTGGTAAGTTTGGTATCCTAGGTTTAAGCAAAGGCGTCCAAACATGGTGAACATACATAAGATAGATCGAGTTGCTTGACGAGCTTGGCTAGCTCGAGCGCACAACGAGTTGAATGATATGAAGCGCACAAGCACTTCGTGTGGCCAACCACTATCGTCAATTGAAGTACGACTCGGGTTCGTCGAACACATCCCACGTGGCGAATGAATCTCAGCCACGAATTTAATCCCGTTACCGATTGCCTGGACTATAAGCATAGCCCCAAACACAATCAATCCTTATTCCGAGCATGTGGAGTAAAGCATGATAAACAAAGTAATTCAAGCATGTTAACAAGCATATCATAACGCATGTTATAAAGCATATTATAAAGCACTATATAAACAAGACTACAAACACATATATTTCATAAGTAAGCGGCTAAAGTAAACAACCGACATGGAAGAAATCATATACGTCTCTAAGGTGGTTGAGAATCTCATCTCAATACCTTCCTAATGCACCATCATCCAAGCACTCACTCTCACAAGCATTTTCACAAACACTTCGAATACACTATTTCAACATACATAGTGTATATTAGCAAAACATATGTTAGGGCGAGTCCTTTCGCCAAACAACTATTTTATGCATATATAATATGTTCATACAACAAATAATCATGGCAAACACTTTTCCAAAATTTATACTTATACGGTACTTTCTTGAATACACCATTTCTACATACATAGTGTATATTAGCAAAACATGTATTAGGGTGAGTCCTTTCGCCAAATAAGTATTTTATCCATATATAATATATTCATACAGCAAATAATCATGACAAACACATTTCCAAAATTTATACGTATACGGTACTTTCTACAAATACCTAGAATATGTAAAATTCCATATTCTATGTCTTTAATCGAAACGGAAAACAGACAGCACTTTGTACATGTACAATTGCATGCAGATCATGAATCTATCATTATCTGACATTGAAAACGTTGAAAACCATAACCTATATACCTAAAGCCCGCACCTTTTGTCGTAAAATCGTAACGGATGCGATAGGTTTGCTAAGTTTCAATATACAGCAGTTTGGTAACCTATAGCATGCTTTCGGTTAGTTATTTCATAACATACAACTATCAAAACCCCAAATCAGTTTAGGGTTAGGGTTTCTTACCTAGAAATGACGCCGGAATCGCCGGAAAAGTGATGAGATAGGGGTAGTTGAGCTTGCATAGCGGCATGGTTGAGCATCAGGGAGATCCTCCCACATCTCCCACACTTTCTCTCTCTTTTCTCTCTTTCTCTCCTAGGGTTTTCTCAAATTTGTATGGCTAAATGAGAGAGGGTTTTAAGGTCCTTATATAGCCTAAAGACTCACCAAAATAGACTTCAGGTCAAGGTATACTTTGGTTTTGTCCAAAGGGCATCTGTTTCAGCTCAACAGAGCATTTTCGGAGGCCCCCCTTGAGCCAAAGGTCGAACTTAAGCTCACAGACATTGGATCAAGGTCGAGTTACGTTTTCGTTTCGGTCGGATTCCCAGATCACGCGTGGTGGACCAGTTTCAGTTCAACGGTTAGTGGATCTCGTCGGAGATTCTGAGTACATGGATATGTTTATAAAATTTTTCTTGACCTGAGGGTGTAATTTGGTCTGATTCTGACGGTCTGGTTGCTTAATACTGACTCGCAAGTGACAAGTCTCAAATTTATTTATTTTGAATTTAATTTAGAAAATTTTTCACATTTCTCACACTCTCCACTCCGAGCTCAAGCGAATAGCGCTGGGACACTGTTTGGATTTGATTTTCGAGATGGTTGTCAAGCCCAGCAAGGCGGTCCTAATTCCTTAACTTCGTGTTAATCGGACTTCCGACGTGCGGTCCAGATCTGATACGGAATTTCAATGTGCTCCCGAGAGCAACTGGGTAATAAGATTGATCCTAGATTTTAGGGTAACCTAGCGTCAATGATTCTACAAGTTTTGGGTCTTGCAGATCGTATTTAAAGTGATTGGTTCTAATTTCACAGGTACTCTAGTTTAACACTAGCTAATTCTCGCCTAATTTCTAAAGGATTTAGTCCTGAGTAATTTCTGTCTGAGGTGGTACCTGGGCCTTTGTAGTTTGTATATAAAGTGATCCAAGTTATACTACTTAGCTAGTTCAAGATAGTGTCTAGGGTGAAAGTGCTTAGAAAAATTGAAAGAACAAGGTGGTGAAGGGTGGGATTTGTGAAGGAAATGGGTTCAAAAGCGGTTTTAGAATTTGGGATCGAGTTCTGATAAGTTAATAAGGTGTTAGGATCGACCCATTGCCTAAGGACGTCTAATTCTAGGTTGGTAAAAATCCGGGATGTTACAATTGGATTTTGGTCTTGCCTTCATTGTAGAACTAAGGAAGTTAATTGCAATTTTGTCATTTTCACTGTGTCTAATGAATTTTTGTAATTCAATTAATTAGTGCATCCAAATGCAGCCCAAACGTAGCCAACATAAATTCATTAATTGGGTTCTTGTTTTTAATAGGTTTGCTGGTAATTTACTCAAGGGGCAGACAGTTAGAGTGATTGGAGCAGGTTATATTGGATGAAAGAATAAATCTATTGTTTCTATGTTTATTTCCAATTTAGTTTATTCTTTGATGCACTTAATGATTTGTTATTGATGGCCCTGATACATGAAATCTAGAAACTCTTGCATAAAAAACCAATGAGAACAGATGGATAAGAATGAAGTGCAGTCAGAAGGTCCTTCCCAATGCTCCAAAGAAAATGGCCACATCAAAAGAACTGGTGGTCTTCATCAATTCAACTTCTGTGATTCTCTTTTACTCAGAACTAGTCTTTGTTTTTTTTTTTTTTTCTTTTTAAAAATTCCCACAAATTTTTCATCTTGGTTTTTTTTCTTTTAAGCTATGGATGCCTTTATCTCATCTTTGTGGTGACTAGTTAATTGTTTAAAAAAAATGAAAATCTAGTCAAAGACTCCATGCACAGAAGTTGTTTCTTGAGGGGATTGGATTTTTTCCTTGGAGGTTCATCAAGCTTAAGGTACAGAGCTTTGTAATTTGGTCTGGCTTGTTGTGAAAAGTTTAAGGTCTTTTGTGACAATCAATCAATAGGCGTTAAGCCTTCCCTCATAGTTAATATATATCATCCCATGCTTTATAATTTTTCAAAACTATGTCGTCATGTTTTTCTTTTTAGCTAATCTGTTAATGTCAGCAGGCTAATGGTGTAAAATGGAGAAGTTTGAATATCAAATAAAATAGGTTTGTAGATTTTTTTTCAAGATATTAGTCATTGAATTGAGATTTTTTATTCTTCTGCATGATATTTTGTAACAGCTTTTGGGGAATAAGGTGGATGTGCCCCTGTAACGCCCTGAAAATCGGGGGTCGAGCATAAACTCAACTCCCGAGTTCTAATGCATCACTTATGCAACAAAATGAATGATGATTGAATGTTGTCTATATTAGTGCATCGAACATGAGTGAGATTAAGCCAAAATAACATATCATACTCCAGAGACAGTTAAATTGCAAGCGGAAGACAATGATAGGTATATGAAATATATAAACTATGGTAAGTCTCCAGAGTGTGATAAGGTTACTAGGTTAATGAATTACAAATACAATTCTAAAATATAACAAAGGTGTAGTGTTATCTAGTCAACATCCCTGTAATCTCGTCGATCAAGACACTACTCACTTGAAGCCGTCAGCATACAGCATACACGAACAAGTAGCATTGTCATCATAAAGGTCCGGCTCCACCTCAGGAGTAGCGTCGCCATCTGCAATCAGACAAAGTCTGGTGGGTGTTCGGAACACCGTCCCGTAACGTGGGAGTGAGTGATCAACTCAGTGGAACAATAAAGCATAGGTTAACATGTTATCAAAACAGTCAAGCAATAATGATAAAGTAGTACAATCAAACACTCCTAACTACTCTTATTAATGCAAGTATGAATGCATTCATGATGTATGCCCTCACCACACACTCCCTTATGCGACACCATCTTACGTTCGCGGTATGCTTGCATTCCTCAGTGCTCCACATCTTCCAGGCACATGCAATGTATGATGAGCATGATTACCGAGTTGTTATTAGTCCATTTCAAACAACAGTATTGGGAAACTAAGTTACCTCCCTTGTATCATTCCCAAAACATGATCCATTCTAGAGTCGTCAAACCTAGATAATCTCATATGATATTACGGTTCGAGAGGCATCGCGAAGGCATTGCAAAGGGCTCGTCATTCGTTAACACGGATACAGATCTCACTGTATACAGCTCAATTGCTGGTCGTCAGCTCGAATATAGGTCTCACTGTACTCGGCTCAATCGCTGGCCGTCAGCTCGAATACAGGTCTCACCGTACTTGGCTCAACTCATGCTCTAGTTGCTGCGAAAGGGCTCATCGCCAATCACAGACTTTAGAGTATACTCGAAGACACTACGAAGGGCTCGTCGCCCGTCAGCACGAATACAGGTCTCACCGTACTCGGCTCTCGTCGTAGGTGTCGACAGCTCGAATATAGTGTCCCATACCACCGTATTCGGCTCACGAGTCTGGTTGCTCATTGATCACTACGGGGAGGCACATGGCCCCAGCGTAGGCCAACAGCTCTACCACGGTGTCCCATACCACCATGCCCAGCTCATGAGTCTTAGCGGATCGAGGTACCATGGTTAATGGGATTTCACTGGTAAGTTTGGTACCCTAGGTTCAAGCAGTAGCGTCCAAACATGGTGAACATACATTAGACAGATTTACTTGACGAGCTCGGCTAGCACGAGCGCCCGTTGAGTTGTACGACATGAAGTGCATAAGCACTTCATGTGGCCTAACCACTGCCAACAAGCAACGTACGACTCGGGTTCGTCAAACATGTCCTACGTGGCGAATGAATCTCAGCCACGAATTTGATCCCATTACCGACTGCCTGGACTATACAATAGCCCCAATCACATTCAATTGCAGATAGGTAAAGCAGTAATGGATCAAGATTCAAATCATACAATCAAAGTCTGGTATTATCCGTTTAGGGCTGCCAGGGCTGTTGCACGCACTCGTTGCACCGCTCCCCCATCACCCTTCACGGATTTTTATGGAATACAACTTAAACATGTGAAGTAACCAGAGCAGAATTACATAAACAAGTAATTCAAACATGTTAGCAAGCATGTTATAAAACACAATGCAAACAGGAAATTCAAACACATACGTTTCATAAGTAAGTGGTTAAACTAAACAAACAACATGGAGGAAATTATACACATTACTAAGGTAGTTGAGAATCCTATCTCAACACCCTTATACATTACCATTTTCTAACTACTACTCATACGGACATTCCAACAGACATTTTAGATTACATACATCAACATACCTGACGTATGTTGATCACACAAGTATTAGGCCAAATCCTTTGACTAGGGAGCTGCCCCATGGATAACATGAGAGCACCCACAACGGATAGTCATGGCAAGCAGGAATCCAAGTTCCATGTTCATTCAGTCATTTCCATAAATACTTGGGCTACACGTTTTAGTATATAAAGTGTATATTGGTCGTGGCATGATTTAGGGCAAATCCTTTCGTCAAAGGGGTATCGCCAATACAACAATAATATATCCATGACAATTAGTCATGGCGAGCACGAATGAGAATTCTATACTCATTCGGACATTTTCACAAACACTTAGAATACACTATTTCAACATACATAGGGTACATTAGCAAAACATGTATTAGGGTGAGTCCTTTCTCCAAGCAAGTAATTTATGCATGTATAGTATGTTCATATGGCAAATAATCATGGCAATCACATTTCCAAAATTTATACATATACGGTATTTTTTAGAATACACTATTTCTACATACGTAGTGTATATTAGCAAAACATGTATTAGGGCGAACCCTTTCGCCAAATAAGTATTTTATCCATATATAATATATTCATACAACAAATAATCATGACAAATATATTTCTAAAATTTATACGTATACGGTACTTTCTACAAATACCCAGAGTATGTAAAATTTCATATTCTTCATCTTTAATCGAAACGGAAAATAGACAGCACTTTGTACATGTGCAATTACATGAAGATCTTGAATCTATCATTATTTTACATTGAAAGCATTGAAAACCATAACCTATACATCTAAAGTCTACACCTTTTATCGTAGAATCGTAACGAAGCCGATAGTTTTCCTAAGCTTCCATATACGGCAGTTTGGTAACCTATAGATTGAAATAGGTCAACTATTTCATAACCTACAACTATCAAAACTCCAAATCAGATTAGGGTTAGAGTTTCTTACCTAGAAATGACGCTGAAATCGCCAAGAAAGTGATAAGATCGGAGTGGTTGAACACGTATAGCAGCAGGGAAGAGTGGCAGGGAGATTCTCCCACTGCTCCCACACATTCTCTCTCTTTTCTCTCTTCTCTCTCTAGGGTTTCTCTCAAATTCGTATGGCTGTGAGATAGAGGGTTCTAAGGTCCTTATATAGCCTAAAAATATTCTAAAATAGACTCCAGGTCAAGGTATACTTAGGTTATAACCAAAGTGAGCCAGTTTTAGCTCAACGGAGGACTTCTAGCGGCCCCCCTTGAGCCAAAAGTCAGACTTAAGCTCACAGACATTGGATTTACGTGGAGTTAAGTTTTCATTTTAGTCGAATTCCCAGATCACACGTGGCAGACCAGTTTCAGTTCGATGGTTAGTGGATCTCGATCGGAGATTCTGAGTACATGGATATGTTTATGAAATTTTTCCTGATCCGAGAGTGTATTTTGGTCAGATTCTGACGGTCAGGTTGCTTAATACTGACCCGCAAGTGACAAGTTTCAGATTACTATTTGAGATATTTATTTTTAAAGAAAATTAAGTATTTTCACACTCCTCGCTCCGGACTCAAGCGAACAGCCGTAGGACACTATCTGGATTTGATCTCCGAGATGGTTGTCAGGCCCAGCGAGGCGGTCCTAATTCCTTAATTTCGTGTTAATCGGACTTTCGATGTGCGGTCCAGATCTGATACGGAGTTTCGGGATGCTCCCGAGAGCAGCCGGGTAATGAGATTGATCCTAGATTTTACGGTAACTTAGCGTCAATGATTCTACAAGTTTTGGGTCTTGCAGATCATATTTAAAGTGGATCAAGTGGATTTCATAGCTAATCTAGTTTAGCACTTAGTTACTTTGCTCATTTCTAAAGGATTTAGTCCTATAAGATTTTTGTCTGAGGTGGTACTTAGTCCTTTGTAGTTTGTATATAAAGTGATCCAAGTTATACTACTTAGCTAGTTTAAGATAGTGTCTAGGGTGAAAGTACTTAGAAAAATTGAAAGATCAAGGTGGTGAAGGGTGGGATTTGTGAAGGAAATGGGTTCACAAGCGATTTTAGACGGTGGAATTGAGTTCTGACAAGTTAATAAGGTGTTAGGAGCAACCCATTGCCTAAGGATGTCTAATTCCAGGTTGGCAAAAAATCGGGATGTTACAGCCCCTCACTCAATAGGTGTATCCTTTTCTTTTTCATTTCTACATACTTCTCAGTGGTGCCACCCACCACTACCATTAAAAAAGAAAACAAAAGAAAAAAAAAACTAACAAAGCAAGAAACAAATTGTAACGACCTGAAAATTTCCGTACATTGGGTCGAGTACCACCTCGACCAGAAATCACGTAGGATTAAATCCTTTAGAAATTTAACAAAGTTAACTAAGTACTAAACTCAATTAGCCATGAAATCCGTTAGGATCGCTTTAAATACGATCTGCAAGACCCAAAACTTACAGAACAAGTGACGCTAGGTTACCCTAAAGTTTAGAATCAAACTCATTTCCCGTCTGCTCTCGGGAATGAAACGAAACTTCGTATTAGGTCTAGATCGCACATCGGGAGTCCGATTAACCCGAAGCTAAGGAACTAGGACCGCCCCACTGGGCTTAACAATCATCTCAAAAATCAGCTCCATCCGATGTTCCATGGCCATTCGTTTCGATTCGGAGCGAGGGAGTGTGAAAAACACTATTCCCATCCAAAAATAAATATCTGGAATAGTGATCTGGCATCATTCGTTGTGTGTCGGTATTCAAGATAAGCAACCCGACCGTCGAATCGGACCAAATTACACCCTCGGATTAAGAAAAATTTCAGAACATTTACATGTACTTGGCATTTCTGATCATGGCCGTGACTGACCGTCGGCGAAAGTGGTCCGCCACGTGCGATCTGGGAATCCAATCAAGTCAAAAATGTAATCCCACGTAGATCCGTCGATGGTGAGCTTAAGTCTGACGTTTGGTTCAAAGAGGGCCACCAGAACTTCCCTTTTGAGCTGGAAAAGCGATGAAAATCCTATATTAGCAATACCCCTTGAACCTGAGTCTAATTTCGTAATGTTTTTGGCTATAAAAGGGGCTTAGAACAGCCCCTCTCACAGCCATACGAATTTTGAAGAAAACCCTAGAGGGAGAGAGAGAAAAGAGAGAAAAGACTTGGAGATTGTTGCCGATTTCCCTCCTCCTGCTTTGGCTTGTTACACGGCCTACACCGCCCTATTCTAGACGTATTCCTAGTGTTTTCCGTCTCATTTGAAGGTAAGAAACCCTAACCCTAGGTCTGATTTGAAGTGGGATCGAGGTGGGTTGTGTAACAACTAACCGATTCCGCTCTTTAGGCTAGAAATCTCCCGTATACGGAAGTTCCATTACCCTTGCTGATTCGTTTCGTTTCCAAAGGCAAAGGTGAGGACTTTAAGCTTATAAGTTACGGTTTTCAACGCTTTCAATGTCAGATAATGGTAGATTCATGATCTGCTTGCAATTGCACATGTACAAAGTGCTTTCCGTTTCCTGTTTCGATTAACGTTGTGAAATATGGAATTTCACATATTCTAGGTATACGTAGAAATACCGTATATGTATTTTTCTTGGATAAATGTTTGACATGTGTATTTAATGTATGATTATATAACATATGAATAAAATACTAGTTTAGCGAAAGGAACCGCCAAAATATATGTTCACTTGTAAATGCGACGTATGTTGAAATTACGTATTTTAGAAATACCGTATACGTATTTCTTTTGGAATAATGTTTGACATATTTATTTAATATATGATTATACACTACATGATTAAAATACTAGTTTGGCGAAAGGAATCGCCGCAATCTATGTTCCTTTGTAAACACTATGTATGTTGAAATTGGGTATATGAGGAAGTACCCTATACGTATAAAATTTGCTGATGTGATTGCCATGTTTAATTACTATATGAATATGATGTATATGTATAAAATACTAGTTTGGTAAAGGGTCAATCCTAGTACACATCTCTCAAGCATACGTCATGTATGTTGAAATATTGCATTCCAAGTGTTGGTGAAATCACTTGTGAGTGTAAGTGCTTAAGTGTTAGAATCTTAGGTAAGTGCTGAGATGGGATTCTCGACTACCTTAGAGTCACATATGACACTCTCCATGTGGTTGTTCACTCTAACCACTCGCCTACGAAACTTAAGTATTTGTATCCCTATTTACATAATGCTTTATAACATGCTTTTGAACATGCTTTGTGACTTGTTTATTAACATGCTTCATGTTATGCTTTATAATATGATTGCTAGTGTTCTTGAATTACCATGTTATCATGCCGTATTTCACATGCTATGGTTAGGATTTGACTGAGCTTGGGACTATGTTCATAGTCCAGGGCATCCCAGATCGACTTGAAGATGTGGTTGGAATTCGTTCCGCCACGCATGATGTGTTGGCGAACCCGTGTCGTACTTCGGTTGGCGATAGTGGTTGGCCACACGAGGTGCTTTTGCGCTTCATATCGCCCAACTTGTTGTGCGCTCGAGCCACCAACACGTCAAGTAAACCGTGTGTCTTATGTATGTTCACCATGTTTGGTCGCTAATGCTTGAACCTAGGGTACCAAACTTACCGGTGAAAATCCCGTTAACCATGGTACCTCGATCCGCTAAGACTCATGAGCGGGCATGGTGGTATGGGACACCGTGGTCGAGCCGTCGGCCTCGGCTGGGGCTACGTGCCTCCCGTAGTGACCGGTGAGCAACTTAACTCGTGAGCCGATTATGGTGGTATGGGACACTATATTCGCTACTGTCGGCCTACATTGATAAGGTGATGGGGGAGTGGTGCAACCTTTATGCGTAATGCCCCACTGGCGCACCCTTTATAGTGACCGCGAGCATATTCTCGAAGTTGCGGCGTGCCTTAGGGTTCGCCGCGATATATAGAGTATGAACTAGGCACTGTTTACGTATATTTGTATAGTGATGAATCGTTTAAGGGGTGATGGGGAGTGGTGCAACCTTTGTGCGTAATGCTGACCCTGGCAACCTCTGGCAGTGACCTAGAAAACACACCATCGTCTGATATTAACTAGGACTGACGACCCTAGATTGGATCATGTTTGGATATGATACAAGGGAGGTACCTTAGTTTCCCAATCCTGCTATTTGAAATGGACTAATTAAAAACTCGGTAATCATACTCATCATGCATCGCATGTGCCTGGAAGATGTGGAGCACTGTGGGATGTAAGCATGCCGCGAACGTGAGATGGTGTCGCATGAGGGAGTATGTCGGCGAGGGCATCCATCATACCTGCATTCATACTTGCATTAATCAGAGTAACTAGGAGTGTTTGATTTACTGCTTTATCATTACTGCTTGACTGTATTGATAACATGATAACTTATGCCTTATCGTTCCACTGAGTTAGCTACTCACTCCCACGTTACGGGACGGTGTTGCGCACACCAACCAGACTCTGTCTCAGGTTTAGGCGATCCGACTACTCTGGAGGCGGAGCCTGATTATGACGAGGACCAGGAGGAGTTCTCGTATATGCGGTTCATTTGCGGCTTAACTGTCACGGATCGATGGGATTTGAGGATTGTACCTAGTTTATTTTGACATTTTGTTTATATAAACAGACATGTATATTGTGACTCGTATGATTCATACTGGATAATGAATCGTTTATTTTGTTTCTTTACATACATATATATACAGTTCAGTCTTCCGCTTGCTTTTATACAACTGATCTAGAGTATGAATTACTGCTTTGGTATAATCTCGTTCATGTTTACTACTCTAACATAGACAACATTCAAATATCATTAAACATGTTGCATAAGTGATGCGTTGGAACTCGGGAGTTGAGTTACACTCGACCCCCGATTTTCAGGGCGTTACACAAATAGTTTATAGCTTTGTAAAGAAGAGAATCATCTGGCAAGGGATTCCAAAATTTTTGTGAAACAGGATCCACAGTTCCTGGTCAACAACAAACACGACCTTGATAAGAATTACAAGCTTCAAACAAACATTCCACTAGGAAAAGAACTAAAAAGGAATAAAAAGTACTTCTAATAAGGAGCTATAGTTAAGGCAATCTGAACCATTTGTCCCATGGGTCCTGTTGCGAATGTCGTGTTCTTGAACAATATAATGGCTTTTGTGACAAGTATGCGTTGAGTGTGGATTACTGATCACTTTTGGCCAACCATTCATTTTCTTCATTCTCATGTGGCACACATTGAACAGACCAAGCTTATTTGAGGGTCATAACATAGAGACGAAGTAGCCTAAGTGGGGGCATTAAAAGGATCTACCTGCAGCGATAAAAACTCTATGAACTGGCTTTAGTTGCTGTTGACGATGTGCCAAAATATATAAAATTGGGACAAAAGCAAGAGGTGGGTAACTAGCTACTGATACTTATTGATGATTAGTTCATTAAACTGTTCATGCTAAATATGGAATATCTATTTAATTCAGTTGGCATTTTCTGGTATTATTTTCTTAGTACCATACGAGTAATTCAGATTATTTCCCAAACTAAAATTCTTAAAGATGGAAATTTGTGCAATTGTTATGGAAATTTATGCAGTAAATTTAATTAATTTTGGTAATGGTCCTCTTCAATTTTGCCTAATGGTGGGCATTCCCTTCGATTTTGGCAACACTCCTCTTCAAACTAGACTGATTGATCATGTACTTTCATGATATTTTGGAGCAACCAAATGATCCCTTAATGTTGGTTTTATTTTAAATTTTCTCTGCATGGAAAAATTATGGCAGTTCTCTATCAATTTTGAGGGTTTTATGGACCGACTAACATCTGTATTGTTAGTTTGATATGTAGGTGATTTTGATTATGAATGTTCTGTTTTTTTTTTCTTTCTTTCTTTCATAATCAGAGGCACTTTTCTTCCTTTGTTTTCAGGTGAGATGAACGAGTTTCAAAATAAAACAGTCTGCGGTTTTGAGAAGCGATTCCCAATGTCATTTTATGTGTAAAAGCATATTTCAGATTCAAGCATCTAGTACGTCTCTTGTCAAGAAGGCACATGATTGGAGTGGCCTGGCCATTTGGACAGGCCATATTTATGAACCGCTTCTCGAAATTGATGGAACAGACCCGGATGTGCGTCGGACCTATCCGGAAGAGCAACAGTCCCTGGAAGGTGGGAACCGCTGTTATGACCATGATGAAGCTGTCCATTTCCTATGGACGACATTGGAGGGGCCTGGCCATTTGGACAGGCCGTGTTTATGTATTTGCTGGAAATTAATGGAGCAGACCCGAATGTGCGTCAGAGCATCCGGATGAGTGGGAGTCCCTAGAAGGTGGGAACCACTGTTATGACCATGAAGAAGCTGACCATTTCCTATGGACGGCATTGGAAGGGCCTGGCCATTTGGACAAGCCATGTTTATATTTGTATTTGCACGGACCACACCTTTAACCTAAACCCAAACCCATACTCAAATACAAAAACCAATAACATAAACCTTAACCTAAACCTATAACTTATAACCTAAATCAAAACTAAAACCTAAACCAAAAACCTAAATCAAAACCTATAACCTAAACCAAAACCAAAACCTATATCCTAAACCCGAACCCATTCTCAAATCCTATAACCTACAACCTAAACTTAAACCTAAAACTTATAACCTAAACCAAAACCTACACCTAAACCAAAACTAAAACCTATATAGCCCTAAACCCGAACCCATTCTCAAATCCAAAAACCTATAGCCTAAACCTAAACTTAACCTAAACCGTTAACCTATAACCTAAATCAAAACCTATAAACTAAACCAAAACCAAAACCTATAACCTAAACACGAACCCATTATCAAATCCCAAAACCTATAACCTAAACCGAAACCAAAACCTATAACCTAAACCCGAACCCATTCTCAAATCCTAAAACCCAAACCTAAACCTAAAACCTAAACCTAAACCTATAACCTAAACTTAAATCCTAAATCTAAACATAAACCTAATCCTATAACCTAAACTCAAATCCTAAACCTTAACCTATAACCTAACCTAAACCTATACTTATAACCTAAAACTATTCCCAAATCCCAAAACCTATAACCTAAACCTAACCTTTCCCTAAACCTATAACCTAAACTCAATTCCTAAAACCTACACCTAATCCTAATCTCAACTCCCTAACCTAAACCTAAACCTAAACTTGAAAACCCAAACTTAAACCCAATCCCGAACCTAAACCCAATTTTGCTAAACCTAAACCATAATCCATTCTCAAATCCAAAAACCTAAAACCTAAACCAAAACCAAAACCAAAACCAAAACCAAAACCTATAACCTAAACACGAACCCATTATTAAATCCCAAAACCTATAACCTAAACCAAAACTAAAACAATAACCTAAACACGAACCCATTCTCAAATCCCAAAACCCAAACCTAAACCTAAAACCTAAACCTAAACCTATAACCTAAACTCAAATCAAATCCCTAAACCTAAACCTAAACCTAATCCTATAACCTAAACTCAAATCCTTAAACCTAAACCTATAACCTAACCTAAACCTATACTTATAACCTAAAACTATTCCCAAAACCTATAACCTAAACCTAACCTTTCCTAAACCTATAACCTAAACTCAATTACCTGAAGCTAAACCTACACCTAATCTTAATCTCAACGCCCTAACCTAAACCTAAACCTAAACTTGAAAACCCAAACTTAAACCCAATCCCGAACCTAAACCCGATTTCCTAAACCTAAACCATAATCCATTCTCAAATCCAAAACCTATAACCTAAACCTAAACCAAAACCAAAACCTATAACCTAAACTCCGAACCCATTCTCAAATCCCAAAACCTATAACCTAAACCAAAAAACTAAAACCTATAACCTAAACCCGAACCCATTCTCAAATCCCAAAATCTATAACCTAAACCTAACCTTTCCTAAACCTATAACCTAAACTCAATTCCCTAAACCTAAACCTACACCTAATCCTAATCTCAACTCCCTAACCTAAACCTAAACCTAAACTTGAAAACCCAAACTTAAACCCAATCCCGAACATGAGCCCGATTTCCTAAACCTAAACCCGAACCAATTCTCAAATCTAAAAACCTGTAACCTAAACCTAAACTTTAACCTTAACCTAAACCTATAACCTATAACCTAAACCAAAACCTAGACCTAAACCTAAACCTATAACCTAAACTCAAATCCCTAAACCTCAACCTATAACCTAACCTAAACCTATACTTATAACCTAAAACTATTACCAAATCCCAAAACCTATAACCTAAATCTAACCTTTCCCTAAACTTATAACCTAAACACAATTCCCTAAACCTAAACCTACACCTAATCCTAATCTCAACTCCCTAACCGAAACCTACACCTAAACTTGAAAACCAAAACTTAAACCCAATCCCGAACATGAACCCGATTTCCTAAACCTAAACCATAACCCATTCTCAAATCCAAAAACCTATAACCTAAACCTAAAGCAAAACTATAACCTATAACCTAAACCCGAACTTATTCTTAAATTTCAAAACCTATAACCTAAACCAAAGCCTATAACCTAAACCCGAACCCATTATCAAATCTAAAAACCTATAACCTAAACCTAAACGAATAACCTATAACCTAAATCAAAACCTATAACCTAAAAACAAAACCAAAACCTACAACTTAAACCCGAACCCATTCTCAAATCCCAAAACCTATAACCTAAACCAAAACCTAGACCTAAACCTAAACCTATAACCTAAACTCAAATACATAAACCTTAACCTATAGCCTAACCTAAACCTATACTTATAACCTAAAACTATTCCCAAACCCCAAAACTTATAACCTAAACCTAACATTTCCCTAAACCTATAACCTAAACTCAATTCCTAAAGCTAAACCTACACCTAACCCTAATCTCAATTCCCTAACCTAAATCTAAACCTAAACTTGAAAGCCGAAATTAAACCCAATCCCGAACCTAAACCCAATTTCCTAAACCTAAACCATAATCCATTCTCAAATCCAAAAACCGATAACCTAAACCTAAACCAAAACCAAAACCTATAACCTAAACCCGAACCCATTCTCAAATCCCAAAACCTATAGCCTAAACTCGAACCCATTCTCAAATCCCAAAACTTTTAACCTAAACCTAAACCTTAACCTAAACCTATAACTTATAAACTAAACCAAAACCTATAACATAAACCAAGACCAAAACCTATAATCTAAACCCGAACCCATTCTCAAATCCCAAAACCTATAACCTAAACTTAACCTATCCCTAAACCTATAACCTAAACTCAATTCCTAAACCTAAACCTACACCTAATCCTAATCTCAACTCCCTAACATAAACCTAAACCTAAACCTAAACTTGAAAACCCAAACTTAAACCCAATCCCAAACAAGAGCCCGATTTCCTAAACCTAAACCCGAACCAATTCTCAAATCTAAAAACTCAGTAACCTAAACCTAAACCTTAACCTTTACCTAAACTTATAACCTATAACCTAAACCAAAACCTAGACCTAAACCTAAACCTATAACCTAAATTCAAATCCCTAAACCTTAACCTAAAACCTAACCTAAACCTATACTTATAACCTAAAACTATTACCAAATCCCAAAACCTATAACTTAAACCTAACCTTTCCTAAACCTATAACCTAAACTCAATTCCCTAAAGCTAAACCTACACCTAATCCTAATCTCAACTCCCTAACCGAAACCTACACCTAAACTTGAAAACCAAAACTTCAACCCAATCCTGAACATGAACCCGATTTCCAAAACCTAAACCATAACCGATTCTCAAATCCGAAAACCTATAACCTAAACCTAAACCAAAACCATAACCTATAACCTAAACCCGAACCCATTCTCAAATTTCAAAACCTATAACCTAAACCCGAACACATTATCAAATCTAAAAACCTATAACCTAAACCTAAACGAATAACCTTTAACCTAAATCAAAACCTATAACCTAAAACAAAACCAAAACCTATAACTTAAACCCGAACCCATTCTCAAATCCCAAAACATATAACCTAAACCAAAACCTAGACCTAAACCAAAACCTATAACCTAAACTTAAATCCTAAACCTTAACCTATAACCTAACCTAAACCTATACTTATAACCTAAAACTATTCCCAAATCCCAAAACCTATAACCAAAACCTAACCTTTCCCTAAACCTATAACCTAAACTCAATTCCCTAAAGCTAAACCTACACCTAAACCTAATCTCAACTCCCTAACCTAAACTTGAAAACAAAACTTAAACCCATTCCCGAACATGAACCCAATTTCTAAAACCTAAACTATAACCGATTCTCAAATCCAAAAAACCTATAACCTAAACCCAAACTCATTCTCAAATCCCAAAACGTATAAACTAAACCAAAACCAAAACTATAACCTAAACCCGAAACCATTCTCAAATCCAAAAACCTATAACCTAAACCTAAACCTATAACCTATAACCTAAATCAAAACCTATAACCTAAACCAAAACCAAAACCTATAACTTAAACCCGAACCCATTCTCGAATTCCAAAACCTAAAACCTAAACCAAAACCTAAACATAAACCTAAACTTATAACCTAAACTCAAATCCCTAAACCTTAACCTATAACCTAACCTAAACCTATACTTATAACCTAAAACTATTCCCAAATCCCAAAACCTATAACCTAAACCTAACCTTTCCCTAAACCTATAATCTAAACTCAATTCTCTAAAGATAAACCTACACCCAATCCTAATCTCAATTCCCTAACCTAAACCTAAACCTAAACTTGAAAACCCAAACTTAAACCCAATCCAGAACCTAAACCCGATTTCCTAAACCTAAACCATAATCCATTCTCAAATCCAAAACCTATAACCTATAACCTAAACC
Organism: Magnolia changhungtana; assembly: GCA_030180095.1. Classification (NCBI taxonomy): domain Eukaryota; kingdom Viridiplantae; phylum Streptophyta; class Magnoliopsida; order Magnoliales; family Magnoliaceae; genus Magnolia; species Magnolia changhungtana. Next base: position 2,355,574 of record JASAUF010000524.1, on the reverse strand, counting down.
AAAACCAAAACCTATAACATAAACCCAAACCCATTCTCAAATCTCAAAACCTATAACCTCAACCAAAACCAAAACCTATAACCTAAGCCCGAACCCATTCTCAAATCCCAAAACCTATAACCTAAACCTAAACCTATAACTTATAAACTAAACCAAAACCTATAACCTAAACCAAAACCAAAACCTATAACCTAAACTCGAACCCATTCTCAAATTCAAAAACCTATAACCTAAACCTAACTTTTCCCAAAACCTATAACCTAAACTCAATTCCTAAACCTAAACCAACACCTAATCCTAATCTAAACTCCCTAACCTAAACCTAAACGTGAACCTAAACTTAAACCCAATCCCGAACATGAGCCCGATTTCCTAAACCTAAACCCGAACCCATTCTCAAATCCAAAAACTTATAACCTAAACCTAAACCTTAACCTTAACCTAAACCTATAACTTACAACTTAAAAAAAAACCTAGACCTAAACCTAAACCTATTGTAAGTGTTATGGTCTTATACTCCTTTGGTTGTCAAATTTTGATGTGTCAAAACATCTATCTGTGTCCTGTGCTTGTATGATGATTTATATGAATTCAAGACACTGCATAAATACTTCAAGAAGCTACAAGTTGAACTTTTCAAGAAGCTACATATTGAAGTTCAAGAAGCTACATGTTGAAGTCTCAAGAAGCTACAATGTTGATGTTCAAGTCTTAAGAAACAACTCATGACTTCAAAACTAATAAGCAATGCATGAAGTAGTTGTTATACTGTTGAAGATCTCAAGTTTGAAGCTACAACAAGTTCAAGATCTCAAGCCTGATATGGTTCAAACAATCTACATTCGTTGAATGGTTGAAGTTCAATGTCCATACGACATGATTCAGGTTTGAATGACCTTAGGTTGACCCTTTAAGTAGGTCATTTTGGATACATAAATCAAATATTTATTTTACATAAGTTTGGTCTATTCTACGACCAGTCCTAGCTCTTCTTCGACCAATCCTCAGCATTGGTTTGACCAGTCAAGAAATTCCACGACCAGTCCTAAGTAGTTGAAGATTTTTCGAAATTTTTGGTACGCCCACGACCAGTCCTGGAGGTCCTTCGACCGATCGTAGGAGTGGCTTCGACTCGTCCACGACCAGTCGTGGATCTACGACTCAAAGTCCAGCAACGAATTCTATGGTCCTACGACCAGTCGTAAGGATCTACGACCAGTCGTAGGTGACCCACGACCAGTCGTATGCTACTCACGACCAGTCGTGGAACGACTTTCAAAGATCGCACTCAATATTTCAAAAATCTGTTAGAGCTACGACCAGTCGAAGGTTTTTAAGACCAGTCGTAGGAACGATTTTTTCTTCTATAAATTGAACACGAAATTCAGAGTTTTCACACTTCAACTCTATTCTATTTAAGAATTTTCAAGTGATCACTCTGAGATAAGTCTATGTTTATTTTAAGCTACATTGTGCTTATTTAATATTCCTTTTTGCTAGCTTATTTAATTTGATTTTGTTTCTATATTCCAATCTTATTTGAAAAGAGGAATTATCTTATTCCTTCTTCTTGGAATCAAAATCAAATATAGCTACGCCCAACGAGTTAAATTTAAAATCTATTAGAATTTAGAACCTTATGAATGTGAGTATTGGAAATTGAACTTTGACATTCAATCATCTACTCCGATTGGTTCTACCATTTGCTAAGAAAAGGAGAAATCCGGTATTTTACAATTACTGTAAAATTTATTTACTTTTGGTTTTGTTTGAGGTTAAGCGAGAAAAATCTCATTGTCTTGGTTTTGTTTGAGGTTGAACCCGAAAAATCTCATTGTATTGGTTGTCCGAGGAAACCGGAAAACTTCGAAAGAGGGTTTTTGAATTGTGTAAGCCCAAGTGAAAAAGACACAATTGTAAAGGTTTTTGGTGAACTGAGAAAACCTATTTGATAGTGAACGCTAATATCCCTGTGTGAGGATATTAGGATGGAGTAACTTTTGTGTGGTCACATTTTGAAAAACATTTGGTGTACACACAAAGAACCACTATAACTCTTTGTGGATTGAATGCTTGCTTAATTTTCATATCTTTTATCATTCGATTGTGTGGAATGTACAAGTGGATGTGAATGTTGTAACTATTTACATTTCAAGCAAGTGTGGGGATTGTTGTAATAATTTAGATCTATACTTCTGCATTTAATTTCAATTCCTTGCTATTTCATTTACTTATATTAAAATTGAGTCCTTGATCCAAAAGAGGTTCTAGAAATAAGGTTGTCCTACCATAAGCCCTTGTTTATTATGGTGTAAGGTTGTCCTTAGAACTGAATTTGTATCAATCTCTCAATACTTATTTATCAAGGTGATTTAAAATTTAGCATTGCGAATTGATTTATATTGTAAGGCTATTGGTTTAATTTATTTCCGCTAATTTTATTTTAAATTTGGCATAGTCCTATTCACCCCCCCCTCTAGGACATTTAGCTTGGCCTTTTCAAGTGGTATCGAGCTTAATAGCTCATTTTTGTTGCTTTTTATTTGGATTTATTTCTGAGCTAACGATCTAAGCTATATAAAAGATGTCAAATTTTGATAGCCTTTCGCACTAGGCCACCACCCTTTGATGGTTCCAACTATGCCTATTGGAAAGCTGAATGAGGATCTTCCTCAAATCAATGGATGAAAGTGTGTGGCAAGCCATAGTGACTGAATGGAATCCTCCTATCATGGAAGTAACTGGTGTTGATGGTTCAAAATTTATGAAAATTACACCGTATTACCAATGGACCACACTTTAGAAAAATGAGAGTAGTGCTAATGCTAAAGCACTAAATGCAATCACTTACGCACTATCACCTGGATGAGTTCAAAAGAATCATATCCTATGATACTTTAAAAGCAAGCCTGGGATATTTTAGAAATGACACACGAAGGTACATCAATTGTCAAGAAATCTAAAGTCCAACTCCTCACAACTAAATTTGAAGAAATTCATATGGAGGAAAATGAAATGTTTATGGACTTTTTTACTAGATTGAATGACATTGTAAACTCAATGTGGGGTCTTGGCGATAAGATCCCAGAAAGTAAAGTGTGTGCAAAAATACTACGCTCTCTTCCTGAACGGTTCAATTCTAAGGTAACCGCAATTCAGGAACTTCGTGATACGGATAATATGAAGGTAGAAGAATTAGTTGGTTCTTTACAAACCTATGAATTAAGTTTTAAAGCTCCTAAAGGTAAATCTATTGCTTTGAAGTCATCTAAAAGTATTACTCAAGAAAATTCAGATTCAGAAAAGTCTGAAGATGATATGGCCCTTTTGGCGAAAAAGTTTTATAAGATTTTCAAAAGTAAGAAAAGAGTCGACTTTCAAAAGGCAAATGAAAAGAAACGTTCTAAACCTAAGTCTAAAACTTAGAAGTCATTGAAAGATAGTCAATGTTACAACTGTCAAGAATATGGGCATTTAGCAAACAAATGTCCTAAAAAGGACAGATCCAAAAGGAAGGGTATGTTGGCTACTTGGGATGAATCGTCGATTAAAGCCTCTTGAATCGAAAATTTAAACCGAGTCGGGCGGTGAACTTAAGGCTCTTATGACTCTAGCCAAGTTTACTTTTTCAGATCACGATGATTCAACAAGTGAAGAAAATTTGGATAGTGATCATGAAAATGATGAAGATCTTCAAGATGCTTACAATGCCTTATATAAGGAAAGTTGTAAAATTGTCATTAAACTTAAACTTCAAAAGAAAAGTTTTTTAAACTTAAAGAATGTTTTGAAACCCTTGTTTTAGAAAAATCCCAAATTTCAGATTGTTTTGAAAAATCAAAGTGTGATCTGGAATTCAAAACTTCCTTAATTGAAAATTTGAAATCTGAAAATGAGAAACTTAAAAATGAAGTATCTTCTCTTCTGAGTTTGAAGGACACATGGAGATATGCCCAAGGTGATCCAAAATTAGAAAAACTATTATCCGGATCAAGAAAATGTGGTGATCGATCTGGGTTGGGCTATGATAAAAACACATCTCCTAAACAGAAGAATACTAGTTCCAATTTTGTGAAAGGAGAGACTTCTAACTCAAAAGGAAAAGGTACTAGTCAAGTTTTTTCTAAAAATACAAAAACTTTTCAAAAACCCAAAAGCAGCTATATAAATCAGATTCAAAACCCACTAGCTGAAAAAATTGTTGATTTACTTAAGGAGCTATTAAAATCTAACTCAGTAGGTCACTCTTACAACTATAAACAAAAGAAGACCAATTATTCTCCTAAACCCAAAACAGTACTGAAATGGGTTCCTAAGGTTGCCTGTTTGGTTGCTCACACTGCTTTCAAAGCTACAAGCCATTCGAAATGGTACCTAGACAGTGGATGCTCCAGACATATGACAGGCGACAAAGCACTATTCACCGATCTTAAAGATATGACTGATGGGTCAGTCACATTTGGTGATGGTAGCAACTGCAAGATAATTGGCAAAGGTACGGTCCAACTCTATAACCTTCCCTTATTTAAAAATGTTTTATATGTTGAGGGTTTAAAACACAACCTGTTGAGCATATCTCAAATATGCGATAACAACCATAATGTTAAATTTTCTAATCAAGGTTGTGAAATTATAAATGAAAAGGGTTCTGTAATATTAACTGGTCGCAGAACTTCAAAAAGCGCTATATAGTAAGCAATGGTAGCTCATCTAAACAAACGTGCTACATGGTCCATACCGATGAGACAATTATGGCATAAACGCCTTGGACATGTTCACTACCGAAATTTATACTGATTGAGCAAAAGTGAACTAATTAGAGGTTTACCTAAGATGCAAAAAAGTAGACAAGATTTGTGGTGAATGCCAAGATGGTAAACAAACTAGGAGCTCTCACAAAAGGTGAACTCCAATATCACCACAAGACCACTCGAGCTTCTCCACATGGATCTTATAGGACCAACAAGAACGGAAAGTCGAGGTAGCAAAAAGTACATCTTAGTTATTGTAGATGATTACACAAGATACACTTGGGTTTCATTCTTGAGAGACAAATCAGAAACCCTTGATGAAGTGAAAAAGATTATAAAAAAAACGCAGATTCAAACCGAAAAATGTTCTCAAGTCAAAGAAGATCCGTAGTGATCATGGATCTGAATTCGAAAATAGCGGTTTTGAGAAATTTTGTAACGATCAGGGAATATCGCATGAATTCTCTGCACCTAAAACTCCTCAACAAAATGGTATTGTCGAGAGGAAGAATAGAGTGCTTCAAGAAATGGGAAATGTTATGTTAAAAGCATGAAGCTCCCTAGGAATCTGCAAAAATTTGGCGATGAATACACTGCTACATTATTAACCGTGTTTATATTTGTAAATCTAATAATAAAATGGCTTATGAAATGTAGTTTGAGAAAAAGCCTTCATCAAATACTTTCGAGTTTTTGGCGAAGTGCTATATTTTTGCGTGGATCAGAAAGTTTGGGAAAGTTCGATACTAAAAGTGATGAAGGGATCTTTTAGGATATTCTTTAAACAGTCGTGCATATCGTGTTCTGAACAACAGGACCGGTGTGATTCAAGAGTCAATAAATGTTGTGATTGACGATCTTTTGAATACACCTGTCCCTAGTTCAGATAATGATGAAGTTCTTATACTTGAAAAACAAGAAATTTCATCAAGTGAAACTAATCCAGAATTAAGGACTGTTAAAGATCATCCAACTTCTCAAATACTTGGAAACCCTCTCACTGGTGTGCGCACTCGTAGACAATTAGAGGACATATGTAACTACGTATGCTTTACATCCCAGATTGAACCGGTTAACGTAAAGAAGCACTTTCGGATGAAAATCGGATTCTTGCGATGCAAGAAGAACTTAATCGGTTGTCGAAAATGATGTCCGCACCTTGTTCCTAGACCTAAAGATAAACATATTATTGGAACAAAATGGATTTTCAAAAACAAATCATGATGAACTTGGAAATATTATTCAAATAAAGCAAGACTAGTTGTACATGGGGGTATACACAAATTGAAGGTATTGACTATAATGAAACATTTGCTCCAAAGAGCTTCGTCTTGAATCAATCGACTTTTTATCTCCATTGCATGTTTTAGGAAAATTAAAATTTACCAAATGGATGTAAAGAGTGCCTTTCGAATGGTGATTTACATGAAGAGGTATATGTTGAACAACCTACGGGGTTTGAAGATCCTAAATTTACCGATCATGTGTATCATCTTAAGAAGGCTCTCTATGGTGCTGAAACAAGCTCCCAGAGCATGGTACGAAAAGCTGACTAAGTTTTTACTGAGTCATAATTTTCAGATGGGGTGTGTTGATAAGACGCTCTTTGTTAAGAAACATAACGATGATATTCTAATGGTTCAAATATATGTTGACGATATTATTTATGGATCAACTTTGTACTAACATGACTGTTGAGTTTGCAGATTTGATGAAGTCTAAATTTAAAATGAGCATGGTTGGAGAATTAAACTATTTTCTAGGGTTGCAAGTAAAACAACAACCTGATGGAATTTTTATCTCTCAAACCAAATATGCTCAGAGTTTAATTAAGAAATTTGGATTGAGAAAGGTAAAAATTTTGATACTCCTATGAGTACAACTTTGAGACTCTCAAAAGACTCTACAGGTAATGATGTGAATCCTAAATTGTATCGTAGTTTGATTGGTAGTTTGCTTTATCTGACTGCTAGTAGACCAGATATTGCTTTGAGTGTTGGTATTTGTGCTCGTTATCAATCAAATCCTAAAGAATCTCACTTAACTGCAGTTAAGCGGATTATGCGATATGTCGCAAGTTCTACTAAACTGGGTCTCTGGTATCCACATGAGACTAATGTTCAATTAGCGGTAAGATGCACGAGATCTTGATCAATTGGAAACATTGATGATAGGAAATCAACCAAAGATGGTGGTTGTTTCTACATTGGAAATTGTCTTGTTTCTTGGTTTAGCAAGAAGCAAAGTTCTATATCGCTATCAACAAATGAAATTTGAATACATTGATCTTTGGAAATGCATGTACTCAACTTGTTTGGATGAAACGAATGTTAGCGATTATGGAATCACTCAGATTCTATGATTTTATTTTGTGATAATTCCAGTGCAATAAATATCTCTAAAAATCTAGTTCAGCATTCACGTACTAAGCATATTGACATTAGATTTCATTACATTCGTGAATTAGTGGAAGAAAAATTAATATATTTGGATTACATTCCAACCGAGACTCAACTTGCGGACATTTTCACTAAACCGCTCGACAAAAGCAGGTTTAATAAATTAAAGTTTGATCTCGGTATGTGCAATTTAAATTGAATTTGCGTGATTTGGTGTATCATAATGTACATAAGTTTGATGTTTTATTTGCTTAAATTTGAAAATTATTTAAAAATTTTGTAAATTTTGAGTCGTACTCGACCAGTCGTGAGTGTACACGACCGGTCGTGCTACGACCGGTCGAACACTTACACGACCAGTCGTGAAACTCGTGATTTCACTTTAATTTGGGGATTTTGACTCTTCTTCTTCATTTCTTTTTACTCTCCAACGGTTCTAGCTACGACATGTCGAACCCACCTTCATAGTACTTCAAGGTTAGTGGTTCTTTTGCATTTTTTTTGTAGATTCTTGCTATTAGTGTTTCAAATCTCATTCTTGTGGAATCTATTTGGTCGTTCATTGCAAGTTTGGGGTTTTATCTTGAAAAATCTGTTCTATCTAAACCTCATTTCTTCCAACTTGTTGTTTCCTTGAAATCCTTCTGTGAAAATGGATGCTAGAGGTAAAAAGAAAACTACTCGAGGTCCATCTTCTTCTAGATCAGCTTCTATTGTACAACGTCATCTTCGCTCTCCTGAAAATGATCCTTCTAATGCTCGGGATTTGCGTATGCGCAATGTTATTGTTGAGCGTCATGTTAATATTAATCACATTGCTTCATTTGGTATCCCTCCTCATGTTGGAATTGTGGGATGGGATAACATCTTACATTGGGGTGGAGCTACATACCAGTCCATTGCCCAATCCATGTTTGCATGTATCATGATTTTTCTCTTGAGAATTTAACTTTTAAAGTTGATACTCAAGAAGGATTGTTTTAGTGGATCGACATTTGATTGCTTGACATTATGGAAATACATCAATGATGAGAGCATTCCAATTAATATTTTACATGATGTCTCTCTAATCGAACGAAAAATGCTTACTAGAGATTTATGTAATTTGGATGTTCATTGGACTCATAAAGGTCATGTACTTCCCTCAAGGTATTTGTTACCCGCATACACGAGTACTTCATAGGATATTCATCTCAAATCTTTATCCACGTTCTGGTAATAAAACCGAACTCACTGCTTTCATGGTTCGTGTTTTGCATTTTGTAGTCTCTGGTGCAAAAATATGTCTACCTTCTTTGATTTGTCATTCCATTATTTTGTCTCGTTACCATCCTGGTCATAGTGATATACCCTTTGGTTATTTATTGACCATGCTGGCAAATCATATGCTCGTAGCTATGCCTACTAGAGAAAAACCCATCCATCATCTCCCTTTTAATAATTCCAATATTAACAAGATGAATTTAGAATTGGTGATGGCCAAGTGGATCTTGTGCTTGATGTAGTCTTTGAAGCCAGAAATGCTCAAGCTAGTGATCTTCCCGAAGACGTGAATATGGATGATTTATTTGAAGAACTTGAATCGACTCACTGATGATGATCCCGATTTTCAGCCTTCTGATTTTGATGAGAGATTGAATTCCCTTCAAGAGCAGGTGGCTCAAATTCGTGTTACTCAAGACACGCAATTTTCATATTTACGCAAATATTGAGGCGGATTGCTAAGGGTTTACATAAAATTAATCCATCTAATCCTGCACCCTCTTCTGGCTCTGACTAAATTTTTGATGGGTCTGTAATATTTTTTTTACTGAACTTTACATGCTTACTGACTTTTTTAATTATGCACTATGTTCTCTTGAATCAACTCCTTTTTTTTCATTATTATTAATGCTCTTCTTCCTTTGTCATTTTGTGTCAAAAAGGGGGAGAAGTTTTGGAGGCTTTTGATTCATTTGAATTTAATCTTTATGATGTACTCCTATTACTCAGGCTATTACTCAGGGGGAGTTAAGCTTCTCAGGGGTAGTTATGGGAGAATGTTGCTAGTTATTACTTATCATATCTATATAAATGTGCATGCTTCTCTATTGTGAACCTGTTGTGTTTGTACTTCTCTTATGTCTATTGGAAGTATTATTACTTGGGTGTTTTGTCACAAATTTGACAAAGGGGGAGATTGTAAGTGTTATGGTCTTATACTCCTTTGGTTGTCAAATTTTGATGTGTCAAAACATCTATCTGTGTCCTGTGCTTGTATGATGATTTATATGAATTCAAGGCACTGCATAAATACTTCAAGAAGCTACAAGTTGAACTTTTCAAGAAGCTACATATTGAAGTTCAAGAAGCTACATGTTGAAGTCTCAAGAAGCTACAATGTTGATGTTCAAGTCTTAAGAAACAACTCATGACTTCAAAACTAATAAGCAATGCATGAAGTAGTTGTTATACTGTTGAAGATCTCAAGTTTGAAGCTACAACAAGTTCAAGATCTCAAGCCTGATATGGTTCAAACAATCTACATTCGTTGAATGGTTGAAGTTCAATGTCCATACGACATGATTCAGGTTTGAATGACCTTAGGTTGACCCTTTAAGTAGGTCATTTTGGATACATAAATCAAATATTTATTTTACATAAGTTTGGTCTATTCTACGACCCGATCCTAGCTCTTCTTCGACCATCCTGGCATTGGTTCGACCGATCCCAAATTCCACGACCGGTCCTAAGTAGTTGAAGATTTTTCAGAATTTTTGACGCGCCACGACCGATCCTGGAGGTCCTTCGACCGGTCGTAGAGTGGCCGACTGCGTCACGACCGGTCGTGGATCTACGACTCAAAGTCCAGTAACGAATTCTATGGTCCTACGACCAGTCGTAAGGATCTACCACCAGTCGTAGGTGACCCACGACCAGTCGTAGGCTACTCACGACCAGTCGTGGAACGACTTTCAAAGATCGCGCTTAATATTTCAAAAATCTGTTAGAGCTACGACCAGTCGAAGGTTTCTAAGACCAGTCGTAGGAACGATTTTTGCTTCTATAAATTGAACACGAAATTCAGAGTTTTCACACTTCAACTCTATTCTATTTAATAATTTTTAAGTGATCACTCTGAGATAAGTCTGTGTTTATTTTAAGCTACATTGTGCTTATTTAATATTCCTTTTTGCTAGCTTATTTAATTTGATTTTGTTTATATATTCCAATCTTATTTGAAAAGAGGAATTATCTTATTCCTTCTTCTTGGAATCAAAATCAAATATAGCTACGCCCAACGAGTTAAATTTAAAATCTATTAGAATTTAGAACCTTATGAATGTGAGTATTGGAAATTGAACTTTGACATTCAATCATCTACTCCGATTGGTTCTCCTGGTCGCTAAGAAAAGGAGAAATCCGTGTATTTTACAATTACTCAGTAAAATTTATTTACTTTTGGTTTTGTTTGAGGTTAAGCGAGAAAAATCTCATTGTCTTGGTTTTGTTTGAGGTTGAACTCGAAAAATCTCATTGTATTAGTTGTCCGAGGAAAACCGAAAACTTCGAAAAGAGGGTTTTTGAATTGTGTAAGCCCAAGTGAAAAAGACACAATTGTAAAGGTTTTTGGTGAACCTGAGAAAACCTATTTGATAGTGAACGCTAATATCCCTATGTGAGGATATTAGAGTGGAGTAACTTTTTGTGTGGTCATTTGGAAAACAGTTGGTGTACACACAGGCGAACCACTATAACTCTTTGTCTTGTGGATTGAATGCTTGCTTAATTTTCATATCTTTTATCATTCGATTGTGTGGAATGTACAAGTGGATGTGAATGTTGTAACTATTTACATTTCAAGCAAGTGTGGGGATTGTTGTAATAATTTAGATCTATACTTCTGCATTTAATTTCAATTCCTTGCTATTTCATTTACTTATATTAAAATTGAGTCCTTGATCCAAAAGAGGTTCTAGAAATAAGGTTGTCCTACCATAAGCCCTTGTTTATTATGGTGTAAGGTTGTCCTTAGAACTGAATTTGTATCAATCTCTCAATACTTATTTATCAAGGTGATTTAAAATTTAGCATTGTGAATTGATTTATATTGTAAGGCTATTGGTTTAATTTATTTCCGCTAATTTTATTTTAAATTTGGCATAGTCCTATTCACCCCCCCCCCCTCTAGGACATTTAGCTTGGCCTTTTCACCTATAACCTAAACTCAAATCCCTAAACCTTAACCTATAACCCAACCTAAACCTATACTTATAACGTAAAACTCATTACAAAATCCCAAAACCTATAACCTAAACCTAACCTTTACCTAAACCTATAACCTAAACACAATTTCTTAAAGCTAAACCCACACCTAATCCTAATCTCAACTCCCGAACCGAAACCTAAATCTAAACTTCAAAACCAAAACTTAAACCCAATCCTAAACGTGAACCCGATTTCCTAAACCTAAACCATAACCCATTCTCAAATCCAAAGACCTATAACCTAAACCTAAACCAAAACCATAACCTATAACCTAAACCCGAACCCATTCTCAAATCCCAAAACCTATAACCTAAACCCGAACCCATTATCAAATCCAAAAACCTATAAACTAAACCTAAACCTATAACCTATAACCTAAATCAAAACCTATAACCTAAACCAAAACCAAAACCTATAACTTAAACCCGAACCCATTCTCAAATCTCAAAACCTATAACCTAAACCAAAACCTAGACCTAAACCTAAACCTATAACCTAAACTAAAATCCCTAAACCTTAACCTATAACCTAACCTAAACCTATACTTATAACCTAAAACTATTCCCAAATCCCAAAACCTATAACCTAAGCCTAACCTTTCCCAAAACCTATAACCTAAACTCAAATCCCTAAAGCTAAACCTACACCTAATCCTATCTCAACTCCCTAACCTAAACCTAAACCTAAACTTGAAAACCAAAACTTAAACCCAATCCCGTACATGAACCCGATTTCCTAAACCTAAACCATAACCCATTCTCAAATACAAAAACCTATAACCTAAACCTAAACCAATACCATAACCTATAACCTAAACCCGAACCCATTCTCAAATCTCAAAACCTATCACATAAACCAAAACCAAAACCTATAACCTAAACCCGAAATCATTCTCAAATCCAAAAACATATAACCTAAACCTAAACCTATAACCTATAACCTAAACCAAAACCAAAACCTATAACTTAAACCCGAACCCATTCTCAAATCCCAAAACCTATAACCTAAACCAAAACCTAGACTTAAACCTAAACCTATAACCTAAACTCAAATCCATAAACCTTAACCTATAACCTAACCTAAACCTATACTAATAACCTAAAACTATTCCCAAATCCCAAAATCTATAACCTAAACCTAACCTTTCCTAAACCTATAACTTAAACTCAATTCCCAAAAGCTAAACCTATACCTAATCCTAATCCCGAACTCCCGAACCTAAACCTAAACCTAAACTTGAAAACCCAAACTTAAACCCAATCCCGAACATGAACCCGATTTCCTAAACCTAAACCCGAACCCACAATCCAAAACTTATAACCTAAACCTAAACCTTAACCTAAACCAAAACCTATAACCTAAACTAAAACCTAGACCTAAGCCTAAACCTATAACCTAAACTCAAATCACTAAACCTTAACCTATAACCTAACCTAAACCTATACTTATAACCTAAAACTATTCCTATAACCCAAAACCTATAACCTAAACCTAACCTTGCCTAAGCCTATAACATAAACTCAATTCCCTAAAGCTAAACCTACACCTAATCCTAATCTCAACTCCTAACCTAAACATAAACCTAAACTTGAAAACTAAAACTTAAACCGAATCCCGAACATGAACCCAATTTCCTAAACCTAAACCATAACCCATTCTCAAATCCAAAACCTATAACCTAAACCTAAACCAAAACCATAACTTATAACCTAAACCCAAACCTATTCTCAAATCCCAAAACCTATAACCTAAACCAAAACCAAAACCTATAACCTAAACCTAAACCTATAACCTATAACCTAAATCAAAACCTAAACCTAAACCAAAACCGAAACCTATAATTTAAACCCGAACCCATTCTCAAATAACAAAACCTATAACCTAAACCTATACCTAAACCTATAACCTATAGCCTAAACCAAAACCCATAACCCATAACCTAAACCCAAAACCTAAACCAAAACCTATAACCTATAACCCAAACAAAAACCAAAACCTATAACCTAAACCCGAACCCATTCTCAAATCCCAAAACCTATAACCTAAACCAAAACCAAAACCTATAACCTAAACCCGAACCCATTCTCAAATCCAAAACCCTATAACCTAAACCTAAACCTATAACCTATAATTTAAATCAAAACCTATAACCTAAACCAAAACCAAAACCTATAACCTAAACCCGAACTCATTCTCAAATCACAACACCTATAACCTAAACATAAACCTTAACCTAAACCTATAACCTATAACCTAAATCAAAACCTATAACCTAAACCAAAACTAAAACCTATAACCTAAACCCAAACCCATTCTCAAATCTAAAAACCTATAACCTAAACCTAAACCTTAGCATAAACTTATAACATATAACCTAAATCAAAACCTATAACCTAAACCAAAACCAAAACCTATAACCTAAACCCGAACCCATTCTCAAATCCAAAACCTAAAACCTATAACCTAAACCAAAACCTATAACTTAAACCAAAACCTAAACCTATAACCTAAACGCAAACCCATTCTCAAATCCCAAAACCTATAACCTATAACCTATAACCTAATCCAAAACCAAAACATATAACCATAACTCAATTCCATAAAGCTAAACCTACACCTAATCCTAATCTCAACTCCCTAACCTAAACCTAAACCTAAACTTGAAAACTAAAACTTAAACCCAATCCCGAACATGAACTCGATTTCCTAAACCTAAACCATAACCCATTCTCAAATCCAAAAACCTATAACCTAAACCTAAACCAAAATCATATCCTATAACCTAAACCCGAACCCATTCTCAAATCCCAAAACCTATAACCTAAACCAAAACCAAAACCTATAACCTAAACCCGAACCCATTCTCAAATCCAAAACCTATAACCTATAACCTAAACCTAAACCTATAACCTAAATCAAAACTTATAACCTAAACTAAAACCAAAACCTAAACTTAAACCCGAACCTATTCTCAAATCCCAAAACCTATAGCCTAAACCAAAACCTAGACCTAAACCTAAACTCAAATCCCTAAACCTTAACCTATAACCTAACCTAAACCTATACTTATAACCTAAAACTATTCCCAAATCCCAAAACCTATAACCTAAACCTAACCTTTCCCTAAACCGATAACCTAAACTCAATTCCCTAATCCTAATCTCAACTCCCTGACCTAAACCTAAACCTAAACTTGAAAACCCAAACTTAAACCCAAATCGAACCTGAACCCGATTTCCTTAACCTAAACCATAACCCATTCTCAATTCCCTAAAGCTATAACCTATAACTTATAACCTAAACCTAAACCTAAACCTATAACATTTCCCTAAACCTTTAACCTAAACCTAAACTGAAAACCTAAATGTATTTTCAAATCCTTAAACCCAACCTACACAGAATCCTAATCTCAACTTGAAAACCCAAACCTAAACCCGATCCCGAACCCGAACCCGATTTCCTAAACCTAAACCTTAACCTATAATCAAGTTCCCAAAAGCTATAACCTATAACCTAAACCTAAACCTTAACCAATAATCAAGTTCCCAAAAGCTATAACCTATAACCTAAACCTAAACCTTAACCTAAACCTAAACCTAAACCTATAACCTTAACCTAAACCTTAACCTATAACCTATAACCTATAACCCAAACTTAATTATAACCTATAGCCTAACCTTAACCTAAACCTTAACCTAAACTTATAACCTAAACCTAAACCAAAACCTATAATCATATGGTGAGACCATTTCTTTTGTGTCAATTTCATTCCTCTTTGAGTTTTTTTTTTAATTCATTAAGAAAGAAAAAAAAAAAGGTAATACATGATGCACTTCTTTCACTTTGTCTTTCTATGGGCATTTTAATTTATGAATGACATGACTGTTTGTAGGATGATGGAATATACGAAGCTGTTGAAATTTCATGGTGAAGTCGATCACATTTCTCAAATGAAGCCAAAGATTTGTATTTCTAGCATTATTGTAATTGTAATTGTAATTGATTGAAGGAATTGGATTGTAATTGTAATTGATTGAATGAAGGATTGTAATTGTAATTGATTGAATGAAGGATTGTAATTGATTGTAATTGAATGAATGAATGATTCTACAGGTGGTAATTGAATGAACAAACGATTATATATAATTTTTTAATGTACAACATAGCTACGGATATTGATCGTAGCCATTAATCTGACAGGTGTAGCCTTTATTAAATTTGACATATTGCTACAGACTTTTAGCTACAAATAATATCCATAGTTATTTGAAGTTTTCGCTACAGATATAATTGCTACGGATTATATCCATAGCTGTTGGAACCTATAGCTACAGATTAAATCCGTAGCCATAGGTTACAGACCTATTGTTACGACACCTATGACTACGGTTGGGCACAGACTAGCTACGGACTAAATCCGTAGCCATATGTCTATGGCTACGGGTTTAATCCGTAGCCTTAGGTTCCAGACCTATCGTTACGGCACCTATGACTACGGTCGTGCCACGAACTAGCTACGGATTAAAACCGTAGCCATAAACCTATGGCTACGGATTTAGTCCATAACCTTTGCCTGTTTTTTTGGTAGTGCCCATATTGATGTACTTGTGGCCGTCCGTTGAGGCCCACCTTGGTATATACATGAGGCCCATATGATTAGGCCCATCTTAATGTATTTGTGGCCCATCCGTTGAGGCCAATCTTGGCATATATGAGGCCCATGTAATGAGGCCATTTGATGTATCTAAGGCCCATGGGTCGAGGCCCAATGGAATGTATACAAGTCCATTGTAATGTGTGATTCTACAATAGTTTATGTAATGATGTTTATGGCAGGCTATGCCTTGGGGGCAATGATGGTTTGACGGCCACATTGTAAGTACAATGTTGGTTAAATGTCTGCATTGTAACTCTCCCTAGGGCCCATTGATAGGCCCATACTGGTTGGGTGTAGGCCGTGTAGACCCATCTTCGTTGTAAGGATAGTTCATCACTTTATAGCATGCTTAGTATAATCTCATGATTCATACCCATTCGCATCATATGTATGCTCGATGGGAGGAGTGACTGATCATATCATATGCCATTGGGCAGACTATTTATGGGATTCACTGATAGGAGTTACTGTAACGCCCTGAAAATCGGGGGTCGAGTGTAACTCAACTCCCGAGTTCCAACGCATCACTTATGCAACATATTTAATGATGTTTGAATGTTGTCTGTGTTAGAGCAATAAACATGAATGAGATTATACCAAAACAGTAATTCATACTCCAGATCAATTGTATAAAAGCAAGCGGAAGACCGAATCAGTATATATATGTATGTAAAGAAACAAAATAAACGTTTCATTCTCCAGTATGAATCCGTCGAGTCTCCATATACATTTCTGTTTATAATCAAAATGTCAAAAATAAACTAGGTACAATCCCTGTAGAACCCGTCGATCCTGGCAACCTAGTCGAAGCCGCCAGAGAACTGCATATACGAGAACTCCTCCTGGTCCTCGTCATAATCAGGCTCCGCCTCCAGAGTCGTCGGATCGCCTAAACCTGAGATAGAGTCTGGTTGGTGTGCGCAACACCGACCCGTAACGTGGGAGTGAGTAGCTAACTCAGTGGAACAATAAGGCATAAGTTATTATGTTATCAATACAGTCAAGCAGTAATGATAAAGCAGTAAATCAAACACTCCAAGTTACTCTGATTAATGCAAGTATGAATGTAGGTATGATGGATGCCCTCACCGACATACTCCCTCATGCGACACCATCTCACGTTCGCGGCATGCTTACATCCCACAGTGCTCCACATCTTCCAGGCACATGCGATGCATGATGAGCATGATTACCGAGTTTTTAATTAATCCATTTCAAACAGCAGGATTGGGAAACTAAGGTACCTCCCTTGTATCATTCCCAAACATGATCCATTCTAGGGTCGTCAGTCCTAGTTAATATTAGACGATGGTGTATTTTCTAGGTCACTGCAGAGGCTGCCAGGGCTGTTACGTACAAAGGTTGCACCACTCCCCCATCATCCCTTAAACGATTCATCACTATACAGAAACAGGCCTAGTTCATACTCTATATATCACGGCGAACCCTAAGGTGCACTGCGACTTCAGAATATGCTCGCGGTCACTACAAAGGGCTACCAGGGCTGTTACGCACAAAGGTTGCACCACTCCCCCATCACCTTATCAATGTAGGCCGACAGCGCGAATATAGTGTCCCATACCACCATAATCGGCTCACGAGTTAAGTTGCTCACTAGTCACTACGGGGAGGCACGTAGCCCCAGCGTAGGCCGACAGCTCGACCACGGTGTCCCATACCACCATGCCCAGCTCATGAGTCTTAGCGGATCGAGATACCATGGTTAATAGGATTTTCACTGGTAAGTTTGGTACCCTAGGTTCAAACATTAGCGACCAAACATGGTGAACATACATAAGACACACGGGTTACTTGACGTGTTCAGCTGGCTCGAGCTCACAACAAGTTGGACGATATGAAGGGCAGAAGCACCTCGTGTGGCCAACCACTATCGCCAACCGAAGTACGACACGGGTTCGCCAACACATCATGTGTGGCGGAACGAATCCCAACCACAACTTCAAGTCTGATACCGGATGCCTGGACTATGGACATAGTCCCAAGCTCAATCAAGTCCTAACCATAGCATGTGAAATACAGCATGATAACATGGTAATTCAAGAACACTAGCAATCATGTTATAAAGCCTATCATGAAGCATGTTAATAAACAAGTTACAAAGCATGTTCAAAAGCATGTTATAAAGCATTATGCAAATAGGGATACAAATACATATATTTCATAGGTGAGTGGTTAGAGTGAATAACCACATGGAGGATATCATATGTGACTCTAAGGTAGCTGAGAATCCCATCTCAGCACCTACCTAAGGTTCTAACACTTAAGCACTTACACTCACAAGCGATTTCACCAACACTTGGAATGCTCTATTTCAACATACATGACGTATGTTAGAGGAAAGTGCACTAGGGTTGTCCCTTTACCAAACTAGTATTTTATACATATACATCATATTCATACAGCAAATAATCCCGACAATTACATCAGCAAATTTTATACGTATAGGGTATTTTCTAGTATACCCAATTTCTACATACATAGTGTTTACAAGGGAACTTGTAATACGGCGATTCTTTTCGCCAAACAATTAATTTATACGCACTTAATATATTTATACAACAATTAATCATGACAAACACGTCGCAAAAATATACACGTATACGGTACTTCTTACAATACCGTATTTCTACATACATGGTGTATATTAGTAAACATGTATTTAGGCGGACCCTTTCGCCAAATGAGTATTTTATCCATACATCATATGTCCATACGACAATTAAACATGTCAAACACATTTCCATAAAAAATACGTATACGGTATTTTATACGAATACCTAAAGTATGTGAAATTCCAAATTCTACAATTCTAATCGAAACAAAAACTAAGGCACTTTGTACATGTGTAATTGCATGCAGATCATGAATCTACCATTATCTGACATTGAAAGCGTTGAAAACCGCAACTTATACACTTAAAGTCCTCACCTTTGCCCTTGGAATCACAACGAATCAGCAAGGGTCGTTGAGCTTCCGTATACGGGAGTTTTCTAGCCTAAAGAGCGGAATCGGTTAGCCTTTACATAACCTACAACGAACTTACATCAAATCAGACCTAGGGTTAGGGTTTCTTACCTTCAAACGGACTAGATACCGCCGAGAAAACACCTGGAAAGGAGCGGTGTAGGCCGTGCGACAACCGAAAGCAGTAGGAGGAAGATCTCCCACAAATCCCAAGCTCTTCTCCCTCTTTTCTCTCTCTCTCTCTAGGGTTTTAATCCCAAATTCGTATGGCTGTGAGAGGGGGCTGTTCTAAGCTCCTTTTATAGCCAAAACATTCCCAAAATAGACTTAGGTTCAAGGGTTCCGCTAATATAGGATATTCGTCACTTTTCCAAAAAGAGAGGTTCGTAGCCCTCCTTGAGCCAAACGTCGACTTAAACTCACCACCTATGGATCTATGTAGGATTACGTTTTCGACTCGATCGGATTCCCGGATCGCACGTGGCGGACCACTTTCGGCCGACGGTCGGTGGGCCACGATCGAAATTCCAAGTACATGTAAATGTTCCCGAAATTTTTCTTAATCCGAGGGTGTAATTTGGTCGATTCGACGGTCGGTTTGCTTATCTAATGGCCTTGTTGAAAGGTGCGAGATCACTATTCCTGATATTTATTTTGGGATGGGAATGGGAATAGTGTTTTTCACACACCCTCGCTCCGGATCAAAACGAATGGCCGTGGGACATCGGCTGGACCTGATTTTTGAGATGATTGTCAAGCCCAATGAGGCGGTCCTAGTTCCTTAGCTTCGTGTTAATCGGACTTCCGATGTGCGATCTAGACCTAATACGAAGTTTCGTTTCATTCTCGAGAGCAGCCGGGAAATGAGTTTGGTTCTAAACTTTAGGGTAACCTAGCGTCACTTGTTTTGCAAGTTTTGGGTCTTGCAGATCATATTTAAAGCGATCCCAACGGATTTCACAGCTAATCGAGTTTAGTACTTAGTTAACTTTGTTAAATTTCTAAAGGATTTAATCCTAATTGATTTCTGGTCGAGGTGGTACTCGAACCAACGTACGGAAATTTACGGGTCGTTACAGTTACCCACATAAGCGCGTGGTATACACAGGATTATTGCATGACTGAACAGTGTGCTTCATGCATCTTGCATTTGTATGTCTTGATCATTATACGCCCTGGCGATATCAGGGTCGTGGCTCCACAGGCACATTGTGGATGGCCCTAGTGGATATTAGAAATACTTTGTTCTAGTACTGTGGGCACTTAGGATGTCCTTGGGCGAGATTTTCAGAACCTTTTTGGTACCAGGAGATGCTCCAACAGCTAGATCGAGTGGATACACGAGCGCCCGAGTGCCAAATACCAGTACGCCGCATCTCCCACTATATCGTGGTCGATTGGAAGGGGATGTGGCCTTATCCGCCTGAGTGAGGGGATTATAAACAAGGCTGAGTTTGACCAGCTCACAAATGAGTCCTCTATTGACGAGCCAGGTAGGTATTGGCAGACTACTGGTCAGGCAGATAGTATGGTCTCTTCCACTTGCTGGGTTGTGTGGCTAGGGAGGCGGCAGTCAGTGTGAGGTGTATTAGACCCCGGTGATATCCTAGAGAGAAACTGTACTGATATGTGTACTTGATGAGGACTGATATGCATGCTTTGCATCTCGCATATGACATTTGGCTACATAGGCCTTGCATCGCATAGCCTTGGTATGGCCGATAGCATTCATGCCTTGCATCACATAGCCTTAGTACAATTGATAGCATTCATGGACTTATCCGCATATTTTCGCATTACTCTGATATTGTAAACTTGACACTCGCCTTGCGCACACACTTACACCATCCTCTAAGCTTTTGTAAACTTATGCACAACCGTTACGTGCAAGTGTCATTGGATCGCAGCAGCACTGAGGCAGGAGCTCATATCAAATCATTTTGGAGTTTTTTTATCACCTTGTATTTCCCTTGCCGCATTGTACTTAAAGTATTTGATATAGTAGATATGTGGTGATGTTTTTTTGTAACTTGGTTATGCTTATAGTTATGCTCTATTTGAAAAATACTCATACTAAAAATCCTCCTTGTAGGATCCCAGGATCGGAATCTGGCACGTGAGTGCGGGGATCTGAGAATGAAGCACTACGAAGACTGCGGAGACTGTCGGCGCTGGATTCGGCGATCGAAAATTTTGTGAGCCCGGTTTTCGAGTTGGGGATGTGACAACATCAGTCATATAGCCCAATCATGAATCAATCCTGCGCATACCATGTGCTCATGTGAGATAACTCCACCTATCAGGGAGTCCCATAAACCATTTGTACTATGGCATATGCAATAATAAACATGCAGATGATGCGTATGGGCATGTATCATGATGTTATGCTGTCACATACTCATAATCAGTATCAATAACTGACATCGACAATCGGCCTCGACACTATGGACATTTAACCAACATTGCCCCCAAGGAATGGCCCACATAGAGCCTAACATATAGTGGACCCATGGCCTTATACAAGGGCCTAATACACAACACCATGGGCCTCGCTCAAGAGCTTAATACACATCACGATGGGCCTCTCGTATGGGCCTAATATACATCACAACGGGCTCCATCGCCTGGCCCTCAAATGCACCACAATGGGCCTCATCACATAGGCCTCACATACATCACATAGGCTTTAAATGCATCATAATGGGCCTCATATACATCACAATGGGCCTCATCACATAAGTCTCATATGCATCAAGTCAATGCCTAATGCTCATCACAATGGGCCTCAAATACGGGTCGCATATACATCACATTCGGCCTCGACAATCGGCCTAGATATTCAACCTCGACAATTGGCCTCGACAATCGGAATCGGCCTCAAACAATCAGAATCAGCCTCAACAATTAGCTTCGACAATCGGAATTGGCCTCGACAATCGGAATCGGCCTCGACAATCGAAATCAGCCTCGACAATAGGAATCGGCCTCGATAATCGGAATCGGCCTCAATAATCGGCCTCAACAATCGGAATCGGCCTCGATAATCAGAATCAGCCTCGAGAAATAATCAGTCTCGACAATTAGAATCGGCCTCGACAGTCGAAATCGGCCTCAACAATCGCAATCGACCTCAACAATCGGAAATGGCCTCGACAATGGGAATCGACCTTGACAATCGAAATCGTCCTTGATAATCGGAATCGGCCTTGATAATCGGAATCAGCTTCAATAATCAGAATCAGCCTCAGCAATCGGAATGGGCATCGATAATCAACCTCTGCAATTGGAATCAGCCTCAACAATCGAAATCAGCCTCAGCAATCGGAATCAGCCTCGACAATCAGAATCGGCCTCAACAATCTGAATTAGCCTCGATAATCGGCCTCAATAATTAGAATCAGCCTCTATAATCGGCCTCAACAATTGAAGTTGGCTTTAGGGAAGGTCACAATGTGAACATTTAACCATCATCACCCATCAATGTGGATATTTAACCATCACTGCCCGAACATACAGTGGGCCCACGGCCTCACACAAGGGCCTAATATGCATTACGATGGGCCTCAACCAAGGGCCACATATACATCACGATGGGCCTTATCAGATAGACCTCTCATTCATCACACTGGGCCGCATCACATGGGCCTAATACACGTCATGATGGGCCGCACCACATGGGCCCATATGTACATCACATTGGGTCATATTTCATAGGTCTCAATACGCGACAGGTGGGCCCCATCACATGGGTCTCAAATATATAACAGGTGGGCCCTGCACATGGGCCTCATACACGTCAAGTGGGCTGCATCAATGGGTCGCACCAATGGGTGACATAGATATACGATGCATTCATCATGGCGGGCCGCACAAATGGACAGTGTAGATATACAATACATGCATCAATGGTAGGCCCTTAGAAGGTGTGAATATAGAATACGTACACCAAGGTGGGCCCCAATAGATGGGCCTAATATATATAGTAGGTGGGCCTCAAATATACATCACAGGTGGGCCTCAAATATACAATACGGGTGGGCCTTGCACATGCGGCAAATGGGCCTTGAAAACTGACTGACGGCAAGGATAAAACATACATCATGGTGGTCCCCCATCCCTGGACGGCGTGGGTGGAATCATACATCAAGGTGCGTCCCATGGACGAACAACAGGGATAAAACAAATACATCCTGGTGGTCCCCACCATTATCAAAGGTATGGACGGTGTGTATGTCACCTAGGTGGGCCTGGCGGGTAGATGGCGTGACCATCACACAGAAGGTGGGCACCACCGTCCAATGCACTGGACGGTGTGGGTACACAGATACATCATGGCAGGCCCCACGATGTGGCAAAACACATACATCAGGGGGAACCCACGCAACACCGTCAAGATGGAAGGGGTGCATATACAACGCATACATCATGGGGTGGCCCGTCCAGATGGCAGACGGCTAGATATTTAATGCATGCAAGGTGGGCCCCACCCCCACACGTGCAAGGTGGACAGTGAAGGCACACCACACATCATAAGGTGGCCTCACGTCCCTACAGTGGACGGACGGCTAGGATATAACCCACATACATCACATGGGTCCCACCGTCCTTGTGTGGATGGTGGCCTGCATGGATGAAATGCATATATCAGAGGTGGGTCCACACGTGTGGGACCCACCGCTTATATACATATATAAATGTATATTATATAATATAATATTATTTATTATTATAAAAATTATATATGTGCATTTAAAAAAAAACGTATAGGCATAGGACGTAGAGTAGCATCAAGGTAAGGGGGGTCCACATGCTGGATGTAGCACGACCTCAAGGTGGGCCCCACGGCTGATGGCCAGCATGGATAAAATGCATTGCAGCGGGCCCTGCGTCCACAGATGGATGGCCCTGCTAGCCTATGGGTACAGGTGGGGTCCACGTGAGTGGGCCATTCCAAAATCAAGATGGTATTTGTGCTTTCCTTTCAACCAGGACTGTCCAAAACAGGCAGCCAAGAAAGCTGCTGGACAGTCGACAAGGTTGGGCGAGCTGGACAGTCCTTCTTGATGGATGGTCCGGGTCTGATGTGTACATCAGGTGGGCCAGACATCATTATGGAAAAATAGAGAGAGAGGAGAAAGAGAGAGAGAGAGAGATGGAGATCGGAGTAGCGGAGGGACCCTGCTACTATGGGTCCCTCTTTGATACAACACATACATTAAGATGGGTCCCACATATGTGGGCCCTCAAATCACAAATCAAATAATAAATTGAGCCACCTATGGTTCTTCTTGGACTTCCTCTTTCATCGACACATTCTAGAGTTCCAATGAATGAGATTCAACGGTCGAGATTGGTTATGGAGGGGGAGGATGGGAGATAGGAACTGGGCCACACAAAGCTCTCTCATGGAGCTTGCTTGGACATGGGTTGCTTGAGAATGAGTGACAGAGAATGAGAGAGAGAGAGAGGTGATGGAAGAGAGGGATGGTGAGTGATGGGTGATGGGGAGAGTTGACTTTTGGGGATGGGTAGTTATACTTGGGGATGAGTGTGAGTGATGGGAGCGATGTGTACTTGATTGATATGATTGATGGGATTCTCTTGGGATTAGCAATGAGTGGCGTTTTCCTCAAACTGAATGCGAGCCCACATCTCCTGGCCTGGGTATTGCCTTGGTGTACGAGATGCGACATCGGAACCGCGGTGATGGCGCGGTCGCAAGGATACAAGTCTTGGGTCAAGCCGACTCAAATTGCATGCAAATGCCGATAACAGATCACGGGTCACTGTAATTGGACCGGGAGGACCGCGGAAGCCTATAGAATAGTATAGTCTAAGATATGGGTCTTACATCCCCACCTGAGATTTTTTTTATGTAGGGCCATGCAATGCATAAGACCCATGTATAGATCTTGATGTATGGTTTTGATGTGATTGGAGGGGCTCATAGTTGCAGAGTCCTCCCATGGCCGATTCTCTCTTTTTCTCTCTTGATCTCTCTCTTGATCCCTTGCATGATGGCCCACCTGATGCATGTTGTTGTCCAAACATGGGACGCCCACACATCCAAATTTTTGGGATTACCTTGCTGCCCATTTTTGAACTAATCTGGATAAGGGAAAATACAAGGATCAGCCCAATTTTCTGGATGGGTGACCCACCCACGTGGACCCCTTACATGATGTATATATTTCATCCATGTCGACCGCCCGTGGGGCCCACCTTGTTGACATCCAGCAGCTAGCTGGACGGTCCAGCACTGCTGGTACCATCCAACGCCCCTGGATGAAGGAGAAAACGAATATCACCTTTATCCAAAGTTGGTGGGCCACACGTGTGGACCCACATTAATGTATGGGTTTCATCCTCACCGTCTAACTGCTGAATGGTGGGACTCCACCTCAATATATGTATTTTATTCACACCGTCCGTCCATTTTCTAGACATGGGACCCACCCTACACGTGTTGCACATGTGAGGGTGGGGCCCACCTTGATGATATGTGTTGTATCTGCACCGTCCAGTCCCTGGATGGTGGGAGCTTACCGTGATGTCCAACACCATCCAGACTGGATGGTGGGAGCTTACCGTGATGTATACATTCATCCACACCGTCCTGACCTAAAGGCATGCCTGGGATGGTGGTATGTGTTTCATATCCATGTCGTCTGTCCATTTTGTGGTACATGCAAGGCCCACCTGATGTACACGTAGGGCTCACCTACTGTGCACGAACAGGGCCCACCCGTTGCATGTGCAGGTCCACTTTGATGTGTGTGTTGTAAGTACACTGTCCAGCTATTTTCTAGATCATAGGGCTGACCTATGGGTCCCACCTTGATGTATATGTTATACGTGTTGCTCACCTATTTTACTGAGTCATGGGCTACCCCATTAGGCCCACTATGATGTATGTGTTAAACACACCATCTTCCCATTGTGCCTAGAATCATGGGTTGTTTCATGAGGCCCAATTGTGATATGCAAGAGGCCCATGAGGTGAGGCCCAATGTGATGTATATGTGGCCCATGTGGTGAGGCCCAATATGATGTATATGAGGCCCTTGTGTGAGGCCCGATGTGATGTATATGTGGTCCACGCGGTGAGGCCCAATATGATATATATGTGGCCCTTGTGTAAGGCCCAATATGATGTATATGAGGCCCTTGTGTGAGGCCCAATGTGATGTATATGAGGCTCATGTGGATATGTGGCCCTTGTGTGAGGCCCAATGTGATGTACATGAGGCCCTCGTGTAAGGCCCATTATGGTACATATGAGGCCTATGTGATGAGACCCAATTGTGATATGTGACTCCACCATGATGTATGTGATAACATTTATGATGATCATCCATTCCTAGCAAGTATTAGGACCATGGACCCCATTATAACATAGATTCTAATGGGCCACACCTTGGGAGAAATGATGGTTGAATGTCCACATTGTAAGAGCATTGATGATTAAATGTCTACATTGTAATCCTCCATAAGGCCCGTTGTTAGGCCCATTCTCATCTCCTCTTAGTGGGCTAACCCAAACCGTTGGGCCCCCATTGATGCTAGTAGTACTATTCAACCTTGAAGCCCACCTTGAGTGCTTATGGGGCCTCCATGGGGAAGCCCAATTCATGACATGATAGAATGAATGAGGAAGCCCACCCTTGTTCTTAGGCCCATACTTGATATGAGTAGGCTATCTAGGCCCATCCTTGTTATGAGGAGAGTACATCATCATCGTACAACATGCTTAATATAACTTCATGAATTATGCCCATGCACATCATATTTATGCTTGATATGAGGAGTGATTGATCATAACATATGCCATTGGGCAGATTGTTTATGAGACTCCCTGATAGACGGAGTTGCCCCACATGAGCGTGCGGTACGCGCAAGATTGATGCATGAATGGATAGTGTGACTCAAGCATCTTGCACTGTGTGACATGATTACTGTATGCCTTAGCAATATCAGGGTTGTGACCTCCACATGCATAACGTGGATGACAGGATTGGATACCGAAAATACTGATTCTAGCACTATGGGCACAAGGATGTCCTTAGGTGAAAGTCCTAGAACCCTTATGATATCAGGAGGATGCTCCAACGTCGAGACCGAGTGGATACATGAGCCTACGAGGGCTGTATACTAGTAGGTCGCGTCTCTCACTGTGTCGTGGTTGATTAGAAGGGGGTGTGGCCTTATTCGCCTGAGTGAGGGGGATGTAAGCTAAGTTGAGTTTGACCATCCATAAATGGGTCCGCTATCGATGAACGAGGCCCGATATTGGTCGGTGGATAGTGAAGTTTCTTCCACTTACCTAGTTGCACGCTTAGATGAGGGGTCAATCTAGTGTTGAGTGTACAAGATCCCGAAGATATTCCAGAGATGAGCTGAATTATTATGTGGATTCAGATAAGGACTGGCATGCTTACGTTACATCTCGCATATGACATTTGGCTATGTAGGCCTTGCATCGCATGGCCTCGGTATGGCCGACAACATTCATTTCTTGCATCGCATGGCCTTGGTATAGCTGATAGCATTCATGCCTTGCATTACATAGCCTTGGTATGGCTAATAGCATTCATGGACTTATCAGCATGTTTCCTCATTACTCTGATATTGCATTCTTGACATATACCTTGCGCACACACTTACACCACCCTTTAAGCTTTTTATAAGCTTATGCATGACCGTTGCATGCACGTGACGCTAAGACGTAGCCGAGTAGGTGCAGGAGCGTGTAGCCAAGCTTTTGGAGTTTCAATATTATCTTGTATTTCCCTTTATGCATTGTACTTAAAAGATTTTGATTATAGTGGATATGTGGTGATGTTGTTGGTTGTTGTTTGTGGGTTATGCTTATGATTATGCTTATTATGAAACAAATTCATGTTGAAAATCCTCCTTGTAAGATCTCAGGATCGGAACCTGGTATATGGGTGCCGGGAGCCGAGAATGGGGTACTACGGAGGCTGTCGGGGCCAGTTTCTGAGTTTGGGGTGTGACAACTTACCATTCAATTACGTAAGGAATGTACACTTCCATTAGTTATGTGCCCCTAGAGGAACTTATGTTCACAATTAAATTTATAGAAGGGACCTTCATAGTTGATCTCTATCTTATCTCGGCATTGACTGATATTGCTGTTGCGGAAGATACAATTCCTATTGCAAATCTGACTGATAAAATGATTAATACTGAGCGGCAAGTAATTACACATAAATTATGTAACTTTAATGTCGAATGGAAATCAGGTAATGCCCTTCCAGTTAACCAAATATTTCCTAAATATCATGTTCTTCATAGGATTTTCACTTCAAATGTCTATCCTAGGTCAGGGAATAAGTCTGAACTCCCTTCATGACTCGAGTTCTTCATTTTATCATGTATGGTATTCAAGTCTGTCTTCCTTCATTAATATGTTATCTCATTATTCAGTTTGGTTTGCATCCTAATCATAGATCGATTCCGTTTGCTTACCTCATGACTTGTATTGCTTTACATTATAATGTCTCAATTCCTTTGTCTGAGGCACCAGAATCGAAACTACCTTATAACAATACCAACCTGAATAAGATGAATCTGAAACCTCTTCCTTGCAAAACTGAAGAAGTGGAGGAAGCACATGCTTCTGCAGATACTACTATGGAAGATATTTTTACTGAGCTAGATGAGTCTGATGATCGAGAAGATCCAGATTATCAACATTCTCAGGTAGATGATCGTCTTAAATCTTTGGAGGAGAAGGTTGAGGCACTGCGGGTCTCACAGGACAATTTGGTTCAAACCAAAAAATCTATAATGAAGTACATGAAGAAGTACTTTCATCGTATCACTAGGAATTTGAATTAGCTTGATCCTTTTGTGCTTGCTCCTTCATCATCTGAATCTGATTGAGATCTTTTTTTTTTCTAAGTATCTTATATTTTAGTGCTGTAAACTTAAACTTAACTTGTTTGTTTGGATGATTTCTTAACACTCTCTTTTAACATCTTTAATGTATTTCCCTAACACTTCAACTTCCATATGCTGATTGTTATTATCTCCCTGCTACATATGCTTCACTCTTCTATCAAGTTGAATTGCTGATTATTTATCTTACTTGATAATTCTCTACTTCTTCCTATGTTAATTGATGACAAAAAGGGAGAGATTTAGTTAATATTTGAAGAATGCATATTGATTGTATATGGAGAATGATGGTACATGTATGAATGTGAATGCTTATTTGGAAGGCTATATATGTTATGGAATATGTTTTATGTTATGAATGGTACAGGGGAAGTATTAATTGAGGGGGAGTAGTAAATATTTTGAAATCTTCAAACAATCTTCTACAACATGAGTACAAGTGTACAAGGCTTCATTCTGATAATTGTAAAATTATGTGTTTTGTCATGAAATTGACAAAGGGGGAGATTGTAAGTGCTATAATGTTTAAAGCATACTTTGTTTGTCAAATTTCATTTAGTCAAAACATATTATCAAGAGATCTTCAAGTATGGTTCAAGATCATGGTTCAAGCCTAGTCCGAGTTCTAGTAGAAGATCAAGCTCAAGTTTAAGTAGAAGATTAAGCTAAAAAGATAACATGAAGTCAAGATCAAATGATATTATAGTAAAAGATCAAGCTCCATAAAGAAGTTCAAGTCTTTAATCTACTTCAAGATAAAGAAGTTCAATCATTTCAAGTGTTATAAACCCTAGAAAGACCTTAGGTTTAGGTGCTTTCAAAAACTATTTAAATTTTGATTTTTATGCTTGTATTTGGTTAAGTTTCGACCAGCCTAAGGTTTGGCTTGACTAGCCTAAGTTTTACTCGGCCAGTCCTATAACAAACTAAAGCAAAACAAAAAATATGTTGCTTCTTCAACCAGTTGAGTGGCCTGCTCGACTAGTCGAAGGGCAATCTTTAATAAGCCCTAGGTTTCTCGGCTCGAAATCCAACAACTAAATCCGTTCGGATTTTGGCTCTTTCGACCAGTCGAACAGAGCCTTCGACTAGTCAAAGATTTGTTAAATCTTATCCTGCTCAAATCTAAAAATCCGTTGGAACTGAATCCAGTGCTTAGGTCAGTCGAAGACTGTCTTAGGCAAGTTGAATAACCAACTTATTTGCCTATAAATTGAGGTTCTCTCTCAATCTGAAAATTCATTCAAGACTATCCAAATCCTTCTGCTAGTGAGAAAGAAGCTCCATTTATATTCAAGCTATTTGAACGATATTTATAAATTACTTTTTATAGCTTTTTATTTAATTCGTTAATCTCAGACTCGATCATTCTGACTCTAAAGAGAGTGAATCTTACTCTACTTGTTGAGATTTAAATGAATTAATAGAAGTAGCCATTGGTTTAATCTTAATTAAAATCAATAGAACCCTGAAACTTTTCTATCGAACTGAACATTGAACATTCGACATTCAAGAAAGAAGTTCTTCGGTTACAGCTTCTTCTACAGTGAAGATAAGTATACATTTGTTTACTTTCTATATTTGGTTTTTCTGAGATAGTTAGAAAATCCCAGTGAGAGTTTTTGTATGTAATAGCATGGTAAAATCACAACTATATCAGGTTTTAAGGTGACCCTGAGAAAACCTTGTTCATAGTGAAAGCCATGATTACGTGGAGAGTAATTTTGGGAGTGGAGTAGGTGTGGCTATTTGAGAACATTGTTGACACACTAAACCACATAATTCTTAGTGTTTGTGGTGAATGATTTTGTTATTTTTGTAGTGAATGTTTGTAATTTTATTTCGGTACAAGTGGTAAATGGTTGTAATTTCATTTTAGTAGAAGTGGTGAATGATTGTAATATTTATTTTACTTAATCTTGTTTAGTTTGGGATTTTGATTCTAATCACATTCGTGAAATAAGGTTGTCCTATCGAAACTTATTTAGGTGAAGGTTGTCATACGAATCGGTTTGAATCAACATTTCAATACTAAGTTAATCTTTTGCCCTTCATTGATCAAATTTTGGAAAGGCTAGCTGGTCACTCTTACTATTGCTTCCTTGACGGATATTCGGGCTACAATTAAATAGAGATAGCCCTTAAAGATTAGGAAAAGAGAACTTTCACATGTCCTTATGGCACCTTTGCTTACCGAAGGATGCCATTCGGACTGTGTAATGCCCCTGCTACTTTTCAGTGATGTATGTTTAGTATATTTTTTGACATGGTGGGGCAATATTTAGAGGCCTTCATGGACAACTTCTCTGTCATTGGTCCATCCTTCAACGAGTGTTTGGAAAATCAAAAAAATTTGCTGAAGCGATGTGAGGAAAAGAATTTGGTACTAAATTTTGAAATGTGTCACTTCATGGTTTCTAAGGGAATAGTTCTTGAACATATCATCTCGTCCAAGGGAATTGAGGTAGATAAGGCTAAAATTGATCTTATCTCTAACCTGCCTCCGTCTAAGAGCATACGAGACGTGCAATCCTTCTTAGGACACGATGGGTTTTACAGACGATTCATAAAGGACTTTAGTCGCCTCTCTCGTCCTTTATGTAATCTGCTTCAAAAGGATATAACATATGAGTGGACTGAGCAATGCCAGGAAGCTTTTTCTAAGCTCAAAGGCATGTTGACCACCGCACCTATCATGCAGCCACCTGATTAAAGCATTCCTTTTAAAATTATGTGTGATGTGTCTAACTATACTAATGAGGCGGTGTTAGGCCAAAGAAAAGAAAAGAAGCCCTATGTTATTCATTATGCAAGTAGAACTTTAAATCCTGCCCAAGTGAATTACTTTACTACGGAGAAGGAACTCTTAGCCATAGTATTCGCTTTGGACAAATTTAGGTCCTATTTGATTGGATCTAAGATTATCATCTACACTGAACATGTAGCGCTTAAGTACCTTCTTTCTAAGAATGATGTTAAGCCCCACTTAATGACATGGATACTCCTACTCCAGGAATTTGATTTGGAAATACGAGACAAAAAGGGAGTAGAGAACGTAGTGGCTGACCATCTTTCAAGACTCGACCTCCCTGATTCCCTTGAGATGACACCTATAAATGACATGTTCCCTAATGAACAATAGTTTAAACTCTCCCACTTACCTTAGTTTGCTGATATTATTAATTATCTTGTCACAGGTTTCACGCCAACACATTGGACTGCGCAAGATAAGAAAAAAATTCTTCCCTGAGGTTCGTAAGTTCTTCTGGGATGACCCATATTTATTTAAATATTGCCCAGACTAAATTCTAAGGAGATGTGTGCCAGAAAATGAACACCAAAGTGTTATCTCCTTCTGTCACTCTTAGGCTTATAGTGGTCACTTTTCTGCTAAAAAGATCACGACCCAAATTCTGCAGTGTAGCTTCTATTGGCCCACTATGTTCAAGGACACTCATGAGTTCTTCAGAGTTTGTGAGCATTGTCAGAATTTAAGAGCATTATCCCGTTGAAATATAATGCCTTTGAATCTCATACTGATCATTAAAGCATTTAACTGCTGGGCCATCGATTTCATGGGACCATTCCCCCAATCCTTTGAAAATTTATACATTTTACTAGTAGTAGACTGTCACTAAATGGGTTGAAGCGATCCCGTGCCGGAATAATGATCATCGAACAGTCATTAGATTCTTAAAAGAAAACATCATTTTCCAGTTCAGAATGCCTCAGGCCATCATTAATGATGAAGGTTCACACTTCTGTAATAGGCCACTTAAAAGCTTAATGAAGAAATATGGCATCTCTCATAAGGTGAGGACTCCATACCACCCACAAACAAGTGGGCAAGCTGAGATTTCCAACAGAAAAATTAAACACATTCCAAAGAAAATGGTTAACCCTGATCGCAAGGTTGGTCAATCCGCTTGACCGATGCTTTATGGGCCTACCGTACTGCCTTCAAGACCCTAATTGGAATGTCTCCCTTTAGACTCGTCTATGGGAAAGCTTGCCACTTACTTGTGGAATTGGAACATAGAGCTTTCTGGGCTATCAAAAACCTGAATTTTAACCTTGACAACACTGGCTTGCTACACAAACTTCAGTTAAATGAACTCAAGGAAAGCCGGAATGACGCATACGGGATCTCGAGATTTTACAAGGACAGGATGAAGGTGTTCCATGACCGGAACATCCTTCGAAAATCATTATTAATTTGTCAAAAAGTCATTTTGTACAATTCTCGGTTACTTCCTTTTTTGGGTAAACTCCAATCTCATTAGACCAGCCCTTTCACAGTTATTAATGTCTATTCTCGTGGGGCTGTCGAGATAAAGAATCCAACAAATGAAAATGTTTTCAAAGTGAATGGACATCTTTTAAAGGTGTTTGTTGAGAAATCTGATTTAGAGGATATGTCCATACCTCTGCTTGATCCTGTATACCAAGATTGACCTCCTAGTTTGATGGAGGTGTAGTTAGATTTATTGCTTTTGTAGGATTTAGATTAGGATAGTTTTCTTTCAGTTTATCTAGCTTTTTTGCTGACTCATCTTCATGTTGAGATCCTTGGCAAAGCCTCAAATTTTCTTCTCCAGGTACTATATTTCCATCACTACTCCATTTCTTTCGTTGCCTCATATGCATTGCATGCTTATTTCTTTTACATGGAGAACAATATAGATTTTAGAATATGGGTGTGGATTAGGTAAACTAATCAGTGTTTTCTTAGTTCTAAGTAAATTTTTTTAAAAAGATTTTCAATGTTTTAAGTTGAAATCTATCTGGAGAATGATAGTTTATGCATGTAAAGAATGTTTTGAGTATGATGATAAAATAGAGACTAAATTTTGAATTGTTGGAGTTTGATCAACTAAGTAGCCTATCACTTACGGTTCTTGCACTCAATTGATTAAGAGAAAGTTTGAATATCATGATTGTTCTAAATCACAAAGCACATTCAATTCATTTTCTGTGAATTATGCTAGAATTTCTAATGGTTAGTATGTAAATCATTGTTAGATGTTGGAAATTGAGTTAGGAGAATTTTATCCACATTAAAAGATGAAAAAAATCAGTTAAAAAACAGTGAGATCGACAAAAAGGTCATGACTACTGAAAAAGACTATACTGAAAAAGAATGAAAACCAAAAAATGTATAGTCAGAAAAAAGAACAAATGAAATGAGACCGTCGATATAAAATCGAAAACTAGAAAAAGAAGGAAAATGAGATAAGTTCGGAATCAATATTCAAGTTTTCAATTAATCTTAAGGTGATGAGCTTGGCTAACATTATGAAATGATAGTATTCTCATAGGAAGTAATTTGATTTTCACTGAGCACATTAAAAACATGCTATAAGAACTTATACTGTGAAGAAATTGATAAAGAACTGATTTGATTGACTGCTTATATGATTCGGCTCTAGGTTTTCAAAGTCCCACTTTCTCATCTTAATTCTACTCATTCATACTCAATTGTACAAAAGATTATTTTTTGAAAAAGATTTGAACATTGAGAATCAAGGTTCACTTTACGCATGTTTTGCTCGAGACTAGAAAAATGCTGGTTGGCGAGTGTGTAAAGTGTCAAATATTGCATATTTCCCCTATTTATATCTTGGTTTTATGAACATGATAATGCTTAATAGGTATATTTTATAGATATTTGTGTTGCAAGGTGAATATGAGAGCTTGATTGAAAAGAATGTTAAAAGCATGGATTTGATGCTCAAGAATCACCAAGGCAAGGGATGGATCTTACAAGACCAAGATTGAAGAATTCACATGCCAAAGATCTAAGAAAACCAAGTAATGAATGAAGATAATCGAAGATTTAAAGTGAAGAAAAGGAATACACGTGAAATTCGACTAGCCCGAATTCTAGTTCGACTAGCTCAAGTTTCTTTGGACTAACCAAAGAAACTTCGGTTCAAACTCTAGCAACATTATCTTTTAAATTTACGTGAATCTCGACTAGTCAAAGATCTCACTTGACTAGTTGAAGATGACCCTCAACCAGTTGAAGATTTCCCTCGACTAGTTGAAAGTTACGCAAATTTTGCGCAAAATGTGTAAATTTGAGGCAGTTTTCGGACTTTTCCAACTCGATGCGAAAGTTGGAGTTCTTCAACTATAAATAGGAGTTTCTAAGATGCTCTAAAAAATCTTCTAGGGTTTAAGGAGTGGAGCAAAAGGGTGGAGATCCACCGCCAAGAGTTTTTCTTCTTCTTCCATAGTTTGTTTTTATGCTTTTCCTTAAGAGATTTTTATTCAACTATGTTTATGGTTGACTAAACCTCTTAGTTAGAACTAAGAGATGAAGCTTGTAACATGATTGAGATGTTTACTTTACTTTGATTCTTATTTATATTGAACTTCATTGATTTCTAGTTTGATTTTAAGGAATATTATCAATTTTCTATGGTTCGTTGTGACTCAAATTACAATAGACGTTGCAATAGCTTTGAATATCTTCTTTTCCTATTTGAGATCGTGGGATTTGTAGATTCTATTATTCACCATCGTCTACTGGGCATGGTAGGGTGATGGAATGCCTTCCAATCCTCACGATTCTCATCCATTGAGAATTAGGTCAATGAAAGTTTAGATTTGATTTAATTGTTATATTTTTTAATTAGATAGGATAGGACTCCAATTCCAATTTTGTTACTTGAATCAAGTAAAGTAGCATCTTAATAGCAACAAGTGGATCTTTGGCGCCCTAGTTCCCACCTTTAAATTCACAAGTTTCAATTACATCATTCACAATTACTCTTTCCAATTATTCAGATTTAGATTTATATCTTCTTCTAGTTATAGTTCTAGTTTCTTTCAGAAACATACGAGATTAGTCCCTGTAGATTCCACCTTAGTCTCACCGAGATTATTACTACATCACGACTCTACACTTAGTGTTGTGAACAGAGTTCGATTTTGAAAAATATTCCAGTAAAAATAATTTTGAACTATGGAAAGTTAATTTGAACGGTATCCTAGTTCAACAAGGATTGAACGAAGCTCTCCTTGGAAAGCGACAAGAAACTATGTCAGAAGGGGAATGAAACAAGTTAGATAAGAAAGCCAATATATTTATCTAGTTGTGTCTAACAGTTGAGGTCCTCTATAATGTTATGAGAGAGAAGACTTTAGAGAATACATGGGCGAAGTTGGAGAACATCTATATGAAGAAGTCTCTTAAAAATCATTTGTATCTGAAGCTACAGTTGTTCAATCTAAATATGATGGAGGGGGCTGACGTTGTGGCCCATATCAATAACTTTAATAGGCTTGTTTACAAGCTATTGGATGTAGAGGAAACGATGAAAGATGTTAATCAGGCATGTATACTACTAAACTCTCTTTGAGCATCGTATGAGTCATTCAAAGACTCTTTATGCATGCACCATGACCATTAGTGTAAGACCGTATAGAATGACCATTAGTGTAAGACCCGTAACCGACGTTCCCAAGTCCTGCATATCTAAGTTGACTCGACCCGACTCCTACAATCCTCACACGTTGCTGACCGTGCCACATCCCGCACACTTAGGCAATACCCAGGCCAGGAGATGTGGGCCTGTATTCAGTTTGAGAATGCCGCGCATTGCTAATCCCAAAAGAATCTATCACATCAATCCCATCAATCATATCAATCAAGTACACATCACACCCCATCACTTACCCATCCCCAAGTATAACCACTGTTTCGACAAGGAAACAAATGTATTTGATTTGGGAGAGTCATCTTATTTAAACATAAAGTCAAAGACAATCATCACACTTTATTGATTCTGAATTCATTTAATCCTTGATCCTTGATTCTAAGATAGCCAAGAACTTTACAAATGTCAATTATTATAGCTAAATATAATTTCGACCACAATGTTGTCAATCATCTCCTATGACTTAGGTTCAATAAACAGTCTTTTCAAGAGCACGAAGATTCCTAAGAAGCCTATTTTGGTCATCTCCGCTTAGGAGGAATACGTCTCTTCATCGATTCTTCTTTCTTGAACAAGAAGAACTTAAAGATCCGAAGACCCGGTGCACATTGTTGTAAAATCTGCAGCAGATGTGGGCAAACCATAAATACTCGTATTCAGAGTCCAATACTCGAGGAAAAATGTCGCTATCTTCTCTTCGCATTTCCTTCACTTCCAAATCTTCGAACCCAAAGGAATGATTTATCTATCACATCAATCCCATCAAAAACATTATTCAACCATTTTTATCGCACCATCATACATCATCATACAGTACACATCACACCCCATCACTCACCCATCCTCAAGCGCAAACCTTTCACTTTCGCCAATCCCGCGCAAAGTCAAACTATTTTTTTCTTTCCCTTATTTTTCACAACTCTCTTGTACTCACATCACTCACTCACCCATATCTCACATCTCTCGTCTCTCTCATCTCTCCTATCTCTCTCATTCTCTAAGCAAGCACCCAACATCCAAGATAGCTCCATGAGAGAGCTTGGTGTGGCCCACCTTTCTACCTCACATCTCCACCCTCCAAGCCCCATCTTAACCATTGAAATTGTCCCCTTAGAGCTCTAGCATGCATTAGTTGAAGAAGAAGTCCAAGAAGATCTACTAATGGGTGATTTATGATTTGATTTTGATGATTTTAGGGCCCACTTATGGTGTGACCTATCTTGATGTATGTTTTGTATCTAGGAGAGGTCCATAGTGGCGGGGTCCCTCCCATTTTCACCTCTCTCTCTCTCTCTCTTAATGTGTGGCCCACCCTATGATGTATTTTTTTATAATCTATGTCGTCCACCTTGTGGGACGCACCACCATCCACTAAGGGCCCACCTTGCTGCCCATTTTTGGGTGGGCCTGGACGGAAGGAAAACAGTAATATTGGCTTAATTTAGACTGGGGCGGCCCACCCATCCGTGGACCACACCTTGATGTATGTATCCACGACATTCGTCTAACGGCCTGGACTGACCGTCCAGTGATCTGGACGAAGGGGAAATATAAATATCAGCTTGATGCATGCGTGTGGCCTGCTAGACGTGGGGCCACCATGATTCAAGTGTTTTATTCACCATCCATCCCTGGACGGTGGGACCCACCTGATGTTTGCATGAATATTTCATGTCGTCCCATGGTGGACTAGGACCCACCATGATGTGAGTGTTTATGCACAACGTCCAGGACCCCACCATGACGTAAGTGTTTTACCCACACTGTCCAGTCCACTAGACGTGGATCCCACCTTGATATATGTATTTAATCCACACCGTCTACCCTATTTCCCTGCCCATTTTAGGCGTTGAGCCGAAAAATGAAGCCAATCTGAATCTCTGGCGGGCCTTATGTAGAAAGTAGTAGTTTGGGTGAAATAAATTGTTAAGGGCCACCGTGATGTTACTATGCATCAGATCATGTCCAATATTAGACTCATTTGGACTGTCCTGAGCCCGGGAATCCAACTGGTGGGGCGGATCCTTCTGATGTGGGCCCCACCTATGAAAATCCTCATAAAAATAAAAATAAAATAAAATAAAATAAAATAAGGGGGGACTCTCTGGACGTTGTTGCTGTTGACGTCTAGAGGACACCCCAGCAAGCAGCGTCCTGCTGCTTAGAAACGCCAGGAAGAGTGAGCCCCACCTCAGGCCCCTACTGTGATGCATGTGGAGCATCCACACCATGCATTTGATGGTTTCCCTTTAGGCATGGAGATACCCCAACAATCAATTGTACATGGAACTCAGGTGGTCCACACTACACAAAAAATAGTGGGATTGAACGTCCACCATTGAAACCCTTTTCGGGTTATAGAAGTTTTGGATCCATATGAAATTTGTTTCTAGGTCCTTGTGACCGTATGGATAGATTGGATGGAAAATAATTGTTATGGTGGGACCACCTATGAAGAGGATTGGCTGGTGTATGCATACACCAGCTATATAGCTGCTGTATTGATGTCCCAAGTTCTATGGGTCTAAACATGAGGTATGTGTGCTACCCAAACTGTCCATCCGTGCAGGTCCCACCTTGGTATATCTGTTGTGCACGTGACCCCACGTGATGTGTACATTTTATATCTCCACCATCCACTGTCTGGATGGTGGAAACCCACCTTGATGTGTTGTATATCCTTACCATCCATGTGTATGGGACGGTGGGCCCTGATGAATGTGGGGCCACCTTGATGTATGTGTTGGTGGGCCACATGTACATGGACCCCACCTTTAATGTATGTATTATATTTCACGCTAAAAAGGCTAAGCTAAGAGTCCTAGAGAGGGGGGTGAATAGGACTATGCCAAATTAAATAAATAAACTGAGGAATTAAATAAAGATAGCACTTAAACAATCCACAATGCAGAAAAGTAAAACAACCTCAAAAATCTAGTATTGAGAGGTTAATACAAACTTGGTTCTAAGGACAACCTGACACCAAAACAAAAGGTTTATGTAGGACAACCTTACTAGAACGTGGGTGAGTATCAAAAACTCAAATTGAAGAGGATATAAAAGAAATAAATAGTAAAGGAAATAACTAAGCTATTACAACATTCCCACACTTGCATAAAAGAAATTACAACATTCTCCACAAATGCAAAAAGGGAAATTACAACATCTAAAAAATGAAAGAAATAATCAATTACCACAAGACCAGAAATTATAGTGGTTCGCTTATGTGTACATCAACTGTTTAGAAAAACAGCCACACAACTGCTCCACTCCTAATATCCTCACACAGTGGATATTAACATTCACTATGAAAGTAGGTTTTTCAAGGTTCACTTAAAACCCTCACAATTGTGTCTTTCAAGTGAGCTTACACAATTCAAAAAACCCCACACTCTGAGTTTTTTGGATCACCTCAGACAAACCAAAATAAAGAGATTTTTCTGGCACAATCTCAATGAAACTAAAAGAATAAATTTTACAAAACTATAAAATACTTACCTGGATATTCTCCTTTTGTTGCAGCCCGGAAGAACTAATTTGGAGTAGAAGTTCAACGTAGATGTTTAATGTTCACACTCACATATGAATAGGTTCTAAGTTCTAAATTGATTTTAAATTAAATGACTTTGGGCTAGCTTAATTTGATTTTGATTCCAATAAATGGGAATATATCAATCCCACTTTCAAATAAAATTGGATTGTAGAATACAAAATCAAATGCAAAAAAGCTAATTAAAGAGAATATAAAATAAGAACTAAATAGCTTAAGAATATCACTAACTTATCTCTCAGAGTGGTGTATTGATTTTGATTAAATTGGATACCAAACTCTGAAATTCGTGTTCTATTTATAAGTGTAGATATCGCATCTTCGACTGGTCTTGATGTCGCCACGACTGGTCATAGAATCAACAAATTTTTAAAATTTTGGGCACGATAAGATCAAACCGTTCCACGATTGGTCAAAGGACCTGCTCGACCGGTCGAGCGGCCTCCACGACCGGTGGAGTCCTGTCCACGACTAGTCGTGCGAGACTCAATTTAGTCACTGGACTTTGAGTCAAGCCTGTAGGAATGGCCGAACATGGGTCAAGCACTGTTCACACGATCGGTCGAGCAGTCTCCAGGACTGGTCGAAGCTTTAACAAAAAGTTTTAAAAATAAACTTAGGACTGGTCGAGGATTTCTTGGACGGTCGAGCTAGTGCTAGCACTAGTCGAACATAGCCTAGGACTAGTGAAAAAATAGACTATACACTTATAAAATGAGTTAATTGAATTATGTATTCAAAATGACCTACCCTAAGGTCAATCTAGGGTCTTTCGTACCTTGTTAGTGATGTATGAACATTGAGTCTTCTCTTACTTCAGTTGATAGTCGTTCTTTGAAGTTAACAAAGCTTGAGATCTTGACATATGATGAAGCTTGAACTTGAGACGTTTGAAGCTTGAATATGACTAACATTGAAGCTTGAGCTTGTGGTTCAAAGTAATGAACTTTGTCTCGACTTGGACGAAGCTTTGAAAACTTGAACTATTGAAGCTTGAAGGATTGAATTCACACTTGGTGTTGTACTTGACATGAACATGTAATCTTACACCTAAAGTTCTGGAGGTAAAAGACCTTTGTTCTTGTACATGAGAAGCACAGTCTGAAATAGCGATGAAGACTGCTTTAGTTGAAGTAAGAATATGCCAATATGTCCTAGAGGGGGGTGAATAAGACTTTTAAAGTTTTTATGGTTTATTTAAAATCCTATTACACTAATCCCAATCAGCAAGTACACATTAGGATTACTCAAAAATAACTCTACTGGCTTCCAAGCCCGGTAGAGGATCCAATCACAAACTATGTAAGAAGTGAGCAATATGCAAACTAGTTTATAATGGATATGACTGTGTATGTGTGTGAGATGTGATCTCAGATATTCAGATATGGAAGTATAAAAGTAAATCACACATTCAGAAAAATAGCTATCTCAAACATAGTCATTTTTATAGTGGTTCGACGATCAGTCTACTCCACTCTCGGCAGACGCACTCAACCCTTGAGTGTGCCGGATTTCACTAAGAAGGTTTCACAGCGGTTCACCTCAAACCTAAGGTTTTAAATCAAGTTCACCTTCAACCTTTACAACCTACACTGAGGCTGATTGTTTATGCTCTCACGAGCAAGGGTCAACACAACGCACCCACTTTTAGGCACACTATCCAAGGATCTTCCATTAGACCCTACCGGAGGTTTCACGCATTTTACCCCAAACCCGAGGTTTCACACGGTTCACCTCAAACCTAAGGTTTTGACTGGTTCACCTTCAACCAGATGTTTAAGCTCTCCATAGAGCAAAGGTCCACACAACACACCCACCACGTACACTCCCACCGGAGGCCTCCTACGAGGGCTTAAAGGGGTGAGAAACACCTAAGACCCAATCCTAAAAAGGAATGATCGCAAGTGTCCTCTGGACTTTAGATACTTACAGATAAGTGGATGAGACTCATAAAGCACGTTGACGAAGATTTCCTCCTTTGTTGATGAAGAGTCTTCGGTCTCCTTGATCCACAACTCAAAAGATGTACCAATGCATGATGACGGGTTGGGTTAAGGTTATGATGAAATTCTACTCTCGAAAGATTTTCCTATAAGGAAGATAGAGCGATTTCAATCATCTATACATTCAAGGCATCCCAGCTTCATGATTTGTCATTGAGGTAGTAGCTGGAGGATCTTTGAATGTGGAAGTTCATTCCCCAATCTACTCTATTGAATTATCAATGGTGAGGGTGGATTGGAGGATAAACTTCCTTGAGAGAAAGGGCTTTGGGTATAAGATCTAAGGTTAAACACACAAAAGTTCTCTCTTCTTTCTCTCACAGCAACACTAGACAAGTCCTCTTTATATAGGTAAAAGGTTCCAATGGATATAAAACAGTCACATTTATGACAGAGTTCGATATCATCAAGCGTATACTCTCGATAGCATCGATGGTCTGCTTGATGACTCGAACTCAATGTCATATGCTTTTGAAACCTTTTGCCAGCTGGTCGATGAATCGAAACGATTGTCGATGTCATCGGATTTCGAACTCTGATTCCATCGATGAGAGGTTCAATTCATTAACACTTGAAAAATGAGAGAGACTTGACTTGAAATATTTCAGGTTTTCATGAGTGATCGAGGGACCTTCGAGATCATCGGAATTTTAATGTCGATAGTTGTGTCGATGCATCGATAAATCAAAAGGATTTTTTATAAAGCTTGCTAGATAGTTTATGTCCATGTTCGATGCAATTAATACGGCATCGATATTATCGATATTTGAATATCAATTCTATCGAGTGACCCCCGATCATAGATAAATCATCATGAAATATTTTGTTGGAGAACTCGGCGCCCAAGACTGAAAAAGGCCAAGCTATATGTCCTAGAGGGG
Source organism: Magnolia changhungtana (assembly GCA_030180095.1). Lineage (NCBI taxonomy): Eukaryota > Viridiplantae > Streptophyta > Magnoliopsida > Magnoliales > Magnoliaceae > Magnolia > Magnolia changhungtana. Next base: position 2,312,734 of record JASAUF010000524.1, on the reverse strand, counting down.
GGTGAATAGGACTATGCCAAATTTAAAATAAAATCAGCGGAAATAAAGTAAACCAATATCCTTACAATATGAATCAATTCACAATGCTAAATTTTAAATCACCTTGATAAATAAGTATTGAGATATTGATACAAATTCAGTTCTAAGGACAACCTTATTTCTAGAACCTCTTTTGGATCAATGACTCAATTTTAATATAAGTAAATGAAATAGCTAGGAATTGAAATTAAATGCAGAAGTATAGATCTAAATTATTACAACAATCCCCACACTTGCTTGAAATGTAAATAGTTACAACATTCACATCCACTTGTACATTCCACACAATCGAATGATAAAAGATATGAAAATTAAGCAAGCATTCAATCCACAAGGCAAAGAGTTATAGTGGTTCGCTTGTACACCAACTGCTTTTTCAACAACCCACACAAAAAGTATCTCCACTCTAATATCCTCACACAGGGGATATTAGCGTTCACTATCAAATAGGTTTTCACAGTTCACCAAAAACCTATACAATTGTGTCTTTTTCACTTGGGCTTACACAATTCAAAAACCCTCTTTTCTCGAGTTTTCTGGTTTTCCTCGACAACCAATACAATGAGATTTTTCTCGGTTCAACCTCAAACAAAACCAGTACAATGAGATTTTTCTGGCTTAACCTCAAACAAAATCAAAAGTAAATAAATTTTATAGAATTGTAAAATACCTGGATTTCTCCTTTTCTTAGCAACCTAGAGACCAATCGGAGTAGATGATTGAATGTCAAAGTTCAATTTCTAATACTCTCATTCATAAGGTTCTAAATTCTAATAGATTTTAGATTTAACTTGTTGGGCGTAGCTATATTTGATTTTGATTCCAAGAAGAAGGAATAAGATAATTCCTCTTTTCAAATAAGATTAGAATATAGAAACAAAATCAAATTAAATAAGCTAGCAAAAAGGAATATTAAATAAGCACAATGTAGCTTAAAATAAACACAGACTTATCTCAGAGTGATCACTTGAAAATTCTTGAATTGAATAGAGTTGAAGTGTGAAAACTCTGAATTTCGTGTTCAATTTGTAGAAGCAAAAAATCGTTCCTACGACTGGTCTTAGAAACCTACGACTGGTCGTAGCTCTAACAGATTTTTGAAATATTAAGCGCGATCATTGAAAGTCGTTCCACGACTGGTCGTGAGTAGCCTACGACTGGTCGTGGGTCACCTACGACTGGTCGTAGATCCTTACGGCCCGGTCGTAGGACCATAGATTACGTTCTTTGGACTTTGAGTCGTAGCTCCACGACTGGTCGTGGACGAGTCGAAGCCACACCTACGACCGGTCGAAGGACCTCCAGGACTGGTTGTGGGCGTACCAAAAATTCCATAAAATCTTCAACTACTTAGACCGGTTGTGGAATTTCTTGGGGTCGAACCAATGCCAGACTCGGCCCAGTCGAACAAGAGCTAGGATGGTCGTAGAATAGACCAAACTTATGTAAAATAAATATTTGATTTATGTATCCAAAGTGACCTACTTAAAGGGTCAACCTAAGGTCATTCAAACCTCGAATCATGTCGTATGGACACTGAACTTCAACCATTCAACGAATGTAGATTGTTTGAACCATATCGCTTGAGATCTTGAACTTGTTGTAGCTTCAAACTTGAGATCTTCATCGGCATAACAACTACTTCATGCATTGCTTATTAGTCTTGAAGTCATGAGTTGTTTCTTAAGACTTGAACATCAACATTGTAGCTTCTTGAGACTTCAACATGTAGCTTCTTGAACTTCAATATGTAGCTTCTTGAAAAGTTCAACTTGTAGCTTCTTGAAGTGTTTATGCAGTGTCTTGAATTCATATAAATCATCATACAAGCACAAGACACAGATAGATGTTTTGACACATCAAAATTTGACAACCAAAGGAGTATGAGACCATAATACTTACAAAGACCGATATCATCGAAGGCCTTCCGATATCATCAAGGTTTGAATTTCGATGGTATCGAGGAGGCTTTGATATATCGATGCTTATATGATATTCTTAAGAAAAAATAGGGGCGCCGAAAATCTGTCTGTCGATATAATCGAGTCAACTTTGAAAGACTCGAGATTTGAATATCGATGATATCGATAGGTGTATCGATACATCGATAATTCCGTCCAGATGTGTATAAGGTTGTTGGACATATTTGGTACTCTTTTCGATGATATCGATGGAGCATCGAGGACTCGACAATGCAGGTCGATCATATCGAGATGTGTATCGATAAAATCGACAAGGCAAGAAAACTTAGAGAATTTTCCTATTTTGAAAACATTTTCTTATCCTAAAAACCCTATAATATTCTAACATTTTTTAAGGGTTTTAGTATACCTGGTGATTTGGAACAAGGGATGTGAGGCTCAGATTTACCTGTGGTGAGCTTGCACACATCCGGTTGAGGCAAACGCTTGAATTGATCTTCCTATCAGGCTCTGTAGTCTAACTGACTCAACACTCAAGCTAATTGACAAACCAGGGCACTTTCACAATCTTGAATATGTAGATGCGCTACATAAGACACAGATTTCAAGAGGTTTTGACACTATAAAATTTGACAATCATAGGAGCTAGAAAACATAGCACTTACAATCTCCCCCTTTATCAAATTAGTGACAAAACACACTTTATTAAAAATACGCATAATATGCTCAAATAAGAATCATGCACCAATTATCAATATAAACCTAGTTACAACCTGGTCAAAGAATCATGCACCGGTTATAAACAGGTCAAAATAATTTGTATTAGCATCAACTCCCCCAACAATACTACTCCCCCTTACCGGAAAAAAAAATGGAAGGTACCTATCCACAATCCACAATCCACATATCACAAGCATGATAAAATTCTCCCCCCTTTTGTCACAATATGACAAAGGAAAGAACTAATAAATGGAACAGGAAGTAGATCAATAAGGAATAATAAGAAGAGTAATGAGGAAGAAGAAAATATATGATCTAGATAATTAAGTTAACCAAAGTCATAAGCAAGTTAGAACATAACCAAAATACATGTTCAACCATGTTCAACCAAGATCAATCCCAAAAAAAAAAAATCCAAGTATCATAAGAGTTATTACAAACTACATAAAAAACTAATCAGAACCTGACGAAGGAGCAAGTATGGAAGGGTCAATCTGATGAAGTCCCTTGTTAATGCGCTTCAGATACTTGCGCATATATTTAATTGCATATCATGGGACACATTCATATTTTCTACCTTCTCCTCGAGTGAGTACAAATACGCATCAAAGTTAGATGGCTGATAGTCAGGATCATCTACTGAATTAGATTCGATCTCATAAAAAATGTCATCCATATTGATATCATCTGGAGGCAAATCACCTTCATCTGCATTTGCGGCATCAACTCCACCGGCACCCACATTGACTTGGCCAGATGCCTACCTCAAATTCATCTTGTTAATATTTGAGTTGTTGAATGGTAGATGATGAATTGAAGCTTCCCCAACATGCATGGCCACTAAACTATGGGTGGCCAACACAGTCATGAGATAGGCAAAAGGGATGTCACTATGTCCTAGATGGAGACAAAATTGAATGATGCAATTACAAATCAAGGAAGGAAGACATACAGATGTACCAGAGATGATGGAATGAAGAATGTGAACCATGAACATAGTGAGTTCGGTTTTGTTACCAGAACGAGGATATACATTCGAAATGAATATCCTATGAAGGAATTTGTATCTGGGTAACAAATACTTTGAAGCAAGCGCATTTCCATTAGTATTCCATTCCGCATCTATATGACATAAATCTCTAGTAAGCATACGTTTGTTAGTTTCAGATGGTTTAGCTACTAGAGTGCTAATGGGGATACCTTCATCATTGACAGGTAAATCCATTAAGCTAGAAATAAGATGCTTATCTACATCTATTGGACCTTCTCTAGATGAGATAGTGAATGTTAGATTTTCAGTCAAAAAATCGGTAATACATGCATACATAGCTTGCGCAATGGAGCAGTATGCCAGCCCACCCCAATGCAGTATGTTATCCCATCCTACAGACTGTAAGAGGGGAAGGATATCAAAAGGAGCTAGATGATCAACATTGACAGGTCATTCAACTATAACATTGTGCAATCTAATATCCCGTACATATGAGGGATCATCTTTGGGTGACCGAATGTGGCGCACTGTTATAGGAGTCGAACGGGATGTAGAGGGACTACGAGACCCTGTCTTTTTTGTTCTCCCTTCCATTTGTATCAAAGATAACAAGGAACCAAGAGATTATAAAAGAAGTAGAGAGGGTTTTCACTAAATCAGATTTTTAAGAAGAAAACCCCAAAAAACAACTATGAATCACGAAATAAACAATACCAATGATGAAAAGGGAGTGCTAGGAACTTGAATCTACAAGGAAAACTAAAATAAAGCACTAACCTTGAAAAAATAGGAGATGGGTTCGACCGATCGACTTAGGAGCCATTGGAGAAGAAGCCCAAAATGAGAAAAAAGTGATTTTTGCCCAAATAAAGCACCAACCCATGCTACACAGCTGGTCGAGTATATGCTCGACCGATCGTGCCATGACTGGTCGAGTATGTACTCGACTGGTCATACACAGCCCAAAATATGCATTTTTCATAAATTTTAAATTTTAATCATTTAAAATAACAAATATATACATTATGATACAGAAATGCATGAATAATCAATTCAAATTACACATACCAAGATCAAATTTCAATTTAGAAAACCTACTTTTGTCGAGCGGTTTTGTGAATATGTCAGTAAGTTGAATCTCGATCGGAATGTATTCCAAAGAAATTGTCTTATCTTCCACTAATTCACGAATGTAGTGATATCTAATGTCAATATGCTTAGTTTGTGAATGCTGGATTGGATTTTTAGAGATATTAATTGTGCTTGAATTATCACAATATAAAACCATAGTATCTTGTGCAATTCCGTAATCGCTTAACATTCTTTTCGTCCACATAAGCTTAGTACATGCATTACCTACTACAATGTATTCAGCCTCAGCAGTTGAGAGCAATACGGAACTTTGTTTCTTACTTAACCATGAAACTAAACAGTTCCTTACATAGAAACAACCACCACTGGTTAATTTTCCATCATCAATATTACCAGCCCAATCAGCATTTGTGTAACCAGCTAATTGCACACTAGTATCATGTGGATACTAAAGACCCAGACTTGCTGAACTTGCGACATATCGCATAATCCGCTTAACAACAATTAAATGTGACTCTTTAGGGTCAGATTGATAACTAGCACAAATTCTTACACTAAATGCAATATCAGGTCGGCTTGCAGTTAAATTTGCAGTTAAATACAGCAAAGTACCTATAATATTGCGATACAATTTAGGATCCACACTCTTACTTGTAAAGTCCTTCGAGAGTTTTAAGGAAGTACTCATAAGAGTATCAAAATTTTTCCCATTCTCAAATCTGAACTTTTTAACTAAGTTCAGAGCATATTTGGTTTGATAGATAAAGAAACCATCATGTTGCTGTTTTACTTACAACCCTAAGAAATAATTCAATTCCCCAACCATGCTCATTTCGAACTTAGACTTCATAAGATCTGTAAACTCAACAGTCATGTTAGCACAGGTAGATCTATAAATAATATCATCAACATAAATTTGCACTATTAAAATGTGATGACTATGTTTCTTTACAAACAATGTCTTACCAACACTTCTCATTATAAATTTATGACTTAGTAAAAACTTAGTCAACTTTTCATACCATGCCCTGGGAGCTTGTTTCAAACCATAGAGTATCTTTTTGAGGTGGTAGACATGATTATCATTCTTAGGGTCTTCAAAACTCATTGGTTGTTCAACATACACTTCTTCATGCAAATCACTATTTAAGAAAGCACTTTTTACATCCATTTGATATATTTTGAACTTTCTAAAGCATGCAATGGATATAAATAGTCTAATTGATTCAAGATGAGCTATTGGGGCAAAGGTTTCATCATAATCGATGCCTTCAATTTGAGTGAACCCTTGTACAACCAACCTAGCCTTGTTCCTAATAATATTACGAAGTTCATCAGACTTATTTTTGAAAATCTATTTTGTTCTAATAATGTGTTTATCTTTAGGTCTAGGAATTAAGTACCAAACATCATTTCTAACAAATTGACTAAGCTCTTCTTGCATCGCAACAATCTAATTTTCGTCAGAAAGAGCTTCTTTGACGTTAGCCGGTTTTATCTGAGATGGAAGGCACACATAATTACACATATCCTCCAGTTGTTTACGAGTGCACACACCAGTGAGAGGGTTTCTAAGAATTTGATTAGTTGGATGATCTTTAACCGTCCTCAGTTCAATGTTCTGTTGACTTGATGAAGAGTCTGGTTTATTAATTATAAGAACTTCATCATTTTTTGAACTTGAGACATGTGTATTCAAGTGATCGTCAATAACCACATTAATGGAGTCTTGAATAACACCGGTCCTCTTATTAAGAACCTGATATGCTCAACTTTCAGAGCATACCCTAAAATTATCCCTTCATCACTTTTAGTGTCAAACTTATCCAGATTTTCTTAGTCACGTAAAATGTAGCATTTGTTACCAAAAACTCGAAAGTATTTGACAGTAGGCTTCTTATTAAACCATATTTCATAAGCCATTTTACCATTTGATTTGTTAGTATAAACGCGGTTAATTATATAACAAGCAGTATTTACAGCTTCGGCCCAAATATTTTTAAGGAGCTTTATACTATTTAACATTACATTAGCCATTTCTTGAAGCACTCGATTTTTTCTTTCTACTATATCATTTTGTTGTGTTATTTTGGGCGCTGACAATTCATGTGATATTCCCTGATCATTACAAAATTTTTCAAAACTGCCATTCTCAAATTCTGATCCATGATCACTATGTATCTTATAGACTTGAGAACCTTTTTCCGTTTGAATACGTTTAAGGATCCTTTTTTACTTCATCGAGAGTTTCTGATTTGTCCCTTAAGAAGACTACCCATGTATATCTGGTAAAATCATCAACAGTTACTAGTATGTATTTCTTGCCACCTTGATTCTCTGTTCGATCTGGTTGATCCAATAAGGTCCATGTGGAGAAGTTCGAGCGGTTTAGATGTGGCATTGGATTTTACCTTTTTGTGAATACTCCTAATTTGTTTGCCAATCTGGCATTCACCACATATCTGATCTATTTTCTATATTTTGGATAAGCCTCTTACTAACTCTATTTTGCTCAATCTATACAAGTTACGGTAGTGTACATGTTCAAGTTATTTATGCCATAACTCAGTCTCATCGGTATGGACCATGCAGCACGATAGATTAGATGAGCTAGAATCACTTACGATGTAGCAGTTTTCAATAGTTCTACGACCAGTTAATATTACAGAACCATTTTTATTTAAAATTTCACATCCTTGATTAGTAAATTTTACACTATGATTATTATCGCATATTTGAGAGATGCTTAATAAGTTATGTTTTAACCCTTCTACATATAAAATATTCACAAATAAAGGGACATTAAAGAGTTGAACCGTACCTTGGTCAACAATCCTGCATTTGCTACCATCACCAAATGTGACTGAACCATCAGTCATATCTTTAAGATTGGTGAACAGACCTTTGTTGCCTATCATGTGTCTGGAGCATGCATTGTCTAGGTACCATTTTGAATGACTTGTAGCTTTGAAAGTAGTGTGGGCAACCAAGAAAGTAACCTTAGGAACCCATTTCATTACCGTCTTAGGTTTAGGAGTATGATTGGTCTTCTTATATTTGTAGTTGTTATAAGACCGACCCATTGAGTTAGATTTCAAGAGCTCCTTAAGTAAATCAATAATTTTCTATGCTAAAGGATTATGATTATGATTTTTGTAGTTAATATGGTTACTTTTAGGTTTTAAGGTTTGAAAAGACTTAGCATTTTTAAAACGATTTTGATTCAGGCTTTTCCCTTTTGAGCTTGAAGACTCCCCTTTCACAAATCTAGGTGGAGTATTCTTATATTTAGGAGGAATACTTTTGTTGTAGCCCAATCCAGATCGATCGCCACATTTTCTAGATCCGGATAAGAGTTTTTCTAACTTAGGATCTCCTTGGGCATACTTCCATGTGTCTTTTAAACTCAAAAGTGAAGAGACTCTAAGTTTTACTTTTTCATTTTCATATTTTAAGTGTTTAACTTAGGAATTTTTTAAATCTAAGTTGCACTTAGTTTTTTCAAAATAATCTGAAATGTGGATTTTTCTAAAACAAGACTATCAAAATTTTCTTTAAGTTTAGAAAACTTTTCTTTTTGAAGTTTTATTTTTACCGCAATTTTACAACTTTCCTTGTATAGGGCATTATAAGCATCTTGAAAGACTTCTTCATTTTCATGATCACTATTCAGATTTTCTTCACTAGTTGAATCATCATTATCTGAAAAAGTGAACTTGGCTAGAGTCATAAGGGCTTTAACTTCATTAGCCGACTCGGTTTCAGAATCTTCTGACTTAGAAAAGGCCTCAGAGCAGGAAGATTCATCCCAAGTAGCCAACATACTTTTCTTTTTTGATTTGTCCTTTTTAGGACACTTGTTTGTTAGATGCCCATATTCATGGCAGTTGTAACATTAACTGTCTTTTAAAGATTTTCAAGTTTTAGATTTAGATATTTTCTTATCATTAGATTTTTGAAAATCAACCCTCTTTTTACTTTTGAAAATCTTATAAAACTTTTTAGCTAAAAGGGCCATATCATCTTCAGAATTTTCTAACTCTGAATTACTACATTTTCTTGAGAAAAACATTTAGAAGATTTAAGGGTGATTGATTTACCTTTGGGAGCTTTAAAAGTTAACTCATAAGTCTGTAATGAGCCAACTAATTCTTCTACCCTCATATTATTCATATCACAAAGTTCTTGGATCGCATTCACCTTTGAATTGAATTGTTCAGGTAGTGAGTGTAATATCTTTGAACAGACTTTACTTTCTGAGATTTTATCACCGAGACCCCACATAAAGTTGATAATGCCATTCAATCTACTATAAAAGTTCATGAAAGTTTCACTTTCTTCCATACGTGTTTTCTCAAATTTGGTTGTGAGAATTTGGACTTTAGATTTCTTGACAGTTGTTGTTCTCTCGTGTGTCATTTCTAAAATAACCTAGGCTTGCTTTGCAGTATCACATGATATAATTCTTTTGAATTCATTCGGTAATAGTGCGCAAGTGATTACATTTAGTGCTTTTGCATTGGCACTACTCTCACTTTTCTAAAGAGTGGACCAAGAGAAATAAGGTGTAACTCTCATAGTTTTGGATCCATCGATACCAGTCACTTCAGTGGTAGGAGGGGTCCAATCAGTCACTGTGGCTTACAGACGCTCTCATCCATGGATTTTAAGAAAATTATCATCCTGGCTTTCCAATAGGCATAATTGGAGTCATCAAATGGTGGAGGCCTAGTGACTGAAAGGCTATCAAAATTTGACATCTCAAATAGCTCAGATCAATTAGCTCAAGAAATTAATCTAAAAGAAATAATAATTAAAACAAGCTATTAGGCTCTGATAACACTTGAAAAGGCCGAGCTAAGAGTCTTAGAGGTGGGGAGGGGTTGAATAGGACTATGCCAAATTAAATAAATAAACTGCGGAATTAAATAAAGATAGCACATAAACAATCCACAATGCGAAAAAGCAAAACAACCTCAAAAATCTAGTATTGAGAGGTTGATACAAATTAACTTGGTTCTAAGGGAAACCTGACACCAAAAACCAAAGGTTTATGGCAGGACAACCTTACTAGAACGTTAGTGAGTATCAAAAACTCAAACAGAAGAGGATATAAAAGAAATAAATAGCAAAGGAAATAACTAAGCTATTACAACATTCCCACACTTGCATAAAAGAAATTACAACATTCTCCACAAATGTAAAAAGGAAAATTACAACATCCAAAAAATGAAAGAAATAATCAATCACCACAAGACCAGAAATTATAGTGGTTCGCTTGTGTGTACACCAATTGTTTAGAAAAACAGCTACACAACTACTCCACTGATAATATCCTCACATAGTGGATATTAGTGTTCACTATGAAAGTAGGTTTTTCAAGGTTCAACTAAAACCCTCACAATTATGTCTTTCAAGTGGGCTTACATAATTAAAAAAAACCCACACTGAGTTTTCTGGACCACCTCAGACAAACCAAAATAAAGAGATTTTTCTGTCACAATCTCAATGAAACCAAAAGAATAAATTTTACAAAACTGTAAAATACTTATCTGGATATTATCCTTTTGTTGCAGCCCGAAAGAACCAATTCGGAGTAGAAGTTCAACGTAGATGTTCAATGTTTACACTCATATATGAATAGGTTCTAAGTTCTAAATTGATTTTAAATTAAATCACTTTGGGCTAGCTTGATTTGATTTTGATTTCAAGAAATGGGAATATATTAATCCCTCTTTCAAATAAAATTGGAATGCAGAATACAAAATTAAATGCAAAAAGCTAATTAAAGAGAATATAAAATAAGAACTAAATAGCTTAAGAATATCACTAACTTATCTCTCAGAGTGTGAATTGATTTTGCTTGAATTGGATACCAAACTCTGAAATTCGTGTTCTATTTATAAGTGCAGAAATCACATCTTCGACTAGTCCTGAGGTAGCCACGACTGGTCGTATGACCAACAAATTTTTAAAATTTTGAGCGTGATAAGATCAGACCGTTCCACGACTGGTCGAAGGACCTGCTCGATCGGTCGAGCGGCCTCCACGACTGGTCGAGTCCTGTCCACGACTGGTCGTGCGGTACTCAATTTAGTCGATGGACTTTGAGTCAAGCCTATAGGACTGGTCGAACACGGGTCGAGCACTATTCACACGACCGGTCGAGCAGTCTCTAAGACTCATTGTGGCTCTAACAAAAAATTTTGAAAAATATAAACAAACTTAGGACTGGTCAAGGATTTCTTGGACTGGTCGAGCCAGTGCTAAGACTAGTCGAACATAGCCTAGGACTAGTCGAAAAACAGATTATGCACTTATAAAATGAGCCAATTGAATTATGTATTCAAAATGACCTACCTTAAGGTCAATCTAGGGTCTTTCATACCTTGTTAGTGATGTATGAACATTGAGTCTTCTCTTACTTCAGTTGATAGTCGTTCTTTGAAGTTCATGAAGCTTGAGATCCTGACATATGATGAAGCTTGAACTTGAGACGTTTGAAGCTTGAATATGACTAACATTGAAGCTTGAGCTTGTAGTTCAAAGTAAAGAACTTTGTCTCGACTTGGATGAAGCTTTGAAAACTTGAACTATTGAAGCTTGAAAGATTGAATTCACACTTGGTGTTGTACTTGACATGAAGATGTAATCTTGCACTTGAAGTTCTTGAGGTAAAGACCTTTATTCTTGTACATGAGAAGCACAGTCTTGAATATGTAGATGCGTTACACAAGACATAGATTCCAAGAGGTTTTGGCACTATAAAATTTGACAATCATAGGAGCTTAAAAATATAGCAGTTACACACGTCATCCACCTGTTTTGCATCCACGTTGTCCATTTGTGCGACCCATTGATGTGGCCCACTTATTGTATATGAGGCCCAATGGTGTGGCTCATTGATGCGGCCCACTTGTTGTATTTGAGGCCCATGAGTTACGGCCCATTGTGATGATCTGAGGCCCATGGGTTGTGGCCCATTGAGATGTATTAATGGCCCAGGTGCAGGGCCCATCTGTTGTGTATTGAAGGCCCATTGTGTTGTGTCAAGCCCATGTGATGTAGCTAGTTAATGTGTATTAAGCCCATTAGATACGAGGCACGATGTGATGTATTTGAGGCCCGTGTGATGAGGCCCATGAGCAGGGCCCACCTATTTTGTATATGAGGTCCATTGGTGCGGCCCATTGATGCGGCCCACTTGTTGTATTTGAGGCCCATGGGCTGCAGCCCATCAAGATGCGTATTAGGCCCATGAGATGTGGCCCACTATGACGTGTATTGGGGTCAGGTGATGCAACCCAATGTGATGCATATGTGGCCCATAAGTGAGGCCCATTGTGATGTATATTAGGCCCTTGTGTGAGGCCATGGGCCCACTTTACGTTTGGCTCTATATGGGTCACTCGTTGGGAGCAATGTTGGTTAAATGTCCACATTGATGGGCAATGATTGTTAGATGTCCTCATTGTGACCTTCCCTTAGGCCCTTTATTATATCGATTACCGAGGTCGATTCCGATTATCAAGACTAATTCTGATTATCGAGCCCAATTTCGATTATCGAGGCCAATTTCGATTGTCGAGGCCGATTGTATAGGTCGATTATCGATGCCGGTTGTCGATACCGATTATGAGTATAGCATCATGATACATGCCCAGACGCGTCATCTGCATGTTTGTTATAAGATGTGGTTGACCATTACATATGTCATTGGGCAGATTGTTATGAAACTCCCTGATAGGTAGAGTTATCCCACATGAGTGCACGTTATACGCAGGATTGATGCATGATTGGACTGTGTGACTCATGCATCTCGCATTGTGTGATTATGATTACCGTATGCCCTAGCGACATCAGGGTCGTAGCCTCCACAGGCATATCGTGAATGACTATATGGGACACCGAAAATCTGTTACTAGCATCGGGCTACCATAATTGGCCCTAGGTGAAAATTCCTAAACTTTCGAGGCCAGGAGACACCCCAATGTCGAGACCGAGTGAATATATATGAGCGCATAAGGGCCTTATACCAGTAGGCCGCGTCTCCCACTGTGTCGTGGTCGGTTGGGAGGGGGTCTGACCTTATCCGCCTGAGTGAGGGGGCATTATCTAGGTTAAATTTGACCAGCTTGAGGAATGAGTTCCCTATCGATGAGCCGGACCCGATATTGGCAGGCGAATAGTGAGGTCCCTTCCACTTACCTAGTTGTGCACTCAGATAGGGGCGGCAAGCTGGCGTAGAATGTACTAGATCCCGGTGATTTTTCCATAGAGGAACTATACTAATATGTGGACTTATTGAGTAGGAGCTGTATACTCATTCATTCATTCATTCACTATCCACTTGGGCTGGTGGTGCGTAACTATTTATTATGTGTACCTTCGCAATGGCTAGGATTTTGTTTTGGGCGTGCGACTAACCTGAGATCAGGAGTTTACCACATTGAGTCTAACTATCCAAATTTAGGTATGGGACTGATTTGGATAGAAGTCCTTTATGGTGGACCCCGTAGCCTACGATACTATGTACTATCATCCCGACTTCACACTCTAGCTTGGTCATTTCATTCGCACCACATATTGCACATTCCGGTATGCGTAGACTCATCGAGATTTGTATACTGTATTGTATCCTTGGCATATAATATTTGACTTCTTACGTTCTTGCATCGTATAGCCTTGGTACAGTTGATTGTATTCGTGGACTTGTCAGTGTTTCTGCTTACTCTAATTACTCTCATATTACTTACTTGGCACTTACTTTATGCACACACTTTCACCACCCATTAAGCTTTCTATAAGCTTATGCACGATAGATGCGTGCATGTGGCGTTAGGTTGCAGTAGCGTTAAATTTAGAGCATGCAACGGACCTCTAGAGCTTTGATTTTTGATATATGTATTTCCCTTTCAGCATTGTATTCAAAATGATTATATTAGTGGATATGTGATGATGATGTTGCCTTTGTGATTTGGGTAAACTTGTGGTTATGCTTCTTGCGAAATAAATGTACGTTGGAAAATCCCCCTTATAGGATCCCAGGATCGGAATCTAGCATATGGGTGCTGGGAACCGAGAATGGGGTACTACGGATGTTATCGGCACCAGATTCGGTGATCGGGATTCCTGTGATTCTGATCTCCAGGTTTGGGCCATGGCAATTAGTGTTGAGACCATTATCTCAGCCCTTAAGTCGAAGGCGATGAGAAAAAAAAAAGTGATATGGGGTACTTATACAGATGCGTTGGTTACGAGGGTGATAACTTTTTAGCGGGACAATGGATCTTCACGATTGAGGTCCAAATCCAAGGACAGGGGCAAGGGGCAGGTGAAGTGATGGAATTGTCACATGACTGGGCACATGAAGAAGGATTGTAAGAATCCTAAGTCTAGAAAGGATAATTCCAAAAGTTCTTCTAGGAAAGCCAACACTGTGGAATCCAATGGGAAGACGAGTGATAGTGAGGTGTTGAATGCATCAAAATTCAGGTATTTCGATGATGAATAGATTCTGGATATGGAGGCTTCATATCACATGACCCCTCATAGGAGTTGATTCACTAGTTACAGTGAGTACGATGGTGGCCAGGTGTTTATGGGCGATGAGGTTGCCTGTAATGTGGTTGGTGTTGGATCGGTGCACACCGATATGTTTGTGGCATAAAATGTATATTGACTGAAGTGAGACATGTTCCTGATTTGAGGAAGTGTCTGATATCTATGGGTTCACTTAAGACACTAAGGTACAAATTTATTGGGTTTGATCGTGTCCATAAAGTTTCAAATGAGGCACTCATAGTCATGAAGGCTCAGAGGAATGAAAACCTTTACAGGTTGATCGGAATCAATTCATATGGTGGAGCCACATCGTCTGTCGCAGATTCGATATCTGTACGTATATGGCATGCCGCTTAGACCATGCGAGCGAGCAGGGCATAAATGTATTTTCTGGTCATTGTATTTTTTTATCATTGACAGGTTGAGTAGGGAGACTCGCTACCGAGGTGACGTCGCCAACTTCTATAGGCCCCACCATGATGTATGTTTTGTATCTACATCGTACATCCATTTGGAGAGATCATATTAGGTCATCATCCAAAGAATGAGTTAGATCTAAAGCTCCAGTGGACACACCACAGAAAATAGTGGGAAGAGTGATGCCCACCATTAAAAAGTTCTAACGGCCACAAAAGTTTCGATCAAGCTGATGTTTGTGTTTTCCCTTCTTTCATGTATGTGTTAACACATTAACAAGTTGGATCTCAAATAAACGTTATGGTGGACCTTTGGAAGGTTTCAACGGTGCTCTCTCCACTGTTTTCTATGGTGGGTCCACTCTAGCCTTAGATTTGCCTCATTCTTTGTATCATCAACGGTGTTTTCTCCACTGTTTTTTGTGGAGGGTCCACTCCAGCCTTAGATCTGCCTCGTTCTTTGTATCATGCCCTAAACTGGGAAACGGATTGGCTACTCCCCTGACACTGGCCAATGCTGGTGGTCGGTGCTCCGTAAGCCCCATCATGATGTATTTGTTTCATCCATGCCGTCCATATATTCTTAAAGATAATTTTACATTATTAGACAAAAAATAAGGTATATCCCAATCTCAAGTAGACCACATTACATGAAACAATGTTGAATGAGCGTTCGACCATTGAAAACATTTTGGGGGCCATAAAAGTTTCGGATCAAGCTGATTTTTGTTTTTTCCCTTCATGTGGGCTGTATGACCGAATCAACATATTGGATGTCAAATAAACAGTACAGTGGGCCTCAGGAGGATTTTAATGGTGGATATCCAATCACTATTGTTTTCATACGGTGTGCTCCACCCGAGATTTATATCTGCTCATTTTTCAGATCATGCTATAAAAAGATCCGTAAAAATGGATGAACGGAATGGATGAAATACATACATCATGTAGGGCTCGCAGAGCACCGACCACCCCCAATCCGTTTCCCCTGAAAAGGTCTCTGATAAATGTACGTCGAGTTTGATACAAAACATACATCATGGTGTGCCATGTAAGTTGGTGACGTCGCTTCAATAGTGAGCCTCGCTACTCAACCTGTAAACGCGTCCGGCAATAATTAGCAGGGACCACACATAAGCCACGTATAATAAATTCATGGTGAGTGCATTAATATCTCTGGATTATTTAGGTATGTTGGCAGTTGAATTAAGTAAAGATGTTGGCGAATATTTCCTCCCAGATTTCAGCGGTCCCCACATCTATGAGATCTAATACGCCAGCATCAGATGTGACGGAAAGGATTGGCTGCTACTCCTGCCATCAGCCAAAAGCTGGTGGTTGGTTCTTTGTGGGCCTCACCATGATGCATGTGTTTCATCCATTTCGTTCATTTGTTTTTCTCTATAATTTTAGGATACGAGACAAAAAAAATAAGGTATATCCCAATCTCAAGTGGACCACGTTATACGAAATAGTGTTAAATGAATATCGATAATTAAAAACTTTTTAGGGGTTATAAAAGTTTTGGATCAAGCTGATCTTTATTTTTTTCCTTCACCTAGGTCTGTATGACCTAATCAACTGTTTGGATGTCAAATAAACAGTACAGTGGGCCTAGGAGGATTTTAATGGTAGATATCCAATCACTATTGTTTTCCTGTGGTGTGGTCCACCTAAGATTTATATCCCTCAAATTTTTGGGATCAAACCATAAAATGATCAGTAAAAATGGATGAACCGCACGGATGAAACACATACATCATGATGGCCCACGGAGCGCTGACCATCAGCCATGGGGCTGATGGCAGGGGAGTACCCGTTCCATTTCCGATGTGGACAGCCTCTGCCGCTGCTCTCGCGTATACGTGTCAGTACTGCAGTAAACCTAATAATAGGCGCTTTTCTGCATTTTCTTCTAACCGCTGGGCTTCTGTGAGCTCAGCTCGGCTCGACGGTCAGAGCTAATCCCCAACATGACGATACAGTTTTTTTACCCTTATGCCCTGGTCCTCACCAACAAGTTTTTTTGTTTTTTTTTATTTTTTTATTTTTTTATTTTTTATTTTTTACACACGCACACACACCCCACACACGCACGCCGTATTGGAATTTCACCACCTATGGGTACTCGAACCCTTGACCCGGTGTTGAAACTCCCGAGAGTCTACCACCTAACTAAGAGTAAGGACCCACCTACACCACAAGTTATAACCAAGTCAAAAGATAATCAGACGTGTTAAGTATAGATAAGGTCCAACGTGTTATGGGTAAAAATTGACTGACTAAAGAGAAGAGCTCGGCTCAGATATCTCAATGGGACATGAGGTCAACTAGCACCGGTCATGACTAATGAGCTCCTCAATGGCTAAGGTGGAGATGTCGGCCAAAACCGGCTTGGCCTCGGCACCTCTGCTCGGCCTCGGAAGGTCAGCTCGGCCTTGGCAGCACAGCTCCGCCTCAACAGGTCACCCAGCCTCGGCAGGTCAACTCGGCTCGGCTGGTCGGTGCGGCTCGGCCTCAGTCAGCTCTGCTCAGCCAAATCAGTTAGGTACGAGATTCTCTCCCAGCAACACACGATAGGATTAACCACCCACGACGTGATTCTTGAGTAACTGCTGACATCCATCACTCTCTGACATCTCATGTAATGGCTGAAATTATGCCTGGAATTATGAACCATACTGTCCTATCTTCACTATAAATAAGAATCTCATCTACATTGGAAAGTACGCAATATCTCTCACCTGAAACCTACCCACATTACTTAGACCCAGATTCCTAGCATGACTTTGGCATCGGAGGGTCCCCTGCTCTAGCCAGGGTCTCCTTTGTCCTTCTCTTGTGCAGGCTTATAAGGCTCGGAGCTCAGAATGAGTGAATCAGATTTTCGCATCAACATGTTTTGCACCGTCTGTGGAAAATGTAATAAAAGACCGTTCCTACTCTACCCAAAAACTGCAACGGCGAAAGTAAATAAGAAAGGTCTAAATGTCATCATTGTAGCCTAGCGAGAGCTCTTCCTGAAGCATTTGTTATGGCCAAGTCAGAGCTCTTCCTCGACAGCTTAGGTCGGCCTCGGTAAGTTAGCTTGGCCTCGGTAGGCTCGGCACTCACACTCGGCTCGGCCTCGGTCGGATCGGCTCGGCCAATTGATACCGGCTTTTATTCGGCGAGCGGGCTTGGCCTCATCAGGTCAACTCGACCTCAACAGGTCAGCTCAACTCGGTCCCGACATGTCAGCTCAGCTCACCCTCAGCAGGCTAGCTTGGCTTCGGCAGAGCAGCTCTGTCTCAACAGGTCTAGTCGACCTCGGTTAGTGCACCTCGCCCTCAGTTAGGTCAGCTCAGCCTCGACAGTTTAGCTTAACTTCGGCAGAGCAGCTCGGCCTCATCAGGCTAACTCGGTCTCAACAGGTCAGTTTAGCCTTGGCAGGTTAGTTCGGCCTCAGTCAGGTCAGCTCGGCCTGGACAGGTCAGCTCAGCTTGGACAGTTCAGCTTGGCCTCAACAGGTACGCTCAGTCTTTAAGGGTTAGCTCGACCTCGGCATATTAGTTCGACCTCGACATGTCAGCCTCAGCAGGCCACGTTAACTCGGCCTCAACAGGTCCGCTCGACCTCAACAGGTCAGCTTAACTCGGCCTCAACAGGTCAGCTCAGCCTCAGTCAACTCAACTCGGTCTCGACATGTCAACTCAGCTCACCCTCAGTAGGTCATCTTAGCCTCAGCAGAGCAGCTTGGCCTCAACAGGTTTGGTCAACCTCGGTCAGCGCAGCTCGGCCTCAGTCAGGTCGGCTCAGCCTCGACAGTTCAGCTTGGCTTCGACAGAGCAGCTCAGCCTCATCAGGTCAACTCGGCCTCAACAGGCCTACTCAGCCTCAATAGGTCAGTTCGACCTCGGCAGGTCAGCTCAGCCTTAATCAGGTCAACTCGGCATCAACAGTTCATCTTGGCATCAACAGGCCCGCTCATTCTTTAAGGGTTACCTTGGCCTCAACATGTCGGTTCGGCCTCGGCATGACAGCTCGGCCTCAGTCAGATCAACTCAGCCTCAACAGTTCAACTTGGCCTCAGCAAGTCGGCTTGGCCTCAACAGAGCAGCTCGACTTCAACAGGTCAACTCGACCTCAGTCAGCTTAGCTCGGCCTCGGCAGCTCAGCTTGGCCTCAATAGGCCCCCTCAGCCTTGACAGGTCAGCTTGGCCTCAGTATGTCAGTTCGGCCTCAATCAAATCAGTTCGGCCTCGACAGTTCAGCTTGGCCTCAACAGCTCAGCTTGGCTTCAATAGACCCGCTCAGCCTTGACAGGTTAGCTCGGCCTCGGTATGTTAGTTCAGCCTTGGCATAACAGCTCGACCTCGGCAGGTCAGCTCAGCCTCGATAATTCAATTTGGCCTCAGCGGAGCAGCTCGGCCTCGGTCAGCTCAACTCGATCTCGACATGTCAGCTCAGCTCACCCTTAGTAGGCCGGCTTGGCCTCGTCAGAGCAGCTCGGCCTCAACAGGTCTGGTCGACCTCGGTCAGCGCAGCTCGGCCTTAGTCAAGTCAGATCAGCCTCGACAATTCATCTTGACCTTGGCAAAGCAACTCAGCCACATCAGGTCAACTCAGCCTCAACAGGTCAGTTCGACCTCGACAATTCAGCTTGGCCTTAACAGGCCCGCTCAGTCTTTAAGGGTTAGCTCGGCCTCGACAGTTCAACTTGGCCTCAGCAGACCAGCTTGGCCTCAACAGTGAAGCTTGACCTCGGTCAGCTTAGCTCAGCCTCGACAGCTCAGCTTGGCCTCAACAGGCCCGCTCGGCCTTGACAGGTCATCTCGACCTCGGCATTTCAGTTCGGCCTCGGCCAGATCAGCTCGACCTCGACAGTTCAGCTTGGCCTCGGCAGCTCAGATTTGCCTCAACAACCCCACTCAACCTTGATAGGTTAGGTCGGCCTTGGCATATCAGTTCGGCCTAGGCATGACAGCTTAGCCTCGACAGGTCAGCTCGGCCTCAGTGAGGTCAGCTCGGCCTCGACAGTTCAATTTGGCCTCGGTGAAGCAGCTCGGCCTCATTAGGTCAACTCAACTCGATCTCAACAGGTCCACTCAACCTCGGTAGCTCTGCCTAACCTTGGTCAGCCTAGCTCGGTCCTGGTTAGCTCATGTAACATCCCGAAAATCGAGGGTCGAGTACTAACTCAACTCTCGAGTTCCAGAACATCACTTATGCAACAAAATGAATGATGATTGAATGTTGACTGTATTAGAGTAGTGAACATGAGTGAGATTAAGCCAAAACAGCATATCATACTCCAGAGACAGTTAAATTTGCAAGTGGAAGACTGTGATAGATAGATAAAATATATAAACTATGATGAGTCTCCAGAGTGTGATAACATTACCAAGTTAAATAATTACAAGTACAATCCTAAAATATACCCAATGTGTAAGGTCCTTTAGTCAATATCCCAGCAAGCCCCGTCGATCAGGACACGGCTCATAGGAAGCCGTCAGAAGACAACCAATACAAACAGGCATCGTAGTCATTGCAAAGGTTCGGCTCCGCTTCAGAAGTAGCGTCGCCATCTGAAATCAGACAATGTCTGGTGGATGTTCGAAACACCGCCCCGTAACGTGGGAGTGAGTAGCTAACTCAGTGGAACAATAAAGCATAGTTTAACATGTTATCGACTCAGTCAAGCAGTAATGATAAAGATAAAGCGGTAATCAAACACTCCTAACTACTCTTATTAATGCAAGTATGAATGACATGATGTATGCCCTCACCACACCCTCCTTCGTGCGACACCATCTCACGTTCATGGCATACTTTCTTCCCTCAGTGCTCCACATCTTCCAGGCACATGTAATGCATGGTGAGCATGATTACCGAGTTGTTATTAGTCCATTTCAAACAGTAGGATTGGGAAACTAAGGTACCTCCCTTGTATCATTCCCAAACATGATCCATTCTAGGGTCGTCAGTCCTAGTTAATATCAGACGATGGTGTGTTTTCTAAGTCACTGCAAAGGCTGTCAGGGTTGTTACGTACAAAAGTTACACTACTCCCCCATCACCTCTTAAACGATTCATCACTATACAGAAACAGGCCTAGTTCATACTCTATATACCGTGACAAACTCTAAGGATCACCGCGATTTCCGAGTATGCTCGAGGTCACTACAAAGGGCTGCCAGGGCTGTTGCTCGCATACGTTGCACCACTCCCCCATCACCTTATCAATGTAGGCCGACAGCACGAATATAGTGTCCCATACCACCATAATCGGCTCACGAGTCTGGTTGCTCACTGGTCACTACGGGGAGGCACGTGGCCCCAGCGTAGGCCGACAGCTCGACCACGGTGTCCCATACCACCATGCCCGACTCATGAGTCTTAGCGGATTGAGGTACCATGGTTAAAAGGGATTTCACTAGTAAGTTTGGTACCGTAGGTTCAAGCAGTAGCGACTAAATATGGTGAACATACATTAGACACATCGGGTTACTTGACGGGCCTAACTAGCTCGAGCGCACAATCAATTAGACGACATGAAGTGCATAAGCACTCGCTGTGGCCTAACCCCTGTCGCCAACTAACGTACGACTCGGGTTCGTCAAACACATCTTACGTGGCGACATGCAACTCAACCACGATCTCAAATCTGGTACCGATTGTCTGGACTATAGACATAGTCCCAAACTCAATTAATTCTCATCCATAGCATGTGGAGTAAAGCATGATAAACAAAGTAATTCAAGCATGCTAGTAGGCATGTTATAAGGCATGTTATAAAGCATGATATGAAGCATGTTGTAAAGCACTACATAAGTAGGAATACAAACACATATACTGCACAAGTAAGTAGTTTAAGTAAACAACCTCATGGAGGTAATCATACATGTCCCATCTCAACATCCTCCTAAAGCATCAACATCCCAACACTTATTCACTCAAGCATTTCCACATACACTTAACATGCACTATTTCAACATACATAGTGTATGTTAACAAACATGTATGAGGGCGAATCCTTTCGCCAAGCAAGTATTTTATGTACACATAATATATTTATACAACAATTAATCATGGCAAACACATCTCTAAAATATACATGTATACGGTACTTTTACAATACAGTATTTCTACATACATAGTGTATATTAGTAAAACATGTATTTAGCCGAATCCGTTCGCCAAATAAGTATTTTATCCATATATCGTATATCCATACAATAAATAATCATGTCAAACACATTTCCAAAAAATATACGTATACGGTATTTTCTACCAATACCTAGAATATGTAAAATTCCATATTCTACAACTTTAATAAAAACAGAAAATGGAAAGCACTTTGTACATGTGCAATTGCATGCAGATCATGAATCTATCATCATCTGACATTGAAAGCGTTGAAAACCATAACCTATACACCTAAAGTCTACACCTCGTGTCGTAGAATCGTAATGGAGTCGATAGGTTTGCTAAGCTTCCGTATTCGGCAGTTTGGCAACCTAGAGAACGAAATAAGTTAGCTATTTCATAACCAATAACCTATACAACCCTAAAACAGATTAGGGTTAGGGTTTCTTACCTAGAAATGGAGCTGGAATCGCCGGAAAAGTGATTAGAACGGAGCGGTGGAGCATGTATAGCAGCAGGGAAGAGTGGCAGGGAGATCCTCCCACAACTCCCACACTTTCTCTCTCTTTTCTCTCTCAAATCCAAATTCGTATGGCTGAAATGGGAGAGGGTTTAAGGTCCTTATATAGCCTAAAACTTCACCGAAATAGACCTAAGGTCAAGGTATACTTGGGTTATAGCCAAAGCGGAGCTATTTCAGCTCAACGGAGGACTTCTGGCGGGCCTCCTTGAGCCAAAGGTCGGACTTAAGCTCATTGACTATAGATGTAGGTTCTATTAAGTTTTCGTTCCAGTAGGGTTCTCAGATCAAGCGTGGCGGACCAGTTTCAGTTCGACGGTCAGTGGGTCTCGATCGGAGATTCCGAGTACATGTAAATGTGTATAAAAATTTTCCTGATCCGAGGGTGTAATTTGGTCAGATTTTGACGGTCTGGTTGCTTAATACTGATCCGCAAGCGACGAGTCTCAGATTACTATTCAAGATATTTATTTTGGAAAGAAAAAGTGTTTTCACATTCTCTCGCTCCGGACTCAAGCGAACGGCCGTGGGACACTGGCTGGATTTGATTTCCGATATGGTTGTCAAGCCCAACAAGGCGGTCCTAAGTCCTTAACCTCATATTATTCAGACTCACGATGTCGGTCTAGACCTGATACGGAGTTTCAATGCGTTCCCGAGAGCAGTCGGGTAATGAGTTTGATTCGAGATTTTAGGGTAACCTAGCGTCAATGATTCTACAAGTTTTGGGTCTTGCAGATCGTATTTAAAGCGATTCAAACGGATTTCGTAGCTAATCTAGTTTAGCACTTAGTTACTTTGTCTCATTTCTAAAGGATTTAGTCCTGTAAGATTTTTGTCTGAGGTGGTACTTAGTCCTTTGTAGTTTGTATATAAAGTGATCCAAGTTATACTACTTAGCTAGTTTAAGATAGTGTCTAGGGTGCAAGTACGTAGGAAAATTGAAAGAACAAGGTGGTGAAGGGTGAGATTTGTGAAGGAAATGGGTTCAAAGGCGGCTTTAGACTTTGGGATTCAGTTCTGACAAGTTAATGATGTGTTAGGAGCGACCCATTGCCTAAGGACGTCTAATCCCAGGTTGGCAAAAAATTCGGGATGTTACAATCTGCCCCCCTTAAAACAAAATTTTGTCCCCAAAATTGGCTAAGGGTAATAAAGAAAGATTTAATTATTTCTTTTGCCTTAGTTTTTTTTTTTTTTTTTTTTTTTGATTTCGAGTTTCTACGCGTAGTAGGGTATATACAAGCCTGGTTCATTTTAGTCTACCCCCCTTAAAACATATTTTTTTTTCCATTTCTCATACCCTAATGGTTTGCTACAATTTATTTCTTTACTTATCTGTAGTGTTGACGACAATTTCCACTAATTTAGAGTAAGGTAGTTGTCTTCATTGTTTGACCAGCACGGAGAGACAATTGTAGTGGGCTTGATCCCGATACATCGATCATCTACCGAGCTAAGGTAGAAAGCTCATCATATCCCTTCCGAATCCTAGTGGATCCTAGTCTTCTGCTCGTCAGCAGTGAGTCTGTTGGTAGTCGCACAGGATTGAGAATTGGGTCAAGCCGTGAATGTTTCGCAGTTGTATATTTCAGTAACTCCGTGGTACGATCACTCTAAAGACGCAGGGAATGTCCATCATTAAAAGGTTCAAATTGTCTATTTCTAGGGTTGCCTTTTGGCTCTTATTCTAAGAGAGTCCTCGGTATTATCTATGTCCAAGGAAATGGTGAATCAAATCTTACTAGATTATCCTAAAGCGGTTTCTCATAGTAGAACTTGCTAGGGCTTCTATAATGTTCGTATTCAACGAGCACAGTTTTGATCCTGGGCCAGTGGGGTAGGGTCCACCACGCTTCCGCTGCGCCACCCAGATTAAAGAGGTGTAATAGGTGACCTAACTAGATTGGGCTCATAATGTTCTACCCCCTTAAAACTTTATTTTCACCCTTAAGACTCAAGATTTATGTCCTGCTCCGTATATTGGAACAAGGTGTAATTTAGGACCTATCCTTGACATGAAATGGGGTGCGATCTCCCACTACGTTGGTCTTCTTTTCATCGATGATGTGTATTATGACATTGGTATCTATGGGTATCGAAAGGAGCTAAAAAGGATGGGTAATGTGGTTGATTTCAGGGGCAGGTGTGAGTTTGAGGCCAGATGCCTAAGTCTACCAATGGAGGACTATCATCACGGTCCCGACCTACCTTATGTACTCATGTCAAGCCTAACAGGCAGGCTATCTTTCTACGTTCATATGCACAATATGTATGTCATCATGGCATGTGATGTGGGACCTAATTCCTAACTGTTTGTTGCTCACTTGGAAAAATTCCTTAGCCTAAAAGGAAAAATCTCTATTGGCTATATATTCTTACACTTCTTGGTTATAAACTCTTGGTTGTAAGTGGTCGAGCCAACATGGAAGGAAAGTTGTGTAGTAGGTCTGAGTCGGATACATGGACCTCCTGCCTAGCCAGGACAGAAAATCATCGTATCAGTTCCTAATCCTAGTTGATCCCGACCTTCTGCTTGATCAGAGCATAGGATTCATTGGTCACTACCAGGATTGAGAATTCGATTCAAACTACGAATACCTCACTGATATATATCGTTTCTCTACTCCGTGTTCCCGGTTGCAATAAGTCCTCGAGAAGGTAATTCTAAGGGATGCATTGATTTGATCTAACACTAAATCCAAAGGATAGATCAGTTTCCTCTAAGCGTGACTAGTTTCTACGTCAAACAACTTTCTTAAAAGTTATTAAAGAAGCCTATGAGTATTAAGGGGATTCAACGAAAGAACGGGGTCTCGCTCCAACCTACTTAAGTCGACTAACTAAATCTATCTTTCAAGTATCTTAGCATAATGAATCCTTTACATTCTTTAGTGCCTAGTCGTAACGTATGAGTAGCGTAATCCCCTAGTTGTAATCCAAAGTCTATGCTTATACACTAGATGATTTTTACACCATTTTTAATAAAGGAAATTGTTTGTTTGTTTGTTTGTTTGGAATTGAGTTGCCCAAACTTGAATGTAGCTATGCTCAAGCACTTCACCTATGCTCAAACCAACTAAGGGGGCTCTAGAGTTCACGTTCTTAATTTGTCGGATTTCCTATACTGTCAGGTCTGTCGAAGCACCGCTCTAGGTCCAAAACTCCAAAGGTCTATTTGTCAAACAACCATTTACTCTAAAAGCTTAAGCTATCAAAGTGTGGTGGGTTAATGTATATCAAGGGACTTTATCACTTCAACACTATTCGGCCATGGTCTTAAGCCGTACTAAATGGGACTGCATTATTAATGCTACCTCGGGATTGGGAGTGGCATGGTTGGTAGGAGGGTGGGTGGGGATTAAAATTAATGATATAGGCTTTGGAAAATGAGCCTTGTATTGAAAAAGGGTGAGATGAGATTTCCAAATCCTAGGACAATGAATTTCTAAGTGAAATTTGAAAGGAAATCTCGGAATTTACTTTTAATTGCGTACATTCTAAACATGGTGTCGGAAGACATGGGATACACCCAATCTAGGGGCCATATCCCCCGCATACATTTATTATTATCCTGAGAAAGCGACCATACTAAGCTCGGACAGAGCCATGGAAAATGAGGATAAGGGGAAATGAGGGCTGGAGTTTTTGGTTCTCCATGGACTTGAGCCTCAACAGGGATTGTAAAGGCCCAAAAAGGTAGGGAATGAAGAAGGTAAAAGGGAGAAATGAGATAGGTTAGAAGGCTACACGATTTTGAGTCACAAATGGGGCATGTAAAAGCCCAAATGAGAGAGAACGGAGAGGGTAGGGGGTAGGGATGGCTGTGGATGGTATATATGGAAAGGTTGTGGTCGAAAATGAGAGATAAGACGATTGGAAGGGAGTTTGGAGAGAGAAACAGCAAGTTGGAGGGCTTGGAAGGGAGAAATGAGAAGTGGGGCTCCAACCGGAGAGAAATAGGGCCCCCCCCAAAAATTTCGCATGCACCAAACATCTCAGGGGGTCGGGCCGACCACGACCAGACCCGGCCCAACCCGAGCGGGCCAACCTGACCGCGGCGCGCCGCGGTTCCCCTTGCCCGACGCCTCGTCGCCACGGTGGAGTTGTGTCCTCCACCATCCCAAGGTGCCAAATGCACCCTGGGTCCACTTGTTCCCCCCCCCCTGGATGGTTGCGTGTGGCCCTCGACTCCGTTTCGAGTCGTTTCGGGTCAAATCGGAGGTATCTTGTAATCCGGAATGAGTTATCTGACGTATAATATATGATTTTGGGGTAGAACAAGCTAATGAAGCCAACCAACCCAGTTATGCTAGGGTTGTGCAGCTTAGAATTGCAAAAAACCTTGGATCAATGGTCATTTCCCTGTTTCAATTTCGTTTTGCTAAAAATAGTAGTTTTAGTTTAATTATTCTTCATCTGTTGGGCCTTAGGAGTTACGCTCATTGTGAAAAGAGCTTAGAATAATTAGGAGAACATTTTGGTGAAGCCAAATAGGACACTTATTATTCTTGGCCGAAAACTTTGCGCACTAGTAGACATCACCACCTTATGGTAAGTCGCGAATTCTAGGAGTTTTAGTTGTAGTTTGTTTCCAATTTCTTTCCCATTGCTTGGTATCCCTATTTAAAGGGTTGTGAACTCATTTTTAGTCATTCATTAATCAATTTTGGATTTATTAGAATTTATTTCTAGTTTCTGCTTTCTTTCCTCATGGATTCGAGAAGTCTCTGTGAGGTGTCCAGAGA
The DNA here is from genome assembly GCA_030180095.1 of Magnolia changhungtana. NCBI lineage: Eukaryota > Viridiplantae > Streptophyta > Magnoliopsida > Magnoliales > Magnoliaceae > Magnolia > Magnolia changhungtana. The sequence continues at coordinate 2,285,594 of JASAUF010000524.1, read as the reverse complement.
AGCTCCGAGGATTTAGAGTAGTTATCCTCATCACGCCTATCCTATATTCTACCAATTGTCAATGGTTGGGGTGAGGTGGATTGTAATCTAGACTCATTAATAGATGGCTAGGAATGTTTTAAGGTCGACTCATGTGACCAAGAGTTAATACAGACTCGATTTCGGCGTTTACTTTTAGCGAACTAGCTGTTGGACGGAACAGGGATGCCTAAGACTGTTTCTACATTCCGTCGCTCCCTCCTAAGTCAGAGTGCGTCATGTGACCATAACCCAGGTCCGGTTTAATCCAAATCATGCTCTAATACCATCTGTAACATCCCGAAAATCGAGGGTCGAGTAGTAACTCAACTCTCGAGTTCCAGAACATCACTTATGCAACAAAATGAATGATGATTGAATGTTGACTGTATTAGAGTAGTGAACATGAGTGAGATTAAGCCAAAACAGCATATCATACTCCAGAGACAGTTAAATTTGTAAGTGGAAGACTGTGATAGATAGATAAAATATATAAACTATGATGAGTCTCCAGAGTGTGATAACATTACCAGGTTAAATAATTACAAGTACAATCCTAAAATATACCCAATGTGTAAGGTCCTCTAGTCAATATCCCAGCAAGCCCCGTCGATCAGGACACGGCTCACAGGAAGCCGTCAGAAGACAACTAATATAAACAGGCATCGTAGTCATTGCAAAGGTTCGGCTTTGCCTCAGAAGTAGCGTCGCCATCTGAAATCAGACAATGTCTGGTGGGTGTTCTAAACACCGTCCCGTAACGTGGGAGTGAGTAGCTAACTCAGTGGAACAATAAAGCATAGTTAACATGTTATCGACTCAGTCAAGCAGTAATGATAAAGCAGTACAATCAAACACTCCTAACTACTCTTATTAATGCAAGTATGAATGACATGATGTATGCCCTCACCACACCCTCCCTCGTGCGACACCATCTCACGTTCGCGGCATGCTTTCTTCCCTCAGTGCTCCACATCTTCCAGGCACATGCAATGCATGGTGAGCATGATTACCGAGTTGTTATTAGTCCATTTCAAACAGCAGGATTGGGAAACTAAGGTACCTCCCTTGTATTATTCCCAAACATGATCCATTCTAGGGTCGTCAGTCCTAGTTAATATCAGACGATGGTGTGTTTTCTAGGTCACTGTAAAAGGCTACGCGTGGCATTACGCACAAAGGTTACACCACTCCCCATCACCTCTTAAACGATTCATCACTATACGTAAATAGCCTAGTTCATACTCTATATACCGCGACAAACTCTAAGGCTCACCGCGATTTTAGAGTATGCTCGAGGTCACTACAAAGGGCTACTGTGGTCATTGCTCGCATACGTTGCACCACTCCCCATCACCTTATCAATGTAGGCCGACAAAGATGAATATAGTGTCCCATACCACCATAATCGGCTCACGAGTCTGGTTGCTCACTGGTCACTACGGGGAGGCACGTGGCCACAGCGTAGGCCGACAGCTCGACCACGGTGTCCCATACCACCATGCCCGGCTCATGAGTCTTAGCGGATCGAGGTACCATGGTTAAAAGGGATTTCACTGGTAAGTTTGGTACCCTAGGTTCAAGCAGTAGCGACCAAACATGGTGAACATACATTAGACACATCGGGTTACTTGACGGGCCTGACTAGCTCGAGCGCACAATCAATTAGATGACATGAAGTGCATAAGCACTTCGCGTGGCCTAACCACTGTCGCCAACTGACGTACGACTCGGGTTCGTCAAACACATCTTACGTGGCGACATGAAACTCAACCACGATCTCAAATCTGGTACCGATTGTCTGGACTATAGACATAGTCCCAAACTCAATTAATTCTCATCCATAGCATGTGGAGTAAAGCATGATAAATAAAGTAATTCAAGCATGCTAGTAGGCATGTTATAAGGCATGTTATAAAGCATGATATGAAGCATGTTGTAAAGCACTACATAAGTAGGAATACAAACACATATACTGCACAAGTAAGCAGTTTAAGTAAACAACCTCATGGAGGTAATCATACATGTCTCTAAGGTAGTTGAGAATCCCATCTCAACATCCTCCTAAAGCATCAACATCCCAACACTTATTCACTCAAGCATTTCCACAAACACTTAACATGCACTATTTCAACATACATAGTGTATGTTAACAAACATGTATGAGGGCGAATCCTTTCGCCAAGCAAGTATTTTATGTACACATAATATATTTATACAACAATTAATCATGGCAAACACATCTTTAAAATATACATGTATACGGTACTTTAACAATACAGTATTTCTACATACATAGTGTATATTAGTAAAACATGTATTTAGGCGAATCCTTTCGCCAAATAAGTATTTTATCCATATATCATATATCCATACAACAAATAATCATGTCAAACACATTTCCAAAAAATATACGTATACGGTATTTTCTACGAATACCTAGAATATGTAAAATTCTATATTCTAAAACTTTAATCGAAACAGAAAAACGGAAAGTACTTTGTACATGTGCAATTGCATGAAGATCATGAATCTATCATTATCTGACATTGAAAGCATTGAAAATCATAACCTATATACCTAAAGTCTGCACCTCGTGTCGTAGAATTGTAACAGAGTCAATAGGTTTGCTAAGCTTCCATATTCAGCAGTTTGGCAACCTAGAGAACGAAATAGGTTAGCTATTTCATAACCAATAACCTATACAACCCTAAAACAGATTAGGGTTAGGGTTTCTTACCTAGAAACGGAGCTGGAATCACCGCGAAAGTGATTAGAACAGAGCGGTGGAGCATGTATAACAGCAGGGAAGAGTGGCAGGGAGATCCTCCCACAACTCCCACACTTTCTCTCTCTTTTCTCTCTCTCAAATCCAAATTCGTATGGCTGAAATGGGAGAGGGTTTAAGGTCCTTATATAGCCTAAAACTTCACCGAAATAGACCTAAGGTCAAGGTATACTTGGGTTATAGCCAAAGCGGAGCTGTTTCAGCTCAACGGAGGACTTCTGGCGGGCCTCCTTGAGCCAAAGGTCGGACTTAAGCTCACTGACTATAGATGTAGGTTCTATTAAGTTTTCGTTCCAGTAGGGTTCTCAGATCAAGCGTGGCGGACCAGTTTCAGTTCGACGGTCAGTGGGTCTCGATCGGAGATTCCGAGTACATGTAAATGTGTATGAAATTTTTCCTGATCCGAGGGTGTAATTTGGTCAGATTCTGACGGTCTGGTTGCTTAATACTGATCCGCAAGCGACGAGTCTCAGATTACTATTCAAGATATTTATTTTGGAAAGAAAAAAGTGTTTTCACACTCTCTCTCTCTGGACTCAAGCGAACGGCCTTGGGACACTGGCTGGATTTGATTTCCGAGATGGTTATCAGGCCCAACGAGGCGGTCCTAAGTCCTTAACCTCATATTATTCAGACTCACGATGTGCGGTCTAGACCTGATACGGAGTTTCAATGCATTCCCGGGAGCAGTTGAGTAATGAGTTTGATTCGAGATTTTAGGGTAACCTAGCGTCAATGATTCTACAAGTTTTGGGTCTTGCAGATCGTATTTAAAGCGATTCAAACGGATTTCGTAGCTAATCTAGTTTAGCACTTAGTTACTTTGTCTCATTTCTAAAGGATTTAGTCTTGTAAGATTTTTGTCTGAGGTGGTACTTAGTCCTTTGTAGTTTGTATATAAAGTGATCCAAGTTATACTACTTAACTAGTTTAAGATAGTGTTTAGGGTGCAAGTACTTAGGAAAATTAAAAGAACAAGGTGGTGAAGGGTGAGATTTGTGAAGGAAATGGGTTCAAAGGCGGCTTTAGACTTTGGGATTCAGTTCTGACAAGTTAATGAGGTGTTAGGAGCGACCCATTGCCTAAGGACGTCTAATCCCAGGTTGGCAAAAAATCCGGGATGTTACAGCTCAGCTCGGCCTCGGTCAGGTCAACTCGGCCTCAATAGCTAACCTCAACAATAAGGCTCATCGGCCAACTCCGACCTCGACATCAAATACTGAGCGACATATTGACTCGAAGACATGGGGGCCCCTTATCCCACCCATGGGATGCTAAATGCATGAAGGTCTACTACTCCCGGGGACTCAAGAGGCCCTTTGACCAGGAGCGCGTCGACTGACAAACCTACTCGACAAGGGTGACCTCACTTTTTAAAAGAGAAAAAGTCATCTACCATGAATTCTACTATGGAAGAGATTCCCAAGATTGGGAAGAAAATCTCTTTTTCTACAATCTGAGCTACACGAACTACTGAGGACTTCTCTTAGTGTAAGGGAAGAACAGTCCTCAACAGTCGTCCGACCCTTAAAGAAGAGGTCGGACCACTAATCGGTAATGCTACTTGAATCGCGCGATCTACAATGAGGATCTCTTAGTGCAAGAGAAAATAATCCTCCTAAGTAAACTACTTGACTCCTCATAAAGGGGTCATTGCAGCCAACCCATCAGTTCAACAAAAGCAAATGACAAGATCAACTGAGAAGGAAGAGCTCACTCTAACGCTCCTACTCGACTAAAATGTCTGACCTCAACAAAATCAACTTACTTTCCAAGCCCGCTACGCAAGCTCGAAAGTAAGAGGCTTACTGTTATGGGTAAAAATGGACTGACTAAAGAGAAGAGGTTAGCTCGGACATCTCAGCAGGACATGAGGTTGGCCAACACCGGTCATGACTAATGAACTCCTCAATGGTCAAGGTAGAGATGTTGGTTAAAACCAGCTCGGCCTCGACAAGTTAGCTCGGCCTTGGCAGTACAGCTCCGCCTCAACAGGTCTACTCGGCCTCGGCAGGTTAGCTCAGCCTCGGTAGTTCAGCTCGGCTCGGCTGGTTAGTGTGGCTCGGCCTCGATCAGCTCGGCTAAGCCAGATCAGTTAGGTACGAGATTCTTTCCCAGTAACACAAGATAGGAATAACCACCCACGATGTGATTCTTACGTAACTATTGGCATACATCACTCCCTGACATCTCATGTAATGGCTGAAATTGTGCCTGGAATTACGGACCACATTGTACTATCTTCACTATAAATAAGAGTCCTATCTACATTGGAAGGTACGCAATATCTCTCACTCGAAACCTACCCACATTACTTAGACCTAGATTCCTAGCCTGACTTTGGCATCGGATGGTCCCCTGCTCTAGCTAGGATCTCCTTTGTCCTTCTCTTGTGCAGGCTTATAGGGCTCAAAGTGAGGGTTCGGAGTGACTTCTCGGAGCTCGGCGAGGGTGAACCAGATTTTTGCATCAACACAACCCATTCAATACTTTGGTTTAATCATGAGAATCACCTTATGTAAAATTTAGTAATATTCAATTATTGAGAGGACCATATTTGTATTTTGCTATTGATCAATGAACAAACCTTTTATTTACGCATACAGACAAAGCTGCTCTCCCCTTCACCCTGCATGGACTAGGCTAGGCTGTGATAATTGTGCATTGTGGAGCCTAATCTTGAAAGGAATTTATGCATTTGCTACACATGTATTTATACAGATAAAGAAGTTGGCCCCCTTCTACCTCGGTCTGTCACAAGGTCTACCAAGTTGTATGCCAAAAGTGAACCTAAGCCAGCAGCCATGATACGCTAAAAGAAATAGGTCCGAGCCCAGTGCATGATGAATATGGATGGTCAAAGCGTTTGCAGAAAGTTTTTGGGGAACAAAGCTAGGTGGGGCATTGTGAGAAATCCACCCTGATTCATCTGTTTTGTCAGCTCATTTTAATGCATTAGGCGTAAATTAGGCAGATCCAAAACTTTAGTATGCTACATGAAAAGTGTTGGGGGGAATTGTAACACCCCAGATTTTTGTCAACTTGGAATTAAACGTACTTAGGCAATGGGTCGATCCTAACACCTTAATTACTTCTCAAAAACTCAATCCCAAAGTCCAAAATCCCTTTTTAACCCATTTCCTTTAAAATCTCACCTTTCACCACCTTATTCTTCAAATTTTTCTAAGGACTTTCATATTAGACACGAATCTTAAAATTTAGGTGATGAAGAACAATACAAAAACTAAAAATTACTATGAATAGTAAATAAATAAATAAAATGAGTTTTTAGCTATTAACCTTTTGGAATCTCATGGAATAAGTAGGCTAGTTGGATAGACCAGCTTCTCCTACCCCAAAAACATATATTTCAAGTCGAATAACTCATTCTGGTGTGCAAAATATACCCATTTCAAATATTGTGTGGCAAAACCATCCCAAATAGTCCAACGACCGGCGAGCCCCTCGTCCGTACAGCGGGCCGGAGCGGGCCTGGCGGCCCGTTTTCTGAAATTTTTTTACATTTTTCGTCCAAATTTGAAAAATCATATCTCCCTCGTTATAACTCCGATTTAGGTGATTCAAAAGTCAGATTGAAGCTTGATAAGTATAGTTTTATATAAAAATAATTAAAATATATAATAAAATATTTAATATAGTTAAAAATAGGTCATTGTGACAACTGTCTGAAAATCATCAGTTTGGACAGCTGCCGCTTCTAGAATTTTTAGAATTTTTCTATTGCACAAAATCTAATGAAATTTGGTAGAGATAGAGTAAACTTGATGAAGAACTACTAAAAAAATAATTAAAATAATATACTAATTAAAAGTGCCAGAAAAGGGGCGTAGAACTGCCCTAGGACCATATTCTGTCGTAATTAGGGCATAATTTAGTTAAGTACTAAACTGAATACTCAGTAGAATTAGCTTGAACCACTTTAAATACGAACTGTAAGACCCAAAATGAGTAGAATCATCGACGCTACGTTATCCTATAATCTAGGATCAATCTCATTACCCAGTTGCTCTCGGGAGTACACCGAAACTTCGTATCAAACCTGGACCGCACCTCGAAAGTCCGATTACCGCAAAACTGAACAATTATGACCGCCTTGTTGGACTTGACAACCATCTTGGAAATCAAGTCCTGACCGTGTTTAGAAATGCACAACTTCAGCCCGGAGAGAAGTGTGTGAGAAACGTGAATATATTTAGAAATGAAATCCGAATTTAAGCAATCTGAGTCGTGTCACTTGTGGGCCAAATATAAGGATTCAGACCATCAGAATCTGACCTAAATACACCTTTGGATCAGGAGAAATTTCTCACACATGTCAGTGTACTTGTGGCCCTGATCGAGTACCGGTGACCGTTGAATTGAAACTAGTCCGCCACGGTCAATCTGTAAATCCGATCGGACCAAAAACTTAGCTCGACATAGATCCAATGCCAGGGAACTTAAGTCCGACCACACGCAGAAAGGGGCCTCCAGAAGTGCTCCGTTGGATTGAAACGACCCCCATTTGGCTATAACCTAAGTATACCATGGCCCTGAGGTCATTCTCATCACTTCTAGGCCTATATAAGGGTCTTAAACCCTCTCTGTCTCATTCCATACGAATTTGAAAAACCTAGGAGAGAGAAGAGAGCAAAGAGAGAAGGAAAGAGAGAGAATGTGGGCGTTTGCTCCTGGGATTCAATACCGCCGTTCTACGGGCTGAATCACCTCATCCGTATCACTATTTCAGCGATTCTGACTCCGTACTTGGGTAAGAAATCCTAACCTTAACCTGTTTTAGGGTTTTCAACTAGTGTAATAGATGAATTAGCTAACCTATTCCTTGTTATAGGTTATTGTGGTGTCATAGACAAAGACTTAGCATTTAAACTGATTTCGTTTAGAGTCTACCGGCGAAAGGTGCAGACAATAAACGTATAGGTTATGATTCTCAAGGCTTTCAATGTCGGTTAATGATTTATAACTAACATGGGTGCTATTTCACATGCAAATTACGTCGTCTGTTTCGCTTTACAATTGTATATGAACTATGTGGAATATAGTGTATTCTATGTATATGTTGAGATGTTTGAATACGTATAGAATTTGAATTTGTGCCTAACATGATTATTTGTCATGGATATATGTTTGTTATATATGCGACAACTTCTTAGCGAAAGGATTTTCCTTAAATCACGTCACGGCCAATATATGTTATATATGTTAAAGTGTGTAGCCCAAGTATTTGTGGAAATGATTAAACGAATATGGAACCCGGATTCATGCATGCCGTGATTTTCCGCCGTGGGTATATGCATATGGTATACGGGGCAACTCCCTAGTAAAAGGATTTGGCCTAATACATGTGTAATCAACATACATTATGTATGATGATGTATGTAGCCTAAGTGTTTGTAAAAATGTCTGAATGAGCTAGTTGTTACTAAGAAGTACTTTGTATGAGGGTTGAGATATGAATCTCGGTTACCTTAATTATGTGTATGATTTCCTCCGTGTATGTTATATTATGATGTCCGTTTTATTTATGGAATGAATGTGAGTGAAATCATGTTTGTGTTGCACTTTACAACATACTCTTATGATTGTAAGGATTGAATTAGTTGTTCATTTCTGCTTTGACTGTCTCATATGATTACCTGTAGAAATTGAATGAGGTTGGGACTATGATATAGTCCAGGCAATCAGTAACAGGCCCTGATTTGGTGGCTGAGGTTGTTTTCGCCACCTTGGACGTGTTCGGTGAACCCAAGTTGCACATTGGTCGTCGGCAGTGGTTGGGCCACACGAAGTGCTCACGCGCTTCATGTCGATTTATTGATGTGCGCTCGTGCTAGTTGAGCTCGTCAAGTAACCCGATTGATCCGATGTATGTTCACCATGTTTGGACGCTACTACTTAAACCTAAGGTACCAAACTCACCAGTGAAAATCCCTTTAACCTTAGTACTTCGATCCGCTAAGACTCATGAGCCGGACATGGTGGTATGGGACACCGTGGTCGAGCTGTCGGCCTACGCTAGGGCGACGAGCCTCCCCGTAGTGACCAGTGAGCAACCCAAACTCGTGAGTCGAATACGGTGGTATGGGACACTGTATTCAAGCTGTCGGCCTCCATTTGTGCAGCCTGGCTGTGGTCCCCAGTCGGGTTGGCGATGAGCCTTCGAAAATAGACTGCCAATTGGTAGGGTGTTGGTGGTAGTGACCTGAACTTGCCTATCGTATGTGATTAGCTAGGATTGACGACCCTAGATGGATCATTGTTTGGGAATTGATATAAGGGAGGTACCTTAGTTTTCCAATCTTGCTGTATGAAAAGGATTAATAAAAACTTGGTAATCAAACTCATAACATCGCACTGCATGTGCCTCGGGTTGAAGAGCACAGAGGGAAGAAAGCATGCCGCGATCATAAGATGGTGTCACACGAGGGAGTGTAGGCGAGGGCATGCATCATTATTCATATCATTTTTGCATTAATAAGAGTATCTTGGAATGTCTGATATGTCTGCTTTATCATTACTGCTTGACTGTGTTGATAACATGTTAACCTTTGCTTTATTGTTTTACTGAGTTGATCACTCACTTCCACGTTACAGGACGGTGTTTTAAACACCAACCAGACCTTGTTTTAGTTTCAGATGATGGCGATGCTTACGAAGCGGAGCCGGACTTGTATGATGACGGGGAGGTTTTCTCCTATATGCTACTATCAGGCGGGTCTAAGTAGACCATGTTCTGATCGACGGGGTTATAGGGATGTTGATAAGATGCCTTTACACTTGTTATTTTACACTTTTGAAACACCTATGTATATTCATTTTGTTCATTTTTGGAGTATACATGTATATATTTAACCTGGTAACATGTTCACACTCTAGAGACTTACAACAGTTTATATATTTTATATATCTATCACGGTCTTCTGCCTGCGAAATTTAACTGTCTCTGGAGTATGATATGCTGTTTTGGTATAATCCCACTCATGTTTTAATGCACTCATCATAATCATCATTATCTATGTTGCATAAGTGATGTGTTGAAACTCGAGAGCTCAGCTTTGCTCGACCCCCGATTTTCAGGGCGTTACAGGAAAATACGACAAGTCCTTGAGTTGGCTTGAGGGTCAAAGAAGTTAATGAAGAAATGGCTCAGATTCGTTAGGCGCCGAGTTTGAATAAAGCCCAAAGCCCCCAAACATTGAATGGAAAGACGTAGCTCAGATTGTGAGGTGCCTAGCCCGACTGTATCCTGAATGTCCTGAGCAAGAAAGCGAAACTTGAGGATGTGCACCTGAAGGCTCAATCAAAAGCCACACAGAGAAAAGCCCAAACCGACCAAAGAAGAGTCGGCCCAAGAGCCACCCAAGCTTTAGTCCGACTCATAAATTGGGTTGGCCAATAAAGTGGGCAGAGATTAACCATAAAACCCATCTCAGCACAACCGTGCTAAAGAGAAAGAGTCGGCCGAGCTACGTCGCTCTATATCTGGAAGTTACCTAGTAAAATTCTGGATTCCTACTCGAGATTTTCAGAAGATAAGGCTATAAAATCTCTGAAAATCTAGGAGTATCAGGGATTACGGATCCCTAGAGATTGATATCAACTCTAATTATGGAAGCCCTACAGGGCATGACACCATTATAAATACAAAGATCTTCATTGTAAAAGGTATGCAAAAACTCTTACCCTAAAACCTTTACTCAAAGACCTAGGTTCTGACTTAAGCATCAGAGGGTCCCCTGGTAAAGCTAGGGTCACCTTTCTCCTTCTTCCTGTGTAGGTCCAAGGGTCACTATAGAGGCAAACCGAAAACAGCATCAACAGTTTGGCGTCGTTTGTGGGAAATGATACGAAAAGTCGTCCTCTCTAAATACCGAGTAATCTCCAATGGCGAGAACTAGAAGAACCGTCCAAAATGAACCCAGTGAGGTTCCTGTCACTGGACCACCAACAACATAGGGCCCGCTCGGTACAAATGGAGCCCCAGGGGCCCAGAACCAACCTAATAATCGATAAGGTTCTGTAGCCCATCAGGCAACCTCCGTTTCGACTAGGCACACTCAAAGGAATCGAGGAAACGGACGGTTAGATAAGGAGGTCCAGGAACTCAAGACTGATATGAACTACATGAAGCAAATGCTAGAACAGATCCATCGCCAATAGGTCCAGCTGCCCCATGACAATATATCAATCCTTAGCCCGTTGCTCCACGAACTATTCCTTAGCAAAGCCAATACCAGGGTCCGGTTGAGCCTGCACCCTCCATATCTCCGCAACTGCCCAAATGCCTGCCACCGATCTACGACACGAAATAGATCAGAGAAGGTGTAGCAGGCCCCCGGTTGAGGGTACGGCTGATAGCGATGAACCCTGGAAAGTTGAGCTACAGGACCTACGGAAGGAAGTGCAGGAGGAGATCGCAAATATAAAGCAAAACTGCTATGCCAATCAGACAAGACCCGAGGAGAAGGCATCCCCGTTCACGGACGAGATCATGCAAGCTCGGCTATCGGAATGATTCTGCCTTCTTCAGATCACGCCCTTTACTGGCAAAATCGATCTGACCGAGCACATTGAGTCCTTTCGGACCTATATGGAATTGCACGATGCCTTGGATGTCGTGATGTGCCAGGCCTTTTCTCTCACTTTGGCCAATGTAACTTAGCTTTGATTCAATCAATTGAAACCAAAGTCCATTAGCTCGTTTACTGAGCTCAACGACGCTTTCCTCGCCAATTTCAATGGTGGGAAGAAAAATTTGAAGTCATCCACGCACCTACCTGAACAATATAATTCAGAAAGAGGAAGAGCTACTTAAGGATTATATCAAATGCTTCAATTTCGAATTACTCCGTGAGACCCATATCTTAGCCCGTACCGTTCCGTAGGCTCCAATGGTCCTCCCAATCAAATTTCGGCAACTTTTGACCTTCATCCGATGTTTACGCGCGATTTTAAGCTGAGTCTTGTAAACCTGAATCGACTTAACCCAAGATTTGTACCCTAGTGACTGCGGCGACGCAGCGGTTCTAAAGCCGTGTCTCGCTTCCCGAGGTGATACTCGGGCCAGGAGATGTGGGCCCGCGTTAAGTTCGAGAAAACGCCGTGCATTTACAATTCCCAGAGAATCACTACCCAATGTCACGTCAATCAATCAATCAATCTCATCAATGGTCAAGTACATGTCAAGTACATATCACCTCACACCCCATCCCCAAGAAACCTCAAAAGTTAACAATCCTTTACATAACCCATCCCCTATCAAGTACACCCATCACTCACCTCACACATCACTCCATCACCCATCTCTCTCTCTCTCCTTACAACCCTCTCTCTCTCTCTCTCTCTCTCATTTCTCAACTCATTTTCCAAGTAAACAAAAGATCACACGTCCCAAGCTTCCCAAGCTCTCATGGAGGAGCTTTAGTGTGGCCTACTTCCTACCCTCTCATCTCCCATCTCAACCCTTCATTCTTCATCATCTTCTATTGAGATGGAAACCAAGGAGTTTGGCATTCCATCGAACCAAGAAGTGGACAGTGGGTGATCTTGAACACACATTTTTTTTTTTATTTATATGTTTTGTGATTTAAGGGCCCATATTTAGTGTGTAACGCCTCAAAAATTGGGGGTTGAGCAAAGCTCAAATCCCAAGTTCCAACGCATCACTATGTAACATAGATAATGATGTTTAAATGTTATCCATATTAGTGCATTAAACATGAGTGGGATTATACTAAATCAACATATCATACTCCAGAGATAATTAGGTTAAGCAAGCGAAAGATTGAGATAGGTATATAGTGTATATAAGTGTTTCTCAATCCCCAAAGTATGAGTATGTTACCAAACTGTATATATACATGTGTTAATCCAAAATTTATATAGTACAAAAATGTAAATGTCCAACTAATCTTTATAGTGCCTGTAATCCCGTCGATTAGTACATGGTCTACATAGACCCGCCTGATAGCTAAACATAGGAGAATTCCTCCTCCTCGTCTATGAAATCACAATCAGCAGTGTAGACATCGTCGCCACCTGTGTCTACAACAAAGTTTGGTTGGTGTTTTAAAACACTATCCCAAAGTGAGAGTGAGTGATCAACTCAATGGTACTATAAGGCAAAGGTTAACATGTTATCAATTTAATCAAACAGTAATGATAAAGCAATACAACAATCATGTCCTAAGTACTCTTGTTAATGCAGAAATGATATGCTGTAATGATGCATGCCCTCGCCTGCACTCCCTCAGCGACATCATCTCACGATCGTGCATGACAAACTCCATAAACGTGCGCTTCTTCGACAAAGCACATGCAATGCGGTGCATGATCGTGTTAGCTAAGTAATTATATAGGCTTATTCATACAATAGATTCAGGAAGCTAAGGTACCTCCCTTTTATATCATTTACCCAAACAATGATCCATCTAGGGTCATCAATCCTAGTTAATCACATACAATAGGCAAGTTATATAACAACATCACCCCTAAGTTAATAGCAGTGGATAAGCAAGTTCGAGAGTTTATACTCGAGGTTACTACAGGAGGCTCGTCACCTGAACGTAGGCCGACAGCTCTAATATGGTGTCCCATACCACCGTATTTGGTTCACGAGTTTGTGTTGCTCACTGGACACTACGGGGAGGCTCGTCACCCTAGCGTAGGCCGACAGTTCAACCACGGTATCCCATACCACCATGCCCAGCTCGTGAGTCTTAGCGAATTATGGTACCATGGTTAAAACGGACTTTACACTGGTAAGTGGTACCTTAAATTCAAGCAGTAACATCCATACATGGTAAACACACAATAGGCCAATCGGGTTAGTTGACAAGTTTGATTGGTACGAGCGTACATTGAATTGATTGACATAGAGCATGTAGGCACTCCGCGTGGCCTAACCATTGTCGACAATCACCGTACAACTCAGATTCCTCAAATGTATCTAATGTGGCAAAACTAACTCGGCCACTCATTCAGGAGCCATTACCGATTGCCTGGACTAGGTGGTAGACCCAAACATACTCTAATGCAATAGGGAATAACATATGTTACTCATGACAGCATTTAACGAACAATTCAAACAAAATTCTCATTTGAGCATTTTATCAAACACATTGAACATGTTGACATACATATGCATTTCATCCATAAATCATGTAGTAGTAATTTACATTATATGAAGAAAATTATTCATATGACTAAGGAAATTAAGAATCCTGTCCTAATACATTTAATAAGTACAATCCATCAACAAAATCTCATTCAGACATTTTAACAAATATTTAGGCTACATATGCCTACATACATGAAATAAATTAGTTATAACACATATTATGGCAAATCCTTTCACAAAGGCATTGCCATTCATACAATAACCATGTATCCTAGGTTAATAGTCATGGCAAGTACAAATCATAATTTTCATTTCATTCAAACATTTCAACAAACACATGGAATGCATTATATATTCACATAGTTCATACACATGTATAATTTATCGAATACAGCGTAACTAAGATCATATGGCAACAATCAAGATAGACATAAATTATTACTAACATTGAAAGCCTTGAAAACCATAACCTAAACGTTTATAGTCCATACCTTTCATCGGTTTGCTCATTACGAACTCAATTTATACATTACGTCTCCACCTATAGCACAACGGCTTACCTATAGCACAACGGCTACCTAAATCATGAAATAGGTTAGCTATTTCGTCGATTCCTCCATTTGAATTCCTAAAACAAGATTAGGGTTAAGATTTCTTACCCAAATCAAAGTCAGAATCGCCAGTGTAGTGAAACGGGAGAGATGATTCGGTACGTGGAGTGGTGAGAGTGAATCTCAGTAATGATCTACTGATCCCTCTCTCTTCTCTTTGGTCTTTTCTCCTCTTTTCTTTCTCTCTCCTAAGGTTAGATAAATTCGTATGGAATGAGAGAGGGGTGGGTTAAGGGCTTTAAATAGGCCCAAAAGTGATGTCAATGGCCCCAGGGCCATGGTATACTTAGGTTATAGCCAAAGGGTGCCTGTTTTTGACAAAAGGGGCCTTTAGGAAGGTCCATTTCTCACCTAAGTCGTGGATCAAGTTCCCTGACAATGGATCTATGCTAGGACTATGTTTATGGTACGATCTGACTAACTGATCAGCCAAGAAGGACCTGTTTCCGTTCGACGACCATCGTTACTCGATCGGGGCCACAAGTATATGGATATGTGCAGGGAAATTTCTCTGATCCACAGGTATAGTTTGGTCAGAAACTGACGGCCTCAAGTCCTTAATTTGGCCTACAAGCGAACAGTCCAATTCACCTAAATCTGAGTTCATTTTCTAAAGATATTCTCGGTTCTCACAAACTTCGCTCAAGGCTCAAGTTGTGTGTTTCTGGATACTATTTGAGCTCAATTCCCGTAATGGTTGTCAAGCCCACTAAGGCAGTCATAACCCTATAGTTTCCCGGTTATCAGAATTTCGACACGTAGTCCAGGTCCGATACAGAGTTTCAATGCGCTCCCATGAGCAACTGAGTTTTGAGATTGCTCCTAGGTTCTTGGGTAATGTTGAGTTAGTGATTCTAGTGGTTTTGGGTCTTAGGTTCATATAGATAAAATAATTACAAACGGTTCTAAAATATACCTAATGTGAGGAAGTGTCTCTTAGCTAATTCCACTAATTGTTTAGTTTAGTACTTAATTAGTTTCGTCTAATTTCCATAGAATTTGATCCTTAGTGATTTCTGCCTGAGGTGCTACTCGGGTTTTTGTACGAATTTTTCGAGACATTATATAGTGGGACCCACCTTGATGTATATTTTGTATCAAAGAGGGGCCCATAATGGCCGGACCTCTCCATCACCGCCGATCTCTCTCTCTCTCTCTCTCTCTCTCTCTCTCTCTCTTCGTGTGATGGCTGGTGGCCCACCTTGATGCCTGATCGTATCCATGTCGTTCATCCAACCTACAACAGTAAGGCGGCTGTTGTATTGACATCGCCCAAAGTCATGAGCTCCACAATGAGATATGTGTTTTATCTAACCATCCATCCATTGCGTGGGACCTACCTCACACGTGTGATACGTGTGAGGGTGGGGCCCACCAGATGCACATGACTTAATCTCGGTCGTCTGTCCAACAAGGCTGGGATGGCGAGCCACATGATGTATGTGTTGTG
Source organism: Magnolia changhungtana (assembly GCA_030180095.1). Lineage (NCBI taxonomy): Eukaryota > Viridiplantae > Streptophyta > Magnoliopsida > Magnoliales > Magnoliaceae > Magnolia > Magnolia changhungtana. The sequence continues at coordinate 2,269,587 of JASAUF010000524.1, read as the reverse complement.
TCCAGTCGTCCATTTGGATGTTAGACGTTCCTGTCCTGGTTATATGTATTATATTATAATATATATATATATATAATATAAATATATACTTATATGTATTGTATTTGTGGGGATCAAATACATTTCCACCACATCGGACCCACTTAAACGGGTTTGGCATAGTGTGCGCAACCTATACACCTAAAGTCCTCACCTTTCACCTTGCTCAACGAATCAGCTTCTGACCTACACGTGATGCATATGTGTTATCTATGATCATCTAACCGTTTTGATGGTGGGACCCATTGCTGGATTGACGTCATTCTAAGGCCCTTATATAGCCAAAAACCTACCTGCATAGACTCCGGTTCAAGAGGTACGAGTTTTGTGGGTCCCACATGATATCTCAGCCATCCAGATGGTGGGACTCACTGCTAGACTGACGTCAGCAAGTTCTGTGTGTCCCATGCGTGGATGTGTCTCATCCAAACCATGCATCCATTGGCACGCACGTTTTAATGTTGTGCCTAGCTGAGGCCTATTCAAATCTCTGGTGGGCCACTACGTGGACACTACCATGATGTATTATTTCATCCACACCATCCAGATTATGCTGGACGGTGCTGGACAATGTTTGGACGGTGCTATCCAAATGTTTGGACGTGCTGGGCAATGTATTGATGGTGCTGATCTACTTGGATAATGTGTGGATAGTGCTGATCATCATTATGTGGGCCATGTGCCCTATGGGATGATAGGGTACAGTGATACACATGTTACGCCTGCAGCTATTGAAATGATTTTGGTGTGGCCCAAGCCCACTTGAGGGCCATTGTTGTGCCCCATCCATGAGGCCCATCTTGTTGTGTTTTTAGCTCATGTACGAGGCCCACCTGTTTGTATTGTTTGGCCTAGAGACGTGGCCCATTTGATGCATATGAGACCCAAGCAGTGCAACCCACTTATTGTATATGAGTCTCACGTATGAGGCCTATGGTGGTGCATTTACGGCCCATGGGACGAGGCCATTGTGATATATCTGAGGTCCACGGGTGTGGCCCATTGAGATGTATTCAAGGCCCATGGGCGAGGCCCATTGTGATGTATTTGGGGCCCGTGGGCGTGGGCCATTGTGATGCACTTGAGGCCTTATATGAAGCCTAATGCGATATATGTGAGGCCCATGTGTAACGTCCTGAAAATCGGGGGTCGAGTATAAACTCAACTCCCGAGTTCCAACACATCACTTATGCAACAAAATGAATGATGATTGAATGTTGTCTGTATTAGTGCATTGAACATGAGTGAGTTTAAGCCAAAACAACGTATCATACTCTAGAGACAAGTGAGATAGCAAGCGGAAGACGGTGTTAGATATATAAAATATATGAATTATGGTGAGTCTCCAGAGTGTGATAATGTTACCAGGTTAATGAATTACAAGTACAATTTCAAATTATACCAAGTTGTGATAAGGTCATCTAGTCAATATCCCAGAAAGCCCCGTCGATCAGGACATGGCTCACAGGAACCTACTTGAAACTATATAAAGGAGGAATCCTCCTCATCCTCATAAAAGTCTGGCTCTGCTTCGCAGCATCGCCATCATCTGAAACTCAAACAAGTCTAGTTGGTGTGTATAACACCGTCCCGTAACGTGGGAGTGAGTGATCAACTCAGTGGAATAATAAAGCATAGGTTAACATGTTATCAAAACAGCAAGCAATAATGATAAAACAGTACAATCAAACACTCCTAACTACTCTTATTAATGCAAGTATGAATGCAATTATGATGCATGCCCTTACCACACACTCCCTCGTGCGACACCATCTTACGATCGCGGCATGCTTGCATTCCTTAGTGCTCCACATCTTCTAGGCACATGCAATGCGATGATGAGCATGATTACCGAGTTGTTATTAGTCCATTTCAAACAGCAGGATTAGAAAACTAAGGTACCTCCCTTGTATCATTCCCAAACATGATCCATTCTAGAGTCGTCAGTCCTAGTTAATCTCATATGAAGGTGTGTTTCTAGGTCGCTGCAAGGGCTGCTAGGGCTGTTACACGAAACCGTTACACCACTCCCCCATCACCCTTTTAACGGTTCATTACTAAATTGATATAGGCCTAGTTCATACTCTATTCACCATGGCTAAACTCGTCACCTCACCGCAAATTCAGAGTATGCTCGAGGTCACTACAAAGGGCTGTCAGGGCTGTTACACGCATTCGTTGCACCACTCCCCCATCACCTTATCAATGTAGGTCGACAGCACGAATATACTGTCCCATACCACCATAATCGGCTCACGAGTCTGGTTGCTCACTGGTCACTAGGGGAGGCACATGGCCCCAGCGTAGGCCGATAGCTCCACCACGGTATCCCATACCACCATGCCCGACTCATGAGTCTTAGCGGATCGAGGTACCATAGTTAAAGGGATTTTACTGGTAAGTTTAGTACCCTAGGTTCAAGTAGAGGCATCCAAACATGGTGAACATACATAAGACAGATCGGGTTGCTTGACGAGCTCGGCTAGCTCGAGCGCACAACAAGTTGAACGATATGAAGCGCATAAGCACCTAGTGTGGCTAACTACTATCGCCAACCGAAGTACGACTCGGGTTCGTCGAACACATCTCACGTGGCAAATGAATCTCAGCCACGAATTCAAGTCTGGTACCGATTGTCTAGAGTATAATCATAGTCCCAAACTCAATCAATCCTTATTTAGAGCATGTAGAGTAAAGCATAATAAACAAAGTAATTCAAGCAAGTTAACAAGCATGTCATAAAGCATGTTATAAAGCATGTTATAAAGCACCATGTAAACAAGAATACAAACACATACATTTCATAAGTAAGTGGTTAAAGTAAACAACCAACATGGAGGAAATCATATACATCTCTAAGGTAATTGAAAATCCCATCTCAACACCTACCTAATGCACCATCATCCAAGCACTTACTCTCACAAGCATTTTCACAAACACTTAGAATACACTATTTCAACATACATAGCATGTATTAGCAAAACATGTATTAGGGCGAGTCCTTTCATCAAATAAGTATTTTACGTGTATATAATATGTTCATACAACAAATAATCATGGTAAACACATCTCCAAAATTTATACGTATACGGTACTTTCTAGAATACACTATTTCAACATACATAGTGTATATTAGCAAAATATGTATTAGGGCGAGCCCTTTCGCCACATAAGTATTTTATCCATACATAATATATTCATACTGCAAATAATCATGACAAACACATTTCCAAAATTTATACGTGTATGGTACTTTCTACAAATACCTAGAATATGTAAAATTCCATATTCTTCATCTTTGATCGAAACGGAAAACAGACAGCACTTTGTACATGTGCAATTGCATGCAGATCATGAATCTATCATTATCTAACATTAAAAGCATTGAAAACCATAACCTATACACCTAAAGTCCTTACATTTTGTCGTAGAATCGTAATGGAGTCGATAGATTCGCTAAGCTTTAGTATACGGTAGTTTGGTAACCTATAGCATGCTTTTGGTTAGTTATTTTCTAACATACATCTATCAAAACCCCAAATCAGTTTAGGGTTAGGATTTCTTACCTAAAAATAAAGTTGGAATCGCCGGGAAAGCGATTAGATTGGAGTAGTTAAGCACATATAGCGACAGGGTAGAGTGGCAGGGAGATTCTCCCATTGCTCCCACACTTTCTCTCTCTTTTCTCTCTCTTTTCCTAGGGTTTTTCTCAAATTCGTATGGCCGAATGAGAGAGGGTTTTAAGGTCCTTGTATAGGCTAAAAACTCACCAAATTAGACTTCAGGTCAAGGTATACTTAGGTTATAACCAAAGTGAGTCAGTTTCAGCTCAACGGAGGACTTCTGGCGGCTCACCCTTGAGCCAAAGGTCAGACTTAAGCTCACTAACACTGGATCTAGGTATGGCTAAGTTTTCGTTTCAGTTGGGATTTCAGATCGCACATGGCGGACCAGTTTCAGTTCAACGGTCAGTGAAACTCGATCAGAGATTTCAAGTACATAGATATGTTTGGGAAAATATCCATGATCCAAGGGTGTAATTTGGTTTGATTCTAACTGTCTAGTTGCTTAATACTGATCCGTAAGCAACATGTGCCATATTTATTTATTTTGAATTTAATTTAGAAATATTTTCACATTTCTCACACTCCCCGCTCCGAGCTCAAGCGAATAGTGCTGGGACACTATCTGGATTTGATTTCCGAGATGGTTGTCAAGCCCAGCAAGGCGGTCCTAATTCCTTAACTTCATGTTGATCGGACTTCCGACGTGCGGTCCAGATCTGATACGGAGTTTCAATGTGTTCCCGAGAGCAACTGGGTAATGAGATTGATCCGAGATTTTAGGGTAACCTAGCGTCAATAATTCTACAAGTTTTGGATCTTACAGATCGTATTTAAAGTGAATTAAGTGGATTTCGTAGCTAATCTAGTTTAACACTTAGTTAACTTTGTCAAATTTCTAAAGGATTTAGTCCTGTAAGATTTTTGTTTGAGGTGGTACTTGGGCCTTTATAGTTGGTACATACAGTGATTCAAGTTATTAATACTTACTAAAGCATGCCCTAATTTCAACAGAAGGAAATCCTAGGGAAGGAGAGGCGGATGTTCTAAATAACCTATTCGTTTTATGAAATTCCATAAGGGTATTGGTTAAAAGCCCATTTTATTTTTGTATTTACTAATTACAGCGATTTGTAGTTTAAGTATTGTTCTTCATCACCTAAAATTTAAGATTAGTGTCTAATGTAAAAGTACTTAGGTACTTTGTGAAGGATAAGGTAGTGAAAGTGAGATTTGTGAAGGAAATGGGTTAAGAAGCGATTTTAGACTGTAGGATTGACCCATTGCCTAAGGACGTCTAATTCCAGGTTGACAAAAATTCGAGATGTTACAATCTACCCCCCTTAAAATAAAATTTCGTCCCCGAAATTACCTAAGGGTAATAAGGAAAGATTTAATTATTTCTTTGGCCTAAGTTTTATTACGTAGGGTATATACTAGCCCGGTTCATTTTAAGTCTACCCCTCTTAAAACTTATTTCTTTATCCATTTCTCATACCCTGATGGTTTGCTATAATTTATTTCTTTACATATTTGGAGTCTTGACGACAATCCCCAATTATTTAGAGTAAGATAGCTATTTTCATTATTTGACCAACATGGAGAGATGGTTATAGTGGACTTGATCCCGATACATTGATCATCTAACTGACCAGGGTAGAAGGCTCATCGTATCCCTTCTGGACGTCTAATTCCAGGTTGGCAAAAATCCAGGATGTTACACCATGAATGAGGCCCAATGTGATATATGCGTGGCCGATACATTGTGTATGAATCCCTTATGTGGGCCACCCCTTAGGAGTAATGTTGGTTAGATGTCCACATTGATGGACAATGATGGTTAGATGTTCTCATTGTGACCTTCCCTTAGGCCTTGTTAGGCCCATTCTCATCGTTCTCTTAGTGGGTTAACCCAAACTAGTGGGCCCCATTCGCCATAGAGGGATGGCTCCATGCTATCGGATTTGATATAACCATGGCTGAGGGCCGATCTTTATATTATGGTTTGATCAGTTGTTCATATATGGATCCCGCCGTGTATATGGGCCGATTGTTGAGGCCGATTCCGATTCTCATTGTCGAGGCCGATTTCGATTCTGATTGTTGAGGCCGATTATCGAGGTCGACTCTGATTGTCGAGGCCGATTGTTAAAGTTAATTCCGATTTTGATTGTCGAACCCGATTCCGATTGTCGATTCTAACTTCGATTGTTGAGGCCGATTCTGATTCTGATTGTCAAGTCCGATTTCGATTGTTGATACCGATTTTGATTATTGAGGTTAATTATTGAGGCCGATTTCGATTGGCGAGGCCGATTATTGAGGCTGATTCTGATTACGATTGTCGAGGCCGATTCCGATTGTCGATACCGATTCCGATTGTTGAGGCCGATTTTGATTGTCGAAGCCGATTGTTGATGTCGATTTCGATTCTGATTGTCGATACCGATTCTTATTATTGAGGCCGATTATCGAGGTCGATTCCGATTGTCGAGGCCGATTCTGATTCTGATTGTCAAAGGCGATTATTGATGCCGATTCCGATTGTCGAGGTCGATTGTTGAGGTCGATTCCGATTCTGATTATCGAGGCCGATTGTTGAGGCCGATTCCGATTCCGATTGTCAAGGCCGATTCCGATTGTCGATACTGATTACGATTCCGATTGTCGAGGCCCAATGAGATGCATATGCAGCACATATTTGAGGCCATTGTGATGTGTATTCTGCCCATCTTTGAGGCCCAACATAATGTATATGTGGCCCGTATTTGAGGCTCAACATGATGTATATTCAGCCCTTGTTTAAGGCCCAATCTGATGTATATAAGGCTTATGTGATGAGGCCCATTGTGATGCATTTGAGGGCCAGGTGATGGAGCCCATTGTGATATATGTTAGGCCCATGTGAAAGGCCCATCGTGATGTGTATTAAGCTTTTGGGTGAGGCCCATGGTGTTGTATATTTGGCCCTTGTGTGAGGTCATGGGTCCACTATATGTTAGGCTCTATCTGGGCCATTCCTTAGGGGCAATGTTAGTTAAATGTCCACATTATCGAGGTCGAATGTCGATGCCGGTTATGGATATGGATTATGAATATGTGACAGCATATCATCATGATATATGCTCATGCGCATCATCTGCATGTTTGTTATGAGATATGATTGACCATTGCATATGCCATGGTTCTGGTTGTTATGAGACTCCCTGATAGGCGGAGATTATCTCACATGAGCACACGGTATACGCAGGATTGATGCATGACTAGATTGTATGACTCAGGGATCTTGCATTGTGTACTGTGATTACTGTACGCCCTAGTGACATCAGGGTCGTAGCCTCCATAGGCATATAGTGGATGGCTAGATGAGACACTGGAAATATGTTCTACATGGGGTGTTATAGATATCCCTGGGTAAGAGTCCCTAAACCCTCTTGGTTCCAGAGATTGGTCCAACGTCAAGACCGAGTGGATGCATGAGGGCATGAGGGCCGTATACCATTAAGCCGCGTCTCCCCACTGTGTCGTGGTTAGTTGAAAGGTGGTGCGGTCTTACCTGCCCGAGAGGAGGGGACAATGCTAGGTTGAGTCTGATCAGCTCGAGGAATGGGTCCGCTATTGACGAGTCGGGCCTGATGTTGGCAGGCGGATAGTGAGGTCTCTTCTACTCACCTTGTTGCACACGATGGGGCGGCAATCTGGTTTGAAGTGTAATAGACCCCGGTGATTTTTCAGAGAGGAACCGTACTGATATGTTGACTTATTGAGCAGGAGTTGCATACTCATTCATTCATTCATTCATTCACTATCCACTTAGGCTGGTGGTGTGCAACTATTTGTTACGTGTACCTTCACAATGGCCAGGATTTCGGTTGGGGCGTGCCACTAACCTAAGATCAAGAGTTTACCACATTGAGTCTGACTATCTAAATTTAGGTATGGGACTGGTTTGGATAGAAGTCCTTTGTGGTGGACCCCGTAGCCTGTGATACTACGTACTATTATCCCGACTTCACACTCTAGCCTAGTCATTTCATTCGGATCGCATATTGCATTGCATCCTCAACACATAGTACTTGGCTTATTGTCTTCGCATTACATATCTGATCTACATTTCTTCCTCAGTATATGATATTGGTTTATTATATTTTTCTTTCGCATAGCCTGCGTAAGGCTAATGGTATTTATGGGCTTATCAGTATGTTTTCACGTTACGTTAATATCTTATGATTTACGAACTTACTAGTATTTCTGATATTGCATTATTTATGGGCTTGTTAGTATTTCTGCTTACTCTAATTACTCTGATAGTGCTTCCTTGGCACTTACCTTATGTACACACTTTCACCACTCACTAAGCTTTCTGTAAGCTTATGCATGATAGATGCGTGCAGGTGGCTTTAGGTTGCAACAATGTTGATCTTGGAGCATGCAGCGAACCTTTGGAGCTTTAATTTTTGATATATGTATTTCCCTTTCAGCATTGTATTCAAATGATTATATTAGTGGATATGTGATGATGATGTTACCTTTGTGATTTGGGTAAACTTGTTGTTATACTTCTTACGAGATAAACATACGTGGGAAAATCCTCATTGTATGATCCCAGGATCGAAATCTGGTGTATGGGCGCTGGGAGCAGAGAATGGGGTTCTACGGAGGCTGTCGGCACCTGATTTAACGATCGGGATTCCTGTGAGTCCGATCTCTGGGTTTGGGGCGTGACACGCTCCAAGTCCAGAAGCATTCGAATGAGACAGCCCTTAACTCTATCATGCAAGGTGTTAGAGACAGGTCGTTTCTTGCATCCCTGGACAAGATCCCGCTCATTAATTTGGCTGAATTCATGGCTCAGTCAAATAAATATACGGATGTTGAAGAAACCCAGATCCTGCGTGAGGTTGCTCAAAATGCAAAAACCCAGACCAAAGAGCCAGCCAAAAAGGAAGCTGACTGGCCATTGGTAAGAAGTGTAAGGATGATCGGACCCACGACTAACGTTGGTGGGGTAAGCGGCCTGACCATAAGTTTTCAACGTACACTCCGCTCAACAAGCCACATGAGTAGGTATTGATGGAGATCAAGGGCGAAGGATTCGTCAACTGGCCAGATAGACTCCGGAGTAATCCAAACCGACGAAGTAAGACTAAGTACTGCCATTTTCATCGCGATCATGGACATAACACGAGTGAATGCTATAATCTATAGTAAGAGATTGAGAGGCTTATCCGAGAGGGTCACCTCGGTGAACACGTCAACCCAGGAACTAGAACCATGAAAGAACTCTCAAGTGATAACCGACCTATTGAGGATATCCGAACTATTATCAGTGGTCATTTGGGTGAAGGCAACTCAAACAATGCTCGAAAAAATCATGCGAGATATGTTGGTCGCCCTGAGTTCAAAATTATGGTTCTAACTTGACCCTCAAAGGAAAGAAAGCTCAAGAAATACAGTGTAGCATTCACCGAGGCAGACGCAAGGGGCATTCATCACCCGCACGACGACGCTCTAGTCATCACTGTCACTATCGTCAACCATCGAGTCTTCAAGGTCCTTGTTAACACAGGCTCATCTGCGATGTTCTGTTTACTCAAGCGTTCGACAAGATGGGTGCAGAACGATCGGCTCTGAGGCAAGTAAAGACTCCGTTGATCGGATTCTCATGCGGACAAATTCTTCTTGAAGGAGCAATTCAGCTCTCGCTCACTACTGGGGATGCGCTGAATCAAGTAACTGTTATGATCGACTTTCTGATAGTCAATTAGTCCTTGGTCTATAACACTATCCTCGATCGACCTTCTGAAAAGGCCTAGCTATAAGTCCTAGAGGGGGGGTGAATACGACTATGCCAAATAAAACTTATAACAACAGAATTAAAATGAATATGATAGCCAAAATAAATCACAATGCAGGAAAGTAAAATAACCTCAAAAATCTGATCTTGAGGGATTGATACAAATGTTGTTCTAAGGACAACCTTTCACCAAAAACCAGAGTTTATGGTAGGATAACCTTATTTCTAGAAAGATCTTTGTATCAAATCTCAAACCAAAGAGGAATACAGAATTAAGCACAAATTGAAATAAACTGTAATCACAAATGTATTGTTCTAGGGACAGCCATACACCATAAAAATGGCAGGGCAACCTTACTGGAACAACTTTAAAAGAAATTAAATTTTAAGCAAATAAAGTAATAGCTGAAAGTAAATTCTAAACTATTACAAAATTCCCACAATGATTGAATTAAATGATTACAACATTCACCACCACACATACATCCCACAAATAAATATTAAAGATTAGAAATGTAAACCATTCAACCATAACACAAGGGATTATAGTGGTTCGCCTGTGTGTTCACCAACTATTAAACAACAGCCACACAAAATGCTACTCCACTCCTAATATCCTCACACAGGGATATTAGCGTTCACTCACAAAATAGGTTTTCACAGTGTTCACCCAAAACCTTTACAATTGTGTCTTTGTCCGTGGGCTTACACAATAAAAAAACCCCACTTCCGAAGTTTTCCTGGCTCTCCTCGATAACCAATACAACAAGATTTTTCTCGCAAATCTTGAAAGAAACCAAAAGCGAAAGGAATTTACAATTAAATGTAAAATACATGATTAACTCCTTCGTTGTAGCGACCAGGTAGGTAGAACCAAATCGAGTAGATGATTGAATGTTCAAGTTTAATGTCCAAGACTCAATTATAATGGTTCTAGTTCTAATATATTTTAAAATTAGACCAACTAGGGCTTGCCTTAATTGATTTTGATTCCAAAGAAAGGGAATAACAATTCCTCGTATCAAATTAGATTGGAATAGTAGAAACAAAATCAATTAAACAAAGCTAAAGAAAGAGAATATAAAATAAGCACACTTAGCTTAGATGGAGCATAAAATTATTTCTCGAGTTCGACGAAGATTGGCTTAAAATGGAATAATAAAATTGCTTGAATTCTTCCAGTTTCAGTACTCTATTTATAGGTGAGCAAATCGCATCTTCGACGGTCTAAGGAGCTCTTCGACTAGTCGAAGAAATAACATTTGAAAAAAAAATCGGCGCGATAAGCTTTGACCGTTCTACGACCCAGTCGAAGGCCTCCTTCGACTAGTCGTAGGTCTCACCTTCGACCGGTCGAAGGTCTCCTTCGACCGTCGAAGACCTCGTAAATTATCGGACTTTGAGTCGAAGAATTACGACCGGTCGTAGAAGAAGTCGACACTTGTTCCTTCCGACCGGTCGAAGACCTCCTTCGACCGGGGTCGGCTAACAGATTTTATCCAAAATTTGTAACAACCTTACGACCGATCGAAGAACTTCTTGACCGGTCAAAGCAAAGCTAGGACTAGTCGAAGAAAGCCTAGACAAGTCCCCGAACGTACCAAAACAAGTGTCATATACATATGACTTATGTATCCAAAATGGCCTACTTCTAAGGTCAACCTATGGTCATTCAAACCTCAATAAAGAAGTAAGGACATTGAAAATATTAGGAACAAGTGACCTTGAAGTTTAAGCCTTGAAGTCTTGATGTGGCTCAACCTTGAAAATGTCTTGAGTTCTATAAGAACTGCCTTGTACTCTTCTTGTAGTCTTGCATTCTTGAGTCACGTCTTGAGAGCAATACTTGAAGTCAAGGTTGATCTTTGTACTAGTAATCTTCACTTGTTGTGAGCTTTGCTTGTTATGAATGTTGAACGTTAGAAAGAGCTTCACTAATGCAAGTTATATAACAGTATTTTTGTCACCACTAATTTTGACAACATACAGGGATATAAACTATAGCACTTACAATCTCCCCCTTTATCAAATTAGTGACAAAACACATAACAAGATATAATCAAAGTAGTTAAAGCAACATAAACCAATTAACTCAAGCTTACCTAAGTTAAATCAACATGTAACATTTAGCAAGTTATTAAATCAACATTACTCAACATTACTCCCCCTACCAAACATACTCCCCTTAAGTAACATAACCATTCTCCCCCTTTTTGTCACAATATGACAAGGAAAAGAACAATATAAAGGGATATGAAAGAGGAAATATGATGAGAGAAGAGATAATAGCAGTAAAACAGAAACTATCAACTCAAAATAAGCATTTTTTGTCACAATCCAGCATAAAAGAAAAATAGAATCCAATTCCAAATTGGATGACAAAGTGCGAAGATTTAAAGTTATTACAAACCAAAAAAAAAAACATATAAACTAGTCAGAATTAGAACTAGAAGACGGAGCAGGAATAGAGGGATCAAGTTGGTGTATGCCCTTGTTCAATCGCCTAAGGTATTTCCGCATGTACTTGAATTGAGAATCACGAGTAACAGACATGTTTTCCAGTTTTTCATTCAAATTCTCAACTTTTCCCTCCAATGCACTTAGAAGTGCATCAAAATCGATGGTGTAAAATCTGGATCATTTGTTGAATCGGAATCCGCTTCTTCAAAGATATCATCCATATTAATATCATCCCCTTTCTTCATGACCAAAGACCTCTACCATCACCACCTTGTTCGAAGTAATTCCGACTTCATCTTATTGAGATTAGAGTTGTTGAAAATCAAATGATGGATAGGTGCCTCATTGACGGCATATCGACCAACATATGTGTAGCTAATACTATCATTAAATAACCAAAAGGGATGTCACTATGACCAGGATGAAGTCAAACCGAAGAATGAAATGACAGATTAAGGATGGCGACAAATCTGAGTACCACTGAAATAGCATGAATAATACGCACCATAAATGAGGTCAAGTCGGTTTATTACCCGACCGAGGATACAGATTAGACACAAAGATTCTCAGAAGTACTCAGTATTTGGGTAACAAATACCTTGCATGGGAAGCGCATCCCCTTTTTAGTCCAAGGAACATACATGTTACACAAGTCTCTAGTGAGCATTCTTTTTCGTAGATACAGAGGGTTTATCACCAAATTATGAATAGGAATACCTTCATCATTCACTGGAATATCCATAAGGGTGAAATTAAATGACGATCAATTTCAAATGGCCCTTCATTAGTAGATATTTTAAAAGTTAAATTATCCAAGGAGAAGTCACTAATACATGTAAACATGGATATAGCAATGGACCTAAGATGTGCCCACCCCAATGCAATAAGTTAACCCAACCTACACTTCAAGCAAAGGAAGGATATCAAAAGGAGCAATATGATTAACATCAACAGGATGTTCAACAATAACATTACGAGCTCTAAGGTCTATAACACGGATGGATCATTAGTAGGCTCAAGAAGATGACGTTTGGTCAATCTTGAAGAAGAAGAAGGACCACGGAAGTAGATTTTCGACTTCTAGAAGCCATATGCAATAACAATAATAAGGAAATAAGGAAATGCAAGAGATTGAGAAAAGGGTTTACTCAAAACAGATTTTTTAAAATCAAATCCCCAAATCTCAATGAAATCCTAAATAGAAAGCTTCAAGATAGATAAGAAAGCAATCTAGACACTGATTTATAAGAAAAACATAAATGGAACACTAACCTTGAAGAACGAAAATGGTGGGTTCGACAAGTCGATGCTCGGCTTCTTAGAAAGAAAAGATGAAATGAGGAAGAAGGCAAAAAATCTCCAAATTTAAGTGATTTCCGAGATCTACGACCGTCGTAGGTATCTACTGACTGCCAGAAGGTCAACTGTCGAGTATACTCTCGACAGTCAAGGAAGTCCAAAATTACATATTTCTTACAATTTTTAAAGAAAATGGATTTACATCTACCAAATATATACATTATGATACATATAGGCATAAATAATCATTTTGAAATACACATGTCAAGATCAAATTTCATCTTATTAAACTGATTTTATCAAGAGGTTTTGTGAAAATATCACTCTCTTCGATCTTCAAGAGGAATATATTCCAGAGATATAACTTTTTCTTCTACCAGGTTCGAATATAATGAAATCTAATGTCAATGTGCTTAGTACGAGAATGTCTTTGAATAGGATTTTTGAAATATTTATTGCACTCGAATTATCACAATACAATAACATAGAATCCTGTTAATTCCATAATCACTTAGCATTCGTTGTATCCAAACAAGTCATTTGTGTACATGCATTACCAACTTGCGATATACTCACTTAACCGCTTGAAAGTGATATAGAATTTTGTTTCTTACTAAACCAGGAAACTAAACAATTTCCAATGTAAAAGCAACCACCACTGGTTGATTTTCTATCATCTAGATTACCAAATTTCAATTAGCATCCGAGTACCCAAAGAAGTTGAACATTAGTCTCATGAGGATACCGAGACCAAGATTTATAGTACTTGCAACATATCTAATAATCCGCTTAACAAAGAATCAAGTGAGATTCTTTTGGATCGATTGAAATCTTGCTCAAATACCAACACTTAGAGATATATCAGTCTACTAGCGCTTAAATATAGCAAACTACCAATCATACTCCGATAAAGTTTTGAATCAACATTTTTACCATTAGTATCTTTTGAGAGTTTCGTGGTAGTACTCATAGAGTATCGAAATTCTTGCCATTCTCAATCCAAATCTCTTAATTAGATTCAAGGCATACTTAGATTGAGAGATGAATATTCCTTCAAAGTTGTCGCTTAACTTGCAAACCAAGGAAATAAGTTAATTCCCCAACCATGCTCATTTCAAATCGAGATTTCATCAAGTCTGCAAACTCGTGAGTCAAGTTAGTACAAGTTGATCCATAGATGATATCATCAACATAAATTTGTACTATTAAAATATGATCATTATGTTTTTTAACAAATAGAGTTTTATCAACAGATCCCATTTGAAAATTGTGACTTAAAAGAAATTTTGTTAGTTTCTCATACCATGCCCTAGGTGCTTGTTTTAATCCATAAAGTGCCTTTTAAGCCGATACACATGATCGTATTTTGGGATCTTCAAAACCCATTGGTTGTTCAACATATACTTCTTCATGTAAATCGCCATTTAGAAAAGCACTTTTCACACCCATTTGATATATTTTTATCTTTCTAAAACATGCGATGGATATAAATAGCCTGATAGATTCAAGACGCATACTGTGCAAAAGTTTCATCAAAATCAATTCCTTCTATTTGAGTATAACCTTGTACCACTAGTCTAGCCTTATTTCTAATAATATTTCCACATTCATCCGACTTATTTTTGAAAATTCATTTTGTTCCGATGATGTATTTATCTTTAGGTCTTGGTAAGAGATACCAAACATCATTTCTTACAAATTGATTAAGTTCTTCTTGCATAGCAACAATCCAGTTTTCATCAGCAAGAGCTTCTTTTACATTGGATGGTTCTATTTGGGATGTAAAACATACATAATTACATAAATCCTCAAGTTGTCTACGGGTGCGAACACCAGTTAGAGGGTTTCCAAGAATTTGAGTGGTTGGATGATCTTTAATAGTCCTCAAATCAGATTCAGTTTGATTTGATGAAGTATCGGGTTTATCAATGATTAGAACTTCATCATTATCTGAATTAAAGATTGGCTTATTTAAGTGATCATCAATGACTACATTGATAGATTCTTGAATCACGCCAGCTTCTTTTGTTCAGAACCCTATAAGCACGACTATTTAAAGAATATCCTAGAAAAATCCCTTCATCACTCTTTGTATCGAATTTTCCCAAATTTTCATGATCACGTAAAATATAGCATTTGTGCCAAAACTCGAAAGTATTTGATGAGGCTTTTTGTTGAACCATAATTCGTAAGTCGCTTTATTATTATCTTTGCTAGTATAAACTCGGTTAATAATATAGCAAGTCAGTTTCTGACAACCCAAAGATTTTTAGAGAGCTTCATGCTATTCAACATGACATTAGCCATTTCTTGAAGTACTCTATTCTTTCTTTCCACAATTCCATTTTGTTGTGGAGTTTTGGGAGCTGAGAATTCATGTAATATTCCATGATCAGTACAGAACTTCTCAAAATTGCTATTCTCAAATTCAAATCCATGATCACTACGAATCTTACTGATTTAAGAAGATTTTTCAATTTGAATCCTTTTGAGAACTTTTCTTACTTCTTCAAGGGTTTCAGATTTATCCCTTAAGAAGACTACCCAAGTGTATCTGGTAAAGTCATCAACTATTACCAGAATATACTTTTTATCACCACGACTTTCCGTTCTAGTAGGTCCAATTAAATCCATGTGAAGAAGTTCGAGTGGTTTTGATGTGGTATTTGAATTCACCTTTTTATGTGAGTTCCTTGTTTGTTTGCCTATCTGGCATTCACCACATATTTTATCTAATTTCTGAAGTTTGGGTAAACCTCTTATAAGTTCTTGATTGCTCAATCTATATAAATTTCGATAATGAACATGTCCAAGACGTTTGTGCCATAAATCAGTCTCGTCTGATGAACCATGTAACATGTTTGATTAGATGAGCTGGATTCGCTAATAATATAGCAATTTTCGACGTTCTATGTCCAAGCAATATTACTGAGAACCCTTATTATTCAAGATCTCACGCTTTGATTAGAGAACCGAACACAATGGTTACTATCACATATCCGAGATATGCTAAGTAAGTTATGTTTTAGGCCTTCAACATATAAAACGCTTTTAAATACGTAAAGATTAAAAACTTGAACCGTACCTTGGCCTATAATCTTGCATTGCTACCATCTCCAAATGTGACTCGAACCATCACCATATCTTTTAGATCCGTGAATAAAGCTTTGTCATCCGTCATATGTCTAGAGCATCCACTGCCTAGGTACCATTTTGAATGACTTGTTGCTTTGAAAGCAATGTGAGTAACCAAGCAGGTGACTTTTGGAACCCATTTCATAACAGTTTTGGGTTTAGGAACATAGTTGGTCTTCTTTTGTTTATAGTTATAAGTATAACCTAAAGAGTTAGATTTTAGGAGCTCCTTGAGTAAATCTACTATCTTTTTCAAATAGTGGATTTCGTTTCTGGTTAAAGTTGATATGACTGCTTCTAGGTTTTTGAAAAGTTTTTGAATTTTTTGAAAAACCTTGATAAGTATTTTTCCCTTTTGAGTTTGAGGACTCTCCTTTCACAAACATAGGAGGAGTATACTTTTGTTTAGAGTTACATTTTTATCATAGCCCAACCCGGATAGATCGCCACATTTTCTTGATCCGGATAAAAGTTTTTCTAACTTTGGATCACCTTGGGCATATTTCCATGTGTCCTTTTGACTTAGAAGAGAAGATACTTCCTTTTTGAGATTTTCAATCTCAGATTTCAAATCAATAATTAAAGAATTTTTGAATTCCAAATCGCATTTTGTTTTTTCAAAACAATCTGAAATTTGTGATTTTTCTAAGACAAGTGATTCAAAACATTCTTTGAGTTTAGAAAATTTTTCTTTTTGAAGTTTAAGTTTGACAGCAATTTTACAACTTTCTTTATATAGGGCATTGTAAGCATCTTGAAGATCATCTTCATTTTCACATTCACTATTCAGATTTTCTTCACTTGTTGAGTCATTATCTGAAAATGTGAATTTGGCTAGAGTCATAAGTGCTTTAACTTCATTCCCTAACTCATTTAATCTTCGATTCGTAAGAAGCTTCAATCGATGATTCATCCCACGTAGCCAACATACTCTTCTTCTTGGGTTTGTCCTTTTTGGGACATCTATTTGCCAAATGCCCATATTCTTGACAGTTGTAACATTGACTATCTTTCAAAGATTTTTGAGATTTTGATCTAGACTTCCTTTTATTGTTTGATTTTTGGAAATCAACCCTTTTCTTGCTTTTAAAAATCTTGTAAAATTTCTTAGCCAAAAGAGCCATATCATCTTCAGAATCAGAATTTTCTTCTAAATTACATTTAGAGGATTTTAGAGCAATCGATTTATTTTTAGGAGCTTTAAAGTTTAACTCATTGGTTTGTAAAGAACCAACTAGTTCTTCTACCCTCATATTATCCGTATCACGAAGTTCCTGGATCGCTAATTACTTTAGAATTGAACCGCTCAGAAGTGAGCGTAATATATTTGCACACACTTTACTTTCTCGGGATTTTATCGCCAAGACCCCACATTGAGTTTACAATGTCATTTAGTCTAGTGTAAAAGTCCATAAACATCTCATTTTCCTCCATATGAATTTCTTCAAATTTGGTTGTAAGGAGTTGGACTTTAGACTTTTTGACAATTGAAGTACCCTCGTGTGTCATTTCTAGTATATCCCAGGCTTGTTTCAAAATATCACAGGATATGATTCTTTTGAACTCATCCTGATGATAGTGCGTAGTAATTGCATTTAGTGCTTTAAGATTGGCACTATACTCACTTTTCTCAAGAGTGGTCCATAAATAATAAGCGTGTGTACGAGACATAGTTTTTGAACCGTCGATTCGCCATTTCTTCAATGGTAGGAGTTTTCCATTCGGTCACTGTGGCTCGCCACACACTCTTATCCATTGATTTTAGAAAGATTCTCATTCTGGCTTTCCAATAGGCATAGTTGGAGCCATCAAATGGTGGAGGCCTCGTGACTGAAAGGCCATCAAAATTTGACATCTTTTTTACATAGCTTAGATCGTTAGCTCAGGAAATAAATCCTAATAAAAAGCAATAAGAACGAGCTATTAGGCTCTGATACCACTTGAAAAGGCCTAGCTATAAGTCCTAGAGGGGGGGTGAATAGGACTATGCCAAATACCACTTATAACAATTGAATTAAAATGAATATGATAGCTAAAATAAATCACAATGCAGAAAGTAAAATAACCTCAAAAATCTGATCTTGAGGGATTGATACAAATGTTGTTCTAAGGACAACCTTTCACCAAAAACCGAGTTTATGGTAGGACAACCTTATTTATGTAAAGATCTTTGATCAAATCTCAAACCAAAGAGGAATACGAGAATTAAGCACAAATTGAAATAAATCAGAATCACAAATGTATTATTCTAGGGATGCCATACACCATAAAATGGCAGGTGGCAACCTTCTTGAATAATCAGAAAAGAAATTGAATTTTAAGCGAGATAAAGTAATAGCTGAAAGTAAATTCTAAACTATTAAAAAATTCTCACAATGCTTGAATTAAATGATTACAACATTCACCACCACACATACATCCTATAAATAAATATTAAAGATTAGAAATGTAAACCATTCAACCATAACAAAAGGGATTATAGTGGTTCGCCTGTGTGTTCACCAACTATTAAACAACAGCCACACAAAATGCTACTCCACTCCTAATATCCTCACACAGGGGATATTAGCGTTCACTCACAAAATAGGTTTTCACAGGTTCACCCAAAACCTTTACAATTGTGTCTTTGTCTGTGGGCTTACACAATAAAAAAAAACCCCACTTCTGAGTTTTCCTAGCTCTCCTCAGATAACCAATACAACAAGATTTTTCTGGCAAATCTTGAAAGAAACCAAAACTGAAAGGAATTTACAATTAAATGTAAAATACCTGATTAACTCCTTCGTTGTAGCAGCCCGGTAGAACCAAATCAGAGTAAATGATTGAATGTTCATGTTCAATGTCCAGTACTCAATTATAATGGTTCTAGTTCTAATATATTTTAAAATTAGACCAACTAGGGCTTGCCTTAATTGATTTTGATTCCAAAGAAAGGGAATAACAATTCCTCGTATCAAATTAGATTGGAATAGTAGAAACAAAATCAATTAAACAAAGCTAAAGAAAGAGAATATAAAATAAGCACACTTAGCTTAGATGGAGCACAAAATTATTTCTCAGAAGTTCGATGAAGATTGGCTTAAAATGGAATAATAAAATTGCTTGAATTCTTCTGAGTTTCGTACTCTATTTATAGGTGAGCAGATCGCATCTTCGACGGTCTAAGGAGCTCTTCGACTAGTCGAAGAAATAACAGATTTGAAAAAAATCCAAGCGGCGCGATAAGTTTGACCGTTCTACGACCGTCGAAGGCCTCCTTCGACCGGTCGTCGGTCACCTTCGAATCGTCGAAGACCTCGTAAATTATCGCCGGACTTTGAGTCGAAGAATTATGACCGGTCGTAGAAGAAGTCGACACTGTTCTCTTCGACTGTCGAAGACCTCCTTCGACTGTCGGCCTAACAGATTTTATCCGAAATTTGTAACAACCTTACGACCGATCAAGAACTTCTTGACTGGTCAAAGCGTAGAGATAGGATTAGTCAAAGAAAGCCTAGGACAAGTCCCCAATGACAAATTAAAAACAAGTGTCATATACATATGACTTATGTATCCAAAATGGCCTACTTCTAAGGTCAACCTATGGTCATTCAAACCTCAATAAAGAAGTAAGGACATTGAAAATATTAGAAACAAGTGACCTTGAAGTCTTGATGTAGCTCAACCTTGAAAATGTCTTGAGTTTTATAAGAACTGCCTTGTACTCTTCTTGTAGTCTTGCATTCTTGAGTCACGTCTTGAGAGCAATACTTGAAGTCAAGGTTGATCTTTGTACTAGTAATCTTCACTTGTTGTGAGCTTTGCTTGTTATGAATGTTGAACGTTAGAAAGAGCTTCACTAATGCAAGTTATATAACAGTGTTTTTGTCACCACTAATTTTGACAACATACAGGGATATAAACTATAGCACTTACACCTTCTCTCTGTCTTCTCCAAGTCATCATCTCAGCTTATCACCTATGTATGAAGTTTGCGACTGAAAGTGGCGTTGGGGTCGTAAAAGGAGACCAACACGACGCTCGGTGATGTTACGCTACTGCTCTGCAAGTACCCGTGGAGATTACGATGATCGAGACCCTAAATCCGTGCGACGAATCTCCTGGACGCAGCCAGCCCGTGGAAGACCTCATTCGGGTGTCATTTAATGAGTCGGACTTCTCGAAGACCATCCAAATTAGTTCGTCCCTGGTGACGCCATTAAAGGAGAAGCTGGTAGCCCTGCTCCGCTGATACGCCGACCTTTTTACATGGACTCATGAAGACATGTCGGGCATTGACCCTTAGGTCATGACTCACCACCTCAATATTAACACGACTTACAAGCCGATCTATCAAAAATGACTTGCACTCGGCCGTGAGAGGTACGCCGTAATCAAGGAAGAGGTTAATGGGGAATTGAAGCTAATCTGGAGAAAATTAAGGCTTTGTCGACATGGAGTCCCCCAAGATGATCAAAGATAATCAACGGTTGACTGGAAGGATAGTGGCCCTAAATCGCTTCGTGTCCCGAGCTACCGATAGATGTTTTCCCTTCTTAAAATAGTTGAATGGCCGGCAGATTGTCGATTGGATAGGAAAATGTGAGAACGCCCTCCAACAACTCAAAAAATATTTAGAATCGCCGCCAGTACTTTCTAAGCCCGAGCCAGGCGAGCCTCTATTAATATACCTGGTAGTATCCGACGCAGCAATAAACTTGGCCTTGATCCACGAGCATGAAGGCAAACAGTTCCCCATCTACTACATTAACAAGGCTCTCGTTCCGGCAAAGATGAGGTATCCGAGCCTAGAAAAAGTGGCCTTAGCACTGGTCATATCATCCCGACGCCTACGGCCATACTTCCAGGCTCACTCGATCATCGTCATGATCGACTAGCCTCTACGACAGATACTACAAAAATCGGAGGCTTCAGGACGACTCACAAAATGGGCAATTTAACTCAGTGAGTTCGACATCCATTATAAGCCTAGGGTAACAATTAAGGGACAAGTCGTGGCAGACTTCATCGTCAAAGTCACAGTGCAAATAGAAATCTCTTCTACTGACCTAGGGGCATTGTCCGATCCCTTCCCTCCCACCCAACCCGTTTGGTCTCTTTACGTGGATGACTCATCTAACTCTAAGGCAAGTGGGGTAGGGGTAGTTATGGAGACTCCTGATCACACAGTCATTCAATATGCCTTGAGAATTAGATTTTAAGCCTCCAACAATATAGCAGAATACGAAGTTTTACTCTTAGGACTTCGGCTAGTAGCTAGTTTAGGGGTCACTCATCTAAACGTGTACAGCGACTCCTAACTAGTCGTCAACCAGATAGCCGATATATATCAGGCGAGGAATAAGAGGTTAAAAGCTTATCTTACAAAAGCCAAAGAGCTGGTCGCCAGATTCCACCAATGTTTTGTTACTCAGATCCCGATGGCCAAGAATGCCAAAGCCGACCTCTTAGCGAAGCTCGCTTCAGCCGACGAAGACGATATCCCCATATCTGTTCCTATTAAATTTGTGGCCTAGCCAAGCGTCAAGGGAACTGAACCCTCGACCCTTCTCCCCGTTAATTTCCAGCCATCTCGGGTCAATCTAATCATCAGGTATCTTGAGACCGGCATACTCCTTGAAGATCGCGCCGAAGCTCGACGACTGAAGAACCGCGTAGCCTGCTACACCATGCTCAATGGAGTGTTGTACAAAAAGGGTACTACGTGCCCCTCCTGCGATGCCTGAGCCCGAGTGAGGCTGACTATACTCTGCGTGAAATTCATAAAGGCATCTGCGGTAATCACCTGGATGGCT
Organism: Magnolia changhungtana; assembly: GCA_030180095.1. Taxonomy (NCBI): domain Eukaryota; kingdom Viridiplantae; phylum Streptophyta; class Magnoliopsida; order Magnoliales; family Magnoliaceae; genus Magnolia; species Magnolia changhungtana. The sequence goes on along the minus strand of JASAUF010000524.1, from coordinate 2,247,499 downwards.
AATCCCTAGCTCACAAGGTTATTTGGCAAGGATATTACTGGTCAACCATTCAGCGAGACGCTTAGAAAACTCGTTCAGGGTTGTGATAAATGCTAGAGGTTTGCCACCATCCCTCAATAGCCTCCTAAAGAGCTGACTCCAATGGCCGGTCCTTGCCTTTTGCCCAATGGGGAATTAACATCATCGGACCATTTCCTTTAGGGAAGGGTCAGACTAAGTTCGTTGCCGTCACCGTCGATTATTTCACCAAGTGGGCCGAAGTCGAGCCCCTAGCCAAGATAACCGAGCAGAAGATCACAGACTTTGTCTAGAAAAATATCGTCTATCAGTTTAGGATACCTTGGACTATTGTTTCCGACAACGAGAAATAGTTCGACAACAACTAGTACTGAGAAATGTGTTAAAACCTTGGGATCAGGAACGTTTACTCATCCCCGCGTCATTCGCAGGCGAATGGGCAGGTCGAAGTTGTTAACCAAGTCATAAACCAGTACCTTCGAACTAAGCTTGACCGAGCCAAAGGGGCATGGGTTGAAGAACTTTTTAAAGTTCTTTGGGCATACCGAACCACGGTTCAAACTATAACAGGAGAAACTCCGTTCTCACTAGCATATGGCTCAGAAGCGATTGTCCCTATGGAGATCGGCCTACCTACCGCCCGAGTAAGTTCATTCAACGAGCAAGACAATAAAGAGTTGTTGACCCTCAACCTCAACCTCATGGACGGGATCAGAGAGTTAGCTCGACTTCAGAGAGCTGCCTATCAGCGATTGGTATCCCGATCCTACAACGCCCAAGTTAAAGTCAGGAGATTCCAAGTAGGGGACTTGGTCCTTCGAAGAACTTTTCAGAATACCAAGGAAAGCAGTGCAGGAACGTTGGGGCCCAATTGGGAGGGCCCTTACGTGATGGCAAATACTATCCGGCTAGGTACTTACCGACTAGAAGACCTAACAAGGCAGCTCCTGCCTCATCCTTGGAATGCCAAGCATCTCAAGATATACTATCCTTAGCTCGATCAAAGGACAATCTAGACTCGGTTCGACTATTCTAAACACTTAAAAGAATCATTGAAAAGAAAATATAAAATGCACAAATAAGTAGCAAAAAACATATATGAAATAGCGGTGAAGACCGCTTGAGTTGAAGAAGGGATATGCCAATATGTCCTAGAGGGGGGTGAATAGGACTTTTAAAAGTTTTTATGATTTATTTAAAATCCTATCACACTAATCCTAACAACAGACATATATTAGGATTACTAAAAAATAACTCTACTGGTTTCCAAGCCCGGTAGAGGATCCAATCATAAACTATGAAAGAAGTAAATAGTATACAAACTAGTTTATAATGGATATGACTGTGTAAGTGTGTGAGGTGTGATCTCAGATATGTGGATATGAAAGCATTGACATAGAACACACACATAAAAGAATAGCAATTGCAAACACAGTTATTTTTATAGTGGTTCGACTACTTATCTACTCCACTCCCGGCTGCCACACTCAACCCTTTAGTGTACCGGATTTCACTAAGGAGGTTTCCCAAGGTTCACCTCAAACCTAAGGTTTTAAATCAGGTTCACCTTCAACCTTTACACAGAGTTTTCTACTCGGTTCACCTCTAACCCTGGAGTTTTATTAGTTCACTCCTAAGCATATGTTTATGCTCTCCATAGAGCAAGGGTCCATACAACGCACCCGGATGTTTATGCTCTCCACAGAGCAAGGGTCCACACAATGCACCTAGATATTTATGCTCTCCACAGAGCAAGGGTCCACACAACGCACCCAGATGTTTATGCTCTCCATAGAGCAAGGGTCCACACAATGCACCCACCACGTACACTCCCACCGGAGGCCTCCTTGAGGACTTTAAAGGGTGAGAACCACTTAAGACCCAATCCTAGAAAGGAATGATCACAAGTGTCCTCTGGACTTTGGATACTTACAGATAAGTTGATGAGTCCCATTCAGCACAATGTCGAAGATCTCCTCCTCCTTATTGACGAAGAGTGTTATGCTCTCTTAATCCGCAACACAAGATAATATACCTATACTAGGCTTTAGGTTAGGTCAAGGTGAAGATAGAATCCTACTCTCAAAATATTTTCCTATCAGGAATGTAGAGCGATTCCAATCTTATGCATTCAAGGCATCCCAGCTTAATGATTTTCCATTAAGGTAGTAGCTGGAGGATCCTTGAATGCGGAAGTTTATTCCCCAATCCACTCTATTGAATGTCGATGGTGAGGGTGGATTGGAGGATGAACTCCCTTGAGAGAAAGGGCTTTAGATATAGGATATAAGTTGAAATACTCAAAAGCTCTCTCTTCTTTCTGTCACAGTAACAAAAGACAAGTCCTCTATATAAAGGCAAAAAGTTCAAACGGATATAAAACGGTCACATTTATAACAAAGTTCGATATCATCGAGCAGGTTCGATATCATCGAGCGTATACTTACGATAACATCGATGGTCTGCTCGATGACTCAGACTCAATGTCATATGCTTTTGAAACTCTTTGGCAAAAGGTCGATGAATCGAAACTATTGCCGATGTCATCGGATTTCGAACTCTGATTCCATCGATGACAGGTTCGATTAATCGACACTTGAAAAATGAGAGAAACTTGACTTTGAAATATTTCAGGTTTTCATGAATGATCGGGGAACTATCGAGATCATCGAAATTTGAATGTTGATGATATTGAGATCAGAGTCGATGCATAGATAAATCCAGCGGATTTGTCTTTAATCTTGCTGGACAATTTATGTCCTTGTTCGATGCAATCAACCTGGTGTCGATATCATCGATATTTGAATATCGATTCGATCAAAGGGCCCCTGATCATAGTTAAAAATAATCTGAAATATCTGCTGTAAAAAATGCGTGCCCACTATCGATATCATCGATGGACCTCTGATCTTATCGATATTTGAATTCAAATCATATCGGACGGTTATCAATATATCGAAGGAATTTGAGATTTTCATTAAAAAATAGGGGCGTCGAAAATCTGCCGTCGATCTTATCGACCCACTCCCGATGGACTCGATATTTGAATATCGATGATATCGATAGGTGTATCGTTACATCGATAATTTGTCCAGATATGTTATGAAGTTGCTGGACATATTTAGTGTTTTTATCGATGATATCGATAAATGCGTCCAGATGAATATTTAGTTGCTGGACACTTTTGGTGCTTATATTGATAATATCGGTAATGTATCGAAGACATCGACAGAGCAGGTCGATCATATCGAGGGTGCTTCGATAAAATCGATACAGCGAGAAAAACTTAGAATTTTTCCTGTTAAAAAAAGTTTTCTCACCTTAAAAACCCTAAGATGTCTATCTTGTTTTAAGGGTTTTAATCACTTGGTGTTTTGAGACATGGGATGTGAGGCTATGATTTACCTATGGCAAACTTCCACATATCCGGATGAGGCAGACGCTTCAATTGTTCTTCCTATTGAGCTCTGTAGACAGTTTGACCCACCACTCACGTAACTTGACAAACCAGGGCACTTTCAATATATTCATTGATCAGTAAAGTGTTACATTAGTCAGTTCATTGTTTACAATTGTATCAGATTGACAAAACAATAAATACTCAATGTTCGGATATCGGGAAAAAGTGATGCTTGTCGCTGTTAACATGCTCGGTCCTAAAGCTTGGTGTGCTTGATGTGCCTGAAGCAGATGTGGGGAACAGAAAGAAATTTTATTCCACCTCACTGACTTCAAGGATCGGCCTTGCCCGGTGCACCAGGAGCTAACCCAAGAGATGCTGATGGAGCTGCCTTAGGAGCAGTAGCAGAGGCATCATAAGTGTATGCCTCAGGATTTACCGTCGCCTCGCCACCAGACCCTGACTCGCCTTCGTCAAAGCCGGACAGATCTAGATGGGGGAAAGCACCTTTCATCACCTTGATGCACTCTGCATAGTCCTCTCGAAAGACAAGGGTTCGCTCCTCCTCAAAGGCTGAAGATGAAAGATATTGTTCCACCATCTCAACCTTCGCTACCTTTGTTGCCGCGAGAGCGGCCTTGGTCCCCTTCATGAGCTCCTTAAGCTTCTTAAAAGTCGAGGCTCACTCCGTGGCAGCATGCTCAAAGGCTAATATGGCTTCTTCTAATCGTGAGGCCATGCGCTCCCTTTCTATCGTGACCGACTCAAGAGTAGCATTTGCCTTCTGGAGTCGGCCCTCCGCAAAGGTAGCCTAAGACTTAGTGAACAACTACCGAGCCTTTGCTTCCAACCGCCAAGCTTAGCTTCCGCATCCCCAGCTCGCCTAGCTAAGGTAGATACCTCGGCACGCGCTTTCAGCATGCAAGGGGTGAACTGCACAAGGAGAAAAGCTGTTTTAGAATTAAAGAAAAGAGAGTGAGGTAAAAGCAACAGAGGGAAGTGGCAATGTTACCTCGAGCAACAGCGTCCCGATCTTGTCGAGCGTGCTCTCCACAGAAGGCGACTCTAGAAGGCTAAAAAACTCTCCCGCGAACATCTGTCAACTCGCCCACGGGAGGATCTCTTCAACCTTCTGGCGGAAGGCTATCGTCTCTTCCTCAACTGCTCCCACCCTGCACAGCTCCCTCTCCTCTGTCCTCGGAGTAACGGGCGCCTCAACTGGCTTAGGCTCAGAAGCCTCCCGAGGCTGTTTAGAGGTCGAAGCAACCGCCTCTGCCGCTACCACCTCCGACGCCGCCGCCGCTTCCATCACCTCTGCTACCTCCGTGCCTTCCTCGACCTCAATAGTAGCCTGGGGAGCAGGAGGAGCGGTCCTCACCGGGCCCTTCGAGACTACCTTATGCCTCTTGGAGGCCCGGGAGCCTGAACGGGGTGTGGGGCAAACTTGAGACGGGGGATGAAGAGTGGGCCGAGCCTCAGACATGTCTGCATTTGAAAACCAAGCGTCAGTACAATTATCAATACAGTAAAAAAAAGGGGCTAAGTCTCTCACCGGTTACAGCGGAGTCGAAGCCCCACTCAAAAAGAAGTTGTGGTTGGAGAAGCCTCTTACAAGATCTCCTTTCCAGACTCGGGGCTCAGAAATTCTGAATTAGAGTCAGTGAGCTAGAGTCAAGCTTCGAAGGATGTTTCGGTATTACTGAAAGAAAGAAATTGCGTCAGTAAAACAATGAAGATGTGACTAATAAGCAAAAGCAATAAATCACATTAACTTTAACCGCCGCGCAAAAAGCTCAAGGGACAAAAGGACGGATAGGCCATGTATCGGCCGACTCCCATCTACCGAGGGTCTAAAACCACCTATCCCTCCAGTGCTTGTTCGATGAAGGAGGGTCAGTTATTAAAGGCCTATTGGTATTCCGCCATGAGTAGAAAAAGAACCAGCCAGGGTGCTGAGTATGCGTACGCACTTGGTACAAGTGGAGGAACTCATTCATGCTTAGCTGGGGTTGCTGCATCTCGGCCCAGATCACCACACAACCGAATAAGTCTCTCCACCCGTTTGACACAACTTGTCCCGTAGTTATGCCAAGACTGCCCAGCAAATCCTGAGCAATCTTTTGAAGCGATAGTCGATGACCGCATTGCAGCGCAACATGGAAAATCGCAACTGCCCAAGGGGGAGGTTGGTCGGTAGCTCTCCCGGCCGAGGGAGAGTCAAAATAACCGAGTCTGGAACATGGTATTCGGACCGAATTTTGGACAAATCCTCTGCTGTCATTACTGAAGACACGGGCCCTTTAACCCGTTCTTCGTTCTCAACTTCCTCCTCACCTCCCTCCTCATGATTAGAACGACTAGAGGAACCTTCAATAGCCATATGCTCAGGAGGTGAATCTAATGCCTCCACTGACGCCACCGACCTCTCTGCTGGATGGTTCATTGCCCTATGAGAATGGTAGAATAGGATGTCTACCTCTCCAGCAACCTCCGCCAACAGTGAGGGTGATTTCAAAGCCACCCAAAAGCCGCTCGCTCCACCCTCACCATTGTATTCTCCCTCCCTAGGGCTTGCAGCGCCTGACATAAATAAAGAAAAAGAAAGGGAGGAAGAGGGAGCTCATCGGGAGAATTCTGAGAGTGCAGAAAATAGGCGAAGCAAAGGATTACTATGTTGGGAGGTTTGTAAGAGGGAGCGAGGAGATGAAGAAGATTTGTAAAGAGGCGCGAAATGGTGAAAGCGTGTTTAGGGTGACCCTATTCATAGGATCGCCACGTGGCTCCAACATTAAATGAGGATTCGAAACGACGTCTCCTCGGGCGCCCCAGCTTTACACGTGGCAGCACCCCACGCATTGCCGCTGAATACTTTGCCACATGTTCAATCCTCATACGTCCTGACAACGAAGCGACGGCCAATCCGCTCGTACGGCCTCGAAAAACGAACCGACGTGTGGTCAAGCGAGACGACGTGTCTCGGAAGCCGTGCGAACCACCTTACAATCAATAAATGCTTCATCATAAACTCGTCTCAAGCATAACCCGACTCAATCCTAAAATACTCCATGACCGCCTTACGACAATGCAAGGAGTAGGGGGCTCACTGTTGGGGGAAAAATATGCAAGTCCTTGAGTTGGCTTGAGGATCAAAGAAGTTAATGAAGCAATGGCTCGGACTCGTTAGGCGCCATGTTCAAATAAACCCCAAAGCCTCCAAACGCTGAATGGAGAGACGTAGCTCGGATCGTGAGGCGCTTAGCCCGACTGTAGCCTGAATGTCCTGAGCCAAAAAGCGAAACCTCTAAGAGAGCATGTGCACCTCAAGGCTCAATTAAAAGCCGCACAGAGGAAAGCCCAAACCGACCTAAGAAGAGTTGGCCCAAGAGCCGCCCGAGCTTTAGTCCGACTCATAAATTGGGTCGACTAATAAAGTGGGCGGAGATTAGCCATAAAACCTATCTCGGCACGACCATGCTAATGAGAAAGAGTCGGCTAAGCTATGTCGCTATATATCTGGAAGTTACCTAGTAAATTTCTGGATTCCTACTCGAGATTTTCAAAAGATAAGGCTATAAAATCTCCGAAAATCTAGGAGTATTAGGGATTACGGATTCCTAGAGATTGAGATCAACTCTAATTACAGAAGCCCTGCGGGGCATGATACCATTATAAATACAAAGATCTTCATGTTAAAAGGTATGCAAAAACTATCGCCTTAAAACCTTTACTTAAAGACCCAAGTTTTGACTTAAGCATAGGAGAGTCCCCTAGTAAAGCCAGGGTCACCTTTTTCCTTATTCATGTGCAGGTCCAAGTGTCACTACGGGGTGAACCCAAAATAGCATCAACAAGAAGAAATGAGCTGGAAAAGAGCTGGAAAAATGGATCTACTTCATTTTTCTCGTCTCATGTCTTAAAATGAGCTGGAAAAATGGATGGACAAGATAAATTTATATATCACACACATCACAGTGAAACCCAATTAGTTTCCAGCGCAGGATCCTGCTGCTATAGCCTTTTGCAAGCAACCCATGTGTCCAATATAAGGGTTGTTGATTAATCCTGCCCATTAAGAATTTTATATGAGAAAAATACCCTGGAAATCCTAAACGGGCCAGACAGAGTAAACCAAGCTCGGCTTGTTTATTAAACAGGGCTTAGATTTTAGGCTGGGCCAGTCCTCAGGCCTACCTTACTAACCGAAGACCAGCAGAACTAGGTCGGCCAGCCCGGCTCATTACAGCCCTATAGTTCTCTCCACCGTTTCATGACGACACGTCACCCACGAGGCCCCGTCACAGGTGGTCCATGGAACCATCTTATTCATCGAACAACCGACTGTCGGTCGTGAGGACGGTTATTGGCGAGCATCTGGAGCTTACCGTGGACAGTTATTGTCTGTAATCACGCCCCCTTAGCTCTCAGGATTTTGGAATAAGGCTTATTAGAGCTAACAGCAATGTTGTTAGGTTTAGATACACATCTTAGGTGGTAGTGGGAATATGATGCCGACCATGCGGAAGCGGAGTGGCTGGTGTACCACACACGGACGCGGATTGCGTCCTACGCCCGCCACCTCGATGTAAGTGTTTTATAGGAAGCTGCAGTGATAATGCCGCCCACCGTTGCAGCCTTTCTGAGGGCCATTGCGATGTTTTTTTTACCATCCAACCGATTAATAAGTTTATGTAGACGTGGATGAAGTGAAAACAAAAATATATGCTTGATCTGAAACTTCTTCGGCTCCCGAGAACTTTTTAATGGTGGACGTTCAATCCCCTTTTTGTTGTCCATTGGAGCTGTGGAACTGCCTCATTTTTGGGATCATACCTTATACGGATCTGAGAAAAGATATGAACGACTTGGATAAAACAATTACATCAAGGCAAGCCCCACAGAGCCTTTCCTAGACGGTAATAGGTCACAATCCGCGTCCACCACACACCACATATATAGCTGATGTATTGACGTCAGCAAGTTGTATTTGTAATATCCAAACTGTCCATCCATTTTGCGAGCTACCTGTAAGGATCGAAAAAAAAAAAAAAAAAAAAAAAAAAAAAAAAAAAGAAGATAAGACATCCAACGATCAAATGGACCACACTGAAAAAAGCAGTGGGAAATAGAACAACTACATTTTCTCCATCCATATAGCTGGTGTGTGGTACACCAGCCAATCCGCTTCCATATTATCGCGTCTAACTCACAAGGTAGAGGGAAAAATTGCTTGTTAAAGAAATTTACGATGGCCACACTGAGTGAGTTTCGCAATTTTGGGAGCAAATTTACATTGTTCCCATTGGTACGACCCATGTGAGTTTTTTATCCGATTATCTTTGGTATGGATCAGATAATAACTCTTACTTGCTGGATGGATCAGATTTTTCATACACAACATGTTGGACCCCACAGAGAGCTTTGCACTATCTTCTCTTCGCGAGTAGTGCGGGCTATACGGATTATAAGAAGTGAAGGAAGAGGTTCAATGTACGTTGTCCCTGGTGGGTAAAATCTCAACCGTTCGTTGCTGCATCCAGCAAAGAATATGAGAAGCCATGCCAGCAATGCACATTAAATAATAATAACAAATAAATAAATAAAGGATGCGATTCGATTTATGTTGTCCTTGACGGGATACATTTCAATAGTTCCCTGCTAAGCTACTACATTTCTAAAGACAATGCATCCTCTCATCACCAATGTTGCAAAGACTGTGAAGCTAAAATATCATAATGGTGTATAGCATAGGGGGTTGAGATTCAAATATTATATATTTATCCTCTCACTTGTATTAGTTTTTCATGCATTCCATTATTAATTTGATATATTAAGACATATTTTGTACATACAAGGTAATTTTGGAAATAATAATAAATATATGTTCAAAGTAGTGAAATTAAGACTTAAAAAAGTTCAGGTTAAAGGCATGAAGAATTGGAGTCTGAAGATAAATACTTGATGCACTAACAATCCAAGAAAACCAAGTGTTAAAGATGTAGAAAAGAATGGAAAAACAAACAGTCAAATAATAGATTGTTCGGTCCCACCGAAGTCAAATTTAGCCTGACCGGAAGTGACAAAGACAAATTGATAACAAACTGTGGATTTTCAAAGCTAATTTGGTTCAACTGAAGGACTATTCTGTGTGATTGGAGTGATGTTCAGTGCGAAAGAAATGTGGTTCGGCCCGACCAAAAGGAGACAGAGAATTCAATGAAAATTTTGAAGAAATTTGACTCCAATCGAATGAATGTTTGGCTGGATTCAGTGCGACTTTGGTCCAACTGAATGAAGAATTGGATATTTGGAAGTCATTAATGAGGAATTCATAAGCCAAAGATCCAAGGAAACCAAGTGAGAAATGAAGGAATCAAATATTTAAAGTGAAGAAACCAAGGAAAATGAATCCTGAAAATTCAAGCTAGAAAATAATAATATGAAATTCAAGGGTTAGAAAAACTTAATCCTGAAAAATTACAGAAACAGAATTCGATGCCATCGATGACAATTTTGGATGTCATCAAAGCAAACTTCGATCCCACAAAAGCCACTTTGATCCCATCACAAAAGTCAAGAAAAATTCAATTTTGTTGATGGACATATTCATGCATTCTTCGATGGGTTTTAGTAGATCTTTTAGTTTTTCTTTTATTTTTGAGTTAGATATGACTAGCTAATTTCTTAGCTAAGGTTAAGAGATGAAGCTTGTAGTTCTTCTTAATGTTTAACTAATATATGATCCTACACCGTTGAATGTTGATCGCCATAAAGCCAGTTCCTTCCTTTCAGCGCAACAAGTGAAATTTCATATTTAGGCCTTTTCCTTCATCGATCAACCATCGAATTTTGTCCAATCGTTTGCTTATCTTGACTACACATTTTTTCCTATATTGGACCCTGATCATTAAGCGTGGAACATTAATTGACATCAAATCCGTTTTAGCACCCACTAGGAGAATTTGTAAGATAAACTAATCTAAATTTCGAATCACCAAGACCGTTAATGACTCCATCCATTTCCGAGCTCCTGCCAAACTCTTATTTTGGCTCTCTAAGGACAGCCCAAACCAGGAATTATATACGGAATTGCTCTGTAACGTCTTGGAAAAATCCGTACAAAGACCCGAGTACCACCTCAGACAGAACCACTAAAAGACCGTATCCTGTTGTAATTTAGGTGAAAATTAGTTAAGTATTAAACTAAATAATCAGTGGATTAAGCATGGGCTACCATTTCCACAAATGAGAAAGCCAAAAACCATTAATACCACTGACTCAATACTACATAAAGACCTAAGAGAAATCTCCAGAGCCTGTCGCTCTTAGGAGCACGTTGAAACTCCGTATCAGACCTAGACCACACGTCAAGAGTCCGATGACCGCGAAACTATAGGATTATGTCCGTCCTACTTGGCTTGACAACCATCGTGGGAATCGAGCCCAGATAGTGTCAAAAAATGCACAACTTGAGCCCTGAGTAAAGTGTGTTAGAAACGCGAATACCTTTAGAAAACGAACCAAAACTTAAGTGAATTGGGCCGCTCGATCACATGTGAAATTGAGGATTTCGCATCGTCAATTGTTGACCACCCATGGAAAAAGAAAATTTCCCTGCACATATCCATATAATTGTGGCCGTTTATCTGATACAGGTCCTCCATGGTCGATCAACTTATCCGACCGCACCGACATCACATCCTGGCTTAGATCCATTGTCAGGGAACTTACCCCATGACGTAGGTGAATACTAGGCCTCCCTGTGAGCCCTGTTTGTCAAAAACAGCTGCCCAAAGGATATAACCCATGTATATAGTGGCCCTAGGGCCATTTGCATCACTTCTAGACTTATATATAGCCCTTATACCACCCCACCTCTCTCATATACGAATTTCTCCAAAACCCTACGGGAGAGAGAGAGAGAGAGAGAGAGAGAGAGAGAGAGAGAGAGAGAGAAGAAGAAGAAGAAGAAGAAGAGAAAAGAGGAAGGAGAGAAGAAGGCTTTTGGGAGATCATTGCAGTGATTCTCTCCCACGACTCCACGCACCGAATCACCTCCCCATTACGCTACACACTTAGTTTCGACTACAATTTTGAGTAAGAAACCATAACCCTAATCTTGTTATAGAGATCCGGGCTGATTATTTGTCAAACTAGCTAATCGTTTATGTTATTTAGGTGCCCGACATTCCGTTTTCAGGAACATAGAATTCGAACCAAGTCTGAATCGAGTATTTCAACGAAAGATGAAGGTTATAAACGTTTAGGTTATGGTTATCAATGATTTCAATGTCAGCTAATGATTTATGTTTGACTTGATTGCTGCCATATTGTCTTAGATACGCCGTTTTTGTTATAAAATACATGTACGAGCTATGTTGAACAAAAGATGCATCCTATATGTTTGTTGAAATGTTTGAATGAACATGTAAACATGATTTGTACTTATCATGACTACTAATCTAAGATTCATTGTTGTCATATGCATGTTGACCTCTCTATATAAGGATTTGCTAAAATATACGTTGTAACTAACCTAGTCTATATATTTGATGAAGTGTAGTCTAAGTGTTTGAGGAATTGTCTTAATGAGAAATTGTTGATGAATCGTATTTATTAAGAGTATTAAGATAGGATTCTTAATTACCTTATTCGTATGCATACTTTCTTTCATGTAATCATATTTGCCGCTACGCGATTCATGGATAAAATGTAAGTGTTTGCTAATATGTTCAATGTGTTTAATGAAATGCTCGAATGAGGAATTCACTTGAATTGTTTGTTAAATGCTGAAGTGATTACCAAATATGTTTACATGCTACATATGAGTAAGATGGGGACTGCAACGTAGCCTAGGAAATCAGTAACAGTCCTTATTCGGGTGACCAAATTAGTCTCACCACATTAGGTAAACTCGACGAATCTGGGTCGCACAACGATCGTTGACAGTGGTTAGGCCATGAGGGGTTCTTATGTGCTCCATGTCGATTAAGTTAGTGTGTGCCCGTACCAATCGATCTTGCTTAATGAACCGATTGGCCTATTGTGTGTTTACCACGTATGGACACCACTGTTTGATCAAAGGTACCTCTCTCCAATGTAAAGGCTCACTCTAACCATGGTACCACGATCTGCTAAGACTCGTGTGCTAGGTATGGTGGTATGAGACACCGTGTTCGAGTTGTCAGCCTACGTTGAGGTGACGAGCCTCCCTATAGTGACCAGTGATCAACCAAGACTCGTGAGCTGGGCATGATGGTATGGGACACCGTGTACGAGCTGTCGGCCTACACCGAGGTGATGAACCACCCTGTAGTGACCGCGAGTATAAATTTTAAATTTGCCTATTGACTGCTTTTCATTGGGAGTGATGACCCTACAACTTGCCTATCATATGTGCTTGACTATGAGTGACAAACTTAGATGGATCCTTCGCTTCAGGTCAATGATATAAAGGGAGGTACCCTAGCTTCCCAAACCTGTTGTATGAATAAGCTTAATTAAGCACTCGGTTAACACGATCATGCATCTCTCTGCATTAGTTAGGATGTACTTTTAAGGCGATGAAGTTGAACTGTTTTAAGGGAGTGTTGTCATATGCGAAATTGGTTGTTGGAGTCACTTTTTGAGGGAGCTTTAATGCGAGGGCATACATCATTACTTGCACTCCATTCCTACATTAATAAGAGTAGTTTGGAAGTGATTGTTAAGTTGCTTTATCATTACTGCTTAATTGACTTAATAACATATTAACCTTTGCCTTATAGTACCACTGAGTTGATCACTCACTCCCACCTTGGGACGGTGTTTTAAAACACCAACCAGACATTGGTTTAGATGCAGGTGTTGATGAAGTCTATACGACAGAGCAGGACTTTATGGACGACGAGGAGGAGTTCTCCTACTTTCAGCTCTTGGGTGGGTCCATGTAGACCTCGTGCCGATACGCGGGAAACACTGGGATATTTGGCTTAGTTGGATACCTTACACTTCCACATTTTGTATATTTTGAAACAATATATGTATATATTAAACCCGGTTACATACTCATACTCTGGAGGTTGTGAAACACTTACATGTTTAAATATATATGTTTCAAACTTCCTCTTGCTTAATTTATTTTTATTCAGAGTATGATATGATGTTTTAGTATCATTCCACTCATGTTTGACTCATTAATATGGGTGAAATCTGAACATCATCATCTATATTGCATAAGTGATGTCCTGGATCTTGGGAGTAGAGCTTTGATCGACCCCCAAAATTCAAGGCGTTACAAGTTGGTATCAAAGCATGATTTGGATTAAACTAAACCTAGGTTATAGGTAACACGATGCACTCTAACACACTCTGACTTAAGTAGGAAGCGATGGCATTTAGAGACCGCATTAGGATTCCAATGTTTTACCGATGGGCGAGACTAAACGCTGTAATTTAGTCCACAACATATAGCTGAGGGACTTAGATCACGTATATTGACCTAAGTCACCTCTAGGCAGCCAATCGACGAGTTTGAGTCATTAGTTAACGATTTCAAAACCTAAAACAGACCCAAAGAGCACGAATACGCACTCATTGGGCCATGAAATTGGACCATATGGGCCTAAGACCCCAAAGTACGAGGTCTGGTGTGGCCCAGGGGGCCCTACGCATTAAAACAGGACCTCGGGAGGGGGTGGCCACCGCCGGACCCTCCAGATGGGAGTGGCGACACCCCCCAATCGACGGTGCACCGCCGGCTTTTCCAGAGGGGTGCGACAGCACACTGCCGCCGGCCGACCTAAGTGGGTCCCTCCCACGTGTGGGGGGGCCCTTTTAACCCTCTAAATGCTCCCTTTTTACTCATTTACCCTATTCCTACCCCCAGAAACACCCCTAAACCCTCCAAAAACTCTCTTTCTCTCTCAAATCCTCTTTCCTATACACTCAAATTTCTTATTTCCTTTATAACCTCCACCCTCCACCACTATCTCTCTAAATCCATCCCTCACATCTCCTAATCTCCTTTATTCTCACCCATTTGAACACAAAACCCTCTTTTTGAGTCTCATAACTTTCATACTTTCAAATCCACTTCATTCTCAAAGCCTTTCCATCTCAATGGCTCTCTTTGAGCTCGTCACTGCCATCTTCTCCATTTCGACACTCCTCTCTCTTATGGGAAAGAATAGAGCGGCCTCGAATGAGGCCGGGCCTAGCCATCCAAGCCATTCTAAGAAGAAGACGAGTGTAAGCGCTGAGCGAAGGTCGAAATGGGACCACAACCCTCGAATCCCGATAGAAAGGTCTCTACCGACTGGCGCTGAACTCGGTAAGTTCTAAGATCATAAGGTTGTGTTTGAGGCTTATGTGGATGAGAAGTTATTTAGATTATATTAAGTGATTGACATCCTTCTGGAGAATGGGTGGGGTCCCATATTTGAGGGAAAAATACACACTAGTGAAGGCACCGTACGAGCCTTCTATGCACACATACGAGACTCTTGAGCCTCTCCGGTTTACCATACCGTTGGGAAGAACTCAAGCCAGAGTCAATGTGGATGTCATAGCCCGTATCATGGGAATAGAGCGTGGTGTCGTGCATGCCAGCAATACTAACCTTACTAGTGGACGAGAGAAAAATCACCGCACACATTTCCTTTGCGGCTAACTTGTTGATTGGAGGTGAAGGAATAGCCTTGCATCGACAAGTATGACAGAGGATTTCTGCCTGCTCCACCATATATGCACGTACAACGTGTATCTTAGGTAGAGTAACCGCACAGAATGTACTCAATTTATGGTGGACTTCTTGTATAGAGTTATACAAGGAGAAAAAGTGTGCCTGCCTACTCTCGCCTTTAATCAGATGGTCAATACAGCATGGTCTACTCGGGGGGACGCACTCCTCCCATTCGATCGACTCATCTGCAAGATCGCCTGTAATTTTGGGTTTATGCTTCACATGGACAACCTTGCGCCTATCCACTTCATTAGTGAGACTAGACTCAACAATATGAAGATATGCCCCAGGCAATGCCAGGCCAGAATTGATGAGTACGGGGATGAGATAGAAGAAGAAATTGAAGATGAGGGAGGCAATGAAGAAGAGGAAGCCAGTGAAGAAGAGGAAGGTAGTGAAGAAGAGGAATGTAGTGAAGAAGAGGAAGGCAACAAAGAAGAGGGACAGGAAGAAGACGAGGAGGCCCAGGGATCAGACATGGGACATCTTACTGCTCCTGAGGACCGGCATGACTGGGCCGCGGTGGAAGCTTGCATGGCTAGGATTGAGGAAAATCAGGCCTACTTAAAGCAGAAGCTCGAGGAGAACCAGGCTTACTTGAAGCAAAAGTTTAAGAAAATGTCTCACACCCTAAAGGCCCTCCTGTACTGTATGCAGGATAAGGGCGCACTTTCGCCTTCGCCGGAATCGTAGGACTAGTCATATATTTGTAGTCATTTTTCTTACTTTTTGTAATAGCCTTGAATGGGCTTAGTTGGATGTTAGGTTAGTAAGTGTTAAAACCTTTGTTAATTAACTTACATGCATCCACTGTCATAGTGCATGAAGTACCACATCATATGTATCTGTGACAAATTTTGTTAAATGCATGAAGATTCTTTTGTTTAGAAATGTGTACAATGTTTAGAAAGAGTGGATGATGTTATCCTAATTATATGAATGTTGCACCTTATGTTGTATATAGGGAATGCCTCCTAAAACTACTCAGAACATGGCCCGTTTCCCACTTGGCGAAATGATTGATAGGGCCCCTCACCCGAGTGGTAGCTAAATGGACCCCAGTTTGGGTTTGAGTAGCGAGACGTTGCCAGATTCACAACCGGCCACTGGCACCACCAATGGACCAACACCGAGTGCACCACTAGTTCTGGAATAGAACCGTGCGTCTTCATCAATGCCACACATGACTCAGGTGACCTCTTTCCCTAATAGGTTGGAGCAAATGATGCTCCTAATGCAACAACAACAACAAGTTTTGGCCACTATAGCGGCGGCCATCACACAGAACATGAATGTAGCCCCGCCAATGCCACCCGTACAGCCTACTGGGGCTATGACTACAAGTGGCCCATTTGAGCGCTTTCAGTGCCTCCGTCTTCCCACTTTTATGGGTACTCATAGACCCGAGGAGGCCAAATACTGGTTGGATCGCATTTCCAAGATGTTGAGGCCGTTATATTGTATCGAGGCGAAACAGGTTGAGCTAGTCACATATATGTTTAAGAAAGAGGCTAGCCTATAGTGGGACAGTTTTCTTCGAACTGTTCCCACATGATTTGTGTGGACGTGGGATGAATTCGAAGTACGCTTCCACGAGAAGTATTTCCCTCTCACTTACCATAATGAAAAGGAGGGCGAATTCCTCTGCCTTTGACAGGGGGGAATGACAATGGCAGAATACGATAACTGTTTCATGAAGCTGGCTAGATATGCTCCTTTGTTTTGACAGACGAGCCGATGAGAATGCGGTAATTTTCAGAAGGGTTGCGGGCTGATATCCACACCAAGATGTGTTGCGCTAGCATTCCCAACTATACTGAGTTAGTGAACATGTCTCTGCGAGCTGAGCAGGATAGTGAAAGAGTGTCTTGAACGCCCATGCCAATGGGCCCGAGGCCTCAACCTGAATTACATAACCGACTGTTTCTCAGCAAGAGGCCGCGTAGGGACTCACCTCCCAGACCAATGGCTCCACCGACCCAGCAGAGGCGAACTGACCGTTGGTGTACTTATTATAGCAAAGGGGGCCATACTAACCCCTTTTGTTTTACTAAGATGAAGGACAAGGGCTTTACGCCACCTCAGAAGGTCAACCGCCAGCCACCACATGTTATTTTAGCTCCACCCCTACAATCTACACCACCGGCACAACCATTCTACCGACCTCCCGTATCTTGAAATGGGCCGCCTCAACGACCTATGGCACCGCAACTCAACCGTCCACAACAAGCTCGAGTACATGCACTTGCCGCCGAAGCGTCTGAATCTTCGGTTGCAGTACCGTCAGCCTTTAAAGTCACTACCCACATCCAAGGTACACCAATGTTTCTGTTGGTGGACACCGGGTGCACTATTTCAATGATAACATACTCTACAGTCAAGCGATTAAGGCTGAGCACTACCCCTATGGTTAGGGTGAGAGTCATTGCAGCAGAAGGAACCTTCACAGACGCCACTAAGCTTTGTAAGAATTGCTTGATAGACTTATGAAGCAGAGTGGTGTGCATTGACCTAATTTTCACTATGATATATCATTACGACGTCATCCTCGGCATGGATTGGCTCACCGAAATAAAGGTAGAGATTGACCGTGAAACCAGATTGGTGACAACCCATGGGCCCGAAAACACGACCTTCACTTTTCCAGTTCAGGTCAGTTAACCCTATCACATTAGTTGTTATGCTTCCCTGTTGGAAAATTATAATGGTCCGTCATTTGGGGATATGCCAGTAGTCCAAGATTTCATGGACGTGTTCAGAACAATCCCTGAACTACCTCCTCAGTGCGAGATTGACTTTACCATCGACCTTGTGACAAGCACAACACCTATCTCTTTACCGGCATACTGTATGCCTCCGTATGAAATGGAGGAATTGAGGAAGTAGATTGATGACTTATTTGATTCAGGTTTCATGCGGCCGAGCGTATCTCCTTGGGGAGCACCTGTATTGTTTATGAAAAAGAAGGATGGATGTCTGCAGTTGTGTATAGATTATTGTAGGCTAAACCATGTCACAGTGAAGAACAAGTATCCTCTACCCAGGTTAGATGACCTGTTTTACTAGTTGAAGGGGGTACAATATTTTTCTAAGATAGACTTACAGTTCGTGTATCATCAATTGTGCGTCATGAATAGAGACGAGTAGAAAACAACTTTCAGGACCAGCTTCGGACACTATGAGTTCCTCATGATGCCGTTTGGACTTACAAATGCACCGACCGTATTCATGGATCTCATGAACCGGGTATTTCGGACATATCTATACAGATTCGTCATCGTATTTATAAATGACATCTTGATATACTCAAGGAGTCGGAAAGACCATGAAGAACACCAGTGATCAGTCGTTGATACTCTTAGGCAGAACCAATTGTTTGCACAGTACCGAAAATATGACTTTCAGAAGGAAGAAGTCAAGTTCTTAGGGCACGTAGTTTTCAAGGAAGGAATCTCCGTGGACCTTGCCAAGGTGACCGCGGAGCAAGACTGGGAGTAGCCCGGCTCGGTTACAGAAGTGAGGAGTTTCCTCGGACTTTCCGACTATTACCACCGATTCATTAAGGACTTCTTCAAGATAGCTCGACTGTTGTCTCAACTCACTTGGAAAGATCTTAAGTTTGCTTGGAACGAGATAACAGAAGCAACCTTTCAGGAATTAAAGGACAAGCTGACGTCCACACCTGTGTTAGTACTACCAGATCAAGGGGTCAAATATACCATTTACACTAATGCCTCTCGAGTTGGTTTGGGTTGTGTACTTATGCAGAAGGATAAAGTGATCGCCTATGCCTCACAACAGATGAGGAAACACGAAGAAAACTACCCCACTGATGACCTGGAATTGGCTGCAGTCATTTTTGCATTAAAACTTTGGAGACAGTACCTCTACGGAGAGGAGTTCGAGCTCTTTTGCGACCATAAGAGCCTCAAATATATCTTTATATAGAGGGACCTAAGTATGAAGCAACGACATTAGATGGAGACCTTGAAAGACTTCAAGTTTGAGGTCTTCTACCATCTTTGCAAGGCCAACCTTGTGGCCGATGCGTTGAGCTATAAGAAAACTATAAAATTTATAGCTCCACTGATGATAAAAGAGTGGAATATGGTGGAATTTATGGGAGACTTCGAACAGAAGTTGACAGTGGAGGAGCCATTCGAGAGCGTTGCGCACTTCTACGTGCAGTGTCATGCCCCGAACTCGGAAACTGGATTCATAAAATTCCTGATCGCCGAATCCAGCGCCGACAGCCTCTATAGTACCCCATTCTCGGCTCCCGGCACCCATATACCAGGTTCCAATCCTGGGATGCTACAAGGAGGATTTCTAATAATCAATTTGATTCGTAATGAGAATAACCAAGCATAACCTACGAACAATAACCATAAGAACACCATCACAAAATCTACCATGATAAAAAACTTTGAGTACAGTGCATATGAAGGGAAATACAAGATAATGATAAGAGTAGAAACTCCAAAAACTTGGCTGCACGCTCCAACTGCGGTGAGACTACGGCTGCGTCTTGGCGTCACCTACACGCATCAATCGTGCATAAGCTTATAGAAAGCTTAGAGGGTGGTGTAAGTATGTGTGCAATATGAGCATGCTCAGAATGCAAGGTATATGGCCCACCCCCACAACACATGATATTGTCCGCTTTGCCGAAGCTTACAGGTTTAAAACGAGTCATGTCTATTAAGGGAGGAACCCAACATATAACCACCACAACTCCAGACAACTCTTCCAATGCGGGACAAGTTACGCTACGCTTAATCGCAACAAGAGGCTCGCCCAAAGACAAGAGTACGCCGGCCACACTGGGGCTCGCCCACATATGTGCCTGCCCACGTGTGCTCGCCCACTTGAAGCAGTGATCGGGGCATCACATTATCCCCCACCGAGGGCAGAGCCGTCCTCGACTTTGATACCATTTGTAAGGCCCACCCCCACAGCACATGATATTGTCCGCTTTACCGAAGCTCACGGCTTTAAAACGCATAATGTCTGTTAAGGGAGGAACCCAACATATAACCACCACAACTCCAGACAACTCTTCTGATGTGAGACAAGTTACGCTACAGTCAACTGTAATAATAGCTCGCCCAACACAGTAGCCTACTAGCCACACAGTAGCCTGCCAGCCACACCTGGGGGTCCGCCCACATATGTGCCCGCCCACATGAAGCAGTGACTGGGGCATCACACAAGGTCAAAGTAATGCGAAATCGTGCTGATGAGTACATGAATGTAACTAGCCGTACCAAGGCTATGTGGTGCAAGATATGAATGCTTTCGGTCATGTCAAGAATACAAGATACAGCTCAAGCATGCCAATCCTCATCATATATCAGTACAGTTCTCATTCAGGATAATCATCGGGGTTTAGTACACTCCGAATGGCATTGCCGCTCTCTTAGCCGCACAGTCCAAGTGAGCGTAAGAAACCTCACTATCCGCTTGGCCAATAGTCTGCTAATACCCATCCGGCACATCGATAACGGATCCATTCATGAGCTGGTCAAACTCAGCCTAGTATTGCCCTCTACCCTCGGGCGAGTAAGGCCACACCTCTTTCCAACCGACCATGACACAGTGGGATACGCGGCCTCCTGGTATTCGGCCCTCATGTGCTCATATATCCACTCAGTCTCGATGTTGGAGTCATCCTCTAGTACCATCGGGTTTAAGGATTTTCACCTAGGGACATTTATGGCGCCCGTATGCTAGAACCAAACATTTTCGGTATCCAATCCAGCCACCCACGATGTGTTTGTGGAGGCTATGGCCCTGATGTCGCTAGGGCATACAGTAACTACAATCACACAATGCGAGTGCATGAGTCACACTACCAATCATGCAACAGTCCTGCATATATCATGCGCTCATGTAGGGCAACTCCGCCTATCAGGGAGCCCATAAACAGTCCGCTTGAAGGCGTATGCTATGATCAGTCACTCCTCATAACAAGCTTACATATGATGCATATGATCATGAATCATGTATATATACAAAACATGTTGTATAATGATGGGCTCTGAGCAAAGTGAAGATAGGCCAGACGGCCTACCCACTACAAGTATGGGCCTATCAGTGGGTCTTAGGGATAGTGATAATGCGGACATCTAACCAATATCATCCTTTAATGTGGACGTCAAACCATCATTGCTCCCAAGGCATAGCCCACTATAAAGGTCAACACATATACCATGGTGAAATCACACTGCAATGGGCCTTATGTATGTACTATTGGGCCTTGACCCATGGGCCTCGAATACATCTAATGGGCCATATCACGTGGGCCTCATATATATCAAAGTGGACCTCAACAACGGGCCATAAATACATCAAGTTGGGCCTCTTCAAATGGGCCTTATATACCAAGGTGGGCCTCGTGAGTATATGAATCAAATCAAAGGATCAACTGGACCGCGCTCCTAATATAGTGGTGGCGATGATTTCCAACATTAAAATTTTTCAAGGCTTACCTTAACTTTTATTTTTCTCATACCGTGAAGTGATCTTTCAAAATGGTTGGACGGATTAGATGCAACATATGCATCATGGTGTGGGTCCACTTGAACTCTAGATCTGACTCATTCTTGGCCTCAAGCCATAAAATGGGCTTATAAAATAGTTAAACAGTTTAGATGAAACACATCATCATAGTATGGGTCCACTAGCCGTCCAGTAGCCCGGCCCATGGCTGGACGACATATATAAAACAAATATGGCATGGGCCCCCACCAAATAGGTGACAGTGTGAATAAAACACACACCGTGGTGGGTCCCACCCTGCCAGGACACATACTCCAGTCAGCCACCTCCACCAGGGATCGATGCCAAGACCTCAAGTGTTGAAACGAGGTATCTCCACACGGCTGCCAAGTGAGTAGTGGACAGTGGGTCCCACGTGGGGCCCACCATAACATTTGTTTTCCATCCAGCCCGTTGATAATGGTCACGCAACACATTGGATGAAAGAAAAATAAATTTCATATTGATCTAAACCTTCTGTGGACCCCAAAAGAGTTTCAAGGGTAAACGTTCAATCTCACTGTTTCCTTTGGTGTGGGCCACTTAAGTTCTAGATGGAGCTGATATTTGGAGGGGGGCCCCACCCCAAAGGGCACAAAGAGATGAATGGTGCGGATGATCCAAATACATCATGGTGGGGCCCACGGCTGGGACCCGTGGGTCCCTACCTGTTCACGCCTGTCTGATGATGGTAGCAGCAACAACTGCTGCCATTTTATATATATATATATATATTTGAAATATCATGTTTTTTTGAGGTTTTTCTGGGGTAGGT
This sequence comes from Magnolia changhungtana, assembly GCA_030180095.1. NCBI lineage: Eukaryota > Viridiplantae > Streptophyta > Magnoliopsida > Magnoliales > Magnoliaceae > Magnolia > Magnolia changhungtana. Next base: position 2,225,047 of record JASAUF010000524.1, on the reverse strand, counting down.
CCCGTATCAATGAAATTCGACCCCGCCATTGTTCCCCATGACTCAATATAAACCCATCAAGCCCAATATTCGATGAGTTTTGGTGTACAGAAACGTCAGGGCATATTTCAATGGTATAAATATTGTTTTCAAGGCTATGGCCCACCAGAAAGTCTGATCATTTCCATTTTTTGGCTCAACGGCTAAAATGAGCTTGAAAAGGGAATGGATGGTTTGGATTGATAACATACATCAAGGTGGGGCCTGCATGGGTGGCCCACCATTTCTTTCCTTTTTTGGGTTAGCTCGTTAGTACACTCCCTGTCAGTGCACAAACTCCATGTTAGCCACTCCGTCCAGCGTCCAGGGATGCTAGACGTTATGAATGAACACATGCATTGTGGTGGGTCCCACATGGACGTGGCCCACCCATCAAGGTGGGTCCCACATAAAATATGTGATTCATGGTGGGCCATACTCACCCCTTCATCATCACCACCATTCAAAGAGAGAGAGAGAGAAAGAGAGAGATAGTGATCGAGAGGAGGGACCCCGCCACTATGGGCCCTCCATTGATACAACATATACATCAAGTGGGTCCCACAACAAGCGGACCCAAAAAAAATCAGAATTTAACGGTGGATCACCCACCTCTTGTACTCCTTCTTGCTCCCCTAGCCTCCTTAGCTCCTTGCTTTCGAGTTTGATGGAGGTAGATGATGGATGGATAGTTGAGATGAGAGATGGGAGTGTAGGAAGGTGGGCCACACTTGACTTTGTGAGAGAGAGGGTTTGGACGTGTGAAGCTTGTTGCTTGGGAGAGATTTGAAAAAAGAGAGAAAAAATGAGGTGATGGGATGATGTATGATGGGTGGAGTGATGTGTTGTAAGAAGGGATGAGTGGAGAGAGATATGAAGTGATGTGAGGGTTGACTTTGGGCTTGCTTGTGTAAGAGAAAGGTATGGGTTGTTGTACTTGGGTAGGTGTGACTTGACTTGTACTTGACATTGATTGATTGATTGATGGGACATTTCGTAGAGATTCTCTCAAAGTTCACAACGCGCGGCATTTCTTCGAATTGAACATGGGCCTACATATTCTACCTTGGGTATCGGATCAGTGCGCGAGTCGCGGCGACGGCGCGGTCGACAAGGTATAGGTTTCAGGTCGAGCCGACTTTGGCATACAGGTGTCGGCTCAGGATCGTGCGCAAACGTCGGTAACGGGTCGAGGGCTGCCGGAATTTGACCGGTAGGATCGCGGAAGCCTACGGAACTATACGGACTAGGACACGGGTCTTACATGCAGCCACTTATTGATTATCGAATCATTATGGCTCAGAAAGAAGGTGAACTATTGGTAAAGATGAGAGAGCGTGTAAGCGACAGTGAAGAGTCTGAATGGAGGATTGACTTGGATGGAGGTTTGAGATATCACGGCCACCTATGCGTCCCGAACCTCCATGGCTCGAGGAGAGAAGTTCTGGAGGTTGCCCACAATTCAAAGTTGGCGATGCATCCGGGTAGTATAAAGATGTATCAAGATGTGAAGCATTTGTACTGGTGGGACAACATGAAGGGCTACATAGCAGATTTTGTATCCCGATGTCTCACATGCCAGCAAGTCAAGGCTGAGCAACGTCAACCCCTTGGTTTACTTCAACCCATGCCCATAGCGGAGTGGAAGTGGGATTTCATATCTATGGATTTAATTTCCGGGTTATCAAAGATGAGAAAGGGGCATGACTCCATTTGGGTGATTGTGGACCGGTTGACAAAATCGGCTCATTTCCTCTCGATTAGAGTTTCTAGTTCGGTAGATGACCTGGCTAAGCCGTACATTAAGGAGATAGTGCAACTGCATGTGGTTCCTATAAAGATTTTATTAGACCGAGACACGATTCACATCTATTTTCTGGACTCGAATCCAAGAAGTAATGGGAGTGAAATTGAAGTTCAGTACCGCGCTCCACCCACAGACCGATGGGCAGACGGAATGGGTAAATCAAATACTTGAGGACATGTTACGAGCGTGCGTGCTTAACTTCAAGGACAACTGGGATGACTGTCTCCCTTATGCTGAGTTTGCTTATAACAACAGCTTCCAAGCAAGCATTGGCATGACTCCTTACGAAGCCTTGTATGGGTGCCCTTGCCGAGCTCCACATTGTTGGGTAGAAGTTGGCGAGAAGAGGTTGGTTGGCCCAAACCTAGTTCAGGCAACCTTAGAAAAGATTGATATTATTAGGCATCAACTCCTTACAGCCCAGAGTAGACAAAAGAGTTACGCTGATACGAGACAGAGATAGTTAGAATTCATAGTTGGGGACCATGTATTCCTTAAAGTTTCCCCAATGAAAGGAGTACTTCATTTTGGCAAGAAGGGAAAGCTCACACCAAGATTCATTGGCCCGTTCCAGATTTTAGACCGAGTGGGTGTGGTAGCATACCATCTCGTCTTGCCCACACCACTCGCAGGCGTGCACAAAGTATTTCAAGTATCGATGCTGAAGAAATATATTCCTGACCCTACTTGTATTATCAAATGGGAGCAAGTATAGCTAAGTGAAGACGCTACCTATGTATTACGACCAACGCGTGTCCTAAATAGGAAGGAACAAGTCCTACGCAGCAAGGTTATCCCACTCGTGAAAGTATTATGGACACACCACACTGAAAAAGAGGCTACTTGGGAAACGGAAGCTGAAGTCTGTAAGAACTACCCTCAGATCCTTGAGGAGTATGGAAAGGTACTAATTTTGGGGATGAAATTTTTCTTTAAGGGGGTTAGATTGTAACGTCTAAGAAAAATTTGTACAAAGACCCGAGTACCACCTCAGGCAGAATCACCAAAGGACCGTATCCTGTCATAATTTAGGCAAAAATTAATTTACTATTAAACTAAATAATTGATGGTTAAGCATGGGCTACCATTTCCATAAATGAGAAAGCCAAAAACCGTTAATACGATTGACTCAATACTATATAAAGACCTAGGAGAAATCCCCAGAGCCCGTCGCTCTTGGGAGCATATTGAAACTTCGTATCAGACCTAGACTGCACGTCGAGAGTCTGATGACCCTGAAACTATAGGATTATGTCTGTCCTACTGGGCTTGATAACCATCGTGGGAATTAAGCCTAGATAGTGTCTAGAAATGCACAACTTGAGCCTGAGTAAAGTGTGTGAGAAATGTGAATACCTTTAGAAAATGAACCAAAACTTAAGTGAATTGGGCCGCTCGGTCACACGCGAAATTGAAGATTTCAGACCGTCAGTTGCTGACCAAATTTCACCCATGGAAAAAGGAAATTTCCCTGCACATATCCGTATAACTGTGGCCCCGATCGAGTAAGTATGACCGTTGATCTGACATTGGTTTTCCACAGTCGATCAACTTATCTGACCACACTGAAATAACATCCTAGCTTAGATCCATTGTCAGGGAACTTACCCCATGACGTAGGTGAGTAGTGGGCCACCCTGTGAGCCCTATTTGTCAAAAACAGTTGCCCAAAGGGTATAACCCACGTATATAGTGGCCCTGGGGCCATTTGCATCACTTTTGGACTTATATATAGCCCTTATACCACCCCACCTCTCTCATATACGAATTTCTCCAAAACCCTAAGGGAGAGAGAGAGAGAGAGAGAGAGAGAGAGAGAAGAGAAAAGAGGAAGGAGAGAAGAAGGCTTTTGGGAGATCGTTGCAGTGATTCTCTCCCACGTCTCCACGCATCGAATCACCTCCCTGTAATGCTACACACTCAGCTTCGGCTATGATTTTGGGTAAAAAACCCTAACCCTAATCTTGTTATAGAGATCCAGGCTAATTATTTGTCAAACTAGCTAACCGTTTATATTATTTAGGTGCCCGACATTATATTTTTAGGAATGTAGAATTCGAACCGAGTTCGAATTGAGAATTACGATGAAAGGTGAGAACTATAAACATTTAGGTTATGGTTATCAATGCTTTCAATGTCAACTAATAATTTATGTCTGACTTGATTGCTGTCATACTGTCTTAGATACGCCGTTTTCGATATAAAATACATGTATGAACTATGTTGAACAAAAGATGCATCCTATGTGTTTGTTGAAATGCTTGAATGAACATGTAAACATGATTTGTGCTTGTCATGACTACTAATCTAGGATTCATCATTGTTATATGCATGCTGACCTCTTTATATAAGGATTTGCTAAAATATATGTTGTAACTAACCTAGTCTATATATTTAATGAAGTGTAGTATAAGTATTTGATGAATTGTCCGAACGAGAAATTGTTGAGGAATCGTATTTATAAGAGTATTAAGATAGGATTCTTAATTACCTTATTCGTAGGTATACTTTCTTTCATGTAATCATATTTGCCGCTACGCGATTTATGGATAAAATGCAAGTGTTTAGTAATATGTTCAATGTGTTTGATGAAATGCTCAAATGAGGGATTCACTTGAATTTTTTGTTAAATGCTGAAGTGATTACCAAATATTTTTATGTGCTACATCTGAGTAAGATGGGGATTACAATGTAGCCTAGGAAATCGGTTACAGTCCTTGTTCAGGTGGCCGAATTAGTCTCGCCACATTGGGTAAACTCGACGAATTCGGGTCACACGACGATTGTCCACAGTGGGTAGGCAACGAGGGGTGCTTATGCATTCCATGTCGATTAAGTCAGCATGTGCCCGTACCAATTGATCTTACATAACGAACCGATTGGCCTATTGTGTGTTTACCATGTATGGACACCACTGTTTGAATCTAAGGTAGCCCTCTCCAACGTAAAGGCCCATTCTAACCATGGTACCACTATCCGCTAAGACTCATGAGCCAGGCTTGGTGATATGGGACACCGTGTTCGAGTTGTCGGCCTACGCTGGGGTGACGAGCCTCCTCGTAGTGACCAGTGAGCAACTAAAACTTGTGAGCCAGACATGGTAGTATAGGACACCGTGTTCGAGCTGTCACCCTACGCTGAGGTGATGAGCCACCCTGTATTGACCGCTAGTATAAACTTTTAATTTGTCCATCGATTGCTTTTGATTGGGAGTAATGACCCTACAACTTGCCTATATTATGTGCTTGACTAGGAGTGACAAACCTAGATGGATCCTTCGGTTTGGGTCAATGATATAAAGGGAGGTACCCTAGCTTCCCAAACTTATTGTATGAATAAGCTTAAGTACTAAGCTAACATGACCATGCATCACACTGCATTAGTTAGGATGTGCTTTTAAGGCGATGAAGTTACACTGTTTTGAGGGAGTGCTGTCATATGCGAAATTGGTTGTTAGAGTCGCTTTTTGAGGGAGCTTTGATGCGAGGGCATACATCATTACTTGTACTCTATTCCTTCATTAATAAGAGTAGTTAAGAAGTGATTGTTAAGTTGCATTATCATTACTGCTTGATTGACTTGTGTAACGTCTCAAAAAATTGCGTACAAAGACCCGAGTACCACCTCAGGCAGAAATCACTCAGGACTAAATCCTTTAGAAATTAGACGAGTTTAACTAAGTATTAAACTTGATTAGCTGTGAAGTTCGCTTGAATCACTTTAAATATGATCTGCAAGACCTAAAACTTGTAGAATCATGGATGCTAGGTTACCCTAAAATCGAAGATCAATCTCATTACCCAATTGCTCTCGGGAGCACATTGAAACTCCGTATCAGATCTGGACCGCACGTCGAAAGTCCGATTACTATGAAATTATATAATTAGGACCGCCTTACTGGGCTTGACAACCATCTCGGAAATCAACTCCAGATAGTGTCTCGAGGCTATTCGCTTAAACCCGGAGCGAAGAGTGTGAGAAAACGTGGTTTTCTTTAGAAAATTAAGTCTAATTTAAATAATCTAAGACTTGTCACTTGCGGGCCAGATATAAGCAATCAGACTATCGGAATTTGACCCAAAGACACCCTCAAATCAGGGAACATTTCCCATACATGTCCATGTACATGTAACCCTGATCGAGTTTCGGTGACCATTGAACTGAAATTGGTTCGCCACGTGTGATCTGGGAACCCGACTGGAATGAAAACTTAACTCAACCTAGATCCATAGTTAGGGAACTTAAGTCTGACCTTTGGCTCAAGGAGGAGCTCCGGAAGTGCTCCGTTGAGACTGAATAACCTCCCTTTGGACATAACCTAAGTATACCATGGCCCTGGGGTCATTCCCATCAGTTATGGGCCTATATAAGGACCTTAAATCCTCTCTCATTCAGTCCATACGAATTTAAGAAAACCCTAGGAGAGAGAAGAGAGTAAAGAGAGATAAACTGTAAAAGAAGTGGGAGGAGATTCCTGTTGCTCTATCCTGCCATTCTACGTGCCTGACCGTCACTATCGCATCGCTATTCTGGCGATTATGACTTCGTTCTTAGGTAAGAAAACCTAACCCTAATCTGTTCTAGGGTTTCAATTGTTACAAGTGGCGAGATAGTTGACTTAACTCGTGATATAGGTTGCCATTTCATCATTGACAAAGACCGAGAGTCTCTGTCGAGTTCGTTACGGTTCTACGGCATAAGGTGCGGACTATAGACGCTTAGGTTATGGTTTTCAATGCTTTCAATGTCGGATAATGATAGATTTATGATCTAGGTGTTATTTCATATGTATAATGCGATGTCTATTTTGTGTTTCAGTTATGTACGTATTATGTAGAATTTAGCGTATTTATTGTATGTGTATAAAATACTGTATACGTATAAAATCTAAAAAAGTGTTTGCCATGATTTACTGCCGTGTGTATATACTAGTTATGCGTGTGATGACTTAATACATGTTTGGGTCAATATATGTTATGTAGGCTATTAAGTGTAGTCTAAGTGTTTATGAAAATGCTTGTATAAGTATGTACTTAGTATAGCAGTGCCTTGAGTAGGTGTTAAGATAGGATTCTCAACTACCTTAGTGATGTGTATGATTTCCTCCATGTAAGTTGATTAGTTTAATCGCTTTATTACCAAAATGCATGTGTATGGATTCTTGTTCATGTTACATCTCATACCATGCTTGATAACATGCTCGAACTACTTGGTTATTCCTGTTCTAACCTCTTCACATGCTTAGTTGTTAACATTGAATGTGCGTGGGACTACGATATAGTCCAAGCAATCGATAACAGGCTTTGAGTTTGTGGCTAAGATTCATTCACCACGTAGGACGTGTTTGACGAACCCAAGTCATGCGTCGGTCGTCAGCAGTGGTTAGGCCACACGAAATGCTTACGCAGTTCATGTCGATCGATACAATGTGCGCTCGTATTAGTTAAGCTCGCCAAGTAACCCAATTGGCCTATTGTATGTTCACCATGTATGGACGCTATTGTTTGAACCTAAGGTACCGAACTCACCAGTGAAACCCTGTTACCTTGGTACCTCGATCTGCTAAGACTCATGAGCCAAACATGGTGGTATGGGACACCGTGGTCGAGCTGTCGGCCTATGCTGGGGCGACGAGCCTCCCCGTAGTGACCAGTGAGCAACGCAGACTCGTGAGCCGAATACGGTGGTATGGGACACTGTATTCGAGCTGTCGGCCTACACTGATTTGGTGACGAGCTCTTTGTAGTGACCTCAAGCATACTCTGAACTTGCGTAGAGACGACGACCCTTTTCATAATAATCAGAGCATACACTAGGCCTACACTGATTTGGTGACGAGCCCTTTACAGCTAGCTAGAACCGTAACATCGTATGAGATTTATTAAGACTGACGACCCTAAAATGGATCCTTGTTTGGGAATGATATAAGGGAGGTACCTTACTTTCCCAATCCTGTTGTATGAAAAGGACTAATAAGAACTTTGTAATCATATGCATGCACTGCATTACGTGTGCGTTCAGGCGTAGCAGGTCAAGCACTGACACAGTGTTGTTCATGCGTGAACGTGAGATGAAGTCGCTAAGGGAGCGTAGGCGAGGGCATGCATCATACATTCATACCATTCTTGCATTAACAAGAGTACTTAGGGATGTGTGCTTTACTGCTTTAACATTACTGCTTGATTGAATTGATAATATGTTAACCTTTACTTTATTGTTCCACTGAGTTGATCACTCACTCCCACGTTAGGGATGGTGTTTTAAACACCAACCAGACTCTGTCTTGATTTCAGATGATGACGTGATCCCTAAGGCGGAGCCTGACTACTACGATGATCAGGATGAGTTCTCTTATATGCAGTTCTCCGGTGGCTTCACTTAGGCTATTCAGATTGACGGGCCTACAGGGATTATCATTGTAGTTGTACTATTTTGACATTTTGGTTTTTGAGACTGTTACATGTATATGGTGACTCAGTGATGTATTCATACTCTGGAGACCAATCGTGATCTTTGACTTATATACGTGTATTTATGTCTTTCAGTCTTCCACTTGCGTTTTACAACTTGATTTGGAGTATGAATTCTTGTTTTGGTATAATCCCACTCATGATTAATTCACTAACATAGACAACATTGAATCATAAGCATATATGTTGCATAAGTGATGTTTTGGAACTCGGGAGTTGAGTTGCTACTCGACCCCCAATTTTCAGGGCGTTACAACTTGATAACATGTTAACCTTTGCCTTATAGTATGTAACGCCCCAGATTTTTGCCAACCTGGGATTAGACGTCCTTAGGCAATGGGTCAATCCTAATACCTCATTAACTTGTCAGAATTGAATCCCAAAGTCTAAAGCCGCCTTTGAACTCATTTCCTTCACAAATCTCACCATTCATCACCTTGATCTTCCAATTTTTCTAAGAACTTTCACCCTAGACACTATCTTAAACTAGCTAAGTAGTATAACTTGGATCACTTTATATACAAACTACAAAGGCCTGAGTACCACCTCGACCAGAAATCACTTAGGACTAAATCCTTTAGAAATGAGACAAAGTAACTAGGTGTGAAACCAGATTAGCTACGAAATCCGTTTGAATCGCTTTAAATACGATTTGCAAGACCCAAAACTTGTAGAATCATTGACGTTAGGTTGCCCTAAAATCTAGGATCAAACTCATTACCCGGCTGCTCTCGGGAGCATCTTGAAACTCCGTATTAGATCTAGACCGCACGTCAGAAGTCCGATTAACACGAAGTTAAGGAACTAGGACCGCCTCACTGGGCTTGACTATCATCTCAAAAATCAGGTCCAGCCGATGTCCCACGGCCATTCGTTTGGATCCGAGCGAGGGAGTGTGAAAAACACTATTCCGTTTCCAAAATAAATATCTGGAATAGTGATCTGGCATCATTGGTTTGCGGATCAGTATTAAGCAACCAGACCGTCAGAATTAGACCAAATTACACCCTCGGATCAGGAAAAATTTCAGGAACATTTACATGTACTCGGAATCTCCGATTGAGATCCGCTGACCGTTGAACTGAAACTGGTCCGCCACGCGTGATCTGGAATCCCGACCGAAATGAAAACTTAATAGAACGTAGATCCAGCGTTAGTGAGCTTAAGTCCAACCTTTGGCTCAAGGAGGCCCGCTAGAAGACCTCCGTTGAGCTGAAACAGGTCCGCTTTGGTTATAACATAAGTATACTTTGACCTGGAGTCTGTTTTGGGAAATTCTTAGGCTATATAAGGACCTTAAACCCTCTCTCATGGCAGCCATATGAATTTGAGTTGAGAGAGAGAAAAGAGAGAGAAAGTGAGGGAGATGTGGGAGGAACTCCCTGCCGTACTTCCCTGCCGCTCCACGGGCTGCACCGCCTCTTTCCAGACGCTTTCCCGGCGATACCGACTCCGTTTTAAGGTAATAAACCCTAACCCTAGACCTGTTTTGAGGTGTATAGGCTACAGGTTATGAAATAGCTAACCGATTTCACTCTTTAGGCTAGAAAACTCCCGAATACGGAAGCTCCTCAACCCTTGTTGATCCGTTACAATTCTACGACAAAAGGTGCGGACTTTAGGTGTATAGGTTATGGTTTTCAACGCTTTCAATATCAGATAATGATAGATTCATGATCTGCATGAAATTGCACATGTACAAAATGCTTTCCGTTTTCTATTTCGATTATAATTGTAGAATTTGGAAATTCACATACTCTAGGTATTCGTATAAAATACCGTATACGTATTTTTTTTGGAAATGTGTTTGACATGTTTAATTGTCGTATGGATATATGACGTATGGATAAAATACTTATTTGGCGAAAGGATTCGCCTAAATACATGTTTACTAATAAACACTATGTATGTAGAAATACGGTATTGTAAGAAGTACCATATACATATATATTTTAGCGATGTGTTTGTCATGATTAATCGTCGTATAAATATATTATGTGCGTATAAAATAATTTCTTGGCGAAGGGAATCGCCGTAATACATTTTGCTTGTATACAGTATGTATGTTGAAAATGCGTATTCTAGAAAATATTGTATACGTATAAATTTTGGAGATGCATTTATCATGATTATTTGTTGTAGTAATATATTATACATGGATAAAATACTCACTTGGCTAAGGGATAGCCCTAATACATGTTTTGCTAACATACACCATGTATGTTGTATTAGTGTATTCTAAGTGTTTGTGAAAATGACTGAATGAGTATAGAATCCTCATTTGTGCTCGCCATGACTAATTGTCATGGATTCATGATTGTTGTATTGGCGATACCCTTTTGACGAAAGGATTTGCCCTAAATCACGCCACGACCGATAGACACCATATATGCTAAAATGTGTGGCCCAAGTGTTTGTGGAAATGATGAATGAATATGGAACTTGGATTCACGCTTGCCATGACTATCCGTCGTGGGTGTACGCGTGTTATGATTGGGGCAACTCCCTAGGGAAAGGATTTGGCCTAATGCCTATGTGATCGACATATGTCATGTATGTTGATGTATGTTTGTTTAAGTGTTTTTTTGAAATGTCTGAATGAGTAGTAGCTAGCAAATTGTAATGTATAAGGGTGTTGACATATGATTCTCAACCTCTTTTAACTATGTGTATGATCTCTTTGGATTGTTATGTGATTAGGAATTGAACATGTATAAACTCATGCTTGTGTTGTGATTCATAACATGCTCAACTGCTTTATGATTATAACTATGTAAAGCATATGTTTAAATTTATATTTACGTTGTATGATCCGTCATGGGTGATGGGGGAGCGGAGCAATGAGTGCGTGCAACAGCCCTGGCAGCCTTAAATGGATAATACCATACCTTGATTGTATGAGTTGAATCTTGATCCATTACTGCTTTATCTATCTGCAAGTTATCATGTTTGGGGCTATGATTATAGTCCAGACAATCGGTACCAGAATTGAATTCGTGGCTGCGATTCATTTACCACGTGAGATGTGTTCGACGAACACGAATCGTACTTTGGTTGGCGATAGTGGTTGGCCACGTGAAGTGCTTATGCACTTCATGTCGTTCAACTTGTTGTGCGCTCGAGCTAGCCGAGCTCGTCAAGTAACCCGATCTGTCTTATGTATGTTCACCATGTTTGGTCGCTACTGCTTGAACCTAGGGTACCAAACTTACCAGTGAAATCCCTTTTAACCATGGTACCTCGATCCGCTAAGACTCATGAGCCGGGCATGGTGGTATGGGACACCGTGGTCGAGCTGTCGGCCTACGCTGGGGCCACGTGCCTCCCCATAGTGACCAGTGAGCAACTAGACTCGTGAGCCGATTATGGTGGTATGAGACACTATATTTGAGCTTTCGATACTTACGGCGAGAGCCGAGTACGGTGAGACCTGTACTCGTGCTGACGGGCGACTAGTCCTCTGTAGTATCTTCGAGTATACTCCAAAGTCTATGATTGGCGACGAGTCTTTCACAGCAACTGGAGTATGAGTTGAGCCGAGTACAGTGAGACCTGTATTCGAGCTGACGGCTAGTGATTGAGCCGAGTACGGTGAGACCTGTACTCGAGCTGACGGTCAACAATTGAGCCACATACGGTGAGATCTGTATTCTTACTGACGGGTGACGAGCCCTTTGTGATGCCTTCGCTATGCCTCTCAAACCATAATATCGTATGAGATTAACTAGGACTGACGACCCTTGAATGGATCATGTTTGGGAATGATACAAGGGAGGTACCTTAGTTTCCCAATCTGTATTTTTGAAATGGACTAATAATAACTCGGTAATCATGATCATCATCGCACCGCATGTGCTTAGTAGATGTGGCGCCTTGAGGGGAGTTAAGCATTCGCGACGTAAGATGATGTCGCATGAGGGTGGTTTGGCAAGGGCATACTGACATCATGTCATTTCATTCTCGCACTTAATAAGAGTAGTTAGAATTGTTTGATTTGTACTGCTTTATCATTACTGCTTGATTGAATTGATAACATGTTAACCTATGCTTTACTGTTCCACTGAGTTGATCACTCACTCCCACGTTACGGGACAGTGTTGTACACACCAACCAGATATGTTGAATTTCAGATGATGGCGATACTTATGAAGCAGAGCCGGACTACTTCTATAGTGATGAGGAGGAGTTCTCCTATTATGTAACTCTCTGACGGGTCTCTGAAGACCTGGTACTGCATTGACGGGGCTATGATACTTAGGATAGAAGATATTACACTTACACATTTGGTATACTTTAGAACTGTACTTGTAATTATTTAACCTAGTAATGTTATCACACTCTGGAGACTCATCACAGTTTATATATTTTATCTATCTATCATCGTCTTCCGCTTGTAATTTAACTGTCTCTGGAGTATGATATGTTGTTTTGGCTTAATCTCACTCATGTTCAATGCACGAATACAATCAACATTCAATCATCATTCATTTTGTTGCATAAGTGATGTTCTGGAACTCGGGAGTTGAGTTTATGCTCGACCCCCGATTTTCAGGGCGTTACATAGTACCACTGAGTTGATCATTCACTCCCACCCTGGGACGGTGTTTTAAAACACCAACCAGACCCTGATTTAGATGCAAGTGTTGAAGAAGTCTATGCGACGGTGCATGACTTTATGGACGTGGAGGAGGAGTTCTCATACTTTTAGCTCTCGGGCGGGTCCATGTAGACCTTGTGCCAATACGCGGGAAACGCTAGGATATTTAGCTTAGTTAGATACCTTACGCTTCCACATTTTCTATATTTTGAAACAATATATATATATATATATTCAGCCTGGTTAAATACTCATACTCTGGAGGTTGTGAAACACTTACATGTTTAAATATATATGTTTCAGACTTCCGCTTGCTTAATTTAATTATATCCGGAGTATGATATGCTGTTTTAGTATAATCCCACTCATGTTTGACTCATTAATATAGGTGAAATTTAAACATCATTATCCATATTGCATTGGTGATGTGCTAGATCTTAGGAGTAGAGCTTTGCTCGACCCTCAAAATTCAGGGCGTTATATGCTCGGCCTAAGACTGACCTTATATGACAAGCTGAAGAGGATAATCATCCGAGACAATGAAGTTTTAACTAAGGAAAGGGCCCCGGATTTCATGTTCGGTGCTTGGATGCAGATGGATCAGTAGCTTATTCGGGGCAATCGACCAACAGACCAAAGCGATCTTTCCTAAGACGGTCATGGAGATCAACTCGACCGATCGGCCTCAGCTCGGTCTCAGATTTCTACTTAACAGTTTTAGATCTCGACCACTTAAAACTTATCTCTACCGAAAATCTGGGGTAATGGTTGAGAAATGTACCTGAATACTACGCGTACGATTGAGAGAGGTTTCTCTCCACATAATCGACTTTGAAAGGCTATAAATACGAGCCCCTCCATTGGTGAAAGGTACACATAGCTTGCATGCCCTAAAACCCAATCTACTGGAGTCTGATTCCTTGGTTCTGACTTAGGCATCGGAGAGTCCCCTAGTTATAGTCACATGGTATCCTTTTCCTTCCTCGTGTGCAGGTGTTTGAAGGTCCAGTGGTCCAACAAGGACGAATAAAAAAACCCCATCAATAGTTTGGCGCCGTTTATGGGAAATGATGTCAAAGCCATTCCTAGCTCTCTAAAGATCTACAATGGCCAAGGGAAAGAAGAACACCCCCCCCCCCAATTGGCTATTGCTGCTGATGATCCCGTGTTAGCAGAATAACCTGCTGATCATCAGATTCCCAATTCCAGGTTAAGTCTACTCCTACAGGCCCGACACAACGGTCTTGGAACCGAGGAGGCTACCTTCTCTCTCTAGAGCATTAGGTTGAAACGCTGGCCAACAACATTGACCAGATAAGGCAGATGTTGAAGAGATAGATCCCTCCTCCTAACTAGGGAGTCATTGGACGAGTGAATACTAAAGTTACAACATCACCTGGCTGCTAAAAAGACAAATCTCATAATGTTTCAGACCGTGCGCCCACTCATGCATTGGGAGTCGCCATAATGGCCCCATCTGACCTATGTCATCAGTTGGAGAAGAGGCGTGGAAAGGCTCTCGAAGTGGATGCGACTCCCGAGGCTGTTGTTAAGAATAAAGACTGTCACGCCCCAAACTCGGAAACCGGGGTCACAAAATTCATGATCATCGAATCCTGCGCCGACAGCCTCTGTAGTACCCCATTCTCGGCTCACAGGGCCCATTCGCCAGGTTCCGATCCTGGGATGCTACGAGGAGGATTTTCAGCGTTAGCTTAATTCATAATAATCATAACCAAAGGCATAACCCAGAAACAACAACCAAAAACTCCAACACATTTCCACTATGATAAAAAACTTTATAAGTACAATGAAGATAAAGGGAAATACATTGATAATGGAAAAAAAGCTCCAAGACGATCTGCTATGAGCTCCTACCTCAGCGCTGCTGCAGTCCAACGTCACCTACACGCAACGGTCGTGCATAAGCTTATAGAAAGCTTAGAAGGTGGTGAGAGTGTGTGCGCAAGGTAGTAATACAGTTATGTAGTATCAGAGTAATGCAAAACATGCTAATGAATCCATGAATACCGTTAGTCATACCAAGGCTATGCGATGCAGGCATGAATGATGTCGGCCGTACCAAGGCCATGCGATGTGAGATGTATCTCAAGCATATAAATCCTCATCTAAGTCCACATATCAATACAGCTCAACTCTGGAATATTACTGGGGTCAAGTACACTTCAAACTAAATTACCTCCCCATCGCGTGAAATAAGGCGAGTGGAAGAGACCTCACTATCGGCCTGCCAATATCTAGCTCGACTCGAGCTGGTCAAACTTAGCTTAGCTTTGCCCCCTCCTCTCGGGCGGGTAAGGCTAAGCCGCCTTCTAACCGAGCACGACACAGTGGAAAGCGTGACCTTCTGTTAATCGACACTCGGCGCTCATGTACCCACTCGGTCTAGGCTTTGGAGTAACCTCTTGGTACTATAAGGGTTTAGGGACTTTCACCCAGTGATATCTATAGCACCCCATGTAGAACAAGATTTCTAGTATCCAATCATGGCAACCACGATACCTGTAGAGGCTACGGTCTTGATGTTGCTAGGGCGTACAACAACCATATCACACAATGCGAAATGCATGAATCACACTATCCAGTCATGCAACAATCCTGTGTGTATCGTGCGCTCATTTAGGGCAACATCGCCTAACCGGGAGCCCATAAATAATATGCCCAAAGGCGTATGCAATGATCAGTCACTCCTCATATCAAGCATACATATGATGTGTATGAGCATGAATCATGGAATTATACTAAACATGTCATATATGGTGATGGATTCCGATCATAACGAAGATGGGCCTAAACGTCCTACACACAACAAGTACGGGGCCAACATTGGGCCCTCGGGAGAGTTACAATGCGGACATTTAACCATCATTGTACTTACAATGTGGACGTCAAACCATCATTGCTCTCAAGGCATGACTGTCAAAAACATCATCACATACATCATGGTGGAATCTCATAACAATGGGCCTCATGTACATCACATTCGGCCCACACATAGGCCTCACATACATCTCATTAGGCCGAATCATCTGGGCCGATCAAATGGGCCGAATCAAATGGGCCAATTCAATGGGCCGATTCAAATGGGCCAATCCAATGGGCTGATTCAAATGGGCCAATTCAATGGGTTTCATGTATCAATCGGGCCCACCCTTATATACTTTTAAGATCCAACCTATTCCTAAGTTAACATAGAAAATGAAGTGAAAACAGATGTCAGCTTAATTGGGAACTTCTGTGGCCCTTAGCAGTTTGAATGGTGGATGTCACGATCCACTATTTAAATGGTGGGGTCCACTTGAACTTTAGATCTAACCCATCCTTTTGCTCATGCCATGAAAATGATATCTCAATATGGCTGGATGGTTTGGATCAAAGGTATGCACCATGGTGGGCCCCACCGCCGAAACAATGGACAGTGTAAATAAGACACATACATCATGTGGGGCTTGCAGGCTTGCTACTACCAAGAGGAGTAGCCACATAGTTGTTATACGTGTAACTCACTGCACAGAAAAAGCTGAGGTGGGTCCCATGTAGGGCCCACCATCATGAATATTTTATATACTATAACATATAATATATATAGTATAATATAATATATATATATATATAATATAATATATAAAATATATCAACGTCCAGGCCTGGACGGCTTGGACAGTCATGTGCAACAGGGGGCATCCCCACATGTGTGATGGGTCCCACCGTCCTGGTGTGGACGGTGAGGATAGAACACATACATCATTGGTCCCATGTGGGGCCCACCCAATTTGTTGATAAGGTCACGCCGACCTGGTTGCAGAAAATAAAAAAACAAATTTTAAATGATCCAAAACTTCTGCCCAAAGGGTTTTAATGGTGGACGCTCAACCCCACTTTTTACTGCTGTGTGGGCCACCTGAGTTATGGATGAAGCTGATTTTTGGAGGGCTCACCGCCCAAAAAGGGGCCCACAAAATGAACGGTATGGATCGCCAAACCCACATCACGGTGGGGCCCATGGCTAAGGCAGTGGGTCTGTCCGTCCGACTGCCGGCTAGCAACAGCGACCTGCTGCAAACCCCTTTTTTCTTTCTTTTTTTTGTTTTCCTGCGGTATATCACATGTGGGGCCTGCTTCTTGAGAATTCACTCCGTCCAATGGGTTCTAGGGCTCAAAACACACCAAACAAGTCTAACATACGGCATGTTTGGTGTGTAGATACAACAAGGTGGGTCTTACTAGCTTTGAACAATAGGAAACATACTTTTCTATGGTATGGCCTGCTTGATTATCTGATTGGCCTCATTTTTTTGCTTAATGCCTAAAATGAGCTAAGGAATAGAATGGATGTCGTGGATGGGTCCCATGGACCCCACGGTCAGCAGACACTTCATTGTTAACCACCTCCACTAGGGAGTCGTACCAAGACCTTAATGTTGAAATGAGGTATCTTCCACTCTATCTGCCAGTTGAGCTATGGGTCTGGGCATGGAAAGCACATCAAGGGGAGGCCCAAACGGACGTGGTCCCACCATCCAGGAGTTGTGGATGGTTTGGATAGAACACACACACTATGGTGTGCCCCGTCAAAAGGGATGGAGAGGTGGCTGGGTCCCATGGAACCCACCGTCAGTTAACACTTCACTGGTTAGCACACCCCCTGTCAGCACACCCACGCCAGTCCTCACTTCCACTACTATGCATGTCCGACGTCCCTAGACGCTGGACTGCATACAACACAGGCATCGTGGTGGGTCCCACTGGGACATGTCCCACCATATTTGGATCAATCTGATGTCTGTGTTTTTCCTACATCCAGGCCCACCCAAGGGTGGTCAGCAAGGTGGGCCCTACGGATGGGACGACGTGGATCATACTTCATTGTGGGGTCCACAAGACATGAGAAAGAGAGAGTGAGAGAGAGAGAGAGAGAATGGAGAGGATAGAGGGGCCCCGCCACTATGGGCCCCTCTTTGATACAAAGCCTACATCAAGTTAGGTCTCGCCACAAGTGGCCCTTAAATCATAAAATAAATAAAATACGTGGAGATCCAAGATCACCCACCATTCCTTCTTGCTCCCTAGGCTTCCTTTGCTCCTTAGCTTCGATCCTAACGGAGGAGATGGAGTTTGGATGGTTGAGATGGGAGATGAGGGAGTAGGAAGTGGACCACTCACAAATCCCTTGGAATGTAGAAATGGCTTGGACGTGTGAGTCTTTCTCTTGCTTGGGAAAATGAGTTGAGAAATGAGAGAGAGGGTTGTAGAGAGAGAGAGAGAGATGGGTGATGGAGTGATGGATGTAGTGAGTGATGGGTGTGTAAGATACCTTTTGACTTTTGTCGTAGATTGTGTAAGAAAGGTATTGTGGTGTAAGAAACTTTTGACTTTGGGGGTTGCTTGGGGAAGTATATGAGGTGATGAGTACTTGACATGATGGGATTGATTGATGTGACAAGTCATAGAGATTCTCTCAGAATTCGCACGCGCGGTGTTTTCCTCGCATCGAACGCTGGCCCACATCTCCTGGCTAGAGTTTCAGATCGGCATGCGAGTCGTGACATCGGAACCGCGGCGAAGGCACGGTCGCTATGGTATAAGTCTTAGGTTGAGTTGACTCGGGTCGACGGTGTGTGACTCAGGGTCATGCACAAATTCCGGTTAAGGGTCGAAGGTTGCCAGAATTTGACTGGGAAGACATCGGAAGTCTACGGAACGGTATGGTTTAGGATACACTGCTGTGTGTCTTACAAATGTCGATTTTGGATCGATTTAAGTGCGGCCTATTGAATTGTTTTCTCTGTCCCCTTGTCCGTCCTAATAAAAATTTCATCCTCAAAATTTACACAATCATCGCAACTAGTCATAACTCATGAGGGAGAAGAAACATAACATCACTATATAAAATCAGAAGTAACATACAAAATACAACACATGATTAATCATCAAAGAGATAGGGATAACGTTCTCGAATCTAGACCTCGCGCTCCCAAGAAGCCTCATTAACAGAATGGTGACCCCACTGAACCTTCACCAACGGAATGACCTTGGTCTGGAGGACCTTCTCCTTTCGATCAAGGATATGGACTGGCTGCTCAATGTAGGAAGCGTTCTCATAAACCTTTAACGGCTGCCAATCAATAACAGGAACGATGTCTGACCCACACTTTCTCAACATAGAGATATGGAAAACATTGTGGACGCCAGACAACTGAGATGGCAAGTCATAGAGATTCTCTCGAGAGTGTACCACGCGGTGTTTTCCTCGCATCGAACGCCGGCCCACATCTCTGGCTAGAGCTAATAACCCATGACACGAACGCGCCTAATGATCTCAAAAGGTCCTATGAATCTCGGGGCAAGCTTACCCTTCGTTCTAAATCGAACTACGCCCTTCATGGGCGAGACCTTGAGATACACATGGTCCCCTACATCAAAATCCAAGGGACGACGTCGACGATCAACAAAACTCTTCTGCCAGCTCTGAGCTGTGCGCATCCTCTGCCTGATGATATCAATAGCCTCTGACGTCTCCTACATAAGCTCGGGACCTAAGAGATGGTGCTATCCAACCTCGGTCCAATAACTCGGTGATCTGCATGGTCTGCCATATTGTGCCACAAAAGGAGCCATACCAATGGTTGCCGGATTGCTGTTGGTGTATGCGAACTTAGCCAATCACAGATGTTCATCCCAGCTACCCCCGAAATCAATCGCGCAGGCCCAAAGCATATCCTCAATGATCTGGTTGACCTTCTCGGTTTGGCCATCAGTCTACTGATAGTACACGGTGCTGAGCTACAAATCAGTCCCCATCGCTCTCTAAAAGCTCCCCCAAAATTGAGACATGAACCCTGGGTCTCGATCAGAAACGATCGAGACTAGAACGCCATGTAGTCTCACAATCTCCTTGACGAATAACCTCGCAAGTCGGCCAAAAGGCCAAGTCACACGAATCGCAAGAAAATGTGCCGACTTTGTCAGACGATCCACAACAACCCAGATTGTGTCATGACCGCGCTAAGTCCTCAGCAAGCACATAATAAAATCTATAGACACATGCTCCCACTTCCACATTGGGACACTCAACGACTGTAATAAACCAGGGGGTCTCTGATGATCGGCCTTGACACGTTGACATGTGTCACACTCAGCCACAAAACTGGCAATCCGATACTTCATCCCCGCCCAAAAATACTGTCGCCTCATATCACGGTACATCTTCGTCGAGCCAGGGTGGATAGAAAACCACAATTGAGTACCTCGGTCATAAGGTCTCTGCGTAACTAAGGAATATCCAGGATACATAATCGGCCTCTGAAGCGAAGTCCACCGTCTGTACCAATCTACCAATCTACCTGACTCTCGGACGCCACCTCAGCTATACAACTCTGCAACGACTTATCAGCCTGCTAAGCCTCGATCACCCTTGCGATAAGAGAGAGTTGAATCAACAGGCTCGATAACTGCAGAATAGAAGACTGCAGGTCGAGCTCAAAATCATACTCTGCTATATCCTCAAGCATCCGCCACTCCTGAATCATCATATGTGCCACTAGGCCTCGTGGCTGACGGCTGAGGGCATTCATCACCACGTTCTCCTTGCCCGTGTGGTACTGAAGATTGAAATCATAGTCTTTCAGGAGCTCCATCCAGTGCCTCTGCCTCATATTCAACTCAGACTGCGAGAAGAGGTACTCCAAGCTCTTGTGGTCGGAGAAGAGCTCGAACCTGACCCCATAGAGATAGTGTCTCCACACCTTCAGTGTGAAGATGACTGCAGTAGCTCCAAATCACGCGTGGGGTAGTTCAGCTCATGGATCTTGAGCTGGCGAGATGCGAAGACCACTGGCCTCCCGTGTTGCATCAGGACAGTACCCAAACCAATATGCGAGGCATCGGTGAATACAATAAATCCATCACTCCCAGAGGGAAGAGTGAGGATAGGAGCGGACGTGAGGCGATCCTTTAACTCCATAAATGCTCGCTCACAGGTGTCACTCCAAATATACTCTGCACCCTTCCGAGTCAGCCTGGTCAGTGGGGTTGCATTACAAGAGAAACCCTTAATGAAACGCCGGTAGTAGACCACTAAACCAAGGAAACTATGGATCTCGGACATGGTCGTAGGCTGGCCCCACTGACGCACTACTTCAACCTTTGAGGGGTCCACTGCGACGCCCTCCCTCGTCACCATGTGATCGAGGAACTTCACCTCTTCCTACCAAAACTCACACTTCTTTAACTTAGCATAGAGCTGATGTGCGTGGAGGGTCTGCAACTTAACCTCCAGATACTGCTCGTGCTCCTCACAAGTCCTCGATTATATTAAAATGTCATCGATGAAGACTACACCAAACCGATTGGGATAATGGCAGAAGACCTCGTTCATCAACTACATGAAGACCGCGGGTGCATTGGTCAGTCCGAAGGACATGACCTGGAACTCAAAATAACCATAACGCATCTTGAATGCTATCTTTAGAATGTCCTCCTCTCTAACCCAAATCTGATGATAACCAGAACGCAGGTCAATCTTCGAAAAGAACTGTTCACCCTGTAGCTGATTAAATAAATCGTCGATCCTCGGGAGCGAATACTTGTTCTTGATCGTGACTTTATTAAGCTCGCGGTAGTCTATGAAGAGCCTCAAAGAGTCATCCTTCTTCTTCACGAAGAGTACCGGCGCTCCCTACGGTGAACGGCTCGGACGGATAAAGCCCAACTCGCGCAACTCGTCCAACTGCTTTTGTAGTTCCCGTAACTCCAACGGTGCTATACGATACGGGGCCTTCGAAATAGGTGTGGTACCGGGCATGAGATCAATCTGAAACTCGGTGAGTCGACGAGGCGATAATCCCGGAATCTCTTGGAACATATTGGGGAAACCGCAAACCAACTCCCCTATAACACATGACATCATACAAGACAATGACTCTCCTCTGGGCTTGACAATAAACTGGAACTGCGGCAAGCCAGGTATACAGAACGTGACCGTCCTCACGGCGCAGTCCAATATGGCATAGTACTCGGCAAGCCAATCCATACCCAATATAACATCGAAATCTGACATCGGTAGCACGTACAAGTCAGTAGGAAAAAAAATCTCTCCCACTAGCACGGGGTAAGACTAATAGAAGCAGTCTAATACTGTAGTGTTCCCCAAGGGCGTCAATATAGTCAACCCCTCTCGAGCAGACTCTGTTGGCATCTAGTCGAATGATAGAATCCCTCGGACATAAACGAGTGCGAAGCATTGGAATCAAAGAGAACCCAAGCGATGCATCTAGAGACTAGAAGTATACCCTCAATGACTCCTCCAGATGACTGCAGATCCTGCTGAGCCACGTAGAACCTAGCCTGAGTCGGCTGGGGAGGTGCATGTCCCCTCTGAGCTTACTGCTGTTGCTGGGGTTGCTGAGGCGGTCGAAGCTGCTGTCTCTGCTGCTACGGCCTTGGAGGCTGGTGCTGATGCTGATGCTACTGCTGAGGTGGCCTCGGTGGTGGGGGCTGCTATCGCTGCTGCTGTGGGGGTCTCTACTGCTGCTACGGTGGACCTCTTGGATACTGCTGTTGGGGGCGAGGACACTCCCACATATGGTGCCCAATCGCACCACACCTAAAATAAGTGACGATGAACTGCCTCGGAGGTGGTGCTGGAGGTGCTGCTGGTGCTCTGAAAGCTGGGCGACCTGTGTGCCTTTGCTGCTGTAGTCGACGCTACTGGGAGTCACCGGAGGGAGCCTGCCTCTTCCGGTCTCTCCTCTGACCGTAACCAGACTGAGAACCGGCCCACTCAGCGTCATAAATCTGGGCCTTCCTTACCACCCCCTCAAAAGTCAGGAGCTCATACCCAATAACATGGCCTCGAAGACCGAAACCCAAACCATCCTTAAAACGGCGGGCTCTCCGCTCCTCATCATCTACCAAGTATGACGCAAATCTGGATAGTGCTACAAAACGAGTGGCATACTGAGCCACCGTCATATCACCCTGCACCAGGGCCTCGAACTCCAATGTTTGCTGCCATCGGATGTGATCAGGAAAATATTGTTGATAAAACTGATCAACAAAGTCCTCCTAAGTCCACACGAAATCGGTGCCTGCTGCTCTGGAGACTGATGTCCACCAGTGCTCAGCCTCACTATGAAGAAGAAATACTGTTAATAAGACTCACCGCTCGGTCTTACATCCCATTTATCAAATATTTTCTCCACGTCAGAGCCCCATCTCTCAGCTACTATCGGGTCTGGCTCGCCCTGAAAACGTGGGGGATCAAGCCATCGAAACTATCGAAGGAGGGCACTCGCACGCTCCTGCTCTGCCTGGGCTGGCAAAACGATAGGGTGCCTGCCCTGGCCCTGAAGGGCGGCCGTCACAGCATGTAACATCTGTTGTAACTGGGAGGCACTCACAGATATGGTCGGATCTGTACCGGTCTCTGGTAAAGGAGCTACATCCATAGGCTGGGCAGTAAGAATCTCTGGTGTTGGAGCGGGTGATAGTGCGGGGGTCTCAGGTGGTGGTGCGGGAGTCTCAGGTGGTGGTGCAGGAGTCTCAAGTAGTGGTGTGGGAGTCGATCAGGTCTGGCCCCAAACTCAGAAATTGGGCTCACAAAATTTTCGATCACCGAATCCGACGTCGACAGCCTCCATAGTATCCCATTCTCGACTCTCAGCGCCCATTCGCCAGGTTCCGATCCTGGGATGCTACGAGGAAGATTTTTAGCGTCAGTTTAATTCGTAATAAGCATAACCAAAGGCATAACCCACAAACAACAACCAAAAACTCTATCACATTTCCACTATGATAAAAAACTTTATAAGTACAATGAGCATAAAGGGAAATACAATGATAATGGACAAAACGCTCCAAGATGATCTGCTATGCGCTCCTGCCTCAGCGCTGCTGCAATCCAACGTCACCTGCACGCAACGGTAGTGTATAAACTTATAGAAAGCTTAGAGGGTGGTGAGAGTGTGTGCACAAGGTAGCAATACAGTTATACAGTATCAGAGTAATGTGGAACATGCTGATGAATCCATGAATATAGTTAGCCGTACCAAGGCTATGCGATGCAAGGTATGAATGATGTCGGTTGTACCAAGGCCATACAATGAGAGATGTAACTCAAACATACAAATCCTCATCTAAGTCCACATATCAATACAACTCAACTCTGGAATATCACTGAGGTCTAGTACACTCCAAACCAAATTGCCTCCCCATCCCGTGAAATACGGCCAGTGGAAGAGACCTCACTATCCGCCGGCAAATATCCAGCTCGGCTCGTCGATAGCGGACCCATTCCATGAGCTGGTAAAACTCAGCCTAGATTTGCCCACTCCTCTCGGGCGGGTAAGGCCACACCCCCTTCCAACTGACTACGACACAGTGGAAAGCGCGACTTTCTGGCAATAGGCACTCGACGCTCATGTACCCACTCGGTCTAGACATTGGAGCAACCTCCTGGTACCATAAGGGTTTAGGGATTTTCACCCAGGGATATCTATAATACCCCATATAGAATAAGATTTTCGGTATCCAATCATGCAAACCACGATATGCCTGTGGAGGCTACGGCCCTGATGTCGCTAGGGCATACAACAACCATATCACACAATGCGAAATGCATGAATCACACTATCCAGTCATGCAGCAATCCTACGCATATAGTGCGCTCATGTAGGGCAACACCATCTAACCCAGAGCCCATAAACATCAGTTCAAAGGCGTATGCTATGATCAGTGACTTCTCATATCAAACATACATATGATGTGTATGAGCATGAATCATGAAATTATACTAAACATGTCATATATGGTGATGGACTCTGATCATAATGAAGATGGGCCTAAACGGCCTACACACTACAAGTACGGGGCCAACTTTGGGCCCTTGGGAGAGTTACAATGCAAACATTTAACCATCATTGCACTTACAATGTGGACGTTAAACCATCATTGCTCCCAAGGCATGACTGTCAAAAACATCATCACATACATCATGGTGGAATCTTATAACAATGGGCCTCATGTACATCACATTTGGCCCACACATAGGCCTTACATACATCTCATTGGGCCGAATCATCTAGGCCAATCAAATGGTCCGAATCAAATGGGTGCCAATTTAATGGGCCAATTCAAATTGACCAATTCAATGGGCCGATTCAGATGGGCCAATTCAATGGGTTTCATATGTATCAATCGGGCCCACCCTTATATACTTTTGAGATCTAACCTATTCCTAAGTTAACATAGAAAATGAAGTGAAAACAGATGTCAGCTTAATTGGGAACTTCTGTGGCCCTTAGTAGTTTGAACGGTGGATGTCACGGTCCACTATTTAAATGGTGGGGTCCACTTGAACTTTAGATTTAGCCCATCCTTTTGCTCATGCCATGAAAATGATATCTCAATATGGTTGGATGGTTTGGATACAAGGTATGCACCATGGCGGGCCTCATCGTCGAAACAATGGACGGTGTAAATAAGACACATACATCATGTGGGGCCTGCAGGCTTGCTACTACTAAGAGGAGCAACCACATAGCTGCTGTACATGCAACTCACAACACAGAAAAGGCCGAGGTGGGTCCCATGTAGGGCCCACCATCATGAATATTTTATATACTATAACATAATATATACATAATATAATATATATCAACGTCCAGGCCTAGACGGCCTGGACAGTCACGTGCAATAGGGAGCATCCCCACACGTGTGATGGGTCCCACCATCTTGGTGTGGATGGTGAGGATAGAACACGCACATCATTGGTCCCACGTGGGGCCCACCCAATCTATTGATAAGGTCATGCCGACCTGGATGCAGAAAAGAAAAAAAAACAAATTTCAAATGATCCAAAACTTCTACGCCCAAAGGGTTTTAATGGCGGACACTCAACCCCACTGTTTACTACCGTGTGGACCACCTGAGTTACGGATGAAGCTGATTTTCAGAGGACCCACCGCCTAAAAAGGGGCCCACCAAATGCATAGTATGGATCGCGTAATCCACATCATGATGGGGCCCACGGCTATGGCCATGGGTCTGCCTGTCCGTCCGCCTACCAACGCACAGGAGCTACCTGCGCCCTTTGGCAACAGCAGCGACCTGCTGCAAACCCTTTTTTTTTTCCTGCGATATATCACATGTGGGGCCCGCTTCTTGAGAATCAACTCCATTCAATGGGTTTTAGGGCTCAAAACACACCAAACAAGTCCAACATATGACATGTTTGGTGTGTAAATACAGCAAGGTGGGTCCTACTATCTTTGAATGGTATGAAACATAGTTTTCTATGGTATAGCCCGCTTGATTATCCGATTGCCCTCATTTTTTGGCTCAACGACTAAAATGAGCCAAGGAATTGGATGGGTGCATGGATGGGTCCCATGGACCCCACGGTCAGCACACACTTCACTATTAGCCACCTCCATTAGCAAGTCGTACCAAGACCTCAACGTTGAAACGAGGTATCTTCCACTCAGTCTGCCAGTTGAGCTATGGGTCTGGGCATGGAAAGCATATCAAGGGGGGGCCCACACGGACGTGGTCCCACCGTCTAGGAGCTATGGACAGTTTGGATATAACACACAGACACTATGGTGTGGCCCGTTAAAAGGGATGGACGAGGTGGCTGGGTCCCAGGGAACCCACCGTCAGTTAACACTTCACTGGTTAGCACACCCACGCCAGTCAACACTTCCATTTCTATGCATGTCTAGCATCCCTGGACACTGGACTGCATACAACATAGGCATCGTGGTGGGTCCCATTGGGACGTGACCCACCATATTTGGATTAATCTGATATCTGTGTTTTTCCTACATCCAGGCCCACCTAAGGGCGGTCAGCAAGGTGAGCCCTACAGATGGGACAATGTGGATCATACTTCATTGTGGGGTCCACAAGACATGAGAAAGAGGGAGAGAGAGAGAGAGAGGGAAGAGAACAGAGAGGATGGAGGGCCCCGGCCACTACGGGCCCCTCTTTGATACAAAGCCTACATCAAGGTGGGTCCCACCACAAGTGGCCCTTAAATCACAAAATAAATAAAATAAGTGGAGATCCAAGATCACCCACCGTTCCTTCTTTCTCCCTAGGCTTCCTTCGCTCCTTAGCTTCGATCCTAATGGAGGATATGGAGTTTGGATGGTTGAGATGGGAGATGAGGGGGTAGGAAGCAGACCACGCACAAATCCCTTGGAATGTAGAAATGGCTTGGACGTGTGAGTCTTTTTCTTGCTTGGGAAAATAAGTTGAGAAATGAGAGAGAAGGTTGTAAAGAGAGAGAGAGAGAGAGAGAGAGAGAGAGAGAGAAAGATGGGTGATGGAGTGATGGATGTGGTG
Organism: Magnolia changhungtana; assembly: GCA_030180095.1. Classification (NCBI taxonomy): domain Eukaryota; kingdom Viridiplantae; phylum Streptophyta; class Magnoliopsida; order Magnoliales; family Magnoliaceae; genus Magnolia; species Magnolia changhungtana. Next base: position 2,197,788 of record JASAUF010000524.1, on the reverse strand, counting down.
AGTGATCGGTGTGTAAGATACTTTTTAACTTTTGTGGTACATTGTGTAATAAAGGTATTGTGGTGTAAGAAACTTTTGACTTTGGGGGTTGCTTGGGGAAGGGTGTGAGGTGATGTGTGCTTGACATGTACTTAACATGATGGGATTGATTGATGGATTGATTGATGTGACAAGTCGTAGAGATTCTCTCGGAATTCGCATGCGTGGCATTTTCCTCGCAATGAATGCTGGCCCACATCTCCTGGCCAGAGTATCGGATCGATGCGCGAGTCGCTGCATTAGAACCGCGGTGATGGTGTGGTCGCTATGGTATAAGTCTCAGGTTGTGTCGACTCAGGTTGATGGCGTGTGACTCAGGGTCGTGCGTAAATGCCTGTTAAGGGTCGAAGGTTGCCAAAATTCGACTAGGAAGACTGCGAATGTCTATGGAACAGTACGATCTAGGATACAGGTCTTACAAAGACCCTTAGGAAGCCCAACTCAATGAATTACGAGGTTAGATTGGTGATAAATGTTAAGCTTATTGGGCACAAGCCCCAACCTCAATAGACGCCATGTTAGAGGAGACCGAACTGCCATTCATTGACAACATAATGAGGTCGTCTCTCCCTCCAAGATTCTGAATGCCACCTATCACTCCATATTCAGGTTTCGGAGACCCCTCCAAGCACCTAGAGTCTTTCAGGGCATGGATAGAACTTCAATCAGCGTTAAAGCCAATCATGTACTGCACCTTTGCCCTAACCTTAACAAGAGCAGCGCGGAGATGGTACAGGCAGTTAAAGCCGAGGTCGATCAACTCTTTTTCGACCTCAGCAAGGCCTTCCTAACATAGTTTATCGTTGGGAAGGATTAGAGGAAACCATCTTCTCACTTTCTTACTATTAAGCAGAAGGAAGGAGAGGCATTGAAAGACTACATCACGCGCTTCAAGGAAGAGGTAGTCTAGGTAGACGACTTCTCAGACAAGATAGCGTTGACTGCCATGATAGTCAGGCTCATGGAAGGGTGATTCCTCTTTTCGATAGGCAAGAATCCTCGAGCAACTTTGGGCGAGCTTATGAATCGTGCACAAAAATACTCCAATGTCGACGAGCTTTTTAGCTCTAAAAAAGCTACTCGAGATTCTGGGAGCTCGGTTAAAGACAAGAAATGAGGAGAGGAAGCACCTCCCCAAACACCCAATAGTAAAAGAATAAGAGACGAGGACTTAGCAAGGATCAACACCCGAGCAGACGACCTGAGAGCAAGTTCAGCTCATATATCCCTCTCAATGCCAAGCCCGAACAGGTCCTCATGGTAGTATGAGACAAGTGACTTCTGAAGTGGCCAAACCGGATGAGGACTGACACTATCAATCGGGATAAGTGAAAGTACTGCCGCTTCCACCGTGACCACGACCGCTCCACCAACGACGGTTTTGACCTCAAACAAGAGATAAAAGCCCTTATTTGCAATGGGCATTTGCGAGAGTACGTCATCAAAAGAGAAGAATGATCAGATCAAAGGGACGAACAACTCAGTAGTGCATTCAATAACGAGCCCACTGCGAGATCCGTACCATCTTTGGTGGCCATGCAGGAGGTGGGGATTCAAATCGATCCCGTAAGGCCCATGTTGAGAGCGCCAACTAGGACTATCATGTCCACCTCACCTGCATACCACCAAAAGGGCAGAGGGTACTCCCTTGCGACCTAGTGTTCACCGTGGAAGACGCTCGCAGACTCCACCACCCTCACAATGATGCTTTAGCCACTATGACCATATCCAACTGCAAGGTGTTCTACATCCTTGTGGACACTAGCAGCTCAGTCGATATTCTCTTCACTGACATGTTCGAAAAGATAGGAATTGAGAGGTCGCGACTCATGCCCGTCAAAACTCCACTGCTCGGGTTTGCAGGAGATAGAGTCACTTCTGAAGGATCCATCCAATACTAAGTCACCGCAAGAGAAAGACAGAACCAGACCACCATGATGATCGACTTTTTAGTAGTTGACTGTCCCTCAGTTTATAATGTGATCCTCGGACGACCATCCCTCAATGCCATGAGAACAGTAGTCCCAACCTACCACCTCACCATGAAATTCCCCACCGAGCATGAAGTCGGGCAAGTTCGGAGAGACTAGCATGAAGCTTGGCAATGTTATTCTATTGCTCTATGAGCAAAGGCACAACACCACACAATGGTCGTCACCTCCCTTGACCCTCGGTAAGAGTCGCTCAAGAGAGGATCTCCAGTGGAAGATCTTGTAGCCATTCCTCACAGTGAGTCTAACTCGACCCACACTGTTCAAATCGGCTCATCACTACCTCTTAACCTGCGAGATGGAATCTCAGGCCTCCACCGGTGCCATGCCGATGGTTTTGCTTAGTCCCACTAGGATATGCCCAACATAAGCCTGGAAGTAATAGTCCACAAGCTGAACGTGGACCCCAACCACCAACTAGTGAGGCAGAATCAATGTGCATTTGAGCCAGAAGGTATGCTGTCATCGGAGAAGAGTCAACAAGCTCCTGGAAGAAGGATTTGCCGAAGAAGTTTACTATCTGTACTGGATCGCCAACATCGTCTTGGTGAAAAAATCCAATGGAAAATGGTGGGTTTGTGTAGACTACCTAGACCTGAACAAGGCTTGCCCCATGAATAGCTTTACCTTGCCCGGAATCGACCAGCTGGTTGACAACATGGCAAGGCATGAACTCCTAAGCTTCATAGATGCGTATTTAAGTTGCAATTATAGCCATGAACCCGTACGACAAGTAGAAGATGACCTTCGTCACAGATAGGGGATTATACTGCTACTGGGTGATGCCCTTTGGATTGAAGAATGTTGGGGCCACATACCAACGACTGGTGAACAAGATGTTTTCTCGACAGATCGAGCGGTCCATGGAAGTTTATGTCGATGATATGCTTGTCGAGAGTGTTAAAGCCTTAAATCACATCGTTGACTCGATGAGATGTTGCTAGTTTTATGACAATATCAAATGAAGTTAAATCTGAGTAAGTGCGCCTTTGGCATCAACTCGAGTAAGTTCATCGGCTTCCTGGTTAGCCACAAGGGGATTGAAGCAAACACCGATAAGATCCGAGCTCTACTGGACATGAGCTCACCCAGGACAATGAAAGAAATTCAATGCCTCACTGGGAGGGTTACTGCCATCAACTACTTCATCTCCAAAGCAACCGACAAGTGCCTCCCATTCTTCCAGTAGTTGAAAGGCAACAAGAACGCAGAGTGGACCGAGGGCTGTGAACGAGCCTTCTAGCAGCTCAAGCAATACTTAGGTTCACCCCCGCTCCTCTCAAAGACTAAGCACGAAGAGCCTTTTGTTCACAACCCCAAGTGTAGGGTCGCGATGTAATAATAATCTCAGTAAGACCAAGGTCGAATCCACAGGGACTGATCTTGTGAGTTTCTGAAATTAACTAGAAGTAGAACTAGAAGAAGATGTGAAATTAATTCTAAAGTAATTGAGAGAATAATTGTGAATAAAGTAATTACAACTAAGAATTTAAAGGTGGGAACTAGGGTGCTAAGGATCTACTTGTAGAGATCAGGGAGCCCTCTTACTTGATTCAAGTAACACAATTAGAATTGGAGTCCAATCCTATCCAATTGAAAAATATATCAATAAAACCAAATCTGAACTTCCATTAACCTAATTCTCAATGAAGGAGAACTATGATAATTGACAGGGATTCCATCGCCAAACTATGCCCCAGAGACAATGACAAACAATAGGATTTACCAATCCCATAATCTCAAAGCAGGAGAATTGTAAAGATTTGGAAGGATTCCATCACCCTACCATGCCCAAGGGACGATGGTGAATAATAGGACTTACTAATTTCACAATTTTAAATTAGGAAAAGAAGATACTCAAATCTATTGCAGATCTGCTGTAATTTGAGTTACAATAAACCACTAAAAACTGAAAGTATTTCTTAAATATCAAATTAGAATCCATTGAGTTCAACATAAACATGAATCAAAGCAATAGAAACATCCCATCATGCTACAAGCTTCAAGTCTTAGCCCTATCTAAGAGGTTTAGTCAATCATAGACATGATTGGATCTAAAACTCTAGAAGAAAGCATGAAAATAGCTAAGGATGAAGAAGAAAAACTCTTTCCGACGGCTTCTCCACCCTTTTGCTCCACTCCTTAAACCTTAGAAGATGCCTAGGAACATCCTAGGGAGTCCTATTTATAGTTATGGAATTCCAACTTTTGCACCTAGTTGGAAAACTCTAGAAACCGCCTCAAATTTACGCAGTTTGCTAAAATAGACTTCACTCTGCGTAATTTCACAAAATGACCCAAAGTTTCAAAATATGCTTTTTAAAGACGATTTCAGGATTCCTTTTCTTCACTTCAAATCTTTGATTTTCTTAATTTCTCACTTGATTTTCTTGGATCTTTGGCATGTGAATTCTTCAATCTTGGTCTCCTAAGATCCATCCCTTGCCTTGGTGATTCTTGAACATCAAATCGATGCTTTTAGCACCCTTTTCAATAAAAGCTCTTAAATTCACCTTGCAACACAAACATGAGTAAAATAGAACCTTAAGCATTATCATGTTCATAAAATCAAGATAGGGGATAATATGTAATATTTGACCCTCAACACAATCCCTAACCAGCATTTTAGTAGTCCCGAGCAAAGTACGTGAAAAATATTTTGAGAACCACAAGATAATTTCTATAAGCTCAAGTGGTTTTAAAAAAAAATCCAGATAATAGAATTTTAAAATACATAAATGTTGTGCATTACCTTCTCCTAAACTCTAGCACTCGGTAAGTTTCATAATCAAGTTCAAAGCATTAATCCTCCAATTAGAATAATTTCAAACATTGAGTTCCATGGGTGTATAGTGAAGTCTAAACTTATCACAATCCATGGTTCAGTTCTTCACTTTCATGATAACGTTGATAGTTAAAAGAGCATTCAGGACAACTAAAACCTAAACCAAAACTTGCCTTACAGTTCATTTTTTAATTCCCTCTTTTATTCATCCAGATTTTGATTTTCCATCGATGGCTTTCACGCTATGTCAACCTTTTAAAAGATCTTTAATAGGTAGCCCTTTTCGACGACAAATATTTTTTTAGCCGGGTATTTTCTTTTTCTTTCTTTTCAATTCTTCTTATTGAACATGATGGACAAATTCCCCAAGTTGGTTCCTTCCATGTGTAATAATCATCAAGTTATCAATTCAATATCAAATTGACACTTTACTGTGTAAGTTAGATGTGACATGTGAGATCATGACTCAATCAATGTTTAAAACTTCTAATCGAGGATTAATAACTTAACTTAATTTTGAGATCATTGTTGAGGGTTAAATATTGTATATTATCCCCCATTTATTTCTTGGTTTTACAAACATAATATGGCTTAATGGTATATTTTACATGTGTTTGTGTTGCAAGGTGAATTTAAGGGCTTGGATTGAAAAGAATGCTAAAAGCATGAGTTTAGTGCTCAAAAGTCAAAGAAGGGATTTTTGGAGACTAAGATTGAAAATTTCAAGACTCCAAGATCTAAGAGAACTAAGTGGAGAAGGAATGAAGTCAAAAGAACAAGCGTAGAAATCACAAAGACTGTGTCATCGAAACCCGTTTAATGACATCGAAGATCTGTTCTATGACATCGAACACCGGTCGATGACATCGAAATTATGAGGAAAAATTGAGTTGTTTGCTAGATATGTTGGGTGCTTCTCTCGATTAATCGAAGACATGTTCAGTGACTTAATGGAAGGTGCTTGATGACATCGAAGACTTCTCGATGACATCAAATTTATTGAAGAAATTGAAGTAACTTGCTGGACTATTTTGGACACATTTTCAATGACTCAAAGATCTATTCAATGAATTGAAGCTTTGCTTGATGACATCAAAGGACGGTTCGATGACAAGGAGACTTACACAGTGCAAGAGAAGAAAAGGCGCGATTTCTAAATTCAAACCCCTTCGTTGACATCGAAGGTGTTACGCAGTCTGCATAAATTTGATTTGGTTTTAGAATTTGCGGAACTTTGCCTATAAATAGGGGTTTCTAAGCACTTTCTAGGATATCTAGGGTTACAAGGAGCAGACCCAAAGGGTGGAGAAGCCTCCCATGAGTTTTTTTCTTCATTTCTTATTTAATTTTAATGCTTTCTTCTAGGGTTTTAGATCTAATCATGTCCATGGTTGGCTAAATCTCTTAGCTAGGGCTAAAAGGTGAAGCTTGTAGTGTGATGAGATGTTTCTCTTTCTTTAATTCATGTTTATGTTGAACCTTCTTTTATTATAATTTAATTTTAAAGGAATGCTTGTAGTTTTTAATGGTTTATTGTGACAGAAATTACAGTAGATCTGCAATAGCTTTGAGTATCTTCTTTTCCTTATTTTGAGATTGTGGGATTGGTAAGTCCTATTGTTTGCCATCGTCCCATGGGCATGGTTTGGTGATGGAATCCCTTCCAACCTTCACAATTCTCCATCCTTTGAGAATTAGGTCAATGAAAGTTCAATTTGATCTTAATTGCTATATCTTCCAATTGGATAGGACAGGACTTCAATTCCAATTATATGACTTGAATCAAGTAAGAGGGCTCCCTGATCTCTATAAGTGGATCCTCGAAAATCCTAGTTCCCACCTTTAAATTCACAAGTTTCAATTATATTATTCATAATTTCTCTCTCAAATATTTCAGTTAAAGATTTAGATCTTCTTCTAGTTCTAGTTTTAGTTACTTTCAGAAACATACAAGATTAGTCCTTGTGGATTCAACCTTGGTCTCACTGAGATTATTATTACATCGAGACCCTACACTTGGGGTTGTGAGAAATCTCCCAAGTGACTAAATTCCAAGAGACATAAGGCACCAACATTAAACATCTTGTAATTCTAATTTTTTTAAAAAAATCCAATTTTCTATAATTTTTCGACAAAGAGGAAGAAAACACTAATTAGCTTGTTTAATCCACACCCCCAACCTGAAATCTACATTGTCCTCAATGTAAAAGAAATAAGTATGTAATGCAAAAGAGGTAATGAAAAGAAATGGAAAGTGATGGAAAGATAATACCCGGAGACGAAATTTTTGAGGCTTTTCCAATGATCTTAGTGTAAAGATGGGTTAACACAAAAGACTCAACAGACAATAAGCAAACTATCCTAAACAGCGAAAAGCAAACTATCCTAAAACAGCGGAAATCAAACTATCCTAATCTTAAATTCTTTGAAAGCAGTAAACCTAACTAGGAAAATAGGGGAAAGCTACTCAGTCATGCCGCAAGGTGAAATAGCGGTGAAGACCGCTTTAGTTGAAGTAGGAATATGCCAATATGTCCTAGAGGGGGGTGAATAGGACCTTTTAAAGTTTTTATGATTTATTTAAAATCCTATTACACTAATTGTAACAACCAACACATATTAGGATTACTCAAAAGTAACTCTAATAGCTTCTAAGCTCGGTAGGGGATCCAATCACAAACTGTGTATGTGTGTGAGGTGTGATTTCAGATATGAAAATATTAAAGTTAATCACACAAACAGAAGAATAACAATCTCAAACACAATCATTTTTATAGTGGTTCGACTACCTGTCTACTCCACTCCCGGTAACCGCACTCAACCCTTGAGTGTACCGGATTTCACTAAGGAGGTTTCACAGCGGTTCACCTCAAACCTAAGGTTTTAAATCAGGTTCACCTTTAACCTTTACAACCTACACTGAGGCTGACTGTTTATGCTCTCACGAGCAAGGGTCAACACAATGCACCCACTTTTAGGCACACTAGCCAAGGATCTTCCATAAGACCGTAACGAAGGTTTCACTCGGATCACCTCAAACCTAAGGTTTTAAATCAGTTTCACCTTTAACCTTTAAAACCTACACTGAGGCTGACTGTTTATGCTCTCACGAGCAAGGGTCAACACAATGCACCCACTTTTAGGCACACTGGCCAAAGATCTTCCATAAGACCCTAACGGAGGTTTCACTTGGATCACCTCAAACCTAAGGTTTTATACAGGTTCACCTTCAACCAGAAGTTTATGCTCTCCACAGAGCAAGGGTCAACACTATGTACCCACCACGTACACTCCCGTCGGAGGCCTCCTACGAGGACTTACAAGGGTGAGAAATACCTAAGACCCAATCCTATAAAGGAATGATCATAAGTGTCCTCTGGACTTTAATAACCTACAAATAAGTGGATGAGTCCCATTCAGCACATTGACGAAGTTCTCCTCCTTGTTAATGAAGAATCTTTGGATTCCTTGATCCATAACATAGGTGATGTACCAATACGAGGCTTTGGGTTGGGTCAACGTTAAGATGGAATCTTACTCTATAAAATATTTTCCTATAAGGAAGATAGAGTGATTCCGATTACGCATTCAAGGCATCCCAACTTAATGATTTGTCATTAAGGTAGTAGACGGAGGATCCTTGAATGCGAAAGTTCATTCCCCAATCCACTCTAATGAATATCAATGATGAGGGTGGATTGAAGGATGTACTTCCCTAAGAGAAAGGGCTTTGGGTATATGATCTAAGGTAAAACATTCAAAAGCACTCTCTTCTATCTCTACCAGCAGCAATAGGCAAGTCCTCTTTATATAGGTAAAAGGTTCTAATGGATATAAAATGGTCACATTTATGACAGAGTTCGATATCATCAAGCGTATACTCTCGATAGCATCGATGGTCCGCTCGATGACACAAACTCAAATGTCATACGCTTTTGAAACCTCTTGCCAGCTGGTCGATGGAATCGAAACAGGTGTCGATGTCATCGGATTTCGAACTCCGATTCTATCGATACTAGTGTTGATTCATCGACATTTGAAAATGAGAGAGTCTTGACTTGAAATATTTCAGGTTTACAAGAATGATCGAGATCATCAGAATTTGAATATCGATGATATCGATAACTGTGTCGAGGCATCGATAAATCCAACAGATTTCTCATTAAGCTTGCTGGACAGTCTAGATATTTGAATATCAATTCTATCAAGTGACCCCCGATCATAGATAACAATCCTGAAATATTTTGCTGGAAGAACATGGCGCCCATGAGCGATATAATCGAGAGCCTTCCGATATCATTGATATTTGAATTTCGATGGTATCGAGGAGGCTTTGATATATTCATGCACATAAGATATTCTTAAGGAAAAATAGGGGCACCGAAGATCTACCTGTCGATATTATCGAGTCACCTTCGATGTACTCGAGATGTGAATATCGATGATATCGATAGTATATCGATGTATCGATAATTCTATCCAGATGAGTATGTGGTTGTTGGACGTATTTTGTCCTTATATAGATGAAATCGTTTGGGTATCGAGGACATCGACAGCACAGGTCGATCATATCGAAATGTGTATCGATAAAATCGACAATGCCTGGAAACATAGAGAATTTTTCTATTTTGAAAAAAAGTTTTCTTGACTTAAAAACCCTATGATGTTCTAGTTTGTTTTAAGGGTTTTATAAACCTGGTGTTTTGGGACAAGGGATGTGAGGCTTAGATTTACCTGTGGCGAGCTTATACACATCCAGTTGAGGCAAACGCTTGAATTGATCTTCTTACAAGGCTCTGCAGTCTGACTGACTCAACACTCACGATAATTGATATATCAGGGCACTTTCAATCTCCCCCTTTGTCAATTACATGACAAAATACCAAAACACCCTAGAACATTATCTAGATAAACACATCCTAAATTGTGTATACATGCATTTTACACAATTTTACAATTTCTAGTGAAGATATGTACACAACCTGGTATCTGCTCCCCCTGACTTCAAGCTCCCCTTATCTTGGTGCAACTGCTCCCCCTAACACCTGCAACACCATTAAAGCAGATATACAATTTTTCATTCGGGGTGTATGAACTATTCTCCCCCTTTTTGTCAATCATTGACAAGGATATAATAGTTGATATTGACTAAAGTTAAAGTAACATGGGAGAACCGTCATTCAGAGGAATATGCGTATAACAGATAGATGTAAAATGTTTAAACAGTTGATTAACAAACATCATTTGCAGTAGATATGTATGCATAGCAGATTAGATAGAGTAGTGATATAGCAAATATGATAATCATTAAGAGACATCACATGCATTCCACATATAAACTAGTTAAACCAGGGGATCTTAAAGGCATAAAGATGGAAGTAAATGTGTGAATTATATCCAGCCATATACACAAATATTTAAAAATACATACTGCCCCAGATAGCAGTAGATTAACAGTCATCCCAACAAAAATCACCAAGTTCATTTAAGGGCACCCAGAAATAAGCACCAGTATCTAGCCCAACCGTGGGCATATATAGCAAAAAAAAAAAACCAACATCAGCCTATGCAAGTTAGAGAGCTATCACATACCCCCATGAGAACGTAGAACATCTAAAAAGATACTAATGTTCATACGTGAAATAAGAACGAAGTGCATGTGATAGCATCCATAGACCAGTGCTTATGGAGCCGAGGAAGACGGTGCAGTGTCGTCGCACCGGCAAGTCATCAGATCTACCAATTTTTGGACCATCTGCTGCACACCTTGGACCAGCCGTTCGTGCACCAAGTGGACATCCCTCTGAATTGCCCCAATCCTGTCCAGCTTGAATCATTTAACATACCCGGGTGTTGACATTGATGGTGCTGGATCGGGTCCACGAGGTTTATCTCTCGCTATTTCAGTCCCTTCCATGGGAGCCACAACTGCACCTCCTTCTTCTTCTACTTGAATACCTTCCTCTGTGTCCTCAGGGTACTTGTGAAACTTCAAGTCCATTTTGCGAATGTTGCTTTTGTTGAAGCTTTGGAGAGGAAGAACCGGATCAGTGGTCGTTGGGAAGCTGATGGCATTGCAAACCATGTTTATGATCCAGGGATAAGGTAGATGAAGGTCCCTGGATGTATGAACCGCATATACCAAATGATGGACAAGCAAAGTTGGAAGATAGACCTTTATCCCTCTGGCGATTGAGTACATTAGCATGGTCATGAAACCTGTGAGATTAGACCAGTTGGTACTTCTAGGGTATATATTTGTAGTGAAGATACTGTGCAAAACCCAAAATCTTGGTTCCATGTATCTAGATTTTAACGAATTCCCTTAATACCAAGGGATGTCCCTACCATGATAAAGATACTTAGTCACCATGGACCGAATTTCAACATTTTCGAGGTCCATTTTAGGGAGACCCTCTGGTGCCATTGTCAGTCTAAGGATATTTGCCATTGTAGCAGGCGTGATCAGCACATCATCACCGTCTAAAGAGACCATGATAGAGGGAGGATCAGACACGGGTAAGTGACACGAGGCAAAGAAGTTGCGTGTTCGTTCCAGTTGGCATAGCCCACCGAAATCTAGAACGGGCAACCAATCAATTGTAGCAAACAGGGATTCGAGATTGAAAAGGCCTAGCTATAAGTCCTATAGGGGGGGTGAATAGGACTATACCAAATAAAACTTATAACAACGGAATTAAAATGAATATGATAGCCAAAATAAATCATAATGCAGGAAAGTAAAATAACCTCAAAAATCTGATCTTGAGGGATTGATACAAATGTTGTTCTAAGGACAACCTTTCACCAAAAACCAGAGTTTATGGTAGGACAACCTTATTTCTAGAAAGATCTTTGTATCAAATCTCAAACCAAAGAGGAATACAGAATTAAGCACAAATTGAAATAAACTGTAATCACAAATGTATTGTTCTAGGGACAGCCATACACCATAAAAATGGCAGGGCAACCTTGCTGGAATAACTTTAAAAGAAATTGAATTTTAAGCGAGATAAAGTAATAGTCGAAAGTAAATTCTAAACTATTACAAAATTCCCACAATGCTTGAATTAAATGATTACAACATTCACCACCACACATACATCCCACAAATAAATATTAAAGATTAGAAATGTAAACCATTCAACCATAACACAAGGGATTATAGTGGTTCGCTGCCTGTGTTCACCAACCTGTTAAACAACAAAATTTCACACAAAATGCTACTCCACTCCTAATATCCTCACACAGGGGATATTAACGTTCACTCACAAAATAGGTTTTCACAGTTCACCCAAAACCTTTACAATTGTGTCTTTGTGTCGTGGGCTTACACAAAAAAAACCCCACTTCGAGTTTTCCGGCTCTCCTCGATAACCAATACAACAAGATTTTTCTCGCAAATCTTGAAAGAAACCAAAATCGAAAGGAATTTACAATTAAATGTAAAATACCATTAACTCCTTCGTTGTAAGTGCTCTAGGTAGAACCAAATCGAGTAGATGATTGAATGTTCAAGTTCAATGTCCAAGTACTAATTATAATGGTTCTAGTTCTAATATAGTTTAAAATTAGACCAACTAGGGCTTGCCTTAATTGATTTTGATTCCAAAGAAAGGGAATAACAATTCCTCGTATCAAATTAGATTGGAATAGTATAAACAAAATCAATTAAACAAAGCTAAAGAAAGAGAATATAAAATAAGCACACTTAGCTTAGATGGAGCACAAAATTATTTCTCAGAAGTTCGACGAAGATTGGCTTAAAATGGAATAATAAAATTGCTTGAATTCTTCTGAGTTTCATACTCTATTTATAGGTGAGCAGATCGCATCTTCGACTGGTCTAAGGAGCTCTTGGACTAGTCGAAGAAATAACAATTTGAAAAAAATCGGCGCGATAAGCTTTGACCGGATTACATGCGACCGGTCGAAGGCCTCCTTCGACTGGTCGTAGGTCACCTTCGACTGGTCGAAGGTCTCCTTCGACTGGTCGAAGACCTTGTAAATTATCGCTGGACTTTGAGTCGAAGAATTACGACCGGTCGTAGAAGAAGTCGACACTGTTCCTTCGACTGGTCGAAGACCTCCTTCGACTGGTCGAAGCCTAACAGATTTTATCCGAAATTTGTAACAACCTTACGACCGATCGAAGAACTTCTTGACTGGTCAAGCAGAGCGAGCTAGGACTAGTCGAAGAAAGCCTAGGACATGTTCCCGAACAGCCCAAAAATAAGTGTCATATACATATGACTTATGTATCCAAAATGGCCTACTTCTAAGGTCAACCTATGGTCATTCAAACCTCAATAAAGAAGTAAGGACATTGAAAATATTAGGAACAAGTGACCTTGAAGTTTAAGCCTTGAACTCTTGATGTAGCTCAACCTTGAAAATGTCTTGAGTTTTATAAGAACTGCCTTGTACTCTTCTTGTAGTCTTGTATTCTTGAGTCACGTCTTGAGAGCAATACTTGAAGTCAAGGTTGATCTTTGTACTAGTAATCTTCACTTGTTGTGAGCTTTGCTTGTTATGAATGTTGAACTTTAGAAAGAGCTTCACTAATGCAAGTTATATAACAGTGTTTTTGTCACCACTAATTTTGACAACATACAGGGATATAAATTATAGCACTTACAATCTCCCCCTTTGTCAAATTTGTGACAAACACATAATAAGATATAATCAAAGTAGTTAAAGCAACATAAACCAATTAACTCAGGCTTACCTGCAAGTTAAATCAACATGTAACATTTAACAAGTTATTAAATCAACATTACTCAACATTACTCCCCCTACCAAACATACTCCCCTTAAGTAACATAACCATTCTCCCCCTTTTTGTCACAATATGACAAGGAAAAGAACAATATAAAGGGATATGAAAGAGGAAATATGATGAGAGAAGAGATAATAGCAGTAAAACAGAAACTGTCAACTCAAAATAAGCATTTTTTGTCACAATCCAGCATAAAAGAAAAATAGAATCCAATTCCAAATTGGATGACAAAGTGCGAAGATTTAAAGTTATTACAAACCAAAAAAAACATATAAACTAGTCAGAATTAGAACTAGAAGACGGAGCAGGAATAGAGGGATCAAGTTGGTGCATGCCCTTGTTCAATCGCCTAAGGTATTTCCGCATGTACTTGAATTGAGAATCACGAGTAACAGACATGTTTTCCAGTTTTTCATTCAAATTCTCAACTTTTCTCTCAATGCACTTAGACGTGCATCAAAATCGAGATGGTGTAAAACTGGATCATTTGTTGAATCAATCCAGTTCTTCAAAGATATCATCCATATTAATATCATCCCCTGCTTCTTCATGACCAGCACCTCTACCATCACCACCTTGTTCAGGAAGTAATTCCAGCTTCATCTTATTAAGATTAAAGTTGTTGAAAATTAAATGATGGATAGGTGCCTCATTGACTGGCATATCGACTAACATATGTGTAGCTAATACAGTCATTAAATAACCAAAAGGGATGTCACTATGACCAGGATGAAGTCGAAACGAAGAATGAAATGACAGATTAAGGATGGCGTACAAACCAGTACCAATGGAAATAGCATGAATAATACGTACCATAAATGAGGTCAAGTCGGTTTATTGCGACCAAGGATACGATTAGACACAAAGATTCTCAGAAGTACTCTGTATTTGGGTAACAAATACCTTGCGGGAAGCGCATCCCCTTTTTAGTCCAAGGTGAACATCCATGTTACACAAGTCTCTAGTGAGCATTCTTTTTCGAATACAAAGGGTTTATCACCAAATTATGAATAGGAATACCCTCATCATTTACTTGGAATATCCATAAGAAATGAAATTAAATGACGATCAATTTCAAATGGCCCTTCATTAGTAGATATTTTAAAAGTTAAATTATCCAAAGGAGAAGTCACTAATACATGTAAACATGGATATAGCAATGGACCCAGATGCAGCCCACCCCAATGCAATAAGTTAACCCAACCTACAAATTTTCAAGCAAAGGAACGATATCAAAAGGAGCAATATGATTAACATCAACAGGATGTTCAACAATAACATTACGAGCTCTAAGGTCTATAACACCAGATGGATCATTAGTAGGCTCAAGAAGATGACGTTTGGTCAATCTTGAAGAAGAAGAAGGACCACGGAAGTAGATTTTCGACTTTCTAGAAGCCATATGCAATAGCAATAATAAGGAAATAAGGAAATGCAAGAGATTGAGAAAAGGGTTTACTCAAAACAGATTTTTTAAAATCAAATCCCCAAATCTCAATGAAATCCTAAATAGAAAGCTTTAAGATAGACAAGAAAGCAATCTAGACACTGATTTGTAAGAAAAACATAAATGGAACACTAACCTTGAAGAACGAAATGGTGGGTTCGACAAGTCGACGCTTCGGCTTCTTAGAAGAAAAGATGAAATGAGGAAGAAGGCAAAAAATCCCCAAATTTAAGTGATTTCCGAGATCTCACGACTAGTCGTAGGTATCTACGACAAGCCGAAGGTCGACCGTCGAGTATACTCTCGACAGTCGAAGGAAGTCCAAAATTACATATTTCTTACAATTTTTAAAGAAAATGGATTTACATCTACCAAATATATACATTATGATACATATAGGCATAAATAATCATTTTGAAATACACATGCCAAGATCAAATTTCATCTTATTAAACCCGATTTTATCAAGAGGTTTTGTGAAAATATCACTCTCTGAACTTCAAGAGGAATATATTCCGGAGATATAACTTTTTCTTCTACCAGAATATAATGAAATCTAATGTCAATGTGCTTAGTACGAGAATACTTGAATAGGATTTTTTGAAATATTTATTGACTTTGAATTATCACAATGCAATAACATAGAATCTGTTTAATTCCATAATCACTTAGCATTCGTTGTATCCAAACAAGTCAGAATGCATTACACCGCGATATACTCACCAAATTGTTGAAAGTGATATAGAATTTTGTTTCTTACTAAACCAGAAACTAAACAATTTCCAATGTAAAAGCAACCACCAATCGGTTGATTTTCTATCATCTAGATTACCAATCAAGATCATCGAGTACCCAAGAAGTTGAACATTAGTCTCATGAGGATACCGTAGACCAAGATTTATAGTACTTCAACATATCTAATAATCCGCTTAACAAAGAATCAAGTGAGATTCTTTTGGATCGATTGAAATCTTGCACAAATACCAATACTTAGAGATATATCAGTCTACTAGCGAGTTAAATATAGCAAACTACCAATCATACTCCGATAACGTTTTGAATCAACATTTTTACCATTAGTATCTTTTGAGAGTTTCAGGGTAGTACTCATAGAGTATCGAAATTCTTGCCATTCTCGAATCCAAATCTCTTAATTAGATTCAAGGCATACTTAGATTGAGAGATAAATATTCCTTCAGTTGTTGCTGCTTAACTTGCAAACCAAGGAAATAAGTTAATTCCCAACCATGCTCATTTCAAACGAGATTTCATCAAGTCTCGCAAACTCAAGAGTCAAGTTAGTACAAGTTGATCCATAGATGATATCATCAACATAAATTTGTACTATTAAAATATGATCATTATGTTTTTTAACAAATAGAGTTTTATCAACAGATCCCATTTGAAAATTGTGACTTAAAAGAAATTTTGTTAGTTTCTCATACCATGCCCTAGGTGCTTGTTTTAATCCATAAAGTGCCTTTTTAAGCCGATACACATGATCAAGTATTTTGGGATCTTCAAAACCCATTGGTTGTTCAACATATACTTCTTCATGTAAATCGCCATTTAGAAAAGCACTTTTCACATCCATTTGGTATATTTTTATCTTTCTAAAACATGCGATGGATATAAATAGCTTTGATAGATTCAAGACGTATATCTTTGGTGTAAAAGTTTCATCAAAATCAATTCCTTCTATTTGAGTATAACCTTGTACCACTAGTCTAGCCTTGTTTCTAATAATATTTCCACATTCATCCGACTTATTTTTGAAAATCCATTTTGTTCCGATGATGTGTTTATCTTTAGGTCTTGGTAAGAGATACCAAACATCATTTCTTACAAATTGATTAAGTTCTTCTTGATAGCAACAATCCGCTTTCATCAAGAAGAGCTTCTTTTACATTAGATGGTTCTATTTGGGATGTAAAACATACATAATTACATAAATCCTCAAGTTGTCTACTGGTGCGAACACCGCTTAGAGGGTTTCCAAGAATTTGAGTGGTTGGATGATCTTTAATAGTCCTCAAATCGATTCAGCTTGATTTGATGAAGTATCGGGTTTATCAATGATTAGAACTTCATCATTATCTGAATTAGAGATCGCTTATTTAAGTGATCATCAATGACTACATTGATAGATTCTTGAATCACGCTTGAGTTCTTTTGTTCAACCCTATAAGCACGACTATTTAAAGAATATCCTAGAAAAATCCCTTCATCACTCTTTGTAGATCGAATTTTCCCAAATTTTCACGATCACGTAAAATATAGCATTTTTCGCCAAAAACTCGAAAGTATTTGACAAGAGGCTTTTTGTTGAACCATAATTCGTAGTCGCTTTATTATTATCTTTGCTAGTATAAACTCTAAGTTAATAATATAGCAAGTCAGTATTTACTGACTTTTCAAAAGATTTTTAGAGAGCTTCATGTTATTCAACATGACATTAGCCATTTCTTGAAGTACTCTATTCTTTCTTTCCACAATTCCATTTTGTTGTGGAGTTTTGGGAGCTGAGAATTCATGTAATATTCCATGATCAGTACAGAACTTCTCAAAATTGCTATTCTCAAATTCAGATCCATGATCACTACGAATCTTACTGATTTGAGAAGATTTTTCAGTTTGAATCCTTTTGAGAACTTTTCTTACTTCTTCAAGGGTTTCAGATTTATCCCTTAAGAAGACTACCCAAGTGTATCTGGTAAAGTCATCAACTATTACCAGAATATACTTTTTACCACCACGACTTTCCGTTCTAGTAGGTCCAATTAAATCCATGTGAAGAAGTTCGAGTGGTTTTGATGTGGTATTTGAATTCACCTTTTTGTGTGAGTTCCTTGTTTGTTTGCCTATCTGGCATTCACCACATATTTTATCTAATTTCTGAAGTTTGGGTAAACCTCTTTTAAGTTCTTGATTGCTCAATCTATATAAATTTCAATAATGAACATGTCCAAGACGTTTGTGCCATAAATCAGTCTCGTCTGTATGAACCATGTAACATGTTTGATTAGATGAGCTGGATTCGCTAATAATATAGCAATTTTCGACGTTCTACGTCCGCTAATATTACTGGAACCCTTATTATTCAAGATCTCACGCTTTGATTAGAGAACCGAACACAATGGTTACTATCACATATCCGAGATATGCTAAGTGTTATGTTTTAGGCCTTCAACATATAAAACGCGTTTTTAAATACAGAAGATTAAAAAGTTGAACCGCACTTGGCCTATAATCTTGCAGATTGCTACCATCTCCAAATGTGGTAACCATCACCATATCTTTTAGATCCGTGAATAAAGCTTTGTCACCTGTCATATGCCTAGAGCATCCACTGTCTAGGTACCATTTTGAATGACTTGTTGCTTTGAAAGCAATGTGAGCAACCAAGCAGGTGACTTTTGGAACCCATTTCATAACATTTTGGGTTTAGGAACATAGTTGGTCTTCTTTTGTTTATAGTTATATTTTTATCATAGCCCAACCCGGATAGATCGCCACATTTTCTTGATCCGGATAAAAGTTTTTCTAACTTTGGATCACCTTGGGCATATTTCCATGTGTCCTTTTGACTTAGAAGAGAAGATACTTCCTTTTTGAGATTTTCAATCTCAGATTTCAAATCAATAATTAAAGAATTTTTGAATTCCAAATCGCATTTTGTTTTTTCAAAACAATCTGAAATTTGTGATTTTTCTAAGACAAGTGATTCAAAACATTCTTTGAGTTTAGAAAATTTTTCTTTTGAAGTTTAAGTTTGACAGCAATTTTACAACTTTCTTTATATAGGGCATTGTAAGCATCTTGAAGATCATCTTCATTTTCACATTCACTATTCAGATTTTCTTCACTTGTTGAGTCATTATCTGAACATGTGAATTTGGCTAGAGTCATAAGTGCTTTAACTTCATTCCCTAACTCGCTTTGAGAATCTTCTGATTCAGAAGAAGCTTCAGAATCAGATGATTCATCCCACGTAGCCAACATACTCTTCTTCTTGGGTTTGTCCTTTTTGGGACATCTATTTGCCAAATGCCCATATTCTTGACAGTTGTAACATTGACTATCTTTCAAAGATTTTCGAGATTTTGATCTAGACTTCTTTTTATCGTTTGATTTTGAAATCAACCCTTTTCTTGCTTTTAAAAATCTTGTAAAATTTCTTAGCCAAAAGAGCCATATCATCTTCAATCGAATTTTCTTCAATTACATTTAGAGGATTTTAGAGCAATCGATTTATTTTTAGGAGCTTTAAAGTTTAACTCATAGGTTTGTAAAGAACCAACTAGTTCTTCTACCCTCATATTATCCGTATCACGAAGTTCCTGGATCGCGGTTACTTTAGAATTGAACCGTTCAGGAAGTGAGCGTAATATCTTTGCACATACTTTACTTTCTGGGATTTTATTGCCAAGACCCCACATTGAGTTGACAATGTCATTTAGTCTAATGTAAAAGTCGATAAACATCTCATTTTCCTCCATATGAATTTCTTCAAATTTGGTTGTAAGGAGTTGGACTTTAGACTTTTTGACAATTGAAGTACCCTCGTGTGTCATTTCTAGTATATCCCAGGCTTGTTTCGCAAAGATCACAGATATGATTCTTTTGAACTCATCCGGTGATAGTGCACAAGTAATTGCATTTAGTGCTTTAGCATTGGCACTATACTCACTTTTCTGAAGAGTGGTCCATAAATAATAAGCAGGTACATATATAGTTTTTGAACCGTCAGATTCAGTTACTTCAATGGTAGGAGTTTTCCATTCGGTCCTGTGGCTCACCACACACTCTCATCCATTGATTTTAGAAAGATTCTCATTCTGGCTTTCCAATAGGCATAGTTGGAGCCATCAAATGGTGGAGGCCTCGTGACTGAAAGGCTATCAAAATTTGACATCTTTTTTAAATAGCTTAGATCGTTAGCTCAGGAAATAAATCCTAATAAAAAGCAATAAGAACGAGCTATTAGGCTCTGATACCACTTGAAAAGGCCTAGCTATAAGTCCTAGAGGGGGGGTGAATAGGACTATGCCAAATAAAACTTATAACAGCGGAATTAAAATGAATACGATAGCCAAAATAAATCACAATGCAGGAAAGTAAAATAACCTCAAAAATCTGATCTTGAGGGATTGATACAAATGTTGTTCTAAGGACAACCTTTCACCAAAAACCAGAGTCTATGGTAGGACAACCTTATTTCTAGAAAGATCTTTATATCAAATCTCAAACCAAAGAGGAATACAGAATTAAGCACAAATTGAAATAAACTGTAATCACAAATGTATTGTTCTAGGATGACCATACACCATAAAAATGGCGAGGGGCAACCTTCTTTGAACAACTTTAAAAGAAATTGAATTTTAAGCGATAAAGTAATAGGCGAAAGTAAATTCTAAACTATTACAAAATTCCCACAATGCTTGAATTAAATGATTACAACATTCACCACCACACATACATCCCACAAATAAATATTAAAGATTATAAATGTAAACCATTCAACCATAACACAAGGGATTATAGTGGTTCGCCTGCTTGTGTGTTCACCAACTGTTAAACAACATGACCACACAAAATGCTACTCCACTCCTAATATCCTCACACAGGGGATATTAGCGTTCACTCACAAAATAGGTTTTCACAGGTTCACCCAAAACCTTTACAATTGTGTCTTTGTCTGTGGGCTTACACAATAAAAAAAACCCCACTTCTGAGTTTTCCTGGCTCTCCTCAGATAACCAATACAACAAGATTTTTCTGGCAAATCTTGAAAGAAACCAAAACTGAAAGGAATTTACAATTAAATGTAAAATACCTGATTAACTCCTTCGTTGTAGCAGCCCGGTAGAACCAAATCAGAGTAGATGATTGAATGTTCAAGTTCAATGTCCAGTACTCAATTATAATGGTTCTAGTTCTAATATATTTTAAAATTAGACCAACTAGGGCTTGCCTTAATTGATTTTGATTCCAAAGAAAGGGAATAACAATTCCTCGTATCAAATTAGATTGGAATAGTAGAAACAAAATCAATTAAACAAAGCTAAAGAAAGAGAATATAAAATAAGCACACTTAGCTTAGATGGAGCACAAAATTATTTCTCAGAAGTTCGACGAAGATTGGCTTAAAATGGAATAATAAAATTGCTTGAATTCTTCTGAGTTTCGTACTCTATTTATAGGTGAGCGATCGCATCTTCGACTGGTCTAAGGAGCTCTTCGACTAGTCGAAGAAATAACATTTGAAAAAATCGGGCGCGATAAGCTTTGACCATTCTACGACTGGTCGAAGGCCTCCTTCGACTGGTCGTAGGTCACCTTCGACTGGTCGAAGGTCTCCTTCGACTGGTCGAAGACCTCGTAAATTATGGCTAGACTTTGAGTCGAAGAATTACGACTGGTCGTAGAAGAAGTCGACACTGTTCCTTCGACTGGTTGAAGACCTCCTTCAACTGGTCGAAGCCTAACAGATTTTATCCGAAATTTGTAACAACCTCACGACCGATTGAAGAACTTCTTGGACTGGTCGAAGCAGAGCTAGGACTAGTCGAAGAAAGCCTAGGACAAGTCCCCGAACAGCCCAAAAACAAGTGTCATATACATATGACTTATGTATCCAAAATGGCCTACTTCTAAGGTCAACCTATGGTCATTCAAACCTCAATAAAGAAGTAAGGACATTAAAAATATTAGGAACAAGTGACCTTGAAGTTTAAGCCTTGAAGTCTTGATGTAGCTCAACCTTGAAAATGTCTTGAGTTCTATAAGAACTGCCTTGTACTCTTCTTGTAGTCTTGCATTCTTGAGTCACGTCTTGAGAGCAATACTTGAAGTCAAGGTTGATCTTTGTACTAGTAATCTTCACTTGTTGTGAGCTTTTCTTGTTATGAATGTTGAACTTTAGAAAGAGCTTCACTAATGCAAGTTATATAACAGTGTTTTTGTCACCACTAATTTTGACAACATACAGGGATATAAACTATAGCACTTACAGAGATTGTATGGTTTTAGACAACCCCTGTCTACATTTCTTTCGTGGATGAGCTTCCTACCAGTGTATTTTGGTGGACGTGAAGGTACTCCAGCCGGAGAAGGTGCCGGTATTTCAGACTGGGATCCACCACGTGAAGTTTGTTGAGATCTTTGACGAGTGGAGGTCCCTTATTCGGGAGCTCTAGCCTTTTCTTTTGAGGCAAGGGTCTTTCATCGAGAGGCTCTGGACGACTCCCCAGGTCCCGACACCGGTTCTTTGTCTTTACCCATAAACACAGATTTGGGAAGAACGGACAAGATTTCCTCTTTTAAAGAGACTGACAATACCCGACCAAAAACCAAGATAGACTCAAGAGTGGAAGGAATGGAAGGATAATACCAGATCTCAAGGAGCTTCTGGGACCCACGATGTACCACCGGCTAAGGGGATGAGCAGAAAAACGAATTGGAATGCCCTTTTTTCAAAAAATAAATTTTTTTCGCTCAACCGCCTTTTATCGGGCGTCAGTCTTCGATATCATCGACTAGTGATTCGATGATATCGATGTAACTCCCCCAATGTTAGCGAGACCATCTTCGATATCATTCTCGATCATATGACTTTTTACATTCCAAAGAGGCGTCGATGAAATCGATTCTTGATCGATTAATCGAGAATGACTTATCGAAGGATATATCGAACAGGAATATTTTTCTTTTTCAGCATAGAGACGACCCTTCAAGTATACTCTTAGTATTTCTATGAATCAACAATATACTTCAGCAAAATTATGTACAATTATTGTACATATCAAAATTATAAACATTCGAATGTTTATATACAAAAGATGGAGGTGAGGTACCTCGGATATATCATTTGAAGCTTAAAAAAATTTGCATCATTTTAGCAAATATCCAGACCTAGATGCATATCTTGGACTTGTTCATTTCATGTCTTAACATTTTAGAGTTTATGGATAGAGTAAGTTATCAGACAATTCAGTTTTTCTTTTACTATCCATTTTGAGACAGAATTCTTTTTAGTTTTCATGTTTATCTCTCTCACTTGATCCAATGATTTCATTTCAAGTGGTGATGGGTGAGTGTTTCTCCTAGGTGGACTTTCATCATTTCATATTTTTCTGGCTGGTGTGAATTTACCCTTTTGATCAGAGTTAAGTGAAGTCCTAGGTGTCAAGCATTCAAACTTATAATGACCCATATCATCACATAAATGATAAACTGGAGAAGTTCTCATATTGCTACATGACGCAACAGATTTTTCAGTTGTTGGGGCTGCATTTCCAGTTTTCCTTTTAGTTTTATCATACCTTAGGCCACTCTTGTCTCTTCCTTGTCTTCCTATTCCTAACAATTTTTTGAGTTTTTTACCACTCTGGGAGAATTTATAGTTTATTTCAATAAATTTTCTAGATTTTTCTAAGTCAAACTGGAGTGTGTGATTCTCATTCTTGAGTTTCTGATTTTCGTCTTTTAATAATTCAATTTGTTTAGTAAGCTTGATGATTTCATTTTTAGGGACAGATTGACTGTTTCCAACTCATCATTGTCTGAATGATATTGTTGTAGATCATTAATTAGATGTGAATTGATTTCCAATGTTTTGTCCAGATCTTTTTGCAGTAGTTCCTTCTTATTTTCAGACAATCCAAGTCTTTTAAGAATGTTGATGCTATGAATATAAAGTTGATTGTAAGCATCTTGTAGTTTGTTTTGATCTTCTTCTTCTTCCTTTTCTGTTTCCTCATTATCTGACGAAAATGATTCAGTGGTTTGTATTCTTTCTCGTTCTTAGATTCGCTGGGAATGATTGGAGTAGTGGAGACCATAAGAATTTTCAAGGATTTCTGGTCTTCATCACTCTCTGAGTCACTAAATTATGAGTTTGACTCTTCTGTATCATCCCATGTGGCAACCATAGCCTTGCCCTTAGTTTTTCTGTTTGGGCATTCAGTAGATAGATGTCCATACTTCTGATAGGCATAACATTGTGGTTCTTTGGTATTTTTACCAATTTTCCTGTAGAAGGTCTGTTGTCCATCTTCTTTCCTCTAGTAGGACGACCACGATTCTTCTGAAAGAATTTCCTAAATCTTTGTGCTAGCAAAGCCACTTCCTCATCTTCATCATCTTTCTCACTTCCACTGTCCTCGTTTATTGTTTTCTTTGAAGTTTTTAGGAGAGTTGTTTTGTATTTAGGGATTTGTTTGAAGTGTAGTTCAAAAGTTTGTAGGGAACCTATTAGTTCTTCTACTTTCATTTCATCAATATTCCTTCACTCTTCAATGGTTGTTACTTTGGGATTAAACCGTTCCGGCAGTGATCTCAGTATTTTCCTACAAATTTTAGGAACCGGAACCTTTTCTCCCAATCCACCCTTGGAGTTGCAAATGATATTCAACTTTGTGAAAAACTTCATAAAAGTCTCATGCTCTTCCATTCTGAGACTTTCGAACTGTGAAGTCAGGAGTTGAAGTTTAGATCTCTTCACAGTGCTTGTGCCTTCATGGGTTGTTTCCAATAGATCCCATGCTTCTTTGGATGTCCCACACATACTTATTTGATTGAAAATATCTTGGGACACGGCACAGTAGATGGCGTTCATAGCTTTAGCTTCAACAGTCTATTTTTCTTTATCAAACGTCGTCCACTTTTCTTTGGGTTTGGGTTTTGTGATGGTTGTGCCACTGTCAAGTACAATTTGTCAGTTGGTGACACGTATCCACTTTCAACTATATCCCAAACATCGTGATCCAAAGATCTCAGAAAGTAGTGCATCCTAGCCTTCCAGTATGCATAATTTGATCCATCAAATACTAGAGGTCTAGTGACTGATGAGCCCTCTCCTTTGGCCATATTCCCAACTTCAGTCAAGATCACTCTCTAGGCGGTGAAGCCCTTAAAGAGAGACCCGCTCTAATACCAATTGAAATAGTGGTGAAGACCGCTTTACTTGAGGTAGGAATATGCCAATATGTCCTAGAGGGGGTGAATAGGACTTTTTAAAGTTTTTATGGTTTATTTAAAATCCTATTAAACTAATCCTAATAACCAACACATATTAGGATTACTCCAAAGTAACTCTACTGGCTTCCAAGCCCAGTAGAGGATCCAATCACAAACTATTTAAGAAGTGAACAATATGCAAACTAGTTTATGATGGATATGACTGTGTATGTGTGTGAGGTGTGATCTCAGATATAAAAATATTAAAGTAAATCACACAAATAGAAGAATAGCAATCTCAAACACAGTCATTTTTATAGTGGTTCGACAACTTGTCTACTCCATTGCCAATAACCGCACTCAACCCTTGAATGTACCGGATTTCACTAAGGAGGTTGCACAGTGGTTCACCTCAAACCTAAGGTTTTAAATCAGATTCACCTTCAACCTTTACAACCTACACTGAGGCTAACTGTTTATGCTCTCACGAGCAGGGGTCAACACAACACACCCACTTTTAGGCACACTGTCCAAGGATCTTCCATAAGACCCTAACGGAGGTTTCACTCAGATCACCTCAAACCTAAGGTTTTAAAGCAAGTTCACCTTTAACCTTTACAACCTACACTGAGGCCGACTATTTATGCTCTCACGAGCAAGGGTTAACACAACGCACACTGGCCAAGGATCTTCCATTAGACCCTAACAGAGGTTTCACTCGAATCACCTCGAACCTAAGGTTTTATAGAGGTTCACCTTCAACCAGAAGTTTATGCTATCCACAGAGCAAGGGTCAACACTATGTACCCACCACGTACACTCCCACCGGAGGCCTCCTACGAGGACTTGCAAGGGTGAGAAACACCTAAGACCAAATCCTAAAAAGGAATGATCACAAGTGTCCTCTGAACTCTAATAACTTATAAATAAGTGGATGAGTCCCATTCAGCACGTTGACGAAGTTCTCCTCCTTATTGATGAAGAATCTTTGGCTTCCTTGATCTGCAACACAGATGATGTACCAATACAAGGCTTTGGGTTGGGTCAAGGTAAAGATGGAATCCTACTCTATAAAATGTTCTCCTATAAGGAAGATAGAGTGATTCTGATTATGCATTCAAGGCATCCCAGCTTAATGATATGCCATTGAGGTAGTAGATGGAGGATCCTTGAATGCTGAAGTTTATTCCCCAATCCACTTTATTGAATATCAATGATGAGGGTGGATTGGAGGATGAACTTCCCTGAGAGAAAGGGCTTTGGGTATATGATCTAAGGTAAAACACTCAAAAGCACTTTATTCTTTCTCTACCAGCAACAATAGACAAGTCCTCTTTATATAAGCAAAAGATTCCAACGGATATAAAATGGTCACATTTATAACAGAGTTCGATATCATCGAGCAGCTTCGATATCATCGAGCGTATACTCTCAATAGCATTGATGGTCCGCTCGATGACACAAACTCAAATGTTATACGCTTTTGAAACATCATGCCAGCTGGTCAATGGAATCGAAACAAGTGTCGATGTCATCAAATTTCAAACTCTGATTCTATCGATACTAGTGTTGATTTATCGACATTTGAAAATGAGAGAGACTTAACTCGAAATATTTCAGGTTTATAAGAATGATTGAGGGACCTTCGAGATCATCTAAATTTGAATATCGATGATATCGATAACTGTGTCGAGGCATCGATAAATCCAACAGATTTCTCATTAAGCATGTTGGGCAGTCTATGTCCTTGTTCGATGCCATCGAAACAATACTGATATCATCGATATTTGAATATCGATTTTATCGAGTGACCCCCAATCATAGATAAACAATCCTGAAATATTTTGCTAGAAGAACATGACGCCCATGAGCAATATAATGGAGAGCCTTTCGATATCATCGAGATTTAAATTTTGATGGTATCGAGGAGGCTTTGATATATCGATGCACATATGATATTCTTAAGGAAAAACAGGGGTGCCGGAGATCTGCCTGTCGATATTATCGAGTCACCTTCGATGGACTCGAGATTTGAATATCGATGATATCGATAGTATATCGATGTATCGATAATTCCGTCCAGATGAGTATGTGGTTGCTAGATGCATTTTGTCCTCATATCGATGATATTGTTTAGGTATTGAGGACATCGACAACACAGGTCGATCATATCGAGATGTGTATCGATAAAATCGACAAAGCCAGAAAACTTAGAGAATTTTCCTATTTTGAAAAAAGTTTTCTTGACTTAAAAACCCTATGATGTTCTAGTTTATTTTAAGGGTTTTATAAACCTGGTGTTTTGGGACAAGGGATGTGAGGCTTAAATTTACCTGTGGCGAGCTTGCACACATCTGGTTGAGGCAGACACTTAAATTGTTCTTCCTATGAGGCTCTGCCGTCTGACTGACTCAACACTCACCCGAATTGACAAATCAGGGCACTTTCATAAGGTTCCTCCTCCGGCCGATATCTTGATAAATTTCCCAGTAGGTTTCTCAACAAGATCATCCAAAAACCCTTTTTGCAATAGGCTTGGATGTCCTAAACAATGAATTTCCAGAGAAATTTGTTGACCTCAGCATAAAGTTTCCTTTTAATCTCCTGAGGTGTCCAAAGTACATATGATTTACCTGAGATAGAAAAAGTTTTAGAGTTAGCGCAACATGGTGAATTAGAGACTACAAGTAGATAAAATTCAGAGAAATTCTCAGTAGGTGATGTCGTCTTAACATATTTCGAAGTTTCAGGGTTCAGTTCAACTTTCAGCTCCTCCTCCCTTAATGGTAAACATTTAAGATTTGTGGAAGGAGGGGCTTCAGAATAAGGGTCCTCTCGGTCAATAACAACCAACAAGGTATTGTTTTGCAAGACATCCATTATTTCTTTTATCATGAAATTATTTGAATCTGCAAAATATGCCAAGCGATGTTTCAGAGAGTTGAGATAGTCAGTTGAGAGAGGCTCATTTTTTACATTGAGGTCTGTGATAATATGCCTAATGATTCCTTCATTTTCTTTTAAAATAGAGGGAAACATGATCTCTTGCTCTTTACCTTGGTGAGAGTCCATTATCATCAGATTACATCTCACCCTGCCCTGCATAGATAGATTATGGATCAGTAAGCGCATTGATGTGAAGATTTTGTTCATTGCTACTACTCAGTAGAGGCACTATATCGTCAAGGGTTGACAGCTCAGATGATGGCCTTAACTGGGTGGAGTAGATCATTGTGGTTGACATCTCCATAATCATATTATAATCTAAATTAGGGGAGTGGTCTACACACGCCTCAAAAGTGAAAGAGGCTCATCCTCCACATTTAAATCAGGTGTGTCAGATGGGTGGAGTAGATCATTATGGTCGACACCTTCCTTTACCTCGTGATCACTTTCTTGAACCATACTTGAGATCATTTCCAGAGAAATTTGAGCTATAAACTCATGACTGTCATCCTAATACTCACTATCTTCTAATTCAGTGTAGTTCACAAATGGGATGGGATCACTTTCCTCACATTCTGTTTCTAGGTTGGGTTGAGGCTCGAATAAAGTAGCCTCTTCCTCATTGAAGCTAAGTGTATCATGTGAGTGAAGCGTGTCAGTATCATTATATTTGAAAGATACCCATGTCTCTTGATCTTTACTTTGGACAACCATCGAGATCGACTGTCCGAGAAATTGAACTATATGATCATTAACAGAATCTAACTCCTCATTCTCAATTTCAGTTTTCTCCATAATCCCATCACATGAACCTAACTGTTGTATATCTTTTATAAGTTCTTGTAATCTTTAGAGTGTGTTTTGCTGGATGAGCTCTAGAGTTTGTGTGGACTTCTGAAGTGAATTCTCTTGGATCGTTTCTTATTGGATCTCAAAGGTATACGACCCAAGAGAATTGTCACTGTGATGCATTATTGATTCAACTTCCCAACCTTGATATTTCTACTGATCATAAGTAGCGAGTTGGGAATGAAGAATTGGATTGGGTTGAGGTTGGAGTGAACTACCCTCCATTAGCTTATCGAGGCACAATGCAAGCGCTTTTATCATTTTTCTAATGCCAACAAAATTGTCTATGTAACCATGAAGTGAATCCTCTTGGATCGTTTCTTGTTGGATTTTAAAGGTAGAAGACCCAAGAGAATTGTCACTATGATGTATTGCTGGTTCATCTTTCTAATATTGATGTTTTCATTGATTATAGTCATATGGGTCATAGGTGGGAGAATCTGATGGTTGTTGATACATTTTATCACCCATAATATAAGCTCTCATTGTTTTCTTCCTGTCTAATGGGTGATAATATTTCTCACTCCCATAGTTATGAAAACCCCAACACTCACGTACTATTTTCTTAATCCGTGAGGTATAATTATTCTCCCGCACATGATTGCGTAAGGATTTCTTAACTAGGGGAGCATTGTATTCTGTTTGGTTCTCGATGATGTTTCCAGAAAAATTTTGAGACGAAAGTTTTTTTTTAACATAATCATCTAACAACCCCTTCACAATTTCTCGCATTCTCTAAAACTAACTCAGCATATTGACGTTCCTACTCTTGCATATACGTGGTGAAACCCTCATCCTGAACCTAATCCTAACATAAAATAAAAGAAAAGAAAGAAAAAAAAAATCCTACAACAATATGGAAAGTACATAGAGGAGAAGTTAGAAAGAGTTTATCGGTTTGGAGAGTTCTATGTTAGGATCCTACAAAATAGAAAACAATGTTAGTCCCTAAAAAAAAAAAAATCTAGAAAAATCCTAACCTAAAAATAAAATAAAAAATTAGTCTTCAAAATAAATTAGTTTCTAAAAACAAATTAAAAAAGTTTCCAAATCTAGAAATAGGAAGTTAGTTTTTAAAATAAATTAAGAAAGTTTCTAAATATAGAAATAGAAAGAAAAGTTAGTTCTAAATCTAGAATTAGAAAAGAAAAATTAGTTTTTAAATCTAGAAATAGAAAATTAGTTTCTAAAAAAAAATTAAGAAACTTTCTAAATCTAGAAATAGAAAGTTAGTTTCTAAAACAAATTAAGAAAGTTTCTAAATTTAGAAATAGAAAGAAAAGTTAGTTTCTAAATCTAGAAATAGAAAAGAAAAATTAGTTTCTAAAAAAAAAATTAAGAAAGTTTCTAAATTTAGAAATAGAAAGTTGTTTTCTAAAAAAATAACAAAGTTTCTAAATTTAGAAATAGAAAGAAAGAGAATTAGAAAGAAGTTACCAAATTAGAAGTTTCTATTTTGTGATCTTGTAGAAAAGAAAAAAAAAGGAAAGTGAATTAGTTTCTAAAAAAAAACTAAGAAAGGAACCTAGTTTCTAAAAAAAGAAAAGGGAAAGTTTTTTTTAAATAGAAAGTAAGTTTCTAAAAACAGAAAAAGGAAAGGAAGTTAGTTTCTAAAAACGGATTAGGAAAGTTTCTAAAAAATAAAAATTAGTTTCTAAAAATAAATTAGGAAAGTTTTTATCCAAGAATTAGAAAGTAAATTAGTTTCTAAAAATAAAAAAGGAAAGTTTCTAAACCTAGAAATAGAAAGCTAAGTTAGTTTCTAAAATAATTTTGAAAAAACTCTAACCTAAAAATAGAAATTGAAAAAATCCTAATCTTAACCTAATTCCAAAACTAATCAAATCCAGAAAACGCAACCGTCAATCCCTTTCAACGAGGCCAAAAACTTGTTCACAACCCTAAGTGTAGGGTCGCGATGTAGTAATAATCTCGGTAAGACCGAGGTCGAATCCACAGGGACTAAAACTTGTGCGTTTTTTAAATTAACTAGAAGTAGAACTAGAAGAAGATGTGAAACTAATTCTGAAGTATTTGATACAGTAACTCTGAATGGAGTAATTAAAACTAAGAATTTAGAGCTGGGAACTAGGGTGTCAAGGATCCACTTGTAGTGATCAGGGAGCCCTCTTGCTTCATGCAAGTAACACAATTAGAATTGGAGTCTAATTCTATCCAATTGGAAAATATATAAATAAAACTAAATTTGAAGTTCCATTGACCTAATTCTCAATGAAGGAGAACTATGATAATTGATAGGGATTCCATCACTAAACTATGCCTAGGAGACAATGGCAAACAACATGATTACCAATACCATAATCTCAAAGCAGGAGAATTGTGAAGATTATGAAGGATTCCATCACCTTACCATGCCCAAGGGACGATGGTGAACAACAGGACTTATGTAATGCCCTGAAAATCGGGGGTTGAGTAGCAACTCAACACCCGAGTTCCAAAACATCACTTATGCAACATAAATGCTTATGATTGAATGTTGTCTGTGTTAGTGCATTAATCATGAGTGGGATTATACCAAAACAGTAATTCATACTCCAGATCAAGTTATAAAACGCAAGCGAAAGACTAAAAGATGTATATAAATGTATATAAAGCCAGAAACGGTCACAATCGGTCTCCAGAGTATGAACACTTTACTGAGTCACCATATACATGCATTAGTTTCAAAATCAAAATGTCAAAAAAAGTGGTACAACTATAATGGTAAACCCTATAGTCCCATCATCTAAATGGCCTAAGCGAAGCCTCCAGAGAACTGTAGGAAGGAGAACTCATCCTGATCATCATAGTAATCAGGCTTAGCCTCCTGCGTCTCGTCGATACCTGCATGTAAGATAGAGTCTGGTGGGTGTCCAGAACACCGTCCCGTAACGTGGGAGTGAGCAGCTAACTCAGTGGAACAATAAATCATAGGTTAACATGTTATCAATTTAGTCAAGCAGTAATGATAAAGCAGTACAATCAAACATTACTAAATACTCTTATTAATGTAAGTATGGAATGTAGTCATGATGTATGCCCTCGACAAACCTCCCTCGTGCGACACCATCTTACGTTCGCGGCATGCGTTCATCCCTTAGTGCTCCATAACGCCAGGCACATGCAGTGCTATGTTATGAACGTGATTAGCGAGTTGTTATTAGTCCTTTTCATACAACAGTATTGGGAAACTAAGGTACCTCCCTTATATCATTCCCAAAAAATGATCCATTCTAGGGTTGTCAATCCTCTCATACGATGATGCGGTTCTAGGTCGCTGTAAAGGGTTGTCAGGGCTGTTACATGTACTCGTTGCACCGCTCCCCCATCACCTTATCAATACAGGCCTAGTTTATACTCTATTTACTACAGGAAGGCTCGTCGCCTCTCCACAGATTCAGAGTATGCTCGAGGTCACTAAAAGGGCTGTCAGGGCTGTTACACGCAATCGTTACACCACTCCCCCATCACCTTATCAGTGTAGGCCGATAGCTCGAATACAGTGTCCCATACCACCATATTCAGCTCACGAGTCTAGGTTGCTCACTGGTCACTACAGGGAGGCTCATGACCCCAGCGTAGGCCGACAGCTCGACCATGGTGTCCCATACCACCATGCCCGGCTCATGAGTCTTGGCGGATCGAGGTACTAAGGTTAACGGGGTTACACTAGTAAGTTTGGTACCTTAGGTTCAAACAGAGGCGTCCATACATGGTGAACATACATGACAGATCGGGCTACTTGACGAGCTCAACTAGCACGAGCCCACAACCAGCTGAACGACATGAAGTGCATGAGCACTTTGCGTGGCCTAACCACTGTCGCCAACCGAAGTACAACTCTGGTTCGTCAAACACATCCTACGTGGCGAATGAATCTCAGCCACGAATACAATCTCGTGACCGATTGCTTGGACTATCATGTAACCCCAATCACATTCAAGTTCTAATCAGAAAGCATGTATAGTAGTTTAAGCAGAATTAACAAAGCAATTAAAACATGTGAATAAGCATGTTATGAAACACCATATAAACAGGAAATACAATCACATACACTTCATAACTAAGCAATGAAATTAAACAATGAATATGGAGGAAATCATACACATCTCTAAGGTAATTGAGAATCCTATCTCAACACCTACTTAAAGCACAATCATCTAAGTACTTACTCATACAAGCATTTTCACAAACACTTAGAATACACTTATTAACATACATAACGTATATGAGCCAAAACATGTTTTAGGGTGCATTCTTTCATCGAGTAAGTAGTACACATATATATAGCATGTACATACAGTACTTTATCATGGCAAACACACTTTCAAAATTTGTACGTATACGGTATTTTCTACAAATATACAGAATACACTATACGCCATAATTTGCATACGTAACTCAATCGCAAAACGAACGTCACATTATACATGCATAATAACACCCAGATCATGAATCTATCATTATCTGACATTGAAAGCTTTGAAAACTATAACTTATACGTCTATAGTCCGCACCTTACGCCGTAAAAGCGTAACGAACTTAATAGAAACTCTACGCTTTCGTCAACGTCAATATGATGACCTATAACACAAGGTAAGTTAGCTACTTCGCTACTTGTACCAATAGAAACCCTAAAACAGGTTATGGTTAGGGTTTTCTTACCTAGAAATGAAGCTGAAATCGCCGGGAAAGCGATTAGATCGTGATGGTTAAGCATGTAGGATAGTAGGGTAGAGTAACAGGAAAATGCTCTCACTTCTCTTACACTTTCTCTCTCTTTTCTCTCTTCTCTCTCTTAGGTTTTATCAAATTTGTATGGGCTGAATGAGAGAGGGTTTAAGGTCCTTATATAGGCTAAAAACTCACCAAATTAGACTCAGGGTCATGATATACCTAGGTTATAGCCAAAGTGTGGTTGTTTCGTCTTAACGGAGCATTTCTGGAGCCCCCCCTTGAGCTAAAGGTCGGACTTAAGCTCACCAACCTTGGATCGAGGTAGAGTTAAGTTTTCGTTCCAGTCGGGTTCCCAAATCACACGTGGCGAACCAATTTCAGTTCAACGGTCACTGAAACTCGATCAGGGTTATAAGTACACAGACATGTATGGGAAATGTTTCCTGATCTGACAGTGTATTTGGGTCAGATTCCGACGGTCTGATTGCTTATATTTGGCCCACAAATGTCAAGTTTCAGATTACTTAAATTAGATTTAATTTCTAAAGAAAACCATATTTTCTCACACTCCTCACTCCGGGCTCAAGCGAATAGCCCCGGGACATTATCCAGTTTTGACTTCTGAGATGGTTGTCAAGCCCAACAAGGCGATCCTAATTCTATAACCTCGTATTATTTGGACTTCCGATGTGCGGTCCGGATCTGATACGGAGTTTCGTGGTGCTCCCGAGAGCAGCCGGGTAATGAGATTGATCCTAAATTTTTGGGTAACCTAGTGTCACTGATTCTACAAGTTTTGTGTCTTGCAGATCGGATTTAAAGTGATTTGTGTGGATTTCGTATGCAATCTAGTTTAACACTAGTTAATCCTCGTCTAATTTCTAAAGGATTTGGTCCTGAGTGATTTCTGCCTGAGGTGGTACTCGGGCCTTTGTATGAGATTTTCTGAGTCGTTACAACTTATTAATTTCACAATCTTAAATTAGGAAAAGAAGATACCCAAAGCTATTGTAGATTTACTGTAATTTGAGTCACAATAAACCATTAAAAACTGAAAGTATTCCTTAAATATCAAATTAAAATCCATGGAATTTAACGTAAACATGAATCAAAGCAATAGAAACATCCCATCATGCTATAAGAGGTTTAGCCAACCTGATTGGATCTAAAACCCTCGAAGAAAGCATGAAAATAACTAAGGAAGAAGAAAAAAAAATCTTGGCGACGGCTTCTCCACCCTTTTGCTCCACTCCTTAAACCCTATAAGTTGCCTAGGAACATCCTAGGGAGTCCTATTTATAGTTGTGGAACTCCAACTTTTGCACAAATTTACGCAGTTTGCTAAAATAGACTTCACTCAATGCAGTTTTCCAAAATAGACTTCACTTTGTGCAATTTCAGAAAATGACCCAAAGTTTCAGAATATGTTTTTCACGATTCCTTTTCTTTACTTCAAATCTTTGATTCTCTTCATTCCTCAATTGGTTTTCTTGGATCTTTGGCATGTGAATTCTTCAATCTCGGTATCCAGAGATCCATCCCTTGCCTTGGTGATTCTTAAGCATCAAATTCATGCTTTTAGCCCTCTTTTCAATCCAAGCTCTTAAATTCACCTTCCAACACGAACCTGAGTAAAATAGAACATTAAGCATTATCATGTTCATAAAACCAACATATAAATAGAGGATAATATGTAATATTTGACCCTCAACACCTTTGCTATTGTACCTGGCAGTCTCAGCTACGACATAATAGTAAGCTCAGCTCTCATTCGAGAAGAAAAGGAAAGCAACTCCCAGTCTATTACGTAAGCATGGCCCTGCTCCCAACTGAGACCAGATATCCAAACATCAAGATACTCTCCCTAACATTGGTCATGTCATCTCGTCATCTTTGCCCTTATTTTCAGGCCCATGCAATCGTAATCCCAACTAACCAACCTCTCCGTCAAGTACTCCAAAAACCTGAAGTATCACGAAAACTCATAAAATGGGCAATCATGCCTAATGAGTTTGACATTAGATATTAGCCTAAGAATGCCATTAAATGGAAAGCACCGGCCAATTTTATTTTTGAATTCACCCACAGTCGAGGCGTGGATGCTCCAAGTAAGCTGAATAGCAGAGTCGACCAATTAGACAAACTTGATCAGCTGACAAAAATTGATTCGTCCGCCTCGACTTTAGATGACTTGAGCAACAAAACTGACCAGTCGATTGGAAATGATCAAATGGTCGAACTTGACCTGTTTCCCTAGATATTATGCTGTTCTTCCAAATCCAAATGCGGCGGAGATGGTGTCCTCCTTGAAGCTCCCGACCTGACCTGTGTCCAGTACACTCTGCAGTTTGGGTTTCACACATCGAGTAATGTCGCAGAGTATGAAGCATTGCTGGCTGGTCTCAGGTAGCATCAGCAATGGGGGCCCAAACTCTTGAGGTGCGCTACGACTCTCGTCGTTAACTAAGTTACTAATAATTATTAGGCCAAAGAGAAAAAGATTATGAAATATTTACAGAAGGCTCATGAACTGATGAGTAGATTCCTCAAGTGCAACGTCAACTTCATCCCTAGGTTAAAAAATTCCAAGGCAGATGCACTGGAAAAATTGACCTTTGCAGTTGAGGACAACATATTGAGGTCTATCCTAGTCGAGTTTCTGGCTAAGCCAAGCATCAATAAGTCTAATCTGCAAACTACTCTTCCAGTAAATGCGATCCCAAGATGGATGGACCCGATAGTTGAGTGTCTTCAAGAAGGTAAGCTACCCGAAGGCCACCTTGAAGCACGCATGCTTAAATCCAAGTCATCTTGGTATACAATGGTTGGGGATATCCTTTACAAGATGTTTGCGACCCGAAGAAGTCGACTACGTTTTGAAAGAAATCCACGAAGGAATTTACGACAACCATTCTGGTAGTCAAGCTCTCGCACACAAGGTCGTCCAACAAGGGTACTTCTGACCAACCATTCAAAAAGATGTTAAACTATATAGACAGGTGTGAGAAGTGTCAAAGATTCGCAATGATCCCTCATCAACTTGCCAAGGAACTGACTTATGATCGAGCCATGGTTGTTCGCTCAATGGGGGATTAACATCACCAACCCATTACTTATGGGTAAAGGGAAGACCAAATATGTGGTCATCGCGGTTGACTACTTCAGTAAATGGGTAGAAGTTGTGCCTTGGCTAAGATCACCGAACAAAAAATTACCAACTACATCTATAAGAATATCATCTGTCAGTTTGGGATCCCACACACCATCGTCTTGAACAATGGAAGACAATTTGACAATGAACGATTCTTAGGCATGTGTAAGATGCTCAATATTCGGAATGCCAACTCGTCACCTCGACATCCTCAGGCCAATGGTCAGGTAGAAGCGGTCAACAAGATTATCAAAAATCACCTCAAGACAAGGATCGAAAAGGCTAAAGGATCATGTGCTGAAGAGCTCCCTTACGTGCTCTGGGCATACAGAACTACTGTCAAACATATACTGGAGAAACTCCCTTCTCCCTGGCCATCGGAGTAGAAGTCATCATCCATTCGAGGTGGGGCTCCCCACAGAATGCATCTGATCCTACGATGACTCTCGGAACATTGAGAAATTGGCCAAGAACCTCGATCTCCTCAAAGAGACAAGAGAACGGGCATAAATTAAAGTCCCAGTTCAATAGTGGCAGGTTGCTTGATACTACAATTCCATAGTGAAGGTGCGAAGGTTTTGAACAAGAGATCTGGTTCTCTATAAGACCTTCCAAGGCACCAAAGAGCTCGGTTCGGGGACCGTAGAGCCGAACTGGGAGGGGCCCTACAGGATAACGAGCATGACCTGACTTGGTACTTATCGACTTAAAGACATGGAGGAGCAACCTCTGTCACACCGGTGGAATGCCGAGCACTTAAAAAATATACTATATGTAGACCATTCGGGTCTCGGATCAGAAGCGATCGACCTATCAAGGTCGAGAACAACATGTATCTTTATAGAACAAATTTTATAATAAAACCTCCTAAGAACGTGGAATTTTTCATTCAAACTACTTTATACTACTTTAGCTATAAGGACTACTGAGGATCTCCCTTAATACAAGGGAAAACTCTCCCCTCACTAACAATCTGACCTTAAAGAAGAGGCTGGACTATTAAAAATTATTACAGGTGGTCCGACCCTTAGAGAAGAGGTCTGACTGTCAATCATTCTCACTATTTAATGTAATCGACCATGGCAAGGGAAAAAGGATCCCCCCTGACTGCATGCTTGACCACTTACAAAGAGGTTGGTACCATTGACATCTACTCTACAAAGGATCACTAATGCTGCTCAGCTAATGTGCTCGGTGTACCGCTATAAACTACATACAACCCTAATGGTCGGTTATACGAATATCCAAAACACAACAAATCAATGAAAAATTTTTCATTTCATTAATTTGAAAGAAGTACAACAAAATGAAAAAGGAATACAAGTAGAGAAGGGAAGATGAGGTTCATTTAGGCTTCGGTGGGCTTCAAGCTCCAGCATCGGGCTGTGCAGGCTCCATGGTCTTGGCTTCAGGCTGCACGGGCTCCTCGGTAACTTCATCGCTGAGGACGACGTCCGGGTTCAGCTCAGGGTACAACCCCTTCACATCCTCTATGCAGCATTCGTTGCCGCAGTTGTAGACTACATCTACCTCGTTGACTCTTTCCTTTGGGGATTTGTACTCTTCTCCGACTTCGGACTTGATCGCTTGGACAACTGCCTCGGCCTAAAAGAGCTGAGCTGCCAAAGTTGCTTCAGCCTCAGCCAACTTGGCTGTCGAGGTTGCCATCTCCCTCTCCAACTCCACCTTCAGCCAAACAATGTCAGCCTCGACAGAGGAAAGGTGCGATCTCACCCTTTCCAGCTCAGCTAGTGTTGAGCTAAGATGTGACTTCACCCCTTCCAACTCGGTAAACACCAATCCCTCCTTATGCCAGCGTCATTCAACTGGATCATTAGAGAGGTCGGCTCCTCCCAAGTCAATTTGAGGGCCCTTCGTAAGGCCTCGACCTTGGCATTCTTTGCAAGGAGTACCGCTTCCACTTGCTCACACTCGTTCGCCACTAGCCTCATCTTTTAGCAAACAACTATGATCGCAGGGTTGAAATGAAAATGAAGAAAATATGTTACTAAAACAGGAATACTTAAGGAAAAAATAACATCAATGAGAAGATATACCTTGTAGCAGAATGAAGCCACTTCCATTAAGAGAGTTTCCAGGTGGCTGTTGATCAAGTCGACAATCTGATCTTCCGGAGCATGTTTGGCTACCCGGTTGACTAGGCCAGACATGTGATACCTAGGAGGGTAAGAGGCTGACGTCTCCTACTCAGCAACCCGGAGGCCTGGGCCTACACTGCCAAGGACTAGGTCTTCTTGGCCGTTTGGAGCTCAATCTCCTCGGCCATGCAATCCTCAGACGTTGAAAGAGCCTTAGGGGCTAGAGGAACCTCTTCCAAGTCTACCACCTCCGCAGCGGTCGTTCGTGAAGGTTTAGTCAGGATAGGGGCCTCCTACACCCTCCCGACGGACATAGTCGAAGCTAACGGCCCTGCCGAAGCCTCCTAAGCATCAACTCCCGACCTTGCCTCTGATGTGAAGGCGATTATCTGAATGGTTGGAGGAACCGCTACTTTCCTCTGTACGATTGTCTTCCTCTTGACCATCTCTTCGATGGGGGGAGGGCGCCGCCTCTTCGCCGACCTTAGTAGTTTATCCGTGTTTGTACAATAGAAAGCTCAATCAATAAAAATCCTCTAAACCTGAATAGATCTACAACTCGCTACTTACCAGAAGGGGTATGAGGAGCGATAGCGGCATAAGGAATGGGTTGATCGAGCCTACATTGGAAGAGGAGTTTTGGGATGATCCACACGCTCCAGGAGCGATGGCCTTTACTAATTGCTTTCGCTCTGTCCACCTGCCAGTGTAGCAGATCGGACAGATAAGGCTTACTCTTCGGGAAGCCTGTAAAGATGACTATTCACAACCCCAAGTGTAGGGTCGCGATGTAGTAATAATCTCAATGAGACCGAGGTCGAATCCATAGGGACTAATCTTGTGTGTATTCTGAAGGCAAATAGAATCAAAACTAGGAGAAGATCTAAATCTAAATATGAAATTAAATGGAGTAATTGTGAATTAAGTAATTAAAACTAAGAATTTGAAGGTGGGAACTAGGGTGTCAAGGATCCACTTGTAGTGATCAGGGAGCCCTCTTGGTTGATTCAAGTAACACAATTAGAATTGGAGTCTTATCCTATCCAATTGGAAAATATAACAATAAAATTAAATTTGAACTTCCATTAACCTACTTCTCAATGAAGGAGAACTATGATAATTGGCAGGGATTCCATCACCAAACCATGCCCAGGAGACAATGGCAAACAATAGGATTTACCAATCCCATAATCTCAAAGCAGGAGAATTGTGAAGATTATGAAGGATTCCATCACCCTACAATGCCCAAGGGACGATGGTGAATAATAGGACTTACTAATTTGAGTCACAATAAACCATTAAAAACTGAAAGTATTCCTTAAATATTAAATTAGAATCCTTGTAGTTCAACATAAACATGAATCAAAGCAATATAAACATCCCATCATGCTACAAGCTTCACCTCTTCACCCTAGCTAAGAGGTTTAGCCAACCATAGACATGATTGGATCTAAAACCCTAGAAGAAAGCATGAAAACAAATAAGGAAGAAGAGGAAAAACTCTTAGCAACGGCTTCTCCACACTTTTTCTCCACTCCTTAAATCCTAGAAGATGCTAGGAACATCTTAGGAGTCTTATTTATAGTTGTGGAACTCCAACTTTCGCACCTAGTTAGAAAACTATAGAAACTGCCTCAAATTTACGTAGTTGGCTAAAATAAACTTCACTCTGTGCAATTTCCCAAAATAGACTTCATTTTGCATAATTTCATAGAATGACCCAAAGTTTTAGAATACGCTTTTCAGGACAATTTCAGGATTCCTTTTCTTCACTTCAAATCTTTAATTCTCTTCATTTCTCACTTGGTTTTCTTAGATCTTTGGTATATGAATTCTTCAATCTTGGTCTCTTAAGATCCATCCCTTGCCTTGGTGATTCTTAAGCATCAAATTCATGCTCTTAGAACCCATTTCAATCTAAGCTCTTAAATTCACCTTGCAATGCAAACAAGAGTAAAATAAAACGTTAAGCATTATCATGTTCATAAAACCAAGATATAAATGGGGGATAATATACAATATTTAACCCTCAACACAATCCCCAACTAGCATTTTGCTAGTCCTGAGCAAAGTTTGTATGAAATAAATCTCAATGCTTAATGTCCAAAACCTCTCTAGGAAAATAATCTTTTGTACACCCAAGTATGAATGGGTTGAATTAAGATACAAAAGTGGGTTTTGAAAACTTAGAGTCGAACCACATAAGCAACCAATCAAGTAAATTCTTTGTCTATTAAATTGAGCATAATTTGTATATCAAGTTTTTCCATGTGCTTAATGAAAATAAACTTACTTCCAGTACGAATACTATTAGTTCATCATGTTAGCCATATCATCACTTTAAGATCAGTTTGAAACTCAAGTACTGATTCCGAACTTATCCCATTTTCCTTCTTTTTCCATTCTTTGATTTTATATTGACGGTCAATTTTTTATTAATTTTTTTATTTTTGCATTCTTTTCCATATTTTTCATTCTTTTTATTCTTTTTCATGACCTCTTTGTCGATCTCCTATTTTTTTTTTAATTGGTTCTTTTCTTCTTTTAAGGTGGATAAAATTCTCCAGACTCGATTCTCATCATCTATCAATGATTCATAAACTAACAATCAGAACTTCTAGCATGTCTTACAGAAGACATATTGAATGTTTCTTGTGACTTAGATTAACATGATATTCAAACTATCTCTTAATCAATTAAGCGCAAGAACTTAGGTGATAGATTACTTAGTTGATCAAACTCCAACAATCCGAAATTCAATCTTTATTTTTATCATACCCAACGCATTCTTAAGTACATAATTCATCGTTGGGTACATATCATACCCAACGCATTCTTAAGTATGATATAAAGCATGTTATAAAGCATGTTGTAAAGCATGTTATAAAGCACTACATAAATAGGAATACAAACACATATATTGCACAAGTAAGCGGTTTAAGTAAACAACATCATGGAGGAAATCATACATGTCTCGAAGGTAGCTGAGAATCCCATCTCAACACGCACCTAAGGCATCTTTATCCGAACACTTACTCACACAAGCATTTTCACAAACACTTAGCATACACTATTTCAACATACTTAGTGTATGTTAGCAAACATGTGTTAGGGCGAGTCCTTTCGCCATGTAAGTATTTTACGCATATATAATATATTTATATAACAAATAATCATGGCAAGCATATCTCTAGAATATATATGTATACGGTACTTTCTACAATACAGTATTTTGACATACATAGTGTATATTAGTAAAACATGTATTTGGGCGAATCCTTTCGCCAAATAAGTATTTTATCCATATATCGTAATTCATACAACAAATAATCATGTCAAACACATTTTCAAAATTTATACGTATACGGTATTTTCTACGAATACCTAGAATATGTAAAATTCCATAATCTACATCTTTAATCGAAACAGAAAACAGAAAGCACTTTGTACATGTGCAATTGCATGCAGATCATGAATTTATCATTATCTGACATTGAAAGTATTGAAAACCATAACCTATACACCTAAAGTCCTCACCTTATACCGTGGAATCGCAACGGATCAGCTAGATTTTCCAAGCTTCCGTATTCGGTAGTTTGGTAGCCTAAAGAATGAAATAGGTTAGCTATTTCATAACCTACAACCAACACACCCCAAAACAGCTTTAGGGTTAGGGTTTTCTACCTCAAAATGAAGTCGGTATCGCCGGAAAAGCGGCAAGAACGGAGTGGTGGAGCTAGGGTAGGGACAGGAAACAGTAACAGGGAGATTCTCCCACTTCTCTCACTCTCTCTCTCTCTCTTTTCTCACTTCTCTCTCTAGGGTTTTTCTCAAATTCGTATGGCTGTGAGAGAGAGGGTTCTAAGGTCCTTATATAGCCTAAAATCTCTCCAAACTAGACTTGTGGACAAGGTATACTTAGGTTATAACCAAAGCAGCGTTATTTCAGCTCAACGAAGGATTTTTAGCGGGCCTCCTTGAGCCAAAGGTCGGACTTAAGCTCACTAACCTTGGATCTATATGGAGTTAAGTTTTCATCTCAGTTGGATTCCCAGATCACGCATGGCGGACCAGTTTCAGTTCAACGGTCAGCGGACCTCGATCCGAAATTCCAAGTACATGTAAATGTTTATGAAATTTTTCCTGATCCGAGGGTGTATTTGGGTCAGATTCTGATGGTCTAGTAGCTTACAAATTGACCGCAAGTAACAAGTCTCAGATTACTATTCAAGATATTTATTTTATAAAGAAAATAAGTGTTTTCACACTCCTTCGCTCCGGACTCAAGCGAACCGCCGTGGGACACTGTCTGGATTTGATTTTCGAGATGGTTGTCAAGCCCAGTGAGACAGTCCTAAGTCCTTAACCTCGTATTATTCAGACTCCTGATGTGCGGTCCAGACCTGATACGGAGTTTTAATGTGCTCCCGAGAGCAGTCGGGTAATGAGTTTGATCCTAGACTTTAGGGTAACCTAGTGTCAATGATTCTACAAGTTTTGGGCCTTGTAGATCGTATTTAAAGTGATTCAAATAGATTTCATGGTTAATCTAGTTTAGCACTTAGTTAACTTTGTCAAATTTCTAAAGGATTTAATTCTAAGTGATTTCTGCTCGAGATAGTACTCGGGCCATTGTACGGAAATTTATGAGTCATTACACATGAATAGGTTAGATGTTAAATAAACATCATTGTGGGGCCTAGAAAGGTTTCAACGGTGGAAATCATTATACCCATGGTTTCCTTTCATGTGGTATGATCCACTTGATCTTTGGATATGCTTCAATTTTGGAATTAACCCCTTAAATTAGATGGAAAAAATGGATGGAAGGTGTGGATAGTCCATATACATTCAAGGTGGGCCCAACTGAGTTTACTCAGTACATAAGAGTGTACTGAGTTACTCACTACACAATCCGATTTGGTGACGTTGGTAGGACCTGACCGTCACCCACCTCAATGTATGCTTTATATATCTATGCCCTCCATCCATTTTATGTTATTTTTTTACATTCATTGTCCAAAAAATGAAGAAGATACAAATCTTAAATGTACCGCATCACAAGAATCATTGGTCACCGAACAACCACTATGAAAAACTTCCTAGTGTCCACGGCTATGTTTATTTGTCGAGATTTGTGTTTGTTTCATTTTTTTTTCCATTCCTTAAAATGAGCTGGTAAAAAAATATATAACATAAATATATAATACATACATCAAAGTGTGCCCCATGATCATGTCCCAATCACATCCTAGTATCTGGGGTTGCAATAAAGCTGCATTACTTTTTCAAGACCAGATTGCATGGTGTAGCAAGCAGCACCCATATCAGTGTTATATACTAATACACAATCTCCATGGGCACACAATGATATATGTGTCTTATCCATGGTGTCGATCCATTTTTTCACCTCATATTAGGGTAGCCTAAAAAATGAGGTAGATCCAAATCTGAAGTGGATCACACCAAAAAAATAGTGATTGAAAGCTCACCATTTAAAACTTCCTAAGGCTCCACTGTAATGTTTATTTACCATC
Source organism: Magnolia changhungtana (assembly GCA_030180095.1). Classification (NCBI taxonomy): domain Eukaryota; kingdom Viridiplantae; phylum Streptophyta; class Magnoliopsida; order Magnoliales; family Magnoliaceae; genus Magnolia; species Magnolia changhungtana. The sequence goes on along the minus strand of JASAUF010000524.1, from coordinate 2,153,528 downwards.
CAACCTCTTGATAAAGTCACAAAGTCATGGATGAAGAGAAAATACAAATATCAGCTTGATTCAAACTTTTATAGAGCCACTAAGTTTTTAATGGAGGGCGTCCAATCACTAGTTTCTTGTGGGTGGTCTACCTGAGATCTAGATCTACCTCAATTTTGTGCTCATGCACTAAAATGATCTATAAAAATTAATGGACAACATGAATAATATGCATACATTATGGTAGGACCTACAAAGCTTTTCTAGTATCACACAACCGTCCATGGTGCATGCTGTCCTAGGCAATCTAAGTACCATCCCTCATAGCCACCTACAATGGCAAATGGTTAATTGGCATATCAAGTTGGACTCAATGTGATATTTATGTAAAAGAAACCCCAACCACTAGGTTTTTGACACCATGTTAGGCCATGGGCCTAAAAATCAATTTCATTTATCATTCACGTTGACTTGGATATAATGTAAAGGGCTCTGCCAAACTATTTCCATTGGTGTGGCTTAAGTGATTCATGTCCAGTTACAATTTTAGGGCACATGCCTCAATTTTTATTTATTTATTTATTATTATTATTATTATTATTATTATTATTATTGCAATTTAGTGGTTGGAGTGAATTTCATTCAAGTATCATGGTGAACCCTTTAAAAATTAAAGGTATACATCTCTCTCCCAACTATTTCCTTTAGTGCCGCACATGAGAATCAAACTAACGAGGTTGTTGGACAAAATGATGAGGTTTCACTAGATAAAGTGACGAGGTACAGCTAGACAAAGTGACAGGATTATGGGATAAAGTGATGGAGTTCTACTAGACAAAGGGATAGAGTTTTTAGACAAAGTAACATGGTTCCACTAGACAAAATGATGGAGCCTTACTTGACAAAGTAACATGATTCATTAGACAAAGTGATGGAGTTGCTAAACAGCTACAAGATTCTACTAGACAAAGTCATGGGACTCTGAGATAAAGTGGCGTGGTTGCAGTAAACAAAGTGACGGGTTTTATTAGAGAAAGTGGCTAGGTTGCCTGACAATGTGGTGAGGTTCTATTAAGTAAAGTGATGGGGTTGCTAAAAAAAGTGTGATGGTTTCATAAGACAAAGTGACAAGGTTGTCAGAAAAAGTGATAGGATTTGACAAGATCAAGTAACAATATTACTAGACATAGTGACGGGTTCCACTAGATAAATTTGAAAGTGCCCTTGTTTGTCAATATACATGAGTGTTGAGTCTGTCAGTCCAAGTGTGATCTTATTTGAAGACATCAAGACCAAGCCTCAACAAAGATGAAGGCCATGATCAAGCTTACATCTAGTAAACCATAGCCTCATCATACCACAACAAACCCTATCAGGTATATGCCCCCATATAATCCCAACTTACCCCATAAAAAGAATTAAAACATCTTCTGGTCAAGTTGGTACTTAATGCACAGTGAGTATAAATGGAAGAAAGAAACAAACTGAAAAAGCACAAGTCCCAGTCGAGTACATCGAACTGCAATTGAGGGAATCTTCGATAACATCGAACATCATTCAATAGTATCGAATGGATGCCCATTCTGTCCAACAATAAAATGAAGATATGCTTGAAACCTCGAATACATTGATTACTATTCGATATCATCGAAGTCCATGCTTCGATAACATCAAATGGCCCTCGATTACTTCGACCTTGAATTTCTTCCAAAGAAACAGAAAATACTCTATGTGCTCCTCGATGACATCGAAGCTTCCTCGATGTTATCGAGAGTAAGTTATCAATAGCATTGAAGTCTATTCGATAGAATCGAAACTTACTTAGTTTTGTCCAGCAAGCGTTTAAAAAAAAAAAACTATTTTCTTCAAGTTCATTGAAGATCATTTGATATCATCGAAATTTAAACTTCGATGGATCGAAGGACTCTTTGATAGAATCGAATAGGTGAGAAAATTGTCCAATAACCTGTGTATTTTACAAAAGAAAATCTTGACGGAATCGATCGCCCCTCGATGAATTGAAGCGCATGTCGATATCATCGAAGAATGCTCAATAAGAAATAGTCAGAATCTATCCTACACCCAAATAAAAATCTTGTGTAGAGAGTCGATGTAATCAAAGATGTTTCAATGATATTGAAATTCAAATTTCAATAATATCGAACAACCTTCAATGGCATCGACAATTTCAAAATTCTGCCCTTTTTTTACCATTGGGATTTTACTTTATAAATACACTAGTATTGCTCTTGGTAAAATGATTTAGAATCCAAGAGAGTTTGAGCCTATTATTCCAAGATCTACACACCCTCTTACTCACTCTCTTTCCCATTAGAGTTCATCATTCAATCCTTTACTCAAGCATTAACTCATCATCTTATGTGTTTGGATTGAATTATGAACTCTGACACTCAGAGAATTTCCAACTAAGTATACATATCTTTGGAACTCCTGATTGCATAGCTCATCAGAACCTTCTCTATGTTCATTGAAGGTCATATCATATCTATAGAGAAGAATTAAAACCCTAAACCTCACAACCTCTGAGCGTTCATCAAATGCATCAACAAGCAGGTTGTAGTTTAAAGGGAGATAAAGACTCTTCATCATCATTGAAGATTTTTACATTGTGCGAAAACGAGACTCATCCACTTATTTGTAAGTACTCATAATCTAATGTGCCTGAAGCCCTTTCCTTATGTAGGATTGAGATTCAGAGTTTGAGTGTCAAACTCGCCAAGTCCTAATTGTAAGCCTCCAACTGGAGAATACGTTGTGTCCTTGTGTAGGACGTATAACCTTGCATAGGTTGTGCCTTGTGTAGGCTTGGGTTGCCTTGTATAGGCTCCTGGTGTTGTGTCCTTAGGTAGGACGAGTTGCCTTGTGTAGGCATTTAAAGGAACCTCGTCTAGGTCCCTTAATTAACCTTATGTAGGTTGTGAAGGTTCATGGTAAACCTTATTTAAAACCATTGGATAGTGAAATCCGACACACTTTAGGAGAGAGGTGCATCCGTTAGGAGTGGAGTAGGTAAGAAGCCGAACCACTATAGATGATTGTGTTTAAGATTACTACGAGTACATTTATCTAGTTATGCTTATGTTTATCATATGATCACAATGATGGATGATTTAGTCAATGTATAAGTGTTGATAAAAGTCACATCCCACACACAATATACACTATCCTTATAGGCTTTGTTTTTATATACAAATCTTGTATAAGCCTATGTGAATTGGACCCTCTATTGGCTTGGAAGCCATAGAGTTGCTTTGCCTTACTTGTTTTGTTTTTAAAGTTAGGCATAGTTTGTTATTAATAGATAACAAGTTTTGAAAAAGTCCTATTCACCCCCTTCTAGGACATTTGGACATATTTCATACTTCAGTAATAGCGGTTTTACTGCAATTTCAAAAGTGATGGAATTTCTAGACAAAAGTGGTGTGGTTACACTAGCCAAACTGACGGGGTTGTCTTGTAACACTCTAGGCTAACAATATTTGAGTACCAAATATCTTGCAACATCACCAAACAATTTTATTTTATCAATGACAAAAATAAATGTGCACACACCCCACTACACTCAAGAACCATGAAAATTTATGTACATAACCCAAATTTTGGGTTGGTGTATCCACAATCCATCAGGCTCACAACTGGGGTTAGGCAATCCAACACATAATTACCATGTCATCTAATCAATAACGATATCACTGGTGTCCATCCCATCCAGGGTAGGAATTCCTATAACCATTGAAATCAATAAGGAACGACATTTGATCCACAGATTGTAAGAAATCAACATCCGTGACTCAAAGCTTAGTAGTATGGGCCACTTGAATTTTGATTCTACTTGACAAATAGGCCGAGGTCCTAGCAGAACCCAATGATTAGTCCGATTTTAAGACATCGTAATGGGCACCACATAGTGGTTGCAAGCGCACAACTTGTGTGATCTCGCGGCTCACTGAGCCAAGCCCGTAGTCAAACTAGTTTTAACCTGGTGTCACTCGAAGAGGAAACTCTCCTCTCCCCTTTTTCCGCTTGGTAGAAATTTTAACGGATAATATCTATGTTCTTCGTTCGATGGCCCATCGACACTGTCGGACTCGATGATATGAATTGCCTATTTAACCCTAAGGATGGACCCGAATAAAAGCATGGTCACTGCTCGGGTGGTTTCATGCGATTAGGGGGAACATACTCAACTGCGAGAGGTCATTTTACCAAAAACGACATCAACTCTCCGGACAATCTATGATAGCTAATCACCTCAGTCCTTCCTTTTGAGAACATCCATCCTGCCCACCCATCGCTACTATTTTTTAGGGTTCTCGTATGTGTTTGTCATGTGACGAAATGAATCTTCCTATAACAATGCGTGTGGCTCAATCTCGATCACCGGGGATCTTTTAGAAGCTCTTCCGACGCATAACTAGGGTTAGTTGTAGTGCTAAAAGTAGCCTATCTCATTAGGCTAGAGGTTCTATGAGAAAATCCTCCTTTGCACGAGGAATTACTTGTGGATGAATTTATCAGAACTCACCATATGTCACACCCCAAACTCGGGGACTGGGCTCACAAAATTCTTGATCGCCGAATCCGGCACCGACAACCTCTGTAGTACCCCATTCTCGGCCCCTGGCACCCATATACTAGATTTCGATTCTGGGATCCTACAAGGAGGATTTTCAACATATATTTATGTCATAAGAAGCATAACCATAAGCATAACTAAGCCACAATAACAAGAACACCACCACATATCCACTAATATAAAAAACTTTGAGTACAATGCATATAGGGAAATATAATATCGATATCAAAGGCTATAGAAAGTTAACAACACGCTCCTGCCTCTATGCTACTGCGACGTCCTAGTGTCACCTACACGCAACAGTCGTGCATAAGCTTATAAAAAGCTTTGAGGGTGGTGTAAGTGTGTGCAGAAGGTTTTTGCCCAGTATGCAATATTAGAGTAATGTGGAAACATGCTAGCAAGTCCATGAATGCTCTCGGCCATACCACGGCTATGCAATACAAGGCTTACACGGCCAATGTCATATGTGAGATGTAATGCAATCATACTAGCCCTCCTCAGGGACCACATATTAGTACAGCTCATCTCTGGAATATCATGTATCAGTACGGTTCCTCTCTCGAATATCATTGGGGTCTAGTACACTCCACACTGGCTACCGCCTCCCTAGTCGCGCAACCGAGTGAGTGAAAGAGACCTCACTACCCGCCTGGCCAGTAGTCAGCCAATATCTATTCAGCTCATTGGTAGCGGACCCACTTATGAGCTGGTCAAACTCAGCCTAACTTAAAGCCCCCTCACTCGGTCGGATAAGGCCACACCCCTTTCCAACCAACAATGACATAGTGGGAGACGCAACCTACTGGTATGCGGCCCTTGTGCGCTCATGTATCCACTCGGTCTTGACGTTGGAGCATCTTCCTGGTACCATAAGGGTTCTGGGACTTTCACCCAATGACATCCTAAGTGTCCATAGTGCTAGAACCAAATATTTTCGATATCCAATCCTACCATCCATGTTATGCCTGTGGAGGCCACAACCCTGATATCACTAGGGCATGCAGTGATCATATCACACAATGCAAGATGTATGAGTCATACTATCCAGTCATGCATCAATCCTGCATGTATTGAGCGCTCATATAGGACAACTCCGTCTATCAGGAAGCATAATCAATAGTGGGGGCCCAACGCTTTGGGTTAGCCCACTAAGGCTAGATAGGTAACATTATGGGTCTCCAAATCAATGAGAATGAGCCTAACAATGGGCCCTAGGGAGGTTCACAATGTGGAAAATTAACCACCATTATCCCCTAGAATGCGGCCCATCATGAAATCTAACTTATAACGGGGACAATGGCCCAAATACTACTTGGGAAACAAATGGGGCAGCACTCATTACATCTCACATAACATGGTGGGCCTCAAGAAATGGCCCAAAATCTACATATATCAAAATGGGCTATTTGGGATAGCTCATAACCTAAAAATATGATGGCCAAAGGAAACATACAATACATACATTATGGTGGGCCTCATGGGTAGCCCATATGCCCAAGAAAATATTTAGGCTAGTTGTACACCACAAGTGCTATTGTGGGCCTTATAGGTTAGCCCAAAACTTAGCAAATTTGATGGGCAATTATAGACGCAATCACATACATCAAAGTAGACTTACAACCAGCCCATAAGGCCCAGCACAATGGATGGGCAACACTTGCATATGGAAAGGCACTAAGGCTGGATGTCCATCCCATCTGGGCCTAATGGACTTCTAAAAATCTAAACAGATTAATCCTCATTCAATCAGATGGATAGTGGGCCTCATAAAGCACAATGGGGTGCATAATCTGTAAGTACTATGGTGTTATGCTCCTTTGGTTGTCAAATTTTATGGTGCTAAAACCTCAATCTATGTCTTACGTAGTTCATTATTATAAATGTTTAACACATTGCATCACCGCTCTAAGCAATCTACTTCAAGTAATGCAAGTACAAGATACTACAGATGAATGCAAGTACAAGCTACAATAGTAGAAGTGATCTTGTTCAAGACTCAAGTCAGTGTACAACACAAGATGAATTGTTATTCAAGCTATAGAAGATCTCATGTTCAGTGCTAAATTAAGTTCAAAGATCTCAAGCTTCACAATCTTCAAAGGTCATCTATCATCTGAAGATATGAAGTCTCGATGTTCATATCTCACTTTCATGGTATGATTGGCCTTAGATTGTCCTTAGGATAGGTCATTTTGAATACATAATTTAATTGAATCATTTTACATGGAATTGGACTATTCTAAGACTAGTCCTGAACCTTGTTCGACTAGTCCTATCACTGCCTCAACCAGTCCAAGAAATTCCTAAACCAGTCCTAAGTTGGTTGCAATTTTTTGAAATTTTTTGTTCGTCCACGACCAGTCCTGGACTCTGTTCAACCGGTCGTGTGAACAGTGTCAACTCGTCCTACAACCAGTCCTGGTTTTATGACTCAAACTACAACAACCAATCTTTGAGTCTTACGACCAGTCGTGGGTATGCTATGACCAGTTGTAGAGGGCCTACGACCAGTCGTAGACACCCTAGGACCAGTCGTAGAACTGTTTTATCCGATTGTGTTTAAAATTTCAAAATGCAGCTCAATCTAAGACTAGTCATGGCGGCCACACGACCAGTCATAGACGTGATTTTTACAACTACAAATAGAGCACGAATTTCAGAGTTTGATAATTCAATTCAAGTAAATTCAAGGCATCACTTTGAGATAAGTTTGTGTTCATTTTAAGCTACTTTGTGCATAATTTGTATTCTCTTTTGTTAGTTTTATTAATTTGATTTTGTTTCTACATTCCAATCTTAATTAAAAAGAGGAATTGTGATATTTCTTCTTCTTATAATCAAAATCAAATATAGCTAGCCTAACTAGTTTAATTTAAAATCAATTATAACCTAGAACCATTTTAAAGTGAGTATTGGACATTGAACTTCGACATTCGAACTTCTATTCCAATTTGGTTCTTCTGAGCTACTACAAAAAGAGAAATCTGAGTATTTTACATTTATGTAAATTTCCATTTTGGTTTTGTTTGAGATTAAGCCAAAAAAATCTCATTGTATTGGTTATCTGAGGAGAGCCAGAAAACTCAGAAGTGAGGGTTTTTGAATTGTGTAAGCCCTCTTCTAAAAGACACAATTGTGAAGGTTTTGGGTGAACCTGTGAAAACCTATTTTGATAGTGAATGCTAATATCCCCTGTGTGAGGATATTAGGAGTGGAGTAGCAATCTGTGTGGCTATTTTTTAACAATTGGTGTACACACAGGCGAACCACTATAACTCTTTGTGTTTTGTGGATGCATGATTTATATCTTCTATCTTTGATCATTCAGATTTTGGGATGTATATGTGAATGTGAATGTTGTAATCTTTTACATTTCAAGCATACTGATGAATGTTGTAATAATTTAAATTTAAATTCTTGCAATTTATTTCAATTCCTTGCTATTATTTATTCCTCTTCGGTTTAAGTTTTTGATACAAAGGACATTCTAGAAATAAGGTTGTCCAGCGATAAACTCTTTGTTTTTATGGTGTAAGGTTGTCCTTAGGACTGAATTCGTATTAACCTCTCAATACTTTTTTATTGAGGTTGCTTTTATTTCAGCATTGTGAATTGATTTATTTTATTTGGATATCTCTTTATTTTATTCCGGTGTTATAATTTTAATTTGGCACAGTACTATTCATCCCCCCCTAGGACATATAGCTAGGCCTTTTCAAGTGGTATCAGAGCCTAATAGCTCATTTTAATTCTTGTTATTTGGATTTATTTCCTTAGTTAACCGATCTAATCTATATATAAGATGTCAAATTTTGATAGCCTTTCAGTCACTAGGCCCCCACCTTTTGATGGCACTAATTATGCCTATTGGAAAGCCAGGATGAGGATCTTCCTTAAATCCATGGATGAAAGTGTGTGGCTAGCCACAGTGAATGAATGGACCCCTCTTACCACTGAAGTAACTGGGATCGATGGTTCAAAATCAATGAGAGTAACACCTTTTTTCTCATGGACCACACTTCAGAAAAGTGAGAGTAGTGCAAATGCAAAAGACTAAATGCAATCACTTGTGCACTATCACTGGATGAATTCAAAAGAATTATATCCTGTGATTCTGCAAAGCAAGCTTGGGATATTTTAGAAATGACACACGAGGGTACATCAATTGTTAAGAAATCTAAAGTCCAAATCCTCACAACCAAATTTGAGGAAATACATATGGAAGAAAATGAAATGTTTATGGACTTCTACACTAGATTAAATGACATTGTGAACTCTATGTGGGGTCTTAGAGATAAAATCCCAGAAAGTAAAGTGTGTGCAAAAATATTACGCTCACTTCCTAAACGGTTTAATTCTATGGTAACTGCGATCTAGGAACTTCCTGATACAGATACTATGAGAGTAGAAGAATTAGTTGGGTCTTTACAAATCTACGAGTTAAATTTTAAATCTCCTAAAGAAAAATTTATTGCCCTTAAGTGTTTTAAAAATGTTTCTCAAGAAAACAATTCTGATTTAGAAAATTCTGAAGACAATATGGCCCTTTAAGCGAAAATATTTTACAGAATTTTCAAAAGTAAAAAGAGGGTTGATTTTCAAAAAGCAAATGATAAGAAAAGATCTAAATCTAAATCTAAGACCTGGAAATCTTTAAAAGATAGTCAATGTTACAACTGCCAAGAATATGGGAATTTAGTAAACAAGTGTCCTAAAAAGGACAAACTCAAAAAGAAGAGTATGCTGGCTACTTAGGATGAATCCACTGATTCTGAAGCCTCTTCTGATTCAGAGGATTCTGAAACCGAGTCGGGCAATGAAGTTAAAGCCCTTATGACTCTAGTCAAATTCACATTTTCAAATAATGATTCAACAAGTGAAAAAAATTTGAATAGTAAATGTGAAAGTGAAGATGATCTTCAAGATGTTAACAATGCCCTGTACAAGGAAAGTTGTAAAATTGTTGTGAAACTTAAACTTCAAAAAGAAAAATTTTCAAAGCTTAAAGAAAATTTTGAGTCTCTTATTTTAGAAAAATCCCATATTTCTGAATGTTTTGAAAAATACAAATGCGATTTGGAATTCAAAACCTCCCATATTGAAAATTTGAAATCTGAAAATGAAAAACTTAAACTTGAAGTCTCTTCTCTTTTGAGTTTAAAGGATACATGAAGATATGCCCAAGGTGATCCAAAGTTAGAAAAACTTTTATCCAGATCAAGAAACTGTGGCGACCGATCCAGTTTGGGCTACGATAAGAATATTCCTCCTAAACAGAAGAACACTTCTCCCAAGTTTGTGAGAGGAGAAACTTCAAACTCAAAAGGGAAAAGTAATAAAAAATTTTCTAAAATTTTTTAAAAACTTAAAAACAACTATATCAAATATAAAAATCAGAACCGAAACCCTTTAGCTGAGAAAATAGTTGATCTTCTTAAGGAGGTCTTAAAATATAACTCAATGAGTCACTTTACCAATAACTACAATAAAAAGAAGACCCACTATACTCCTAAACCCAAAACAGTTATGAAATGGGTTCCTAAGGTTACCTACTTGGTTGCCCACACTGCTTTCAAAGCTATGAGTCATTCAAAGTGGTACCTAGACAATGGATGTTCAAGGCATATGACTGGTGATAAAGGTTTCTTTACCGATCTCAAAGACATGATTGATGGTTCAGTCACATTCGGTGATGGCAGCAATTGCAAGATTATTGGCCAAGGTACGGTTCAACTCTATAACCTCCCTTTGTTTAAAAATGTTTTATATGTTGAAGGGTTAAAACACAATTTATTAATCATATCTCAAATATGTGATAACAATCATAGTGTAAGATTTTCTAACCAAGGTTGTGAAATTTTAAATAATAAGGGTTCGGTAATATTAACTAGTCGCAAAACTTCTGAAAATTGCTATATTAGTAGTGAATCCAGCTCATCTAGTCAAACATGTTACATGGTCCATACCGATGAGACTGATTTATGACATAAACGTCTTGGACATGTACACTACTGTAATTTATATAGACTGAGCAAAAGAGAACTAATAGGAGGTCTACTTAAATTACAAAAGATAGACAAAATATGTGAAGAATGTCGAATAGGCAAGCAATCAAGGAGCTCTAACAAGAAGGTGAACTCCAATGCCACATTAAGACCACTTGAGCTTCTCCATATGGATCTTATAGGACCTACCAGGACAGAAAGTTGAAGTGGTAAAAAATACATTTTGGTAATAATAGACGATTTTACCAGATTCACTTGGGTAACTTTCTTAAGGGATAAGTCAGAAACCCTTGATGAAATAAAAAGAGTTCTCAAATGGATTCAAACGGAAAAATGTTCTCAAGTCTGTAAGATCTGTAGTGATCATGGATCTGAATTTGAGAATAGCAGTTTTGAGAAATTCTATAGCGATCAAGGAATATCGCATGAATTCTCCACGCCCAAAACTCCTCAACAAAATGTAATTGTAGAAAGGAAAAACAGAGTGCTTCAAGAAATAGCTAATGTAATGTTGAATAGTATGAAGCTATCTAAAAATCTTTGGGCTGAAGCTATTAATACTGCATGTTATATAATTAACCGAGTTTATACGAGTAAATCTAATAATAAAATGGCTTATGAAATGTGGTTCGATAAGAAGCCTACTGTCAAATACTTTCGAGTTTTTGGCAGCAAGTGTTATATTCTATGTGACCATGGAAATCTGGGAAAGTTTGATTATAAAAGTGATGAAGGAATCTTTTTAGGATATTCTTTAAACAGTCACGCATATCGAGTACTGAACAAAAGGACTGGTGTTATTCAAGAATCTATAAATGTGGTCATAGACGATCACTTGAATACACCTGCCCCAAGTTCAGATAATGATGAAGTTCTTTTAATTGACAAACCCGATACTTCATCAAATCAAACTAATTCTGAATTGAGGACTGTTAAAGATCATCCAACCACTCAGATTCTTGGAAACCCTCTCACTAGTGTGTGCACTCACAGACAACTTGAAGACATGTAATTACGTAGGTTTCACATCCCAAATAGAACCGGCTAACGTAAAAGAAGCTCTTACTGATAAAAACTGGATAGTTGCGATGTAAGAAGAGCTTAACCAATTTGTGAGAAATGATGTTTGGTACCTTGTTCCTAGACTTAAAGATAAGCATATTATTGGTACTAAGTAGATTTTCAAAAATAAGTCTGACGAACTTGGTAATATAATTCGAAACAAGGCTAGACTACAAGGGTACACTCAAATTGAAGGAATTGATTATGATGAAACCTTTGCCCCAGTAGCTCATCTTGAATCAATCAGACTATTCATATCGATTGCTTGTTTTAGAAAATTTAAAATTTATCAAATGGATGTAAAAAGTGCCTTCTTAAATGGCGATCTGCATGAAGAAGTGTAGTTGAATAACCAACGGGTTTTGAAGACCCTAAGAGTGTTGATCATGTATATCACCTAAAAAAGGCTCTCTATGGTTTAAAATAAGCTCTCAGGGCATGGTATGAAAAGTTGACTAAGTTTTTACTAAGTCATAACTTTCAAATTGGAAGTGTTAATAAAACTTTGTTTGTTAAGAAACATAACAATGATATCTTAATGGTTCAAATTTACATTGATGATATTATTTATGGATCTACCTATTCTAACATAACTGTTGAGTTTGTAGATTTAATGAAATCTAAGTTCGAAATAAGCATGGTTGGGAAATTGAACTATTTCCTTGGGTTTCAAGTAAAACAACAACCAAATGGTATTTTTATTTCTCAAACCAAATATGCTCTAAACTTAATCAAAAAGTTTGGATTTGAGAATGGTAAAAATTTTGATACTCCTATGAGTACAACCTTAAGACTCTCAAAGGACTCTACAGGTAAAAATGTTGATCCTAAGTTATATTGTAGTATGATTGGCAGTTTACTTTATTTAACTGCTAGTAGACCAGATATTGTTTTAAGTGTTGGTATTTGTGCTAGATATCAGTCTGATCCTAAAGAGTCTCTTTTAACTGCTGTTAAGCAGATTATGCGATATGTCACAAGTTTAGTTAATTTGGGTCTCTGGTATCCATATGATACTAATGTTCAGTTGGCAGGGTACACTGATGCTGATTGGGCTGAAAATATCGACGATAGGAAATCAACCAGTGGTAGTTGTTTTTATATTGGAAATTGTTTACTTTCTTGGTTTAGCAAGAAGCAAAGTTCTATATCACTCTCTACGGCTGAGGCTGAATACATCGCAGCTGGAAATGCATGTACTTAGCTTGTTTGGATGAAACGTATGTTAAGTGATTATGGAATTACACAGGATTCAATGGTTCTTTATTGCGATAATTCCAGTGTTATAAATATTTCAAAAAATCCAATCCAGCATTCACGTACCAAGCACATTGATATTAGTTATCATTATATTCGTGAATTAGTGGAAGAAAAAATAATCTCTTTAGAATACATTCCGACTGAGACTCAACTTGCTCACATTTTCACTAAACTTCTTAACAAAAGAAGGTTTAATAAACTAAAATTTGATCTTGGTATGTGCATTCAAAATTGATTATTCATGCATGTATGTATCATAGTGTATATATATTTGATAATTTATTTATTTAAATTTCAATTTTTTATGAAAAATGCATATTTTTACTGATACTCGACCAGTCGTGAGTGTACTCGACCAATCTTGGTACGACCGATCGAGGATAGCTCAAGACTAGTCGTGGAGCGCGTTGTCCTCTTTTTTTTGGAAAAATATTCATCTTGCTCATTTCTATCTTGCTCTCCAACAAGCCAAGGCACGACTAGTCGAATCCTACAGTGTGATTCGTCAAGGTTAGTGCATTTTATCAGTCTTGCTTGTAGATTCATGGTCCATTTGCTTCTATCTCATCATTGGAGTACTTGATTTCAAGCTTTATTGGGTTATTTGGGGTTTTCTTGTCAAATTTCTGATTTTGAGAAAACCCATTTCTCATCTTTTGCATCTTCTTAGTTCTTTGAATTTCTTGTTGCCAATGGATGCTAGAGGGAAAAAGAAAACATCCCATGGTCCACCATCCTCTAGATCAACCTCCATTACTCGGCGCCATCTTCGGTCTTCTGACGATGATCCCTCCTATGAGCGGGATTTGCGTATGCGTAATGTCATTATTGAGCGACCTGCATTTCTTGATCACATTGCTCCTTTTAGTATTCTTCCTTTACTCCAGGCTGTAGGATGGGATAACATCTTACATTGGGGTGGGCCGGCATTCCAATCCATTGCACAGGCTACGTGTGCATGTATCTCTGAATTTTCATCTGATAATTTAACGTTTAATATTGATACTAGAGAAGGTCCATTTACAGTAGACTGTCATCTAATTGTGGATCTAATGGACATACCTGTTAATGATGAGGGTATTCCCATTCATACTTTAACTGAGAAACCTTCAGAATCAGAAAGGCGGATGTTAACCAGAGATTTATGTAATATGGACATTCAATGGACTCATAGAGGGAATGCGCTCCCCTCAAAGTATTTGATACCCAGATATAGGGTGCTTCGTAGAATATTTATTTCAAATCTGTATCCACGTTCTAGCAATAAAATAGAACTAACCTCCTTTATGGTTCAAGTTTTACATTCTGTCGTTTCTAGTAAAAAAGTGTGTCTTCCATCTTTAATATGTCATTCCATTATTCAGTTTCGTCTCCATCCAGGCCATAGTGATCTTCCATTTGCCTATCTTATGACTGTCTTAGCTAATCACATGCAAGTGGCTATGCCTGTTGGACAGGCACCTATCCATCATCTTACTTTTAACAATTCAAATATTAACAAGATGAAATTGGATTTGACTCCTGGCCAAGTGGATGTTGGTGGGGGTAGAGCTGATGCTGGGAATGAAGATGATGGTAGTGATCTTCCTGATGATATTAATATGGACAATTTATTTGATGAAATTGAATCTGATTCTACTAATGATCGTGATTATGAACCATCTGAGTTTGATGTGCGTCTGCGTGCACTTGAGGAGAAGGTAGAGAATATGAATGTTGCCCATGATTTGCAATTTAAATATATGCGCAAGTATCTTAGGCGCTTAAACAAGGGCCTTCATCAACTTGATCCTAACATACCTGCTCCTTCCTCAGGATTTGATTAAGTAATTTACTCTTTAGTTTGTAATAACTCTAAGTCTACTTTTATTGGATTGTAAACTATGTTTGATTTCCTGACTGTGGCATGCTGACTTTGTTTAAACTAGTTCATGGTATGAATAACTTTAATTTACTTATATCTTGACTCCTTGATTACTCCTGTTTATTAACCTTTTCCATTTTTCTTCTTCCTTTATCATATTGTGACAAAAAGGGAGAGAATTTATATGGTTTTGCAAATGAATTGATATGTTGATGGAATATGGACTGTGGTAGAGTAGCATTTTTTTTGGATCTATGGATATATGTGTGCTACTCAGGAGGGGTAAATAAGGAGGTGTTCTGCCTACTTCATCTTGATGTGTGATGACAACTAGTGCATGGTTCTTAACCAGGCTGTAACTGTTTTTTCTTTTATAACCTGTGCATATTTTGTTGTATTCATATTGGTTATATTATTGTTTAGTGTTTTGTCACAAATTTGACAAAGGGGGAGATTGTAAGTACTATGGTGTTATGCTCCTTTGGTTATCAATTTTTTTGGTGCCAAAACCTCAATCTATGTCTTGCGTAGTTCATTGTTATAAATGTTTAAGACATTACATCACCGCTATAAGCAATCTACTTCAAGTAATGCAAGTACAAGCTACTACAGAAGAATGCAAGTACAAGCTACAATAGTAGAAGTGATCTTGTTCAAGACTCAAGTCAATGTACAACACAAGATGAATTGTTATTCAAGCTATAGAAGATTTCATGTTCAGTGCTACATCAAATTCAAAGATCTCAAGCTTCACAATCTTCAAAGGTCATCTATCATCTGAAGATATGAAGTCTCGATGTTCATATCTCACTTTCATGATATGATTGGCCTTAGATTGTCCTTAGGATAGGTCATTTTAAATACATAATTCAATTGAATCATTTTACATGGAATTGGACTGTTTTAAGACTAGTCCTGAACCTTGTTCGACTAGTCCTAGCACTACCTCGACCAGTCCAAGAAATTCCTAGACCAGTCCTAAGTTGGTTGCAATTTTTTAGAATTTTTTGTTCGTCCATGACCAGTCCTGGACTCTATTCGACCGGTCGTGTGAACAGTGTTGACTCGTCCTACGACCAGTCCTGGTTATATGACTCAAACTACAGCAACCAATCTTTGAGTCCTACGACCAGTCGTAGGTATGCTACGACCAGTCGTAGACACCCTAGGACCAGTCGTAGAATTGTTTAATCTTATCGCGCTTAAAATTTGAAAATGCAGTTTGATCTAGGACTAGTCGTGGTGGCCACACAACCAGTCGTAGACGCGATTTCTGCAACTATAAATAAAGCACGAATTTCAGAGTTTGATAATTCAATTTAAGTAAATTCAAGGCATCACACTGAGATAAGTTTGTGTTCATTTTAAGCTACTTTGTGCATATTTTTTATTCTCTTTTATTAGCTTTATTAATTTAATTTTGTCTCTACATTCCAATCTTAATTGAAAAGAGGAATTGTGATATTTCTTCTTCTTGCAATCAAAATCAAATATAGCTAGCCCAACTGGTTTAATTTAAAATTAATTAGAACCTAGAACCATTTTAAAGTGAGTATTGGACATTGAACTTCTACATTCGAACTTCTATTCCAATTTGGTTCTTTTGGGCTGCTATAAAAGGAGAAATTCAGGTATTTTACATTTATGTAAATTTCCATTTTGGTTTTGTTTGAGATTGAGCCAGAAAAATCTCATTATGTTGGTTATCTGAGGAGAGCCAGAAAACTCAGAAGTGAGGGTTTTTGAATTGTGTAAGCCCTTTTCCAAAAGACACAATTGTGAAGGTTTTGGGTGAACCTGTGAAAACCTATTTTGATAGTGAACGCTAATATCCCCTATGTGAGGATATTAGGAGTGGAGTAGCTATCTGTGTGGCTATTTTTTAACAATTGGTGTACACACAAGCGAACCACTATAACTCTTTGTGTTTTGTGCATATGTGATTTATATCTTCTATCTTTGATCATTCAGATTTGTGGGATGTATATGTGAATGTGAATGTTGTAATCTTTTACATTTCAAGCACAGTGGTGAATGTTGTAATAATTTAGATTTAAATTCTTGCAATTTATTTCAATTCCTTGCTATTTATTATTCCTCTTCGGTTTGAGTTTTTGATACAAAGGACGTTCTAGAAATAAGGTTGTCCTGCCATAAACCCTTGGTTTTTATGGTGTAAGGTTGTCCTTAGAACTGAATTCGTATCACCCTCTCAATACTTGTTTATTGAGGTTGCTTTTATTTCAGCATCGTGAATTGATTTATTTTATTTAGATATCTCTTTATTTTATTCTGCTGTTATAATTTTAATTTGGCATAGTCCTATTCACCCCCCCCCCCCCCTCTATAGGATATATAGCTAGGCTTTTTCATAATCTTAGAAACATACAGGCATGGTGTGTATAGATAATCACCCTCAATCTGGTGGGCCTTATAACTTCAAAACATTCAATTATATACAACAATTTTGGGCCCTTGCTGGACATCCATCTCACCTAGCTTCCTGGGCCTGCTGGGGTCCAATAAATGAATTATTTGGGTAAAATAAACACTCCATGGTAGCCCATACATGATACAGTGGGCCCCACCATATGGAAGGCATGATTAAAATACATAAATCAGGGTGGGCCTGCTATTAGACTACAAGTCTAGCTGCGCCCAACCCAACCTGAGTGTCCATAAGGGCCTGAACGACATGACAAATACATGAGAAAGGTGGGCCCCACCTGGGGACTTCCCACCAGGGGTGCGCCACGTCCAGGTGGGCCTTACAAAATGGAGGACAGAGTAGATACAATACATCATCAAGGTGGGCCACATTGAAGGGTTGACGGTCAGCCCCTCCCCCCTGTTGGACATCAGCCCAGTTAGGGCATCCAGCAGGTGGGTTACTGGCCCAACTGTGGTGTCCCATAGATGAATAGCATGGATACTCCACAAATGTTAAAGGTGGGTCCCAGTTAGGTGGGCCACAATAGGGGTGAATAGGAAAGATAAAAACACAAGCATCAAAGATAGACAGTTACTAGACAGCAAGCTACTGGAAACAATGTTGTTGGCCCAGTTTGGATCAACCTCTTAAATGGGCCCAGGACCTGTCAATCAAGGGAAAATGGATGGATGAGGTGCATCCCTGAGTGGATAGCAAGGTGGCGTCCACGTGAGTGGCCCAAAAACCCAAAACCCTACTGAAATTTCTGTTTTCCCCTCCATGCAGGATTGCTAGACGGTCCCAATTGCTAGCCATTCAGGCCCCTTGGGCCCAGCCTAGAGACGTCCCACCAAGGGCTGGATGGTGTGGGTCTTACCATACATCAAGGTGGGGTCCACACATCAATGGACCACCCTACTACAAGGGAAAATTCAAGCTAATACATAGGGCACAACTCCTTTCAAACAGATAGCAAATGAGCCTGAAAAAAGTCTGGATAGCAACACGTTGCTGCACATTATAGCCCATGAAGCTTACTGGACAGTTAATATTCATCACATTCATCATGAGATGAGCTACGTAAGTGGGCCACAGGGACCCCAGACCAGGCTGCTAACAGCATTTCTCCTTGCATGTCAAAATGGATAGCAAGGTGGACCGTTCAACGTCCACAAAATGGACAGCAAGGGTGTCCCACCCTATTGGACAGTATGGGCAAGTTGAGCTCACCAGGTGGGCTACCCCCATCAGGGAAAATAGGAGGGAAGGACAGAGAAGGGAAGAGAGAAAGAGAGAGAATCACGACCATGGGAGGGGGCTTCGCCACTATGAGCCCCTCCTAACAATCTAAACCATATATCAAAGGTTATCATGCATGCATGGGCCCTTACATCAGAAAATCTGACATGGGGATGCCATCTCCACCATGCAATCAAGGGTCTAGATGACCCATCAATGACCGAGATCAAGTATACATCATGATGGGGTCCATCAGAATGGCCCCATCATGGCTTGTGCATGCAACTAAGGTGGGCCATTAGCCAGACCTAGGGGGGGAAATAGGATCTCCACCATTGATTGGTGGGTCCTACTTGCCCCCAAGCAAGAAAACCTAAAGTTCTAAGAAAGAAAACCAATGATCCAAACCTAGAGAAGCACCCACCTATGATCTTCTTCTCCTTCTTCCACACTTGGGTTCTTATGCTTCAAAGGAGTTGATTTAATGGTGGTGATGGGTTCCTAAGGGCTGGATTGGGAGGGCTTGAGCTTGAAGGTGGCTGGACATGGAGGCTCTCTTTGGACGTTGGAGCTTGCTAGCAAGGGAAAAATGAGGAAGAAGAGAGGGAGAGATAGAGATAAGAGAGAGGGGAATGATTTCTAGTTAGGGAAATGATTGCTCATGTAAGAGAAGCTAAGCATGCTTGCCATCATTAGTAGCATGTTTACTAAGGTAGGGTGATGTCACCCCTACGCTAGTAACCTAGGATGACATCATCCTATGATGATTCCTAGGAAAAGCACTTTATCAGGAATACTACGGCCTCGCAACGTGCCGTCCATGGCCCAGGTAATGCGTGGGCCATAACTCTCAATTTAAGCATCGCATTAATGCACGAGATGTGGCATTGGAACCATGGAGATGATGCAGTCGCAATGGCATAGGTCTCAGGTTGAGTTGACTCGAGTTTACAGGATGCGACTTGAGGTCACTCACAAACGTTATCTACAGGTCGCGGGTTACAGGAATTCGACGGGAAGGATGACGGGATCCTAAGGAACGGAATGGTACTAGGCTATAGGCCTAACAACTCTCCCCTCCTAATAAAAATTTCGTCCTTAAAATTTGCACTACCACATGGAATAAAACACGGAGGAAGAGAAAACATGGCATTGCATAAACATATATACAAAACATAATACAAGGCACAATCAATCTACAAAAAGATGGGGATAACACTCTCTAATCTCAGCCTTGCTCTCTCAAGACACCTCCTCGACACTATAGTGACCCCACTGCACTTTCACCCAAGGAATGACGTTGATCCCGAGGGCCTGCTCCTTCCGATCAAGGATGCGAACTGGCTGCTCAATGTAGGAAGCATCCTCATGACCTCAAGTGGCTGTTAATCAATCACAGGAATGATGTCTGACCCACACTTCTGTAGTATAGAAATATGGAAAACATTGTCGATGCCAGACAACTGAGGTGGTAAGGCGAGCCTATAGGCCACAGCGCCAACATGCCCAGTGATCTTAAAAGGTCCAATAAATCTCGAAGCGAGCTTACCCTTTGCTCCAAATCGAACCACACCTTTCATGGGTGAGACCTTGAGATACAATCTATCCCCAACTGCAAACTCCAAGGGACGACACCGACATCAGCAAAAATCTTCTGCCGACTCTGAGCTGTGCGTATCCTCTGCCTGGTGATATCGATAACCTTTGATGTCTGCTGCATAAGCTCAGGGCCTAGGAGACGATGCTCTCCAACCTCGGCCTAACAACTGGGAGATCTACATGGTCTGCCATACAAGGCCTCAAAGGGAGGCATACCAATAGCCACCTGATAGCTGTTATTATATACGAACTCAGCCAGGTGTAAATGCTCATCCTAGCTACCTAAGAAGTCAATCATACAAGTTCTGAGCATATCCTCCAGGATCTAGTTGACCCTCTCGGTCTGCGGATGATTTCCGGTACTGAACTGTAAGGTAAACTCAATCACCTTCTGAAAGCTCCTCTAAAATTGAGATGTGAACCTCCGGTCTTGGTCAGAAACAATCGAAACTGGAACACCGTGCAGTCTGACAATCTCAACAATGAACAATTTGGAAAGCCAATCCAAAGGCCAGGTCGCACGAATCATGAGAAAATGTGTCGACTTCGTTAGATGATCCACGACAACCCAGATGACTCATGACCGCGCTGAGTCCTCAGTAAGCCCATAATGAAATCTGTGGATACGTGCTCCCACTTCCACATCGGGACGCTCAATGGCTGCAATGGACCTGGGGGTCTCCGATGATCGGCCTTGACATGCTGGCACATGTCACACTTGACCAGAAAACTGGCGATCTGACACTTCATCCCCGCCTAAAAACACTATCACCTCATATCGCAGTACATCTTCATCGAGCCAGGGTGGATAGAAAACCTCGATCGATGTGCCTTGCTCATAAGATAGCTGCGTAACTCTGGAACATCGGGGACATATAATCGACCTCTGAAGTAAAGTCCACCATCAGAAACAATTTTCCAATCTGACTGACTCTTAGATGTTACCTCTTCTTGATAACTCTGTAATGACTCATCCGTCTGCTGAGCCTCAATCACCCTTGCGACAAGAGAGGGTTGAATCGACAAGCTCGATAACTGCACGATAGAAGACTGCAGACCGATCTCAAAATCATATGCTGTCACATCCTCAAACATCTTCCACTCTTGAATCATCATATGTACCACTGGGCCTCGTGGATGACGACTAAGGGCATCCGCCACCACGTTCGCCTTACCCGAGTGGTACTAGAGATCAAAATCATAGTCCTTCAGGAGCTCCATCCAACGTCTCTGTCGTATGTTCAACTCTGACTGTGAGAGGAGCTACTTCAAGCTCTTGTGGTCGGAGAAGAGCTCAAACCTAACCCCATAAAGATAATGCCTCCACACCTTCAATGCGAAGACGACTACTGCCAGCTCTAAATCATGCGTGGGATAGTTCGACTCATGGACATTGAGCTAGCGAGATGTATAGGCCACTGGCTTCCCCTGTTACACCAAGACAGCACCCAAACCAACATGCGAAGCATCAGTAAATACCACAAATCTTTCACTCCCAGAGGGAAGAGTGAGGACAGGTGTGGACATAAGGCAGTCCTTCAACTCAACAAATGCTCGCTCACAGGTGTCACTCCACACAAACTCTGTGCCCTTACAGGTCAACCTAGTCAACGGCGCTGCGATACAGGAGAATCCCTTAATAAAGCGTTGGTAGTAACCTACCAATCCAAGGAAACCGTGCATCTCGGACATGTTCCTTAGATGGCCCCACTGGCGCACAGCATCTATCTTCGAGGGGTCCACTGCAACACCCTCCCTCGTCACCACGTGATTGAGGAACTTCACCTCCTTCTACCAAAACTCACACTTCTCCAGCTTCACATATGGCTGGTGAGCACGGAGGGTCTACAAAGTAATCTCTAAATGTTACACATGGTCCTCATGAGTCCTTGAACATATCAGAATGTCGTCGATGAACACCATAACAAACTGATTGAGATACGAATGGAAGACCTCGTTTATCAATTGCGTGAATACAATAGGCGCATTGGCCAGTCAAAAGGACATGACCTGAAACTCAAAGTGACCATAGCGTGTCCTGAAAGCTGTCTTTGGGATGTCCTCCTCTCAGACCCGAATCTGATGGTAACCGGACCGTAGGTCTATCTTCGAAAAGAACTGTGCACCCTATAGTTGATTAAAATCATTTATCCTCGAAAGTGGGTACTTGTTCTTAATCATGACCATATTGAGTTTGCGATAATCCACGTAGAGCCTCAATGAGCCATCCTTCTTCCTGACGAAGAGTACTAGTACTCCCCACGACGAACTACTCAGACAGATGAAGCCTAACTCGCACAACTTGTCCAAATACTGTTGCAGTTCCCATAACTCCAACAGAGTCATACGATACAAGGCCTTTGAGATAAGTGCGGTACTGAGCCTATCGACGTGTTCTAGGAGCACAAGGTCAATGTATCAGTGAGGCGGTAATCTCGGAATCTCCTAAAACACGTTGGGAAAATCACAGACAATCAGCAACTAATCAATGCTCAAGGCGACAGGCTCCTCTACGGCGCACGACATCAGACAATAAAGCTGCTCTCCTCTGGGCTCGGCAACAAACTAGAATTGTGACAAGCTGAGTATACAGAATGTGATTGTCCTCGCAGAATAGTCCAATACAGCGTGGTACTCGGTGAGCCAATCCATACCTAGGATGACATTCAACTTTGACATCGGCTACATAAATAAATTGGTAGGCAAGGTCTCCCCTATTAAAATAGGGTAAGACGAACAGAAGCGACTTAACACTACGATCTTCCCCAAGGGAGTCGACACTAACAACCCCTTATGGGCAGACTCTAAGAGCAATCCAGTCGATCGGCAGAAGTCCTCAAACATGAAAGAGTGTGAAGCACCAGAATCAAACAAGACTAGAGCTATGCATGCAGAGATAGGAAATATACCCTCAACGACCCCTCCTGACGACTGTGGGTCATGTTGGGCCACGTAGAATCTAGCTTAAGACGGCTAGGGAGGTTCCTATCCCCTCTGAGGTCTCTAATGCTGCTGCTACTGCTGCTGAGGTCGGAACTGCTGCCTCTACTATTGTGGGGGATGTCTCGCTAGCTGTCGTGGCTATTGCTGGGGCCTCAGCGGTAGGAGCTATTGCTACTGCGGCGGATGGGGACACTCATGCCTACAATGTCTCATCGCACCGCAACAAAAGCAAGCACCCGGGAACTTTCGCGGAGGTGGTGTTGGAGGTGTTGTTGGTGCTCAGGCGGCTATACGGGCTACGCGCCTCTGCTGTAATCAGTGTTATTGATGCTGGGAGCCACCAGAGGGGGCCTTCCTCTTTCAGTCTCTCCTCTGACTACGATCCCATTGCGAACCATGCCACTCTGCCTCGTAGATTTGGGCCCTCTGCACCACCTACTCAAAAGTCGGGAGCATATGCTGTTCTTGAAATGACTGGCCTTTTACCCCTCATCATCAACCAGATATGTCGCCAACCTAAATAGCGTGACGAAGCGAGCCTCATACTGGGACACTATCATGTCCCCTTGCACAAGAGTCTCAAACTTGAGTGCTTGCTGTTGTCGTATGTGGTAGGGGAAAAACTTTTAGTCAAACTGGTCCATGAAGTCCTCCCATGTCCATACAAAATCAGGTCATGCAGTACTGGCAACTGAAGCCCACTAATGCTCAGCCTCGCCCTCAAGTAGATACACTACCAACGGGACTCACTACTGAGTCGTACATCCCATGGTCTCAAAAATCTTCTCCACCTGGGAGTGTCATCTCTCTGCTATAGTCGGATCGGGCTCTCCCTAGAATCTTAAGGGATTGAGTCGGAGAAAGTCTCAAAGAAGGGCGCTCCCGCACTCTTGCTCTGCCTGTTTCGGTGTCTCGGTGGGACGCATGCCCTGCCCCTAGAGGGCGGCGGTCACAACCTGCAACATCTGCTATAACTGGGCGGCACTCATGGGTATGATCGGAGTTATACCGGTGTTGGGTAGAGGAGAGGGATCCTCAAACGGGGGAGCAGGAATCTCAGGTGGGGGAGTGGGGATCTCAGGTAGTGGAGTGGGAGTCGCTCGGGTCGCTCTCCTGGGTAGCATGTCTTACAGGAAGGAACAAGGGGCCCATTAGTTCGAGGGCTCTTGAACGCACATGCGTTAGATAACTAAATCGGGAGGTTACGAACTCGGGACCTAATCATCCTAAGCTCATAGCAGATATGTGATATTATCCTTAATTATTCCCAAGTTATGCTTTGATACCAACTCCTGTCACGCCCCAAACTAGGGGACTGGGCTCATAAAATTTCTGATTGCAGAATCCAGCGCCGACGGCTTCCTTAGTACTGCATTCTCGACTCCTGACACCCATATACAGATTCCAATCCTGAGATCCTATAAGGAGGATTTTCAGCATAAATTTATTTCATAAGAAGCATAACCATAAGTATAACCAAGTCACAATAATAAGAACACCACCACATATCCACTAATATCAGAAACTTTGAGTACAATGCATAAAGGGAAATATAATATCGATATTAGTGGCTTAAGAAAGTTAATGACATGCTCCTGCCTCAATGCTACTACAGCGTCCTAACATTACCTGTATGTAACAGTCATGCATAAGCTTATAAAAAGCTTAGAGGGTGGTGTAAGTGTGTGCGGAAGGTATATTCCCAGTATACAATATCAGAGTAATGTGGAAACATGTTGAAAAGTCTATGAATGCTCTCAGCCATACCACGGCTATGCGATGCAAGGCCTATATGGCCAATGTCATTGCGAGATGTAACGCAATCATACCAGCCCTCTTCAGGGACCACATATCAATACAACTCATCTCTGGAATGTCATGTATCAGTACAGTTCTTCTCTGGAATATCACCGGGGTCTAGTACACTCCACACCGTCTGCTGCCTCCCTAGCTACGCAACCAAGTGAGTGAAAGAGACCTCACTACCCGCTTGGCTAGTAGTAAGCCAATATCTACCTGACTTATCGATAGCGGACCCACTTATGAGCTAGTCAAACTCAGCCTAGTTTAAAGTCCCCTCACTCGGCCAGATAAGGCCACACCCTCTTCCAACCGACCACGACACAGTGAGAGACGCGACCTACTGGTATATAGCCTTCATGCCCTCATGTATCCACTCGATCTCGACGTTGGAGCATCCTCCTGGTACTATAAGGGTTCTGAGACTTTCACGCAAGGACATCCTAAGTGATCACAATGCTAGAACTAAATATTTTCGGTATCCAATCCTGCCATCCATGTTATGCATGTGGAGGCCATAGCTCTGATATCGCTAGGGCATACAATGATCATATCATACTATGCAAGATGCATGAGTCATACTATTCATTCATGCATCAATCCTACGCATACCGTGTGCTCATGTGGAGCAACTCCATCTATCAGGGAGTCCCATAAACAATCTGCCCACTGACATATGCTAAGATCAATGACTCCTCATATCAAGTATACATATGATGCTCATGGGTATAAATCATGAAGTTATACTAAGCATGCTCTACGGAGATGATGTACTCTCCTCATATCAAGGATGGGCCTAGATGGCCTACTCATATCAAGAATGGGCCGAAGAACAAGGAATGAGCTTCCTCACCCGTTCCATCATATAGTAAACTGGCTTCCTATGGGGCCCAATAAGCACAAGGTGGGCTCTATGACTTGGACAAGTCTACAAGGCATGGAGGAAGCATAATCAATCGTGGGGGCCTAATGGTTTAGGTTAGTCCACTAAGGCTAGATAGGTAACATTATGGGGGTCCAAATCGATGAGAATGGGCCTAACAAAGGGCCCTAAGGAGGTTCACAATGTGGACATTTAACCACCATTGTCCCCTAGAATGTGGCCTGGTATGAAATCTAACTTATAACGGGGCCCATGGCTCAAATACTACTTGGAAAACTAACGGGTAACACTCATAACATCTCATACAACATGATGGGCCTCAAGAAATGGCCCAAAGTCTACATATATCAAAATGGGCTATTTGGGATAGCCCATAGCCCAAAAATACCATGGCCAAAGGAAACATACAATACATACATTATGGTGGGCCTCATGGATAGCCCATATGCCCCAGAAAATATTTGGGTTAGGTGTACATCACAAGTGCTATTGTGGGCCTTATAGGTCAGCCTAAAACTTGGCAAATTAGATGGGTAATAATAGATACAATCACATACATCAAAGTGGGATTACAACCGGCCCACAAAGGCTATCATAATGGATGGGCAACACTTGCATATGGAAAGGAACTAAGGCTGGACGTCCAGCCCATCTGGGCCTGTTGGACGTCCAAAAATCTTGACAGATTAATCCTCATTCAATCACATGGATAGTGGGCCTCATAAAGCACAATGGGGCCCATAATCTTAGAAAAATATAGGCATGGTGTGTATACATAATCACCCTCAATCTAGTGGGCCTTACAACTTCAAAACATTCAACTATATACAATAATTTTGGGCCCTTGTTGGACATCCAGCCCACCTAGCTTCCTGGGTCTGCTGGGGTCCAGAAAATGAATTATCTGGGTAAAATAAACACTCCATGGTAGCCCATACATGATACAGTGGGCCTCACCAGACGGAAGGCATGATTACAACACATAAATCAGGGTGGGCCTGCTGCTAGACTGGAAGTCCAGCAGCGCCCAACCCAACCTGGATGTCCATAAGGGACTGGACGACCTGGTAAATACATGAGAAAGGTGGGCCCCACCTGGGGACGTCCCACCAGGGGTGGTCCATGTACAGGTGGGCCACACAAAATGGAGGACAGAGTGGATACAATACATCATCAAGGTGGGCCACACTTGAGGGTTGATAGTCAGCCCCTCCCCCTCTTGGACGTGAGCCTAGTCGGGGCATCTAGCAGGTGGGTTGCAGGCCCAGTTGTGGTGTTCTATAGATGGACAGTTGGGATACTCCATAAATGTCTAAGGTGGGTCCTATTTAGGTGGCCCACAATAGGGGTGAATAGGAAAGATATAAACACAAGCATCAAAGATAGAGAGTTACTAGATAGCAAGCTACTAGAAACAATGTTGCTGGCCCAGTTTGGATCAACCTCTGAAATGGGCCCAAGGCCTACCAATCAGAGGAAAATGGATGGATGAGGTGCATCCCTGAGTGGACAATAAGGTGGGGTCCACGTGAGTGGCCCACTAAACCAAAACCCTGCTGAAATTTCTGTTTTCCCTCCATGCAGGGCTGCTGGACGATCCCAATTACTGGCCTTCCAGGCCCCTTGGGCCCAGCCTAGAGACGTCCCACCAAGGGCTGGATGGTGTGGGTCTCATCATACATCAAGGTGGGATCCACACATCAATGGACCACCCTACTACAAGGGAAAAATCAAGCTAATACACAAGGTATAACTCCTTTCAAACAGACTGCAAATGGGCCTGAAAAAAAAATCTGGACGGTAGCATGTTACTTCACATTACAGCCCATGAAGCTGCTGGACAGTTAATATTCATCACATTCATCATGAGATGGCCTACCTGAGTGGGCCACAGGGATGCCAGACCAGGCTGCTAATAGCATTTCTCGTTGCATGTCAAAATGGACAGCAAGGTGGACCCTCCTGCATCCAAAAAATAGATAGCAGGGGCGTCCCACCCTGCTGGACGGTCTGGGCGAGTTGAGCTCACTAAGTGGGCCACCCCCATCAGGGAAAATAGGAGGAGAGGAGAGAGAAGGGAAGAGAGAAAGAGAGAGAGAATCACGACCATGGGAGGGGGCTCCGCCACTATCACCCCTGTAAACAATCTAAACCATACATCAAGGGATCCCATGCATTCATGGGCCCTTACATCAGAAAATCTGAGGTGGGGATGCCATCCCTGCCATGCAATCAAGGGTCTAGATGACCCATCAATGACTTAGATGAAGTAATACATCATGATGGGGTCCATGGAGAATGGTCCCATCATGGCTTATGGATGCAACAAAGGTGGGCCATTAGCCTGATCTAGGTGGTAAAATAGGATATCCACCATTGATTGGTGGGTCCTACATGCCCCCAAGTAAGAAAACCAAAAGTTCTAATAAGAAAACCAATGATCCAAACCTAGAGAAGCACCCACCTATGATCTTCTTCTCCTTCTTCCACCCTTGGGTTCTTATGCTTCAAAGGAGTTGATTTAATGGTGGTGATGGGTTCCTAAGTGCTGGATTGGGAGGGCTTGAGCTTGAAGGTGGCTGGACATGGAGGCTCTCTTGGGACGTTGGAGCTTGCTAACAAGGGAAAAATGAGGAAGAAGAGAGGGATGGAGAGAGATAAGAGAGAGGGGAATGATTGTTAGCTAGGGAAATGTTGCTCTTGTAAGAGATGTTAGGCATGCTTATCATCATTAGTAGCATACTTGCTAGGGTAGGGTGATGTCACCCCTAGGCTAGTAGCCTAGGATGACATCAGATGATTCCTAGGGAAAGCACTTTATCAGGAATGTTACGGCCCCGCAATGTGCGGTCCACGACTGGGGTAATACACTGGCCATAACTATCAATCTAAGCATCGCATTGGTGCACGAGACGCGGCATTGGAACCACGACGACAGTGCGGTCACAATGACATAGGTCTCAGGTTGAGTCGACTCGAGTTTACAGGATGTGACTTAAGGTCGCTCACAAATGCTATCTATAGGTCACGGGTTACCGAAATTTGATGGGAAGGATGGTGGCATCCTAAAGAACTGAATGGTACTAGGACACAGTCCTGACACCATACATGTTGCGAAGTTGTAGAAAATGGTGGGGCCCGTGGTGATCAGTGGACCCATCCGGTCCATCCAAAAGTATTAGATCTGAAGATGGGACCATACATAAAAAAGTCATCATAGTTGGCGATTTCATCTTCTTCATTCGAGTAAAAGACCCATCATGATGATTTGGGCCCCATTGCTCGACTTTAAGCAGTCATCTAGTAGACCCTACTACAAGGTGTCTATCCCAAACACTGAATTAATCCCCTAATTAGTTACAATCATGTAACACCCCGAATTTTTGCTATTTTAAAAATTTCAAAAATCCTTAAATTTTCATTTTATAACTAGTCACTTCATCACTTACTGACCCTCGACAATCGAGATGGGCTTATACGCGGCTGGTACTGATAAAGAACCATACAAATAGGATTGATCGACCGTAGAAGACCAACAAATCTGCCCGATCACTTAAACATCGAGCTTAGCCTTGGGATTTGTTCACGTAGGGTCTAATTCTAGTCAACCTATTACTGACTAATTGAGATGACCGTAACTAAATAAAGACATGCCAAAAGTTGTGACAACTAAGGCTCGAATCTTAATTAACAAACCAAAATGAGTCAGTATCCTTTTAGCCTAAGAACCGATGGTTTAGAGTAATTATAATCGAATCTTCATTTTCACTGGTTGTGAATAGGTCACACTATGAACTTAGCTAATCTAAACCCTAATAATTGCGCACAAGAAATCTTGATACCTAATTCATTCCAGAAATGCCATGATTTTCTGAATAAGCTCTAGACCGCTCGTTAGTGGGCCACTAGTTTCGAAATTATAGGACTATGTCGGTGCTGTTGAGCTTGATAATCATCGTGGGAATCAGGCCTAGATAGTGTCCAGAAATGTCCAACTTGAGCAATGAGTGAAGTGCGTGAGAAACGTGAATGTCTTTAGAAAATGAACTGAAACTTAAGTGAATTGGGTCGTTCGCTCTCATGCAAAGTTGAGGATTTCGGACCGTCAATTTCTGACCAAACTTCACCTATGGGGAAAGGAAATTTCCCTGCACATATTCGTATAACCGTGGCCCCGATTGAGCACGTACTACCGTTCATCTAACATAGGATCTCCATGGTTGATCGTCTTATCCGATCGCATCAAGATCGTGTCCTAGCATGGATCCATTGTTAGGGAGCATACCCTATGACATAAATGAGTCGTGGGCCTCCTTATGAGCCCTATTCACCAGAAACAGTCGCCCACTGGGTATAAACTATCTATAAAGTGGTCGTGGGGCCATTTGCATCACAACTGGGCCTATAAATAGCCCTCATTTCATACTCTCTCTCCCTTATACGAATTTTGCAAAATCCTAAGAGAGAGAGAGAGAGAGGAGAAAAAGAAGGAAAAGATGAAAGAGAGAAGAAAGACTTTGGGAGATCAGTGCGGAAACCTTCTTCCATGAATCCACACGCTAAATCACCACTTCGTTGCGCTACCAAATCTCGTTCAGCTACGATTTTGGGTAAGAAACCTAACCCTAATATCATTGTAGAGATCCAGGATAGTGGTTCGTCAACCTAGCTAACCCATTTCATCATTTAGGTGCCCAATGTTCCGTTTTGGAAACATAGAATTTGGACCAAATCCGTGTCGAGCATCCTGACGAAATGTGCAGACTATAAACGCTTAGGTTGCGGTTTATCAATGCTTTCATGACAGCTAATGATTTATATCTATTTTGATTGCTTCCGTATTGTCGTTAATACGTTGTCTTTTGTATGATTTACACCATGAACTGTGATAAATAAATGATGCAACCTATGTGTTTGTTGAAATGTCTAAATGGGAAATTGTTGATGATTAGTGCTTGTTATGATTAGTGCTTGCTATGATTTCTAATCTAGGATTCATCATTGTCATATGCATATAGATTTCTCCATATGAATAATTGATAAAACATATATTGTAACTAATGTAGTCTATGTGTTTGATAAAATCTTTGAATGAGAAATTGTTAATGATTTGTATTTACAATAAGTATTAAGATAGGATTTCCTGTTGTCTTAGGCATGTATGTTTTTCCCTATGAAATCAATTGATAAATACATGTTGTATTAGCATGGTCTATGTGTTTGATGAAACGCCCACATGAGAAATCCACATGGATTGCTTGTTGAATGCTTAGAAATACTAGGATTATTGAATTGTATTGTGGTGGTGGACTGAGCTCTGCAAATTATCCAAATACGTGGATAGCCAGCTTTAGGGAGGCTATCCCAGGCTTATACGATCAACCGGAGTTGAACACGTACGATCGACAGTAGTTAGAGCTACACGTGATGCTTTGCACCACTACCAAAAAAATGACCAAAGGCTACTGACTATTCTGGTTTTTGGCTACGGCTATAAACCGTAGCTAATTTGCTACGACTTAAAACCATAGCTGAAATTGTAAAAACCGTAGCAAAAAACTAACTCCGCCAGACATACATACTACCTTGGATACGTCATAGGGGACTCTACGAGACCCATTAAAATGTGTGTACTCCATCTAATACGTCTATCAATTTTTTAAAAATATTTTATGCAGGAACCCGAAAAAGGAAGTAGATCGAAAGCTCAAGTGGTCCACACGGTAGGAAAGAGTGGAGATTAATCCATTGATCGATGGTGTGGTTCAATTAACGTTTGATTTGCCTAGATTTTGAGTTCTGTTTATATAAAAAATATTATAAAATTAATGGATGAAGTGGATATATCGATTGCATCAAGATGGACCCCACAAAGCCCTTGACAAGGTCGTCTGTCCAGATCCCGTCAAATGTGAGCCGTGGAGGGGCCATTACGGATTGTGCAATGGCTATAGTCATATTAGATTTTAGCTACGGTTAAAAGCTGTAGTAGGACCATAGCAGGCAAAAATGCAGAAAACTGCGCTGCCTTTTCTTTTCCCCCTCTCACGAAACACCCATTTCCCTCCACTGAACCCTATTCCCTCTCACTTCCGACCGACCCTCTCTCTCTCTCTCTCTTGATCTCTCGTGCCCCTCTTCTCTATCTCTCTCAATCTCAATCTCACGCATCCCTTCACTACAAGAAAAATCCGATGATCATGGAAATCACTGGCAGCCGTCTGCCCCTGCTTTTGAAATGTGGCCGTCGGTGAAAAGATGCGATTAAAACAAAAAACCCAGAGGGAATTTTTCATTTCCCTCTCTTATTTTGGGTACACACTCCCTCCTCTCTCTCTCTTGTCCGACGCACTTCTCCCTGCCCTCTCCCTTCCCCCATCTCTCTCTCCCATCTCGCTTGTTCCTTTGCCTTCCTCGATCTCTCTCCCTTCCTCTCCCTCTATCTCTCGATCTCCCTGATTTCCCTCCCTCCATCTCTCAATCTCCCTGATCTCCTTGAAAGTAGCCATTGATCGATCTCCCTCTAATAGCAGACGAGAATAGAAGAAATCAAAGCACACGAAGTGAAAGGTACTCTCACTTTCTCTCTCACTTCCTCTTTTAATGGCCAGAAATTGGGCAGAAACCATAGCAGTGGCAACCATATCTGCCACTGTCCATGGCCACCTACATGTTTGAAGAAATGCTTCAACTAAGAATCCTCGAATGTGATTAAATGTTGACTTTCAGTAATGGTAGTTTCTTAACTGTCCCCTTTCCATTTTGGGGCCTTAAAATCAACCGTATCCATGGTAAATAACATGTAGTGAAGTTACAAAAAGGTGGGGTTTTTTTATTTTTTTTTTATTTTTTATTTTTTTATAGTTTTGGTATTATTGAATAATACCCACATGGTCTTGAGCTTTATACAACTACAGATACCTTTCCTCATAATGTTGTTTCTCTCCCGCTGTTAGCTTTGTAGAGCAGTGTGGGAAGGAGCAGATTGGATTGAATATAAATCTGGGTTTTTTTGAGTTTTGCTTTTGTTTTGAATTGTGTTTGAGTAGTTGGTTTTTGAGTTGCTGTGGTAGGGTTCTTGGTTTTTATGGTTGTAGATTGAATAGAAATCTAGGTTTTGTTGCTTTGTTTTGGTTTGGGTTATTGTTTGAGAAGTTGGTGTGGTGGGATCTTGTTTTTTATGGTTGGAGCTGAAATGGGTTGTGTTTGTTTCTTGATTTTGAGATCTAAGTATTGAAGATTTTGAGACATTGTAGTGGATTTTGCAGTGTTTTGGGGAATTTGTGTTTTATTTGGGTGGGGAAAATGGCTCCAAGCTTGGATATTTCAGATCGGTGGGCGAAGGAAACACAAAAGGGGACTCCAGTTATTGTTATGATGGAGAACCCCAACTACTCGGTTGTGGAAATCAATAGCCCAAACGCTGCATTCCAGCAGGTTGATAAGGACAGGGGGAAGAAGGCCAAGCAGTTTACTTGATGTTTCTATTCTTGATTGTTTCAGTTGGAGTGCCAAGTGAACTCCATCCTTCTATTTTGGCACTAGCTTGGAATAGATGATCCACTTGTGCAAGATCTAAGTCACTCATTAGGTGATCCCAATTTGTAGCTCCATGGTTTAAAAAATTAGACTTCTTTTGTTTTGTTTTTTTTTTTTGTTTATTATTATTATTATTAATGAAGCATATGTAGAGTTTAAGAACTTACTTCTTGCATTTATATTTGACAAAGAAGATCGGACATCTCTAGTGGCAAATGAGGTATTCAGGAAGTTTATCTTTTTCAAAATTAATTAGATAGTTTCTGCCATCTTCGCTCTTGTGCAAAATTAATTTCTCTAGTGTTTATCTTGCACATGATGTGGGTCCTTTGTTGAAGCAGTATTAATTTGTTGGAGAACATGGAAGCATGGTATTTTGAGGAAAAGCAGGTCCTATTATTTTTCAGGGATGCATGCAATGCGGTATTTGTAATGCATTATGATTCACCATCGATTGCTCATAGGAAAGGCCCTTTGATCCTTGAGCATTACTCTTTAACCTCTCTTTATGTTGATCTTCTTTCTGTTAATTTGTGTTGATTTATGATTTGAGAAGAACCCTGTTTGGTTCTGGTTGTGGTGGTTATCTTCTTCCTCTTAATTGCTCTTGGAAGGGTTATGAGATGTGATTCTATCTGTTGGGAGTAGATATTCGGTACTGATCCTAAGGAAATGTATAGTTTTTGGAGGATCTGAATTCCATGAATTTTGTATTGATGGTGTGGTGATCCAGTTTATTGAATCATTTGGAAAAAATAAACCATTTTGTTGGTCTACTGAGCCATGCTGTGGATGGAAACGTCATGAAGATTATCTCATTTTGGAAGATAACCAACCCTCTAATTTTGTATTGATGGTGTTCAGAATAGAAATTGTAAGTGAGAAGGTAATTTACCTTAGAAGGAAGTCTACTTATTTTCTCATCATAGTGCATCTGAGATCCTTGAAATTATCCAAGATTAGTGCATCTGTAATTCTGTGACAGATTTCATGGTAAAAAGAAATCTTAGATTCATGATAATTGCCTAATAGCCATCATATCCAAGAAATGAGTGGAGTTGTAGTCTTTGGTGTCATAGTTTCATGAATTACCATAATATAGATTGTAGGATGTTTTTCATTAATTTGTTCATAGATTATCTATACATTCAAGCCTATTCAAACAAGTTCTAGTAAGACAGATGTGTTCAAAAAGTTCTATTTGAACAAAACCAAAACTTTTGAGGTTAACCAAACATGCTAGTTTGTATAGTAAATTGTGCCCCCCCAATGATTGAAATGTCCTAATATTTAGGCTAGAGGATCTAAACAGTGTATCTCATTTGATCAAAAGCTCAAATATTTCACAGGTGTGCCATCCTGACGTGTGCTCGAATGGGCAGGGCTCCACCCAACACCGGGTTTGAAATCTAGGGCTGCTGCCTATGGTGAATTTCCCAATCCAATCATCAAGTGGGCCACCATTATATCTAATGAGTGGTTAATTTAAGGGCACTAGCAACTCCCATTTAATGCGTTGGAATTAGGGTCATGTTTCAATGGTCCAAAACATTTATGCGAGGGACTCATCACTGATGGATGATGAAGATGCTGAGCATGATCGTGGATGGAGAATGCAAACAAATAATAATAATAATAATAATAATAAAAAATAAATAAATAAATAAATAAATTTTAGTTTATACCACTTCAAATTTTGATCATTTAACCTTTTTAGATGTATCTGGCCCAAGCCCTAGTGACTTTTCGGTCCTATTGGAGCTAGGACCTGGACCCGGCCAGGGCATTGGGGAGTAGGCCAGTTATTCCAACATCATTTACAATTGTACTACAGTTATATGCCATCTGTTATATGGTGCTTATACTTACCTCTACTCTGTTTTGGATTACTACAAACACCTCTCCTCTGTTTGAGATGTGTGGCAGTGGCGTCCACTATTAGGAATAAATGGCATCTAACCTATCCAGCAGTGTCACTCCACCATTCAATTGGATTTCTGAAAGATTACGTTAAATAGTTAGATCTTTTTAGCTATTCTGTCATTGTTTTCAGCATTGGCACTAATGTAGTGGTTTTCACTTTTAAAAGATGGTGAAATTATGTCTCGTTGTTGTAGTGTCACGACTGTCATCTTCCCTTTTTAGTATTGACTGCTGTGTTATAGTTTGAATTTTTTAACCACATAGTATATCCATGTTGTGTTTGTTGACTTTCTAGACTCCTAAGTGTTTTTTTTCCTCTGGCATCCTGCTGTGAATCGTATATGCAGGGAAGTTCTCCAAGAGTAAGGGTGTGGGAGTTTTTGGAAATGATGCAAAAGATATAAACATTCCAACAGAATTGTATGCCTGTACTACTTGCTGACTAATAGGCTGGAGGCAAGTTCTATCACTGAACTATACAGTTTGGTTTGCCTTTTACTTGTTTGTTGACATTGTTGTATGTGTTGGAATGATGGAAAATGCTTACTGCTTATGTGTGAAACTGGTTTTAGACACATTGTTTACATGGGCAGACTTGCAAGCCAAACTAAACAGCGAGTTGCTAAGTAACTTGGGCAATTTTGTTAATCGGATCCTGAGTTTCATTGTTAAACCTCCAGGTTGACCAGCTGTGTTTGAAAGAAATGTGTTAGTTTAAATTATCTGCATTTTCTTAAACATGCAGGTGCTATTATGAAATTTAATTTAATGAATTTTAATATTCCTACAAAAAATGAAATGCTTCACTCTCCGAGTGGACCAAAAAATGATGGGTGCCAATGGCAGATAATCTGAATTTTCCATTAGCATGAAAACTGTAGCATTATTGTGTAGTTTGTGTTCTCAACCATCGGAGCATCATGGTTTTGTTGCTTTCAATATAGTTTGAATATTATTTATATTGATAAGGAAAGAACCTCAGGTTGGGTATTTATGGCTTATTCATGAAATTTAATGATTCACTGGAGGCATTCTAGAGAAGAAGGGTGTTTAAAGACAACAAAGGGTCCTAGATGTATTTCTTCTGAATGGTATGTTTTACTTGTACATTTTCTTCTTAAGTAATTAACAGTATTTATAGATCGAGAAATGCTTCATTCTTCTTACCTTCAGGCTTCAATCTAATGCTTTATTGATCACTTCGTTTGTTTATCCTCGCAAGTAACACATGGAAGGCAATTGGCTTTTCAGTTTCTGAGTAGTGTGTGTTTGTGGTGCTTTAAGTATTCCTTTTGATATGTTTGTGGTGCTTTTTAGTTTCTTTTCCCATATTTTCTACTTATTACTTGATTATGTACTTAAGTTACATGGGTTTGTGTTTGTTTGGAAAAGAAAAGCTCTTTTGAATAATTCTAATGTCATAATCTAGTTTGCCAAACTCAATTTATGGATCTGACAGGATTCAAATCCAAGCTGCCAGACTCAATTTATGGATCTCAATGCAGATGTCTTATGGGCCACAGATTTTGGCGATGTTATTATATTAAACGTAAGGCGTGTTTGGATGCAAGGCATGCTCAGTTGAATTGAACTCAAGGAAACAAAGAAAAATGGAAAAAAAAACAATCTTGAATTAGGTATCATTATTCTAATTTGAATGAGGTTAGCATTGCATATCATGTATTTTAATTCAGACTCAAAATCATCTGAATTTGCAATTTCGGCCTTTTCCCCTCTAGCAGTGTGCTTGCTACTCGTTTTTTGTCAAAGCGAATGCTTTTTTGAATTTGAATGAAATTAAGGGCCTGCTTCCCACCTAAATGAAACTAAATGGCGATTTTGACTACTACCACCCATTTAGCATATTCATCTTCTTTTTCTTTTTTTCTTTTTGCATGCTCCAGGCGGCAGTAGAGATCAACTGTGTATTATGATAATTTAGAGACAGTGGCCCATATAGTAACATATTCATTGTTTTCCATTCCTCTTACTTACATGATTCTGTTGCAACAAGATGGTATAGAGCTCCTGAATTGTGTGGATCCTTTTTTCTCTATGGTACATGAATTTTAGTTGGCCAGTTATAACCTTTGCTCCTTTCTTTTGTAGTGCTTATTTCCTTTGCTTTTGTTATCAATTTTGTTTTTCTTTATAGCATTGCATTTATTGTTTTAAAGATTTTATTTGGAATGGAATGGGGATTTTATTTGAAAACAATTGGGAAATGTATATCACCGATGTGCCAAACACATCAATGATAGCTGGTGTATATCATTGATGTACCACACACCAGCTATATAGCTAGCCATAGTGTGTGGTACACCAGCCAAGCCGCTTCCGTATTCTACTGTACAAGACATCGAACAAGTGCAAAAGGATTCCTTGGTGTGTGGGTGGGGTGTTGAGTCCCCAAGTTCTGTTGGGCCCACTGTGATGTATGTGATATATCCACATTGTCCATCCATTTTTCCAAACATTTTAAGGCATGGGTGCAAAAATGGGGCAGATCCAAAGTTCAAGTGGACTGCACCATAGAAAGCAATGAGACAATATACTCATTGTTGAAATCTTCCTAAAGCCAACTATGATGTCTATTTGCCATTCAACCTGTTTATAAGCTTCTAATGGCAGGTTTACTATAGATTAAGCCTAGTTTCACTACATGAAAGGTTATGGAATTACATGAAAGGTTATTTACTGGTTAGCTTTGTATCCCTGCTAGGTCTGAAAATGAAAATATGCCATTTCCTCGAAAAATCTAACAGATTGCAGCGGGGGTGGTTTGGATCAGTCAAATGGAACTTGTTGCAGTGGACATAAGGTGTTTGCTTTTGCTGGCTGGACACTTGCCAAGGTGTTCTACAACAGTAAGATTCAATATTACAATAGACATGGTGTTTTAATTATGTGACACAGACTTTAGATAATCTTCCCGGTTATTGTTTGCCTTCCCGGCTATGTGTTGCAGGTACGATCTACTACACTCGACACATGGCTTCCAGAACAGGTTGCATTTATTCAAAGTAAGCATGCAGAACACTTCTTAGGCTTACATTTCTTATGAGCTTTTTAATTGCCGCAAATCTGCCTACCAATGAGGACAACTTCTTAGACTTCTTTATATTGATTTTAATATTGGTCTTACTCTTTTGGTTGTATGCAGCAATGGGAAATGAGAAGTCAAATAGCCAGTGGGAAGCAGAACTGCCTCCAAATTACGACAGAAATCTTTTGGTGGGCTCTAGTTGATGAATAGCCTGGATCCATCACACGTGCTGCGAATCACCTTAACACCCATCTTCTACGTAACATCTGTTTGTTTGTGGTCTAAACACCTTCTTGGTCTTATTGGATGTCTTTCACTTAGCAATACGAGATTTCTTGTGCATCAACTAAAGCTTTGTGTTTTCCTGAATTGTGCATGGTAAAATGGGATTTCACTAACTTGTTAGCATGCCTGACTTGAGCTGACAAAACAGGTTTCTTCTATTTCAAAAGCAGAGCTAGTCCTGGTATAGGTTGATTTAACACAGAAAGTGCAACCTACACCCAATATCCCACCTCCAAAGGTTGATTATGCCACTGATCTTTTCAATATGCTTTCTGTGGATGGCCCAAGTCAAAATGGGTGATATTTTTGGGATCCATGACAAGCTTGAAAGTTGTTCATGTCCACTGTAAAGTAAATGGGTCAATGTCTTGCTTGTAAATATGTAGTTTTCACTTTCAGGTTGTTGAAATCATTGACCGGTATGAGACAGTGCATTCCAGAAAGCTCAAGAGGCAATAAGCTTGCATTTATACAGGACCCGAAAATGGACAAAACCTGCACCAGGACAGTAACGGTAAGATTTCCTTGTAATTATCATCATTTGCTGATTGTAAAATTTCCCCCTTTGTCTGGGATTTATCTCTCTGCTGAACTGTAACTGCATTTTAGAGATGTGTTAGGATCACTAAAAGTTTTAGGATTTCAGCTCAGCAATTGAGCTTTAGTAGAGTGATTCTTCTATTATTTTTTAGTTGTGTGATCCCTATGAAGCTGTTGAACTCCTGATGGATGAAAGATTCTTGTTTATGTCTTGATGATTTCTTACTGCTTTTCTGGATATATTTAGATCCGTCTTGACATGTGAAACATTTACTTCTTTTTTGAAGTTGTGGATTGGGGGAACTTAAAAAACCTAAAAAGTTAGGATTTGAGAGCTTAAAAAACTTAAAAGTCAGGACTTAGGAGCTTATGAAATGATCAAAAATAAAATAACATTTGATCCCTTCAGTTGAGATCAGGGCTGAAGTTGGGAATTTAAGAGGGTCCAGTGTCTCATTGTTTTCATGATTCATCTACCACCACTATAATAATTTCGATGTGATCTTTAGTCTTTCTTCATGAACTAGAAGTGGGTATTTGGAATTATAGTTTTCTTTTTTTCTGACAGAGATTTGAATTTTAGATGTGTTGCTTTTTCCATGTGAATCTGATTTTCTTCTAATATCTTTCTTACTGTAGATGAGGTATTAAGAAGCCTCAAATCATGGAAAACTCGATGTGACGATCTTGTTGAGTGCAGGTCTTGGGATGGCCATGTTCAGTCTCGGTAAGATCATTAATATGCTCATCATGTTCAGTCTTGGTAAGATCATTGATATGCTCATTCGACGCGAGGGGTGTCATCAAGAAATATGACAGTCCCGAACAAAGTAAGTTTACTTATTCTATGTACTTGCTATGAATTTCTTAAATCTATATATTCTTTCTCATCACCGTGCCTTCTTTTCTTACAGTTCTTGAAGAATTCTTTC
The DNA here is from genome assembly GCA_030180095.1 of Magnolia changhungtana. Classification (NCBI taxonomy): domain Eukaryota; kingdom Viridiplantae; phylum Streptophyta; class Magnoliopsida; order Magnoliales; family Magnoliaceae; genus Magnolia; species Magnolia changhungtana. The sequence continues at coordinate 2,113,598 of JASAUF010000524.1, read as the reverse complement.
ATTTAAGACTTGAGTTCTATGTAAAGAGAAAGGTGAGCTTTGATTTAGGCCCCCCATTTTTTCTTTTTGGTAATTGAGAAGATGGTAGTATTGACTTGTTACTTTCATGCAGAAAGTAATGTTGGATAATCTTGAGAAGGAAGAAGCCCGAGTGGATGAGGTGACAGGACAGATGGAGGGCAGGGCAGGCAAGCCTCTTGCTAAGGCTTCTAGACAAGTTGGTAAGAACTAAAGAAAGAACAACACCAAGAAAGCCAATGAAGCAGATATCATTGTTGAATCTGCGCACTTTCTTAGTACTACAAATTAAACTGGTAGGCATCATTCTTTTCTGATGAATAAAAAATCATCTGTGTCAGTAAGCCAGTTTTTGGACGTAACGCCAATTGGCAGTACAGAAATTGAAACCTGATCGGCGTGTTTGGATGTACACGCCAATCGGCAGCACAGAAATTGAAACCCGAAATGGGTGGATTGTCAATTACCATTTTTTTCCCATCTTGAAGATTTCATTCATCTCAATGCATGCTATGTTTTTCTCTCCGTAGGACATGTTTCTGAGGAGGCAAAACCCAAAGGCAAGGGAGCTCCGAAGAAAGCTCCTGCTAGAAAGGTGTGCTTACAAATCATGAACTTCTTATTTCCCAAGTGTCTCCCTGTTTTTGTGGACTCCTCATTGCCTTTTTGGTTTCGGTCTTTCAGCAGAAAATGCGACTGCCGTTGATAGTGAAGAGGAAGATAATGAGGTGCTCGAGCTAAAAGAATGAATGATGAGGTGTTCAAGCTGAAAGAATGAATGATTGTATTGAGATCAGGTCTGAAGTTAGAAATGAATGATTGTGTATGATTGAATGAATGAATGATTGTGTTTGATTGAATGAATAAATGATTATGTTTGATTGAATGAATGAATGATTTAGCCATGAAGTATTTATCTATATCAGCTTATATGAGTTATCAGGGTGTATTACAATGGTAAGAGCTGCCATTACTATTTATATTTTTTATTAACAATAGGCATTAGCTACAGCTATTAACCGTAGCCCTTTGTTGAAAACTGTAGCTCTTGCTAATTTTAGCCTTTTACTACGGTTTGCATTCTACTTTTCACGATAGATACAATCCGTAGCTGTATATAAATTTGAAACTATGGACAATATCGCTATAGATTTAATTCATACCTATAGTTTTAATAGCTACGGCTATTACCCATAGTCTTGTATCTAAAAACCATAGTTGTTCTTAAATTCAGCCTATTGCTACAGTTTTTGCTGAACTTTTAGCTACAGATATAATCCGTAGCTATAAGTACTTTAAGCTATATAAGTTATGGCTACAGTTTTAATCTGTATCCATTGCTTCTATGGCTACGGATAGAATTCGTAGTTATAGCTCTTTTACCTATGGCTACGGTCGTGCTACAGATGATAACCGTTGCCATAGGCTTTTGGCTACGGTTTTTATCCGTAGCCTTTGTCCCTTTTTTTGGTAGTCATTCATAGTACGAAGGATCTCACCCAATGTCCGTTTGTCTGAGATCCTTCGTAGTCATTCGCATCAGTCTAATGCAAGCTTGATCAATCTTGTGCTTGGTGATTATATGACATTTAATAGAATTTGGGATACCATTGTTACCATTGATTTAGCCTATTCATAACTATTACTGTTGCGATCCCACTAAGACTCATGAGCCGGGCATGGTGGTATGAGACACTGTTTCTGAGCTGTCGGCCTACACTAGGGTGACGAGCCTTCCTGTAGTGAACAATGAGCAACCAAGACTCGGGAACCGGGCATGGTGGTATGGGACACTATGTCCGTACTGTTGGCCTACGCTGGGGTGACGAGCCTCCCGTAGTGACTATCGAGCACTAATGGAAGTGATAGGTCCTTGTTCGAATGACCCCCGTCAAATTACCCGGCCATTAGTTCCGTGCCAGAGTACCGTTCGAATGACCCAGGCATGAATGGAATTGGGTGATGAGCCCTTTCCTTATGTGTTTTTTTTTTAGTTTTATGTGAAAAGCCTGCACCTCAAAATTGAGTGATCGTACTCGGTTTGGGTGACGACCCATACCAAACTGATCCTCATACATTTAGGTATCATACCTTACCTTTAGAATTGTTGTTTTGTGAGAAAAATGGGTGACACCTAAATTTGGATCAAGGGACACTGGCAAGGAGTCGCTATGTGCGATGATAAACCATGTGATTCAGATAAGGACTCGTGATATAACGTCGGTATCCTAGCTCTACCAATATGCTGGATGAATTAAATTTAATAATTACTCGGCTAACATAATCATTCACCACAATGCATTAGTTAGGATGTGCCAAGAAGGCATTGGAGTTGCACCGTTTTGAGGAAATGTTGTTATATACGAAATAGGTTATCGAAGTCGCTTGTGAGGGAGCTTTGATGTGAGGGCATGCATCATTACTTGCACTCCATTTTCTACATTAAAAAGAGTAGTTAGGAAGTGATTGTTATGATTGCCTTATCATTATTGCTTTGATTGACTTGATAACATGTGAAACTTTTGCCTTATATAACCACTGAGTTGATCACTCACTCCCACTCTAGGATGGTGTTTTAAAACACCAACCAGACTCTGATTTACATGCAAGTGTAGATGAAGTCTATGAAATGGAGCATGACTTCTTGGTTGAGGAGGATGAATTCTCCTACTTTTAACTCTCGGGCGGGTCGATGTAAACCTCGTACCGATATGCAAGGATCACTGGGACATCTAGGCTTAGTCGAACACTTTTACATATTCATTTTGTTCATTTTAAAACAATACATGTATATAATGAATCCGGTTACACACTCATACTCTGGAGGTTTTGTGAAACACCTGCATACTTAAATAGATATGTTTTAGACTTCGACTTGCTTAACCTAATTATATCCGGAATATGATATGTTGTTTAGTATAATCCTAAAAAGGCCGAGCTAAAGTCCTAAGGGGGGGGGGGGGGGGGGAGGGGAGATGAATAGGACTATGTCAAATTAAAAACTTGAATGCGGAATTAAATAAATATAAATAAAGATAGCACTTAAAACAATCTCACAATGCAGAAACATAAAGCAACCTCAAATGTACAAGTATTAAGAGGTTGATACAGATGTTGTTCTAAAGACAACCTTACACCAAAAACCAATGGTTTATGGTTGGACAACCTGATTCCTAGAAAGGTCTGTGTATCAAAATATCAAACTGATATAGAGGAATAAATAAATAAATGAATAAATAAATAAAAAGTAAAGAATTAAAATAAGCTATTACAACATTCCCACACTTGCATAAAAAGATTACAACCATTTTCCACAAATGCAAAAAAGGAAAATACAACATCCACACAATGTCACAATCAATCAATCAGTCACCACAATACCAGAAATTATAGCGGTTTACTTGTGTGTACACCAACTGTTTAGAAAAATAGAGACATAACTACTCCACTCCTAATATCCTCACACAGTGGATATTAGCGTTCACTATGTAATAGGTTTTTCAAGGTTCACCTAAAACCTTTACAATTGTGTCTTTCAAGTGGGCTTACACAATTCAAAAAACCCCACACTCTAAGTTTTCTGGATCACCTTAGACAAACCAAAAGAAAGAGATTTTTTTGGCACAATCTCAAAGAAACCAAAAGAAAGAGATTTACAAAGCTGTAAAATACTTATCTGGATATTCTCCTTTGATGAAGCCCAGAAGAACCGATTCAAAGTAGACGTTCAACGTAGATGTTCAATGTCCATACTCACTTATGAAAAGGTTCTAAGTTCTAAATGATTTTTAGATTAAATCACCTTGGGTTTACTTGATTTGATTTTGATTCCAAGAAAGGGGAAAAGAAAAATCTCATCATCAAAATAATATTGGAATATAGAATACAAAATCAAATACAAAAAAAGCTAATTAAAGAGAATATTAAATGAACACTAAATAGCTTAAAAATATCACTAACTTATCTCTCAGAGTGGTGCCTTGATTTTGCTTAAATTAAATGAAAAACTCTGAAAATCGTGCTCTATTTATAAGTGCAGAAACTGTTCACTCAAATGCCCCAGGGGTCAGCTCGATTGGTCGAAAGACCAATAAACTTTTAAAAATTCAGGCACGATAAGATAAAACTGTTCTACGACCGGTCGAGTGGCCTGCACGACCAGTCGAACCATGCTCTCGACTAGTCATGTGGGACCCATTTTAATTGCTGGACTTTGAGTCGAGGCTGCCCGACTGGTCGAGCATTGTTCACTCGATTGGTCGAGCAGTCTCCAGGACTAGTCAAGGGTCCAACAAAAAATTTCAAAAATAAGTAACAAATCTTGGATGGTCGAGGAATTTCTTGGACTGGTCGACCAGTACTAAGATTAGTCGAACATAGGCTAAGACTAGTTGAGAAATATCATATACACTTATAAAGTGACCCAATTAAAGTATGTAATCAATATGACCTAACCTATGGTCAATCTAGGGTCATTCAAACCTTATAAGCGATGTTTGAACATTGAAACATCTTTTGCTTCAGTTGATAGTTGATCTTGACATACGTGAAGCTTGACATCTTGAAGTATGTTGAAGATTGAACTTGTAGCACTTTGAAGCTTGAATTTAAAATGCTTTGAAGCTTGAACTTGAGATACTTAACTTGTATTTCATCTTGAGCTTTAAGTACCAAAGTAAAGAACTTTGTCTTGACATGGATGAAGCTTTGAAACCTTTAACTATTGAAGCTTGAATGATTGAACTAACACTTGGTGTTGAACTAGAACTTGAACATGTATATCTCTTGATCTTGCATTTGAAGCTCTTGAGGTACAGACCTTTGTTCTTGTACATGAGATGCATGATCCTGAATATGTAGATGAGCTACACAAGACACAGATTCTAATAGGTTTTGGCACTACAAAATTTGACAATCATAGGAGCTAGAAAACATAGCACTTACAATCTCTCCCTTTGTCAAATTTGTGACAAAACACACTTCATTATAATAAGCATAAGCATAACACGCACAATAAAGAATCATGCACCAGTTTTGACCTAGTCAAAGAATCATGCACTAGTTATAAACAGGTTAAAGAAATATGCATCAATACAACAATATTCTCCCAACAATATTCCCCCTTACTTCCCCTTAAAAAAAAATTAATGGTATGGTGGCTACCTATCCACAACCACACTTCACAATCCATATATCACAAGCATGATAAATTTCTCCCCCTTTTTGTCACAATATGACAAAGGAAAGAAATAAACTATATAATGGAAGTAGATAAACAAGGAAGAACAAAGAAGAGTAATGAGGAAGATGTGAATATATGAATAAGATTACCAAATTCATAAGCAAGTATGTCTAAGCACATATCACAAGCTTATTAATATAACCAAATCCAAAAGCAAGCATGTTCAAGCATGTCCAATCCCATAAAATAAGAGAAATTCAAGTAGTTTAAAAGTTATTACAAAATTCATATTAAATACTAATGTGAACCAGAAGAAGGAGCAGGTATGGTAGGATCAATTTGATGAAGTCCTTTGTTAATGCGCTTAAGATATTTATGCATATATTTAAATTGCATTTCTTGGGACACATGCATACCTTTAACCTTCTCCTCAAGTGAGCACAACCGCGCATCATAATCAAATGGCTGATAATCAAGATCACCAGCAGAATCAGAGTCAAGTTCATTAAAAATGTTATCCATATTGACATCATCTTGATGGAAATCTCCTTCTTCTTCATGTGCATCCGCAGATCCACTAGCACACCATTAACTTAGCCTGGGGCCAACTTCAAATTCATTTTGTTAATATTAGAATTGTTGAATGGTAGTTGGGTAATGGGAGCCTCACCAATAGGCATAGCCACTAAGCTATGGGTGGCTAACAAGTCATAAGATAAGCAAAAGGTATGTCACTATGACCTGGGTGGAGACGGAACTGAATAATACAATGACAAATCAAGGAATGAAGAAAAACAGAGACTCTAGAAATGACAGAATGGAGAATACGAACCATGAATGAAGATGGACCACGAGATCCTTTCTTCTTCGTTCTACCTTCCATTTGCAATAAAGAATTCAAGGAATAAAGGTCAAACCCGCGATTCACGACTCTCGAGTATGTACTCGACTGGTCGTGCAACTGACAAAATTTACAATTTTTCATCAATTTTAAAATTTAGAAATTTTCAAAATAAAAATATATACATTATGATACAAAAAGACATGAATTATCAAATCTATATTGCACATAGCAAAATCAAATTTTGATTTTGCAAACTTGCTTTTGTCAAGCAGTTTTGTGAATATGTCAGCTAATTAATTCTCGGTTGGAATATAATCCAAAGAAATTGTCTTGTCTTCAACTAATTCACGAATATAGTGATATGTAATGTCAATATGCTTGGTTCGTGAATGCTAGATTGGATTTTTAGAGATATTAATTGTGCTTGAATTATCATAATATAAGACCATAGAATCTTGCGCAATACCGTAATCGCTTAGCATTCGTTTCATCCATACAAGCTAAGTGCAGGCATTACCCGCAACAATGTATTCAGCCTCAGCTGTTGAAAGCGATACGAAGCTTTATTTCTTACTTAGCCAAGAAACTAAACAGTTCTCTACATAGAAACAACCACCACTAGTTGATTTTCGATCATCAATGTTACCAGTCCAATCAGCATCCATGTAACCAGCTAATTGCACACTAGTATCATGTGGATACCAGAGACCAAGATTTGCTAAACTAGCAACATATCATATAATCCGCTTAACAACAATTAGATGAGACTCTTTAGGGTCAGATTGATATCTAGCACAAATACCTATGCTAAAAGCAATATTAGGTCGGCTCGTGTTAAATAAAGCAAACTACCTATTATACTGCGATACAACTTAGGATCCACATTCTTACTTGTAGAGTCCTTTGAGAATTTTAAAGTAGTACTCATTGGAGTATCAAAATTTTTCTCACTTTCAAATTTGAACTTTTTAACTAAGTTCAGAGCATATCTAGTTTAAGAGATAAAGAAACCATTAGGTTGCTATTTGACTTGCAACCCTAGGAAATAGTTTAGTTCTCAAACCATGCTCATTTCAAATTTAGACTTCATAAGATCCGCAAACTCAACAGTCATGTTAGCACAGGTAGATCCATAGATAATATCATCAACATAGATTTTCACTATTAGTATGTGATCATTATGTTTCTTTACAAGTAATGTTTTATCAACACTTCCCATTATAAATTTATAACTTAGTAGAAACTTAGTCAACTTTTCATACCATGCCCTGGGAGCTTGTTTCAAACCATAAAGTGCCTTTTTTAGGCGATAGACATGATTAGCATGTTTAAGGTCTTCAAAACCCGAAGGTTTTTCAACATACACTTCTTCATGCAAATCGTCATTCAAGAATGCACTCTTTAAATCCATTTGGTATATTTTAAACTTTCTAAAACAAGCAATGGATATAAATAGTCTGATTGATTCAAGACGAGCTATTAGGGCAAAGGTCTCATCATAATCAATGCCTTCTATTTGAGTGTACCCTTATACAACCAGCCTACCCTTATTTGTTATAATATTTCCAAATTCATCAAACTTATTTTTAAAATCCATTTTGTTTCGATAATGTGTTTATGTTTTGGTCTTGGAACTAAGTACCACACATCATTTCTTATAAACTGATTGAGCTCTTCTTGCATCGCAACAATCCAGTTTTCGTCAGTAAGAGTTTCTTTTACATTAACTGGTTCTATCTGAGATGTAAAGCACACGTAGTTACACATATCTTCAAGTTGTCTACGAGTACTCACACCAGTGAGAGGGTTTCTAAGGATTTGATTAGAAGGATGGTCTTTAACTGTCCTCAGTTCAGTATTATCTTGACTTGATGAAGAGTCCGATTTATCAATTAAAAGAACTTCATCATTTACTGAACTTGAGACAGGTGTATTCAAGTGATCGTCTATAACCACATTAATGGACTCTTGAATTACACCAGTCCTCTTGTTAAGAACCCGATACGCTTGACTATTTAGAGCATACCCTAAAAATATCCCTTCATCACTTTTGGTGTCAAACTTACCCAGATTTTCTCGGTCATGTAAGATGTAGCACTTACTGCCAAAAACTCGAAAGTATTTGACAGTAGGCTTCTTATCAAACCATATTTCATAAGCCATTTTACTATTAGATTTTCTAGTGTAAACATGGTTAATTATATAACAAGCAGTATTTAAGGCTTTGACCCAAAGATTTTTACGGAGCTTCATACTATTTAACATTACATTTGTCAGTTCTTGAAGCACTCTTTTTTTCTTTCTACTATATCATTTTGTTGGGGTGTTTTAGGTGCAGAATATTCATGTGATATTCCCTGATCACTACAAAATTTCTCAAAATTGCTATTTTCAAATTCCGAACCATGATCACTACGGATCTTAGAGACTTGTGATTCTTTTTTCGTTTGGATATGTTTAAGTACCTTTTTTTTACTTCATCGAGAGTTTTTGATTTGTCTCTTAAGAAGACTACCTAAGTGAACTTGGTAAAGTCATCAACAATTACCAGTATGTACTTCTTGCCACCTCGACACTCCGTTCTAGTTGGTCCAATGAGATCCATGTGGAGAAGTTCGAGAGGTTTAGATGTGGCATTGGAGTTCCTCTTTTTGTGAGTAGTCTTGGTTTGTTTGCCAATCTAGCATTCACTACATATTTTATCTACTTTCTGTATTTTGGGTAAACCTCTTACAACTCTCTTTTGCTCAATCTATACAAGTTGTGGTAATGTACATGTCCGAGGTGCTTATGCCATAATTCGGTATCATCGGTATGGACCATGTAGCACGATAAATTAGATAAGATTGAATCACAAACAATATAGCAATTTTCAGAAGTTCTGCGACCAGTTAATATTACAGAACCATTTTTATTTAGAATTTCACAACCTTGTTTAGTAAATTTTACATTATGATTATTATCGCATATTTGAGAGATGTTTAATAAGTTGTGTTTTAACCCTTCTACATATAAAACATTCTCAAATAGAGGAAGGTTAAGAAGTTAAATTGTACCTTGGCCAACAATTCTGTAGTTGCTTCCATCACCAAATGTGACAGAACCATCAGTCATGTCTTTAAGATTGGTGAACAGACCTTTGTCACCAGTCATGTGTCTGGAGCATCCACTGTCTAGGCACCACTTTGAATAGCTCGAAGCTTTGAAAGCCATGTGGGCAACGAAGAAAGTAACCATAGGAACCCATTTCATTATAGTCTTGGGTTTATGAGTATAGTTGGTCTTCTTGAGTTTGTAGTTGTTATAAGATGACGCAGGGGAGGACGTGAGGTCAAGCACTGTCTTCCTCATAGGATAACTATTCCGAATCCACAGAACTTCTCTGGACTCCTCACAGAGACTTCTCGAATCCACGAGAAAAGAAATCAAGAAATAAAAATAAATTCTAATAAATTCAAAATTATTAATCAATCTATAAAAATGAGTTCACAACCCTTTAAATAGGTGTACCAAGCAATGGGAAAGAAATTAGAATCAAGCTACAACTAAAACTCTTAGAATTCGTGACTTACTATAAATAGTAAACTTACTATTTATAGACGGTCGTGATGTCTACTAGTGCGCGAGGTTTTCAGCCAAAAATAATAAGTGTCCTATTTGGCTTCACCAAACCGTTCTCCTAATTATTCTAAGCTCTTTTCATGTTGGGTGCAACTCCTAAAGCCCGACGGATGAAGAGTTATAATCAAACTAAAACTTACTATTTATAGTAAAAATGAAATTAAAATAGGGAAATGACCGTCGATCCAGGGGTATTTCATAAATCTAGATATTTTAGTTGGCTAAAGTAACTTGTTTTACCCCAAAATCATATATTTTACGTCAGATAACTCATTCTGGATTGCAAGATACGCTCGATTTAAGGTCTGATGGTCTGGATTACTTTTGTCATCGACTGGGCCTTTTCTAATCCATCTTGGCCATGTAACTATTCGCGACTCGCTCTACATCAGTCTCCTCCACTTCAAAAGAACTCGTCCTCGAGTTCTCGTCATGCTCTGTTTCATGATACTCGGTCAGGTCCGTGACATTGAAAGTCCGTGAGATCACCATGTCATCTCGAAGATCAATAACATAAGCGTTGTCATTGATCTTTCGGATGATTGGTACTGGTCCAATCTTTTTATTCTTCAATTTGTTGTACGTTCCAGTAGAAAATCTTTCTTTGCGCAGATGGACCATTACTTGATCGCCCACCTCGAACACCTTTTGTCGCCGATGCTTGTCTGCTTGCTCCTTTTACTTTTCATTCGAGGCACATAGCTTGGTGTGTACCTCCACATGAATGCTCATGATCTTGTCTACCATATGTTCTACTGCAATGCTCATACCTGGGAGCTTGGGTAGAGGGACCAAGTTTAGTGTGTGGTGAGGTACTCATCTGTAAATAACTTGGAACAAGGATTTTCCTGTCAAATAGTTTACCATGTTGTTGAATGCAAACTCTGCTTGAGACAAAGCTAAATCCCACTGCTTCTATTTTTCTCCTGAAATACATCAAAGGAGGTTCCCCAATATGCAATTCACAACCTCAGTTTGACTGTCAGTCAGTGGGTGGTAGGCACTGCTGAACTGAAGTCGTGTATCGAATCGAGTCCACAAAGTCTGCCAAAAGTGGCTTATGAACTTCGTGTCACGGTCAAAAGGAATAGTCTTGAGAACCCCGTGTAGCCGCACAATTTCTTTGAAGAATAGATTCGCCACGTGTGTTACATCGAGAGTCTTCTTGCATAGAATAAAGTGCGCCTTCTTGGAGAAACGATCTACTACCATGAACACCGAATCCATGCCGCGTTGTGTTCATGGGAGACCAAGCAAGAAGTCCATAGATAAATCCTCTCAAGGGCCATCAGGCACGAGTAACGAGGTGTAGAGGCCTATATTATGAGATTGCCCCTTGGAGGTCTAACAAATATAACAATTTTAGACTGCCTTTCCCACATCACGTACCAATTACGGCCAGTAATACCGTTCTTCCATAAGAGCTCACATCTCATCTCACCCAAGGTGTCCACTGTGGCCACCTCCATCTAGCTCTTGGATTATCTGTTCCCTTAGCGAACTATTTGGGATGCACAGTCTATTTCCCTTGAAAAGGAACCCGTCTCGCAAATGTAAGTCACTGGGGCGACCTTCTTGGCATCTAACCCATGCGTCCTTGAAGTCATCGTCATCGTCATATATGTCTTTGAGACACTCGAACCCGACAACCTCATTGCTCATAGTGACTAACAAAGTTGCATAGCGACTTAGCGTATCAGCTACTTTGTTCTGTTGCCCTGACTTATGTTTTAGTACAAACGTGAATTCCTGTAAAAACGAGATCCATCTAGCATGCACATGGTTAATGTTAGCTTCACTATTAATGAATTTGAGAGCTTGATGGTCCGTGTAAAGTATGAATTCCCTCTGAAGCAAATAATGTCGATAGTGTCGCAGTGCCTGGACCACCGCGTATAACTTGATCTCATATGTAGACCACTTCTTGCATGCATCGCTAAGTTTCTCACTGTAGAAGGCTACCGGCCTACCTTCTTGAGACAAAACTCCCCCAATTCTAACATATGAGGCATCACATTCGACTTCAAACAGTTTGTCGAAGTTGGCAAAGCTCTTGTCGGCTTCATCAGTCCACTAAAACTGCCCCTTCTTCATACAATCTGTGATTGGTGACACAATGGTACTAAAATTTTTCACGAACCGACGATAGAATGTCGTCAGTCCATGAAAACTTCTACTTCTTGAATATTTGTGGGAACCGTCCATTCTCTGATTGCCTTCAACTTTTTCTCATCCACCCAAATGCCCGTGGATGTTACGACAAAACCCAAAAACAATAGGCTATCAGTCATGAAACTGCACTTTTTAAAATTAAGATACAGTTTATTTTTAGTGAGCACTTGAAGGACCTTCTTGAGGTGTTCCATATGGGTGGTTTTGTCTTGACTGTATATCAAAATATCATCGAAATAAACCATAACGAACCACCCAATGAAAGGTTTCAGAACTTGGTTCATCAATCTCATAAATGTGTTAGGCGCATTCGAAAGACCGAAGGGCATGGCCATCCATTTGTACAATCCTTCCTTGATCTTAAAGGCCATTTTCTACTCATCACCTGACCGTATTCGAATATGATGTAGCCACTCCTTAGGTCTAATTTATAGAATATTTTTGCGCCCTCTAGCATATCCAACATATCGTCCAACCATGGTATAGGAAACTTGTATTTTATGGTGATTTTGTTGATGGCCAGGCTGTCGACACACATGCGCCAACTCCCATCTTTCTTTGGAGTTAATAGAGCTGGTACGGCACATGGGCTTATGCTTTCTCGAATAAGACCCTTACGGATCAGCTCCTCTACTTGTCTCTACAGAATCTTGCACTCATTCAGACTCATTCGATAATAAGGACGATTAGGTAAACTAGACCCAGGGACAAAGTCGATATGGTATTGGATATCTCGCATGGGGAGTAACCCATTGGGAAGGTCATCAGGTCAGATTTCTTTGAATTCATGTAGTAAGGGCCTTAATCTTTCATGGATGATGGTAGGCTCGAGTTCTTCCCCTTTTACAATTAATGCATAAGCCTGTCCTGTTTCTTTAGATTCTTTCACAAAGTCCTGTATGGTTAAGAGAAAATGGCCATCCACTTTAGAAGTTTCAGGTGGTCCCTCTAGATCCATAGGGGCCAATATGGTCTTCCGACCGTCCTTGACAAAGATATATATGTTATCTCGCCCTTTATGAGTGGCGTCACGGTCAGATTGCCAGGGTCGACTGATTAGTATGTGACATGCTTCCATATCAACCACATAGCATATTACTTCATCCTAATAATGTTTACCAATTGAAAATGATATAATGCATCGTTCAGTTACCTTTGTTTCGTTGACCTTCTTGATCCAACCGATTGTATATGGAGAGGGATGACGCTTCATTTTCAATTGTAATTTTTCCATCATGACCTTGGAGACGATGTTCTCGCTACTTCCACTGTTAATGATAACGTCACAAACCTTTTGATTTACCATACACCTAGTGCAGAAGATGTTATGCCGCTGTGGATGCACTTCTTTTCCTGGAGCATATAATAGTCGCCTCATGACGAGCGACTCGCCATGATCTTGCTGAACCCAACCTGAATCATCTGCCTCGTCTTCAATGGTATGCTCCTCTTCTTCAATATCTGGATCTTCATAAGCGTTATCAGCACTACCATCATTGATGGCAAGGTTTACCAATTTTCGCTGGGGACAAGTATTTGATAGGTGGCCCAATTAGCCACAACGATAGCAGTTATCAGGCCTTGGCCAAGCATAGGGGTTCGAGATTCTACTTAGACCAGCAGCAATCGATACGCCTCTTTGAGGTCTAGCATACCCGCTTCCCTGATCTTGGTTCTCAGACATATGAGGTTAAGTGCGTGCTCCTACGGGCTCCTTCCCCTTGGGTTGTCCAGCTCCCTGAGGTGGACCTGCCACAGAGATCCTTGCAGTAGGATAGGTCTGTGTGTTAGGACGTTCAAGTTGCACTTTCGCCCGAGTAACCAACTTGATCGCATCATTCATCATCCAGACGGACTCTGGACCCGATCTTGGATAGCCATACGCAATCCACTGTTGAATCAGGCGACTTGCTGCGATTCAGTCTCGACTAAATCGTTATATGCCGTCAGGTGGTAAAATTCTTCTGCGTATTCTCTCATCGACCGACTACCCTATCGATAATTTTGGTATTGTTGGAATAATACCTGATAGTAATCGCTAGGGATGAATCAGGCACGTAGTAGTTGCTTCATCCCCTGCCATGTACGGATTGGTGCTTTCATCTGCCTAGTTCGTGTGAGTTGCAGTTGTTCCCACCAAGTTGAAGCTCCGCTCTTTAACTTGTAGGCCACGAGCTTGACCTTCTTTGCTTCAGGGATGTTCATATAGTCAAAAAATTGCTCAACTTCAGAAAGCCAATTAAAAAAATCCTCAATGTGTAGTTAGCCATTGAAGTTAGGAATATTAACCTGCATCTTGAATTCTCGATCTGGCCGATCTACTCAATCGCCTTGTCTAGGGTGTTGGAATATTATGTCGTCGATCTCCTCCTCACCGGATCCCCCTTCCTCAGGAATGACCCTTGGATGCACTGCTGGTACTATCCTGCGATCAGGGTGATTACGAGGTTTAGCAATTAGCGGTGGAAGATTACCACCAAGAACACAGAGTTGCCCTATGTTTTTTGCCAAGAGATCCGCTATACGGTCGATGGAAGCTGAAAAGGCCAAGCTATATGTCCTAGAGGGGGGGGTGAATAGGACTATGCCAAATTTAAAAAATAAATCAGCGGAACGAAAGTAAATCAATACTCTTCCAATAATGAATCAATTTACAATGCTAAATATAAATCACCTTGATAAATAATTATTGAGAGATTGATACAAATTCAGTTCTAAGGACAACCTTACACCATAATAAACAAGGGCTTATGGTAGGACAACCTTATTTCTAGAACCTCTTTTGAATCAAGAACTCAATGTTAATATAATTAAATGAAATAGCAAGGAATTGAAACTAAATGCATATAAAGATCTAAATTATTACAACAATCCCCACACTTGCTTGAAAATGTAAATAGTTACAACATTCACATCCACTTGTACATTCCACACAATTGAATGATAAAAGATATGAAAATTAATCAAGCATTCAATCCACAAGACAAAGAGTTATAGTGGTTCGCCTGTGTGTACACCAACTGTTTTACAACAGCCACACAGAATGCTACTCCACTCCTAATATCCTCACACAGGGGATATTAGCGTTCACTATCAAATAGGTTTTACAGGTTCACCAAAAACCTTTACAATTGTGTCTTTTTCACTTGGGCTTACACAATTCAAAAACCCCTTTTTCTGAGTTTTCTCGGTTTTCCTCGAGACAACCAAAATAATGAGATTTTTCTGGCTCAACCTCAAACAAAACCAATACAATGAGATTTTTCTGGCTCAACCTCAAACAAAACCAATAACAAATGAATTTTACAGAATTGTAAAATACCTGGATTTCTCCTTTAGCAACATCGGTAGAACCAATCGGAGTAGATGATTGAATATCAAAGTTCAATTTCCAATACTCACATTCATAGGTTCTAAATTCTAATAGATTTTAGATTTAACTTGTTGGGCGTAGCTATATTTGATTTTGATTCCAAGAAGAAGGAATAATATAATTCCTCTTTTCAAATAAGATTGGAATAGAGAAACAAAATCAAATAAAATAAGCTAGCAAAAAGGAATATTAAATAAGCACAATTAAGCTTAAAATAAACACAGACTTATCTCAGAGTGATAACTTGAAAATTCTTGAATGGAATGGAGTTCTGAATATCAAAACTCTGAAATTCGTGTTCAATTTATAGACGAAAAAATCGTTCCTACGACTGGTCTTAGAAACCTAGACAGGTCGTAGCTCTAACAGATTTTTGAAAAATTGAGCGCGATCTTTGAAAGCCGTTCTACGATCGGTCGTGAACCTACGACCGGTCGTGGGTCACCTACGACCGGTCGTAGATACCTACGACCGGTCGTGTAGGACCATGAAATCGATTCTTTGGTCTTTCGGTCGTAGCTCCACGACAGATCGTGGACGGGTCGAAGCCAACCTACGACCGGTCGAAGGACTTCCAGGAGCAGGTCGTGGGCGTTCCAAAAAATCCGAAAAAACTTCAACAACTTAGGACTGATCGTGGGATTTCTTGGACTAGTCGAACCAATGCTAGGACTGGTCGAACAAGAGCTAGGGCTGGTCTTGGAATAGACCAACTTTATGTTAAATAAAGATTTGATTTATGTATCCAAAATGACCTACTTAAAGTGTCAACCTAAGGTCATTTAAACTCAAACATGTCGTATGGATATTGAACTTCAACCATTCAACGAATGTAGATTGTTTGAACCAATATCGGCTTGAAGTCTTGAATAATATCGGTTTGAAGTCTTGACCAATATCGTTTGAAGTCTTGAGATCTTGAGCTTCAACATCTTGTCGCTTTTTATGGCTTTTCGAACTTTAACATCTTGTGCTTCAACTTGTAGCATCTTGAAGTACTTAGGCAGTGTCTTGAATAAAATAATCATCATACCAGCACAAGACACAGATAGATGTTTTGACACATCAAAATTTGACAACCAAAGGAGTATGAGATCATAACCCTTACAATCTCCCCCTTTGTCAAATTTGTGACAAAACACCACACCAAATAATAATTCTTCCAATAGACATAAGAGAAGTACAAAGCAAGCACAGATGCACAGATGTATAGACATGATAAGCAATAATCATATTCCCATAACTCTTGAGAAGTTTAACTCCCCCTGAGTAATAGAACTAAGCACAGAAATAAGTTATAAGTTAAGCAACATGACGTAATTTCACCAAACTTTAATGACGTAATTTCACCAAACTTCTCCCCCTTTTTGTCACAAAAGGACAAAGGAAGAAGAACAGTAATAAGATAGTAGAAGTAGCAAGAGAAAAATGTCAACAAAAAGTTTTGAGAGGCAAGCAAATATTAGTAAATATTACAGACCAAAAAAAATTCAGTCAGAACCAGAAGAGGGCGCAGGATTAGATGGATCAATTTTGTGTAATCCTTTAGCAATTCGCCTCATATATTTTCGCATATAAGAAAATTGTGTGTCTTGAGTAACACGAATTTGAGCCACCTGCTCTTGAAGAGAATTCAACCTTTCATCAAAATCGACGGCTGAAAATCAGGATCATCAGCCGAGTCTGACTCAAGTTCTTCAAATAAGTCATCCATATTCACATCCTCGGGAAGATCACTAGCTTCAAAGATTACCTGCTTTGCACCACCATCTTTGCTACCAAAGATCCACTTGTTCTCTACCCAAATCTAAAGTCATCTTATTAAGATTGGAATTATTAAAGGGAAGATGGTGGATGGGTTTTTCTCTAGTAGGCATGGCTATGAGCATATGATTTGCTAACCTAGTCGATAAATAACCAAAGGGTATATCACTATGTCCCTGATGGTGACGTGACAGAATAATGGAATGACAAATTAAAGAAGGGAGGCATATATTAACACCGAGAGACAACAGAATGCAAAACACGAACCATAAAAGAAGTGAGTTCGGTTTTATTACGAACGTGGATAAAGATTTGAAATGAATATCTTATGTAGTACTCTGTGTATGGGTAACAAATACCTTGAGGGAAGTGTATGACCTTTATGAGTCCAATGAACATCCATATTACATAAATCTCTAGTAAGCATTCGTCGTTCAGATTCTGAGAGACTATCATGTAAAATATTAATTGGAATGCTTTCATCATTGATAGGTATTTCCATAATATCTGCAATCAAATGACGATCTACAACAAACAAACCTTCTTGAGTATCAACTTTAAAAATTAAATTCTCAAGAGAAAAATCACAGATACATGCAAACATGGATTGGGCAATGGACTGGTATGCAGCTCCACCCCAATGTAGGATGTTATCCCATCCCACATTCCAACAAAGAAGGAATACCAAAAGAAGCAATGTGATTGACGGTAACATGACGTTCAACAATTACATTACGCATACGTAAATCTCGAGCATCAAGTAGGATCATTTTCGGAGAACGAAGATGACGTTGAACAATAGAAGTTGATCTAGACGAGGATGGACCTCGAGTAGTTTTCTTTTTACCTCTAGGATCCATTTTCAAAGAAAGATTTCAAGGAACAAATAGATGCAAGATAGAAGGAATGAGATTTAGATAGAACAGATTTTTTTTTAAGAGAAAAACCCCAAATCCTGCAATCAATGAGCAAATAGATTCCACAAACATGAGTTTTGAAGCATTAATAGTAAGAATCTACAAGGAAAATGTAAAAGAATCACTAACCTTGAAGAACAATGAAGATGGGTTAGGGGTACCAGTAGCTAGGGCGGTTGGAAAGAAATGAAGAAATGAAGAAGAAGACTAAAATCCCCAATTTTAAGTGAAATCCCGTGCTTTACGACAGGTCGAGTATGTGTTCGACCGGTCGTAGCACGACCGGTCGTGTATTCTCACGACAGGTCGAGTATGACAAAAAATTTGCAATTTTTTTCTATTTTTTTTAAATAATTTCAAGTTTAAGCAAATAAAACATCAAACTTATGATACACAAAATCATGCAAACTCAATTTAAATTGCACATACCGAGATCAAATTTTAATTTATTAAACCGGTTTTTGTCGAGCGGTTTAGTGAAAATGTCCGCAAGTTGAATTTCGGTTGGAATGTAATCCAAATTTATTAATTTTTCTTCCACTAATTCACGAATGTAATGAAATCTAATGTCAATATGCTTAGTACGTGAATGCTGAACTGGATTTTTAGAGATATTTATTGCACTGGAATTATCACAAAATAAAATCATAGAATCTTGAGTAATTCCATAATCGCTTAACATTCGTTTCATCCAAACAAGTTGAGTACATGCATTTCCAAAGACAATGTATTCACTTTCTCAAATAGATTGATAGCGATATAGAACTTTGCTTCTTGCTAAACCAAGAAACAAGACAATTTCCAATGTAGAAACAACCACCAGCGGTTGATTTCCTATCATCAATGTTTCCACCAACAAGATCAAGGCATCTGCGTACCGGCTAATTGAACATTAGTCTCATGTGGATACCGTAGACCCAATTTAGTAGAACTTGCGACATAACGTATAATCCGCTAACGCCAGTTAAGTGAGATTCTTTAGGATTTGATTGATAACGAGCACAAATACCAACACTCAAAGCAATATCTCGGTCTACTAGCAGCTTAGATAAAGTAAGCTACCAATCAAACTACGATACAATTTAGGATCCACATCATTACCTGTAGAATCTTTTGAGAGTCTTACAGTTGTACTCATTGAGTATCAAAATTTTTACCTTTCTCGAATCCAAATTTTTTAATTAAACTCTGAGCATATTTGGTTTGTGAAATAAATATTCCATCAGTTGTTGTTTTACTTGCAATCTAGGAAATAGTTTAATTCTCCAACCATGCTCATTTCAATTTAGACTTCATCAAATCTGCAAACTCAACAATCATGTTAGTACAGGTTGATCCATAAATAATATCGTCAACATATATTTGAACCATTAGAATATCATCGTTATATTTTTTAACAAAGAGTGTCTTATCAACACACCCCATCTGAAAGTTATGACTCAGTAAAAACTTAGTCAATTTTTCGTACCATGCTCTGGGAGCTTGTTTCAACCATAGAGAGCTTTCTTAAGACAATACACATGATCAAGTAAATTTAGGATCTTCAAACCATCAGGTTGTTCAACATATACCTCTTCATGTAAATCACCATTCGAAAGGCACTCTTAACATCCATTTGATAAATTTTAATTTTCTTAAAACATGCAATGGAGATAAAAAGTCGATAGATTCAAGACGCGAGCTACGAGGGCAAATGTTTCATTATAGTCAATACCTTCGATTTGAGTATATCCTGTACAACTAGTCTTGCTTTATTTCGAATAATATTTCCAAGCTCATCGGATTTGTTTTTGAAAATCCATTTTGTTCCAATAATATGTTTATCTTTAGGTCTAGGAACAAGTTGCCAGACATCATTTCTGACAAACTGATTAAGTTCTTCTTGCATCGCAAGAATCCAATTTTCATCAGAAAGTGCTTCTTTTACGTTACCCTGGTTCAATCTGGGATGTAAAACATACGTAGTTACATATGTCCTCTAATTGTCTACGAGTGCGCACACCAGTGAGAGGATTTCCAAGTATTTGAGAGGTTGGATGATCTTTAACAGTCCTTAATTCAGGATTAGTTTCATTTGATGAAGTTTCTTGTTTTTCAAGTATAAGAACTTCATCATTATCTAAACTAGGAACAGGTGTTTTCAAAAGATCATCAATCACAACATTTATTGACTCTTGAATTACACCAGTCCTGTTGTTCAGAACACGATAAGCACGACTGTTTAAAGAATAACCTAAAAAGATCCCATCATCACTTAGTGTCGAATTTTCCCAAATTTTCACGGTCACGCAAAATATAGCACTTGCTTGCCAAAAATTCGAAAATATTTGTGAAGGCTTTTTCTCAAACCACATTTCATAAGCCGTTTTATTATTAGATTTACAAATATAAACACGGTTAATAATGTAGCAGTTGTATTCACCGCTTCAAATTTCGTGAGATTTCCTAGGTAGCTTCATGCTATTTAACATAACATTTCCCATTTCTTGAAGCACTCTATTCTTCCTTTCGACAATTCCATTTTGTTGAGGAGTTTTAGGTGCGAGAGAATTCATGCGATATTCCCCGATCGCTACAAAATTTCTCAAAACCGCTATTTTCAAATTCGATCCATGATCACTACGGATCTTGCTTGACTTGAGAACATTTTTCATTTGAATCTGTTTATAATCTTTTTCACTTCATCAAGGGTTTCTGATTTATCTTTCAAGAATGAAACCCAAGTATATCTTGTGTAATCATCTACAATAACTAAGAGTACTTTTTGCCACCTCGACTTTCCGTTCTTGTTGGTCCTATAAGATCCATATGGAGAAGCTCGAGTGGTCTTGTGGTGATATTGGAGTTCACCTTTTTGTGAGAGCTCCTAGTTTGTTTACCATACGGCATTCACCACAAATCTTGTCTACTTTTGCATTTTAGGTAGACCTTTTATTAGTTCACTTTTGCTCAATCTGTATAAATTTCGGTAGTGTACATGTCCAAGGCGTTTATGCCATAAATCTATCTCATCGGTATGGACCATGTAGCACGTTTGATTAGATGAGCTACCGTTGCTTACTATATAGCAGTTTTCAGAAGTTCTGCGACCAGTTAATATTACAGAACCCTTTTCATTTGTAATTTCACAACCTTGATTAGAAAATTTAACATTATGGTTGTTATCGCATATTTGAGATATGCTCAACAGTTATGTTTTAAACCTTCAACATATAACACATTTTTAAATAAGGGAAGGTTATAGAGTTGGACCGTACCTTTGCCAATTATCTTAGCTTGCTACCATCACCAAATGTGACCGACCCATCAATCATATCTTTAAGATCGGTGAATAGAGCTTTGTCGCTTTGTCATATGTCCGGAGCATCCACTTGTCTAGGTACCATTTTGAATGGCTTGTAGCTTTGAAAGCGTGTGAGCAACCAAACAAGTAACCTTGGGAACCCATTTCATCTTGTTTTGGGTTTAGGAGAATAATTGGTCTTCTTTTGTTTATAGTTATAAGAGTGACCTACTGAGTTAGATTTTAACAGCTCCTTAAGTAAATCAATAATTTTTTCAGCTAGCGGGTTTCGAATCTGATTTTTGAAATTTGTATAGCTGCTTTTGTGTTTTTGAAAGGTTTTTGTATTTTTAGAAACAGCTTGATTAGTACCTTTTCCTTTTGAGTTAGAAGTCTCTCCTTTCACAAAAATGGAAGGAGCATTCTTCTCGTTTAGAGATGTGTTTTTATCAAACCCCAACCCGGATCGATCACCACATTTTCTTGATCCGGATAATAATTTTTCTAATTTTGGATCACCTTGGGCATATCTCCATGTGTCCTTCAAACTCAGAAGAGAGGATACTTCATTTTTAAGTTTCTCATTTTCGATTTCAAATTTTCAATTAGGAGGTTTTAAATTCTAAATCACACTTTGATTTTTCAAAACAATCAAATTTGAGATTTTTCTAAAACAAGGGTTTCAAAACATTCTTTAAGTTTAAAAACTTTTCTTTTGAAGTTTAAGTTTGACAAAGAATTTTACAACTTTCCTTATATAAGGCATTATAAGCATCTTGAAGATCTTCATCATTTTCATGATCACTATCCATATTTTCTTCACTTGTTGAATCATCGTGATCTGAAAAGGTAAACTTGGCTAGAGTCATAAGGGCCTTAAGTTCACTGCCCGACTCATTCTGAATTTTCTGATTCAAAAGAGGCTTCAGATCGACGATTCATCCCAAGTAGCCAACATACCCTTCCTTTTGATCTGTCCTTTTAGGACATTTGTTTGCTAAATGCCCATATTCTTGACAGTTATAACATTGACTATCTTTCAATGATTTCCAAGTTTTAGACTTAGGTTTAGAACGTTTCTTTTCATTTGCCTTTTGAAAGTCAACTCTTTTCTTACTTTTGAAAATCTTATAAAACTTTTTCGCTAAAAGGGCCATATCATCTTCAGACTTTTCCAATCAATTTTCTTGAGTAATACTTTTAGATGACTTCAAAGCAATAGACTTACTTTTAGGAGCTTTAAAACTTAATTCATAGGTTTGCAAAGAACCAACTAACTCTTCTACCTTCATATTGTCAGTATCACGAAGTTCCTGGATTGCGGTTACCTTTGAATTGAACCGTTGGGAAGAGAGCATAGTATTTTTGCACACACTTTACTTTCTCGAGATCTTTTCACCAAGACCCCACATAGAGTTTACAATGTCATTCAATCTAGTGTAAAAGTCCATAAACATTTCATTTTCCTCCATATGAATTTCTTCAAATTTAGTTGTGAGGAGTTGGACTTTAGATTTCTTGACAATTGTAGTACCTTCGTGTGTCATTTCTAAAATATCCCAGGCTTGCTTTGCAGTATCACAGGATATGATTCTTTTGAACTCATCCGGTGATAGTGCGCAAGTGATTGCATTTAGTGCTTTAGCATTAGCACTACTCTCATTTTTCAAAGTGTGGTCCATTGGAAAAATGGTGTAATTTTCATAGATTTTGAACCATCAACACCAGTTACTTCCATGGTAGGAGGATTCCATTCAGTCACTGTGGCTAGCCACACACTTTCATCCATTGATCTGAGGAAGATTCTCATTCTGGCTTTCCAATAGGCATAGTTGGAGCCATCAAAAGGTGGAGGCCTAGTAACTGAAAGGCTATCAAAATTTGACATCTTTTTAAATAGCTTAGATCGTTAGCTCAGAAATAAATCCAAATAAAAATAACAAGTAATGAGCTATTAGGCTCGATACCACTGAAAAGGCCAAGCTATATGTCCTAGAGGGGGGTGAATAGGACTATGCCAAATTTAAAAAATAAATCACGAACGAAAGTAAATCAATACTCTTCCAATAATGAATCAATTTACAATGCTAAATATAAATCACCTTGATAAATAATTATTGAGAGATTGATACAAATTCATTCTAAGGACAACCTTACACCATAATAAACAAGGGCTTATGGTAGGACAACCTTATTTCTAGAACCTCTTTTGAATCAAGAACTCAATGTTAATATAATTAAATGAAATAGCAAGGAATTGAAACTAAATGCAGAAGTAAAGATCTAAATTATTACAACAATCCCCACACTTGCTTGAAAATGTAAATAGTTACAACATTCACATCCACTTGTACATTCCACACAATTGAATGATAAAAGATATGAAAATTAATCAAGCATTCAATCCACAAGACAAAGAGTTATAGTGGTTCGCCTGTGTGTGGTACACCAACCGCTTTAACAACCACACGAATGCTACTCCTCTAATATCCTCACACAGGGGATATTAGCGTTCACTATCAAATAGGTTTTACAGGTTCACCAAAAACCTTTACAATTGTGTCTTTTTTCACTTGGGCTTACACAATTCAAAAACCCCTTTTTCTGAGTTTTCTGGTTTTCCTCAGACAACCAAAATAATGAGATTTTTCTGGCTCAACCTCAAACAAAACCAATACAATGAGATTTTTCTGGCTCAACCTCAAACAAAACCAATAACAAATGAATTTTACAGAATTGTAAAATACCTGGATTTCTCCTTTAGCAGCCCGGTAGAACCAATCGGAGTAGATGATTGAATATCAAAGTTCAATTTCCAATACTCACATTCATAGGTTCTAAATTCTAATAGATTTTAGATTTAACTTGTTGGGCGTAGCTATATTTGATTTTGATTCCAAGAAGAAGGAATAATATAATTCCTCTTTTCAAATAAGATTGGAATAGAGAAACAAAATCAAATAAAATAAGCTAGCAAAAAGGAATATTAAATAAAAGCACAATTAAGCTTAAAATAAACACGGACTTATCTCGAGTGATAACTTGAAAATTCTTGAATGGAATGGAGTTCAATATCAAAACTCAAAAATTAGTGTTCAATTTATAGACGAAAAAATCGTTCCTACGATTCTTAGAAACCTAGGGCAGGTCGTAGCTCTAATGATTTTTGAAAAATTGAGCGATCTTTGAAAGCCGTTCTACGATCCGTCGTGAACCCTACGACCGGTCGTGGGTCACCTACGACCGTCGTGAGATACCTACTTCCTGACCGTCGTAGGACCATGAAATCGATTCTTTGGTCTTTCGGTCGTAGCTCCACGACGGATCGTGGACGGGTCGAAGCCAACCTACGACCGGTCGAAGGACTTCCGGGACAGTCGTGGGCGTTCCAAAAATCCGAAAAAACTTCAACAACTTAGGACTGATCGTGGGATTTCTTGGACTAGTCGAACCAATGCTAGGGGACTGGTCGAACAAGAGCTAGGGCTGGTCTTGGAATAGACCAACTTTATGTTAAATAAAGATTTGATTTATGTATCCAAAATGACCTACTTAAAGTGTCAACCTAAGGTCATTTAAACTCAAACATGTCGTATGGATATTGAACTTCAACCATTCAACGAATGTAGATTGTTTGAACCAATATCGGCTTGAAGTCTTGAATAATATCGGTTTGAAGTCTTGACCAATATCAGGCTTGAAGTCTTGAGATCTTGAGCTTCAACATCTTGTCGCTTTTTATGGCTTTTCGAACTTTAACATCTTGTGCTTCAACTTGTAGCATCTTGAAGTACTTAGGCAGTGTCTTGAATAAAATAATCATCATACCAGCACAAGACACAGATAGATGTTTTGACACATCAAAATTTGACAACCAAAGGAGTATGAGATCATAACCCTTACAGAAGCCTGCAGCCCTTGCATAGCTTGTCGATTCTCTCGTTGCACAGCTTCAAAAGCTGTCACTATTAAAGGTAAATTCCCTGGAGCACTGCCCATGGGATTGTTACCCGACCCGTCGTTAGAAGCTATCGATCCCAAGGAGAAACCTCGCTTTGACACCAAACTGACACAGGGGAGGACATGAGGTCGATCATCGTCTTCCTTAATAGGATAAATATTCCGAATCCACGGAACTTCTCTAAACTCCTCATAGAGACTTCTCGAATCCATGAGGAAAGAAAGCAGGAAATTGAAATAAATTCTAATAAATTCGAAATTGATTAATCAATCCATAAAAACGAGTTCACAACCCTTTAAATAGGGGTACCAAGTAATGGGAAAGAAATCAGAATCAAACTACAACTAAAACTCCTAGAATTCGTGACTTACTATAAATAGTGAACTTATTATTTATAGACGGTCGTGATGTCTACTAGTGCGCGAGGTTTTCGGCCAAAAATAGTAAGTGTCCTATTTGGCTTCACCAAATCGTTCTCCTAATTATTCTAAGATCTTTCCATGTTGGGTGCAACTCCTAAAGCCCGACCAATGAAGAGTTATAATCAAACTAAAACTTACTATTTATAGTAAAAAAGAAATTAAAATAAGGAAATGACCGTCGATCCAGGAGTATTTCGCAAATCCAGGTTACGGAACCCGGCGTAGCTAGGTTGGTTAGCTAAAGTAGCTCGTTCTACCCCAAAATCATATATTTTATGTTTAGATAACTCATTTCGGATTGCAAGATACGCCCAATTTAAGGTCTGATGGTTTGAATCACTTTTGTTGTCGACCGGGCCTTTTCTGATCCATTTTGGTCATGTTACTATCCGCGACCCGCTTTACATCAGAAGACCGACCCACTGAGTTAGATTTTAAGGGCTCCTTAAGTAAATCAACAATTTTCTCAGCTAAAGGATTTTGATTTCGATTTTTATAGTTGATATGGTTACTTTTAGATTTTTAAGTTTGAAAAGACTTAGCACTTAGAATAATTTTGATTCAGACCTTTCCATTTTGAGTTTGAAGACTCCTCTTTCACAAATCTGGGTGGAGTATTCTTATGTTTGGGAGGAATACTTTTGTCGTAGGCCAATCCAAATTGATCGCCACATATTCTGGATCCGGGTAAGAGTTTTTCTAACTTAAGATCACATTAGGCATACCTCCATGTGTCTTTTATACTCAAAAGTGAAGAGACTTCTAATTTTAACTTTTCATTTTTAGATTTTAGGTTTTCAACAAGGGAGGTTTTGAAATCTAAATAGCATTTAGTTTTTTCAAAACAATCTGAAATATGTGACTTTTTTAAGACAAGATTATCAAAACTTTCTTTAAGTTTTGAAAACTTTTTTTTTAAAAGTTTAAGCTTTATAGCAAATTTGCAACTTTCCTTGTATAGGGCATTATAAGCATTTTGAAGATCTTCATTTTCACGATCACTATTCAGATTTTCTTCACTGGTTGAATCATCGTTATCTAAAAAAGTGAACTTGGCTAGAGTCATAAGGGCTTTAACATCATTACCTGACTCGGTTTTAGAATCTTCTGACTCAGAAGAAGCTTCAGAGCAAGAAGATTCATCCCATGTAGCCAACATAACTTTCTTTTTCGGTTTGTCCTTTTTAGGACATTTGTTCACTAGATGCCCATATTCATGACAGTTGTAACATTGGCTATCTTTTAAAGATTTCCAAGTTTTTGAAAATCTACCTTCTTTTACTTTTGAAAAATTTATAAAACTTTTTAGCTAAAAGGGCCATATCATCTTTAGAATTAAAACTGTTATTATCTTGAAAAATATTTTTAGAAGATTTAAGGGCGATGGATTTACCTTTAAGAGCTTTAAAGTTTAACCTATAGGTCTGTAAGGAACCAACTAATTCTTCTACCCTCATATTTTTCGTATCACGAAGTTCCTAGATCGTAGTAAACTTTGAATTGAACCGTTCAGGGAGTGAGCATAGTATTTTTGTACAGACTTTACTTTCTCGGATTCAATCACCAAGACCCCACGTAGAGTTGACAATGTCATTCAATCTTGTATAGAAGTCCATGAAAGTTTCACTTTCTTCCATACGTATTTCACTACGTGAAAAATGGAAAAAAAATGACGGATTTAGAGACGGTCCTGGACCATCTCTAAAATTGCTTGGTTTAAGGACGCTTTAGAGAGTTGTAAACCATCTCTAAACTTTTAGACGGCTCTTGACCGTCCTTAATATTGTCTTAAAAATTTGAACGTCCATAAACCATTTAAGACAGTAAAAAACCGTCATTAACTACAGAAAAAAGATGGCCATCGACCGTCTGGAAAAGAGAGTCTCTGAGCGTCTTATACGCGGCCATTTGAGACGGTTAAAGACTGTCTGTATTAAAGACGGTCATTGGCCGTCTCTTATTGTTAATCTGAGACTATCAAGGACCGTCTCAATTAGAGATGGTCATTGGCCGTCTTTTACTAATAATCTGAGACTGTCAAGGACTGTCTCAATTAGAGACGATCATTGGCCGACTTAATTAGAGATGGTCAAAGA
The DNA here is from genome assembly GCA_030180095.1 of Magnolia changhungtana. Classification (NCBI taxonomy): domain Eukaryota; kingdom Viridiplantae; phylum Streptophyta; class Magnoliopsida; order Magnoliales; family Magnoliaceae; genus Magnolia; species Magnolia changhungtana. The sequence goes on along the minus strand of JASAUF010000524.1, from coordinate 2,085,945 downwards.
CCGTCTTAATTAGAGATGGTCTTTGGCCATCTTATAGCGGGCATCTGAGACCGTCAAATACCGTCTGCATTAGAGACGGCCTTAAACCGTCTCTAATGGTCAACATTTCACAATAAAAAAGAATTATGAATTTCTAAAAAAGTAATAATTGAAAAGCTTAGAAAAATAATTAACAACGTTTAAGAAAAATTTAGATTTTGAAAAAAAAAAAAAAAAACTATGATTTTATAATAATCTAGATTTTGAAAAAAAAATTAAGAACTTTGAATAATGTTAATAATTTTGAAAAAAAAAAACAGATTTCGATAAAAAAATAATATTTTGAAAAAGAAAATTTAAAAAATTAAATAAAATTGTGAAAAAATTGACAAATTGTAAAAAAATATATATTTTTTCGAAAAGAAAATTAGATTTTGTATTTTGACAAGAAAAATTAAAAAGTTATATAACAACATTTCGATAAAAAATGATATTTTGAAAAAGAAAATTTTAAAAATTAAACAAAATTGTGAAAAATTGAAAAGTTAAATAACAAAAGTGAGATTAAAAAAATGATATTTTGAAAAAGAAAATTTAAAAAATTTAAAAAAATTGTGAAAAAATTGACAAATTGTATAAAAATATATTTTTTAAAAAGAAAACTAGATTTTGTATTTTGACAAGAAAAATTGAAAAGTTAGATAACATAAGTGAGATTTTGATTTTAAAAAAATGATATTGTGAAAGAGAAAATTTTAAAAATTAAAAAAAATTGTGAAAAATTTGTCAAATTGTAAAAAAAGTATATTTTTTAAAAAAAGAAAACTAGATTTTGTATTTTGACAAGAAAACTTGAAAAGTACTTAGATAACAAAAGTGAGATTTTGATGATGTGTTGTATATCCTTGCCGCCCATACGTTTCTCCAACCCATTTTTGGGTCGGGTATAAAAAATTGTGTAGATTTAAATCCTAAGTGGACCACACCACTAGAAAGAATGATAATATAGTACCTCGCCATTAAAAATTAAAAAGAACCCATCGTAAGGTTTTAGTAATGTTTATTTGCAATCCAACTTGTTGATAATGTAAAGAAGATCTAGATGAAGGCAAACTACAAAGATCAAATTGATCCAAAACTTGTGGCCTTCAAAAGGTTTTTAATGGTTATTCATCATATTGTTTTGATTGGTATGGCCCACCTAAGATAATTTAGTTCTTATGATTTGAAATCACATCCTAAAATATGATGAAAAAATATATGGACGGTGTCGATATACATAAAATATATCAAGGTGGGCCCTACACGATTAAAGTAACACCCAAGAAGGAGTTACCTAAAATAGATGGTACTATAAGGTCACCTCATGGGAACTTCCCATGAGGTTAATCTGTGTGTGCCCCACCATGATGTGTGTAGAACATCAACACCATGCATTTGATGTGACCCCTTTAAGTCCAAAAACCAGTCATATACAAAACTCAGGTGGGCCATAGCATCTAAAACTTTGTGTAGCCCTCCCAAGTCATGGCGTAACATCCCGAAAATCGGGGGTCGAGCATAAACTCAACTCCCGAGTTCCAGAACATCACTTATGCAACAAAATGAATGATGATTGAATGTTGACTGTATTCGTGCATTGAACATGAGTGAGATTAAGCCAAAACAACATATCATACTCCAGAGACAGTTAATTTGCAAGCGAAAGACTGTGATAGATATATATAATATAAAAAAATAGTGATGAGTCTCCAGAGTGTGATAAAATTACCAGGTTAATTAATTATAAGTACAGTTCTAAAATATACCAAATGTGAGGAAGTGTAATGTCTTCTATCCCAAGTACCATAGCCCCATCAATACAATACCAGGTCTTCATAGACCTGTCAGAGAGTTACATGTAGGAGAACTCCTCCTCAACATCATAGTAGTAGTTCGGCTCTGCTTCATAAGCATCGCCACCACCTGAAACTCAACAAATCTGGTTGGTGTTGCAAACACCGTCCCGTAACGTGGGAGTGAGTGATCAACTCAGTGGAACAATAAAGCATAGGTTAACATGTTCTCAACTCAATCAAGCAGTAATGATAAAGCAGTACAATCAAACAATTCTAACTACTCTTATTAATGCAAGTATGAATGCAGTCATGATGTATGCCCTTGCCAAACCACCCTCAGCGACACCATCTTACGTTCGTGCATACATTCATCCCTCAGTGCCCCACATCTACTAGGCACATGCAATGCTATGATGAGCATGATTACCGAGTTGTTATTAGTCCATTTCAAATAGCAGTATTGGGAAACTAAGGTACCTCTCTTGAATCGTTCCCAAACATGATCCATTCTAGGGTCGTCAGTCCTAGTTAATCTCAGATGATGGTGTGTTTTCTAGGTCACTACAAAGGCTGCCAAGGGCTGTTACTCACAAAGGTTACACCACTCCCCCATCACCTCTTTAATGATTCATCACTCCTCTTTAATGATTCATCACTATATAGAAACAGGCCTAGTTCATACTCTATATACTGCGGCAAACTCTAAGGCTCACCGCGATTTCAGAGTATGCTCGAGGTCACTACAAAGGGCTGTCAGGGCTGTTGCTCGCATTCATTACACCACTCTCCCATCACCTTATCAATGTAGGCCGACAGCACGAATATAGTGTCTCATACCACCATAATCGGCTCATGAGTCTGGTTACTCACTGGTCACTATAGGGAGGCACATGGCCCCAACGTAGGCCGACAGCTCGACCACAGTGTCCCATACCATCATGCCCGGCTCATGAGTCTTAGCGGATCGAGGTACCATGGTTAAAAGGAATTTCACTGGTAAGTTTGGTACCCTAGGTTCAAGCAGTAGCGACCAAACATGGTGAACATACATTAGATAGATCGGGTTACTTGATGAGCTCGGCTAACTCGACCGCACAACAAGTTGAACGATATGAAGCGCAAAAGCACTTCGTGTGGCCAACCACTATCGCCAACCGAAGTACGACTCGGGTTCATCGAACACCTCTCACATGACAAATGAATCACAGCCACGAATTCAATTCTGGTACCAATTGTCTGGACTATAATCATAGTCCCAAACACAATCAATTGTAGATAGATAAAGCAGTAGTGGATCAAGATTCAACTCATACAATCAAGGTTTAGTATTATCTATTAAGGGTTGTCAGGGCTGTTACACGCATTCGTTACACCACTCCCCCATCACCCATGACGGATCATACAACATAAACATGAATTTAAGCATACGCCTTACATAAATAAAATCACACAATCATTTGAGCATGTTAACAAGCATATCATAAAGCATATTATAAAGCATGTTATAAAGCACTACTTAAATAGGAATACAAACACATATATTGCACAATTAAGCGGTTTAAGTAAATAACCTCATGGAGGAAAACGTACATGTCTCTGAGGTAGTTGAGAATCCCATCTCAATACCCTCCTAAGGCATCAACATTCAAACACTTACACAAGCATTTTCACAAACACTTAACATACACTATTTCAACATACTTAGTGTATGTTAGCAAGCATGTATTAGGGCAAGTCCTTTCGCCAAGCAAGTATTTTACACATATATAATATATTTATACAACAAATAATCATGACAAACACATCTCTAAAATATATATGTATACGGTACTTTCTACAATACAGTATTTCTACATATATAGTGTATATTAGTAAAACATGTATTTGGGCGAATCCTTTCACCAAATAAGTATTTTATCCATATATCGTATACTCATACAACAAATAATCATGTCAAACACATTTCTAAAATTTATACATATACGGTATTTTCTACGAATACCTAAAATATGTAAAATTCCATAATCTACATCTTTAATCGAAACAGAAAACAGAAAGCACTTTGTACATGTACAATTGCATGTAGATCATGAATCTATCATTATCTAACATTGCAAGCACTGAAAACTATAACCTATACACCTAAAGTCCGCACCTTTTATCGTAGAATCGAAACGGAGTCGATATGTTTGCTAAGCTTCCGTATTCAGTAGTTTGGCAACCTATAGAATGAAATAGGTTAGCTATTTTGTAACACCCCAGATTTTTGCCAACCTGGGATTAGATGTCCTTAGGCAATGGGTCGATCCTAATACCTCATAACTTGTCAGAACTGAATCCCAAAGTCTAAAGCCGCCTTTGAACTCATTTCCTTCACAAACCTCACCCTTCATCACCTTGATCTTCCAATTTTTCTAAGAACTTTCACCCTAGACACTATCTTAAACTAGCTAAGTAGTATAACTTGGATCACTTTATATACAAACTCCAAAGGCACAGTACCACCTCGACCGAAATTCACTTAGGACTAAATCCTTTAGAAATGAGATAAAGTAACTAAGTGCGAAACCAGATTAGCTACGAAATCCGTTTGAATCGCTTTAAATACGATCTGCAAGACCCAAAACTTGTAGAATCATTGACGCTATGTTACCCTAAAGTTTAGAACCAAACTCATTTCCCGGCTGCTCTCGGGAATGAAACGAAACTTCATATTAGGTCTAGATCGCACATCGGAAGTCCGATTAACACGAAGCTAAGGAACTAGGACCGCCTCACTTGGACTTGACAATCATCTCAAAATCGAGTCCATCCGATGTTCCACGGCCATTCGTTTCGATTCGGAGCGAGGGAGTGTGAAAAACACTATTCCCATCCTAATAAAAATATCAGGAATAGTGATCTGGCATCGTTCGGTTGCGCGTCAGTATTAAGCAACCTGACCGTCAGAATCCGACCAAATTACACCCTCGGATTAAGAAAAATTTCAAGAACATTTACATGTACTTGGAATTTCTGATCGTGGCCCACTGACCGTTGAACTGAAAGTGGTTCGCCACGTGCGATCTGGGAATCCGATCGAGTCGAAAACGTAATCCCACATAGATCCATAGGTGGTTAGCTTAAGTCTAACGTTTGGCTCAAGGAGGGCTACTAGAACCTCTCTTTTGAGCCGGAAAAGTGACGAAATACCTATATTAGCAGTAACCCTTGAACCTGAGTCTATTTCGGTAAGTTTTGAGACTATAAAAGGACCTTAAACCCTCTCCCATTCCAGCCATACGAATTTGGATTTGAGAGAGGGAAAAGAGAGAGAAAGTGAGGGAGATGTGGGAGGAATTCCCTGCTGCTGTTCCCTGCCGCTATTCGGGCTCCACCGCCTGATTCTTGTCGCTTTCCCGGCGATTCCGACGTCGTTTCTAGGTAAGAAACCCTAACCCTAACCTGTTTTAGGGTTGTTTAGGTTGTAGGTTATGAAATAGCTAACGTATTTCGTTCCATAGGTTGCCAAACTCCCGTATACGGAAGCTTAGCGAACCTATCGACTCCGTTACGATTCTACGACACAAGGTGAGGACTTTAAGTGTATAAGTTGCGGTTTTCAACGCTTTCAATGTCAGATAATGGTAGATTCATGATCTGCATGCAATTGCACATGTACAAAGTGCTTTCCGTTTTCTGTTTCGATTAGAATTGTAGAATTTGGAATTTCACATACTCTAGGTATTCGTATAAAATACCGTATACGTATTTTTTATGGAAATGTGTTTGACATGTTTATTTGTCTTATGGATATATGACGTATGGATAAAATACTTATTTGGCGAAAGGATTCGCCTAAATACATGTTTACTAATAAATACTATGTATGTAGAAATACGGTATTGTAAGAAGTACCGTATACATGTATATTTTAGCGATGTGTTTGTCATGATTAATTGTTGTATAAATATATTATGTGCGTATAAAATATTTTCTTGGCGAAGGGAATCGCCGTAATACATGTTTGCTTGTATACACTATGTATGTTAAAAATGCGTATTCTAGAAAATACTGTATACGTATAAATTTTGGAGATGTATTTATCATGATTATTTGTTGTAGTAATATATTATACATGGATAAAATACTCACTTGGCTAAAGGATAGCCCTAATACATGTTTTCCTAACATACACCATGTATGTTGTACTAGTGTACTTAAGTGTTTGTGAAAATGCTTGTGTGAGCAAGTGTTTGAATGTTAATGCCTTAGGAGGGTGTTGAGATTGGATTCTCAACTACCCTAGCGACATGTATGATTACCTCCATGAGGTTTATCACTTAAACCGCTTACTTACAATACATGCGTTTGTATTCCTATTAATGTAGTGTTTTACAACATGCTTTATAACATGCTTTATAATATGCTTATAACATGCCTACTAGCATGTTTGAATTACTTTATTTATCATGTTTGAATTACCTTATTTATCATGCTTAAATTACTTTGTTTATCATGCTTTACTCCACATGCTATGGATGACAATTGATTGTGCTTGGGGCTATGATTATAGTCCAGACAATCGGTACTAGATTGGAGATCGTGGTTGAGTTTCATGTCACCACGTGTGATGTGTTCGACGAATTCGAGTCGTATTTCGGTTGGCGATAGTGGTTAGCCACGCGAAGTGCTTATGCACTTCATGTCGTTCAACTTGTTGTGCGCTCGAGCTAGCCGAGCTCGTCATGTAACCCGATTTGTCTAATGTATGTTCACCATGTTTGGTTGATAATGTTTGAACTTAGGGTACCAAACTTACTAGTGAAAATCCCGTTAACCATGGTACCTCTATCCGCTAAGACTCATGAGCCGGGCATGGTGGTATGGGACACCGTGGTGAAATTGTCGGCCTCTGGCTGGGGCTACGTGCCTCCCGTAGTGACCAATGAGCAACTTAACTCGTGAGCCGATTATGGTGGTATGGGACACTATATTCGCGCTGTCGGCCTACATTGATAAGGTGATGGGGGAGTGGTGCAACCTTTGTGCATAACAGCCCTGGCAGCCCTTTGTAGTGACCTCGAGCATACTCTGAAATCGCGGTGAGCCTTAGAGTTTGTCGCGGTATATAGAGTATGAACTAGGCCTGTTTCTGTATAGTGATGAATCGTTTAAGGGGTGATAGGGGAGTGGTGCAACCTTTTGTGCGTAACAGCCCTGGCAGCCTCTGTAGTGACCTAGAAAACACACCATCGTCTGATATTAACTAGGACTGACGACCCTAGAATGGATCATGTTTGGGAATGATACAAGGGAGGTACCTTAGTTTCCCAATCCTGCTGTTTGAAATGGATTAATTAAAAACTCGGTAATCATGCTCATCATGCATCGCATGTGCCCGGAAAGATGTGGAGCAATGTGGGATGTAAGCATGCGCGAACGTGAGATGGTGTCGCATGAGGGAGTATGTCGGTGAGGGCATCCATCATACACTGCATTCATACTTGCATTAATCGAGTAACTAGGAGTGCTTGATTTATGCTTTATCATTCTTGCTTGAGCGCATCGATAACATGTTAACCTATGCCTTATTGTTCCACCGAGTTAGCTACTCACTCCCACGTTACGGACGGTGTTGTACACACCAAAACAGTTTTGTTGAATTTCGGATGATGGCGATGCTTATGAAGCGAGGCGGACTACTTCTATGGTGATGAGGAGTTCTCCTATCATGTAACCCTCTGACGGGTCTCTCGAAGACCAGTACTTGTATTGTCGGGCCGTAGTGGGGGATAGAAGACATTAAACTTACACATTTGGTATATTTTAGAAGCGTACTTGTATTTATTTAACCTGGTAATGTTATCACACTGGAGACTCATCATAGTTTATATATTTTATCTACCTATCATAGTCTTCCGCTTGCAAAATTAATGCTTGTCTGGGAGTATGATATCTTTGTTTTGGCTTAATCTCACTCGTGTTCAATGCACGAATATAGTCAACATTCAATCATCATTCATTTTGTTGCATAAGTGATGTTCTGGAACTCGGGAGTTGAGTTTATGCTCGACCCCCGATTTTCAGGGCGTTACATATTTCATAACCTACAACTGTCTAAACCCCAAAACAGATTAGGGTTAGGGTTTCTTACCTAGAAACGGAGCTGGAATCGCCGGGAAAGTGATAAGAACAGAGTGGTTTAAGCTTAGATACGGTAGGGAAGAACGGTAGGAAGAAGCTCTCACTTCTCCCTCACTTTCTCTCTCTTTTCTCTCTTCTCAATCTCAAATTCGGATGGCTGAAAGGAGAGAGGGTTTAAGGTCCTTATATAGCCTAAAACTTCACCAAAACAGACTTGGGAAGAAGGTATACTTGGGTTTTGTCCAAAGGGCATCTGTTTCAGCTCAACGGAGCATTTCCGGAGCCCCCCCTTGAGCCAAAGGTTGGACTTAAGCTCGCAGACGCTGGATCTAGGTTCCATTAAGTTTTCATTACAGTAGGGTCTCAGATCACGCGTGGCAGACCAGTTTCAGTTCAACGGTCAGCGGATCTAGATCCGAAATTTCGAGTACAAGTAAATGTTTATGAAAATTTTCCTGATCCGAGGATGTATTTGGGTCAGATTCTGATGGTCTGGTTGCTTAATACTAATCCGCAAGCAACAAGTCTCAGATTACTATTTAAGATATTTATTTTGGAAAGAAACAAGTGTTTTCACACTCTCTCGCTCCGGACTCAAGCGAACAGCTGTGGGACACTAGCTGGATTTGATTTCCGAGATGGTTGTCAAGCCCAGCGAGGCGGTCCTAAGTCCTTAACTTCATATTATTCGGACTTTCGACGTGCGGTTTAGATCAGATATGGAGTTTCGGGATGCTCCCGAGAGCAGCCGGGTTATGAGATTGATCCTAGATTTTAGGGTAACCTAGCGTCAATGATTCTACAAGTTTTGGGTCTTGCAGATCGTATTTAAAACGATTCTAGGGGATTTCGTAGCTAATCTAGTTTTGCACTTAGTTACTTTGTCTCATTTCTAAAGGATTTAGTCCTATAAGATTTCTGTCTGAGGTGGTACTTAGTCCTTTATAGTTTGTATATAAAGTGATCCAAGTTATGCTACTTAGCTAGTTTAAGATAGTGTTTAAGGTGAAAGTACTTAGGAAGATTGAAAGATCAAGGTGGTGAAGGGTTGGATTTGTGAAGAAAATGGGTTTAGAAGCGATTTTAGACTGTGGGATTCAGTTCTGACAAGTTAATAAGGTGTTAGGAGCGGTCCATTGCCTAAGGACATCTTATTCAAGATTGGAAAAAATCCGAGCTATTACACATGGATTGACTTTATTTTTAAGCTCGTGGCCTACCATGGAATGGTGCATCTTACTGACAGGGCAGATCCAAAGTTCAAGTGGACCCACACCATAGAAAAGAATGGAATAGTGACACCCACTATTGAAACCTTCTTAGGGCCCGCCGCGATGTTTATTTGAGATCCAACCTGTTTATAAGTTAATACAGACATGGATGCGGTTGAAACTTGGTCTGACCTCTCATCCAAGTGGAACACACATAATGAGTGGGTTGGATATGTGAATCATATCTAGGCAGGCCTAATATATGATTATGAATGTTTTAAGGAAACCCTTCTCTACTACATTTAGGTGAGTTACTCGTTATCCTTACCAGAGTAAACTCTGTGGGGTCCACTGTTATTTATTTATTTTATCGACTCCATTCATCCATGTTAACAAATAATTTGAGGTCTAAAGAACGAAAAGGAAGCATATCCAAAGCTCAAGTGGACCACACCACAGGAAATAGTGTGATTGAACTTCCCATGACGTTAATCTGTATGCGCACCACCATGATGTGTGTAGAACATCAACACCATGCATTTGATGTGTCTCCTTTAAGTCCAAAAATCAGTCGTATACGAAACTCAGGTGGGCTATAGCATATAAAACTATGTGAAGACATCCCTAAAATATATAAAAGCATTTGGTAGGGCCCACATGAGTTTTGAATGTGTATGAAACTTTTGTGACCCCCGAAAGGGTTTCAACGCACATTGCATCCTACCCTGCTATATCTAATTAACAATGACACAGTGAATGTATTTGGTTTATCCACACTATCAATCCATTTTTCCAGATCATTTTAGTGGTTGAGCCCAAAATTAGAGCATATCCAAATCTCAAGTGGACCATACCATAGGAAACAGTGGGAATAATGATTTCCACCATTGAAATCTTCCTATGGCCTACTACAACGATTTTTATTTATCATCTAACCTGTTCAATAGATCACAAATACATGGATGAGGGGAAAACTAAAATATCAACTTGATCCACAACTTTAGTGGCTTCCCAAAATTTTTCAATGGTAGACGTTCAGTTTATACTTTTTCCTATGATGTGGTCCACTTCAGATTTTTATAGGCTTCATTTTTAAGCTTGTGTAATAAAATTATATGTTAAAATGGATGGATGGAGTGGATAAAATGAATAAATTATGGTGGGCCCCATAGGATTTACTCAATACGCTTGGGAACGGATTGACTACTCCCCCTTACACCAGCCAATGGCTGGTGGTCGGTGCTCTGTTGTCCCCACTATGATGTATGTGTCTCATCCATGCCGTCCATATATTTTTGCAGATAATGTTATAATATGAGACCAAAAATGAGATATATCCAAATCTCAAGTGGACCACATTACAGGAAATAGTGTTAAATGAGCGTCGACCATTAAAAACATTTTGGTAGCCATAAAAGTTTTGGATCAAGCTGACCAAATCAACAGATTGGATGTCAAATAAACAGTACAGTGGGCCTTAGGAGGATTTTAATGGAGGACATCCAATCACTATTGTTCTCATGTAGTGTGGGCCACCTGAGATTTATATCCCTTTAATTTTTTGTATGAAGCTCTAAAATGATCTTTAAAAATGGATGAACAGAATGGATGAAATGCATACATCATGGTAGGGCCCACAGAACACCGTCCATGTCTCGCCCAAAATTGGGCGCGCGCTTAAAACAGAGCCGCACCCAATCCCTCTGCCCTTTCTCTCTCCCTCTCACCCCTGCCCTCTGTCGTCTCTCTCTCTCTCTCTCTCTCTCTCTCTCTCTCTCTCTCTCTCTCTCTCTCTCTCTCTCTATCGCCGTCCCAGATGGACTGTGTGGATATAATACGTACATCACGGTGGGCCCCACAGAACTTGGCGATGTCACTTCTGTTACTTTGTAGCATTCGAAGGCGTCTTCATACACCCAATCTCTCTTTGCTTTTCTTCTCTTTCTTTTCTTTCATCAGTTCCGTTTCTCTCCTTCCTACGAAAATGAGAGAGTGCATTTCCATCCACATCGGTCAGGCCGGCAATGCCTGTTGGGAACTTTACTGCCTTGAGCACAACATTCAGGTCAGACATCTTCCTCAGATCCGATGCATTTCCTTTCAATATCTGCTTTTCCTTTCGATTTTTTGGAATTTTTCTTTAGATCTGCTTATTTTTCTATGTTTTTTTATTGATATCTGGCCAAATCTAGGGTTTTGTTTGAATAATGCTTTCACGTTTTCAATGATCCTGTGTGTGTTGTTGCAATTGATAGATCTAAGGGTTTTCACATCAGAAGTCATTAGATCTGTTCATTTTTGTTGTTTTCTTTGCCTGATTTGGATCGATCCACTAGCATTTATATCTGCTTATGCATTTCATCTGATTTTTATTAGATTTACAGATTTTCATACAGATCTGATGATTTTTTAAGCGATTTATCACTGTTTAGAGTTTTTTCAGTATTTTCTTTCATTTTTTTACCAGATCCGGTGACTTTATATGTGATCTAAGAATGCATGGAGATCTTTCTGCATTTTTGTTAACATCTGATGTCTTTGGTTCTTAAAATCTCGGATCTGATCTCAATTGTGGTTGCATCCATCCCTGCTATGTTGTGGTCCAGTTGAGTTTTGGACTAGCCTTTTTTTTATTTAAAAACTCAGGTCATAACGTAAGATTGTGCAACCGATGGATTCTTTTAAAGGACAGTTGGATTCAAGAAAACTAGATCCCTCTTATGAAGACACTTATGCTACTGGCAATCTTAGGAAGAACCTTTCCAAAGATCTTGACTATGATTTCATTTGTTTTTTTATTTCAAGTCATAGAGTGGATCTTTATAGATAGATTGACTTGCGGTGTGAGGAGATGCTTACAGGTACTCTCTGCAATTGCATAATGGTATGGTATTATCTATTATTTCCCAAGGAATATTGTCTGCTTGGGAGATGCTTACAAGAAATGAACTAATTTGCATGGAAGTAGGAAACTGACTTAGCTATTTATTCTAAATGATCTATGTATAGATGTGTACAGTGCACACATGTGAATATATAGTGCACACATGTGAATAAGGCACATGTGCTCAGTTCTCACATGGACAATCCATGTATTTGATGAACTATATACAAGCCGCTTGATTACTTTTACTAGTAGCATTATCAATAAGATCAGGTGTCAAATTTTTTATTTTAAGGATAGGTTTTTATTTATTCAAATGAGATCAGGCCTCCTGGCTCTAAAATTTTGGCATACTCTTTGGCATGGCTGGCAATCTTTGTATGGCTAGCCAATATCTATCTTCAATTGCATTTCAAAATACATCTAAATGCAGACATTAGTCGTCACCAACTCATATATTTATTGTCATGAAGTGATCTAGGTGTTACTTCCGGTAGTTGGTAAGATATTGTGAATTACTGAAGGAATGTACTTGGCTAATAAAGGCGGTGTTGCTTCACAATAAAACAGATGCAATTGCCAAAGTGCCACCTGTTGAGTTCAACATCAGATCATGAATCCTCCATTTACTTGTCCCTGTATCATCTTTTCTAGGAACTCCTTTCCTTCTAAATCTTTCTCTTACTCATTAGGGAGATAATGTCATTGTTGTCAGATATGTTGATCTAAAAACAACATCATTCAACTGCCTGAGAATATGGATGTGGAGATAAATAATATCATGGTTTGCCATGCAGGTACATTGATCTAAAACCATGCAGTACTTGACTTCCTGAGAATGGATATGGTACAATGATCTTTTTCCCATAGTTTTTCGTATCTTGGATTATATTTTTCCTCTTGTGTTGATAGATTCTTTTTATATTTGGCTATGTGGCTATCATTGCAGTTGGTTCTGCATGATATTAAGTTGAATTCAGCATCATGAGACTACATGTTAGATCTGCATCTTATTTTTGCTACATTGAGGATGGAAATTCTGCTCGAGATTGTTCCATTTTAGTGAAAGTGGTGAACTAAACTTGATAATGTAGACTGAGGAGATCTAGTCAATGTGGGACGATTAAATTTATATGATGATCTGAACCATTCTTTCGATCTAGGACAATTATGAATGGGTCATAAAACAAAATTACAGTGATTGTACAGTCCCAATCATTTGTTGGTATGTTACCCTTACCTGCAATTTCCTGTTTTTAACTTTATTATAGACAAGATCTTGTAAAACTCGGTTCCCTAATTTCTGGCTTCTACGAAATGACCGAAGTGAACTGAATGCGGACCAAATATATATTCATACTTTCGCTTTACAAATTCAAGGCAAGTTACATTACTGAAGTGAAAGTGAACTTGATATATCTGAATGAAAAATTTTGTGTACCTGGTTTGTTCCTGGAGTTTGGATGAATGGTTGGTGTTGGAAATGAATCGTTCCTCTTATTCAAATTCCACAGATTTCCAGCAATTGGAGTCTTATGGAATGGATCAGTTGTACCTTTGTTATGTGGTACGCTCTGAATCTTAAATCATTTATATTGTCTATGGTTTTTATGCTCTTTTCAGTTTCTTGATCATGTAACCTAAAACTATTTGAGAGTTGTTTGTGTTTAGGAGTGTAAGATCATATATCATGTAATGTCAGTGGTGGTCTCTTTATACTTTATATCACATATGCATTTGGTCTCAAAACCTAAGCCTATAACCTAAAACCTAAACCTATAACCTTAACCTAAACCTAAACCTAAAACCTAAATGTATTCTTAAATGTTATAAACCTAAACCTACACCTAATCCTAATCTCAACTCCTTAACTTAAACTTAAAACTTGAAAACCCAAACCTAAACCTGAACCTGATTTCCTAAACCTAAACCTTAACCTATTCTCAATTCTCTAAACTTAAACCTAAAACCTTAACCTATAACCTAAAATAAACTCCCTAAACCTTAACCTATAACCTAACCTAAACCTATAACATAAACCTAAACCTATCCTCAGATCCCAAAACCTATAATTATAACCTAAACCTTAACCAAAAACCTAAACCTATAACCTAAACTCAATTTCATAAACCTTAACCTACACCTTAACCTAAACCTATACTTATAACCTAAACCTATTCTCAAATCTAAACCTATAACTTAAACCTAAACCTTAACCTATAACCTAACCTAAACCTAAACCTATAACCTACACTTATAACCTAAACCTAAACCTAAACCTAAAATGTAACCTTAACCTAGACCTAAACCTAAAACGTAAATGTATTCTCAAATCCCTAAACCTAAACCTATAACTTAAATCTATAACCTACAACATTAACATAAACTTATAACCTAAACCTATATCCTACAACATTAACCTAAACCTAAACTTATAACCTTAACCTAAACCATTGTTAGATATATTTTGTTCCTTTCTTTTCCTTGGACTCCATATTTCCAAACATGACCTAAAAAGTGCAGATAGTTATGACGGCTAATTCCCATTTTCTTAAAGCTCTATAAATTTATCTTATCCTTTTTTTTAAAGGTAAATTCAGTTTTTCTTATTCCTTATATTGTTTCCTAGTTATATTTGTGTTGGTTTTAGAGTACAGGTAGTGATAGAAATTGTTGGTCAATTGTGGCTTGTAGACAAAGGGATGAGTAACCAACAATACAAATATGGGAGGCCTTCCCCTGGTAAAATGCACACTGTTGGAAAGTTTTCAATTTATCTTATTGGTTTACTGCATATGCATGGACATTTTTGTTCACTATTTGCTTCCCATTTCATATACTATGCAATATTGACTGCAAGTCATTAGATTTTCCTAGATTTGGGGGGTTCCCGCACAATGGCAGTTTGGTAATTTTGGAGTCCTTAGTTAGGGTTTGGGCTGAAAGTACGAGTGTTAGAGCTGACGCTTTCGGAGTCCGAACTCATTCTTTTGAAAAATAGAAAACTGGGAATATTAGTAAATATGGATTTTCTTACTAAGAAGAAAATGGAAGATAGATTGAAAAAACATGTAACGCCCTGAAATTCGAGGGTCGAGTAGCAACTCAACTCTTGAGTTCCAAAACATCACTTATCTAACATAGATAATGATGATTAAATGTTGTCTGTGTTAGTGCAATAAACATGAGTGAGATTATACCAAAACAGTAATTCATACTCTAGATCAATTGTATAAAGGCAAGCGGAAGACTGAAACTGTATATAATTGTATGTAAAAGAAACAAAACCATCTCAATCTCCAGAGTATAAACCCAACTGAGTCACAATATACATGTATCTGTTTTACGATCAAAATATCAAAAGTACAACTAGAGAAGTAAGCCCTGTAAGTCCCGTCGATCCAGGTAGTCTAGGCAAAGCTACCAGAATACTGCATATACGAGAACTCGTCCTGGTCCTCGTCGTAGTCCGGCTCAGACTCCTGAGTCGTCACCTCATCTGTACCTGAGAAAGAGTTTGGTTGGTGTGTACAACACCGTCCCGTAACATGAGAGTGAGTAGCTAACTCAGTGGAACAATAAAGTATAGGTTAACATGTTATCAATTCAGTCAAGTAGTAATGATAAAGCAGTACAATCGAACAATCCTAACTACTCTTATTATTGCAAGTATGAAATGCAGTCATGATGCATGCCCTCACCGACATACTCCCTCATGCGACACCATCTTACGTTCGCTGCATGCATTCATTCCTCAGTGCTCCACATCTTCCAGGCACATGCAGTACGATGATGAGCATGATTACCAAGTTGTTATTAGTCCATTTCAAACAGAAGGATTGGGAAACTAAGGTACCTCTCTTGTATCATTCCCAAACATGATCCATTCTAGGGTCGTCAAACCTAGATAATCTCATATGATAGTGTGGTTCTAGGGTGTTGCAAAGGCTGCCAGGGCTATTACACGCAATCGTTACACCACTCCCCCATCACCTTTTTAACAGTTCATCACTAAATTGATACAGGCCTAGTTCATACTCTATACACCGCGGCAAAACTCGTCACCTCACCGCAAATTCAGAGTATGCTCGAGGTCACTACAAAGGGCTCGTCACCAATCAGTGTAGGCCGACAGCTCGAATACAGTGTCCCATACTACCGTATTCGGCTCACGAGTCTGGTTACTCAATGGACACTACAGGGAGGCACGTGGCCCCAGCGTAGGCCGAGAGCTCGACCACGGTGTTCCATACCACCATGCCCGGCTCATGAGTCTTAGCAGATCGAGGTACCATGGTTAATAGGATTTCACTGGTAAGGTTGGTACCTCAAGTTCAAGCAGTAGGGTCCAAACATAGTGAACATACATTAGACATATCGGGTTACTTGACGAACCTGACTAGCTCGAGCACACAATCAACTGAACAACATGAAGTGCATAAGCACTTCGCGTGGCCTAACCACTGCCGCCAAAGAAAGTACGACTCGGGTTCATCAAATACATCCTACGTGGTGAAATGAATCTCAACTACGAACTTAAGTCTGGTACCGATTGTCTGGACTATAATCATAGTCCCAATCGCAATCAATCTTTATTCAGAGCATGTGGATTAAAGCATAATAAACAAAGTAATTCAAGCATGTTAACAAACATGTCATAAAGCATGTTACAAAGCACAATGTAAACAAGAAATACAAACACATATGTTTCATAGTAAAAGACTAAATTAAACAACCAATCATAGAGGAAATCATATACGTTTCTAAGGTAGTTGAGAATCTGTAACATCCCGGATTGTTGCCAACCTGAAATTAGACGTCCTTAGGCAATGGGTCGATCCTAACACCTTATTAACTTGTCAGAACTCAATCCCAAAGTCTAAAACCGCTTTTGAACCCATTTCCTTCACAAATCCCACCCTTTGCCACCTTGATCTTTCAATTTTTCTAAGTACTTTCACCCTAGACACTATCTTAAACTAGCTAAGTAGTATAACTTGGATCACTTTATATACAAACTACAAAGGACTAAGTACCAACTCAGACAAAAATTACTCAGGACTAAATCCCTTAGAAATTTGGTGAGAATTAACCGGTGTTAAACTAGAGTACCTGTGAAATTAGCACCAATCACTTTACATATGATCTGTAAGAGCCAAAACTTGTAGAATCATTGACGCTAGGTTACCCTAAAATCTAGGATCAATCTCATTACCCAGTTGCTCTCGGGAGCACATTGAAACTCTGTATCAGATCTGGACCGCACGTCGGAAGTCCAATTAACACGAAGTTAAGGAATTAGGATCGCCTTGCTAGGCTTGACAACCATCTCGGAAATTAAATCCAAACAGTGTCCCAGCGCTATTCGCTTGAGCTCGGAGCGGAGAGTGTGAGAACACTTGGTTTTCTTTATAAATAAATATCTCAAATAGTAATCTGAGACTTGTTACTTGCGGACATTTTGTAAGTAACCAGACTGTCAGAATCTGACCCAAATACACCCTCGGATCAGGAAAAATTTCACAAACATATCCATGTACTTGGAATCTCCAATCGAGATCCACTGACTGTTGAACTGAAACTGGTCCACCACGTGTGATCTGGGAATCCGACCGAAACGAAAACATAACTCCACCTAGATCCATAGTCAGTGAGCTTAAGTCTGACCTTTGGCTCAAGAATGCCCACCAAAAGTGCTCCGTTGAGCTGGAAAATAGTCACTTTGGTTATAACCTAAGTATACCTTGACCATAAGTCTATTTTAGTGTGTTTTTAGGTTATAGAAGGACCTTAGAACCCTCTCTCTCACAACCATACGAATTTGAGAGAAACCCTAGAGGGAAAAGAGAGAGAAAGAGTGAGAGAAGTGGGAGAAACTCCCTACTACTATTCCCTGCCGCTACACAAGCTACACCACCCCATTCTCGTCGCTTTCCTGGCGATACTGACTTCGTTTCTAGGTAAGAAACCCTAACCCTAATCTATTTTGGAGTTGTAAAGGTTGTAAGTTATGAAATAGCTAACCTATTTCATTCTATAGGTTACCAAACTGCCAAATACGGAAGCTTGGCAAACCTATCGTATTCGTTACGATTCTACGACTAAAGGTGAGGACTTTAGGTGTATAGGTTATGGTTTTCAACGCTTTCAATGTCAGATAATGATAGATTCATGATCTGCATGCAATTGCACATGTACAAAGTGTTGTCTGTTTTCCGTTTCAATTAAAGATGAAGAATATGGAATTTTACATACTCTAGGTATTTGTAGAAAGTACCGTATACGTATAAATTTTGGAAATGTGTTTGCCATGATTATTTGTTGTATGAATATATTATATATGGATAAAATACTTATTTGGTGAAAGGACTCACCCTAATACATGTTTTGCTAATATACACTATATGTTGAAATAGTGTATTCTAAAAAGTACCGTATACGTATAAATTTTGGAAATGTGTTTGCCATGATTATTTATTGTATGAACATATTATATATGCGTAAAATACTTGTTTGGTGAAAGGACTTGCCCTAATATATGTTTTACTAATATATACTATGTATGTTGAAATAGTGTATTCGAAGTATTTGTGAAAATGCTTGTGAGAGTGAGTGCTTGGATGATGGTGCATTAAGTAGGTGTTGAGATGAGATTCTCAACCACCTTAGAGATGTGTATGATTTCCTCCATGTCGTTTGTTTACTTTAACCACTTACTTATGAAATATATGTCTTTGTATTTTTGTTTATATAGTGCTTTATAACATGCTTTATAACATGCTTTATGATATGCTTATTAACATGCTTGAATTACTTTATTTATTATGCTTTACTCCACATGCTCGGAATAAGGATTGATTATGTTTGGGACTATGCTTATAGTCCAGGCAATCAGTAACGAAACTGAATTCGTGGTTGAGATTCAGTCGCCACGAGAGATGTGTTCGTCGAGCCCGAGTCGTACTTCGGTTGGCGATAGTGGCTGGCCACATGAAGTGCTTATGCACTTCATATCGTTCAACTCGTTGTGCGCTCGAGCTAGCCGAGTTCGTCAAGCAACCCGATCTGTCTTATGTATGTTCACTATGTTTGGACGCCTCTGCTTGAACCTAGGGTACTAAACTTACCAGTGAAATCCCTTTATCCATGGTACCTCGATCCGCTAAGACTCATGAGCCGGGCATGGTGGTATGGGACACCGTGGTCGAGCTGTCGGCCTACACTTGGACCACGTGCCTCTCCGTAGTGACCAGTGAGCAACCAGACTCATAAGCCGATTATGGTGGTATGGGACACTATATTCGTGCTATTGGCCTACATTGATAAGGTGATGGGGGAGTGGTGCAACGAATGCATGTAACAGCCCTGACAGCCCTTTGTAGTGACCTCAAGCATACTCTAAATTTGCGATGAGGCGACGAGTTTTACCGCAGTGTATAGAGTGTGAACTAGGCCTGTTTCAATTTAGTGATGAACCATTAAAGAGGTGATGGGGGAATGGTGTAACCATTGTGCGTAACAGCCCTGACAGCCTTTGCAGCGACCTAAAAACACACTATCGTATGAGATTAACTAGGACTGATGACCCTAGAATGGATCATGTTTGGGAATGATACAAGGGAGGTACCTTAGTTTCCTAATCCTGCTGTTTGAAAGGACTAATAACTACTTGGTAATCATGCTCATCATCGCGTTGCATGTGCCTGGTAGATGTGGACCACTAAGGGATGAACGCATGTCACGAACGTAAGATGGTGTTGCATGAGGGTGGTTTGGCAAGGGCATTCATCATATCATTTCATACTTGCATTAAATAAGAGTAGTTAGGATTGTTTGATTGTACTGCTTTATCATTACTGCTTGACTAAATTGATAACATGTTAACCTATGCTTTATTGTTCCACTGAGTTGATCACTCACTCCCACGTTACGGGACGGTGTTGTACACACCAACCAAATTTGTTTGAGTTTCAAGTGATGGCGATGCTTATGAAGCAGAGCCGGACTACTACTATGATGTTGAGGAGGAGTTCTCCTACATGTAACTCTCTGATAGGTCTATGAAGACCTGGTATTGTATTGACGAGGCTATGGTATTTGGAATAGAAGACATTACACTTCCACAACTTGGTATAATTTGAAATTATACTTGCAATTCATTAACTTGGTAACCTTATCACACACTGGAGACTCACCATAGTTTATATATTTTATTTATCTATCACAGTCTTCCGCCTGCTATCTCACTTGTCTCTGAATATATGCTGTTTTGGCTTAATCTCACTCATGTTCACTACACTAATACAGACAACATTCAATCATCATTCATTTTGTTGCATAAGTGATGCGTTGGAACTCGGGAGTTGAGTTTATGCTCGACCCCTGATTTTCAGGGCGTTACAAAATCCCATCTCAACACCCACCTAAAGCATGATTATGTAAGCACTTACTCTTACAAGCATTTTCACAAACACAGAATACACTATTTAACATACATAGTGTATATTAGCAAAAACATGTATTAGGGTGAACCATCTCGCCAAGTAAGTGTTATACACATATATAATATGTTCATACAGCAAATAATCATGGCAAACACATTTCCAAAATTTATACGTATACGGTACTTTCTACAAATACTAGGAATACAGTATATTTAACATAGTTAACGTATAATCGAAAAGCGAAACGGACAATACTTTATACATGTGCAATTACATACAGATCATGAATCTATCATTATCTGACATTGAAAACCATAACCTATACACCTAAAGTCCGTACCTTTTGTCGTAAAATTATAACGAATCTGATAGGTTTGCTAAGCTTTCATATTCGGCAGTTTGGTAACCTATAGAATGAAATAGGTTAGCTATTTCATAACCTACAACTATCAAAACCCGAAACATGTTAGGGTTACGGTTTCTTACCTAGAAATAAAGCTGGAAATTGTCGGGAAAGCGGTGAGAAGTGAGTGGTGAAGCTTGTGTAGTGGCAGGGAAAAAGGGTAGGAAGAATCCTCCCACAACTCTCTAACTTTCTCTCTCTTTTCTCTCTTCTCTCCTAGGTTTTTTCTCAAATTCGTATGGCTGAATGAGAGAGGGTTCTAAGGTCCTTATATAGCCTAAAATCACACCGAAATAGACCTAAGGTCAAGGTATACTTAGGTTATAACGAAAGTGAGCCTGTTCTAGCTCAACGGATCACTTCTGTCGGCCCCCCTTGAGGCAAATGTCGGACTTAAGCTCACCAATACTGGATGTAGGTACCATTAAGTTTTCGTTCCAGTAGGGTTTCCAAATCATAAATGGTGGACCAGTTTCAGTTCAACGGTCAGCGGATCCCAATCTGAAATTTCAAGTATACAGCCATGTATATGAAATTTTTCCTGATCTGTATTTGGGTCAGATTCTGATGGTCTGATTGCTCAATACTGATCCGCAAGCGTCGCATGTCAGATTTCATAAATCCTTATTTATTTTGAAATTATTTTCATGTTTCTCACACTCCTCGCTCTAGACTCAAGCGAATAGCCATGGGACACTATCTGGATTTAATCTCCGAGATAGTTGTCAAGCCCAGTGAGGCGGTCCTAAATCTATAACCTCATATCATTCGGACTTTCGATGTACGATCCAGATTTGATACGGAGTTTCAATGTGCTCCCGAGAGCAGTCAGGTAATGAGTTTGATCTTAAATTTTAGGGTAACCTAGCGTCAACGATTCTACAAGTTTTAGGTCTTGCAGATTGTATTTATAGTGATTCAACCGGATTTCATGACTAATCTAGTTTAGCACTTAGTTAACTTTGTCTAATTTTTAAAGGATTTGATCCTAAGCAATTTCTGCCTAAGGTAGTACTTGGGCCATTGTACGGGATTTTCCGAGTCGTTACAATCTACCCCCCTTAATGAAAAATTTCGTCTTCGAAATTAGTACCTTTTCGTACTCCTCGAGGAGCTGAGGGTAGTTCTTTCGGATCTCGGCTTCTGTCTCACAGGTAGCTTCCTCCTCTATATGATGCATCCATAGTACCTTCACGAGTGGAATCACTTTGCTATGTAGTACCTGCCCCTTCCTGTCAAGGATACGTGTAGGGCGTAGCACATATGTTGCATCCTCGATCAACTGTACCTACTCCCATCGAATAATGTGTGAAGGATCAGGAACGTACTTCTTCAGCATAGATACATGAAATACGTTATGTATAGCTGCAAGTGGTGTGGGCAAAGCGAGATGATATGCCACGACACCCACTCGATCAAGTATCTGAAACGGATCGATGAACCTCGGTATGAGCTTCCCCTTCTTCCCAAACCGAAGGACTCCCTTCATAGGGGAAACTCTGAGGAATACATGATCTCCGACCTCGAACTCAAGCGGTTGCCGCCTCGTATCGGCGTAACTCTTCTGCCTGCTCTACGCTGTTAAGAGTCAACGCCTGATAATGTCGATCTTCTCCGAGGTCGCCTGTACCAATTCCAGCCCAATCAAATTGCGCTCGCCAACTTTAGCCTAGCAATGCGGTGCTCTGCAAGGATGACCATACAAGGCCTCATATGGAGTCATGCCAATACTTTCCTGGAAACTGTTGTTGTACGCGAACTCTGCATAAGGAAGACAGTCATCCCAACTGTCCTTGAAGTCCAAGACATAGGCTCGCAACATATCCTCCAAAATCTGGTTCACCCGCTCTGTCTGCCCGTCGGTCTGAGGGTGAAAAGCAGTACTGAACTTTAATTTCACACCCATCACTTCCTGGATACGAGTCCAGAAGATAGACGTGAACCGCGCGCATCTATCCGACACGATCTCTAGGGGAACTCCATGCAGACGGACTATCTCTCTGATGTACAACCTGGCCAAGTCATCTGCAGAGTTTGTAACTCTGATAGGGAGAAAATGAGCCAATTTGGTCAACCGATCCACGATCACCCAGATGGAATCGTGTCCCTTCCTCGTCTTTGGCAGCCCCGATATGAAATCCATGGAAATGAAGTCCCACTTCCATTCAGCTATGGGCATGGGCTGAAGCAGTCCAGGAGGTCGGCAATGTTCTGCCTTGACCTGTTGGCACGTCAGACAATGAGAAACATACTCTGTTATGTGGGTCTTCATGTCGTCCCACCAATAAGACTGTCTCATGTCCTGGTACATCTTCGTGCTACCAGGGTGCATCACAAGCTTCGATTTGTGGGCAGTCTCGAGAAGCTCCTGTCTCAAGTCATGAATATCTGAAACGCATAGGCGGCCATGGTATCGTAGACCCCTATCTGTGCCAACTGTCCACTCGGAGTCCTTGGCGTCGCTAGCTTGCTCTTGAAGCTCAGACAACCGCTCATCGCCCTTCTGGGCCTCGATAATCCTATCATCAATAAGTGGCCACACCCGAACATGCGCGACACACTCAAATGGCTCATCCACGTTGAGTTTCTGCTCGAAGTCCCACATGAACTCTAGCATATCCCACTCTGCTATCATCAGCAAAGTCAGAAATGCAATAGTCTTCTTGCGGCTTAACTCATCCGCCACAAGGTTAGCCTTGCTAGGATAGTAGGAGACATCGAACTTGAAGTCCTTCAAGGTTTCAATCCATCTGCGCTGCCTCATATTCAAGTCTCATTGCGTGAATATATACTTAAGGCTCTTGTGGTCGTAGAAAAGCTTGAACTCCTCTCCGTAGAGGTAATGTCTCTAGAGCTTCAATGCAAAGATGATAACTGTTAACTCAAGGTCGTGTGTAGGGTAATTCTCCTCGTGCTTTCTTTATTGTCTTGAGGCATACGCAATCACCCTGTCCTTCTGCATAAGGACACAACCCAAACTAACACGAGACGCGTCAGTATATATAGTGTACTTAACCCCTTGCTCTAGCAATACTAGCACAGGGGCGGACGTCAGTCTATCCTTCATCTCCTTCAAAGCTGCTTCTACTTTCTCATTCCAGGCGAACTTCAAATCCTTACGCGTCAACTATGACAGCGGCCTGACAATCTTCGAGAAGTCTCGAATGAAGAGTCGATAATACCCTGTCAGGCCAAGAAAACTCCTAATCTCGATAATCGAGCCAGGCTACTTCCAATCCTGAACCGCGGCTACCTTAGCAAGGTCCACCGCTATCCCATCCTTGGACACCACATGTCCCAGGAGCTTAACTTCTTCTTGCCAGAAGTCACACTTCTTATACTGCGCAAACAACTGGTTCTTCCTCAAAGTATCAAACACCGCTCTTTGGTGCACCTTATGCTCTTCCTGACTCGTGGAATATATCAGGATGTCATCAATGAATACGATGATGAATCGGTATAAGAATGGCCGAAATACCCTATTCATCAAGTCCATGAACATGGTCGATGTGTTCGTAAGACCGAACGACATCACCAGGGACTCGTAATGCCCAAAATAGGTCCTAAAAGCTGTCTTCTGCACGTCTTCATCTCTGATGGGCAACTGGTGGTACCCTGACTGCAAGTCGATCTTCGAGAAATACTTTTCCCCCTTCAACTGATCAAATAGATCATCTATCCTGGGCAAAGGATACTTGTTCTTCACGGTAACCTGGTTCAACCTACGGTAATCAATACACAACCGTAGTGAGCCCCATCTTTCTTCTTCATAAATAGTACAGGTGCTCCCTAGGGAGACACACTAGGTCGTATAAAGCCCTTCTCTACTAGCCCGTCAATCTGTTTCCACAGTTCCTTCATCTCACACGGAGGCATACGATAAGTTGGCAGAGAGATGGGTGTTGCACCGGGTGTAAGATCAATGGTGAAGTCGATCTCGCGCCGAGGTGGCACCCAAGGAATCGGTTCAAACACGTCCGCAAAAGCCTGAACTACAGGCGTATCCTCAAGCATCAGAACATCAATAGCCTCTAATGAAGAAGCGTAACATCTCAACCGAGTAGCGTGACTGACCTGAACAGGAAAAGTAAAGGCCGTGCCATCAAGTCCATAGGCTGTCACCACCCTAGTCTCGCAGTCGATCTCTTCTCGCATCTCAGTGAGCCAATCCATACTGAAGATAACATCGTAATGGAATAGGGGGACGACAATCAGGTCAATTGGTATCACTCTGCCACCCAAGTCTATCTGGTAGCCCTTACACATACGAGTAACTTCAGATGAAGTCCTTGTAGCAGTGATAACCCTCACTCCTCTCGTAAGAGCAATAACTAAACCCAGTCGCTTGACTGCCATGCATGAAATCATAGAGGTAGTGGACCCAGTGTCCACCAATAAGAAGACGGGAGTACCTTGGATGTGTGCAGTGACCTCGAAGGCCATAGACGCTGAAGGTGCAGTCTCTGGTTCCTCTGCTGTAAGCGCATGAACATGCGCCTGCTGAGATCGGTTAGGCTGAGGTACCATGGGTTGTTGAGGCTGCCAAATGGGAGCGATAGGTCGTTCCTGACAGATCGAACGACCTGAACTATCTGAAATAGGATGAACGTGGGTAAGCATAAGTTGTCCCCATGTCCAATCCTGTATAGGAAGTCCACCATCAATCAAGTACACTTCGTGCGGTTACCCCACCGTGGATACACATTATATGTGAAAATGTGGTGAAGCAAATGGAAGTCATCTGTCAACTTCGATGACGAAAGACAATTTTCTTGCGTCCAAGAAACCCGTCGACCACAAAGGTATCGCGTACGACGATCCCTTTCTCGCATACTCTTGAAGAAGTTGTCATTAGGAAGCACTTCACTACGTGGGATGTTCATGATCTGAGCTATCTCAACCACAGTAATTGTGCGCACTATGCCCTCACAAAGACAGTGAACTGAAGAGGCTCTAACGATGGGTCTATGATATGGGCATAAAAGGCATGAACTGTGTTCTCACATGCAGGAGACTCACCTTCAAATACAGGACCCCATTCAATGTCCACCAAGTGGTCCATCATCGGGTGTAGCCCAAACATCCTCTCATCCACGTGAACTTCAAACACAATCTTACAGTCAGCAAAACGACCGTATTCAAAGCCTATCGGAAAAGCATTTATGATCAGAAGTTGGGGATCTAGGTCTCGCTTCGACCTATGCTCCTGAACTGTGGTAGGGCTGGCTTCAATGTCCACTCCTCTCCTCGAACGGGTTGGACGGCTAGGCCCAGCTTCATCTGCGACAGCCTTTCTTTTCCCCATAAGAGAAAGGACGGCGGTGATGGCGAAAATGACCGAAACAATGGTGAAGAAAGCCATGGAAAGTGAAGATAAGAGAGAGAAAGGGCTGCTCTCTTTGCTTCTCCACGAACTTGGGTCTCAACAGTGGTTGTAGAGGCCCAAACGATCAGGGTTTAAGAAGAAAAATGAAGAGATGAAGTGGGGTAGGGGCTGTGCACGAATTTGAGATGAAATGGAGAGTGTATGGGCTGAAGTGAGAGAGATATGGAGAGGACAGGGTTGCTGTGAACAAAGGAGAGGGATGGGTTGTGACCGAAAATAAGAGTTTTGACGATTGAGAGGGAGAGTAGAGAGAGGAGGTAGCAAGTTGGAGGGCTTGGAAGGGTATAAATGAGGAAAGGGGGGTAAAGGAAATAGAAATAGGGGCCCCCACGTGATTTCACGGGCCTCACACGTGTCCTGGGGTCAGGCCAACCCTGACCAGACTCGGCCTAACCAGACCCGATAGACCGGACCGCGGTCGACCGTGTCCGATGGGCCGGGAACGGTACCTCCGTGGTAGGGCGGTGTTCACCACCCTCTAAAGGTGCCAAAGACACCCTGGGTCTATCCTAGGTCCCTCTGGATTAGCGCGAGGAGGCCCACGACTCCGTTCATCCTAAATTCGGGTAGTTTCGAGAAGTCTCTAATCTAAACTGACATTTACTGAGTTTTAACAG
The DNA here is from genome assembly GCA_030180095.1 of Magnolia changhungtana. Taxonomy (NCBI): domain Eukaryota; kingdom Viridiplantae; phylum Streptophyta; class Magnoliopsida; order Magnoliales; family Magnoliaceae; genus Magnolia; species Magnolia changhungtana. The sequence goes on along the minus strand of JASAUF010000524.1, from coordinate 2,059,057 downwards.
CTGGGGTTGGGTGGATTGTGATCTAGACCCGTCAATAGATAGCCTAGAAGTGTTTTGGGATTGACTTGTACGACTAGGGTTGGGTACAGACTCGATTTCGACATTCGTTTTAGTGAACTTAGCCGTTGGACGAAACTGGGATGCCTAAGACTGTTACTAAATCGTTCTCGCACCCTCCTATGTCAAAAGGCGTCAGCGTACGTCGTGGGAATATAACTCAGGCCTGGTTTAATCAAAATCATGCTCTGATACCAACTTGTAACACCCTGAAATTCGAGGGTCGAGTAGCAACTCAACTCTCGAGTTCCAAAACATCACTTATGCAACATAGATAATGATGATTAAATGTTCTCTGTGTTAGTGCAATAAACATGAGTGAGATTATACCAAAACAGTAATTCATACTCTAGATCAATTGTATAAAGGCAAGCAGAAGACTGAAACTATATATAATTGTATGTAAAAGAAACAAAACCATCTCAATCTCCAGATTATGAACCAAACTGAGTCACCATAAACATGTATCTATTTTACGATCAAAATGTCAAAAGTACAACTAGAGAAGTAAGCCCTGTAAGTCCCGTCGATCCAGGCAGTCTAGGTAAAGCCATCAGAATACTGCATATACAAGAACTCATCCTGGTCCTCGTCGTAGTCCGGCTCAGCCTCCTGAGTCGTCACCTCATCTGTACCTGAGACAGAGTTTGGTTGGTGTGTACAACACCGTCCCATAACGTGAGAGTGAGTAGCTAACTCGGTGGAACAATAAAGCATAAGTTAACATGTTATCAATTCAGTCAAGCAGTAATGATAAAGCAGTACAATCGAACAATCCTAACTACTCTTATTATTGCAAGTATGAAATGCAGTCATGATGTATGCCCTCACCGACATACTCCCTCATGCGACACCATCTTACGTTCGCGGTATGCGTTCATTCCTCAGTGCTCCACATCTTCGAGGCACATGCAATGCGATTATGAGCATGATTACCGAGTTATTATTAGTCCATTTCAAACAGCAAGATTGGGAAACTAAGGTACCTCCCTTGTATCATTCCCAAACATGATCCATTCTAGGGTTGTCAAACCTAGATAATCTCATATGATAGTATGGTTCTATGGCGCTGCAAAGGCTGTCAGGACTGTTACACGCAATCGTTACACCACTCCCCCATCACCTTTTTAACGGTTCATCACTAAATTGATACAGGCCTAGTTCATACTCTATACACTGCGGCAAAACCCGTTGCCTCACCGCAAATTCAGAGGATGCTCGAGGTCACTATAAAGGGCTCGTCACCAATCAGTGTAGGCCAACAGCTCGAATACAGTGTCCCATACCACCGTATTTGGCTCACGAGTCTGGTTGCTCAATGGACACTACGGGGAGGCACGTGGCCCCGGCGTAGGCTGAGAGTTCGACCACGGTGTCCCATACCACCATGCCCGGCTCATGAGTCTTAGCGAATCGAGGTACCATGGTTAACAGGATTTCACTGGTAAGGTTGGTACCTCAGGTTCAAGCAGTAGGGTCCAAACATGGTGAACATACATTAGACATATCGGGTTACTTGACGAGCCTGACTAGCTCGAGCGCACAATCAACTGAATGACATGAAGTGCATAAGCACTTCGCGTGGCCTAACCACTGTCGCCAACGGAAGTACGACTCGGGTTCGTCAAACACATCCTATGTGGCGAAATGAATCTCAACCACGAACTCAAGTCTGGTACCGATTGTCTGGACTATAATCATAGTCCCAATCGCAATCAATCCTTATTTAGAGTATATGGAGAAAAGCATAATAAACAAAGTAATTCAAGCATGTTAACAAACATGTCATAAAGCATGTTACAAAGCACAATGTAAACAAGAAATACAAACACATGTTTCATAGTAAGCGATTAAATTAAACAACCAATCATAGAGGAAATCGTATACGTTTCTATGGTAGTTGAGAGTCCCATCTCAACACCCACCTAAAGCATGATTATCTAAGCACTTACTCTTACAAGCATTTTCACAAACACTTAGAATACACTATTTAACATACATAGTGTATATTAGCAAAAACATGTATTAGGGCGAACCCTCTCGCCAAGTAAGTGTTATACACATATATAATGTGTTCATACAGTAAATAATCATGGCAAACACATTTCTAAAATTTATACATATACGGTACTTTCTACAAATACTAGGAATACAGTATATTCAACATAGTTAACGTATAACTGAAAAGAGAAACGGACAGTACTTTGTACATTTTATAGATCATGAATCTATCATTATCTAACATTGAAAGCATTGAAAACCATAACCTATACACCTAAAGTCTGCACCTTTCGTCATAGAATCGTAACGAATCCGATAGGTTTGCTAAGCTCTCGTATTCGGTAGTTTTGTAACCTATAGAATGAAATAGGTTAGCTATTTTATAACCTACAACTATCAAAACCCTAAAACAGGTTAGGGTTAAGGTTTCTTACCTAGAAACGAAGCTGGAAATCGCTGGGAAAGTGGTGAGAAGTAAGTGGTGAAGTTTGTGTAGTGGCAGGGAAAAGGGGTAGGAAGAATCTTCCCACAACTCTCTAACTTTCTCTCTCTTTTATCTCATCTCTCCTAGGGTTTTTCTCAAATTCGTATGACCGAATAAGAGAGGGTTCTAAGGTCCTTATATAGCCTAAAATCACACCGAAATAGACCCAAGGTCAAGGTATACTTAGGTTATAACCAAAGTGAGCCTGTTCCCGCTCAACGGAGCACTTCTGACGGCCCCCTTGAGCCAAAGGTCGGACTTAAGCTCACCAATACTGGATCTAGGTACCATTAAGTTTTTGTTCCTGTAGGGTTTCCAGATCACAAGTGGCGGACCAGTTTCAGTTCAACGGTCAGCGGATCCCGTTCTGAAATTTCAAGTATACAGCGATGTATATGAAATTTTTCCTGATCCGAGGGTGTATTTGGGTCAGATTCCACCGGTCTGATTGCTCAATACTGATCCGCAAGCTTCACATGCTAGATTTCATAAATCCTTATTTATTTTGGAATTATTTTCATGTTTCTCACACTCCTCGCTCCGGACTCAAGGAATAGCCATGGGACACTGTCTGGATTTGATCTCCGAGATGGTTGTCAAGCCCAGCGAGGTGGTCCTAAATCTATAACCTTGTATCATTCAGACTTTCGATGTGCGGTCCAGATCTGATACAGAGTTTCAATGTGCTCCCGAGAGTAGTCAGGTAATGAGTTTGATCCTAGATTTTAGGGTAACCTAGCGTCAACGATTCTACAAGTTTTAGGTCTTGCATATCGTATTTAAAGTGGTTCAAGCAGATTTCATGGCTAATCTAGTTCAACACTTAGTTAACTTTGTCTAATTTTTAAAGGATTTGATCCTAAGCGATTTTTGCCTGAGGTAGTACTCGGGCCATTGTACGGGATTTTTCGAGTCGTTACAAAACATAAAAGAGTTTTTTTTTCGTCTTCTTCTTTTTTGCTTCAAGAGAGAGACGGAGAGGTGAGAGTGGGGAAATCGAGGGAGATAGTGGAGGCATGAAGTGGCCACATGAGATTTGAAAATAGCGAGTGTAGTTTGGTTTGAAAATAACGTTTCGCATACGTGACGTGCATTTCTTTTAAGATAGTAATTTAATTTTACTGAAGACAATTGAATTACATAGGTAAATATTTAATGCAAGGAACTTCTCTGAAAATGTTATTCTGATAACTAACCTGATGAAAGTAATTTATGATTCAGTTCCTGGACCAATCTCTCTATCATATTCAAAGAAATCTACATTTTTCTTTATATTTTTTACATGCTTCCCTGTCCCATTTTTGTTTGACTTGAAAGTAAAGGTGATGCATCTTCTTATTTATTCAATCATGGAATGCAGGATGTTGCCGTTAAGGTTCTTACAGATCAGGACTTTTATGAGGATCAACCGAAGGACTTCTAAGGGAGGTACGCATTTGAAACATTGCTAATAATGTTCTTTGAAACTGTACCCATTTATGTATCCGGATGTGCGTCGGGGCTATCCGGATGTTGAGCGGGGATCCCCTGGAAGGTGGGAACCGCTGTTATGACCATTGGAGGGGCCTGGCCATTTGGACAGGTCGTCTTTATATATTTGCTCAAAATTAATGGAGCAGACCCGGATGTGCGTCGGAGCTATCCGGATGAGCGGGGGTCCGTGGAAGGTAGGAACCGCTGTTATGACCATGATGAAGCTGTCAATTCCCTATGGACAACATTGGAGGGGCTTGGCCATTTGGATAGGTCGTGTTTATGTATTTGCTCAAATTCAAAGGAGCAGAACCAGATGTGCGTCGAAGATATCCGGATGTTGAGCGGGGATCCTTGGAAGGTGGGAAACGCTGTTATGACCATGATGAAGCTGTCCATTTCCTATGAACAACATTGGAAGGGCTTGGCCAATTGGAGCAGGCTGTGTTTATATTTTTATTTGCAGGGACCACACCCTTAACCTATAACCTAAACCTATTCCGAAATCCCAAAACCTATAACTACAACCTAGACCTTAACCTAAACCTATAACCTATAACTTAAACTCAATTCCCTAAACTTTAACCTACAACCTAACATAAACCTATACTTATAACCTAAACCTATTCTCAAACCTAAAACCTATAACCTAAACCATAAGCTAAACCTTAACCTAAACCTATAACCTATAACCCGAACCTATAACCTAAACTCAATTCCCTAAACCTTAACCTATAACCTAACCTAAACCTATACTTATAACCAAAACCTATTCTCAAATCCCAAAACCTATAACCTAAACTTAAACCTTAACCTAAACCTAAACCTATAACCTAAACCTACACCTAATCCTAATCACAACTCCCTAACCTAAACCTAAACCTAAAATTGAAAACCTAAACCTAAACCCGATCCCGAACCCGAACCCGATTTCTAAACCTAAACCTTAACCTATTCTCAATTCCCTAAACTAATACCTTATAATATAAACCTAAACCTAAACCTAAACCTAAAATCCCTAATGTATTCTCAAATCCCTAAACCAAAACCTACACCTAATCCTAATCTCAACTCTCTAACCTAAACCTAAACCTAAACTTGAAAACCCAAACCTAAACTCGATCCCGAACCCGAACCCGATTTCCTAAACCTAAACCTTAACCTATTCTTAATTTTCTAAACCTATAGCTTATAACCAAAACCTAAACCTATAACCTAAACCTAAACCTAAAACCTAAATGTATTCTCAAATCCTTAAACGTAAACCTACAGCTAATCCTAATCTCAACTCCTTAACCTAAACCTAAACCTAAACTTGAAAACCCAAACCTAAACCCGATCCTGAACCCGAACCCGATTTCCTAAACCTAAACCTTAACCTATTCTCAATTCCCTAAACCTATAACATATAACCTAAACCTAAACCTTAACCTATAACCTATAACCTAAACCTAAACATAAAACCTAAATGTTTTCTCAAATCCCGAAACCTAAACCTACACCGAACCTAAACCTACACCAAAACCTAAACCCGATCCCGAACCCGAACCCGATTTCCTAAACCTAAACCTTAACCTATTCTCAATTCCCTAAACCTATAGCTTATAACCTAAACCTAAACCTAAACCTTAACCTATACCTATACCTAAATCTAAACTTATAACCTATAACCTAAACCTAAAACCTAAATGTATTCTCAAATCCCTAAACCTAAACCTACACCTAATCCTAATCTCAACTCCCTAACCTAAACCTAAACCTAAACTTGAAAACCCAAAACTAAACCCGATCCCTAACCCGAACCCAATTTCCTAAACCTAAACCTTAACCTATTCTCAATTCCCTAAACCTATAGCTTATAACCTAAACCTAAACCTTAACCTATAACCTAAACCTAAACCTAAAACCTAAATGTATTCTCAAATCGATAAACCTAATCCTACACCAAATCCTAATCTCAACTCCCTAACCTAAACCTAAACCTAAACTTGAAAACCCAAACCTAAACCGATCCCGAACCCTAACCCAAACCCAATTTCCTAAACCTAAACCATAGCCTATTGTCAATTCCCTAAACCTATAGCTTATAACCTAAACCTAAACCTTAACCTAAACCTAAACCTAAACCCATAACCTTAACCTAAACCAAAACCTATGACCTATAACCTATAACCTAAACTTATAACCTACAACCTAACCTTAACCTAAACCTATAACCTAAACTTTAACCTAAAACCTAAAACCTAAACTTCAGCCTAAAACCCAAATGTATTATCAAATCCCTAAACCGAAACCTACACCTAATCCTAATCTCAACACGCTAACCTAAACCTAAACCTAAAATTGAAAACCAAACCTAAACCCAATCCCGAACCTGAACCCGATTTCCTAAACCTAAACCTTAACCTATTCTCAATTCCATAAAGCTATAGCTTATAACCTAAACATAAACCTTAACCTAAACCTAAAACCTAAATGTATTCTCAAATCCCTAAACCAAAACCTACACCTAATCCTAATCTCAACTCCCTAACCTAAACTTGAAAACCCAAACCTAAACCCGATGCCGAACCCGAACCCGATTTTCTAAACCTAAACCTTAACCTATTCACAACTCCCTAAACCTATAGCTTATAACCTAAACCTAAACCTAAACCTAAACCTAAACCTATAACCTATAACCTATAACCTAAACCTAAACCTAAAACCTAAATGTATTCTCAAATCCCTAAACCTAAACCTACACCTAATCCAAATCTTAACTCCTTGACCTAAACCTAAACCTACAAATAGTCCTAATCTCAACTCCTTAACCTAAACCTAAACCTACACCTAATCCTAATATCAACACCTTAACCTAAACCTAAACCTACACTTGAAAAACCAAACCTAAACCCGATCCCGAACCCGAACCCGATTTCTTAAACCTAAACCTTAACCTATTCTCACTTTCTAAACCTATAGCTTATAACCTAAACCTAAACCCTAACCTATAACCTATAACCTAAACCTAAACCTATAACCTAAATGTATTCTCAACTCCCGAAATCTAAACCTACACCTAAACCTAAACTTGAAAACCCAAACCTAAACCTGATCGCGAACCCGAACCCGATTTCCTAAACCTAAACCTTAACTATTCTCAATTCCCTAAACCTATAGCTTATAACCTAAACCTAAACCTAAACCTTAACCTATACCTATACGTAAACCTAAACCTATAACCTATAACCTAAACCTAAAACCTAAATGTATTCTCAAATCCCTAAACCTAAACCTACACTAATCCTAATCTCAACTCCCTAACCTAAACCTAAACCTAAACTTGAAAACCCAAACCTAAACCCGATGCCGAACCCGAACCCGATTTTTCTAAACCTAAACCTTAACCTATTCACAACTCCCTAAACCTATAGCTTATAACCTAAACCTAAACCTAAACCTAAACCTAAACCTATAACCTATAACCTATAACCTAAACCTAAACCTAAAACCTAAATGTATTCTCAAATCCCTAAACCTAAACCTACACCTAATCCAAATCTTAACTCCTTGACCTAAACCTAAACCTACAGCTAGTCCTAATCTCAACTCCTTAACCTAAACCTAAACCTACACCTAATCCTAATATCAACACCTTAACCTAAACCTAAACCTACACTTGAAAAACCAAACCTAAACCCGATCCCGAACCCGAACCCGATTTCTTAAACCTAAACCTTAACCTATTCTCAATTTCCTAAACCTATAGCTTATAACCTAAACCTAAACCCTAACCTATAACCTATAACCTAAACCTAAACCTATAACCTAAATGTATTCTCAACTCCCGAAATCTAAACCTACACCTAAACCTAAACTTGAAAACCCAAACCTAAACCTGGTCGCGAACCCGAACCTGATTTCCTAAACCTAAACCTTAACCTATTCTCAATTCCCTAAACCTATAGCTTATAACCTAAACCTAAACCTAAACCTTAACCTATACCTATACGTAAACCTAAACCTATAACCTATAACCTAAACCTAAAACCTAAATGTATTCTCAAATCCCTAAACCTAAACCTACAGCTAATCCTAATCTCAACTCCCTAACCTAAACCTAAACCTAAACTTGAAAACCCAAACCTAAACCCGATCCCGAACCCGAACCCGATTTCCTAAACCTAAACCTTAACCTATTCTCAATTCCCTAAACCTAAAGCTTATAACCTAAACCTAAACCTAAACCTAAACCTAAATGTATTCTCAAATCCCAAAATCTAAACCTACACCTAATCCTAATCTCAACTCCCTAACCTAAGCCTAAACCTAAACCTGAAAACCCAAACCTAAACCAGATCCCGAACCCGAACCCGATTTCCTAAACCTAAACCTTAGCCTATTCTCAATTCCCCAAACCTATTGCCTATAACCTAAACTTAAAGCTTAACTTAAACCTAAACCTAAACCTATATAACCTTAACCTAAACCAAAACCTATGACCTAAAACCTTAACCTATAACCTATAACCTAAACTTATAACCTATAACCTAACCTTAACCTAAACCTATAACCTAAACCTATAACCTAAACCTTAACCTAAAACCTAAAACCAAAACCTAAACCTACACCTAATCCTAATCTCAACTCCCTAACCTAAACCTAAACATAAACTTGAAAACCCAAACCTTAACCCGATCCCGAACCCGAACCCGATTTCCTAAACCTAAACCTTAACCTATTATCAATTCCCTAAACCTATAGCTTATAACCTAAACCTAAACCTTAACCCATACCTATACCTAAACCTAAACCTATAACCTATAACCTATAACCTAACCTAAAACCTAAATGTATTCTCAAATCCTTAAACCTAAACCTACACCTAATCCTAATCTCAACTCCCTAACCTAAACCTAAACCTAAACTTGAAAACCCAAACCTAAACCCGATCTTGAACCCGAACCCGATTTCATAAACCTATACCTTGACCTATTTTAAATTCCCTAAACTTATAGCTTATAACCTAAACCTAAACCTAAACATAAACTTATAACCTAAACCTAAACCTAAAACCTAAATGTATTCTTAAATCCCTAAACCTAAACCTAGACCTAATCCTAATCTCAACTCCCTAACTTAAACCGAAACCTAAACTTGAAAACCCAAAAACCTAAATCCGATCCCGAACCCGAACCCGATTTCCTAAACCTAAACCTTAACCTATTCTCAATTCCTTAAACCTATAGCTTATAACCTAAACGTAAACCTAAACCTAAACCTATAACCTTAACCTAAACCAAAACCTATAACTTATAACCTAAACCTAAAACTAACCTTAACCTATAACCTATAACCTAAACCTAAACCTAAAACCTAAATATATTCTCAAATCCCTAAACCTAAACCTACACCTAATCCTAATCTCAACTCCCTAACCTAAACCTAAACCTAAACTTGAAAACCCAAACCTAAACCCGATCCCGAACTCAACCCGATTTCCTAAACCTAAACCTTAACCTATTCTCAATTCCCTAAACCTTAACCTATAACCTAACCTAAACCTAAACCCAAAACCTCACACTTATAACCTAAACCTATAACCTAAACCTAAGCCTAGAACCTAAACATAAACCTAAAACCGAAATGTATTCTTAAATCCTTAAACCTAAACCTACACCTAATCTTAATCTCAACTCCCTAACCTAAACTTAAACCTAAACTTGAAAACCCAAACCTAAACCCGAACCTGATTTCCTAAACCTAAACCTTAACTTGAATTGAAACACTTTTTTGCATTATTTGATTGCATTAGTTTTATTTTAAAAAAGTGCCCACTTTTTTGGAAGAAGTTTCTTCAATTCTTCATAATTCTGAATTATAATGTTTTGTTGGTTGAATATTTTTTTATTAGATGAAAGACGCAAAAATAAAATTGTTGTTAACTTTTTTCCTTTTTTATGTTGTTAAACTTATATGTATTTATGCGTGGATGAATGTAATGTGGATAAGATTGTTTGTGTTTGGATGGACATAGTTTATGTTTGGATGGATGTAGTTTATGTTTGGATGGATTTACGTAGTTTGGGGTTTAGATGGATGTGACTGTGAATATGATGAAATATATTATAACAGGTGTATATCAGGAAGAATACGATGAAATATATTGTAGCAGGTGTTTATTGATTGTCTCAAATTTGAAACATAAGAGACGGTTGAAAGCCGTCCTTTGAAGGCTCTTAAGAGACGGTTCATAGCAGTCCTTTTTAAGGATGGTCCATGACCGTCTTTTTAAAGGACGGTTCATGACTATCCTTTAAAGGCTTATAAGAGATGGTCCATAGCAGTCCTTTTTAAGGACGGTCCATGGCCGTCTTTTGAAGGCTCATAAGAGACGGTCCATGATAGTCCTATTTAAGGATGGTCCATGACCGTCCCTTTAAAGGACGGTCCATGGTCGTCCTTTGAAGGCTCATAAGAGACGGGCTATGACCGTCCTTTTTTTGTCAATAAGAATGACGGTTTTCAGCCATCCTTTAAGTAATACGACACGTCAAAATTTGACGGCCCATGCGACGGTCCATGACCGTCCTTTTTGGTCATTTGAGACGGTTTTGGATAGTCCTTTTTTCACTATTTTGGCATAGTGTTTCCTCTAATTTGGTTGTGAGGATTTGGACTTTAGATTTCTTGACAATTATTGTTCCCTCGTGTGTCATTTCTAAAATATCTCAGGCTTGCTTTGCAGTATCACATGATATAATTCTTTTGAATTCATCTAGTGATAGTGCGCACGTAATTGCATTTAGAGCCTTTACATTGGCACTACTCTCACTTTTCTGAAGAGCAGACCAAGAAAAATATGGTGAGACTTTTATCATTTTAAATCCATCACTGTCAGTCACTTTGGTGGTAGGAGGGGTCCAATAGGTCACTATGGCTTGCCACACATTCTCATCCATGGATTTTAAGAAAATCCTCATTCTGACATTCCAATAGGCATAATTGGAGCCATCAAATGGTGGAGGCTTAGTGACTGAAAGGCTATCAAAATTTAACATCTTAAAAAAGCTCAGATCGATTAGCTCAGGAAATTAATCCAAAAATTAAAGCGAGCTATTAGGCTCTGATACCACTTGAAAGGCGGAGCTAAAGTCCTAGAAGGGGGGGGGGGGGTGTGAATAGAATTATGCTAAATTAAAAACTTAAATGCGTAATTAAACAAATATAAATAAAGATAGCACTTAAAATAATCTCAAAATACAGAAATGTAAAGTAACCTCAAATGTACAAGTATTGAGAGGTTGATACAGATGTTGTTCTAAGGACAACCTTACACCAAAAACCAATGGTTTATGGTAGAACAACCTGATTCCTAGAAAGGTCTGTGTATCAAAATCTCAAACTAAGATAGAGGAATAAATAAATAAATAAATAAATAAATAGCAAAGAATTAAACTAAGTTATTACAACATTCCCCCACTTGCATAAAAAGATTATAACCATTCTTCCACAAATGCAAAAAAGGAAAATACAACATCCGCATAATGTCACAATCAATCAATTAATCACTACAAGACCAGAAATTATAGTGGTTCACTTGTGTGTACACTAACTGTTTAGAAAAATAGCCACACAACTACTCCACTCCTAATATCCTCACGCAGTGGATATTAGCGTTCACTATGCAATAGGTTTTTCAAGGTTCACCTAAAACCTTCACAATTATGTCTTTCAAGTAGGCTTACACAATTTAAAAAACCTCATACTCTGATTTTTCTGGATCACCTCAGACAAACCAAAAGAAAGAGATTTTTCTGGCACAATCTCAAAGAAACTAACAGAAAGATATTTACAAAACTGTAAAATACTTATCTAGATATTCTCCTTTGATGAAGCCCGGAAGAACCGACTCAAAGTAGACGTTCAACGTAGATGTTCAATTCCACACTCACTTATGAAAATGTTCTAAGTTCTAAATGATTTTTAGATTAAATCACCTTGGGCTTGCTTGATTTGATTTTGATTCCAAGAAATGGGAAAATAAAAATCCCATCTTCAAAATAAGATTGGAATATAGAATACAACATCAAATATAAAAAAGATAAGAGAATATTAAATGAGCACTAAATAGCTTAAGAATATCACTAACTTATCTCTCAGAGTGGTGCCTTGATTTTGCTTGAATTGAATGAAAAACTCTAAAAATTGTACTCTATTTATAAGTGCAGAAACTGTTCACTCGAATGGCCCTAGGGTCAGTTCGACTGGTCGAAGGAGCAACAAACTTTTGAAAATTCGGGAGTGATAAGATAAAACTGTTCCATGACCGGTCGAGTGGCATCCACGACCGGTTGAACCATGCTCTCGACTGGTCGGGTGGGGCCCATTTTAATTGCTAGACTTTGAGTCGAGGCTGCTCGACTGGTCGAGCAGTCTCCAGGACTGGTCAAGGGTCCAACAAAAAATCCTGAAAATAAGTAACAAATCTTGGACTAGTCAAGGAATTTCTTGGACTGGTAAAGATAGTACTAAGACTAGTCGAACATAGGCTATGACTAGTCGAGAGATAACCTATACACTTATAAAATGACCCAATTAAATTATGTAATCAGTATGACTTAGCCTATGGTCAATCTAGGGTCATTCATACCTTATAAGCGATGTTTGAACATTGAAACATCTTTTGCTTCGGTTGATAATTAATCTTGACATACATGAAGCTTGACATCTTGAAGTATGTTGAGCTTGAACTTGTAGCACTTTGAAGCTTGAATTTGAAACGCTTTAAAGCTTGAACTTAAGATACTTGTATTTCATCTTGAGCTTTAAGTACCAAAGTAAAGAACTTTGTCTTGACATGGATGAAGCTTTGAAACCTTTAACTATTGAAGCTTGAAAGATTGAACTAACACTTGAGTTTGAACTTGAACTTGTATATCTCTTGATCATGCATTTGAAGTTCTTGAGGTAAAGACCTTTGTTCTTATATATGAGATGCATGATCTTAAATATGTAGATGAGCTACACAAGACACAGATTCTAAGACGTTTTGGCACTACAAAATTTAACAATCATAGGAGCTAGAAAACATACCACTTACAAATCCCACACATGTTTAACTCATTAACATAGACGAAATCAGAATATCATCATCCATACTGCATAAGTGATGTTCTGAATCTCGGGAGTAGAGCTTTGCTCGACCCTCGAAATTCAGGGTGTTACAAGTTGGTATCAGAGCATGATTTGGATTAAACTAGACCTGATGTTATGGGTAACATGACGCACTCTTATGCACTCTGATTTAAGAAGGGGGAAATGAAATTTAGAGATGATATTAGGATCCCAAAGTTTCGTCGACAAGCGAGATCAAACACGGTAATTTAGTCCACAACGTATGACTGAAGGACTTAGATCACATTTAGTGACTTAAGTCGTCTCTATGCCGTCAATCGACGGGTTTGAGTCGTCAGTTGACGAATTTCAAACCTATGTCGGATCCAGATGGCACGAATACATGCACATTGGACCATAAAAAATGGACTTTACGGGCCTAAGGACCCAAACAAAGGAGTTCAGTGAGGCCCAGGGGGTCCCATGGACAAAAAATAAACACCGAAGAAGGGGGGGCACTGCCGGATAGGCCAGCAGGGTGTGGCGGCACCGCAAGATCAGTGGTGCACTGCCGGCCCGACCAGCAGGGCGCTGCGACACAACGGGATTAGCAGCACACCGCTGCCGGCCAAACATAGTGGGTCCCTCCCACGTGTGGGGCCCCCCTTTAAACCTTTCTACCAACCTTTTTCCCCTCATTTCGCCTATTTTCAACCCCTTAAACCCTTCCAACCCTCTAAAACCCTCTATCGATCTCTCTCTCTCTCTCTCTCTCTCTCTCTCTCTCTCTCAAATCCTCATTTCCATACATCCAAATCTCTCATTTTCTTTACATCCTACACCCCTCCTTTCCTCATTTCCACACATTTTCATCCATTTCCAACCCATCTCCTTCAAAAATCTCACCTTCCACCACTTTATTCTTCAAATCTTTCTAAGCACTTTTATATTAGACACAAATCATAAAGCTCAAAGGAAGAAGAACTATAATTAAAATAAAATTTACTATAAATAGTAAAAATATAAATAAAATGGACTTTTGACTATTAAACTTATAGAATTTCATAAAATAACTAGGTTATTTGGATAGAGCAGCTTCTCCTACCCCAAAATAATATATGGCACGTTGAATAACTCATTCTGGATTGAGAAATACATTTATTTAAAAAATCAAGTGGTAGAACCACCATCAGGACCACTAGAGGGCCGCAGCGGCATCGCCCGATCGATGGTGCACCGCCGAATTTCTGCGATTTTCTGTATTTTTCGACCAACTTTAAAAATTCATATTTCCCTTAATATAACTCCGATTTCAGTGATTCAAAAGCCAGATTGAAGCTTGATAAGTCTAGTTTTATATAAAAATAAGTAAAAAATAAAAAAAAAAGTTTAATATAGTTAAATATAGGATGCTTTGATAACTATCCAACTTCTAGAATTTTAATAATTTTTCTATAACTCTAAATGAACTGAAATTCTATGGGATGACTTTAAACTTAATGATAAACCACCATAAAAATTTTAAAAATATTTCACTAACTAAAAATATAGAAAATGTTATAAGGAATAAAGACATTATGGAATCATATAGAAAAATGTTGGTCTTGGACAACTAGTACTTCCTCAATTTTTATAATTTTTATCGAACTTCAAATGAAACGAAATTTTGTGAAATAAAAGTAAGATTAACAATGGATTACTATAAAAATTATAAAAATAATATAGTAACTAAAGGTGACAAATATGTTATAAATAATAGAAGGGTCGAAACCAAAAATTTCTACAACTTCGAATTGCCAATAGACTAGTCATATATTTTCATATTAAAGTTTAGTATTTGGTGTCTATTTAGGAATTATTTATAATTATACTAGGAATCATCCTGTGGTTAAATTTGATTATACATATATATATATACATATATTTTTGTTTAAGTTATTTTTGTGAAATTAAATTAGGATCCTTGAGTAGGATAAAGTTTCATAGATTAATATTCCGTAAGCTCGTGTTAGGGGCGGACTATAGTGAAATATATTTTGAGTGTTCTTATTCTCTTATGAACTCAAGGTTCAAACAACATCGAGAAGATGATATTCTTCATCTTTCACTTCTTGCGTCCTTATTAGCGTTATTACCACTCCAAACCTCTAGAATACCTTAGAACTCTCAATTCTTCCTTCCCTCTCGAAGTTAACAAAATTGAAGTGCAGTTGCTCATAACCCACTAGCCATAAGATCGACATGGCAATATATATAAATATATATATATATATATATATAATTTTATACCATTAGAAACCCTTTTTAGGATGACCTTTGACCATAGGCATATTGAGAGATTTATTAACCCCTACTTTGAACATAAATTAAAACGAGAACTCTCTTAGACCAAGACCCAAAGGACAACCTTATAAATAGGAGATTTAAACTTTTCAATAATGGATTGTTTCGACAAGGAAACAAAAGTATTTGATTTGGGAAAATAATCTTATTCAAGCATAACAATGAAATAGTTATGAAGACAACTGTCACATTTTATTGATTCTGAATTCATTTACATCCTCTGGTATCCCTTGATTCTAAGATAGCTTACAAAGAACTTATTACAAATGTCAATCATTATAGCTAAATGTAATTTTCGGCAGCATAACGGCAATGATCTCAATCATCTCCAATGACTTAGGAGGAATAGACAAGTTAATCAATAGTCTTCAAGAGAATGAAGATTCCGGCAGCATTTCGGTACTATTTTGATCATCTCCTGAAACTTAGGAGGAATACGCCTCTTCGTCGATGACTCTTCCTTTCTCTTGATTAAGAAGAACTTGAAGCTTTGAGAACTCCCATCATTCCGACAGCATTTCAGCCCATTGCTGTCAAAAACTGCCAATCAATAGGTTTGCGCGGGTCCGCGCAAACGATATGCTTTGCGCGGGTCCGCGCAAACCATAAAAGCACTCAGCTGCCTTCCAGGAGTCCAATACTCCTTTGCGCGTGGTCGCAAAGTGGGAGAGTCCGGCCCTCCGCACCTTCTCTCTTCTCTTTTGTCTTTGCTTCACTTCTGAAATCTTCCAACCCCTTTTTAGAGAAGGAATGGGGTATTTATAGACATTTTCTCCAATGAAAATCTCAGATCTGGTCGATGTGGGATAAAAATATCATCCAACTATTTTTATCGCAGCATTATAGACTTTGCGCGGACACGCGCAAACAATATACTTTGCGCGGTCTCGCGCAAACCCTCAATCTCGCGCAAACTCTCCTCTGTTCAATCCGCGCAAACTCTTCACTTTGCGCGGTCTTGTGTAACTATTTCACTTTGCGCGACCCCGCGCAAAGTGGTCTTGAAGCTGTTTTCTTTCATCTTCAAAGTGATTTCTTGATCTTTTTCTTCTTCTCTTCCTTGCTTATTTTATGCCTCAACAGATGCCCCCTTGATCCGTTCTTTGTTTGTTCAGAAAATCAAAGAAAAGGATCAAACTATTCCTTTCTTCCAAGGTTTGCGCGACCTCGCGCAAAGTCCTACTCGAGTACCGTACTCGGCCATAAAGCCTATAAATAGTCCAACGACTTAGTCATTTTCACGAACTTCCCTCTGCTGACACTCTGTTCTGGCGATTTATTTCCGCGCAAACCTCCACTTTGCGCGATCCCGCGCAAACCGTTTTAGCTTTGCGCGAGTTTTCTGAACTTTAAGATTTTCCGCGCAAACTCCTAGACTTTGCGCGACCTCGCGCAAAGTGTTCTGTACTTCTGTACTTAGAAAAATTCTAACACTTTAGCCATTTCTTCTTTCTTCATTATGGCTCGCATCAAACAGACAGCCCGTCTTGCATCTCCTTCAGACGACCAACCTCCTGCTAAAAGAACAAAAACAACTTCTAGAAATCCATCTTACTTCAAAGAACCCGTTCTCCCGACTTTTGATTTTTCCGATCGCATCAAGTCTTTACCCTCCCCTATTCACAGATCCATCTCCTTGGGAGATATCAAATGCCCGCCAAAACACGGAAGAGAATATGACTGGGATGAATGGCTCAAAACCACAGCTCACATTCGTACCGATAGTGAGAGGCCACCTGTCCGAGAAGATACTCCTCCCGCTTCCCGCTCGAAGAAAACTCGCCGCAATAAGGCGAAAGAGTTTGCTGAAAAAATCAAAGAACATAAGAAGAAGCGACTTCAAAACTCGTGGGATTCGGTGCGAGTTGTTGAAGGAGTCATGAAGTTCGACAACCCTCATGCAGAGGGCATGACAATCATTCCTATAAAGGTGTATCGCCATCAGTCTATGCTAGACTGTGAATCCAGAGATTGTGTCCATGGCGAGAGGTTGATGTATACTGAGTCATGGGTCACAAGAGAGCCCCGGATTCTTGAAGGAATCATTCAAACAAAGAAGCCGCGACAGAGGATCGGAGAAGTTCATCCCATGATTTTCTTAACTCCTTCCCATAGTCCTCATGATCTCTTTCCTTCTCATTTTTATGAGACTGTGAGACAGCGCTTCAGAGATCGAGATCAACTCTGGGGCCAGACAGAATTCCGCATCAGAGGTCTGCTAATTGCTCGTCGCTATTATTCGGAATGGGCGGAAGCTATTTTGCTGAAACATACGAGCACTCTTGCAAAGATAGGTCTTTATGATGCTATAGAAGTAACCTCAAAATACTTCTATCGGGAACCCAATGTTCTGAAGGGCTTCCTTGAGTATTGGTCGCCCACAACCAACTCCTTTCATCTTCCTTACGGCGAAATGAGCATATCTCTTTGGGACCTTCATCGTATAGCTGGTCTCACAATAACGGGCAAATTCTACGATGAGTTTATTCCTACCAACAGAGAATTAGCCTTCGTATCTTCTCCAGACCGCAAGCCTTCCATCTCTGAGACCACCATAGAGCTATTCAAAGAGATGGGCAAATTCCCCAACTTCCACAAAATTCCCCCTCTTCAATGGCTGGCCCATTTTTCTAGAGGTCTAAGGTATTTATCAATCTGATAATCGGTCTTCCTCTTTGTATTCTTAGCCATTCCTGCATATTAATCTCCTCATTTTTATTTCCTTTGAAGGTTTCGCGACTGCCATTCCAAAGAACTAACAAAGCTTCGGGATGCAGTAAGAGGAAAGCCTCGAATATAGCTCTTTTGGAGAGCTTGCATAAGATTCTGGCTTATTGGCTAAGCTTGGTCGTTTTGCCTGCCTCCAAATGGGCAGATGTTTGTTCGTCCAAGTGTCTTTGTTGTGGTTTGGTGCCTTAGCGAAGAAGGGCATAAATACTCTCTCGCTCCTCCAGTATTGTGTTCTATCTACCGGGCCCTTGGAGAAATAGCTACTCATATAAAAGACCCAATTCTTGGAACTTCATCGGCGCATACTTCTTGGCATTATTTTATAGGATGGCTTGGAGTTTATTTCCCTTGGACTTTTGAGGTTTCAGAGCAAGCATACTCTCATCCCTCTCATCTTCCGCTCTGGTTCTTTCAACAAAGAGCAATGGCTAGAAGAGCATATGAGTGGGTTGCAAATAAGATTCAGGATGATGATCAGATAAACTTCTTTCAATTCGGCCTTTATCGCTATCCTGCAGACACAGATATGGTGGACGAAGAAACATTTACTGCAGCAGAGAGAGCTTTCTTCTTCTCTATTCGCTCATGTAGTTTACCTTTGCGAGAGGGAACAGAATTTTGGAGAGAACCTTACTATCCCAGTCGCTTCGCTCGTCAATTCGGTTATGATCAAACCGTACCTCAAGACTAGGGGCTTGTTACAAGAAAAAATGCTTATTTATTCTGAACCGGTCCTCTTAACTCGGGCCATGATATGGAAACAGCTTGTTGAATAGGCATGTTGGCTCCCTCTTCATAATTCCAGGTTGTGATCGTGTAGTCCATACTTCATACAGATTGGATGCGATGGTGGGATCATCAATCGTACCTGGTTGCTAAATGCTTGCCGGTAGATTCTTCTATCTTTCTTCACCCACCCAGGCTGAAGGGCAGAGACTTAGAGAGCGGAATTGGGTATATTCCGGAGAAGAGCCACGCGTCTCATCCTGGAGAGATTTGCAGGAAGATATCACTGGAAGAACCCATCCGTGAAATCAAGCCCATCAACACTTTGGATGGCTGGTTTGCCCACGGAGTTCTGAGAGAATTTGAGAAATCTCGTCGGGATTCTTCAAATCAAGATGCGGATGATGCTGCAGGTACGTCTTCTCCAATCCCTGCAAAGACTGTAGCGGTTCAAGAAGGACCGGCTATTGGTACTTCCACATCTCCTTCGCAGCCCCTTGGTCCTAGTCCGTCTTCTCCGATGACTAGATCAAGAACGCGTTTACAATCATCATCCCCTATCCCTCCAGAAGGAACTCGTCCAGCCTCTGCTTCTCCTATAGTCCAAGAACTTGCACCGGAGAGCAGTCGACCCGTTTCTTATAAAGGGAAGCAAGTTATCGTTGAAGAAGTTGACGAAGAAATTTTGGGAGATGAAAGTTCTACTTCATCATCAAGTACAACCGAATCTTCGCAGGATGAAGATAGCGGAGATAGTGATAATGGCGAAGATAAAGATGATGACTTTGAAGAAGGAGAAGTTGATATTGGCGAAGAAGAGGAAACAGCTATGAAAGAAGTTGAGATAGAATCTTCCCCTGCAACTGCTAAGACTCCTTCTAGCATTAATGTTCCTGCTAAATCTCCTGCAGCTGAGGAAGATGAAGAGGAACCTTTAGATTATGGAGAATATGGATATTCACCAGGTAAAGGAAAATTTCATATATATATCTCAATTTATATTGTGACAACTATTATTTATTTAAAATCATTGCATCTCCCTTTTTTAGGTGCCCAAGTTGCAGAAGTAGGTACTATCTCTTCAGCGAGCCCTCCTGTAATATCTTCACCAAGAGCATCTGTAGTTCCGTTGGTAGTACAGAGAGTAGTGGCTCGCGAAATCATATTTTCTACAGAAACTACTGACTTGCCAACTCCAGCTACCAGAGATTCTAGTACGGAAGCTAGAGCACCATCTTTCGCTGATATGGTGGGACTTGGTCCTTCTACAGCTCAAAGAGCTTCTCCTTCTGTTAGTCGTGTTCCAGTGACAGGTATATATATGCGCTGCTTATCTTCATTTAAGACTATATATATTTCATAATAATATATTGAATATTCTTCTTCTTTTGCTATAGGAACTTATCCCCTTAGCGGTGAGGCTAGTTCTGATTCTGTAACCACTACTTCAGAACTATCATCTTTTGCAAAGATTCCTGCTCACAAAATGCTTATGGTGAAACATTCTCTGTTAGCAATAATCCATATCTTCAGAAATCCTGATCAGTGGTCAGATTTGGATGTTGCTATAGAAATTTTGGAAAGCTCTGCTAAGATGGCCAGAATCAACATATCTCCTTTATGGGATTCACTCCTCAAATTTCGTGATTCCGTAATTTCTTTAGCGTCAGTAGAGAATATTACAATTGCTCCTGAGATTTTAGAGTGTAGAAGGCAGTTGGCTTCATCACAAGAACAAGCTCTTCTGACAGCTTCATCAATTTCCAAACTTGAACAAGAGCATATAATTCTTCAGGATAAATTAAAGATTCATGTTGATGAAAGTAAGACTATTCAAGACCGCATTGCAATTTTAAAGGAAGAAATCTTGCAGCTGGAGAGGAAGAATCATGAACAGGTTTTAATCATTCAGGATGTTGAAAAGAAGATACAGGTGAATGCTCAATCTATTGACGTCGAAAAATCTGCACAACTTCAAGGTAAAGAAATGATCGCTTCTTTGGAGAATAAGCTTGCTGGCGTTCCTGATCATGCGAGACTTATTTTTGAAGAAAAATCTAGACATGATGCAGCTCAGACGCAATTGAAAGAAGATTTGCTCAGATATTCAGAAGCAATGGGAATTACAGAAGATCTTTGAATCATGTAATTTTAAACATGTGATATTTGCTTTCATGTTTCTTGGATGTAATTTATCATATATTTCATGATAATATTTTGGGATGTCTTATGATGGTATATTGGGATGTTTTATGATGGTATATTCTATCTTGCATATTGATGATACTTACACTAATATTATCACATTATATTTATATAATAATTTTATTATATTTATTTTTATTTTTTATTAATATTATCAAGTTATATTTATTCTTTATATAATAATTTTCATTACACATTTTTATAATTTATAAACCTTTTATGCTTTGTTAGTATGGGATTCTCTACGTGAGTATTTAGATTGGCGGTACTAAGTTTCAATTCAATTAGCCACACACAGTTTATGCTCATGAGTAGTGGAGCGTGCGCGCACACACAGTTTAAGCTCATGAGTAGTGGAGCATTTATGGGTCTTATGTGATAGCCACTGTAACTCTCTAGAGTTCGCTTTTGGGCTTCTCACTGCCTTGAGCTCACGGTCACGGTCCATCAGAGGGGCCCATTAACGCTACCGGACGGTGAACTGTTGGATTTACGCGCAGGGTTGGCCACAGTAACTCTCTAGAGTTCGCAGGGCTCGCAAGGCTACCTTTGGGCACCAAATCTAGGGTCGCCAGTCCATCAATGAGTAGGTTTAAGCCCTTCCTCACGAGTTACTACTGAAATCAAACCCTAGACCTGGAGGGTCTTACGCACGGTTGGCATAAAGCTCGCCGCGGCCCTATTTTCTTCGTGCGCAAGGTCGAGCCCATTCACAGAGGGCATTTTCATCCGTTCCCGTGATGCCGCTGGAAGCTATACGACGGCATGGGAATTACGGTGACTAGTCTTCGCGGATTTATGGCCTTTTAGGCTCAATCCTTGACTTCAGCTACCCGCATGGGTGCGCACGATGGTCTTCGCGGGCTTTTTAGGGCCACTGACTCCTCGCCGCTGCCCGAATGGCGATCTTCATGGGTCTTACGTATAGTTGGCCGGCTCTTTTAGAGCTTGATCCTTTGAGAGCATTTTTTTTCCCGAGCTTGATCTTTTTGATTTTGCTCAATTTGGCTCTTTTAGGATTTTGGCTTGGCTATACTGCCTCTTTGATTGATATTGATATTTCCTTGTAAGGCGATAATATATATATATGATCATCATCATTTGCAAATATAGCAGATATTTATCTTCAAGAAGATCCATGCCTTGTAAGGCAATATAATTCTCAGCTTAGATAATATCTTCAGGAGAATCTTCAAGAATCTGTGCCTTGTAAGGCAATATAACTTTGTCAATATCTTCAAGAGAATCTTCAAGAATCTGTGCCTTGTAAGGCAATATAACTTTGCCAATCTTATTTGATGATGATGATTATATATATATTTTCCAGATTTGCTGCTTTGATAATTGATATGCTTGTGAATTTCTTCTTTACAGCTTCTTTTGTTGGCATATAGACATGATCTTATTCATCTTTGCCTCCTTTTGATACAGAATCGTTATGCCGATAATATTCTGGGTCAAAATCCACATCTTTAACTTTTAGGGATAGTATTTTTTGATGAAACGGGCGTTGACAAGTATACTGATACCCTGTCCTTCTTGATTTGTGATCCTATATGCCCCATTGGAGTATACTTCTTTCACCACATATGGGCCGTCCCATTTAGACTCGAATTTGCCTCCTGCCCGGCGAGTGACCATTATAGGTCTTTTCAATATTAACACCATATCCCCTTTTTTGAAAGAACGGTATTTAACCTGTTTATCAAATGCACCGATATTCGCCTCGATATGATCGCAACCATGGGCTCTTGGCCGCAAGACGTTTCTCATCGAGTAAGTCTAATTCTTTCAGCCTTATTTTTGCATTTTCATCATCCGTTATAGACTGATGTACTGCCACCCTGAGTGATGCCACTTGTATTTCAATTGGGATAACTGCCTCCATACCATAGATTAATGAATATGGTGTCGCCCCTGTTGCTGTACGATGAGTGGTTCTGTAGGCCCATAACGCTTCTTGTAATTTTTCATCCCAATCGCGCTTATTGCCTATCACCGTTTTCTTCATTATTTTGACAATCGTTTTGTTAAACGCCTCTGCTAATCCATTGGCTGGAGGATAATAAGGTGTTGAAAAAGAATGTTGGATGCCGAACTTCTGACATAACTTTTCCATGCCTCTATTTTTAAAAGGGGTGCCATTATCAGTGACGATCTTCTTCGGAATACCATGACGGTATATTATAGCATGACGGATGAAATTGACCACGTCTTTCTCTTTAACATTACGCAAGGCGACTGCTTCGGTCCATTTGGAGAAATAATCTGTTGCTGCCAGGATATACTGTTTTCCTTTAGACGAAGGAGGATTTATGGGACCAATTACGTCGAGTCCCCAGGCTGAGAAAGGCCAAGAAGCAACAGACTGATGTAATTCTTCCGGAGGAACATGTATTACATCTCCGTGTATTTGACATTCATGACACCGTTTTGCATATTCTATCGCATCTTTAAACATAGTAGGCCAATAATAACCCATTCGATGCACTCTATGGCATAAATTCCGGCCAGCTTGATGTGCTCCACACTCACCTGAATGTGCCTCCCGCATTATTTGGTTTGCTTCTTGCTTGTCCAAGCACCTCAACAACATTCCATTATAAGATTTTCTATACAATACTTCGCTGCATATGACAAATTTGCTCGATCGCTGCTTAATCTGCTGTCTTTGTACATTGTCTTCTGGCAAGATATTATATTTGAGATAATCAACAAAAGGCTGACGCCAATCATCCATTGTTACTTCCAGACAGGATATAGGCAATATTTCAACGGTTTCTTTGATAACTTCTGCGATGACAGGAATCTTCTTTCTTCTATAGTTACCTGAAGAGGACTTCGGTTTGTGCAGGATAAAGCCGCTGCTAAACTGGCTAAAGCATCTGCTTTTGCATTCTCTGACCGTGGTATGTGTTCAATTTCCACAGAACCGAATTGTTCAAGCAACTGTTGTGCCTTCCGATAATAAGGCAAAAGTTCTTCTTTCCTTACCTCAAATTCTATTGTCAATTGATTTATAATCAATTTAGAATCTCTAAAGATATGCAATGATTTTATTTCCATTTGCTGTGCTATTTCCATTCCGATGATAAGAGCCCTGTATTCAGCCTCATTGTTTGTGCACGCGATACCCAATGTGAAAGAGTATGGTAATAAATCGCCCTGAGGTGTAATGAATATCACTCCTGCCCCCGCTCCCGATACTCGAGCAGCACCGTCAAAATACATCTGCCAAAGATTTTGAGATTCAGCCAACATAACCTGTTCATCTGGGAATTCATCATTGATTTCTTCATTTTCTCGCTATAGGATGTGCTGCGAGAAAGTCTGCCATAGCTTGTCCTTTTACTGCTTTCGCAGGCTTATACGAAATAGTATATTCTGATAACAATAGCATCCACTTGGCTAGTCTTCCCGATAACATTGGCCTGGTCATCAAGAATTTTATCGGATCTGCTCTTGAGATCAAAGTTATATCATGAGAGAGACAATAATGCCTCAATTTTTGCACAGCGAATACCAACGCCAAACATTCTTTTTCAATTGGAGAATAATTAGATTCTGCCCCCATCAATGTTCGGCTTAAATAATAAAGAGCAGTCTCTTTTCCGGCTTCGTTTACCTATGCCAACAAAGCACCTAAAGAATTTGTAGCGGCAGATGTATATAAGATAAGTGGCTTACCTTTTACTGGAGCTGTTAACACCGGCGGCTGTTTTAATAACTCTTTAATTGAATCAAAGGCATTTTGGCAAGCCTGATCCCATACGAATTCCGTATCTTTCTTCATTAACCGGGAAAATGGCTGACACCTTCCTGCGAGGTTCGAAATGAATCCTTCAATGTCGTTGGTGGCGGCATATTTTGAATAGCTTTAACTTTTTCCGGATCAATTTCGATTCCTCTGTGCCGTACCACAAAGCCGAGGAATTTGCCGGAAGACACTCCAAATGCACATTTAGCCGGATTCATCTTTAATTGCTTCTTTCTGAGTCGTTGGAAGACTGATGCTAGATGTTCGCGGTGTTCTTGATGATCTCCGGATCTGACTACCAAGTCATCAACATAGCATTCGACATGTTTATGCATCATATCTTGGAAGATATTTTTCATTGCCCTTTGATATGTTGCCCCAGCATTTTTGAGACCAAAAGGCATAACTTTATAACAGTAAATTCCAAGCGGCGTTCTGAAGGCCGTCGCCTCTTCATCTTCAGGCGCCATCCTGATTTGATTATATCCTGCATATCCGTCCATAAAGGACATGATAGCATATTGAGTAGTGCTATCGATTAGTAATTCTGTTATCGGGAGAGGGAAATCGTCTTTTGGACATGCCTCATTCAGATCTCTGAAGTCAATACACACTCTGATCTGCCCATTCTTCTTTTTCACCGGAACAATATTTGATATCCATTTGGGATATTTAACTTCTCTGATAAACCCAACCTTTATTAGCTTATTTACTTCTTTTTCGATTAACGGAATTAGGTCTGGGTGAAATCGCCTTTGTGCCTGCTTTACCGGTTTCTTTTCTTTAGAAATATTTAATCGATGCATTGCTACGGAAGGTTCCAGCTTTCGTGCATTTCTTCATATGTCCAGGCAAAACGTCTTATTTTCCTTGAGAAGTTGGTCATATTTCTCAGTTCTTCGATCTGAAAGGCTAATGCTGATGAATGTGTTCCTTGGCTCTTCTGCTGTTCCCAAATTTATTTCTCGCAGGCCATCTATTGTCGGTTGCCCCCCGTCTTCTAATTGCCTTGGAGCGGTTTCAGGATATTCAATTACCTTAGTATCTGGTGTAGTGAAGTCATGTTAACGATCATCATGTATTCATTGATTCTGCACCCAATCCTTGGAATTTTCTTCGCTTTTCCTGATTAACCCCGAGAGGGATCTGAATTCCTTTTCCATTATTCAAGCCGGTGGGTTTGTCACAATCAAAACCCATATTTCTCATGATTTTCTTGCTTGCTGCACTGTATTTCCTCAAATTTTGCGATGCTAACTCTCCATGATATATGTTGCTTATATTTTCATCCCTCCCTTCTGATGCAGCGTGAAACTCTATTGGTTCAGGATATTTAGCACTGGCTTTGACTTGAAATGTTCTTGGAGCGGCTGCAAATGGCTTACACCTTTCGATATTGGGTAATGGCACCGTGTAATTAGACTGTAAGACTCTTAGCTGTTCTGTCGACAATAGTGTCAACGGCGGTTGTCCCGGCTGTCTCAGGCGCTTTGGTATAAAATAGAATTTCTTTCTTGTCTCTGCAGACCCAGAAGATTCTGCTCTTTCTTCTTTATCTTTATTTATCCTGGCATTCTTTATGATTCTTTTCCCATCATCATTTCCCATTTCTTCAGAGAAACATTTATAATAACTAGCATCCGCAAAGAAAGACTCAGCTTCTGTGTAGGGTTTTGCATCAGCCATTACTTTATACTGCATCCCATCTTTACAGTATTTGAAGCACTGGTGTAGAGTAGAAGGTATAATATTGTACTGATGTATCCACGGCCTTCCCAGGAGAAGGTTATATGTCGTCACAGCATTTATAACGTGACATACAACAGTAGTGATTAATTCTCCCACTTCTAATGTCACCGTAATTTTACCGAGTGCGCGTTGTCCATCTTGATTGAACCCTTGTATCATCATCCCGCTAGGGCGCAAGTCTGAACGACAAAAACCCAATTTAGTAACCATTGAGAGTGGCAAAAGATTTACTGCGGACCCATTATCTATCATAATTCTTTTTATTTTCTTCTCACAAATGTATCCTTCTATCATCAATGGCCTGTTATGTTCCTTTTCACCAATTAAATCATCATCAGAGAAAGATATTACTGGTAAACAATTCATTTTTTCATTATTTCTTTCATCTTTCATTTCTGCCAGTAAAGTTTCTCTCACATTGTGATCGACAAGTGCTTGAATCAAACTCTGTCGAAATTCTTCTGATAACTTGAGCGCATCATAAATACTTAATCGTGCCGGTATACCTTTTAAGTGACTAACTACATCATAAGCCACTTTTGTCACTGCATCTCCACTTCTACTTTTGCCCTCAGTATTCTGTCCTTCAGTCACTTCTTTCCTTATGATTCCCATTTTTTGCTTTACCGGACTTGTTATTTGCTTCCCTGATCGCAACGTGATCATTGTTGCATTTCTTGTTGACCTTTCCTTTTTCATTCCCCGTGTGTTTTCTTGTATTGACAGTACATTTACTGTTGCCCTTGCATTCTTTTCTTTGCTTCCGCTGGTTATTATGTCACCTCTGTTTATCATTCGCTGTATAATGCATTTTAACGTATAACAATTTTCCGTTGGATGCCCTACTAGGCGATGATAACGGCAGAAGTTTCTTTCCCGAGTCCTCGTCGCATCTTCAGGGCGTTTTGGTTCTGGTAATTCCAAGGTACCTGCCTTTAATAATTGTTGCATCATAGGTACTACATCTTCTTTATCGAACTCGAATCCTTCATGTGAATCGAGCATTCTGAGCTTTTTTCCACCGTATCTGTCCCTTGCTTGATTCCAGCCTTCTTTTCCTTCTGGCCTTTTATCTCTTGAGCCCCTGGCATCTTGGTTCTTCTTATCCCGATCGATGGTGTTGACAGTCGTTCTACCAGGTATTCTTCTGACAGTTTCATGATGAAATGCCGGCATTTTACGAGTCATCAGTTCCAATGCATGGGCTTTAGTAGCCAAATCACGAAAGGTTCCAATATCAGCGCTGGTGAGTCCAAACGCAATTCCTGTTTCCATAGAGTTCAGACACATTTTGACTTGTTCCTTTTCTTCCGGCAACTGCCTGCACGATGCTCCCAATGTCTTCCATCTGTCTATGAATTTTTCAACGGGTTCTCCTTCTCGCTGTCGTACTGAAGCTAGTTCTGTGATGCTAACGTCACGTTCTGACGAGAAGAAGTTTGACATAAAAGCATCTTGCATTTCTTCCCATGTGCGTATGGATCCTGGTGCTAAATTTGAATACCACCTGAAAGCTTTGCTTGTCAACGATGACCCAAATAAGCGTAAACAATATTGGGGTATTGTGGAAAAATTCCCCATGCTGGTGATGAAATGCATCAGGTGTTCTTCTGGTGATCCTTCCCCATTAAATTTCTGAAAATCTGGATGCTTAAAATTGGCTGGGAATGGAACATCCTCTACTTCTCTTGGGTAGGGTGTTCGGTATCTAAAACGACCAGTGTTTGCGCGCTCCCTTTCTATTCTGACCGCTTCTTCGACAACTTGTCTTACATCATCTTGTGTTATGGCTCTTGTCACCGGAACGGACTCTCGGGATCCTATCCCCTGCGGACGGGAACCTTCAGGTTGGTTCTCTTGTCCATTTGTTGCTCCCATCATGGGTGGAGCTACTATTTGGGCTACATTATGTGCCAGAGTTGTCAGAGCTTCTCTGAGATTTCAGCATTCATCCATTAGCACTCTTTGTGCCTCCGCCATTTGATCAACACGTTCTTCAGTAGTCGGTTTATTTCCTTGACCTGTCTCTGCCATGTATACTGCGGCCTCTTGACTGTTCGTCGAAGTTGTTATTGGAGTAAAACGAGAATATGTTGACATAACAGGGCTTGTAGAGAGGGGAGAAATTGGAGTTTCGTTTGATTCTTGTGTACTTCTCGTGCTTTTGATCGATTGAGGTGATACAGCTATAGGCGAGCTTGTTTGAGGCGATGTGGGCATCGGGGATCCTATCATCAGTGCTTTGCCTTTCTGTGCTTCTGTCCATTTGGTCTTTGGGGCGACCAAAGCTGGAAAATCTTGTGACGAGAACTGCGTAGCAGTTTGTTCAGGATAAATTGCTGGAGGAGCGAGCTCGGGTTTTCTTCTTGCTATGCTCCGTGTGATTGGTCCCTCAGCTCTTGGTGCAAACAATTTTGCCTTGCGACTCTTTAATGTCTTTGCTTTTGTTCTTTTGGACAAGACCAAAGTCCAGTTTTCATCACTCTCTTGTGGTTGAGGTGAAACGGAAATGACTCCCGCTGTTACTGGAATCACTTTGCGCCTGCTTGTAATGCTTGCTTTTGTACGCTCAGGAGTTTGGTTTGGCGCGTATTCAATTATGAACCCGGTGGTGATGAATCGGAAGTTCACTTTTCTCGCGATATTAGCCATTAGTAGTGTTGTGTGATTGAATTCAGGTACCTTTAATAATAAAACATACTTGAAATTAGTACATGAAAGACTAAGTAAACAATCTTAGAGATGAAGGGGAGGATGTTCCCACTGAGAGTCGCCATTTTGGCGTCAAATAGACGCCAAAAATGATGACGAGAGTCTTACAACTTTCCAATGTTAATGTTAAATAAGATAATGAGTCCCCAGCAGAGTCGCCATTTTGTTTCGACAAGGAAACAAATGTATTTGATTTGGGAGAATCATCTTATTTAAACATAACAATGAAATAGTTATGAAGACAACTGTCACATTTTATTGATTCTGAATTCATTTACATCCTATGGTATCCCTTGATTCTAAGATAGCTTACAAAGAACTTATTACAAATGTCAATCATTATAGCTAAATGTAATTTTCGGCAGCATAACAGCAATGATCTCAATCATCTCCAATGACTTAGGAGGAATAGACAAGTTAATCAACAGTCTTCAAGAGAATGAAGATTCCTAGGATTTCGGTACTATTTTGATCATCTCCTGAAACTTAGGAGGAATACGCCTCTTCGTCGATGACTCTTCCTTTCTCTTGATTAAGAAGAACTTGAAGCTTTAAGAACTCCCATCATTCCGACAGCATTTCAGCCCATTGCTGTCAAAAACTGCCAATCAATAGGTTTAGCGGGTCTGCGCAAACGATATGCTTTGCGCGGGTCCGCGCAAACCATAAAAGCACTCAGCTGCTTTGCGCTGACCGGCGCAATCTTCCAGGAGTCCAATACTCCTTTGCGCGTGGTCGCGCAAAGCGGGAGAGTCCGGCCCTCCGCACCTTCTCTTCTTCTTTGTCTTTGCTTCACTTCTGAAATCTTCGAACCCCTTTTTAGAGAAGGAATGGGGTATTTATAGACATTTTCTCCAATGAAAATCCCAGATCTGGTCGATGTGGGACAAAAATATCATCCAACTATTTTTATAGCACCGTTATAGACTTTGCGCGGACACGCGCAAACAATATACTTTGCGCGGTCTCGCGCAAACCCTCAATCTCGCGCAAACTCTCCTCTGTTCAATCCGCGTAAACTCTTCACTTTGCGCGGTCTTGTGTAACTATTTCACTTTGCGCGACCCCGCGCAAAGTGGTCTTGAAGCTGTTTTCTTTCATCTTCAAAGTGATTTCTTGATCTTTTTCTTCTTCTCTTCCTTGCTTATTTTATGCCTCAACATGGATATTCCCTAAACATTTATATTGATCAGACTACGGAATTATGGAGTTATACACCTGCGAAGCATTCACGGCTTGACCCAAATCTCAATCTTGGGCGACTACCAATGGACTCACTGCTTTGATCGAGCAAAAGAACAGGATCCACCAAGACTAAGAAGGGATACAATAAGCCTTCTACCCTAGTCACATAGATGATCGATGTATCGATTCAAGCCCACTACAACTATCTCTCCGTGTTGGTTGAACATTGAAAATAAATATTTTACTCTAGATAGAGGGGAATTGTCGTCATAAATCCAAATCTTTAAAAATCAATAGATAAATAAATAAATTGTAGTAAACCATTAGGGTGAAAAAGTTTTAAGGGAGGTAGACTAAAATGAGCCAGACTATCATAGATAGTATACACCCTACCATGCATATAAACTTGAAATCAATAAAACTTAGGCAAATAAAATAATAAATCTTTACTTATTACCCTTAGGCAATTTCGAGGATGAAATTATTTTTAAGGGGGGTAGATTTTAACACCGTGAATTTTTACAATTTAAAAAATTTTAAAAATCCTTAAATTTTCTTTTTATAACTAGCCACATCATCACTTACTAACCCTCAACACTCGAGATGGGCTTATACGCGGCTGGTACTGATAAAGAACCATACAAATAAGATTGATCAACCGTAAAAGACCAACAAATCCGCCCGATCACTTAAACATCGAGCTTAGCCTCAGGATACCTATCACTGACTAATTGAGATGACTGTAACTAAATAAAGACATGTCAAAAGTTGTGACAACTAAGGGTCATATCTTAATTAACAAACCAAACTGAGTTAGTATCTTTTTAGCCTAAGAACTGACGGTTTAGAGTGATTATAATCGAATCTTTATTTCTACTGGTTGCGAATAAGTCACACTATGAATTTAGCTAATTCAAACCCTAATAATTGCGCACAAGATATCACGCCCTAGACTCAATAACAGGACTCACAAGGAACTCGATGCCCGGTTCTGGCCGCAACAGCCTCCGTAGTACCCTATTCTTGGCTCCTAAGGTAGGTTCCGATCCTAGGATCCTAGAAGGAGGATTTTCATAATAGTATAATCATTACCAATATGAGCATACCCAAGATTACAGCAAGTAAATCTGAGAATAACAAAGGCACACATCACAAAATCCACTAAGAATTTGAACTTTTACAACCTTACATAAGGTCCAAAAGGACATACATAAGATAATAGAAGAAAGAAAGGAAGTCTGCAACACTGGGTCCTCAAGCTCAGTTCTAATCCAAACTCTGCCACTGCGACGCCTACTTAGGATCTCCTACATGCATCAATCATGCATAAGCTTATAGAAAACTTAGAGGGTGGTGAAAGTGTGTGACAATGGTACTCAGAAGAAGATAAAGAATGCAGAAGGGAGTCATGATCAATACTAATACAACTAGCCTTACCAAGGCTATCATGAATGCAAGAAACTATACCAAGGTAGTACGATAATGCAGGAAGTCATACCAAGGCTATAAAATGTAATAAGTACTGTAATGTAATGAGTACTGTAATGCGATAAGTACTGTAATGCAATGAGTATTGTAATGCAATATAAGTATTGTAATGCGATAAGTACTGTAATGCATTATGAGGCTTACACAGCTGATGTAAATGCAATGTGAAGTAATGTCAGTGCTCATATCCAATCCACATATCAAGTACATTTCCATCATAAGGAAATCACCGGGGTCCATTACATTACAGGATGACTGCCGCTCTACAGACCCAGCACAGTCAAAAGAGCATAAGAGACCTCACTACCCTGCCTGCAGATAGCCAATCACCAGCAAGGCCTGAAGGTAGAAGACCCATTCAGGTCTAATGGTATAAGGCCCTCGTGCGCTCATATATCGCTTTCTATAAGCTTATGTATGATTGATGCATGAGAGTCGCGGCCTAATGGACACCGGAAATGTTACTTGAGCATACCGGGTGCATAGGATGCCTATGAGTGAAATTTTCAAAACTTCCATGGTACCAAGGATCTACTCCAACGCCGTGACCGAGTGAAATATATGAGCGCACGAGGGCCTTATACCATGATTGAGCGGACAGCCAATCACCAGCAAGGCCTGAAGGTAGCGGACCCATTCAGATTTATATTTATGCAATTTATCGCTTACTATTACTTTATTGGTTTGATCTGCTGTTTATATATTTGTTTCTATATTTGATAGTCAGGCATGGTGGTATGGGACACTATGTCCATGCTGTCGGCCTATGTTGGGGTGACGAGCCTCCCCGTAGTGACCATCAAGCACTAATGGAGGTGATAGGTCCTTGATCGAATGACGCCCGTCAAATTACCCAGCCGATAGTTTCGTGCCAGACTATCGTTCGAATGACCCGGGCATGAATGGAATTGGGTGATGAGCCCTTTCCTTATGTATTTTTTTAGTTTTATGTGAAAAGCCTACACCTCGGAATTGAGTGATCATACTCAGTTTGGGTGATGACCCATACTGGGTTGATCCTCATACATCTAGGTATCATACTGTACCTTTGAAATTATTATTTTGTGAAAAAAATGGGTGACGCCTAAATTTGGATCAAGGGACACTGGTAATGAGTCGCTACGTGCGATGATGAACCATGTGATTCAGATAAGGACTCGTGATATAACGTCGGTATCCAAGCTTCGTCAATATGCTGGATGAATTGAATTTAATAATTACTCGGCTAACATAATCATTCACTGCATTGCATTAGTTATGATGTGCCAAGAAGGCATTGGAGTTGTACCGTTTTGAGGAAGTGTTGTCATATGCGAAATAGGTTGTCAGAGTCGTTTGTGAGGGAGCTTTGATGTGAGGGCATGCATCACTACTTGCACTCCATTTTCTGCATTAAAAAGAGTAGTTAGGAAGTGATTGTTATGATTGCCTTATCATTATTGCTTTGATTGACTTGATAACATGTGTAACTTTTGCCTTATAGAACCACTGAGTTGATCACTCACTCCCACTCTAGGCCAGTTTTTTAAAACACCAACCAGACTCTGATTTAGATGTAGGTGCAGATGAAGTCTATGCAATGGAGCAAGAATGCTTAGATGAGGAGGAGTAATTCTCCTACTTTCAACTCTCGGGTGGGTCGATGTAGACCTCGTACCAATACGCAGGGATCACTGGGATATCTGGGCTTAGTCGAACACTTTTACATATTCATTTTGTTTATTTTGAAACAATATGTGTATATATTGAACCGGTTACATACTCATAGTATGGAGGTTTTGTGAAACACCTGCATACTTAAATAGATATGTTTTAGAATTTCGTGTGCTTAACCTAATTATATCCAGAGTATGATATGTTGTTTAGTATAGTCCCATGCATGCTTAACTTATTAACATAGACGAAATCTAAATATCATCATCCATACTGCATAGTGATGTTCTGAATCTTAGGAGTAGAGCTTTGCTCGACCCTTGAAATTCAAGGCGTTACAAATCATAGCTTTGAGGAGTTCGAGAGCTATCAAAACTCTTTTTCCATTTTAGGAAATCATCCTGGAAAACCCTAAAATATAGAGAGATGAGAAAGAATCGGGTGCAGGTCCGATCTTGTGTCGCACCGCACTGAGTCAAACCGAGTCATGGCTAAGAATTAGGCTCGGGTTGAGCTTCTCTGAGACAGTGGATCGAGCCCTGACTCTATTAGAAGAGAGGATGTAAGTGGGAGGGGGGGAGGGAGTTGCATTAGTCTATCGTTGTCGAGCCATTATTGTCTAGGTCAATCGGGTTAATTTACTCGATTGTCCATCATCACTGAGTCTCAAGTCCTATACGAGCAGCCAATTCTTTTCAAGCCTGTTGTTAGAGCTCTTAGTTTGAACCTAAACTCAGAAATACCTCACTTAGCTAAATCTCAGTTGAGTTGCAGCCACTAGAGTAGCCACCTACCCGAGTCAACTCACCGAATCACTGAGTTGTTTATGAACAAAACCCTCCTCCACACAAGTTAGTTTAGTATGATTGTGAGATTTGATTTGGAATCAATGTCATTACATTTGAATCGGCTCAAATTCAAGTATTGCTTGGGTCAAGTTAACTCATTCCTAACAATTGTAGGAGTTATCTGAGTAACCTCTAATTTCCTGTTGCATAGAAGAGCTAAATTCGGCTTATGAATTATCAACAATCAACGATCCAAGCCCTATCTGCTAATTGTTCTCCATTTCGCCGTTTCAAATTGACGGTTGTGATCAATACTGATTTTTATTGGAAGATCCAGTCCATGGGATTGGGAGTTGACGGTCGCAATCGATACTAGTGTTTTTTGAGATTTTGAAAATGATCTAGTCCATCGGATTGTAATAATTGGTTAGTGGCGAGTCTTGTTTAATATAACACCCTTTTTACCCATAAACAAAAACCCTCGAGCAAGGCAACTAGTGAAAAGAAGAGAGTCGATCTCTCCTCCCCTCAAGAAATCCGCACTCCAACGTACATAGTATTGGTACAATTTTTTGGCAACATACCTTTTAAAAAAATCCATGTGGTTGGAGTGGATTTCATATATAGAAGTTTCATAGAACCTCATCACTTTACTTAGGAGAACCCCATCACTTTATCTAATAGAACTTCGTCAATTTGTTTAATGGAACCATATCACTTTTTTCAGTAATCCCATACTTTGTGTAGTGAAATCCCATCACTTTGTCTGATAACCCTGTCATTTTGTCCTGCAACTCTGCACTTTATCTTGTGGAACCCTGTCAATTTGTCCGGTAACCCCATCACTTTACCCAATAGAACCTCGTCAAAGTGTTCGGTAAAACCTTGTCATTTTATCTAATAAAACCCCATCACTTTGGTTAGTGTAACTATACCACTTTGTCCATAATTCCATCACCTTCTCCAGTGGAACCCGTCACTATGTCTAGTAATCTTGTCACTTTGTCTAGTTGAATCTGGTCACTTTATCCAACAACCTTGTCACTTTGTCTTATGAAACCACAACACTTTTTTCGGCAACCCTGTCACTTTATTTAATAGAACCTCACCACTTTGTCGGGCAATGCAGTCACTTTCTCTAATAAAACCCATCACTTTGTCTACTATAATCACGACACTTTATCTCATTGTCTCATTACTTTGTCTAGTAGAATTTTATCTCTTTGTCTAGCAACTCCATCAATTTGTTTAGTGAATCATGTCACTTTGTCTGCTATTCTCGTCGCTTTGTCAAATAAGACCCCATCACTTTGTCTGGTGGAACCATGTTACTTTGTCTAGAAATCCTGTCCCTTTGTCGAGTAGAACTCCATCACTTTAACCCATAATCATGTCACTTTGTCTAGTGGAACTTTGTCACTTTGTCTAGTGAAACTTTGTTACTTTGTCCAACAACTTCATCAATTTGTCTTACAGAATCCTTTTAGTTTTTCTAGTGGAATCTTGTCACTTTATCTGGTAAGCCTGTCACTTTGTCTAGTGGAACTCTTTTATCTCGCAATCCAGTCACTTTGTCCAGTGGAACCCATCACTTCGTCTAGTGGAACCTCTTTAACTGTATACGAAGTTTACTTAGAAAAAAATATTTGTATGGGACATAGTTATGAACTTAGATCCGGCCCACCATAATGTTTTTGTAAGATCCACTATGACCATTTGTTATTAAATCTCATATTGGGTATAAAGACAAAAAATCTAATCGAATTGTGATTCTCGTGGGCCGCACTATACCTTTGATTTTTAAAGGCTCTACCATGATACCTATATGAAATCTACTTCAACCACTAAATTGAACAAAAAAAAAAAAAAAACAAAACAAACAAACAAAAAACTTAGGCCTGTGCCCTAAAATTGTAATTGGACATGAATCACTTGGGCCACACTAATTGAAATAGTTTGGCAAAGCCCTTTATATTATGTCCAAGTCAACGTGAATCATAGGTGGAAATGATTTTTGGGCCCATGGCCTAACATGTGGTGAAAAAAATAGTGGTTGGGGTTTATTTTACATAAATATCACAGTAAGCCCCACATGATCCACCAATTAAGCATTTGCTCTTGCAAGTGATTGTAAGGGATGGTACACAAATTGCCTAAGGTAGCATGTGTAAGACCCGTACCCCAGACCGTACCATTCCGTAGACTTCCGCGGTCTTCCCGGTCAAATTTCGGCAACCTTCGACCCTTAACCGGCATTGAGCATGACCCTGATTCACACGCCGTCCACCCGAATCGATTCAACCTACGACTAGTACCTTTGCGACCGCGCCGTCGCTGCGGTTCCGGTGCCGCAACTAGCGCGCCAATCCGATGCTCCGGCCAGGAGATGTGGGCCAGCGTTTGCTGCGAGAAAAACGCCTCGCATACGAATTCTGAGAGAATCTCTACGAAATGT
The DNA here is from genome assembly GCA_030180095.1 of Magnolia changhungtana. Classification (NCBI taxonomy): domain Eukaryota; kingdom Viridiplantae; phylum Streptophyta; class Magnoliopsida; order Magnoliales; family Magnoliaceae; genus Magnolia; species Magnolia changhungtana. Next base: position 2,022,152 of record JASAUF010000524.1, on the reverse strand, counting down.
CACATCAATCAATCCCATCATGTCAAGTACACATCACCTCACACCCTTCCCCAAGCAAGCCCCAAAGTCAAAAAGTTCTTACACCACCCATGCTTTTCTTACACAATTTGCCACAAAAGTTTAAAAAAAAAAAGTGGCTCTTACACCCATCACCACCACATCAAACATCACCCATCTCTCTCTCCCTTTTACAAACCTCTCTCTCTCATTTTCAAACTTCATTCCCAAGCAAGAGAGAAAATTTCACATGTCCAAGCCTCTCCCATATCTCCAAGAGAGCCACAAGTGTGGCCCACCTTTCCTATCCCTTCATCTTCCATCTCAACCATCTAAACTTCATCCCCTCCGTTGGAATCAAAGCTAAGGAGCTAATGAAGCCTAGGGTGCAAGTAGAAGTCGGTGAGTGATCTTAGATCTTTGTTTTTCATGCATTTTGTTTGATTAAGGGTTCACATATGTGGGACCCACCTTGATGTATATTTGTATGTAAGAGGGGCCCATAGTGGTGGGGCCCCTCCATCCTTGCCAAGCTCTCTCTCTCTCTCTCTCTCCATTGTTTCTTTTTTTTTTGTATGATTGCTTGTGGCCCATTTGATGCATGACCTCATCCATGCCATCCATTGAGGTGGACCCCACTGTTTCCAAGGGTGGTAAATGCCTTGGGTAAAACACAAATTTTAGGCTTATCCAAAGCAGGTGGGCCATGTGGGACCCACCTTGATGGGGTGTTCATCCACACCACCTGTCCAGACAGACACACCAGTGGAGGTGGCTAAACAGTGAAGTGCTAACTGATAGGGGGTGTACTAACATGGAGTGTGCACTGACAATGGGTGTGGATTGACATGGGGTCCACAGGGCCCATCCACACCATCCACCCTTTTCGATGGGGCCCACCATAGTGTATGTGTCTCATCCAGCCGTCCACCACCCTGGACGGTGGGGCTAGATCCATAGCTCAACTGGTAGTCTGAATGGAGATACCCCGTTTCACACTGAGGTCTTGGTTTCGATCCTTGAGGGGTGGCTAACAATGAAGTGTCAGATGCTGTGGGACCCACCTAAGTTTTGGGTACGGATGAAATGTGGCCTGACCCTTCATTCAAGTGGGACACCCACAATGGGTGGGCTGGATTTGTGAACCCCATCTCAGTGGGCCCAATAAAAGATTGTGAATGTTTTAAATGGAGGGTATCCCTCTCAATTGTTGTTTCGTGTGTGGCCCACACAAGTCACGGATTGACTTGATTGTTGAGAACTGGGGCCACGATGGAATGGTGCATCTGACCAATGGGTTGGATGTTTGGCACATCAACGGTGGGGCCCACACAGCTCGCTATACCCTTTCCCCATATATACATATGTGTGGACCCTACGTGGGGCCCTCCTCTGTGGTTCTCTGCCTGTGTCAGAGAAGGAAAAAAGAAGAAAAGAAAATGGAAAGGAAAGGAGGAGAGAGCAGCCATGTGCTCTCTCTCTCTCTCTACCTCTCTCTCACGCATGGATGGACGTGTGTGCATGTGTTATATACAATATAATATATATATTATATATAATATAACATATATTATATATTTAATATATTATATTATATTATATATACTCTGGTGGTGGGCCCAACGTGGGACCCACCTCCCTTTGTTTTGGTAGCAATACTGTTGTACCCTCTTCACCTCTCACTCTTTCTATCTCTCTCTACTCTATCTCTTTGTCTAGCTTTCTCTCTCACTCTCTCTATCTCTCTCTACTCTATCTCTCTCTCTTTAACTCTCTCTCTCTCTATTCCAAATTCTAGTAGCTCGATAATCAGGTCCCATTGCCTCACCCACACCATCTATCTATGGGGCCCACCATGGTGCGTATGTTATATCCAAACCGTCCAACCATTGGTGAGATTGTTTTAGGATATGGGGTGAATGTGTGAGACTCAAAGTTCAAGTGGGCCCCACCTTGATATGTATTAGGGCCATGTGATTAGGCCATCTTGATGTAGTTAGGGCCCATCCATTGAGGCCCACCTGATATACTTAAGGCCCATGTTATGAGGCCCATTCGATGTAATTGTGTCCCGTGGTTGAGGCCCACTTTGATATATAAGGCCTAGGGGTTATGACCCATTGCCATGTACATAAGGCCCATTGATGTGGCTCACTTGATTTATATAAGGCCCATATGATGCGACGCATTTGATGTATCCAAGGCCCATGGGCCGAGGCCCAGTGGGGTGTCCTTAGGGTCCATTGCAATGTGTGATTTCCCCATGGCTTGTGTGTTGATATTAGGCGAGTCATGCCTTGGGATCAATGTTGGTTTGACGTCCACATTGAAGAATAATGTTGGTTAAATGTCCGCATTATGACTCTCCCTAGGGCCCATTGTTAGGCCCATACTTGTAGGCCGCCTAGGCCCATCTTTGTTATAAACAACATCCATTACCATATAACATGTTTAGTATAGTCCCATGATTCATGATCATATGCATCATATGTATACTTGATATGAGAAGTGACTGATCATATCATATGCCTTCGGGCAGATTGTTTAGGGGCTCCCTGTTAGGCGATGTTGCCCCAGATGAGCGCACGAGACACGCAGGATTGTTGCATGAATGAATAGTGTGATTCATGCATTCGCATCATGTGATATGGTTACTGTACGCCTTAGCAACATCAGGGTCGTAGCCGCCACAGCATATTGTAACGCCCTGAAAATCGGGGGTCGAGTTTGAACTCAACTCCCGAGTTCCAACGCATCACTTATGCAACATACACAATGATGGTTAAATGTTGTCTGAGTTAGAGCAATAAACATGAATGAGATTATACCAAAACAGTAAATCATACTCCAGTTCAATTGTTTAAAGGCAAGCGGAAGACTGAAAATTTTATATTCAAAGTATGTAAAGTAACAAAATTTTATGAACTCCAGAGTATGAGTACTAACTGAGTACCAATATACATGTATTGTTTCTAAGTCAAAAATCAAAATACAATCCTCAAGAGAGGCCCCGAAAATCTCAAGAATGCACCGCCTAAGCATAGCCGTCAGTACCGCATAAAGAGAACTCCCCGATCCTCCCGAAGTCGAGACTCCGCTCTCCGAACCAAGGCGCCATCTACACCTGTGACAGAGTCTGGTGGGTGTTGCAAACACCGTCCCGTAACGTGGGAGTGAGTAGCTAACTCAGTGGAACAATAAAGCATAGGTTAACATGTTATCAAATCAATCAAGCAGTAATGATAACGCAGTATAAATCAAACATTTCTAATTACTCTTGTTAAGTGCAAAAATGATATGACATGATGCTGTATGCCCTTGCCAAACCACCCTCAAGCGACATCATCTTACGTTCGCGAATGCTTACTCCCTTAGTGCGCCACATCTACAAAGCATATGCGGTGCAATGATGCTCATGATTACCAAGTTATTATTAGCCCATTTCAACCAGCAGTATTGGGAAACTAAGGTACCTCCCTTGTATCATTCCCAAACATGATCCATTCTAGGGTCGTCAATCCTAGCTATTCTCATACGATATTATGGTTTGAGAAGCGTAGTGAAGGCATCGCAAAGGGCTCGTCACCCGTCAGCGCGGATACAGATCTCACCGTATGCGGCTCAATTGCTGGCCGTCAGCTCAAGTACAGGTCTCACCGTACTTGGCTCAATCACTAGCCGTCAGCTCGAGTACAGGTCTCACCGTACTCGGCTCAACTCATACTCTAGTTGCTGTGAAAGACTCGTCGCCAATCACAGACACTTGGAGTACACTCGAAGATACTACGGAGGACTCGTCGCCCGTCAGCACGAGCACAGGTCTCACCGTACTCGGCTCTCACCGTAAGTATTGACAGCTCGAATATAGTGTCCCATACCACCATAATCAGCTCACGAGTTTGGTTGCGCAATGGTCACTACGGGGAGGCACATGACCCCAGCGGCGTAGGCCGACACTCGACCACGGTGTCCCATACCACCATGCCCGGCTCATGCGTCTTAGCGGATCGAGGTACCATGGTTAACGGGATCGCCACCGGTAAGTTTGGTACCCCAGGTTCAAGCAAGAGCGACCAAACATGGTGAACATACATATACACTCCGGTTTACTGACGGGCCCGACTAGCTCGAGCGCACCACAAGTTGAGCGATATGGAGCGCAGTGCACTCCGTGTGGCCAACCATTATCGCCAACCGAAGTACGACTCGGGTTCGCTGACACATCCTTTGTGGCGATATGAGTCTCACCACAATCTCAAGTCTGGTACCGAATGTTTGGACTATAGACTTAGTCCCAAACTCAAACAGATCTCATCAATAGCATGTGGAGTAAAGCATGATAACGAAGTAATACAAGCATGTTAGCAGGCATGTTATAAAGCATGAAATAAAGCATGAAGTAAAGCATGTTGTAAAGCATGTTATAAAGCACTATACGAGTAGGGATACAATTACATACACATCACAAGTGAGTGATTATAGCGAACCACCACATGGAGGGGATCCTACATGTCTCTAAGGTAGTCGAGAATTCCATATCAGCACCTATCTAAGGCACTAACACTCAAGCTTTTTTTCACACACAAGCATTTACACAAACACTTAGAGTGCGCTATTCCAACATACATGACGTATGTTAGCAAATGCGTATTAGGGCTATTCTTTCACCAAGCGGTTATTTTATCCGCGTATACCATAATCATACAGCAAATAATCATTACAATTGTATTTCCAAAATTCACACATATGCGGTACTTCTAGAATACACAATTTCATCATACTAGGCATTTACAAGTGAACATGTATTTCAAATGACTCCTTTCGCTAAACTAGTATTTTATACATATATTGTATAATCATACATTAAATAAACATGTCATACATTTTTCCAAAAAAATACGATATACGGTATTTCTAGAATACACTATTTCAACATACGTAGCATTTACACATGAACATGTATTTCAAATATTCCTTTCGCCAAAATTAGTATTTTATCCACATATCATATAATCATACATTAAATAAACATGTCAAACATTTTTCCAAAAAAATACGTATACAAGATTTCTACGTATACCTAGAGTATGTGAAATTCCAATTTCTACAACGTTAATCAAAACAGGAAACGGAAAGCACTTTGTACATATGCATTTACATGCAGATCATGAATCTATCATTATCTGACATTGAAAGCGTTGAAAACCGTAACTTATACACTTAAAGTCCTCACCTTTGCCTTTTGAAACGCAACGAATCAGCAAAGGTAGTAAATCTTCCGTATACGGGAGTTTTCTAGCCTAAAGAGTGGAATCGGTTTGTCGTTACACAACCCACATCGATCCTACCTTAAATCAGACCTAGGGTTAGGGTTTCTTACCTTCAAATGGAATGGAAACCGCCGGAAAACACCGAATGGAGCAAGCAGGCCGTGTAATAATCCAAAGCAAGTAGGAGGAAGATCTCCCACAAATCCCAAACTATTCTCCTCTTTTCTCTCTCTCTCTCTAGGGTTTTAATCCCAAATTCGTATGGTGTGAGAGGGACTGTCTAAGCTCCTTTTATAGCCAAAAACATTCCCAAAATAGACTCAGGTTCAAGGGTTACTGCTAATATAAGATATTCGTCACTTTTCCAGCTCAAAAGGGAGGTTCTGGTGGCCCTCTTTGAGCCAAACGTCGGACTTAAGCTCACCATCTATGGATCTACTTGGGATTACGTTTTTGACTCAATCGGATTCCCAGATCGCACGTGGTGGACCACTTTCAGTTCGACGGTCAGTGGGCCACGATCAGAAATTCCAAGTACATGTAAATGTTCCTGAAATTTTTCTTAATCCGAGGGTGTAATTTGGTCTGATTCTGACGGTCAGGTTACTTAATACTGACGCGTCAACGAATGATGCCAGATCACTATTCCAGATATTTATTTTGGAATGGGAATAGTGTTTTTCACACACCCTCGCTCCGGATCGAAGCGAATGGTCGTGGAACATCGGATGGAGCTGATTTTTGAGATGATTGTTAAGCCCGGGGTAAGGTCCTAGTTCCTTAGCTTCGGGTTAATCGGACTACCGATGTGCGATCTAGACCTAATACGAAGTTTCGTTTCATTCCCGAGAGCAAACGGAAATGAGTTTGGTTCTAAACTTTAGGGTAACCTAGCGTCAATGATTCAGAATCTTTGGGTCTTGCAGATCGTATTTAAAGCGATCCTAACGAATTTCATGACTAATCGAGTTTAGTACTTAGCTAACTTTGTTAAATTTCTAAAGAATTTAATCCTACGTGATTTCTGGTCGAGGTGGTACTCGACCCAATGTACGGAAATTTACGGGTCGTTACAATCTACCCCCCTTAAACAAAAAATTTCGTCCTCGAAATTTATACCTTTTCGTACTCCTCGAGAAGCTGAGGGTAGTTCTTCCTGACCTTGGCCTCAGTCTCCCAGGTAGCTTCCTCCTCGGAATGATGTGTCCAAAGCACCTTCACAAGTGGGATGACCTTGCTACGTAATACCTTCTCCTTCCTATCAAGGACACGCGTCAGGCGCAGCTCGTACGTAGCATCCTCACTCAACTGTACCTGCTCCCATCTGATGATATGCGAAGGATCAGGAACGTACTTCTTCAGCATAGATACATGAAATACGTTGTGTACGGAAGCAAGTGGTGTAGGCAAGGCGAGACGATACGCCACATCACCCACTCGATCCAGTATCTGAAATGGACCGATAAACCTCGGTGTGAGCTTCCCCTTCTTTCCAAACCGAAGGACTCCCTTCATAGGGGAAACCCGAAGGAACACATGATCACCGACCTCGAACTCCGGCCGCCGCCTCGTATCGGCGTAACTCTTCACGCTGCTTCTACGCCGTGAGTAATCGACGCCCGATAATGTCTACCTTCTCTGTGAGTCGCTGTACCAACTCTGGGCCAATCAGACTACGCTCGCCAACCTCTGCCCAACAGTGCGGTGCCCTACAAGGTCGACCATACAGAGCCTCATATGGGGCCATGCCAATAGTCGCCTGGAAGCTGTTGTTGTAGGCGAACTCGCGTACGGAAGACAATCATCCCACCGTTTGTCCTTGAAGTCCAACACACATGCTCGCAACATATCCTCCAGAATCGATTCACCCGCTCTGCACATCCGCCCATCGACCGAGGATGAAACGCCGGCATCTTGAACTTCAACTTCACACCCATCGCCTCCTGGATACGAGTCCAGAAGATGGATGTGAACCACGTGTCTCTATCCGACACGATCTCTAAGGGAACCCCGTGCAGACGGACGATCTCTCTGATGTACAATCTAGCTAGCTCGTCTACAGAGTTCGTAACTCTGATAGGGAGGAAATGGGCCGATTTGGTCAACCGGTCCACAATCACCCAAATGGAATCATGCCCCTTCCTCGTCTTCGGCAACCCTGATATGAAGTCCATGGAGATGAAGTCCCACTTCCACTCCGCTATAGGCATGGGCTGAAGTAGTCCAGGAGGTCGGCGATGTTACCCGCCTTGACCTGGCTGGCACGTCAGGACATCGAGACACATACTCGGCAATGTGGGCCTTCATGTTATCCCACCAATACGTCCGTCTCATATCTGGTACATCTTCGTGCTACCAGGGATGCATCGCAAACTTCGAGTTATGGGCGGACTCGAAAAGCTCGCGTCTCAAGTCAGCCACATCAGGAACACATAGGCGGCCACGGAATCGTAAACCCCCATCAGAACCAACTCTCCACTCGGAGTCCACGGCGTCGCTAGCCTGCTCTCGAAGCTCAGACAGCCGTATATCGCCCTCTTGGGCCTCAACAATCCTTTCGTCAATAAGTGGCCGCACCCGAACGTGCGCGACACACTCAAAAGGCTCCTCGACAGTGAGTCTCTGCTCGAAGTCCCGCACAAACTCCATCATGTCCCACTCGGCTATCATCAGCGGTGCCGCAAATGCACCGCCTTCTTGCGACTCGGCGCGCCACAAGGTTCGCCTTGTCGGGATGGTAGGAAACCTCGAACTTGAAGTCCTTCAAGGTCTCCATCCATCTACTGTCTCATATTCAAATCCCGCGTGAATATGTATTTAAGGCTCTTGTGGTCGCAGAAAAGCTCGAACTCCTCACCGTAGAGGTAATGTCTCCAGAGCTTCAATGCAAAGATGATTGCTAACTGTGTCATGTGTAGGGTAATTTTCCTCGTGCTTCCTTAATTGTCTCGAGGCATACGAAATCACCCTATCCTTCTCGCATCGGACACAACCCAAACCAACGCGAGACGCGTCAATATACACCGTGTATTTCACCCCTTGCTCGGCAATACTAGCACAGGGGCGGACGTCAACTTGTCCTTCAGCTCCTTAAAAGCTGCCTCCGCCTTCTCATTCCAGGCGAACTTCAGGTCCTTCCGAGTCAACTGAGACAATGGCCTGGCGATCTTTGAGAAATCCCGAATGAAACGTCTGTAATACCCATCCGGACCAAGGAAACTCCTCACCTCAGTAACCGACTCAGGCTGCTGCCAATCCTGAACCGCGGCTACCTTAGCAAGGTCCACCGCTATCCCATCCTTGGACACTACCTGTCCCAGGAACTTGACTTCCTCCTGCCAGAAGTCGCACTTCTTATATTGCTCGAACAACTGGTTCTTCTTCAGTGTATCCAATACCGCTCGCAAGTGCCCCTCGTGCTCCTCACGACTCGTAGAGTATATCAAAATGTCATCAATAAAGACGATGACGAATCGGTAAAGGAAGGGCCGAAATACCCGGTTCATCAGATCCATGAACACGGCTGGTGCGTTCGTCAGACCGAACGACATCACCAAGAACTCATAGTGCCCAAAGCACGTCCTGAAGGCTGTCTTTTGCACGTTCTCCTCTCTCACGCGCAACTGGTGGTACCCTGACTGAAGGTCAATCTTCGAGAAATACTTTGCCCCCCTCAACTGATCGAACAGATCATCAATCCTGGGCAAAGGATACTTGTTCTTCACCGTGACCTGGTTCAACATACGGTAATCAATACACAACCGTAGCGACCCATCCTTCTTCTTCACGAACAACACAGGTGCTCCCCAAGGAGACACACTAGGTCGTATAAAACCTTTCTCTACAAGTTCGTCAATCTGTTTCCACAGCTCCTCCATCTCACATGGAGGCATACGATAAGTCGACAACGAGATGGGCGTCGCACCAGGCGTAAGGTCAATCGTAAAATCGATCTCACGCCGAGGAGGTAAACCAGGGATAGTCTCAAACACGCCTGTAAATTCTCGAACCACCGGCGTATCATCTACTGTGGGACCATCAATCGGCACAAGTAAAGCAGCATAACAATCAACTCGACAGGGCCAACTGACCTGCACTGGGAACGTGAAAGCTGTGCCGTCAGGTCCATAGGCAGTCACGATCCGAGCATCGCAATCTATCTCCGCCCTCATCTTGGCGAGCCAATCCATGCCAAGTATAACGTCGTAGTGCCATAGCGGAGCAACAATAAGGTCGACGAGCACTGTGCTGCTACCCAAAACTATCGAGCAACCCTCGCATAACCGTGTGACATCCGAAAAGGTCCCGGTAGCCGTAGTGAGTCTCATTCCCTTAGTGGGAATCGTATGCAAAGATAGACGTTTAATCGCCCCACAAGAAACAATAGAAGTGGTGGACCCAGTGTCCACCAATAAAGAAACGGGAGTGCCATGAATAAAAGCCCTACCCTCGAAAGCCGTCGGAGCTGAAACCGATGTCTCAGGTGCCTCAGCCACAAGCGTATGAACGCGAGCCTGTTGCTGGCGGTTCGGCTGAGGAGTCAAGGGTCGCTGTGGTGGCCTGAAGGATGGCACGGGAGGTCGGAATGAAGGATGTGCAGGAACGGTCTGTAGCGGCGGAGCTGATATGGCCTGTGGATAAGGGCGACCCACCTCGGTGGCGCAAATCCGCTAGCCCTCATGCGCGAGAAGCAACTCTCAGCAGGTGTCCGGTTTCCCGCAAAATGTGCAGGTCACCAACGGGCGTCTCATAGGAATAACTGGCGCTGCGGCCCTGGGGGGAGAATCAGCCCGAGGCCTCTTGCCTAAGATAGGCCCTCGCTCAGAAATCCCGCCGCGGTCTCGCAACCATAGTGCCACGTGATCTCGGCAACGGTCCACATCTGCTCGGCCGTCATAGACATGTGGACCAACGCCGCATATGTAGGAATACGTGGCAAGATATCCTCGACCGTATCTCCTGGCCGCAAACCCAAGGAGAAACGACGCATCCACATCCGCTCATCCACGGTATAGTTGGGACAAAGCGGCCCAACTCGTGAAGCGGTGCTCGTCGTACTCCGTGATCGTCATGCCTCCCTCGCCCGAGGCGCGAGAACTCTTCCTCCCGCTCATGCCGATACGTGCCGCGGTAGTACTTCTCGTGGAACCGAGACTCGAAAGCCTCCCGTGTCCACACGAAATCTCATCGCGGCCGTGCGCGACACTTGTCCCACCATAAACCGGCCTCCCTCTCAAACATGAAGGAAGCCGGCTCGACTGCTCGCCTCGAACGGTGCAAAGATCCGTAGCATCTTGGAGATGCGGTCTAACCGTAACTCCGCCTCCTCGGGTGCAGTGAGAACCCATAAATGAGGGAGGCCTCAAGCACCGAAATCGCCGAGTAGACCGCGTGTACCGACCTCTCCAAGTAGGAGGTGCGACGGATGGGAAGGGCAAGGCATATCCTCAACCCGAGCAGAGGCTCGAATGCGCATCGATGTGCGGATGTCGTAGGTGGAGTCGCACTACCACCACGGGATAAGGCCTCGGCCGATAGTGGCCATAAGCTCGCGATGCCGCTCTGGCGTCATGCCTGTCTGCTTCTTTGATGCATCATCATCATCACCGCTCAAACCTATCGGGCCGGCGGAGCGACACGAGAGTCATGTTTGCGCAGAAGAAGACGGCCGATACTGCTCACGGACCGGGGGCGTGTAAGGTGGCTGTCCACCGATAGGACCAGCAGGAGGCTGATCAGATCCCAACCCTCGGTCCGCAGGACCGCTACTACCAGAAGGAGTCTGGTCCATAGAGCCGGTCAGAAGAAGATGTGCCGTACTCCGCGTATACTGTCGCGGCATGCCGTATACAACATAGGGTAGAATCATTTGTGAGATAAGGCACAATACACTCCATAAAGCACTTAAGCATTCCACACATCATCAATCAAAAGAGGCTATATACTTTCCATTTACCCAAAATTGTCATAATACATGGACTACAGAGTTACATGAATCACGACAGAAAATCACATGATAGCCAATACATCTACTACATCAAACACCTAAAACATGCTACTACCTAATACAACATCTGTACGAAAACACAAACCGCCTATCGCGGTAACCAAAGCAAACACAACATACAATAACATGGATGACTAAGCATCCGGCAGGCGGTGGAGGAGGAGCGTTCTTGTCATGCACACAAAGACAAAATGGCCTTCAACGTACGAGACACCTTCTTAAAGCTCCTCTTCATGTAGGCTTCGGTCTCTTCAAGCTTGGCTCGAGTCTCACCAAGCTCAACCCGAACTTGTCCAACCTCTTGACGCAGGGCGGCTTGCCCCTTCTCAAGACGGGCCAATCGCGCATCAAAAGCATCTCGATCCACACCCTGCTCCTGAGCCGCAGGGGGTGAACTCTCCTTAGTGTCCTGAGCCTCAGGTTCTTCTTCCTGTATGTCATCACTGCGCTCCTCATCACTCTCAGCCTGGAGGTCAACACTCTCCTCACCGGCACTATCCGACTCATCTCCAGACTCGTCGAGTCGGGCTTGCCGCTGTTGAGGGCCGATCTTCATATTCCTGAGTGTCGCTTCACTTATGACTCGGACTGGTGTAAGATCCTCTATATTCAATCTGTAGCCTACATCACGAGCCATCCTGCAGATCAGGCGGCCAAATGGGAACGAAAGATCGTTCCTGGCAGAACGAACAACATGAACTATCTGGGATAGGATGAATGTGAGTAGGCATATGTTGTCCCCGCGTCCCATCTTGTACAGAAAGTCCACCATCACCCTAGTACATTCCGTGCGGTTACCCCACCGTGGGTATACATTGTATGTGAAAATGTGATGGAGTAAATGGAAGTCTTCGGTCATTTTTGTCACCGCAATACAATTTCCTCGCTTCCAAGTAACCCGACGACGGAGAAAATCGCGTGCGACGATCCCTTTCCCGCGCACTTCTAGAGAAGTCATCACTAGGATGCACTTGACCAAGCGGGATCTTCGTGATTCGAACCACCTCATCCACAGTGATTGTGCGCCTTATGCCCCTCACAGAGACAGTAAACTGAAGAGGCTCTACTGATGAGTCCACGATGTGAGCGTAGAAAGCGCGAACCATGTTCTCACATGCGGGAGACTCGCCTTCAAAAATAGAATTCCATCCGATATCCACCAAGTGGTCCATCATCGGGTGTAGCCCGAACATCCTTTCATCCACATGAGCTTCAAACACAACCTTGCGGCCCGCGAAGCACCCATATTCAATGCCTATCGGATAAGCATTTCCGGCGGGGTGGTCAGGATCCAGGTCTCGCTTCGACCTAAACTCCCGCACGGTGCTTGTGCCGGCCCCAACATCGGATCTTCTTCGGGAATGGGCTGGCCTACTTGGGCCGGCGTCATCGGCCGCGGTTTTCCTCTTTCCCATGAAAGATAGGATGGAGGAAATGGAGAAAATGGTAGCCACCACACCAAGGAGGGCCATGAAAAATTGCCAAAATGGGGAAACAAGGGGCTGATCTCTTTGATCCCCACAAACAATAATCCAATAGGTGTGGAAGGAGCTCTAGAGGTAGGAAAGGAAGAAGGAACAAAAAGAAAATGGAATGGGTTAGGAGATTACCCGATTTTGAGCTCCAATGAGGGGTATGAGAGCTCCAACTTGTGAAAGTGGGAAAGGAGGAAGCTAGGGCTGTTGTGGAAGGTAGGGGTGTGTGAGTTATGGAAGGAAATGGAAGATTTGAAGGTTTGGAGGGATGGGTTTTGAGAAAAATCAGAAATGAGGGTTTGGGGGTGCTTGGAAAGGAAGAAATGAGGGAGAAGGGTGCTCCAGCCCCTTAAAACCCAAACCTAAGGGAATTCCGCACGTGCCAGGGGGTGTAGTAGGTCAGGCCGACCAACCCTAGCCCTGGCCCCACCCCCGGTGGTGGGACCGTTGTCCATGCCCGCCATGCCGCGGCGCGCCGCGGTCGGACTTGGCCGGAACCGCGCCGCCGTGGTGGGGCCCTGTTTGCCACATGTCCAGGGTGCCAAATGCACCCTGGTTCGATCTGGATGCTTAGTGAATGAACGTGGAGGGGCCCCCGACTCAGTTTAGCTCCCGAACGGTTGGTTCCGAGAAATTTCTGAACTAAACCGATTTTTTTTTTATTTTTAATGACTGGTTTTGGGTGGATAGTGACCTGGACACGTCAATAGACGGTCTAGGAATGATTTGGAATCCATATATGCGGTCAGGATCGATTATAGACTCGATCAACATGCCCGTTTTTAAAGAACTTCGCCGAACGGCGAAGTCGGGAGACCCTAAGACTGTTTCTATATTTTTGCGCACCCTCCTAGGTTGTAACACGTCAGCGTACGTAGTGGGGATATAACTCAGGTCCGGTTTAATCAAAATCATGCTCTGATACCAACTTGTAACGCCCTGAAAATCGGGGGTCGAGTATGAACTCAACTCCCGAGTTCCAACGCATCACTTATGCAACATACACAATGATGGTTAAATGTTGTCTGAGTTAGAGCAATAAACATGAATGAGATTATACCAAAACAGTAAATCATACTCCAGTTCAATTGTCTAAAGGCAAGCGGAAGACTGAAATTTTTATATTCAAAGTATGTAAAGTAACAAAATTTTATGAACTCCAGTATGAGTACTAACTGAGTACCAATATACATGTATTGTTTCTAAGTCAAAAATCAAAATACAATCCTCAAGAGAGGCCACGAAAATCCCGATGCGGCCGGCCTAAGCATAGCCGTCGGTTCGTATAAAGGAGAACTCCTCTGATCCTCCCCAAGTCGAGACTCCGGCTCCTGAACCAAGGCGCCATCTACACCTGTGACAGAGTCTGGTGGGTGTTGCAAACACCGTCCCGTAACGTGGGAGTGAGTAGCTAACTCAGTGGAACAATAAAGCATAGGTTAACATGTTATCAAATCAATCAAGCAGTAATGATAACGCAGTACAAATCAAACATTTCTAATTACTCTTGTTAAGTGCAAAAATGATATGACATGATGCTGTATGCCCTTGCCAAACTACCCTCAAGCGACATCATCTTACGTTCGCGAATGCTTACTCCCTCAGTGCGCCACATCTACAAAGCACATGCGGTGCGATGATGCTCATGATTACCAAGTTATTATTAGTCCATTTCAACCAGCAGTATTGGGAAACTAAGGTACCTCCCTTGTATCATTCCCAAACATGATCCATTCTAGGGTCGTCAATCCTAGCTATTCTCATACGATATTATGGTTTGAGAAGCGTAGTGAAGGCATCGCAAAGGGCTCGTCACCCGTCAGCGCGGATACAGATCTCATCGTATGCGGGTCAATTGTTGGCCGTCAGCTCAAGTACAGTCTCACCGTACTTGGCGCAATCACTAGCCGTCGGCTCGAGTACGGTCTCACCGTGCCATTGGGCTCAACTCATACTCTAGTTCTTTGTGAAAGACTCGTCGCCAATCACAGACACTTAGAGTACACTCGAAGATACTACGGAGGACTCGTCGCCCGTAAGCACGAGCACAGGTCTCACCGTACTCGGCTCTCGCCGTAAGTATCGACAACTCGAATATAGTGTCCCATACCACCATAATCGGCTCACGAGTTTGGTTGCGCAATGGTCACTACGGGAGGCACATGACCCCGGTGTAGGCGACAGCTCGACCACGGTGTCCCATACCACCATGCCCGGCTCATACATCTTAGCGGATCGAGGTACCATGGTTAACGGGATCGCCACTGGTAAGTTTGGTACCCTAGGTTCAAGCAGTAACGACCAAACATGATGAACATACATATACACTCCAGTTTACTTGACGGGCCTGACTAGCTCGAGCGCACCACAAGTTGAGCGATATGGAGCGCAAAAGCACTCCGTGTGGCCAACCACTATCGCCAACCGAAGTACGACTCGGGTTCGCCAGACACATCCTTTGTGGCGACATGAGTCTCAGCCACAATCTCAAGTCTGGTACCGAATGTTTGGACTATAGACTTAGTCCCAAACTCAAACAGATCTCATCAATAGCATGTGGAGTAAAGCATGATAATGAAGTAATACAAGCATGTTAGCAGGCATGTTATAAAGCATGAAATAAAGCATGAAGTAAAGCATGTTGTAAAGCATGTTATAAAGCACTATACAAGTAGGGATACAATTACATACACATCACAAGTGAGTGGTTATAGCGAACCACCACATGGAGGGGATCCTACATGTCTCTAAGGTAGTCGGGAATTCCATATCAGCGCCTATCTAAGGCACTAACACTCAAACTTTTTTTCACACACAAGCATTTACACAAACACTTAGAGTGCGCTATTCCAACATACATGACGTATGTTAGCAAATGCGTATTAGGGCTATTCTTTCGCCAAGCGGTTATTTTATCCGCGTATACCATAATCATACAGCAAATAATCATTACAATTGTATTTCCAAAATTCACACATATGCGGTACTTCTAGAATACACAATTTCATCATACTAGGCATTTACAAGCGAACATGTATTTAAGCGACTCCTTTTGCCAAACTAGTATTTTATACATATATTGTATAATCATACATTAAATAAACATGTCATACATTTTTCCAAAAAAAATACGTATACGGTATTTCTAGAATACACTATTTCAACATACGTAGCATTTACACATGAACATGTATTTCAGCGATTCCTTTCGCCAAATTAGTATTTTATCCACATATCATATAATCATACATTAAATAAACATGTCAAACATTTTTCCAAAAAAAATACGTATACGGTATTTCTACGTATACCTAGAGTATGTGAAATTCCAATTTCTACAACGTTAATCGAAACAGGAAACGGAATGCACTTTGTACATGTGCATTTACATGTAGATCATGAATCTATCATTATCTGACATTGAAAGCGTTGAAAACCGTAACTTATACACTTAAAGTCCTCACCTTTGCCTTTTGAAACGCAACGAATCAGCAAAGGTAGTAAATCTTCCGTATACGGGAGTTTTCTAGCCTAAAGAGTGGAATCGGTTTGTCGTTACACAACCCACATCGATCCTACCTTAAATCAGACCTAGGGTTAGGGTTTCTTACCTTCAAATGGAATGGAAACCGCCGGGAAAACACCTGGAATGGAGCGGTGTAGGCCGTGTAACAATCCAAAGCAGTAGGAGGAAGATCTCCCACAAATCCCAAGCTATTCTCCCTCTTTTCTCTCTCTCTCTCTAGGGTTTTAATCCCAAATTCGTATGGCTGTGAGAGGGGCTGTTCTAAGCTCCTTTTATAGCCAAAAACATTCCGAAAATAGACTCAGGTTCAAGGGTTACTGCTAATATAGGATATTCGTCACTTTTCCAGCTCAAAAGGGAGGTTCTGGTGGCCCTCTTTGAGCCAAACGTCAGACTTAAGCTCACCATCTATGGATCTACGTGGAATTACGTTTTTGACTCGATCGGATTCCCAGATCGCACGTGGCGGACCACTTTCAGTTCGACGGTCAGTGGGCCACGATTCAGAAATTCCAAGTACATGTAAATGTTCTGAAAATTTTCCTTATTCTGAGGGTGTAATTTGGTCGATTCGACGGTCGGGTTGCTTATCTTGACGCGTCAACGAATGATGCGGATCACTATTCCGGATATTTATTTTGGAATGGGAATAGTGTTTTTCACACACCCTCGCTCCGGATTGAAGCGAATGGCCGTGGAACATCGGATGGAGCTGATTTTTGAGATGATTGTTAAGCCCAGTGGGGCGGTCCTAGTTCCTTAGCTTCGGGTTAATCGGACTCCCGATGTGTGATCTAGACCTAATACGAAGTTTCGTTTCATTCCCGAGAAGCGGACGGAAATGAGTTTGGTTCTAAACTTTAGGGTAACCTAGCGTCAATGATTCTGCAACTTTTGGGTCTTGCAGATCATATTTAAAGCGATCCTAACGGATTTCATGACTAATCGAGTTTAGTACTTAGTTAACTTTGTTAAATTTCTAAAGAATTTAATCCTACGTGATTTCTGGTCGAGGTGGTACTCGACCCAATGTACGGAAATTTACGGGTCGTTACACATATCGTGGTTAGTAGAATTAGATACTAGAAATCTTGTTCTACATGGGGTGCTATAGATATCCCTGGGTGAAAGTCCCTAAACCCTTATGGTACCAAGAGGTTGCTCCAACGTCTAGACCAAGTGGGTGCAAGAGTGCCGAGTGCTAGCTACCAGATGACTGCGCTTTACACTGTGTCGTGGTCGGTTGGAAGGGGGTGCGGCCTTACCCGCCCGAGAGGAGGGGGCAATGCTAGGCTGAGTTTGACCAGCTCAAGGAATGGGTCCATTATCGACGAGCCGAGCCCGATATTGGCAGGCGGGTAGTGAGGTCTCTTCCACTTACCTTATTGTGCGCATTGGGGCAGCAATCTGGTTTAGAGTGTACTAGACCCCGGTGATATTCCAGATTTGAGTTGTATTGATATGTGGACTTAGATGAGGATTTGCATGCTTGAGTTGCATTTCGCATCGCATGGCCTTGGTATGGCCGACATCATTCATGTCTTGCATCGCATAGCCTTGGTACGACTAGTGGTATTCATGGATTTATCAGTATGTTCTGTATTACTCTGATACTGTATACTGCATTACTACCTTGAGCACACACTTTCACCACCCTCTAAGCTTTCTATAAGCTTATACACGACCGTTGCGTACAGGTGACATTAGATCGCAGCAGCGCTGACGCAGGAGCGGAAGGCTGATCATTTTGGAGCTTTTTGTCTATCATCATTGTATTTCCCTTTATGCTCATTGTACTTGTAAAGTTTTTTATCATAGTGAAAATGTGATGGAGTTTTTGGTTGTTGTTTGTAGGTTATGCCTTTGGTTATCCTTATTACAAATTAAACTAATATTGAAAATCCTCTTTGTAGCATCCCAGGATCAAAACCTGGCGTATGGGCGCTGGGAGACGAGAATGGGGTTCTACGGAGGCTGTCGGCGCCGGATTCGGTGATTGAAAATTTTGTGAGCCTGGTTTTTGAGTTTGGGGCGTGACAAAAGTTGGTATCAGAGCATAACTCGGGAATAACTAAGAATAACATTACATATTTGCTATGAGTTTAGGGTGATTGAGTCCTTAATTCGGATAGCTTAGTGATCTTTTATTATCGACCCTTAACGTGCGTACCTTCGAGAGTTTCTAAGTTGATAGGCGCCTTCGATCTTCCTGTAGAACATGGCGGCCAGAGAGTGACCCGATCGAACCCCGCACCACCACCTGAGACTCCCGCACCACCACTTGAGACTCCCACACTACCACCGACGATCCCCGCTCCCCCACCAAAGATTCCTACTTCCCAGCATATGGATGCAGCTCCTATACCAGAGATTCCTACTGTCCAACCTAGGGATGCAGCTCCTCTACCAGAGACCAGTGCAGATCCGACCGTATCCGTGAGTGCTTCCCAGTTACAGCAAATGTTGCAGGCTGTGACCGCCGCACTACAAGGGCAGGGTAGGCACCCTGTTGTTTCACCGGAGCAGGCCGAGCAGGAGCGCGCGAGCGCCCTTCTTCGTGAATTTCGATGCCTCGATCCCCTACGTTTCCAGGGCGAACCAAACTCGATGGTAGCTGAGAGGTGACACGCCGCTGTGGAGAAGATATTTGATATGATGGGATGCACGACCGAGCGACGAGTCCGATTAGCCATATTCTTCTCCATGGTGAGGCTGAGCATTGGTGGACATCAGTCTCTCGAGCGGGAGGCGCCGATTTTTTGTGGACCTGGGAGGAGTTTGTCGATCGGTTTGACCGACAGTATTTTCCTGATCACATTCGACAACAGAGAGCGTTGGAGTTTGAGGCCTTGGTGCAGGGCAATATGACCGTGGCTCAGTATGTGGCTCGTTTTGTAGCACTATCCAGATTTGCACCATACTTGGTAGATGATGAGGAGCGGAGAGCCCGCCGATTCGAGGACAGTTTGCGTTATGGTCTTCGAGGCCGTGTCATTAGGCATGAGCTCCCGACTTTCGATGAGGTGGTACGGAAGGCCCATATTTATGACACTGAGTGGGCCGGTTCTCAGTCTGATCGTGGTCAGAGCAGAGACTGGAAGAGGCACGCTCCTTCCGGTGACTTGCGGCGTCGAGGCGCGGTCGACCTGCCGACCGCCGCGAGAGGCCCCCACGGCGAAGAGACTATTTTGGCAGAGAGGACCACAACGGCCCCACCACGGCGGCGAGAGGCCCTCACGGCGGCGGCGGCGGCCCCCACCCACCGAGACCACCTCGGCGGCGGCATTATGGCACACCTCCGAGGTCACGGCGGCGAGAGGTAGCGGTTTCGGCGCCTCGGCGACCACGGTGTAGCCCAACGGCGGCAAGACGTTCGAGGGGACAAGCACCTACCCATCCAGCTCAGGCCAGGTTCTACGCGGCTCAGCAGGATCCGCAATCATTTGAAGGGGTTGTCAAGGGTATGCTTTTAGTCTCTACATGCACTGCACACGTTTTGTTTGATTCTGATGCATCGCATTCTTTTGTGGCCAAGAGTTTCTGTCGATCGACTGGCCAACCGTTAGAGTCTACTCGTGAGAGTCTGTCAGTATCGACTCCCTTAGGGAAGACTGTAGTGTTGGGCCGATTTTGCTCATCTTGCCCCGTTCTAGTCGGGGATACCTTTTTGCCTGCCGATCTGTTTGCATTGCCGATGTCCGAGTTCGATGTCATCCTGGGCATGGATTGGCTTACCGAATACTATGTCATATTGGACTGCTCCGCGAGGACAGTCACGTTCTGTATACCCGGTGTGCCGTAGTTCCAGTTCGTTGTAGAGCCCCGAGGAGAGCCGTTATCTTGCTTGATGTCCTACGCCGTTGAGGAGCCTGTTGCCGCTTGTATTGATCATATGCCAATTGTTCACGATTTTCCCGATGTGTTTCAGCAGATTCCGGGATTACCGCCTCGCCGACTCACCGAGTTTCAGATTGATCTCGTGCCTGGTACCGTGCCTATTTTGAAGGCCCCGTATCGTATGGCACCATTGGAGTTGCGAGAACTGCAGAAGCAGTTGGATGAGTTGCGTGAGTTGGGCTTTATTCGTCCAAGCAGTTCACCGCGGGCACCGCCGGTACTCTTCATGAAGAAGAAGGATGGCTCGTTGAGGCTCTACATAGACTACCGCGAGCTCAACAAGGTCACGATCAAGAACAAGTACCCGCTTCTGAGGATTGATGATTTATTTGATCAACTACAGGGTGCACAGTTCTTTTCGAAGATTGACTTACATTGTGGTTAGCATCAGATTCGGGTCCGAGAGGAGGACATTCCAAAGACGGCTTTCAGGACGCGTTATGGTCATTTTGAGTTTCAGGTCATGTCCTTCGGACTGACCAATTCACCCGCGGTCTTCATGCAGTTGATGAACGAGGTCTTCCGCCCTTATCTCGATCAGTTTGTTATAGTCTTCATCGATGACATTCTGATCTATTCGAGGACCCGTGAGGAGCACGAGCAGCATTTAGAGGTTACGTTGCAGACCCTCTGCTCACACTAGCTATATACGAAGCTGGAGAAGTGCGAGTTCTGGTAGGAAGAGGTGAAGTTCCTCGGTCACGTGGTGACGAGGGAGGGCATCACAGTGGACCCCTCGAAGGTTGACGCAGTGCGTCAGTGGGGCCAACCTACAACTGCTTCCGAGATCCGCAGTTTTCTTGGTTTAGCGGGCTACTATCGGCGTTTCATTGAGGGCTTCTCTCATATTGCAGCCCCGCTGACCAGGTTGACTCGAAAGGGCGTGGAGTTTATTTGGAGTGACGCCTGTGAGCGAGCATTTACAGACTTGAAGGACCGTCTAACGTCCTCTCCTGTTCTCACTCTTCCCTCTGGGAGTGACGGATTTATTGTATTTACTGATGCCTCACATATTGGTTTGGGTGTTGTCCTGATGCAGCACGGGAGACCAGTGGCCTTCGCGTCTCGCCAGCTTAAGATCCATGAGCTGAACTACCCCACGCATGATTTAGAGCTGGCTGTAGTTGTCTTCGCACTGAAGGTGTGGAGGCACTATCTTTATGGGGTTAGGTTCGAGCTCTTCTCTGACCATAAGAGCTTGAAGTACCTCTTCTCACAGTCTTTGTTGAACATGAGGCAGAGGCGCTGGATGGAGCTCCTGAAGGACTATGACTTCGACCTTCAGTACCACCCGGGCAAGGCGAACGTGGTGGCGGATGCCCTCAGCCGTCAGCCACGAGGCCTGGTGGTGCATATGATGATTCAAGAGTGGCGGATGCTTGAGGATGTAGCAGAGTATGATTTTGAGTTTGGTCTGCAGTCTTCTATCATGCAGTTATCGAGCCTATCGATTCAACCCTCTTGTCGCAAGGGTGATCGAGGCTCAACAGGCTGATGAGTCGTTGCAGAGTTATATAGCGGAGGCAACATTCGAGAGTCAGGTAGATTGGCAGATTGGTACAGATGGTGGACTTCGTTTCAGAGGCCGATTATGTGTCCCGGATATTCCTGAGTTACGAAGAGATCTTATGACCGAGGCGCATCGATCGCAATTTTCTATCCACCCTGACTCGACGAAGATGTACCGTGATATGAGGCGACAATATTTTTGGGCGGGGATGAAGAGCCAGATCACCAGTTTTGTGACCGAGTGTGACACATGCCAGCGTGTCAAGGCCGATCATCAGAGACCTCCTGGTCTATTGCAGTCGTTGAGTGTCCCGATGTGGAAGTGGGAGCACATGTCAACCGATTTCATTATGAGTTTGTGGAGGACTTAGCGCAGTCATGACGCCATCTGGGTTGTTGTGGATCGTCTGACGAAGTCGGTACATTTTCTCGCGATGCGTGCGACTTGGTCTATGGACCTGCTTGAGAGGTTATTTATCGAGGAGGTTGTGAGACTGCATGGCGTTTCAGTCTCGATCGTTTCTGACGGAGATTCGAGGTTCATGTCTCAGTTTTGGAGGAGCTTCTAGAGAGCAATGGAGACTGATTTGGCTCAAAGACACGGTACCATCCAGACGGTGGCGGGGCACCGAGAGGGTCAACCAGATCCTTGGGGATATGCTTCGGGCCTGCGTTATTGATTTCGGGGGTAGTTGGGATAAGCATCTGCGATTGGCTGAGTTTGCATTCAATAACAGCTATCAGGAGACCATCGGCATGGCTCCTTTTGAGGCACTATATGGCAGACCGTGTAGATCACCGAGTTGTTGGACTGAGGTTGGATAGCGCCGTCTCCTAGGTCTCGAGCTTGTGCAGGAGACGTCAGAGGCTATTGATATCATCAGGCAGAGGATGCGCACAGCTCAGAGCTGACAGAAGAGTTTTGCTAATCGTCGGCATCGTCCCTTGGAGTTTGATGCAGGGGACCATGTATATCTCAAGGTCTAGCCCATGAAGGGCGTAGATCATTTTGGAGCGAAGGGTAAGCTTACCCCGAGATTCATTGGACCTTTTGAGATCACTGGGCGCATTAGTGCAATGGCTTATCGGCTTGCCTTGCCATCTCAGTTGTCTGGCGTCCACAACGTTTTTCATGTCTCCATGTTAAGGAAGCGTGGATCAGACATAGTTCCGGTTATTGATTAGTAGCCGCTGGAGGTTCGTGAGGATGCTTCTTACATCGAGCAGCCAGTTCGTATCCTTAATCGGAAGGAGCAGGTCCTCCGGACCAAGGTCATTCCGTTGGTAAAAGTTCAGTGGAGTCATCATTCTATTGAGGAGGCTTCTTGGGAGCGCGAGGCCGCGATTCGAGAGCTTTATCCCCATCTCTTTGATGACTGATCATGTGTTGTATTTTGTATGTTGTCTCTGATTTTATATGATGATATTATATTTCTTCTCCCTCATGAGTTATATCTACTTGCGATTGTGTAAATTTCGAGGAAAAAAATTTTAATAGGAGGGAAGAGCTGTAAGACCCGTATCCTAGACCGTACTGTTCCGTAGACTTCCGCGGTCTTCCAGGTCAAATTTCGGCAACCTTCGACCCTTAACTGGCATTGCGTGCGGCCCTGATTCACACACTGTCCACTCGAATCGATTCAACCTAAGACTAATACCTTTGCGACCGCGCCGTCGCCGAGGTTCCGGTGCCGCGACTCGCGCGCCAATCCGATGCTCTGCCAGGAGATGTGGGCCAGCGTTCAGTGCGAGGAAAACACCGTGCATACGAATTCTGAGAGAATCTCTACGAGATGTTACATCAATCATCCATCAATCAATCCCATCATGTCAAGTATACATCACCTCACACCCTTCCCCAAGCAAGCCCCAAAGTCAAAAAGTTCTTACACCACCCATGCTTTTCTTACACAATTTGCCACAAAAGTAAAAAAAGTGGCTCTTACACCCATCACCACCACATCAAACATCACCCATCTCTCTCTCCCTTTTACAAACCTCTCTCTCTCATTTTCAAACTTCAATCCCAAGCAAAAGAGAAAATTTCACACGTCCAAGCCTCTCTCATATCTCCAAGAGAGCCACAAGTGTGGTCCACTTTTCCTACCCCTTCATCTTTCATCTCAACCATCCAAACTTCATCCCCTCCATTGGAATCAAAGCTAAGGAGCTAAGGAAGCCAATGGTGCAAGTAGAAGCCCAGTGAATGATCTTAGATCTTTGTTTTTCATGCATTTTGTTTGATTAAGGGTCCACATATGTGGGACCCACCTTGATGTATATTTGTATGGAAGAGGGGCCCATAGTGGCGGGGCCCCTCCATCCTTGCCGAGCTCTCTCTCTCTCCATTGTTTCTTCTTTTTTTTTGTATGATTGCTTATGGCCCATTTGATGCATGACCTCATCCATGACATCCATTGAGGTGGACCCCACTGTTTCCAAGGGTGGTAAATACCTTAGGTAAAACACAAATTTCAGGCTTATCCAAAGCTGGTGGGCCATGTGGGATCCACCTTAATGGGGTGTTCATCCACACCGCCTGTCCAGACAGACACACTAGTCGAGGTGGCTAAATAATGAAGTGTTAATTGATAGGGGGTGTACTAACGTGGAGTGTGCACTGACAGTGGGTGTGCACTGAAAGTGGGTGTGGACTGGCATGGGGTCCAAAAGGCCCATCCACACCATCCACCCTTTTCGATGGGGCCCACCATAGTGTATGTGTCTCATCCAGCCGTCCACCACCCTGGATGGTGGGACCAGATCCATAGCTCAACTGGTAGTCCGAATGGAGATACCCCGTTTCACACTGAGGTCTTGGTTTCGATCCTTAAGGGGTGGCTAACGGTGAAGTGTCAGCTGCTGTGGGACCCACCTAAGTTTTGGGTACAACTGAAACGTGGCTTGACCCTTCATTCAAGTGGGACACCCTCAATGGGTGGGCTAGATTTGTGAACCCCATCTCAGTGGGCCCAATAAAAGATTGTGAATGTTTTAAATGGAGGGTATCCCTCTCGACTGTTGTTTCAGGCATGGCCCACACAAGTCACGGATTGACTTGATTGTTGAGAACTAGGGCCACGATGGAATGGTGCATCTGACCAATGGGTTGGATGTTTGGCAACATCAACGGTGGGACCCACATTGCTCACTATACGCTTTCCCCATATATACATATGTGTGGGCCCTACTTGGGGCCCTCCTCTGTGGTTCTTTGCTTTTGTCGGAGAAGGGGAAAAAAAGGAAAGGAAAGGAGGAGAGAGCAGCCACGTGCTCTCTCTCTCTCTATACCTCTCTCTCACGCATGGATGGACGTGTGTGCATGTGTTATATACAATATAATATATATATTATATATAATATAACATATATTATATATTTAATATATTATATTATATTATATATACTCTGGTGGTGGGCCCTACGTAGGACCCACCTCACTTTGTTTTGACAGCAATGCCATTGTACCCTCTTCACCTCTCACTCTCTCTATCTCTCCCTACTCTATCTCTCTGTCTAGCTTTCTCTCTCACTCTCTCTATCTCTCTCTACTCTATCTCTCTCTCTTTAACTCTCTCTCTCTCTATTCCAGTAGCTAGTAATGTGGGTCCCATTGTCTCACCCACACCATCTATCTATGGGGCCCACCATGGTGCGTATGTTGTATCTGAACCGTCCAACCATTGACGAGATTGTTTTAGGATATGGGGTGAATGTGTGAGACTCAAAGTTCAAGTGGGCCCCACCTTGATATGTATGAGGCCCATGTGATTAGGCCATATTGATGTAGTTAGGGCCCATCCATTGAGGCCCACCTGATATCTTAAGGCCCATGTTATGAGGCCCATTCGATGTAATTGTGGCCCGTGGTTGAGGCCCACTTTGATATATAAGGCCCAGGGGTTATGACTAATTGCAATGTACATAAGGCCCATTGATGTGGCTCACTTGATTTATATAAGGCCCATATGATGTGGTGCATTTGATGTATCCAAGTCCCATGGGTCGAGGCCCAACGGGGTGTCCTTAGGGTCCATTGCAATGTGTGATTTCCCCATGGCTTGTGTGTTGATATTAGGCGGGCCATGCCTTGGGAGAAATGTTGGTTTGACGTCCACATTGAAGAATAATGTTGGTTAAATGTCCGCATTATGACTCTCCCTAGGGCCCATTGTTAGGCTCATACTTGTAGGCCGCCTAGGCCCATATTCATTATAAACAACATCCATTACCATATAACATGTTTAGTATAGTCCCATGATTCATGATCATACGCATCATATGTATGCTTAATATGAGAAGTGACTGATCATAGCATATGCCGTCGGGCAGATTGTTTAGGGGCTCCCGGTTAGGCGGTGTTGCCCCACATGAGCGCATGAGACGCGCAGGATTACTTCATGACTGGATAGTGTGATTCATGCATTCACATCGTGTGATATGGTTACTGTACGCCCTAGCGATATCAGGGCCGTAGCCGCCACAGGCATATCGTGGTTGGCAGAATTAGATACCGAAAATCTTGTTCTGCATGGGGTACTATAGATATCCCTGGGTGAAAGTCCCTAAACTCTTATGGTACGAAGAGGTTGCTCCAACGTCTAGACCGAGTGGGTGCAAGAGCACCGAGTGCCGGCTACCAGACGGCTACGCTTTCCACTATGTCATGGTCGGTTGGAAGGGGGTGCGGCCTTACCCACCCGAGAGGAGGGGGCAATACTAGGCTCAGTTTGACCAGCTCGAGGAATGGGTCCGCTATCGACGAGACAAGCCCGATATTGGCAGGCGGGTAGTGAGGTCTCTTCCACTTACCTTATTGCGCACGATGGGGCGGCAATCTAGTTTAGAGTGTACTAGACCCCGGTAATATTTCAGATTTGAACTGTATTGATATGTGGACTTAGATGATGATTTGCATACTTGAGTTGCATTTCGCATCGCATGGCCTTGGTATGGCAGACATCATTCATGTCTTGCATCGCATAGCCTTCGTACGGCTAGTGGTATTCATGGATTCATCAGTATGTTCCAAATTACTCTAATACTGCATACTGTATTACTACCTTGCGCACACACTTTCACCACCCTCTAAGCTTTCTATAAGCTTATGCACGACCGTTGCGTGCAGGTGACGTTGGATTGCAGCAGCGTTGAGGCAGGAGCGCAGGGCTGATCATTTTAGAGCTTTTTGTCTATCATCATTGTATTTCCCTTTATGCTCATTGTACTTGTAAAGTTTTTTATCATAGTGGAAATGTGATGGAGTTTTTGGTTGTTGTTTGTTGATTATGCCTTTGGTTATGCTTATTTCAAATTAAACTGATGTTGAAAATCCTCCTTGTAGCATCTTAGGATCAAAACCTGGCATATGGGGGCTGAGAGCCGAGAATGGGGTTCTACGGAGGCTGTCGGCGCCAGATTCGACGATCGGGAATTTTGTGAGGCCGGTTTCTGAGTTTGGGGCGTGACAGCATGCACCGTGGACAGTTGTGTGCTACTGGAAAAGTTTTGTATGCCCTACTATGATTTATGTGTATTATTCATACTAACCATCCATTTTTATAGATCATTTTGGTGCATGAGCACAAACTCGAGGTTGATCTAGATCTCAGGTAGACCACCCCACAAGAAATTGGTGATTGAATGCCCACTATATATATATATATATATATATATATATATATATATATATATATATATATATATATATATATATATATATATATATATATATATATATATAAAAAACTTGGTGGCTACAAAAATTTTGTATCAAGCTCATGTTTGTATTTTCTCTTCATTCATGACTTTATGACTTTATCGAGAGGTTGGATGGCAAATACACATTACAGTGGGCCCTAGGAAGGTTTTTAATGGTGAGCTATCAATTACTTAATGGTGCGATCCACTTGAGATTTGGATCTACCTTATTTTTGTGCTACAGCCCTAATATGACGTGAAAAATGGATGGACAACATGGATACGACACATCTATCATGGTGGCCCCATGGAGATTGTATAGTAGCACACAATACCGACATGGTGCTGCTTGCTACACTATGCAATCTGTTTTTGAAAAAGTAATGCAACTTTGTTGCAACCCCATATCCCAGGATGTGAGTGGGACCTGAGCGATGTATGTATTGTATATTTACACCGTTTATTTGTTTTGGTAGTTCAATTTAAGGAATAAAAAAAAAAAAAAACAACAATAACGTTATTGAAGCAAATCTCAGGTTGACCACACCATAAGAAATAGTAGTCACTGTTAAAAAATTTCATCGGGCTACAAAGGTTTTGGATCTAGTTGAAATTTGTATTTTCCCTTCACATACTCTGTGTGACCTCATCAACAATAGGTTGGATGACAAATAAACAGTCGTGGACACTAGGAAGTTTTTAATGGTAGCTGTTTGGAGACCAATGTTTCCTATGACGTGGTCCACCTAGGAATTGTATTTTCTTCATTTCCTGGACAATAAATGTTTAAGAATAAAAAAATTTAAAAAAAAATTGATGGAAGGCGTAGAAATATAAAGCATCCATCGAGGTGGGCCACGGTCAGGCCCCACCATCGTCACCAATCCTGGGTGGCAGCTACAGGTACATGAAAAAGCTGCTGGAAATCGTAACCTTTCTTCTAATCACGCAGTCTTTTGTAAACCGTTTTTTATTTTATTAAAGGGTTGTGTTGATGTCGGTACAAATGACGTGGGCAATTAAATTCCAGGACCGGGGAAACCACGCTGTAACAGAGGATCCGCACTCATAAAAAATTCATCAAGGCCCGGACGTTAATGGTAACACCCAGTAAGGTGTTAACCGGGTAACACCTAATCCGCTCCCCTTATGGAAAAGCCATCACCTAATAAATACAAGAAAATGGACGGTGACCTTTAGCATCAATCTGAAGACTTTTTAGAGGATTATGAAGACTTTTTGAGGATTATGTATGGATGGATGGTTAAGTGAGATAACTGGTCCATTCAACGGTTCCAATTGATTAGGTCGAAAGTCGTACTGATTTGGTCGAAGACAATTAATAAGGTCACCCACCTACCCACACTAATTAGCTCACCTTTCTTTCGTACTGTCGGTATGGAATAGTACAAGCTTTATGCGATTGTCTTACCGAAGTCGAGAAAATAGGCGTGAAAAGTAATCCCTAGTGAAGTCTCTTAGGCACCACGGCACCACCTATCCACAGGCAGGGCCACCAGGTGACGGTTCGGCTTGCGTGTGGCATGTACCGAAGTTCATTCATTCCGGAGATTTTTTTTATTTTTACTTAAAAAATAAATAAATAAATAAAATTGTAAGAAAGTGATGCATTGCGGGTGCGACTTCAGGGTCCCTGACTTAGGGGCCCGCTTTGATGTAT
This sequence comes from Magnolia changhungtana, assembly GCA_030180095.1. Taxonomy (NCBI): domain Eukaryota; kingdom Viridiplantae; phylum Streptophyta; class Magnoliopsida; order Magnoliales; family Magnoliaceae; genus Magnolia; species Magnolia changhungtana. The sequence goes on along the minus strand of JASAUF010000524.1, from coordinate 1,993,090 downwards.
TTACATCCATGCCGTCGATCCATTTCGACAGCTCATTTAAAGACATTATCCAAAAATTGAAATAGATCCATATGTTAAGCAGTTCATGATGGGGATTTTTCTCCTCATTGTTGATATCGATGAAATCGAACAGGTTTTGATATCATCGATAATTGCAGAATTTTTCACTGCTGGTTGCTGGACTATTTTTTTTATCCTGTCGATATGATCGAGAGACTTTTAGATCATACCGAGGCTATCATCGAGAGTGGCTTGATATGATCGATAATTGTTGGAATTTCCACCCCTGGTCTCTGGACAGTTTTTGTCCCATCTCGATATGATCGAGAGACCTTCAGATGATATCGAAGTTATTATTGAGAGACCTTCGATATCATCAACGAGTTCCACAGATGCGATTGCGGAAACGTAGATTTTGCAAATTTTGTTTCCTATTTGGATTCTACCTCTTTCTATTCTTATATAAAGGGGTGTATGCGGGATTAGGGTGTAATTCCAGGGCATTCTAAGTTTCCTAGAGGTTTTCTAGGAGGGCCGAGGTCTATCAAAAGGTGAGAGAGAGAGAGAGAGAAAGAGAGAGGAAGCTTGTAGAAGGGAGATTCTACTCGTAAAGGTGATCTACTTCGCAGTCCACGTCTCAACACTTCTACGTCCTCGTGATCGGTGAGATCTCTCTGTTTTCTTCTGTTTCTCTTATTGTTTATCCACTCCTGCGTGAGTGAAGAAGGTTTGATCCAAGTGGTGTATACTTGTGATCAGTTGTAACGTTTTGCTTTATAATGGATTGTTGATCAGGACAAGGTCCCGTGGTTTTTACCTCTTTGAGGGTTTTCCATGTAAAAATCCTTGGTGTGGTGTAGTTTATGTTTTAATTTAATTCATTGCATTATTATTTCATAATTCTGGTTTGTTTCGGGAGGCTAGATACTAAGGTTTTATGCAAGGCCCCCAACAAAGTGGTATCAGAGCTAAGTTCATTGAACGGTAGGATCTGTTTTGAATTATGGAAGGTGGCTCATCAAGGATGATTAGCCTCAATGGTTCTAACTGAACTATATAGAAGGCTAAGATGGAGGACTTGCTTTATTGCAAGGACCTATATTCTTCAATTTTAGGCATATCAGCAAAATCCAAGGATATGACTGATGATGATTGGAAGAAGATGAACCGAAAGGCGGTGGGGTTTATTAGACAATGGTTGGATAATTCTGTGTTCCACCATGTGTCTACAGAAACCTCAGCCACTAGCCTATGGCTGAAATTATAAGGGTTGTATGAGAGGAAGACAACCGGTAATAAGATTTTTCTGATAAGGCGACTTGTGAATCTCAAGTTCAAAGATGGTGGTTCTGTGGTCGAGCACATGAATGAGGTCAGCAATATAGTGAACCAACTCACCTCTATGAAGATGGTCCTGGATGATGCATTGCAGGCTTTGCTATTGCTTAGTTCATTGCCTGACAGTTGGGAGACATTGGTGATGTCTCTAAGTAACTCCGCGCCAGACGGAAAGATATCCATGGAACAGGTAACCAGTTGTCTCTTCAATGAAGAGACAAAGAGGAAGTCTCAGGGGTCTACTCAGCAAGAGGCCCTTATGACACAGGAACGAGGGAGATGAAAGAACAGGAAGGGCGGGAAGGACCGAGATAATTCAAGAGGCAAGTCGAGTAACAGAAAAGATGTTGATTGCTGGAATTGTGGCAAGAAGGGTCACTATAAGCATGAATGTCGTTGTAAGAAAAACGACAAGAAAGGAAAAAGGAAGGAAGATGAATCAGATTCCACTACGGTTGCTTCAGATGGCGACGTTGTAGTTATTCTTTCAGTAGATCGCGATGTATGTCTCACGGCTACGAGTCAGGACACCGACTGGGTGATAGCCTCGGGAGCTTCTATTCATGCGACTCCACGTAGGGACTTCTTCACAAGCTACAAGCCAAGTGACTATGGGACTGTGAAGATGGAAAATTCTAGCGTATCAAAAATCGTGGGAGTTAGTGATATTTGTGTAAAGACCGATGTGGCTGCACATTGGTTCTCAAGGATGTGAGGTATATCCCAGACCTTTGCCTCAACTTAATATTGACGGGAAGGTTGGATGATGATGACTATAAGAGCCGATTTGCTGGTGGGCGATGAAAGCTCATCAAGGGTTCATTGATCGTGGCCAAAGGAAAGAAGTGTTACACCCTGTATAAGGCAAGTGTTAGTATGTGCAAGGGTGTGTGGAACGCAGCGGAAGATTCAGCTATTGACATGTGGCACAGGCGTTTAGGCCACATGAGTGAAAAAAGGGCTTTGACTACTAGCGAGGAAGCGGCTCCTTCCAGACGTGACAGGTACACCTCTCAAAACCTGTCTTGATTGTTTATCAGGGAAACAACATAGAGTTTCATTTGTTAAATCTGCTTCTCATGTTAACAAAGTGCATGCATTAGATTTGGTTTATTCTGATGTTTGTAGTCCTATGAGGACAAAAACCTTGGGTGGGGCATTGTATTTTGTTACTTTTATAGATGATGCATCTAGGAGGGTTTGGGTTTATGCTTTGAAATCCAAGGACGAGGTCTTTGGTGTGTTTAAATTATTTCATGCTATGGTCGAGAGAGAGACAGGTAGATCATTAAAGTGCATCTGCACTAACAATGGTAGTGAATACATTGGCGACTTTCATGAGTACTGCAAGTCCCTGGGTATACGACATGAACAGACGGTTCCCAAGACCCCCCAACATAATGGTGTAGCTGAGCGAATGAATCACACCATTGTAGAGAGAATCAGATGCATGTTATCCCATACAAAATTGCCTAAGACGTTTTGGAGATAAGCAATGCACACAGCGGTGTATTTGATAAACAAGTCTCCATCAGCCCTGTTGAATGGAGAAGTACCTGAGAAGGTGTAGACTAGACAGGATCCATCGTACAGTCATCTTAGGGTGTTTGGATGCAGGGCATCCGTTCACGTACTAAAGGATGAGAGGTCCAAGTTCGATATGAAGATCAGGCAGTGTGTGTTCTTATGGTACGGTGATGAAAAGTTCGGTTACAGATTGTGGGATCCGACCGCGAGGAAGCTCATCAAGAGCAGAGATGTGGTTTTCTTTGAAGATCAATGTATAGAAGACATTGGTAAGCCAGAGAAGAACCGACTTAGTTCAGGTGAGCTAGAGGACATGAATCCAGTTACTCCTCCCGTGGTGCCTAATGACGGGGGAGTACAGCAAGATGCAGAGGACGAGGGAGTTCATTTAGAAGATGGACCAGGGGAGCAGCCCCCACTTGATCCACCTGTTGAGCCACAGGTGAGGAGGTCATCTAGGGACAGACAGCCGTCCAAGAGGTACTCACCGCATGAGTACATTATGCTAACCGATGGGGGAGAGCCAGAAGATTATTCTGAGGCCCTAGTCGACGAGCATAAGGAGTGGTTGAAAGCTATGCAAAAGAAGATGAAATTCTTGCATAAGAACCACACCTATGACATGATGAAACTACCTAAGGGCAAGAAAGCTTTAAGCAACAAGTGGGTGTTCAGAAACAAGGTTGAGCAGAAGAATTCACAGACGAGGTTCAAGGCTAGACTTGTGGTGAAGGGGTTTAGTCAAAGGAAAGGTATAGACTTCGAGGAGATATTCTCACCAGTGGTGAAGATGACATCCATACGGATGTTGCTTAGGTTGGTGGCTAGCATGGATTTGGAGATAGAGCAGTTAGATGTTAAAACTGGCTTCCTCCATGGTGACCTGGAAGAAGAGATATACATACACCAACTAGAGGGGTTCGAAGTCAAAGGCAAAGATCATATGGCGTGTAGGTTGAGGAAGAGCTTGTATGGGCTGAAACAAGCTCCACGGCAATGGTACAGGAAGTTCGACTCGTTTATATTTAAACATGGGTATGACAGAATGGAGTCAGACCACTGTGTGTTCACTCGCAAGTTCTCAGATGGTGATTTCTTAGTTCTGCTCTTATATGTTGATGACATGCTCATCATGGGAAAAAACATCAAGAAGATCGACAGGCTGAAATAGGAGTTGGGCAAGTCTTTTGCGATGAAAGATTTGGGCCCGACTAGACAGATCCTAGGAATGGAGATAACTTGTGACAGAAGCAGCAGGAAGCTTTGGCTGTCACAAGAGAAGTATATTGAGAAAGTCTTAGAGCAGTTCAATATGAATGCAGCGAAGCCGATCAGTACTCCACTAAATGGCCACTTCAAATTGAGCAACAGGCAGTGTCCCAAGACGAAGGCAGAGGTGGAAGAGGTGCAGAAGATACCCTACGCGTCAGCTGTAGGAAGTTTGATATATGTTATGGTGTGTACATGCCCAGATATAGCATATGCGGTTCGTATTGTCAGCCGGTATCTTGCCAATCCTGGTAAAGAACATTGGGCAGCGGTGAAATGGATACTGCGGTATCTAAGAGGCTCATCCAGGTTGAGCCTATGCTATGGTGACAGTAAACCTGTGTTAGAGGGCTATACAGATGCAGATATGACAGGCGACATAGACTCTAGGAAGTCTACATCGGGGTTCATGTTCATGTTTACAGGAGGAGTGGTTTCTTGGCAGAGCAAGCTACAGAAAGTCGTAGCATTGTCGACGACTGAGGCCGAGTATATTGCAGTCACAGAGGCATGTAAAGAGATGCTTTGGATGAAGAGGTTCCTACAGGAACTTAGCCTGAAGTAGGAGCAGCTCGTGGTCTATTGTGATAGTTATAGTGCTATACACTTGAGAAAGAATCCAAGTTAGCATTCCAAGTCGAAGCACATAGAGATTCAGTATCACTGGATGAGGGATACTTTGGAACAGAAGGTGTTATAGCTTGAGAAGGTCCACACGGACGATAATGGGTCAGACATGATGACCAAGGCTTTGCTCAAGGGCAAGTTTGAGGATTGTAGAAACCGGGCTGGCTTGAAAAAGGTGGATTCCTCTTGAGTCGAAAAGGGAGAGATTTGATGGGGATTTTTCTCCTCATTATTGGTATCAATGAAATTGAACAAGTTTCGATATCATTGATAATTGCAGAATTTTTCACAGCTGGTTGCTGGACAGTTTTTTTCTCTTGTCGATATGATCGAGAGACATTCAGATCATATCGAGGCTGTCATCGAGAGTGGCTCGATATGATCGATAATTGTTGGAATTTCCACCCCTAGTCGCTGGACATTTTTTTGTCCCATCTCGATATGATCAAGAGACCTTCAGATGATATCGAAGCTGTTATCGAGAGACCTTCGATATCATCGACGAGTTCTACAGATCCGATTGCGAAAACGCAGATTTTACGAATTTTGTTTCCTATTTGGATTCTACGTCTTTCGATTCTTATATAAAGGGGTGTATGCGGGATTGGGGTGTAATCAAGAGCATTCTAAGTTTCCTAAAGATTTTCTAGGAGGGCTTAGGGCTATCAAAAGGTGAGAGAGAGAGAGAGAGAGAGAGAGAGAGAAAGAGAGAGAGGAAGCTTGTAGAAGGGAGATTCTGCTCATAGAGGTGATCTACTTCGCAGTCCACATCTCAGCGCTTCTACATCATCGTGATCGGTGAGATTCTCCGTTTTCTTCTGTTTCTCTTATTGTTTATCCACTCTTGCGTGAGTGAAGAAGGTTTGATCCAAGTGGTGTGTGCTTGTGATAGGTTGTAACGTTCTGCTTTATAGTGGATTGTTGATCTGGACGTGGTCTCGTGGTTTTTAACTCTTTGAGGGTTTTCCACGTAAAAATCCCTAGTGTGGTGTGGTTTATGTTTTGATTTAATTCATTGCATTATTATTTCATAATTCTGGTTTGTTTCGGGAGGCTAGATCCTAAGGTTTTGTGCAAGGCCCCCAATAGTTCATACCATAGGAAATAATGGTGATTGAATACCCAGCCTTTAAAACCTCCAGAGGCACCAAAATGTTTATTTGCATCCAACCTACTGGTAAGGGTGTCATATTTAGGGAAAAGGTGCCATGAGGTCTACCTTGTAGAGCTTCCCATGAGGTCGAGAATTGTAGCCTTAGTGTAATGTGTCCAGATTCACACCATCAATTAGTGTACCCTTTTATGGCTGGTCAGGGATCTAAAAATCAGGCCAATCTATTCCTTAAGTTGGCCACACCATAGACAACCGTTGAGAGCGGATGACCACCCACTGAAACTTTCATATTATTTACCGTGTCCATTGAGATGTGGCTCATAAATCTAACTCAAACATTGTGTCCCACTTGGATGAGGGGCACAAAATTTTCATGTAATTCCAAGACTCAGGTGGGCCTACCAATTCCTTTTAAATGTTCTAGAAATGATATTATACGGCCTTGGAGTGTGTGGCTCACCGGAGTTTTAGATACAGCTGATTTTTGGGACATCTCATAAACTAGGGGCGACTCACCAAATACACGGTGTAAATGTCCAACACAAACCACGGTGGAACCCACATAGCTCAACCGTGTCTCATATCATCACTTGGGAGATTATACGTAGAGCCTCATCAACCGTAGTACGGTGGAGCCACCCAATTGTATACGGGACAGGGTGATATATTAATCAGGGCCGTCAACCCAGTGGTCCATATCTTGAATGACGTACGTTTTCAGCAACAACCTTCGTTCGCCTTCCCGCTCTTAATATTTGAACGTTGAGCAATTATACCATTACTTGACTGCCCTCATTACCATCCTGTTTTGACAGCTCCATGTTGTCATTATGTGGAATGAAATCCATTCAGGTAGCTGACTATTGATGCATTTTCGATGGTATCAAGGAACTAATGCTGAAGTCCACAGGGAACTAATTGTGACAACTTGGTATGTTCTTAGGTCATGCAGAGCCGTCCATTAGATGCGCAGCATCTATGTTCCTAGGACATATGGAGCCGTCCATTAGATGGGCGCCACCTCTGAAGATGATCCAGGATGATTAGCTAATGAGATGGGCCACGCAAGTTGGAAGACAAGATGACTAGAAATTTCAAAGTTTGAAAATTTGCTATCAACATTATTGCAGCCCACGTGAAAACCAACGGACCAACTTGACTTTCAGGTTAGATTATCTAGTACGTGGGATCCATATGAGCCAGAGCTTCCATGTCCTAACCAACTAGTTAAAACGTTTCATCATTAAAAACATGGGAAGCGATTTAAGGGAGAAAAAAAAAAAAACGGAATTTAGGTAATTCGGACAACCCGCCGATCATTTTCTGAAGTATGCCATATGCTGAAGGCTTCTCTCCACCAGGAACTTATTTTTACAAACTGGGTCCCCTTCATCTATACACACCTTTCAAAACATCTTTTCTGCACACGTGGCACTCTTCTACAACCATCCACACCATTAAAATTGTTAGGCACATTATGATGGAAGCATTTTCCTAAAAAAAAAAAAGCACTGATCAAACAATCCAAGCCATCCGATTGATGGCCATCAATTAGGATTTTACAAGTAAAACAATGAATGGCACAAATTGGGAGGGCAAAATCATTTGACTGTTTAAAGCAAAATCTGGCAAATCAGATTAACAACACAGATTATGCCAAATGACATGTACATACATCCAGCTTGCTCGCAAAGTATATAAAAAGTAGATAAAATATTCGAATGTCATGTCAGTTAAATAATCTCCGAATAAAGATGAGTAACTGTTATGGACACATCAGCGCTGAAGCACATTCGATTGCAAGCCACAATCGAGGGAAGAGTAACGGCTCTTTCTCAGTTGATTATACGCATAGGCACCACAATAAATAGCCGGAGTAAACACAAAGATCAGCCAGATTCAAATCAAACCCTCAATCCAAACACAAACAACCTTATCAGAGGAATGCTAATGATTATCTTAGCGTAGTTCATCCACTGCTTCTTAGCGTAGTTCATCCACTGCTCACCTGCCATGGATTATTTAGATTAGAGTAGCATCCATTCTTGTGCAATGAATCTCAATGAAGACCTTAGCTTAAGAACCATCCGCTTAAGCTAACACGCTTGGCTAACATTAAATATAGTAATCCTTTGTATTACCATCGCCCCGCTCACTAGCACACTGTTGCTCTCAATCAAGGCTGACAATCCCACCTTACTGGTAAGATATTGTAACTAATCATGTTTGGAATCTGCATCCATTTCCATGTACCTCTGCCCATTCAATCATACAACTGTTGGAGCTTCGCAAGTCCTTGTTGACAAGAAAAAAAAGAGCTCATTGGAGGTGGAGCCCCAACCTTCGCAGATTGTCTGGTTAAAAACAAGCATAAATTATTAATTGAATAGATGATGGTTGATCAACCTAGCGCCACTCTATCTCTACGCTAGGGGTCAGCGATGATCATGATTTGGACCGGACCCACATCGAACCCGGTATACTCGCACACAGCAAGACAAGCACACACATGGACGGAGAAAACAACACCAACACTGTCTGTGGCACGCCTGGTGGGACAACAAGACAAGCATACGTGTGGCCAAAGAAAACCACACCAACACTATTTATGGCATGCTCAGTGGGACATGTGTGCAATTGTTGATTGAGTAGACGACAAGATGAGTAGGCAATCTACTTGAGGCAATGGGAACATTGAAGAATAGGACCTCAATCAAGCAATCGATGCATCTCAGATGCAAGCCGATCCAAATGTCCTGAATCTTTCACTTTCGATCATCCCGAAAATAGGGTCATCATCCCAGAACAACTTTGCAGATGTTAATGGAGTTCTAAGAAGTGTTAACATTGACCTAAGGGAACTAAGTGAACAAAAAAATAAAATAAAATCTAAGCCAATTATTTCAGGGCTCAAACTGAGTGTGTTAATGCTCAAACTGAAGCTATTAATAGGTTAATGATGTTCTTTCAAGATAGACTACCTAATTTTCATGAGTATAAAAGAAGAAATACCGCAATTTGAAATTACTCTTATCAAGTAACTGATTTTTTCTCCACGAAATGTCTAACAAGACCTAGGTGTTCACCAGGGTTATGAGAATCCTCTCTTTAGCATGGGTGCCGAGTGTGTGGGCATACCAGAATTGGGATTGCGATTCCAATTCAAACCAAACAAAAATGACCTTGAGAGTCGAAGTAGGCAGACACTAGGTATGAACGATATCTAAGGAGATCAGCCGCCTATTCAAGCACTCGCTTAAAGTGTAAATGGATAAAGCGATAGTTAGAGGGTGGGGTTTGTCCTCTGATGATGGGTTTTTCCTTGCCTTCCATACGAAATGACTTTCTTAATGTAGGGGAAGTGGAACGAGACAAGGGGAATTAAGATTGATTACTAGAAAGTGCTTTGATTATAGCTACAATTACCAACTAATGTATTTACGCTACGAATTAAGCTAAGGAACATAAACAACAGATGCAGAAAGTAAATAGCTATGCCAAGGGAAAGGATTTATTTAATAAAGACTGCTCTTACACTATGGAATATAAATTTGATAGGATAATTGAAAGATAATTGAAGATAATTGATTTGTAGATTTGTTTGGGTTGGTGTGAGATGTTCACAACTCTAAGTGTAGGGTCATGATGTAGTAATAACTCGATGAGATGAGGTCGAATCCACAGGTACTAAACTTGTACGTATTCTGAAAATAACTAGAACTAGAACTAGAAAAAAAATCTAAATTGAAATCTAGAATAGTTGAGAATAATTGTGAATGAATTATCAATAATCGAAAGTGTAACGCCCTAAAAATCGGGGGTCGAGCAAAGCTCAGCTCCCGAGTTCTAACGCATCACTTATGCAACATAGATAATGATGATGATGATGAGTGCATTGAAACATGAATGGGATTAGACCAAAACACCATATCATACTACAGAGACAGGTAAATTACGCAAGCGGAAGACTGTGATAGATATATAAAATTTATAAATTGTTGTAAGTCTCCAGAGTATGAACATGTTACCAGGTTAAATAATTATACGTACAATTCCAAAATATACAAAATGTGTAATGTCATCTAGCCAACATCCCAGAAATCCCCGTCGATTAGGACACGACTCACATGAACCCGCCTGATAGCTGCATATAGGAGAAACCCTCATCATCATAAAAGTTCGGTTCCACTTCACAAGCATCGCCATCATCTGAAACTAAGACAAGGTTCGGTTAGTGTGTACAACACCGTCCCGTAACGTGAGAGTGAGTGATCAACTCAGTGGAATCATAAAGCAAAGGTTAACATGTTATCAACTTAGTCAAGCAGTAATGATAAAGCAGACATATCAGACATTCCTAGATACTCTTATTAATGCAATGATGAAATGTATTCATGATGTATGCCCTCGCCTACACTCTCTCGTGCGACACCATCTTACGGTCGCTGCATGCTTTCTTCCCTCTGTGCTCTTCAACCCGGGGCACATGCAGTGCGATGTTATGAGTGTGATTACCAAGTTTTATTAGTCATTTTCATACAACAGGATTGAAAAACTAAAATACCTACCTTATGTCATTTCCCAAATAATGATCCATCCTAGGGTCGTCAGTCCTAGTTACTCTCATACAATGTTGCGGTTCTAGGTCGATGCAAAGGGCTCGTCACCTGATTAGTGCAGGCCTAGTTTATACTCTGATTACTACAGAAAGGCTCATCGCCTCAACATAGGTTCAGAGTATGTTCGAGGTCACTACAAAGGGCTCGTCACCTTATCAGTGTAGGCCGACAGCTCGAATACAGTGTCCCATACCACCGTATTCATCTCACGAGCTTTGGTTGCTCACTGGTCACTATGGGGAGGATCGTCGCCCCAGTGTAGGCCGAAAGCTCAACCACAGTATTTCATACCACCATGTCCGGCTCATCAGTCTTAGCGGATCGAGGTACCATAGCTAACGGGGTTTTCACTGGTGAGTTTGATACCTTAGGTTCAAACATTAGCTTCCATACATGGTGAACATATAATACGCAAATCGGGTTACTTGACGAGCTCGACTAGTACGAGCGCACATCGAGCTGATCGACATAAAGTGCGTAAGCACTCGAGTGGCCTAACCACTGTCATCGACCGAAGTACGACTCGGATTCATCAGACATGTCCTTTGTGGCAAAATAACCTCAGCCACTAAAACAAAATCTGTTACCGATTGCCTGGACTACTTCATAGTCCCATACACATTCAACCTTAACCAATAAGCATGTGAAGTAGTTAGAACAGGAGTAACCATGTAATCCAATCATACTATCAAGCATGTTATGAGGTGCAACATCAATAAGAATTCATACACATGCCTTTCACAAGAAAAATGAAGAAACTAAACAACTTGCATGGAGAAAATCATACACATCCCTAAGGTAGTTGAGAATCCTATCTCAACACCCATATAAATTACAATTTACTAACTACTTACTCATTCATACATTTTGACAAACACTTAGACTGCATATATCAACATACATAACATATGTTAATTATAACCTATACTTGGACAGATCCTTCCAACAAGGAGTTGTCACATACACAACAGTCATGTAATTGCATTCCATAGACACGGTAGACACTAATTATAATCCCATATTCATTCAGTCATTTCAACAAACACTTAGACTATACACTATATCCTACATGACGTATGTTGGCCGTAACATGTATTTGGGCAAATCCTTTCACAAAGGAATTGTTACACACATAACTAGTATACACACACGACAATTAATCATGACAAACATACTTTCAAATTTCATACTTATACGATACTTTTGTACAAATACAAAGAATACGCTAAACTCCACATAATTCGTATGTAACTGAAACGTAGAACATACATCGCATTTTGCATGTGAAATAGCATCCATGTTAGGAATCTATCATTAACCGACATTAAAAGCTTTGAAAACCATAACCTATACGTCTATAGTCTGCACCTTACGGCGTAGAAGCGTAACAAATTCGATAGAGACTCTAAGTCTTCGTCAATGATGGAGTGACAACCTATAGCACGAGTTAAATAAGGTACTTCACTACTTGTAACAATTGAAACCCTAGAACATATTAGGGTTAGGTTTTCTTACTTAAGAACGAAGTCAGAATCGCCGAAATAGCGATACAAAAAAGTTGATTCAGCCCGTGGAGTGATGGGATTGAATCCTAGGGATTTACTCCAACTCTCTCTCTCTCTCTCTCTCTCTCTCTTCTTCTCTTCTCTCTCCTAGGGTTTCCCAAATTCGTATGGGATGAGAGAGTGAGGGCTTAAGGCCCTTATATAGGCCTAAAACTCATGGAAATGGCCCCAGGGCCAAGGTATACTTAGGTTATATCCAAAGGGGGCTTGTTCCGATCCAACGGAGCACTTCTAGAGGCCCCCTTTCTATGTATAGTCGGGCTTAAGCTCCCTGACCATGGATCTAGGTCGAGTTAAGTTTTCGGTCCGATCGGATTTACAGATCAACCGTGGCAGACCAGTTTCAGTTCGACGATCACCGAAACTCAATCAGGGCCACAAGTACACTGCCATGTATGAGAAATTTCTCTTGATCCGAGGGTGTATTTGGGTCAAATTTTGACAGTCTGAATCCTTATATTTGGCCCACAAGCGACAAGTCTCAGATTACTTAAATTCAGATATCATTTCTAAATATATTCACGTTTCTCACACACTACGCTCTGGGCTCAAGTTATCCGTTTCTAGACACTATCTGGATTTGATTTCCGAGATGGTAGTCAAGCCCAGCAAGGCGGTCATAATTGTTTAGTTTCGTGGTAATCAAACTTTTGATGTGCGGTCCAGGTCTGATACGAAGTTTTAATGTGCTCCCGAGAGTAACTGGGTAATGAGATTGACCTAGATTAAAGGGTAATGTAGCGTCGATGATTCTGCAAGTTTTGGGTCTTGCAGATCATATTTAAAGTGATTAGTGCGAATTTCACAAGTAAACTAGTTTAACACTAGCTAATACTCGCTTAATTTCTAAAGGAATTAGTTCTGTATGATTTCTGCCTAAGGTGGTACTCGGGCCTTTGTAATTTGTATAGAAGGTGATTTAAGCTATTAATACTTGATTAAATTATGCCCTAATCATGACAGAATAAGGTCCTAGGGTAGTTTTATGTCTAAGGACGTCCATTGCCAAGTTAGGAAAAATCCGGGGTGTTACAATCTACCCCCCTTAAAAATAATTTCGTCCCCGAAATTGGATAAGACTTCTATTGGGTTTGTATTCAACGAGCATATTGTAGATACACTGACCTCGGCGATTATAATTTAGCTTGTACCCATTGTTAGGCCTAGTATGAATTGGTTTAACACTTGGACCTTAATTGCTTTTATTCCAGTAGCTTCAACGTTGACTTTCTAAGGAAGATTCAGACCCTATTTAATGACATATCCTTACGTGTATCCTGGATCAATCCCCTTCGATCCTAGGCCAGTGGGGTAGGGGTCCACCATGCTTCCGCTACGCCACTTTGATCCAATGGATGTATAAACTGACTCAACTGATTAGGCTCATAATGTTCTACCCCCCTTAAAAATTGTTTCTACTTTCAGGGTTCAAGATCTATGTCCTGATCCGTATGTCGAAATAAGGTGTAATCTAAGACCTATTCTTGAGATGAAATGGAATATGATCTCCCAATACATTGGTCTTCCTTCCATCGATGATGTGTACTATGGCATTGGTACCTCTGATTATATAAAGGAGCTAAAACGATGTGTGTTAAGGTTGATTTCTGGGACGGGTGTGAGTTGGTGGCAAGACGACTAATCCTACCAAAGGAGGACTTTTATCACAGTCTCGACTTACCTTATTTAATCATGTCTAGCTTAACAGGCAGGTTATCTTTCTAAGTTCATATGCACAATACGTATGCCAACATGACATGTGATTTGGGACCTAATTCCTAACTGTCTGTTGCCCATTTGGAAAATTCCTTGGGCCTAAAGAGAAAATCTCTATTGGCTATATATTCTTAACACTTCTCAAAGATGAAGTAATAAACTCTTGGTTGTAAGTGGTCAGGCCAACACGGAAGGAAATTTGTGTCGTGGGTCTGAGTCGGATACATGGACCTTCTGCCTAGCTAGGACAAAAAATTTGTCGTATCAGTTCTTAATCCTAGTTGATCTCGATCTTCTACTTGATCAGAGCAGTGAGTTCATTAGTAACTACCAGGATTGAGAATTCGATTCAAACCGCGAATACTTTGCTTATATATATAGTTTCTCTATTCCGTGTTCCCGATTGTAATAAGTCCTTGAGAAGGCAATTCTAAGGGGTATATTGATTTTCAATCCGAGGGATATATAAGTTTCTCTATGCATTAATAGTTTTTAATAAAAAAACCTCCTATGAGATTCAACGAAGGAATGAGTCTCACTCCAACCTAATCAAGTCAACTACTAAATCTATCTTTCAAATATCTTAGCATAATTAGTCTTTTACGTCCCTTAGTATAACTGGTAGCCTAATCTTAACTTATGAGTAGTAACAATCCAATAGTTGTAATCTAAAGTCTACACTCATACGCTAGATGATTTCATACCATTTCTAATACAAGAAATTGTTTTATCGCTTAGGGTCAAAGTTGCCTGATTGGAATTGAGTTGCCCGAACTTGAATTTAACTGCACTCGAGCAGTTCACATATGCCCATACTAGCTAAGGAGGTCCTAGAGTTCACGTTATTAATTTATTAGATTTCCCATACTGTCAGGTCTTTCGAAATCAAGGAGCACCACTCTAGGTCTAAAACTCCAAGGGCCTATTTGGCCAGTAGTCTTAAGTTGTATTAAATGGGACTGCATTACTAATCCCACCTCAGAATTGGGAATGACATGTTTGGAAGGAGGGTGGGATCCAAATGAGCCTTGTGTTGGAAAGTGTGAGATGGGATTTCCAAATCCTATGATGATGAGTTTCTACGTGTAATTCGAAAGAAAATCCCGGGATTTACTTTTAATTACATACATTCCAAACATGGTGCTGGAAACCATGGGATACATCCAATCTAGGGACAATACCTTACGCATACATTTATTATTACCTTTACAATTCCATCCACCATAATCTCACCACATGCAGTTGGCCGAACGGGCCCTAAATGTCCTAACATTTGGAGGTTGGTGAAGAAGACGGTGGAGACAGGTATGTAGAGAAGAAGAAGAAGAAGATATGAGAATGGAGGGAAGATTTGAGAGGGGAAAACCAGATTTTTAGGAATAAAGGAGAGCTTGTAAGGGTGTGTGAGGGAAGAGGGGGGTAAATGAGCAGGAAAAGGGGGTCCCCAAGTGATTTGGTGGGCCCCACACATGTCTAGGGGTCGGCCCGACGCCGGCCGGATAGGCCTGGCCGACCTGACCGCAATCCGCAGCGGTAGGCACGGCGCCGCTGTGGTGGGGCGGTGGTAACCCCCTCCTGGGGTGCCGATGGTGTACAAGGTCCACTATGGGTCCCCCCAAATTGCACCGATTTTGCCTCGACTCTGTTGTGAGTCGTTTCGGGCTCCCATTCGCGTATATTCATGTGTTTTCAATTTGTTAAGTGTGGGACCTGAAAGTTTCACCTAAACCCGTCGATTGACAGTCTAGAATGGTGTTGGGATCATTTCACGCGATCGAGAAAGCCTACAGGTCTGATTCCTATAGTTCGTTTTGGTTGATTTCTCTGTTTAGCGAAATGCGAAATCCTAAGTCTCTCTTTACCTTTCCTTGTCCCCTCCTATGTCAAATTTGCATCGGCGTACATCGTGTGACCATAACCTAGGTCCAGTTTAATCCAAATCATGCTCTAATACAATCTTGTAACACCCTAAAAATCGGGGGTCGAGCAAAGCTTAACTCCCGAGTTCCAACGCATCACTTATGCAATATAGATAATGATGATGATGATGAGTGCATTGAAACATGAATGAGATTAGACCAAAACAGCATATCATACTCCATAGACAGGTAAATTACGTAAGTGGAAGACTGTGATAGATATATAAAATTTATAAACTATTGTAAGTCTTAAGAGTATGAACATGTTACCAGGTTAAATAATTATATGTACAATTCCAACATATACAAAATGTGTAATATCATCTAGCCAACATCTCAAAAATTCTCATCGACCAGGACACGATTCACATGAACCTGCCTGATAGCTGCATATAGGAGAAACCCTCCTCATCATCATAAAAGTCCGGATCTTCTTCACAAGCATCGCCATCATCTGAAACTAAGACAAGGTCTGGTTGGTGTGTACAACACCGTCCCGTAACGTGAGAGTGAGTGATCAACTCAGTGGAATCAAAGAGCAAAGGTTAACATGTTATCAACTCAGTCAAGCAATAATGATAAAGCAGACATATCAGACATTCCTAAATACACTTATTAATACAAGGATGAAATGTATTCATGATGAATACCCTCTGCTAGACTCCCTCGTGCGATACCATCTTACGGTCGTGGCATGCTTTCTTCCCTCTGTGCTCTTCAACCCGGGGCACATGCAGTGCGATGTTATGAGCGTGATTACCAAGTTTTTATTAGTCATTTTCATACAGCAGAATTGGAAAGCTAAGGTACCTCCCTTATGTCATTTTCCAAACAATGATCCATCATAAGGTCGTCAGTCCTAGTAACTCTCATACAATGTTATGGTTTTAGGTCACTGTAAAGGGCTCGTCACTTGATCAGTGTAGGCCTAGTTTATGCTCTGATTACTACAGAAAGGCTCGTCGCCTCAACGCAGGTTCAGAGTATGCTCGAGGTCACTACAAAGGGCTCGTCACCTTATCAGTGTAGGCTGACAGCTCGAATACAGTGTCCCATACCACCGTATTCGGTTCACGAGCTTTGGTTGCTCACTGGTCACTACGGGGAGGCTCGTCGCTCCAGTGTAGGCCAACAGCTCGATCACAGTGTCCCATACCACCATGTCCGGCTCATGAGTCTTAGCAGATCAAAGCATCATGATTTACGGAGTTTTCACTGGTGAGTTTGGTACCTTAGGTTCAAACATTAGCTTCCATACATGGTGAACATACAATAAGTAAATCGGGTTTCTTGATAAGCTTGAATAGTACGAGCGCACATCGAGCTGATCAACATGAAGTGCGTAAGCACTCCGTGTAGCCTAACCACTGTCATCGACCGAAGTACGATTCGGGTTCATCCGGCATGTCCTTCGTGGCAAAATAACCTCAGCCACTAAAACGGAATCTGTTACCGATTGGTTGGACTACTTCATAGTCCCATACACATTCAACTTTAACCAATAAACATGTGAAGTAGTCAGAACAGGACTAACCAAATAATCCAATCATACTATTGAGCATGTTATGAGGTGCAACATCAACAAGAATTCATACACATGCCTTTCACAAGTAAAGCGAAGAAACTAAACAACTTGCATGGAGGAAATCATACACATTCATACATTTTTACTAAGGTAGTTGAGAATCAATTTGCATATCTCAATTTACACCCATATAAATACAATTTACTAACTACTTACTCATTCATACATTTTTACAAACACTTAGACTGCATATATCGACATACATAACATATGTTAATTTTAACCTATACTTGGACATATCCTTCTAACAAGGAGTTGTCACATACACAACAGTCATGTAATTGCATTCCATAGACACGACAGGCACTAATCATAATCCCATATTTATTCAGTCATTTCAACAAACACTTAGACTATACACTATAGCCTACATGATGTATGTTGGTCGTAACATGTATTTGGGAAAATCCTTTCGCCAAGGAGTTGTTACACGCATAACTTGTATACACACACGACAATTAATCATGGCAAACACACTTTCAAATTTCATACGAATACGGTACTTTTGTACAAATGCAAAGAATACGCTAAACTCCACATAGTTCATATGTAACTGAAACGTAGAACAGACATCGCATTTTGCATCTGACATAGCATCCACGTCAGGAATCTACCATTAACCGACATTGAAAGCTTTGAAAACCATAATCTATATGTCTATAGTCCGCACCTTACTCTGTAGAAGCGTAACAAATTCGATAGAGACTCTAAGTCTTCGTCAACGATGGAGTGACAACCTATAACACGGGTTAAGTCAGCTGCTTCGCTACTTGCAACAATTGAAACCTAGAACAGATTAGGGTTAGGTTTTCTTACCTAAGAACGAAGTTAGAATCGCTAGAATATTGATATAGAAAAGCTGATTCAGCCCGTGCAGTGATGAGATTGAATCCCAGGGATGAACTCCAACTCTCTCTCTCTCTTTCTCTCTCTTTCCTCTCTTCTCTCTCCTAGGGTTTCTCAAATTCGTATGGGATGAGAGAGTGAGGGCTTAAGGCCCTTATATAGGCCTAAAACTGATGGAAATGGCCCCAGGGCCAAGTTATACTTAGGTTATAGCCAAAGGAGGCTTGTTCCGATCCAACGGAGCACTTCTGGAGGCCCCCATTCTATGTGCGGTCGGACTTAAGCTCCCTGACCATAGATCTAGGTCAAGTTAAGTTTTTGGTCTGATTGGATTTACAGATCGACCGCGGCGGACCAGTTTCAGTTCGACGGTCACTAAAACTCGATCAGGGCCACAAGTACACTGCCATGTATGGGAAATTTCTCCTAATCCGAGGGTATATTTGGGTCAGATTCTGATAGTCTGAATCCTTATTTTCGGCCCACAAGCGACAAGTCTCAGATTACTTAAATTCAGATTTCATTTCTAAATATATTCACGTTTCACACACACACTACGCTCTGGGCTCAAGTTGTCTGTTTCTGGACACTATCTGAATTTGATTTTCGAGATGGTAGTCATGCCCAGCAAGGCGGTCATAATGTAGCGCCCTGAAAATTGGGGGTCGAGTACCAACTCAACTCCTGAGTTCCAAAACATCACTTATGCAACATATATGCTTATGATTAAAATGTTGTCTATGTTAGTGCATTAATCATGAGTGGGATTATACCAAAATAGTAATTCATACTCCAGATCAATTTGTAAAATGCAAGCGGAAGACTGGAAGTCATAAATAAATGTATATGAGTCAAAAGATCACGATCGGTCTTCAGAGTATGAATACTTCACTGAGTCACCATATACATGTAATAATCTCAAAAACTAAAATGTCAAAATAGTACAACTACAATGATAATCCTTATAGCCCCGTTGATCCGGATAGCCTAAGTGAAACTGCCAGAGAATTGCATATAAGAGAAGTCGTCCTGATCATCATAGTAGTCAGGCTCCGCCTCAGGGGTCACGTCGTCATCTGAAATCAAGACAGAGTCTGATTGGTGTTTAAAACACTGTCCCGTAATGTGGGAGTGAGTGATCAACTCAGTGGAACTATACAATAAAGGTTAACATGTTATCAATTCAGTCAAGCAGTAATGATAAAACACAAAATCAAACATCCCTAAATACTCTTATTAATACAAAAATGATATGAACAATGATGCATGCCCACGCCTACACTCCCTCGTATGACACCATCTTACGTTCGCAGCATGCTTTCTTCTCTCTGTGCTCTTTGACTCGGGGCACATGCAGTGCGATGTTATGAACGTGATTATCGAGTTCTTATTAGTCCTTTTTATACAGCAGGATTGGGAAACTAAGGTACCTCCCTCATGTCATTTCCCAAACAATGATCCATTATAGGGTCGTCAGTCTTAGTAATATCTCATACGATGTTACGGTTCTAGGCCATTACAAAGGGCTCGTCACCAAATCACTGCAGGCCTAGTTTATACTCTAGATGCTATGAAAGGGTCGTCGCCTCAGTCCTTCTATTGGAGTATGCAGTAAGAACTATCTGTCGTAAAACATAAGTAGGCATGCACAACTTCTCTCCCTGCCCCGCTTGGTATAGAAAATTTACCATCAAGCGAGTACACTCACTGCGATTGCTCCACCTGGGGTAGACATAAAATGTACAGATATGATGAAGCAGACGAAAATCGTCAGTCATATTAGTCGTTGGAAGGATATTGTTGGGTTGCCACTGTACCAGTCGGCCACAAAGGAAATGCTTACATCGATCCCTTTCGCAGGCACTCTTCAGATTCTTCTCACTCGTGTGGACTTGGGCAAGCGGTATTCTCATAAGTTGTGCTATCAGGCCAGCATCAATTGTGGCCTCCCAATTTCTTCCGAATAGGATCTTGAACTGCAAGGGCTCTAGTGTCGACTCTCGAATGTGGGCGTAGAATGCTCGGATAGTACCCACATTTGCATGATATTTTCCCTCAAACACAGGGCCCCAACCGGCTTCACCCAGGCACTCCAATAACAAATACTCCCCAAAGAGCCGCCCATCCACCTGAGCTTCAAAAAGGACCCTATGGCCCTCATAAACTCCATGCGATAAATCCGCCAATAGAGATCTTAGGAGAGGAGCCTGGGGATCGAGATCCCACTTAGTCCGTACCTCGCTTTCAATGCCCGTGCTTGAGGTGGCGCCTCTCGGTCTCCTTGAACGAGTGGGACGACTAGGTGCAGCTTCATTCACGACACCCTTTCTCTTTCCCATGAGAGAAAGAATGGTGGAAAATGAGAAAATAACCACAATAACCTTGAATAGAGTCATAGGAAAGGGAAGAAAAGGGAGGAAGAGGATGAGATCTTTACAACTTCATGGATTTGAGCCTCAAATGGGTGTGTCAAGGCTCAAATGACAGGAAATAAGGAAGGAAAATGAAGAGGTGAGATGGGTGAGTTGGTTTACACGAATTTGAGCATCAAATGGGGGGTTTAAGAGCTTAAATGAGAGAGAATGGAGAGGGTAGGCAGTAATGGAGAGGGGTTTACAACAGGTAGTGGATATAGTACAAGAAAATGGAGGGAGATGGGCGTGGAGGGCGATTTGAGAGGAGATTTGGAAGTTTTCTTGAGAAAAAGGAAGCTTGGAGGGGTAGGTTGTGAAGGAGGGGCAAGTTTGGAAGGGTTTAAATCCAACCCCCATGCATAAGTGGGTCACATAACCTCTAAAACACAATCGGCCCGGTCGGCCCCCCCAGCCTGGCCCGCTGGGCGGCGAGGCCTCTCCAAACTGGCAAGGTCCTCGCCGGTCTCTGGCATTTCTGGCGAGGGCTCAACCTTTAGGCAAGGTCCTCCCACCCCCCTTGGTCCAAAAACATGTGGGGCCCACCTTGGGTCCCACCGGATTTGCTCGGTTTGGCCCCCGACTCCGATTCGAGTCGTTTTGGGGCCTTTCAGGTATGTTGTTGATGTAAAGCTATATATATGGATTTTTTAAGGCTGGGATGGGGTAATTTACTACCTAAACCCATTGATAGACGGTCTAGGAAAGGTCAAGGGTCACCTCAAGTGACCACGGAGGTGTACAGACTCGATCTCGAGGATCGATATCGATGAACTTCGTCAATTGGCGAAATCGGGAAAACCTAAGCTTGGTTCTACATTTTCCTCACACCCACCTATGTCAAAAAGCATCAGAGTACATCGTGTGACCATAACCCAGGTCCGTTCTAATCCAAATCATACTTTGATACCAACTTGTAACGCCCTGAAAATCAGGGGTCGAGTAGTAACTCAACTCACGAGTTCTAAAACATCACTTATGTAACATATATGCTTATGATTAAAATGTTGTCTATGTTAGTGCATTAATCATGAGTGAGATTATACCAAAACAATAATTCATACTCCAGATCAATTTGTAAAATGCAAGTGGAAGACTGAAAGTCATAAATAAACGTATATGAGTCAAGAGATCACGATCGCTCTCTAAAGTATGAATACTTCACTGAGTCACCATATACATGTAATAATCTCAAAAACTAAAATGTCAAAATAGTACAACTACAATGATAATCCCTATAACCCCATCGATCCGGATAGCTTAAGTGAAGCCGCCAGAGAACTGCACATAAGAGAACTCGTCCTGATCATCATAATAGTTAGGCTCCGCCTCAGGGGTCATGTCATCATCTGAAATCAAGACAGAGTCTGGTTGGTATTTAAAACACCCTCCCGTAATTTGGGAGTGAGTGATTAACTCAGTGAAACTCTACAGCAAAGGTTAACCTGTTATCAATTCAATCGATCAGTAATGATAAAGCAATAAAATCAAACATCCCTAAATACTCTTATTAATACAAAAATTATATGAACAATGATGCATGCCCTCGCCTACACTCCCTCGTGTGACACCATCTTACGGTCGTAGTATACTTTCTTCCCTCTATGCTCTTCAACCCGGGGTACATGCAGTGCGATGTTATGAATGTGATTACCAAGTTCTTATTAGTCCTTTTCATACAGCATGATTGGGAAACTAAGGTACCTCCCTTATGTCATTTCCCAAACAATGATCCATTTTAGGGTCGTCAGTCTTAGTAATATCTCATACGATGTTACGGTTATAGGCCACTCCAAAGGGCTCGTCACCAAATCAGTGCAGGCCTAATTTATACTCTACATATGCTATGGAAGGGTCGTCGCCTCCATGTAAACTTAGAGTATGCTCGAGGTCACTACAAAGAGCTTGTCACCAAGTCAGTGTAGGCCGACAACTCGAATACAATGCCCCATACCACCGTATTCGGCTCACGAGGCGTTGTTGCTCACTAGTCACTACGGGGAGGCTCGTCGCCCCAGTGTAGGCCGACAGCTCGATAACGGTGTCCCATACCACCATGTCCAGCTCATGAGTCTTAGCGGATCGAGGTACCAAGGTTAACGGAGTTTTCACTGGTGAGTTTGGTACCTTAGGTTCAAGCAGTAGCGTCCATACATGGTGAACATACATCGGGTCAATCAGGTTATTTGACGGGTTCGACTAGCACGAGCACACGTTGAGTTAATTGACATGAAGTGCGTAAGCACTCCGTGTGGCCTAACCATTGCCAACAACTCTAGTACGGTTTAGGTTCGTCAAACATGTCCTACGTGGCGAATGAATCTCAGCCACGGACTAAAAGCTTGTTATCGATTGCCTGAACTATACTGTAGTCCCAAACACAATCAATCCTTAACTAGTAAGCATGTGGAGTAGTCAAAGTAGAATTAAACAAGTAGTTCAAACATGTTAACAAGCATGTTATAGAACACAACGTAAACAGGAAATCCAAACACATACATTTCATAAGTAAGCGATTAAGCTAAACAAGTTGCATGGAGGAAATCATACACATCCCTAAGGTAGTTGAGAATCCTATCTCAACACCCACCTAAAGCACTATCACCTAAGTACTTACTCATACAAGCATTTTCACAAACACTTAGAATACGCTTGTTAACATACATAACGTATGTTGGCCAAAACATGTATTAGGGTGAATCCTTTCGCCGAGGAGTTGTTACACATATAACTAGCATATACACACAATAGTTAATCATGGAAAACACACTTTCATATTTCGTATGTATACGGTATTTTCTACAAATACACAAAATATACTAAACTCCACAATTTGCATATATAACTGAACCACAAAACGAACATTGTATTTTCATGTCAAATAACACCCACATCAGGAATCTATCATTATCTGACATTGAAAGCTTTGAAAACTATAACATATACGTCTATAGTCCACACCTTACGCCGTAGAAGCGTAACGAATTCAATTGAGGCTCTAAGACTTTGTCAACGATGAAATGACAACTTACAACATAAGTTGAGTCAGCTATTTCGCTACTAGCGACAATTGAAAACCTAGAACAGATTAGGGTCAGGTTTCCTTACCTAAGAATGGAGTCAGAATTGCCAGAATAGCGATTTGGTAGTGATGGATAGGCATGTAGAATAGCAGAGATCGAATCCCAGGAGTGACTCCAACTTTTCTCTCACTTTCTCTCTCTTTACTCTCTTCTCTCTCATAGGGTTTTTCCCAAATTCGTATGGAGTGAATGAGAGAGGGTTTAAGGTCCTTATATAGGCCTAAAACTGATGGAAATGGCCCCAGGGCCAAGGTATACTTAGGTTATGTCCAAAAGGCATCTGTTTCAGCTCAACAGAATACTTCTGGAGCCCCCCTTGAGCCAAAGGTCGGACTTAAGCTCCCTGACCATGGATCTAGGTTAAGTTATATTTTCAGGCCGATCAGATTTATAGATTACCCGTGGCGGACCAGTTTCAATTCAACGGTCCACGATCACCGATCATGGCCATAAGTATATTGACCTATGTATGAAATTTCTCCTGATTTGAGGGTCTATTTGGGTCAGATTCTGATAGTCTGAATCCTTATATTCGGCCCCCAAGCGACAAGTCTCAGATTACTTAATTTAGATTTTTATTTCTAAAATATCCACGTTTCTCACATACTTCACTCCGGGCTCAAGCAAATAACACTATCTGGATTTGATTTCCGAGATGGTTGTCAAGCCCAGAAAGGCGGTCCTAAGCATTTAGTCTCGTGGTCATCGGACTTTCGACGTGCGGTCCAAATTCGATATGGAGTTTCGTGATGCTCCCAAGAGCAACTAGGTAATGAGATTGATCCTTGATTTTAGGGTAACCTAGCGTCAATGATTCTACAAGTTTTGAGTCTTGCAGATCGTATTTAAAGTGATTCAAGCGAATTTCACAGCTGATCTAGTTTAATACTTAGTTAATTTTGTCTAATTCCTAAAGGATTCAGTCCTAAGCGATTTCTGCCTGAGGTGGTACTCGGGGTCTTTGGACGGAATTTTCTGAGTCGTTACACATAATCGTTTAGTTTCGCAATAATCAGACTTTCGACATGCGGTCCAGGTCCAATATGAAGTTTCAATGTGCTCTCGAGAGCAACTGGGAAATGAGATTGATCCTAGATTAAAGGGTAATGTAGCGTCGATGATTCTGCAAGTTTTGGGTCTTGCAGATCATATTTAAAGTTATTAGTGCGAATTTCACAAGTAAACTAGTTTAACACTAGCTAATACTCGCATAATTTCTAAAGGATTTAGTTCTGTATGATTTCTGCCGGAGGTGGTACTCGGGCCTTTGTAATTTGTATAGAAGGTGATTCAAGCTATTAATACTTGATTAAATTACGCCCTAATCATGGGAGAATAAGGTCCTAGGGCAGTTCTACTTCCAAGGACGTCCATTGCCAAGTTAGGAAAAATCTGGGGTGTTACAGAAAGGGAGCTAGAGTGTTAAGGATTGTAAGTGATATGGTCTCATGCTCCTTTGATTGTCAAATTTTGTGGTGTTAAAACCTCCTGTGTGCCAAAACTTCTATCTGTGTGTCTTGTGTTTGTATGTTGATATATATATGTGATTCAAGACGACATCATAATGGTTCAAGACATGTATGGTGCTCTACTTCAAGAAATGCAAGGTTATGTACTTTGTCCTCTTCCATATGCATCAATGTTCAGAGCTACATCGATAAGAAGAGTGTTTGTTCAAGACTCAAGTACATTTCAAGACTCAAGTACAACTCAAGTTGAAGTTTAAATTCAAGTTGTAGAAGATCTCAATCTCCAGCTATATCAAGTAGAGGTCTCCAGCTTTAAAGGTTAAACCATCATCTGAAAGAATGATGTTCAATGTTCATACTTCATGTTCCAGGTATGAAAAACCTTAGTTTGACCTTAGGGTAGGTCATTTTGGATACATAAGTCAAGATAAGTCTTTATACATGAAGTTGGTCTGTTATAAATCTAGTCCTGGACCTTATTCGACCAGTCCTAGACCTGGATCAACCAGTCCAAGAAATTCCACGACCAGTCCTAAGTTGTCAAAGATTTTTAAAATTTTTTGGTCAGTCTTCGACCAGTCCTGGAGATTGTTCGACCAGTCGTAAGGGTGTCACGACTCGTCCTTTGACTAGTCCTAGAACTACGACTCAAACTCCCGCAACCAAATCTGGTTTCTTATGACCAGTCCTGGGTCTGCTTCTACCAGTCGTAGGAGGTCTATAACCAATCGAAGGGTCCCTACGACTAGTCGTAGAACTGATTTTTCAGATCATGCTTAAATTTTCAAAATGTCGTTGGATCTACGACCAATCGAAGGTTCCTAAGACCAGTCATAGACGCGATCTTTGCTTCGATAAATTGAGCACGAATTTTATAGTTTTACATCGATTAATTTGAGAAATTCAAGCCTCCACTCTAAGATAAGTTGTGTTAATTTTTAAGCTATGCTGTGCATATTTAATATTTTTTTTGTTAGCTTTTCTTATTTGATTTTATTCCTATATTCCAATATTATTTTGAAAAGAGGAATTGTTGTATTCCTTCTTCATTGGAATTAAAATCAAATAGAGCTACGCCCAATTTGGTTTAATTTAAAATCAATTAGAAACTAGAACCATTTCTTAAGTGAGTATTGGACATTGAACGTTGATTCAAACTTCTACTCTCATTGGTTCTACCGGGCTGCTATAAAAGAAGAAATCCAGGTATTTTACATTTATTGTAAATTCATTATTTTAGTTTTGTTTGAGATTCACTAGAAAAATCTCATTGTGTTGGTTATCTGATGAGAGTCAGAAAACTCAGAAAGTGTGGGTTTTTAGATTGTGTAAGCCCAAGTTAAAACGACAATTGTGAAGGTTTTAGGTGAACCTGTGAAACCTATTTTCATAGTGAATGGTAATATCCCCTGTGTGAGGATATTAGGAGTGGAGTAGCAAGCTGTGTGGCTGTTGTTTAACAGTTGGTGAACACACAGGCGAACCACTATATATCGGTGTGTTTTGTGATTTGAATGCTCTTTTAATTTTCATATCTTTAATCATTCATATTTGTGGAATGTATATGTGGATGTGAATGGTGTAATCTTTACATTTCAAACAAAGTGGGGAATGTTGTAATAATTTAGAATTTATTTCTTGCTATTTCCTTTATTTCCTTTCTGTTAGAGTTTTTGATATTCAATTTGTTCTAGTAAGGTTGTCTTGCCATAAACCCTTGGTTTTTATGGTGCAAAGTTTGTCCTTAGAACAATATTAGTATCAAGCTCTTTATTTAATATTACTTTACATTTCAGTCTTTGATTTATTTAAAGTATTGTTCTTTATTTTTATAAGGCTATCGTAGTTCAATTCCGCTGTTAAATTTTAATTTGGCACAGTCCTATTCAAACCCCCCCCACCCCCCCAAAGACATACAGCTTGGCCTTTTCAAGTGGTATCAGAGCCTAATAACTCTTTTTTTTTTTAAATTCTTTATTCTTGGATTCATTTCCTGAGCTAATGATCTAAGCTATATATATATATATATATATATATATATAAGATGTAAAATTTTGATAGCCTTTCAGTCATTAGGCCTCCACCCTTTGATGGCTCCAACTATGCCTATTGGAAAGCCAGGATGAGGATTTTCCTCAAATTAATGGATGAGAGCGTGTGGCTTGCCACAGTGACTGAATGGAACCCACCTACCACTGAAGTAACTGGTATTGATGGTTCAAAAACAATGAGGGTAACACCAATTTTCTCATGGACCACTCTTTAGAAAAGTGAGAGTAGTGCCAATGCAAAAGCACTAAATGCAATCACTTGCACACTATCTGTAACGCCCTGAAAATCGGGGGTCAAGTATAATTCAACTCCTGAGTTCCAACGCATCACTTATGCAACATAGATAATGATGATTAAATGTTGTCTGTGTTAAAGCAATAAACATGAGTGAGATTATACCAAAACAGCAATTCATACTCCAGATCAATGGTATAAAGGCAAGCGAAAGACTGAACTGTATATATACGTATGTAAAAGAAATAAAAATCATTTCATTCTCCAAAGTATGAACCCATCTGAGTCACCATATACATATATCTATTTTATGTTCAAAAGGTCAAAAATACATCTAAGGATGTAATCCCAGCAAACCCTTCGATCCGGCGGTCTAGTCGAAGCCGCCAGAATACTGCATGAATGAGAACTCGTCCTGGTCCTTGCCATAATCCGGCTCTGCCTCCAGAGTCGTCATCTCATCTATACTTAAGACAGAGTCTGGTTGGTGTGTACAACACCGCCCCATAACGTGGGAGTGAGTAGCTAACTCAGTGGAACAATAAGGCATAAGTTAACATGTTATCGACTCAGTCAACCAGTAATGATTAAGCAGTATAATCAAACATTCCTAACTGCTCTTATTAATGCAAGTATGAATGCCGTTATGATGTATGCCCTCACCACACACACCCTCGTGCGACACCATCTTACGTTCGCGGCATGCTTTCATCCCTCAGTGCTCCACATCTTCCAGGCACACGCAATGCATGATGAGCATGATTACCGAGTTGCTATTAATCCATTTCAAACAGCAGGATTGAGAAACTAAGGTACCTCCCTTATATCATACCCAAATATGATCCATTCTAGGGTCGTCAGTCCTAGTTAATCTCATATGATAGTGTGTTTTCTAGGTCGCTGCAAAGGCTGTCAGGGCTGTTATGCACAAAGGTTACACCACTCCCCCATTACCCTTTTAATGATTCATCACTATACAGATACAGGCCTCGTTTCATACTCTGTACACTGCGGCAAAACTCATCGCCTCACTGCAAATTCAGAGTATGCTCGAGGTCACTACAAAGGGCTCGTCACCAATCAGTGTAGGCTGACAACTCGAATATAGTGTCCCATACCACCATAATCGGCTCACGAGTCTGGTTGCTCACTGGTCACTACGGGGAGGCACGTTGTAACGCCCTGAAAATCGGGGGTCGAGTGTAACTCAACTCCCGAGTTCCAACGCATCACTTATGCAACATAAATTAATGATGTTTAAATGTTGTCTGTGTTAGAGCAAGAAACATGAATGAGATTATACCAAAACAATAATTCATACTCCAGATCAATTGTATAAAAGCAAGCGGAAGACTGAACTATATATATATATGTATGTAAAGAAACAAAATAAACGTTTCATTCTCCAGAGTATGAATCCATCTGAGTCACCATATACATGTCTGTTTTATAAATAAAACGTCAAAAATAAAACTAAGTACAATCCCTGTGAAAACCCGTCGGTCCTGGCAGCTAGTCGAAGCCACCAGAAAACTGCATATATGAGAACTCCTCCTAGTCCTCGTCATAATCAGGCTCCGCCTCCAGAGTCGTCGGCTCGTCTAAACCTGAGACAGAGTCTGGTTGGTGTGCGCAACACCGTCCCGTAACGTGGGAGTGAGTAGCTAACTCAGTGGAACAATAAGGCATAAGTTATCATATTATCAATGCAGTCAAGCAGTAATGATAAAGTAGTAAAATCAAACACTCCTAACTACTCTTATTAATGCAAGTATGGATGCAGGTATGATGGATGCCCTCACCGATATACTCCCTCATGCGACACCATCTCACGCTCGTAGCATGCTTACATCCCACAGTGCTCCACATCTTCCAGGCACATGCGATGCATGATGAGCATGATTACCGAGTTTTTAATTAATCAATTTCAAACAGCAGGATTGGGAAACTAAGGTACCTCCCTTGTATCATTCCCAAACATGATCCATTCTAGGGTCGTCACTCCTAGTTAATATCGACGATGGTGTGTTTTCTAGGTCACTGCAGAGGTTTGCCGTGGTTGTTACACACAAAGGTTGTACCGCTCCCCCATCACCCCTTAAACGATTCATCATAATACAAAAACAGGCCTAGTTCATACTCTATATATCGCGGCGAACCCTAAGGCGCACTGCGACTTCAGAATATGCTCGCGTTCACTACAAAGGGCTGCCAGGGCTGTTACGCACAAAGGTTGCACCACTCCCCCATCACCTTATCAATGTAGGCCGATAGCGCGAATATAGTGTCCCATACCACCATAATCGGCTCATGAGTTAAGTTGCTCACTGGTCACTACGGGGAGGCACGTAGCCCTAGCGTAGGCCAACAGCTCGACCACGGTGTCCCATACCACCATGCCCGGCCCATGAGTCTTAGCGGATCGAGGTACCGTGGTTAACGAGATTTTCACTGGTAAGTTTGGTACCCTAGGTTCAAACATTAGCGACCAAACATGGTGAACATACATAAGACACACGGGTTACTTGACGTGTTCGGCTGGCTCGAGCGCACAACAAGTTGGGCGATATGAAGCACAGAAGCACCTCGTGTGGCCAACCACTATCGCCAATAGAAGTACGACATGGGTTCGCCAACACATCATGTGTGGCGAAACGAATCTCAACCACAACTCCAAGTCTGATACCGGATGCCTGGACTATGGACATAGTCCCAAGCTCAATCAATTCCTAACCATAGCATGTGAAGTATCACATGATAACATGGTAATTCAAGAACACTAGCAATCATGTTATAAAGCATGTCATAAAGCATGTTAATAAACAAGTTACAA
Source organism: Magnolia changhungtana (assembly GCA_030180095.1). Classification (NCBI taxonomy): domain Eukaryota; kingdom Viridiplantae; phylum Streptophyta; class Magnoliopsida; order Magnoliales; family Magnoliaceae; genus Magnolia; species Magnolia changhungtana. Next base: position 1,962,883 of record JASAUF010000524.1, on the reverse strand, counting down.
AGCATATTCAAAAGCATGTTGTAAAGCACTATACAAATAGGGATACAAATACATATATTTCATAAGTGAGTGGTTAGAGTAAACAACCACATGGAGGGTATCATACATGACTCTAAGGTAGTTGAGAACCCCATCTCAGCACCTACCTAAGGCACTAACACTTAAGCACTTACACTCACAAGCAATTTCACCAACCCTTGGAATGCACTATTTCAACATACATGACGTATGTTAGAGGAAAGTGTACTAGGGTTGTCCCTTTACCAAACTAGTATTTTATACGTATATATCATATTCATACAGCAAATAATCATGATAATTACATCAGCAAAATTTATACGCATGGGGTATTTTCTAGGATACCCAATTTCGACATACATAGTATTTACAAGGGAACTTGTATTACGGCGATTCCTTTCGCCAAGCAATTATTTTATGCGCACATAATATATTTATACAACAATTAATCATGATAAACACCTCGCTAAAATATACATGTATACGGTACTTCTTACAATACCGTATTTCTACATACATAGCGTTTATTAGTAAACATGTATTTAGGCGAATCCTTTCGCCAAATAAGTATTTTATCCATACGTCATATATCCATACGACAAATAAACATGTCAAACACATTTTCATAAAAAATACGTATACGTTATTTTATACGAATACCTAGAGTATGTGAAATTCCAAATTCTACAATTTTAATCGAAACAGAAAACGGAAAGCACTTTGTACATGTACAATTGTATGCAGATCATGAATCTACCATTATCTGACATTGAAAGTGTTGAAAACCGTAACCTATACACCTAAAGTCCTCACCTTGCCTCTTGGAATCTCAACGGATCAGCAAGGTTTGATGGGCTTCCGTATTCGGGAGTTTTCTAGCCTAAAGAGAGAAATCGGTTAGCTATTTCATAACCTGCAGCCTACACTCCTCAAAACAGGTCTAGGGTTAGGGTTTATTACCTTAAAACGGAGTCGGTGTCGCCGGGAAAACGTCAAGGAAGGGGTGGTGCAAATGTGGAGTGATTTGCAACAGTAGGAGGAAGATTCTCCCACTTCTCCTAAGCTTTCTCTCTCTTTTTCTCTCTCTCTCTCTAGGGTTTTATCCCAAATTCGTATGGCTGTGAGAGGAGCTGTTCTAAGGCCCTTATATAGCCTAAAACCTCTCCGGAACAGACTCCGGTTCAAGAGGTACACTATTATAAGCAATTCAAGCTTTTCCACCAAAAGAGTGTTTTTGGTGGCCCCCCTTGAGCCAAATGTCAGACTTAAGCTCACAACTCATGGATCTACGTGGGATTATGTTTTCGACTCGATCGGATTCCCAGATCACACGGAGCGGACCACTTTCAGTTCGACGGTCAGTGGGCCACGATCTGAAATTCCAAGTACATGTAAATGTACCTGAAATTTTTCCTGATCCGAGGGTGTAATTTGGTCTGATTCTGATGGTCTGGTTGCTTAATACTGATCCGCAAACAAATGGTGCCAGATCACTATCCAAGATATTTATTATGTAAAGGAAATGGTGGTTTTCACACTCCCTCACTCCGGACGCGATCGAATGGCCGTGGGACATTGTCTGGACTTGATTTTCGAGATGGTTGTCGAGCCCAGTGAGTCAGTCCTAGTTCCTTAACTTCGTGTTAATCGGACTTCCGATGTGCGGTCTAGACCTAATACGAAGTTCCAAGTCATTCCCGAGAATAGCCGGGTAATGAGTTTGATCATAAACTTTAGAGTAACCTAACGTCAATGATTCTATAAGTTTTGGGTCTTGCAGATCGTATTTAAAGCGATTCTAACGAATTTCATGGCTAATCTAGTTTAGCACTTAGTTAACTTTGTTAAATTTCTAAAGGATTTAATCCTAAGTGATTTCTGGTCGAGGCGATACTCGAACCCTTGTACGGAAATTTACGGGTCGTTACACACGTGGCCCCAGCGTAGGCCGACAGCTAGACCACGGTGTCCCATACCACCATACCTGGCTCATGAGTTTTAGCGGATCGAGGTACCATGGTTAAAAGGGATTTCACTGGTAAGTTTGGTACCCTAGGTTCAAGCAGTGGAGACCAAACATGGTGAACATACATTAGACATATCGGGTTACTTGACGAGTCTGACTAACTCGAGCGCACAGTCAACTGAATGACATGAAGTGCATAAGCACTTCGTGTGGCCTAACCACTATCATCAACTGAAGTACGACTCGGGTTCGTCAAACACATCTTACGTGGCGACATGAATCTCAGCCACGATCTCAAATCTGGTACCGATTGCCTGGACTATAGACATAATCCCAAACTCAATCAATTTTATCCATAGCATGTGGAGTAAAACATGATAAACAAAGTAATTCAAGCAAGTTAACAAGTATGATGTAAAGCATGTTATAAAGCATGTTATAAAGCACTACATAAATAGGAATACAAACACATATATTGCACAAGTAAGCGGTTTAAGTAAACAACTTCATGGAGGAAATCATACATGTCTCTAAGGTAGTTGAGAATCCCATCTCAACACCCACCTAAGGCATCATCATCCGAACACTTACTCACACAAGCATTTTCACAAACACTTAGCATACACTATTTCAACATACATAGTGTATGTTAGCCAAACATGTATTAGGGCGAATCCTTTCGCCAAATAAGTATTTTATTCATATATCATATATTCATACCACAAATAATCATGTCAAACACATTTCCAAAATATATATGTATACGGTATTTTCTACAATACACTATTTCTACATACATAGTGTATATTAGCATAACATGTATAAGGGCAAATCTTTTCACCAAATAAGTATTTTATCCATATATCATATATTCATACAACAAATAATCATGGCAAACACATTTCTAAAATTTATACGTATACGGTATTTTCTACGAATACCTAGAATATGTGAAATTCCATATTCTACAACTTTAATCGAAATAGAAAACAAAAAGTACTTTGTACATGTGCAATTACATGTAGATCATGAATCTATTATTATCTGATATTGAAAGCGTTGAAAACCATAACCTATACACCTAAAGTCCTCACCTTATACTGTAGAATCGCAACGAATCAGCTAGGTTTGCCAAGCTTCCGTATTTGGCAGTTTGGTAGCCTAAAGAATGAAATAGGTTAGCTATTTCATAACCTACAACCTTCACACCCCAAAACAGATTTACAGTTAGTGTTTCTTACCTCAAAACGAAGTCGGTATCGCCGGGAAGGCCATGAGAAACAGGTGGTGCAGCTTGTTTAGTGGCAGAGAACGATAGTAGGGAGATTCTCCCACTTCTCTCACTCTTTCTCTCTCTTTTCTCACTTCTTTCTCTAGGGTTTCTCTCAAATTCGTATGGCTATGAGAGAGAGGGTTCTAAGGTCCTTTTATAGCCTAAAAACTCTCCAAACTAGACTTGAGGACAAGGTATACTTGGGTTATAACCAAAGCAGCATTGTTTCAGCTCAACGGAGGATTTCTTGCGGGCCTCCTTGAGCCAAAGGTCAGACTTAAGCTCATCAACCTCTGATCCATGTAAAGTTAAGTTTTCGTTTCAGTCGGATTCCCATATCATGCATGGTGGACCAGTTTCAGTTCAATGGTCAGCGGGTCTCGATCCAAAATTCCAAGTACATGTAAATGTTTATAAATTTTTTCCTGATCCGAGGGTGTATTTGGATCAGATTCTGACGGTCTGGTTGCTTACAATTTGACCGCAAGTAACAAGTTTCAGATCACTATTCCAGATATTTATTTTGTAAAGAAAATATGTGTTTTCACACTCCCTCGCTCCGAACTCAAACAAACAGTCGTAGGACACTGGCTGGATTTGATTTCTGAGATGGTTGTCAAGCCTAGCGAGGCGGTCCCAAGTCCTTAACCTCGTATCATTTGGACTTCTGATGTGCGGTCCAGACCTGATACGGAATTTCAAGGTACTCCCGAGAGCAAATAGGTAATGAATTTGATCCTAGATTTTAGGGTAACCTAGCATCAATGATTCTACAAGTTTTGGGTCTTGTGAATCGTATTTAAAGTGATTCAACCAGATTTCATGGCTAATCTAGTTTAGCACTTAGTTAACTTTGTCAGATTTCTAAAGGATTTAATCCTAAGTGATTTCTGGTCAAGGTGATACTCGAGCCATTGTACGGAAATTTACGAGTCGTTACAGTATCACCGGATGAGTTCAAAAGAATCATATCTTGTGATTATGCAAATCAAGCTTGAGATATATTAGAAATGACACACGAGGGTACTTCAACTATCAAAAAATCTAAAGTTCAACTCCTCACAACCAAATTTGAAGAAATTCATATGGAGGAAAATGAAATGTTTATGGACTTCTGCACTAGATTAAATGACATTATAAACTCTATGTGGGGTCTTGGCGATAAAATCCTAGAAAGTAAAGTGTGTACAAAGATACTACGCTCACTACCTGAACGGTTCAATTCTAAGGTAACTGCGATCCAGGAACTTCGTGATACAGACAATATGAAGGTAAAAGAGTTGGTTGGGTCTTTATAAACCTATGAATTAAATTGTAAAGCTCCTAAAGGTAATCTATTGCGCTTAAATATTCAAAATGTATTTCTCAAGATTCTGATTTAGAAAATTCTGAAGACGATATGGCCCTTCTTGCTAAAAAGTTTTACAAGATCTTCAAAAGTAAAAAGAGGGTTAATTTTCAAAAATCAAATGATAAAAAGCGTTCTAAACCAAAATCTAAATCTTCGAAATCTTTGAAAGATAGTCAATGTTACAACTGCCAAGAATATGGGCATTTAGCAAACAAGTGTCCTAAAAAGGACAAATCTAAAAAGAAAGGAATGTTGGCTACTTGGAATGAATCTTCTGGCATTGAAGCCTCTTCTGAATCAGAAGATTTTGAAATTGAGTCGAGCAATGAAGTTAAGGCCCTTATGACTCTAGCCAAGTTCACTTTTTCAGATCATGATGATTCAACCAGTGAAGAAAATCTAAATAGTGATCATGATAATGAAGAAGATCTTCAAGATGCTTATAATGCCCTATATAAGGAAAGTTGTAAAATTGCCGTAAAACTAAAACTTCAAAAAGAAAGGTTTTCAAGGCTTAGAGAAAGATTTGAGTCCCTTGTTTTAGAAAAATCTCCTCTTTCATATTGTTTTGAAAAATGCAAATGTGATCTAGATTTCAAAACCACCCTTATTGAAAATCTGGAATCTGAAATGATAAACTTAAACTTGAAGTCTCTTCCCTTTTGAGTTCAAAGGATACATGGAGGTATGCCCAAGGAGATTCGAAGCTTGAGAAACTTTTATCTGGATCTAGAAAATGTGGCAATTGATCCGGTTTGGGCTACGACAAAAATATTCCTCCCAAACAGAAGAATACTCCTCCCAAGTTTGTAAAAGGAGAATCCTCTAACTTAAAAGAGAAAAGTTTAAGGTAAAAGTTTTCTAAATCTTTTCAATCTTTCAAAACTACAGGTAACCATTACAAAAATCAAAACCAAAGCCTTTTAGCTGAAAAAATAGTTGATTTGCTTAAGGAGCTCTTAAAATCTAACTCAGTGGGTCACTTGTACAAACATTACAAATATAAGAAGACCAACTATACTCCTAAACCCAAAACAGTAATGAAATGGGTTCCTAAAGTTACTTGCTTGGTTGCTCACACTGCTTTCAAAGCTATAAGCCATTCGAAGTGGTACTTAGACAATAGATGCTTAAGGCATATGACAAGCAACAAAGCTTTATTCACTGATCTTAAAGATATGATTAATGGGTCAGTCACATTTGTTGATGGAAGCAACTGCAAGATTATTGGCCAAGGTATGGTTCAACTCTATAACTTCCCTTATTTAAGAATGTTTTATATGTTGAGGGGCTAAAACACAACCTGTTAAGCATATCCCAAATATACGATAACAATCACAGCGTGAAATTTTCTAATAAAGGTTGTGAAATCTTGAACAAAAAGGGTTCTTTAATATTAACTGGTCGCAAGACTTCTGAAAACTGCTATATTGTAAGCGATGGTAGCTCATCTAATCAATCGTGATACATTGTCCATACCGATGAAACCGAATTATGGCATAAACGCCTTGGACATGTACACTACCGTAATTTATATAGATTGGGCAAAGGAGAACTAATAAAAGGTCTACTTAAATTATAAAATATAGACAAGGTATGTGGTGAATGCCAGTATGGCAAGCAAACAAGGAGCTCTCACAAAAAGGTGAACTCCAATGCCACATCAAGACCACTCAAGCTTCTCCATATGGATCTTATAGGACCTACCAGGATGGAGAGTCGAGGTGGCAAAAAATACATCTTGGTAATTGTGAATGATTTTTCTAGATTTACTTGGGTAGCATTCTTAAGGGAGAAATCAGAAACCCCTGATGAAGTTAAAAGGACTCTCAAATGGATCCAAACTGAAAAAGGTTCTCAAGTTTATAAGATCCATAGTGATCATGGATCTGAGTTCGAGAATAGCAGTTTTGAGAAATTCTGTAATGATCAGGGAATATCGCATGAATTCTCTTCACTCAAAACTCCTCAATAGAATGGAATTGTGGAAAGGAAAAATCGAGTGCTTCAAGAAATGGGAACAGTAATGTTAAACAGTATGAAGCTCCCTAAAAATCTTCGGGCTGAAGCAGTGAATACTGCCTGCTATGTTATTAATCGTGTTTTTATATGTAAATCTAATAATAAAACTGCTTATGAAATGTGGTCCGATAAAAGGCCTACTGTCAAATACTTTCGAGTTTTTGGTAACAAGTGCTATATTTTGCGTGACCGTGAAAGTCTGGGGAAGTTTGACACAAAAAGTGACGAAGAAATCTTTTTAGGATACTCTTTAAACCATCGCGCATATCGTGTACTGAACAAAAGGGCTGGTGTTATTCAAGAATCAATTAATGTGGTCATAGATGATCATTTGAATACACCTGCCCCAAGTTCAGATAATGATGAAGTTCTTTTAATTGACAAACCTGATACTTCATCAAGTCAAAACAATTCTGAATTAAGGACTATTAAAGATCATCCAACTGCTAAAATTCTTAGAAATCCTCTCACTGGTGTGCGCACTCGTAGACAACTAGAAGATATATGTAATTACGTGTGCTTTACATCTTAGATTGAACCGGTAAACGTAAAAGAAGCTCTTTCCAATGAAAACTGGATAGTAGCTATGCAGGAAGAACTTAATCAGTTTGTTCAAAATGATGTCTGGTATCTTGTTCCTAGACCTAAAGATAAACACATTATAGGAACTAAGTGAATTTTAAAAATTAGTCTGATGAACTTGGGAATATAATTCAAAATAAGGCAAGACCGGTTGTACAATGGTACACTCAAATAGAAGGCATTGATTACGATGAAACCTTTGCCCCAGTTGCTCGCCTTGAATCAATCAGACTTTTTATATCCATTGCATGCTTTAGAAAGTTTAAAATTTATCAAATGGATGTAAAGAGTGCTTTTGTGAATGGTGATCTACATGAAGAAGTATATGTTAAACAACATACAGGGTTTGAAGACCCTAAGTTCACTGATAATGTATACCATCTTAAAAAAGCTTTATAGGGTCTAAAACAATCTCCCAAGGCATGGTACGAAAAATTGACTAAGTTTTTACTAAGTCATAATTTTCAATGTCGATAAGACACTTTTTGTCAAGAAATATAACGATGATATCTTAATGGTTCAGATCTATGTTTATGATATTATTTATGGATCAACTTATACTAACATGACTGCTGAGTTTACAGATTTGATGAAATCTAAGTTTGAAATGAGCATAGTTGGTGAATTAAATTATTTCCTTGGGTTGCAAGTAAAACAACAACCAGATGGCATTTTCATTTCTCAAACAAAATATGCTCTGAAGTTAATCAAAAAGTTTGGATTTAAGAATGGTAAGAATTTTGATACTCTTATGAGTACAACTTTAAGACTCTCAAAGGACTCTATAGTTAAAAATATAGATCTTAAATTATATCGTAGTATGATTGGTAGTCTACTTTACTTAACTGCTGGTAGACCTGATATTGCTTTAAGTGTTGGGATTTCTGCTAGATATTAGTCTGATCCTAAAGAGTCACATCTGTCTGCTGTTAAGTGGATTATGTGATATGTTGCAAGTTCTGCTAAAATGGGTCTTTGGTATCCTTTTGATACTAGTGTTCAATTGGCTGGGTATTCAGATGCTGATTGGGCTGGAAATATTGATGACAGAAAATCAACCAGTGGTGGTTGTTTCTATATTAGAAACTGTTTGATTTCTTGGATTAACAAGAAGCAAAGTTTTATATCGCTCTCAACTGTTGAGGCTGAATACATCTCAGCAGGAAATGCTTGTACTCAGCTTGTTTGGATGAAACGTATGTTAAACGATTATGAGATTGCACAGGAATCAATAGTATTATTTTGTGATAATTCTAGTGCTATAAATATATCAAAAAAATTCAATCTAACATTCACATACCAAGTACATTGACATTAGGTATCACTATATTCATGAATTAGTGGAAGATAAAATAATATCCTTGAAATATATACCAACCGAGACTCAACTTGTCGACATTTTCACTAAACCGCTCGACAAAAGCAGGTTTAATAATTTGAAATTTGATCTCGAAATGTGCATCCTAAATTGATTATTCATGCATATTTGTATCATAGTGTATATATGTTTGATAATTTATTTATTTAAAATTCAAATTTTTATGGAAAATGCATATTTTTGTGTTTTCACGACTAGTCGAGGTATACTTGACCAGTCGTGGTACGACCGGTCGAGAACGGTCCTCGACCAGTCGTGTAGCACGTTGGAATCTTTTAAATTTGGGGGAAATCTCATTTTCTTCATTTCCTTTTTTCCTCTCCAACGAGCTGAGGCACGACTAGTCGTACCCACCTTCCTAGATCTTCAAGGTTAATGCATCTTTTGTGTTTCTCTTGTAGATTCTAGTTCATATTACTTCATTTTCACTTTAGAGTAATCTATTTTGAGATTCCTTGACATTTTGGGGCTTTTTCTTGAAAAATCTGATCTAGCAAAACCCATTTTTCACATCTTTTGTACCTACTAGATCTTTTGATTTTCATTCTGATAATGGATGCTAGGGGGAAAAAGAAAACTTCCCGTGGTCCATCTTCTTCTAGATCAGCTCCTCTTGCTAGGCGCCATCTTCGTTCAGCTGAGGATGATCCCTTTGATGTACGGGATTTGGGTATGTGCAATGTCATTGTTGAACGGTCAGTTTATATTGAACATATTGCTCCTTTTGGTATTCTACCTATACTCTAAGCTGTAGGATGAGGTAACATTTTACATTGGGGTGGGCCTGCATACCAATCTATTGCACAGGCCATGTTTACATGTATCTCAGTATTCTCTTTTGAGGATTTAACTTTTAAAATTGATACCAGAGAAGGTCTATTTGAAATTAACCGTCATCTGATTGCAGGATTAATGGATATACGTGTTAATGAGGAGGGTATTCCTATTCAAAATTTTTCTGAAAAACCCTCTGAATTTGAAAAGTGTATGCTAACCAGAGATTTGTGTAATATAAATGTGCAATGGGCTCATAAAGGGAATGCGCTCCCCGCAAAGTACTTGTTACCCAAATACAGGGTACTTCACAGGATTTTTACTTCTAACCTGTATCCTCGTTCTCGTAATAAGATATAATTAACTGCCTTTATGGTTCGTGTTTTGTACTCTGTCATTTCTAGTTCTAAAATTTGCCTTCCTTCCTTAATCTATTATTCCATTATTCATTCTCGTCTCCATCCAGGTCATAGTGATATTCCTTTTGCCTATCTCTTGACTGTTTTAGCTACTCACATGCGCGTGGCTATGCCTGTTAGAGAAGCTCACATCCATCATCTTATTTTTAACAATTCGAATGTTAACAAAATGAAATTGGAATTGGCCCATGGCCAAGTGGATGATGGTAGAGCTGAGGCTGGGGATGAAGAAGCTGGTGATCTTCCTCCTGACGATGTGGATATGGATGATATTTTCGATGAACTTGATTCTGATTCTGGAAACGATCCTGATTTTGAGCCTTCTAATTTTGATGCTCGTCTTCATGCTTTAAAAGAGAAGGTAGAGAATATGAATATTACTCATGATCTTCTGTTTAAATATATGCACAAGTATCTTATGCGCTTGAATAAAGGAATGCATAATCTTGATCCTACCATTCCTGCTCCTTCTTCAGGATCCGATTAAGTATTTTCATTCTTGGTCTGTAATAACTCTCTTACTTGTGTTGGATTGTACACTTTATTTGGTTTGATGACTTTTTAGTTATACAAGTGATTGGATTGTGAATGTTTACTTTCTTTTTTGTTGTTGAGTTACTTCATCTATTCCTCCATTATTATCCTTTCCTTTGTTGCTTCCTTTGTCATATTGTGACAAAAAGGGGGAGAAGGTTGCCTTTAGATATGAGAGCTTTTTTATATGAAAGGTTGCTTATAGATATGTGATATGTGCACATGAGATATGTGTTGCTACTCAGGGGGAGTAGTATATAATGAGTTTGTGTTACTTAATGAGTTTGTGCTACTTAATGCTTAATGACAACTGGTGCATGATTCGTTAATATACATGTTGTGATTTTTATTATACACGTTGTGCTTCTCTTATTGAAGTATGTTTTGTCACTAATTTGACAAAGGGGGAGATTGTAAGTGCTATGGTCTCATTCTCCTTTGATTGTCAAATTTTGTGGTGCCAAAACTTCTTGTGTGCCAAAACTTCTATCTGTGTGTCTGGTGTTTGTATGTTGATATATATATATATGTATGTGTGTGTGTGTGTGTGTGTGTGTGTGTGTGTATTCAAGACGACATCACAATGGTTCAAGACATGTACGGTGCTCGACTTCAAGAAATGCAAGGTTATGTACTATGTCCTCTTCTGTATGCATCAATGTTCAGAGCTACATCGATAAGAAGAGTGTTTGTTCAAGACTTAAGTACAACTCAAGTTGAAGTTTAAATTCAAGCTGTAGAAGATCTCAATCTCAAGCTACATCAAGTAGAGGTCTCAGGCTTTAAAGGTTAAACCATCATCTGAAAGAATGATGTTCAATGTTCATACTTCATGTTCCAGGTGTGATAAACCTTAGTTTGACCTTAGGGTAGGTCATTTTGGATACATAAGTTAAGATAATCTTTATACATAAAGTTGGTATGTTCTAAGACTAGTCTTGGACCCTATTCAACCAGTCTTAGACCTGGTTCGACCAATCTAAGAAATTCCACGACCAGTCCTAAGTTGTTGAAGATTTTTAAAATTTTTTAGTTATTCTTTGACCAATCGTGGAGATTGTTCGACCGGTCGTAAAGGTGTCACGACTCGTCCTTCGACTAGTCCTAGAACTACAATTCAAACTCCAACAACCAAATCTGGTTTCATACGACCAGTCCTGGGTCTGCTTCGACCAGTCGTAGGAGGTCTACGACCAGTCGAAGGGTCCTTACGACCAGTCGTAGAACTGATTTTTCAGATCGTGCTTAAATTTTTAAAATGTCGTTGGAGCTATGACCAGTCGAAGGTTCTTAAGACCAGTCATAGAAGCAATCTTTGATTCTATAAATTGAGCACAAATTTTAGAATTTTACATCAATTAATTTGAGAAATTCAAGCCTCCACTCTAAGATAAGTTGTGTTCATTTTTTAGCTACGCTGTGCATATTTAATATTCTTTTTGTTAGCTTTTCTTATTTGATTTTATTCTTATATTCCAATATTATTTGGAAAAGAGGAATTACTGTATTCCTTTTTCATTGAAAATCAAAATCAAATAGAGCTACGCCCAATTTGGTTTAATTTAAAATCAATTAGAAACTAGAACCATTTCTTAAGTGAGTATTGGACATTGAACGTTGATTCGAACTTCTACTCTCATTGGTTCTACCAGGCTGCTACAAAAGAAGAAATCCAGTATTTTATATTTATTGTAAATTCATTATTTTGGCTTTGTTTGAGATTCACCAGAAAAATCTCATTGTGTTGGTTATCTGATGAGAGCCAGAAAACTTAGAAAATGTGAGTTTTTGGATTGTGTAAGCCCAAGTTAAAAAGACACAATTGTGAAGGTTTTAGGTGAACCGGTGAAACCTATTTTCATAGTGAATGGTAATATCCCCTGTGTGAGGATATTAGGAGTAGAGTAGCAAGCTGTGTGGCTGTTGTTTAACAGTTGGTGAACACACAGGTGAACCACTATATATTGGTGTGTTTTGTGATTTGAATGCTCTTTTAATTTTCATATCTTTAATCATTTAGATTTGTGGAATGTATATGTGTATGTGATTGTTGTATTCTTTACATTTCAAGCAAAGTGGGGAATGTTGTAATAGTTTAGAATTTATTTCTTGCTATTTTCTTTATTTTCTTTCTGTTAGAGTTTTTAATATTCAATTTGTTCTAGTAAGGTTGTCCTGCCATAAACCCTTAGTTTTTATGGTGCAAAGGTTGTCCTTAGAACAACATTAGTATCAAGATCTTTATTTGAGATTGCTTTACATTTCAGTCTTTGATTTATTTAAAGTACTGTTCTTTATTTTTACAAGGCTATCGGATTTCAATTCCACTGTTAAATTTTAATTTGGCACAGTCCTATTCACCCCCCCCCCCCCCTCTAGGACATATAGCTTGGCCTTTTCAAGGATCTACTTGTGGCGATCGGGCTATTATCTCACTTGATTCAATAAACACAACTGGAATCGAAGTCCTATCCTATCCAGTTTGAAGATGAGCAATTAAAGCACAATCTGAACTTCTCATTGAATTAGTTCACACGTGAAGGAGTATTGTGATGATTGGAAGGGAATTCATCCATCCACCATGCTTAGGAGATAAGGGTGAATCATAAATTTCACCGGTCTCACAATCTCAAAATAAAAAAGAAGATATTCAAAGCTATCATAGTGTCTATTGTAATTTGAGTCACAACAAACAATAGAAAACTGAAAATATTCCTTAAATTCAAACTAGAAATCAATGAAGTTTAACATAAACAAGAATCAAAGCATGATAAATATCTCAACACGCTACAAGCTTCACCTCTTAGCTCTACCTCAGAGATTAGCCAACTAAAGACATGATTGAAACCAAAACTCTTAAAGAAAACATAAAAACTAACTAGAAGAAGAAGATTGAGGAAGAAGAAAGCACTCCTTGAAGTTCTCCAACACTTCGCTCCACTCTTCGAATCCTAATTCGTGTTTAGAAATAATTAAGAGACCCATATTTATAGTATTTGCTTGGAACGACTTTGAAACCGCCTCAAATTTAAGCAAAAAGTTACGCTACAGTTGGACCAAAGTTGGGTTCGATTGAACCAAATTAAGGCTGGAAATCCCACTCTCTCACTCGACAATTCTATAAGTTAGCTTTGGTCGGACCGATTTAAGACTGAAAATTCTGCTTCTCGCTGGACTATTTTGCCGGATTTCGGTTGGACCAAAAGTCTATTTTAGGACTTTTTTATTTTAGACTTAGAATTCCATAATATATTTTTTCAGGCCAATTTTCAGGATTCATTTTCTTCACTTCAAACGTTTAACTCTCTTTATTCCTCACTTGGCTTCCTCGGATCTTTGGCATGTGAATTCTTCATTAATGACCTCCAAATTTCCAAATCTTCATTTAGTAATCTTTTGAGCATAAATCTTCCTTTTGATATCAATTTCACCTTAAGCTCTCGAAATCACCTTGCATGTCACGCCCTAAACCCGGTACGGACTTACATGATTCTCGATCACCGAATCTGATGCCGACAGCTCCGTACTACCCCATTCTCGGCTCCCAGCACCCATACGCCAGATTTCAACCTTGGGGTGCTACAAGGAGGATTTTCCAATGTACATTTATCTCATAAGAAGCATAATTACAAGTTCACCCAAATCGCAAAGGCAACATCATCATCACATATTCACTAATATAAACATTTGAATACAATGTTGAAAAGGAAATACATATATCAAAAATCGAAGCTCTGGATGACCGCTGCACGCTCCAAGCTCAATGCTGATGCAACCTAATGCCACCTACACGCATCTATTATGCATAAGCATATAGAAAGCTTAAGAGGGTGGTGAAAGTGTATACACAAGGTAAGTGCCAAGTATGCAATACAATGCTATAAATTATACAATATCGAAATAAGTGGAAATATTGACAATATCATGAATCATACACTATCAGAGTAAGCAGAAATATACTGAGAAATTATACAATATTGAAATAAGTGGATAGTGAATGAAATGAATGCGTGAGTATGTAACTCCTACTTAATATGTCCACATATCAGTACGGTTCCTCTCTGGGAAATCACCGGGGTCTATTACACTCCAAACCAGATTACCGCCCCATGCGCGCAACAAGGTAAGTGGAAGAGACCTCACTATCTGCTTGCCAATATTAGGCCTAGCTCGTCATTAGCGGACCCATTCCTCGAGCTGGTTAGACTCAGCCTAGCATTGTCCCCTCCTCTAGGGCAGGTAAGGCCGTACCCCCTTCTAACTGACCACGACACAGTGGGAGACGCGGCCTAACAGTATATGACCCTCATGCCCTCATGCATCCACTCGGTCTAGACGTTGGAGCAACCTCTAGAACCAAAAGGGTTGTGGAACTTTCACCCAGGGATTTTATAGCACCCCATGTAGAACAAATTTTCGGTGTCCCATCTAGCCATCCACGATATGCCTGTGGAGGTTACGGCCCTGATGTCGCTAGGGCGTACGGTGGTCATATCACAAAATGCGAGATGCATGAGTCATACCATCCAGTTATGCATCAAACCTGCGCGTAACGCATGCTCATGTGGGACAACTCCGCCCATCAAGAAGTCCCATAAAAATCTCAGCCCTATGACATATGCAATGATCAACCATATCTCATAACAAACATGCAGAAGATCCGTATGGGCATATATCATGATGTTATATTGTCACATACTCATAATCGACATCGATAATTTGGCCTAACAAGGCCTGAGGGAAGGTCCCAATGTGGACATTCAACCATCATTGCCCATCAATGTGGACATTCAACCAACATTGCTCCCAAGTAGTGGCCCTCATAGGGCTAAATATATAGTGAGTCCATAGCCACACATAAAGGCTTGACATGCATCAACATGGGCCTCACTCAAGGGCCTAATACACATCACAATAGGCCTCACTCAAGGGTCACACATACATTATAATGGGCCAAATCACACGGGCCACATATACAACAAGTCGGGCCTCATCATATGGGCCGAAAATATGTCACAATGGGCCACATCCCGTGGGCGTCGAATACATCACAATGGGCCTCGGCAATCAAAATCGGCCTCAGCAATCAGCCTCGATAATCGAAATCGGCCTCGACATTTGGAATCAGCCTAGACAATCAGAATCGGTCTTGATAATTGAAATCAGCTTCGATAATCGAAATCAGCTTCGACAATCGGAATCGGCCTCGATAATCAAAATCAGCAATTAGAATCAGCCTCAACAATTGAAATCGGCCTCGACAATTGGAATCGGCCTCAATAATCAGAATCGGCCTCAACAATTAGAATAAGCCTCGACAATCAGAATCGGCCTCATCAATTAGAATCGGCCTCAACAATCGACCTCCATAATCGGAATCGGCAATCAGAATCGTCCTCAACAATCGGCCTCGATAATCGGAATAGGTAATCAGAATCAGCCTCAGAAATCAGCCACGATAATCAGAATCGGCCTCGACAATTAGAATCGGCCTTGACAATCAGCTTTGACAATTAGAATCAGCCTCGACAATTGGAATCGGCCTCGACAATCGGAATCGACCTCGACAATCAGCCTAAGGGAAAGTCACAATGTGGGCATCTAACCATCATTACCCATCAATGTGAACATTTAACCAACATTGCTCCCAAGAAGTAGCCCACACAGGGCTTAACACATGGTGGGCCCCTGGCCTCACACAAGGGTCTCATACATCAAGTGGGCCACATCAACGGGCCACACCAATGGGCCTCATAAACATCAAGTGGGCCTCATCCCATGGGCCTCATGTACAGCAGGTGGGCCCTGCACATACAACAGGTGGGCCTGCATGAGTTAGATGGACCCCATTAGATGGATAACATGGATATACAACGCATACATCACAATTGGCTACCTGCCCTGGATGACATGGGTAAAATACATCATAGTGGACCGCAACCCATAAACGACGTGCATCAAAACATACCTCAGATGGGTCCCGTCCCAGCTGGTCGGTGTCGATAAAATGCATACACCATGGTAGGGCCCATATAGATAAATGGTCCAAATAAAAAATGAGTGGACGATGTGGGTATAAAACAGATGCATGACATGGATTATAAAACAGATGGACGACGTTGATATAAAATAGATGGATGACATTGATGAAACATATATATCACTGTGGTCCACCATCCAGTCGTATGACCCACACATCACACCGTACATATGGACGGTGTGAATATAGAATATATACATCAATGTGGGTCTCACAGATGGACCACAAATACATAAAAGTGGGCCACATCGTAGTGGGCCACATACATCATAATGGGCCGCACTTCATGGACGGCATGGATATACAACGCATATGTTACTGTAGGCTGCCTGCTGGACGAACAACCCACCAAAGTCCAGGCCTAGCTGGGCATCCATCTAGCGGATTGCCTAGATAAAACACATATACATGGTGGGCCCGACTGATTGTGGGTCACCCAGGGAGTGGGCCAGGCCGTGGGCCTCCCATGAATGCCCCAATGGCCTGAGAAGGTTTCAACAGTGGACGCTAGTCCCCACTGTCCAGCAACATTTGGCTTGCTGCTGGACGGTGTGGATTTCACACACATCATGGTGGGGTGGGGGGGGGGGTTCACATCGTCCAGGTGGACAGTATAGGTATGATAGATGCATCAAGGTGGGACCCACACAGATGTACGGTCAAGGTAAATCTATGTAGATAAACACATATATCACGTGGCCCCCCTACGTCCCACGTGTGGATAGCACACACACAGCGAGGAGGGTCCCACCATTCTCTGGACGGTGTTGATGTAAAATACATACATCATCAGGGTCCCTTAGAGGGACGATGTGGGTACAATGCATACTACAAGGTGGGCCCACGAGGATATGGCCCACCCGTTTTGGATTAGCTGACATTTGTGTTTGCCTTCATCTAGGCCCACTTGAAAATGGGCAGCAAGGTGGGCCCCTGTATGGTCAACGACGTAGTCCACATGGTGGACGACATGGATAAAACACATGCATCCTCAGGTGGGCCACACATCAAGAGAGAGAGAGAGAGAGAAATCATGATGGAGGGGAGGGACCCCACCACTATGGGCCCTCCCTATACAATGCATACATCAAGATGGGTCCCACCATATGTGGGCCCTCAAATGACAATAAAAACAATGGTGGAAGTCATGAAATCACCTACCTATGATCTTCTCCTCCTTCTGCCAAAGCATCCTAGAGCTCCAATGGATGAACTTCAATGGTTGATATGGACTTTGGATGGTGGGATTAGGTGGTAGGAAGGTGGGCCACACTAACTTCTTCCTCTAATTGGAAAAACCATGGACGGTGCGTGCTTGTGAGAAAATGAGAGAGAGATGAGAGATAGAGAGGTGATGTAAGGAGAGAGAGGGATAGGTGAGTGATGGAATGATGGGGAGTGTACTTGACATGTATAGGTGTGTAAGAGAGAGAGAGAGAGTTAACTTTGGGGTTGCTCTTGTACTTGACATGAGGTGATTGATGTGCACTTGATTGATGAGACATGTTGTAGAGATTCTCTTGGGATTGCAAACTCGTAGCGTTTTCTCAAACTTAATGCGGGCCCACATCTCCTGGCTTGGGTATTGCCTCGGCACGTGAGATACGGTATCGAAACAACAGTGATGGCATGGTCGCTAGGGTACAAGTTTCGAGTCGAGCTAACTTTGATATACGGGACACGACTCATGATCGCTCGCAAACGTCGATAACAAATCGAGAGTCACCGAAATTCGATCATGAGGACCACGGAGGCCTATGGAACGGTACGAGCTAGGATATGGGTCTTACAGCTCTCCCCACTTAATAAAAATTTTGTCCTTGAAATTTATAGAACAGACAAGGGAAGAGGAAACATCAGCAAGTATATGTGTCAAGACTCAATCAATCTACAAAAAGATGAAGATAGCGCTCTCTAATCTCAACCCCGCCCTCTCTGGACGTCTCATCAACACTATGATGACTCCACTGATCCTCGGATTCCGGATCAGAAATGACCGAAACTGGAATACTATGTAGCCTTATAATATCAAAAGTAAGGAGCTATGTCAGAAAATCTCTAAGTTATTCGAACTCAGAGATCTAACCATTCTAAGTTCTCAACAATCATAGAGTGTAGGGTAGCTATCAGCAGATATGTGATGTTATCCTCAGGTATTCCCAAGTTATGCTCTGGTACAAACTTCTGTCACACCCCAAACTTGGTAATCAGACTCACATGATTCCTAATCACTGAATCCGGTGCCGACAGCCTCTATAGTGCCCCATTCTCGGCTCCCAACGCCCATACGCCAGATTCCGATCCTAAGGTGCTACAAGGAGGATTTTCCAATGTACATTTGTCTTATAAGAAGCATAACCATAAGTTTACCCAAATCGTAAAGGCAACATCATCATCACATATCCACTAATATAAACATTTGAATACAATGCTAAAAGGGAAATACATATATCAAAAATCGAAGCTCCGGAAGACCACTGCACGCTCCAAGCTCATTGTTGCTGTAACCTAACGCCACCTGCATGCATCTATCATGCATAAGCTTATAGAAAGCTTAGAGGGTGGTGAAAGTGTGTGAACAAGGTAAGTGTCAAGTATGCAATACAATGCCATAAATCATACAATATTAAAATAAGTGAAAATATTGACAAGATCATGAATCATATGATATTAGAGTATGTGAAAATATAGTGATAAGTCCATGAATTCTATCAGCCGTACCAAGGCTATGCGATGCAAGGCATGAATGCTAATAGCCATATCAATGCAGAAACATGGCAACCCAAAATGATAAATGCTATGGATGCAAGGTAATATGTGGTGCGAATGAAATGACCAAGCTGGAGTGAAGTCAGGATGATAGTACGTAGTATCGCAGGCTATGGGGTCCATCACAAGGGACTTCTATCCAAACCAGTCCCATACCTAAATTTGGATAACCAGACTCAGTGTAGTAGACTTCTGCTCTCAGTCGCGCGCCCAACTAAAATCCTGGCAATGCGAAGGTACACAATAATTAGTTGCGCACTATCAGCCCGAGTGGATAGTGAATGAAATGAATGCATGAGTATGCAACTCCTACTCAATAAGTCCACATATCATTACGATTCCTTTCTGGGAAATCACCGAGGTTTATTACACTCCATACTAGATTGCCACCCCATCACGTGCAACAAGGTGAGTGAAAGAGAGCTCACTATCCACTTACCAATATCAGGCCCAGCTCGTCGATAGTGGACCCATTCCTCGAGCTGGTTAGACTTAGCCTAGCATTGCCCCCTCCTCTAGGGCAGGTAAGGTCGTACCCCCTTCCAACCGACCACGACACAGTAGGAGACGCGGCCTAACGGTATATGGCCCTCATGCGCTTATGCATCCACTCAGTCTAGACGTTGGAGCAACCTCTGGAACCAAGAGGGTTCTAGGACTTTCACCCAAGGATATCTATAACACCCCATGTAGAACAGATTTTTGGTGTCCCATCTGGCCATTCACGATATGCATGTGGAGGTCACGACCCTAATGTCGCTAGGGCGTACGGTGGTCATATCACAAAATGTGAGATACATGAGTCATACCGTCCAGTCATGCATTAAACCTACCTTATCACGTGCTCATGTGGGGCAACTCCGCCTATCACGGAGTCCCATACATATCTTATCCCTCTGACATATGCAATGATCAACCATATCTCATAACAGACATGTAGATGATGCGTATGTGCATGTATCATGATGTTATGCTGTCATATACTCATAATCGACATCGATAATTTGACCTAACAAGGCCTGAGGGAAGGTCACAATGTGGACATTCAACCATCATTGCCCTTCAATATAGACATTCAATCAACATTCCTCCCGAGTAGTAGCCCTCATAGGGCTAAACATATAGTGAGTCCATGGCCACACACAAGGGCCTAACATGCATCACCATGGGCCTCACTCAAGGGCCTAATACACATCACGATAGGCCTCACTCAAGGGTCACATATACATCATATTGGGCTGAATCACACGGGCCACATATACATCAAGTCATGCCTCATTATAAGGGCGTCCCATGGGCCTCGAATACATCACAATGGGCCTCGACAATCTAAATCGGCCTCAACAATCAGAATCGCCTCGACAATCGGCCTCGACAATTGGAATCAGTAATCAGAAGCGGCCTCATTAATCAGCCTCGATAATCAGGATCGGCCTCGACAAACATAATTGACCTCGACAATCGGAATTGGCCTCGATAATAAATCGACCTCAACAATCTGAATCGACCTCGACAATTAGAATCCGCCTTAGTAATCAACCTCGATAATCGAAATCGACCTCGATAATTAAAATCAGCCTCGATAATCGGAATTGGCCTCGATAATCGGAATCAACAATCAGAATCGTCCTCAGTAATTGGCCTCGACAATCGAAATCGGCCATGATAATCATAATCGGCCTCGATAATTGAAATCGGCCACGATAATCATAATCGGCCTCGACAATCGGAATTGGCCTTGATAATCGGAATCGGCCTCGATAATCGGAATTGACCTCGATAATCAGAATTGACCTTGACAATCAGAATCAGCCTCAACAATTGGAATCGGCCTTGATAATCAGAATCGACAATTAGAATCGACCTCGATAATCGAAATCGACAATTAGAATCGGTCTCAGCAATCGGCCTTGATAATCAGAATCGGCAATTAGAATCAGCCTCGATAATCTAAATCGACAATCAGAATCAGCCTCGACAATCAGAATCGGCCTCGACAATCGAAATAAGCCTCGACAATCGGCTTCGACAATCGGAATCGGCCTCGACAATCAAAATTGACCTCGACAATTGGCCTAAGGGAAGGTCACAATGTGGGCATCCAACCATCATTGCCCATCAATGTGGACATTTAACCAACATTGCTCCCAAGAAGTAGCCCACACAGAGCTTAACACATGGTGGGCCCCTGGCCTCACATAAGGGTCTCATACATCTAGTGGGCCGCATCAACTGGTCGCATCAATGGGCCTCATAGACATCAAGTGGGCCTAGTCCCATGGGCCTCATGTACATCACATTGGGCCTCACACATGGCCTCTTGTATAGCATGTGGGCCCTACACATACAGCAGGTGGGTCTGCATGAGTCAGATGGACTCCACTAGATGGATAATATGGATATACAACGCATACATCATAATGGGCTACTTGCCCTAGACAGCTGGGTAAAATACATCATGGTGGACCGCAGAACGCCCTGAAAATCGGGGGTCGAGCATAGACTCAACTCCCGAGTTCCGAACATCACTTATGCAACAAAATGAATGATTATTGAATGTTATTTGTATTCCTTGAACATGAGTGAGATCCAAAACAAAGAATCATACTCCGAGACAATTAAATTTATGCGGAAGACTATGATAGATAGATAAAATATATAAACTATGGTGAGTCTCCAGAGTGTGATAACATTACCTGGTTAAATAATTACAAGTACGCCTAAAATATACCAAATGTGTAAGTTTAATGTCTTCTATCCCAAGTACCATAACCTCGTCAATCGGATCGGGTCTTCGAGACCCGTCGAGAGTTACATGATAGGAGAACTTCTCCTCATCACCATAGAAGTAGTCCCATCTGCTCCATAAGCACGCCATCATCCGAAATTCAACAAATGGTTGGTGTGTACAACACCATCCCGTAACGTGGGAGTGAGTAGCTAACTCGGTGGAACAATAAGGCATAGGTTAACATGTTCATCAAAGCCTCGATTAATGATAAAGCAGAAATCAAACACTCTAGTTACGATTAAATGCAAGTATGAATGCAATGATGGATGCCCTCACCGACATACTCCCTCATGCGACACCATCTCACGTTCGCGGCATGCTTAATCCCACGGTGCTCCACATCTTCCAGGCACATGCGATGCATGATGACATGATTATCGAGTTTTTAATTAATCCATTTCAAACAGCGGGATTGGGAAACTAAGGTACCTCCCTTGTATCATTTCCAAACATGATCCAATCTAGGGTCGTCATCCAGTTAATATCGACGATGGTGTGTTTTCTAGGTCATCACAGAGGGCAAAGGGTCATTACGCACAAAGGTTGCACCACTCCCCATCACCCCTTAAACGATTCATCACTATACGTGAAACAAAGCCTAGTTCATACTCTACATATATCGCGGCGAACCCTAAGGCACACACTGCAACTTCAGAATATGCTCGCGGTCACTACAAAGGGCGCTGTGCTTACGCACAAAGGTGCACCACTCCCCATCACCTTATCAATGTAGGCCGACAAATTATAGTGTCCCATACCACCATAATCGGCTCACGAGTTAAGTTGCTCACTTTGGTCACTACGGGGAGGCACGTGCCCCGGCGTAGGTCGATCGACCACGGTGTCCCATACCACCATGCCCGGCTCATGAGTCTTAGCGGATCAGGTACCATGGTTAACGGGATTTTCACTTGGTAAGTTTGGTACCCAGGTTCAAACATTAGTGACCAAACATGGTGAACATACATAAGACACACGGTTTACTTGACGTGTTCGGCCTCGAGCGCACAACAAGTTGGGCGATATGAAGCGCAGAGCACCTCGTGGGCCAACCACTATCGCCAACCGAAGTACGACACGGGTTCGCCAACACATCATGCGTGGCGGGCACAATTCCAACCACAACTTCAAGTCTCGATATGGACGTCCACTATGGACATAGTCCCAAGCTCAATCAAGTCCTAACCATAGCATATGAAATACGGCATGATAACATGGTAATTCAAGGACACTAGTAATCATGTTACAAAGCATATCATGAAGCATGGTAATAAACAAATTACAAAGCATGTTCAAAAGCATGTTATAAAGCATTATGCAAATAGGGATACAATTACATATATTTCATAGGTAAGTGATTAGAGTGAATAACCACATGGAGGATGTCATAGGTGACTCTAAGGTAGCTAAGAATCCCATCTCAGCACCTACATAAGGTTCTAACACTTAAGCACTTACACTCACAAGTGATTTCACCAACACTTGGAATGCACTATTTCAACATACATGACGTATGCTAGAGAAATGTGTACTAGGGTTGTCCCTTTGCCAAACTAATATTTTATACATATACATCATATTCATACAAGAAATAAACCCGACAATCATGTCAGGAAAATTTATACGTATAGGGTACTTCCTAGTGTACCCACCGACATACATAGTGTTTACAAGGGAGCTTGTAATACGGCGATTCCTTTCGCCAAGCTAGTATTTTATTCATATATTGTATAATCATATATTAAATAAATATGTCAAACATTATTCCAAAAGAAATACGTATACGGTATTTCTAACATACACAATTTCAACATACGTCGCATTTACAAGTGAACATGTATTTTGGCGATTCCTTTCGCCAAACTAGTATTTTATTCATATATTATATAACCATACATTAAATAAACATGTCAAACATTTATCCAAAAAAATACGTATAATGGGTATTTCTACGTATACCTAGAATATGTGAAATTCCATATTTCACAACGTTAATCGAAACAAAAACGGAAAGCACTGTACATGTGCAATTGCATGCAGATCATGAATCTACCATTATCTCGACATTGAAAGCGTTGAAAACCGCAACCTATACACCTAAAGTCCGCACCTTGTGTCGTAGAATCATAACTCGAGTCGATAGGATTAAGCTTCCGCATACGGGAGTTTGGCAACCTATGGAACAAATACGTTAGCTATTTCATAACCTACAACCTCAACCCTAAAACAGGTTAGGGTTAGGATTTCTTACCAAAACGATAATCAAAGCGACAAGAATCGGGCGTGGAGCTCGAATAGCGGCAGGGAACCCAATTCCTCCCACATCTCCCTCACTTTCTCTCTTTTTTCCCTCTCTCAAATCCAAATTCGTATGGCTGGAATGGGAGAGGGTTTAAGGTGCTTTTATAGTCTCAAAACTTACCGAAATAGACTCGGTAATATAGGTATTTCCTCACTTTTCACTCAAAGAGAGGTTCTGTAGCCCTCCTTGAGCCAAACGTCGACTTAAGCTAACCACCTATGGATCTATGTGGGATTACGTTTTCGACTCGATCGGATTCCCAGATCGCACGTGTGCGGACCACTTTCGACAATCTGGCACATGGGCATCGAAACCAAGTACATGTAAATGTTCTCGAAATTTTTCTTAATCCGATGGTGTAATTTGGTCGGATTCTAACGGTCGTTGCTTATCTTGACGCCATTCACTATTCCGATATTTATTTTGGAATAGGAATAGTGTTTTTCACACACCCTCGCTCCGAATCGAAACGAATGGCCGTGGGACATCGGATGGACCTGACCAACAAGGCGATCCTAAGTCCTTAACTGCGTTAATCGGATTTCATGTGCGGTCCACTGTCGAAGTTTTAAGATGCTCCCGAGAGCAAATAGGGTAATGAGTTTGATCCTAGATTTTTGGGTAACCTAGCGTCACATTCTACAAGTTTTGGGTCTTGCGATCGTATTAGCGATTCAAATGGATTTCGTAGCTAATCTGGTTTCACACCTAGTTACTTTGTCTCATTTCTAAAGGATTTAGTCTAAGCGATTTACATGCTGGGGTGGTATTTAGTCCTTTGTAGTTTGTATCTAAAGTGATCCAAGTTATACTACTTAGCTAGTTTAAGATAGTGTCTAGGGCGAAAGTGCTTTGAAAAATTGAAAGAACAAGGTAGTGAACGGTTGGATTTGTGAAGGAAATGGGTTAAGGAGCGATTTCAGACTATGGGAATCAGTTCTGACAAGTTAATAAGGTGTTAGGATCGACCCATCGCCTAAGGACGTCCAATCCCAGGTTGGCAAAAATCCGGGGCGTTACAGGCGTGCATCAAAACATACCTCAGATGGATCCCATCCCAACTGGTCAGTGCCGATAAAATACATACACCACGGTAGGGCCCATATAGATAGATGGTCTAGATGAAAAATGGGTGGATGATGTAGGTATAAAAATGATGCATGGCGTGGATTATAAAATAGATGGATGACATTGATATAAAATAGATGGACGACGTTGATGAAACATATATATCACCGTGGTCCACCGTCCAATCAAATGACCCACACATCACACCGTACATATGGACGTTGTGAATACAAAATATATACATCAAGGTGGGTCTCATAGATGGGCCACAAATACATCAAAGTAGGCCACATCACGGTGGGCCACATACATCATAATGGGTTGCACTTCATGGACGACATGAATATACAACACATACGTCACGGTGGGCTGCCTACTGGACGGACAACTCACCAAAGTCCATGCCCTATTAGGCATCCAACCAGTGGACTGCTAGATAAAATACATATACATGGTGGGCCCCACTGGTTGTGGGTCACCCAGGGAGTGGGCCGGGCCGTGGGCCTCCCATGAATGGCCCAATGGCCTGAGAAGGTTTCAACTATGGATGTTAGTCCCCACTGTCCAGCAGCGTCTGGCCTGCTACTCGATGGTGTAGATTTCATGCACATCATGGTGGGGGTTCACATCGTTCAGGTGGATGGTACAACTTTGATAGATGCATCAAGGTGGGACCCACACAGATGCACGGTCAAGCAAATCCCATACATCACATTGGCTCTACACAGGTGGACGATGTAGATAAACACATATATCACGTGCCCCCCCCCCCCCCCCATGTCCCACGTGTGGACAACACACACACGGCGAGTAGGGTCCCACCATTCTCTAGACGGTGTGGATGTAAACTACATACATCATCAGTGTCCCTTGGAGGGACGATGTGGGTACAACGTATACTACAAGGTGGGCCCACGAGGATATGGCCCACTTGTTTTAGATTAACTGACATTTGTGTTTGCCTTCATCCAGGCCCACCTAAAAATGGGCAACAAGGTGGGCCCTTGTATGGTCAGCGGCATAGTGCACATGGTGGAAGGCATGGATAAAACACATGTATCCTCAGGTGGGCCACACATCAAGAGAGAGAGAGAGAGAGAGAAATCGTGATGGAGGGGAGGGACCCCACCACTATGGGCCCTCCCTATACAATGCATACATTAAGATGGGTCCCACCATATTTGGGCCCTCAAATCACAATAAAAACAATGGTGAAAGTCATAAAATCACCCACCTATGATCTTCTCCTCCTTCTTCCGCCAAAGCATCCTAAAGCTCTAATGGACGAACTTCAACTGTTGAGATGGACTTTGGATGGTGGGATTGGGTGGTAGGAAGGTGGGCCACACTAACTTCTTATTCTCCTTAGAAAAACCATGGACGGTGCTTGCTTGGGAGAAAATGAGAGAGTGATGAGAGGAGAGGTGATGTAAGGAGAGAGAGGGATGGGTGAGTGATGGAGTGATGGGGAGTGTACTTGACATGTATTTGTGTGTAAGAGAGAGAGTTGACTTTGGGGTTTCTCTTGTACTTGACATAAGGTGATTGATGTGTACTTGATTGATGGGACATATTGTAGAGATTCTCTTGGGATTGCAAATGCGCGGTGTTTTCTTGAACTGAATGCGGTCCCACATCTCCTGGCCAGGGTATGTCTGGGCATGCAAGACGCAGCATCAGAACCGCAGCGATGGCGCAGTCGCAAGGGTACAATTCGAGTCGAGCCGACTCTGATATAAGGGACACGACTCAGGATCACTCGCAAATGCCGATAATAGATCGTGGGTCGCCGGAATTCAACCGTGAGGATTGCGGAGGCCTACGAAATGGTACGAGATAGGATACGGGTCTTACATCACACATAAAGACATGCATAATTAGATTGATTAAGTACTATAATGTTTATAAAATCAATGTATAAATAAGGGAAAATATACAATATTCGACACTCAACACACCCCCCAACTAGCATTTTCTTAGTCCTGAGCAAAACATGAATGAAGTAATCCTCAATCCTCGAGTTTCAAAACCTCTCTTAGAAAATAACCTTTTGTGCAATCAAGTATGAATGAGTAGGATTTCAAAGACGAGAGATTAAAAATTTAAAAACTTATAGTCGAATCTCATGAGCAAACAATTGGATCATTTCTTCCGTCATCAATTCATATATAAATTTCCTAATGTGCTCAGTGATTCTCAACTTACTTTTTATATAAAACAATTATTATTTCATAATGTTAACAATGCACATCATCTCAAGAAAATTAGATTAACACAAGCTCTGATTCCGAACTTATACCCTTCTTTTCTTCTTCTTCTTTTTTTTTGTAGTTTTTGATTTTTTATCTACAACCCCATTTTATATTAATTTCAGTCTTTTTATTCTTTTTCAGAGAATTTCTCATTTGAACCCATGGACTTTTTATCGATCTTACTATTTTTTAACTGGTTTTTCTCTTCTTTTAAGGTGGATGAAGATCTCCAGACTTGGTTATCAATATCTATTAATGATAGACATGCTAACAATCAAAAATTCTAAAACAATTCACAGAGAGCAATTTAAATGTGTCTTTTGATTTAGATCAATATGATATTCAAACTTCCTCTTAATCAATTAAATGAAAGAACTTAAACGATAGTCTACTTAGTCGATTAAACTTTAACAATTCAAAATTCAATCTCTCTCTTTATCATTATACTCAAAACATTCTTATGTGCACAAACTATCATTTTCCAAACAGGTTTGTAATTTGAAAAATTGCAAATTTTCAAAATTTTTGCTTAAAGACAAAAAAATACTAATTAGCAAAGATTAAAAAAACACCGATTAGTTTACCGAATCCACACCCCTAACTTAAAATCAACATTGTCCCTAATGTAAAAGATATAACTATACAAAGAAAGGAGAAGTGATGGAAAGGTAGTACCTAAAGAAGAAAAATTGAAGCTTTTCCAAAGTTCTCAACATGAAATGGGTTAGCACAAAGACTAAACAAACTGAAATCAAACTATCCTAATCCTAAATCCTATGAAAGCAATAAACCTAACTATATCTCCATTTAGACTAGGAGGTCAATCCTGGCACACAGGATCAGTTAGAGGTAGGGATATGTCCTCTGAATCAAACTTCTAAAAAAATGGCTTGAGATAATGTCCATTTACTTTGATTGTCATTAGTCAGATTCTTTATCTCGACGGCCCCATGAGGATAAACAGTAGTGACAATAAAAGGACCGGTCCAACAAGATCGAAGATTACTTAGAAAAAGATGTAACCGAGAATTGTATAGAAAGACTTTTTAACTAGTTCTGAATGACTTCCAAAGGATGTTCCGGTCATGGAACACCTTCATCATGTCCTTGTAACTTCTCAAGTTCTCATATTCATCATTCTAGATTTCCTCGTGTTCATTCAATCGAAGCTTGCGCAGCGAGCCAGCGTTGTCCAAGTTAAAGTTCAGATTTTTGATAACCTAGTAGGCTCTATGTTCCAACTCCACAGGTAAGTGGTAAGCTTTCATATAGACGAGTCTAAATGGAGACATTCTAATGGGGGTCTTAAAAGTTGTACGATAAGCCCATGAAGCATCAGTCAAGCGGATTGACCAATCCTTACGGTCTGGGTAAACCATTTTTTTATAGAATTTTTTAAATTTTCTTGTTAGAAATCTCAGCTTGCGTGCTTGTTTGCTGGTGGTTTGGAGTGCTCACTTAATGGGGGATGCCATATTTCTTCATTAAGTTCTCGAATGGCCTATTACAAAAGTGTCACCCTCCATCACTAATGATGGCCTGAGGCATTCCGAACCGGGAAATGATAATTTATTTTAAGAATCTAATGACTGGTCAATGATCATTGTTCTAGCACAGAATCGCCTTGACCCACTTAGTGACATAATTTATTACTAACAAAATGTAAATGTTTCCAAATGATTGGGGGAATGGCACTATGAAATCGCTGCCCCAACAATCAAAAGCTTCAATAATAAGAATGAGATTTAATGACATCATATTTCAACGAGACAATCTTCTCAATTTTTGACAATGCTCATAAGTTTTGCAAAACTCATGAGTATCTCTAAACATAGTCGGCCAGTAAAAGCCACACTAAAGAATTTTGGCCGTGGTGTTTTTAGCAGAAAAGTGACCACCACAGGCCTAAGAGTAACAAAAGGAGATAACACTCTTATATTCATTGTCTGTCACATATCTCCTTATAATTTAGTTTGGGTAATATTTAAACAGATAAGGATCATCCTAAAAAAACTTACGTACCTCGGCAAAGAATTGTTTCTTATCTTGCGCAGTCCAATATATCGGTGTGAAGGCAAGATAATTCGCAATGTTAGTAAACCAAGGTAATTGGGAGAGTTTAAACAATTGTTCGTTAGGGAACATATCATTTATTGGTGTTAGCTCAATGGAATTAGGGAGATCAAGTCTAGAGATATGGTTAGCCACTACGTTTTCTACTCCCTTTTTGTCTCATATTTTTATGTCGAATTCTTTGAGTAGAAGGATCAATCTTATCAGGCGAGGCTTAACATCATTCTTAAAAAGAAGGTACTTTAGCGTCGCATGATCAGGAATCTGGGAGATCAAGTCTAAAGATATGGTCAGCCACTACGTTTTCTACTCCCTTTTTGTCTCATATTTTTATGTCGAATTCTTTGAGTAGAAGGATTAATCTTATCAGGTGAGGCTTAACATCATTCTTAAAAAGAAGGTACTTTAACATCACATGATCAATGTAAATGATGATCTTGGATCCGATCAAGTAGGACCTAAATTTATCCAAAGTGAACACTATGGCTAAGAGTTCCGTCTCTGTAGTAGAATAGTTCACTTGGGCAGAATTTAGAGTTCTACCTCTTTTCTCTGGCCTAACACCACCCAAATAGCATAGTCAGATGCATCGCACATAATCTCAAAAAGTATGCTCCAGTTCGGTGGTTGCATGATAGGAGTGGCAGTCAACATGCCCTTGAGCTTAGAAAAAGCTTTCTGGCATTCTTCACTCCACTCAAATGGGGTATCCTTTTTTAAAAGATTACATAAAGGACGAAAGAGGTGACTAAAGTCCTTTATGAATCATCTATTGTAACATCTCGAATTTTTGCCAACCTGGGATTAGACATCCTTAGGCAATGGGTCACTCCTGACACCTTAGTAACTTGTCAGAACTCAATCCCACAGTCTAAAATCGCTTCTTAACCCATTTCTTTCACAAATCCCACCCTTCACCACCTTGATCTTTCAATTTTTCTAATTACTTTCACCCTAGACACTATCTTAAACTAGCTAAGTAGTATAACTTGGATCACTTTATATACAAACTACAAAGGACTAAGTACCACCTCAGACAGAAATCTTATAGGACTAAATCCTTTAGAAATGAGATAAAGTAACTAAGTGCGAAACTAAATTAGCTATGAAATCCAGTTGATCCACTTTAAATACGATCTGCAAGACCCAAAACTTGTAAAATCATTGATGCTAGATTACCCTAAAATCTAGGATCAATCTAATTACCCGGCTGCCTCGGGAGCATCCTGAAACTCCGTATCAGATTTGGACCACACGTCGGAATTCTGAATAACTCGAAGTTAAGGAATTACGACCGCCTTGCTGGGCTTAAAAACCATCTCGGAAATCAAATCCAGACAGTATCCTACGGCTGTTCGCTTGAGTCCGGAGCGAGGAGTGTGAAAATACTTAATTTTCTTTAAGAATAAATATCTCAAATAGTAATCTGAGACTTGTTACTTGCGGCTCAGTATTAAGCAACCAGACCGTTAGAATCTGACCCAAATACACCCTCGGATCAGGAAAAATTTCATAAACATATCTATGTATTTGGAATCTCCGATCGAGATTCACTGACTGTTGAACTGAAACTGGTCCGCCACGTGCGATCTGGAAACCCGACTGGAATGAAACCTCAGCTGAACCTAGATCTAGAGTCTGTGAGCTTAAGTCTGACCTTTGGCTCAAGGAGGGCTGCCAGAAGTCCTCCGTTGAGCTAAAAAATTCTCACTTTGGTTATAACCTAAGTATACCTTGACCATAAGTCTATTTTTGTGAGTTTTTAGGCTATATAAGGACCTTAGAACCCTCTCTCTCACAGCCATACGAATTTGAGAGAAACCCTAGAGAGAGGAGAGAGAAAAGAGAGAGAAAGTGTGGGAGTAGTGGGAGAAACTCCCTACTACTATCCCCTGCCGCTACACAAGCTGCACCACCCCATTCTCGTCGCTTTCACGGTGATTCCGGCGTCATTTCTAGGTAAGAAACCCTAACCCTAATCTGTTTTGGGGTTGTAAAGGTTGTAGGTTATGAAATAGCTAACCTATTTCGTTCTATAGGTTACCAATCTGCCGAATACGGAAGCTTAGCAAACCTACTTAATTCGTTACGATTCTACGATAAAAGGTGAGGACTTTAGGTGTATAAGTTATGGTTTTCAATGCTTTCAATGTCAGATAATGATAAATTCATGATCTGCATGCAATTGCATATATACAGAGTGCTTTCTGTTTTCTGTTTCGATTAAAGACGTAGAATACGGAATTTTACATATTCTAGGTATTCGTAGAAAATACCGTATACGTATATATTTTAGAAATGTGTTTGACATGATTATTTGTTGTATGAATATATGATATATGGATAAAATACTTATTTGGCGAAAGGATTTGCCCTAATACATGTTATGCTAATATACACTATGTATGTGGAAATAACGTATTGTAGAAAGTACCGTATACGTATATATTTTGGAAGTGTGTTTGGCATGATTACTTGCTGTATGAATATATCATATGTGCATAAAATACTTGCTTGGTGAAAGGATTCGCCCTAATACCTGTTTTGCTAATATACACTATGTATGTAGAAATACTGTATTGAGAAAGTACCGTAAACGTATATATTTTAGAGATGGGTTTGCCATGATTATTTGCTATATGAATATATTATATATGCATAAAATACTTGCTTGGCGAAAGGACTCGCCCTAATACATGTTTTGCTAACATACACTAAGTATGTTGAAATGGTGTATGCTAAGTGTTTGTGAAGATGCTTGTGAGAGTAAGTGTTTGGATGACGATGCCTTAGGTAGGTGTTGAGATGGGATTCTCAACTACCTTAGAGACATGTATGATTTCCTTCATGAGGTTGTTTACTTAAACTGCTTACTTGTGAAATATATGTGTTTGTATTCTTGTTTATATGGTGCTTTATGACATCTTTTATAACATGCTTTATACATGCTTATGACATGTTTGTTAGCATGCTTGAATTACTTTGTTTATTATGCTTTACTCCACATGCTTTGAATATGGAATAATTGCGATTGGGACTATATTTATAGTCTAGACAATCGGTACCAGA
Source organism: Magnolia changhungtana (assembly GCA_030180095.1). Lineage (NCBI taxonomy): Eukaryota > Viridiplantae > Streptophyta > Magnoliopsida > Magnoliales > Magnoliaceae > Magnolia > Magnolia changhungtana. Next base: position 1,930,202 of record JASAUF010000524.1, on the reverse strand, counting down.
CTTGAGTTCGTAGTTGAGATTCTTTTTACCACGTAAGATATATTTGACGAACCCGAGTCATACTTCAGTTGGCGATAGTGGCTAGGCCACGCGAAGTGCTTATGCACTTCATGTCATTCAATTGATTGTGCGCTCGAGCTAGTCAGGCTCGTCAAGTAACCCGATATGTCTAATGTATGTTCGCCATGTTTGGTCGCTACTGCTTGAACCTAGGGTACCAAACTTACCAGTGGAATCCCGTTAACCATGGTACCTTGATCCGCTAAGACTCATGAGCTGGGCATGGTGGTATGCGACACCGTGGTCGAGCTGTCGGTCTACGCTGGGGCCACGTGCCTCCCCATAGTGACCAGTGAGCACCATAGTGACCAGTGAGCAACCAGACTCGTGAGCCGATTATGGTGGTATGGGACACTATATTCGGGCTGTCGGCCTACACTACTTGATGGGTGATGGGGGAGTGGTGCAACGATTCCGTGTAACAGCCCTGGCAGGCCTGAACATACCCAGTGTAGTGACCTCGTGCATACTCTAAATCTACGATGAGGCGACGAGCCTTTCCGTAGTAACAGAGTATAAGCTAGGCCTGTATTGATAAGGTGATGAGGGAGTAGTGCAACAATTCTGTGTAACAACCCTGGCAGCCCTTGCAGCGACCTATAAACACACCATCGTATGAGATTGTCTTGGACTAACGACCCTAGAATGGATCATATTTGGGAATAATACAAGGAAGGTACCTTAGTTTCCCAATCCTGCTGTTTGAAATGGACTAATAATAACTCGGTAATCATGCTCATCATGCATTGCATGTGCCTGAAAGATATGGAGTACTGAGGATTGCAAGTATGCCGCGAACGTAAGATGGTGTCGCACAAGGGAGTATGTCGGTGAGGGCATACATCATGATTGCATTCATACTTGCATTAATAAGAGTAGTTAGGAGTGTTTGATTATACTGCTTTATCATTACTGCTTGACTGAGTTGATAACATGTTAACGTATGCTTTATTGTTCCACTGAGTTGATTACTCACTCCCACGTTACGGGACAGTGTTCCGAACACCCACCAGACTTTGTTTGATTACAGATGGCGACACTACTCCTGAGGCAGAGCTGGACCTTTATGATGACAACGCTGCTTGTTCGTGTATGCTGTATGCTGACGGCTTCAAGTGAGTCGTGTCTTGATCGACGGGATTACAGGGATGTTGACTAGATAACACTCCACCTTTGGTATAACTTGAAATTGTACTTGTAATTCTTTAACCTGGTAACATTATCACACTCTGGAGACTCACCACTGTTTTTATATTTTATATATCTATCACAGTCTTCCGCTTACAATTTAACTATCTCTAGAGTATGATATGTTGTTTTGGCTTAATCTCACTCATGTTCAATGCACTAATATAGACAACATTCAATCATCATTCATTTTGTTGCATAAGTGATACATTGGAACTCGGGAGTTGAGTTTATTTCTAGAATACACCATTTCAACATACTTGACATTTACAAGGGAACATGTATTTTGGCGATTCCTTTCACCAAACTAGTATTTTATACATATATTGTATAATCATACATTAAATAAACATGTCATACGGGATTTTCCCAAAAACGGACATATACGGTTTTCTATACACAATTTCAACATAGGTAACATTTAGATGAATCATGTATTTTGGCGAGATTTCACCCGTAGGCCTAGTATTTTATTCATATATTATATATTCATACATTAAATAAACATGTCAAACATTTTCCCAAAAAATCTAGATCACGGTATTTCCTCATCCCAGAGTATGTGAAAATCCATATTTTAATACGGGATAAATCGTGATGGGGATAACTAGCACTTTGACATGTGCATTTACACTGCAGACTCCTCACGAGATCTTCATCGATCTCGACATTGAAAGCGTTGAAAACCGAAATAAATTCTAATCCTCACCTTTGCCTTTGGAAACGATTAATGAATGACAAAAAAACTTCAAGTTCACAGATCATTTAAATAAGGATATCAAGTAATTTTTCAAACCCAAATGATCCACCTACAATCGGACTCTAGGGTTAGGGACCTTCAAATGGGTCGTGATACCACCGGAAAAGCGCTAGTGCACAAGGTGTTCGGCCAAAAAATAGTAAGTGTCCTATTTGGAGGAAGATCTCCCCAAACCATTCTCTCTCTCTTTTCTCTCTTTCTAGGGTTTTTCTCCCAAATTCGTATGACGGAGAGAGGCTGTTCTAAGCCCCTTTTATAGCCAAAACATTTATAGACTCGGTTCAAGGGTGAAATTGAATAGGCATTGACCACTTTTCGATCAAGGGTTTTTAACAATTCCGGCCCTCCTTGAACCAAACGTCGACTTAAGCTCACCATCTTGGATCTACGTGGGATTACGCTCGTTTTACCCTAAAATCATTCCCATTTATCGCACATAACTCACTTTCAGATTGCAAGATACGTCGATTTGACACTGAAACAACTCGAAATTCCAAGTACATGTAAATGTATCCACAATTTTTCTTAATCCGGGGTGTTTTGGGGCCTAGACGGCGGAGGGTCTCGCCCATGGAATGATGCGAGCCCTCATTCTGGATATTTATTTTGGAATGGGAATAGTGTTTTTCCTCACCCTTTTGGATCGAAGCGAATGGCCATGGAACATCGGATGGAGCCGATGATTTTGAGATGATTGTTAAGCCCACAGGGGTGGTCCGTGGCTCCTTAACTATCCGGGTTAATACGGACTTCATTCGCGATCTAGACCCCTCGAAGCTCTCTTTTCTCTTTAAAACTTCTAATTTTTGGCAAAACTCGTAACCTCCAATCACCCATTCCACTATTTTCAGATTAAAAGTGATCCTACACCCATCCTAATCGTTTTAGTACTTAGTTACCCTTGTTTTTCTAAAGAATTTAATCCTCATTTGAGCACCCACACCCCATTTGAAGCTCAAATCGTGTAAGCTCGTTACACTAACCCATCCTACCTTTCCATTTTTCATCTTCAATCACTGTCTTTTGGGCCTTTACAATCCCTGTTGAGGTTCAAACTCGTGGAGAACTAAAAACTCCAGCCCCTACTTCCCCTTATCTTCACTTTTCCATGGCTCTATCCGAGCTTGTACGACCCTTTTATTGGATGTCTAGTCATCCATACTGTTTTCTTGTAGTTTGCATGGGTTACCGTCTTTGGGATGTTTTTATTTTCATGTTGATGGGTGTAGTAGTTGGTAGAATGTTTTAGATGTTTGAGGACGTTTAGGGCCCGTTCGACCAAATTACATTAGGTGAGTTTAAGGTGGATAGAATTGTAAAGGTAATAATAAATGTATGTGCAAGGTATGGTCCTTAGATTGGGTGTATCCTATGTTTTCCAATGCCATGTTTGGAATGTATGCAATGAAAAGTATATCTCGTATTTTCCTTTCAAATTACACTTAGAAATTCATTATCCTGGGATTTGAAAATCCCATCTCACACTTTTCCAACACAAGGCTCATTTTCCAAAGCCTATACCATTAATTTGAATCCCCACCCACCCTCCTACCAAACAAGCCACTCCCAAATCCCGAAGTAGGATTAGCAATGCAGACCCATTTAAGACAATAGGCCCTAGAGTTTTTGACCTAGAGCGGTGCTCCTAGATTTCGATAGGCCTGACCATGTAAGAAATCCAACAAATTAATAATGTGAACCTTAGGACCCTCTTAGTTGGAATGAGCATATGCGAAATGCTCGAGCGTCAAGTGCAGACAACCCAGTTCCAATTAGACAACTTTGATCCTAAGTGATAAAACAATTTCTTATATTAGAAAGGGTATAAAATCATCTAGTGTATATGCATAGACTTTGGATTATGACCTGTGGATTACCGCTACTCCTAAATTAAGACTAGACTACTGGTTAGGCTTAGGAAAGTAAAAGACTAATGAATTTTGCTAAGCCAATTGCATGATAGACTTAGTTAGTTGACTTGATTAGGTTGGAATGAGACCCCATTCCTTTGTTGAATCTCCTCAGTACTCATAGGCTTATTTAACAACTCTTAGGAGGCTTGTTTGATTAGTAACTATTCACGCTTAGAGAAAACTTATATATCCCTTGGATTTAATGTTAGGTTAAATTAATACACCCCTTAGAATCGCCTTCTCAAGGACTTAGTACAAATGGGAACACGGAGTAAAGAAACTATATCTAAGCGAGGTATTCGCAGTTTGAATCGAATTCTCAATCCTGGTAGTTACCAATGAACTCTATGCTCTGATCAAGCAGAAGGTCGGGATCAACTAGGATTAAGAACTGATACGACGATTTTCTGTCTTTGTGAGGCAGAAGGTCTATGTATCCGGCTCAGACCTACTATACAACTTTCTTTCCGTGTTGGTCGAACTACTTACAACCAAAAGTTTATAACTTCATCTTTGAGAAGTGTAAGAACATATAGCCAATAGGGATACTTTGTCTTTTAGGGCCTAAGAAATTTCTCAAATGGGCAACAAAGAGAGTTAAGGATTAGGTCTCGAACCACAGACCATTCTGGCATGCGTATTGTGCCTATGAACTTAGAAGGATAGGCTGTCCATTAACCTATTTGTCTAGATTCTTTATGTACTAAGAGTGTGCAAATTATCTTACAGTATTCAATTAGATATGATTAAAGAAGTAAGTCGGGACCGTGGCAAAGGTTCTCCTTTGGTGGAATTAGGCATCTTAGCTCCTTTCTATAACCATAGGTATCAATGTCATAGCACACATCATCGATGGGAGGAAGACCAAAGTATTGATAGACCGCTTCCCATTTCATACCAAAGATAGGTTTAAAATTTCACCTCGTTCTGACATACGGAGCGAGACAGATCCTTGAGCCTTAGGAAATTAAGTTTTTAAGGGGGGTAGAATATTATGAGCCCAATCTAATTAGGTCGGCTAATACACCTCTTTGATCTAGGTGGCGCAGTGAAAGCGTGGTGGACCCTACCCCACTGGCCCAGGATCAAAACTGTGCTCGTTGAATACGAACATTATAGAAGCCTGTTCTACTATGAGAAACTATTTTAGGATGATCTAGTAAGATTTGATTCATCATTTCCTTGGACATAGATAATAACAAGGACTCTCTTAGACCAATGGGCAACCTTAGTAATAAGACATTTGAACCTCTCAATGATGGACATTCCCTACGTTTTTAGAGTGATTGGACTATGGAGTTACTGAAATATACAACTGTGAAACATTCGCGGCTTGACCCAATTCTTAATCCTGGGCGACTACCAACAGGCTCACTGCTTGACCGAGCAGAAGACCAGGATCTACCAGGACTAGGAAGGGATATGATGAGCCTTCTACCCTGGTCAGGTAGATGATCGATATATCGGGATCAAGCCCACTATAACCGTCTCTCCGTGTTGGTCAAACAATAAAAACAGCTATCTTACTCTAACTAGTTAGGAATCGAAGTCAAGACTCCAAAGAGGTAAAGAAATAAATTGTAGTAAATCATCAGGGTATGAGAAATGGATAAAGAAATAAGTTTTAAGGGGGGTAGACTAAAATGAACCAGGCTAATATATACCCTACGCAATAAAACTTAGGCAAAGAAATAATTAAATCTTTCCTTATTACCCTTAGGCAATTTCGGAGACGAAATTTTATTTTAAGGGGGGTAGATTGTAACATCTCGAATTTTTGCCAACCTGGGATTAGACGTCCTTAGGCAATGGGTCGCTCCTGACACCTTAGTAACTTGTCAGAACTCAATTCCACAGTCTAAAATCGCTTCTTAACCCATTTCTTTCACAAATCCCACCCTTCACCACCTTGATCTTTCAATTTTTCTAAGTACTTTCACCCTAGACACTATCTTAAACTAGCTAAGTAGTATAACTTGGATCACTTTATATACAAACTACAAAGGACTAAGTACCACCTCAGATAGAAATCTTATAGGACTAAATCCTTTAGAAATGAGACAAAGTAACTAAGTGCGAAACTAGATTAGCTACGAAATCCGGTTGATCCACTTTAAATATGATCTGCAAGACCCAAAACTTGTAGAATCATTGACGCTAGGTTACCCTAAAATCTAGGATCAATCTCACTACCCGGCTGCTCTCGGGAGCATCCCGAAACTCCGTATCAGATCTGGACTGCACGTCGAAAGTCCAAATAACTCGAAGTTAAGGAATTAGGACCGCCTCGCTGGGCTTGACAACTATCACGGAAATTAAATCTAGACAGTGTCATACGGCTGTTCGCTTGAGTCCGAAGCGAGGAGTGTGAAAATACTTAATTTTCTTTAAAAATAAATATCTCAAATAGTAATTTAAGACTTGTTACTTGCGGGTCAGTAATAAGCAACGTAACCGTCAGAATCTGACCCAAATACACCCTCAGATCAGGAAAAATTTCATAAACATATCCATGTATTTAGAATCTCCGATCGAGATCCACTGACTGTTGAACTGAAATTGGTCTGCCACGTGTGATCTGGAAACCCGACTGGAACGAAACCTCAGCTAAACCTAGATCTAGAGTCTGTGAGCTTAAGTCCGACCTTTGGCTCAAGGGGGACCGCCAGAAGTCCTCCGTTGAGATGAAAAATGCTCACTTTGGTTATAACCTAAGTATACCTTGACCATAAGTCTGTTTTAGTGAGTTTTTAGGCTATATAAGGACCTTAGAACCCTCTCTCTCACAGCCATACGAATTTGAGAGAAACCCTAGAGAGAGGAGAGAAAAGAGAGAGAAAGTGTGGGAGTAGTGGGAGAAACTCCCTACTACTATCCCCTGCCGCTACACAAGCTGCACCACCCCATTCTCGTCGCTTTCTCAGCAATTCCGGCGTCATTTCTAGGTAAGAAACCCTAATCCTAATCTGTTTTGGGGTTGTAAAGGTTGTAGGTTATGAAATAGCTAACCTATTTCATTTTATAGGTTACCAATCTGCCGAATACGGAAGCTTAGCAAACCTACCTGATTCGTTACGATTCTACAATAAAAGGTGAGGACTTTAGGTGTATAGGTTATGGTTTTCAACACTTTCAATGTCAGATAATGATAGATTCATGATTTGCATGCAATTACACATGTACAAAGTGCCTGTTTCGATTAAAGACGTAGAATTTGGAATTTTACATATTCTAGGTATTCGTAGAAAATACCGTATACGTATATATTTTGGAAATGTGTTTGACATGATTATTTGTTGTATGAATATATGATATATGGATAAAATACATATTTGGCGAAAGGATTCGCTCTAATACATGTTATGCTAATATACACTATGTATGTAGAAGTAGTGTATTGTAAAAAGTACCATATACGTATATATTTTAGAAGTGCGTTTGGCATGATTATTTGTTGTATGAATATATCATATGTGCGTAAAATACTTGCTTGGCGAAAGGATTCGCCCTAATACCTATTTTGCTAATATTCACTATGTATGTAGAAATACTGTATTGTAGAAAGTACCGTAAACGTATATATTTTAGAGATGTGTTTGCCATGATTATTTGCTATATGAATATATTATATATGTGTAAAATACTTTCTTGGCGAAAGGACTCGCCCTAATACATGTTTTGCTAACATACACTAAGTATGTTGAAATAGTGTATGCTAAGTGTTTGTGAAAATGCTTGTGAGAGTAAGTGTTTGGATGACGATGCCTTAGGTAGGTGTTGAGATGGGATTCTCAACTACCTTAGAGACATGTATGATTTCCTCCATGAGGTTGTTTACTTAAACCACTTGTGAAATATATGTGTTTGTATTCTTGTTTATATGGTGCTTTATGACATCTTTTATAACATGCTTTATACATGCTTATGACATGTTTGTTAGCATGCTTGAATTACTTTGTTTATTATTCTTTACTCCACATGCTTTGAATATGGAATAATTGCGATTGGGACTATGTTTATAGTCCAGACAATCGGTACCAGACTTGAGTTCGTGGTTGAGATTCTTTTTACCACGTAAGATGTGTTTGATGAACCCGAGTCGTACTTCAGTTGGCGACAGTGGCTAGGCCACGCGAAGTGCTTATGCACTTCATGTCGTTCAATTGATTGTACGCTCGAGCTAGTCAGGCTCGTCAAGTAACCCGATATGTCTAATATATGTTCGCCATGTTTGGTCGCTACTGCTTGAACCTAGGGTACCAAACTTGCCAGTGGAATCCCGTTAACCATGGTACCTCGATCCGCTAAGACTCATGAGCCGGGCATGGTGGTATGGGACATCGTGGTTGAGCTGTCGGCCTACGCTGGAGCTACGTGCCTCCCCGTAGTGACCAGTGAGCAACCAGACTCGTGAACCGATTATGGAGGTATAGGACACTATATTCGAGTTGTCGGCCTACACTACTTGATGGGTGATGGGGGAGTGGTGCAATGATTTCGTGTAACAATCGTGGCAGCCCTGACCGTACCTGGTGTAGTGACCTCGAGCATACTCTAAATCTACGCTGAGGCGACGAGCCTTCCCGTTATAACAGAGTATAAGCTAGGCCTGTATTGATAAGGTGAAGGGGGAGTGGTGCAACGATTCCGTGTAACAGCCCTGACAGCCCTTACAGCGACCTAGAAACACACCATCGTATGAGATTGTCTAGGACTGACGACCCTATAATGGATCATGTTTGGGAATGATACAAGGAAGGTACCTTAGTTTCCCAATCTTGCTGTTTGAAATGGACTAATAATAACTCGGCAATCATGCTCATCGTGCATTGCATGAGCCTGGAAGATGTGGGGCACTAAGGATTGCAAGCATGCCGCGAACGTAAGATGGTGTCGCACGAGGGAGTATGTCGGTGAGGGCATACATCATGACTGCATTCATACTTACATTAATAAGAGTAGTTAGGAGTGTTTGATTATACTGCTTTATCATTACTGCTTGACTGAGTTGATAACATGTTAACCTATACTTTATTGTTCCACTGAGTTGATCACTCACTCCCACGTTACGGGACGTTGTTCCGAACACCCACCAGACTTTGTCTAATTACAGATGGCGACGATACTCTTGAGCGAAGCCGTACCTTTATGATGACAACGCTACTTGTTCGTGTATGCTGTATGCTGACGGGTTCAAGTGAGCCGTGTCTTGATCGACGTGATTATAAGGATGTTGACTAGATAACACTACACCTTTGGTATAACTTGAAATTGTACTTGTAATTCTTTAACATGGTAACATTATCACACTCTGGAGACTCACTACTGTTTTTATATTTTATATATCTATCACAGTCTTTCGCTTGCAATTTAACTATCTCTAGAGTATGATATGTTGTTTTGGCTTAATCTCACTCATGTTCAATGCACTAATACAGACAACTTTCAATCATCATTCATTTTGTTGCATAAGTGATGCGTTGGAACTCAGGAGTTGAGTTTATGCTCGACCCCTGATTTTCAGGGTGTTACATCTATAAAATCCAGCATGTCCTAAGAAGGATCGCATGTCACGTATGCTCTTGGGTAGAGGTAGGGTAGAGATAAGGTTAATTTTAGCCTTGTCTACCTCAATTCCTTTGGACAAAATTATGGGTCCAAGAATTATTCCCTTGGGAACCATGAAATGACATTTCTCCCAATTCAGAACCAAATTCTTTTCTTCACATCGCTTCAGCACATTTTAAAGATTTTTTAGACACTTATTGAAGGATGGACCATAAATAGAAAAGTCATCCATGAATACCTCTAAATATTGCCCCACCATGTTAGAAAATATACTCAAAATGCATCACTGAAAGGTGACATAAGCATTACTATTAAGTGTCAAATATTACATATTTCCCCCTTTTTATATCTTGGTTTTTTTATATGATAATGCTTAATGGGTATATTTTATACATGTTTGTATCGCAAGGTAAATATGGGAGCTTAGATTGAAAAGAATGTTAAAAGTATGGATTTGATGCTCAAGAATCACCAAGGAAAAAAATGGATCTTAGGAGACTAAGAATGAAGAATTCACATGTCAAAGATCCAAGGAAAGCAAGTACAAAGGATGAAGAAAAGACCGGAGAAGATTATTTAATTTCCAGCAGAAAACAGACAGGTTCGATCTGACTGAAATCGCACAAAACGGTCCAATAACCAACAATGAAATTCAGACCAAAGGATAATTCGGTCCTACCAAATCCAAGTTCGGTCTAACTTAAGGAAGGATTCAATGTGACTAAAAGTGCATAATAAGCTCTAGTAAGAATGATGAATTTTGGAGTTAATATGGTTCGACAGAAGATTAATTCAGTCCAACTGAAACCTAAGTTTGGTCCGACTGAACCCAAGCTCTGTGTGACCGAAATCGGGCAACTGCTGAAACATAATCCTATCATGATTCAAACTCGACTTCGGTCCGACTGATGTGTAAGTTTGAGGCAGTTTCAAGGTTGGTTTACGGAAATTACAAGGCAGTGTGAAAGATAGTGTTACATGACTATATATAGGTGTCCTTAGGACGTCCCAAATCATCTTCTAGGGTTTTGGAAAAGGTGGAGCGGCATCCCAAGAGTTTTTCTTCCTATTCTTTAGTTTATTTTCATGTTTTGTTTAAGAGTTTTTAGTTCATTCATGTTCATGGTTAACTAAACCTCTTAGTTGGAGCTAAGAGGTGAAGCTTGTAGTGTATTTAGATTTAATTATTGTTTATGTTGAACTTCATTGATTTCTAGTTTGAATTTAAGGAATAACTTTTGTTTTCTATGGTTTATTGTGACTCAAATTACAATAGACTCTGCGATAGCTTTGACTATCTTCTTTTTCATTATAAGATTATGAGATTGGTAAATCCTGTTGTTTACCATCGTCTCCTGGGCATGGTAGGATGAAGGAATCCCTTCCAATCGTCATAATACTTCTTCATTACAAACTAGTTTAATGAGATGTTCAGATTGTGCTTTAAATCTTTTATCTTCTAATTGGATAAGATAAGACTCCAATTTCAGTTGCATTTCTTGAATCAAGCAAGGTAGCATCCTGAACAAGTGGATCCTTGGCGCTCTAGTTCCCTTTTGATATTTGAAAAATCCTTCACAATTACTCTCTTTTATTCCAAATTTAGGTTTAGATCTTATTCTACTTCTACTTCCAATTATTTTCAGAATACATACGAGTTTAGTCCCTGTGGATTCGACCTTGGTCTCACTGAGTAATCACTACATTGCGACCCTGCGCTTGGGGTTATGAACAATTACACGGTCCGATTGGTATCCTTTGGTAAGCAAAGGTGCCAAAGGGACATGTGAATTGTTGAGTGTCAAATATTGCATATTTCCCCTGTGTATATCTTAATTTTATGAATATGATAATGCTTAATGGATATATTTTATATATGTTTGTATTGCAAGGTGAATCTGAGAGCTTGAATTAAAAAGAATGTTAAAAGCATGAATTTGATGCTCAAGAATCACCAAGGCAAGGGATGGATCTTAGGAGACCAAGATTAAAGATTTTAAGACTCCAAGATTCAAGGAAACCAAGTGGAGAAGGAAGGAAGTCGAAAGTGCAAACTGTAGAAATTCACAGAATCTAAACTCTACTATCTATGTCATCGACTGTCGGTCGATGACATCAAAGCCAGTGTTCGATGACATCGAAGAATTATAGAAAATTAAGTTTTGTCGCTAGACAATTTGGATGCAGTTCTCGATGACATCGAAGACCTGTTTAATTTCTTGAAGACCTGCTCGATGACATCGAAGGCAGTTCGATGACATCGAGAATTTTGTCAAAATTTGGAACAAATTGTTGGAACACTTTGGACACATTCTCGATTCATCGAAGGAAGTTCGATGACATCAAAAGCAGTTTAATGACATCGAAGGTAAGTTTGATGATATGAAGAGTTATGCAGTGCGAAAATACACAACTTTCGGATTCAAGTTATGCTTGATGACATCGAACACATTCTCGATTCATCGAAGGAAGTTCGATGACATCAAAAGCAGTTTAATGACATCGAAGGTAAGTTTGATGATATGAAGAGTTATGCAGTGCGAAAATACACAACTTTCGGATTCAAGTTATGCTTGATGACATCGAAGGTTGTTCGATGACATCAAAGGCGTTATGCAAAGTTATGCGGATTGTGTAATTTTGAGGTGATTTTATGAAATTAGATGGCGAAGGCTATAAATATGGGTTTTCTAAGGACTTCTAAACATGAATTAGGTTACAAGGAGTAGAGCCAAATGGTGGGGCAGCCTCCCAAGAGTTTTTCTTCTTTCATTTTCTATTTTTAATGCTTTCTTTTAAGGTTTTAGATCCAATCATGTCTATGGTTGGCTTAACCTCTTAGTTAGGGCTAAGAAGTGAAGCTTATAGTGTGTTAGGATGGTTTTCTTGCTTTTCTCGAACCTTATTGATTTCTAGTTTGATATTAAAGGAATATTTTTAGTTTTCTATGATTTATTGTGACTCAAATTACAATAGATGTTGTGATAGCTTTGGTTATCTTCTTTTCCTATTTTGAGATTGTGAGATTGGTAAATCCTCTTGTTCACCATCGTCTCCTGGGCATGGTAGGGTGATGAAATCCCTTCCAATCCTCACAATACTCCTTCATTGAGGACTAGATCAATAAAAAGATTAGATTTGGTATAATTGCTTCATCTTCCAATTGGATAGGATAGGACTCCAATTACAATTGTGTCTTTTGAATCAAAGTGAGGTAGCACCTGATAGCTACAAGTGGATCCTTGGCACCCTAGTTCACACCTTTCAATTGATAGTTTTTATCAACATTATTCACAATTACTCTCTTTTATTCTAGATTTTGATTTAGATCTTCTTTTGGTTTTAGTTCTAGTTACTTTCAGAATATGTACGAGCTTTGTCCCAGTGGATTCAACCTTGGTCTCACCGAGTTATTACTACATCGCGACCCTATACTTGGGGTTGTAGACAAGTTTTTGGCGCCATTGCCGGTGATTATAGCTGCATCTTTCTAAAATTAATTAGTATTAGAATTAGGTAAGATTATGGTTTATTTTTTCTGTTATGCTTTTAGGTTAGGATTTTTCAGAAATTGTTTTAGAGACTGTTGGGGGAAAAAAATAGATGAGTCAATAAGTCGACTTATGGAATGAACCAACTCTATAAACCGACATAGACCCAATGGGATTTGAGCCTCAAGGGGCTTCTACGTCCGAAGACAGGTCGACCTTCAAGGGGATAAAAGCAACAGTAAGGACACTCAGAGAGGATGCAACTGTAAGTCCATTCAAATGGCCAATTGCCGACCTAACCTATAGGTCGGCCATAGCTCATCCATAGCTCGGCTAAAGGTCGACCATAGCTCGGTTATAGGTCGGCCATAGCTCAGCTATAGATCCGTCGTATCTCAATCATAGTGAGGGATAACCTCTAAAATAAGGCAAAAGTTGGTTTAGCGGAAAGCCCAATATTACTTCCATCTACTATATCTGACATGATCTTCTCCCGGACCAATAGTCTGGGATCTCTCTGACAGCTGGAAGATCTCTCCCAAGATCTTCGGGGGATCAAATCAAATTCTAAGAACCTCAGACGACGATAATCTTGACAGAATCCTGGACGAATCTGGATACCTATGTGGAATGATCTCCAGCGTATGAGGAGAAACTCTTTACGACATTATGTTCCTTCCCGTATAAATAAAGGTATCCCTAGCCAATGAAAGGTACGTATACATATCCTAATAATTGACTGGTGACTCTTTTCCTTAAGAGATAATACCTTACAAAAGACCCAAAGTCTCGACTTAGGTATTGGAGGGTCTCCTGTACAAGTCAGGGTCTCCTTTGTCTATTGTTTTCATCTGTGCAGGTCCCAAAGGTTTAACCAGGGAGGGTCTACCAAAAAACTGCATCAACAGTTTGGCGCCGTCTGTGGGAACGACATCTTAAGCTTTTTTTGCTTTACCAGATAAACTTTACATAAACTACAATGGTGAAAGGGAAGAAGAGAACTCGAGCCTCCCAAGTTGCGGCTCCAGTTACATCTGAACACACACCGACACCCCTGGAGCAACCTGAGCAACTGAAAAATCATCAGGGCTCATCCTCACAACATCAAGTGAATTCTGATTCTAGGAGGCATCAGCAATCCCGTCTAAAGGGAGGTCGGTTGAATTCCCTAGAAAAAGAGGTCATAATGATTAGAGAGAGCATGGGCTACATGAGAAAGATGATGGAGCATCTGGAGCCCAAACATGTGTAGAGAACCGATAAGGAAGATGAACAAACGGGCAACAACCCTCTTCAACCTTCCTATACGCGAACAGCCTCTCAGAGAAGCGGACCACCCTCTCAAAAGAGCCAGCAACATATCTCGGCCAGACCAGTCCCATCTCACGTGGCTTTGCCCACTTCCAACCTACGCCATGATCTAGATCAGAAGAAGCACGATAAGGCCCCGGTTGAAACTACTGCTTAAAGTGACGAACCCTAGGAGGCCGAGCTAAAAAAATTATGAGATCAGATCAGAGACATGCAACAGGCCACCGAACTAACGTGTTGATGCATGCCACAATGGAGGAATTCGACCCCCCATTTACTGCCGACATTATGCAGGCGCGACTGCCAGATATGTTTTGGTTACCCCAGATCACTACCTTCTTAGGGAATACCGACCCGTCAGAGCACATGGAGTCCTTCAGAGTCTACATGGATCTCCATGACACCTCTGATGCAGTCATGTGCCGAGCCTTTTTCCTAACTCTAGCTGGAGCTTCCCGACTGTGGTTCAACCAGTTGAAGCCGATCTCGATTAGTTCATTCTCTCAACTCAGCCAAGCCTTCGTCACGAACTTTATCGGGGGAAAGAAGAAGCTTAAAGCACCTACCCACCTCTTTCACGTCGTTCAGAAAGATGGCAAGCTCATGAAGGACTACATCAAACGCTTCAATTTGGAAGCCTTGCAGGTTCATAAGCACTCGGAAGAGCTCGTCCTCAATGCCATCATAACTGGATTGAGAGATAAGCATTTCCTCTTCTCACCGGACAAGAATCCTCCTATGATGATGGTCGAACTACTGAACAGGTCACATAAGTATGCTAATGCTAAGGAATCCTGAATCTTACGAGAGGTCTAGAACAAGGTTCCTCCGACCAAGGATCAGTAGGCAACGACAAAATCGAGTTCGGCCAATACAAATAGGAAAAGGAAGCACGACCATTCGTGGGACAATTGCCGCCCGAAATAGCGGCCCGATAGTAAGTTTAGAACTTACACTCCCCTCAACAAAACTCCCGAACAAGTCCATAAGGAGAGACGCGTATTCTTCATTGGACAAACAAGTTGAAGTCTAATCCTAAAAACAGAAGTAAGTACAAGTATTACCACTTTCATTGGGATCATGGACACAACACGAGTGATTGCTTTGATCTTAAATAAGAGATCGAAGCACTCATCCGTAGTGACCATCTTGAGGAGTATGTTAACCATAGAGGAGATCGGGTTACAATGAAAGATGATCAGCTCGTCAGCAATGAACTAACTGCAGAGATCCACACTATCTTCGGGGGCCACGAAGGCAGAGTAGACTCAAATAATGGCCCAAAGGTGCTTGTCAGAAGCATTGGTCATCCCAAAAATGAATTCTACTGATCGGAAGATCTCTGAAAGAACTAAAAGTGGAGACCCATAACCTAACCTTCACTGAAGAAGATGCCCGAGGAATCCACCACCCACACGATGATGCACTTATGATCACCCTGACCATAGCTGATCGATAGGTATTCTGAATCCTCATCGACACCGAATCATCCGCTGATGTGTTCTTTGCCCAGGCTTTCAACAAGATGGGAGTTAGTCAATCTCTACTTCAATCAGTTAAAACCCCGTTGCTCAATTTCTCTGGTGGTAAGGTCATACCGGAGGGGACAATTTAGCTCCCACATATGGCCAGAGACTGACAAAAATAAACCACCAAGATGATTGATTTCTTGGTGGTAAACTGTCCGTCAGTTTATAATGCAATCCTTGGCCGACCATCCCTGAATGCCCTGCAAGCTGTGGTCTCAGCATACCGCTTAGCTATGAAGTTCCCGACAAAGGAAGGTGTCGAATAAGTGAAGGGCGATCGACATGACGCTCAGCAGTGTTATGCAATGCCACTAAAAGCTCCACATCAAATGAAGATTGTCACTTCTCTTAATCCTTGTGAAGATCAAACAGTGACTATCACCTCTCTAGATCCTCGTGAGGACTCCAACGAAAGGGGACACCTCGTTGAAGAACTTGTTCCCATCCCACTGGACGAATCTATCCCTTCTAAAACTGTTCAAATTAGGTCATCCCTACAGCACCACTATAGGACAACATGATAGCTATCCTCCGACATTACTCAGACGTCTTCGCGTGGTCTCATGAAGACATGCCCAGTATTAACCCCAAGATCATTGTACACTGGCTGAACATCGACCCTACTCACCGACCAATTCGACAGAAGCGCCGATACAAAGTGATCAGAGAAGACGTCGCATTTATTGAAGATGCTCCTAGAGTGCGGCCCGCCATAGAATCTAACTTACAATGGGGCCCATGGCCTAAATACAATCTAGAAAATGGATGGGTAGCATGAATATAATCACATACATCATGGTGGGCCTCTTGAGACAGCCCAGATGATCCAGCAAAATGGATGGCCAATGTGTATATAAAGCATGTATACAACAAGGTGGGCTCAATGGCTAGACGTCCAGCCCTTCTGGACCTACTGGACGTCCAACAATCTGGATGGCCTAACAGGCACATACATATGGTGGACCTGACATGGTAAGGGGCCCATGGTCCTATAAAAATGATTACATAGTGTATATATCACACTTCATCATGATGGGCCTCATAACTTTAAATGGATAACATGGATTACAAAACAAATAGTAAGTTGGATCCTTGCTGGACGTCCAGCCCTCCCAACATTCTGGGCCTGCTGGGCGTCCAGCAGAGGGGTGGCCTAAATGCAATACATACTTCATGGTGGGCCTTACACATCACAGTGGGCCCCACCAGATGAACTAGGCGAGTATAACACATGCAGCAAGGTAGGCCTGCTGCTGGATAGTTGTAACGCCCCGGATTTTTGCCAACCTGGGATTAGATGACCTTAGGCAATGGGGCGATCGTAATACCTCATTAACTTGTCAGAACTGAATCCCAAAGTCTAAAGCCGCCTTTGAACTCATTTCCTTCACAAACCTCACCCTTTATCACCTTGATCTTCCAATCTTTCTAATAACTTTCACCCTAGACACTATCTTAAACTAGCTAAGTAGTATAACTTGGATCACTTTATATACCAACTCCAAAGGCCTGAGTACCACCTCGACCAGAATTCACTTAGGACTAAATCCTTTAGAAATGAGACAAAGTAACTAGGTGTGAAACCAAATTAGCTACGAAATCCGTTCGAATCGCTTTAAATACGTTCTGCAAGACCCAAAACTTGTAGAATCATTGGCGCTAGGTTACTCTAAAGTTTAGAACCAAACTCATTTCCCGTCTGCTCGGAATGAAACGAAACTTTCAGGGTCTAGATCGCACATCGGAGTCCGATTAACCCGAAGCTAAGGAACTAGGACCGCCCCTTGGGGCTTAACAATCATCTCAAAATCGCTTTATCCGATGTTCCACGGCCATTCGTTTCGAATCGGAGTGAGGTAGTGTGAAAAACACTATTCATATGCCGAAATAAATATCTGGAATAGTGATCTGGCATCGTTCGTTGACACGTCAGTATTAAGCAACCTGACCGTCAGAATCAGACCAAATTACACCCTCGGATTAAGAAAAATTTCAGGAACATTTACATGTACTTGGAATTTCTGATCGTGGCCCACTGACCGTCGAACTGAAATCGGTCCGCCACGTGCGATCTGCGCATCCGAATGAGTCAAAAATGTAATCCCACGTAGATCCATTGATGATAAGTTTAAGTCTGACGTTTGGTTCGAAGAGGGCCACCAGAACTTCCCTTTTGAGCTGGAAAAGCGGCGAAAATCCTATATTAGCAGTACCCCTTGAACCTGAGTCTATTTTCGGAATGTTTTTGGCTATATAAGGGCCTTAGAGCACCCTCTCTCACAGCCATACGAATTTGGGTTTTGGGAGAGAGAAAAGAGAGAAAAGAGAGAGAGAGGACTTGGAGATCGTTGCCGATCTTCCTCCTCCTGCTTTGGCTTGCTACACGGCGTACACCGCTCTATTCTAGACGTTTTCCCGGCGTTTTTCGTCCCATTTAAAGGTAAGAAACTCTAACCCTAGGTCTGATTTGTGGTGGGATCGATGTTTGCGTAACGACTAACCGATTCGCTCTGTAGGCTAGAAATCTCCCGTATACGGAAGTTCTACTACCCTTGCTGATTTGTTTCATTTCCATAGGCAAAGGTGAGGACTTTAAGTGTATAAGTTACGGTTTTCAACGCTTTCAATGTCAGATAATGGTAGATTCATGATCTGCATGCAATTGCACATGTACAAAGTGCTTTCCGTTTCCTGTTTCGATTAACGTTGTAGAATTTGGAATTTCACATACTCTTGGTATTCGTATAAATACGATGATATGTATTTTTTGGGATAAATGTTTGACATGTTTATTTAATGTATGATTATATAATATATGAATAAAATACTAGTTTGGCGAAAGGAATCGCCAAAATACATGTTCACTTGTAAATGTGACGTATGTTGAAATTGTGTATGTTAGAAATACCGTATACGTATTTCTTTTGGAATAATGTTTGACATACTTATTTAATATATGATTATACCATATATGAATAAAATATTAGCTTGGCGAAAAGAATCGCCAGTATTACAAGTTCCCTTGTAAACACTATGTATGTTGAAATTGGGTATCTGGAAAATACCCTATACGTATAAAATTTGCTGATGCAATTGTCATGATTATTTGCTGTAGTAATATATTATACATGGAAAAAAATACTCACTTGGCTAAAGGATAGCCCTAATACATGTTTTGCTAACATACGCCATGTATGACGTAATAGTGTATTCTAAGTTTTGTGAAAATGATTGAATGAGTATAGAATCCTCATTCGTGCTCGCCATGACTAATTGTCATGGAATCATGATTGTTGTATTGGCGATACCCTTTTGACGAAAGGATTTTCCCTAGTTCACGCCACGGCCAATATACACTATATATGCTGAAATGTGTGGCCCAAGTGTTTGCGGAAATGATTGAATGAATATGGAACTTGGATTCCTGCTTGCCATGACCATCCGTCGTGGGTGTACGCGTGTTATGATTGGGGCAACTCCCTAGGGAAAGGTTTTGGCCTAATGCCTATGTGATCGACATATGTCATGTATGTTGATGTATGTTTGTTTAAGTGTTTCTTGAAATGCCTGAATGAGTAGTGGTTAGTAAATTGTAATGTTTTAGGGTGTTGAGATGGGATTCTCAACTACTCTAGAGACATGTATGACTACCTCCATGAGGTTATTTGCTTAAACCGCTTACTTGTAATATATGTGTTTGTATTCTATTGATGAAGTGCTTTACAACATGCTTTCTATCATGCTTTATAACATGCCTTATAACATGCCTACTAGCATGCTTTAATTACTTTGTTATCATGCTTTACTCCACATGCTATGGATGCGAATTGATTGTGTTTGGGGCTATGATTATAGTCCAGACAATCGGTACTGCATGAATTCGTGGTTGCAATTCATTTGCCACGTGAGATGTGTTCGACGAACCCGAGTCGTACTTCGGTTAGCGATAGTGGTCGGCCACGCGAAGTGCTTATGCACTTCATGTCGTTCAACTTGTTGTGCGCTCGAGCTAGCCGAGCTCGTCAAGTAACCCGACTTGTCTAATGTATGTTCACCATATTTGGTCGCCTCTTGCTTGAACCTGGGTACCAAACTTACCAAGTGAAATCCCTTTTAACCATGGTACCTCGATCCGCTAAGACGCATGAGCCGGGCATGGTGGTATGGGACACCGTGGTCGAGCCGTCGGCCTCGCCGGGGTCATGTACCTCCCGTAGTGACCATTGCGCAACCAACTTCGTGAGCCGATTATGGTGGTATGGGACACTATATTCGAGTTTGTCGATACTTACGGCGAGAGCCGAGTACGGTGAGACCTTTGCTCGTGCTTTGACGGGCGACGAGTCCTCCGTAGTATCTTCGAGTATACTCCAAGGTCTGTGATTGGCGACGAGTCTTTCACAGCAACTGGAGTATGAGTTGAGCCGAGTACGGTGAGACCTGTATTCGAGCTGACGGCTAGTGATTGAGCCAGGTACGGTGAGATATGTACTTGAGCTGACGGCCAGCAATTGAGCCGCATACGGTGAGATCTCGTATCCGAGCTGACGGTGACGAGCCCTTTGCGATGCCTTCACTACGCTTCTCAAACCATAACATCGTATGAGATTAACTAGGATTGACGACCCTAGAATGGATCATGTTTGGGAATGATACAAGGGAGGTACCTTAGTTTCCCAATATTGCTGTTTGAAATGGACTAATAATAACTCGGTAATCATGATCATCATGCACCGCATGTGCTTTGTAGATGTGGCGCACTAAGGGAGTAGCATTCGCGAACGTAAGATGATGTCGCTTGAGGGTGGTTTGGCAAGGGCATACAGCATCATGTCATATCATTTTTGCACTTAACAAGAGTAATTAGAAATGTTTGATTTGTACTGCATTATCATTACTGCTTGATTGATTTGATAACATGTTAACCTATGCTTTACTGTTCCACTGAGTTGATCACTCACTCCCACGTTACGGGACGGTGTTTGCAACACCAACCAGATTTATTGAGTTTCAGGTGGTGGCGATGCTTGTGAAGCGAGGACTATTTCTATGATGATAGGAGGAATTCTCCTATCAGTATCTCTCTCGACGGGTCTCTCAAGACTGAGTGCACCGTATTGACGGGGCTATGGTATTTGGGATAAGAGACATTACACTTCCTCACATTAGGTATATTTTAGAACCGTACTTGTAAATATTTAACCAGGTAACATTATCACACTCTGGAGACTCATTATAGTTCATATATTTTATCTACCAATTACGAGTCTTCCGCTTGCTAATTTAATTGTCTCGAGTATGATATTCTGTTTTGGCTTAATCTCACTCATGTTCAATGCACAAGTATAGTCAACATTCAAACATCATTCATTTTGTTGCATAAGTGATGTTCTGGAACTCGGGAGTTGAGTTTACGCTCGACCCCCGATTTTCAGGGCGTTACAAGATGGTATCAAAGCATGATTTTGATTAAACCGGACCTGGGTTATGGTCACACTACGCACTCTGACGCACTCTGACGCACTCTGACTTAGGAGGGAGCGACGGAATGTAGAAACAGTCTTAGACATCCCTGTTCCGTCTAACGGCTAGTTCACTGAAAATGAACGCCAAAATCGAGTCTGTATTCAACCATGGTCGCACGGGTCGACCTTAAAATATTCCTAGGCCGTCTATCAATGAGTCTAGATTACAATCCACTTCACCCTAACCGTTGACCATCGGTAGAATAAGGGATGAACGTGATAACGATAACTACTCTGAATCCCTGGAGCTTCTCTGGACTCCTCACGGAGACTTTTCGAATTCATGAGGAAAGAAAAGTAGAAAGTATAATAAATTCTAATAAATTTGAAATAAAAAAAAAAAAATAAAAAAAATTGAGTTCACAACCCTTTAAATGGGAATACCAAGTCGTGAGAAGGAAAATCAGGAACAAACTACAACTAACACGCCTAGGTTGTGATGTCTACTAGTGCGCAAGGCTTTCAGCCAAAAATAGTAAGTGTCCTATTTGACTTCACCAAACCATTCTCCTAATCATTCTAAACTCTTTTCTCATTGGGCACAACTCCTAAAGCCCAACGGATGAAGAGAAATCAAACTAAAACTACTATTTTGGCAAAATGAAATTGAAGCGGGGAAATAACCGTCAATCGGGGGGTTTTCTCGCAATTCCGGGCTGCGCAACCCGGCATAGCTGGGTTGGTTGGCTTCATTAGCTCGTTCTACCCCAAATTCATATATTTTATGTCAGACAACTCATTCCGGATTGCAAGTTACGTCCGGTTTCTCCGAAACTACCTAAAATGAAGCGAATCGGGATCGAGGGGCCAAACGGAGCACTCCCGGAGGGATCCAAGGTGGGACCCAGCATTTTTGGGGCCCAGGGGACTGGAGGAACACGTCCCCACCGCGGCGGCGCGGTTCCGGCCAAGTCCGACCGCGGCGCCACCGCGGCACCGGCGGCGGACCGCGGTCCGGTCGGCTTTCCGGTGGATTTTCGAACGTGGGGTGGGTCGGCCCAGCCCCCTCTACCCCATGGCACGTGCCATTTTAGCATTTGGTTAGGATTTTGGGGGTTGTAGCTCCCCTCTCTCTCATATCACCCCTTCCAAACGCCCAAACCCACCATTTCTGATTTTTCTCTCAACCCATTCCCCTAAACCTTGCAATCCCTCATTTTCTTCCATAAATCACCCATTCCAACTGTCCACAACAGTCCTAGCCACCTACCCTACCCCTTCCTTTCATGTTTGAGCTCTCATCTCCCTCACTTGGAGCTCAAATTCGTGCAACCTTCAAACCCATCCCGTTTCTCCCTTGTTTCCTCTTCATTTCTTGTTATTCGTGTCTCTTCAACTCCTGTTGGGACTGTTGTCCGTGGAGTATCAAAGAAGACAGCCCCCTTTCTCTCTCCTTCCTTCATTTCCATGACCCTATTTGAGACGATTACGGCCATTTCCTCGATTTCATGGGGCTTGGGTGTATCCCATGTTTTCCAACACCATGTTTAAAATGTATGTAATTAAAAGAATATTTCAAGTTTTTCCTTTCAATTACAATTAGAAATTTATCATGCTGGGATTTGGAAATCCCATCTCACACTTTCCACCACTAGACTCATTTCCCAAAGCCTATAAAAAATTAATCCCCACCCACCCTCCTACCAACCATGTCACACCCGATCCCAAGGTAGGATTAGTAATGCGGTCCCATCTAATACAACTTAAGACCATTGGTCAAATAGTGTTGGAGTGATAAAGTCCCTTGACATACATTAACCCACCACACTCTGATAGCTTAAGCTTTTGGAGTAAATGGTTGTTTGACAAATAAGCCATAGAGTTTTGGACCTAGAGCGATACTCCTAGTTTTCGACAGACCTGACCGTATAGGAAATCCAACAAAATAATAATGTAAGCCCCAGAATCTTCTTAGCCGGTGTGATCATGTGTGAAATGCTCGAGCGTCAAGTACAGACAATTCAATTCCACTTAGACAACGTTTGACCCTACACGATGAATAATTTCTTGTATTAGAAATGATCTGAAATCATCTAGTGTGTAAGCATAGACTAATAGATTACCACTATCCATAAATTGAGACTAGGCTACTGGTTCTACTACGGAACGTAAGAGACTGATTATGCTAAGGTAATTGCAAGATAGTTGAAAAATGGACTTAATTAATGGGTGATTAGGTTGGAGTGAGACCTCACTCCTTCGTCGACCCCTTAATACTCATAGGCTCCTTTAATAATTCTTAGAAAAGTTGTTTGATTAGTAACTATACACGCTCGCATCCCTTTGATTTAATGTTAGGTCAAATCAATACACCCTCAGAATCGCCTTCTCAAGGACTTAGTACATTCGGGAACACGGGGTAGAGAAACTACATTTAAGCGAGGTATTCGCGGTTTGAATCGAATTCTCAATCTGGTAGTGACCAATGAACCCTATGCTCGATCAAGGAAGGTCGGATCAACTGGATTAAGAAATGATATGACAATTTTCTGCCCTAGCTAGGCAGAAGATCCATGTATCCGACTCAGACCCACTACACAACATTCTTTCTGTGTTGGCTTGACCACTTACAACCAAAAGTTTATAACTTTGTCTTTGAGAAGTGTGAGAATATATAGCCAATAGAAATATTTCCTTTTAGGCCTAAGAAATTTCCCAAGTGAGCAACATGAGACGTTAAGAATCAGGTCCTAAATCGCACGCCATGTCGGCATTCGTATTGTGCTTATGAACGCAAAAGATAGCCTTTGCCTATTAAGCTAGACATGATTAAATAGGATAAGTCGGACCGCGACAAAATTTCTTGGTAGAATTAGGCATCTCGCCACAAACTCACACTGACCCAGAATCAACCACAATACCCTTCATCTTTAGCTCCTTTCTATGACCATAGGTATCAATGCCATAATACACAACGTTGATGAAAAGAAGACCAATGTAGTGGGAGGTCGCATCCCATTTCATGTCAAGGATAGATCCTAAACTACACCTTGTTGATATACGGAGCAGACATAAATCTTGAGCCTTGAGGGTGAAAATAAAATTTTAAGGGGGTAGAACATTATGAGCCCAATCTAGTTAGGTTACCTATTGCATCTCTTGATCTGGGTGGCACAAAGAAAGCATGGTGGACCCTACTCCACTGGCCCAGGATCGAAACGGTGCTCGTTAATATACGCACATTATAGAAGCCCTAACAAGTTTTACTATGAAACCATTTTAGGATGATCTAGTAAGATTTGATTCACCCTTTCCCTGGGACATAGATAATATCGAGGACTCTCTTAGATTAAGACCTAAAGGGCAACCTTAGAATAAACAACTTGAACCTTTCAATGATGGACATTCCCTACGTTTCTAGAGTGATCGGACTACGGAGTTACTGAAATATACAACTGCGAAGCATTCGCGGCTTGACCTAATTCTCAATCCTGGGCGACTACCAATGGACTCACTGCTTGACCGAGCAGAAGACCAGGATTCACCAGGATCCGGAAGGGATACGATGAGCCTCCTACCCTGGTCAGGTAGATGGTCGATGTATCGGGATCGAGCCCACCAAAAATTGTCTCTCCGTATTGGTCAAACATTGAAAACAGCTATTTTACTCTAAATTGTGGGAATTGTCGTCGAGACTTCAAATAGGTAAGGAAATAAATGGTAGCAAACCATCAGGGTGTGAGAAATGGATGAAGAATTAAGTTTTAAGGGGGGTAGACTAAAAGGAACCACACTAGTAAATACCCTACCACGCGTAGAAACTTGGAACCAATAAGTCTTAGGCAAATAAAATAATAGAAATCTTCCCTTATTACCCTTAGCCAATTTCGGGGACGAAATTTTGTTTTAAGGGGGGTAGATTGTAACGCCCCGGATTTTTGCCAACCTGGGATTAGATGACCTTAGGCAATGGGGCGATCGTAATACCTCATTAACTTGTCAGAACTGAATCCCAAAGTCTAAAGCCGCCTTTGAACTCATTTCCTTCACAAACCTCACCCTTTATCACCTTGATCTTCCAATCTTTCTAATAACTTTCACCCTAGACACTATCTTAAACTAGCTAAGTAGTATAACTTGGATCACTTTATATACCAACTCCAAAGGCCTGAGTACCACCTCGACTAAAATTCACTTAGGACTAAATCCTTTAGAAATGAGACAAAGTAACTAGGTGTGAAACCAAATTAGCTACGAAATCCGTTCGAATCGCTTTAAATACGTTCCAAGACCCAAAACTTGTAGAATCATTGGCGCTAGGTTACTCTAAAGTTTAGAACCAAACTCATTTCCCGTCCGCTCTCGGGAATGAAACGAAACTTCAGTATTAGGTCTAGATCGCACATCGGAGTCCGATTAACCCGAAGCTAAGGAACTAGGACCGCCCACCGGGCTTAACAATCATCTCAAAAATCACTTTATCCGATGTTCCACGGCCATTCGTTTCGAATCGGAGCGAGGTAGTGTGAAAAACACTATTCATATGCCGAAATAAATATCTCGAATAGTGATCAATGCATCGTTCGTTGACGCGTCGGATTAAGCAACTGACCGTCGAATCGGACCAAATTACACCCTCGGATTAAGAAAAATTTCAGAACATTTACATGTACTTGGAATTTCTGATCGTGGCCCACCGACCGTCGAATCGCCGAAATCGGTCCGCCACGTGCGATCTGCGCATCCGAATGAGTCAAAAATGTAATCCCACGTAGATCCATTGATGATAAGTTTAAGTCTGACGTTTGGTTCGAAGAGGGCCACCAGAACTTCCCTTTTGAGCTGGAAAAGCGGCGAAAATCCTATATTAGCAGTACCCCTTGAACCTGAGTCTATTTTCGGAATGTTTTTGGCTATATAAGGGCCTTAGAGCACCCTCTCTCACAGCCATACGAATTTGGGTTTTGGGAGAGAGAAAAGAGAGAGAAAAGAGAGAGAAGGACTTGGAGATCGTTGCCGATCTTCCTCCTCCTGCTTTGGCTTGCTACACGGCGTACACCGCTCTATTCTAGACGTTTTCCCGGCGTTTTTCGTCCCATTTAAAGGTAAGAAACTCTAACCCTAGGTCTGATTTGTGGTGGGATCGATGTGGGTTGC
The DNA here is from genome assembly GCA_030180095.1 of Magnolia changhungtana. Lineage (NCBI taxonomy): Eukaryota > Viridiplantae > Streptophyta > Magnoliopsida > Magnoliales > Magnoliaceae > Magnolia > Magnolia changhungtana. The sequence goes on along the minus strand of JASAUF010000524.1, from coordinate 1,903,760 downwards.
GTAACGACTAACCGATTCCGCTCTGTAGGCTAGAAATCTCCCGTATACGGAAGTTCTACTACCCTTGCTGATTTGTTTCATTTCCATAGGCAAAGGTGAGGACTTTAAGTGTATAAGTTACGGTTTTCAACGCTTTCAATGTCAGATAATGGTAGATTCATGATCTGCATGCAATTGCACATGTACAAAGTGCTTTCCGTTTCCTGTTTCGATTAACGTTGTAGAATTTGGAATTTCACATACTCTTGGTATTCGTATAAATACCGTATACGTATTTTTTTGGGATAAATGTTTGACATGTTTATTTAATGTATGATTATATAATATATGAATAAAATACTAGTTTGGCGAAAGGAATCGCCAAAATACATGTTCACTTGTAAATGTGATGACGTATGTTGAAATTGTGTATGTTAGAAATACCGTATACGTATTTCTTTTGGAATAATGTTTGACATACTTATTTAATATATGATTATACAATATATGAATAAAATATTAGCTTGGCGAAAAGAATCGCCGTATTACAAGTTCCCTTGTAAACACTATGTATGTTGAAATTGGGTATCCTGGAAAATACCCTATACGTATAAAATTTGCTGATGCAATTGTCATGATTATTTGCTGTAGTAATATATTATACATGGAAAAAAAATACTCACTTGGCTAAAGGATAGCCCTAATACATGTTTTGCTAACATACGCCATGTATGACGTAATAGTGTATTCTAAGTTTTGTGAAAATGATTGAATGAGTATAGAATCCTCATTCGTGCTCGCCATGACTAATTGTCATGGAATCATGATTGTTGTATTGGCGATACCCTTTTGACGAAAGGATTTTCCCTAGTTCACGCCACGGCCAATATACACTATATATCTTTGAAATGTGTGGCCCAAGTGTTTGCGGAAATGATTGAATGAATATGGAACTTGGATTCCTGCTTGCCATGACCATCCGTCGTGGGTGTACGCGTGTTATGATTGGGGCAACTCCCTAGGGAAAGGTTTTGGCCTAATGCCTATGTGATCGACATATGTCATGTATGTTGATGTATGTTTGTTTAAGTGTTTCTTGAAATGCCTGAATGAGTAGTGGTTAGTAAATTGTAATGTTTTAGGGTGTTGAGATGGGATTCTCAACTACTCTAGAGACATGTATGACTACCTCCATGAGGTTATTTGCTTAAACCGCTTACTTGTAATATATGTGTTTGTATTCCTATTGATGAAGTGCTTTACAACATGCTTTCTATCATGCTTTATAACATGCCTTATAACATGCCTACTAGCATGCTTTAATTACTTTGTTATCATGCTTTACTCCACATGCTATGGATGCGAATTGATTGTGTTTGGGGCTATGATTATAGTCCAGACAATCGGTACCAGAATTGAATTCGTGGTTGCAATTCATTTGCCACGTGAGATGTGTTCGACGAACCCGAGTCGTACTTCGGTTAGCGATAGTGGTCGGCCATGCGAAGTGCTTATGCACTTCATGTCGTTCAACTTGTTGTGCGCTCGAGCTAGCCGAGCTCGTCAAGTAACCCGACTTGTCTAATGTATGTTCACCATGTTTGGTCGCCTCTGCTTGAACCTAGGGTACCAAACTTACCAGTGAAATCCCTTTTAACCATGGTACCTCGATCCGCTAAGACGCATGAGCCGGGCATGGTGGTATGGGACACCGTGGTCGAGTCCGTCGGCCTCGCCGGGTCATGTACCTCCCGTAGTGACCATTGCGCAACCAACCTCGTGAGCCGATTATGGTGGTATGGGACACTATATTCGAGCTGTCGATACTTACGGCGAGAGCCGAGTACGGTGAGACCTGTGCTCGTGCTTGACGGCGACGAGTCCTCCGTAGTATCTTCGAGTATACTCCAAAGGTCTGTGATTGGCGACGAGTCTTTCACAAAGAATCGAGTATGAGTTGAGCCGAGTACGGTGAGACCCGTATTCGAGTGACGACGGCTAGTGATTGAGCCAGTACGGTGAGATATGTACTTGAGCCGACGGCCACAATTGAGCCGCATACGGTGAGATCCGTATCCGAGCCGACGGGTGACGAGCCCTTTGCGATGCCTTCACTACGCTTCTCAAACCATAACATCGTATGAGATTAACTAGGATTGACGACCCTAGAATGGATCATGTTTGGGAATGATACAAGGGAGGTACCTTAGTTTCCCAATATTCTTTGTTTGAAATGGACTAATAATAACTCGGTAATCATGATCATCATGCACCGCATGTGCTTTGTAGATGTGGCGCACTAAGGGAGTAGCATTCGCGAACGTAAGATGATGTCGCTTGAGGGTGGTTTGGCAAGGGCATACAGCATCATGTCATATCATTTTTGCACTTAACAAGAGTAATTAGAAATGTTTGATTTGTACTGCATTATCATTACTGCTTGATTGATTTGATAACATGTTAACCTATGCTTTACTGTTCCACTGAGTTGATCACTCACTCCCACGTTACGGGACGGTGTTTGCAACACCAACCGCAGTTATTGAGTTTCGGTGGTGGCGATGCTTGTGAAGCAGAGCCGGACTACTTCTATGATGATAGGAGGAATTCTCCTATCTGTATCTCTCTGACGGGTCTCTGAAGACCTGGTACTGTATTGACGGGGCTATGGTATTTGGGATAAGAGACATTACACTTCCTCACATTAGGTATATTTTAGAACGTACTTGTAAATATTTAACCTCGGTAACATTATCACACTCGAGACTCATTATAGTTCATATATTTTATCTACCAATTACAGTCTTCCGCTTGCTAATTTACTGTCTCAGAGTATGATATTCTGTTTTGGCTTAATCTCACTCATGTTCAATGCACAAGTATAGTCAACATTCAAACATCATTCATTTTGTTGCATAAGTGATGTTCTGGAACTCGGGAGTTGAGTTTACGCTCGACCCCCGATTTTCAGGGCGTTACAATAGTAAGTCCAGTAGCTTTCTACCCCTGCTGGACGTTCTAGATAGATGGACGGTGTGGATAAAACACTACAAAAGGTGGGCCCCACATGCAGACGTCCCAGTAGAAGGTGAGCCCCGTCCAGGTGGGCCACAAGATGGAGGAACGACATGGATATAATACATACATCATGATGGCCCTACAGCTTGGGCGGTCAACCTTATTGGGCTGCTAGCCTAGTTGGGGCACCTATAGATAGATGGTGTGCATCCTCACATCCTCACGTGAGTGGCCCACCAGCTTGCAATCAAGCAGATATTTTCCTTTCCCCTTCATCCAAGCCTGCTTGGACGGTGCCAGGATGTTGGACCATCCAGGCCTGCTGGGCCCACACCAGCGTGGCTTCCCCCATGGTTGGTGGTGTTGATACAAGACATACATCAAGTGGGGGGCCACACGTGGGGTTCATAAGCTGGGAAATCCCAGCCTACATTTTGGGTTTCCTAACATTAAAAGGTCAGCAGCAAAGTGGGCATGTAAGTTAGGCAGCAACCTGCTGCTGCATGTGCAGCCCTCAAACTTGTTGGATAGGGTGGATATAGATCACATACATCAAGGTAGGGTCCACTTGGATGGGCCGCACACATCCAGATAATATCTATGTTTTCCATACATTAGGCCTGTGTGGCTGTCTGACCCATACAGGCCCAACGGCTAGCAACATGGACCGCTGAACGTCCAACAACTAGACAGCAAGGACGCCCCTGCTGCTGGATGGTTGGGATGCCATGGACACATCAGGTAGGCCATAGATCATCATGAAACAAGAGAGAGAGAGAGAGAGAGAGAGAGAAAGAATGAGAGAGGAAAACGAGTGGTGGAGGGGCTCCGCCACTATGAGCCCCTCTAGGTGCACAACACTTACATTAAGATGGGTCCCAAGATTAGGTGGGCCCTCAAATTAGTAAATTACGGTGGGGATTGAAATAGCGATGAAGACATCTTGAGTAGAAGTTGGAATATGCCAATATGTCCTAGAGGGGGGGGGGGGGGTGAATAGGACTTTTTAAAGATTTATGAGTCGTTTAAAAATCCTATCACACTAATCCTATCATGTATGCAATTTTTTAGGATTACTCAACTGTAACTCTATTGGCTTTCAAGCCAAGTGGAGGATCCAATCACAAACTAATCAAGATATAACAATATGCAACTTAGTCTATGTTGGATGTGACTGTGTGTGTGAGATGTGTTCAGATATATGAATATGAATGCATTGTCATGAATCACACATATAGAAAAGTAATCACAAACACAGTCATTTTTATAGTGGTTCGACTACTTGTCTACTCCACTCCCGGCTGTCGCACTCAACCCTTGAGTGTACCGGATTTCACTAAGGAGGTTTCCCAGGGTTCACCTCAAACCTAAGGTTTTAAATCAGGTTCACCTTCAACCTTTACAAAGGTTTTACGTGGTTCACCTCAAACCCATAGTTTTACTGGTTCACTCCTAACCAGATGTTTATACTCTCTATAGAGCAAGGGTCCACACAACGCACTCATATTTTAAATCACACAGGTCAAGGACCTACACAAGGACCTAACAGTTTATGCCCTACACAAGAGCAAGGGTCCAGACTATGCACCCACTACGTACACTCCCGCTGGAGGCCTCCTACGAGGGCTTCAAAGGGTGAGAACCACTTAAGACCGAATCCTAGAAAGGAATGATCACAAATGTCCTCTTGGACTCTAGATACTTACAGATAAGTTGATGAGTCTGTTAAGCACAATGCCGAAGATCTACTCCTTGTTGACGAAGAGTCTTCTGCTCCCTTGATCCGCAACACAGAAGATATACCAAGACTAGGCTTGAGGTTGGGTCACTAAAGATTTTCCTGTAAGGGAGGTAGAGTAGTTCCACTCTTATGCATTCAAGGCATCCCAGCATAAAGATTTGCCATTAAGGTAGTAGCTAGAGGATCCTTAAATGCGGAAGTTCATTCCCCAATCCACTCCATTTAATATCAATGGTGGATTGGAGGATGAACTCCCTTGAGAGAAAGGGCTTTAGGTATAGGATATAAGTTGAAACACTCAAAAGTTCTCTCTACTTTCTCTCACAGCAACAAAAGACAAGTCCTCTATGAATAGGCAAAAAGTACCAACGAATATAAAACGGTCACATTTATGACAGAGTTCAATATCATCGAGAGTTTTGATATCATCGAACGTATACTCTCAATAGGATCGATGGTCTGTTCGATGAATCGGACTCAATGTCATACGCATTTGAAACTCTTTACCAATTGGTCGATGAATCGAAGCTATTGTTGATGTCATCGGATTTCGAACTCCGATTCCATCGATGGCAAATTCGATCCATCGACACATGAAAATTGAGAGAGGCTTAACTTTGAGAGATTTCAGGTTTTCATGAATGATAGGGGAACCATCGAGGTCATCGGAATTAGAATGTCGATGACATCGAGATCAGAGTCGAGGCATCGATAAATCTAGCTGATTTATCTTTAAACTTGCTGGACGGTTTATGTGTTTGTTCGATGCAATCGATCTTGTGTCGATATCATCGATATTTAAATATCGATTAGATCGAAGGGCCCCCGATCATAGTTAAAATTAACCTGAAATAACTACTGTAAGAAATGCGTGCTCACTGTCGATATCATCAATGGACCTCCAATCTTATCGATATTTTATTTTAGATTATATCGGACGGTCATCGATATATCGAAGGAGTTTGAAATTTTCATTAAAAAATAGGGGAGCTGGAAATCTTCATGTCGATCTTATCGAGCCACTCTCGATGGTCTTGAGGTTTGAATATCGATGATATCGATATGTGTATCAATACATCGATAATTCGTCCAGATATATTGTGAAGTTGCTGGACATATCTAGTGCTTTTATCGATGATATCAATAGGTATATCAATATATCGATAAATCCGTCCAGATGAATATGTAGTTGCTGGACATTTTGGTCCTCTTATCGATAATATCGTTAAGGTATCAAGGACATCAACAGTGCAGGTTGATCATATCGAGGGTGCTTCGATAGAATCGACAGAGTGAGAAAAACTTGGAGATTTTCCTATTTTGCCAAAAAGTTTTCTCACCATAAAACCCTAAGATGTCTATCTTGTTTTAAGGGTTTTAATCACTTGGTGTTTTAGGACATGGGATGTGAGGCTATGATTTACCTATTACGAGCTTCCACACATCCGGTTGAGGCAAACGCTTGAAATAATCTTCCTATCGAGTTCTGCAGCCAGTTTGACTCACCACACATGTAACTTGACAAACCAGGGCACAAGCAGGTGCACTTTCAGGGATGCCATCCCCACTAAAAAAATTAGGGTCTAAATGACCCTTATATGTTGAGCAACAAGGAAACATCATGATAGGGTCCATGGAGAATGGCCCCATCATGGTACATGCATGCAACTCAAGGTGGGCCATTGGCCACACCTAGGGTCCAATATGGGATCCCCACCATTGATTGGTGGGTCCTACTTGCCCCATGCGTGAAAATGGAGAGATCTACTCTAAGAAGCACCCACCTCTTCTTCTTCTTGTTGGCTTCTAGGGTCCTTTAGCTCTTAAGGTCTTTCTTCAATAGTGGGAGATGAGGCTTCAATGGTAGGATGGATGGGATTTGCTATGAAAAGGGGCTGGGGTGTTTGGGTTTCTCTCTTCTCCCTTGGACATCCAAGCTCTCTATAGGGCATGCAATGGTAGAGAATGGGAGAGAGGGGGGTAGTCTAGAGAGGAAATGATGACTTATAAGAGGTAATCATGGCTTGTAAGAGGCATGGGAAGAGAGAGAGGGGCATGCTTGCAATGATGGCTTGTAGGGTATGATGGCCAGGCATGATGTCATGCTAGGATAGGTTAGGCTAGGGTGATGTCATGCTAGGTTAGGTTAGGCTAGGGTGATGTCATGCAATGATGGGTTCTTGTAGAGATCTTTTCAAATTTGAAATCTTTGGTCCCACAACATGCAGTATATGCCAGGATTATATGCGGGTCATATCTCCTAGCCTAGGCATCACATTGGCATGAGAGATGCGGCGTTGGAACCGTGATGACGCGCGATCGCAACGGTATGGGTTTTTGATCGAGTAGACTAAGATCTACAGGATATGACTTAAGGTCGCATGCAAACGCTGTTTACAGGTCGCGGGTCACCAGAATTCGACTAGGAGGATTGTGGGAGTCTAAGGAACGATGTGGTACTAGAACACATACCTTACAGTAGTGAATGCAACCAAGTCCTAGCATTTTCTTTTAAGGAGAAGGGAAAGAGTTTCAACCTGATCATGTCCTCAGACACATTAAGGGAGTGTAAAGTGGCTATTATCTCATCAAACTCTTTCATGTATAGATATGGACTTTTAAAATCAAGTCCATGGAACTTCAGAAGGAGTTAGATTACTCCTGGCTTAATATCCATATTTCCTGCATTGTTTGGAAAAACCATACAGGAAGGTGTGATCACCCCCTTCGGTTGTAAATAATCTCAGAAAGTACGAGGCGGGGGTGCATTATGTACCTCATTTTCATCTTGAGCTTCCTCAATTAGAGGTTGAGGTGGATTTGCAGGTTCATTTGTAGCCTTCACTTCAATTGACTTAGAGGATCTCAAGTGGTGTCTAGTCCGATGATAGATAGGCAACCCTTCGACTAATCCGCCTTCACTCAAGAGACGAAGAGTGTTGCTACAGACCCACTTGGGCATGAAACACTCTCAGCCCTTAAGTAACTAAAAACTAAACCTAAGAAAGAAAACTAGGGAAACTAAAAAAATAAGAGAGAATTAGAAAGAGGTTACCGGATCGGAGATTGCTTTGTTAGAATCCTACAAAACAGAAAACCAAGTTAGATTCTAAAAACAAGTTTAGGAAAAATCATAAATTATAAACAAAATAGAAAAATAAACCTAATTCTAATCTTAATTAATAAAAAAAATGTAGCCGTAGTCCTCGGCAATGGCGCCAAAAACTTGTTCACAACCCCTGAAGTGCCCAAGTTTGTCAATTAGAGTGAGTGTTGAGTCTGCTAAACAGAAGAATCCCATAAGAAGATAAATTAAGCGTCTGCCTCAACCAGATGTGTGCCTGAACTAACCATAGGTAAATTTAAGCCTTACATCCCATGTCCCAAAACACCAGGTGATTAAAACCTTTAAAATTGATTAGAATATCATCGGGTTTATGAGTTAGAGAACTTTTCAAAAAACTTCAGAAAATCTTTAAGTTTTTTACCTCTGTCGATTTATCGATAGACTGATCGATATAATCGAACAGTGCTATCGATGTCCTCGATGCTCAATCGATATCATTAAAATGAGGACAAAAGATGTCCAGTAACCATATATATCCCTAGATGGATTTATCGATGTATCAATCTACCTATCGATATCGTCAAACTTTGAATCTCAAGTCTATCGAAGATGACTCAATAAAATTGACAACACATCTGTGGTGTCCCTGTTTTTCTAAAGAAAATCATAAAAACTTCGATATATCAAAGTTCTCCTCGATATCCTCAGAATTCAAACATCAATGATATCGGAAGACCTTCGATCATATCGGTCTTGGACACTCTGCTTTCCAACAATATTTTCAGGTTGTTTTATCTTGGATCGAGGGTCACTTGATAGAATCGATATTCAAATATCGATGATATTGAGGCCGAGTCAATTGCATCGAGTATGGACATAAACTATCTAGCAAGCTTACTGGAGAATCCTTTGGATTTATCAATGCATCGACACTGCCATCGATATCATCGTCATTCAAATTCTGATAATATCGAGTGTGCCTTGATCATATCTTTTGACCTGAAATATTTCAAGGCAAGTCTTTCACATTTTTCAAATGTTGAGGAATCGATCCTCATATCGATAAAATCGAAGTTCGAAATTCGATGACATCGACGAGTGTTTCTATCTTCTCGACCAGCTGACAAAAGGTTTCAAAAGTGTATGACATTTGAATTTGTGTCATCGAGCGGCCAGTTGATGCTATTGAGAGTAAACGCTCGATGATATCGAAGTCTGTTATAAATATGATCATTTTATATCCATTGGAACCTTTTGCGTATTTAATGAGAGCTTGCCCTTAATTGCTTGTTGAGAAAGAAGAGAGTGCGTTTGAGTGTTTAACCTTAGATCACATACCTAAAGTCCTTTCTCTCATGGAAGTTCATCTTCCAATCCACCACCATCATTGACATTTAATAGAGTGGATTGGGGAATGAACTTTCGCATTCAAGGATCCTCTAGCTACCACCTTAATGGCAAATCATTAAGCTAGGATGCCTTAAATGCATAAATGATTGAAATCGCTCTATCTTCCTTATAGAAAAATATTTAGGAGAGTAGGATTCCATTATAGCCTTGACCCAACCCATCACCATGTATTAGTACATCTTCTGAGTTATGTTTCAAGGAAGAAAAAGATTCTTCATTAATAAAGGAGGAGATCTTTAACAACATGCTGAATGGGGCTCATCTACTTATCTGTAAGTCATTAGAGTCAAGAGGACCCTTGTGATCATTCCTTTATAGGATTGGGTCTAAGGTGTTTCTCACCCATTGTAAGCCCCCGTAGGAGGCCTCCGGTGGGAGTGTACATGGTGGGTGCGTTGTGTTTACCCTTGCTCTATGGAGAGCATAAACAGTGAGGTTCCTTGAGTGGATCCTTGGCCAGTGTGCTTAAAATCGGGTGCTATGTGTTAACCCTTGCTCATGGAGAGCATAAACAGAGGTTCCTTGTGTGGATCCTTGGCCAATGTGCCTAAAATCGGGTGCTATATGTTGAACCTTGCTTGTGGGAGCATAAACTGTCAGCCTAGGTGTAGGTTCTACTGGTTAGAGGTGAACCTAATTTAAAACCTTAGGTAAAGGTGAACTGTGTGAAACCTCCTTAGTGAAATCCGGCACACTCAAGGGTTGAGTGTGTCCGCCGGGAGTGGAGTAGACAAGTAATTGAACCACTATAAAAATGACTGTGTTTGTGATTGATATCTGTCTTTAATTGTTTATGATTTCATTAAGTACTTTCATATTTGATCATAACATCACACACAATCACATCCATCATAAGCTATAATTACATCTTGCTTATCATTCAAATAGCTTTGTGATTGGATCATCTATTTGGCTTGGAAGCCATTAGAGTTACTCTGAGGATATCTTGATGCTATGCATGCTTATTTACTCGGGATGGGATTAATAGGATTTTAAATAATCATAAAATATTAAGAAGTCCTATTCACCCCCCTCTAGGACATATTGACATATTCTTACTTAAACTAAAGTGGTCATTATCGCAATTTCAATTGGTATCAAAACAGGTCTCTGTTAAGGGCTTCACCGCCTAGAGAGTGATCTTGACTGAAGTTGGGAATATGGCCAAAGGGGAGGGCTCATCGGTCTCTAGACCTCCAGTATTTGATGGATCAAATTATTCATACTGGAAGGCTAGATTGCACTACTTTCTGAGATCTTTGGATCATAATGTTTGGGATATAGTTGTAAGAGGATATGTGCCACCATTTGAACAAATAGTACTTGAAAATGGCACAACTATCACTAAACCAAAATTCAAAGAGAAGTGGACAACATTTGATAAAGAAAACCAAACTGCTGAGGCTAAAGCTATGAATGCTATCTACTGTGCTGTGTCCCAAGATATTTTTAATCAAATCAGTATGTGGGGGACAGCCAAAGAATCATTGGATTTGTTAGAAACAACCCACGAAGGAACAGGTACTGTGAAGAGCTCAAAACTACTACTTCTAACATCACAGTTTGAAAGTCTCACAATAGAAGAGCATGAGACCTTCATGGAGTTTTTCACAAAACTAAATATCATTCACAAAACTCCATGGGTAGATTAGTTGAGAAAGTTTGAGTTCCAAAAATCTATAGGAAAATATTAAGATCATTACCAGAACGGTTCAATCCTAAAGTAACAACCATTGAAGAATGTAGAAACATAGATAAAATGAAAGTAGAAGAACTAGTAGGTTCCCTATAAACATTGGAACTACACTTCAAACAAACCCATAAATCCAAAACTACTATCCTCAAAACTTTAAAGAATACAACGAGTGTGGACATTAAAAGTGAAATAGAAAACGAAGATGAGGAAGTGGCTTTGTTGGCACAACGGTTCAGAAAGTTCTTTTAGAAAAATCGTGGCCGTCCATTTAAAGGAAAAAAACTGGACAATAGACATTCTGCATGCAAATTTGGTAAAAAGACCAAAGAACAACAATGTTATGCTTGTCAGAAGTTTGGACACATGTCTACTAAATGCCCAAATAGAAAAACCAATGGTAAGGCAATGGCAGCCGCGTGGGATGATATGGAAGAGTCAAACTCAGAATCTAGCGACTCAGAGAGCGATGGAGACCAGAAGTCCTTGAAATTCTTATGGTCTCAACTGCCCCAATCACTCCCATTGAAGTTGAGAATGAATAAGAACAGCTAGCCACTAAATCATGTCCGTCAGATAATCAGTTTCCTCAAAAAGAAGAAGAAGAAGAACAAAATAAACTACAAGATGCTTACAATCAACTCTACATCCATAACATCAACAAAGTTAGAAGACTTGGTATATCTGAAAATAAAAAGGAATTGCTGCAAAAAGATCTGGATAAAACTTTAAAAATTAATACACATCTAATCAATGATCTACAGCAATATCATTAAGATAATGATAGATCGGAAAGAATCAACACCCTCCTTAAATCCGAGTCTGAAAAACTAAATAAACAAGTTGAGCTATTAAAAAATAAAAACATGCTCCTTCAAAATGAAAATCATACACTCCTATTTGATTTAGAAGAATCTAGAAAAATCGCTAAGCTAAACTATAAGTTTTCCTAGAGTGGTGAGAAGTTAGAAAAACTTTTAGGTATGGGAAGACCTGGAAAGGACAAGAGTGGTTTAGGATATGATAAATTTCAATCAAAATCTGTAAATGCAGCACAAATGGCTAAAAAATCTGTTGCTTCAGGAAGCAACACATGAAACACTCCTGTTTGTCATATATGTGGTGATTTTGGACATTACAAGTTTGAATGCATGTCTTCTAGGAGGACTCAATGTAATTCTGGTAAAAATCATACTGGTAAATTCAAACCAACTAGAGAGATACGAAGTGTCAGGAGTCCACCTAGGAACATGAATAGAAGAAACACATATCCTTCACTGCCTAACATGACAAATGGAATGAAGGTAGTGGCTGAACTAAACAAGAAAACTGAATTTTGCCACAAGGAAAAATCTTGTCACAAAATGGGTGATGAAAGAAAAGAAAAATTGCCTTATTACTCACTCAAATCATATAACAGACAATGATACTAAGTGGTACCTGGATAGCGGTTGCTCAAGACATGTCACAGGTGACAAATCCCTTCTTTCAAACTATTCAGATCTTAATGATGGAATAGTCACCTATGGAGACGGAAGCACCGCTAAGGTAATTGGACAGGGAATCATCAAAGGAATTAATTCGCTCAAAAATGAGAATGCCTTTTGCATAAAAGGATTAACGCATAATCTTTTGAGCATTTCTCAAATTTGTGACAATGAGCATGTGGTTTCATTCAACAAAGATGAATGCGAAATCCTAGACCTATCAGGTAAAACAATAATGAAGGGTTCTCGCACAAATAACCAATGCTATGTTATTAAAGGAAAAGGAAGGACTGATCCATATGATCAGAAACATTGAGCATGAAAAAAAAAAAAAAAGTCCAGGTCATGCATCTAGATCTGGATAGTTGTTAAAAAGATGCAATTTTGTTGAGCTCCTAATGATACATATGAGGCTCCTCACCTCAACTTTTTGTACATATATAAACATCTTAATGTTTATAGGTGCGATCAGTACATTGATTGTACAATTTTTTTTTTATGTGTATACTATTGATTCAAAGATATTCTATACCATACATGAAAGTTTTTAGAATTGCGGAAAAATGGATATTATTTTCCTTCAATATGTCTGTCGATAAGTCATGTGGATTCTCGATTAATCGATCAAGGGTCGATATCATCGACGCCTCTTTGAAATGGGAAGGGTCATATGATCGAGAATGATATCGAAGACAGTTTCGATAATATTGAGTGGGGTCTCTTGATATCATCGAAACACTGATCGATGATATCGAATATTGCCGCCCGATATAAGGCGGCTGAGCAGGAAAAATTACATTTAATCAAAAAGAGATTTTTCTTTTTCTTTTGCTCATCTCCTTTTGTCGCTTCACATGAAACTCCATCAAGGAGTCATCGACGTTCCTCAAAAACCGACACTACCCCTATCATTCCTCTTTTTCAAGATTCCATCTTGGTTTTGGTTTGGGCATTTTCAAGTTTTCAAGTGGAAATTTTGTCTGACTCTCCTCAAATGTTTCAAATCTCTGTCTGTTCAAATGGGAAAGGACAAAGGAAAGGTGTCCAGTCCAGGAGAGTCTTCTAGAGCCTCTCGACAAAAAGTCCTTGCCTCAAAAGAAAGAGCAAGGGCCCCTGAATGGGGGACCCCTACACGTCAATGCACTAGACATGGATTGCAAAGGGGGTCCCAATTTGAGGCTCTGGCACCTCCTCCAGTTAGAGTAAATCTGGTTTTGGCTAAGTACACTGGTAAGAAGCTTATCCATGAAAGCAAGGTTGACAAGGACTGTTTAATACCATACAATCTGGAATTCTTTTTTGCTGTAATTGATTGGTTACCTATTCATGACTTTGTTGGGCCCTATCAACTTGAACAGACGTACAATTTTTTCGCTTCCTGTCATTCCTCTGTGTCTGATCCGCCTTCCATCACTGTGTCTATTGATGGTGATGACATGGAGATCACCCCTGCGTCTATTATTGGAATTTTTAATCTGACCCTATCACCTATTGGTCTTCCAGATATGGATCTTGAAAATCCTGAAACTCGATCCAAGGTCACTAAGTTTCTCTGTCATGGTCGTGATATTCCTTGGTACCAAGGAAATGCACTAAAATCCAAATTCATGGAACCGCGATTTCGGATCTTGCATCGTATCTTCGCTTCAAACATCTATCCTAAAAGTACCAACCGTTCCGATCTCATTAGGTTTATGACCATAATAGTCTACTCCCTAGCCACAAGAATCAAGGTCAGTGTCCCTACTCTTATTGTGCACCAGTTAGTCTATGCCATTCATACGTCTAAGGACGTTCAATTGCCCTATCCCTGGATTATACACACGATGTGCAATTGTAACGCCCCGGATTTTTGCCAACCTGGGATTAGATGTCCTTAGGCAATGGGTCGATCCTAATACCTCATTAACTTGTCAGAACTGAATCCCAAAGTCTAAAGCCGCCTTTGAACTCATTTCCTTCACAAATCTCACCCTTCATCACCTTGATCTTCCAATTTTTCTAAGAACTTTCACCCTAGACACTATCTTAAACTAGCTAAGTAGTATAACTTGGATCACTTTATATACAAACTCCAAAGGCCTGAGTACCACCTCGACCAGAATTCACTTAGGACTAAATCCTCTAAAAATGAGACAAAGTAACTAAGTGCGAAACCAGATTAGCTACGAAATCCGTTTGAATCGCTTTAAATACGATCTGCAAGACCCAAAACTTGTAGAATCATTGACGCTAGGTTACCCTAAAATCTAGGATCAATCTCATTACCCGACTGCTCTCGGGAGCACGTTGAAATTCCGTATCTGATCTGGACCACACATCGGGAGTCCGAATAATACAAAGTTAAGGAACTAGGACCGCCTCACTGGACTTGACAATCATCTCAAAAATCAGGTCCATCCGATGTCCCACGGCCATTCGTTTCGATCCGGAGCGAGGGTGTGTGAAAAACACTATTCCCATCCTAATAAAAATATCAGGAATAGTGATCTAGCATCGTTCGGTTGCACGTCAGTATTAAGCAACCTGACCGTCAGAATCAGACCAAATTACACCCTCGGATTAAGAAAAATTTTAAGAACATTTACATGTACTTGGAATTTCCGATCGTGGCCCACTGACCGTTGAACTGAAAGTGGTCCGCCACGTGCGATCTGGGAATCCGATCGAGTCAAAAACGTAATCCCACGTAGATCCATAGGTGGTGAGCTTAAGTCTGACGTTTGGCTCAAGGGGGGCCACCAGAAACACTCATTTGAGCTAGAAAAGTGACGAATATCCTATATTAGCAGTAACCCTTGAACCTGAGTCTATTTTGGGAATATTTTTGACTATAAAAGGACCTTAAACCCTCTCCCATTCCAGCCATACGAATTTGGATTTGAGAGAGGGAAAAGAGAGAGAAAGTGAGGGAGATGTGGGAGGAATTCCCTGCTGTTCCCTGCCGCTATTCGGGCTCCACCGCCTGATTCTCGTTGCTTTCCCGGCGATTCCGGCTCCGTTTGAAGGTGAGAAACCCTAACCCTAGGTCTGATTTGAGGTGGGATCGATGTGGGTTGTGTAACGACTAACCGATTCCGCTCTTTAGGCTAGAAAACTCCCGTATACGGAAGTTCTACTACCCTTGCTGATTCGTTTTCGTTTCCAAAGGCAAAGGTGAGGACTTTAAGTGTATAAGTTACGGTTTTCAACGCTTTCAATGTCGATAATGGTAGATTCATGATCTCGCATGCAATTGCACATGTACAAAGTGCCTTCAGTTTCTGCTTCGATTAGAATTGTAGAATTTGGAATTTCACATACTCTGGTATTCATATAAAATACCGTATACGTATTTTTTATGGAAATGTGTTTGACATGTTTATTTGTCGTATGGATATATGACGTATGGATAAAATACTTATTTGGCGAAAGGATTCGCCTAAATACATGTTTACTAATAAACACTATGTATGTAGAAATACGGTATTGTAAGAAGTACCGTATACATGTATATTTTAACGATGTGTTTGTCATGATTAATTGTCGTATAAATATATTATGTGCGTATAAAATATTTTCTTGGCGAAGGGAATCGCCGTAATACACGTTTGCTTGTATACACTATGTATGTTGAAAATGCGTATTCTAGAAAATACCAGATACGTATAAATTTTGGAGATGTATTTATCATGATTATTTGTTGTAGTAATATATTATACATGGATAAAATACTCACTTGGCTAAAGGATAGCCCTAATACGTGTTTTGCTAACATACACCATGTATGTTGTAATAGTGTATTCTAAGTGTTGTGAAAATGACTGAATGAGTATAGAATTCTCATTCGGTGTGCTCGCCATGACTAATTGTCATGGATAATTGATTGTTGTATTGGCAATACCCTTTGACGAAGGGATTTACCCTAAATCACGCCATCGGCCAATACACACTATATATGCTAATATGTGTGGCCTAAGTGTTTGTGGAAATGACCAATGAATATGGAACTTGGTTTCTCTTGCCATGACTATCCGTCATGGGTGTATGCGTGTTATGATTGGGGTAACTCCCTAGTGAAAGGATTTGGCTTTATACCTCTGTGATCAACATATGTCATGTATGTTGATTCCTGTATTTTAAAGTGTTTGTTGAAATGTCTGAATGAGTAGTAGTTAGTAAATTGTAACGTTTAAGGGTGTTGAGATTGGATTCTCGACTATCCTGGCGACGTGTATGATTACCTCCATGAGGTTGATCACCTAAACCACTTACTTACAATACATGTGTTTGTATTCCTATTAATGTAGTGTTTTATAACATGCTTTATATCATGCTTTATAATATGCTTATAACATGCCTACTAGCACGTTTAAATTACTTTATTTATCATGCTTGAATTACTTTGTTTATCATGCTTTACTCCACATGCTATGGATGACAATTGATCAGCTTGGGGCTATGATTATAGTCCAGACAATCGGTACTAGATTGGAGATCGTGGTTGAGTTTCATGTCGCCACGTGAGATGTGTTCGACGAACTCGAGTCGTACTTCGGTTGGCGATAGTGGTTGGCTACGCGAAGTGCTTATGCACTTCATGTCGTTCAACTTGTTGTGCGCTTGAGCTAGCCGAGCTCGTCATGTAACCCGATTTGTCTAATGTATGTTCACCATGTTTGGTCGCTACTGCTTGAACCTAGGGTACCAAACTTACTAGTGAAAACCCTTTTAACCATGGTACCTTGATCCGCTAAGACTCATGAGCCGGGCATGGTGGTATGGGACACCGTGGTCGAGCTGTCGGCCTACGCTAGGGCTACGTGACTCCCCGTAGTGACCAGTGAGCAACTTAACTCGTGAGCCGATTATGGTGGTATGGGACACTATATTCGCGCTGTCGGCCTACATTGATAAGGTGATGGGGGAGTGGTGCAACCTTTTGTGCGTAACAGCCCTGGCAGCCCTTTGTAGTGACCGCGAGCATATTCTGAAGTCGCAGTGTGCCTTAGGGTTCGCCGCGATATATAGAGTATGAACTAGGCCTGTACGTATAGTGATGAATCGTTTAAGGGGTGATGAGGGAGTGGTGCAACCTTTGTGCGTACCACATGCGGCACCTCAGTGACCTAGAAAATACACCATCGTCTGATATTAACTAGGACTGACGACCCTAAAATGGATCATGTTTGGGAATGATACAAGGGAGGTACCTTAGTTTCCCAATCCTGCTGTTTGAAATGGACTAATTAAAAACTTGGTAATCATGCTCATCATGCATCGCATGTGCCTGCAAGATGTGGAGCACTGTGGGATGTAAGCATGCCGCGAACGTGAGATGGTGTCGCATGAGGGAGTATGTCAGTGAGGGCATCCATCATATCGGCATTCATACTTGCATTAATCAGAGTAACTAGGAGTGTTTGATTTACTGCTTTATCATTACTGCTTGACTGCATTGATAACATGATAACTTATGCCTTATTGTTCCACTAAGTTAGCTACTCACTCCCACGTTACGGGACGGTGTTGTACACACCAAACAGATTTGTTGAGTTTCAGGTGATGGCGATGCTTGTGCAGAAGCGGAGCCGGACTACTTCTATGGTGATGAGGAGGAGTTCTCCTATCTGTATCTCTCTGACAGGTCTATGAAGACCTGGTATTGTACTGATGGGGCTATGGTATTTGGGATAGGAGACTTTACACGTCATCACATTAGGTATATTTTAGAACTGTCCTTGTAATTATTTAACCTGGAAATGTTATCACACTCTGGAGACTCATCATAGTTTATATATTTTGTCTATCTATTACAGTCTTCCGCTTGCAACTTTAACTGTCTCTGGGGTATGATATGTTGTTTTGGCTTAATCTCACTCATGTTCACTGCTCTAATACAGTCAACATTCAATCATCATTCATTTTGTTGCATAAGTGATGTTCTGGAACTCGAGAGTTGAGTTACTACTCGACCCCCGATTTTCAGGGCGTTACAGCAATGCCATCGGTTTTCCATCTACTAGCGATCTGGAACTTCCCCTTCAGATCTTCAACAAGAATAACATTCGAAGGATGGACTTAAAGTTTCACAAGTTTCCTGAGGATCCACCGGAGGAAGGAATTCAGGAGGAAGGAGAAAAAGGCGAAGGCGATGCCCCTGCTGAAGGGACTGGTATGACTAAGGATGAACCTCCAGCACCCCATCAAGGACCATCCACATCGGCACCCGGGCATGCGAAAAGGTTTAGATCAGAGCTATATAGCGGGATGTCTCCCAGCTCAAGGAATCGGTGAACGAAAGGTTTACCATCTTAGAACGCCTGGTAAATATAGTACAGCAGACCGTGCAACAGTTGGTTGATCTAATCACTTGCCGTCGAGACGACACGGCTCCGTCTTCCTCTACTCCATAGTGCTGGTCTCTGGATGCTATCACATACACCCTCTCTTGTCTCTGCGTATAGGCATTAGTATCTTTTTTGATGCTCTACGCTCTCATGAGTGTATGTGATAGCTCACTAATCTGCTAAGCATATAGTTTTTTTTTTGGTATTGTATATGCCCCTGGATGGGCTAAAATACCTATTGTTGGTTTGGGTGCCCATGAATGGGCTTGGGATTTTTTTACTGTTATTCTACTGCCAATCGTGGGCAGTAAATTTTATTTTTACAGTTTTGGTTATGGTTGCTTATCATTCGTATCTACTTCACTGCCATATTACCATTATATCTAGCTTGATCACAAATCTTTTGATCCCCTGTTTTCTATCTGATTATATCTCAAATGGTGTGGGATGCATGTGCAGTTTTAAGCTTATATTATCTGTGTGATATTATCTGATCTCAACTGTTATTTATCTATTATATGAATGCTCTTTCAATTATAGTTCTCACAAATTACTTCAACTTCAGTCAATATCAACTACTATATTATCCTTTGCCAATGACTGACAAAAAGAGGGAGAACAAATCAAACACCCCGACGGAAAAATTGTGTATAATGGTGATGCAAGTGTTAGGGGGAGCAGTTGCACCAAGATAGGGGGAGAATATTGTTAGGGGGAACAACTTCTGCATGTGTGTGTGCTTCACTAGATAAAACTATAAAATTGTGTAAAGTGCATGTAGACACATTTTAGGGTGTATGTTGTCTTAGGGTGTTTTGGTATTTTGTCATGTAATTGACAAAGGGGGAGATTGAAAGTGCCATAGTTTGTCAATTAGCGTGAGTGTTGAGTCTGATAGACAGAAGAGTCCCATAGGAAGATGAATAAAGCGTCTGCCTCCACCGAATCTGTGCTTGAACTAGCCATGGGTAAATCTAAGTCTCACATCCCATGTCCTAAAACACCAGGTGATTAAAACCCTTAAAATTGACTAGAATATCATAGGGTTTATGAGTTAGACAACTTTTCAAAAAACTTCTGAAAATCTCTAAGTTTTCTAGATCTATCGATTTATCAATAGACTAATCGATATAATCAAAAAGTGTTGTCGATGTCCTCGATGCTAAATCGATATCATCGAAATGAGGACAAAAGATGTCCAGCAACCACATATATCCCTGGATGGATTTATCGATGTATCGATCTACTTATCGATATCATCGAACTTTGAATCTCGAGTCTATCGAAGATGACTCGATAAAATCGACAACACATCTGCAGTGCCCCTGTTTTTCTAAAGAAAATCATAAAAACTTCAATATATCGAAGTTCTCCTCGATATCCTCGGAATTCAAACATCGATGATATCGGAAGACCTTCGATGATCTCGGTCTTGGACACTCTATTTTTTAGCAATATTTTTAGATGGTTTTATCTTGGATCGAGGGTCACTCGATAGAATCAATATTCAAATATTGATGATATCGAGGCCGAGTCGATTACAACAAGTATGTACATAAACTGTCCTTATTGGAGAATCCTTTGGATTTATCGATGCATCAACACTGCCATCGATATGATCGTCATTCAAATTCTGATGACATCGAGTGTGCCTCGATCATATCTTTTGACCTGAAATATTTCAAGGCAACTCTTTCACATTTTTCAAATGTCGAGGAATCGATCCTCGTATCGATGAAATCGAAGTTCGAAATTCGATGACATCGACGAGTGTTTCGAACTCCTCGACCAGTTGGCAAAAGGTTTCAAAAGCGTATGACATTTGAGTTTATGTCATCGAGCGGCCAGCGATGCAATCGACAGTATACGCTCGATGATATCGACCCTGATTGATGATATCGAACTCTGTCATAAATGTGACCATTTTATATCCGTTGGAACTATTTGCCTATTTAATGAGAGCTTGCCCTTAGTTGCTTGTAGAGAAAGAAGAGAGTACTTTTGAGTGTTTAACCTTAGATCACATACCTAAAGCCCTTTCTCTCATGGATGTTCATCCTCCAATCCACCCTCATTATTAACATTCAATATAGTGGATTGTGAAATGAACTTCCACATTCAAGGATCCTCCAGCTACCACCTTAATGGCAAATCACTAAGCTGGGATGCCTTGAATGCATAGATGATTGGAATAGCTATATCTTCCTTATAGGAAAACATTTAGGAGAGTAGGATTTCATCATAGCCTTGATCCAACTCGTCGCCATGTATTGGTACATCTTCTGAGTTGTGGTTCAAGGAAGCAGAAGATTCTTCATCAACAAAGGAGGAGATCTTTGACAACGTGCTGAATGGGGCTCATCTACTTATCTATAAGTCATTAGTGTCAAGAGGACCCTTGTGATCATTCCTTTATAAGATTGGGTCTAAGGTGTTTCTCACCCCTTGCAAGCCCTCGTAGGAGGCCTCCGGTGGGAGTGTACATGGTGGGTGCGTTGTGTTGACCCTTGCTCTGTGGAGAGCATAAATAGTGAGGTTCCTTTAGTGGATCCTAGGCTAGTGTGCCTAAAATTGGGTGCTATGTGTTGACCCTTGCTCGTGGAGAGCATAAATAGAGGTTCCTTATGTGTATCCTTGGCCAGTGTGGCTAAAATTGGGTGCTATGTGTTGACCCTTGCCCATGAGAGCATAAACTATCAGCCTAAGTTTAGGTTATACTGGTTAGAGGTGAACCTGATTTAAAACCTTAGGTTAGAGGTGAACCGTGTGAAACCTCCTTAGTAAAATTCGACACACTCAAGGGTTGAGTGCGTCTGCTGGGAGTGGAGTAGACAAGTAGCCGAACCACTATAAAAATGACCGTGTTTGTGATTGATATCTGTCTCTGATTATTTATGATTTCATTAAGTACTTTCATATTTGATCACAACATCACACACTGTCACATTCATCATAAATTATAATTACATCTTTCTTATCATTCAAATAACTTTGTGATTGGATCCTATATTTATCTTAGAAGCCATTAGAGTTACTCTGAGGATATCCTGATGCTATGCATGCTTATTTACTCAGGATGAGATTAATAGGATTTTAAATAATCATAAAATATTAAAAAGTCCTATTCACCCCCTCTAAGTCATATTGGCATATTCCTACTTCAACTAAAGCGGTCATTACAGTAATTTCAACCCCAAGTGTAGGGTCACGATGTAGTAATAATTTGGTAGACCGAGTTCGAATCCGCATGGACTAATCTTGTACGTTTCTAAAAATAACTAAAACTAGAACTAGAAGAAGGTCTAAATTAGAAATATGGAATAAAGAGAGTAATTGTGAATAATGTTTAAACTATCAATTAAAGGTGGAGACTAGGGTGCTAAGGATCCACTTGTAGATTTCAAGATGCTACCTCACTTGATTCAGGAAATAAAACTAGAATCAGAGTCCCATCTTATCTAGTTGGAAGAAGAGATTATCAAATCTTTGAACTAGTCCTCAATGGAGGAGATTTGTGATGATTGGAAGGTATTCCATTACCCTACCATGCCCCGGAGATGATGGTGAACAACTTGATTTACCAATCCCACAATCTGAAAACAGGAAAAGAAGATATCTAAAGCTATCACAGAGTCTTCTGTAATTTGAGTCACAATAAACCATTGAAAAATAAAAATATTCCTTAAAATCAACTAGAAATCAATGAAGTTCAATATAAACAAGAATCAAAGGAAGATAAACATCTTAATTATGCTACAAGCTTCACCTCTTAGCCCTAGTTAAGAGGTTTAGTTAATCATGGACATGATTAAACTAAAATCTCATAAATAAAGCATGAAAACAACTAAGGAAGAAGAAGAAAAACTCTTAGCGGTGGCTCCTCCACCCTTTAGATCCACTCCTTGAACCCTATAAGATGCCTATGAGCGTTATAAGGACTCTTATTTATAGTTATGAATCGCCATCTTATGCACTGACTTGGAATTTCTGTAAATTATCTTGAATTTATGCACTCTATGTAAGCCCCGCGTTAGGCTTCGGTCGAACCGAAGTCACCTTCTATCAGACCGAATTAAGGCTGAAAATCGCACTTTCTCGTTGGACAATTCTGCATGATTTCGGTCAGACCAAATTAAGGCAGAAAATTTTGTGCAGAAAATCTCTCAAATTTAGGTCGAACCGAGTCGAGTCGAAGTTGGTTTTGGTCGGATCGAGTCGAGCCAAAGGGTGAGCCAAATTAATTCTGAAAATTATAATTTCTTACTGAACTGTTTTGTGCAATTTCGGTCAGACCAAAGTTGGCTTAGGTCGGACCGAACTAGCCTATTTTTCTACTGCATACTTTGTAATCTTCTTCAGTCTTTCTTCATCCTTTGTACTTACTTTTCTTTGATCTTGAGGTCTTGAAATCTTCAATCATAGTCTCCTAAGATCCACTCCTTGCTTTGATGATTCTTGAGCATTAAATCCATGCTTTTGACATTCTTTTCAATCCAAGCTCTTAAACTCACCTTGCAATACTGTAGACACTGGAAATTGGTGCCCACGCTGATTTGTATGTTATGTTTTTAGTAGAGGGGGTGATTAAGCTGATTTGTGGATGTTGGAGTCACTACTAGCCAATTAATATCAAAATCCCGAAGTTGGCTAGAACCCGCAGAATATGTAAGGTTGAAGAAATCCGAAGACTCTCCCACCTTAGATTGACTCTTGGTCTGCGATCCGGGATTCTAGGTAAGGGACCTCGATTACAAAGAGGGAAGGTGTTAGGCACCCTCTCTGCTCGTACAAACGTACAGTCTCTACTTAGTGTGGTAAAAAATCTCAAGGGATGAATGATATGATCGGATTAGGACTAGGCACACGTGGATTTCTAATGTGGAAAGATCCGAGATTTTGGCAAACCACAGAGCATACGTCTAGAAATTTATCTAGAGGGTAGATGTAATGATGCTTATATATAAAAGTAAAGAAAAGTGGACTAGATCGTTTTAAATTTTTGATATGACAAGATCCGATGTACGGCAAGTCACAGAGCATACATTCACTAGAGATCTAGAGAAGCAGGGGGGTTGAGAAGGGAATAGATGTCATGATGAATGCTTATATGTAAAATGAATGGGTCTTTAGCTCGATCTTTGAGTAGGCTAAGATATCGATTGAACCATGATCAATCTAGGCTAGGCTTATGGATTGGAAAGGTTGAAAGGAAGGCTAGGGGGTGGCTTGAAAGATCAGGGCTTTGAAGGCTTAGGAGCTCCTTCCCTCTACTTCACTCTCTTCCTTACTCTCTCTCTCTCTCTCTCTTTCTCTTGGATGAGAAGGTGTCTTGGAATGAGAAGAGGAGAAGGCTATTTATAGCCTTCTCCAATGGCTTTATGGTAATTTTTGGCTCCAGGAGGGGTAAAAGATGAGGTGGCAAGTTATGGTTGGTTAAGGAGAGGGGAGTGCCACGTGGCGCTCTCTCATTGGCTCTTGGTGTTGGTAAAATGGTAAATAGTGAAGGTTGGAGGGGTAATTTCTTATGAAAGTTGACTTTTGGATGTTGGGACAACTGTTCACATGCAGGCCGCTAGTGGCAGTACATAGAGTACTGCTGGCAGTAGTCGGACTACTGCCCGGGCCCCGTTCAGGTCAGGCATGTGCTTGCGGGATTTGTTTCCCGTGTTGGTTCGCCTGGTGGTCTTCTTTTGGGGTTTACGGCTCAGAAAGGTGGGCTTAGATTTGGGTAAAAGGATCCTAGTTAGGCTGTAGGGTGAAGATGGGGTTGTATGTGGATTGGATGGTCTAGATCAAGGTTTCGGGCCTCAGTTTAGGAGTTGGAGGTTTTTGGGTTGGGGTTAGGTTTAGGCTGAGATTAGGGTTAGGTTCAAGATATGATCATGGTTCTTAGACTGTCTTAGCCTTCTCAAGATGTTAGCCTGGGTGGGGTGTCTACAGATAACCCTCTTTGACTGAGGTTGTGAGCAACCGAAGGTCAAAGCGAGTAGACACCCCACTCTTCTGGTCATAAAAGGGTAGTGATTCAAATTCATTGTTTGTCATTGTATCATTGTCAGTTGATTGTTTGGAAAGAGATGACTTACACATATCACGAGGGTTGAGGAAAATGTTGTGATTGTCCCCTGGGCATTCGTTGCAGCTTTACAGGTCACCAATCACAACCCTTTCACATCATATTATTAATAGCATTGGAGGGTAAGTCTGAAAGTAGGGCCTTTGCACATTGGTGTGTCTTTACGAGGATTCACATACTGTTTGGTCTATCGTTCCTTTGTTACGTAATCACCCTAGGAGTATTCGATCAATTTGATCGTCAAAGTGGTTAGTTGCCCTGCGCGTTGGTGCGGCCTTACGGGGAACTCACTACGCCGACTTGGACTCGATCAAATTTTACGAACATCCCGAACTACGTATGTGGAGGTAATCCTTTGCCATGCAGTCTGTTGATTCTGATACTTTGGTTACAATGGATTGTTGTCACTTTGAGTTTGATTAATCTTTCTAGAGATAGATCTATTCATTTTTACTAGCATCTGTATGACTGTCCAGATATAGAAATCAGGCCAATCGTACATGTATCATGTACGGATTCTATCATCCTTCAGAAAAATCGGAAGAGATCGAATCTTATTTAGCTGTTTGCACTGACCGCAACTGGAGAATATGGAAGATTCCTCAGTGAACTGCATGCCGCATGCATTTTTGCAAATTCTTTGTTTGAAAATCTATTCCCTTTGGAGCTAGACTCCTTGGGGATCTTATTTGAAAATATTTTTCGATTTTTGAAAAATATCCTTTCAATCTCGCGGGTGGGCCTCATCGTTCGGTTTTTATTTGAGGTAAAGTCAGATGGTCTCCACTAATAACTTAATGGGGCTAGTGATTTTTTCATATTTTACATTATATATATATATATATATTAGAGGGGTCATCCGTTATAGAACTAGACTCCCTAGGGATCTTTGTTCATTCATTATATATATATTATTAATTTTATTTTTCATATTTTTACACATTTTCCAGTAATTTGGAGAGGAGTATTCTTGAGATTCTTAATTTATCACGAGATCTTGAATTTCTCGTGATATTTTGAAATGAAAAAGGGAATCTTTGCTTTTATATATATATATATATAGTTTTTATCCAGCAGTCCAAAGGAAGGACCGGTTAATGTAGCTTGCCATGGGGGGACAACACACTGTCCCATGCAGCAGACGGTCGGCGGCGGCAGGCGGACTACCGCTGGCGGTAGTCCGGCTGCCGCCGATCCATCAAACGGACCACTGGTTCGTTGGGTGCGCTGGTCCGAACGGTAGCCTCCTCCCCCTTATTTGAAAGCAGCTCATGGACGTTCAGGGACTCCATTGTGGTCCCCGGAAGGTCTTTGGAGGAGTTTTTCTTGATTTTTTTGGCTCGTTTTCCTCTTGTCTTCCCCCATTTTCAGGTGATTTGATCATTCATTTGAGAAGCTTGGTCTGAATTTTGTTGGATCACCATTTTTCATTGTTTGGAGGAGCTTTTGATGGGTTTAGACCTTCTCTTGGATTTTTAGGAGGGCCACGATCAGGACCATTGATCTTTCTTGACTTAATCTTAACCATTGGACCTTGCTGGATTTTGTATTTTGGGCTAAGTTATTGGCTGGATTTTATTTATTTTTATTTTTTTGATGGAGTGGGGTGTGATAAGAAAGGGGCCCCACCTTATTATTTGAAATTTTGTTTGTTTGTTGCTCTTTTCTCTTTTTTTGTTATTTATATATTTATTTATTTTATGGATGATCCAGACTGTTGGATGGATGATCTGGGGCCTGCCTGAGCATATGGATGGTGTGAACTTTATTGGTTGGCCACTTTATGGATGATGGATGGATGTGATTTTCCAAGTGGGCCCCATATCATGATCTTGATGTGTCCAGATTCATTTATTTGAAGATGGACTTGAGTTGTGGTGTGGATAAGGTTTTTTAAAATGGGCCTTGGAAATGGGCTTTATGAAATGGGCTTGGTGAAATGGGCCTTTTGAAATAGGCTTGGTGAAATGGGCCTTGAGATGGGCTTTTTTTTTAAATGGGCTTCTTTTTAAAAAAAAATGGGCCTTGACTTGTGACCATTGACTTGCACTTTTTGACTTTGGCCTTTTGACAGTTTGGTGAGAAGGGCATTTACCTGTGGGCCTCGTTTGTGCAGTATGCCTCACCATGGTAGAAATGAGGCTGGTTCTTCTCGTCAGTCGACTGATCCGTACTATCTACCGCGAGAAGGTCAGTATCTTTCTGATATGGCTCGGGAGGGCGGTGCACCTGTGATCCTCAGAGGGCGTGGGGTTAGGACACACTGGCCTGATTGGTTCCATGACCCTCAGCCACTGTTCTTTGAGGTCTTAGAGCGTACTCCATTCGCGCACCTTTTTCGAGTTCGTCTAAGCAAGACGAACATGTCCCTCCTATCTACTTTGGCTGAGCGATGACACCCTGAGACTCATACTTTTCAGCTGCCTTTTAGGGAGAGGGTCATCACTCCTTATGATGTATATATGTAGCTGGGTCTTCGATATGATGAGGGATTTATCCCTTTTGAGGATAACCTCCCGGTACCTTCCGAGGATGACTGGATGAAACTATTTGGGATGATGCCAGATGCCATAGATTTCTCTGGTCATCGATTTAAGCTGTTATGGTTATCGTCAAATTTTGCCCGATGCATCCCTGAGGTTGAAGTCGTGGTTGTGGTGAAGGCTCGTGCCCTGATTTTGTACACCATGGGAGCGATGATCTTCTTCCATGGGAACGAACTAGTGACCGTCTGTTGTCGCTCGTGGCAAATATCATCTTTCCCACGTTGTACAACTGGAATGCGGCCCTCCTGGCCCATTTATACGAAGGGCTGGACAAGGCTAGCCGTTGTATCAGCCAATCTTTGACTGAATTTTATCCAATCATCGAGGTACTTTCTCGGTGCCCTTTCTGTACTTTTTTTTTCTGGAGATATCGTGGTGCGCCCTTTTCTGGTCATGGTTTTGAACAGGTCTGCTTTTTCGATCATTTTCCCCATCTAGCGCCCACCTTAATCGATCATTTGCCTCCCTTTCCTCTCATGATGTTGTGGTACAAGGATAACCGTAGCCGTACACGCCTTTTTTCTGATCTCGCTTGGAGGTTGAATATTGATGCCCTTATCCCTGATGATGTGAGTGATTTGTCTTGCCCATGTGCTGTTTTCTGCTTATCTTTCAGCCCTTAACTTTTTTTTCCTTTTTGCAGTTCTATACTAGGCCATATCTCCAATCGAACGCGGCACTTACTCATGGAGCTCAGGAGGCTTTTCAAGCCTCACGGCGACGTTGCATTCTGGAGGACTCTCGTGTGACGAAATGGTACCTAGGGGAGAGGCTCTTTTGGCAGTTGACTGGTAGCCCTTTAGTCCCACTTAGTCCACCGTCCGGACCATCCAATTGGAGATCCGTGCCTGAGAGGGAGTTAACTACTACCCTGGAGGGTTTTGATGCAAGCGCCTTTGTTGACCCGGACAGAGAGTACAACTCATGGTGCGAGTAGTATGTGTAAGTGCTATAGTCTATATCCCTGTCGGTTGTCAAATTTGTGATGTCAAAATCACTATTATATAACTTGCATAAGTGAAGCTCTCTCAAAGATCAAATCAACATTCATGAACAAGCAAAGTTCATAACAAGCAAAACTCACAAGTACAAAGATCAACCTTGACTACAAGTATTGCTCACAAGACAAGACTCAAGAATGCAAGACTTCAAGAAGAGTACAAGGTAGTTCGTAAAGAACTCAAGTCACTATCAAGGTTGAGCTACATCAAGATTTCAAGATTGAACTACATCCGGACTTCAAGGTTTAAACTTCAAGGTCACTTGTTTCTAATGTTTCAATGTCCTTACTTCATGATTGGGGTTTGATTGACCGTAGGTTGACCTTAAGAGTAGGCCATTTTGGATACATAAGTCATATGTTTATGTTACATGAGTTTGGGCAGTTCGAAGACTTATCCTAGGCTTTCTTCGACTAGTCTTAGCTTTACTTCAACCAGTCTAAGAAATTCCTCGATCAGTCGTGAGTTTGTTACAAAAGTCAGATATTTTCTGTTAGGCTTCGACTAGTCCAGGAATCTGTTTGACCAGTCGAAGGAACAGTGTCGACTGCATCTTCGACCAGTCGAAAGTCTTCGACTTAAAGTCCAGCGATTAATTTACGGGGTCTTCGACCAGTCGAAGGAGACCTTTGACCAGTCGAAGGTGACCTACGACCAGTCGAAGGAGACCTTCGACCACTCGTAGAACGGTCAAAACTTATCGTGCCCGATTTTTGTCAAATTTGTTACTTCTTCGACTAGTCGAAGAGCTCCTTAGACCAGTCGAAGACGCGATCTGCTCACCTATAAATAGAGCACGAATCTCAGAAGAATTGTGTGAATTAATTAATCCATTAAAGACAATCTTTGTCAAACTTCTGAGTGATAATTTTATGCTCCATCTAAGCTAAGTGTGCTTATTTAATACTCTCTTTCTTTAGCTTTATTTAATTAATTTTGTTTCTGCTATTCCAATCTAATTTGATAAGAGGAATTGTTATTCCCTTTCTTTGGAATCAAAATCAATTAAGGCAAGCCCTATTTGGTTTAATTTAAAATCTATTAGAACTAAAACCATTGTAATTGAGTACTGGACATTGAACTTGGACATTCAATCATTTACTCGGATTTAGTTCTATCGGGCTGCTAAAGGAGATAATCAGGTATTTTACATTTAATTGTAAATTCCTTTCTGTTTTGGTTTCTTTCAAGATTTGCTAGAAAAATCTTGTTGTATTGGTTATCGGAGGAGAGCCAGGAAAACTCAAAAGTGAGGTTTTTTAATTGTGTAAGCCCACAGACAAAGACACAATTGTAAAGGTTTTGGGTGAACCTGTGAAAACCTATTTTGTTAGTGAACGCTAATATCCCCTGTGTGAGGATATTAAGAGTGGAGTAGGATTCTATGTGGCTGTTGTTTAACAGTTGGTGAACACACAGGCGAACCACTGTAATCCCTTGTGTTGTGGTTGAATGATTTATATTTCTAATCTTTAATTATTTATTTGTGGGATGTATGTATGGTGGTGAATGTTGTAATCATTTAATTCAAGCATTGTGGGAATTTTGTAATAGTTTAAAATTTATTTTCTGCTATTCCTTTATCAGCTTGAAATTCAATTTCCTTTAAAGTTGTTCCAAAGAAGGTTGCTCGCCATTTTTATGGTGTATGGTCATCCCTAGAACAATACATTTGTTATTTCAATTTATTTCAATTCAGTTTGTATTTATTTTCTGTATTCCTCTTTGGTTTGAGATTTGATACAAAGATCTTTCTAGAAATAAGGTTGTCCTACCATAAACTCTGGTTTTTGGTGTAAGGTTATCCTTAGAACAACATTTGTATCAACCTTTCAAGATCTGAATTTTGAGGTTGTTTTACTTTCCTGCATTGTGATTTATTTTGGCTATCATATTCTTTTTAATTCCGCTGTTATAAGTTTTATTTGGCATAGTCCTATTCACCCCCCCCTCTAGGACATATAGCTAGGCCTTTTCAGTATGACATTGGTCCGATTTTGCAGTCTGGCTATGCCCCTGGTGGCAGCGCACGTTTTGCTGAAGGAGGGATCTTGAGGCCTCACTTTTATTGTAAGGATACAGATACCTATCTTCCTGATGATGATTAGCCTCGTTGTATTGTTTGATCATGTATCATTAGCTGTGTAACCCTCCTGTTTGTATGAAATCCCAGTTGTTCCTTGTTGCTTTATTGAATTATTGACCATTTTCGTAATCCTTTTTGATCATTTGGATGTGCGTTCTTCGATCCATGCCCTTTGTAGTGGACCCTGCCCCAAATTTCAATCGAAAGTGGGCCTGGGCGGTAGTCGGACTACCGCCGCTGACTTTTTTCTTTCCCATTCTGCACTGTCAATGTTGTAGTGATGCAAAAACGTCAGATCTAACGGCGATTCTTGGAGTACCGCGGGCGGTAATTGGAATACCGCTTCCGTTCATCTTTTCTTCCAGCGAGTACCCTCTTCTCTATTCATTCCTTCTACCTCCCATTTTGGTCATTCCTGTCCGTTCCGATCATTCCCTTTGTCCCATCTTCCCTCACTCTCTCCATTATCCTTTTTCTTCTTTTGTCTTCTTCCTTTCCTTTTTGTAGCTGCTATGGGTGACCATGATGAGGGGATTGATGGATTTATTAATGGTGGGGAGGTAAGTGGCCCCATAAATGATGGAGAAGACCCATTTATTGATGGATTGATGGAGGTTGGTGGAGGAATAATGGGCCATTCGTAAGAGATAAATGTTATTCATGGCATGGATTCCTCTTCCAATAATGTTGGTCATGAGGGTGGATTAATTGGATTGGATGGGTTTGATGGGCCACCAGGGTTTGTAGATATTACTATAACGAGGGTGGATGGTTTAGAGGGTGAGGATGGCATAATGATGGTGGCGGATGGCTTGATTGATGGAGGGATGGTTATAGGTGGTGTGAATAGTGGTATGGTGATGATGGATGGTGTGGATGTGATGGATCAGGCTTAGATGTGTAACATCCCGAAAATCGGGGGTCGAGTATAACTCAACTCTCGAGTTCCAGAACATCACTTATGCAACATAGATAATGATGGTTAAATGTTGTCTGTGTTAGTACAATAAACATGAGTGAGATTCTACCAAAACCAGTACTTCATACTCCAGATCCATGTATAAAGCGTAAGCGGAAGACTGAAAGGTACATATAGATATATATAAAACAAAACATTCTCGATCTCCAAAGTATGAGCACTAACTGAGTCACCGTATATATATATATATAGTTATATATATATATATGTTGGTTCTGAATCAAAATGTCAAAATAGTACAACTGAAATTATCAACCACAGCCCCGTAGCCCAGGACAAATTTATGCAAAGCCTCCAAATGAATCGCATATAGGAGAACTCCTCCTGATCGTCATAGACGTCGGGCTCAGTCTCCTGTGCTCCAGTAATACCTGCATCTGATACAGGGCCTGGTGGGTGTTTTAAAACACCATCCCGTAACGTGGGAGTAGTAGCTAACTCAGTGGAACAATAAAGCATAGGTTAACATGTTATCAGTACAGTCAAGTAGTAATGATAAATCAGTACAATCAAACATTCCTAACTACTCTTATTAATGCAAGTATGAATGCTGTCATGATGGATGCCCTCACTGACATACTCCCTCATGCGACACCATCTTACGCTCGCGGCATGCTTTTATCCCACAGTGCTCCACATCTTCTAGGCACATGCAATGCATGATGAGCATGATTACCAAGTTATTAATTAGTCCATTTCAAACAGCAGGATTGGGAAACTAAGGTACCTCCCTTGTATCATTCCCAAACATGATCCATTATAGGGTCGTCAGTCCTAGTTAATATCAGACGATGGTGTGTTTTCTAGGTCACTGCAGAGGCTGCCAGGGCTGTTACGTACAAAGGTTACACCACTCCCCCATCACCCCTTAAACGATTCATCACAATACAAAAACAGGCCTAGTTCATACTCTATATATCGCGGCGAACCCTAAGGCGCACTGCGTTTTCAGAGTATGCTCGAGGTCACTCCACTAACGTCCTACCAACTGGCAGTCTATTTTCGAAGCCCGACCAATCCACTTATTGACAATGGGACTCGGATGCAACCCGACTGGGGACCACAGCCAGGCTACGCCAGTGTAGGCCGACAGCTCGAATATAGTGTCCCATACCACCATAATTGGGTCACGAGTCTGGTTGCTCACTGGTTACTACGGGGAGGCACGTGGCCCCAGCGTAGGCCGACAACTCGACCACGGTGTCCCATACCACCATGCCTAGCTCATGAGTCTTAGCGGATCGAGGTACCATGGTTAACGGGATTCTCACTAGTAAGTTTGGTACCCTAAGTTCAAGTATTAGTGACCGAACATGGTGAACATACATAAGACACACGGGTTACTTGACGTGCTCGGCTAGCTCAAGCGCACAACAAGTTGAGCGATATGAAGCGCAGAAGCACTTCATGTGGCCAACCACTATCGCCAACCGAAGTACGACACGGGTTCGCCAAACACATCATGTGTGGCGAGATGAATTTCAACCACGATTCCAAGTCTGGTACCGGATGTCTGGACTATGGACATAGTCCTAAGCTCAATCAATTCTCAACCATAACATGTGAAGTAAAGCATGATAAACAAAGTAATTCAAACACACTAGCAAGCATGTCATAAAGCATATTATAAAGCATGTTATGAAACAAGTTACAAAGCATGTTAAAAAGCATGTTATAGAGCACTATACAAATAGGGATACAAACACATATATTGCAGGTAAGCAGTTTAAGTAAACAACCTCATGGAGGTAATCATACATGTCACTAGGGTAGTTGAGAACCCCATCTCAGCACCTACCTAAGGCATCTACATCCAAATACTTACACACCCTAGCATTTCCACAAACACTTTACATACACCAGTTCAACATACATAGCGTATGTTAACAAACATGTGTTAGGGCGAGTCCTTTCGCCAAGAAAATATTTTATGTGCACATACTATATTTATACAACAATTAATCATGGCAAACACATCGCTAAAATATACATGTATACGGTACTTCTTACAATACTGTATTTCGACATACATAGTGTATATTAGTAAACATGTATTTAGGCGAATCCTTTCACCAAATAAGTATTTTATCCATATATCGTATATCCATACGACAAATAAACATGTCAAACACGTTTTTAAAAAATATACGTATACGGTATTTTATACGAATACGTAGAATATGTGAAATTCCATATTCTACAATTTTAATCGAAACAGAAAACGAAAAGCACTTTGTACATGTGCAATTGCATGCAGATCATGAATCTATCATTATCTGACATTAAAAGCGTTGAAAACCATAACCTATACACCTAAAGTCCGCACCTTATGCCGTAGAATCGTAACAAAGTCGATAGGTTTGCTAAGCTTCCGTATTCGGCAGTTTGACAACCTAGAGAATGAAATAGGTTAGCTATTTCATAACCTACAACCTATACAGCCCTAAAATAGATTATGGTTAGGGTTTCTTACCTAGAAATGGAGCTGGAATTGCCGGGAAAGCGATGAGAATCAGGCGGTGGAGCCCGAATAGCGGCAGGGAACAGCAGCAGGGAGTTCCTCCCACATCTCCCACACTTTCTCTCTCTTTTCTCTCTCTCAAATCCAAAATCGTATAGCTGAAATGGGAGAGGGTTTAAGGTCCTTATATAGTCTAAAACTTCACCAAAATAGACTCAACGGAGGACTTCTGGCGGGCCTCCTTGAGCCAAAGGTCGGACTTAAGCTCACTAACGCTGGATTTAATTTTACTTAAGTTTTCATTTCAGTGGGATTTCTAGATCACGCGTGGCGGACCAGTTTCAGTTCAACGGTCAGCGGATCTCGATCGGAGATTCCGAGTACATGTAAATGTGTATGAAATTTCTCCTGATCCGAGGGTGTAATTTGGTCTGATTCTGACGGCCTGGTTGCTTAAAACGATCATGTTTAAAGCGACAGTCTCAGATTACTATTCAAGATATTTATTTTGGAAAGAAAAATGTGTTTTCACACTCTCTCGCTCCGGACTTAAGCGAACAGTTGTGGGACACTGCCTTGGGCTGATTTCTGAGATGGTTGTCAAGCCCAGCGAGGCGGTCCTAATTCCTTAACCTCGCATTATTCGGACTCCCGGTGGTCCAGATCTGATATGGAGTTTCAACGTGCTCCGGAGAGCAGTCGGGTAATGAGTTTGATCTAAGATTTTATGGGTAACCTAGCGTCAATGATTCTACAAGTTTTAGGTCTTGCAGATCGTATTTAAAGCGATTCAAATGGATTTCATGACTAATCTAGTTTAGCACTTAGTTAACTTTGTCATATTTCTAAAGGATTTAATCCTAAGTGATTTCCGTCTGAGGTAGTATTTAGTCCTTTGTAGTTTGTATATAGAGTGATCCAAGTTGTACTACTTAGCTAGTTTAAGATAGTGTCTAGGGTGAAAGTGCTTAGAAAAATTGAAAGATCAAGGTGGTGAAGGGTGGGATTTGTGAAGGAAATGGGTTCAAAAGCAGTTTTAGACTTTGGGATTGAGTTCTGATAGGTTAATAAGGTGTCAGGAGTAACCCATTGCCTAAGGACGTCTAATTCCAAATTGGCAAAAATCCAGGATGTTATAAGATGGGTGGCGGGTTCCATCTTAGCAGTTCAGATGGTTTAGATCTGATGGATGATGGATTTCTTGTGGATGGCTTGGGTTAGATCTTTGGTGCAGATTTCGAGGCAACGATGGGACATTCAGCTTCTATCGGGCTCAAAGGTACAAATCCTGTCAGCTACTAGGATGCACTAGGTGTTGCAACTCCCGGGGCTTGTTCATTTCAGACTACTTCTGATGTAGCGATCGTTGGTGGCTCCGGCCCACCTGTTGTAGCTTTTCAGGACACTTTGTGGGATGCGATGGGCGAGGCTGGCTTCTTCCATCATCATGAGATAGACCTATTAGACGAGGGGATACCTATTTTTGACGACTCGCCTGTGGATCCAGGGTTTTAGTTTGTAGAGGGAGTGCCTGTTTGGACCTGTCGTTTACAGCTACGTGGCACCTGTTCTAAGAGGTTGCATATCTGGATCGAGACCCTGACCAAGTTTGAGATTTTTGAGCTGGGCTCCTTGGGCTTTCGGGAGGTTCTTCACTTTCATCGAGTTCGCCTAGATCGTCGACTATTGGGTGCGGCTTTATATGATTGGGTTCCAGCGCTAAACTTATTTTCCTTCAATGATCTGGAGCTAGGTCTGTCGTTGGAGGAGTTTGCGTGCTTGTCTGGTCTCCCTCTCAACTAGGAGCCTTAAGTTCCCTCTTTTGAGCCGGTTCTTCCTACTGATCTGATCTCCTGGTTCAGATTTCTCATAACCCTTCGTACTACAGAGAGTGAGGTCAGCGGGCTTTCGTTAGAGGTTTTGTATGATCGTTGTTCCATTACCCATGGAGGTCATGGATTCGATCGCCAGCTTCAGTGCTTGAATGCATTGATATTCTATGTTTTAGACGAGCTTCTCTTCTTAGGATGGCGACAATCATCACTGACAGTTTTGCTGGACGTATTCCGCCGTGTTCTGCATCGCGGTAGCATTACTTCTGTGGTGTTTGCAGAACTCTTTTTAGGATTGACTGAGTGCTCACTAGGACGCACCCGTATTCTCCGGGGTTGTTGCTCATTCCTTCAGGTATTCTCTGCTCTTTTCTTCTCTTTTGTTTGGCGTGGGCATTTGCTTGCCATTTCAATTATGCCTCTTTTTCAGGTGTGCTTATGAGAGCACCAGTATATGATTCCTTTGGTTTTGTGGCCCGATTACCGTCGTGGTGATGTGTTGCGCTTGTTACTTGATGGCCTTCCCCTTGGTGCTGAGGCCACCGAGTTGCTATATCGCCATATGCTTTCTCAGTTACGAGGGTGAGAGATTAGTTGGGAGGCTCCTTGGCTTCAGCGCTCGCCTTTAATTTGCAGTGCAACTCTGTAACGACCCGTAAATTTTCGTACGTTGGTTCGAGTACCACCTCGACCAGAAATCAATTAGGATTAAATCCTTTAGAAAATTAACAAAGTTAACTAAGTACTAAACTCGATTAGCCATGAAATCCATTGGGATCGCTTTAAATACGATCTGCAAGACCCAAAACTTGTAAAACGAGTGACGCTAGGTTACCCTAAAGTTTAGAACCAAACTCATTTCCTACTGCTTCTGAATGAAACGAAACTTCGTATTAGGTCTAGATCGCACATCGGAAGTCCGATTAACACGAAGCTAAGGAACTAGGACCGCCTCACTGGGCTTGACAATCATCTCAAAAATCAGATCCAGCTGATGTCACACGGCCATTCGTTTCGATTCGGAGCGAGGGTGTGTGAAAAACACTATTCCCATTCCAAAATAAATATCGAAAATAGTGATTTGGCACCATTCGTTGACGTGGCGTCAATATTAAGCAACCGACCATCGAATCGGACCAAATTACACCCTCGGATTAAGAAAAATTTCAGAACATTTACATGTACTTGGAATTTCGGATCGTGGCCCACCGACCGTTGAACTGAAAGTGGTCCGCCACGTGCGATCCGGGGAATCCGATCGAGTCGAAACGTAATCCCACATAGATCCATGTGTGGTGAGCTTAAGTCTGACGTTTGGCTCAAGGGGGGCCACCAGAAACGCTCATTTGAGCTGGAAAAGTGACGAATTACCTATATAGGCAATAACCCTTGAACCTGAGCCTATTTTGGGAAGAGTTTTGGCTATAAAAGGAGCTTAGAACAGCCCCTCTCACAGCCATACGAATTTGGGATTAAAACCCTAGAGAGAGAGAGAAAAGAGAGAGAAGAGCTTGGGATTTGTGGGAGATCTTCCTCCTACTGCTTCCATTCATCACACGGCCTACACCGCTTCCTTCCAGGCGTCTTTCCGGCGGTATCCACTCCGTTTGAAGGTGAGAAACCCTAACCCTAGGTCTGATTTGAAGTAGGAAGGTTGTAGGTTGTGTAAAGACTAACCGATTCCGCTCTTTAGGCTAGAAAACGCCCGTATACGGAAGCTCAACAACCCTTGCTGATTCGTTGTGATTCCAAGGGCAAAGGTGAGGACTTTAAGTGTATAAGTTACGGTTTTCAACGCTTTCAATGTCAGATAATGGTAGATTCATGATCTGCATGCAATTGCACATGTACAAAGTGCTTTCCGTTTCCTGTTTCGATTAACGTTGTAGAATATGGAATTTCACATACTCTAGGTATACGTAGAAATACCGTATACGTAATTTTTTTGGGAAAGTGTTTGACATGTTTATTTAATGTATGATTATATGATATATGGATAAAATACTAATTTGGCGAAAGGAATCATGTACATGTTCACTTGTAAATGCTACGTATGTTGAAATTGTGTATTCTAGAAATACCGTATACGTATTGTTTGACGTGTTTATTTAATGTATGATTATACAATATATGGATAAAATACTAGTTTGGCGAAAGGAATCGCCGTAATATATGTTCGCTTGTAAACACTATGTATGTTGAACTTGTGTATTCTAGAAATACCGCATATGTGTAAATTTTGGAAGTGTAATTGTCATGATTATTTGTTGTATGAATATGGTATACGCAGATAAAATAACCGCTTGGCGAAAGAGTAGCCCTAATATGCATTTGCTAACATACGTCATGTATGTTGGAATGGCGCACTCTAAGTGTTTGTGTAAATGCTTGTGTGTGAAAAAGCTTGAGTGTTATGTATTCTAGAAATACCGTATACGTATTTTTTTTAGGAAAGTGTTTGACATGTTTATTTAATGTATGATTATATGATATATGGATAAAATACTAATTTGGCGAAAGGAATCGCTGAAATACATGTTCACTTGTAAATGCTACGTATGTTGAAATTATGTATTCTAGAAATACCGTATACATATTTTTTTTGGGAAAATGTTTGACATGTTTATTTAATGTATGATTATACAATATATGGATAAAATACTAGTTTGGCGAAAGGAATCGCCGTAATATATGTTCGCTTGTAAACACTATGTATGTTGAACTTGTGTATTCTAGAAATACCGCATATGTGTAAATTTTGGAAGTGTAATTGTCATGATTATTTGTTGTATGAATATGGTATACGCGGATAAAATAACCGCTTGGCGAAAGAGTAGCCCTAATACGCATTTGCTAACATACGTCATGTATGTTGGAATGGCGCACTCTAAGTGTTTGTGTAAATGCTTGTGTGTGAAAAAGCTTGAGTGTTAGTGCCTTAGATAGGCGCTGATATGGAATTCCCGACTACCTTAGAGACATGTAGGATCCCCTCCATGTGGTGGTTCGCTATAACCACTCACTTGTGATGTGTATGTAATTGTATCCCTACTTGTATAGTGCTTTATAACATGCTTTACTACATGCTTTACTTCATGCTTTATTTCATGCTTTATAACATGCCTGCTAACATGCTTGTATTACTTCGTTATCATGCTTTACTCCACATGCTATTGATGAGATCTGTTTGAATTTGGGACTAAGTTTATAGTCCAAACATTCGGTACCAGACTTGAGGATTGTGGTCGAGACTCATGTCGCCACAAAGGATGTGTCTCGGCGAACCCGAGTCGTACTTCGGTTGGCGATAGTGGTTGGCCACACGGAGTGCTTTTGCGCTCCA
The DNA here is from genome assembly GCA_030180095.1 of Magnolia changhungtana. Taxonomy (NCBI): domain Eukaryota; kingdom Viridiplantae; phylum Streptophyta; class Magnoliopsida; order Magnoliales; family Magnoliaceae; genus Magnolia; species Magnolia changhungtana. Next base: position 1,864,712 of record JASAUF010000524.1, on the reverse strand, counting down.
TATCGCCCAACTTGTGGTGCGCTCGAGCTAGTCAGGCTCGTCAAGTAAACCGATATGTGTATGTGTGTTCACCATGTTTGGTCGCTACTGCTTGAACCTAGGGTACCAAACTTACCAGTGGCGATCCCGTTAACCATGGTACCTCGATCCGCTAAGACGCATGAGCCGGGCATGGTGGTATGGGACACCGTGGTCGAGCTGTCGGCCTACGCTGGGGCCATGTGCCTCCCCGTAGTGACCATTGCCCAACTAAACTCGTGAGCCGAATACGGTGGTATGGGACACTGTATTCGAGCTGTCGATACTTACGGTGAGAGCTGAGTACGGTGAGACCTGTGCTCGTGCTGACGGGCGACGAGTCCTCCGTAGTATCTTCGAGTATACTCCAAGTGTCTGTGATTGGCGACGAGTCTTTCACAGAACTAGAGTATGAGTTGAGCCGAGTACGGTGAGACCTGTACTCGAGCTGACGGCTAGTGATTGAGCCAAGTACGGTGAGACCTGTACTTGAGCTGACGGCCAGCAATTGAGCCGCATACGGTGAGATCTGTATCCGCGCTGACGAGTGACGAGCCCTTTGCGATGCCTTCACTACGCTTCTCAAACCATAATATCGTATGAGATTAGCTAGGATTGACGACCCTAGAATGGATCATGTTTGGGAATGATACAAGGGAGGTACCTTAGTTTCCCAATACTGCTGGTTGAAATGGACTAATAATAACTCGGTAATCATGATCATCATCACACCGCATGTGCTTAGTAGATGTGGCGCACTGAGGGAGTTAAGCATTCGCGAACGTAAGATGATGTCGCTTGAGGGTGGTTTGGCAAGGGCATACAGCATCATGTCATTTCATTTTCGCACTTAATAAGAGTAGTTAGAATTGTTTGATTTGTACTGCTTTATCATTACTGCTTGATTGAATTGATAACATGTTAACCTATGCTTTATTGTTCCACTGAGTTAGCTACTCACTCCCACGTTACGGGACGGTGTTGCAACACCCACCAGACTCTGTCGCAGGTGTAGATGGTGCCTCGGTTTAGGAGCCGGAGCCCGACTTCGAGGAGGATCAGGATGAGTTCTCCTTTATGCAGTACTCTGACGGCTACGCTTAGGCCGACTGCATCGCGGGGATTCCAGGGCTTATCTACGGAATTGTATTTTGATTTTGACTTAGAAACAATACATGTATATTGGTACTCAGTTAGTACTCATACTCTGGAGTTCACAAAATTTTGTTACTTTACATATTTTGAATACAAAATTTCAGTCTTCCGCTTGCCTTTATACAATTGAACTGGAGTATGATTTACTGTTTTGGTATAATCTCATTCATGTTTATTGCTCTAACTCAGACAACATTTAACCATCATTGTGTATGTTGCATAAGTGATGCGTTGGAACTCGGGAGTTGAGTTCATACTCGACCCCCAATTTTCAGGGCGTTACAAGTTGGTATCAGAGCATGATTTTGATTAAACCGGACCTGAGTTATGTCCCCACTACGTACGCTGACGTGTTACAACCTAGGAGGGTGCGCAAAAATATAGAAACAGTCTTAGGGTCTCCCGATTTCACCGTTCGGTGAAATTCATTAAAAACGGACGCGTTGATCGAGTTTGTACTCGATCCTGACCGCACATACGGATTCTAAATCACTCCTAGACCGTCTATTGACGTGTCCAGATCACCATCCACCCAAAACCAATTGTTAAAAATCAGGAAAAATCAGTTAGTTCAGAAATTTTTTCAAGACCACCCGTTCTGGAGCTGAATTGAGTCGGGGGCCTCCCCACCTAAATATACTAAGCCCCCAGATCGAACCAGGGTGCATTTGCCACCCTGGGCACATGGCAAACAGGGCCCCACCGCGGCGGCGCGGTTCCGGCAAAGTCCGACCGCGGCGAAGCCACGGCTCCGGCGGCGGACCGCGGTCCGGTGGGCCATCTCGAGTGGGGCCGGGGCTAGGATTGGTTGGCCTGACGTCCTCTACCCCCTGGCACGTGCGAAATTGCCATGGGTTTAGGATTTAAGGGGTTGGAGCACCCGTCTCCCTCATTTCTTCCTTTCCAAGCACCTCCAAACCCCATTTTCGATTTTTCTCTAAACTCATCCCTCCAAACCTTGCAATCTCCCATTTTCTTCCATAACCCACACACCCCAACCTTCCACAACAGCCCTAGCCTCCACCTTTCCCATTTTCTCAAGTTGGAGCTCTCATACCCCTCATTGGAGCTCAAAATCGGGTAATCTCCTAACTCATTCCATTTTCTTCTTGTTTCTCCTTCATTTCCTACCTCTAGTGCCCCTTCCACACCTCTTGGATTGTTGCTTGTGGTGGATCAAAGAGATTAACCCCTTTTTCCCCCATTTTGGCAATTTTCCATGGCCCTCCTTGGTGTGGTGGCGACTATTTTCTCCATTTCCTCCATCTTATCTTTCATGGGAAAGAGAAAAATCGCGGCCGATGACGCTGGCCCAAGTAGGCCAGCCCATTCCCGAAGAAGATCCGACGTTGGGGCCGGCACTAGCACCGTTCGGGAGTTTAGGTCGAAGCGAGACCTGGATCCTGACCATCCCGTCAGAAATGCTTATCCGATAGGCGTCGAATACGGGCGCTTCGCGGGCCGCAAGATTGTTTTTGAAGCTCATGTGGATGAAAGAATGTTTGGCCTACACCCGATGATGGACCACTTGGTGGATATCGGATGGAATTCTATATTTGAAGGCGAGTCTCCCGCATGTGAGAACACGGTTCGCGCCTTCTACGCTCATATCATAGATTCATCGTTGGAGCCTCTTCAGTTCACTGTCTCTGTGAGGGGCATAAGACGCACAATCACTATGGATGAGGTGGTTCGAATCACGAAGATTCCACGTGGTCAAGTGCTTCCTAGTGACGACTTCTCTAGGAGTGCGCGAGAAAGGGATCGTCGCACGCGATATCTGTGGTCGCCGGGTTACTTGGAAGCGAGGGAATTGCATTGCGGTGACAAAGATAACTGAGGACTTCCATTTACTCCATCACATCTTCACCTACAATGTGTACCCACGGTGGGGTAACCGTACGGAATGTACTAGGTTGATGGTGGACTTTTTGTATAAGATGGGACATGGGGACAACATATGCCTACCCACATTCATCATATCCCAGATAGTTCAGGTTGTTCGTTCTGCCAGGAATGATCTTTCGCTCCCATTTGGCCGTCTGATCTGCAGGATGGCTCGTGATGTCGGCTATAGGTTGAACATGGAGGACCTTGCACCAGTCCGAGTCATAAGTGAGGCGACACTCAAGAATATGAAGATCGGCCCTCAACAGCGGCAAGCACGACTCGACGAGTCTGGAGATGAGTCGGATAGCGCCGGTGAGGAGAGTGTTGACCTCCAGGCAGAGAGTGATGAGGAGCGCGGTGATGACATACAGGAAGAAGAACCTGAGGCTCAGGACACTGAGGAGAGTTCACCTCCTGCGGCTCAGGAACAGGGTGTGAATCGGGATGCTTTTGATGCACGTTTGGCCCGTCTCGAGGAGGGTCAAGCCGCCCTGCAACAAGAGGTTGGACAAGTTCGGGCTGAGCTTGGTGAGACCCGAGCCAAGCTTAAAGAGACCGAAGCCTACATGAAGAGGAGCTTTAAGAAGGTGTCTCGTACGTTGAAGGCCATTCTGTGCTGTGTGCAAGACAAGAACGCTCCTCCTCCACCGCCTGTTTCGGATGCTTAGTCATCCACATTGTTGTGGTTGTTGTTTGTTTTTGGTTGCCGCGATAGGCGGTTTATGTTTTCATGTAGTTGATGTAATAGATAGTAGCGTGTTCTACGTGTTTAATGTTGTGGATGTATTGGCTATCATGTGATTTCCGTCATGATTCATGTAACTCTGTATTCCATGTATTATAACAATTTTGGGTAAATGAAAGGCATGTAGCCCCTTTTGTTTTGATGATGTGTGGAATGCTTAAGTACTTTATGAAGTGTTATGAAGTGTATTGTGCCTTATCTCACAAATGATCTACCCTATGTTGTATAGGGCATGCTGCGACAGTATACGTGGAGCACGGCACATCTCCGTCTGACTGGCTCTATGGACCAGACTCCTTCTGGTAGTAGTGGTCCTACAGACAGAGGGTTGGGTTCTGATCAGCCTCCTGCTGGTCCTACCGGCGGACTGCCACCTTACACGCCCCCGGTCCGTGAGCAGTATCGGCCGTCTTTTTCTCGCTTAAGAAGATGACTACCAGTGTCGCTCCGCCGACCGATAGGTTTGAGCGGTGATGCGATGATGCATCGCCAGCGATGCAATAGCGGCAGCAGCAGCATTTCTGCCAGCTTATGACCACTATCGCTGAGGCCTTGTCCCATGGTGGTAGTGCGACTCCACCTACGACATCTGCACATCTTGATGAGCCTTCTGAGCCTCCTGCTCGGTTTGAGGATGTGCCTCTGCCCACATCCGTCGCACCTCCTACTGGAGATGCAGGTACACGCGGTCTACTCGAGCGATTTCAGCGCTTGAGGCCTCCCTCATTTATGGGTTCTCGCGGCACCCGAGGAGCGTAGTTCGCTTGACCGCATCTCTAAGATGCTTCGATCTTTGCATTGCTCAGAGGCAGAGCAGGTGGAGCTGGCCGCTTTCATGTTTGAGAGGGAGGCCAGTTTATGTGGGATAGTGTGTTGCGGTCTGTCGCAGCAGATTACGTGTGGACCTGGGAGGCTTTCGAGTTCCGGTTCCATGAGAAATACTACCCGCAGACTTATCGACATGAGCGGGAGGATGAGTTTCTGCGCCTCAGGCAGGGAGGCATGACGATTACGGAGTACGAGCACCGCTTCACAGAGTTGGGCCGCTTTGTCCCGACTATACTGGTGGATGAGCAGATGCGGATGCGTCGTTTTTCCATGGGCTTGCGACCCGACATACGGTCGAGGATATGCTGCCTCAGTATCCCCACCTACGCGGCATTGGTCCACATGTCTATGACGGCCGAGCAGGATGTGGACCGATTGGCCAGATCGCGTGGTGCTATGGTTGCGAGGCCACGCCAGGATTTACAGAGCAGGCCTATCTTAGGCAAGAGGCCTCGTGCTGATTCGCCCCCCAGGGCCGCAGCACCAGTTGTTCCTGTGAGACGCCCGTTGGTGACCTGCACGTATTGCGGGAAACCAGGACACCCTGCTGAGAGTTGCTTCTCGCGCATGAGGGCTAGCGGCTTTGCGCCACCGCAGAGGTTGGATCGCCCTTATCCACAGGCCATATCAGCTCCACCGCTACAGACTGCTCCTGCACATCCTTCCTTCCGACCTCCTGTGTCGCGCTTCAGGTCGCCACATCGACCCTTGGCTCCTCAGCTGAACCGTCAGCAGCAGGCTCGCGTGCACACTCTTGTTGCCGAGGCACCTGAGACGTCGATCTCGGCTCCGACGGCTTTTGAGGGTACGACTTATATTCATGGTACTCCCGTTTCTTTATTGGTGGACACTGGGTCCACTACTTCTATTATTTCTTGTGGGGCGGTTAAACGTCTATCTTTGCCTATGATTCCCACAAAGGGAATGAGACTCACTACGGCTACTGGGACCTGTTCGGATGTCACACGGTTATGCGAGGGTTGTCCGATAGTTTTGGGTAGCAGCACAGTGCTCGTCGACCTCATTGTTGCTCCACTATGGCACTACGACGTTATCCTTGGTATGGATTGGCTCGCCAAGATGAGGGCGGAGATAGATTACGATACTCGGATCGTGACTGCCTATGGACCTGATGGCACAGCTTTCACATTTCCAGTACAGGTCAGTTGGCCCTGCCGTGTTGATTGTTATACTGCTTTGTTGGCATCGATTGATGGTCCGATGTTGAGGAATACGCCGGTGGTTCGAGAATTTGCAGGCGTGTTTAAGACTATTCCTGGTTTACCTCCTCGACGCGAGATCGATTTTACAATTGATCTCACGCCGGGTGCAACACCCATCTCACTGCCGACTTATCGTATGCCTCCATGTGAGATGGAGGAGCTGCGGAAACAGATTGACGATCTGGTAGACAAGGGTTTTATACGACCTAGTGTGTCTCCTTGGGGAGCACCTGTGCTATTTGTGAAGAAGAAGGACGGGTCGCTACGGTTATGTATTGACTACCGTAGGTTGAACCAGGTCACAGTGAAGAACAAGTATCCTTTGCCCAGGATAGATGATCTGTTTGATCATTTGAGGGGGGCGAAGTATTTCTCGAAGATTGATCTTCGGTCGGGTACCACCAGTTGCGCGTGAGAGATGAGGACGTGCAGAAGACAGCCTTCAGGACGTGCTTTGGGCACTATGAGTTCTTGGTGATGTTGTTCGGCCTGACGAACGCACCAGCCGTGTTCATGGATCTGATGAACCGGGTATTTCGGCCTTTCCTGTACCGATTCGTCATCGTCTTTATTGATGACATCTTGATATACTCTATGAGTCGGGAGGAGCACGAGGAGCACTTGAGAGCGGTGTTGGATACACTGAAGAAGAACCAGTTATTCGCACAATACAAGAAGTGCGACTTCTGGCAGGAAGAAGTCAAGTTCCTGGGACATGTAGTGTCCAAGGATGGAATAGCAGTGGACCTTGCTAAGGTAGCCGCGGTTCAGGATTGGCAGCAGCCTGAGTCGGTTACTGAGGTGAGGAGTTTCCTTGGTCTGGCTGGGTATTACAGATGCTTCATTCGGGATTTCTCGAAGATCGCCAGGCCATTGTCTCAGTTGACTCGGAAGGACCTGAAGTTCGCCTGGAATGAGAAGGCGGAGGCAACTTTTAAGGAGCTAAAGGACAAGTTAACGTCCGCCCCTGTGCTAGTATTGCCAGAGCAAGGGGAGAAGTACATGATATATACTGACGCATCTCGCGTTGGGTTGGGTTGTGTTCTGATGCAGAAGGATAGGGTGATTTCGTATGCCTCGAGACAATTAAGGAAGCACGAGGAGAATTACCCTACACATGACCTAGAGTTGGCAAATACATGTCATCTTTGCATTGAAGCTCTGGAGACATTACCTCTATGGAGAGGAGTTCGAGCTTTTTCCTGCGACCACAAGAGCCTTAAGTACATATTCACACAAATGAGACTTGAATATGAGACAACGCCGATGGATGGAGACCTTGAAGGACTTTAAGTTCGAGGTTTCCTACCATCCTGGCAAGGCGAACTTGTGGCAGACGCGTTGAGCCACAAGAAGGCGATTGCATTTGCGGCACCGCTGATGATAGCCGAGTGGGACATGGTGGAGTTCGTGCGGGACTTCGAGCAGAGACTCACTGTCGAGGAGCCATTTGAGTGTGTTGCGCACTTTCGGGTGCGGCCACTTATTGACGACATGATTGTTGAGGCCCAGGAGGGCGATATACGGCTGTCTGAGCTTCGAGAGCAGGCTAGCGACGCCGAGGACTCCTAGTGGAGAGTTGATTCTGATGGAGGTTTACGATTCCATGGCCGCCTATGCGTTCCAGATGTGCCTGGCTTGAGACGCGAGCTTCTCGAGTCTGCCCATAACTCGAAGCTTGCGATGCATCCTAGTAGCACGAAGATCTACCAGGATTTGAGACGGACGTATTGGTGGGATAATATGAAGGCCCACATCGCTGAGTATGTGTCTCGATGTCTGACGTGCCAGCAGGTCAAGGCAGAACATCGCCGACCTCTGGACTCGCTTCACCCATGCCTATAGCAGAGTGGAAGTGAGACTTCATCTCCATGGATTTCATATCAGGGCTGCCGAAGACGAGGAAGGGACACGATTCCATTTCGGTGATTGTGGACCGGTTGACCAAATCGGCCCATTTCCTCCCTATCAGAGTTACGAACTCTGCAGACGAGCTGGCTAGATTGTACATCAGAGAGATTGTCCGTCTGCATGGAGTTCCATTAGAGATCATGTCGGACAGAGACACGCGGTTCACATCCATCTTCTGGACTCGTATCCAGGAGGCGATGGGTGTAAAGTTGAAGTTCAGTACGGCGTTTTATCCTCTGACTGATGGGCAGACAGAGCGGGTGAATCAGATTCTGGAGGATATGTTGCGAGCATGTGTGTTGGACTTCAAGGACAGCTGGGATGACTGTCTTCCGTACGCAGAGTTCGCCTACAACAACAGCTTCCAGGCGACTATTGGCATGACGCCATATGAGGCTCTATATGGTCGACCTTGTAGGGCACCGCACTGTTGGGCAGAGGTTGGAGAGCGTAGTCTGATTGGCCCGGAGTTGGTACAGGCGACTACAGAGAAGGTCGACATTATCAGGCGTCGATTACTTACAGCGCAGAGCAGGCAGAAGAGTTACGCCGATACGAGGCGGCGACCGCTGGAGTTCGAGGTCGGGGATCATGTGTTCCTTCGAGTTTCCCCTATGAAGGGAGTCCTTCGGTTTGGGAAGAAGGGGAAGCTCACACCGAGGTTTATCGGTCCATTTCAGATACTGGATCGAGTGGGTGATGTGGCGTATCGTCTCGCTTTGCCCACACCACTTGCGTCTGTACACAACGTATTTCATGTATCTATGCTGAAGAAGTACGTTCCTGATCCTTCGCATATCATCAGATGGGAGCAGGTACAGTTGAGCGAGGATGCTACATATGAGTTGCGCCCGACGCGCATCCTTGACAGGAAGGAGCAGGTACTACGTAGCAAGGTCATCCCACTTGTGAAGGTACTTTGGACACATCATTCCGAGGAGGAAGCTACTTGGGAGACTGAGGCCGAGGATAGGAAGAACTACCCTCAGATTCTCGAGGAATATGAAAAGGTATAAATTTCGAGGACGAAATTTTTTGTTTAAGGGGGGTAGATTGTAACGACCCGTAAATTTTCGTACGTTGGTTCGAGTACCACCTCGACCAAAAATCAATTAGGATTAAATCCTTTAGAAAATTAACAAAGTTAACTAAGTACTAAACTCGATTAGCCATGAAATCCATTGGGATCGCTTTAAATACGATCTGTAAGACCCAAAACTTGCAAAACAAGTGACGCTAGGTTACCCTAAAGTTTAGAACCAAACTCATTTCCTATTCTCTCGAATGAAACGAAACTTCGTATTAGGTCTAGATCGCACATCTAAGTCCGATTAACACGAAGCTAAGGAACTAGGACCGCCTCACCGGGCTTGACAATCATCTCAAAAATCGAGATCCAAATAGATGTCCCACGACCATTCGTTTCGATTCGGAGCGAGGGTGTGTGAAAAACACTATTCCCATTCCAAAATAAATATCAGGAATAGTGATCTGGCACCATTCGTTGACGCGTCGATAAGCAACCCGACCGTCAGAATCAGACCAAATTACACCCTCGGATTAAGAAAAATTTCGAACATTGACATGTACTTGGAATTTCGGATCGTGGCCCACTGACCGTTGAACTGAAAGTGGTCCGCCACGTGCGATCTGGGAATCCGATCGAGTCGAAAACGTAATCCCACATAGATCCATGTGTGGTGAGCTTAAGTCTGACGTTTGGCTCAAGGGGGGCCACCAGAAACGCTCATTTGAGCTGGAAAAGTGACGAATTACCTATATAGGCAATAACCCTTGAACCTGAGCCTATTTTGGGAAGAGTTTTGGCTATAAAAGGAGCTTAGAACAGCCCCTCTCACAGCCATACGAATTTGGGATTAAAACCCTAGAGAGAGAGAGAAAAGAGAGAGAAGAGCTTGGGATTTGTGGGAGATCTTCCTCCTACTGCTTCCATTCATCACACGGCCTACACCGCTTCCTTCCAGGCGTCTTTCCGGCGGTATCCACTCCGTTTGAAGGTGAGAAACCCTAACCCTAGGTCTGATTTGAAGTAGGAAGGTTGTAGGTTGTGTAAAGACTAACCGATTCCGCTCTTTAGGCTAGAAAACGCCCGTATACGGAAGCTCAACAACCCTTGCTGATTCGTTGTGATTCCAAGGGCAAAGGTGAGGACTTTAAGTGTATAAGTTACGGTTTTCAACGCTTTCAATGTCAGATAATGGTAGATTCATGATCTGCATGCAATTGCACATGTACAAAGTGCTTTCCGTTTCCTGTTTCGATTAACGTTGTAGAATATGGAATTTCACATACTCTAGGTATACGTAGAAATACCGTATACGTAATTTTTTTTGGGAAAGTGTTTGACATGTTTATTTAATGTATGATTATATGATATATGGATAAAATACTAATTTGGCGAAAGGAATCGCTGAAGTACATGTTCACTTGTAAATGCTACGTATGTTGAAATTGTGTATTCTAGAAATACCGTATACGTATTGTTTGACGTGTTTATTTAATGTATGATTATACAATATATGGATAAAATACTAGTTTGGCGAAAGGAATCGCCGTAATATATGTTCGCTTGTAAACACTATGTATGTTGAACTTGTGTATTCTAGAAATACCGCATATGTGTAAATTTTGGAAGTGTAATTGTCATGATTATTTGTTGTATGAATATGGTATACGCAGATAAAATAACCGCTTGGCGAAAGAGTAGCCCTAATATGCATTTGCTAACATACGTCATGTATGTTGGAATGGCGCACTCTAAGTGTTTGTGTAAATGCTTGTGTGTGAAAAAGCTTGAGTGTTAGTGCCTTAGATAGGCACTGATATGGAATTCCCGACTACCTTAGAGACATGTAGGATCCCCTCCATGTGGTGGTTCGCTATAACCACTCACTTGTGATGTGTATGTAATTGTATCCCTACTTGTATAGTGCTTTATAACATGCTTTACTACATGCTTTACTTCATGCTTTATTTCATGCTTTATAACATGCCTGCTAACATGCTTGTATTACTTCGTTATCATGCTTTACTCCACATGCTATTGATGAGATCTGTTTGAGTTTGGGACTAAGTTTATAGTCCAAACATTCGGTACCAGACTTGAGGACTGTGGCTGAGACTCATGTCGCCACAAAGGATGTGTCTGGCGAACCCGAGTCGTACTTCGGTTGGCGATAGTGGTTGGCCACACGGAGTGCTTTTGCGCTCCATATCGCCCAACTTGTGGTGCGCTCGAGCTAGTCAGGCTCGTCAAGTAAACCGATATGTGTATGTGTGTTCACCATGTTTGGTCGCTACTGCTTGAACCTAGGGTACCAAACTTACCAGTGGCGATCCCGTTAACCATGGTACCTCGATCCGCTAAGATGCATGAGCCGGGCATGGTGGTATGGGACACCATGATCGAGCCGCCGTCGGCCTCTGGGCCATGTGCCTCCCGTAGTGACCATTGCACAACTAAACTCGTGAGCCGAATACGGTGGTATGGGACACCGTATTCGAGCCGTCGATACTACGGCGAGAGCCGAGTACGGTGAGACCTTTGCTCGTGCTTGTGACGGCGACGAGTCCTCCGTAGTATCTTCGAGTATACTCTAAGTGTCTGTGATTGGCGACGAGTCTTTCACAGCAACTAGAGTATGAGTTGAGCCGAGTACGGTGAGACCTGTACTCGAGCTGACGGCTAGTGATTGAGCCAAGTACGGTGAGACCTGTACTTGAGCTGACGGCCAAAGAATTGAGCCGCATACGGTGAGATCTGATCCGCGCTGACGGGTGACGAGCCCTTTGCGATGCCTTCAATACGCTTCTCAAACCATAATATCGTATGAGATTAGCTAGGATTGACGACCCTAGAATGGATCATGTTTGGGAATGATACAAGGGAGGTACCTTAGTTTCCCAATAATGCTGGTTGAAATGGACTAATAATAACTTGGTAATCATGATCATCATCACACCGCATGTGCTTAGTAGATATGGCGCACTGAGGGAGTTAAGCATTCGCGAACGTAAGATGATGTCGCTTGAGGGTGGTTTGGCAAGGGCATACAGCATCATGTCATTTCATTTTCACACTTAATAAGAGTAGTTAGAATTGTTTGATTTGTACTGCTTTATCATTACTGTTTGATTGAATTGATAACATGTTAACCTATGCTTTATTGTTCCACTGAGTTAGCTACTCACTCCCACGTTACGGGACGGTGTTTGCAACACCCACCAGACTCTATCGCAGGTGTAGATGGTGCCTCGGTTCAAAAGCCGGAGCCCGACTTCGAGGAGGATCAGGATGAGTTCTCCTTTATGCAGTACTCTGACGGCTACGCTTAGGCCGACTGCATCGCGGGGATTCCAGGGCTTATCTACGGAATTGTATTTTGATTTTTGACTTAGAAACAATACATGTATATTGGTACTCAGTTAGTACTCATACTCTGGAGTTCACAAAATTTTGTTACTTTACATATTTTGAATACAAAATTTCAGTCTTCCGCTTGCCTTTATACAATTGAACTGGAGTATGATTTACTGTTTTGGTATAATCTCATTCATGTTTATTGTTCTAACTCAGACAACATTTAACCATCATTGTGTATGTTGCATAAGTGATGCGTTGGAACTCGGGAGTTGAGTTCATACTCGACCCCCGATTTTCAGGGCGTTACAAGCTCACACTCCCTTGCTGCTGCTGCTAGGTCTTCGAGGGTACTGTTCCTACCATTCTGTGGGCTTTCTCTGACGGTGTAACGCCTTAAAAATCGGGGGTCGAGCATAAACTCAACACCCGAGTTCCAACGCATCACTTATGCAACAAAATGAATGATGGTTGAATGTTATCTGTATTAGTGCATTGAACATGAGTGAGATTAAGCCAAAACAGCATATCATACTCTAGAGACAGTTAAATTGCAAGTGAAAGACTGTGATAGATAAATAACATATATAAACTATGGAGAGTCTCCAGAGTGTGATAATGTTACCAGGTTAAATAATTACAAGTACAATTCTAAAATATACCAAATGTGAGGAAGTGTAATATCTTCTATCCCAAGTACCATAGCCTCGTCAATACATTATCAGGTCTTCATAGACCTCTCAGAGAGTTATATGTAGGAGAACTCCTCCTCAACATCATAGTAGTAGTCTAGCTCTACTTTATAAGCATCGCCATCACCTGAAACTCAACAAATCTGGTTGGTGTTGCAAACACCGTCCCGTAACGTGGGAGTGAGTGATCAACTCAGTGGAACAGTAAAGCATAGGTTAACATGTTATCAACTCAGTCAAGCAGAAATGATAAAGCAGTATAATCAAACACTCCTAACTATTCTTATTAATGTAAGTATAAATTAAGTCATGATGGATGCCCTCACCGACATACTCCCTCATGCGACACCATCTCACGTTCGCGGCATACTTGCTTTCCTCAGTACTCTACATCTTCCAGGCATATGCAATGCATGATGAGCATGATTACCGAGTTGTTATTAGTCCATTTCAAACAGCAGGATTGGGAAACTAAGATACCTCCCTTGTATCATTCCCAAACATGATCCATTCTAGGGTCGTCAGTCCTAGACAATCTCATACGATGGTGTGTTTCTAGGTCGCTGCAAGGGTTGTCATAGCTGTTACACAAAATCGTTGCACTACTCCCCCATCACCTTATCAATACAGGCCTAGTTTATACTCTGTTACTACGGGAAGGCTCATCACCTCACCGCAGCTTCAGAGTATGCTCGAGGTCACTCCATGTAACGCCCCGTGTTTTCAGGACCCGAGTATATAACCCGTTTTCCAAAAACCCGAGTGTTAACTTATAAAATCCAGTATAAATTTGAACCATTTATCATTAATCAGAGTTAACAGCAATGAAGCTAGGATAAACCATGCATTGTATAAAAACATTCTGATCATTTCAAAATTTCAAATGTAGCGCCCATACAGGACTTATACAATCTCAAATAACAAAGTTCGTATAAGCAAAAATAAGGATCTATCTGCTAGTGATGGGGTTCAATATGGGCCGCAAGGACCCCGTCTAGCTTCTCAGCTACCCGATCTTCTAGCAACCCAATGAACAAAGATCGACTTGCTCTACACCTCGCATCAACATTACGGTTTGATAGCGTCAATGGCTATCGCAGAGGAGCACCCTCCAAGATTGCACACTCGTCATTCATAATCAATATAGAACACCAATCATAAATTTAAATATATTAAACAGAGCAATTTATAATCATGAGTATGCCTACAGAAATTTAAGTCAACCAACACAATCTCATCATAAGTAAGATATAATAGCGAGCGATGCAAGGAAACATGTTCAGATAACCAAACAATCAAACATATGATTTTCTGTTGCGCCTGAAATCACGTTGTACGTGAACTCCGCAAAATGGCTAGAAAATCGACAAAGCGAACTTCGGCTCCACCCGGAAATCATGGTACAAGTAGAATTCGTAAGGCGAATAGAAAATTCCCCCTTTAAACCCCCACTTCATCCGGGAATCATGTCGTACGTGAACTCCGCAAGATGGCTAGAAAATCGACAAAGCGAACTTCGGCTCCACCCGAAAATCATGGTACGAATGAACACCACAGATGAAGAGACAAACATCATACAAACCCTAAACCACCCGGAAATCATGTCGTACGTGAACTCCGCAAGATGGCTAGAAAATCGACAAAGCGAACTTCGGCTCCACCCGAAAATCATGGTACGACTGAACTCCGCAAGATGGATAGGAAACAACAGGGTATGCGAACATACCCAACAACCCACAAAGGGCAACAATAGGTTATTAAAGCCACGATGGCAAATATACGATTCAAGCCACATAGGCGATGTATGGTCCAAGCCACATAGGTAAATGTGCGATTCAAGCCGTGTAAGGCAAATGTGGACCGCAAGATCATAAGTCCAAGGTAAGTTCCATTAAGTTCGTCATTCAAGCACAAGTGTAGCATATAAATAAATTAATACATATACAATAAAGGATAGCATGTTATCAGCGAGCCATTCATGCATAATGCAATTTAAAAGAAACGTTTATCTTCCAACACATGAATTCACTATACCACAAGTTAGCATATTCGAATGTAAAGTAATAAACTCAGTTAAGGGAATCATGTCATCATCTATATTTAGATTGATGAAATCAAGTGGGAAGCTCAAAGGGTGAGTCCTCACCTTGGTCAAACAACCTAGTTGTGTGGCCCGCTAGATAGCACGTCTGAAGTCCGATTGAGTCAAATCTAGTTGATAAACATGTGACCACAACCAATCAAATTATCAATGAAAATGGTAATGCTTGTTTTCTACTTAATGAATTTAATTAGTGAAGACTCATTGAGTCAACTCAAGAGTTAACAAATGAAATGGGTTTTGATTTACCTTGGGTTTATGTCACTTGACACTATAAGGCTCGAGTGGGCCAACCCAAATTCAGATTTCAACTCCATCGAGTTGACTTCGGTAGCCACCAACAACCCCAAACCCTCTATCTTCCTCTCCTTCCTTTCTTTCTCTTTTCTTCTCTCTCTCTCTCTCTCTCTCTCTTACCTTCCTTCTTCCTTACATTTTTTTCTTTTCTTTTTCTTCTCTGCACCGTCCAAAGAAAACCTCGGACTCAACTCAAATGCCGTCGAGTCACACCGACTCACCGAGTCGGGTCGTAGATGCAACAGCACCGACCCAACCCTCTCCTTCTCCTCTTCTCTGTATCCCTCTTTCTTTTCTTCTGCTTCTCCTTTCTTTTGTTTTCATTGGAATGTCCAGAGGCGTGTGGACGTAGGTAGCATTTGAGCAGGCCCTGCCGAGTAGAAACTCAGCTTGAGTTATTTCCCTTGGTGTAGCAGCAAGGTGCCGCACCAACTTGCTGGTTCGGCTCAACAGCAATTCACTCCACTATCTCCCTCGTCTTTCTTTTCCTGCTAGACCAAACAGCGTCTGGGCTCGTCTAGACAGCAGCAACTCGGTCGGGACTCAGTTCAGGCTGAATTGAGGTACCGAGTCAGCACGGTAGCAGCAGCAACCTCACACGGCTCCCTCTCGCCTCCTCTCTTCTATCTTCTCCATTCTCTCAGATTTTCTTCTCTCTCAACTCTCTTTTCTTCTTCTCTCTCTTAAAAAAATATAAACAAAGAACGTGTAGACAAAGAAGAAGAAAAGATAAAAAGAACATATATAAATGGCTCTCCCAGTCGCCTCTTCTTTCTGCTTTCTCTCTCTTTCTTTCCCCTATTTTTCCCTTCTCTTTCCTCCTTTCTTCTTTCTTCTCCTTTTCCCTTTCTCAGGAAAGATCAGCGAGCAATGGTGCGGCAATGGCAGGTGCGGCAATGGCGGGTGCGGCAACACTTCTATCTCTTTTTTTTTTCTTTCTATTTGGGTGGGCTGCCCTAGCCGAACGAGAGCTTAAATAGGGCTCTTTTAATCCACTTCCTAATGTTCTCAGCCCCACTAATCCCTGGATTAACTACGCCTAATGAAAGTTTAAACTCAAGCTCCTTATAACGATCGTTCCTCGAGCTTAGATCTGTCCAACCATCTTGCACGGCTATAAGACGTCCACACGATGGGTTTTGCATAAAGATACACCTGATGGACGTTCCGGATCGAGGAGTGGGGCCCACAAAAGGTGTCGGATTATTTCAGCCGATGGAGGAGATAATGGGTTCATCCATGGCGGTTTCCCGTTGGACGACTTATTGCCCGATCTGAAACATTTGGAAGGACCGGATTGGTCCCTAAGGACTTGTGGGACCCACAAAATGGACGACTATCATCACATTCCAATGGTCTAGCCTCAACAAAGAATCGGTGTAACTTGGGTCAAGATAAGCGAGCCCTAGTACGAAGGGCTTGGATGAGTTCTCAATGAAGGGCGAGAGATCTCGAGAGGCTTTCACACGGATCCATCCATGGAAAGGTAAGGAAACGGATTTCTTTCCGTTTTAGGAATATGTGTGTTTCTAGCGATTTATAGGTAAGATTGTGCGCACACGAGTGAACTCCAACGGCTGGATCAACCGTCATCCTGGTCTTCCATCTCTTCTAATTGAAATGGACGGTTTGGATCAAACATGGGACCTAAGGTGGTGGGCCATAACTCATCGAGAACAGGCCCTGTTCACGGCCTGACGAAATTTTTAAAAAGAAAGAGAGGGAATTTCTTTCCTCTCTCGGGCGGGCACGGGTCAGCGCCCGTCTGACCGTGCCAGGGTGTCTAGTGCACTGTGGTGCGCGCGCATGGTGTACACACACCACACATAAGTGGGGTCCACTGTAGTTTGTGACCCAATCCACGCCGTTCATTCGCTTTGCCAGTCCAAAATAGGGTCCAGACTAAAGGGTGAGGCAGATCCTATACTCAAGTGGACCATAAACGTCAAGTTCGTGCTTGATTAGTGGTTCGTGCGGCCCGTGGTGACATTAAGTGGAATCCGGCCCGTCCATTAGTTCCAAAATACTATAGACTAAGTAATAATAAATGTAACATACATACAACTTATATTACATTTATATTTTATATTAATGATTATTTATTTACTTTAAAATATTATATATATATATATATATAAATATTAATTATCGAAAGTGTACTATAATTAATTTATGTAATATTCTCATACATTCATTATAATAATATTGGTAATGGTAAGTAATGTTTTAGATTACATTATAAATATATATATTTTTCATATATATATTTTTATTTGTTTAGTTATAATACATTATATAGTTAGAGTTATAAAATGTAAATGTTAATTAATATACATTGATTATATAATAATGTGTTGGTCTACAATTTGATTCGTATATAGTTTAAATAATATACATGATTTAAATAATTTAAGTAACATACGTATTCCTACAAATAATTATAAAATACATATACAATTAAAATGAGTTTACCGTTGCTTACAAAATCACTAAATCGAGTTTGTAATTCTAATTTAGGTCGTCATGGTAACACCCGAGTATTGAAAAGTACGGGGTATTACACTCCACTAACGTCCTACCAACTGGTAGTTTATTTTCGAAGCCCGACCAGTCCACTTATTGAGAATGAGACCCGGATGTAACCCAACTGAGGACCACAGCCAGGCTATGCTAGTGTAGGCCGACAGCTCGAATATAGTGTCCCATACCACCATAATCGGCTCACGAGTCTGGTTGCTCATTGGTCACTACGAGGAGGCACGTGGCCCCAGCGTAGGCCGACAGCTCGACCATGGTGTCCCATACCACCATGCCCAGCTCATGAGTCTTAGCGGATTAGGGTACCATGGTTAACGGAATTCCACTGGTAAGTTTGGTACCCTAGGTTCAAACAGTAGCATCCAAACATGGTGAACATACATTAGACAAATTGGGTTGCTTGACAAGCTTGGCTAGCTCGAGCGCACAACAAGTTGAACGATATGAAGCGTATAAGCACTTCGCGTGGCCAGCCACTATCGCCAATCGAAGTACGACTCGGGTTCGTCGAACACGTCTCTCGTGGCGACTGAATCTCAACCACAAATTCAGTTTCGTTGCCGATTGCCTAGACTATACAATAGCCCCAATCACAATCAATTGCAGATAGTGAAAGCAGTAATGGATCAAGATTCAACTCATACAATCAAAGTTTGATATTATCCGCTTAGGGCTGTCAGGGCTGTTACATGCACTCGTTGCACCACTCCCCCATCACCCTTCACAGAATTTTATGGAATACAACTTAAACATGTGAAGTAATCAGACCAGAATTAAAGAAACGAGTAATTCAAACATATTAACAAGCATGTTATAAAACACAATGCAAATAGGAAATCCAAACACATATGTTTCATAAGTAAGCAGTTAAATTAAACAATCAACATGGAGAACATCATATACATCTTTAAGGTAGTTGAGAATCTTATCTCAACACCTACCTAAGACACCATCATCCAAACACTTACTCTCACAAGCATTTTCACAAATACTTAGAATACACTATTTCAACATACATAATATATGTTAGAAAATCATGTATTAAGGCGAATCCTTTCTCCAAACAAGTATTTTATCCATATATAATATATTCATACAGCAATTAATCATGGCAAACACATCTCCAAAATGTATACATATACGGTATTTTCTAGAATACACTATTTCAACATACATAGTGTATATTAGTAAAACATGTATTAGGACGAGTCCTTTCGCCAAATAAGTATTTTATCCATATATAATATATTCATACAACAATTAATCATGGCAAACACATCTCCAAAATGTATACGTATACGGTATTTTCTAGAATACACTATTTCAACATACATAATGTATATTAGCTAAACATGTATTAGGGCGAATCCTTTCGCCAAATAAGTATTTTATCCATATATAATATATTCATACAATAAATAATCATAGCAAGCACATTTCCAAAATTTATATGTATACGGTACTTTCTACAAATACCTAGAGTATGTAAAATTCCATATTTTACGCCTTTAATCGAAACAGAAAACAGACAACACTTTGTATATGTGCAATTGCATGCAGAACATGAATCTATCATTATCTGACATTGAAAGTGTTGAAAACCATAACCTATACACCTAAAGTTCGCACCTTTTGTCGTAGAATCGTAACAAATCTGATAGGTTTGCTAAGCTTTCATCTACGGCAGTTTGGCAACCTATAGAATGAAATAGGTTAGCTATTTTATAACCTACAACAATCAAAACCCTAAAACAGGTTAGGGTTAGGGTCTCTTACCTAGAAATGACATCGGAATCACCGGGAAAGCGATTAGAATGGAGCGGTTGAGCTTGGATACGGCAGGGAAGAATCTCCCACATCACTCTCACTTTCTCTCTCTTTTCCTAGGGTTTTTCTCAAATTCAGATGGCTGAAATGAGAGAGGGTTTAAGGTCCTTATATAGCTTAAAAACTCACCGAAATAGACTCCAGTTCAATGTACACTTAGGTTATAACCAAAGCGACCCTTTTCCAGCTCAACGGAGGACTTCTGGCAGGCCCCCTTGAGCTAAAGGTCAGACTTAAGCTCACAGACACCGGATCTAGGTATGGCTAAGTTTTTATTTTAGTCGGATTCCCAAATCACACGTGGCCAACCAGTTTCAGTTCAACGGTCAGTGGATCTCGATCGGAGATTCCGAGTACATGGATATGTTTATGAAAATTTTCCTCACCCGAGGGTGTATTTGGGTCAGATTCTGATGGTCTGGTTGCTTAATACTGACCCGCAAGCGACAAGTCTCATATTACTATTTGAGATATTTATTTTATAAAGAAAACAAGTGTTTTCACACTCCTTGCTCCGGACTCAAGCGAATAGCGCTGGGACACTGTATGGATTTGATTTCCGAGATGGTTGTCAAGCCCAGCAAGGTGGTCCTAATTCCTTAACTTCATGTTATTTGGACTTCCGACGTGCGGTCCAGATCTGATAAGGAGTTTTGGGATGCTCCCGAGAGCAACCGGGTAATGAGATTGATCCTAGATTTTAGGGTAACCTAGCGTCAATGATTCTACAAGTTTTGGGTCTTACAGATCGTATTTAAAGTGGATCAAACAGATTTCGTAGCTAATCTAGTTTCGCACTTAGTTACTTTGTTTCATTTCTAAAGGATTTAGTCCTGAGTAATTTTTGTCTGAGGTGGCACTAGGGTCTTTGTACGAATTTCTAAAGCATTGTTCTTCATCACTTAAACGTTAGGATTCGTGCCTAATATGAAAGTACTTAGAGACGTTTAAAGAACAAGGTAGTGAAAGGTGAGATTTGTGAAGGAAATGGGTTAAGAAGCGATTTTAGACTGTGGGATTAAGTTCTGACAAGTTAATAAGGTGTCAGGAGTGACCCATTGCCTAAGGACATCTAATCCCAAGTTAGCAAAAATCCGGGATGTTACAGATAGTTTGGTTTATGGCAGGACGTTCCAGAGTTCGCCTTTTCTGAATTTGTGCATGCCTCTCTTCCTTCTGATTTGACTGCTTTGTATAGGCGAGTCTGGATTTCTTGGCAAGGATCTTTAGATGTGACGATGCTGGAACTTGAGTCTTGGGCCCCTCCTATGGCAACAGTATCGTATCAGCGATGGGTGACAGAGCGGTCACGTTATCGTTAGGTTCCGGGCTGGCATTTGGCAGATGAGGCTGCTGATCAAGATATGGTGGGCGTTGCTGCTTCATCCTCTTCATGTGTCGTTGATTCGTTTGAGGCATTTGTGGAGTGACCTTTCATTGATCCGTCTTTCTTGTTGGCTACACATGGTCATTTGATCAGCGAGATTGTTGTCCTTTGTCACGCATGTGAGGATATGGCTCGTCGACTGGCAGTGGGGTGACGGTATGATGAGGATATGCTTACAGCACATCGCCTGGATAGGGATGAGATCTTTTACCTGTCCATGGAGATAGAGAGGCTTAGATAGAGATTATCAATGCATGAGAGATAGGAGCTCACCTGTGATCCTTGGTTTTTGATTAACCGCTTATCCTATATGTATGAAGGAAAATTGTGCTCTTTTTTTTGTTGTTTCTGTTAAGGAAAGAAAGCAATGTACTTGTAAAATGACTTAAAAGAAAGAAGAATTTTTTTTTGTGCCAAATTGCCAATATTCACTTGTGTTTAGATTTGCATTTTGGATGATTGGGATCAGAATCTTGGGCTCACCCACATTGTACACAGTAGTCTAGATTGTGTACTTTAGGATCTTGGTTCTCTAAGAGGGTGTCCGGGATCGCACTTCATGGATTTGAGCAGAGTTTGAAAGAGTACTGATCCGAAATTGATCTTCCTTTGTAGCTCGTTGCGGTGTTTGCTGCCTCGGCTTCTTCTACACCTGCACTTTTATTTTTGTTTTATTTTTATTTTTGTCATTTTTACTCGTAGCTCCCTTTCAGGTTTTCACTACGTCTGGCTCTTCCCGTCATTTTTGCCTGTAACGTCTTTTCAGATTTTCACTGTCCTGGGTTTTTTATCTTGCCTGCTCCTTGACAGCTGTGTTATTCTTACCCTTGGTGCCTTTTCAGGTTCTCACCAAGTTCGCTACATGTTCATTGTTTTTACTCGAGGCACCCTTTTCGAGTTTTCACCTTGCCCTTTTTGCTTAGACATGTCTTTTTCCTTTTTTGTTTTTATTTTTTGAAATGCCGGGAGTGATGGAGAGACTTCCTTCATAGTCGGCCAACTGGTTACCTTCTTGTCCTTGTCTTTGGTTACAATTATAAGCTGCCTTTAGTTGGATTTGAGGGTGTGGGACAGACTTCTTCTCTTCCTTTTTGGCCTTTCCTTTCTTTGATATATATGTTTTTTATTTTTGTTTGTCTTTATTTTCCTTCCTTCTTCTCCCTTTTTTTCCTTTTCTTTTCTCTTCTTTTTGCGGGAGAAATGACAGGTGTTTCCGATGGGGGAAGTAGTGAGTATTTTTGTTTTGCTTTTAGTGGGAAAGTAATGGGTGCAGCTTTGCGATTATAATCATTGACAAGGTTAAGTATGGTAACCCATGATAGATTTTCATGTTATCGGCATTGATGGGCTCGGGAAGATCCTAACCTTTCAGATTGGTGAGCCGAAGAGCACCCCCTAAGAGTACTTCTCGAATTATCAGTGGTCCGTCCCACGAGGGTTTGAACTTCCCTCTAGGATCTGGCAAGTGTGGTGGCAAGATACGCTTCATGACCATGTCGTCGACTTTGAAGCTTCTCTTCCGGACCCTCTTATTGTAGGGCCGAGTGACCCTTCTTTGATAACATTGGGAGTGACTTAGCGCCCGCATGCATTTTTCGTTTGCCAGATGCAGTTGATTGTATCTTGCTTGTTATCACTCGCCTTCCTCGACTTCACTTTCTAGTAGTATCCGCAGTAATGAGATTTAGATTTTTACTAGTAGTACTGCTTCCATTCCGTATACGAGTTCATATGGAGTTGCGCCTGTAGCAGACCGTACAGATGTTCGATAGGCCCAGAGTGCGCAAGGAGGCTTTTCCGACTAGTCACGATATGTTTTCACCATCTTCTCGAGTATGCGGATAATAATTTTATTTGCGGCTTCGACCCCACCGTTCATTTGAGGATGGCAGGGGCTTGACCGATGGCATTGAACCTTGAACTTGTCGAGGAAATCACCCATCCTGTTATTGACGAACGGAGTTCCATTGTTAGTGATGATGGCTTGAGGGATCCCATAACGACTAATGATATTGTTCTTCATAAACTTAACCACATGAGATGCTGCAATGGTGGTGTAAGATGCTGCTTCTATATATTTGGTGAAGTAATCTACCTCCATTAGGATGTATTCGTGCTTGTTTGAAGCTTTGGGGCTAATTTTGCCGATGATGTCAAGTCCACATACAGAGAAGGGCCATGGTGCCGTCAGATTGTAGAGTTCGGAGGTAGGCGCATGGATTTGGTTCACGTGTTCCTAACATTTGAAGCATCTCCTGACGTGTTTATAGCAGTCTGTCTCCATCATGAGCTAATAGTAGTCAAGTCATAGGATCTTCTTTACCATCATATGTCCATTCATGTGTGGGCCGCATAGTCCTTCGTGGATTTCTGACATGATCTGTGTTGCTTCTGTCTCATCCACACAACAAAGAAGGACTTGGTTGAAGGATCTCTTATAGAGGATACCTCCGTTGATCACGAACTGTGCTGCTAGTCGTTGGATAGTACGATGATCAGCTAGTGTTGCTCCTTCTGGGTACTTCTAATGTTCGAGATATTCCTTGATGTCCGTGTACCATGGTTGATCATTCGAGGGAGTTTCAGCTTCGTCGATTTGTAGGCAGAATGCGGGCTCTTCCTGAAGTTCAACGGTGAGTTCCTATTCAGCAACTCCTTTTGGGATCTTTAGCATTGAGGCGAGGGTAGCCAGAGTGTTTACAAACTGGTTCCTGGCTCGAGGTATATAAGAGAATATGATCTCTTCAGATTCCTCAGTTAGATTCTCCAGGTAGACATGGTACGAGATCAGCTTTTCATCCTTGGTCTTCCAGTCACCATTTATCTGATTGATGATGAGTTGCGAGTCCCCGAAGACTTTTTCACGTTGAGGATTATGGCTTCTCTTAGACCAGCGATACATACTTCATATTTAGCTACTTTGTTAGTACAATGGAATGCTAGTCGCTTGGATATGGGAATTGGGACGTCATCGGGAGAGTAGAGTATGGTGGCTACTCCACTTCCTTTTGAGTTTGTGGCTCCGTCGAAAAAAAGTGTCCAGTCTCCTACCTTTCTTTCTTCTTCTTCCTTAATCACGAGGATGTCCTCGTCATGGAAGAAGGTCTTCAATGGTTGGTAATCAGGCAGGGAGTGTGCTACTAAGTGGTCTGCTAGTGCTTGCCCCTTGATTACCTTCTGAGTGACATATGTGATGTCAAATTCTGAAAGTAGTAGCTACCACTTTGCAAGTACTTCAACGGGTCCATGTGAATCATCGACTTAGATAGTAGATCGCTTGCTCCTTTCTTCCTGTATCGTCGTGTTGACCCAGATTGCATCCGATTGCTTCTACTGTGACAGAGATATATAGTAGAATGGTCTACCCAGGGTAGGTGGCATGAGCACTGGAGGATTTTACAGGTATTTCTTGATTCTGTTGAAGGCTTCTTGACAGTCGTCATTCCATTCCTTTGGCAAGTTCTTTTGTAGTAGCTTGAATATGGGCTCGCAGATTGGAGTGAGTTGTGCAATGAATCAGCTGATACACTGGATCTCCCCGAGGAAACCCCGAATTTCTTTCTCAGTCTTGGACGGTGACATTTCAATGATCGCCTTGGTCTTAGTCTCATCAACCTGAATACCATCTTCGCTGACGATGAAGCCTAACAACTTACCTCTGGTTGCACCAAAGACACATTTTTGCAGATTGAGTCAGAGTTTAAACTTTTCTAGCTTGTTGAAGAGCTTCTTGAGGTCTTCAAAGTGTCCTTTGATAGTGCGAGACTTGATGATCATATTGTCTACGTAAACTTCCATTTCTTTGTTTATCATGTCATGGAACAAAGTAGTCATGGCTCGTTGATATGTAGCTCCTGCGTTCTTCAACCCGAAGGGCATAACCCGACAGCAAAAAGTTCCCCATGGTGTGATGAAGGAAGTCTTCTCTTGATCTTCGATGGCCATCTTGATCTGATTGTAGCTTGAGAAACCATCCATGAAGGAGAAGATCTTATGTCCAGCAGTATTATCCACCAATGTGTCGATATGAGGCAGAGGTACGTCGTCTTTAGGGCTTGCTTTATTGAGGTCCCTAAAATCGATGCACATTCTGACTTTCTCATCTTTTTTTGGAACTGGTATGATATTTGCGAGTCATTTCGCGTAGTTGGAGACTACCAGGAATCCTGTGTTGTATTGCTTGATGACTTCATCACAGACTTTTAGGGCCCATTCTGGCTTCATTCTTCGTAACTTTTGCTTGACAGGCTTCATGTCTGGCTTTGTTGGTAGATAGTGTACCACCAAGTCTTCATCGATTCCTGACATGTCCTCGTACAAGAAAGCAAAGTTGGACAACCTTAGTCTCAGAAATTTCATCATCCTCTGCTTATGTTTCGGAGAGAGTGATCTTCCGATGCGCACCTCTCTGGGGAGTTTCGTTGACCCTAAGTTCACAATTTTAAAATTGTCTGCTACAACATTGGCCTTTGTTTCGAACTTCTTGAGGGAATCCTCGAATTCGAGAGCGGTATTATCATTTCCCTCATCTAGGTCTTCATCCAAACCCATGAGCTCAAGTCCAACTCTAGATCGAAGTCATATGAGTCAACCTCAAACTCCTGTGTTGTGTGTGAAGTGTTTAGCACAGTGATTTTTAAAATTGTTTCTATTGTTTTTGTATTTTGAGAATTTTATGATGTTTTGTGATTTTGAGGAATATTTGAATTTTTTGTGCTTTTTGGAATATGTGATGTTTTTGTGTTTTGAAAGTTTTCTGATTTTATTTTTTTATCTCCAAGAGGTCCCGAATAGGATGGTGTTGCGAACCATGATTGATCCTGTTCTAGTTATGGGTACCAACCACTATTTACATTGGTATTTTTTTGGGGATCGACATCCATGCATGACTAACCGGCTGATTCGATCATCAGGGGGATAACTGACTATCGTGGTTCTTTCCCCCTTTCGATCCTGTTGTTTTGCTCTGTCTGTTCCTGAGGGCATCTGTCCTAATGACCATGATGTCTACTGGGCTCGTCTCAGAGTCGGAGTCTGATTCGATCTCTTCACTCAGAAGCTGGAGTTCTTCGGGCTCCTCGGATTCACCTTGCTGTGGGATCCTGATGTCTGTCCAATCAAGGGAAGGCCACTTCCCTTTATCGATCTAATGGATGGGATGCTTTTGCCCCTTATGTTGCTAAGCTAGTGGGGGGATGGGTCCCCCTGACTGTGGGTGGAGATGGATGCCTCCCCGTTCTCGCATGTATCCTTTATAAGGGGCACCTTTGGTCTTGGGTCCTCCATGTGTGGACCTGTTTCAATGCCCCTAGTCTCATGTGATGGGTTTGAGGGTTCTACCCCTAGCGTCAGATGTACTTTTGATACTCTAAGGATCCTATCCCACTTATCGGTGGCCAGACGGACTCCTAGTTGGAGTAGTCTTTGAGTTTGAGGCGTTGGAGGTGGTCCTCAAAAGAGATCATCGTGTCGCCACAAACTGTCCCAGTCTTGATGATTTTGATGGGTGTGCACCTAAACGGTTGACTCTTTTTTGGCCTTACAGCTTGATCTTCTGGTGTCAGTTGATATCCCAGTCCCTGTCTCTACACGTTGGCACGTGCTAGCTTTACCACCATACCTTTTTCATGGAACTCGGTACAGTAGTTCAGGATTAGTCGTTCAGTAGGGGGAATGACATAATCGGCAGTGAGAGGTTGTGGATTGGCGATTGCATTCACATTTTTGAATTCGAAGCTATAATACGATATATCACCCTTTGTATGCTGAACATCAATCACCGAGATGTCAGTTTCTGGGATATTGACCATTACCGGTAAGATGGTTTCTGGCTCGGCTAATACTGAAATAATTTGATTTCTCGAAGGGAATTTAACCCTTGGATGGAGGGTAGATGGGATGGCTCCAACAATATGGAGTCATGGCCGCCCCAACAGAAGGTTAAATGTGGCAGGCATGTCGATGAGCTGAAACGTGACAAAGGTCATATCTGGTCCGATTTGCAATTCAAGGTCAATTTTTGCCTCAACCTGCTTCGAGAGTTATCGAAGGCCCCAACGCTCATGGTGCTGGGCCTGAAAGAAGATGGTTCTATCCCTAACCGTTCGACAATCCTTAAAGGGAAAACATTAAGGCTATGTTTCGACAAGAAAACAAAAGTATCTACTTTGGGAACTGATCTTATTCAAACATAACGAAAGAGTATTCAGAACAATCATCATCATATTTTTATTGATATTGAGTTCATTTACATCCTTTCTACATCACTTGATTCTAAGGTAGATCATTTAAAATTGAAGAATTATTCTAAGTGCAATTGTTATGGTTCAATATAAATTTTGGCAGCGCTTCGGCGCTATTTCAGTCATCTCCCAACACTTAGGAGGAATTGCTGAATTGATCAATCAATCTCAATGGAGATAGAAATTTCGGCAGCACTCCGGTAGCTTCTTCAGTCATCTCCCAATACTTAGAAGGAATGTTGAATTAATTAACTGATCTCTCCTTTTAAAGGAGGTTTGAAGACTTAACACCATTTCGGCTCCCGCACAAAGCTGGTTAGCTGATCTGTTGTGCGACCCGCACAACCAATAAATTGGTTCTTGTCAGTCCGCAAGAAGACATCTTGGTTGCGCGATCAGGCGCAATCGATATACTGATTGGCTTGATGCCGGTCCGCGCAACTGATCATTACCTCTCCCTTCTACCTTCAGTTGCTCTGCTCTAGTTTCTGAAATATCTCTATATCCCAAATGAGAGGAAGAACGGGGTATTTATAGGCCCCTCACACGTGTCAGTGGTCTTCATTGATTGCGTGACTGGCACAACTGCCATCTTGATTGCACGATCCACGCAACTATCGCCCTTGTTGCGCGACCCGCGCAACTGAATCACTTGGTTGCATGGCCTGCGCAACTTGTCTTCCTCCACCAGTTATCCCATGAATGTCAATCTTTCCCTTTCATGATGATAATTTTTATGCTCCAACAGATGCCCCCTTGATCCGTTCTTTGTTTTGTTGAATCAAATAATCAGGATAAACTCATACCGAAACTCCTGCTTGTTGCTTCAGTTGGTTGCGCGACCCACACAACCGACACCCGAGAACCGTACTCGGTCTTTTTCCTATAAATAATGAAATCTGCTCATTTTCCTTATTCTGAAGATTTCTGCAGCGAAGCCCTTGGGAAATTTTTTCATCCCCATGCAATTGATCATTGTTGCGCGACCCTCGCACCATCATTTCGTCACGTAAGGCCTTTTTAACCATTAGGCTGCCTGCACAACTAAGAATTCTGCTGTACGATCCACGTAACTACCAACCATCTATGCGACCCGCGCAACTACTATCTCAGCAAATCTTCGAAACTTAGCTTGTTTTCTTCATCATGGCTCGCACCAAAAGGACTTTTACCGCCATCAACCCTCCTTCCAATCAACCATCCATCAAGAGCTACCAAATACTGAAGCTTATCACACCATAACTCCTCAAACAACAGAATCACCATCTTCTCCTGCTCAACCCTCATCTAAGCATTTCAAGACAACTGCTAGGCATCCTACCTACATAAAAGAGCCCGTACTGCCCACTTTCGACTTCACTTCACGAATCAAATCGTTATCATCCCCCATTCATAGAGCCATCACCACAGGTGACCTGACCATGCCTCCAAAGCATGGTCGCGAATATGATTAGGATGAGTGGTTGAAGACCACAGCACATCATCAGACGAGTAGTCAAAGACCACCTGTTAGAGAAGATACCCCTCCTCCTTCTAGGCCTAAGAAGCATCACCGAAATAAGGTCCGAGAATTTCAAGAGAAGATCAAGGAGCATAATTGAAAAAATCTCAACAACTCCGAGGTGTTATCTCTCTTCCACTCAGCAGGATTCCTCTTCCACTCAAGAGAAGATCAAGGAGCATAAACTCAACCACGAGGTGTTATCTCTCTTCCACTCAGCAGGATTCCTTCTAATAATTTGGAGTTCAGAAGAATTCAAATTAGGGGCCTTCTGACTCCCCGAAATTATTATTCCGAATGGGCTACTGCAGTTTTAACAAAACATGATAAGATTTTATCGGACATCAGCATCTTTCTGGCAATAGAAGCAATGCCATATCCTTTTTGCAAAGAATCTTCTATTTTGAAGGCGTTCCTTAATTATTGGTGCCCTTCCACCAATTCTTTCCATCTCCCTGAAGGTGAGATGAGCATCACACTATGGGATATCCATAGAATTGCAGGTTTACCAATCACCGGCTAGTTCTTTGATGAATTTGTTCCCACTAACGAAGAATTCACTTTCATCTCATCCCCTGATCACATCCCTTTTGTAACGACCTGAAAATTTCCGTACATTGGGTCGAGTACCACCTCGACCAGAAATCACGTAGGATTAAATCCTTTAGAAATTTAACAAAGTTAACTAAGTACTAAACTCAATTAGCCATGAAATCCGTTAGGATCGCTTTAAATATGATCATGACCCAAAACTTGCGTAGAACAAGTGACGCTAGGTTACCCTAAAGTTTAGAACCAAACTCATTTCCCGTCCGCTCTTGGGAATGAAACGAAACTTCGTATTAGGTCAGATCGCACATCGGGAGTCCGATTAACCCGAAGCTAAGGAACTAGGACCGCCCCCGGGCTTAACAATCATCTCAAAATCGCTTTATCCGAGAGCGTTCCACGGCCATTCGTTTCGAATCGGAGCGAGGTAGTGTGAAAAACACTATTCATATGCCAAAATAAATATCCGGAATAGTGATCGCATCGTTCGTTGGCCGCGTCGGATAAGCAACTTGACCGTCGAATCGGACCAAATTACACCCTCGGATTAAGAAAAATTTCAGAACATTTACATGTACTTGGAATTTCGATCGTGGCCCACCGACCGTCGAATCCGAAAGTGGTCCGCCACGTGCGATCTGGGTATCCAAATGAGTCAAAACGTAATCCCACGTAGATCCATCGATGGTGAGCTTAAGTCCGACGTTTGGTTCAAAGAGGGCCACCGAGAACTTCCCTTTTGAGTGGGAAAAGCGGCGAATATCCTATATAAGCAGTACCCCATGAACCTAAGTCTATTTTCGTAATGTTTGTGGCTATAAAAGGGGCTTAGAACAGTCCCTCTCACAGCCATATGAATTTTGAAGAAAATCCTAGAGGGAGAGAGAGAAAAGAGAAAGTCTTGGAGATTGTTGCCGATCTTCATCCTCCTGCTTTGGCTTGCTACACGGCCTACACCTCTCTATTCTAGACGTTTTCCCGGCGTATTCCGCCTCATTTGAAGGTAAGAAAACCTAACCCTAGGTCTGATTTGAGGTGGAATCGAGGTAGGATGTATACCGACTAACCGATTCCGCTCTTTAGGCTAGAAATCGCCCGTAGACGGAAGTTCCATTACCCTTGCTGATTCGTTCCGTTTCCAAAGGCAAAGGTGAGGACTTTAAGCTTATAAGTTACGGTTTTCAGTGCTTTCAATGTCAGATAATGGTAGATTCATGATCTGCTTGCAATTGCACATGTACAAAGTACTTTCCGTTTCCTGTTTTGATTAACGGTGTGAAATATGGAATTTCACATATTCTAGGTATACGTAGAAATCAGTATACGTATTTTTTTGGACAAATGCTTGACATGTTTATTTAATGTTTAATTATATAACATATGAATAAAATACTAGTTTGGCGAAAGGAATCGCCAAAATATATGTTTACTTGTAAATGCGCCGTATGTCGAAATTACGTATTGTAGAAATACCGTATAATGTATTTCTTTTGGAATAATGTTTGACATATGTATTTAATGTATGATTATACAATACATGATTAAAATACTAGCTTGGCGAAAGGAATCGCCGAAATCTATGTTCCTTTGTAAACACTATGTATGTCGAAATTGGGAATACGTGAAAGTACCCTATACGTATAAAATTTGCTGATGTGTTTGCTATGTTTATTTGCTGTATGAATATGATGCATATGTATAAAATACTAGTTTGGTAAAGGGACAACCCTAGTACACACTTCCCTAGTATACGTCATGTATGTCGAAAGATTGCATTCCAAGTGTTGGTGAAATCACTTGTGAGTGTAAGTGCTTAAGTGTTAGAATCTTAGGTAGGTGCTGAGATGGGATTCTCGGCTACCTTAGAGTCACATACGACACTCTCCATGTGGTTGTTCACTCTAACCACTCGCTTACGAAATGTGAGTATTTGTATACTTATTTACATAATGCTTTATAACATGCTTTTGAACATGCTTCATGTTATGCTTATATTATGCTTGCTAGAGTTCTTGAATTACTATGTTATCATGCCGTATTTCACATGCTATGGTTAGGATTTGACTGAGCTTGGGACTATGTTCGTAGTCCAGGCATCCGGTATCAGACTTGAAGATGTGGTTGGGATTCGTTCCGCCACGCACGATGTGTTGGTGAACCCGTGTCGTACTTCGGTTGGCGATAGTGGTTGGCCACATGAGGTGCTTCTGCGCCTCATATCGCCCAACTTGTTGTGCGCTCGAGCTAGCCGAACATGTCAAGTAAACCGTATGCCTTATGTATGTTCACCATGTTTGGTCGCTAATGCTTGAACCTAGGGTACCAAACTTACCAAAGGAAAATCCCGTTAACCATGGTACCTCGATCCGCTAAGACTCATGAGCCGGGCATGGTGGTATGGGACACCGTGGTCGAGCCGTCGGCCTCTGGCCACGGGGCTACGTGCCTCCCGTAGTGACCAAAGGTGAGCAACTCTACTCGTGGAGCCGATTATGGTGGTATGGGACACTATATTCGCGGCCGTCGGCCTACATTGATAAGGTGATGGGGAGTGGTGCAATCTTGTGTGTACACCACAGCGACCCTTTGTAGTGACCGCGAGCATACTCTGAAGTTGCAAGTGCCTTAGGGTTCGCCGCGATATATAGAGTATGAACTAGGCCTGTTTACGTATAGTTGTATCGTGATGAATCATTTAAGGGGTGATGGGGAGTGGTGCAACCTTTGTGCGTAATAGCCCTGGCAGCCTCTGCAGTGACCTAGAAAACACACTATCGTCTGATATTAACTAGGACTGACGACCCTAGATTGGATCATGTTTGGATATGATACAAGGGAGGTACCTTAGTTTCCCAATCCTGCTGTTTGAAATGAACTAATTAAAAACTCGGTAATCATACTCATCATGCATCGCATGTGCCTGGAAGATGTGGAGCACTGTGGGATGTAAGCATGTGCGAACGTGAGTTCCAACTTGTAACGCCCTGAAAATCGGGGGTCGAGTGTAACGCCCTGAAAATCGGGGGTCGAGTGTAACTCAACTCCCGAGTTCCAACGCATCACTTATGCAACATGTTTAATGATATTTGAATGTTGTCTGTGTTAGAGCAGTAAACATGAATGAGATTATACCAAAGCAGTAATTCATACTCCAGATCAGTTGTATAAAAGCAAGCGGAAGACTGAACTGTATATATATGTATGTGAAGAAACAAAATAAACGATTCATTATCCAGAGTATGAATCCTTCTGAGTCACAATATACATGTCTGTCTATATAAACAAAATGTCAAAATACTAGGTACAATCTCTGTAAATCCCATCAGTCCCGGCAGCCTAGTCGAAGCCGCCAGCGAACTGCATATACGAGAACTCCTCCTGGTCCTCGTCGTAATCGGGCTCCGCCTCCAGAATAGCCGGATCGCCTATACCTGAGACAGAGTCTGGTTGGTGTGCGCAATACCGTCCCGTAACGTGGGAGTGAGTAGTTAACTCAGTGGAACAATAAGATATAGGTTATCATGTTACCAATACAGTCAAGCAGTAATGATAAAGCAGTAAATCAAACACTCCTAGCTACTCTGATTAATGCAAGTATGAATGCAGGTATGATGGATGCCTCTCCGACATACTCCCTCAAGCGACACCATCTCACGTTCGCGCATGCTTACATCCCACAGTGCTCCACATCTTCCAAGCACATGCGATGCATGATGAGTATGATTACCGAGTTTTTAATTAGTTCATTTCAAACAACAGGATTGGGAAACTAAGGTACCTCCTTGTATCATATCCAAACATGATCCAATCTAGGGTCGTCATCTAGTTAATATCGACGATAGTGTGTTTTCTAGGTCACCGCAGAGACGCTGCCCCGAGTACATTACGCACAAAGGTTGCACCACTCCCCCATCACCCCTTAAACGATTCATCACGATACAACTATACGAAAACAGGCCTAGTTCATACTCTATATATCGCGGCGAACCCTAAGGCACGCCTTGCAACTTCGAGTATGCTCGCGGTCACTACAAAGGGTCGCCAGTGTCACACACAAAGATTGCACCACTCCCCATCACCTTATCAATGTAGGGCCGACAGCGCGAATATAGTGTCCCATACCACCATAATCGGCTCACGAGTAGAGTTGCTCACCTGGTCACTACGGGAGGCACGTAGCCCAACGTAGAGGCCGACAAAATTCGACCACGTGTCCCATACCACCATGCCCGGCTCATGAGTCTTAGCGGATC
Organism: Magnolia changhungtana; assembly: GCA_030180095.1. Classification (NCBI taxonomy): domain Eukaryota; kingdom Viridiplantae; phylum Streptophyta; class Magnoliopsida; order Magnoliales; family Magnoliaceae; genus Magnolia; species Magnolia changhungtana. Next base: position 1,831,174 of record JASAUF010000524.1, on the reverse strand, counting down.
GAGGTACCATGGTTAACGGGATTTTCACCGGTAAGTTTGGTACCCTAGGTTCAAGCATTAGCGACCAAACATGGTGAACATACATAAGGCATACGGTTTACTTGACATGTTCGGCTAGCTCGAGCGCACAACAAGTTGGGCGATATGAGGCGAGAAGCACCTCATGTGGCCAACCACTATCGCCAACCGAAGTACGACACGGGTTCACCAACACATCGTGCGTGGCGGAACGAATCCCAACCACATCTTCAAGTCCGATACTGGGATGCCTGGACTACGAACATAGTCCCAAGCTCAGTCAAATCCTAACCATAGCATGTGAAATACGGCATGATAACATAGTAATTCAAGAACTCTAGCAAGCATAATATAAGCGTAACATGAAGCATGTTCAAAAGCATGTTATAAAGCATTATGTAAATAAGTATACAAATACTCACATTTCGTAAGCGAGTGGTTAGAGTGAACAACCACATGGAGAGTGTCGTATGTGACTCTAAGGTAGCCGAGAATCCCATCTCAAAGCACCTACCTAAGATTCTAACACTTAAGCACTTACACTCACAAGTGATTTCACCAACACTTGGAATGCAATCTTTCGACATACATGACGTATACTAGGAAGTGTGTACTAGGGTTGTCCCTTTACCAAACTAGTATTTTATACATATGCATCATATTCATACAGAAAATAAACATAGCAAACACATCAGCAAATTTTATACGTATAGGGTACTTTCACGTATTCCCAATTTCGACATACATAGTGTTTACAAAGGAACATAGATTTCGCGATTCCTTTCGCCAAGCTAGTATTTTAATCATGTATTGTATAATCATACATTAAATACATATGTCAAACATTATTCCAAAAGAAATACGTATACGGTATTTCTACAATACGTAATTTCGACATACGGCCGCATTTACAAGTAAACATATATTTTGGCGATTCCTTTACGCCAAACTAGTATTTTATTCATATGTTATATAATTAAACATTAAATAAACATGTCAAGCATTTGTCCAAAAAAAATACGTATACGGTATTTCTACGTATACCTAGAATATGTGAAATTCCATATTTCACACCGTTAATCAAAACAGAAACTAATGCGAAAGCACTTTGTACATGTGCAATTGCAAGCGGATCATGAATCTACCATTATCGACATTGAAAGCACCGAAAACCGTAACTTATAAGCTTAAAGTCCTCACCTTTGCCTTTGGAAACGGAACGAATCAGCCAAGGGTAATGGAACTTCCGTCTACGGCGATTTCTAGCCTAAAGAGCGGAATCGGTTAGTCGGTATACATCCTACCTCGATTCCACCTCAAATCAGACCTAGGGTTAGGTTTTCTTACCTTCAAATGAGGCGGAATACGCTGGGAAAACGTCTAGAATAGAGAGGTGTAGGCCGTGTAGCAAGCCAAAGCAGGAGGATGAAGATCGACAACAATCTCCAAGACTTTCTCTCTCTTTTCTCTCTCTCCCTCTAGGGTTTTCTTCAAAATTCGTATGGCTGTGAGAGGGACTTTCTAAGCCCTTTTATAGCCACAAACATTACGAAAATAGACTTAGGTTCATGGGCATCTTTGCTTATATAGGATATTCGCCGCTTTTCCAGCTCAAAAGGAAGTTCTGGTGGCCCTCTTTGAACCAAACGTCAGACTTAAGCTCACCATCGATGGATCTACGTGGGATTACGTTTTTGACTCATTTGGATACCCAGATCGCACGTGGCGGACCACTTTCAGTTCGACGGTCAGTGGGCCACGATCGAAATTCCAAGTACATGTAAATGTTCTGAAATTTTTCTTAATCCGAGGGTGTAATTTGGTCCGATTCGACGGTCAAGTTGCTTATCTTGACGCGTCAACGAACGATGCCGATCACTATTCCGGATATTTATTTTGGCATATGAATAGTGTTTTCACACTACCTCGCTCCGATTCGAAACGAATGGCCGTGGAACGTCGGATAAAGCCGATTTTTGAGATGATTGTTAAGCCCGGGGGCGGTCCTAGTTCTTAGCTTCGGGTTAATCGGACTCCCGATGTGCGATCTAGACCTAATACGGTTTCGTTTCATTCCCAAGAGCAGACGGAAATGAGTTTGGTTCTAAACTTTAGGGTAACCTAGAGTCACTTGTTCTGCAAGTTTTGGGTCTTGCGGATCATATTTAAAGCGATCCTAACGGATTTCATGGCTAATTGAGTTTAGTACTTAGTTAACTTTGTTAAATTTCTAAAGGATTTAATCCTACGTGATTTCTGGTCGAGGTGGTACTCGACCCAATGTACGGAAATTTTCAGGTCGTTACACCTTTTATCTCAGAGTCAACTGTCGAACTCTTCAAAGAGATGTCGAAAATTCCAAACATCCATAAGATTCACCCCATGCAATGGCTGGCACATTTCAGCCGAGCTCTGAAGTAATTCCCTTCTTCTCCAATCCCTTTTTATTACAATTTAATGTGTATATATATAACTTTGACCTCATTTGTTTACCTTTCCAGATTCAACGGTAATCATTCATGAGAGCTTGAACGCCTTAGGAAGGGCATAAGAGGTCGTGCTGAATATTCCGTTCATGGGGAACTCGCGGCCTTTATCGCATACTGGCTGAGCGTGGTAGTCTTCCCCAGTTCTAAATCAGCAGATGTTATTCGTCCTTCGATATTCGTAGTCGCAGGTGCTATGACTGAAGGAGTGAGGTTTTCTCTTGCTCCACCCATCCGTTGTTCAATCTACAGAGGTTTTGGAGAAATAGTGTGCCACATAAAAAGCCCTTCTGTCGGTTCTGCCTCAACTTACATGCCATGGCATTATTTTCTGGGTTGGCTTGGTGTCTACTTTCCCTGGACTTTCGAAGTTCCAGAAAAAGCCTATGTTCACCCTTCCAAAGTTCCTCTCTACTTTTTCCAGAAGAGGTCCATGGTCAAAAGATCTTATAACTGGGCCAAAGATGTTATTTTTTCCGATGCTAAGATAAACTACTTCCACTTCAGCCTTCCTCGCTATATTGTGGATACTAAAAAGGCAGACACTGACTCACTCTCTCCAGCGGAGAGGGGATTTTTTATATCCATCAGATCATGCAGCCTACCCTTGAGGGAAGGGACCGAGTTTTGGATAGAACCGTATTATCCAAGTTGCTTCGCGAGTCAATTTGGTTTTGACCAGGCAATACCGGAAGACTGCGGACTGGTTACTCGGAGGATGCGTAGTTTCGGGACTGGTCCATTTAATTGGGCAATGATCTGGAAGCAATTAATAGGGCAGACTAATTCTTCCTTCATCATCCCAGGATGTGATTGTACTCCAAGAACATCATACAATCACATGAGATGGTCGGTGCACCAATTGTACCTAGTCTGAAAAAGTCTTCCAGTGTCATAACCGGTTTGGCTTCCTCCCCCTAAGCTCAAAGGTCGCACTTTTGAAACAGGCATCGGATTCATTGCAGTGACCAGTCATGCTCCTTCGGGTAGTTGTCGTATCATGATTTTGGTAGATGAACCCATTCGCGAGATAAAACCCGATAACACTCTTGAAGGATGGACAGCATACGGTGATACTTGCGAGTTTGAGAAAATTCCCCTTTATCGGCCGCACAGAGAAGAAGTTACAGCAGAGTCTCCCATTCAACCAGAGGTTAATGTTAGTCCACCCAATTAACCTTCTTCTTCCACCCTCCCTCAACAACAACCAGTTCCTTCTCCTGCATTCGAGACTGTTTGCCTTCCGCAGCGGCCAACTTCTTCTCCAATGATAAGATCCCGCACGCGCGCTCAAGCTTCTTCATAGGGAGAGGCTACTGCTGTTACTGTTCTAGCTCAAGCTACTACGGGTACTCAGCTAGAAGATTCCCAACTTCCTCCCTCTAAAGGCAAACAAGTTGTTATCGAGGATTCAAGCATAGAGGATACTATTGGTGAAGATTCGACTTCTTCGACTTCTTCGTCTGGGGATACTTCCTCTGATGTGAGTGAAATAGAAGGGGAGAATCAAGAAGACGCTTATGAGGAGGGAGAAGTGAATATCAGCGATGAAGATGGGACAATCGTAGAAAATATCCCTGCTAACGAAGGACATATCCCTTCGACTTCTGAGGCCATTCCTGCAAAGACTTCCCCTGTAGTGAGCGAAGAAGAAGAAGAACCCCTTGATTATGGAGAATACGGATATTCACCGCGTAAGATAATCTTGATATCGCCCTTTCACTTTTATTCTTCCTTTCTGTCTTATCTCACTCATTTTATTTCATGTGATCATGCTACAAATGCAGAAGCACATAGCATTTCTCCTCTGAACCTACCACCTGTCGCACCATCAGTCTCATCGAGATTCTCCATACCCCCGCGATTAGTGGCGCGCGAGATCGCTTTTCCAGAGGAGCCAACTGACTCGCTCACCCTTTTACTACCGCCCCGAGTGCTGAAAATAAGGCTCCATCTTTTGCAGATATGATAGCACCTGATCCTTTTCTTGCCAAAGAAACGCAACCACTTGTCGCTTCGGTACCGGCAGAAAGTATATTCTTTTTCTTGTTGTTATTTTTCTTATTACCTGTGCATAAAACCTTCATTATAATTTTACATTTCATTCCCTGATAGGGGATTTACCTCAGAGTGGTGCAGCCAGCTCTGGTTCTATAGGCACTTGAATGCGGCATCATTTGAAAAGATCTCTGTGCATAAATTAGCCTTGATAAGGAATTCGATACTGGATATCGTCGAAATCTTCAAAGATCCTGATCAATGGTGTGATTTAGCTGTTGCTCTAGATGTCTTAAGCAGCGCTTCTAGCATGGCCAAAGTTGATATTTCCTCCTTGCACGATGCTCTCTTGAGATTTCATAATTCAATAATTGTCATATCGTCAACTGCAACTATGACTGTTCCTCCCGAGATCTTGGAATACAGAAAGCAGCTTGTATATTTCAAAGAGAGAGCTTCCTAACTTGCCCCTCTTGTCTCTTGTCACAATCAAGAACAATCATCTTTACAAGATCAGCTGAAGACTTTTTTAATGAGAAAACATCTGTTCTGGATCGTATTACAGTCCTGAAGCAAGAAATTTCACAATAAGAGAGGCAGAGTTAGGAGATAGAGTTAAATATCGAAAGAGTCCAGGAGAAGATAGAATGCAGCTGCCATTCCGTGGATTTTGAAAGATCTGAATCAGTGAAGAATGAAAAAATGATCATCCCTTTAGAAGAAAAGCTAGCGGGTGTTCCGGATCCTGCCCGACTGATTTCAAATGCTTGACTGGAGCATGCCGCTGCCCAAGTTAGTCTCCAGGATAATTTGCAACAGTACTTGACAATATTAGGTATCATGGGAGAGATGTAAAATGTATAACTTCAATATATATATATATATATTGCTACTGTTCATGCTTTCAAAATTATAAGTAACTTATGACATTTTGATGATAGTATTTTGTCTAATTTATGTGATGCTCTAACTAATGTGCTTACGATGCGTTATGCTCCTTTTATTTTATTTTGTTATTATATTATATATTTATTTATATCCTTTTATGCCTCGTTAGTAGGGATTTCCTAGATGATCTTTATTCTTAATTGACGGTACTATGTTTCAATTTAGTTAGTCACACACAGTTTAAGCTCATGAGTAGTGGAGCACACACAGTTTAAGCTCTTGAGTAGTGGAGCGTGGTCTCACGTGATGGTCTCTGTAACTCTTAGGAGTTCACTGAACTTCTCACTGCCTTGTGAGTTCACAAACTGCGATCCATCAGAGGGGCCCAGTGAAGCTATCGGCGCGGTGAACTTAGTTGGTTTTATGCACAGGGTTGGCCACGGTAACTCTCTAGAGTTCATAGAGCTCGCAAGGCTACCATTGGGGTACCAAACCTAGGGTCGCCAGTCCATCAATGAGTAGGTTTAAACCCTTCCTCATGAGTTAGTACTGAAATCAAACAGTAGATCTGGAGGGTCTCAAGCACGGTTGGCCGATGTACAACTCACACTGTGACCCTTATTTTCTTCATCTGCAAGGTCAAGCCCATTCACGGGAGGCCATTTTTCCTCCATTTCCCATGACGCTGCCAGAAAGCTATACAGACGACATGGGGGTTATGTAAGACTAACCATTTTAATTGGCTTCATCGACTGCCCACATGGGTACGTACGATGGCCTTCACAGGCTTTTTAGGGCTACTGGCTTCTCGCCGCTACCCGAATGGCGAAAATGGTAGGTCTTATGTGTAGCTAGCCTTCTTAGAGCTTGATCCTTTTAGAGCTTGATCCACTTTAGAGCTTTTTGTCCCTTTAGAGTTTAATCCTTTTAGAGCTTTTAGTCCTTTTAGAACTTGATCCTTTTTAGGATTTGGCTCTTTTAGGATTTGACTCTTTTTAGGATTTGGCCCTTTTTAGGATTTGACTCTTTTTCGGATTTGGCTCTCTTGGTGCTTGGCTAGGCTGCCTTGAAATGTCTTAACAGATAATAGTAGACATCATCATCGTCATTGCGAGAATGATAATATTTCTGGCTGGGATTGATACATCATCACTTTTGCTAATATCCTCAAGGGTGGTATTCATCCGTGTTGTTCGTAATACACCATCTTGGTGATGATATCAATTTCAGCAGAGTTACGTAGAGTCTGATTGATGATAATGATTATAGACACATAATCTTGATATGCTCCCGAACTGCTTCTTTATTCATTTGATGATACATATTCTTGCCCCCTTTTGATGTAGAATCATTATGCCGATAATATTCTGGATCAAAATCAGAAGCCTCTTTAGGGACGATATCTTTTGATGAAGCGAGCATTGACTAGTATATTGATACCTTGTCCATCTTGATTTACAACTCTGTATGCCCCATTGGAGTACACTTCCTTTATTATGTATGGCCCGTCCCATTTAGGCTCGAATTTGCCCCCTGTTCAGTGAGTGACCACTATAGGTCTTTTCAACATTAACACCATATCTCCCTTTTTGAAAGAACGGTATTTAACTCGCTTATCAAAAGCAGCCAATATTCTTGCTTGATTTGACTACAATCGCTGCTGGGCTACTAAGCATTTTTCATCGACCAAATCCAGCTCTTACATCCTTAATTTTGCATTTTCATCGTCTGTTATAAACTGATGTACTGCCACTCTGAGCGAAGCTACTTGTATTTCCATTGGGATAACTGCCTCTACACCATAGACCAGTGAATACGGTGTCACTCTTGTTGCCGTATGATGAGTGGTTCTGTATGCCCACAATGCTTCTTGCAATTTCTCATCCCAATCATGCTTATTCCCTGTCACTGTCTTCTTCAGTATTTTGACTATTATTTTATTAAACGCTTTTGTTAATCCATTGGCTGGTGGATAGTAAGGCATTGAGAACGAGTGTCGAATACTGAATTTCTGACACAACTTTTCCATTCCTCTGTTTTTAAAAGGAGTGCCATTATCTGTAACGATTTTCTGTGTAATACCATGACGGTATATTATAGCGTGCTTGATGAAATTAATCACATCTTTTTCTTTGACATTGCGCAAGGCAATTGCTTCAGTTCACTTGGAGAAATAATCAGTGGCTGCTATAATATACTGCTTTCCTTTGGACGAAGATGGATTTATAGGACCAATTACGTCGAGCCCCCCAAGCGGAGAAAGGCCAAGAGGTGATAGACTGATGCAGATCTTCTGAAGAAGCGTGTATAATGTCTCCATGAATTTGACATTCATGGCACCGCTTTGCATAATCTATTGCATCTTTGAACATGGTGGGCCAATAATAACCCACTCGATGTATTCTGTGAAATAGGTTTCGGCCACCCTGATTTGCTCTGCATTCATCGGAGTGTGCTTCCTGCAATGTTTAGCTTGCTTCTTATTTGTCTAAGCAACGTAACGATACTCCATTATAAGATCTTCTATACAATACTTCACTGCATATGATGAATCTATTTGACCTTTGCTTGATTTGTTGCTTCTGTACTTGTTCTTCTTGCAGGATGTTATATTTGAGATAATCGATGAAAGATTGACACCAATCCTCTGTCGTTATTTCTAAGCAAGATACCGGAAGTGTATCGATGACTTCTTCGATGACCTCTGAAGATGGTAGAAATCTTCTTTCCTCTATAGTTACTTGAAGAGAGCTTTAATTAGGGCAGGACAGGGCTACTTCCAAACTAGCCAAAGCATCTGCTTTTGCATTCTCAGACCTCGGTATATGCTTGATTTCTACATGACAAAATTGTCCCAGCAACTTCTGTGCTTTTTGACAATAGGGTAATAGCTCTTGCTTTCTTACCTCGAATTCTGTTGTCAACTAACTTATAATTAATTTAGAATCTCTAAAGATGTGTAGCATTTTTATCTCCATCTCTTGGGCTATTTCCATTCCGATAATAAGGGCTCTGTATTCAGCTTCATTATTCGTGCACATAGTGCCTAATGCGAAGGAGTAAGGTAACAAATCGCCTTGAGGGGTAATGAATATCACTCCTGCCCCCGCTCATGATGTTCGTGCAGCACCGTCGAAATACATCTGCCATGGACTTTACGACTCGGCCAGCATTACTTATTCATCTGGAAAGTCATCATTAATGGCCTCACATTCTGCTACAGGGTGTGCTATAAGAAAATCAGCCACTGCTTGTCCTTTTACTGCTTTGCCGATTCAAATGTAATAGTATATTCTAAAAGCAACAACATCCATTTGGCCAATCTTCCCGACAATAGCGGCCTTGTCATTAAAAACTTTATTGGATCTGCTCTCGAGATCAAAGTTATGTTATGAGAGAGACAATAATGCCTTAACTTTTGTACTGTGAATATCAGTGCCAAACACTTCTTCTCGATCGGAGAATGGTTGCATTCCGTACCCACCAATGTTCGACTTAAATAATAAAGAGCAGTCTCTTTCCCCTCTTCATTTACCTGAGCCAACTGAGAACCCAGAGAATTCTCAGCTGCAGATATATATAAAATAAGTGGCTTTCCTTTTATTAGAGCTGTCAGTACTGGCGGTTGCTTTAGCAATTCCTTTATCGAGTCAAATGCATTTTGACAGGCTTGATCCCATACAAACTCTGTGTCCTTCTTCACTAAATGTGAAAATGGTTGACATCTTCCAGCTAGATTCAAAATAAAACGGCGAATGTACACCAGCTTTCCTTGCAAACTTTTCAATTCTTTCAGTGTTGTTGGTGCCGACATATTTTGGATGGCTTTAACTTTCTCGGGGTCAATCTCGATACCCCTATGCTGTATGACGAAGCCAAGGAATTTACCTGAAGATACCCCGAATGCACATTTAGCTGGATTCATCTTTAGCTGTTTCTTTCTTAGTTGATAAAAAACTGATGTCAAGTGTTTGCGGTGTTCCTGATGATCTCCTAACCTGACTACCAAGTCATCCACATAACATTCTACGTGTTTATGCATCATATCTTGAAAGATATTTCGCATCGCCCTTTGATATGCCGCTCCGGCATTTTTAAGGCCGAATGGCATAACCTTATAACAATAAATTCCAAGCGGAGTTCTGAATGTTGTTGCTTCTTCATCTTCCGGTGTCATTCTAATCTGATTATACCCTGCGTAGCCGTCCATGAAGGACATAGTTGCATATTGAGTCGTACTATCAATCAACAACTCTGTTATTGGGAGAGGAAAATCATCCTTCGGATAGGCCTCATTCAGATCTCTGATGTTAATGCACACTCTAACTTGTCCATTTTTCTTTTTCATGGGGACAATATTCGATATCCACCTGGGATATTTGACTTCTCTGATAAACCCAACCTTTATCAGCTTGTTAACCTCTTCCTCAATCAATGGGACTAAATCTAGATGGAATTGTCTTTGCGCTTATTTAACTAGCTTTTTCTCTTTGGAGATATTTAATTGGTGCATTACTACAGATGGCTCTAAGCCTGGCATCTCTGCATAAGTCCAAGTGAAGACATCTTTATTCTCTTTGAGAAGTTGGACATATTTCTCAGCCTCTTGTTCAGAAAGACCGGCATTGATAAATGTGTTCCTTGGTTCTTCTCCTGTGCCCAAGTTTATCTCTCGCAAACTGTTTATTGTTGGTTGCCCCCCGTCTTCCATCTGTCTCGGAGCCATTTCAGGATGTTTCACTGTTTTGGGGTCTTCTTCAGGTATTCTTGCAGCTGTAATCATATTTATCGATGACTCTGTCCCTAATCCTTGAAACTTTCTTCGCTTTTCCTATTCAATCCCAAGAGGGATTTGAATTCCTCTCCCATGGTTCAGCCCAGTGGGTTTTTCGTAATAAAAACCCATGTTTCTCATGATTTTCTTGCTTGCGGAACTATATTTTTCTAGATTTTGTGGTGTCAATCTTCCGCGGTATACGTTATTCATACTTTCTTCTCTTGGCTCTGTTTCCTTTACGGCATAAAAATCTATCGGCTCGAGGTGTCTTGCGCTAGCTCTGACTTGAAATCTTCTTGGGGCGACTGAAAACGGTTTACACCTTTCAACATTCGGCAGTGGCACTGTATAGTTAGATTGTAAAATATTTAGCTGTTCTGGCGATAATAAGGTTAGTGGCGATTGCCCCAGTTGTCTCAAGCGCATGGGTACAAAATAGAATTTCTTCTTTACTTTTACAGTCCTAGAAGATTCTGTCCTTTCTTCTCTGACATTGTTTACTTGAATATCTTTTAGTATTCTATTTTCCTCATCATCTCTTACTTCTTCAGGGAACCCTTTGTAGTAGCTTGCATCTGCAAAGACTCAGCCTCTGTATACGGTTTTGCATCTGCCATCACCTTATATTATACTCCGTCTTTGCAGTATTTAAAGCATTGGTGCATTGTAGAGGGTACAATACTGTACTGATGTATCCATGGCCTTCTTAGGAGAAGATTGTATGTTGTCATGGCATTTATAACGAGGCACACAACATCAGTCATCAATTCTCCCATTTCTAATGTCACTGTAATCATACCAAGCGTGCGCTGCCCATCTTGGTTAAAACCCTGTATCATCATTCCACTAGGGCATAAATCAAAACGGCGATATCCAAGCATGCTTATCATAACGAGTGGCAGAAGGTTTACTGCAGACCCATTATCTATCATAATCTGTTTAACTTTCTTTCCGCGGATATGACCTTCTATCATTAATGGTCTGTTATGTTCTGCCTAACAGATCAAATCATCATCGGAGAATGAAATGATTGGCAAGCAATTTGCTCGTCCTTCACGCTCTTCGCATCTCATCTCCGTCAGTAAAGTTTCTCTAACATTATGATCAGATAATGCTTGGACTAAGCTCTGTTGGAATTCCTCTAATAACTTGAGTGCGTCATAAATGCTCAACCGCGCTGGTATGCCCTTCAAATGACTAGCCACATCATAAGTCACCCTTGCCACTTCACTCCTTTTTATTTCGTCACCATTGTTCTGCTTTTCAACGACCTCCTTTCTCATAATCCCTAGTTTCTGCTTAACAGGGCTTGTCATTTTCTTTCCTGATCACAACGTGATAACTGCTACTTTCTTTGTCACTTTTTGGGGATTTTGGTCTTCTTTATCTTTTACTGCTTGGGCCTTTTCCTGGATCGTGAGCATGTTTGTTGTGACCCTCGTGCTCTTCTCTTTTCCTTTACTAATTACTATCTTATCCTTGTCTATCATTCGCTGTATTATGCACTTCAACGTGTAACAATTCTCCGTCGGATGTCCCACCAGATGATGATAGCAGCAGAAATCTCTTTCCTTGGTTTTTGTCACATCTTCAGGGCTCTTGGGTTCTGATAATTGTATCGTGCCAGCTTTTAGTAGTTGTTTCATCATAGGAACTACATCTTCTTTTTCAAAATCGAACCCTTCATGAGAATCAAGCATTCGGAGTCTCTTTCCATTGTATCTATTTCTCGACTGGTTCCATCCTTCTTTTCGTTCCGGCCTTTTATCCCTTGAATCCCTTGCACCTTTGCTCTTCCTATCATGGTCGACGGTATTCACACTCATCTTGCTGGGTACCCTCCTAGCTGTCTCATGGTAGAATGCTTGCATTTTACGAGTCATTAATTCCAAAGCATAAGCCTTGGTGGCTTGATCACAGAATGTTCCGATATCAGCACTGGTGAGTCTGAACGCAATTCCTGTTTCCATAGAATTTAAGCACATTTTAACATGTTCTTTTTCTTCTGGCAACTGTCTGCACGAAGCTCCCAATGTTTTCCACCTGTCTATGAACTTCTCTACTGGCTCATTTTCTCTATGTCGTATGGAAGCCAACTCTGTAATGCTAACATCACATTCTAAGGAGAAGAAACTTGACATAAAGGCGTCCTGGATTTGCTCCCAAGTTCGCATCGACCCTGGAGCCAGGCTGGAATACCACCAAAATGCTTTGTGTGTTAGCGAAGACCCAAACAATCTTAAGCAATATTGCGATATCGTAGAAAAATTCCCCATACTGGTAATGAATTGCATCAGATGCTCTTCTAGCGAGCCTTCCCCATTAAACTTTTGAAAATCTGGATGCTTGAAGTTGGCTGGGAATGGAACATCCTCTACCTCCCTTGGATATGGCGTAAGATATCTAAAGGGGCCAGTATTTTCACGCTCCCTTTCTATTCTCATAGTTTCTTTAACAACTTGTCTTATATCATCTTTCATTATAGTTCTTACAGCGGGAACGGATCCTCGTGATCCTTCCCCTTGTGGATGATAGCCTTCGGGCCAATTTTCCTGTCCATTCACCGTACCCATCATTGGTGGAGCTGCCATCTGAACTACATTATGTGCCAGGGTTGCCAGTGCCTCTCTAAGATGTCTGCATTCTTCTGTTAGCATCCTTTGTGCTTCAGCCATCTCATTGATGCGATCCTCTGCAATCGGTATATTGTTTTGGTTTGTCCCAGTCACATATACTATGGCTTCGCCACTCTTTGATGAAGCTGTAGTGGGAGTAGGGTGAGAATATGCAGACATAACAGGACTGAGAAAGAAGGGAGAAGATGAGATCTCGTTTGACTTCTCCACACTCTTGGAGCTATCAACCGGTTGGGCAGATACGGACATCAACGAGCTTATCTGGGGAGACAAAAATGTTGGTGGACTTGCCATTAATGCTTTGCCTTTCTACTCTTTCATCCATCTTACCCTTGGGGTGACTAAAGCTAAAAAATCACGAAAAGTCACCTGTGGAATTACTCGCTCAGGGTATATTGTAGGTGGAGCGAGTTCAGGATGCTTCTTGACTACATTACGTGTTATAGGCCTTCTAACTCTCGGCGAAGGCAGATTTGTTCGAGCATTTCTCGCGTTCCATGCCCTTGTTTTGTGGGACATTGCAACAGTCCAGCCTCTGTCATTATCCACTGATTAGGGTGAAACAGATACGACCCCAGCTGTTGCTTGAGTCATGTTACTTTTGCTTACGGGAAACTACATTGCGTATGCAGGAACTTGATCCGGTATATATTTTATCACGAATCCGGTTGATGTAAAATGAAAGATTATTTCTCTTGAAGGAGTTGCCATTGATTTTGACTTACAGTTGAATTTGGACACCTTCTGTCATGAAAACATTTATAGTTAGTATTTACAGGATAAGATGATCTATCTTAGAGATGAAGGGGAGGATGTTCCCACTGAGAGTCGCCATTTTGGCATCAGAAAGATGCCAAACTATGGTGAAAGTTCTTAATCATCTCTTTGTTAATGCTAAAATAAGATCAAATCCCCAGTGGAGTCGCCATTTTGTTTCGACAAGAAAACAAAATATCTACTTTGGGAACTGATCTTATTCAAACATAACGAAAGAGTGTTCAGAACAATCATCATCATATTTTTATTGATATTGAGTTCCTTTACATCCTTCTTACATCCCTTAATTCTAAGGTGGATCATTTAAAATTGAAGAATTATTCTAAGTGCAATTGTTATGGTTCAATATAAATTTCGGCAGCACTCCGACGCTATTTCGGTCATCTCCCAACACTTAGGAGGAATTGCTAAATTGATCAATCAATCTCAATGGAGATAGAAATTTCGGCAGCACTCTGGTAACATCTTCAGTCATCTCCCAATACTTAGGAGGAATGTTAAATTAATCAACTGATCTCTCCTTTCAAAGGAGGTTTGAAGACTCAGCACCATTTCAGGTCCTACACAAAGCTGGTTAGCCGATCTGTTGTGTGACCCGCACAACCAATAAATTGGTTACACGGTCCACACAATGGACATCTTGGTTGCGCAGTCGGAGTAACTGATACAACTGGTTGCGCGGTCCGCGCAACTGATCATTGCCTCTCCCTTCTACCTTCAGTTGCTCTGCTCCAGTTTTTGAAATATCTCTATATCCCAAATGAGAGGAAGAGCGGGGTATTTATAGGCCCCTCACACGTGTCAGTGGTCTTCGTTGATTGTGCGATCGGCGTAACTGTCTTCTTGATTGCGCGATCGGCGTAACTATCTTCTTGATTGCGCGATCCGCGTAATTGTCACCCATGTTGTGTGACCCACACAATTGTTGTCTCGGCTGTGGGACCCGCGCAACTAATCTTCCTCCACCAGTTGTCCCCTGAATGCCAATCTTTCCCTTTCATGATGATAATTTTTATGCTCCAATAGGCTAGATCCATTGTCAATGAGCACGAGTGGGACCTTGAAATCCTTGTGACGGGCAACTATGTTCAACGAGCGCCCATGCTTGCGACCTTCAGGTGGCAATTCCTCATCAGAGAATGTGATGGCTCGTGGTGCAAGTAGTTGTCTAATCATATTTGCCACCATTTCGGGAGGTACGTCAAGAGTTCTCAGATGGATATTTGAGCAGGAATGGATTTAAGCTAGGTTACTATGTCATAAGAAGCATCGATTTTGCAAGCGGTTCCCGACAAAGCTCCCCAGGTTTCTTTTAGATTCTGGTTATCTCTCCTGAAATACCTCCTGTTGTTGCCCACTTCGATACATTCTAGGTAATGTCATGGGACTGTCTTCGGGTTAGAGGAGGGAACCATTCTTCGTTCCAGGTATATCATTGGTTCTCGATGCTGAGAGATTATGGCTGAAACGGTTTACGGTGATTTTTCTTGAAATGTGACCGATTCCTGGTGAGATTTGAAAATGGAGTCTTCTTCCTCCTCTTGATGTGTGGGAGGGATCCTCTGGGCATGCGCCAGTTGGTGAGGCATTAGGAAGCTTGGGGTTTGGACTGGGGGTGCCCCTTACAAAGTTCTAGATCGGGGAGGCCTATTGAGAGAATGACAGGTTTAGAATTCGACCTTTTTGGATTTATCGAGTTTGGGGCTGGATGTGCCCCTTGGGGAGTGCGGTATTGAAGGTATGACCTGGTGGGTGCTAGGGGTGCCTCTTGAAAGATGAGTAGCTGAGTTGTTGGTGCTACTTCTAGGAATACAAGAGGTTGTGTTGTTGGTGCTGCTTCTAAGAACACGAGAGGTTGTGGTCCAGGTGATGGTGCCTGTTGGTATCCCCATGTCCGATTTGCTATATCGGGCATGATTGCTTGTATGGAATGATGTGGAGAAGAGTGTATGAGTTGCCCTCCTTCAATATGGTTGACGATAGAGGTGCTGGATGTGCTGGCTCCTGCTTGATGCGATGGCAGGGGATTTTGGAGAATGTTGGCCTGAGCTGTATTGTTGGCTTGTAGGGTAATTGCAATCTTCTAGCTTTCGATTAAATCTTGGACCACATGTTTCAAAGCAAAGCAGCGGTCTGTTAGGTGGTCAGGAGCCTAATAATATGCACAGTATTGATTTTCATTGTAACCAGGTGGCAAGGGATTAGGTGGAAGTCGGGGTTGGAGTGGTGTCAAGAGTTGTTTTTGCATTAGCATTGTTAAAACCTGACTATATGTTTGTGCTAAAGGGGTGAACTTCCTTCCTGACATTACTTGCTTATATGGAGCTTACGCATTCCCCCTGGGTGGTTGTTGTTGTTGTTGAGACGGTTGTCCCTGATATCCCTGTTGGACTTGCTATGGTTGGTACTGTCTATTTGCCTGTGACTAATATTGCTTGTCTTGTCGTGGCTCCAGTTGTGGAGCATACTAATAAGGGTCGAATATTGCATATCAGACCCTAGTATTACCTGATTTTGCATACATGATAATGCTTAATGTCATATTTTAATCGTGTTTTTGTTGCAGGGAGTAATTAGGAGTGTGGACTAAAAAAGGATACTACAAGCATGGAATTAACGCTCTGAAGTAACTAAGGCAATGGACGGGATTCCAGAGGACCAAGATTGATGGATTTACATGACAAAGATCCGAGGAAATCAAGCCGTTTACATTAAAGAGGCCCAAAAATGGGCCAGAATGCAAGATCACGTGGTTCCAACCATCCATTCGGCTCGAAACTTCATACATGGGATGGAGGCCATAAATTAACCATACATATTAAATTTCAGCCATTAGATCCCTCTGGAAGTGGCCCAACAGATAGATCAGCCCACAAATCGTTAATCTAGGGCTCACCTGATCCTTGGATATGCTTCAATTTTGGTCCCAACTGTTTAAAAGATATGAGAAAACAGATGGACAAAATGAATTTCTCAAGAACATCGCAGTGGACCCTACACAAACAGTGTGTGCATAATACACAAATGCACCAGCCGTGCGCTACACTTCCACTATGGTCAAACCAACCCTTGACAGAGTAAAGTTAAAGAAGGAAACTTCCTTCTTCAGCGTTATGCAGGGCCATCTGCGGATGGTGTACATGGCCCACCATCTCGGTCTAAATGATGAATCCGGACCATCCATTAGATTCCCATGGCCCAGCTTACCAATGCCTAAGTGGCAAAATTGCAAGAGATCATGAGGAGCGAATTCCAGTCGTTCAAGCGGAGGATGAACGGTAGAGCAGAAAATCAGGTGGACCGCATCAAATAGACAACTAAAACCATTCATTTCTGCCTGAAAATTTGTCCTGAATCCAATGAATGGATTGGATTTCACTTCTGACATCAATGTGGGCCCCACCGAGCATCGCAGCGCTATTACGTGCGAAAGAGGACGTCCGGACGCCGATCGATGTTTGCGGAAGTTTTACGATCTGGATGATGATAAGATGGAAGATCCGATCTGTCCATCATAAAGATCATTCAAAAACGTCCTAGGAGATGTTGATTTTACAGACATAATGCAAGTTTTTTGGGCTGGTTTGAAGGCACCAAACTTGGCTACGTAGAGGGTTACAGGATGTTACTGCAAAAGCATTTTTCACAGCAGACTCTTCCGCAACTGACTCCAGCCTTCCAGCCGACCTCTAGCAGCTATAAAAGGGCCCGATAGAGTTTGGAGAGGGGATCCAGGGAAGAACAGATCCAGAGCCAAGGAGAGGAAAAAAAAGAAAGAGAAGAAAGAGAAGAGAGAGAGGGGGAAAGAAAGAAGGGAGAGAATGATGTTTTTCAGTCATCAATCTTGTTTTTCTCTCTTTCTAGTTGATTTTATGAGTTGCTAAATTCCTTGGCTAGGGCTGAGATGAAGCCCCTAATTTGAATGACTCTTGTTTATTGGTGATTTCATCTGAAGTGATTGACTTGTTTCTTTCTCTAGTGTGCTTAACTGAATACTCTGTACTTCTCCATTCTATGAGCTTAACCAAAGTCTAGATGTGGATGTTGTTTGGGATCTTATTTTAAGTGTTTGTGTCTGACCATGAACAGGTTTCCTATAGAGAAAGAAATAAGAATTACATCTCTTCATGCCTGACCATGGATGGAAAGATGTGATCCTTATACTTTAAGGGATTATAGATTCTGTGTGCCCAACTAACGACATAGAGTGTGCTTTATTTATTAAATTTATATCCATCTGAATCAGGGTGAATCAACAGGTAAAACAAGGGTCAGGATAATTAGGGGTGGATTCAAAAGCCCTAGTATTCTCCTTATTTGAATTTTCATCCTTATTCTTAGTTATTTTCCATAGATTTTTGTTATTAGTTAGTTAAACTATTTGTTGGATTAGTTAAGAAGAATCATAAATTTCAAATTCTGATAACCAGTCCTCGTGGGAACGATCTCGTAATACGTACCATATCTACATCTGATTCGTATACTTGTAAATTTAAAATAATTTAAATCAGATTGGTTTAAATAAAACATCACGTACTGATTGTCTTGAGTGTTGGCGACGATTTGTTAACCTCCGTAGGACGTTGTGCAGGAATAATACTATTTCCATTCCCATATCCCATAGGTTTCCCCTCAACTTTATTTCTTCTGATTATGGGGGCCTAGTGTGGCCATGGGGAGATGGTTCTGGCTCTGATCCTAACTTTCACTTGTTCTCCAGCTCGAATGAGTTTGGAGAAATTTACGTATGGATATAAAATTAGATATCCTGAAATATTGGGATTCATAGAATGTACAATCATGGATATCTGCTCTTCATCATCGATGGGGTTTCTCGTTCGAGTTACCATGGCGCGCCATCGTCCTACGTATGCTGATAACGATTCGTTGCTTTTTTATCTCAGGGCAGCCAGATCTGCCCTTCTTGGAGCCATGTTCAGGTTATATGAAAACCTATTAATGAACGCTTGAGAGAGTCATTCCCAGGTTCTGATTTGGTGGCTGTCAAGCGAAGTTTACCAATCCAAGGCATCACCTTTGAGGGATTTCTGGAAGAGCCATATCAAAGGTCCATCGTTCCCTGCAATCATATTGAGTTCCCCATAAAAGGCTTTTAGATGTGCTGTGGGGCACCCACTACCATCATACCTTTTGAATTTGGGCACCTCGAAGTTTGGAGGTACACGGGCGTCTGGGAAGGGACAGAGGTCCCTGAATTTGGTGGATGGATGGTCCACTCCTTGCTGTCTCTGAAGTTGATTTTACATCATTTGTAACTGCTCTCATAATTCCTCAATTTCTGACTTGTCTTGTTGTGGATATTTTACCCCTTGCTATAGAGCTTGTGTTGCCTCCTCTTCATATGGATCGAGAACGGGGGGTTGCTGGAAAGACGGTGGACTCCCGGTGGTGGGGGTAGCTAGAATTGAACGTCACTCCCTTTCGGAGGAGGGTGTAATGTTTGGAAATGGCTCCCACATGGGGTGTCTACCAATTTCAGAATGTTACTCCCATTTGGGGGAGTGAGTTAGACTCGAAACTGGCCCCCTTCATGGGCATCTGCTAGTTCTTATTTGTGGTTCCCATGAGGGAGAACTTGTGTTGTAACCTGATTGTTGTGATGTGTTGAGTAGAGATGTATAGGAGGGTTACTCCCGATTGCTGGTTGTTGTTGATCTTGTGTTGATTCTTCTAGGAGAGAGAGTACGGGATTTACTGGAGGAATGAAGGAGAAGGCGAAAGGGGTTTGAGGGAATGAACTGTTCTGTACACTAGGCTGGGTTTCCTGTGTATTCGGTGTGACACTTAGTACTAAGCGAAGTAGTAGCTCTTGCATTGTTCGAAGTAGTAGATCTTACGTGGTTGTGTTGGCCTGATGATCTGTTGGAGCTACTGGTAGTGCGTGGGTGTAGGTGTAGGTGCGAGTGTCAGTGTTTTAAGAGGTGGTTGAGCTGTTGGCTCTTCTTCATGGGTAACTTAAGAGGTCATAGCTGCGCCGGATTGGGTGGTCATGGTTCAAATCTGTGCTCAAGAAAGTACAAGCCAAAGATTTTTTCTTTATTTTTTTTATGAATGTAGTGATGGTGTTGCTTGAGATCAAAATACCACATGTTTTCGAGTCGGGTCTCGGCTAGTGTGAACTAGTAGTTCGCTAGTGGAATCACCATTCTGTAAACACTGGAAATCGGTGCCCACGCTGATTTGTATGTTATGTTTTTGGTAGTGAGGTGATTAAGCTAATTTGTGGATATTGGAGTCGCCACTAGCCAATTAATATCAAAATCCCGCAGTTGGCTAGAACCCACGGAATATGTAAGGTTGAAGAAATCCGAAGACACTCCCACCTTAGATTGACTCCTAGTCTACGATCCGGGATTCGGGGTAAGGGTCCTCGATGACAAAGAGGTAAGGTGTTAGGCACCGTCTCTGCCCGTACAAACATACGGTCTCTACTTAGTGTGGTAAAAAATCTCAAGGGATGAATGATATGATCGTATTAAGACTAGGCATACGTGGATTTCTGATATGGAAAGATCTAAGATTTCGGCAAACACTACTAGAAAAATGGGCAAAGGCTACGGATTTAATCCGTGCCATAGACCTTTGGCTACAGATTTAATCCGTAGCAGGACCGTCGTCGTAGGTGCCGAGTCAAAAGGTCTAAAATCTATGGCTACGGATTTAATTCGTAGCCATAGCTTATAATAGCTATAGATCTAATCCGTAGCAAATATGACCTATGGCTACAGATTAAATCCGTAGTAGGACCGTCGTCGTAGGTGCCGAGTCAAAAGGTCTAAAATCTATGGCTACAGATTTAATCCGTAGCCATAGCTTATAATAGCTATGGATCTAATCCATAGTAAATATTTCTGTAGCCAATAGCACCTTCAGCTACGGATATTATTGGCAGCTAAAATAGTGTTAGATCTGTAGCAATATGTGGGATTTTATAACAGCTACGGTTGTTAGATTACCAGCTATGGTTAATATCCGTAGCGATTGCCTAGAATAAAAAAAATTATATTCATTCACTCAATTACCACCTGCATAATCATTCATTCATTCATTCAATAACCACTTACATAATCATTCATTCATTCAATTACCACTTGCATAATCATTCATTCATTCATTCAATTATCACCTACATAATCATTCATTCAATTACCACCTACATAATCATTCATTCATTCAATTACAATCATTCGTTTAATAATGAATCAATTACAATCCTTCATTCAATCAAAAGAAAGTGAGCATAGAAAGTGAATGACATCTACTGTTTTTCTTGGTCATCGAGGAGTTGTTCCTGTGGCCCCGACGCAAACTAAGCTTTCACCACCCTTGATGGCTTCTACTATTTTTCCACAATAAAAACAGTTTGCACAATAAGAGAAATTGAGGAGAAAGATAAGAACAGAAGGTTATGTGTTACATGGAATGAATGACATCTCCAGAGCATTTGATTCCTTCCCAGCTTTCTCCATATGGGTCACCACCAATAAAATACGTACCATCCAGTGAGTTAGGGTGGGAAGTTCATGGAGATGTAAAGGCCCTGCAATGAGAAAAGAGAAGGGGTAACTCGGGAATTCCATTTGATCTACTGAGTGGAAGTGTCAGAATTTTTGTACTAAGAAAAAGAAAGTGTGAGAATTCCATTTGGTCTTTAGGCATTATTATGCACAGTATTCTCTAGGATTTCAGTTTCTAAAAATGTTGCTTTATTTCTCTTCTTCTTTTTTTTTCTTTTTTTTGGAAAGCATGACAAGTATTCCATTTCATTAAACATGAAAGCAGAGAAGTTTCACTCAAAACAATCTTAATATGGAAGTTGTACAGTATCTTCCTCAAGAAGAGAATTCCCTCCCCTAGACATTAGATTTGGGCCTTGTTCAATGATACAAACTGTTTATACCAAATGCTTGGTAAGCATAACGTCACCTGAATCAGAAGTGCTGGCATCCACGATGGGTAGATGCTTCTTCATCTCATTCTGGCTGATCTGGCTTTAGTTGACCTTTGTAAACAATCGTCCTACAAAATCAGAGCTATCTAGTTCTAGTAAACTCAAAAACTATAACAGCTTCAGAAAATGGAAGAAAAAAACATAACTTCTCTTTGTTGAAGTAGGTTTTGAGTGAAATAAGAATTGGTGGAAATGAAATATTCTTTCGTTTGTATGTTTTCAAACCAATTTTTACAAGGAAGTGATTTTATTTTCCTAATGATGGGCCTAGTGTTCATTTTATGATGAGCTAATGTGGAAATACCAAGGTGTTTTGTAAAGGCTGTTACGTAATGGTAATGGTGGCAACTGTTAACGACCGTTATGGAAAAAAAGAGACCCGTAATAGCCCCGCAATGCCCGTAATGGCCGGCCAATATAGTTTTTTTTCCCATAAAAAAAGGGGCCCATAACAGCTGTTACAACCTGTATCGTAACGGTAAATACCTTGGGAAATACACATGGTTAAGCTTGACTAACAATGGGTTCAACATGGAAGTACACATGGAGCCCAACATGTGTATGATCGACTAGCAATGGGTCCCACATTGAATCACCTAACGATGAGCCCAACATGGAAATAGTCAGGGTTTTGATTGACTCACAATAGGCCCCATATGGTTAAGATCACCAACTATGGGTCCCATGTGGAAATGCAACTGAATAGGATCGACTAACAATGGGACCCTCCTAGCTAAGATCATCTCATGGTAGGCTCTATGTGGAAATATTGATGGTTAGGAGTGAATAAGGATGGGACTACATGGGTAAAACCATCTAAATGTTGAAGGAGACAAAGCAAGGGTGAGGCGGAGAAGGAGAAACATAAATTTTCCTTTGAAGTTATGAAATTGTATTTCTTAAGCTTTAAAATGGAAATTGGAAGGGACCACTTTCCTGAAAGTTTTAAAAAATAGGAATTGATTTTCCATGGAAATTTCAGGGAAAAAAATCACACACACATAAAAAAGGAAATTTTATTTCTGCCAGAAATTGATTTCCAATTGTCAATTTCAACAAATCCAAACATGCCCAATTGTAAATATATATTCTCACCCTGTCAAGTTCACAGTCATGCAACTCACATAGTTCCTTTTTTTTTTTTAATAAATCATTCAGACTTTTGTAGGATTTATGAATGGGAATTATCCACAAACAATCTTGACCAATCAAGATTTGGAGCTTAGAGATGCCATATCAAGTGAACTGCCCAACACAAAACATGCATTTTATATTTGGGATATCATGTCCAAGCTTTCAAGCTTGTTTTCTCACCTTCTTGGATCACAGTATGATGCTTTTAAATCTGAGTTTCAAAGGCTATACAACTTGGGGAGTGTTAAAGAGTTTGAGCATCAATGGCAGCAAATGGCTATTCGGTTTGAACTTAGCTTAAATAGACATGTTGCCTTTCTTTTCTCTCATCCAGCATTATGAGCATTACCATACTTACAGGATCATTTTTTTGCCTGGACTGAAACAATTGAGCAATCGAAATCAATACATATGTTCTTGCAAGAACTATTGAGTGTGCAAACACATTTGAAAGACCTTGTTACGCAGGTAAATATGAGAAAACATTGCCTTGTTTCCTTTTCAAGAGTTCTGCTAAACTCACCCAGATCTCTGTGTAACACTACATATGTTGTGTATGAGACATCCACGGCTATGTTTGGCCTAATTGTTTCGACAACCTGCCCTGAAAATTAGTCCGATTAAATATTTGAGTAGAAAAACAGCAACAAATCCAATTCTTGTGTACATGTGGCTGCTTGATGAATGATCGGCTTCATTTTTGTCCAGGTCACCTACACAATGGGGCAACTGGTGCAGGTCTTGGATGTTCCATGCATCTGTATATAGTGGCGCACGTGGTGTTAAACTGAACTGTCTTTCAATGACACGGAATGGACCATTATCAAGTTTTTGTTTTTAAAATTTTTGTAGGTGGGTATCATCGTTGATTCCAGAAATCAGAATTTTCATGGTAATGTTTTCTGCACTCAACTAGAATTTTCATGGTAAATGATGATTCAAAGGGAGATCTATATGAATCATAATCTTAGTTGAGATTGTCTCACCATGTCCCTCCCATAATATAAACAACGCAGACATTGACTCATCATCTCACCTTTGTCCATAAGGTCTTTTCTTCCTAAGCAACCTTTCAACCAAAAATATTCCAAAATCAATCCAATAACAACACAACAACTAGCTACGATGCGACGATTGCTCCAGCTAATAGCCCATTGTCACCACTTGCATCAGGTGCAAAGTCCACATGGAGAAAAGATCAGATATCATGACAAGGAAGGCTATGAAAAGAGAAAAGATCAAATCTTCATGTCCAAGGATGTAGAACGATATATGAAAGGAAATTCACTTTTTACAATGAGATGTATACGTCGTTTCCTAACAGCAAAAAAGTGCATCTAGAGGGTGGGAAACACCTCTCACTTTCATCCAAACTCAACAGTTGGTAAAAAAAATTTCATGACAACATAACAAGATGAAATTTTGAAACAGAAGTGGCACCCTAAATAAAGGCTTTCAGCTATTGGAAACCACCATTGGTTGCATAAAGTGACATGAGGCGCATAAAGTAGATAACAACAATGAAGACTCCATGACAGCAAAGCTCAATTTTAAAAGCAACTAATATGGAGAACAACTAAGATGTGGTTTTTTTTTTTTTTTAAAAAAAAAAAAAACAAACTAAGGATTATCCTGTCAAAAGATTCCAGCAAATCAAAACTGCACAAAAATATTTCATTTTTTCTTGGCATCCATTAATTCAAAAAACATGACAGCCATCTAATAGTATCTAAACCAGCCTTCTAAAACTTGTAGCATCTTAAGAATCAGGAAATGGGAAAAGATCTTTACCTGTCAATAGATGAAACTGTCACAGAATCCAACTACCTATCCACATTTTTTGCCCACGTTTTGAAAAACTAGCATTAATAGAAACTTAAATTTGCATGGAACTCCTACCAACCACTAAATGGGCAGTGGAGTAGTATCTTGGTACAGAATCCCATGTCTACCAAAAGGAACGAGTGAGTCATGCTTTGGAAATTTATACCCAAACTCCTTGTTGAGGCTGTTAGCAACAACAATGGCAGCTCTTCCTCCTCCATACTTCTTGTTGAAATCATCCTTAACCCGCTCCAGGAAGGCAATGGGAATTTTTATACTAGCTAACTTAACTGCAACTACACAGTAGGCTGTAACATTCAACAAGATAAAGTGAATAGATAAATAAGTGATTAGGCTCAAGGCACTTAACCAGAACTCAAATTTACAACTCAAGGTCAGCTCAAAACTCATCACAAATGGCAGCCTTCACCGCTGCAGAATTACAAAAACATATGCTAACAGTGAAGTGTCAACTGACAGTGGGGTTGACGAGTTCCCTAAAAAAGGTGTCCATCCTCCCCTACAGGCCCACCCTCACCACAAAATCCCAATTGACAACACTTTGTGCCCAACATCCATCCAGCCAGATTGGCCAATTGGCTGCTCCCCTCCCCCAAGACTTGTAACTGCACTAGGATTGTTACCACACCACATATAGGTGTGGTCTGCATTCCAGTTTGCTAACTTGTCTTGAATGCCACAAATTCTCAAATCAAACTCAGTGACTGACTATAGCAAAACATAAAATGGGAAAACAGATGTGCGGGGTATCATTCTTGCTTGTGTTCATCTTTCTAATTGTAAGTTTCTAATCAAATTTTCTAAGAATCATGTGACTGAAAATGATTAGGATCACATTATTGGAGCTACTCTCCCTCTGACTTTAACATGTTTTCTACCACTAGTCCATGCAACAATGGTAGGAAATGAAAAGAATTCAAGAAATAACCACAACTCTACCATGTTAATAACAACTTGGCTCTTTGGTCTGCTGTAGTAAATAAGTCATCCTAGCAGTCATGGCATCAGGCAACCTACACAGGAAAACAATTGTACTGACTCTAAGTGTGAACTAAATAAGTGATTAGGCTCATGGCACTTAACCAAAGCTATACAAGAAGGTCCATGTTGCCATCTGGGCCGACCCCACTCCATTGAAAACAGAGAAAGCACCTACAAAGGAGCACAAGAGGTATAATTTGAAGAAGCTGACCTACGAGCAGAGGAAGGCTAAGCTGATTGAGCGATTGAATGTGCTCAATTTAGCTGGAATGAGAATGGTGTTTTTGGTTCAAAAATCCTTCTTCTATTAAAAGGATAACCAAACTTTATTAACATGAAAAAAAGCAGCAAATTGACAATGGCATCGAAGGATGTGCAGATACCTGTTCTCTTATGTGTGAATGGATGCAATGCTCATATGGGTTCATGGCTGCCGTAAATGGAGGCATAATTCACCATTCTCAACTGAGTTGCATAATCACTGTCAGTAGCTACTGGACTGTGCTATGTGGGCCCCAACATGATGTAGTTTTTCTGTTCATTCAATTTTCCAGGTTATTTTAGGGCACCGGCCCAAAAATGAGGCAAATCCAAATTTCATGTGGACACTTTTTAGGGCCACACAAGTTTTGGATGAAGCTGATATTTGTGTTTTCCTCTCATTCATGTCCTCGTGACTTGATCAACAGGTTTGATGGCAAATAAACATTACAGTGGGCCCTAGGAAGATTTTCTTTGGGGCTAACTGTAATGTATGGATTTTATCTACATTATCCATTTATTTTTTCAGATCGTTTTAAGATATGAACCCAAAAATAAAGCATTTTCCATTCAGCACAGAAATCAGCCTTTTGCTGCCCCAACAATTAATCCCCCTAGCAGAAAATCTTTGTAGCATTTTCTCTGTAATTTCTACAATAATTATACAACAACAACTTGTAATTACAGATTCTTGAGAAATCAGAACATTTCTAAAATCTTTGGGTACTGAGTTGAGGAAAATAAGTTTGAAAACAGATATTCTTTGGGTTTTCACTTACATGAAATTCTTCCGGTGGACGATCCTTCCGCTTCGGCTGATGGATGGGTCACTGCTTGCGGCAGAGATCAGTGGGGCAGCAGCAAGTGGGAGTTTGGACTTGCGCTGCCTTGGGTAAGGGTAAATGATAACCAATTCTCTAATGCGGGGTAGAACAACTGGTGGTATGGGAAGCGACGCATGCTCCTTCCTCTGCTCAACCTACAAAAGAATAATATGTCAGTTCCATTAAAGTAAGCCCAACTTTGTAGTACTCAGAAATTGTAATTCTCTGACTTATCATGGCCTACATTGGATTGTTGAAACAGGGGCTCACAACATTGTGGGGTCTCATCAGACTTCGAGTCAGATCCAAGCCTTCCACCAACGGCAGAGTCGGGGCCACTGTTTTTATTAACAATCTCATTCTAAAGCCCTCCTCCCTCCTCCTTTACCCGGGCTTGGGACCGGCAATGCAAGGAGTTGCATTGGCGGAGTTAAAAAAGGGCTTAGGCTCCATTTGGTTTGAAAAAAAAAATGTATTCATAAATACTAATGTGATGACCAAATGGAGCCTAAGACTATAAATAAGTTCATATATAGAGTACAAAATTCATTCAATATTAAAAAAAAAAATCAAATAACATCTAGTGTAACTAGAAAGAACATGTAGACTATAACCATGTTGAACTATAGAGTGCCAAATTAGTTCAAAATTAAGAAACCAACAAGCCAAACATCATATAAAGTAACTAAAAAAAATATGCACACTACACATGTTCAATTATAGAGTACCAAATTTGTTTAGTATTGAATTCTCAAAGCCTCTTTCCCCCATTGTACAAATGATCCGAGACTGGCCTCTCCAAGTGTAGATGCGAACCCATCTTCTTTCCACAAAGGAGCGCCAGGTTGTATAACCTCAGTCAGGACAACAACAAAAGCTCTATCCTCCAACGGTTCACAATGGACAGTTGCATTTGGATTAACTTCATGTACTTGACCACGAGAAACTACACCACGTTTTCCAAAGCCAAGCAAGTCGCATTTCTTACCGATACATATAATATCCGGCTACATTTAAACATAAAATGGCATTGGTATTGTTAGCGTTTATGATATAATTGAAAGCTCAATACAGTAAAAAATTTATACTTGCATACCGACGATGCTTTAGTAGATTTAGCGACTGTTGGTGATGAGACATTTTGATTATACTATCCCTCTTTCTGTGTATCCACCCACATTTTCTTTATCTCCAAAAACTCTTGAGTTAGATCGGCCAATGATTTCTTCATCTTAGATATATCTTGAGTTAGGCTCTCCTTTTCTTTTGTCACATTCTGTACCTTTGAAAGAGCAGGGGCTGACTTCTTCAGTACTGTCTTGCTTATTGAGTAACCTAGAACCCCTATTCGCCCTCTAATGTTAGAACCAACCAACCGTAAAACATTATAAATCAAGTTATTAGGATATTCATAATTACCATAAAACTTAAGTAATTTTAAATTTTATTAGTACCTCACTAAGGGCATCATCCACACCAGTCATCCTAGAAGCAGGATTGCTACTATAGAGCTCATCTAGTTTTTCCTGTGAAAAAATAGAAATGAATTTAAAATAATTCAAAGTTATACATAAGCTTTTCATAAGGCTACTAGTTAGTGGTACGAGGGATCGATGCACTTACAGCAAGGTCAGGATACTGGACAACTTTGTCCTTTCTTATATGGGCTTTTAAGTAGACTTCACATCTACCTATCTCAGCATCAGAGGTAAGATTCCTCTCCATCGCCTGTGGCACATTACATATCGTTCAAGTACACATCATTAATAGAGTTAGATAAATGATAATTCAAATTTAAATTCAATTTTAAACTATAATATCTATTTTTAAATGCATACCATCTTATGGCGAGTAACAGTCATGTTGTGCTTCCCAAGACAAGCAGGTCCTTTTAGCTTGGCCCGATTCACTTTATTCCTTGCGCTTGCCCTCTTGAATTCCTCAGTGGTACGTTGATCCACAAACACCCTCCAATCCTCCAAAAGGATACCTGGGGGGGCAGGACCATCTCTCACAGCAACAAGATCCTTGTTTTTAATATATTTTGTAGTCAACATTTTCTTGTCACGCTTCATTGATGCGTTGTGTGACGTAATCAAGACTTGCATCCCAACGTTAACCCTCAAACTCATAAAACTGTGACAATCTTGTTGTGACCGTATGAATGTGTTCAAAAGGCACCTGGCGAAAGTCCAGGTATATGATCGGGATATGAGAATGAGTTAGGACACCGACGTGCGATGCAAAGTCTCTGTGGTCAGAATAGTCCTCATTTTGTTACCCAAATTCATTCGCCAGTAGGACTTTTTTCCTTTTAGGTTGCACATGTAAAGAGACCCCCCTAGTAATGCCTCTCTTTCTTGACGAAGCAGAAGCTGGCACAATTATATAAAAAAGAATAATAATTATATATACACACCATTGATTACCGCCAATATATAAGGAAAATGAAATTTACATATCTAATTAAGGAGAAGTATCTTATTACCTTCGGTGTTGCTTGCATCTGCACTCCCAAGCAACTGCGCACCCAATACCTCTGGTTGTGAATCCATGTGCCTATTTCTTCGCTAAAATGAAGAAAAAAATACTAATGGTTAAGAAATAATTTAGATCATAGATAAAGTACAAATAATTCACTATATTATCCAAACCTTGATTAGATTACCTCTAATAAATATCATTTTGTTACATGCTTAGAAAATACAAACAATTCAATAGATTCTCCTTGATCGTTTTCTTTTCTTTGTTTTCTCGACTACAACACTAACATCTTTAGGTTCATTGAATATCAACTCATCAACAATTGTTAATGAGGTGAGATCAGGTCCTGCATCAGCATTACTTACAACTTTTAATCGTTCTGATAGAACGCACGTCTCTTCTTCGACAAAAATCTTTTTTGGAACCTCCAAGACCACATGCCATTCAGGATTTTTTAGATCTCTGGAATAGAAAACGTGCATGGCATGCTCTGCAAGAATGAAGGGCTCGTCACCGACTTTGTCTGAACTGTAAAGACTTAACAAATTTACTAATCTCAGATTCGCTTCGACATCAAAAGAAACACCATGATGTGTCACCTTCACCCAATCACACTTAAATAGGTCGGGCTTTACCCTATTCAGTACTCCAATTGGATAATTCTACGAAGGACTCCGTAATAAGGTTGATTTTCATCCACTGTATTCATATCCTTAGCAATCGATCGGAAGGTTGTCATACCCTCTGTCATAACCCCACTGTTTTGGTTCGTTTTATTCTCCTCATAGTCCTTAGTAACAAAGAGGAAACCATTAATACAATACTTATTGTATTGCATAGAAAAAGCTAAAGGTCCTCTCACTACGTCTTTAAATTCTTTATCATCAAATTTAATGAACTCCGATTGCCTCTTCAACCAAGGTATGAATTCATCCTCATTAGGCACCCTGTTGGTCCTCTTGTAGCATCGCTGCAAGAAATCTTTGTGCTTCCAGATATTTGATAACATTGTTATATTGAAATCGCATAAAGTAAGGAAATATATATATATATATATATATATGAGCTTATTGTACATACCCTTCCCACTCATCTTAGCTGGGATGACTCTTCAGTACCCATGTACGAGCTTGTTCGTATTCGATACCCACTGGGATAACACTTTGACCCGAACCTACTGGACCAACATCATCATCATCACGGTCATCATCAACGATATCTTGCAACTTACATAGTCCTGGAATGACTTTGTCAAACCGTTTTTCCAGCTTTTTCAATAGACTTGTTTTCTGTTTTCCTTTATATTGGTTGCAGAATATAACTGTCTCCTCTTGAATGTACTGCTCTGCAATACAACCCTCAAATCATGTCTTGTTACGAACATAGGCCTTAATTGTCTTCATGAACCTGACAAAGTTAATAATACATTATATATACATGTAAATGTAGATGTTAAGCTGATTTATTCTTATTAAGCTCATAACGTACCTTTCGAATGGATACATCCATCGATAGTATACAGGACCACATATGCGAGCCTCGTAAGCCAAATGGATCGACAAATGCATCATAATGACAAATATTGATGGTGGGCATATAGTCTCAAGCTGACATAACGTCCTAGCCATGCCCCTCTCAAGAGTAAGGAGCGTTTGAAGGTCTACAGTTGTCAAGCACAAGGCATTAAAGAAGGTGCAAAAGCTTGTAATTATAGGGTGAATGACCTTCCTATCCTTGAATGCATGCTGGATGAGAACTGGGAGCAGATGTTGCATCAACACATGGTAAGAATGAGACTTCATTCCCTTTAAATCCATGCAATCTTCCTTTACAATAGTCTTCCAATTTGCACTAAAACCGATCGGAACACGCAACTCATGCAAAGTCTGGATGAAAGCTTTTTCTCTTCTTTTCTTAGACAGAAAGGACCTTGTTTCTGAATCACCTTACCATTGTTCTTTTTCAGCCGTAGACGCTTCTTAATTCCCAATTGTTTCAGGTCCCTGCGTGCATTAACATCATCCTTGGTTTTGCCAGGCGTGTTCAACATCAATGCAACAAGGATTTCACATATGTTTTTCTCAGTATGCATAACATCAAGATTGTGACGCACGAGAATATCTTTCCAATACTCTAGATCAAATAATATAGACCGTTTAAAGAACTACGGTGATTCAACATCATCCGCTAGCTCTTGTCGGCCTCCATCAGTACCCCTTATATTACTCTTCCTGGTCTTCCTCCACTGTATATTCAAGTTTGCGGTTTATCTTTTGACCTCAATCCCATCCAGACGAATAGGTTGACGTCGTATCTCCACCTTCTTATTGAACGTGCCAGCACTTGTGTCCTTCCTAGCTGGTTCTGACATTGGCAACCACCGTCTGTGGCCCATATAAACATGTTTCTTTCCATATTGGAGTCGCAAAGAATCTATGTCGGGACCACATACAGGACAACTATACTTACCCTTGGTCCTACAAACAGAAACATTACCATATGCTGGAAAGTCATGGATTGTCCAGAGTAGAACGACACACATGTTGAATTTGTTCGCATGGTATGCGTCAAACGTCATGACCCCTTTTTGCCATAACTCTTGCAGTTCATCAATTAATGGCTGTAAATAAACGTCAATATCCTTTCCCGGTTGTCGCGGTCCCTCAATGAGCAAAGTCAACATAGTAAACTGAGGTTTCATGCAAAGCTTTGGTGGAAGGTTGTAGTCACACACATAACGGGCCATGAACTATACGACATATTGAAAGAGCCGAATGGGTTAAACCCATCTATAGCCAGGCCCAATTGAACATTGCGAGGTTCAGCTGAAAAATCTGTATACTTGTCATCGAGATTCTTCCATGTAATAGAATCAGCCGGATGCTCCATCTTTTCATGTTAAAATTTCCTAGCTGAGTGCCAAGACATTTCTTTCGCTAACCATGGCACACTAAACATTCTTTGTAACCTTGGTGTTAATGGAAAATACCTTAACACCTTCGCAGGTATTTTAGATTGTTTTCTCTGAGAATCCATTTCAGTCTTGAACTTGGAACTTTTACAATTTGGACAAATGGTTTTCATCTCGTTCTCTCTCCAGTATAAGATGCAATCATTTGGACAAGCATGGATTTTCACATAATCAAGACCTAACTTTGTAATGATCTTCTTCACTTGGTATGTATTAGTTGGGGCTTTGTTACCAGAAGGTAACACCTTCTTTAGTAGTTGAAGGAGCTCTGTAAAGCTTTTTTCACTCCATCCATGATTCACCTTTAATTTGAAAAGTTGTACAATGAAAGTTAGCACGGTGAAATCTTGGGCCCCAGGGTATAGCTCAGTCATCGCGTCTCGTAGATTTTCTTCAAACTCATTAGTTTCATCTTCTCCAAAGACGCCTTCGACTACAGGGGTCACATTCGGCTCATCCTGTACAACTTCATCTAGGTTATTACCACCAAGTTCTTGAACGATCATGTTGTGCAACTCATTTAAGTTCGGGACACTATGATATTGTTGGGAACTTGATTCACTTACAGAATACTTTGGTGATACATGCTCCCCATGCATGTTCCAAACCCTATAGCTTGGGTCGAATCCATTTTTCATTAAATGTATTTCCATATCATCATAAGAAATCGGAAAACATACACATCTACAAGTAGTGCATGGACAAGGAACGGATTCTCTACCAGGAAGGTTTTCTTGTGCAAACTTTGAAAAACTTCTGATTCTAGAAAGAAAACGTGGGTCTGGGAAACTTAATGTCATCCACTCCCTATTCATTTGTAACGCTCCGGATTTTTTGTCAACCTGAGATTAGATGTCCTTAGGCAATGGGTCGATCCTAATACCTCATTAACTTGTCAGAACTGAATCCCAAAGTCTAAAGCCGCCTTTGAACTCATTTCCTTCACAAATCTCACCCTTCATCACCTTGATCTTCCAATTTTTCTAAGAACTTTCACCCTAGACACTATCTTAAACTAGCTAAGTAGTATAACTTGGATCACTCTATATACAAACTCCAAAGGCCTGAGTACCACCTCGACCAGAATTCACTTAGGACTAAATCCTTTAGAAATGAGACAAAGTAACTAAGTGCGAAACCAGATTAGCTACGAAATCCGTTTGAATCGCTTTAAATACAATCTGCAAGACCCAAAACTTGTAGAATCATTGACGCTAGGTTACCCTAAAGTTTAGAACCAAACTCATTTCCCGGTTGCTCTCGGGAATGAAAGGAAACTTCGTATTAGGTCTAGATCGCACATCAGAAGTTCGATTAACACGAAGTTAAGAAACTAGGACCACCTCACTGGGCTTAACAACCACCTCAGAAATCAGGTCCAGCCGATGTCCCACGGCCATTTGCTTGAGTCCGGAGCGAGGGAGTGTGAAAAACACTATTCCCTTTACAAAATAAATATCTAGAATAGTGATCTGACACCATTTATTTGCGGATCAGTATTAAGCAACCAGACCGTCAGAATCTGACCAAATTACACCCTCGGATCAGGAAAAATTTCAGGAACATTTACATGTACTTGGAATTTCTGATCGTGGCTTCTCGACTTGTCGAAAGTGGTCCGCCACGTGCGATCTGGGAATCCGATCGAGTCGAAAACGTAATCCCACATAGATCCATGTGTGGTGAGCTTAAGTCCGACCTTTGGCTCAAGGAGGCCCGCCAGAAGTCCTCCGTTGAGCTGAAACAGGTCTGCTTTGGACATAACTATGTATACTTTGTTCCCGAGTCTATTTCAGTGAGTTTTGAGACTATATAAGGACCTTAAACCCTCTCTCATGGCAGCCATACGAATTTGGATTTGAGAGAGAGAAAAGAGAGAGAAAGTGTGGGAGATCTGGGAGAAACTCCCTGCTGCTGTTCCCTGCTGCTATCGGTGCTTAACCACCTCATTCTTGCCGCTTTCCCGGCGATTCTGGCGTCATTTCTAGGTAATAAACCCTAACCCTAACTGTTTGGGGATTAGACAGTTGTAGGTTAGAAATAGCTAACCTATTTCGTTCTCAGGTTGCCAAACTCCCGTATACGGAAGCTTAGCGAACCTATCGACTCCGTTACGATTCTACGACACAAGGTGCGGACTTTAGGTGTATAGGTTATGGTTTTCAACGCTTTCAATGTCAGATAATGATAGATTCATGATCTGCATGCAATTGCACATGTACAAAGTGCTTTCCGTTTTCGTTTCGATTAGAATTGTAGAATTTGGAATTTCACATACTCTAGGTATTCGTATAAAATACCGTATAACATATTTTTATGGAAATGTGTTTGACATGTTTATTTGTCGTATGGATATATGACGTATGGATAAAATACTTATTTGGCGAAAGGATTCGCCTAAATACATGTTTACTAATAAACACTATGTATGTAGAAATACGGTATTGTAAGAAGTACCGTATACATGTATATTTTAGCGATGTGTTTGTCATGATTAATTGTCGTATAAATATATTATGTGCGTATAAAATATTTGCTTGGCGAAGGAATCGCCGTAATACATGTTTGCTTGTATACATTATGTATGTTGAAAATGCGTATTCTAGAAATGTCAGATACGTATAAATTTTGGAGATGCATTTATCATGATTATTTGTTTGTAGTAATATATTATACATGGATAAAATACTCACTTGGCTAAAGGATAGCCCTAATACATGTTTTGCTAACATACACCATGTATGTTGTAATAGTGTATTCTAAGTGTTTGTGAAAATGACTGAATGAGTATAGAATCCTCATTCGTGCTCGCCATGACTAATTGTCATGGATTCATGATTGTTGTATTGACGATACCCTTTTGACGAAAGGATTTTCCTAAATCACGCCACGGCCAATATACACTATATATGCTAAAATGTGTGGCCCAAGTGTTTGCGAAATGACCTTGAATGAATATGGAACTTGGATTCTGCTTGCCATGACTATCCGTCGTGGGTGTACACGTGTTATGATTAGGGCAACTCCTAGTGAAAGGATTTGGTCTAATGCCTATGTGATCGACATATGTCATGTATGTTGATGTATGTTTGTTTAAGTGTTTCTTGAAATGTCTGAATGAGTAGTAGTTAGCAAATTGTAATGTATAAGGGTGTTGAGTTATGATTCTCAACCTCTTTTAACTATGTGTATGATCTCCTTGGATTGTTGTGTGATTAGGAATTGAACATGTATAAACTCATGCTTGTGTTGTGATTCATAACATGCTCAACTGCTTTATGATTATAACTATGTAATGCATATGTTTAAATTTATATTTACATTGTATGATCCGTCATGGGTGATGGGGGAGCGGAGCAACGAGTGAGTGCAACAGCCCTGGCAGCCCTAAACGGATAATACCATACCTTGATTGTATGAGTGGAATCTTGATCCATTACTACTTTATCTATCTGCAAGTTATCATGTTTGGGGCTATGATTATAGTCCAGACAATCGGTACCAGAATTGAATTTGTGGCTGCGATCCATTTGCCACGTGAGATGTGTTCGACGAACCCGAGTCGTACTTCGGTTGGCGATAGTGGTTGGCTACCCGAAGTGCTTATGCACTTCATATCGTTCAACTTGTTGTGCGCTCGAGCTAGCCGAGCTCGTCAAGTAACCCGATCTGTCTTATATATGTTCACCATGTTTGGTCGCTACTGTGTGAACCTAGGGTACCAAACTTACCAATGAAATCCCTTTTAACCATGGTACCTCGATCCGCTAAGACTCATGAGCCGGGCATGGTGGTATGGGACACCGTGGTCGAGTGTTGTCGCCTCTGCCGGGGCCACGTGCCTCCCCGTAGTGACCCGGTGAGCAACTAGACTCGTGAGCCGATTATGGTGGTATGGGACACTATATTCGAGTCATCGATACTTACGGCGAGAGCCGAGCACGGTGAGACCCGTACTCGTGCTTTGACGGCGACGAGTCCTCTGTAGTATCTTCGAGTATACTCCAAGTCTCCGTGATTGGCGACGAGTCTTTCACAAAGCTGGAGTATGAGTTGAGCCGAGTACGGTGAGACCCGTATTCAGCCGACGGCTAGTGATTGAGCCGAGTACGGTGAGACCTATACTCGAGGCGAGCCGACGGCCGCAATTGAGCCGCATATGGTGAGATCTCAGATCCGCGCCGACGGGTGACGAGCCCTTTGCGATGCCTTCACTACGCTTCTCAAACCATAATATCGTATGAGAATAGCTAGGATTGACGACCCTAGAATGGATCATGTTTGGGAATGATACAAGGGAGGTACCTTAGTTTCCCAATACTGCTGTTTGAAATGGACTAATAATAACTCGGTAATCATGATCATCATCGCACCGCATGTGCTTAGTAGATGTGGCGCACTGAGGGAGTTAAGCATTCGCGAACGTAAGATGATGTCGCATGAGGGTGGTTTGGCAAGGGCATACAGCATCATGTCATTTCATTTTCGCACTTAACAAGAGTAGTTAGAAATGTTTGATTTGTACTGCTTTATCATTACTGCTTGGTTGAATTGATAACATGTTAACCTATGCTTTACTGTTCCACTGAGTTGATCACTCACTCCCACGTTACGGGACGGTGTTTGCAACACCAACCAGATTTGTTGAGTTTCAGGTGATGGCGATGCTTGTGAAGCAAGTCGACTACTTCTCGTGATGATAGGAGGAGTTCTCCTATCTCAGATCTCTCTGGCGAGTCAATGAAGACCCGATATTGTATTGACGGGCTATGGTACATGGGATAGAGGCACTACACTTCCTCACATTTGGTACATTTTAGAACCGCACTTGTATTTATTTAACTGCAATGTTATCACACTCGAGACTCATCATAAGTTATATATTTTATCTATCTATCACAGTCTTCCGCTTGCAATTTAACTGCTCTCTGAGTATGATATGTTGTTTTGGCTTAATCTCACTCATGTTCAATGCACGAATACAGTCAACATTCAATCATCATTCATTTTGTTGCATAAGTGATGTTCTGGAACTCGGGAGTTGAGTTTATGCTCGACCCCCGATTTTCAGGGTGTTACATCATTACACCCGGATCTCGATTAACCGAGGGGTCCATTTTCAACCTGCACCTTACCAAAAATTAAAGTTGAAAATTAGCCTCATGCACCATCCTCTTCAAAAGTTGGAAATGAAGGAAGTGCTATCAGATGATTGAACCCATACAGATATTATCTACCAAATACAATATATTAAGGAGTTTGCAATCATTGTATTTTTACAACAAATTAATAATTATGCTAACATTTTGCTCTACCCAATGTGGTTTCTGTGAAACCACTACAATGAGATATTTCATAAAAAGTCTCTTAATAGAGAAAATATATATTGCAAGATGAGTCAATGTACTAACTTTATTATCATTTTTCATTTTTATATTGCAAACGTAGTTATATACATAGGTACAACTAGTGCACTGAACACTAAGAAAGTTGCGCTTTCACATCCTCACCGTTAAAAGACAGAGGAGGGAATCCAGTAAGCATTCACTAGCAATACATCAGTGGGAGTGAAGCCCAGGTCGCCCAACTAGCAAGGAGATTCACTAGCAGCTCAACCAACATGCATACATTGGCTGTGTCGACAAGGGAAAACTAGTTTTCAAATCATGTTAACACATATCAACAATGACGGAGGGTAAAATGAAACATTCCAAACCTCGATTTGTTAGTGTTACAATGTAAAACTTGGTTATAGAATATAACAAGCTTTGGAGTTCTCCCTATGTTTCCCCAATTTTTCTACTTCTATATTTGTGAGCACATTATAAATTTTCACAACAACTCCGACCCGCTGGGAAAAGGCTATGATTATGATGAAGACAATACTGATGGTGATTGGGAAAAGGTTATGATTATGATGAAGATAGTACTGATGGTGATTATTTCCAAAGATTCAATGGATAATACCCCATTGTAGGTTAGGGATGCATTAGTCCAATTCTAGTTTCATCATCTTTCTAAAATTCTAATAATGCACAAAGATGGACATGCAAAGTCCATGTGCTTCCCTATAGAATGGATTGTTCTTTTTGCACAACAAACCATCAAATGGGCTTAAATTAATACCCATACCTACACCCCACCCATTTAACCATCCCCATACCCAGCCTGTTTCGAGCCAGGTTCGTGTACCCAGCCTATTGCCACCACCACCTTTTTTTTTTCTTTTTTTCTTTTTTCCTTTTTTGAAGATTCTATTGCCACCCTTTCCTATAATAGTGGAATTTTTTGGCATTACAATAGGTGTGAAGATCTTTGCAATGCCTAATGAGGTGTCAATTGACCGTGGAGGGGAAGCTCACATAATCCAATTGAATTGATTTCCATGTTCCCCCATGGGAACATAATGTAAATGCTTCTCTTTGGTCCTCTTTTTCTTTTAGTTAGCTTATCTAATAAGAATGATAATCTTCTTGTTGTTTTCCCTTCCATAACCGACATATAGAGAAGACAAACTGAAATTTGTTAATCTTGATACTGTTTACTCAATCTATAACCGACATATAGAGAAGACTAACTGAAATTTTTTAATCTTGATATTGTTTACTTAATCTATAAATTCCACTCAATGTATCTTGTTGAGGACCATATGAGCTTCATGTCCTTTTTGGTCCAACCATTTACCAAGTAAGGGCTCTTATGTAAAACCTTTGAATCCTAATAAATTTGCATATAATTCAAAAAAAAATTGAACTGAAATAACAGCCCCCCACTTAAATACATCTGAACTACCTCAGTGAATTGTGTTGTTGAAATCAAAATAACCATGGAGTCGCGTGAACTAAAGACGTGTAATCAAAATAAAAGATGACAACAAGCAATCAATTTTATATCAATGAACTCAATTTTCATCACCAAGCACCACACAGATTTGAAACATAAACACCAAAAACCCCAAATGTTTGATCAGATGGGCCACAACATGTGTGGGTGAATTACTTGAGCGACATCCAGATTAGAAGATCTTAACCTTTCAAAAGATGGCCTAGGAATAGGTGGTTAAGGAGGAAAGAAACGCTTTGAAAAGATGGCCTGAAATTATCAATGTAATGCATAATAGATATTTTTTTTAGTTGTTTTTTTAATTAAAAGAACATAAAAAGCATATCTATTCAGTTATGCACCAACAAGATTACTTCTAAAATTTTCTAATGAACACGTTTCAGGATATAGTTTATTTTTGCAGGCTTAATAAAAAAGCAACAGATAAATCTCCAAATGAATAGATGACATTTTTTTTCCCGGATAGTCAATTCCTAATGAACAGATGACAAAATAACTCCTGCATACAACTGTCCGACATACCATGCAGGTGGAACACAAGCAACCATACGAACCAAAAGAACATGAACTGGGCTCAGAGCATCTTGAGTTCAGCAGCATTCCCCCCCATGGCCTAAGTTAGCAATCGAATGAATCAGATCCCTCCAACAGTTTTTCATGCCCGCCCCCATTTAAAAACTTCAAAATTGGCGCAGGTATACATCTGATTCCAATCTAGAAAGCGGCATCTCCAGTCCCAAAATCCGCTTTCATCTGCACAAGCTATCCCTCCACGAGCGTGACAACGATCCGAACCAGATTTCGGGAGAATAGATATGAAATTATCAACATAATGCAGAATAGATATGAAATTGCATTATTCTGATGATTTCTTACTATTGGGTAATGTTTGGGTCTGGCCTATGTAGTTCACAATGTCAGGGGACGGGTTTGAAATAAAAAATTAAAAAAATAAAAATAAAATAGAAACAGAAACAGAGATTTCAATGGCGCATCCGACTGCAACTGATTTCGGAAAGAGAGAGAGAGAGAGAGAGAGAGAGAGAGAGAGAGAGAGAGAGAGAGAGAGAGAGACCGTTCTTCTCCTTCTTCGGTGAAAGGGGAAAAAGAGACCAGGGAATGCGGCCGAGAGACAGGGAGAGGGTGAGGGAGAGCAGGAGATCGAGAGGTGGTGAGGGAGAGGCTGAGTGAGAGATAGATAGAGAGGGTTAGGGAGCCTGGGAGATGGAGAGAGGGAGTCATTTTTGGGAGGCACGCGGGTGGGAGAAAATGGAGGAATGAAATCTTGGGGTTGGGGCGCGTGACGGACAGCTCATAAAGGACGGTGGGTTTTAGGACCGTGGGGCCCACCATGATGTACGTTATTTATCCACTCCGTCCATTAAATTTAAAATATTATATTAAGGGTTGATGTAAAAAATAAGTCAGATCGAAGCGGTAACAAGACCACATAACATATTAACAATAGATATTTAATTTTTATAATTTCTTATTGTGTGGTCCACTTAGACCTTTAATCAACATGAATTTTGGGCCAATCCACTGAAATTATATTTCAGAATTTATGGATGGCTTAGATCAAACATATATATTTCAATGGGCCCTATGGATAGCTTAGATAAAACATATATATTTCAAGGGGGGTTAGTTGTAGGTACGGAGCTAGTAGCTTTTAGCTACAAATTAAATCTGTAGTAATATTGCTATGGATTAGATCCGTAGTCGTATCCTTTTAAAGTTCGTACCCTTTACTCGATTTTTTGGTAGTGAAACTATAGAGCATACGTCCAGGAATGTATCTAGAGGGTAGATGTAATGATGCTTATGTATAAATGTAAAGAAAAGTGGACTAGATCGCTATGAATTTCTGATGTGACAAGATCCGATGTATGGCAAGTCACAGAGCATACATTCACTAGAGATCTAGAGAAGCAGGGGGGTTGAGAAGGGAATAGATGTTATGATGAATGCTTATATGCAAAATGAATGGGTCTTTGGCTCGATCTTTGAATAGGCTAAGATATGAATTAAACCATGATCAATCTGGGCTAGGCTTATGGATTGGAAAGGTTGAGAGGAAGGCTAGGGGATGGCTTGAAAGATCAGGGCTTTGAAGGCTTGAGATCTCCTTCCCTCTCCTTCACTCTCTTCCTTACTTTCTTTCTCTCTCTCTCTCTCTCTCTCTTGGATGAGAAGGTGTCTTGCAATGAGAAGAGTTCTCCTATGGCTTTATGGTAATTTTTGGCTCTAGGAGGGGTAAAAGATGAGGTGGTAAGTTATGGTTGGTTAAGGAGAGGGGAGTTCTACATGGCGCTCTATCATTGGCTCTTGGTGTTGGTAAAATAGTAAATAGTGAAGGTTGGAGGGATAATTTCTTGTGAAAGTTGACTTTTGGACATTGGGATAACTGTCCACATGCGGGCGGCGAGTGGCGGCACTTAGAGTACTTCCAGCGGTTGTTGGAATACCGCCCGGGCCCCGTT
Source organism: Magnolia changhungtana (assembly GCA_030180095.1). Taxonomy (NCBI): domain Eukaryota; kingdom Viridiplantae; phylum Streptophyta; class Magnoliopsida; order Magnoliales; family Magnoliaceae; genus Magnolia; species Magnolia changhungtana. Next base: position 1,789,796 of record JASAUF010000524.1, on the reverse strand, counting down.
CGGGTTGGGTTCGTGCATGCGGGCTTTGTTTTCCATGAGGGTTCGTCTGGTGGTATTCTTTTGGAGTTTACTGCTTAGATAGGTGGGCTTAGGTTTGGGTAAAGGGATCCTAGTTAGGCTGTAGGGTGAAGATGGGGTTGTATGTGGATTGGATGGTATAGATCAAGGTTTTGGGCCTCAGTCTGGGATTTTGAGGTTTTTGGGTAGGGGTTAGGTTTAGGATGGGATTAGGGTTTGGTTCAAGATATGATTATAGTTCTTGGATTGTATTAGCCTTCTCAAGATGTTAGCCTGGGTGGGGTGTCTACAAATACAAACATGTATAAAATATACCGTTAAGCATTATCGTGTTTATAAAACCAAGATATAAATAGGGGGAAATATGCAATATTTGACACTCAACAGATGACTTCTTCGAACGGGAGTCATTGAGTCAGAGCCGAGATATCAAAGATAGTCGGACTCATGGGGCCGCAACTAAAGAAGAATGTATTCGTCAAGGTGCTACAGAAAGCTGAAGTTACAAGAAGAAGATTTGGATCTGCTGGATAATCATAGACAGAGAGCTTGATACACTCATAAATGCCCGATTCTCTCCTCTTGTTGGGAAGATACGTGGGCGAACCAAGCTTCCATTATAGGAGTCGTTTCAGCCATGCCCAAGGATTCTTTAAAGCATTCGGAGCATCAGGAATGGAACCAAACTGAATTAACAACGTCTCCCTAAGACAGAGAGGGAATAGTTGATCCATTGTGTCACGCCCCAAACCCGGAAATCGGATTCACAGGAATCCTGATCACCGAATTCGGTGCCAACAGCCTTCGTAGTACCCCATTCTCAGCTCCCAATGCCCATATGCTAGGTTCCGATCCTGGGATCCTACAAGGAGGATTTTTAACATGAATTTGTCTCATAAGAAGCATAACCACAAGTATACCCAAATCATAAGAACAACATCATCACCACATATCCACTAATATAATCATTTGAGTACAATACTGAAAAGGAAATACATGCATATAATAAAATCTCCAGAGCTCTCACACGCTTCGCTCTTCATTGCACAGGCTATCATCATCACCTGCACGCATCTATCGTGCATAAGCTTATAGAAAGCTTAGAGGGTGGCATAAGTGTGTGCACAAGATAAGTGCCAAGTATTCAATACAATGCCTTAATCATACAATATTAGAATTACTGGCATGAATCATACGATATCAGAGTAAGCAGAAATACTGCAAGTCCATAAAAATATCATCAACCTCATCCAAGATATGCGATGAAAAGACATAGCAAGTCAATGCTATATACTGAGAAAGTAATGTAAATCGGTTATGTAATGCAGAAACATAATGAACTAGATATCAGATATCGATGATGGAATATAATATGCAATTCGGAAGAGTTACTGATACCACCAGCCTTATCTAGGTCATATAAATGCCGAAATATAGTAGTCCAAAATGTTAAATGGTGCGGATGCAATGCAATATGGGGTGAGAATGAAATGAACAGGCTAGAGTGAAGTCAGGGTGATAGTACGTAGTATCGCAGGCTACGGGTTCCATCATAAGGGACTTCTACCCAAACCAGTCCCATACCTAAATTTGGATAGATAGACTCAATGTGGTAAACTCTTAGTCTTAGGTTAGTCTCGCGCCTAACCAAAATCCTGGCCATGCGAAGGTACACAACAATTAGTTGCGCACTACCAGCCCGAGTGGATAGTGAATGAAATGAATGCATGAGCATGCAACTCCTACTTAATAAGTCCACATATCAGTACGGTTCCTCTTTGGAAAATCACTGGGGTCTATTATACTCCAAACCAAATTGCCGCCCCATCGCGTGCAAGAAGGTGAGTGGAAGAGACCTCACTATCCGTTTGCCAATATTGGGCCCAACTCATCGATAGCGAACCCATTCCTCAAGCTGGTTAGACTTAGCCTAGCATTGCCCCCTCCTCTCAGGCAGGTAAGGTCGTACCCCCTTCAACCGACCACAATGAAAGTGCCCTAGTTTGTCAATTAGCATGAGTGTTGAGTCAGTTAGACTACAGAGCCTGATAGGAAGATTAATTCAAGCATTTGCCTTAACTAGATGTGTGCAAGCTCGCCACAGGTAAATCTGAGCCACTAAAACCCTAAAAAAATGCTAGAATATCATAGGGTTTTTAGGGTAAGAAAACATTTTTAAAATAGGAAAATTCTCTGTAGTTTTCTTGCCTTATCGATTTTATCGATACACATCGCGATATGATTGACCTGCACTGTCAAGTCCTCGATGCTCCATCGATACCATCGAAAAGAGGATCAAATATGTCAAGCAACCTTATACACATCTAAACGGAATTATTGATATATCGATACACCTATCGATATCATCGATATTCAAATCTTGAGTCTATCGAAGTTGACTCGATAATATCGACAGGCAGATTTCCGGCGCACCTGTTTTTTATTAAGAATATCATATGGGCATAGATATATCGAAGCCTCCTCGATACCATTGAGATTCAAACCCTAAAGATATCGGTCTTGGGTGCCAAGTTGTCTAACAAAATATTTCAGGGTGGTTTATCTATGATCGGGGGCCACTCGAGAGAATCGATATTCTAATATCGTTAATATTGATGTCGTATCGATTACATCGAACATAGACATAAACTGTCCACCAAGCTTTATGAAAAATCCTTTTGATTTATCGATGCATCAACACAGGTATTGATATCATCGACATTCAAATTTTGAGGATCTCGAAGCTCCCTCGATCATTCATGAAAACCTAAAATACTTCTAGTCAAGTCTCTCTCATTTTTCAAGTGTCGATGAATCGAACTTCTCATCGATGGAATTGGAGTTCGAAATCCGATAACGTCGACAATCGTTTCGATTCATTGACTAGTTGGCAAAAGGTTTCAAAAGCGTATGACATTGAGTTTGAGTCATCGAGCGAACCATCAATGCTATTGAGAATATACGCTTAATGATATTGAACCTGCTCGATGATATTGAACTCTGTCATAAATGTGACCATTTTATATCCGTTGAAACCTTTTGCCTATATAAAGAGGACTTGTCTAGTGTTACTGTGAGAGAAAGAATAGAGTGCTTTTCTGTGTTTTACCTTAGATCATATACCTAAAGCCCTTTCTCTCATAGAAGTTCATCATCCAATCCACCCTCACCATTGACATTCAATAGAGTGGATTGGGGAATGAACTCCCTCATTCAAGGATCCTCCAGCTATTACCTTAATGGAAAATCATTAAGCTGGGATGCCTTGAATGTATAATCGGAGTCACTCTATCTTCCCTATAGGAAAACATTTCATAGAGTTGGATTCCGTCTTAACCTTAACCCAACCCGAAGCCTCGCATTGGTACATCATTTGTGTTGAAGATCAAGGAAACCGAAGCATCTTCGTCAACAAAGGAGGAGATCTTCGTTAACGTGCTTAATGGGACTTATCCACTTATCTGTACATATCTAAAGTCTAGAGGATAGTTGTGATCATTCCTTTTTAGGGTTGGGTCTTAGGTGTTTCTCACCCCTTCAAGCCCTCGTAGGAGGCCTCCGATGAGAGTGTACGTGGTGGGTGTGTTGTGTGTACCCTTGCTCTATGGAGAGCATAAACATCTAGTTAAAGGTGAACTAGTCAAAACCTTAGGTTTGAGGTGAACCGTGTGAAACTTCGGGTTTGGGGTAAACCGCGTAAAACCTCTGGTAGGGTCTTATTGAAAATCCTTGGCCAGTGTGCCTAAAAGTGGGTGCGTTGTGTTGACTCTTGCTCTTGAGAGTATAAACAATCAACCTCAGTGTAGGTTGTAAAGGTTGAAGGTGAACCTGATTTAAAACCTTAGGTTTGAGATGAACTGCTATGAAACCTCCTTAATGAAATCCGGTACACTCAAGGGTTGAGTGCGTCTGCCGGGAGTGGAGTAGACTGATCGTCGAACCACTATAAAAATGACTGTGTTTGAGATTGCTATTTTTCTAAATGTGTGATTTACTTTTATGCTTCCATATCTGAATATCTAAGATCACACCTCACACACATACACAGTCATATCCATCATAAACTAGTTCGCATATTGGTCACTTCTTAAATAGTTTGTGATTGGATCCTCTACCGGGCTTGGAAGCCAGTAAAGTTATTTTTGAGTAATCCTAATGTGTGCTTGCTGATTAGGATTAGAATAATAGGATTTTAAATAAACCATAAAAAACTTTAAAAGTACTATTCACCCCCTCTAGGACATATTGGCATATTTTTACTTCAACTAAAGCGATCTTCACCACTATTTCAATTGGTATCAGAGCTGGTCTCTCTTTAAGGGCTTCACCGCCTAGAGAGTGATCTTAACTGAAGTTCAAAATATGGCCAAAGGAGAGGACTCATCAGTCACTAGGCCTCCAGTATTTGATGGCTCAAATTATGCATACTGGAAGGCTAGGATACACTACTTTCTGAGATCTTTGGATCATGATGTTTGGGATATAGTTGAAAGTGGATACGTGCCATCAATTGAACAAATTATACTTGACAGTGGCACAACATCACAAAGCCCAAACCCAAAGAAAAGTCAGACTGCTTAAGCAAAAGCTATGAACGCCATCTACTATGTCGTGTCCTAAGACATCTTTAATCAAATAAGTATATGTGGGACATCCAAGGAAGCATGAGATTTATTGGAAATTACCCATGAAAGCACAAGCACTATGAACAGATCTAAACTTCAACTCTGACTTCACAGTTCGAAAGTCTCAGAATGGAAGAGCATGAGACCTTTATGGAGTTCTACACAAAATTAAATATCATTTGCAACTCCATGGGTGGATTGGGAGAAAAAGTTCTGGTACCGAAAATATTTAGAAAAATCCTAAGATCCCTACCTAAACGATTTAATCCTAAAGTAACAACAATTGAAGAGTGTAGGAACATAGATGAAATGAAAGTAGAAGAACTGGTAGGTTCCCTACAAACTTTTGAACAACACTTCAAACAAACCCAAAAATCCAAAACAACTGTCCTAAAAACTTCTAAGAAAACAGTATATGAGGACAGTGAGAGTGAAAAAGAAGATGAAGATGAGGAACTGGCTTTGCTGGCACAACGATTCAGGAAATTCTTTCAGAAGAATCGTGGCCGTCCTTCCAGAGGAAAAAAGGTGAACAACAAAACTTCCACAGGCAAATTTGGTAAAAGGACAAAGGAACCACAATGCTATGCCTGTCAGGAGTATGGACACCTGTCAACCGAATGCCTAAACAAAAAAACTAAGGGCAAGACAATGGCTGCCACATGGGATGATACTGAAGAGTCAAATTCAGAATCTAGTGACTCTGAAAGAGATGGAGATCAGAAATCATTGAAAATCTTCATGGTCTCCACTGCTTCAACCATTCCCACAGAATCTGAGAACGAGAAAGAACAACAAGCCACTGAATCATTTCCATCTGACAATGAGGAAACTGGAGAAAAAGAAGAAGAAAATGATAAACTAAGGATGCTTATAATCAACTCTACATCCATAGCATAAAGATCCTTAAAAGACTCGGAATAGCGGTGAACAAAAGTAAGTTGCTGCAAAAATATTTAGATAAAGCATTGGAAATCAACACACAATTAATAAATGATCTGCAACAATATCATACGGATAATGATAGACTTGAATGAACTAATACCTTTCTTAAAAACGAGTTTGAGAAATTGAACAAATAAGTCGAGATCTTAAAAGACAAAATGGTGCTCCTTCAAAATGAAAATCATACAATCCTATTTGACTTAGAAGAATCTCGAAAGATTGCCAAGATAAATTACAAGTTTTCCCAGAGTGGTGAAAAATTAGAAAAACTCTTAGGGATGGGAAGACCTGGAAAGGACAAGAGCGGTCTAGGATATGAAAACTTAAATCAAAATCTTGAAATGCAGCATTAATACCTAAAAGATCTGCGGCTTTTGAAAGTAACACAAGAACTTCTCCAGTCTGTCATTTGTGTGGTGATTCTGGTCATTATAAGTTCGAATGCATAACACCTAAATGGACTCAACAACTAACTAGAAAAATGCAGAATTTTAAGAGTCCACTTAGAGATATGGATAGAAGAAATACACATCCATCACCACCCAAAATGACAAACAAAATGAAAGAGTCAATTAATCAAGAGAATAGACTGAACAGTAAAAACTCTGCCATGAAATGGGTAAGGAATAATTAGTTCAGATCATGCATCAGGATTTGGAAACTTGCTGAAATGATGCAATTTTGTTGAACTTCAAATGATATATCTAAGGTTCTTCACCTCCATCTTTTGTATATAAACATTCAAATGTTTATAATTTTGATGTGTGCATTGATTGTACAAAGTTTTGTTATGTATACTATTGATAAATTTACATATTAAAAGTATACATGAAAGATTGTATGAATGCTGAAAATTGAATAACATTTATGTCTGATATGTCTGCTGATTTGTCATGGGCATTCTCGATCAAATCGATAAAGAGTCGATATTATTGACATCTCTTCAGAATTTGAAAAGCCACTTGATCGAGACTATTATCGAAGCTATTATCGATAACACCGAATGAGGATCATCGATTTAATCGAATGTAAGTTTGATAAAATCGATGACCGTCGTTTGATAAAAAGGCGGTCGAGCGAAAAGACTTTCATTTTGTTTGAGAAAAGGTTTTCCATTCTTTTTGGCTCAAACCCTCGGCTGGAAGTTCTTTGGTGGGTCCTAGAAGGTACTCAAAAACTGGTATTACCCTCCTTTTTTCTCATCTTGCCTTTTGGTCAAGTACTTTCTGTTTTTTTAAAAAGAAGGATTTTGTCTTCTTTCCTAAAGTTTTCAAAATTTTTGTTGTCCGGATGGGTAAAGACAAAGGAAGAGTATCCAGAAAGGGGGAGTCTTCGAGATCTGCTCAACAAAAGGTGCTTGCTTTAAGAGAAAGGGCAAGGGGCCCGGACCGTGGGACCCTCACAAGGCAACGCTCGAGACATGGTGAGTCCCAGTCTGAGGCACAGGCTCCTCCACCTGTGCAGGCTAATCCAGTCTTAGCAAAATTTACAAGGAGAAAAGTTATTCCCGAAAGGAAAGTTGACAGAAGTTGCTTGAGTTCATATAATCTGGAACCTCTATTTGCCGCCATAGATTGGTTACCAGTTCTCGACTTTGGAGGATCATATCAGCTTGAACGAACTTACCATTTCTTTGCTGCCTGTCATTCTCCAACATCTGATCCTCCATCCATCTTCGTAACTGTAGATGGTGAGGATGTGCTGATCACTCCAGGGTCTGTTGTAGGGATATTTAATCTTATATTATCTCCTATAGGAATCCCTAATATGGACATCGATGATCCTGAAGTGCGGTCTGAGGTCACCAAATTCCTCTACCATAATCGTGATGTTCAGTGGCACCAAGGGAATGCCCTGAAATTTAAGTTCATGGAACCACGTTATCGAGTCCTGCATGGTATTCTTGCTTCGAACATTTACTCTAAAGGCTCCAACAGAGCTGACCTCATGGGCTTCATGACTATAATAATCTATTCAATTACCCCTAGGGTCAAGATCCGTCTACCTACCCTGATTGTGTATTAGTTGGTGTATGCTTTTCATAGGGCTAGGGACATTCTCCTACCATATCCCTGAATCATCAATACAATCTGTAATGCCATAGGGTTCCCAACTACAAATGATCATGAACTTCCTCTCCAAACCTTCAATAAAAGCAACATCCGAAGGGTGGATTTGAGGTTTCACAAATACCCTGAGGTGCCCCTGGAGGAAGGCATTTAAGTTGAGGGAGAAGGTAGGGGTGACGACGCTCCCATGGGTGGGACTGAAATGGCCGAAGAAGAAGCTTCTGGACCTCAACATGATCCATCAACGTCAACACCTAGGCATGCAAAGAGATTTAAGGTCCATCAAGATAGGATTGGAGCTATTCAGCATGATGTCTCTCAACTCAGGGAGTCAATGAACGAGAGGCTTACTGTCCTAGAACGGATGGTGCAAGGTGTGCAATAGACCGTCCAACAATTGGTGGATCTGATGACCTACACCTGGGATGACACGACACCATCCCACTTTGCTCCATGATGCTGATCACTGCATGCTATCACATACACCCCACTCTTAATTTTACGTACGAATATTAGTATCTTTTTGAATATTCTACGTCTTCATCAATGTATGTGATAACTAACTAATCTGGAGAATTTGATGTTTTTTTAAGTGTATATGTCCATGGTTGGACTCAATAATTTTTTAAAATTTTTTTTTTGGGGGTTTGGTTTTATTAGGAGATAACTGTTAATCTACTATTGTTTATGGCAGTATGTGTTTTAGATAAGTGGAAAATTTTGTTTATGGTTGAGTATAATTCATATTTTTACTGTCATACTTATGTTTCACGATCCCCTGGTTTAATGCATATATATTCACTATAAATGATGTCTAATTAAGCAACTGTTTGACTACTATACATCTATCTATTATATGCATATTTCTCTAAATGATGGTTCTCCCAAATACTTCAAGCTTCAGCCAATATCAACCGCTATATCTTTGTCAATGTCTGACAAAAAGGGGGAGAATAGTTCAAACACACTGAATGGAAAATTGTATATCTGCTTGGATGATGTTGCAGGTGTTAGGGGGAGCAGCTGCATCAAGCAAAGGGGGAGTTTGCAAGTAGGGGGAGCAGATACTGGGCTTTGTACATGGGTTTGATAGAAATTATAAAATTGTGTAAAATGGATGTACACACAATTTAGGATGTGTTTGTCCAATACTCTAAGGTGTTTTGGGATTTTGTCACGTAATTGACAAAGGGGGAGATTGAAAGTGCCCTGATTTGTCAATTAACGTGAGTGTTGAGTCAGTTAGACTACAAAGCCTGATAGGAAGATCAATTCAAGCGTCTGCCTTAACTGGATGTGTGCAAGCTCGCCATAGGTAAATCTGGGCCTCACATCCCTTGTCCCAAATCACCAAGTATACTAAAACCCTTAACAATGCTAGAATATCATAGGATTTTTAGGGTAAGAAAACATTTTCAAAATAGAAAAATTCTCTAAAGTTTTCTTGCCTTGTCGATTTTATAGATACACATCTCGATATGATCAACCTGTGCTATCGAGTCCTCGATGCTCCATTGATATCATCGAAAAGAGGACCAAATATGTCCAGCAACCTTATACACATCTAGACAGAATTATCAATGTATCGATACGCCTATCGATATCATCGATATTCAAATCTCGAGTTTATCAAAGTTGACTCGATAATATCGACAAACATATTTTCGGCGCCCCTATTTTTTCTTAAGAATATCATATGGGCATTGGTATATCGAAGCCTCCTCAATACCATCGAGATTCGAACCTCGATAATATCGGAAGACCTTTGATGATATCGGTCTTGGGCACCAAGTTCTCCAACAGAATATTTCAGGGTGATTTATCTATGATCGGGGGTCACTCGATAAAATCGATATTCAAATATCGATGATATCGATACCGTATCGATTGCATCGAACGTGGACATAAACTGTCCAGCAAGCTTTATGAAAAATCTTTTTGATTTATCGATGCATCAACAAAGCTATCGATATCATCGACATTAAAATTCTGATGATCTCGAACGTCCCTCGATCATTCATGAAAACCTGAAATATTTCTAGTCAAGTCTCTCTCATTTTTCAAGTGTATGAATCGAACTTCTCATCGATGGAATCGAAGTTCGAAATCCGATGGCATCGATAATCATTTCGATTCATCGACCAGCTGGTAAAAGGTTTCAAAAGCCTATGACATTGAGTTTGAGTCATCAAGCAGACCATCGATGTAATCGAGAGTATACGCTCGATGATATCGAACTCTGTCATAAATGTGACCATTTTATATCCGTTGAAATCTTTCCCCTATATAAAGAGGACTTGTCTAGTGTTGCTGTGAGAGAAAGAAGAGAGTGCTTTTGTGTGTTTTACCTTAGATCATATACTTAAACCCCTTTCTCCTAGGGAAGTTCATCCTCCAATCCACCCTCACCATTAACATTCAATAGAGTGGATTAGGGAATGAACTTTCGCATTCAAGGATCCTCCGGCTACTACCTTAATGGCAAATTATTAAGCTGGGATCACTCTATCTTCCTTATAGGAAAACATTTCATAGAGTTGGATTCCATCTTAACCTTGACACAACCCGAAGCCTCGCATTGGTACATCATTTGTGTTGTGGATCAAGGAAGTCGAAGCATCTTCGTCAACAAAGGAGGAGATCTTCATTAATGTGCTTAATGGGACTCATCAACTTATCTGTAAGTATCTAGAGTCCAGAGGACACTTATGATAATTCCTTTTTAGGATTGGGTCTTAGGTGTTTCTCACCCCTTCAAGCCCTCGTAGGAGACCTCCGACGAGAGTGTATGTGGTGGGTGCATTGTGTGGACCCTTGCTCAATGGAGAGCATAAACATCTGGTTGAAGGAGAACCAGTCAAAACCTTAGGTTTGAGGTGAACCATGTGAAACCTCGGGTTTGGGGTAAACCGCGTAAAACCTCTGGTAGGGTCTTATGAAAGATCTTTGGCTAGTGTGCCTAAAATCGGGTGCGTTGTGTTGACCCTTACTCGTGAGAGCATAAACAGTTAGCGTCAGTGTAGGTTTTAAAGGTTGAAGGTGAACTGCTGTGAAACCTCCTTCATAAAATATGACACACTTAAGGTTGAGTGCGTCTACCGGGAGTGGAGTAGACTGATCGTCGAACCACTATAAAAATGACTATGTTTGAGATTGCTATTTTTCTGAATGTGTGATTTACTTTTATGCTTCTATATCTGAATATCTGAGATCACACCTCACACACATACACAGTCATATCCATCATAAACTAGTTCGCATATTGGTCACTTCTTAAATAGTTTGTGACCGGATCCTCTACCGAACTTGGAAGATAGTAGAGTTATTTTTGAGTAATCCTAATGTATGCTTGCTGATTAGGATTAGTGTAATAGAATTTTAAATAAACCATAAAAACTTTAAAAGTCCTATTCACCCCCCTCTAGGACATATTGGCATATTCTTACTTCAACAAAAGCAGTCTTCACCGCTATTTCTCACGACACAGTGGGAGACACGTCCTAACGGTATACGACCCTCATGCGCTCATGCATCCACTCAGTCTAGACGTTGGAGCAACCTCTGGAACTAAGAGGGTTTAGGGACTTTCACCCAGGGATATATATAGCACCCCATGTAGAATAGATTTCTGATGTCCCAGCTGGCCATCCACGAAATACCTGTGGAGGCTACGACCTTGATGTCGCTAGGGCATACGGTGGTCATGTCACACAAATGCGAGATACATGAGTCACACAGTCTAATCATATATCAATCATGCGCATATCGTGTGCTCATGTGGGGCAACTTCGCCTATCAGAGAGCCCCATGAACAGCCTGCCTATGACATATGCAATGGTCAATCACATCTCATAACAAACATACATATGATGCATATGGGTATGTGTTATAATGCTATGCTATCACATACTCATAATCGGTATCAATAACCGGCCTCAATAATCGGTATCGACATCCGGCCTCGATAATGTAGACATTTAACCAACATTACCCCCAAGGGGTGGCCCACATAGGGTCAAACATATAGTGGACCCATGGCCTTACAAAGGACCTGATATACAACACCATGGGCCTCACTCAAGAGTTTAATACACATCACGATAGGCCTTTCACATGGGTCTAACATACATCACAATGAGCTCCATCACCTAGCCCTCAAATGCATCACAATGGGCCTCATCACATTGGGCCTTAAACACGGGCTAAATACACATCACAATGGGCCTCAAATACAGGCTACATATACATCACATAGGCTGAATACACATCACAATGGGCCTTAACTATGGGTCGCATATACATCACATAGGTCTTGACAATCGGCCTCGGCAATCGAAATCAGCTTCGACAATCGAAATCAGCCTTAACAATCAGAATCGACACATGGAATCGGCCTCGACAATCGGAATCGGCCTATAAAATCGGCCTTGACAATTGGAATCGGCCTCGATACTTGGACTCGACAATCGGAATCTGCCTTTAAAATCAGCCTCGATAAATCATAATCAGCCTCGATACTCGACCTTGACAATCGGAATCGACCTATACAATCGGCCTCGACAAATCAGAATCGGCCTCGATACTCAGCTTTGACAATCATAATCGGCCTATACAATCGCCTCAACAAATCAGAATCGGCCTCGATACTCGGCCTCGACAATCAAAATTGGCTTATACAATTGGCCTCGATAATCTGAATTGGCTTATACAATCAGCCTCGACAAATCAGAATTGGCCTTGATACTTAGCCTCGAAAATCAGAATCGGCCTCAACAAATAAGAATCGACCTTTACAATCGCCTCAACAAATCAGAATCGACCTCGATACTCAGCCTCTACAATCGAAATTGGCCTATACAATTGGCCTCGACAATCTGAATTGGCTTATACAATCGGCCTCGACAAATCAGAATCGGCCTTGATACTCGGCCTCGACAAATAAGAATTGGCATATACAATCAGCCTTAACAAATTAGAAACGGCATATATAATCAGCCTATAAATAAGGTGAGGTCCATAGATGAACAGTTGATCAACCATAATATAAAGATCGGCCAACGGCCATGGTTATATCAAATCCGATAGCACGGAGCCATCCATTTATGGTGAATGGGGCCCACTTATTTGGGTTAACCCATAAGAGAATGATGAAAATGGGCCTAACAAGGCCTAAGGGAAGGTTACAATGTGGGCATGCAACCATCATTACACATCAATGTGGACAATGGGCCTCATGTATATCAAATCGGGTCGCACCAATGGGCCTCATGTATATCAAATCGGGTCGTGCTAATGGGCCTCATGTATATATAATTGGGCCCACCCTTACGTATTTTTGAGATCCGACCTATTCATAAGTTAACATAGAGATAGATAGAGTGAAAATAAATATCAACTTAATTGGAAACTACTGTGGCCCTTAGAAGTTTAAACGGTGGGTGTCACTGTCTCCATTAATTTTCAATGGTGGGGGTCCGCTTGGGCTTTAGATCTGACCCATTCTTTTACTCATGCCATAAAATGATATCTCAAATGGTTGGACAGTTGGATACAACACATGCATCATGTTGGGTCTCACCGTCCAAACAGCGGACGGTGGAGATAAAGCACGTACATCATTGGGACCTGCAGAACTAGCTGACGTTTAAGAGAGAGCAGCTACATAGTTACTGTATGAGCAGCATTCGCTGCTTAAAGAGGCAAAGGTGGGTCCCACATAGGGCCCACCCTCATATATATATAATCCTTAGCTGTTGTAGTGCAGCTTTTCTGCATTTAAGAGGGCAGAGGTGGGGCCCACCACAACACATATGAAATATTAATATATTAATATTATATTATATACTAACATGCAGCCTTCGTTGCTTTTTAAAAGAAGCAGAGGTGGGTCCCACATAAGGTCCACCATAACATTTATATTAAATATATAATATTATATTACATTATAATATAATATAATATAATATAATATATCATATCATATATTAATATATATAATATAATATATTAATATTATATTTAATAAATATACAGTGTCCAGGCCTGGACATACACATACATCATGGGTAGCCCCACACGTAGGGTGGGTCCCAGCATCTAGGGACGGTGGATGCCCCGCACGCATCATGATGTGGCCCATCTAGATGGGTGGACGACGTGGGTGGGTCCCACGGACCCCACTGTCCGTTCACACCTCACTATTAGCACACACCTCACTGTTAGCCACTCCACCATCATTGTTGAAATGAGATATCATTCACTCAGTCTACCACTTGAGCTATGAATTAGGGTGGATAAATACATCAAGGAGGGCCCCACCCACATGTGTGGGGTGGGCCACATCCTAGATGGACGGTTGGGATGACATACAAACATCATGGTGTGTCCCACATGGATGGGGTCACATCATGGTGGGCCACACACTTCATCATCACCATTACCATATAAAAAGGAAAAGAGAGAGAAAGTGAAAAAAAAGGAGAGAACGGATGGTGATGGAGGGACCCCGCCACTATGGGTCCTCCATGGTTGCAATACATAGATCAAGATGGGTCCCACCATATGTGGGCCTTCAAATCACAAAAATTAAATCATAAAACACCCACCGTTAGATCTCATCTTCCTTCTTCCACTTATAGGTTTTAAAGCTCCAAGGAAATAATTCCAATGGTTGAGATGGTTTTTGGATGGTGGAGATGGGAGGTAAGAAGGTGGGCCACACACAAAGCTCTCTCTCATGGAAGCTCTTGCTTAGACGGTTTGGACTCTCATGGGGTTTGCTTGAAAGTGAATGAATGAGAGAGAGAGAAGATGGGATGTAAAGAGAGAAAGGGATTGGTGAGTGAGTGATGGGTGATGGGTATGTACTTGACATGTAAGGGTGTGTAAGAGAGAGAGTTAACTTTGGGGTTGCTCTTGTACTTGACATGAGGTGATTGATGTGCACTTGATTGATGAGACATGTTGTAAAGATTCTCATGGGATTGTAAATGTGTGGCATTTTCTCGAACTAAACGCAGGCCCACATCTCTTAGCCAGGGTATCGCCACAACGCGCGAGACGCGGTATCGGAACTGCGGCGACAGTATGGTTGCTAGGGTACAAGTCTCAGATTGAGTCAACTCAAGTTAACAGGACGCGACTTAGGATCACGCGCAAATGTCGGATAAAGGTCGAAGGTTGCCGTAATTCGACCGGGAGGACCATGGAAGCCTACGGAACTGTACGGGCTAGGATACGGGTCTCACACATCGTACTGACTTCTTCCATTTCTATTGAAGGAGCAAATATAGGACCCAGGTAGAGATAATCACCCCAATGGTGATCGAAATATGGTCCTGTCGATACACTTATCAGTAAGTGCATCCATCACTGTCATCACATCCGTTTGATGAAATGGGAGAGCAGAGGATGAAGAGGCAGCCATTGCTTGAGGAGTAGATTGTGAGTTGAGAAGGAGAATAAGGAATGAAAACGTAAGAAGGAAACGAATTCAAAATGGTGCTTATATCGGCCAAGGAAGAAGAGCATTTATTAGTGCATCATTACTACTTTGTTCAGAATGATGTAAATACACATGTCGACATGGGGTTCATGTTCGCTTTACCCCAAGTATAGGGTTACGATGCAGTGATAATCTTGGTGAGACTGAGGTTGTACCCATAAGGACTGAAGATGTATAAGTTTTTGAACTATTTAAGAATTATAACTAGAGACTAAACTAAATCTGCAAATAAAAAAGAGATTGTTATGGAGTAAAATATTAATAAAAGAAAGACTAGAGCGTTAAGGATCCACTTGTAATTATCTTAATGCTATGTTACTTAATCCAATCAATACTTCAACTAAAATCGAAGTCCTAATCTATCTAGTTTAATGATAGAGCGGTTAAAACATCATAAACAGGTCAAAACAAATTTTAAACATTCATAACAATGATTCAACATATAAGCATCTTATTGAATTAATTGAAGAGACTTCAAAGCATCTATCATTTCCAGAGTCAATGGTAAATTAAAGAAATCTACATATCAAACAATTAAAAATAGAGAAGAAAGCATTCAGAGAGTTTATAAGCATCTACCATGCCTGGAGTCAGTGATAGATCAAAGTAATAATCAAAATACTTCTTAAATTCCAACTATAAACTATGAAGTATCCAACATGAAGATCATAACTTGAATCAAAGTAAGAAAAACATTAAAATAAAGTACAAGCTTCACCTTTTAGATCTAGCTTAGAAATTAGCCAACCAAAGACATGATTAAGTTAAAACTCTTAAAGAAAAACATGAAAAACTAACTAGAGAAGAAGAAAGAACTCCTTGAAAGTTGTTACACCCATTGCTTTACTCCTTTAACCCTAATTCATGCTTAGAATGCCTTAAAGAACCCCTTTGATTAGATTTTGTTCCAGCGACTTTGAAAATTGTCTCAAATTTATGCACCTCGCCCAGCTTCGATGGGATTTCGATGTCATCGAAGGATCGAAGCTGTGCTGGATTCAAATTCGAAAAATGCGCGCCCTTCATACTGTGTAGGTTTTCAATGTCATCAATCAACTTTCGATGTTATCGAACTGGCTTCGATGGCATCAAAGGTGTCCTCAATGGAATCGAGAATCGTCCAGATGTGTCCAGTGAGTTTGAAATTCCTGAAATTATTGATGCCATCAAACTAGCTTTGATGGCTTCAAACTGCTCTTCGATGGAATCAAAGGGTCTTTAATGAAATCGAGAATTTCTCCCAATTGTCCATCGACCAAACTTGAATTTTCTCTAAGATTTTGATATGATCGAGCCTCCTTCAATGGCATCGAACACTTACTTCAATGACATCGAAGTGTGTTCGATGTCATCAAATAGTCAAGTTCAGCATTTTGTGAATTCTACACTTTATAAACTTGTTTTTTTCCCTTCTTCACTTGGTTTTCTCGTATCTTGGACTTTTGAAATCTTTAACCTTGATCAAAAGGATTAGTCAATCCGATTGATCAATGCTTTATGGGCTTACCGTACTGCATTTAAACTCCAATTGGATTGTCCTCCTTTATATTTGTCTATGGGACGGCTTGCCACTTACCTGGGGAGTTGAAACCTAAGACTTACTAAGTGATAAAAAATCTGAACTTCAATTTAGACAACACTGGCTCGCTATGTAAACTACAATTGAATAAACTTGAGGAGATCTGGAATGATGTGTACGAGAACTCGAGAATTTACACGGATGGGATGAAGGTTTTCATGACCAACATATTCTTTAGAAATCATTCACACCAAGTCAGAAAGTCCTCTTGTATAATTCTCGGTTACATCTCTTTCCGGGCAAATTCTGATCTCGTTGGACTAATCCCTTCACTATTACCAATGTTTATCCTCATGGGGTTGTTGAGATAAAGAATCTGAATAATGATAATAATTTAAAGTAAATGGACAGCGGTTGAAGCCATTTGTTGTGAAATTTGATTCAGAGGACATGTCCATACCTCTGATTGATCTTGTTTATCAGGATTGACCTCCTAGTCCGACGAAGGTATAGTTAGGTTTATTGCTTTCATAGAATTTAGGACTATGATAATTTGCTTACGCTATTTTAGGATAGTTTGCTTTCCATTTGTTTAGGATAGTTTTCTTTTCGGTTGTCTAATTCTTGTGCTAACCCACCTTCACGCTAAGATCCTTTGGAAAAAAAACCTCAAAATTCCTTCATCAGGTACTATCTTTCCATCACTTCTCCTTCAATTATGTTCTCTTTTGCAAATCATGCTTAATTTATTTTTTTTTACATTAAGGACAACATATATTTTAGGTTGGGGATGGGAGATTAGGTAACCTAATCAGTGTTTTCTCAGTTTTGAGCAAAAATTTTAAAATTTTTCAATGTTTCAAGTTGAAATCTATTTGGGAAGCGATGAATTTGGTACTTAAGAATGCTTTGAGTATGATAAGATAGAGATTGAATCTTGAATTGCTGGAGTTTAATCATCTAAGTAACTTATCACCTAAGTGCTTGTGCTCAATTGATTAATAGGTAGTTTGAATATAATGTTAATTTAAATTACAAGACACATTACACTCAATCTACCTTCTGTAAGATGTACTAGAATTGTTGATTGTTAGTATGATGATGATTAAAAGATATTGAGAATCGAGTCTAGAGAATTTTATTCACCTTAAAACAAGAAAAGAACCATTAAAAAAAAAAACAGGAGATCGATAGAGAGGTCATGAAAAAAAATGAAAAATCTGGAAAAGTGTGCAAAAATAAAAAGAATGGATAAAAACTAACCGTCGATATAAAATCAAAAATTGGAAAAAGAAGGAAAGTGAGATAAGTTCAGAATCAGTACTCGCGTTTTCAACCAATCGTGAAGTGATGATCATGCCTAACATTATGAATAGATAGTATTTTTATGAGAAGTTGATTTTCACTGAGCACGTTGAAAAACTTGATATGCGAACTATGCCTTAACTTAATGGATAAAGAACTTATTTGATTGATTGCCTATGCGATTCGACTCTAGGTTTTCAAAATCTCACTTTCTCATCTTGAGTCTACTCATGCATACTTGATTACACAAAAGATTGTTTTCTGAAAAAAGGTTTGAACATTGTGCATTAAAGTTCATTTTTCATGTACTTTTCTTGGGACTAGCAAAATACTGGTTGAGGATTGTGTTGAGGGTCAAATATTACATATTATGCCCCATTTATTACTTAGTATTATAAACATGATAATGCTTAATGTTCTATTTTAATCGTGTTTGTGTTGCAAGGTAAATTTAAGAGCTTAAATTAAAAAGGATGCTAAAAGCATGGATTTAATGCTCAAGAATCACCAAAGACAAGGATGGATCTTATGAGACCAAGAATGAAGAATTCACATTCTAAAGATCAAAGAAAACCAAGTGAGGAATGAAGAGCGTTGAAGACTTGAAGTGAAGAAAAAGAATCCTAAATATCTATATCCTTCGATTAGTCTAAGCTCATCGTTGACCAATCGAAGGCTCCTACTCGACTAGTCGAAGATTCCTCGATTCGAACTCTAGCGACAAAATCCTTTAAATTCCCATCATCCTCGACCAGTCGAAGGTGACCCTCGACTAGTCTAAGGTTACACAGATTTTGCGTGAATTGCGTAAATTTGAGGCAGTTTCCTGAGTTTTCCAACTGATGCGAAAGTTTGAGTTGCAAAACTATAAATAGGGGTCCCTAGGATGTTCTTAGGTATCTTCTAGGATTTAAGGAGTGGAGAAAAAGCATGGAGAAGTCGTCGCTAAGAGTTTTTCTTCCTCTTCCTTAGTTATTTTTATGCTTTTCTTAAGAGATTTTAATTCAATCATGTCTATGGTTGGTTAAACCTCTCAGCTAGAGCTAAAAAGTGAAGCTTGTAGCGTGATGGGATGTTTTCTATTGTTGTGATTTATGTTTAAGTTGAACTATCTTTGATTCTAGTTTGATATTTAAGAAATACTTTCAGTTTTTAATGGTTTGTTGTGACTCAAATTATAATAGATCTGCGATAATTTTAAGTATGGCCTTTTCATGTATTGAGATTGTGAAATTAGGAAATGCTATTGTTCACCATCGTCCCATGGGCATGGTTGGGTGATGGAATCCTGCCTAATCTTCCCAATTCTCTTATAATTGGTTGTGGAATTGGTAAATCATGTTGTTTACCTTGTCTCCTCGGCATGGTTTTGAGATGGAATCACTTCCAATTCTCACACCTCTCATCCACTGAGAATTAGGTCAAAGAAAGTTCAGATTTGGTTTTACTGAGATATCTTTCAATTAGATAAGATGGGACTCTGATTCCAGTTGTGTCCTTGAATCAAGCATAAATCTCCCTGATCTCTACAAGTGGATCCTTGGAAACCCTAGTTACCACCTTTAAATTTGTTTGTTTTATTCACTTTAATCACAATTACTCTCTGAATTAATTCATATTTAGATTTACATATTCTTCTAGTTCTAGTTCTAGTTCTAGTTACTTTCAAAATACAGACAAGATTATTCCCTGTGAATTCGACCTCGGTCTCACCGAGATTATTTCTACATCGTGACCCTACACTTGGGGTTATGACCAGTCTCATGAGCCAGGGATGGTGGTATGGGACACTATGCCCGAGCTGTCAGCTTATGTTGGGTGACGAGCTCCCATAATGACCTTTGAGCTTTCTTAAAATGATTGTTTGCAATTGGAATAATAATGGTTAGGCTAATCATGCATTTTCATTGCATGCGGACTTTACCGGGTGATCGATGTAAGACATGGGGATTTTTTGGATCACTATGGGCTGTACCATAGAGTATTTTACTGGGTGATCTTAAACTATTATTGCGTGTATTCAAACCGCTATGGGTTATGCTTGTTGCATGGACTTTTCCGGGTGCCTAGTCCTCCTTAGGGCATACATTTGAGTACTTTTATGGGAGACTCATTCACCTTGGGTGTCCTTGTTGCATGGTCTTTTCAGGGTGGATAGTTCTCCTTAGGGCGTACCTTTAAGTACTTTTCTGGTTGACTAGTTCTCCTTGGGTGACCTTTTAACCAGCTAGATATGCATCCCCAGGTCCGTGAGCATGTGCATGCATCCATGCATTTAAACAAGATTATTTTTTTGAAATTTTAATGAATGTATATCTGATGAACCTTACCTGATTATTATGATAATCATTGTGAAATATTTGTTATACATGTTCTTGACAACTATGCTTAACAATTATTATGTTTGTTAAATCTCGAGGGTTACACCTCACTACGATATCCATTGACGTTATCAAACTGTATTTAGTGTGCAGGAGACACAGATGATGCACATACTGGTGTTCATGTGGAATAGGAGTAGCCATGTGATCTTGCGACTCTCTATTCCTGATTTCATCTGTATTTAATTTGTACCATCATGTATAAAAAAAATTAAGCCATTGATTTGTATAAGGTTTCAAGTAACCACTCGAATATTTGGTTTTGTATATTTGGACTCCCCCTTGTACTTGATTTGCTTCTATTCCATTAGATTGCTCACTCTAATAAAGAAAAAAATGTATGTGAAATTCGGGTTATCTTTAAAAGATAACACTTGGGTTTTTGGAAAATGAGTAGTGTACTCGAGTTTCGATAACCGGGGTGTTACAATCCCATTATTGGAAACGATAGTCCGAGGAAGTTCGAACCTGCATATTATGCTCTTCTAGACGAAATCTGTGAGCTTCTACTCGGTTATCTTTGCCAACGACTCGACTTCAACCCATTTTATGAAGTAGTCGACCACCACCACAACGAACTTGGTCTTACCTTTACCAGTCAGGAGCTAACCAATGATGTCGATTCCCCACTGAGTTAATGACCACGATCTTATCATGGGAGTGAGCTCTTTGGGTGGCTATCGAGGTATGTTCGCGAAGCGTTGACACTTGACACACTTTTGAGTGAATTGTCGAGCATCAGTTTGGATAGTCGGCCAGCAATAACCCTGTCAGATCACTTTGTGGGCCAATGCTCTACCTCCAGAATGATTTCCACAAATCCCCTCATGGATCTCCCTTAAGACGTACTCTGCTTCGTCCGGTTGGAGGCATCTGAGGTAGGGACAATAGAAACCTTTCTTGTAGAGGACATCATTAATATGGTATATCGCGTAGCTTTAGTTCACAACCGCCGTGCCTCCATTCGATCCTCGGGTAACTTGTTCGCTTTGAGATGATCGATGATTGGATCTCTCCAAGTTGGTTCTGAGCTAATTGGAAGTACCGTGACTAGGTCGGCTTCGTCGATGCTAGGTCATGTAAGGAACTCGATTGGGACGGATTTGGAATGTCATCCTAGTCCACGGTAGCTAGTGTTGCTAGCAAGTTCGCTTTAGAATTCTCTGGCCAAGGGATCAAGGCCACATTGCATTTGTGGAATTTTCATAGCAATTCTTTGGCTTTCCGTAGGTATGCCTTCAATCGTTCCTTCTTGGCCTGGTATGCTTCGACTGTCTGATTGATGACCAGTTAAGAATCACTAAAGACTTTGATGTGTTGAGCCCCCATGTTGGCCACCAGTTTAAGTCCAATGAAAAAGGCTTCGTATTCCGCTGTGTTGTTAGATGCTTGAAATCCAAATCGTAAGGCATATTACATTCATGTACGATCTGGGGTCTCCAGGACTATCCCTACCCCATTTACCTTAGAGTTGGATAAGCCATCAACATAGAGCATCCATAGTGGTGGGTTGGGAAGTGCCCGGGCATCGGATGGTGCGGAAGATGGTGGGTCGGGTGCTACCCTCATGGATCTCCCTTAGGACGAGCTCTAGCCCAGGTAGGTCAGTAGCTAGCTCAGGTGTAGCAGTCAGCTCGACGATAAAGTTAGCTATGGCCTGGCCTTTGGTAGTTGCTCGGGGCTGATATTTAATGTCAAATTCACTTAACTCGATTGCCCACTTGGTCAATCATCCCGAAGCTTCAGGTATTTGGAGTACTTGACGTAATGGTTAATCGGTTAAGATGATAATAGTGTGATCTTGGAAATATGGCCACAAGCGCCGAGAGGAGACAACTAGATCCAATGCTAGTTTTTTCTAGGTCGGATATCTTATCTCGG
This sequence comes from Magnolia changhungtana, assembly GCA_030180095.1. Classification (NCBI taxonomy): domain Eukaryota; kingdom Viridiplantae; phylum Streptophyta; class Magnoliopsida; order Magnoliales; family Magnoliaceae; genus Magnolia; species Magnolia changhungtana. The sequence goes on along the minus strand of JASAUF010000524.1, from coordinate 1,767,549 downwards.
CTGAAACTAGGGCTTTACTGATGTAGTATATTGGGAGTTGTTTTCCCTCGTGTTGCCTAATTAAAGCCGAGCTAACCGCTGCGTTGGAAATGACCAAGTACAATAAAAGAGATTCCCCCATCTTGGGTTTGGAGAGCAATGGGGACGACCCTAGATATTGCTTGAGCTGCTGGAAGGCCACCTCGCATTCTTCTGTCCAATCTGCCACTTGTTTCCCCTTCAACTGTTTGAAGAAGGGGAGACACTTGTCTATAGCTCGAGATACAAAGCGATTTAGGGCAACGATCCTCTCAGTGAGTCGTTAAACATCTTTGGTCATTTTTACTGATTGCATATCAAGGAGAGCCTTGATCTTCTTGGGGTTCACTTCAATTCCTCATTGGCTGACCAAGAAGTCGATGAACTTCCCCTAACTAACTCTAAAAGCACATTTGCTCGGATTTATCTTCATATGATAATTGCAAAGGATGAGGAACATTTCCTCGAGGTCAGCGACATAGTCTATATCTTGGATGCTCTTGATGAGCATATCGTCGATATACACTTCCATTATCTGCCCTATCTGTTGGGTGAAATTTTGTTGACCGGCCATTGATAAGTAGCACATGCATTTTTCAATTCAAAAGGCATGACTCGGTAATGATAAAGCCATTTGTCGATGACAAAGGAGGTTTTTGTTTTTTCATGCGGACGCATTATAATTTGGTTATAACCAAAGTATGCATCCATGAAACTTAGTAGCTTGTGCCCAGCCGTGATGTCGACTAGTTGGTCAATTCGAGGGAGCAAAAAGCTATCTTTGGGACAGGCTTTAATCAAATCTGTTTAGTCCATGCAAACCCACCATTTTCTAATTGCTTTCTTCACCAGTACGTTGTTGGCTATCCAGTCTGGATAATAGACCTCCTCGATGAACTCGGCCTTGAGGAGTTTATCGACTTCCTCACCCATCACCGCTTATCTTTAAGGACTGAGTGCACAACGCTTCAGTCAAATTGGTTGGTGCGATGGGTTGACCTTTAATTTGTGTACGATGACCTTGGAGTCGATGCCGGGCATGTCTTCGTGTTCACAACCCCAAGTGTAGGGTTGCGATGTAGTAATAATCTCGATGAGATCGAGGTAGAATCCACAGGGACTAATCTTATGTGTTTATTCTAAAAATAATTTGAATTAAAACTAGGAGAAGGTCTAACCTAAATCAAGAATGTAGGGAGTAATTATGAGATGATGAATTTAGAAACTTAAGAAATTTAAAGGTTCGAACTAGGGTTTCTAGGGATCCACTTGTAGATGTTGGGGTATTTCCTTATTTGATTCAAGGCACTCAATTGGAATTGAAGTCCTATCCTATACAATTGGAAGATATTCAATGAGATCAAATCTGAACTTTCATTGACCTAATTCTCAATGGATAAAAGTTGTAAAGATTGGAAGTGATTCCATCACCTAACCATGCCCACGAGACGATGATAGACAACACGATATACCGATCCAACAACCAACATAGGAGAATTGTGAAGAATGGAAGGGATTCCATCACTCAGCCATGCCCAAGGGATGATGAAGAGCAATAAGATTTCCTATTTTCACAAACTCCAAACCAAAAAAGAAGATACTTCAAGCTATTACAGATTTATTGTAATTTAAGTCATAACAAACCATTAAAAACTAAAAGTATTCCTTAAATATCAAACTAAAATCAAAAGAGTTTAACAATAACAAGAATCAAACAAGAAAAACATCCCAACCATGCTACAATCTTCACCCCTTAGCCCTAGCTAAGGGATCTAACCAACCATAGACATGATTAAATTAAAAACCCTAGAAGGAAAGCATTTAAAACTAAGAAGAAGGGAAGAAAAACTCTTGGGAAGCGGCTCCACCCTTTTTCTCTACTTCTCTAAACCATTGATATCATAGAAAGACTTAGGAAACCCCTATTTGTAGGCAAAGTTTCACAAAATCAGATCAAATTTACACAGTCCGCATAAACACTACGTAACCAGTTTGATGTCATCGAACACCCTTCGATGTCATCAAAGGGGTTTGAATCCAGAAGTTGCACCTTTCCTTCTTTCGCACTGCGTAAGTCTCTGTGTCATCGAACCGTCCTTCGATGTCATCGAGCGAAGCTTCGATCCATTGAACAGGTCTTCGAGTCATCGACAAAGTGTCCAAAATAGTCTAACGAGTTGCTTCAATTTCTTCAATAAATTCGACGTCATCGACCAGTCTTCGATGACATCGAGCACTTTCTTTCAAGTCATCAAACATGTGTCGGATTGATCGAGAAAAGCACCTAATATGTCCAGCAACCAACTTAATTTTCTTTCATAAATTCGATGTCATCGACTAGATTTTTGATGTCATCGAATGGTTCTCGATAACACAGTCTTTGTGATTTTTGCGCTTGTTCTTTCGACTTCCTTCCTTCTCCACTTGGTTTTCTTAGATTTGGAGTCTTAAAATCTTCAATCTTGGTCTCCAAAGATCCCTCCTTTGCTTTGGCAATTCTTCAGTAGTAAATCCATGCTTTTAGCCTTCTTTTCAATCAAAGCTCTTAAATTTACCTTGCAACACAAACACATGTAAAATATGCCATTAAGCCATATTATGTTTGTAAAACCAAGAAATAAATGGGGAATAATATGAATATTTGACCCTTAACACTTCGTAAGACCATGCGAAGACGTCAGCATATCGTCGAAGTAAAGCTATTATGTTGTCCCTGAGTGGTGCTATTAGGGATAACCCAATTTCAAAAGTTTTAGAGGGGACAAATTTATTCAATGAGATGGATACCAAATCTTCCATGGGTCGACCCCTTTCGTCAGAATCCTCACAAGGATCCAAGGAGGTGATGGTCACTATCTGATCTCCTAATGGATCCAGAGAAGTGAGGGTCATTATTTGCGGCGGGGCTTTTAGTGCCATTGCGTAGCATTGCTGAGCGTCGTGTTGATCTCCCTTAACTGATTTGACCCCTTGCTCGGTCTAAAACTTCATGGCTAGGTGGTAGGTCGATACTGAAAAGGATGAGCTCTAAGTCCTAGAGGGGGGGGGTGAATAGTACTATGCCAAATAAAAATAAATGCAGAAAGTAAAGGTAGATATCACAAATAAATAATAAGATAGCACAAGTAAATTGCAACCTCAAATGCACTAGTCTAGAAAGGTTAATATAAACTTGATTCTAAGGACAACCTACCACCAAAAACCAAAGGCTTATGGTAGGACAACCTTACTAGAACGTTGGTAAGTAGCAAAAACTCAAACCAATAAAGAGGCAAAGGAAATAAACTAAGTTATTACAACATTCACCACAAGTGCATAAAGTAAATTACAACATTCACCACAAGTGCATAAAGTAAATTATAACATTCACCACAACACATATACTATCATCATCATCCAAACTCCAAGAATTATAGTGGTTCGTGTGTGTACACCAACTATTCGCAAACAGCTACACAACTACTCCACTCCCAATATCCACACCCATGGGATACTGGCATTCACTTGAAATAAAGTTTTCCAAGGTTCACCTTAAAACCTTCACAATTGTGTTTTTCAAATGGGCTTACACAATTACAAAAAACCCACTCTGAGATTTTCTTGGTAGATCTCAGACAAAACCAAAAGATGAGATTTTCATGGTTGAACCTCACAAACCAAAAATACAAAAAATTGAAATAATACTTATATGAAGATTCTTCTTCAATGTAGCCTGGTAGAATTGATTCCTTGTAGATATAGATGTAAACCGTTCAATCTCACAAGTGAAAGGGTTCTAGTCTAGATGAATTTTAAATTAAATCAACCTAGGGTTATCTTGAAATTGATTTTAGATCTCAAAGGGTAAAACAAAGTTCCCTTTTAATAAAATAGATTTGAATATGGAGATCAATAAAATCAAATAGAAAAGCTATAAAAGAATCTAAAATTACTAACCAATAACTTCACAATGGTGGGGACTTATCTCTTAGAGTGATAACTTGATTTTGAATGGAATGAATTGAAATCTCTGAGAAATGTTCTCAATTTATAGGCTGAAAAACGGGTTTCTTGACTGGTCTAAGATTGGGCTCGACTGGTCAAGACAAAACCAATTTTCAAATTTATATATTGACATAAATTAAGTATGTAATCAATATGACCTTACCTATGGTCAATCTAGGGTGATTCATAACTTATAAGTGAATATAGAACATTGAAACATCATCCACTTCAGTTGATAGTTTATCTTGAAGTACATGAAGCTTGTCCTTGTATATTCGAACATGAGCCTGAGCTTGTGTCCATGTGACTTGAGCTTGAGTCTAAGTTCTTGAGTTCCAACTTGAGGTATGAGTATATGAACTTTAACTTAAGTAGATTACTTGAGCTTGAGTTCTTGAGAGATGCACTCTGTCTTGAAGTTGACTACTCTCTAGATGTTGATGTAGACAACGTGATACACAACTTCTAATGAAGGTGAACTTTCCATCTATCAAAATGGGTCAGTGTTTCTAGAGTGGTTTGGCACATCAAAATGGGTCGGAATCATGCACCAGATTGTAAGCATCGCAAGACAATGATAACATTGAGAGACAATGATATTACTCCCCCTCAATCTACTACTCCTCCTCAATCCGAGCAAGGATGATTGTAAAGTACCTATATTAATCAAATACGTACATGCACTTCCATATTTCTACAACCAACCACATCCACCAATCATCATAAAAAATTATCACACCACTTATATCGATTAAACCTCACTATTTTCTCCTCCTTTTTGTCACAAAAAGACAAAGGAAGAAAAGATATATATAGATGATTGAGTAAAGAAAAATTAATAAGAGAAGTAAGAAAGAGAGTTAACATTAGGAGTTATAAATATATCAAACAAGCTCAAATAAACAAGCAAGAATCGAAGATGGGTTCAATAGGTCGTGGAAGGAACACTTGAGGAAGATGAGAAAAATGGTGAAAAAGTGACTTTTTCCACATAAAAGGGGATTCTGCCCGCGCACCACGACTAGTCGAGTATGGTGCTCGACCGGTCGTACAAGCACAAAAAATTGCACAATTTTTAATTTAAATGCAGAAATAAAATACATAAAAATGTACAAAAATAAAGCAATTTAAACATGATAATCTCAGTTTGAATTACACATGCCAATATCAGTCTTTAATTTAGAAAACTTGTTTCTGTTTAGAAGTTTAGTAAATATGTCTGCAAGTTGATTTTCAGATTACACATAATCTAATAAAATAACTTTATCTTCAACTAATTCTTGAATATAATGGTATCGTATATTAGTATGTTTGGTACGAGAATGATAGGTGGGATTCTTAGATATATTTATTGTGCTTGAGTTATCACAATATAAAATCATAGTATCTTGCATAATACCATAGTCAAGTAACATTCTTTTCATCCATACAAGTTGAGTGCAAGCATTTTCAGCTGCAATATATTCAGTCTCAGCTGTGGATAAAGATACATAACTTTACTTCTTACTATGCCAGGAAACCAAATAGTTCCCAAGAAAAAAAATATCCACTGCTAGTGGACTTTCAATAATCTATATTCCCACCCCAGTTAGCATTCAAGTAACTGGCTAATTGAACATTAGTATCACGCGAATATCATAAACCTAAATTAACCGAACTTGCGACATATCTGATAATTCTCTTAACAGCAATTAGGTGAGATTTCTTATAATCTAATTGATATCTAGCACAAATATCTACACTGAATGCAATATCAGGTCAACTCGCAGTTAAATATAATAAACTTCCAGTGATACTGCGATACAACATAGGATCTACACTTTTACCTGAAACATCTTTAGAAAGCTTAAGAGTTGTACTCATAGGAGTATCGAAGTTTTTACTATTCTCAAAGCCAAACTTCTTAACCAAGTTTAGGGCATAATAGGTCTGAGAAATGAAAATTCCATCTTTAAGTTGTTTCACTTGTAGTCCAAGGAAGTAATTCAGTTCTCCAACCATGCTCATTTTGAACTTTGATTTCATCAACTCTGCAAACTCAGTAGACAGGTTAGAACATGTGGAACCATAAATAATATCATCAACATATATCTATGAAATGGCGGTGAAGAGCGCACTAGTTGAAGAAGGAATATGCCAATATGTCCTAGAGGGGGGTGAATAGGACTTTTTAAAGTTTTTACAGCTTTACTTAGAAATCTTATTTCACCAATCCTATAAATATGCAATATATCAGGATTACTCAAATGTAACTTTACTGGCTTCCAAGCCTGGTAGAGGATCCAATGACAAACTATTCAAGAAATAGCAATATATAACTTAGTTTATGATGGATGTGACTGTGTATGTGTGTGGGGTGTGATCAGATATATAAATATGAATGCATTAACATAAATCACACACATAGAAGAAGAGTAATCACAAACATAGTCATTTTTATAGTGGTTCGACTACTTGTCTACTCCACCCCTGGTAACTGCACTCAACCCTTGAGTGTACCGGATTTCACTAAGCAGGTTTCACAGTGGTTCACCTCAAACCTAAGGTTTTAAATCAGGTTCACCTTCAACCTTTACAACCTACACCGAGGCTGACTGTTTATGCTCTCATGAGCAAGGGTCAACACAATGCACCCACTTTTAGGCACACTGGCCAAGGATCTTCCATAAGACCCTACTGGAGGTTTCTACACGATTCACCTCAAACCCGAGGTTTTACACGGTTTACCTCAAACTCAAGGTTTTACCCGGTTTACCTCAAATCTAGAGTTTTACTGGTTCACTCCTAACAAAATATTTATGCTCTCTACAAAGCAAGGGTCCACACAACACACCCACCACGTACACTCCCGCCGGAGGCCTCCTACGAGGGCTTCAAAGGGTGAGAACCACTTAAAACTCAATCACAAAAAGGAATGTTCACAAGTGTCCTCTTGGACTCTAGTACTTACAAATAAGTTGATGAGTCTTATTTAGCATAATGCCGAAGATCTCCTCCTCCTTGTTGACGAAGAGTTTTCTGCTCCCTTAATCCATAACACAAAAGATGAAGCGATATATAGTAACGGGTTAGATCAAGTTATGATGGAATCCTAATCTCTGAAGGTTTTCCTATACGAAAGATAGAGTAGTTCCAATCATCTAGACATTCAAGGCATCCCAGCTTAATAATTTGCCATTAAAGTAGTAGCTGGAGGATCCTTGAATTAGGAAGTTCATTCCCCAATCCACTCTATTGAATATTAATGACAAGGGTGGATTGGAGGATGAACTCCCTGAGAGAAAGGGCTTTGGGTATATGATTTAAGGTTAAACACTCAAAAGCTCTCTCTCCTTTCTCTCCCGGCAACAATAGACAAGTCCTCTATATATAGGAAAAAGGTTCCAACAGATATAAAATGGTCACATTTATGACTGAGTTCGATGTCATCGAGCAGGTTCGATATCATCGAGCGTATACTATCAATAACATCGATGGTCTACTCGATGACTCAAACTCAAAATCATACGCTTTGGAAACCTTTTACTAGTTGGTCGATGAATCGAAATCACTGTCGATGTCATCAGATTTCGAACTCCGATTCCATCGATGGTAGGTTCGATCCATCGACACTTGAAAAATGAGAGAGACTTGACATGAAATATTTTAGGTTTTTTAGGATATGATCGAGGGTCAGGTGATGTCTTCGGAATTTGTATATCGATGATATCGAAGGCAATGTCGATGCATCGATAAATCCAATAGATTTACGAGTAAGCTCGCTGGACAGTTTGTGTCCAGTTTCGATGCAATCGACTCAGCCTCGATATCATCGATATCTGAATATCAATTTCCTCGAATGGCCCCTTGATCAAAGTTAAAGATAACCTGAAATATCTGCTGGAAGAAATGCACGCCCATGGTTGATATCATCGATGGACTTCTGATCTTATCGATATTTGATTTTAGATCATATCAGAAGGAGCATTGATATATCGAAGGATTTTTAAATTTTATTAAAAAAATAGGTGCGCCGGAAATTTTCCTGTCGATCTTATCAAGCCACTTCTGATGAGCTCGAGATTTGAGTATCAATGATATCGATATGTGTATCGATACATCGATAATTCGTCCAGATATGTTGTGAGGTTACTGGACATATTTGGGCCTCTTTTCAATGGTATCGATAAAGCATTGAGGACTCGACAATGCAGGTTAGTCATATCGAGGGTGTTTTTGATAAAATCGACAAGGCAAGAAAAACTTAGATATTATCCTATTTTGAAAAAGTTTTCTCACCATAAAATCCTATGATTTTCTAATTTATTTTTAAGGATTTTATTGATTTGATGTTTTGGGACATGGGATGTGAGGCTTTAAATTTACCTGTGGCGAGCTTGCACACATCCGGTTGAGGTAGACGCTTGAATTGATCTTCCTATCAGGCTCTGTAAACAATCTGACTCAACACCCACGTAACTTAACAAACCAGGGCACTTTCAATCTACACTATAAGTATGTGATCATTGTGTTTCTTTACAAACAATGTCTTATCAACACTCCTCATCACAAAGTTATGACTTAGTAAAAACTTAGTCAATTTCTTGTACCATGCCCTGAGAGCTTGTTTTAAACCATAAAGTGCCTTTTTTTTTTATGATACACATGATCAGAGTGTTTAGGATCTTCAAACCCTTTAGGTTGTTCAACATACACTTCTTCATCTAAATCACCATTTAAGAGAGCACTCTTGACATCCATCTAATAAATTTTAAACTTTTTGAAACAAACAATGGATATGAATAATCTGATGGATTCAACATGAGCTACTAGGGCAAAGGTTTCATCATAATCAATGCCTTCTATCTAAGTGTAGCCTTGTACAACAAGTCTTTCCTTGTTTCTTATAATGTTCCCTAACTCATCAGATTTATTTTGAAAGATCCACTTATTTCCTATGATATGTTTATCATTTGGTCTAGGAACTAGATATCACACATCATTTCTTACAAATTTATTTAATTCATCTTGCATGGCTACTATGCAGTTTTCATCAATAAGTGCCTTTTTCACATTGGTCGTCTCAATTTAGGAAGTAAAACACACATAATTACATATGTTCTCTAATTGTTTACGAGTACGCACACCAGTGAGAGGGTTACCTAGTTTTTCATCAATTGGATGATCTTTCACTGGTCGTAGTTTAGCATTGTTTTGACTGGATGAAGAGTCAGGTTTATTAAATATAGTGACTTCATCATCTTCTGAACTAGAGATAAGTGTATTTAGGTGATCATTTATAACCATATTAACGGACTCCTGAATAACACCAGTTCTCTTGTTTAGAACTCGATACGCTTGCCTGTTTAGAGCATACCCTAGGAAAATCCCTTCGTCACTTTTAGTGTCGAACTTCCCTAAATTTTCACGGTCACGCAAAATATAACACTTACTTCCAAAAAATCGAAAGTATTTGACAGTGGGCTTCTTATTGAACCATAGTTTATATGCAGTTTTATCATTTGATTTTCTAGTATAAACACAATTTATTATATAACATGCAGTGTTAACAGCCTCAGCATAAAGATTTTTATGTAACTTCATGTTATTCAACATTACATTAGCCATTTCTTGAAGTACACGGTTCTTCCTTTAAATAACCCCATTTTGTTGAGGTGTCTTAGGTGTAGAAAACTCATGCGATATTTCGTGATTGGTACTGAACTTCTCAAAATTGCTAATTATCAAACTCTAATCCATGGTCACTTCGGATTTTAGAGACATTTGTTTCTTTTTCAGTTTGGATACGCTTAAGTATCATTTTCACTTCATCAAGAGTTTCAGACTTCTCTCTCATGAAAGCAACCTAAGTGAATCTTGTAAAATCATCCACAATTACCAGAATATATTTCTTTCCACCTCAACTTTCCATTCTAGTTGGTCCAATAAGATCCATATGGATGAGTTCAAGGGGTTTAAATGTAGCACAGGTGTTCACTTTCTTGTGAGTACTCCTTGTTTGTTTCCCGATTTGACATTCGCCACAAATTTTGTCCATTTTCTTTAATTTGGGTAGACCTCTTATTAGATCGGCCTTGCTCAGTCTGTATAAATTCTGGTAGTTTACATGTCCAAGGCGTTTATGCCATAACTCAGTTTCATTGGTTTGGACCCTGTAACAAGTAAATTTAGATGAGGTAGAATCACTTACAATATAGCAATTCTCAGATGTTCTTCAACCATTTAGAATCACACAACCTTTCTCATTAGATACCTCGCATCCTTGATTAGTAAATTTAACGCTATGTTTATTATCGCAGATTTGAGAAATATATAAAAGATTATGTTTTAAACCTTCTACAAATAAAACATTTTCAAAAGTAGGAAGATCGAAAAATTGAACCGTACCTTGGCCAATTATTTTTCAGTTGCTTCCATCACCAAATGTGACTGACCCGTCAGCCATCTCTTTGTAGTTGGTGAACAAACCCTGTCACCTATCATGAGTCTAGAGAAACCACTATCTAGGTACCACTTTGATTGACTTGAATCTTTGAAGGCAGTGTGGATAACCAAACAAGTAACCTTAGGAACCCATTTCATAGTCATTTTGGGTTTTGGAACATTGTTGGTTTTTCTTCTCTTATAGACATTATCAAATCTCACATTTGAGTTAGATTTCAGAAGCTCCTTCAATAAGTCCACAATTTTCTCAGCTAAGGGGTTATAATTCTGATTTTTATGGCTAATATGGTTGGTATTAAATTTGGGAGTTTGAAACATTTTAGAGTTTTTAAAACAGTTTTGATTTAATCCTTTCCCTTTTGAGTTTGAGGACTCTCCTTTAACAAATATAGGAGTTGTATTCTTATTTTCAGGAGGTATGAACTTATCATAGCCTAGACCCGATCTATCACCACATTTTCTAGATATAGTTAGCAATCTTTCAAGTTTAGGATCTCCTTGGGCATACTTCCAAGTGTCCTTTAAACTCAGGAGAGAAGAGACTTCAAGTTTTAATTTCTCATTTTCTCATTTTTATTTTTCAAGTTCAGATGATTTAAAATCCAAGTCATATTTAGATTTTTCAAAACAATCAGAAATATGTGACTTTTCTAAAAGTAAATTTTCAAAATCCTCTTTTAATTTTAAAAATTTCTCTTTCTATAATTTAAGCTTGACAGTTATTTTACAACTTTCCCTGTATAGGGCATTATAAGCATCTTATAAATCTTCATCTTTTTTAGGGTCACTCCTCAAAATTTCATCATAAGTTGAATCACAACTATTTGTGGAAGTGACTCTGGCTAGAGCCATTAAGGCCTTGACTTCATTTATAGATTCAGTTTCTGAATCATCTGACTTAGAAGAAGCTTCAGAGCTAGACGATTCATCCCATGTGGCCAACATGCCTTTTCTCTTTGGCTTATTCCTTTCTAGACACCTATTTGCCAAATGCTCGTATTCATGGCAGTTGAAACAATGGCTATCTTTTAGTGATTTCCCAGTTTTAGATTTACTCTTTTTCTGAAAATTTTCAGTGGGTGTTTGAAAATCAACTTTCTTTTTACTCTTAAAAATTTTATAATACTTTTTCGCTAATAAAGCCATATCATCCTCTGAATTTTCACAATAAAAAATACTATTATCTTAAGAAATATGTTTCAAAGATTTAACGGCTATATACTTACCTTTTGGAGCCTTGAAATTCAACTCGTAGGTTTAAAGTGAACCAACAAGTTCTCCTACCCTCATATTATCGGTATCTTGAAGTTCCTAAATGGCAGTGACCTTAAAATTGAATCTCTTAAGAAGTGATCGTAGTATTTTTGCACAAACTTTGCTTTCTAGGATGCTATCTCCAAGACCTCACATTGAGTTGACTATGTCATTCAATTTCATATAGAAGTCCATGAATGTTTCATTTCCTTTCATACGAATTTCCTCAAACTTAGTTGTGAGGATTTGCACTTTTGACTTTTTGACAATAGTTGTTCCCTCGTATGTCATTTCTAAGATATCCTACGCTTGTTTTACAGTATCACAAGATATAATTCTTTTGAACTCATCCGGTGATAGTGCACAAGTGATTGCATTTAAAGCTTTGACATTTGCACTGCTTTCATTTTTCTGAAGAGTAGTCCACAAAAAATAAGGTGATTCTTTTAAGGACTTAGTTCCATCAGTGCCTAGAACGTCAACCGCAGGTGGGTGCCACCCAGTCATTGTTGCTTGCCACACACTTTTATCCATGAATTTTAGAAAAATACTCATTTTGGCTTTCCAATAGGCATAGTTGGAGTCATCAAAAGGTGGTGGCCTAGAAACAGATTGGCTATCAAAATTTGACATATTAAGAGCTCGAGATCACTTAACTCATGAAATGAATCCAAAGAAATGAGCTATTAGGCTCTGATACCACTTGAAAAGGATGAGCTATTAGGCTCTGATACCACTTGAAAAGGATGAGCTATAAGTCCTAGAGGGGGGGGTTGAATAGGACTATGCCAAATAAAAATAAATGCAGAAAGTAAAGTCAGATAACACAAATAAACAATAAGATAACACAAGTAAATTGCAACCTCGAATGCATTAGTCTTGAGAGGTTGATACAAACTTGGTTCTAAGGACAACCTAACACCAAAAACCAAAGGCTTATGGCAGGACAACCTTACTAGAACATTGGTAAGTATCAAAAACTCAAACCAATAAAGAAGCAAAGGAAATAAACTAAGTTATTACAACATTCACCACAACACATGTACCATCATCATCATCTAAACTCCAAGAATTATAGTGGTTCGTGTGTACACCAACTGTTCGCAAACAGCCACACAACTACTCCACTCCCAATATCCACACCCATGGGATACTAGCATTCACTATGAAATAAGGTTTTCCAAGGTTCACCTTAAAACCTTCACAATTGTGTTTTTCAAATGGGCTTACACAATTACAAAATCTCCACTATGAGATTTTCCTGGTAGATCTTAGATAAAACCAAAAGATGAGATTTTCCTGGCTAAACGTCACAAACCAAAAATACAGAAAATTAAAACAATACTTATCTGAAGATTCTTCTTCAAGGTAGCCCAGTAGAACCGATTCCTTGTAGATGTATATGTTCAACATTCAATCTCACAAGTAGAAGGGTTCTAGGTCTAGATGAATTTTAAATTAAATCAACCTAGGGCTAGCTTGAATTTGATTTTAGATCTCAAAGGGTAAAATAGAGTTCCTTTTTAATAAAATAGATTTAAATAAGGAGATCAATCAAATCAAATAGAAAAGCTATAAAGGAATATAAAATTACTAACCAATAGCTTCACAATGGTGGGGACTTATCTCTTAGAGTAATGGCTTGATTTGGAATGGAATGAATTGAAATCTCTGAGAAATGTCCTCAATTTATAGGCTGAAAAATGCATTTCTCATCAGGTTTAAGATTTAGCTCGACTGGTCAAGATAAAACTAATTTTTAACTTTTCTGGCGCGATCAGAAAAAGTAGTGTCTTGACTAGTCGAGTGACTTGCTTGACTGGTCAAGTGGACTGCTCGACTGGTTGAGTGAATAAAAATCGCGTTGCTAGAGTTTGAGTTGAGCCCTATTCGACTGGTCGAACCAGTCTCCACGACCGGTCGAGTAGGATGCTCGACAAGTCTAACCTTCACCAGAAATTCTCAAAAATCCTCAAGAATTATTGGACTGGTCGAACCAGTGCCTAGACTAGTCAAACAATTGCTAGGACTAGTCGAGAAAAAGCCTATAAAATTATATAATGACCCAAATTAAGTATGCAATTAGTATGACCTAACCTATGGTCAATCTAGGGTCATTCATACCTTATAAGTGAATATAGAACATTAAAACATCGCCCGTTTCAGTTGATAATTTATCTTGAAGTACATGAAGCTTGTCCTTGTATATTCAAACATGAGCTTGAGCTCGAGTCCTTGTGACTTGAACTTGAGTACGAGTTCTTGAGTTCTAACTTGAGGTATGAGTATATGAACTTTAACTTGAGTAGATTACTTGAGCTTGAGTTCTTAAGAGATGCACTCTGTCTTGAAGTTGACTACTCTCTAGATGTTGATGTAGACAGCTTGATACACAACTTCCAATAAAGGTGAACTTTCCATCTATCAAAATGAGTCAGTGATTCTAGAGTGGTTTGGCACACCAAAATTTGACCAAACATGGTGCACTTACAACACAACACTTACAGATACCACGACTCGTAGGGCGTTTAGGGATGGTCGGCCAAGGATCGCATTGTAAACTGACGGATGGTCTACTACCAGAAAATCGATCATTTTAGTGGCATGGTTCTGTCTGTCTCTTGCCATGAGCGGAAGCTAAAATGCTCCTTCGGGTATGACCTTGCCACTAGAGAAGCCGAGCAATGAAGTTTAACCAGTTGAAGTAACGACCGATCAACTTCCATCTTGTCGAATGCCTGAGTGAAGAGAACATCACCAGATGACCCGGTGTCCACGAGGATTCGGCTATGGTCAGAGTGACCATAAGTGCATCATCATGTGGGTGGTGGATTCCTCAGACATCTTCTTCAGTGAAGGTCAGACTATAGCAGTATACTTTCTTCTCCTTGAGAGGAGTTCTAGTCTGTAGAATTTCGTTCGTGAGACGACCAATGCTTCTGGCATGTGCTCTTCGAGCATTGTTTAAATCTCCCCTGCCTCCGTGACATTTGAAGATAGTGTGAATCTCTGCAATTAGTTCATTGTTGATGGGTTAGTCTTCCTTTCCTGTGACCTGATCTCCCTTCTAGTTGATGTACTCTCCGAGATGGCCGCTACGGATGAGTGCTACAATCTCTTATATGAGATCAAAGCAATCACTTGTGTTGTGTCCGTGATCCAGATGAAAATGGTAATACTTATTTTTAGTTCTGTTTCTGGGGTCGGATTTCATCTTGTTCGGCTAATTGAGGAGCTGTTTATCCTGAATCTCCATCAGAACTTGCTCGGGAGTCTTGTTGAGAGGAGTGTAAGTTTTAAACTTACTGTTGGGCCATTTGCTCGAACGACGATTGTCGCGAGATTGTTCATCCTTTCTTTTCTTGTTCGAATCGGCTGAGCTTAGCTCTACCTTTGTCTATCGCTCTTTGGTAGGAGGGACTTTGTTCTAGATGGCCTCTCGAATGATCCAGGATTTTGCAGCATTAGCATACTTCTGTGACTTATTCAGTAGCTTGCCCATCGCCATACGTGGGTTCTTGTCCAACAAAAAGAGGAACTGCTTATCCCTCAGCCCTGTACTGATAGCGTTGAGGGCGAGCTCTTCCGAGTGCTTACAGACTTGTAAGGCTTCCAAATTGAAGCGTTTGATGAAGTCCTTTAGAAGCTCGCGGGTAGGGGCTTTGAGCCTCTTCTTTCCTCCGATGAAGTTCATTATGAAAGCTTGGCTGAGTTGAGAGAACAAACTGATGGAGCCCGACTTCAATTACTTGAACCACAGTCAGGCAGCTCCAGCCAGAGTTAACGAAAAGGTTCGACACAAGACCACATCAGGGGCATCATGGAGTTTCATGTAGACCCTGAAGGACTCCATGTGCTCTGATCGGTTAGTGTTCCTTGAAAAGGGAGTAATTTGGGGTAGCCGAAACCTGTCTAGTAGTCGTGCCCACATAATGTCAGTAGTGAATGGGGGATTGATTTCTTCTGTTGTGGAATTCATTGGCACGTTAGTTCGGTAGGCCTGTTGCATGTCTCCGATATGATCTCATAGATTCTTTAGCTCGGCCTACCAGGGTTCACTGCTTTTGGCTGTAGTTTCGACCGGGGCCTTAACCGCGCTTTTTCAATCTAGCTCATGGCGTAGGTCGGACGCGGGCAAAGTGGCAGTTTTTAAAACGTGAGATGGGGTTGGCCTGGCTGATTGTAACGACCTGAAAATTTTCGTACATTGGGTCGAGTACCACCTCGACCAGAAATCACGTAGGATTAAATCCTTTAGAAATTTAACAAAGTTAACTAAGTACTAAACTCAATTAGCCATGAAATCCATTAGGATCACTTTAAATACGATCTGCAAGACCTAAAACTTGCAGAACAAGTGACGCTAGGTTACCCTAAAGTTTAGAATCAAACTCATTTCCCGTCTGCTCTCGGGAATGAAACAAAACTTCGTATTAGGTCTAGATCGCACATCGGGAGTTCGATTAACCCGAAGCTAAGGAACTAGGACCGCCCCACTGGGCTTAACAATCATCTTAAAAATCAGCTCCATCCGATGTTCCATGGCCATTCGTTTCGATTCGAGCGAGGGAGTGTGAAAAACACTATTCCCATCCAAAAATAAATATCCGGAATAGTGATCTCGGTATCATTCGTTGACGCGTCCGTATTAAGCAACCCGACCGTCGAATCGACCAAATTACACCCTCGGATTAAGAAAATTTCAGAACATTTACATGTACTTGCATTTCGATCGTGGCCCACCGACCGTCGAACTGAAAGTGGTCCGCCACGTGCGATCTGGGAATCCAATCGAGTCAAAAACGTAATCCCACGTAGATCCATAGATGGTGAGCTTAAGTCTGATGTTTGGTTCAAGGAGGGCCACCAGAACTTCCCTTTTGAGCTGGAAAAGCGACGAAAATCCTATATTAGCAGTACTCTTGAACCTGAGTCTAATTTCGTAATGTTTTTGGCTATAAAAGGGGCTTAGAACAGCCCCTCTCACAGCCATACGAATTTTGAAGAAAACCCTAGAGGGAGAGAGAGAAAAGAGAGAGAAAGACTTGGAGATTGTTGCTTGATTTCCTCCTCCCGCTTTGGCTTGTTACACGGCCTACACCGCCCTATTCTAGGCGCTTTCCTACGGTATCCATCTCATTTGAAGGTAAGAAACCCTAACCCTAGGTCTGATTTGAAGTGGGATCGAGGTGGGTTGTGTAACAACTAACCGATTCCGCTCTTTAGGCTAGAAATCTCCCGTATACCGAAGTTCTCCTACCCTTGCCGATTCGCTTCGCTTTCCAAAGGCAAAGGTGAGGACTTTAAGTGTATAAGTTACGGTTTTCAATGCTTTCAATGTCAGATAATGGTAGATTCATGATCTGCATGCAATTGCACATGTACAAAGTGCTTTCCGTTTCCTGTTTCGATTAACGTTGTGAAATATGGAATTTCACATATTCTAGGTATACGTAGAAATACCGTATACGTATTTTTTTTGGATAAATGTTTGACATGTTTATTTAATGTATGATTATATAATATATGAATAAAATACTAGTTTGGCGAAAGGAACCGCCAAAATATATGTTCACTTATAAATGCGACGTATGTTGAAATTACGTATTTTAGAAATACCGTATACGTATTTCTTTTGGAATAATGTTTGACATATTTATTTAATATATGATTATACACTACATGATTAAAATACTAGTTTGGCGAAAGGAATCGCCGCAATCTATGTTCCTTTGTAAACACTATGTATGTTGAAATTGGGTATACGAGGAAGTACCCGATACGTATAAAATTTGCTGATGTGATTGCCATGTTTAATTGCTGTATGAATGTGATGTATATGTATAAAATACTAGTTTGGTAAGGGGACAATCCTAGTACACGTTTCTCTAGCATACGTCATGTATGTTGAAATAGTGCATTCCAAGTGTTGGTGAAATCACTTGTGAGTGTAAGTGTTTAAGTGTTAGAATCTTAGGAAGGTGCTGAGATGGGATTCTCAGCTACCTTAGAGTCACATATGACACTCTCCATGTGGTTGTTCACTCTAACCACTCACCTATGAAATATAAGTATTTGTATTCCTATTTGCATAAATGCTTTATAACATGCTTTTGAACATGCTTTGTAATTTGTTTATTACCATGTTTCATGATATGCTTTGTAACATGATTACTAGTGTTCTTGAATTACCATGTTATCATGCCGTATTTCATATGCTATGGTTAGGACTTGACTGAGCTTGGGACTATGTCCATAGTCCGCATCCGTATCGACTTGAAGATGTGGTTGGAATTCGCCCGCCACGCATGATGTGTTGGCGAACCCGTGTCGTACTTCGGTTGGCGATAGTGGTTGGCCATACGAGGTGCTTCTGCGCTTCATATCGCCCAACTTGTTGTGCGCTCGAGCCAGCCGAACACGTCAAGTAAACCGTGTGTCTTATGTATGTTCACCATGTTTGGTCGCTAATGCTTGAACCTAGGGTACCAAACTTACCAGTGGAAATCCCGTTAACCATGGTACCTCAATCCGCTAAGACTCATGAGCCGGCATGGTGGTATGGGACACCGTGGTCAAGCTGTCGGCCTACGCTGGGCTACGTGCCTCCCGTAGTGACCAAGGAGCAACTCAACTCGTGAGCCGATTATGGTGGTATGGGACACTATATTCGCACCGTCGGCCTACACATTGATAAGGTGATGGGGGAATGGTGCAACCTTTGTGCGTAATGTTCTCGACAAATTTTCCTTTGTAGTGACCGCGAGCATATTCTCAAGTTGCAGCGTGCCTTAGGGTTCGCCGCGATATATAGAGTATGAACTAGGCCTCGTTTCGTATAGCCGTATAGTGATGAATCGTTTAAGGGGTGATGGGGGAGTGGTGCAACCTTTGTGCGTAATGTTCACAAGGGGCAAATTCTCTGCAAAGACCTAGAAAACACACCATCGTCTGATATTAACTAGGACTGACGACCCTAGATTGGATCATGTTTGGAAATGATACAAGGGAGGTACCTTAGTTTCCCAATCCTGCTGTTTGAAATGAATTAATAAAAACTCGGTAATCATACTCATCATGCATCGCATGTGCCTGGAAGATGTGGAGCACTGTGGGATGTAAGCATGCCGCGAACGTGAGATGGTGTCGCATGAGGGAGTATGTCGGCGAGGGCATCCATCATACCTACATTCATACTTACATTAATCAGAGTAACTAGGAGTGTTTGATTTACTGCTTTATCATTACTGCTTGACTGTATTGATAACATGATAACTTATGCCTTATCGTTCCACTGAGTTAGCTACTCACTCCCACGTTACGATCTGTTGCGCACACCAACCGGATTGCCTCAGTGTTTAGGCGATCCGACTATTCTCGGGAGCGAGCTCGATTATGACGAGGACCAGGAGGAGTTCTCGTATATGCAGCTTCGGCGCTTCGACTAGGCTGCCGGGACCGATGGGATTTACAGGGATTGTACCTAGTTTATTTTGACATTTTGTTTATAAACAGACATGTATATTGTGACTCAGAAGGATTCATACTCTGGATAATGAAACGTTTATTTTGTTTCTTTACATATACATATATACAGTTCAGTCTTCCGCTTGCTTTTATACAATTGATCTGGAGTATGAATTACTGCTTTGGTATAATCTCATTCATGTTTACTGCTCTAACACAGACAACATTCAAACATCATTAAATATGTTGCATAAGTGATGCGTTGGAACTCGGGAGTAGAGTTACACTCGACCCCCGATTTTCAGGGCATTACAAGTTGGTATCAGAGCATGATTTTGATTAAATCGGACCTGAGTTATGTCCCCACTACGTACGCTGACGCATTACACTTAGGAGGGTGCGCAAAACCTAGCAACAGTCTTAGGGTCTCCCGATTTCGCCGTTCGGCGAAGTTCATTGCAAATGGACAGTTTGATCGAGTGCGTACTCGATCCCGACCGCACTTATGGACCCCAAGTTACTCCTAGACCGTCTATTGACGTGTCCAGGTCACAATCCACCAAATATTAGTTGTTAAAAATAAAAATAAAATCAGATTGGATCAGAAAGTTACCGGAACTAACCGTTCTGGAACTGAAATGAGTCCGTGGGCCCCCACGATTAATCCATCAAGGGTTCAGACCAAAACAGGGTGCATTTGGCACCCTGGGAATGTGGCAAACAGGGTCCCACCGCGGCGGCGCGGTTCCGGCCAAACCCGACCGCGGCGGCGCCGCGGCACCGGCGGCGGACCGCGGTCCGGTTGCTTTTCCGGTGACGTTCCAAGCTTGAGGTTGGTCGGCCTGACCCCCTCTAACCCCTGGCATGTGCTAAATCGTAAATGGGTTGGGATTTAAGGGGCTGGAGCACCATTTTCTCTCATTTCACCTCCTTTTCAAGCACCTTCACCTCCATTTCTGATTTTTCTGAAAAACTATCCCTCCAAACCTTCAAATCTCCCATTTTCTTCCATAACTCACACACCCCTACCTTCCACAACAGCCCTAGCCTCTTCCTTTCCCCATTTTCACAAGTTGGAGCTCTCATACCCCTCCTTGGAGCTCAAAATCGGGTAATCTACTAACCCATTCCATTTTCTTCTTGTTTCTTCTTCATTTCCTACCTCTAGAGCTCCTTCCACACCTGTTGGATTGTTGATTGTGGAAGATAAAAGAGATCAGCCCCTTGTTTCCCCATTTTGGAAATTTTCCATGGCCCTCCTTGGTGTGGTGGCCACCATTTTCTCCATTTCCTCCATCCTATCTTTCATGGGAAAGAGGAAAACCGCGGCCGATGACGCCGGCCCAAGTAGGCCAGCCCATTCCCGAAGAAGATCCGATGTTGGGGCCGGCACAAGCACCGTGCGGGAGTTTAGGTCGAAGCGAGACCTGGATCCTGACCACCCCGCCAGAAATGCTTATCCGATAGGCATGGAATATGGGCGCTTCGCGGGCCGCAAGGTTGTGTTTGAAGCTCATGTGGATGAAAGGATGTTTGGCCTACACCCGATGATGGACCACTTGGTGGATATCGGATGGAATTCCATTTTTGAGGGCGAGTCCCCCGCATGTGAGAACACGGTTCGCGCTTTCTACGCTCACATAGTGGACTCATCAGTAGAGCCTCTCCAGTTTACTGTCTCTGTGAGGGGCATAAGGCGCACAATCACTGTGGATGAGGTGGTTCGAATCACGAAGATCCCGCTTGGTCAAGTGCATGCCTGTGATGACTTCACTAGAAGTGCGCGGAAAGGGATCGTCGCACGCGATTTCTCCGTGGTCGCCGGTTACTTGGAAGCGAGGAAATTGTATTGCGGCGACAAAGATGTCCGAAGACTTCCATTTGCTCCATCACATCTTCACATACAATGTATACCCACGGTGGGGTAACCGCACGAATGTACTAGGGTGATGGGTGGACTTTCTCGTACAAGATGGGACGCGGGGACAACATATGCCTCGCCACATTCATCCTATCCCGTATAGTTAATGTTGTTCGTTCGCCAGAACGATCTTTCGCTCCCATTTGGCCGCCCGATCCGCAGGATGGCTCGTGATGTAGGCTACAGATCGAATATGGAGGATCTTGCACCACCCGAGTCATAAGTGAAGCAACACTCAGAATATGAAGATCGGCCCTCAACAATGCAAGAAGCTCCGACTCGACGAGTCCGGAGATGAGTCTGATAGCGCCGAGAGGAGAGTGTTGACCTCCAGTGCCGAGAGTGATGAGGAGCGCAGTGATGACATACAGGAGGAAGAACCTGAGGCTCAGGACACCGAGGAGAGTTCACCCCCTATGGCTCAGGAGCAGGGTGTGGGTCGAGATGCTTTTGATGCGCGATTGGCCCGTCTTGAGGAGAGGCAAGCCGCCCTGCAGCAAGAGGTTGGACAAGTTCGGGCTGAGATTGGTCAAGTTCGAACTAAACTTGAAGAGAATGAAGCCTACATGAAGAAGAGTTTTAAGAAGATGTCCCGTACATTGAAGGCCATCCTGTGCTGTGCGCAGGACAAGAACACTCCTCCTCCACCGCCTACTTCGGATGCTTAGTCATCCATGTTGTCAGTATGTTGTGTTTGCTTTGTTACCGCGATAGGCGGTTTGTGTTTTCGTACGATGTTGTATTAGGTAGTAGCGTGTTCTAAGTGTTTAATGTGTGGATGTATCGGCTATCATGTGATTTCCGTCATGATTCATGTAAACTCGTAATCCATGTATTATGACTAATTTTGGGTAAATGAAAGGCATGTAGCCCTTTTGTTTTGATTATGTGTGGAATGCTTAGAGTGCTTTATGATGTGTGTTATGTCAGATCTCACCAATGTCGTACTCGTGTTGTATAGGCATGCCGCGACAAGATACGCGAGCACCCGCACATCTCCATCCGACCGGCTCTATGGACCGACTCCTTCGTAGAGCGGTCCCCGCGGACCGTGGGTTAGGTCCGACCGCCCCCGCCGGTCCCGCCGGGTGGATTGCCACCTTACACGCCCCGGTCCGTGAGCGCTTCGGCCGTCATCTTCTCGCGCAAATGACTCCCGTGTCGCTCCGCCGACCGATAGATTTGAGTGTACCGATGTTGATGATGCATCGCCAGCCAGATACAAGAGAAGAAGAAGCAAGACCACCAGCAGCCTTATGGCCACTATCGCCGAGGCCTTGTCCCATGGTGGTAGTGCGACTCCACCTACGACATCCGCTTGTCTCGCCGGCACCCGAGCCTCCCGCTCGCAGTGTGAGGATGTGCCTCCGCCTTCACCCGTGGTGCCTCCTACCGGAGATGTCGCACACGCGGCCTACTCGAGCGATTTCAGCCGCTTGAGGCCTCCTTCATTCATGGGCACTCATGGCCCGAGGAGGCGTAGTTTTGGCTTGACCGCATCTCTAAGATGCTTCTGATGTCGCATTGCTCGAGGCGCAGCAGTAGAGCCGGCCGCCTTCATGTTTGAGAGGGAGGCCGCTTATGGTGGGACAAGCAGGCATGGTCCTGTCGCAGCAGACTACGTGTGGACCCGGGAGGCTTTCGAGTTCTCGGTTCCATGAGAAATACTACCCGCCGACTTATCGACATGAGCGGGAGGATGAGTTTCGCGCCTCGTGCAGGAGGCATGACGACACACAGAGTACGAGCACCGCTCACGTAGTTGGGCCGCTTTGTCCCGACTATACCGGTGGACGAGCGCATGCGGATGCGTCGTTTTCTTTGGCTTGCGACCGAGATACGGCCGAAGATATGCCGCCTCAAGATACCTACCTATGCAAAGACCGGTTCACATGTCTATGACGACTCAGAGCAGATGTGGACCGGCTGGCCCGATCTCGTGGTGCTATGGTCGAGGCCACGACAGAGATACAGAGCAGCCTATCCTAGGCAAGAGGCCTCGTGTCGACTCGCCTCCTAGATCGCAGCCGCCGTGGCCTCGTGAGGCGCCCCGTTGTGACCTCGCACGTACCGCGGAAACAGGGTCATCTTATTGGGAGTTGTTTCGCGCGATGAAGGACAGTGGTTTCTCTATGCCACGTATGTTGGGCCGTTTCGCCCACAGCCATATCGCCCACCGCTGCAGACGCATCGCCCGCACATCCTTCCTTCCGACCTCCCGTGCCGCGCTTCAAAGCCGCCACACCGACCCTTGGCTCACCCGAACCGCCACCAGAAGTGCTCGCGTTCATACTCTTGTGGCCGAGGCACCCGAGACGCTCTGCCAGCCCGACGGCTTTCGAGGGTACGACTTTTATTCATGGCACTCCTGCTTTTTGTTGGTGACACCGGGTCCACCACTTCTATTGTTTCTTGTGGGGCGGAAACGCCTATTCGCATACGATTCCCACTAAGGGAATGAGACTCACTACGGCGCACCGGACCTCGTTCGATGTCACACGATTATGCGAGGGTTGCTCTGCAGTTTTGGGTAGCAAAGACAAAGTGCTCGTCGACCTCATTGTTGCTCCACTATGGCACTACGACGTTATCCTTGGTATGGATTGGCTCACCAGATGAGGGCGAGGTAGATTGCGATACTCGATCGTGACGGCCTATGGACCCGATGGTGCGCTTTCACGTTCCCTGGGCAGGTCGGGCTGGCCCCGTCGAGTTGATTGTTATGCCGCTTTGCTTGTGCCGATTGATGGTCCGACAAGAGATAGTACGCCCGGTTCGAGAATTTGCGTGCGTGTTCGAGACTATCCCCGGTTTACCTCCTCGCGTGAGATTGATTTCACGATTGACCTTACGCCGGTGCGACGCCCATCTCGTTGCCGACTTATCGTATGCCTCCATGTGAGATGGAGGAGCCGCGGAGACAGATTGACGACTTGTAGAGAAAGGTTTTATTCGACCTAGTGTGTCTCCTCGGGGAGCACCCGTGTTGTTCGTGAAGAAGAAGGACGGGTCGCTACGGCTGTGTATTGATTACCGTAGGTTGAACCAGTCACGGTGAAGAACAAGTATCCTTTGCCCAGATTGATGATCCGTTCGACCGCCGAGGGGGGCGAAGTATTTCTCGAAGATCGACCTTCGCCGTGGTACCACCACCGCGCGTGAGAGAGGAGGACGTGCGTAAGACAAATTTCTTCAGACGTGCTTTGGGCACTATGAGTTCTTGGTGATGTCGTTCGGCCCGACGAACGCACCACCGTGTTCATGGATCCGATGAACCGGGTATTTCGCCCTTCCTTTACCGATTCGTCATCGTCTTTATCGATGACATCTCGATATACTCCACGAGCCTCGGAGGAGCACGAGGAGCACTTGCGAGCGGTATTGATACACCGAAGAAGAACCAGCTTGTTTGCGCAATACAAGAAGTGCGACTTCTCGGCAGAGGAAGTCAAGTTCCCGGGACATGTAAGTGTCCAAGGATGGGATAGCAAGGACCTTGCTAAGGTAGTCATGCCGCGGTCAGATTGCAAGAACGCAGAATCGACCACGAGGTGAGGAGTTTCTTGGTCCGGCCGGGTACTACGACGTTTCATTCGGGATTTCTCGAAGATCGCTGTGCCATTGTCTCACCGACTCGGAAGGACCCGAAGTTCGCCTGAATGAGAAGGCGAGGCAGCCTTTAAGGAGCCGAAGGACAAGTTGACGTCCGCCCCGTGCTAGTATTGCCGCAGCAAGGGGTGAAATACACGGTATACCGACGCGTCTCGCGTTGGTTTGGGTTGTGTGTCCGATGCGTATGATAGGGTGGTGATTTCGTATGCCTCGAGACAATTAAGGAAGCACGAGGAGAATTACCCTACACATGACTGGAGTTGGCAAATGTCTTTCATTGATCAAGCTCGGGAGACATTACCTCTATGGTGAGGAGTTCGAGCTTTTCTCACGACCACAAGAGCCTTAAATACATATTCACGCAATGATTTGAATATGAGACAGCTACGATGGATGGAGACCTCAAGGACTTCAAGTTCGAGGTTTCCTACCATCCCGGCAAGGCGAACTCAGGGCGTACGCGCTGAGCCGCAAGAAGGCGATAGCATTTGCGCACCGCCGATGATAGCCGAGTGGGACATGATGGAGTTTGTGCGGGACTTCGAGCGCAGACTCACCGTCGAGGAGCCATTTGAGTGTGTTGCGCACGTTCGGTGCGACCACTTATTGACGACAGATTGTCGAGGCCCAGAGGGCGACATACTACTGCCGTCTCGAGCTTCGAGAGCAAAGTGCTAGCGACGCCGTGGACTCCGAGTGGAGAGTTGGTTCTCGATGGGGGTTTACGATTTCGTGGCCGCCATGTGTTCCGTATGTGCTCGACTTCGAGACGCGAGCTTCTCGAGTCCGCCCATAACTCGAAGTTATGATGCATCCCGGTAGCACGAAGATGTACCAGATATGAGACGGACGTATTGGTGGGATAACATGAAGGCCCACATTGCCGAGTATGTGTCTCGATGTCCGACGTGCCACAGGTCAAGGCGCAGTAACATCGCCGACCTCCTCGGACTGCTTCACCATGCCTATAGCGGAGTGGAAGTGGGACTTCATCTCCATGGACTTCATATCGTGGTTGCCGAAGACGAGGAAGGGGCACGATTCCATTTGGGTGATTGTGGACCGCTGACCAAATCGGCCCATTTCCTCCCTATCGAGTTACGAACTCCGCAGACGAGCCGCTAGATTGTACATCGTGAGATCGTCCGTCCGCACGGGTTCCTTTGGAGATCGTGGCTCGGACAGAGACACGCTGTTCACATCTATCTTCCGGACTCGTATCCGGAGGCGATGGGTGTGAAGTTGAAGTTCAAGATACAAGCTTCATCCTCGACCGATGGGCGTACAGAGCGGTGAATCGATTCTGGAGGATATGTTGCGAGCATGTGTGTTGGACTTCAAGGACAGCTTGGGATGACTGCCTTCCGTACGCAGAGTTCGCCACAACAACAGCTTTCCTGTGCGACTATTGGCATGGCGCCATATGAGGCTCTATATGGTCGACCTTGTAGGGCACCGCACCGTTGGGCGTAGGTTGGAGAGCGTAGCCCGATTGGCCCGGAGTTGGTCTGTGCGAGCGACTACAGAGAAGGTAGACATTATCGCGCCGATTACTCACAACACAGAGCAGCAGAAGAGTTACGCCGATACGAGGCGGCGACCGCCGGAGTTCGAGGCTCTATGATCATGTGTTCCTTCTGGTTTCCCCTATAAGGAGTCCTTCGGCTTGGGAAGAAGGGGAAGCTCACACCGAGGTTTATCGGTCCATTTCAGATACATCGGATCGAGTGGGTGATGTGGCGTATCGTCTCGCCTTGCCTACACCACTTGCTTCCGTACATAACGTATTTCATGTATCTATGCTGAAGAAGTACGTTCCTGATCCTTCGCATATCATCAGATGGGAGCAGGTACAGTTGAGCGAGGATGCTACATATGAGTTACGCCCGACGCGCATCCTTGACAGAAGGAGCAGTATCAGCAGAAGGTCATCCCACTTGTGAAGGTGCTTTGGACACATCATTCCGAGGAGGAAGCTACCTGGGAGACTGAGGCCGAGGTCAGGAAGAACTACCCTCAGATTCTCGAGGAGTACGAAAAGGTATAAATTTCGAGGACGAAATTTTTTGTTTAAGGGGGTAGATTGTAACGACCGAAAATTTCCGACATCGGGTCGAGTACCACCTCGACTGTAAATCACGTAGATTAAATCCTTTAGAAATTTAACAAAGTTAACTAAGTACTAAACTCAATTAGCCATGAAATCTGTTAGATCGCTTTAAATACGATCCGCAAGACCCAAAACTTGCAGTAACAAGTGACGCTAGGTTACCCTAAAGTTTAGAATCAAACTCATTTCCGTCTCGCTTCTCTGAATGAAACGAAACTTCAGATTAGGTCTAGATCGCACATCGGGAGTCCGATTAACCCGAAGCTAAGGAACTAGGACCGCCCACCGGGCTTAACAATCATCTCAAAATCACCCATCCGATGTTCCATGGCCATTCGTTTCGATTCGAGCGAGGAGTGTGAAAACACTATTCCCATCCAAAAATAAATATCTCGGAATAGTGATCTCGCATCATTCGTTGACGCGTCAAGATAAGCAACCCGACCGTCGAATCGACTAAATTACACCCTGATTAAGAAAATTTCAGAACATTTACATGTACTTGAATTTCGATCGTGGCCCACCGACCGTCGAACCGAAAGTGGTCCACCACGTGCGATCCGGGAATCCAATCGAGTCAAAAACGTAATCCCACGTAGATCCATCGATGGTGAGCTTAAGTCCGACGTTTGTTCAAGGAGGGCCACCGTAACTTCCCTTTGAGCCGAAAAGCGACGAAAATCCTATATTAGCAAGACTTCTGAACCTTAGTCTAATTTCGTAATGTTTTTGGCTATAAAAGGGGCTTAGAACAGCCCCTCTCACAGCCCATACGAATTTTGAAGAAAACCCTAGAGGGAGAGAGAGAAAGAGAGAGAAAGACTTGAGATTGTTGCCGATTTCCTCCCTCCTCGCTTTGGCTTGTTACACGGCCTACACCGCCCTATTCTAGGCGCTTTCCTGCGGTATCCATCTCATTTGAAGGTAAGAAACCCTAACCCTAGGTCCGATTTGAAGTGGGATCGAGGTGGGTTGTGTAACAACTAACCGATTCCTCTCTTTAGGCTAGAAATCTCCCGTATACTGAAGTTTTCACTACCCTTGCTGATTCGTTTCTTTCCAAAGGCAAAGGTGAGGACTTTAAGTGTATAAGTTACGGTTTTCAACGCTTTCAATGTCGTATAATGGTAGATTCATGATCTCGCATGCAATTGCACATGTACAAAGTGCTTTCCGTTTCTCGTTTCGATTAACGCTTGTGAAATATGGAATTTCACATATTCTAGGTATACGTAGAAATACCGTATACGTATTTTTTTTGGATAAATGTTTGAAATGTTTATTTAATGTATGATTATATAATATATGAATAAAATACTAGTTTGGCAAAAAGGAACCGCCAAAATATATGTTCACTTGTAAATGCGACGTATGTTGAAATTACGTATTTTAGAAATACCGTATAATGTATTTCTTTTGGAATAATGTTTGACATATTTATTTAATGTATGATTATACAATACATGATTAAAATACTAGTTTGGCGAAAGGAATCGCCGCAATCTATGTTCCTTTGTAAACACTATGTATGTTGAAATTGGGTATACGAGGAAGTACCCTATACGTATAAAATTTGCTGATGTGATTGCCATGTTTAATTGTTGTATGAATGTGATGTATATGTATAAAATACTAGTTTGGTAAGGGGACAATCCTAGTACACGTTTCTCTAGCATACGTCATGTATGTTGAAATAGTGCATTCCAAGTGTTGGTGAAATCACTTGTGAGTGTAAGTGCTTAAGTGTTAGAATCTTAGGTAGGTGCTGAGATGGGATTCTCAGCTACCTTAGAGTCACATATGACACTCTCCATGTGGTTGTTCACTCTAACCACTCACCTATGAAATATAAGTATTTGTATTCCTATTTGCATAAATGCTTTATAACATGCTTTTGAACATGCTTTGTAATTTGTTTATTACCATGTTTCATGATATGCTTTGTAACATGATTACTAGTGTCCTTGAATTACCATGTTATCATGCCGTATTTCATATGCTATGGTTAGGACTTGACTGAGCTTGGGACTATGTCCATAGTCCAGCATCCGATCGACTTGAAGATGTGGTTGGAATTGCCCGCCACGCATGATGTGTTGGCGAACCCGTGTCGTACTTCTGCTGGCGATAGTGGTTGGCCACACGAGGTGCTTCTCAGCGCTCATATCGCCCAACTTGTTGTGCGCCGAGCCACCAACACGTCAAGTAAACCGTGTGTCTTATGTATGTTCACCATGTTTGGTCGCTAATGCTTGAACCTAGGGTACCAAACTTACTGCGGTGAAACTCCCATTAACCATGGTACTCGATCCGCTAAGACTCATGAGCCGGCATGGTGGTATGGGACACCGTGGTCGAGCCGTCGGCCTACGCCGGGCTACGTGCCTCCCGTAGTGACCAAAGGAGCAACTCAACTCGTGAGCCGATTATGGTGGTATGGGACACTATATTCGCGCCGTCGGCCTACATTGATAAGGTGATGGGGGAGTGGTGCAACCTTTGTGCGTAATGTTCCACAGCCCTTTGTAGTGACCGCGAGCATATTCTCAAGTTGCAGCAGGCCTTAGGTTCGCCGCGATATATAGAGTATGAACTAGGCCTCGTTTCTCGTATAGTCGTATAGTGATGAATCGTTTAAGGGGTGATGGGGGAGTGGTGCAACCTTTGTACGTAATGTACTTCGGCAAATTTCTCGCAAGTGACTCTAGAAAACACACCATCGTCTCGATATTAACTAGATCGACGACCCTAGATTGGATCATGTTTGGATATGATACAAGGGAGGTACCTTAGTTTCCCAATCCCGCTATTTGAAATGGACTAATTAAAAACTCCTTAATCATACTCATCATGCATCGCATGTGCCCGGAAGATGTGGAGCACTGTGGGATGTAAGCATGCCGCGAACGTGAGATGGTGTCGCATGAGGGAGTATGTCTGGCGAGGGCATCCATCATACCCGCATTCATACTTGCATTAATCGAGTAACTAGGAGTGTTTGATTTATCGCTTTATCATTACCGCTTGACCGTATTGATAACATGATAACTTATGCCTTATCGTTCCACCGAGTTAGCTACTCACTCCCACGTTACGGATCGGTGTTGCGCACACCAACCGACTGCCTCGTGTTTAGGCGATCCGACTATTCTCGGAGGCGGAGCTCGATTATGACGAGGACCAGGAGGAGTTCTCGTATATGCAAGCTTCACCGGGCGCTTCGACTAGGTCACGGACCGATGGGATTTACAGGATTGTACCTAGTTTATTTTGACATTTTGTTTATAAACAGACATGTATATTGTGACTCGTATGATTCATACTGGATAATGAAACGTTTATTTTGTTTCTTTACATACACATATATACGCTTTTTCCGCTTGCTTTTATACAATTGATCCGGAGTATGAATTACCGCTTTGGTATAATCTCATTCATGTTTATCGCTCTAACACGTACAACATTCAAACATCATTAAATATGTTGCATAAGTGATGCGTTGAACTCTAGAGTTGAGTTACACTCGACCCCCCGATTTTCGTGGCGTGCATAAGTTGATATCGAGCATGATTTTGATTAAACCGACCTGAGTTATGTCCCCACTACGTACGCCGACGCATTACACTTAGGAGGGTGCGCAAAACCTAGCAACATGCCTTAGGGTCTCCCGATTTTCGCCGTTCGGCGAAGTTTATTGCAAATGGACAGTTTGATCGAGTGCGTACTCGATCCCGACCGCACTTATGGACCCCAAGTTACTCCTAGACCGTCTATTGACGTGTCCAGGTCACAATCCACCAAATATTAGTTGTTAAAAAAAAAATCAGATTGGATAGAAAGTTACCGGAACTAACCGTTCTGGAACTGAAATGAGTCCGTGGGCCCCCACGATTAATCCATCAAGGGTTCAGACCAAAACAGGGTGCATTTGGCACCCTGGGAATGTGGCAAACAGGGTCCCACCGCGGCGGCGCGGTTCCGGCCAAACCCGACCGCGGGGCGGCCCTGCGCACCGGCGGCGGACCGCGGTCCGGTTGCTTTTCCGGCGACGTTCCAAGCTTGAGGTTGGTCGGCCTGACCCCCTCTAACCCCTGGCACGTGCCAAATCGTAAATGGGTTGGGATTTAAGGGGCTGGAGCACCATTTTCTCTCATTTAACCCCCTTTTCAAGCACCTTCACCTCCATTTCCGATTTTTCTGAAAAACCATCCCTCCAAACCTTCAAATCTCCCATTTCCTTCCATAACTCACACACCCCTACCTTCCACAACAGCCCTAGCCTCTTCCTTTCCCCATTTTCACAAGTTGGAGCTCTCATACCCCTCATTGGAGCTCAAAATCGGGTAATCTACTAACCCATTCCATTTTCTTCTTGTTTCTTCTTCATTTCCTACCTCTAGAGCTCCTTCCACACCTGTTGGATTATTGATTGTGGAAGATAAAAGAGATCAGCCCCTTGTTTCCCCATTTTGGAAATTTTCCATGGCCCTCCTTGGTGTGGTGGCCACCATTTTCTCCATTTCTCTCCATCCTATCTTTCATGGGAAAGAGGAAAACCGCGGCCGATGACGCCGCCGACTAGGGCCACCCATTCCCGAAGAAGATTCGATGTTGGGGCCGCACAAGTACCGTGCGGGAGTTTAGGTCGAAGCGAGACTGGATCCCGACCACCCCACCGTAAATGCTTATCCACAGGCATGGAATATGGGCGCTTTGCATGGGCAAAGAAGGTTGTGTTTGAAGCTCATGTGGATGAAAGGATGTTTGGCCTACACCCGATGATGGACCACTTGGTGGATATCGGATGGAATTCCATTTTTGAGGGCGAGTCCCCCGCATGTGAGAACATGGTTCGCGCTTTCTACGCTCACATAGTGGACTCATCAGTAGAGCCTCTCCAGTTTACTGTCTCTGTGAGGGGCATAAGGCGCACCATCACTGTGGATGAGGTGGTTCGAATCACGAAGATCCCGCTTGGTCAAGTACAAAGTGTGATGACTTCTCTAGAAGTGCGCGGAAAGGGATCGTCGCATGCGATTTCTCTGTGGTCGCCGGGTTACTTGGAAGCGAGGAAATTGTATTGCGGCGACAAAGATGTCCGAAGACTTCCATTTGCTCCATCACATCTTCACATACAATATATACCCACGGTGGGGTAACCGCACGGAATGTACTAGGGTGATGGTGGACTTTCTGTACAAGATGGGACGCGGGGACAACATATGCCTGCCCACATTCATCCTATCCCAGATAGTTAATGTTGTTCGTTCGGCCAGGAACGATCTTTCGCTCCCATTTGGCCGCCTGATCTGCAGGATGGCTCGTGATGTAGGCTACAGACTGAATATGGAGGATCTAGCACCAGTCCAAGTCATAAGTGAAGCAACACTCAGGAATATGAAGATCGGCCCTCAACAGCGGCAAGCCCGACTCAACGAGTCTGGAGATGAGTCGGATAGCGCCGAGAGGAGAGTGTTGACCTCCAGGCTGAGAGTGATGAGCAGCGCAGTGATGACATATAGGAGGAAGAACCTGAGGCTCAGGACACCGAGGAGAGTTCACCCCTACGGCTCGTATGGAGCGGTGGGTGTGGATCGAGATGCTTTGATGCGCGATTGGCCCGTCTTGAGGAGAGGCAAGCCGCCCTGCAGCAAGAGGTTGGACAAGTTCGGGCTGAGATTGGTCAAGTTCGAACTAAACTTGAAGAGAATGAAGCCTACATGAAGAAGAGTTTCAAGAAGATGTCCCGTACGTTGAAGGCCATCCTGTGCTGTGCGCAGGACAAGAACACTCCTCCTCCACCGCCTACTTCGAATGCTTAGTCATCCATGTTATTGTATGTTGTGTTTGCTTTGGTTACCGCTATAGGCGGTTTGTGTTTTCGTACGGATGTTGTATTAGGTAGTAGCGTGTTCTAAGTGTTTAATGTGTGGATGTATTGGCTATCATGTGATTTCCGTCATGATTCATGTAAACTCTGTAATCCATGTATTATGACTAATTTTGGGTAAATGAAAGGCATGTAGCCCCTTTTGTTTTGATTATGTGTGCAATGCTTAGAGTGCTTTATGATGTGTGTTATGATGTATCTCACCAATGCTGTACCCTGTGTTGTATAGGGCATGCCGCGACAAGATATATGCGAGCACCTACATCTCCGTCTCGACCGGCTCTATGGACCGACTCTGGTAGTAGCGGTCCTACGACCGTGGGTTAGGCTTCCGACCGCCCCCGTCGGTCCCGCCGGTGGGTTGCCACCTTACACGCCCCCTGGCCCGTGAGCGCTTTGGCCGTCATCTTCTGCGCAAAGATGACTCCTGTGTCGCTCCGCCGACCGATAGATTTGAGCACCGATGTTGATGATGCATCGAAGCAGCAGCAGAAGCAAGAAGACTGGCCAGCTTATGCCTTATGGCCACTATCGCCGAGGCCTTGTCCCATGGTGGTAGTGCGACTCCACCTACGACATCCGCTTGTCCCGCCGGCACCCGAGCCTCCCGCTCGGGTGAGGATGTGCCTCTGCCTTCACCCGTGGTGCCTCCTACTGGAGATGTCAGTACACGCGGTCTACTCGAGCGATTTCAGCGCTTGAGGCCTCCTTCAATCATGGGCACTCATAGGCCCGAGGAGGCAGAGTTTTGGCTTGACCGCATCTCTAATATGCTGCAGCTCAGAGGCAGAGCAGGTAGAGCTGGCCGCCTTCATGTTTGAGAGGGAGGCCAGTTTATGGTGGGACAGTGTGTTGCGGTCTGTCGCAGCAGACTACGTGTGGACCTGGGAGGCTTTCGAGTTCTGGGTTCCATGAGAAATACTACCCGCCGACTTATCGACATGAGCGGGAGGATGAGTTTCGCGCCCTGGGCGGTGGAGGCATGACGATTACAGAGTACGAGCACCGCTTCACGCAGTTGGGCCGCTTTGTCCCGACTATACCGGTGGACGAGCGTATGCGGATGCGTCGTTTTTCTTTGGGCTTGCGACCGGAGATACGGCCGAAGATATGCCGCCTCGCAAGATACCTACCTATGCAAAGACTGGTTCACATGTCTATGACGACAGAGCAGGATGTGGACCGGTTGGCCCGATCTCGTGGTGCTATGGTTGCGAGGCCACGACAGGAGATACAGAGCAGGCCTATCCTAGGCAAGAGGCCTCGTGTTGACTCGCGCTCCTAGATCGCAGCGCCGGGCTGTGAGGCGCCCTGTGACTCGCACGCACCGCGGAAACAAGGTCATGTTATTGGGAGTTGTTTCACGCGGATGAAGGACAGTGGTTTCTCTCCGCCACGTATGTTGGGCCATTCTCGCCCACAGCCATATCGCACCACCGCTGCTACGCACGCCTCCCGCACATCCTTCCTTCCGACCTCCCGTGCCGCGCTCGTGCCGCCACAGCCGACCCTCGGCTCCTCACCGAACCGCCACAGCAGCCTCGCGTTCATACTCTTGTGGCTGAGGCACCTGAGACGTCGGTTTCAGGCCGACGGCTTTCGAGGGAACGACTTTTATTCATGGCACTCCTGTTTCTTTGTTGGTAGACACTGGGTCCACCACTTCTATTGTTTCTTGTGGGGCGGTGAAACGCCTATCTTTGCATACGATTCCCACTAAGGGAATGAGACTCACTACGGCTACCGGGACCTGTTCGGATGTCACACGATTATGCGAGGGTTGCTCGGTAGTTTTGGGTAGCAAAGACACGGCTCGTCGACCTCATTGTTGCTCGACTATGGCACTACGACGTTATCCTTGGTATGGATTGGCTCACCAGATGAGGGCGGAGGTAGATTGCGATACTCGGATCGTGACGGCCTATGGACCCGACGGTGCGCCTTTCACGTTCCCTGGTGCAGTGTCGGGCCGTCCGTCGAGTTGATTATTATGCCGCTTTGCTTGTGCCGATTGATGGTCCGACAAGAGATAGTACGCCTGGTGGTTCGAGAATTTGCAGTGCGTGTTTGAGACTATCCCCGGTTTACCTCCTCGGCGTGAGATTGATTTCACGATTGACCTTACGCCCGGTGCGACGCCCATCTCGTTGCGACCTATCGTATGCCTCCATGTGAGATGGAGGAGCCGCGAGACAGATTGACGGACTTGTAGAGAAAGGTTTTATTCGGCCTAGTGTGTCTCCTCGGGGGAGCACCCGTATTGTTCGTGAAGAAGAAGGACGGGTCGCTACGGTTGTGTATTGATTACCGTAGGTTGAACCAGTCACGGTGAAGAACAAGTATCCTTTGCCAGATTGATGATCCGTTCGACGCCTGAGGGGGCGAAGTATTTCTCGAAGATTGACCTTCGCCGGGGTACCACCACTGCGCGTGAGAGAGGAGGACGTGCGAAGACACCTTCAGACGTGCTTTGGGAACTATGAGTTCTTGGTGATGTCGTTCGGCCGACGAACGCACCACCGTGTTCATGGATCTGATGAACCGGGTATTTCGGCCCTTCCTTTACCGATTCGTCATCGTCTTTATCGATGACATCTTGATGTACTCCACGAGTCGGGAGGAGCACGAGGAGCACTTGCGAGCGGTATTGGATACACTGAAGAAGAACCAGTTGTTTGCGCAATACAAGAAGTGCGACTTCTGGCAGGAGGAAGTCAAGTTCCTGGGACATGTAGTGTCCAAGGATGGGATAGCAATGGACCTTGCTAATGTAGCCGCGCTCAGATTGGCGGCGTACCGAATCGGGTTACGAGGTGAGGAGTTTCCTCGGCCTCGGCCGGGTACTACGACGTTTCATTCAGGGATTTCTCGAAGATCGCCAGTGCCATTGTCTCACCGACTCGGAAGGACTCGAAGTTCGCCCCGGAATGAGAAGGCGGAGGCGCCTTTAAGGAGCCGAAGGACAAGTTAACGTCCGCCCCTCGTGCTAGTATTGCCGCAGCAAGGGGTGAAATACACGGTGTATACCGACGCGTCTCGCGTTGGTTTGGGTTGTGTCGATGCGTATGATAAGGTGATTTCGTATGCCTCGAGACAATTAAGGAAGCACGAGGAGAATTACCCTACACATGACCCGGAGTTAGCGGCATCATCTTTCATTGAAGCTCGGAGACATTACCTCTATGGTGAGGAGTTCGAGCTTTTCTCGCGACCACAAGAGCCTTAAATACATATTCACGCAATGGATTTGAATATGAGACAAATACGATGGATGGAGACCTCAAGGACTTCAAGTTCGAGGTTTTCTACCATCCTGGCAAGGCGAACTCTGGCAGCCGCGTTGAGCCGCAAGAAGGCGATAGCATTTGCGGCACCGCTGATGATAGCTGAGTGGGACATGATGGAGTTTGTGCGGGACTTCGAGCAGAGACTCACTGTCGAGGAGCCATTTGAGTGTGTTGCGCACGTTCGGGTGTGACCACTTATTGACGACAGGATTGTTGAGGCCCAGGAGGGCGACATACGGCTGTCTGAGCTTCGAGAGCAGGCTAGCGACGCCGTGGACTCCGAGTGGAGAGTTGGTTCTGATGGGGGTTTACGATTTCGTGGCCGCCTATGTGTTCCAGATGTGCCTGACTTGAGACGCGAGCTTCTCGAGTCTGCCCATAATTCGAAGTTTGTGATGCATCCTGGTAGCACGAAGATGTACCAGGATATGAGACGGACGTATTGGTGGGATAACATGAAGGCCCACATTGCCGAGTATGTGTCTCGATGTCTGACGTTGCCAGCAGGTCAAGGCGTAACATCGCCGACCTCTGGGACTCGCTTCACCCCATGCCTATAGCGGATTGGAAGTGGGACTTCATCTCCATGGACTTCATATCGTGGTTGCCGAAGACGAGGAAGGGGCACGATTCCATTTGGGTGATTGTGGACCGGTTGACCAAATCGTCCCATTTCCTCCCTATCGAGTTACGAACTCCGCAGACGAGCCGGCTGGGTGTACATCGTGAGATCGTCCGTCTCCGCACGGGTTCCTTTGGAGATCGTGTCGGACAGAGACACGCGGGTTCACATCTATCTTCCGGACTCGTATCCGGGAGGCGATGGGTGTGAAGTTGAAGTTCAAGATAAATGCTTCATCCTCGGACCGATGGGCGACAGAGCGGGTGAATCGATTCTGGAGGATATATTGCGAGCATGTGTGTTGGACTTCAAGGACGCTTGGGATGACTGTCTTCCGTACGCAGAGTTCGCCTACAACAACAAATTTCCGTGCGACTATTGGCATGGCGCCATATGAGGCTCTATATGGTCGACCTTGTAGGGCACCGCACCGTTGGGCGTAGGTTGGAGAGCGTAGCCCGATTGGCCCGGAGTTGGTTCAGCGACTACGAGAAGGTAGACATTATCGCGTCGATTACTCACAGCAGCAGCAGCAGTGAAGAGTTACGCCGATACGAGGCGGCGACCGCCGGAGTTCGAGGCTCGTGATCATGTGTTCCTTCTGGGTTTCCCCTATGAAGGAGTCCTTCGGCTTGGGAAGAAGGGGAAGCTCACACCGAGGTTTATCGGTCCATTTCAGATACTGGATCGAGTGGGTGATGTGGCGTATTGTCTCGCCTTGCCTACACCACTTGCTTCCGTACACAACGTATTTCATGTATCTATGCTGAAGAAGTACGTTCCTGATCCTTCGCATATCATCAGATGGGAGCAGGTACAGTTGAGCGAGGATGCTACATATGAGTTACGCCCGACGCGCATCCTTGACAGAAGGAGCAGTGTGTGCATCACAGTAGCAAGGTCATCCCACTTGTGAAGGTGCTTTGGACACATCATTCCGAGGAGGAAGCTACCTGGGAGACTGAGACCGAGGTCAGGAAGAACTACCCTCAGATTCTCGAGGAGTACGAAAAGGTATAAATTTCGAGGACGAAATTTTTGTTTAAGGGGGGTAGATTGTAACGACACGAAAATTTCATACATTGGGTCGACTACCACCTCGACCGTAAATCACGTAGATTAAATCCTTTAGAAATTTAACAAAGTTAACTAAGTACTAAACTCAATT
This sequence comes from Magnolia changhungtana, assembly GCA_030180095.1. Taxonomy (NCBI): domain Eukaryota; kingdom Viridiplantae; phylum Streptophyta; class Magnoliopsida; order Magnoliales; family Magnoliaceae; genus Magnolia; species Magnolia changhungtana. Next base: position 1,729,772 of record JASAUF010000524.1, on the reverse strand, counting down.
AGCCATGAAATCCGTTAGATCGCTTTAAATACGATCTCGCAAGACCCAAAACTTGCGTAACAAGTGACGCTAGGTTACCCTAAAGTTTAGAATCAAACTCATTTCCCGTCTCGCTCTCGGGAATGAAACGAAACTCGTATTTGGTCTAGATCGCACATCGGGAGTCCGATTAACCCGAAGCTAAGGAACTAGGACCGCCCCACTGGGCTTAACAATCATCTTAAAATCACCTCCATCCGATGTTCCATGGCCATTCGTTTCGATTCGGAGCGAGGAGTGTGAAAAACACTATTCCCATCCAAAAATAAATATCTCGGAATAGTGATCCGCATCATTCGTTGACGCGTCAAGATTAAGCAACCCGACCGTCGAATCGACTCAAATTATACCCTGATTAAGAAAAATTTCAGAACATTTATATGTACTTGGCATTTCTGATCGTGGCCCGCTGACCGTCGAACTGAAAGTGGTCCGCCACGTGCGATCTGGGAATCCAATCGAGTCAAAAACGTAATCCCACGTAGATCCATAGATGGTGAGCTTAAGTCTGACGTTTGGTTTAAGGAGGGCCACCAGAACTTCCCTTTGAGCCGGAAAAGCGACGAAAATCCTATATTAGCAAGCACCTTGAACCTGAGTCTAATTTCGTAATGTTTTTGGCTATAAAAGGGGCTTAGAACAGCCCCTCTCACAGCCATACGAATTTTGAAGAAAACCCTAGAGGGAGAGAGAGAAAAGAGAGAGAAAGACTTGGAGATTGTTGCCGATTTCCCTCCTCCTGCTTTGGCTTGTTACACGGCCTACACCGCCCTATTCTAGGCGCTTTCCCGGCGGTATCCATCTCATTTGAAGGTAAGAAACCCTAACCCTAGGTCTGATTTGAAGTGGGATCGAGGTGGGTTGTGTAACAACTAACCGATTCCTCTCTTTAGGCTAGAAATCTCCCGTATACGGAAGTTTTCCTACCCTTGCTGATTCGTTTCGTTTCCAAAGGCAAAGGTGAGGACTTTAAGTGTATAAGTTACGGTTTTCAACGCTTTCAATGTCAGATAATGGTAGATTCATGATCTGCATGCAATTGCACATGTACAAAGTGCTTTCCGTTTCTCAAGTTTCGATTAACGTTGTGAAATATGGAATTTCACATATTCTAGGTATACGTAGAAATACCGTATAATGATTTTTTTTTGGATAAATGTTTGACATGTTTATTTAATGTATGATTATATAATATATCAATAAAATACTAGTTTGGCGAAAGGAACCGCCAAAATATATGTTCACTTGTAAATGCGACGTATGTTGAAATTACGTATTTTAGAAATACCGTATACGTATTTCTTTTGGAATAATGTTTGACATATTTATTTAATGTATTATTATACAATACATGATTAAAATACTAGTTTGGCGAAAGGAATCGCCGCAATCTATGTTCCTTTGTAAACACTATGTATGTTGAAATTGGGTATACGAGGAAGTACCCTATACGTATAAAATTTGCTGATGTGATTGCCATGTTTAATTGCTGTATGAATGTGATGTATATGTATAAAATACTAGTTTGGTAAGGGGACAATCCTAGTACACGTTTCTCTAGCATACGTCATGTATGTTGAAATAGTGCATTCCAAGTGTTGGTGAAATCACTTGTGAGTGTAAGTGTTTAAGTGTTAGAATCTTAGGAAGGTGCTGAGATGGGATTCTCAGCTACCTTAGAGTCACATATGACACTCTCCATGTGGTTGTTCACTCTAACCACTCACCTATGAAATATAAGTATTTGTATTCCTATTTGCATAAATGCTTTATAACATGCTTTTGAACATGCTTTGTAATTTGTTTATTACCATGTTTCATGATATGCTTTGTAACATGATTACTAGTGTCCTTGAATTACCATGTTATCATGCCGTATTTCATATGCTATGGTTAGGACTTGACTGAGCTTGGGACTATGTCCATAGTCCAGGCATCTGGTATCAGACTTGAAGATGTGGTTGGAATTCGTTCCGCCACGCATGATGTGTTGGCGAACCCGTGTCGTACTTCGGTTGGCGATAGTGGTTGGCCATACGAGGTGCTTCTGCGCTTCATATCGCCCAACTTGTTGTGCGCTCGAGCCAGCCGAACACGTCAAGTAAACCGCGTGTCTTATGTATGTTCACCATGTTTGGTCGCTAATGCTTGAACCTAGGGTACCAAACTTACCAGTGAAACTCCCGTTAACCATGGTACCTCGATCCGCTAAGACTCATGAGCCGGGCATGGTGGTATGGGACACCGTGGTCGAGCTGTCGGCCTACGCTGGGCTACGTGCCTCCCCGTAGTGACCAAGAGCAACTCAACTCGTGAGCCGATTATGGTGGTATGGGACACTATATTCGCGCCTGCCGGCCTACATTGATAAGGTGATGGGGGAGTGGTGCAACCTTTGTGCGTAATGTACAGCGTCCCTTTGTAGTGACCGCGAGCATATTCAAGTTGCGCGTGCCTTAGGGTTCGCCGCGATATATAGAGTATGAACTAGGCCTCAAGTTTTACGTATAGTCGTATAGTGATGAATCGTTTAAGGGGTGATGGGGAGTGGTGCAACCTTTGTACGTAATGTACCCGGCACCTCTCCGCAAAGTGACCTAGAAAACACACCATCGTCTCGATATTAACTAGGACTGACGACCCTGATTGGATCATGTTTGGAAATGATACAAGGGAGGTACCTTAGTTTCCCAATCCTGCTGTTTGAAATGAATTAATAAAAACTCGGTAATCATACTCATCATGCATCGCATGTGCCTGGAAGATGTGGAGCACTGTGGGATGTAAGCATGCTTGCGAACGTGAGATGGTGTCGCATGAGGGAGTATGTCGGCGAGGGCATCCATCATACCCGCATTCATACTTGCATTAATCGAGTAACTAGGAGTGTTTGATTTATCGCTTTATCATTACTGCTTGACTGTATTGATAACATGATAACTTATGCCTTATCGTTCCATTGAGTTAGCTACTCACTCCCACGTTACGGGACGGTGTTGCGCACACCAACCGGACTCTGTCTCAGGTTTAGGCGATCCGACTATTCTGGAGGCGAGCCTGATTATGACGAGGACCAGGAGGAGTTCTCGTATATGCAGTTCGTTGGCGGCTTCGACTAGGCTGCCGGGACCGATGGGATTTACAGGGATTGTACCTAGTTTATTTTGACATTTTGTTTATAAACAGACATGTATATTGTGACTCAGAAGGATTCATACTCTGGATAATGAAACGTTTATTTTGTTTCTTTACATACACATATATACAGTTCAGTCTTCCGCTTGCTTTTATATAATTGATCTGGAGTATGAATTACTGCTTTGGTATAATCTCATTCATGTTTACTGCTCTAACACAGACAACATTCAAACATCATTAAATATGTTGCATAAGTGATGCGTTGGAACTCGGGAGTTGAGTTACACTCGACCCCCGATTTTCAGGGCGTTACAAGTTGGTATCAGAGCATGATTTTGATTAAACCGGACCTGAGTTATGTCCCCACTACGTACGCTGTTGACGCATTACACTTAGGAGGGTGCGCAAAACCCAAAGAATGCCTTAGGGTCTCCCGATTTCGCCGTTTCGCGAAGTTCATTGCAAATGAACAGTTTGATCGAGTGCGTACTCGATCCCGACCGCACTTATGGACCCCAAGTTACTCCTAGACCGTCTATTGACGTGTCCAGGTCACAATCCACCAAATATTAGTTGTTAAAAAAAAAATTCAGATTGGATAGAAAGTTACCGGAACTAACCGTTCTGGAACTGAAATGAGTCTGTGGGCCCCCACGATTAATCCATCAAGGGTTCAGACCAAAACAGGGTGCATTTGGCACCCTGGGAATGTGGTAAACAGGGTCCCACCGCGGCGGCGCGGTGGCCCTGGCCAAACCCGATCAGTACGGCGCGCCGCGGCTGCCGGCGGCGGACCGCGGTCCGGTTAAGCTTTTCCTCAGCGACGTTCCAAGCTTGAGGTTGGTCGGCACGACCCCTCTAACCCCTGGCACGTGCCAAATCGTAAATGGGTTGGGATTTAAGGGGCTGGAGCACCATTTTCTCTCATTTCACCCCCTTTTCAAGCACCTTCACCTCCATTTCCGATTTTTCTGAAAAACCATCCCTTCAAACCTTCAAATCTCCCATTTCCTTCCATAACTCACACACCCCTACCTTCCACAACAGCCCTAGCCTCTTCCTTTCCCCATTTTCACAAGTTGGAGCTCTCATACCCCTCCTTGGAGCTCAAAATCGGGTAATCTACTAACCCATTCCATTTTCTTCTTGTTTCTTCTTCATTTCCTACCTCTAGAGCTCCTTCCACACCTGTTGGATTGTTGATTGTGGAAGATAAAAGAGGTCAGCCCCTTGTTTCCCCATTTTGAAAATTTTCCATGGCCCTCCTTGGTGTGGTGGCCACCATTTTCTCCATTTCCTCCATCCTATCTTTCATGGGAAAGAGGAAAACCGCGGCCGATGACGCTGGCCGAATTAGGCCAGCCCATTCCCGAAGAAGATCCGATGTTGGGGCCGGCACAAGTACCGTGCGGGAGTTTAGGTCGAAGCGAGACCTGGATCCTGACCACCCCGCCAGAAATGCTTATCCAATAGGCATGGAATATGGGCGCTTTGCGGGCCGCAAGGTTGTGTTTGAAGCTCATGTGGATGAAAGGATGTTTGGCCTACACCCGATGATGGACCACTTGGTGGATATCGGATGGAATTCCATTTTTGAGGGCGAGTCCCCCGCATGTGAGAACACGGTTCGCGCTTTCTACGCTCACATAGTGGACTCATCAGTAGAGCCTCTCCAGTTTACTGTCTCTGTGAGGGGCATAAGGCGCACCATCACTGTGGATGAGGTGGTTCGAATCACGAAGATCCCGCTTGGTCAAGTACAGCCTAGTGATGACTTCTCTAGAAGTGCGCGGGAAAGGGATCGTCGCATGCGATTTCTCTGTGGTCGCCGGGTTACTTGGAAGCGAGGAAATTGTATTGCGGCGACAAAGATGTCCGAAGACTTCCATTTGCTCCATCACATCTTCACATACAATATATACCCACGGTGGGGTAACCGCACGGAATGTACTAGGGTGATGGTGGACTTTCTGTACAAGATGGGACGCGGGGACAACATATGCCTGCCCACATTCATCCTATCCCAGATAGTTAATGTTGTTCGTTCTGCCAGGAACGATCTTTCGCTCCCATTTGGCCGCCTGATCTGCAGGATGGCTCGTGATGTAGGCTACAGACTGAATATGGAGGATCTTGCACCAGTCCGAGTCATAAGTGAAGCAACACTCAGGAATATGAAGATCGGCCCTCAACAGCGGCAAGCCCGACTCAACGAGTCTGGAGATGAGTCGGATAGCGCCGGAGAGGAGAGTGTTGACCTCCAGGCTGAGAGTGATGAGCAGCGCAGTGATGACATATAGAGGAAGAACCTGAGGCTCAGGACACCGAGGAGAGTTCACCTCCTACGGCTCAGGAGCAGGGTGTGGATCGAGATGCTTTTGATGCGCGATTGGCCCGTCTTGAGGAGAGGCAAGCCGCCCTGCAGCAAGAGGTTGGACAAGTTCGGGCTGAGATTGGTCAAGTTCGAACTAAACTTGAAGAGAATGAAGCCTACATGAAGAAGAGTTTCAAGAAGATGTCCCGTACGTTGAAGGCCATCCTGTGCTGTGCGCAGGACAAGAACACTCCTCCTCCACCGCCTACTTCGAATGCTTATCATTACTGCTTGACTGTATTGATAACATGATAACTTATGCCTTATCGTTCCACTGAGTTAGCTACTCACTCCCACGTTACGGGACGGTGTTGCGCACACCAACCAGACTCTGTCTCAGGTTTAGGCGATCCGACTATTCTGGAGGCGGAGCCTGATTATGACGAGGACCAGGAGGAGTTCTCGTATATGCAGTCACGGGGCGCCGACTAGTCACGGGGCCGATGGGATTTGAGTGATTGTACCTAGTTTATTTTGACATTTTGTTTATAAACAGACATGTATATTGTGACTCAGAAGGATTCATACTCTGGATAATGAAACGTTTATTTTGTTTCTTTACATACACATATATACAGTTCAGTCTTCCGCTTGCTTTTATACAATTGATCTGGAGTATGAATTACTGCTTTGGTATAATCTCATTCATGTTTACTGCTCTAACACAGACAACATTCAAACATCATTAAATATGTTGCATAAGTGATGCGTTGGAACTCGGGAGTAGAGTTACACTCGACCCCCGATTTTCAGGGCATTACAAGTTGGTATCAGAGCATGATTTTGATTAAATCGGACCTGAGTTATGTCCCCACTACGTACGCTGACGCATTACACTTAGGAGGGTGCGCAAAACCTAAGAACAAATCTTAGGGTCTCCCGATTTCGCCGTCGGCGAAGTTCATTGCAAATGGACAATTTGATCGAGTGCGTACTCGATCCCGACCGCACTTATGGACCCAAGTTACTCCTAGACCGTCTATTGACGTGTCCAGGTCACAATCCACCAAATATTAGTTGTTAAAAATAAAAATAAAATCAGATTGGATCAGAAAGTTACCGGAACTAACCGTTCTGGAACTGAAATGAGTCCGTGGGCCCCCACGATTAATCCATCAAGGGTTCAGACCAAAACAGGGTGCATTTGGCACCCTGGGAATGTGGCAAACAGGGTCCCACCGCGGCGGCGCGGTTCCGGCCAAACCCGACCGCGGCGGCGCCGCGGCACCGGCGGCGGACCGCGGTCCGGTTGCTTTTCCGGTGACGTTCCAAGCTTGAGGTTGGTCGGCCTGACCCCCTCTAACCCCTGGCATGTGCTAAATCGTAAATGGGTTGGGATTTAAGGGGCTGGAGCACCATTTTCTCTCATTTCACCTCCTTTTCAAGCACCTTCACCTCCATTTCTGATTTTTCTGAAAAACTATCCCTCCAAACCTTCAAATCTCCCATTTTCTTCCATAACTCACACACCCCTACCTTCCACAACAAATTTCTAGCCTCTTCCTTTCCCCATTTTCACAAGTTGGAGCTCTCATACCCCTCCTTGGAGCTCAAAATCGGGTAATCTACTAACCCATTCCATTTTCTTCTTGTTTCTTCTTCATTTCCTACCTCTAGAGCACCTTCCACACCTGTTGGATTGTTGATTGTGGAAGATAAAAGAGATCAGCCCCTTGTTTCCCCATTTTGGAAATTTTCCATGGCCCTCCTTGGTGTGGTGGCCACCATTTTCTCCATTTCCTCCATCCTATCTTTCATGGGAAAGAGGAAAACCGCGGCCGATGACGCCGGCCCAAGTAGGCCAGCCCATTCTCGAAGAAGATCCGATGTTGGGGCCGGCACAAGCACCGTGCGGGAGTTTAGGTCGAAGCGAGACCTGGATCCTGACCACCCAGCCAGAAATGCTTATCCAATAGGCATGGAATATGGGCGCTTTGAGGGCCGCAAGGTTGTGTTTGAAGCTCATGTGGATGAAAGGATGTTTGGCCTACACCCGATGATGGACCACTTGGTGGATATCGGATGGAATTCCATTTTTGAGGGCGAGTCCCCCGCATGTGAGAACACGGTTCGCGCTTTCTACGCTCACATAGTGGACTCATCAGTAGAGCCTCTCCAGTTTACTGTCTCTGTGAGGGGCATAAGGCGCACCATCACTGTGGATGAGGTGGTTCGAATCACGAAGATCCCGCTTGGTCAAGTACAGCCTAGTGATGACTTCTCTAGAAGTGCGCGGGAAAGGGATCGTCGCACGCGATTTCTCTGTGGTCGCCGGGTTACTTGGAAGCGAGGAAATTGTATTGCGGCGACAAAGATGTCCGAAGACTTCCATTTGCTCCATCACATCTTCACATACAATATATACCCACGGTGGGGTAACTGCACGGAATGTACTAGGGTGATGGTGGACTTTCTGTACAAGATGGGACGCGGGGACAACATATGCCTGCCCACATTCATCCTATCCCAGATAGTTAATGTTGTTCGTTCGGCCAGAACGATCTTTCGCTCCCATTTGGCCGCCTGATCCGGGATGGCTCGTGATGTAGGCTACAGAATGAATATGGAGGATCTTGCACCAGTCCGAGTCATAAGTGAAGCAACACTCAGGAATATGAAGATCGGCCCTCAACAGCGGCAAGCCCGACTCGACGAGTCTGGAGATGAGTCGGATAGCGCCGGAGAGGAGAGTGTTGACCTCCAGGCTGAGAGTGATGAGGAGCGCAGTGATGACATACTGGAGGAAGAACCTGAGGCTCAGGACACCGAGGAGAGTTCACCCCCTATGGTTCAGGAGCAGGGTGTGGATCGAGATGCTTTTGATGCGCGATTGGCCCGTCTTGAGGAGAGGCAAGCCGCCCTGCAGGAAGAGGTTGGACAAGTTCGGGCTGAGATTGGTCAAGTTCGAACTAAACTTGAAGAGAATGAAGCCTACATGAAGAAGAGTTTTAAGAAGATGTCCCGTACATTGAAGGCCATCCTGTGCTGTGCGCAGGACAAGAACACTCCTCCTCCACCGCCTACTTCGGATGCTTAGTCATCCATGTTATTGTATGTTGTGTTTGCTTTGGTTACCGCTATAGGCGGTTTGTGTTTTCGTACGGATGTTGTATTAGGTAGTAGCGTGTTCTAAGTGTTTAATGTGTGGATGTATTGGCTATCATGTGATTTCCGTCATGATTCATGTAAACTCTGTAATCCATGTATTATGACTAATTTTGGGTAAATGAAAGGCATGTAGCCCCTTTTGTTTTGATTATGTGTGGAATGCTTAGAGTGCTTTATGATGTGTGTTATGCTGTATCTCACCAATGCTGTACCCTGTGTTGTATAGAGCATGCCGCGACAGTATACGCGGAGCACGGCACATCTCCGTCTGACTGGCTCTATGGACCAGACTCCTTCTGGTAGTAGCGGTCCTACGGACCGTGGGTTAGGTTCTGACCAGCCCCCTGCTGGTCCTGCTGGTGGATTGCCACCTTACACGCCCCCGGTCCGTGAGCAGTTTCGGCCGTCATCTTCGCGCAGCATGACTCCCAGGCTGCTCCGCCGACTGATAGATTTGAGCAGCTGATGTTGATGATGCATCAGCAGCAGCAGCAGCACCAGCAGCTTATGGCCACTATCGCTGAGGCCTTGTCCCATGGTGGTAGTGCGACTCCACCTACGACATCTGCTTGTCCTGCCGGGCACCCGGAGCCTCCTGCTCAGTGTGAGGATGTGCCTCTGCCTTCACCCGTGGTGCCTCCTACTGGAGATGTCAGTACACGCGGTCTACTCGAGCGATTTCAGTGCTTGAGGCCTCCTTCAATCATGGGCACTCATAGGCCCGAGGAGGCAGAGTTTTGGCTTGACCGCATCTCTAATATGCTTGCAGCTCAGAGGCAGAGCAGGTAGAGCTGGCCGCCTTCATGTTTGAGAGGGAGGCCAGTTTATGGTGGGACAAGAAGTGTTGCGGTCATCGCAGCCAGACTACGTGTGGACCCGGGAGGCTTTCGAGTTCTCGGTTCCATGAGAAATACTACCCGCCGACTTATCGACATGAGTGGGAGGATGAGTTTCGCGCCTCGGCGGGGAGGCATGACGATGCAGTACGAGCACCGCTTCACGTAGTTGGGCCGCTTTGTCCCGACTATACCGGTGGACGAGCGGTGCGGATGCGTCGTTTTTCTTTGGGCTTGCGGCCGGAGATACGGTCGAAGATATGCTTGCCTCAAGATACCTACCTATGCAAAGATGGTTCACATGTCTATGACGGCAGAGCAGGATGTGGACCGGTTGGCCCGATCTCGTGGTGCTATGGTTGCGAGACCACGACAGGAGATACAGAGTAGGCCTATCCTAGGCAAGAGGCCTCGTGTTGACTCGCCTCCTAGGATCGCAGCGCCAGGGGCTCAGGTGAGGCGCCCTGTTGTGACCTGCACGTACTGCGGGAAACAAGGTCATGTTATTGGGAGATGTTTCACGCGGATGAAGGACAGTGGTTTCTCTCCACCACAGATGTTGGGCCGTTCTCGCCCACAGCCATATCGCCTCACCGCTACTGACGCCTCTCGCACATCCTTCCTTCCGACCTCACGTGCCGCGCTTCGTGCCGCCACAATACCCTTGGCTCTCACCGAACCGCCGCAGACAGTGCTCGCGTTCATACTCTTGTGGCCGAGGCACCTGAGACGTCGGTTTCAGCCCCGCGGCTTTCGAGGGCACGACTTTTATTCATGGCACTCCTGTTTCTTTGTTGGTAGACACTGGGTCCACCACTTCTATTGTTTCTTGTGGGGCGGTGAAACGCCTATCTTTGCATACAATTCCCACTAAGGGAATGAGACTCACTACGGCCACTGGGACTGTTCGGATGTCACACGATTATGCGAGGGTTGCTCGGTAGTTTTGGGTAAGAAGACGGTGCTCGTCGACCTCATTGTTGCTCGACTATGGCACTACGACGTTATCCTTGGTATGGATTGGCTCACCAGGATGAGGGCGGAGGTAGATTGCGATACTCGGATCGTGACGGCCTATGGACCTGACGGTGCAGCTTTCACGTTCCCTGCGGCAGTCGGGCTGGCCTGTCGAGTTGATTGTTATGTTTGCTTTGCTTGTGCCGATTGATGGTCCGGTGACAAGAGATAGTACGCCGGTGGTTCGAGAATTTGCAGGCGTGTTTGAGACTATCCCTGGTTTACCTCCTCGGCGTGAGATTGATTTCACGATTGACCTTACGCCTGGTGCGACGCCCATCTCGTTGCCGACCTATCGTATGCCTCCATGTGAGATGGAGGAGCCGCGGAGACAGTATTGACTCGACTTGTAGAGAAAGGTTTTATTCGGCCTAGTGTGTCTCCTTGGGAGCACCCGTGTTGTTCGTGAAGAAGAAGGACGGGTCGCTACGGTTGTGTATTGATTACCGTAGGTTGAACCAGTCACGGTGAAGAACAAGTATCCTTTGCCCAGATTGATGATCCGTTCGATCGGTTGAGGGGGGCGAAGTATTTCTCGAAGATTGACCTTCGCCGTCGGTACCACCGCTGCGCGTGAGAGAGGAGGACGTGCGTAAGACAAATGCCTTCGGACGTGCTTTGGGCACTATGAGTTCTTGGTGATGTCGTTCGGTCCGACGAACGCACCAGCCGTGTTCATGGATCTGATGAACCGGGTATTTCGGCCCTTCCTTTACCGATTCGTCATCGTCTTTATCGATGACATCTTGATATACTCCACGAGTCGGGAGGAGCACGAGGAGCACTTGCGAGCGGTATTGGATACACTGAAGAAGAACCAATTGTTTGCGCAATACAAGAAGTGCGACTTCTGGCAGGAGGAAGTCAAGTTCCTGGGACATGTAGTGTCTAAGGATGGGATAGCGGTGGACCTTGCTAAGGTAGGCATGCAGTTCAGATTGCGCAAAGAACTGAATCGATTCTTGAGGTGAGGAGTTTCCTTGGCCTGGCTGGGTACTACAGACGTTTCATTCGGGATTTCTCAAAGATCGCCAGGCCATTGTCTCAGCTGACTCGGAAGGACCTGAAGTTCGCCTGGAATGAGAAGGCGGAGGCGGCTTTTAAGGAGCTGAAGGACAAGTTAACGTCCGCCCCTGTGCTAGTATTGCCAGAGCAAGGGGTGAAATACACGGTGATATCGACGCGTCTCGCGTTGGTTTGGGTTGTGTCTTCGATGCGAATGGATAAGGTGATTTCGTATGCCTCGAGACAATTAAGGAAGCACGAGGAGAATTACCCTACACATGACCTAGAGTTGGCAGCTGTCATCTTTGCATTGAAGCTCTGGAGACATTACCTCTATGGTGAGGAGTTCGAGCTTTTCTGCGACCACAAGAGCCTTAAATACATATTCACGCAAATGGGATTTGAATATGAGACAGCCGCGATGGATGGAGACCTCAAGGACTTCAAGTTCGAGGTTTCCTACCATCCTGGCAAGGCGAACCTTGTGGCAGACGCGTTGAGCCGCAAGAAGGCGATAGCATTTGCGGCACCGCTGATGATAGCTGAGTGGGACATGATGGAGTTTGTGCGGGACTTCGAGCAGAGACTCACTGTCGAGGAGCCATTTGAGTGTGTTGCGCACGTTCGGGTGCGACCACTTATTGACGACAGATTGTTGAGGCCCAGAGGGCGACATACGCCGTCTCGAGCTTCGAGAGCGGTGCGGCGACGCGTGGACTCCGAGTGGAGAGTTGGTTCGATGGGGGTTTACGATTTCGTGGCCGCCTATGTGTTACGTATGTGCTTTCGACTTGAGACGCGAGCTTCTCGAGTCCGCCCATAATTCGAAGTTTGCGATGCATCCCGGTAGCACGAAGATGTACCAGATATGAGACGACGTATTGGTGGGATAACATGAAGGCCCACATTGCCGAGTATGTGTCTCGATGTCCGACGTGCCAAGCCAGTCAAGGCGTAACATCGCCGACCTCTCGCATGTCTTCTTCACCATGCCTATAGCGGAGTGGAAGTGGGACTTCATCTCCATGGACTTCATATCGTGGTTGCCGAAGACGAGGAAGGGGCACGATTCCATTTGGGTGATTGTGGACCGGTTGACCAAATCGGCCCATTTCCTCCCTATCGAGTTACGAACTCCGCAGACGAGCCGGCTGGATTGTACATCGTGGAGATCGTCCATCCGCACGGGTTCCTTTGGAGATCGTGTCGGACGAGACACGCGGTTCACATCTATCTTCCGGACTCGTATCCGGAGGCGATGGGTGTGAAGTTGAAGTTCGATGACGTTTCATCCTCGACCGATGGGCGCAGACAGAGCGGGTGAATCGATTCTGGAGGATATGTTGCGAGCATGTGTGTTGGACTTCAAGGACGTTGGGATGACTGTCTTCCGTACGCAGAGTTCGCCTACAACAAATTTCCTTCCAGCGACTATTGGCATGGCGCCATATGAGGCTCTATATGGTCGACCTTGTAGGACACCGCACTGTTGGGCAGAGGTTGGAGAGCATAGCCTGATTGGCCCGGAGTTGGTTCAGGCGACTACAAAGAAGGTAAACATTATCAGGCGTCGATTACTCACAGCGCAGAGCAGGCAGAAGAGTTACGCCGATACGAGGCGGCGACCGCTGGAGTTCGAGGTCGATGATCATGTGTTCCTTCGGGTTTCCCCTATGAAGGGAGTCCTTCGGCTTGGGAAGAAGGGGAAGCTCACACCGAGGTTTATCGGTCCATTTAAGATACTGGATCGAGTGGGTGATGTGGCGTATCGTCTCACCTTGCCTACACCACTTGCTTCCGTACACAACGTATTTCATGTATCTATGCTGAAGAAGTACGTTCCTGATCCTTCGCATATCATCAGATGGGAGCAGGTACAGTTGAGCGAGGATGCTACATATGAGTTACGCCCGACGCGCATCCTTGACAGGAAGGAGCAGGTACTGCGTAGCAAGGTCATCCCACTTGTGAAGGTGCTTTGGACACATCATTCCGAGGAGGAAGCTACCTGGGAGACTGAGACCGAGGTCAGGAAGAACTACCCTCAGATTCTCGAGGAGTACGAAAAGGTATAAATTTCGAGGACGAAATTTTTGTTTAAGGGGGGTAGATTGTAACGACCTGAAAATTTCCGTACATTGGGTCGACTACCACCTCGACCAGAAATCACGTAGGATTAAATCCTTTAGAAATTTAACAAAGTTAACTAAGTACTAAACTCAATTAGCCATGAAATCCGTTAGGATCGCTTTAAATACGATCTGCAAGACCCAAAACTTGCAGAACAAGTGACGCTAGGTTACCCTAAAGTTTAGAATCAAACTCATTTCCCGTCTCGCTCTCTGAATGAAACGAAACTTCAGTATTAGGTCTAGATCGCACATCGGGAGTCCGATTAACCCGAAGCTAAGGAACTAGGACCGCCCCACCGGGCTTAACAATCATCTCAAAAATCGCTCCATCCGATGTTCCATGGCCATTCGTTTCGATTCGAGCGAGGGAGTGTGAAAAACACTATTCCCATCCAAAAATAAATATCCGGAATAGTGATCTCGCATCATTCGTTGACGCGTCAAGATTAAGCAACCCGACCGTCGAAATCGACCAAATTACACCCTGATTAAGAAAAATTTCAAGAACATTTACATGTACTTGGCATTTCTGATCGTGGCCCGCTGACCGTCGAACTGAAAGTGGTCCGCCACGTGCGATCTGGGAATCCAATCGAGTCAAAAACGTAATCCCACGTAGATCCATAGATGGTGAGCTTAAGTCTGATGTTTGGTTCAAGGAGGGCCACCAGAACTTCCCTTTGAGCTGGAAAAGCGACGAAAATCCTATATTAGCAATACTCCTTGAACCTGAGTCTAATTTCGTAATGTTTTGGCTATAAAAGGGGCTTAGAACAGCCCCTCTCACAGCCATACGAATTTTGAAGAAAACCCTAGAGGGAGAGAGAGAAAAGAGAGAGAAAGACTTGGAGATTGTTGCCGATTTCCCTCCTCCTGCTTTGGCTTGTTACACGGCCTACACCGCCCTATTCTAGGCGCTTTCCCGTAGATCCATCTCATTTGAAGGTAAGAAACCCTAACCCTAGGTTTGATTTGAAGTGGGATCGAGGTGGGTTGTGTAACAACTAACCGATTCCGCTCTTTAGGCTAGAAATTTCCCGTATACGGAAGTTCTCCTACCCTTGCTGATTCGTTTCGTTTCCAAAGGCAAAGGTGAGGACTTTAAGTGTATAAGTTACGGTTTTCAACGCTTTCAATGTCGTATAATGGTAGATTCATGATCTCGCATGCAATTGCACATGTACAAAGTGCTTTCCGTTTCCTCGTTTCGATTAACGTTGTGAAATATGGAATTTCACATATTCTAGGTATACGTAGAAATACCGTATAATATTTTTTTTGGATAAATGTTTGACATGTTTATTTAATGTATGATTATATAATATATGAATAAAATACTAGTTTGGTGAAAGGAACCGCCAAAATATATGTTCACTTGTAAATGCGACGTATGTTGAAATTACGTATTTTAGAAATACCGTATACGTATTTCTTTTGGAATAATGTTTGACATATTTATTTAATGTATGATTATACAATACATGATTAAAATACTAGTTTGGCGAAAGGAATCGCCGCAATCTATGTTCCTTTGTAAACACTATGTATGTTGAAATTGGGTATACGAGGAAGTACCCTATACGTATAAAATTTGCTGATGTGATTGCCATGTTTAATTACTGTATGAATGTGATGTATATGTATAAAATATTAGTTTGGTAAGGGGACAATCCTAGTACACGTTTCTCTAGCATACGTCATGTATGTTGAAATAGTGCATTCCAAGTGTTGGTGAAATCACTTGTGAGTGTAAGTGTTTAAGTGTTAGAATCTTAGGAAGGTGCTGAGATGGGATTCTCAGCTACCTTAGAGTCACATATGACACTCTCCATGTGGTTGTTCACTCTAACCACTCACCTATGAAATATAAGTATTTGTATTCCTATTTGCATAAATGCTTTATAACATGCTTTTGAACATGCTTTGTAATTTGTTTATTACCATGTTTCATGATATGCTTTGTAACATGATTACTAGTGTCCTTGAATTACCATGTTATCATGCCGTATTTCATATGTTATGGTTAGGACTTGACTGAGCTTGGGACTATGTCCATAGTCCAGTATCCGGTATCAGACTTGAAGATGTGGTTGGAATTGCCCGCCACGCATGATGTGTTGGCGAACCCGTGTCGTACTTCGGCCATGATAGTGGTTGGCCATACGAGGTGCTTCTCAGCTTCATTCGCCCAACTTGTTGTGCGCTCGAGCGCCCGAACACGTCAAGTAAACCGTGTGTCTTATGTATGTTCACCATGTTTGGTCGCTAATGCTTGAACCTAGGGTACCAAACTTACCGCTGAAACTCCCGTTAACCATGGTACCTCGATCCGCTAAGACTCACGAGCCGGCATGGTGGTATGGGACACTATGGTCGAGTTTGTCGGCCTCGCCGGGCTACGTGCCTCCCGTAGTGACCCGCGTGAGCAACTCAACTCGTGAGCCGATTATGGTGGTATGGGACACTATATTCGCCGTTCGCCTACATTGATAAGGTGATGGGGAGTGGTGCAACCTTTGTGCGTAATGCCCTGGCAGCCTTTCAGTAGTGACCGCGAGCATATTCTCAAGTTGCAGCAGTGCCTTAGGGTTCGCCGCGATATATAGAGTATGAACTAGGCCTGTTTCTCAGTATAGTCAGTATAAGGATGAATCGTTTAAGGGGTGATGGGGAGTGGTGCAACCTTTGTGCGTAATGACCACCCGGCAAATTTCTCGCAAAGTGACCTAGAAAACACACCATCGTTCGATATTAACTAGGACCGACGACCCTAGATTGGATCATGTTTGGAAATGATACAAGGGAGGTACCTTAGTTTCCCAATCCCGTCATTTGAAATGAATTAATAAAAACTCTAATCATACTCATCATGCATCGCATGTGCCCGGAAGATGTGGAGCACCGTGGGATGTAAGCATGCCGCGAACGTGAGATGGTGTCGCATGAGGGAGTATGTCGGCGAGGGCATCCATCATACCGCATTCATACTTGCATTAATCGAGTAACTAGGAGTGTTTGATTTATCGCTTTATCATTACTGCCTAATCGTATTGATAACATGATAACTTATGCCTTATCGTTCCACCGAGTTAGCTACTCACTCCCACGTTACGGACGGTGTTGCGCACACCAACCGTACTGCTCTCGTGTTTAGGCGATCCGACTATTCTCGGAGGCGAGTTCGATTATGACGAGGACCAGGAGGAGTTCTCGTATATGCAGGCCATGGGCTTCGACTAGGTCACGGGACCGATGGGATTTAAGGATTGTACCTAGTTTATTTTGACATTTTGTTTATAAACAGACATGTATATTGTGACTCGTAAGGATTCATACTCGGATAATGAAACGTTTATTTTGTTTCTTTACATACACATATATACTGCTTCGATCTTCCGCTTGCTTTTATACAATTGATCCGGAGTATGAATTACTGCTTTGGTATAATCTCATTCATGTTTACTGCTCTAACACAGACAACATTCAAACATCATTAAATATGTTGCATAAGTGATGCGTTGGAACTCGGGAGTTGAGTTACACTCGACCCCAGATTTTCAGGGCGTTACACTGATCTACGTTGTTGGCTCTTCTGAGAAGCATCTCAGGTACAAGAAGGTTGAAGAGGATTATCCCCTGTTCGTTCATCTTCCTCATCGGTTCCTTGCACATGCTGAGGTTGTAATCGCTCTAGCATGTGATTTATGTAGCCCTTACCTTCTCGGATCATGTCGACTTCTCTCTCAAGGGAATTCAGTCAACCTCCCTTCGCACAAGACCGCTGACCCTGCCTCCTTGAATCGAAATTTGATTGGCGATGCGAGGACAAGCCTTGTTGATTGTTCGGTTCCTCGGGTTGTTTTGGGGGTAGTGGTGTGTGTTCAAGTGCAACTGGGACTGCAACTGGGGAGGCTCAAGTTCTCTTCTTCGCTCTCATCATTATAGTATATCTAGAGCTTTTCTGGTAGGGAGGAACAACTTGAGACGTCGATTCCACAGACGACACCAAACTGTTGATGCAATTTTCCGATGGACCCTCCCTGACTAACCCATGTAAATCTGCACAGAGAAAAGTAAGAGACAAAGGAGACCCTGGCTAGTGCAGGGAACCCTTTAATGCTTAAGTCAGATCTTTGGGGTCTTTTGAAGGGTAAGATATCTTTGGAAAAGAGTCACCAGTCGAGTATTAGGGTATGAATGTGCGTACCTTACTTTGGTTAGGAATACCTCTATTTATAGGGGAGGGAAGGCATATGTGATAGGGAGTCTTTCCTGATTCACCGGAATCGAATCCTGCTTTGAAATTTGTTGAGGATCCATATCAAATCTCGAAGTTCTTGGGATTCAATCTTATCCTTTGAAGATCTTGGGAGATCTCTTCAGGCCGTTAGAGAGATCTTCAGACTACTGATTTCGGGGATTGGTCGTTTACCAAGCTTTCCATGGAACAGGCATTTGCCTTCTCCTAGAGATTATCCCAAACTATATCCGAGCTCTGGTTGAACTTTAACCAGAATATGTTCGACTTATAGCCAACCTATGGCCAACCTATAGCCGAGCTATGGTCATCCTATAGTCGAGCTATGACCGACCTATAGGTTAGGTCAGCAATTGGCCATTTGAATGGACTTACGGTTGCCTTCTCTTTGAGTGTCCTTACAATTGCATCGACCTCTTATGAGGTTGGCCTATTTTTGGACATAGACACCCCTTAGAGCTCGAATGCTAAAAGGGCCTGTGTTGTTTAGTAGAGTTGGTCCATTCCATAAGTCGACCTAGCAACTTAACTATTTTTCACCCAATAGTAATAATGGGGTTTATAGTCATCATATTTCGACAGGATAATCCTCCTAATTTTTGACAGCGCTTGCAAGCCTTGTGAAACACATTTGTGTCCTTGAACAAAGTGGGCTAATAAAAGCCACACTACAAAATTTTTATTGTAGTTTTCTTGGACAAAAAGTGATCACTACAGGTATGAGAGTGACAGAAGGAGATGACACTTTGATGTTGGTTGTCAGGAACACATCTCATTATGATATGATCTGGGTAATATTTAAACTGGTTTGAATCATCCTAGATGTACTTGTGCACTACAGAGAAGAATTTCTTTTTTTTTTTCTTGCTTGCTCCAATATGTCAGCATGATACTCGCACCAAGATAATTTACAATATGAGAAAACCAGGGTAATTGAGAGATTTCAAAAAGTTGTTCATCAGGGAACATGTCATTAATTGTAACGCCCTAAAAATCAAGGGTCGATCAGAAGCTCAACTCCCGATTTCCAACGCATCACTTATGCAACATAGATAATGATGATTAAATGTTATCAGTATTAGTGCATTAAACATGAATCGGATTATACCAAAACAACATATCATACTTCAGAGACAATTGAATTACGCAAGCGGAAGACTGTGATAAGTATATAAAGCGTATAAGTGATTGTGAGTCTCCTGAGTATGATCATGTCAGGTCAATTGATTACATGTAAAATTCCAAAATATACAAAATGTGTAATAGCATCTAGTCAGCATCCAAGTAATCCTCGTCGATCAGAACATGGTCTACATAAACCCGCCTAAAAGTTGCATATAGGAGAACTCCTCATCATCATAAAAGCCCGGCTCCGCTACGTAAGCCTCAACATCATCTGTAACTACAACAAGCTCTAGTTGGTGTTTTAAACACCGTCCCAGAACGTGGGAATGAGTGATCAACTCAGTGGAGCTATAAGGCAAAGGTTAACATGTTATCAATTCAATCAAGCAGTAATGATAAAGCAATGCAATCAAAGAACTCTAAGTAGTCTAGTTAATGCAAATATGATATGTATTAATGATGCATGCCCTTGCTTGCACTCCCTTTGCGATCTTCCTCTTACAGTCGCGAGATGCTGCCACGCCCCAAATTCAGAAACCGGGCTCACAAAATTCCCGATGGCCGAATCCGGCATCGACAGCCTCCGTAGGACCCCATTCTCAGCTCCTAGCGCCCATACGCCAGGTTTCGATCCTAAGATGCCACAAGGAGGATTTTTAACATCATTTTAATTCATAATAAGCATAACCAAAGGCATAACCTACAAACAACAACCAAAAACTCCATCACATTTCCACTATGATAAAAAACTTTACAAGTACAATGAGCATAAAGGGAAATAAAATGATGATAGATAAAAAGCTCCAAAATGATCAGCTCTGCGATCCTGCCTTAGCAGCGCTGCAATCCAACGTCACCTGTACGCAACGGTCGTGCATAAGCTTATAGAAAGCTTAGAGGGTGGTGAAAGTATGCACGTAAGGTAGTAATGCAATTATGAAATATCAGAGTAATGCGGAACATGCTGGTGAATCCATGAATACCGTGAGCCGTACCAAGGCTATGCGATGCAAGGATTGAATGATATTGGACATACCAAGGCCATACGATGCAAGATGCAACTCAAGCATACAAATCCTCATCTATATCCACATATCAATACAATTCAACTCGGGGATATCACCGGGGTCTAGTACACTCTAAACCAGATTGTCGCCCCATCGCGCGCAATAAGGTCAGTGGAAGAGACCTCACTATCCGCTTGCCAATATCGAGCTCAGCTCGTCGATAACGAACCCATTCCTCGAGCTGGTCAAACTCAGTCTAGCTTTGCCTCCTCCTCTCGGGGGGGGTAAGGCTGCACCAACTCCCAACTGACCACGATACAGTAGAAAGTGCAACCGTCTGGTAATCAGCACTCGACGCTCCTACACCCACTCGGTCTAGACGTTGGAGCAACATCTTGGTACCATAAGGGTTTAGGGACTTTCACCCATGGATATCTATAGCATCCCATGTAGAACAAGATTTCGGTATCTAATCCTGCTAACCACGATACGCCTGTGGAGGCTACGACCCTGATGATGCTAGGGCGTACAGTACCATATCACACAATGTGAATGTATGAATCACACAATCCAGTCATGCAGCAATCCTGCGCGTACCGTGCGCTCTTGTGGGGCAACACCGCCTATCCGGGAGCCCCTAAACAATCTGCCCGAAGGTATATGCTATGATCAGTCATTTCTCACATCAAGCATACATATGATGCATATGATCATGAATCATGAAACTATACTAAACATGTTATATGGGATAGATGCTATTCATAACGAAGATAGGCCTAGACGGCCTACAAGTATGGGCCTAACAATGGGCCCTAGGGAGAATCATAATGTAGACATTTAACCAACATTATTCTACAATGTGGACATCAAACCAACATTGCTCCTAAGGCACGGCTGTCATAACATCATTACACAACCATGGTAGGGTCATACATCTTAATGGACTTGTGTACATCTAATTGGGCCTCGACCCATGAGCCTTAGGTACAACAAATGGGTTGTATAACATGGGCCTTAGGTATATCAGGAAGGCCTCAACGGATGGGCCATAAATAAACCAAGATGGGCCTCATACATACATCAAAGTGGGCCTCAACGGATGGGCCAGAATAAACCAAGATGGGCCTCATACATGTATCAAAGTGGGGTCCACTTGAACTATAGATCTGACTTATTGTAACATCCCGAATTTTTTCCAACCTGGGATTAGACGTCCTTAGGCGATGGGTCGATCCTAACACCTTATTAACTTGTCAGAACTGAATCCCACCGTCTAAAATCGCTCCTTAACCCATTTCCTTCACAAATCCCACCCTTCACTACCTTGTTCTTTCAATTTTTTAAAGCACTTTCGCCCTAGACACCATCTTAAACTAACTAAGTAGTAAAACTTGGATCACTCTATATACAAACTACGAAGGACTAAGTACCACCTCAGACGGAAATCACTTAGGATTAAATCCTTTGGAAATGTGACAAAGTTAACTAAGTGCTAAACTAGATTAGCTACGAAATCCATTTGAATCACTTTAAATACGATCTACAAGACCCAAAACTTGTGAAATCATTGACGCTAGGTTACCCTAAAATCTAGGATCAATCTCATTACCCAGCCGCTTCCTGAGCATCTCGAAATTCCGTATCTGATCTGGACCGCACATCGGGAGTCCGAACAATACGAGGTTAAGGACTTAGGACCGCCTCACTGGGCTTGACAACCATCTTGGAAAGCAAATCCAAATAGATGTCCCACGACTGTTCGCTTGAGTCCGAGCGAGAGAGTGTGAAAACACTTGTTTTCTTTAAAAATAAATATTTTGAATAGTAATCTGAGACTCGTCGGTTGCGGATCAGTTTTAATCAACCAGACCGTCAGAATCTGACCAAATTACACCCTCGGATTAGGAAAAATTTCATACACATTTACATGTACTCGGAATCTCCGATCGAGATCCGCTGACCGTTGAACTGAAACTGGTCCGCCACGTGTGATCTGGAATCCCGACCGAAATGAAAACTTAATAGAACGTAGATCCAGCCTTAGTGAGCTTAAGTCCAACCTTTGGCTCATGGAGGCCCGTCAGAAGTGCTCCGTTGAGACGGAACAGGTCCGCTTTGGACATAACCTAAGTATACTTTGTTCCCGAGTCTATTTCGGTGAGTTTTGAGACTATATAAGGACCTTAAACCCTCTCTCATGGCAGCCATACGAATTTGAGATTTGAGAGAGAGAAAAGAGAGAGAAAGTCAGGGAGATGTGGGAGGAACTCCCTGCTGCTGTTCCCTGCTTCTATTCGGGCTCCACCGCCTGATTCTCATCGCTTTCCCGGCGATTCCGGTGTCGTTTCTAGGTAAGAAACCCTAACCCTAATCTGCTTTAGGGTTGTATAGGTTGTAAGTTATGAAATAGCTAACCTGTTTCGTTCTTTAGGCTGCCAAACTCCCGTATACGGAAGCTTAGCGAACCTATCGGCTCCGTTACGATTCTACAACACAAGGTGCGGACTTTAGGTGTATAGGTTATGGTTTTCAACGCTTTTAATGGCAGATAATGATAGATTCATGATCTACATGCAATTGCACATGTACAAAGTGCTTTCCGTTTTCTGTTTCGATTAGAATTGAAGAATATGGAAATTCACATACTCTAGGTATTCGTATAAAATACCGTATACGTATTTTTTTTAGAAATGTGTTTGACATGTTTATTTGTTGTATGGATATACGATATATGGATAAAATACTTATATGGCGAAAGGATTCGCCGAAATACATGTTTTACTAATATACACTATGTATGTAGAAATACTGCATTGTAAGGAGTGCCGTATACATGTATATTTTGGAAATGTGTTTGCCATGATTATTTGTCATATGATTATATAATATATGGATAAATTACTTATTTGGCGAAAGGAATCGCTGTAATACATGTTTGCTTGTATACTCTATGTATGTTGAAAATGCGTATTTTAGAAAATACTGTATACGTATAAATTTTGGAGATGTATTTATCATGATTATTTGCTGTAGTAATATATTATACATGGATAAAATACTCACTTGGCTAAAGGATAGCCCTAATACATGTTTTGCTAACATACACCATGTATGTTGTATTAGTGTATTCTAAGTGTTTGTGAAAATGACTGAATGAGTATAGAATCCTCATTCGTGCTTGCCATGACTAATTGTCATGGATTCATGATTGTTGTATTGGCAATACCCTTTTGACGAAAGGATTTGTCTTAAATCACACCACGGCCGATAGACACCATATATGCTAAAATGTGTGGCCCAAGTGTTTGTGGAAATGACTGAATGAATATGGAACTTGGATTCCTGCTTGCCATGACTATCCGTCGTGGGTGTACGCGTGTTATGATTGGGGCAACTCCCTAGTGAAAGGATTTGGCCTAATGCCTATGTGATCGACATATGTCATGTATGTTGATGCATGTTTGTTTAAGTGTTTCTTGAAATGTCTGAATGAGTAGTAGTTAGCAAATTGTAATGTATAAGGGTGTTGAGATATGATTCTCAACCTCTTTTAACTATGTGTATGATCTCCTTGGATTGTTGTGTGATTAGGAATTGAACATGTATAAACTCATGCTTGTGTTGTGATTCATAACATGCTCAATCGCTTTATGATTATAACTATGTAATGCATATGTTTAAATTTATATTTACATTGTATGATCCGTCATGGGTGATGGGGAGTGGAGCAACGAGTGCGTGCAATGTACCACAGACCTAAACGGATAATACCATACCTTGATAGTATGAGTTGAATCTTGATCCATTATCGCTTTATCTATCCGCAAGTTATCATGTTTGGGGCTATAATTGTAGTCCGCACAATCGGTACTGAATTGAATTGTGGGTCGTGATTCATTTGCCACGTAAGATGTATTCGACGAACCAGAGTCATACTTCGGTTGGCGATAGTGGTTGGCCACGCGAAGTACTTATGCATTTCATGTCGTTTAACTTGTGCGCTCGAGCTAGCCGAGCTCGTCAAGTAACTCGATCTGTCTAATGTATGTTCACCATGTTTGGACGCTACTGCTTGAACCTGGGTACCAAACTTACCAAAGGAAATCCCTTTTAACCATGGTACTTCGATCCGCCGAGACTCATGAGCCGGGCATGGTGGTATGGGACACCGTGGTCGAGCCGTCGGCCTACACACCGGGGGCCATGTGCCTCCCGTAGTGACCAAAGAGCAACCAAACTCGTGAGCCGATTATGGTGGTATGGGACACTATATTCGAGCTGTCGATACTTACGGCGAGAGTCGAGTACGGTGAGACTTGTGCTCGTGCTGACGGGCGGTGAGTCCTCCGTAGTATCTTCGAGTATACTCCAAGGGTCTGTGATTGGCGACGAGTCTTTCACAAAGAACTAGAGCATGAGTTGAGCCGAGTACGGTGAGACCTGTACTCGAGCTGACGGCTAGTGATTGAGCCGAGCGTGAGACCCGTACTCGAGCTGACGGCCAGCAATTGAGCCACATACGGTGAGATCTGTATCCGCGCTGACGGGTGACGAGCCCTTTGCGATGCCTTCGCTATGCTTCTCGAACCATAATATCGTATGAGATTAACTAGGATTGACGACCCTAGAATGGATCATGTTTGGGAATGATACAAGGGAGGTACCTTAGTTTCCCAATACTGCTGTTTGAAATGGACTAATAATAACTCGGTAATCATGATCATCATCGCACCACATGTGCTTAGTAGATGTGGCGCACTGAGGGAGTTAAGCATTCGCGAAACGTAAGATGATGTCGCATGAGGGTGGTTTGGCAAGGGCATACAAAGATCATGTCATTTCATTCTCGCACTTAATAAGAGTAGTTAGAATTGTTTGATTTGTACTGCTTTATCATTACTGCTTGATTGAATTGATAACATGTTAACCTATGCTTTACTGTTCCACTGAGTTGATCACTCACTCCCACGTTACGGGACGGTGTTGTACACACCAACCAGATTTGTTGAATTTCATATGATGATGGCGATGCTTATGAAGCAAGCCGACTACTTCTATGGTGATGAGGAGGAGTTCTCCTATCATGTAACTCTCTCGACGGGTCTCTCAAGACCTGCGGTACCGCATTGACGGGCTATGGTACTTGGGATAGAAGATATTACACTTACACATTTGGTATATTTTAGAACCGTACTTGTAATTATTTAACCTAGTAATGTTATCACACTCGGAGACTCATCACAGTTTATATATTTTATCTATCTATCATCGTCTTCCGCTTGCAATTTAACTGTCTCTGGAGTATGATATGCTGTTTTGGCTTAATCTCACTCATGTTCAATGCACGAATACAGTCAACATTCAATCATCATTCATTTTGTTGCATAAGTGATGTTCTGGAACTCGGGAGTTGAGTTTATGCTCGACCCCTGATTTTCAGGGCGTTACACTTATTCTTTAGCTCACGCCATGAAATGAGCTTGCAAAATAGATGGACAGCTTGGACGTAACACATGCATCATGGTGGGTCCCATGAAGGCCCACGATCAGGTATATGTATATTACATAACATAATATATATATATATATAATATATATATATATATATATATATATACACACAACCACACGTGCACACACACCACACGCACACACATGCATGCACACGCACGCACCCACCGTCCCCTGGATGGTGGGGATAGAACAAATACATCACTACAAGCTCCACCGTCCAGGCAGACGGTGGAAATAAAACACATGCATCACTGTGGATCCCACGTGGGGCCCACCTCAATGTTTATAAGCCATCCAGACCGTCCATAAGGTCACACAGGCCTAGATAGAGGGGAAGAGCAAATTTCATCTTGATCCAAAACTTCTGTGGGCCCAAAAAGGGTTTCAATGGCGGGTGGTTCAACCTCACTGTTTCTTGTGATGTGGGCCACCTGAGCGCTAGATGGGCTGGAGTTTTGGAGGGGACCCACTCCAGGGAGGGGCCCACCCAATGAATGAGTTGGATGGCAAATATACATCAAGGTGAGGCCCACGGTTGGAGCCATGGGTGGCTGTCCTCTGCCCGTCTGCCGTCCACAGGTGCGTAGGCAGCATCTGCTGCCTTCTGACAGCAGTAGGTGGCTACTGCTCCCTTCTTCTTTCTTTTTTCCTTTTTTTTGTTTAACCTACGAAAATAGCATGTGAGGCCCGCTACCTGAGAATCCACTCCGACCAATGGATTATAGGGCTCGAAATACACAAAATAAGTCCAATATTTGGCATGTTTGGCATGTAGAAACAGAAAGGTGGGTTTAATAGCCTTGAACGGTATGAAACACCATTTTCTATGATATGGCCCACCTGATTATCAGATCAGCTTCATCTTTCGGCTCAACGCCTAAAATGAATTGGGGAAAGGGATGAACAGCATGGATTGAATCCGTACATTAGGGTGAGGCCTGTACAAGTGGCTCGCCCAAGAGCCAAAAAAATTCAAAGCCTGCTGTGAGTATACCTCACTGTCGGCTCACTCCAGTGAGCACATCTAGCATCCAGGGATGCTGGACGGACTGTGGTCACGCTAAAAATCAAGGTGGGTTCCACACAGACGTGGCCCACTTGATCTTAATATTTGTGTTTCTCCTTCATCCAAGTGGCCCACTATTTGGATGGCCAAGATGAATGAATGGTGTCAATTAAATAGCATGATCAAGGTGGGCCACACCGTTTGGGATGGGTGGACAGGGTGGATGATCTTATGCATCAAGGTGGGCCACAAGCCATCATACGTAAGAGAGAGAGAGAGACATCGGTGAGGATGGAGGGATCCCACCACTATAGGTCCCCCATACAAATATACATCATGGTGGGTCCCACATATATGGACCCTTAATCAAACAAAATGAATGAAAAACAACTATCTAAGTTCACCCACCGCTTTCTTCTTGCACCAAAGGCTTCCTCAACTTCATAGCTTTGATTCCAACGGAGGAGATGAGGTTTAGGTGGTTGAGATGGGAGATGAGAGGGGTAGGAAAGTGGGCCACACTTGTTGCTTGGGAGGGCTTGAAGAGGTTTGGACGTGTGAGGCTTTGGAGTTGTTTGGGGAGTGGTTTAAGAATGAGAGAGAGTGTGTGTGTTGTAAAGGAAGAGAGAGATGGATGATGGATGTATTGATGTGGTGGTGATGGATGTGTAAGAACTTTTTGACTTTTGTGGCAATTGGTGTAAGAAAAGCATGGGTGTATAAGAGCTTTTTTGACTTTGGGGTTGCTTGGGGAAGGGTGAGAGGTGATGGATTGATGGGATTGATTGTTGATTGATTGATGTGACCTTTTGTAGAAATTCTCTCGAAATTCGTATGCGCAGCGTTTTCCTCGCACCAAACACTGGCCCATATCTCCTGGCCAGAGTATCGGCTCGGCGCTCGAGTCGCAGCATCCGAACCACGGCGACGGTGCGGTTGCAAGGGCACCAGTCTCCGGTTGAGTCAACTCAGGTTGACGGCGTGTGAATTAGGGTCGCGAGCAAATACCGGTTAAAGGTCGAAGGTTGCAAGAATTTGACGGGGAAGATCGCGGAAGTCTATGGAACGGTACGGTCTAGGATACGGGGCTTCCACATACACCCTTTCATTTGTGCTCAACACCACTGCCAAAGGTACATGCAATGCGGTGCATGAGTATGATTATCGATTTCTTATTAGACTTTTTCATACAACAGGATTGGGAAGCTAAAGTACCTCCCTTTATATTATTAACCCAAATAATGATCCATCTAAGGTTGTTAATCTTAGTTAATCACATATGACAGACAAGTTCACGAGTTTACACCATAGGTCACTACGAGAGGCTTGTCACCATCAACGTATGCTTAATTCACACTCAAGGTAACCCCACCAATGCCCTACCAACTGACAGTCTAATTTTGAAGGTTCGTCACCAACCCGACTAAGGACCACAGCCAGGCTGCACCGGGGTTGGCCTATTTCATACTCGAGGTCACTCTACCAACGCCCTACCAATTGATAGTCTATTTTCAAAGGCTCGTCACTAACCCGACTAGGGACCACAACCAAAGTGCGCCAGTATAGGCCGACAACTCGAATACAATGTCTCACACCACTGTATTCGGCTCACAAGTTTGGGTTACTCACTGGTCACTACGGGGAGGCTCGTCACCCCAGCATAGGCTTACAGCTCGACCATGGTGTCCCATACCACTATGCTTGGCTCATAAGTCTTATCGGATCGTAGTACCAACATTAAATAGGTCTGTACATTGGTAAGTTGGTACCTTAGATTCAAGCAGTAGTGTTCATACATGGTAAACACACAACAGGCCAATCAGTTTACTAGACAAGTTCGACTGATATGAGTGTACGTAGAATTAATTGACATGGTACCTATCGACAATCATCCTATGCCTCAGATTCATCGAACGTGTCTTGTGTGGCGAAATGATCTCAGCCACTATTTGAGAATTATTACCAATTGCCTGGACTACATCGTAGCCCCAATCACACTTCAAACGATAGCATTCACAAGTGATAATCAATGATAGCATGTGACAACCAAATCTAAATATAAATCTTAATTAAGCATTTCAACAAACACATAATACACATGTTATCTTACATAGGCATTTCATCCGTACAACACATAGTAGTAAGATAGGTTACATAAAGGGAACTATAATTATAGAGAAGGGGATTGGGAATCCTATCTCAACACCCTCATTAAATACTTTCCAACAAGCATTTCTTCATTCAGGCATTTTATCAAACACTTAGACTACACATTTCAACATACATGTATTAGACTAGTTATAACATATATCCTAGCAAGCCCTTTTACAAAAGAGTTGCCACATACACAATAAGCATATATTCATAGTTAATAATCATGGCAAGCACATATCCAAATTCCATATTTATTCAGACATTTTTACAAGCACTTAGACTGCACACTTCAACATACGTGACGTATGTTGGTTATAACAAGTGTTAGGGCAAATCCTTTCACCAAGGAGTTGTAACACGTATGATAACCATATATTCACAACGAATAATGTGGCAAGCATGAATCTAAATTCCATACTCATTCAATCATATCAACAAACACATGGAATACACTATATTTAAGATAGTTCATATATATGTGTAAAGTGTGGGAAAGATCGTATCTAAGCATGTGATAGTGATCAAGTCAGTCATAAATCATTAACTGACATTGAAAGCCTTGAAAACCATAACCTAAACGTTTATAGTTTGCACCTTTCACCTGTAGACCTATAACGAACTCAGTTTAAACACTAAGTCCTCGCCTACGGCACAACGGCAACCTATAGCATGAAATAGGTTAGCTATTTCACTATTTACTCTATTTAAATCACTAAAACAGATTAGGGTTAGGATTTCTTACTCGAAAATGAAATCAAAATCGCTGGTATAGCAATACAGTAGCGATGGTTAAGCACGTGGAGGGGTGGGATCGAATCACAGGAACAAACTCTCACACTCTCTCTCTCTTCTCCTCACTTTCTTCTTCTCTTTTCTCTCTCTTGTCTCCCTTAGGGTTTGAAATTCGTATCGAATGGGAGAGAGAGGGTTTTAAGTCCTTATATATGCCCAGAATTGATGGGAATGGCCCCATAGCCATGGTATACTTAGGTTATAGCTAAAACTCATCTATTTCGACCCAACGGAGCACATCTGGGAGCCTATTTTCTACATACGGTCGAGAGTAAGTCCTCTGACATTAGATCTAGGTCAAGCTAAGTTTTTGGTCCGATCGGATTTACAGATCGACCGCGGGGGACCAGTTTTAGTTCAACGGTCACCGGTACTGGATCAGGGCCACAAGTACACTGACGTGTGTTGAAAATTTTCCCTGATCTGAGGGTGTGGTTGGGTTAGATTCTGATGATCTTAATCCTTATATTTGACCTGCAAGCGAATGACTCAATTCACTTAAGTCTGAGTTCATTTTCTATAGATATTTGTGTTTTTCACAAACTTCGCTCCGGGCTCATGTTGTGCGTTTCAGGATATTATCTGGACTTTATTTCTGAGGTGGTTGTCAAGTCCAGTGAGGTGGTCATAACGGTATAGTTTTGTAATTATCAAATTTTCGACTTGTGGTCCAGGTCCGGTACGGAGTTTCAATGCTCTCCCGAGAGCAACTAGGTTTAGAGATTGATCCTAAGTTTCAGGGTAATGTAGCGTCAGTGATCCTATTGATTTTGGGTCTTGCAGTTCGTATTGAAAGTTATCCAAGCTAATTTGATAGGTGATTTAGTTAAGTACTTAATTAATCTTCGTCTAATTTCTAAAGGATTTGGTCCTTAGTGATTTTTGCCTGAGGTGGTACTCGAGTCTTTATACAGATTTTTCCGTGACGTCACAATCTACCTCCCTTAAAGAACAATTTCATCCCTGAAATTGCCTAAGGGTAATACATAAAGGTTTACATACTATATTAGCCTAGCTCATATTGGTTTACCCCCCTTGAAAGTTTCTACCCTTGAGGTTTGAAGATAAATGTCCAAATCATTATTATTGTGCTAAGTGTTTGACGTTAAAGTTTACCTAAGGGTGATATAATTTACTCTTTATGATCATGCTAATACAGAAAGACAATAGTGGTCGGATCAAATTCGATACATCGATTACCCGCCTGACGAGGGCAGATAGCACATTGTATCCCTTCCTAATCCTGATGGATCATAGTCTTCTGCTCGGTCAAAGCAGTGAGTCCTTTAGTAATCACCCAGGATTGAGAATTGAGTTAACCCGCGAAGGGGTCTGTATGTCCGCCTTTGTCGTAATATGTACACTAACGTTTCACTCGCCTTTGCTCGGTCGGCAGAGCCACGACCTTGGGAGGTGAGTCTACATGTGGCCTCTCACCTAGGACTGGCCGGTGCTGTGATTCGGACTAAGACCTTGGGCCCATTAGTATACATGTCTGAGAAACTCTGTCTCTATCTTGTTCGGATCGTAGAAACACGTTGACTAGCTCGACGTAATTGGGAATGTTAGCGCAACACATCTTAGCACAGATATCAGGCTGCAGCCCATCTGAAAAATGCCGCATTTTCGTCGGCTCATCTACTAGGATCAAAGGAGCGTATTTGGCTAACTCCGTAAATCTATTCTCGTATTCTGACAGGGTCATCCCCCCTGTCAGAGGCGAAGGAACTCTCCCTCTTTTTTATTACGATATGTGAGGGGGAAGTACTTCCCATGGAAGCGTGTCTCAAATGCATCCCAGGTCCACACGTGTCCTTTGAGAACTGTTCGTAGGATGTTATCCCACTATAAACTAGCCTCCTTCTCGAATATATAGGTGGTTAGCTCAACTTGTTCTGCCTCAATGCAGTGTAGCGGCTTCAACATCTTAGAGATGCGATATAGCCAGTAATCAGCCTCCTCGGGTCTATGAGTACCTGCAAAGGTAGGAGGCCACAAGCCCTACAATCGCTCGAAAAGGCCGCTAGCACTCGCCTTCCCAGCAGGGTGCGCAGGTGGTGCTGGTGGAACCACACCCATACTTTAGGCAAAGACCCCTGCAATGGTAGCTAGAAACTGTTGTTGCTGTTGTTGTTGCTGTATCTGCTGCTGCTGCTCAACAACATCATTTGCTCTAACCTATCAGGAAGAGGCACCGACTAAGGTATGTGTGGCATCTATGTGGATGCACGGTTCTCTTAAGGAACGGTGGTGCATAAGGTGTTAGCCCATAGGTGAGGCCAGTGGCCGGTTGTGAATCCGGCATCATCTCAAAGTCCGGGCCCAAGCTAGGGTCCTTATGGCTATCATTCAGGGGAGATGCCCCGTCAATCCATCCGTCAAGTGCAAGACATGTTGTACTCCGAGTGGGTTTCGGAGGCATTCCTATATACAACATAGGGTGCACGTGTGTAAGATTTAGAATAACAACACACACTTCTCCAAATATTATACATATCTCACTCCAAGAAGCTTCATGCATTTCATTTAACCGAAATCGTCATAATACATATGATGTGGCATTAACGAAATCACGACAGAAGATGCATGTGAGCTAATTTAGTAGAAGTTTTAACACAAATTATTCTAACACCTAACTAAACCCATAAGGGTTGTTACTTTGAAAAGCGAGAAACAAAGCAAGATAACGGGCTACTTCTACATATGACTAGTCCGCTGACTCTGGTGAGGGCGGAGGTGCCCCCCTATCCCGCATGTAACACAAGAGCACCTCTAAGGTGCTAGACATCTTCTCAAATTTCTCTTTCAGATAAGTCTGATTCTCTTCAAGCTTTTTCCTCAAGTCGGCCCGATTTTCTTCTATCTTGGCCATACGAGCTTCTATGGCGACCAGATCATGGCAGTCCTCACAAGTAGTAGTATGTAACGCCATGAAAATTGGGGGTCGAGCATAGGTCCAACTCCTGAGTTCCAACACATCACTTATACAACATAGATAATGATGATTAAATGTTGACTATGTTAGTGCATTAAACATGAGTGAGATTAAGCTAAATCAGTATATCATACTCCAGAGACAATTGAATCATGCAAGCGGAAGATTGTTATAGATAGATAATGAACATACAAGTTGTAGCATGTCTCCAAAGTATAAACATATCCCAGGTGAAATATTACAAGTATCGATTCAAAATACAAAATGTCAAAAATGTGATGGTCCTCTATGATGTATCATCCCAGAAGCCCCGTCGATTCAGAACGACTCACGTGAACCCGCCTGAATAATACATGTACGAGAATGCCTCCTCGTCCTCATAAAAGTCTGACTCTACCTTAGGAGTCATGTCATCATCTGAAATCAAGACAAAGTCTGGTTGGTGTTTAAAACACCGTCCCGTAACGTGGGAGTGAGTGATCAACTCACTGGAACTATACAACAAAGGTTAACATGTTATCAATTCAGTCAAGTAGTAATAATAAAGCAGTAAAATCAAACATCTGTAAATACTCTTGTTAATACAAGAATGATTGAACAATGATGTATGCCCTCGCCTACACTCCCTCGTGTGACACCATCTTACGGTCGCGGCATGCTTTCTTCCCTCTGTACTCTTCAACACGAGGCACATGCAGTGCAATGTTATGAGCATGATTACCGAGTTCTTATTAGTCATTTTCATACAGTAGGATTGGGAAACTAAGTTACCTCCCTTATATCATTTTCCAAACAATGATCCATTATAGGGTCGTCAGTCCTAGAAAATCTCATGTGATGTTGTGGTTCTAGGTCGCTGCAAAGGGTTCGTCACCTAATCAGTGCAGGCCTAGTTTATACTCTTATTACTACGGAAGGGTTGTCGCCTCCAGTAGACTCAGAGTATGCTCGAGGTCACTACAAAGGGCTCGTCACCTTATCAGTGTAGGCCAACAGCTCGAATACAGTGTCCCATACCACCGTATTCAGCTCACAAGGCGATGTTGCTCACTGGTCACTACAGGGAGGCTCGTCGCCCCAGCATAGGCCGACAACTCGACCACGGTGTCCCATACCACCATGCCCAGCTCATGAGTCTTAGTGGATCAAGGT
This sequence comes from Magnolia changhungtana, assembly GCA_030180095.1. NCBI lineage: Eukaryota > Viridiplantae > Streptophyta > Magnoliopsida > Magnoliales > Magnoliaceae > Magnolia > Magnolia changhungtana. Next base: position 1,696,180 of record JASAUF010000524.1, on the reverse strand, counting down.
ACCAAGGTTAACGGGGTTTCTACTAGTGAGTTTCGTACCTTAACTTCAAGCAGTAGCGTCCATACATGGTGAACATACATCGAGCAAATCGAGTTACTAGACGAGCTCGACTATTACGAGCGCACCAGAAGTTGATCGATATGAAGTGCATAAACACTCTGTGTGGCCTAACCACTGCCAACAACTCTAGTATGGCTCGGGTTAATCAAACACGTCCTACGTAGCGAATAAATCTCAGCCACGAACTCAAAGCCTGTTACCGATTGCCTAGACTATACTATAGTCCCAAACACATTCAATCCTTAACCAGTAACCAAGTAGTCCAAACATGTTAACAAGCATATTATAAAACATAACTTAAACAGGAAATCCAAATACATACATTTCATAAGTTGGCGATTAAACTAAACAATTTGCATGGATGAAATCATACACATCCCTAAGGTAGTTGAAAATCCTATCTCAATACCCACCTAAAGTACTATCTCCTAAGTACTTACTCATACAAGCATTTTTACAAACACTTAGATTACGCTTATTAACATACATAATGTATGTTGGCCAAAACATGTATTAGGGTGAATCCTTTCGCCGAGGAGTTGTTACACATATAACTATCATATACATATAGTAGTTAATCATGGCAAATACACTTTCATATTTCGTACGTATACGGTATTTTCAACAAATACACAGAATACACTAAACTGCACAAATTTCATATATAATTGAATCACAAAACGAACATCGCATTTTGCATGTGAAATAACACCCACATCAAGAATCTATCATTATCCGAGATTGAAAGGTTTGAAAACTATAACTTATACGTCTATAGTCCGCACCTTACGCCGTAGAAGCGTAACAAATTCGATAGAGGCTTTAAGTCTTCGTCACCGAAGGAATGACAACCTATAGCACGAGTTGAGTCAACTATTTCGCTACTAGCAACAATTGAAAACCTAGAATAGATTAAGGTTAGGTTTTCTTACCTAAGAATGAAGTCAGATTCGCTGGAATAGTGGTTTGATAGTATGGATAGACACGTAGAATAGCAGGGATCGAATCCCAGGAGTGACTCTAACTTCTCTCTCACTTTCTCTCTCTTTACTCTCTTCTCTCTCCTAGAGTTTTTACTAAATTTGTATGGAGTGAATGAGAGAGGGTTTAAGGTCCTTATATAAGCCTAAAACTGATAGGAATGACCCTAGGGCCAAGGTATACTTAGGTTATGTCTAAAGAGCGTCTGTTTCAGCTCAATGGAGCACTTCCAAAGGTCAGATTTAAGCTCTCTGACAATGGATCTAGGTCGAGTTAAGTTTTCGGTCCGATTGGGATTATAGATCGACCGCGGCGGACCAATTTCCGTTTAACGGTCACCAAAACTGGATCAGGGCCACAAGTACACTACCATATATGGAAAATTTCTCCTGATCCGAGGGTGTATTTAGGTCAGATTCTGATGGTCTAAATCTTCATATTCGGCCCGCAAGCGACAAGTCTCAGATTATTTAAATTTGGATTTTTATTTCTAAGATATCCACGTTTCTCACACACTTCACTCCGGGCTCAAGCGAATAGCCTTGAGACACTATCTGGACTTGATTTTCGAGGTGGTGGCAGTCTTAATTATATAATTTCGTAGTAATCGGACTTTCGACGTGCGGTCCAGGTCCGATACGAAGTTTCAATGTGCTCCTGATAGCAACTGGGTAATGAGATTGATCCTAGGGAAATGTAGCGTCGATGATTCTGCAAGTTTTAGGTCTTGCAGTTCGTATTTAAAGTGGTTCAAGCGAATTTCATAGCTAATCCAGTTTAGCACTTAGTTAATTTTGTCTAATTCCTGAAGGATTTGGTCCTGAGTGATTTCTACTTGAGGTGGTACTCGGGTCTTTGTACAGAAATTTTCTACTCGTTACAATCTGCCCCCCTTAATTAAAAATTTCATCCTCGAAATTAATACCTTCTTATACTCCTTGAGAATATGAGGATAGTTCTTTCGAACCTCGGCTTCTGTCTCCCACGTAGCCTCTTCCTCAGTATGATGTGTCCACAGTACCTTCACCAGTGGGATAACCTTGCTACGTAATACCTACTCCTTCTTGTCTAAGATACGTGTTGGTCGCAGTATATATGTACCATCCTTGCTCAACTGCACCTTCTCCCATTTGATAATGTGGGAAGGATTAGGAACGTATTTCTTCAGCATAGATACATGAAATACGTTGTGCACTCCCACAAGTGGTGTGGGCAGAGCAAGACAGTATGTTACCATACCCACTCGATCTAGTATCTGGAATGGGCTAATGAACCATAGCGTCAGCTTCACTTTCTTTCCAAAATGCAGGACTCCCTTCATGGGGGAAACTCGGAGGAATACATGGTCCTTAACTTCAAGCTCTAACGGTCACTGCCTCGTATCGGCATAACTTTTCTATCTGCTCAGGGCTGTCAGAAGTTGACGCCTGATAATATCGATCTTCTTTGAGGTCGTCTGTACCAACTCTGGGCCAATCAAACTGCGCTCGCCAACCTCAGCCCAGCAACGTGGTGCTCGACAAGGGCACCCATACAAGGCCTCATAGGGAGCCATACCAATACTCACCTGAAAACTGTTATTGTAGGTGAACTCTGCATAAGGAAGACAGTCATCCCAATTATCCTTGAAACCGAGTACACAAGCTCGTAGCATATCTTCTAACACCTGGTTTACCCTTTCTATCTACTCGTCAGTCTGTGGGTGGAACACAGTACTGAACTTTAACTCACACCCATCGCTTCCTGGATACGAGTCCAGAAAATGGATGTGAATCGCGTGTCTCGGTCTGACACGATCTCTAAGGGAACTCCATGTAAACACATTATTTCTTTGATGTACAATCTGGCCAAGTCGTCTACTGAGTTCAAGACTTTAATTGGGAGGAAGTGGCCGACTTGGTCAATCGGTCCATGATCACCCAAATAGAGTCGTGTCCCTTCCTCGTTTTGGCTAACCCTGAGATGAAATCCCATTTCCATTTAGCTATGGGCAGGGGCTGAAGCAGTCCAGGAGGTCGGCGGTGCTCTGCCTTGACCTGCTGGTAGGTGAGACAACGGGACACATAATCTGATATGTGGAGCTTCATGTTATCCCATCAGTACTGTAACGACTCGAAAAATCCCGTACAATGGCCCGAGTACCACCTCGACCAGAAATCACTTAGGATTAAATCCTTTAGAAATTTGACAAAGTTAACTAAGTGTTAAACTAGATTAGCCATGAAATCCATTTGAATCACTTTAAATATGATCTACAAGACCCGAAACTTATAGAATCATTGACGCTAGGTTACCCTAAAATCTAGGATCAAACTCATTACCCGACTGCTCTCGAGAACACATTGAAACTTCGTATCAGGTCTAGACCGCACATCGGGAGTCCGAATAATATGAAGTTAAGGACTTAGGACCGCCTCGCTGAGCTTGACAACTATCTCAGAAATCAAATCCAGATAGTGTCCCACGGCTGTTCGCTTGAGTCCGGACCGAGGAGAGTGAAAACACTTGGTTTTCTTTAATAATAATTATCTCAAATAGTAATCTGAGACTTGTTACTTGAGGTCATTTTGTAAACAACCAGACCATTAGAATCTGACCCAAATACACCCTCGAATTAGGAAAAATTTCATAAACATATCTATATACTTGGAATTTCAAATCGAGATCCGCTAACCGTTGAACTGAAATTGGTCCGCCACGCGTGATCTGGGAATCCGACTGAAGCGAAAACTTAACTCCACGTTGATCCGGTGTCTGTGAGCTTAAGTCTGACCTTTGGCTCAAGGAGGCCTACCAGTAGTCCTCTGTTAAGCTGGAAGAGGGTCGCTTTAGTTATAACCTAAGTATAACTTGACCATAAGTCTATTTTAGTGAGTTTTTAGGCTATATAAGGACCTTAAAACCCTCTCTCTCACAGCCATACGAATTTGAGAGAAACCCTAGAGAGAGAAGTGAGAAAAGAGAGAGAAAGTGTGAGAGAAGTGAGAGAAGCTCCCTACTACTATCCCCTACCGCTACACAAGCTACACCTGTAACGCCCTGAAAATTGGGGGTCGAGCATAAACTCAACTCCCGAGTTCCAACTCATCACTTATGCAACAAAATGAATGATGGTTAAATGTTTTCTGTATTAGTGTAGTGAACATGAGTGAGATTAAGCCAAAACAACATATCATACTCCAGAGACAAGTGAGATAGCAGGTAGAAGATTGTGATAGATAAATAAAAAAATATAAACTGTGGTGAATCTCCAGAGTGTGATAAGGTTACTAGGTTAATTAATTACAAGTATAATTTTAAATTATACCAAGTTGTGGAAGTGTAATGTCTTCTATTCCAAATATCATAGCCCCGTCAATATAATCCCAGGTCTTCATAGACCTGTCAGAGAGTTACATGTAGGAGAACTCCTCAACATCATAGTAGTACTCCGGCTCTGCTTCATGAGCATCGCCAACACCTGAAACTCAAACAAATCTGGTTGGTGTGTACAATGTCGTCCCGTAACATGGGAGTGAGTGATTAACTCAGTGGAACAGTAAAGCATAGGTTAACATGTTATCAATCCAGTCAAGCAGTAATGATAAAGTAGTACAATCAAACAGTCCTAACTACTCTTATTTAATGCAAGTATGAAATAACATGATGAATGCCTTTGCCAAACCACCCTCATGCGACACCATCTTACGTTCGCGACATGCGTTCATCCCTCAGTGCTCCACATCTACCAGGCACATGTAGTGCGATGATGAGCATGATTACCGAGTAGTTATTAGTCCATTTCAAACAACAGTATTGGGAAACTAAGGTACCTCCCTTGTATCATTCCCAAACATGATCCATTCTAGGGTCGTCAGTCCTAATTAATCTCATACGATGGTGTGTTTCTAGGTCACTGCAAAGACTGTCAGGGCTGTTACACACAATGGTTACACCACTCCCCCATCACCTCTTTAACCGTTCATCACCAAATTGAAACAGGCCTAGTTCATACTCTATACACTGCAACAAAACTCGTCGCCTCACCGCTAATTTAGAGTATGCTCGAGGTCACTACAAAGGGCTGTCAGGGCTGTTACACCGCTACCCCCTCACCTTATCAATGTAGGTAGACAACACAAATATAGTGTCCCATACCACCATAATCGGCTCACGAGTCTAGTTGCTCACTGGTCACTACGGGGAGGCACGTGGCCCCAGCCTGGGCCGACAGCTAAACCACGGTGTCCCATACCACCATGCCCAGCTCATGAGTCTTAGCGGTTCGAGGTACTATGGTTAACGGGATTTCAGTGGTAAGTTTGGTACCCTAGGTTCAAGCAGAGGCGTTCAAACATGGTGAACATACATAAGATAGATCAGGTAGCTTGACGAGCTCGACTAGCTCGAACGCACAACAAGTTAAACGATATGAAGTGCATAAGCACCTCATGTGGCCAACCACTATCGCCAACCAAAGTACAACTCGGGTTCGTCGAACACATCTCACGTGGCAAATGAATCTCAACCATGAATTCAATCCCATTACCGATTGCCTGGACTATAATCATAGCCCCAAACACAATCAATCCTTATTTAGAGCATGTAGAGTAAAGCATGATAAACAAAGTAATTCATGATAACAAGCATGTCATAAAGCATGTTATAAAGCATGTTGTAAAGCATGTTGTAAAGCACCGTATAAACAGGAAATATAAACACATATATTTCATAAGTAAGCGGTTACATTAAACAACCAACATGGAGGAAATCATACATGTCTCTAAGGTAGTTGAGAATCCCATCTCAACACCTACCTAAGGCACCATCATCCAAGCACTTACTCTCACAAGCATTTTCACAAACACTTAGAATACACTATTTCAACATACATAGTGTATATTAGCAAAACATGTATTAAGGCGAGTCCTTTCGCCAAATAAGTAATTTATCCATATATAATATATTCATATAGCATATAATCATGGCAAATACATCTCCAAAATTTATACGTATACGGTACTTTCTAGAATACACAATTTCAACATACATAGTGTATATTAGCAAAACATGTAATAGGGCGTACCCTTTCGCCAAATAAATATTTTATCCATATATAATATATTCATACAGAAAATAATCATAGCAACCACATTTCTAAAAATATACGTATACGGTACTTTCTACAAACACCTATAATATGTAAATTCCATATTCTATGTCTTTAATCGAAACGGAAAACAGACAGCACTTTGTACATGTACAATTGCATGCAGATCATGAATCTATTATTATCTAACATTGAAAGCATTGAAAACCATAACCTATACACCTAAAGTCCTCACCTTTTGTCATAGAATCGTAACGAATCCGATAGGTTTGCTAAGCTTTCATCTACGGCAGTTTAACAACCTATAGAATAAAGTAGGTTAGCTATTTCATAACCAAAACAGATTAGGGTTAGGGTTTCTTACCTAGAAATGACACCGGAATCGCCGGGAAAGTGATTAGAAATGAGTGGTTAAACTCGTGTAGCGGCAGGGAAGCATGGCAAGGAGATGCTCCCACATCTCCCACACTTTCTCTCTTTTTTCTCTCTTTCTCTCCTAGGGTTTTCTCAAATTCGTATGGCTGATAGAGAGAGGGTTTTAAGGTCCTTATATATCCTAAAAAGTCACTAAATTAGACTCCAGGCCAAGGTATACTTAGGTTATAGCCAAAACGGCACTTTTTCAGCTTAACGGAGGACTTCTGGCGGGCCTCCTTGAGCCAAAGGTCGGACTTAAGCTCACAGGTGCTGGAACTAGCTGGAGTGAAGTTTTTGTTTCAGTCGAATTCCCAGATCACGTGTGCCGGACCATTTTCAGTTCAATGGTCAGCGGATCTCGATCAGAGATTCCGAGTACGTGGATATGTTTATGAAATTTTTCCTGACCCGAGGGTGTATTTGGGTCAGATTCTGACGGTCTAGTTGCTTAATACTGACCCGCAAGCGACAAGTCTCAGATTACTATTTGAGATATTTATTTATAAAGAAAACCAAGTGTTCTCACACCCTCTGCTCCAAGCTCAAGCGAATAGTGCTGGGACTCTGTTTGGATTTGATTTCTGAGATGGTTGTCAAGCCTAGCAAGGCGGTCCTAATTCCTTAACTTCGTGTTATTCGAACTTCCGATGTGCGGTCCAGATCTGATACGGAGTTTCGGGATGCTCCCGAGAGCAGCCGGGTAATAAGATTGATCCTAAATTTTAGGGTAACCTAGCGTCAATGATTCTACAAGTTTTGGGTCTTGCAGATCGTATTTAAAGTGGATCAAGTAGATTTCGTAGCTAATCTAATTTCACACTTAGTTACTTTGTCTCATTTCTAAAGGATTTAGTCCTAAATAATTTTTGTCTGAGGTGGCACTAGGGTCTTTGTACGGATTTCTAAAGCATTGTTCTTCATCACCTAAATGTTAAGATTCGTGCCTAATATGAATGTACTTAGAGACGTTTAAAGAACAAGGTAGTGAAGGTGAGATCTGTGAAGGAAATGGGTTACGAAGCGATTTTAGACTTTGAGATTGAGTTCTGACAAGTTAATAAGGCGTTAGGAGCGACCCATTGCCTAAGGACGTCTAATCCCAGGTTGGCAAAAATCCGGGATGTTACAATCTACCCCCCTTAAAATAAAATTTCATCCCCGAAATTGCCCAAGGGTAATAAGTAAGAATTCCATTATTTCATTTGCTTAAGACTTATTGATTTCAAGTTTGTACGCGTGGTAGGGTATATACTAGCCTGGTTCATTTTAGTCTACCCCCCTTAAAACTTATTTCTTTATCCATTTCTCATACCCTGATAATTTGCTATAATTTATTTCTTTACCTCTTTGGAGTCTTGACTTTAATTCCCAACTAGTTAGAGTAAGATAGTTGTTTTCAATGTTTGACCAACATGGAGAGACGGTTATAGTGGGTTTGATACCGATACATTGATCATCTACCGGGCCAGGGTAGAAAGCTCATCGTATCCCTTCTGAATCCTGGTGGATACTGGTCTTTTGCTCATCAGCAGTGAGTCCATTGGTAGTGTAACGACTCGTAAATTTTTGTACAATGGCTCGAGTACCACCTCAACCAGAAATCACTTAGGATTAAATCCTTTATAAATTTGACAAAGTTAACTAAGTGCTAACTAGATTAGCTATGAAATCCATTGGAATCGCTTTAAATATGATCTACAAGACCCGAAACTTGTAGAATCATTGACGCTAGGTTACCCTAAAATCTAGGATCAAACTCATTACTCGACTACCCTCGAGAACACGTTGAAACTCCGATCAGGTTTGGACCGCATATCGGGACTCCGAATAACACGAAGTTAAGGACTTAGGACCGCCTCGCTGGGCTTGATAAGCATCTCGGAAATCAGCCCCAGACAGTGTCCCACGGCTGTTCGCTTGAGCCCGGAGCGAAGGAGTGTGAAAACATAAAATTTCTTTACAAAATAAATATCTGGAATAGTGATTGAGACTTGAAACTTGCGGTCAATTTATAAGAAACCAGACCGTTAGAATCTGACCCAAATACACCCTCGGATTAGGAAAACTTTCAAGAACATTTACATGTACTTAGAAATTCGGATCAAGGCCCGCTGACCGCTGAATTAAAACTGGTCCGCCACGCGTGATCTGGGAATCCGACTGAGACAAAAACATAACCCCACGTAGATCCAAGGTTAGTGAGCTTAAGTCTGACTTTTGGCTCAAGGAGGGCAGCCAGAAACCCTCTTTTGAGCTGAATTAAAGCCGATTTGGATATAACCCAAGTATACCTTGAACTTAAGTCTATTTCAGAGACTTTTTAGGCTATATAAGGACCTTAGAGCACTCTCTCTCACAGCCATACGAATTTGGGAAAAGCCCTAAGTAAGAAGAAAGAAAAAGAGAGAGAAAGTTAAAGAGTTGTGGGAGAATCTCCCTCCTACTGTTTCCAGTCACCACACGGGCTGCACCACCCCTTTCTTGTCGCTTTCCTGGCGATACCAACACCATTTTAAGCTAAGAAACCCTAACCATAGATCTGTTTTGGGGTGTGAAGGTTATAGGTTATGAAATAGCTAACTGATTTCACTCTTTAGGCTATAAAACTCCCGAATACGAAAGCCCATCAAACCTTGCTGATCCGTTGAGATTCTAAGGTGCAAGGTGAGGACTTTAGGTGTATAGGTTATGGTTTTCAACACTTTCAATGTCAGATAATGATAGATTCATGATCTGCTTGTAATTGCGCATGTACAAAGTGCTTTCTGTTTTCTATTTCGATTAAAATTGTAGAATATGGAATTTTACATATTCTAGGTATTCATAGAAAATACCGTATACGTATTTTTTTTGGAAATGTGTTTGACATGATTATATGTTGTATGGATATACGATATATGGATAAAATACTTATTTGGCGAAAGGATTCGCCTAAATACATGTTTTACTAATATACACTATGTATGTAGAAATACTGTATTGTGAGAAATACCGTTTACATGTATAATTTAGAGATGTGTTTGCCATGATTAATTGTTGTATAAATATATTATGTGTGCATAAAATATTTTCTTGGCGAAAGGATTCGCCCTAATACATGTTTGCTAACATACACTAAGTATGTTGAAATAGTGTATGTTATGTGTTTGTGGAAATGCTTGTGTGAGCAAGTGTTTGGATGTTGATGCCTTAGGAGGGTGTTGAGATGGGATTCTCAACTACCCTAGAGACATGTATGATTACCTCCATGAGGTTGTCTACTTAAACCGCTTACTTGCAATATATGTGTTTGTATTCCTACTGATGTAGTGCTTTACAACATGCTTTATATCATGCTTTATAACATGCCTACTAGCATGCTTTAATTACTTTATTTATCATGCTTTACTCCACATGCTGTGGATGAGAATTAATTGAGTTTAGGACTATGTCTATAGTCCAGACAATGGGTACTAGATTTGAGATCGTGGTTGAGTTTCATGTTGCCACGTAAGATGTGTTTGACGAACCCGAGTCGTACGTCAGTTGGCGACAGTGGTTAGGCCACGCGAACTGCTTATGCACTTCATGTCATCTAATTGATTGTGCGCTCGAGCTAGTCAAGTAACCCGATGTGTCTAATGTATGTTCACCATGTTTGGTTGCTACTGCTTGAACCTAGGGTACCAAACTTACCAGTGAAATCCCCCTTAACCATGGTACCTCGATCCGCTAAGACTAATGAGCCGGGCATGGTGGTATGGGACACCGTGGTCGAGCTGTCGGCCTACGCTGGGGCCACGTGCCTCCTTATAGTGACCAATGAGCAACCAGACTCGTGAGCCGATTATGGTGGTATAGGACACTATATTCGTGCTGTCGGCCTACATTGATAAGGTGATGGGGGAGTGGTGTAACGAATGCGAGCAACAGCCCTGACAGCCCTTTGTAGTGACCGCGAGCATACTCTGAAATCGCGGTGAACCTTAGAGTTATGTCGCAGTATATAGAGTATGAACTAGGCGTGTTTCTGTATAGTGATGAATCGTTTAAGAGGTGATGGGGGAGTGGTGTAACCTTTGTGCGTAACAGCCCCGGCAGCCTTTATAGTGACCTAGAAAACACATCATCGTCTGATATTAACTAGGACTGACGACCCTAGAATGGATCATGTTTGGGAATTATACAAGGGAGGTACCTTAGTTTCCCAATCCTGCTGTTTGAAATGGACTAATAAAAACTCGGTAATCATGTTCATCATGCATTGCATGTGCCTGAAAGATGTGGAGCACTGAGGGATGAAAGCATGCCGCGATCGTAAGATGGTGTCACACGAGGGAGGGTGCGGTGAGGGCATCCATCATGACCGCATACATACTTGCATTAATAAGAGTAGTTAGGAGTGTGTGATTTTTTCTGCTTTATCATTACTGCGTGACTGTATTGATAACATGTTAACCTATGCTTTATTGTTCCACTGAGTTAGCTACTCACTCCCACGTTACGGGATGGTGTTGCGCACACCAACCAGACTCTGTCTCAGGTTTAGGTGAGCCGATGACTCAGGAGGCGGAGCCTGATTATGATGAGGACTAGGAGGAGTTCTCCTATATGCAGTACTCTGGCGGCTTCGACTAGGCTGCCAGGATCGACGGGTTTTGCAGGGATTGTTACTTAGTTTAATTTTTGGACATTGTATTCGTAAAACAAACATATGTATATGGTGACTCAGATGGGTTCATACGCTGGAGAATGAAATGATTTTATTTCTTTACATACATATATACACAGTTCAGTCTTCCACTTGCCTTTATACAAATGATCTGGAGTATGAATTACTGTTTTGGTATAATCTCACTCATGTTTATTGCTCTAACATAGACAACATTTAATCAACATTATTTATGTTGCATAAGTGATGCGTTGGAACTCGGGAGTTGAGTTATACTAGACCCCTGATTTTCAGGGCGTTACAAGTTAGTATCAGAGCATGATTTTGTTTAAACCGGACATGAGTTATGTTCCCACAACATACTCTGACGCATTACAACCTAGGAGGGTGCGAGAAAAAGATAGAAACGGTCCTAGGTTTTCCCGACTTTGCCATTTGGCGAAGTTCATCGAAAATAGGCATTTTGATCAAGTTTGTACTCGATCCTGATCGCACGTGTTGATCCCAGATCACTTCTAAACCGTCTATTGACGTGTCTAGATCACAATACACCTTATTCCAGTAGTCAAAAATCTGCAAATGTCAGTATGTGTTCGAAAGTACCCGAAACTGCCTGAAATAGAGGGAATCGGGGTCGGGGGCCTATCCACACAAATCCAGGGGTACCTAGGGTGGGACCCAGTGATTTTTGGGGCCTAGGGGACTGGAGGAACATGACCCTAGGGCCCCCTTTTTTAAAAATCTAAAATTTTTTGGCGAGGCCCTCGCTCGGTCGGCGAGGCCTCGCCACTTTTTTGGCTGGGCCGGGCCCGCAGCTCGGGCCAATTGTCTTTGGGGGTTTTATAAACTCCCTGGTACCCATCCCGTCCCATTTCCATTACCCAAACCCACACCTCCTTCACAAACTCCCTCCTCAAGCCGTTTTTTCCTCTTGTATTGCTGCCCTCTCTTGCAAATCGCCCTTCCAAATGCTCAATCTCTCATTTTCGACCATCACCCATCCCTTTCCATTGTGCATTGTTGTCCTCCTCTCTTTTCCCTCTTCGTTTCTCTCGTTTGGACCCCCACACGCCCACTTGGACCTCAAAACTCGTGTGAGCTTCTTCACCCAATTGTTCTCTCCATTATTTTTCTTAAACCCCTATCTTTTGGGCCACTACAATATCTGTTGGGCCCTAAATCCGTGGAGAACCCATATTTCCAGCCACTTCTCTCCTTTTCCTTCATTTTCCATGGCCCTTCTCAAAATTGTTTCGGCCATTTTCTCCATCTCCACTATCCTCTCTTGTATGGTTAAGAGGAAGAGCACCGCTGATGAGGCTGGGCCTAGTTGCCCTACATGATCAAGGCGGCCGAGAGACACCGCCGCTAGCTCGAGCGTTGCTCAGGAATTTCGGACAAAGCGGGACCTTGATCCCCGGATCCCTGTTAAACGGGCTTGGCGGCACTATCTCATGGAGTGTATGAGGCCCGCAGAGTTCTTTTTGAAGCTCAGGTGGATGGTCGGCTCTTCGGGGAATACTACTTGTTTGAGAAAGTGGAGGCGGTCCACTGGGGTCCGCTATTTGAGGCCAGATGTTGTACAAATCCTGGTACTGTCCGAGCCTTCTACGCTAATATTCGTGAGCCTATAATGGACCCTTTGCAATTCCGGCTCATAGTTGGGGTGGATCTGTTTATCACTGTTGTTGTGAGAGTGATTGCGCGGCTTATGAATATGCCTCTTGGTGACGTACATGCCAGCGAGCCGAATCTGGAGACTTCGTGAAAAGGATCGTCGCACACGTTACCTTTGTGGTGGGAAATTGGTTGAGTGGCAGCCGAACAAAAGTCTGCTAGCATCCCACATGTCAGATGACTTCCGCCTACTACATCATATCATTACATACAACCTCTACCCCAGGCACAGTAATCGCAGTGAGTGCACGCGACTCATGGTGGACTTTTTGTACGAAGTGGGGTAGGGGGCGAACTTGTGCGTGTCTACATTCGTGTTGCAATAGATCGTGAATATTACACGCTCCACCAGGAGCTCAGATTCGCTTCCTTTCGGCCGACTTATATGCAAGATTGCACGGGAGTTTGGCTACAGTCTGGGGGTGGAAAGGCCATTACCGATTCACCAAATTGATGAGAGTACTCTCCATCAGATGGAACTCGGGGCACGTCAATGACGGGCCCGACCTGTGGAGAGTGAGGATGAAATAGAGAGCGAAGAAGATGAGAGTGAGAATGGGAGTGAAGCTGGAGAAGAAGAAGAGGAACATGAGGCCCAGGATACAGAGGAGAGTTCACCTCCTGCGACTTAGGAGCAGAGTACCGATCGGGCTTCCATAGATATGCATTTAGCACATTTAGCCCGTCTCGAGGAGGGTCAAGCCGCCCTGCGAGAAGAAGTCAGGCAGGTCCAAACCAAGCTAAGCAAGGTGTCTCGCACCTTGAAGGCCATCCTGTGTTGTCTATAGGACAAGAATGCTCCTCCTCCATCGTCTGATTCGGATGCCTAGTCATCTAATTTGTTGTTGTAGTTGTTTTAGTTACCGCATTAGGCGGTTTATGCTTTCATGTTGATGATGTAGTAGTTAGTAACATGTTTTAAGTGTTTGATGCTTTGGATGTAATTGGTTCACATGTAATTTCTGTCATGATTCATGTAACTCTGTAGTCCATGTATTATGACAATTTTGGGTAAATGAAAAGCATATATCCTCTTTTGTTATGAGATGTGTGGAATGTTTAAAGTGCTTATATAATGTGTTGATATGCTTTAATCTCACCAACGTTGCACCCTATGTTGTATGGGGCATGCCGCGGTAGTATACGCGGAGCACGGCACACCTCCTTCTTACCGGCTCGATGAACCAGACTCCTTCTGGTAGGGGTGGTCCTGCGGACCGAGGGTTAGATTCTGATCAGCCTCCTACTGGTCCCACTGGTGGATTGCCACCGTATACGCCCCCGGTTCGCGAGCAGTACCGGGTATCATCATATGCGCAACATAACTCACAGGCTACTCCACCTACGGATAGGATCAAGCAGTTGATGTTGATGATGCATCAGCAGCAGATACAGTAGCAGCAGCACCAGCAGCTTATGGCCACTATTGCTGAGGCCTTATCTCAGGGTGGTAATGCGACTCCACCTCCGACATCTGCACGTCCTACTGAGCATTCGGAGCCTCCTGCTCAATTTAAGGATGTGCCTCTACCCTCACCCGTTGCACCTCCTACTAGAGATGTCGATACCCGCGGCTTACTCGAGTGATTTCAGCGCTTGAGGCCTCCCTCATTCATGGGTTCTCACAAATCCGAGGAGGCAGAGTTTTGGTTAAACCGCATCTCCAAGATGCTATGGATGCTGCACTGTACAAAGGCAGAGTAGGTCGAGTTGGCCACTTTCATGTTTGAGAGGGAGGCCAGTTTATAGTGGGACAGTATGCTGTGGTCTGTCGCAGCGGATCATGTATAGACGTGGGCGACATTCGAGTTTCAGTTCCACGAAAAATATTACCCACAGACGTACAGACATGAGCAGGAGGATGAGTTTCTATGCCTCAGGCAGGGAGGCATGACGGTTACTGAGTACGAGCACCGCTTCACAGAGTTGGGTCGCTTTGTCCCGACTATACTGGTTGATGAGCAGATGCAGATGCGTCGTTTCTCTTTGGGTTTGCGACTTGATATACGGTCGAAGATGTGCTGCATCAGTATACCTTCTTATGCGGAGCTTGTACACTTTTCTATGATGGCCGAGCAGGATGTTGATCGGCTGGCCCGTTCTCGTGGTATTATGGTTGCGAGACCATGATAGGAGGTACAGAGCAAGCCTATCCTAGGCAAGAGGCCTCATGCTGACTCGCCTCCCAGGACGTAGTGCCAATGGCTCCAATGAGGCGCCCTATTGTGACCTGCACGTACTACGGGAAACAGGGTCACCCTATTGGGAGCTGTTTCACGCGGATGAAGGATAATGGGTTCTCTCCACCGTAGATGATGGGTCGTTCTTGCCCACAGGCTTTATCGACTCCACCTCTACAGACCGCCTCTGTCATCCTTCCTTCCGACCTCCTGTATCATGCTTCAGGCCGCCGCAACGGCCCTTGGTTCCACAACTGAACCATCAGCAGCAGGCTCGAGTACATACGCTCATTGCTGAGGCACCTGAGACATCGATTTTGGCCTTGACAACTTTTGAGGGTACGACTCACATTCACGGTACTTCCGTTTCCTTGTTAGTGGAAACTGGGTCCACTACTATTATTTCTTATGGGGCAGTTAAACGTCTATCTTTGCATACTATTCCCACTAAGGGATTGAGACTCACTACGGCCACTAGGACTTTTTCAGATGTCGCACGGTTGTGTGAGAGTTTCTTTGTGGATTTGGGTAGCAGCACAGTGCTCGTCGACCTCATTGTTGCTCCGCTATGGCACTATGATGTTATTCTCAATATGGACCGGCTCTCGAAGATGAGGGTGGAGATAGATTGCGATACTCGAGTCATAACGACCTATGGATCTGACGGCGTAGCTTTCACGTTTCTAATGCAGGTCAGTTGGCCCTGCCATGTTAACTGTTATACTGCTTTATTAGCATCGATCGATGGTCCGACATTGAAAGATACGCCGGTGGTTCGGGAATTTATAGATGTGTTTGAAACTATTCCTGGTTTGCCTCCTCGGCGCGAGATCGATTTTACCATTGATCTTACGCCTGGTGCGACACCATCTCATTGCCGACTTTTCGTATGCCTCCATGTAAGATGGACGAGCTGGAGAGACAGATTGACGAGCTAGTAGAGAAGGGTTTCATATGACCTAGTGTGTCTCCTTGGGGAACACCTGTCCTATTTGTGAAGAAGAAGGATGGGACACTACGGTTATGTATTGATTACCGTAGGTTGAACCAGGTCACGGTGAGAACAAGTATCCTTTGTCCAGGATAGATGATCTGTTTGATCAGTTGAAGGGGGCGAAGTATTTTTCAAAGAATGATCTGTAGTCAGGGTATCATCAGCTGCGCGTCAGAGATGAGGAGGTGCAGAAGACGGCTTTCAAGACATGCTTTGGGCACTACGAGTTTCTAGTGATGTCGTTCGGTCTTACGAACGCACTAGCCGTGTTCATGGACCTGATGAATCGAGTACTTCGACCATTCCTATACCGATTCGTCATCGTCTTTATTGATGACATTTTGATATACTCTACGAGTCGGAAGGAGCACGAGGAGCACCTGAGAGCGGTGATGGATACGTTGAAGAAGAATCAGTTATACGCGTAGTATAAGAAGTGTGACTTCTGGCAGGAGGAAGTCAAGTTCCTCGGACATGTGGTGTCCAAGGATGGGATAGCAGTGGACCTTGCCAAGGTAGCCGTGGTCCAGGATTGGCAGCAGCCTGGCTTGGTTACCGAGGTGAGGAGTTTCCTTGGCCTGGCAAGGTATTATAGGCGTTTTATTCGAGATTTCTCGAAGATTGCCAGGCCGTTGTCTCAGTTGACACGGAAGGACCTGAAGTTTGCCTGGAATGAGAAGGCAGAAGCAGCTTTCAAGGATCTGAAGGACAGGTTGACGTTCGACCCTGTGCTAGTATTGTCAGAGCAAGGGGTTGAGTATACGATATACACTGACGCGTCTCACGTTGGTTTTGGTTTTGTCCTTATGCAGAAGGACAGGGTGATTGCGTATGCCTCGAGACAATTAAGGAAGCACGAGGAGAATTACCCTACACACGACCTGGAGTTAGCAGCTGTCATTTTTGTATTGAAGCTCTTGAGACATTACCTCTATGGAGAGGAGTTCGAGCTTTTCTGCGACCACAAGAGCCTTAAGTATATATCACGTAGCGAGACTTGAATATGAGACAACGCCAATGGATGGAGACCTTGAAGGACTTCAAGTTCGAGGTTTCCTACCATCCGGGCAAGGCGAACCTTGTGGCAGACGCGTTAAGCCGCAAGAAGGCTATAGCATTTGCGGCTCCATTGATGGTAGAAGAGTGGGACATGGTTGAGTTCATGCGGGACTTCGAGCAGAGACTCACTGTGGAGGAGCCATTTGAGTGTGTTGCGCACGTTCGGGTGCAACCGTTTGTTGATAATAGGATCGTTGAGGCCCAGAAGGGTGATGTGCGGTTGTCTGAGCTTTGAGAGCAAGCTAGCGACGCCGAGGACTCCGAGTGGAGAGTTGGTTCTGATGGGGGTCTACGATTCCGTGGCCGCATATGCATCCCTGACATGCTGAACGTGAGACATGAGCTTCTCGAGTCTGCCCATAACTCGAAGCTTGCGATGCATCCTGGTAGCATGAAGATGTACCGGGATATGAGACGGTCGTATTGGTGGGATAACATGAAGGCCCATATCGCTGAGTATGTGTCTCGTTGTCTGATGTGCCACAGCCAGCCAAGGCGTAACATCGTCGACCTCTGGACCGCACCCATGCCTATAGCAGAGTGGAAGTGGGACTTCATCTCCATGGATTTCATATCAGGGCTGCCGAAGATGAGGAAGGGACACGATTCCATTTGGGTGACTGTGGACCGGTTGACCAAATCGGCCCATTTCCTCCCATCAGAGTAACAAACTCTGCAGACGAGCTGGCTAGGCTGTACATCAGAGAGATTGTCTGTCTGCATGGAGTTCCTTTAGAGATCGTGTCGGATAGAGACGCTCGGTTCACATCTATCTTTTGGACTCGTATCCAGGAAGTGATGGGTGTAAAGTTGAAGTTCAGTATGGCGTTTCATCCTCAGACTGATGGGCAGACAGAGCAGGTGAATTAGATTCTGGAGGATATGTTGCGAGCATGTGTGTTAGACTTCAAGGACAGCTGGGATGACTGTCTTCCTTATGCAGAGTTCGTTTACAACAACTTCCAGGCAAGTATTGGTATGGCACCATATGAAGCCCTGTATGGTCGTCGTTGCAGAGCACCGCATTGTTCGACTGAGGTTGGCGAGCGTAGTCTGATTGGCCCGGAGTTAGTACAGGCAACCTCAGAGAAGATCGACATTATTAGGCATCGACTTCTTATAGCGCAGAGCAGACAGAAGAGCTACGCCAATACGAGGCGGCGACCACTTGAGTTCGAGGTCGGTGATCATGTGTTCCGGGAGTCCTTCGGTTTGGGAAGAAGGGGAAGCTTACACCGAGATTTATCGGTCCGTTTCAGATACTGGATCGAGTGGGTGCTGTGGCTTATCGTCTCACTTTGCCCACACCGCTTGCAGCTGTACACAACTTATTTCATGTGTCTATGTTGAAGAAGTACGTTCCTGATCCTTCACATATCATCAAATGGGAGTAGGTATAGCTGAGCGAGGATGCTACATACGAGCTGCATCCGATGTGTATACTTGATAGGAAGGAGCAGGTATTGCGTAGCAAGGTCATTCCACTTGTGAAGGTACTATGGACGCATCATTCAGATGAGGAAGCTACTTGGGAGACTGAGGCCGAGGTCAGAAAGAGCTACCCTCAGATTCTCGAGGAATACGAAGGTACAAATTTCGAGGATGAAATTTTTGTTTAAGGGGGGTAGATTGTAACGACTCGTAAATTTCCGTACAATGGCTCGAGTACCACCTCGACCAGAAATCACTTAGGATTAAATCCTTTAGAAATTTGACAAAGTTAACTAAGCGCTAACTAGATTAGCTATGAAATCCGTTGGAATCGCTTTAAATACGATCTACAAGACTCAAAACTTGTAGAATCATTGACGCTAGGTTACCCTAAAATCTAGGATCAAACTCATTACCCGACTACCCTTGGGAACACGTTGAAACTCCGTATCAGGTCTGGACAGCATATCGGGACTCCGAATAACACGAGGTTAATGACTTAGGACCGCCTCGCTGGGCTTGACAACCATCTCGGAAATCAGCCCCAGACATTGTCCTACGGCTGTTCGCTTGAGCCCGGAGTGAAGGAGTGTACAAACACAAAATTCCTTTACAAAATAAATATCTAGAATAGTGATCTGAGACTTGAAACTTGCGGTCAATTTATAAGAAACAAAACCATCAGAATCTGACCCAAATACACCCTCGGATCAGGAAAAATTTTAGGAACATTTACATGTACTTGGAAATTCGGATCAAGGCCCACTGACCGCTGAACTGAAACTGGTCCGCCATGCGTGATCTGGGAATCCAACTGAGACGAAAACATAACCCCATGTAGATCCAAGGTTAGTGAGCTTTAAGTCTGACTTTTGGCTCAAGGAGGGCCGCTAGAAACCCTCTTTTGAGCTGAATTAAAGCCGATTTGGATATAACCCAAGTATACCTTGAACTTAAGTCTATTTCAGAGACTTTTTAGGTTAGATAAGGACCTTAGAGCACTCTCTCTCATAGCCATACGAATTTGGGAAAAGCCCTAAGTAAGAAGAGAGAAAAAGAGAGAGAAAGTTAGAGAGTTGTGGGAGAATCTCCCTCCTACTTTTTCCAATCACTATACGGGTCGCACCACCCCTTTCTTGTCGCTTTCCCGACGATACCGACTCCCGAATATGGAAGCCCATCAAACCTTGCTGATCTGTTGAGATTCTAAGGTGCAAGGAGAGGACTTTAGGTATATAGGTTATGGTTTTCAATGCTTTCAATGTCAGATAATGATAGATTTATGATCTGCATGTAATTGCACATGTATAAAGTGCTTTTCGTTTTCTTTTTCAATTAAAGCTGTAGAATATGGAATTTTACATATTTTAGGTATTCGTAGAAAATACCGTATATGTATTTTTTTAGAAATGTGTTTGACATGATTATTTGTTGTATGGATATACGATATATGGATAAAATACTTATTTGGCGAAAGGATTCGCCTAAATACATGTTTTACTAATATATACTATGTATGTAGAAATACTGTATTGTGAGAAATGCCGTTTACATGTATAATTTAGAGATGTGTTTGTCATGATTAATTGTTGTATAAATATATTATGTGTGCATAAAATATTTGCTTGGCGAAAGGATTCACCCTAATACATGTTTGCTAACATACACTAAGTATATTGAAATAGTGTATGTTATGTGTTTGTGAAAATGCTTGTGTGAGCAAGTGTTTGGATGTTGATGCCTTAGGAGGGTGTTGAGATGGTATTCTCAACTACCCTATAGACATGTATGATTACCTCCGTGAGGTTGTCTACTTAAACTGCTTACTTGCAATATACGTGTTTGTATTCCTACTGATGTAGTGCTTTACAACATGCTTTATATCATGCTTTATAACATGCTTTATAACATGCCTACTAGCATGCTTGAATTACTTTGTTTATCATGCTTTACTCCATATGCTATGGATGAGAATTAATTGAGTTTGAGACTATGTTTATAGTCCAGACAATCGGTACCAGATTTGAGATCGTGATTGAGTTTCATGTCGCCACGTAAGATGTGTTTGACGAACCCAAGTCGTACGTCAGTTGGCGATAGTGGTTAGGCCACGCGAAGTGCTTATACACTTCATGTCATCTAATTGATTGTGCGCTTGAGCTAGTCAGGCTCGTCAAGTAACCCGATATGTCTAATGTATGTTCACCATGTTTGGTCGCTACTGCTTGAACCTAGGGTGTACCAAACTTACCAGTGAAATCCCCTTTAACCATGGTACCTCGATCCACTAAGACTCATGAGCAGGGCATGGTGGTATGGGACATCGTGGTCGAGCTGTTGGCCTACACTAGGGCCACGTGCCTCCCCGTAGTGACCAATGAGCAACTAGACTTGTGAGCCAATTATGGTGGTATGGGACACTATATTCGTGTTGTCGGCCTACATTGATAAGGTGATGGGGGAGTGGTGCAATGAATGCGAGCAACAGCCCTGACAGCCCTTTGTAGTGACCGTGAGCATACTCTGAAATCGCGGTGAACCTTAGAGTTATGCCGCGGTATATAGAGTATGAACTAGGCGTGTTTCTGTATAGTGATGAATCGTTTAAGAGGTGATGGGGGAGTGGTGTAACCTTTGTGCGTAACAGCCCTGGCAGCCTTTGTAGTGACCTATAAAACACATCATCGTCTGATATTAACTAGGACTGATGACCCTAGAATGGATCATGTTTGGGAATGATACAAGGGAGGTACCTTAGTTTTCCAATCCCGCTGTTTGAAATGGACTAATAAAAACTCGGTAATCATGCTCATCATGCATTGCATGTGCTTAGAAGATGTGGAGCACTGAGGGATGAAAGCATGCCGCGATCGTAAGATCGTGTCGCACGAGGGAGGGTGCGGTGTGGGCATCCATCATGACCACATACATACTTGTATTAATAAGAGTAGTTAGGAGTGTGTGATTTTACTGCTTTATCATTACTGTGTGACTGTATTGATAACATGTTAACCTATGCTTTATTGTTCCACTAAGTTAGCTACTCACTCCCACGTTACGGGACGGTGTTGCGCACACTAACTAGACTCTGTCTCAGGTTTAGGTGAGCCGATGACTCAGGAGGTGGAGCCTGATTATGATGAGGACTAGGAGGAGTTCTCCTATATGCAGTACTCTGGCGGCTTTGACTAGGCTGCCAGGATTGACGGGTTTTACAGGGATTGTTACTTAGTTTAATTTTTGGACATTGTATTCGTAAAACAAACATATGTATATGGTGACTCAGATGGGTTCATACTCTGGAGAATGAAATGATTTTGTTTCTTTACATACATATATACACAATTCAGTCTTCTGCTTGCCTTTATACAAATGATCTGGAGTATGAATTACTGTTTTGGTATAATCTCACTCATGTTTATTGCTCTAACATAGACAACATTTAATCAGCATTATTTATGTTGCATAAGTGATGCGTTGGAACTCAGGAGTTGAGTTATACTCGACCCCCGATTTTCAGGGCGTTACAGGTAGTCACCCAGGATTGAGAATTGGGTCAAGCCGCGAATGTTTCGCCGTTGTATATTTCAGTAACTCTGTAGTCCGATCACTCTAAAAACATAGGCAATGTCCATCATTAAAAGGTTCAAATGTCCTATTTCTCAGGTTGCCCTTTAGGTCTTGGTCTAAAAAAATCCTCGTCTCATTCAATGTCCGAGGTAGGGTAGCTCATCCTATTTAGTGACCAGTCTTTACGTATAGTCTGCATCAAATCCATTCGATCCTAGTCCAGTGGGCAAGGGTCCACCACGCTTTCGCTGCGCCACCCAGATCAAAGAGGTGTATTGATTTGACCTAACTACATCTATCGGTCTCTGGCATTCTCCAATGTAACCTGTAGTCTAGTCTTAATTTAGGAGTAGTGGAAGTCCATAGGTGTAGTCTATGCTCATACGCTAGATAATTTCACATCATTTCTAATACAGGAAGGGTTTTATCACTTAGGGTCAAAGTTGTCTAATTGGAATTGAGTTGTCTATACTTGACGCTTGAGCATTTCACATATACTCATTCCAACTAAGAGGGTCCTAAGGTTCACGTTATAAATTTGTTGGATTTCCTATACGGTCATGTCTGTCGAAATCTAGGAACACCACTCTAGGTCTAAAACTCTAAGGGCTTGTTTGGCCAATGGTATTAAATTGTATTAAATGGGACTGCATTGCTAATCCCACTTCGGGATTGGGAGTGGCATATTTGGTAGGAGGGCGGGTGGGGATTAATTTTATAGGCTTTGGAAAATGGGCTTCACGTTGGAAAGTGTGAGATGGGATTTCCATATCCCATGATGAGGAATTTTTAAGTGTAAATTGGAAAGGAAAACCCGGGATATACTTTTCATTACATACATTCCAAACATGGTATTGGAAAACATGGGAGATAGGATAGGGGTTGTTAGGTTTCAGAATCTTGAACCTACATAGGCTCAAATGAAAGGGAATAAAGAGGGAAAATGGAAAGATGGGATGGGTTGAGAGCTTACACATTTTAAGCTCTAAATGGGGTATGTAAGAGCCCAAATGAAAGAGAATGGAGGGGGTAGGGAGGTAGGGATTGCTATGAACGATGGAGGTGAATGGGTTGTGACAGAAAATGACGGAACGAGTGAATGGAAGGGAGGTTTGAGAGAGAAAACAGAAACTCTTAGAGAAAAGGAGAGCTTAGAAGGGTGTGTGAGGGGGAGGGGGCAAAATGGAGAAAAAATAGGGGTCCCCATAAAATTTCGTGGGCATCACACGAGTCCAGGGGTCGGGTCGACCATGACCAGCACCTGACCGCGGTTGACCGCGATGACCGCGGTTCTGCCACGGTCCACCAGACCAGCCCAGGTACCTTCGCGGCAGGGCAGTGTTGACAACCCTCCCAAGGTGCCAATGGCACCCTAGGTCTGTCCTGGGTCCCACAAGATTACATAGTGTGGCCCCCGACTCCATTTGCGGCATTTTCAGGGCCAATTTGTAAACCGAAATGATTTTATGTGACGTGTGGCATATGATTTTGGGGTAGGAGGAGCTAATCTATTCAACTAACTCCTTTATTTGGTTAGATTTCAAAGTTTGAATGGTCAAAAGTCCAATTTATACATATATTTACTATTTATAGTAACTCTATGTTTAAGTATTATTCTTCATCATTTATACATTATAATTTATATCTGGTATGAAAGGATTAAGAAAAAATTAGAGAGTGAAGTGGTGCAAGAAGAGATTTTGAAGGAATTGGATAAAAAGGGGTTCTAGGCTATGAGATGAAGTGTAAGATGTTGTGGTTGACCCACAACCGAAGGGCATTCATTTATAGGGAACGTCTCAAACCCGTCGACTGACGGCCTAGAAGTGATTCGGGATCGTTTTGCGTGATCATGGGTGCGTACGGGCCCAATCTCAGCGGTCAATTTCGATCGGTTTCGCCGTTCGGCGAATTTGGAAAATCCTAAGTCAGTTTCTACATTTTGTCGCTCCCTCCTAAGTCAGAGTGCGTCAGAGTGCATTGTGTGATCATAACCTAGGTCCGGTTTAATCCAAATCATGCTCTGATACCATCTTGTAACGCCCTGAAAATCAGTGGTCGAGCATAAACTCAACTCCCGAGTTCCAACGCATCACTTATGCAAAAAATGAATGATGGTTAAATGTTTTCTGTATTAATGTAGTGAACATGAGTGAGATTAAGCCAAAACAGCATATCATACTCCAGAGACAAGTGAGATAGCAGGCGGAAGACTGTGATAGATAAATAAAATATATAAACTGTGGTTAGTCTCCAGAGTGTGATAAGGTTACCAGGTTAATTAATTACAAGTATAATTTCAAATTATACCAAGTTGTGGAAGTGTAATATCTTCTATTCCAAATACCATAGCTCCGTCAATACAATACCAGGTCTTCATAAACCTGTCAGAGAATTATATGTAGGAGAACTCCTCCTCAACATCATAGTAGTAGTCCGGCTCTGCTTCATAAGCATCGCCAACACCTGAAACTCAAACGAATCTGGTTGGTGTGTACAACACCGTCCCGTAACGTGGGAGTGAGTGATCAACTCAGTGGAACAGTAAAGTATAGGTTAATGTTGTAATGCCCTGAAAATCGGGGGTCGAGCATAAACTCAACTCCTGAGTTCCAACGCATCACTTATGCAATAAAATGAATGATGATTGAATGTTGTCTGTATTAGAGCATTGAACACGAGTGAGATTAAGCCAAAACAGCATATCATACTTCAGAGACAGTTAAATTGCAAGCGGAAGACTGTGATAGATAAATAATATATATAAACTATGGTGAGTCTCCAGAGTGTGATAATGTTACCAGGTTAAATAATTACAAGTACAATTCTAAAATATACCAAATGTGAGGAAGTGTAATGTCTTCTATCCCAAGTACCATAGCCTCGTCAATATAATATCAGGTCTTCATAGACATGTCAGAGAGTTATATGTAGAAGAACTCCTCCTCAACATCATAGTAGTAGTCCGGCTCTGCTTCATAAGCATCGCCATCACCTGAAACTCAACAAATCTGGTTGGTGTTACAAACACCGTCCCGTAACGTGGGAGTGAGTTATCAACTCAGTGGAACAGTAAAGCATAGGTTAACATGTTATCAACTCAGTCAAGCAGAAATGATAAAGTAGTATAATCAAACACTCCTAACTACTCTTATTAATGCAAGTATGAATGCAGTCATGATGCATGCCCTCACCGACATACTCCCTTGTGCGACACCATCTTACGCTCACGGCATGCTTGCATTCCTCAGTGCTCCACATCTTCTAGGCACATGTAATGCATGATGAGCATGATTACCGAGTTGTTATTAGTCCATTTCAAATAGCAGTATTGGGAAACTAAGGTACCTCCCTTGTATCATTCCCAAACATGATCCATTCTAGGGTCGTCAGTCCTAGTTAATCTCATACGATGGTGCATTTCTAGATCGCTGCAAGGGCTGCCAGGGCTGTTATATGGAATCGTTGCACCACTCCCCCATCACCTTATCAATACAGGCCTAGTTTATACTCTGTTACTACGGGAAAGCTAGTCGCCTCACCGCAGATTCAGAGTATGCTCGAGGTCACTCCACTAACGTCTAACCAACTGGCAGTCTATTTTCGAAGCCCGACCAGTCCACTTATTGAGAATGGGACCCGGATGCAACCCGACTAAGGACCACAACTAGGCTACGCCAGTGTAGGCCGACAGCTCGAATATAGTGTCCCATACCACCATAATCGGCTCACGAGTCTGGTTGCTCAATGGTCACTACGGGAAGGCACATGGCCCCAGCGTAGGCCGACAGCTCGACCACGGTGTCCCATACCATCATGCCCGGCTCATGAGTCTTAGTGGATCGAGGTACCATGGTTAACGGGATTCCACTGGTAAGTTTGGTACCCTAGGTTCAAGCAGTAGCGACTAAACATGGTGAACATACATTAGACCTATCGGGTTACTTGACGAGTCTGACTAGCTCGAGTGCATAATCAACTGAACGACATGAAGTACATAAGCACTTCGTGTGGCCTAACCACTATCGCCAACTGACGTACGACTCGAGTTCGTCAAACACATCTTACGTGGCGACATGAATCTTAACCACGAACTCAAGTCTGCTACCGATCGTCTGGGCTATAAACATAGTCCCAAACGCAATCAATCCTTATTCAAAGCATGTGAAGTAAAGCATAATAAACAAAGTAATTTAAGCAAGGTAACAAGTATATCATAAAGCATGTTATAAAGCATGTTATAAAGCATGTCATAAAACATGTCATAAAGCACTATATAAACAAGAATACAAACACATGTATTTCATAAGTAAGCGGTTAAAGTAAACATCCACATGGAGGAAAATCATACAAGTCTCTAAGGTAGTTGAGAATCCCATCTCAACACCTACCTAAGGCACCATCATCCAAACACTTACTCTCACAAGCATTTCCACAAACAATTAGAATACACTATTACAACATACATAGTGTATATTAGCAAAACATTTATTAGGGCAAGTCCTTTCACCAACCAAGTATTTTACGCATATATAATATACTCATACAGCAAATAATCATGGCAAACACATCTCCAAAATTTATACGTATACGGTACTTTCTAGAATACACTATTTCTACATACATAGTGTATATTAGCAAATCATGTATTATAGCGAGTCCTTTCGCCAACTAAGTATTTTATCCATATATGTTATATTCATACAACAAATAATCATGGCAAACACATTTCTAAAATTTATATGTATACGGTATTTTCTACGAATACCTAGAATATGTAAAATTCTATATTCTACGTCTTTAATCGAAACAGAAAACAGAAAGCACTTTATACATGTGCAATTGCATGCAGATCATGAATCTATCATTATCTGACATTGAAAGCGTTGAAAACCATAACTTATACACTTAAAGTCCGCACCTTTTGTCGTAGAATCGTAACGAAGTCGATAGAATTGCTAAGCTTCTGTATATGGCAGTTTGGCAACTTATGAAATTAAATAGGTTAGCTATTTCATAACCTACAACTATCAAAACCCCAAATTAGATTAGGATTAGGGTTTCTTACCTAGAAATGGAGCCGGAATCGCCGGGAAAGCGGTTAGAATGAATTGGTTGAACATGTATAGCAGCGGCAGGGAGATGCTCCCACATCTCCCACACTTTCTCTCTCTTTTCTCTCTTTCTCTCCTAGGGTTTTCTCAAATTCGTATGGCTGTAAGAGAGAGAGTTTTAAGGTTCTTATATAGCCTAAAAAGTCACCAAATTAGACTTCAGGTCAAGGTATACTTGGGTTTTGTCCAAAGGGCACCTGTTTCAGCTCAATGGAGCATTTCCGGAGTCCCCCTTGAGCCAAAGGTCGGACTTAAGCTTACTGACTATGGATGTAGGTGGAGTTAAGTTTTTATTTCAGTCGAATTTCCAGATCGCACGTGGTGGACTAGTTTCAGTTCAACAGTCAGTGGAACTCGATCGGAGATTCCGAGTACACTTACACGTGTATGAAATTTTTCCTGATTCAAGGGTGTAATTTGGTCTGATTCTGACGGTCAAGTTGCTTAATACTGACCCGCAAGCAGCAAGTCTCAGATTACTATTTGAGATATTTTTTTTATAAAGAAATCTAAGTGTTTTCACACTCTCTGCTCCGAGCTCAAGCGAATAGCATTAGGACACTGTTTGGATTTGATTTCTGAGATGGTTGTCAAGCCCAGCGAGGCGGTCCTAATTCCTTAACTTCGTATTATTCGGACTTCCGATATACGGTCCAGACCTGATACGGAGTTTCCATGTTCTCCCGAGAGCAACCGGGTAATGAGATTGATCTTAGATTTTAGGGTAACCTAACGCCAATGATTCTACAAGTTTTGGGTCTCGCAGATCGTATTTAAAGTGATTGGTGCTAATTTAATATGTACTCTAGTTTCACACTGGCTAATTCTCGCCTAATTTCTAAAGGATTTAGTCCTGAGTAATTTTTGTCTGAGGTGGTACCTGGGCCTTTGTAGTTTGTATATAAGGTGATCTAAGTTATACTACTTAGCTAGTTTAAGATAGTGTCTAGGGTGAAAGTACTTCGAAAAAAAATGAAAGAACAAGGTGGTGAAGGGTGGGATTTATGAAGGAAATGGGTTCAAAAGTGATTTTAGACTATGTGATTCATTTCTAACAAGTTAATAAGGTGTTAGGAGTGACCCATTGCCTAAAGACGTCTAATCCCAGGTTCGCAAAAATTTGGGATATTACAAACATGTTATCAATTCAGTCAAGCAGTAATGATAAAGCAGTACAATCAAACAGTCCTAACTACTCTTATTTAATGCAAGTATGAATGACATAATGAATGCCCTTGCCAAACCACCCTCATGCGACACCATCTTACGTTCGCGACATGTGTTCATCCCTCAGTGTTCCACATCTACCAGGCACATGCATTGCGATGATGAGCATGATTACCAAGTAGTTATTAGTCTATTTCAAACAGCAGTATTGGGAAACTAAGGTACCTCCCTTGTATCATTCCCAAACATGATCCATTTTAGGGTCGTCAGTCCTAGTTAATCTCATACGATGGTGTGTTTTTAGGTCGCTGCAAAGGCTGTCAGGGCTATTACATACAATGGTTACATCACTCCTCCATCACCTCTTTAACGGTTCATCACTAAATTGAAACAGGCCTAGTTCATACTCTATACACTGTGGCAAAACTCATCGCCTCACCACAAATTCAGAGTATGCTTGAGGTCACTAAAAGGGGCTGCCAGGGTTGTTACATGCATTCGTTGCACCCCTCCCCCATCACCTTATCAATGTAAGCCGACAGCACGAATATAGTGTCCCATACCACCATAATCGGCTCACGAGTCTGGTTGCTCACTGGTCACTACGGGGAGGCACGTGGCCCCAGCGTAGGCCGACAGCTCGACCACGGTGTCCCATACCACCATGCTCGGCTCATAAGTCTTAATGGATCGAGGTACCATGGTTAATGGGATGTCACTAGTAAGTTTGGTACCCTAGGTTCAAGTAAAGGCGTCCAAACATGGTGAACATACATAAGACAGATCGGGTTGCTTGACGAGCTCGGCTAGCTCGAGTGCACAACAAGTTGAACGATATGAAGTGCGTAAGCACCTCATGTAGCCAACCACTATCGCCAACCGAAGTATGACTCGGGTTCGTCGAACACATCTCACGTGGCAAATGAATCTCAGCCACGAATTGCTTGGACTATAATCATAGCCCCAAACACAATCAATCCTTATTTAGAGCATGTAGAGTAAAGCATGATAAACAAAGTAGTTCAAGCATGATAACAAGCATGTCATAAAGCATGTTATAAAGCATGTTATAAAGCATGTTGTAAAGCATGTTGTAAAGCACCATATAAACAGGAAATATAAACACATATATTTCATAAGTAAGCGTTTACATTAAACAACCAACATGGAGGAAATCATACATGTCTCTAAGGTAGTTGAGAATCCCATCTCAACACCTACCTAAGGCACCATCATCCAAGCACTTACTCTCACAAGCATTTTCACAAACACTTAGAATACACTATTTCAACATACATAGTGTATATTAGCAAAACATGTATCAGGGCGAGTCCTTTCGCCAATTAAGTAATTTGTCCATATATAATATATTCATATAGAAAATAATCATGGCAAATATATCTCCAAAATTTATATGTATATGGTACTTTCTAGAATACACAATGTCAACATACATGTGTATATTAGCAAAACATGTAATAGGGAGAACTCTTTCGCCAAATAAATATTTTATCCATATATAATATATTCATACAGCAAATAATCATGGCAAACACATTTTCAAAAAATATACATATACAGTACTTTCTACAAATACCTAGAATATGTAAAATTCCATATTCTACGTCTTTAATCGAAACGGAAAACAGACAGCACTTTGTCCATGTGCAATTGCATGCAGATCATGAATCTATCATTATCTAACATTGAAAGCGTTGAGAACCGTAACCTATACACCTAAAGTCCTCACCTTTTGTCGTAGAATCGTAACGAATCCGATAGGTTTGCTAAGCTTTCATCTACGGTAGTTTGGCAACCTATAAAACGAAATAGGTTAGCTATTTCATAACCTACAACTATCAAAACCCCAAAAAAGATTAGGGTTAGGGTTTCTTACCTAGAAATGATGCCGGAATCGCTGGGAAAGAGATTAGAAATGAGTGGTTAAACTCGTGTACCGGCAAGGAAGCATGGCAGGGAGATGCTCCCACATCTCCCACACTTTCTCTCTCTTTTCTCTCTTTCTCTCCTAGGGTTTTCTCAAATTCGTATGGCTGATAGAGAGAGGGTTTTAAGGTCCTTATATATCGTAAAAAGTCACCAAATTAGACTCCAGGCCAAGGTATACTTAGGTTATAACCAAAACGGAACTTTTCCAGCTCAACGGAGGACTTCTGGCGGGCCTCCTTGAGCCAAAGGTCGGACTTAAGCTCACAGGCACTGGATCTAGCTGGAGTGAAGTTTTTGTTTAAGTCAGATTCCCAGATCACGCATGGTGGACCAGTTTCAGTTCACGGTCAGCGGATCTCGATCGGAGATTCTGAGTACATGGATATGTTTATGAAATTTTTCTTGACCCAAGGGTGTATTTGGGTCAGATTCTAACGGTCTGGTTGCTTAATACTGACCCGCAAGCGACAAGTCTCAGATTACTACTTGAGATATTTATTTATAAAGAAAACCAAGTGTTCTCACACTCTCCGCTCTGAGCTCAAGCGAATAGCGCTGGGACTCTGTTTGGATTTGATTTCTGAGATGGTTGTCAAGACCAGCAAGGCGGTCCTAATTCCTTAACTTCATGTTATTCGGACTTCCGACATGCGGTCTAGATCTGATTCGGAGTTTTGGGATGCTCCCGAGAGCAGTTGGGTAATAAGATTGATCCTAGATTTTAGGATAACCTAGCGTCAATGATTCTATAAGTTTTGGGTCTTACAGATCATATTTAAAGTGGATCAAGCGGATTTCGTATCTACTCTAGTTTCGCACTTAGTTACTTTATCTCATTTCTAAAGGATTTAGTCCTGAGTAATTTCTGTCTGAGGTGGCACTAGGGTCTTTGTATGGATTTTTAAAGCATTATTTTTCATCACCTAAACGTTAGGATTTGTGCCTAATATGAAAGTACTTAGAGACGTTTAAAGAACAAGGTAGTGAAGGTGAGATCTGTGAAGGAAATGGGTTAAGAAGCAATTTTAGACTTTGGGATTGAGTTCTGACAAGTTAATAAGGCGTTAGGAGCGACCCATTACCTAAGGACGTCTAATCCCAGGTTGGCAAAAATCTGGGATGTTACAGCACCACCCCATTATCATCTCTTTCCCGGTGATTCCAACTTCGTTTCTAGGTAAAAAACCCTAACCCTAATCTGTTTTGGAGTTGTAAAAGTTCTAGGTTATGAAATCTCTAACCTATTTCATTCTATAAGTTACCAAACTGCCGAATATGGAAGCTTAGCAAACCTATCGTATTCATTACGATTCTACGGTAAAAGGTGGCCGCGAGGACTTCTTGTCTCAAGCCATAAAGATTCGGGAGGCACAGGCAGCCACGGTAATGCAAACCCCCATCCGTACCAACTCTTCACTCATCATCCTCATCATCACTAGGGTGCTCTCGATGCTCAGACAACCACTCATTGCCCTTTTGGGCATCGATAATCCTGTCATCAATTAGTGGCCACACCCGAATGTGCGCGACACTCTCAAATGGCTCCTCCACGGTGAGTTTCTACTCGAAGTCTCGCACGAACTCTACCATATCCCACTTTTATATCTTCAGCGGAGCCGCAAATGCTATAGCCTTCTTGCGGTTCAACGCGTCTGCCACAAGGTTGGCCTTGCCGGTGGTAGGAAACCTCGAGCTTAAAGTCCTTCAAGGTCTCCATCCATCGTCGCTGCCTCATATTCAGGTCCCTCTCAGTGAATATATAGCGAAGGCTCTTATGGTCACAGAAAAGCTCGAACTCCTCTCCGTAAAGGTAATGTCTCCAGAGCTTCTGTGCAAAGATGATGGTTGCCAACTCCAAGTCATGTGTAGGGTAATTATCCTTATATTTCCTCAACTGTCGCGAAGCATAGGCTATCACCTTGTCCTTCTGCATAAAGACACAACCCAAACCAACTCGAGATGCATTGGTGTAAATCATATACTTGACCCCTTGCTCTGGCAATATTAGCACAGGGGCGGACGTCAGTCTGTCCTTCAGCTCCTGAAAAGCTTCTTCCACCTTCTCATTCCAGGCCAACTTCAGATCCTTTTGAGTTAACTGAGACAAAGGTCTGACTATCTTTGAGAAGTCCCAAATGAATCGTCAATAGTAGCCAGCGAGTCTCAAAAAACTCCTCACCTTAGTAACCAAATTAGGCTGCCCCCAGTCCTGTACTGCGGCTACCTTAGCCAAATCCACCGCTATCCCTTCCTTGGACACCACATGTCCCAGGAACTTAACTTCTTCCTTCCAGAAGTTGCACTTTTTGTACTGTGCGAACAACTGATTTTTCTTCAGAGTAGCCAAGACTGTTCGCAGGTGTTCCTCATGCTCTTCCCGACTCTTAGAGTATATCAAAATGTCATCTATAAACACGATGATGAATCAGAATAGAAATGAACGAAACACCCTGTTCATCAAGTCCATGAACATGGTTGGTGCATTTGTAAGGCCGAACGACATGACGAGGAACTCATAGTGCCCAAAACTAGTCCTGAAAGCCGTCTTCTGCATGTCCTCATCCCTGACGCGCAGTTGGTGATACCCTGACTGTAAGTCAACCTTCGAGAAATACTATGCCCCCTTCAACTGATCAAACAGATCATCTATCCTGGGCAAAGGGTACTTGTTCTTCACCGTCACTTGGTTCAACCTGCGATAATCAATACACAATCACAGTGAACCGTCCTTCTTCTTCATAAACAACACCATCGCTTCCCACGGGGACATGCTTGGTCGTATGAAACCGGTCTCCAACAGACCATCGATCTACTTCCTCAGCTCCTCCATCTCACATGGAGGCATGTGATAAGTCAGCAAAGAAATAGGTGTCGCACCAGGCGTAAGGTCTATGGTAAAGTCGATCTCACGCCGAGGAGGTAGTCCCGGGATCTTCTCGAATACGACTGTAAAGTCCTGAACCACAAGTGCATCTGCCAACGTCGGACCATCAATACATTCTAACAAGGCAACGCAACAACTAACTCTGCAAGGCCACCTGACCTTAACTAGAAAAGTAAAGACTTTGCCCTCAGGTCCATAGGCTGGCACGACTATGGTCTCGCAATCTATCTCCACCCTCATCTCGGTGAGCCAATCCATACCGAGAACAACATCATAGTGCCATAATGGGGCGACAATCAGGTTGACGCACACTGTCTTGCTACCCAAATCTATCGAGCAAGCCTCGCATATCCGGGTAACGTCGGAAAAAGTCCTTGTAGTGGTAGTAAGCCTCACTCCCTTTGTAGGAGTAGTAACCAATCCCCGCCGCTTGACTGCGGCGCATAAAATGATTGAAATAGTGGACTCGATGTCCACCGATAAGAAGACATGCGTACCTTGAATCTGGGCTGTGACTTCAAAAGCCACGGGTGCTACCTCTGATCCCTTACATGCCTCAGCTGTAAGTGAGTGCACACGAGCCTGCTGCTGATGGTTCGACTGCGAAACCATGGGCCGTTGAGGCAGCTTGAAGAGAGGTGAAGGGGGCCTAAAGGATGGATGTGCAGGTGTTATCTGTAGAGGTGGTGCTGAAATGGCCTGAGGAACATGGCGGTTGATCCTCTGTGGCGGCGAAAACCCGCTGTCTCTCATACGTGTGAAACAGCTCTCTGTAGCGTGACCTGGTCTCCCATAATACGTACAGGTCACACCAGGTTCCCTCATCGGAACTAGTGGCACTGTAATCCTGGGAAGAGAATCGGTACGGGACCTCTTGCCGAGGAATGGCCTGCTCAGCATATCTTGTCGTGGCGTAGGGTTCATAGGCCCATGAGAACGTGGCAATCGATCCCCGTCCTGCTCTGCTCGCATAGATATGTGTACTAACTAAGCATAGGAGGGTATGCTAGTACAACACATCTTCAAGTGAATATCAGGTCGTAGACCCTCAGAAAAGTGCCGCATCCGCATCTGTGTGTCAGCAAGTATAGTAGGGACATATCGGCCCAATTTCGTAAACCAGTGCTCGTACTCTGTCACTGACATGCCTCCCTGTCTGAGGCACAAGAATTCATTCTCTTTCTCATTCCGGTACGTAAGGGGATAGTACTTCTCATGGAAGCAGTTCTCAAATGTTGCCCACGTCCATACATAATCAACTGCAATGGTCCGTAGGACACTATCCCACCACAAGATGGCCTCCTTCTCAAACATGTAGGTTACCAACTCGACCTGTTTTGGCTCTGTATAGTGTAGTATCCTCAGTATCTTAGAGATGCAGTCCAACCAATATTCAGCCTCCTCGGGTCTATGAGAACCCGTAAAGGTAGGGGGCGGCAAGCGTTGGAATCGTTCGAGAAGGCCACTAGTACCCAAGTTCCTCGTAGGTTATACAACAGGAGCAGGTAAAGTCACACCCTCATATTGAGCAGAAGGGCCGACCGTCTCAGCAGGGTATACAGACGGTGAAGGTGGAGTCGCACTCCCACCCTGAGCTAGGGCCCCTATGATAGTGGTCAAAAGCTGCTGCTACTGCTGCTGATGCTGCATCTGCTGTTGCTGGTGCATCATCATCAATAACTGCTCTAACCAATCCGTAGGTGGGGCTACCTGAGGCACATGCTGCGTCGAAGAAGACGCATAGTTATGCTCATGAACTGGTGGTGTGTAAGGTGGCCGCCCAACTGCAGGACCAGTAGATGGCTGAGACTCGGGCATAGTCTCACGAACAGGGCCCAAACAGGGGTCCGTATGACCATCACTCCGGGGAGGTGCCTGGGCCATTGAATCAATAAGTGTGAGGCGTGCCGTGCTCCACATGACCTTAGGTGGCATTCCCTATATGACATAGGGTGCAACTTATTTAAGATGTAGCATAGCAGTATACAATCCTTTAAGCATTCACACACTTCATAGCATAATAGACTGCATGCATTTCATTAACCAAAATTTGTCATAATACATGAGACAGTGTTAGATGAATCATGACAAAAGATGCATGTGAGCTAAAACAACCAAGACTTCAAACATTTAAAACACTCTACCAACTACAAATTTTTAACTACAAATCATAATAGTGATACCAACTTCTACACTCCTAAGCCTATCAACATGAAAACACACAGATCCTAACACAGCAACAAAATAAAAACACAGGGTGATGGCATGGATGACTAAGCATCCGAGTCTGGCAAAGGAGGAGGGGCACCCTTATCCTGCAAATAATACAGGATAGTTTTCAAGGTGCGAGTCACCTTCTTGAATTTATACTTCACGAGGCCTCGAAGATCCATCATATCCTATCGTAGGACAGCCTGACCCTCCTCAAGTCGAGTTAAACAAGCATCCCTAGCAGCCCGATCGGTGTCTTGCTCCAGTGCTGTAGGAGGGGAGCTCCCTCCGCGTCCTGGGCCTCCTCTTCTTCCTCGTTCACTTCCTCTTCTATTTCAGCTCCACCTTCTTCCTCACTCTCTTCCTCTTCACTCTCCGTATCATCCTCACTCTCCTCAAGTCGGGCTTGTCGTTGTCGTAGCCCAATTTTCATCTGATTGAGAGTAGTTTCATTGATGAGATGTTGCGACACTATGAGTTCTACGCCAAGTCCATAGCCGAACTCGTGTGCAATCTTGCATATGAGTCTATCGAAGGGGAGCGAATCAGTCCTTCTATTGGAGCGTGCGGTATGAACTATCTGTCGCAACATGAACTTAGGCATGCACAACTTCTCCCCCTACCCCACTTGATACAGGAAAGCTACCATCAGGCGTGTACACTCGCTGCGATTGCTCCACCTGGGGTAGACGTTAAATGTGTAGATATGGTGGCTAGGCAGAAATTATCCATCATGTTTGATGCCAGGAGGCTATTGTTTGGCTTCCATTGAACCAGTCGACCACAAAATAAACTCGTACGGCGATCCCTTTCATGTGCACTCTTCAGATTCTTCTCGCTCGCGTGGACTTGGCCAAGCAGTATTCCCATGAGTCGAGCTATCAGGCCAGCGTCAATTGTGGCCTCCCGACCTCTTCCCGCAGGAATCTTGAACTGCAAGGGCTCCAGCGTAGGCTCTTGAATATGGGCATAGAATGCACAGACAGTGCCCACATTTGCATGATATTTTCCCTTAAACATAGGGCCCGGCCTCACCCAAGCGCTCTAATAACAGATACTCCCTAAAGAGCCTCCCATCCACATGTGCGTCAAAAAGGACCCTACGACCCTCATAAACTCCATGTGATAAATCTGCCAGTAGAGCTCTTGGGAGAGGAGCGTAGAGATCGAGGTCATGCTTAGTCCATATATCACGTTCAATGCCCGTACTTGCGGTGGCGCCTTTCTTTTCCCTTAAACAAGTAGGGCGACTAGGCCCGGCTTCATCCACGACTCCCTTTCTCTTTTCCATGAGAGAGAAAAAAGTGGAAATAAAAAATACGGTCGTAATAAGCTCGAATAGAGCCATGGAAAAGTGAAGAAAAGGGAGGAAAGGGATGAGATCTTTAGGTCTCCACGGATTTGAGCCTCAAATGAGAGTGTAAAGGCTCAAATAAAAGGGGATAAAGAAGGAAAATGAAGAAATGGGATGGGTGAGTGGGTTTACACAAATTTAAGACTCAAATAGTATTTGAAATGCTTAAATAAGAGGGAAAATGGAAGATCAACAACTGTAGAAGATGATTTTGAAGGGGTGGTGAAGTAGGTGTACGAAAATGAAAGAAGTGTGTGGAGGGGCAATTTGAGTGAGGAAATCTAAACTTTT
This sequence comes from Magnolia changhungtana, assembly GCA_030180095.1. Classification (NCBI taxonomy): domain Eukaryota; kingdom Viridiplantae; phylum Streptophyta; class Magnoliopsida; order Magnoliales; family Magnoliaceae; genus Magnolia; species Magnolia changhungtana. The sequence goes on along the minus strand of JASAUF010000524.1, from coordinate 1,659,100 downwards.
TGGAAGAAAAGAAAACTTTGAGGGGTGATTTGTGAAGGAGGGGTAACCTAAGAGAGGTTTATATCAAAACTCCGTGCACAAGTAGGCCACACAACGCCCTAAACACGATCGGCCTGATCGGCCCGCCCGTTTGGGTCCGTTTGGCAGCGAGGCCTCGCCGGTCTCTGAACTTTTCGGCGAGGGCTCGCCCTTTGAGCGAGGTCCTCCCCCCTAGTCCAAAAACATGTGGGGCCCACCTTGGGTCACCCTGGACTTGTGCGGTTTGGTCCCCGACTCTGATTCGAGTCGTTTCGGGTCATTTCAAATAGGTTCTAGTGTCTATTCGCATTTACCGATTGTTGAAGGCTAGGATGGGGTACATTGTGATCTAAACCCGTCGATTGATGGTCTAGGGGTGATATGGGGTTGTCTCATGCTATCGTGGAGGTGTACGGACTCGATCACGGCGATCCATTTCAGTGAATTTTGCCAATTAACGAAACTAGGAAACCTAAGCTTGTTTTTACTTGTTTTCGCACCCACCTAAGTGGAAAATGTGTCAGCGTACATCGTGCAACCATAACCCAGGTCCAGTATAATCCAAATCATGCTCTAATACTAACTTATAACGCCCTGAAAATTAGGGGTTGAGCATAGGTCCGACTCCCGAGTTCCAACACATCACTTATGCAACATAGATAATGATGATTAAATGTTGACTGTGTTAGTGCATTAAACATGAGTGAGATTAAGCTAAATCAGTATATCATACTCCAGAGACAATTGAATCACGCAAGCGGAAGACTGTCATATATAAATAATGAACATACAAGTTATAACATGTCTCTAGAGTTTAAACACATCCTAGGTGAAATATTACAAGTATCGATTCAAAATACAAAATGTCAAAAATGTGATGGTCCTCTACGTGGTATCAGCCCTGAAGCCCCGTCGATTCAGAACGGCTCACGTGAACCCGCCTGAATACTGCATGTACGAGAAAGCCTCCTCGTCCTCATAAAAGTCTGGCTCTGCCTCAGGAGTCACGTCGTCATCTGAAATTGAGAGAGAGTCTGGTTGGTGTTTAAAATACCGTCCCATAACATGGGAGTGAGTGATCAACTCAGTGGAGCTATACATCAAAAGTTAGCATGTTATCAATTTAGCCAAGCAGTAATGATAAAGCAGTAAAATCAAACATCCCTAAATACTCTTATTAATGCAAGAATGATATGAATAATGATGCATGCCCTTGCCTACACTCCCATGTGTGACACCATCTTACAGTCGCGGCATGCTTTCTTCCCTCTGTGCTCATCAAACCGGGGCACATGCAGTACGATGTTATGAGCGTGATATCGAGTTCTTATTAGTCCTTTTCATACAGCAGGATTGGGAAACTAAGGTACCTCCCTTATATCATTTCCCAAACAATGATCCATTCTAGGGTTGTCAGTCCTAGGAAATCTTATACAATGTTGCGGTTCTAGGTCGCTGCAAAGGGTTTGTCACCTAATCAGTGCAGGCCTAGTTTATACTCTTATTACTACGGAAGGGTTGTTGCCTCCAGTAGACTCAGAGTATGCTCGAGGTCACTACAAAGGGCTCGTCACCTTATCAGTGTAGGCCAACAGCTTGAATACAGTGTCCCATACCACCGTATTCGGCTCACAAGGCGATGTTGCTCACTGGTCACTACAGGGAGGCTCGTCGCCCCAGCATAGGCCGACAACTCGACCACGGTGTCCCATACCACCATGTCCAGCTCATGAGTCTTAGCGGATCGAGGTACCAAGGTTAACGGGGTTTCCAGTGGTGAGTTTGGTACCTTAGGTTCAAGCAGTAGTGTCCATACATGATGAACATACATCGTACAAATCGGGTTACTGGACGAGCTCAACTATTAGAGCACACCTGGAGTTGATCGACATGAAGTGCGTAAACACTCTGTGTAGCCTAACCATTACCGACAAGTCTAGTACGGCTCGGGTTCGTCAAACACGTCCTACGTGGAGAATGAATCTCAGCCACGAACTCAAAGCCTGTTACCGATTGCCTGGACTATACTGTAGTCCCAAACACATTCAATCCTTAATCAGTAACCAAGTAGTTCAAACATGTTAACAAGCATATTATAAAACACAACTTAAACAGGAAATCCAAACACATACATTTCATAAGGGATTAAACTAAACAACTTACATGGAGGAAATCATACACATCCCTAAGCTAGTTGAGAATCTTATCTCAACACCCACCTAAAGCACTATCTCCTAAGTACTTACTCATACAAGCGTTTTTACAAACACTTAGACTACGCTTATTAACATACATAACGTATGTTGGCCAAAACATGTATTAGGGCGAATCCTTTCGCCAAGGAGTTGTTACACATATAACTAGCATATACACACAGTAGTTAATCATGACAAACACACTTTCGTATTTCATACGTATACAGTATTTTCTACAAATACACAGAATAGACTAAACTCCACAAATTTCATATATAACTGAATCACAAAATGAACATCGCATTTTGCATGTGAAATAACACCCACATCAGGAATCTATCATTATCTGACATTGAAAGGTTTGAAACCTATAACCTATACATCTATAGTCAGCACCTTACATCGTAGAAGCATAACGAATTCGATAGAGACTTTAAGTCTTCGTCAGCGAAGGAATGACAACCTATAGCACGAGTTGAGTCGGCTATTTCACTACTAGCGACAATTGAAACCCTAGAGCAGATTAAGGTTAGGTTTTCTTACCTAAGAATGAAGTCAGATTCGCCGTAATAGCGGTTTGGTAGTGATAGATAGGCACGTAGAATAGCAGGGATAGAATCTCAGGAGTGACTCCAACTTCTCTCTCACTTTCTCTCTCTTTACTCTCTTCTCTCTCCTAGGGTTTTTACCAAATTCATATGGAGTGAATGAGAGAGGGTTTAAGTCCTTATATAGGCCTAAAACTAATGATAATGACCCCAGAGCCAAGGTATACTTAGGTTATGTCCAAAGAGCATCTATTTCAACTCAACGGAGCACTTTCGGAGCCCCCCTTGAGCCTAAGGTTGGACTTAAGCTTCCTGACCATGGATCTAGGTTGAGTTAAGTTTTCGGTCCGATCGGATTTATAGATCGACCGCGGCATACCAGTTTTCGTTCAATGGTCACCAAAACTCGATCAAGGCCACAAGTACACTACTACGTATGGGAAATTTCTCCTGATCCAAGGGTGTATTTGGGTTAGATTATGATGGTCTGAATCCTTATATTCGGCCCACAAGCGACAAGTTTCATATTACTTAAATTTAGATTTTTATTTCTAAGATATCCACATTTCTCACACATTTCACTCCGGGCTTAAGCGAATAGTCTCGGGACACTATCTGGACTTGATTTCCAAGGTGGTTGTCAAGTCCAGTAAGGTGGTCTTAATTATATAATTTCATAGTAATCGGACTTTCGACGTGCGGTCCAGGTTCGATATGAAGTTTCAATGTGCTCCCGAGAGCAACTGGGTAATGAGATTGATCCTAGATTTCAGGGAAATGCAGTGTCGATGATTCTGTAAGTTTTGGGTCTTGCAGTTCGTATTTAAAGTGGTTCAAGCGAATTTCACAGCTAATCCAGTTTAACACTTAGTTAATTTTGTCTAATTCCTAAAGGATTTGGTCCTGAGTGATTTCTGCCTGAGGTGGTACTCGGGTATTTGTACGAAATTTTTTAAGTCATTACGTAGTAGGAGGTCCCCCATCTGAATCTTGGGCCTCCGCTCTTCCCAAAGGGATAGTAAACTAAAGAGGCTCCAATTGTAGGTTCCGTATATGAGCGAAGAAGGCTCATACGGTGCCTTCACTTGCATGAGTGTTTTCCTCAAATATGGGTCCCCAACCATTTTCTATGAGCGTGTCTATTACTGGGTATAACCCGAAAAGATTTTCATCCACATGAACCTCGAATACAACTTTTCGGTAACGAAACCTACCTAATTTGATGCCTGCGGGTAGCAATCTTTCGATGCTGATATGCGGGTTAAGATCCCGTTTTGCTCTTCTCTCTCGTTCGACGCTCGTGCCTATTTCGGCGCCCGTCTTCTTCCTTGTATGGGTTGGGCGGCTAGGCCCGACTTCATCCGTGGACGCCCTTCTCTTTTCCATGAGAGAAAGGAGTGTGGAGAGCGAGAAAATTGTAGCAACTAGTTCAAAAAGGGCCATAGGGTGGAATAAGCTTGAGAATAGGGTGGATTTGGGAAGTTTGAGACTTATGAGACACGAAGATGGATTCGTGCACTCAAATGAGAAGAAATAAAGGGATTGAAGGTAATAGGAGATGGGTTGGTGGGGTTTTGGAGGGTTTGGGACATAAAAGGAGGGCCTTTGTGCTCAATAAATGGAAATAGTGAAGGTGGAGGGATGGAATTGAGGAATGAAAAGGTAATGACGAACAAGATGGAAGATTTGAAGGTTGGAAATGTATAGAAGCAAACATTTGGGAGGGAAAGGAAGCTTTGGAGTATTTGGGAGTGAAAATGGAGTGAAGGGGGGTTAAGATTTTGCAAAAATACCTTAAAATGGGTTTTTTAGAGGGAGGAGAGGGGTCCCACACATGTGTGGAGGACCCCACAGTAAATCGGTTGGCAGGGCCCCGCCGAGCGGCAGAGGCTCCTTCCGGCGTCTGTGTCACCAGTAGTGCCTCTGCATGGGGTGGTGTCCAAACCCCCCCCCCCCCCAGGGTGCCGAAAAAGCGTGGGTTCCCATCGGAAGTTGGTGCATGGCCCCCCGCACTTGTTCAAGACACGTTTGAGCCTCATCTTGCGAGTATTCACGATTTTGGCGTGTTTTGCATGTGGGATTGACTGAATTGAGGTCCCTACTTGTCAATTGACAGACTAGAGAGAGATTAGGATCATTTTATACGGTCAAAGGTGCCTACAGGGTGAATTATGATAGTCAGTTTCGGTCGAATCCAACGACAGACGAAAATGAGAATCTTATAACCTTTCTACGTTTTATCGCACCCTCATAAGTCAAAGTACGTCAGTGGGCATTGTGTGACCATAACCCAGGTCCAGTTTAATCCAAATCATGCTCTGATACCAACTTGTAATGCCCTGAAAATCAGGGGTCGAGCAAAAGCTCAACTCCCGAGTTCCAACGCATCACTTATGCAACATAGATAATGATGATTAAATGTCGTCCGTATTAGTGCATTAAACATGAATGACATTATACCAAAATAACATATCATACTCTAGAGACAATTAAATTATGCAAGCAGAAGACTGTGATAAGTATATAAAGCATGCAAGTGATTGTGAGTCTCCTGAGTATGATCATGTTACCAAGTCAATTAATTACATGTAAAATTTCAAAATATACAAAATGTGTAATAGCGTCTAGTCAGCATCTCAGTAATCCCCGTCGATCAGAACATGGTCTACATAGACCCGCTTGAAAGTTGCATATAGGAGAACTCCTCATCATCATAAAAGTTTGGCTCCGCTACGTAAGCCTCACCATCATCTACAATTACAATAGGATTAGTTGGTATTTAAAACACCGTCCCAGAACGTGGGAGTGAGTGATCAACTCAGTGGAGCTATAAGGCAAAGGTTAACATGTTATCAATTCAATCAAGCAGCAATGATAAATTAATACAATCAAACATCCCCAAGTACGCTGGTTAATACAAGCATGATATGTATTAATGATGTATGCCCTCGCCTGTACTCCCTCTGCGATCTTCCTCTTACGGTAGCGGCATGCACCCCTTCCTTTATACTCAACACCAATGCCAAAGGCACATGCAATGCGGTGCATGATCTTGATTACTGAGTTCTTATTAAACCTTTTCATACAACAGGATTTGGAAGCTAAGGTCCTCCCTTTATATCATTAACCCAAACAATGATCCATCTAGGGTCGTCAATCCTAGTTAATCACATACGATAGGCAAGTTCACGAGTTTACACTATAGGTCATTACGAGAGGCTCGTCACCATCAGCGTAGGCTTAATTCACACTCGAGGTCACGCCACCAACGCCCTACCAACTGGTAGTTTATTTTCGAAGACTATGGGGAACATAGCAATGCTACGTCGGGATAGGCCTATTTCATACTTAAGGTCACTCCACCAACGCCCTATCAACTCGCTGTCTATTTTCGAAGGCTCGTCACTAACCCAACTGGGGACCACAGCCAGGTTACGCCAGTGTAGGCCGACAACTCGAATACAGTATCCCATACCACCGTATTCAGCTCACGAGTTTAGGTTGCTCACTAGTCACTAAAGGGAGGCTCGTCGCCCTAGCGTAGGCCGATAGCTCGACCACGGTATCCCATACCACTATGCGCGGCTCATGAGTCTTATCGGATCATGGTACTAAGGTTAAACGAGTTTGTACATTAGTAAGTTGGTACCTTAGATTCAAGTTGTAGTGTCCATACATGGTAAACACATAATAAACCAATCGGTTTATTAGACAAGTTCGACTGGTATGAGTGTACGCCGAATTAATCGACATAGTACCAATGTCGACAATCATCGTACGCCTCAGATTCATTGAGCGTGTCTTGTGTGGCGAAATGACCTCAGCCACTACTCACGAATCATTACTGATTGCCTGGACTACAACGTAGCCCCAATCACACTTCAAATGATAGCATTCACAAGTGATAATCAATGACAGCATGTGACAACCAAATCTAAATATAAATCCTAGTTGAGCATTTCAACAAACACATAAGACAAGTTATCTTACATAGGCATTTCATCTATACAACACATAACAGTAAGATAGGTTACATAAAGGGTACTATAATTATAGAGAAGGGGATTGAGAATCCTATCTCAACACCCTCATTAAATACATTCCAACAAGCATTTCCTCATTCAGGCATTTTATCAAACACTTAGACTACACATTTCAACATACATGTATTAGACTAGTTATAACATATATCCTGGCAAGCCCTTTTACAAAGGAGTTGCCACATACACAACAAGCATATATTCATAGTTAATAATCATGGCAAGCACAAATCCAAATTCCATATTCATTCAGACATTTTTACAAGCACTTAGACTACATATTTCAACATACTTGACGTATGTTGGTTATAACAAGTGTTAGGACAAAACCTTTCATCAAGGAGTTGTAACACGTATGGCAACCATATATTCACGATGAATAATCATGGCAAGCACAAATCCAAATTCCATACTCATTCAATCATAATAACAAACACATGGAATACACTATACTCAACATAGTTCATATATATGTGTAAAGCGCGGTAAACATCGTATCCAAGCATGTGATAGCGATTAAGTAGTCATAAATCATTAACTGACATTGAAAGCCTTGAAAACCATGACCTAATTGTTTATAGTCCGTATCTTTCACCGGTAGACCCGTAACGAACTCAGTTTAAACACTAAGTCCTCGCCTACGGCACAACGACAACCTATAACATGAAATAGGTTAGCTATTTTACTATTTACTCTATTTGAATCCCTAAAATAGATCAGGGTTATGATTTATTACCCAAAAATAGAATCAGAATCACGGGTATAATGATATAGTTGAGATGGTTAAGCACGTGGAAGGATAGGATCGAATCCTAGGAACAAACTCTCTCTCACTCTCTCTCTCTCTCTTATCCTCACTTTCTTCTTCTCTTTTCTCTCTTCTCTCCCCTAGGGTTTGAAATTCATATGGAATGGGAGAGAGAGGTTTTTATGTCCTTATATAGGCCCAAAATTGATGGGAATGGCCCCATGGCCATGGTATACTTAGGTTATAGCCAAAACTCATCTGTTTCGGCCCAACGGAGCGCATCTGGAGGCCCCTTTTCTACATACGGTTAGGAGTAAGTCCCCTGACATTGGATCTATGTAACGGCTCAAAAAATTCCATACAAAGACCCGAGTACCACCTCAGGCAGAAATCACTCAGGATCAAATCCTTTAGGAAGTAGACAAAATTAACTAAGTGCTAAACTAGATTAGCTACAAAATCCGTTTGATCCACTTTAAATATGATCGGTAAGACCCAAAACTTGTAGAATCATTGACGCTAGGTTACCCTAAAATATAGGATCAATCTCATTACCCAGTTGCTCTCAGGAGCACATTGAACCTCCGTATCAGATCTGGACCGCACGTTCAAAGTCCGATGACCACAAGACTAAACACTTAGGACTACCTTACTGGGCTTGACAACCATCTCAGAAATTGGATCCAGATAGTGTCCCAGGGCTATTCGCTTGAGCCCGGAGTGAAGAGTGTGAAAACATGGTTTTCATTAGAAATAAAAATCTAATTTAAGTAATCTGAGACTTGTCGTTTACGGGCCAGATATAAGTAATTAGACCGTCAGAATCTGACCCAAATACACCCTTGGATCAGGAGAAATTTTATACATAGGTCAGTGTACTTGTGACCCTGATCGGTGATCGTGGACCGTTGAAAAGAAACTAGTCTGCCACATACAATCTGGAAACCTGATTGGAACAAACACTTAACTCAACCTAGATCCAAGGTTAGTGAGCTTAAGTCCAACCTTTGGCTTAAGGAGGGGCTCAAGAAATGCTCCGTTGAGCTGAAATAAACGCCCTTTGGCTATAACCTAAGTATACCTTGGCCTTGGGGCCATTTCCATCAGATTTAGGCCTATATAAGGACCTTAAACCCTCTCTCATTCACTCCATACGAATTTGGAAAAAACCCTAAGAGAGAGAAGAGAGTAAAGAGAGGGAAAGTGAGAGAGAAGTTGGAGTCACTCCTAGGAATCAATCCCTACCATTTTACGTGCTTAACCATCCCCATTTAATCGCTATTCTAGCGATTCTAACTTCGTTCTTTGGTAAGAAAATCTAACCTTAATCTGTTCTAGGGTTTCAATTATTATAACTGGCGAGATAGCTGACTTAACTCATGCTATAAGTTCATGTACCATCATTGACGGAGCCTTAGCGTTTCTAGCGAATTCATTACGCTTCTACGGCGTAAGGTGCAGACTATAGACGTATAGGTTATGGTTTTCAAAGTTTTCATTGCTAAATAATGATAGATTCATGATGTGGGTGTTATTTCATATGCAAAATGTGATGTTCGTTTTGCGATTAAGTTATATATGCAATTTGTGGCGTTTAGTGTATTCTGTGTATTTGTAGAAATTACCGTATATGTATGAAATATGAAAATGTGTTTGTCATGATTAACTACTGTGTGTATATGGTAATTGTATGTGTAATAACTCCTCGGTGAAAGGATTCGCCCTAATACATGTTTTGACTAATATACATTATGTATGTTAATAAGTGTAGTTTAAGTGTTTATAACAATGTTTGTATGAGTAAGTACTTAGGAGATAGTGCTTTAGGTAGGTGTTGAGATAGGATTCTCAACTACCTTGGAGATGTGTATGATTTCCTCCATGCAAGTTGTTTAGTTTAATCGCTTACTTATGAAATGTATGTGTTTGTATTTTTTGCTTACATTGTGCTTTATAACATGCTTGTTAACATGATTGAATTACTTTATTAATTCTGCTTTGACTACTCCACATGTTTTCTGGTTAAGGGTTGAATGTGATTGGGGGTATGTTATAGTCTAGGCAATTGGTAACAGGCTTGAAGCTGTGGCTAAGATTCATTCACCACATAGGACGTGTTTGACGAACCCTTGTCGTACTAAAGTTGTCGGTAGTGGTTAGGCCACACGGAGAGCTTATGCACTTCATGTCGATCAACTTTGGGTACGCCCATGCTAGTCGAGCCCGTCAAGTAACCCGATATGCCGTTGTATGTTCACCATGTATGGACGCTACTGCTTAAACCTAGGGTACCAAACTCACCAGTGGAATCCCGTTTAACCTTGGTACCTCGATCCGCTAAGACTCATGAGCCGGACATAGTGGTATGGGACACCGTGGTCGAGCTGTCGACCTACGCTGGGGGGACGAGGCTCCCCGTAGTGACTAGTGAGCAACCTAGACTCGTGAGCCGAATATGGTAGTATGAGACACTGTATTCGAACTGTCGGCCTACACTGATTTTGTGACGAGCCCTTTGTAGTGACCTCGAGTATACTCTGAACCTGCATAAAGGCGATGAGCCTTTCTGTAGTAATCAGAGTATACACTAGGCCTGCACTGATTTGGTGATGAGCCCTTTGCAGCGACCTAAAACCGCAACATCGTATGGGATTTCCTAGGATTGACAACCCTGGAATGGATCATCTTTTGGGAAATGACATAAGGGAGGTACCTTAGTTTCCCAATCCTACTGTATGAAAAGGACTAATAAGAACTTAGTAATCATGCTCATAACATCGCACTGCATTTATCCCGGGTTAAAGAGCACAGAGGGAAGAAAGCATGTCGTGACCGTAAGATGGTGTTGCACGAGGGAGTGTAGGCGAGGGCATACATCATGACTACATTTCATCCTTGGATTAATAAGAGTATCTAGGATTGTTTGATTGTACTGCTTTATCATTACTGCTTGAATGAATTGATAACATGTTAACCTTTGCTCTATGATTCCACTGAGTTGATCACTCACTCCCACGTTCTGGGACGGTGTTCTGAACACCCACCAGACTCTGTCTTAAATGCAGATGATGATGCATCTCAGGAGGCGGAGCCTGACTACAACGATGATTAGGACGAGTTCTCTTATATGTAGTTCTCCAGCGACTTCGCTTAGGCTATCTGGATCAATGGGGCTATAGGGATTATCATAGTAGTTGTACTGCTTGACATTTTGATTTTGAGACTATTATATGTATATGATGACTCAATGAAGTATTCATACTCTAGCGACCAATCGTGATCTTTTGACTTATATACGTTTAATTATGTCTTTCAGTCTTCCGCTTGCATTTTACAACTTGATTTGGAGTATGAATTACTATTTTGGTATAATCCCATTCATGATTAATGCACTAACACAGACAACATTTAATCATAAGCATATATGTTGCATAAGTGATGTTTTGGAACTCGAGAGTTGAGTTATTACTTAACCCCCGATTTTCGAGGCGTTACAAGTTGGTATCAGAGCTTGATTTGGATTAAACTAGACCTGGGTTATGGTCATAGGCCATACGCTGGTGTAAATTCAACTTAGGTGGGTGCGAGAAAATGTAGAAACAGTCATATGAGTCCTTATTTCACCAATTGGTAAAGTTTACTGAAAACGATCGCCAAGATTGGGTTCGTACTCTCCCATGATCGCTTAAAGCAACCCCGGATCACTCCTAGACTGTCAAATGATGGGTCTAGACCACAAATTACCCCACCCCAGCCTTCAAAAATCTCTATATACGGTTGTAGATCAGTAACATACCTGAAACGACTTGAATCGAAGTTGGGGGCCAAACCGAGCAAATCTGATGGGACCCAAGTGTAACACCCCGGATTTTTGCCAACCTGGAATTAGACGTCCTTAGGCGATGGGTCGATCCTAACACCTTATTAAATTGTCAGAACTGAATCCCACAGTCTAAAATCGCTCCTTAACCCATTTCCTTCATAAATCCCACCCTTCACTACCTTGTTCTTTCAATTTTTCAAAGCACTTTCGCCCTAGACACTATCTTAAACTAGCTAAGTAGTATACCTTGGATCACTTTATATACAAACTACAAAGGCCCAGGTACCACCTCACATTTAAATCTTACAGACTAAACCCTTTAGAAATTAAGTGAGATTTAGCTAGTGTTAAACTAGAGTGCCTGTGAAATTAGCACCAATCGCTTTAAATACGATCTGCAAGACTCAAAACATGTAGAATCATTGACGCTAGGTTACCCTAAAACTTAGGATCAATCTCATTACCCGGCTGCTCATGGGAGCATCTCGAAACTTCGTATTAGGTCTAGACCGCACATCGGAAGTCCGATTAACACGAAGTTAAGGAACTAGGACCGCCTCACTGGGCTTGACAACCACCTCGGAAATCAGGTCCAGTCGATGTCTCACGGCCATTCGCTTGAGTCCGGAGCGAGGGAGTGTGAAAATCACTCTTTCCTTTACAAAATAAATATCTGGTATAGTGATCTGGCACCATTCGCTTGCGGATCAGTATTAAGCAACCAAACCGTCAGAATCAGACCAGATTACACCCTCAGATCAGGAAAAATTTCAGGAACATTTACATGTACTTGGAATTTCGGATCGTGGCCCACCGACCGTCGAACTGAAAATGGTCCGCCACGTGCGATCTGGGAATCCGATCAAGTCGAAAGCGTAATCCCACGTAGATCCATGTGTTGAGAGCTTAAGCCTGACGTTTGGCTCGAGGAGGGCCACCAGAAACCCTCTTTTGAGCTGGAAAAGTGCCGAAATACCTATAATAGTCGTACCCCTTGAACAGGAGTCTATTTCGGTGAGTTTTGAGACTATATAAGGACCTTAAACCCTCTCTCATGGCAGCCATACGAATTTGGGATTTGAGAGAGGGAAAAGAAGGAGAATGTGTGGGAGTTGTGGGAAGATCTCCCCGCCGCTCTACCCTGCTGCTATCGGTGCTTAACCACCTCATTCTTGCCGCTTTTCCGGCGATTCCGGCATCATTTCTAGGTAATAAACCCTAACCCTAACCTGTTTGGGGGATTTGATTGTTGTAGGTTATGAAATAGCTAACCTATTACCTTCTCTAGGTTGCCTAGTTGCCGTATACGGAAGCTAGACAAACCTATCGATTCCGTTGCGATTCTACGACAAAAGGTGCGGACTTTAGGTGTATAGGTTATAGTTTTCAATGCTTTCAATGTCAGATAATGATAGATTCATGATCTGCATGCAATTGCACATGTACAAAGTGCTTTCCGTTTTCTGTTTCGATTAGAATTGAAGAATATGGAATTTCACATACTCTAAGTATTCGTATAAAATACCGTATACGTATTTTTTTTAGAAATGTGTTTGACATGTTTATTTGTTATATGGATATACGATATATGGATAAAATACTTATATGGTGAAAGGATTCGCCGAAATACATGTTTTACTAATATACACTATGTATGTAGAAATACTGTATTGTAAGGAGTGCCGTATATATGTATATTTTGGAAATGTGTTTGCCATGATTATTTGTCGTATGATTATATAATATATGGATAAATTACTTATTTGACGAAAGGAATCGCCGTAATACATGTTTGCTTGTATACTCTATGTATGTTGAAAATGCGTATTTTAGAAAATACTGTATACGTATAAATTTTGGAGATGTATTTATCATGATTATTTGTTGTAGTAATATATTATACATGGATAAAATACTCACTTGGCTAAAGGATAGCCCTAATACATGTTTTGCTAACATACACCATGTATGTTGTAATAGTATATTCTAAGTGTTTGTGAAAATGATTGAATGAGTATAGAATTCTCATTCGTGCTCGCCATGACTAATTGTCATGGATTCATGATTGTTGTATTGGCGATACCCCTTTGACGAAAGGATTTGCCCTAAATCACGCCACGGCCAATATACACCATATATGCTAAAATGTGTGGCCCAAGTGTTTGTGGAAATGACTGAATGAATATGGAACTTGGATTCCTGCTTGTCATGACTATCCGTCGTGGGTGTACGCGTGTTATGATTGGGGCAACTCCCTAGTGAAAGGATTTGGCCTAATGCCTATGTGATCGACATATGTCATGTATGTTGATGTATGTTTGTTTAAGTGTTTCTTGAAATGTCTGAATGAGTAGTAGTTAGCAAATTGTAAAGTATAAGGGTGTTGAGATATAATTCTCAACCTCTTTTAACTATGTGTATGATCTCCTTGGATAGTTGTGTGATTAGGAATTGAACATGTACAAATTCATGCTTGTGTTGTGCTTCATAACATGCTCAACTGCTTTATGATTTTAACTATGTAATGCATATGTTTAAATTTATATTTACATTGTATGATCCGTCACGGGTGATGGGGGAGTGGAGCAACGAGTGCGTGCAACAGCCCTGGCAGCCCTAAACGGATACTACCAGACCTTGATTGTATGAGTTGAATCTTGATTTACTACAGCTTTATCTATCTGCACTTGAGTGTGTTTGGGGCTATGATTATAGTCCAGACAATCGTACTGAATGAATTCGTGGCTGCGATTCATTTGCCACGTGAGATGTGTTCGACGAACTCGAGTCGTACTTCGGTTGGCGATAGTGGTTGGCCACGCGAAGTGCTTATGCACTTCATGTCGTTCAACTTGTTGTGCGCTCGAGCTAGCCGAGCTCGTCAAGTAACCCAATCCGTCTAATGTTTGTTCACCATGTTTGGACGCAATTGCTTGAACCTAGGGTACCAAACTTACTAGTGAAATCCCTTTAACCATGGTACCTCGATCCGCTAAGACTCATGAGCCGGGCATGGTGGTATGGGACACCGTGGTCGAGCCGTCGGCCTCTGGCCGGGCCACGTGCCTCCCCGTAGTGACCAAAGTGAGCAACCGGACTCGTGAGCCGATTATGGTGGTATGGGACACTATATTCGAGTCGATACTTACGGCGAGAGCCGAGTACGGTGAGACCCGTACTCGTGCTTGTGACGGCGACGAGTCCTCCGTAGTATCTTCGAGTATACTCCAAGGTCTGTGATTGGCGATGAGTCTTTTACAGCAACTAGAGTATGAGTTGAGCCGAGTACGGTGAGACCTGTATTCGAGCTGACGGCTAGTGATTGAGCCGAGTACGGTGAGACCTGTACTCGAGCTGACGGTCCGCAATTGAGCCGCATACGGTGAGATCTGTATCCGTGCTGACGGGTGATGAGCCCTTTGTGATGCCTTCGCTACGCCTCTCAAACCATAATATCGTATGAGATTAACTAGGACTGACGACCCTAGAATGGATCATGTTTGGGAATGATACAAGGGAGGTACCTTAGTTTCCCAATACTGCTGTTTGAATTGGACTAATAACAATTTGGTAATCATGCTCATCATCGCACCGCATGTGCCTAGTAGATGTGGAGCACTGAGGGAGGTACGCATTCCCGAACGTAAGATGATGTCGCATGAGGGTGGTTTGGCAAGGGCATACATCATGTCATTTCATACTTGCATTAAATAAGAGTATTTAAAATTGTTTGATTGTACTGCTTTATCATTACTGCTTGACTGAATTGATAACATGTTAACCTATGCTTTATTGTTCCACTGAGTTGATCACTCACTCCCACGATCTGGGACTGTTCGAACACCCACCGACTTTGTCCGATTGCGAGTATGGCGACGCTTACTTCGAGGCGAGCCGGACTTCTATGACGATGAGAATGCTTTCTCGTATATGTCGTGTTTTCGGCGGCCGTGAGAGCCGTGCCTTGATTGTCGAAATTTCTACAGGATGTTGACTAGATCACACTACACAACTTGGTATAATCTAAAATCATACTTGTAATTATTTAACCCGGTAACTTTATCACACTCGGAGACCCATCACATAGCTTATATATTTTATCTATCTATCACAGTCTTCCGCTTGCAAATTTAACTGTCTCTGGAGTATGATATGTTGTTTTGGCTTAATCTCACTCATGTTCATTGCACTAATACCGATCACATTCAATCATCATTCATTTTGTTGCATAAGTGATGCGTTGGAACTTGGGAGTTGAGTTTATGCTCGACCCCCGATTTTCAGGGCGTTACACCAAGGTGGGCCCCACATGTTTTTAAACCAAGGCGGCGCAGGAGGACCTCGCCCAAGGGGCGAGCCCTCGCCAAAACCTCAAGAGACAGATGAGGGCCTCACCGGTTTGGCAAGGCCTTACCGCCCAACGGGCCAGACCGGGTGGGCCGACCGGGCTGATCACGTTTTGGGTGTTGTATGGCCCATTTGTCCACGGGGTTTTGATTAAAACCCTTCCTAGGTCGCCCCTCCTTCACAAACCACCCCTCCAAGTTTCCCTTTTCTTCAAAAACCCCATATCCCTCACTCAAATCGCCCCACCAAGAGTTTTATCTTCCATTTTCGTGCACCCTCTCCACTACCTGATGTAAACCCTTCTCCATTGCTGCCCACTGTCTCAATTCTCTCTCATTTGAGCTCTTAAACCCATCATTTGATTCTTAAATTCAGGTAAACCCACTCACCCATCCCATCTCTTCATTTTCCTTCTTTATCCCCTTTCATTTGAGCCTTTACACTCTCATTTGAGGCTCAAATTCTTGGAGACCTAAATACTCCAGCCCTTTTCTCCCCTTTCTTCACTTTTCCATGGCTTTATTCGAGGTTATTGTAACGGTTATGGTCTCATACTCCTTTGGTTGTCAAATTTTGATGTGTCAAAACATCTATCTGTGTCTTGTGCTTGTATGATGATTTTTATTCAAGACACTGCTTAAATACTTCAAGAAGCTATAAGTTGGATTCTTCAAGATGTTACAAGTTGAAGCTCAAGATGTTGAAGTTCAAGAAGCTACTATGTTGATGTTCAAGTCTTAGAGAACGACTCATGACTTCAAGACTAATAAGCAATGCATGAAGTAGTTGTTATGCTGATGAAGATCTCAAGTTTGAAGCTACAAGATCTCAAGCCTGATATGGTTCAAACAATCTATATTCGTTGAATGGTTGAAGTTCAATGTCCATACGACATGTTTCAGGTTTGAATGACTTTAGGTTGACCCTTTAAGTAGGTCATTTTGGATACATAAATCAAATGTTTATTTTACATAAGTTTGGTCTATTCCAAGACCAGTCCTAGCTCTTATTCGACCAGTCCTGGCATTGGTTGACCAGTCCTAGCTCTTGTTCGACCAGTCCTGGCATTGGTTCGACTAGTCCAAGAAATTCCACGATCAGTCCTAAGTAGTTGAAGATTTTTCGGAATTTTTGGTACGCCCACGACCAGTCCTGGAAGTCCTTCGACCGGTCGTAGGTTGGCTTCGACTAGTCCACGATCAGTCGTGGAGCTACGACTCAAAATCCAGCAACTTATTTCATGGTCCTACGACCAGTCGTAGGTATCTACGACCAGTCGTAGGTGACCCACGACCAGTCGTAGGGTACTCACGACCAGTCGTGGAACGGCTTTCTAAGATCGCGCTCAATTCTTTCAAAAATCTGTTAGAGCTACGACCAGTCCTAAGTTTCTAAGACCAGTCGTAGGAACGATTTTTTCTTCTATAAATTGAACACGAAATTCAGAGTTTTTACATCTCAACTCCATTCCATTTCAAGAATTGTCAAGTAATCACTCTGAGATAAGTCTGTGTTTATTTTAAGCTAAATTGTGCTTATTTAATATTCCTTTTTGCTAGCTTATTTAATTTGATTTTGTTTCTATATTCCAATCTTATTTGAAAAGAGGAATTATCCTATTCCTTCTTCTTGGAATCAAAATCAAATATTGCTACGCCCAACAAGTTAAATCTAAAATCTATTAGAATTTAGAACCTTATGAATGTGAGTATTGGAAATTGAACTTTGACATTCAATCATCTACTCGATTGGTTCTACCGGAACTTCTAAGGAGAAATCCGGTATTTTACAATTCAGTAAAATTCATTTATTTTGGTTTTGTTTGAGGTTAAGCCGAGAAAAATCTCATTGTCTTGGTTTTATTTGAGATTGAGCGAGAAAAATCTCATTGTATTGGTTGTCCGAGGAAAACCGAAAACTTCGAAAAAGGGGTTTTTGAATTGTGTAAGCCCAAGTGAAAAAGACACAATTGTAAAGGTTTTTGGTGAACCTGAGAAAACCTATTTGATAGTGAACGCTAATATCCCCTGTGTGAGGATATTAGGAGTGGAGTAGCATTCTGTGTGGCTGTTGTAAAACAGTTGGTGTACACACAGGCGAACCACTATAACTCTTTGTCTTGTGGATTGAATGCTTGCTTAATTTTCATATCTTTTATCATTCGATTGTGTGGAATGTACAAGTGGATGTGAATGTTGTAACTATTTTCATTTCAAGCAAGTGTGGGGATTGTTGTAATAATTTAGATCTTTACTTCTGCATTTAGTTTCAATTCCTTGCTATTTCATTTACTTATATTAACATTGAGTCCTTGATTCAAAAGAGGTTCTAGAAATAAGGTTGTCCTACCATAAGCCCTTGTTTATTATGGTGTAAGGTTGTCCTTAGAACTGAATTTGTATCAACCTCTCAATACTTATTTATCAAGGTGATTTTAATTTAGCATTGTGAATTGATTCTTAATTGTAAGGGTATTGATTTACTTTAGTTCCGCTGATTTTATTTTAAATTTGACATAGTCCTATTCACCCCCCCCCCTCTAGGACATATAGCTTGGCCTTTTCAAGTGGTATCAGAGCCTAATAGCTCATTTTTGTTGCTTTTTATTTGGATTTATTTCCTGAGCTAACGATCTAAGCTATATTAAAAAAAAAATGTCAAATTTTGATAGCCTTTCAGTTACTAGGCCTCCACCTTTTGATGGCTCCAACTATGCCTATTGGAAAGCCAGAATGAGAATCTTCCTCAGATCAATGGATGAAAGTGTGTGGCTAGCCACAAGTGACTGAATGGAAACCTCCTACCATGGAAGTAACTTGGTGTTGATGGTTCAAAATCTATGAAAATTACACCGTATTTCTAATGGACCACACTTGGAAAAATGAGAGTAGTGCTAATGCTAAAGCACTAAATGCAATCACTTGCGCACTATCACCGGATGAGTTCAAAAGAATCATATCCTGTGATACTGCAAAGCAAGCTTGGGATATTTTAGAAATGACACACGAAGGTACTTCAATTGTCAAGAAATCTAAAGTCCAACTCCTCACAACTAAATTTCAAGAAATTCATATGAAGGAAAATGAAATGTTTATGGACTTTTACACTAGATTGAATGACATTGTAAACTCAATGTGGGGTCTTGGCGAGAAGATCTCAGAAAGTAAAGTGTGTGCAAAAATACTACGCTCTCTTCCCGAATCGGTTCAATTCAAAGGTAACCGCAATCCAGGAACTTCGTGATACTGACAATATGAAGGTAGAAGAATTAGTTGGTTCTTTGCAAACCTATGAATTAAGTTTTAAAGCTCCTAAAGGTAAGTCTATTGCTTTGAAGTCATCTAAAAGTATTACTCAAGAAAATTGATTGAAAAGTCTGAAGATGATATGGCCCTTTTAGGCGAAAAAGTTTTATAAAATTTTCAAAAGTAAGAAAAGAGTCGACTTTCAAAAGGCAAATGAAAAGAAACGTTCTAAACCTAAGTCCAAATCTTGAAGTCATTGAAAGATAGTCAATGTTACAACTGTCAAGAATATGGGCATTTAGCAAACAAATGTCCTAAAAGGACAGATCCAAAAGGAAGGGTATGTTGGCTACTTGGGATGAATCGTCGATTAAAGCCTCTTCCTGAATCAGAAAATTCAGAAACCGAGTCGGGCAGTGAACTTAAGGCCCTTATGACTCTAGCCAAGTTTACCTTTTCAGATCACGATGATTCAACAAGTGAAGAAAATTTGGATAGTGATCATGAAAATGATGAAGATCTTCAAGATGCTTACAATGCCTTATATAAGGAAAGTTGTAAAATTGCTGTTAAACTTAAACTTCAAAAAGAAAAGTTTTTTAAACTTAAAGAATGTTTTGAAACTCTTGTTTTAGAAAAATCTCAAATTTCAGATTGTTTTGAAAAATCAAAGTGTGATTTAGAATTCAAAACCTCCCTAATTGAAAATTTGAAATCTGAAAATGAGAAACTTAAAAATGAAGTATCTTCTCTTCTGAGTTTGAAGGACACATGGAGATATGCCCAAGGTGATCCAAAATTAGAAAAATTATTATCCTGGATCAAGAAAATGTGGCGATCGATCCGGGTTGGGCTTTGATAAAAACACATCTCCTAAACAGAAGAATGCTCCTTCCAATTTTGTGAAAGGAGAGACTTCTAACTCAAATGGAAAAGGTACTAATCAAGTTGTTTCTAAAAATACAAAAACCTTTCAAAAACACAAAAGCAGCTATATAAATTTCAAAAATCAGATTCGAAACCCGCTAGCTGAAAAAATTGTTGATTTACTTAAGGAGCTATTAAAATCTAACTCTGTAGGTCATTCTTATAACTATAAACAAAAGAAGACCAATTATTCTCCTAAACCCAAAACAGTACTGAAATGGGTTCCCAAGGTTACTTGTTTGGTTGCTCTACACTTCTTTCAAAGCTACAAGCCATTCAAAATGGTACCTAGATAGTGGATGCTCCAGGACATATGACAAAGCGACAAAGCTCTATTCACCGATCTTAAAGATATGACTGATGGGTCAGTCACATTTGTGATGGTAGCAACTGCAAGATAATTGCAAAGGTACGGGTCCAACTCTATAATCTTCCCTTATTTGAAAATGTGTTATATGTTGAGGGTTTAAAACACAACCTGTTGAGCATATCTCAAATATGCGATAACAACTATAATGTTAAATTTTCTAATCAAGGTTGTGAAATTACAAATGAAAAGGGTTCTGTAATATTAACTGGTCGCAGAACTTCTGAAAACTGCTATATAGTAAGCAATAGTAGCTCATCTAATCAAACATGCTATATGGTCCATACCGATGAGACTGATTTATGGCATAAACGCCTTGGACATGTACACTACCGAAATTTATACAGATTGAGCAAAAGTGAACTAATTAAAGGTCTACCTAAAATGCAAAAGTAGACAAGATTTGTGGTGAATGCCAATGGTAAACAAACTAGGAGCTCTCACAAAAAGGAACTCCAATATCACCACAAGACCACTCGAGCTTCTCCATATGGATCTTATAGGACCAACAAGAACAGAAAGTCGAGGTGGCAAAAGTACATCTTAGTTATTGTAGATGATTATACAAGATACACTTGGGTTTCATTCTTGAGAGATAAATCGAAACCCTTGATGAAGTGAAAAAGATTATAAAACGGATTCAGATCGAAAAATGTTCTCAAGTCAAGAAGATCCGTAGTGATCATGGATCCGAATTCGAAAATAGCGGTTTTGAGAAATTTTGTAGCGATCGTGGGGAATATCGCATGAATTCTCAAAGACCTAAAACTCCTCAACAAAATGGAATTGTCGAGAGGAAGAATAGAGTGCTTCAAGAAATGGGAAGTGTTATGTTAAATAGCATAAAGCTTCCTAGGAATCTCTCAAATTTGACGGTGAATACAAACTGCTACATTATTAACCGTGTTTATATTTGTAAATCTAATAATAAAACGGCTTATGAAATGTGGTTTGAGAAAAAGCCTTCATCACAAATATTTTCGAGTTTTTGGCAAAAGTGCTATATTTTAGCGTGACCATGAAAATTTGGGAAAATTCGACACTAAAAGTGATGATGGGATCTTTTTAGGTTATTCTTTAAACAGTCGTGCATATCGTGTTTTGAACAATAGGACCGGTGTGATTCAAGAGTCAATAAATGTTGTGATTGACGATCTTTTGAAGACACCTGTCCCTAGTTTAGATAATGATGAAGTTCTTATACTTGAAAAACAAGAAATTTCATCAAGTGAAACTAATTCTGAATTAAGGACTGTTAAAGATCATCCAACCTCTCAAATACTTGGAAACCCTCTCACTGGTGTGCGCACTCGTAGACAATTAGAGGACATATGTAACTACGTATGCTTTACATCCCAGATTGAACCGGGTAACGTAAAAGAAGCACTTTCAGATGAAAATTGGATTCTTGCGATGCAAGAAGAACTTAATCAGTTTGTCAGAAATGATGTCTGGCAACTTGTTCCTAGACCTAAAGATAAACATATTATTGGAACAAAATGGATTTTCAAAAACAAATCTGATGAACTAGGAAATATTATTCGAAATAAAGCAAGACTAGTTGTACAGGATATACACAAATTGAAGGTATTGACTATAATGAATCATTTGCCCCCAGTAGCTCGTCTTGAGTCAATCGACTTTTTATCTCCATTGCATGTTTTAGGAAAATTAAAATTTATCAAATGGATGTAAAGAGTGCCTTTCTCGAATGGTGATTTACATGAAGAGGTATATGTTGAACAACCTACGTGGTTTGAAGATCCTAAATTTACTTGATCATGTGTATCGTCTTAAGAAAGCTCTCTATGGTCCAAACAAGCTCCCGAGCATGGTATGAAAAAGCGACTAAGTTTTTACTTGAGTCATAATTTTAAGATGGGATGTGTTGATAAGACGCTCTTTGTTAAGAAACATAACGATGATATTCTAATGGTTCAAATATATGTTGACGATATTATTTATGGATCAACTCAGTACTAACATGACTAGTTGAATTTGCAGATTTGATGAAGTCTAAATTCGAAATGAGCATGGTTGGAGAATTAAACTATTTCCTAGGGTTGCAAGTAAAACAACAACCTGATGGAATTTTTATTTCTCAAACCAAATATGCTCAGAGTTTAATTAAGAAATTTGGATTTGAGAAAGGTAAAAATTTTGATACTCCTATGAGTACAACTGTAAGACTCTCAAAAGACTCTACAGTAATGATGTGGATCCTAAATTGTATCGTAGTTTGATTGGTAGTTTACTTTATCTAACTCAGTAGACCGGATATTGCTTTGAGTGTTGGTATTTGTGCTCGTTATCAATCAAATCCTAAAGAATCTCACTTAACTGCTGTTAAGCGGATTATGCGTTATGTCGCAAGTTCTACTAAATTGGGTCTCTGGTATCCACATGAGACTAATGTTCAATTAGCCGGGTACGCAGATGCTGACTGGGCTGGAAACATTGATGATAGGAAATCAACCAGTGGTGGTTGTTTCTACATTGGAAATTGTCTTGTTTCTTGGTTTAGCAAGAAGCAAAGTTCTATATCGCTATCAACCGCTTGAGGTGAATATATTCTTTTAAAATGCATGTACTCAACTTGTTTGGATGAAACGAATGTTAAGCGATTATGGAATTACTCAAGATTCTATGATTTTATTTTGTGATAATTCCAGTGCAATAAATATTTCTAAAAATCCAGATTCAAAGATTCACGTACTAAGCATATTGACATTAGATTTCATTACATTCGTGAATTAGTGGAAGAAAAATTAATATATTTGGATTACATTCCAACCGAGACTCAATCAAGTGGACATTTTCACTAAACCGCTCGACAAAAGCAGTTTAATAAATTAAAGTTTGATCTCGGTATGTGCAATTTAAATTGAGTTTGCATGTTTTTGTGTATCATAATGTACATAAGTTTGATGTTTTATGTGTTTAAATTTGAAATTATTTAAAAATTTGTAAATTTTATGTCGTACTCGACCTGTCGTTGAGTGTACACGACCGTGCGTGCTGCACATGGCCGAACACGTACACGACTGTCGTGAATCTCGGATTTCACTTAAAATTGGGGATTTTGTCTTCTTCTTCATTTCTCTCCAACGGTTCTAGCTACGACCGACCCAACCCACCTTCATTGTTCTTCAAGGTTAGTGGTTCTTTTGCATTTTTTTTTTGAAGATTCTTGCTATTAATGTTTCAAATCTTATTGTTGTGGAATCTATTTGATCATTCATTGCAGGTTTGGGGTTTTATCTTGAAAAATCTGTTTTATTTAAACCTCATTTCTTCCAATTTGTTGTATCCTTGAAATCCTTCTTTGAAAATGGATGCTAGAGGTAAAAAGAAAACTACTCGAGGTCCATCTTCTTCTAGATCAGCTTCTATTGCTCAACGTCATCTTCGCTCCCCTGAAAATGATCCTTCTGATGCTCAGGATTTGCGTATGCGCAATGTTATTGTTGAGCGTCATGTTAATGTCAATCACATTGCTTCTTTTGGTATTCCTTCTTTGTTGGAATCAGGGGATGGGATAACATCTTACATTGGGGTGGAGCTGCATACCAGTCCATTGCCCAATCCATGTTTGCATGTATCTGTGATTTTTCTCTTGAGAATTTAACTTTTAAAGTTGATACTCAAGAAGGTTTGTTTGTAGTAGATCGACATTTGATTGCGGACATTATGGAAATACACAATGATGAAAGCATTCCAATTAATATTTTACATGATAGTCTCTCGAATCCGAACGAAGAATGCTTACTAGAGATTTATGTAATTTGGATGTTCATTGGACTCATAAAGGTCATACACTTCCCTCAAGGTATTTGTTACCCGGATTACGTGAGTACTTCATAAGATATTCATCTCTAATCTTTATCCACGTTCGGTAATAAACCGAACTCACCGCTTTCATGGTTCGTGTTTTGCATTCTGTTGTCTCTGGTGCAAAAATATGTCTTCCTTCTTTAATCTGTCATTCCATTATTCTGTCGCGTCACCATCCTGGACATAGTGATATACCATTTGGTTATTTATTGACTATGTTAGCAAATCATATGCTCATAGCTATGCCTACTAGAGAAAACCCATCCATCATCTCCTTTTAATAATTCCAATCTTAATAAGATGACTTTAGATTTGGCTAAAGGCCAAGTGGATGTTGTAGCAAGGTCTTCAAGGTGTAATGTCGAAGCTAGTGATCTTCCCGAAGACGTGAATATGGATGACTTATTTGAAGAACTTGAGTCGACTTACCGATGATCCCGATTTTCACCTTCGATTTTGATGAAAGATTGAATTCTCTTCAAGAGCGGTGGCTCAAATTCGTGTTACTCAAGACACACAATTTTCTTATTTGCGTAAATATATGAGGCGAATTGCTAAGGGTTTATACAAAATTGATCCATCTAATCCCGCACCCTCTTCCGTTCACCGAATTTTTTTCGGTCCGTAATATTTACTGATATTAGCATGCATCTCAAAACCTTTTTGTTGGTTATGCACAATTTTCTCTTGCTTCAACTCCTAATTTCATTACTGCTCTTCTTCCTTTGTCATTTTGTGTCAAAAAGGGGGAGAAGTTTGGTGAACTTTGTCATTTTGATGTGCTTCCTATTACTCAGGGGGAGTTAATGTGCTTCTATTACTCAGGGGGAGTTAAACTTTTCAAGAGTTATGGGAAAATGATTATTGCTTATCATGTCTATATATCTGTGCATGTTTCTCACCTCTTATGTCTATTGGAAGTATTATTACTTGGATGTTTTGTCACAAATTTGACAAAGGGGGAGATTGTAAGGGTTATGGTCTCATACTCCTTTGGTTGTCAAATTTTGATGTGTCAAAACATCTATCTGTGTCTTGTGCTTGTATGATGATTTTTATTCAAGACACTGCTTAAATACTTCAAGAAGCTATAAGTTGGATTCTTCAAGATGTTACAAGTTGAAGCTCAAGATGTTGAAGTTCAAGAAGCTACTATGTTGATGTTCAAGTCTTAGAGAACGACTCATGACTTCAAGACTAATAAGCAATGCATGAAGTAGTTGTTATGCTGATGAAGATCTCAAGTTTGAAGCTATAAGATCTCAAGCCTGATATGGTTCAAACAATCTATATTCGTTGAATGGTTGAAGTTCAATGTCCATACGACATGTTTCAGGTTTGAATGACTTTAGGTTGACCCTTTAAGTAGGTCATTTTGGATACATAAATCAAATGTTTATTTTACATAAGTTTGGTCTATTCCAAGACCAGTCCTAGCTCTTGTTCGACCAGTCCTGGCATTGGTTGACCAGTCCTAGCTCTTGTTCGACCAGTCCTGGCATTGGTTCGACTAGTCCAAGAAATTCCACGATCAGTCCTAAGTAGTTGAAGATTTTTCGGAATTTTTGGTACGCCCACGACCGATCCCGAAGTCCTTCGACCGGTCGTAGGTTGGCTTTCGACTAGTCCACGATCGGGCCGTGGAGCTACGACTCAAAATCCAAAGAACTTATTTCATGGTCCTACGACCGGGCCGTAGGTGACCCACGACCATCGTAGGGTACTCCACCGGTCGTGGAACGGCTTTCTAAGATCGCGCTCAATTCTTTCAAAAATTGTTAGAGCTACGACCACCCTAAGTTTCTAAGACCAACGTAGGAACGATTTTTTCTTCTATAAATTGAACACGAAATTGAGTTTTTACATCTCAACTCCATTCCATTTCAAGAATTGTCAAGTAATCACTCGAGATAAGTCCGTGTTTATTTTAAGCTAAATTGTGCTTATTTAATATTCCTTTTTGCTAGCTTATTTAATTTGATTTTGTTTCTATATTCCAATCTTATTTGAAAAGAGGAATTATCCTATTCCTTCTTCTTGGAATCAAAATCAAATATTGCTACGCCCAACAAGTTAAATCTAAAATCTATTAGAATTTAGAACCTTATGAATGTGAGTATTGGAAATTGAACTTTGACATTCAATCATCTACTCGATTGGTTCTTCTACCGGCCGCTAAAGGAGAAATCCAGGTATTTTACAATTCTATAAAATTCATTTATTTTTGGTTTTGTTTGAGGTTAAGCCAAAAAATCTCATTGTACTGGTTTTATTTGAGATTGAGCCAGAAAAATCTCATTGTATTGGTTGTCTGAGGAAAACCAAAAACTCGAAAAAGGGGTTTTTGAATTGTGTAAGCCCAAGTGAAAAGACACAATTGTAAAGGTTTTTGGTGAACCCGAGAAAACCTATTTGATAGTGAACGCTAATATCCCCCGTGTGAGGAGGATATTAGGAGTGGAGTAGCATTCTGTGGTGGTGTTGTAAAACAGCTTGGTGTACACACAGCGAACCACTATAACTCTTTGTCTTGTGGATTGAATGCTTGCTTAATTTTCATATCTTTTATCATTCGATTGTGTGGAATGTACAAGTGGATGTGAATGTTGTAACTATTTTCATTTCAAGCAAGTGTGGGGATTGTTGTAATAATTTAGATCTTTACTTCTGCATTTAGTTTCAATTCCTTGTTATTTCATTTACTTATATTAACATTGAGTCCTTGATTCAAAAGAGGTTCTAGAAATAAGGTTGTCCTACCATAGGCCCTTGTTTATTATGGTGTAAGGTTGTCCTTAGAACTGAATTTGTATCAACCTCTCAATACTTATTTATCAAGGTGATTTTAATTTAGCATTGTGAATTGATTCTTAATTGTAAGGGTATTGATTTACTTTAGTTCCACTGATTTTATTTTAAATTTGACATAGTCCTATTCACCCCCCCCCCCCCTCTAGGACATATAGCTTGGCCTTTTCAGTTATTACGGCCATTTTCTCAAATTCCACCATTCTTTCTCTCATGGGAAAGAGAAAGGGGGCCGTGGATGAAACTAGGCGTAGTCGACCCACTCGTTCAAGGAGACCGAGTGGCACCACCACAACCACGGGCGTTGAACACGAGGTACGGACTAAGCGGGATCTCGATCCCCAAGCTCCTCTCCCAAGAGCTCTATTGGTGGATTTATTGCATGGAGTTTATGAGTGTCGTAGGGTCCTTTTTGAAGTACACGTGGATGAGCGACTCTTTTGAGAGTATTTGTTATTAAAGCGCCTGGGTGAAGTCGGTTGGGGCCCTGTGTTTGAGGGAAAATATTGTGCAAATGTGGGCACTGTCCGTGCATTCTATGCCTATATTTAAGAGCCTACGCTGGAGCCCTTGCAGTTCAGGATTCCCTCGGGAAGAGGTCGAGATGCCACAATTGACGCTGGCCTGATAGCTCGACTTATGGGAATACCGCTTGGCCAAGTCCACGCACGGTTCCTTTGTGGACGACTGGTTCAATGACAGCCCAAGAATAGCCTCCTGGCATCAAACATGACAGATGATTTTCGCCTACTCCACCATATCTGCACTTTTAACGTCTATCCCAGGTAGAGCAATCACAGTGAGTGTATGCGCCTGATGGTCGACTTTCTATACCAAGCGGGGCAGGGAGGAAGTTGTGCGTGCCTACATATGTTTTGCGATAGATAGTTCTTACTACATGCTCCAACAGAAGGACTGATTCGCTCCCTTTCGGCCAACTCATATGTAAGATTGCACACGAGTTCGGCTATGGACTTGGTGCAGAACTCCCAGTGCCGCAACATTTCATCAATGAAACTACTCTCAATCAGATGGAAATCAGGCCATGACAGTGACAAGCTCGACTTGAGGAGAGTGAAGATGAGACGGAGAGTGAAGAGGAACAGAGTGAGGATGAGGGTGGAGCTGAAATAGAAGAGGAAGAGAGCGAGGAAGAAGAGGAGGCCCAGGACATGGAGGAGAGCTCCCCTCCTACGGCACCGGAGCAGGGACGCTGATCGGGCTGCTAAGGATGCCCGTTTAGCTCAACTTGAGGAGGGACATGCTATCCTACGACAGGATCTGATGGATCTTCGGGGTCTTATGGAACATAAGTTCAAGAAGGTGACTCGCACCTTGAAGACTATCCTGTGCTGTCTGCAGGATAAGAGCGCCCCTCCTCCTTCGCCAGACTCGGATGCCTAATCACCCATGCCGTTGTCTTGCAACTTGTTTTGGTTAATGTTTATGTTCATGTTGATGGGCCTAGTAGTGTAGTAGTTAGTAAAATGTTTTCAGTATTTGAAGCTTTAGTTGTATTAGCTCACATGCATTTTCTATCATGATTCATGTAACTCTGTATTCCCTATATTATGATAAAATTTTGGTGAATGAAATGTATGCAGTCCCTTTTGCTATGAAGTGTGCAGAATGCTTAAAGGATTGTATATTGTTATGCTACATCTTACGCAAAATACACCCTATGTCATATAGGGCATGCCACGGAAGGTCAAGCGGAGCTCGGCACGCCTCGCACTTACTAATTCGATGGATCAGGCACCTCACAGGGTGATGGTTATACTGACCCTGGTTTGGGCCCGGTTCGTGACACTATACTTGAGTCCCAGCCTTCTCTTGGTCCTGCAATTGGACTGCCACGGTACACACCACCGGTTTATGAGCAGAACCGTGCATCCTCTTCGACGCAACATGTGCCTAAATCTGCCCCATTGGAGCAGTTAATGACGATGACGCACCAGCAGCACCAGCAGCTCTTAACTACTATTGCAGGGGCCCTAGCTTAGGGTGGAAGTGCGACTCCACCTCCACCATCTGTACACCCTGCTGAGACTGTAGGGCCTTCTAATCAGGATAAGGGTGTGCCTCCCCTTGCACCTGCTGCATACCCTACAGGGAATCTGGGTACGAGTGGTCTCCTCGAGCAATTCTAGCGCTTGAGGCCTCCTACCTTTCGGGTTCTCACAGACCCGAGGAGGCCGAATATTGGCTCAACTGCATCTCCAAGATGCTGAGGATGCTACATTGTACAGAGCAAGAGCAGGTCGAGTTGGCCACCTTTATATTTGAAAAGGAGGCTACCTGTAACACCCTGAAATTCGAGGGTCGAGTAACAACTCAACTCTCGAGTTCCAGAACATCACTTATGCAACATAGATGATGATGATTGAATGTTGTCTGTGTCAGTGCAATAAACATGAGTGAGATTATACCAAAATAGTAATTCATACTCTAGATCAATTGTATAAAGGCAAGCGGAAGACTGAAACTGTATTATAAGGTATGTAAAGAAACAAAACCATCTCAATCTCCAGAGTATGAATACTAACTGAGTAACCATATACATGTATTGTTTTTGAATCAAAATGTCAAAATACAACTAAAAAGATAAATCCTAAAATCCCCGCTATCTAGTCAGCCTAAGCAAAGCCGTCTGAGTACTGCATATATGAGAACTCGTCTTGGTCCTCATTATAGTCTGGCTCCACCTCCTGAATCGATGTATCATCTACACCTGAGACAGAGTCTAGTTGGTGTGTACAACACCGTCCCGTAACGTGGGAGTGAGTAGCTAACTCAGTAGAATAATGAAGCATAGGTTAACATGTTATCAATTTAGTCAAGCAGTAATGATAAAGCAGTACAATCAAACAATCCTAACTACTCTTATTTAATGCAAGTATGAAATGACATGATGAATACCCTTACCAAACCACCCTCATGCCACACCATCTTATGTTTGCGATATGCATTCATCCCTCAGTGCTCCACATCTACCAGGCACATGCAGTGCAATGATGAGCATGATTACCTAGTAGTTATTAGTCCTTTCACACAGTAGGATTGGGAAACTAAGGTACCCCCCTTGTATCATTCCCAAACATGATCCATTATAGGATTGTCAAACCTAGATAATCTCATACGACAGTGTGGTTCTAGGGCACTGTAAAGGCTGTCAGGGCTGTAACACGCAATCGTTACACCACTCCCCCATCACCTTTTTAACGGTTCATCACCAATTTAATACAGGCCTAGTTCATACTCTATATAGCACGGCAAAACTCATCGTGTTACCGTAAATTCAGAGTATACTCGAGGTCACTACAAAGGGCTCATCACCAATCAGTGTAGGCCGACAGCTTGAATACAATGTCCCATACCACCGTATTCAGCTCACTAGTCAATGTTGCTCACTGGTCACTATGGGGAGGCACGTGGTCCCAGAGTAGGCTGACAGCTCGACCACGGTGTCCCATACCACCATGCCCGGCTCATGAGTCTTAGTAGATCGAGGTACCATGGTTAACGGGATTCCACTGGTAAGTTGGTACCCTGGGTTCAAGTAGTAGCGTCCAAACATAGTGATCATACATTAGACATATCGGGTTACTTGACGAGCCTGACTAGCTCGAGTGCACAATCAACTGAACGACATGAAGTGCATAAGCACTTCACGTGGCCTAACCACTGTCGCTAACTGAAGTACGACTCGGGTTCGTCAAACACATCCTACGTGGCGAAATGAATCTCAACCACGATCTCAAGTCTGGTACCGATTGTCTGGACTATAATCATAGTCCCAAACTCAATCAATCCTTATTTAGTGCATGTAGAGTAAAGCATAATAAACAAAGTAGTTCAAGCAAGTTAACAAGCATGTCATAAAGCATGTTATAAAGCACTATATAAACAAGAATACAAACACATATATTTCTTAAGTAAGCGGTTAAAGTAAACAACCACATGGAAGAAGTCATACACGTCTCTAAGGTAGTTGAGAATCCCATCTCAACACCTGCCTAAAGCACCATCATCCAAACACTTACTCTCACAAGCATTTTCACAAACACTTAGAATACACTATTTCGACATACATAGTGTATGTTAGTAAAACGTGTATTAGGGCGAGTCCTTTTGCCAAGTATTTTATGCATATATAATATATTCATACAACAAATAATCATGGCAAACACATCTCCAAAATTTATACGTATACGGTACTTTATAGAATACACATTTCTACATACATAGTGTATATTAGCAAAACATGTATTAGGGCGAGTCCTTTCGCCAAATAAATATTTTATCCCTACATCATATATTCATACAACAAATAATCATGACAAACACATTTTCAAAATTTATACGTATACTGTATTTCCTACGAATACCTAGAATATGTAAAATTCCATATTCTACATCTTTAATCGAAATGGAAAATAGACAACACTTTGTACACGTGTAATAGCATGCAGATCATGAATCTATCATTATCTGACATTGAAAGCATTGAAAACCATAACCTATACACCTAAAGTCCTCACCTTTTGTCTTAGAATCGTAACGAATCAACTAGGTTTGCTAAGCTTCCGTATTCGGCAGTTTGGTAGCCTATAGAATCAAATAAGTTAGCTATTTCATAACCTACAACCTTCACACCCCTAAATAGATTAGGGTTAGGGTTTCTTACCTAGAAATGAAGTTGGAATTGCCAGGAAAGCGATGAGAATGGGCTTGTAGAACGGCAGGGAAAAGGGTAGGAAGGATCTCCCACAACTCTCACTCTTTCTCTCTCTTTTCTCCCTTCTCTCTCTAGGGTTTTTCTCAAATTCGTATGGCTATGAGAGAGAGGGTTCTAAGGTCCTTATATAGCCTAAAAATGCACTAAACTAGACTCAATGTAACGCCCTGAAATTTGGGGGTCGAGTATGAACTCAACTCCCGAGTTCCAACGCATCACTTATGCAACATGCACAATGATGGTTAAATGTTGTCTGAGTTAGAGCAATAAACATGAATGAGATTATACCAAAACAGTAAATCATACTCCAGTTCAATTGTATAAAGGCAAGCGGAAGACTGAAATTGTATATTTAAAGTACGTAAGGAAACAAAATTTTTTTAAAACATCAGAGTATGATCGCTAACTGAGTACCCATATACATGTATAGTTTTTAAAGTCAAAAATCAAAATACACTCTAAAGATGTGTCCTGTAATCCCCGCGGTGCAATCGGCCTAAGCAAAGCCGTCCGAATACTGCATAAACGAGAACTCGTCCTGGTCCTCGTCGAAATCGGGCTCCAGCTCCTGAACCGTCGCGCCGTCTATACCTGCGACAGAGTCTGATTGGTGTTGTAAACACCGTCCCGTAACGTGGGAGTGAGTAGCTAACTCAGTAGAACAATAAAGCATAGGTTAACATGTTATCAATTCAATCAAGCAGTAATGATAAAGCAGTACAAGTCAAACAATTCTAACTACTCTTATTAAGTGCGAGAATGAAATGATATGATGCTGTATGCCCTTGCCAAACCACCCTCATGCGACATCATCTTACGTTCGCGAATACTTAACTCTCTCAGTGCGCCACATCTACTAAGCACATGCGGTGCGATGATGATCATGATTACCGAGTTATTATTAGTCCATTTCAAACAGCAGTATTGGGAAACTAAGGTACCTCCCTTGTATCATTCCCAAACATGATCCATTCTAGGGTCGTCAATCCTAGTTAATCTCATACGATATTATGGTTCGAGAAGCCTAGCGAAGGCATCGCAAAGGGCTCGTCACCCGTCAGCGCGGATACAGATCTCACCGTATGCGGCTCAATTGCTGGCCGTCAGCTCAAGTACAGGTCTCACCGTGCTCGGCTCAATCACTAGCCGTCAGCTCGAGTACAGGTCTCACCGTACTCGGCTCCACTCATACTCTAGTTGCTGTGAAAGACTCGTCGCCAATCACAGACCCCTAGAGTATACTCGAAGATACTACGAAGGACTCGTCGCCCGTCAGCACGAGCACAGGTCTCACCATACTCGGCTCTCGCCATAAGTATCGACAGCTCGAATACAGTGTCCCATACCACCGTATTCGGCTCACGAGGTTTGGTTGCTCCATGGTCACTATGGGGAGGCACTTGGCCCCAGCATAGGCTGACAGCTCGGCCACGGTGTCCCATACCACCATGTCCGGCTCATGAGTCTTAGCGGATCGAGGTACCATGGTTAACGGGATTGCCACTGGTAAGTTTGGTACCCTAGGTTCAAACAGTAATGACCAAACATGGTGAACACACATTCAACATATCGAGTTACTTGGCAAACCTGACAAGCTCGAGCGCACAACAAGTTGGGCGATATGGAGCACAAAAGCACTCCGTGTGGCCAACCACTATCGCCAACCGGAGTACGACTCGGGTTCGTCAGACACACCCCTTGTGGCGACATGAATCTCAGCCACAATTTCCAGTCTGGTACCGAATGCCTGGACTATAAACATAGTCCCAAACTCATACAGTTCTCATCAATAACATGTGGAGTTAAGCATGATAAACAACGTAATACAACATGTTAGTAGGCATATCAATAAGCATGTTATGAAGCATGATATAAAGCATGTTGTAAAGCATGTTGTAGAGTACTATACAATTAGGGACACAATCACGTATATATCACAAGTGAGTGGCTAAGGTAAACCATCACATGGAGGGTATCCTACATGTCTCTAAGGTAGTCGGGAATTCCATATCAGCACCTATCTAAGGCACTAACACTTAAACATTTTCACTCACAAGCGTTTACACAAACACTTAGAGTACACCATTCCAACATACATGACGTAAGTTAGCAAAATACGTGTTAGGGCTATCCTTTCGCCAAGCGGTTGTTTTATCCTTATATACCATAACCATACAGCAAATAATCACGACAAATGCATTTCCAAAATTTACAAATATACGGTATTTCTAGAATACACAATTTCTACATACGTAGTATTTACAAACGAGCATGTATTACGGCGATTCCTTTCGCCAAACTAGTATTTTATCCATATGTTGTATAATCATACATTAACTAAACATGTCAAACATTTTTCCAAAAAAAATATGTATACGGTATTTCTACGTATACCAAGAGTATGTGAAATTCCATATTCTACAGCGTTAATCGAAACAGAAAACGGAAAGCACTTTGTACATGTGCATTTGCATGCAGATCATGAATCTATCATTATCTGACATTGAAAGCGTTGAAAACCGTAACCTATACACCTAAAGTCCTCACCTTTGCCCTTGGAATCACAACGGATCTGAAGGGTTTGGTGAGCTTCCATATTCGGGAGTTTTCTTGCCTAAAGAGCGGAATCGGTTAGCCTTTTCACAACCTATAGCCTATCTACTTCAAATCAGACCTAGGGTTAGGGTTTCTCACCTTCAAACGGAGTGGATACCGCCGGGAAAGCACCTGGAAGGAGGCGGTGTAGGCCGTACGATGATCGAAAGCAGCAGGAGGAAGTTCTCCCACAAATCCCAAGCTCTTCTCTCTCTTTTCTCTCTCTCTCTAGGGTTTTATCCCAAATTCGTATGGCTGTGAGAGGGGCTGTTCTAAGCCTCTTTTATAGCCAAAAACCTCCCCAAAATAGACTCAGGTTCAAGGGTTACTGCTAATATAGGTATTTCGTCACTTTTCCAGCTCAAAAGAGAGGTTCCGGTGGCCCTCCTTGAGCCAAACGTCAGACTTAAGCTCACCACTCATGGATCTACGTGGGATTACATTTTCGACTCGATCGGATTCCCAGATCGCACGTGGCGGACCACTTTCAGTTCAACGGTCAGTGGGCCACGATCCGAAATTTCAAGTACATGTAAATGTTCCTGAAATTTTTCCTGATCCGAGGGTGTAATTTGGTCTGATTCTGACGGTCTGGTTGCTTAATACTGATGCGCAAGCGAATGGTGCCAGATCACTATTCCAGATATTTATTTTGGAAAGGGAATAGTGTTTTTCACACTCCCTCGCTCCGGATCCAAACGAATGGCCGTGGGACATCTGCTGGACCTCGATTTTTGAGATGATAGTTAAGCCCAGTGAGGCGGTCCTAGTTCCTTAACTTCGTGTTAATCGGACTTCTGATGTGCGATCTAGACCTAATACGAAGTTTCGTTTCATTCCTGAGAGCAAATGAAATGAGTTTGGTTCTAAACTTTAGGGCAACCTAGCGTCACTGATTTTGCAAGTTTTGGGTCTTGCAAATCGTATTTAAAGCGATCCCAACGGATTTCATGGCTAATCGAGTTTTGCACTAAGTTAACTTTGTTAAATTTCTAAAGGATTTAATCCTAATTGATTTCTGATCGAGATGGTACTCGAGCCAAAGTACGGAAATTTACGGGTCGTTACAATCTACCCCCCTTAAACAAAAAATTTCATCCTCAAAATTTATACCTTTTCGTATTCCTCGAGAATCTGAGGGTAGTTCTTCCTAACCTCGGCCTCAGTCTCCCACGTAGCTTCCTCCTCGGAATGATGTGTCCATAGCACCTTCACAAGTGGAATGACCTTGCTATGTAGTACCTGCTCCTTCCTGTCAAGGATACGTGTCGGGCGCAACTCATACAGTAGCATCCTCGCCACCGGTGTACTGCCCCATCTGATGATATGCGAAGGATCGGGAACGTACTTCTTCAGCATAGACACATGAAATACGTTGTGTACCGACGCAAGTGGTGTGGGCAGAGCGAGACGATACGCCACATCACCCACTCGATCCAGTATCTGAAAGGGACCGATAAACCTCGGTGTGAGCTTCCCCTTCTTCCCAAACCGAAGGACTCCCTTCATAGGGGAAACTCGAAGGAACACATGATCCCCGACCTCGAACTCCAGCGGTCGCCGCCTCGTATCGGCGTAACTCTTCTGCCTGCTCTGCGCTGTAAGTAATCGACGCCTGATAATGTCGACCTTCTCTGTAGTCGCCTGTACCAACTCCGGGCCAATCAGACTACGCTCGCCAACCTCGGCCCAACAATGCGGTGCTCTACAAGGACGACCATATAGAGCCTCATATGGCGCCATGCCAATAGTCGCCTGGAAGCTGTTGTTGTAGGCGAACTCTGCCTACGGAAGACAGTCATCCCAGTTGTCCTTGAAGTCCAATACACATGCTCGCAACATATCCTCCATAATCTGATTCACCCGCTCTGTCTGCCCATCGGTCCCGAGGATGAAACGCCGTCTTGAACTTCAACTTCACACCCATCGTCTCCTGGATACGAGTCCGTAAGATGGATGTGAACCGCGTGTCTCTCGTCCGACACGATCTCTAATGGAACTCCATGCAGACGGACAATCTCTCTGATGTACAATCTAGCCAGCTCGTCTGCAGAGTTCGTAACTCTGATAGGGAGGAAATGGGCCGATTTGGTCAACCGGTCCACAATCACCCAAATGGAATCGTGTCCCTTCCTCGTCTTCGGCAGCCCGGATATGAAATCCATGGAGATGAAGTCCCACTTCCACTCTACTATGGGCATGGGCTGAAGCAGTCCAGGAGGTCGGCGATGTTCTGCCTTGACCTGCTGGCACGTCAGACATCGAGACACATACTCAGCAATGTGGGCCTTCATATTATCCCACCAATACGTCCGTCTCATATTCAAGTCTCGCTGTGTGAATATGTACTTAAGGCTCTTGTGATCACAGAAAAGGTCGAACTCCTCTCCGTAAAGGTAATGTCTCCAGAGCTTCAATGCAAAGATGACAGCTGCCAACTCCAGGTCGTGTGTAGGGTAATTCTCCTCGTGCTTCCTTAATTGTCTCGAGGCATACGAAATCACCTTATCCTTCTGCATCAGAACACAACCCAAACCAACGCGAGACGCGTCAGTATATATCGTGTATTTCTCCCCTTGCTCTGGCAATACTAGCATAGGGGCGGACGTCAACTTGTCCTTCAGCTCCTTAAAAGCTGCCTCCGCCTTCTCATTCCAGGCGAACTTCAGGTCCTTCCGAGTCAACTGAGACAATGGCCTGGCGATCTTCGAGAAATCCCGAATGAAGCGTCTGTAATACCCAGCCAGACCAAGGAAACTCCTCACCTCGGTAACCGATTCAGGCTGCTGCCAATCCTGAACCGCAGCTACCTTAGCAAGGTCCACTGCTATCCCATCCTTGGACACTACATGTCCCAGGAACTTGACTTCCTCCTACCAGAAGTTGCACTTCTTGTATTGTGCGAACAACTGGTTCTTCTCCAGTGTACCCAACACCACTCTCAAGTGCTCCTCATGCTCCTCCCGACTCATAGAGTATATCAAGATGTCATCAATAAAGACGATGACGAATCAGTACAGGAAGGGCCGAAATACCCGGTTCATCAGATTCATGAACACGGCTGGTGCGTTCGTCAGGCCGAACGACATCACCAAGAACTCATAGTGCCCAAAGCACGTCCTGAAGGCTGTCTTCTGCACGTCCTCATCTCTCACACGCAACTGGTGGTACCCCGACTGAAGATCAATCTTCGAGAAATACTTCGCCCCCCTCAACTGATCAAACAGATCATCTATCCTGGGCAAAGGATACTTGTTCTTCACTGTGACCTGGTTCAACCTACGGTAGTCAATACATAACCGTAGCGACCCGTCCTTCTTCTTCACAAATAGCACAGGTGCTCCCCAAGGAGACACACTAGGTCGTATAAAACCCTTGTCTACCAGATCGTCAATTTGTTTCCGCAGCTCCTCCATCTCATATGGAGGCATACGATAAGTCGGCAGTGAGATGGGTGTCGCACTCGGCGTAAGATCAATTGTAAAATCGATCTCGCGTCGAGGAGGTAAACCAGGAATAGTCTCAAACACGCTTGCAAATTTTCGAACCACCGG
This sequence comes from Magnolia changhungtana, assembly GCA_030180095.1. NCBI lineage: Eukaryota > Viridiplantae > Streptophyta > Magnoliopsida > Magnoliales > Magnoliaceae > Magnolia > Magnolia changhungtana. Next base: position 1,621,313 of record JASAUF010000524.1, on the reverse strand, counting down.
CGTATTCCTCAACGTCGGACCGTCAATCGACGTCAATAAAGCAGTATAACAATCAACACGGCAGGGCCAACTGACCTGTACTGGAAACGTGAAAGTTGTGCCATCAGGTCCATAGGCAGTCATGATCCGAGTATCGCAATCTATCTTTGCCCTCATCTTGGCGAGCCAATCCATACCAAAGATAACATCGTAGTGCCATAGTGGAGCAACAATGAGGTCGACGAGCACTGTGCTGCTACCCAAAACTATCGAACAACCCTCGCATAACCGTGTGACATCCGAACAGGTCCCAGTAGCCGTAGTGAGTCTCATTCCCTTTGTGGGAATCGTAGGCAAAGATAGACGTTTAACCGCCCTACAAGAAATAATAGAAGTAGTGGAGTGTCCACCAATAAAGAAACGGGAGTACCATGAATATAAGCCGTACCCTCAAAAGCCGTCGGAGCCGAGATCGACGTCTCAGGTGCCTTAGCCACAAGCGTATGAACGCGCGCCTGCTGCTAACAGTTTGGCTAAGGAGCCAAGGGTCGCTGTGGCGGCCTGAAGCGCGACACAGGAGGTCGGAAGGAAGGATGTGCAGGAGCAGTCTGTAGCGGTGGAGCTGATATGACCTGTGGATAAGGGCGATCCAATCTCTGCGGTGGTGCAAATCCACTAGCCCTCATATGCGAGAAGCAACTCTCAGCAGGGTGTCCTGGTTTCCCGCAAAACGTGCAGGTCACCAACGGGCGTCTCACAAGAACAACTGGTGCTGCGGCCCTGGGGGGCGAATCAGCACGAGGCCTCTTGCCTAAGATAGGCCTGCTCTGTAAATCCTGGCATGGCCTCGCAACCATAGCACCACGCGATCTGGCCAATCGGTCCACATCCTACTCGGCCGTCATAGACATGTGGACCAGTGCTGCGTAGGTAGGTATACTGAGGCAGCATATCTTCGACCGTATCTCCGGTCGCAAACCCAAGGAAAAACGACGCATCCGCATCTGCTCATCCACCAGTATAGTCGGGACAAAGCGGCCCAACTCTGTGAAGCGGTGCTCGTACTCCGTAATCGTCATGCCTCCCTGCCTGAGGCGTAGGAACTCATCCTCCCGCTCGTGCCGATAAGTCTGCGGGTAGTATTTCTCGTGGAACCGAAACTCGAAGGCCTCCCAGGTCCACACGTAATCCACTGCGACCGTCCGCAGCACACTGTCCCACCATAAACTGGCCTCCCTCTCAAACATGAAGGAAGCCAGCTCGACTTGCTCTGCCTCTGAACAGTGAAGCATCCGTAGCATCTTAGAGATGCGGTCAAGCCAAAACTCTGCCTCCTCGGGTCTGTGAGAACCCATAAATGAGGGAGGCCTCAAGCGTTGAAACCGCTCGAGTAAACCACGTGTACCTACATCTCCAGTAGGAGGTGCGACGGATGTGGGCAGAGGCACATCCTCAAACCGAGCAGGAGGCTCAGAAGGCTCATTAGGATGTGCAGATGTCGTAGGTGGAGTCGCACTACCACCATGGGACAAGGCCTCAGCGATAGTGGCCATAAGCTGCTAGTCTTTCTTCTTCTTTGTATCTCTTCTTCGTCTTCGCCAGCATCTCGCTGCGATGCATCATCAACATCAGCTGCTCAAACCTATCAATCGGTGGAGCAGCCTGGGAGTCATGCTGCGCAGAAGAAGACGGCCGATACTGCTCATGGATCGGGGGCGTGTAAGGTGGCAGTCCACCGGTAGGACCAGCAGGAGGCTGATCAGAACCCAACCCTCGGTCTGTAGGACCGCTACTACCAGAAGGAGTCTGGTCCATAGAGTCAGTCAGACGGAGATGTGCCGTGCTCCACGTATACTGTTGCGGCATGCCCTCTACAACATAGGGTACAACATTTGTGAGATACAGCATAACACACATCATAAAGCACTTTAAGCATTCCACACATTATCAAAATAAAAGAGGCTACATGCCTTTCATTTACCCAAAATTGTCATAATACATGGAATACAGAGTTACATGAATCATGACAGAAATCACATGATAGCCAATATATCCACAACATCAAACACTTAAAACATGCTACTATCTACTACATCATCTTCATAAAAACATAAACTGCCTATCGCGACAACCAAAACAAACAATAACCACACACAACAACATGGATGACTAGGCATCCGAATCAGGCGATGGAGGAGGAGCGTTCTTGTCCTGCACACAGCACAGAATGGCCTTTAACGTACGAGACACCTTCTTAAAGCTCCTCTTCATGTAGGCTTCGGTCTCTTCAAGCTTGGCTCGAGTCTCACCAAGCTCAGACCAAACTTGTCCAACCTCTTGCCGCAGGGCGGCCTGGTTCTCCTCAATGCGATCCATACGAGCCTCTCTCGCTGCCTAAGCAGCGTCCGACTCAGGTGCACCCGGAGGAGAGCTCTTCTCAGTATCCTAAGCCTCCTCTTCCTCTTCTTGTATGTCATCACCGCCCTCCTCAGCACTTTATGCCTCAAGGTCAACACTCTCCTCACCGGCGCTATCCGACTCATCTCCAGACTCGTCGAGTCGTGCTTGCCACTGTTGAGGGCCGATCTTCATATTCTTAAGTGTTGCCTCGCCTATGACTCAGACTGGTGCAAGGTCTTCCATGTTGAGTCTATAGCCGACATCACGAGCCATCCTACATATCAGGCGGCCAAATGAGAGCGAAAGGTCGTTCCTGGTAGATCGAATAACCTGAACTATCTGAAATAGGATGAATGTGAGCAGGCATATGTTGTCCCCGCATCCCATCTTGTACAAAAAGTCCACCATCAACCGAGTACACTCCGTGCGGTTACCCCACCGTGGGTATACATTGTATGTGAAAATGTGATGGAGTAAACGGAAGTCTTCGGCCATCTTTGTCGCCGCAATACAATTTCCTCGCTTCCAAGTAACTGGGCGACCACAAAGGTATCGCATGCGGCGATCCCTTTCTCGCGCACTCCTGGAGAAGTCGTCACTAGGAAGCACTTGACCACGTGGAATCTTCGTGATTTGAACCACCTCATCCACAGTGATTGTGCATCTTATGCCCCTCACAGAGACAGTGAACTGAAGAGACTCCAACGATGAATCTATGATATGAGCGTAGAAGGCGCGAACCGTATTCTCACATGCGAGAGACTCGCCTTCAAATATAGAATTCCATCCGATATCCACCAAGTGGTCCATCATCGAGTGTAGGCCAAATATTCTTTCATCCACATGAGCTTCAAACACAACCTTGCGGCCCGCGAAGCGCCCGTATTCGACGCCTATCGGATAAGCATTTCTGACGGGATGGTCAGGATCCAGGTCTGGCTTCGACCTAAACTCCCGAACGGTGCTAGTGCCGGCCCCAACGTCAGATCTTCTTCGGGAATGGGCTGGCCTACTTGGGCCGGCGTCATCAGCCGCGGTCTTCCTCTTTCCCATGAGAGATAGGATGGAGGAAATGGAGAAAATAGTCTCCACCACACCAAAGAGGGCCATGAAAAAATGCCAAAATGGGGGAAAAGGGGCTGATCTCTTTAATCCTCCACAAGCAACAATCCAATAGGTGTGGAAGGGGCACTAGAGATAGGAAATGGAGGAGGAACAAATGGGTTAGGAGATTACCCGATTTTGAGCTCCAAATGAGGGGTATGAGAGCTCCAACATGAGAAAATGGGAAAAAGAGGAGGCTAGGGCTGTTGTGGACGGTTGGAATGGGTGGTTTATGGAAGAAAATGAAGGATTTGCAAGATTTGGGGGAATGGGTTGAGGGAGAAAATGAAAATGGGGGTTTGGGCGTTTGGAAGGGATGAAATGGGAGAGTGGGGTGCTCCAGCCCCTTAAAACCTAACCATTTGCCAAAATGGCACGTGCCAGGGGGTAGGGGAGGTCGGGCCGACCAACCCCAGCCCTGGCCCCACTCCAGATGGGCCACCGGACCGCGGTCCGCTGCCGGAACAGCGACGCCGCCGCGGCCAGCCTTGGCCGGAACCGCGCCGCCGCAGTGGGGCCCTGTTTGCCACGTGCCCAGGGTGCCAAATGCACCCTGGTTCGATCTTGGGTCTTAATATATTTAGGTGGGGAGGCCCCCGACTCAGTTCAGCTCCAGAACGGGTGGTCCTGAAAAAAATTTCTGAACTAAACTGATTTTTCCTGATTTTTAACGACTGGTTTTGGGTGGATGGTGATCTGGACACGTCAATAGACGGTCTAGGAGTGATTTAGAATCCATATGTGCGGTCAGGATCGAGTACAGACTCGATCAACATGTCCGTTTTTAAAGAACTTCGCCGAACGGCGAAGTCGGGAGACCCTAAGACTGTTTCTATATTTTTCCGCACCCTCCTAGGTTATAACGCGTCAGCGTACGTAGTGGGGACATAACTCAGGTCCGGTTTAATCAAAATCATGCTCTGATACCAACTTGTAACGCCCTGAAATTCGGGGGTCGAGTATGAACTCAACTCCCGAGTTCCAACGCATCACTTATGCAACATGCACAATGATGGTTAAATGTTGTCTGAGTTAGAGCAATAAACATGAATGAGATTATACCAAAACAGTAAATCATACTCCAGTTCAATTGTATAAAGGCAAGCGGAAGACTGAAATTGTATATTTAAAGTACGTAAGGAAACGAATTTTTTTTTAAACATCAGAGTATGATCGCTAACTGAGTACCCATATACATGTACAGTTTTTAGAGTCAAAAATCAAAATACACTCTAAAGATGTGTCCTGTAATCCCCGCGGTGCAATCGGCCTAAGTAAAGCCGTCCGAATACTGCATAAACGAGAACTCGTCCTGGTCCTCGTCGAAATCAGGCTCCGGCACCTGAACTGTCGCGCCGTCTATACCTGCGACAGAGTCTGGTTGGTGTTGTAAACACCGTCCCGTAACGTGAGAGTGAGTAGCTAACTCAGTGGAACAATAAAGCATAAGTTAACATGTTATCAATTCAATCAAGCAGTAATGATAAAGCAATACAAGTCAAACAATTCTAACTACTCTTATTAAGTGCGAGAATGAAATGATATGATGCTGTATGCCCTTGCCAAACCACCCTCATGCGACATCATCTTACGTTCGCGAATGCTTAACTCCCTCAGTGCGCCACATCTACTAAGCACATGCGGTGCGATGATGATCATGATTACCGAGTTATTATTAGTCCATTTCAAACAGCAGTATTGGGAAACTAAGGTACCTCCCTTGTATCATTCCCAAACATGATCCATTCTAGGGTCGTCAATCCTAGTTAATCTCATACGATATTATGGTTCGAGAAGCCTAGCGAAGGCATCGCAAAGGGCTCGTCACCCGTCACCGCGGATACAGATCTCACCGTATGTGACTCAATTGCTGGCCGTCAGCTCGAGTACAGGTCTCACCGTGCTAGGCTCAATCACTAGCCGTCAGCTCGAGTACAGGTCTCACCGTACTCGGCTCCACTCATACTCTAGTTGCTGTGAAAGACTCGTCGCCAATCACAGACCATTGGAGTATACTCGAAGATACTACGGAGGACTCGTCGCCCGTCAGCACGAGCACAGGTCTCACCGTACTTGGCTCTCGCCGTAAGTATCGACAGCTCGAATACAGTGTCCCATACCACCGTATTCGGCTCACGAGGTTTGGTTGCTCAATGGTCACTATGGGGAGGCACTTGGCCCCAAAGATAGGCGACAAATGGCCACGGTGTCCCATACCACCATGTCCAGCTCATGAGTCTTAGCGGATCGAGGTACCATGGTTAACAGGATCGCCACTGGTAAGTTTGGTACCCTAGGTTCAAACAGTAATGACCAAACATGGTGAACATACATTCAACATATCGGGTTACTTGGCGAACCTGACTAGCTTGAGCGCACAACAAGTTGGGCGATATGGAGCGCAAAAGCACTCCGTGTGGCCAACCACTATCGCCAACCGGAGTACGACTCGGGTTCGTCAGACACACCCCTTGTGGTGACATGAATCGCAGCCACAATTTCTAGTCTGGTACCGAATGCCTGGACTATAAACATAGTCCCAAACTCATACAGTTCTCATTAATAACATGTGGAGTTAAGCATGATAAACAACGTAATACAACATGTTAGTAGGCATATCAATAAGCATGTTATGAAGCATGATATAAAGCATGTTGTAAAGCATGTTGTAGAGTATTATACAATTAGGGACACAATTACGTATATATCACAAGTGAGTTGCTAAGGTAAACCATCACATGGAGGGTATCCTACATGTCTCTAAGGTAGTCGGGAATTCCATATCAGCACCTATCTAAGGCACTAACACTTAAACATTTTCACTCACAAGCGTTTACACAAACACTTAGAGTACACCATTCCAACATACACGACGTATGTTAGCAAAATACGTGTTGGGGCTATCCTTTCGCCAAGCGGTTGTTTTATCCATATATACCATAACCATACAACAAATAATCACGACAAATGCATTTCCAAAATTTACACATATACGGTATTTCTAGAATACACAATTTCTACATACGTAGTATTTACAAACGAGCATGTATTACGGCGATTCCTTTCGCCAAACTAGTATTTTATCCATATGTTGTATAATCATACATTAACTAAACATGTCAAACATTTTTCCAAAAAAAATACGTATACGGTATTTCTACGTATACCAAGAGTATGTGAAATTCCATATTCTACAGCGTTAATCGAAACAGAAAACGGAAAGCACTTTGTACATGTGCATTTGCATGCAGATCATGAATCTATCATTATCTGACATTGAAAGCGTTGAAAACTGTAACCTATACACCTAAAGTCCTCACCTTTGCCCTTGGAATCACAACGGATCTGAAGGGTTTGGTGATTTTCCGTATTCGGGAGTTTTCTTGCCTAAAGAGCGGAATCGGTTAGCCTTTTCACAACCTATAGCCTATCTACTTCAAATCAGACCTAGGGTTAGTGTTTCTCACCTTCAAACGGAGTGGATACCGCCGGGAAAGCACCTGGAAGGAGGCGGTGTAGGCCGTACGATGATCGAAAGCAGCAGGAGGAAGTTCTCCCACAAATCCCAAGCTCTTCTCTCTCTTTTCTCTCTCTCTCTAGGGTTTTATCCCAAATTCGTATGGCTGTGAGAGGGGCTGTTCTAAGCCTCTTTTATAGCCAAAAGCCTCTCCAAAATAGACTCAAGTTCAAGGGTTACTGCTAATATAGGTATTTCATCACTTTTCCAGCTCAAAAGAGAGGTTCTGGTGGCCCTCCTTGAGCCAAACGTCAGACTGAAGCTCACCACTCATGGATCTACGTGGGATTACGTTTTCGACTCGATCGGATTCCCAGATCGCACGTGGCGGACCACTTTCAGTTCAACGGTCAGTGGGTCAGATTCCGATGGTCTGGTTGTTTACAAAATGCCCGCAAGTAACAAGTCTTAGATTACTATTTGAGATATTTATTTTATACTCTCTCGCTCCGGACTCAAGCGAACAACCGTGGGACACTGGCTGGATTTAATTTCTGAGATGGTTGTCAAGCCCAGCGAGGCGGTCCCAAGTTCTTAACTTCGTATTATTCGAACTCCCGATGTGCAGTCCAGACCTGATATGGAGTTTCAATGTGCTCCCTAGACTAGTTGATTAATGAGTTTGATCCTAGATTTTAGGGTAACCTAGCATCCATGATTCTACAAGTTTTGGGTCTTGTAGATCGTATTTAAAGCGATTCAAACGGATTTCATTGCTAATCTAGTTTAGCACTTAGTTAACTTTGTCAAATTTCTAAAGGATTTGATCCTAATCGATTTCTGCCTGAGGTGGTACTCGGGTCTTTGTACGAAAATTTATGAGTCGTTACAATCTACCCCTCTTAAACAAAAATTTCATCCTTAAAATTTGTACCTTTTTGTACTCCTCGAGAATCTGAGGGTAGTTCTTTCTGACCTTGGCCTCTGTCTCCCACGTAGCTTCCTCCTCTGTATGATGTGTCCACAGTACCTTCACGAGTGGAATCACTCTACTACGCAATACCTGCTCCTTCCTGTCAAGCATACACGTCGGACGCAGCTCATACGTAGCATCCTCGCTCAGCTGTACCTGCTCCCATTTGATGATATGTGAAAGATCAGGAACGTACTTCTTCAGCATAGATACATGAAATACATTGTATACAGCTGCAAGGGTGTGGGCAAAGTGAGACGATATACTATAGCACCCATTCGATCCAGTATCTGAAACGGATCGATAAACCTCGATGTGAGCTTCCCCTTCTTTTCAAACCGAAGGACTCCCTTCATAGGAGAAACTTTGAGGAATACATGATCCCTAACCTTAAACTCAAGTGGTTGCCACCTTGTATCGGTGTAGCTCTTCTGCCTACTCTGCGCTGTAAGAAGTCAACGCCTGATAATGTCGATCTTCTCTAAGGTCGCCTGTACTAACTCTGGGCCAATCAGACTACGCTCGCCAACCTCAGCCCAACAATGCGGTGCTCTGCAAGGACGACCATACAGGGCCTCATATGGCCCCATACCAATACTCGCCTAGAAGCTATTGTTGTAGGCGAACTCTGCATAAGGAAGATGGTCATCTCAACTGTCCTTGAAGTCCAACACACATGCTCGCAACATATCCTCCAGAATCTGATTCACCCGTTTTGTCTGCCCGTCAATCTGAGGATGAAATGCCGTACTGAACTTCAACTTCACACCCATTGCTTCCTGAATACAAGTCCAAAAGATAGATGTGAACCGAGTGTCTCTGTCTGACACGATCTCTAGGGGAACTCCATGCAGATGGACGATCTCTCTGATGTACAATCTGGCCAAATCATTTGCAGAGTTCGCAACTCTGATAGGGAGAAAATGGTCCGATTTGGTCAACCAGTCCACAATCACCCAAATGAAATCATGTCCCTTCCTCATCTTCCGCAACCCCGATATGAAATCCATGGAAATGAAGTCCCACTTCCATTCCAATATGGGCATAGGCTAAAGCAGTCCAGGAGGTCGACGATATTCTGCCTTGACCTGCTGGCATGTCAGACAACGAGAAACGAACTCAGCGATGTGGGCCTTCATGTTATCCCACCAATATGACCGTCTCATATCCCGGTACATCTTCGTGCTACCAGGATGCATCGCAAGCTTCGAGTTATGGACAGACTCGAGAAGCTCATGTCTCAAGTCAGGCATGTCAAGAACGCATAGGCGGCCACGGAATCGTAGACTCCCATCAGAACCAACTCTCCACTCGGAGTCCCCGGCATCACTAGCTTGCTCTTGAAGCTCAGACAACCGCTCATCACCCTTCTGGGCCTTAATGATCCTGTCATCAATAAGTGGTCACACCCGAACGTGCGCAACACACTCAAATGGCTCCTCCACGGTGAGTCTCTGCTCGAAGTCCCGCACGAACTCAATCATGTCCCACTCTGCTATCATCAACGGAGTCACAAATGCTATAGCCTTCTTGTGGCTCAACATGTCTGCCACAAGGTTCGCCTTGCCAGGATGGTAGGAAACCTCGAACTTGAAGTCCTTCAAGGTCTCCATCCATCGGCGTTGTCTCATATTCAAGTCTCGCTGCGTGAATATATACTTAAGGCTCTTGTGGTGGCAGAAAAGCTTGAACTCCTCTCCATCGAGGTAATGTCTCCAGAGCTTTAATGCAAAGATGACAGCTGTCAACTCCAGGTCATGTGTAGGGTAATTCTCCTCGGGCTTCCTTAATTGTCTCGAGGCATACAAATCACCATGTCCTTCTGCATAAGGACACAACCCAAACCAACGCGAGACGCATCAATGTATATCGTGTACTTAACCCTTTGCTCTGGCAATACTAACACAGGGGTGGTCGTCAACCTGTCCTTCAGCTCCTTGAAAGCTGCTTCCGCCTTCTCATTCCAGGCGAACTTCAAATCCTTCCGTGTCAACTGAGACAATGACCTGACAATCTTCGAGAAATCTCGAATGAAGCGTCTATAATACCCTGCAAGACCAAGGAAACTCCTCACCTCGATAACCGAGCTAAGCTACTGCTAATCCTGAACCACAGCTACCTTAGCAAGGTCCACTACTATCCCATCCTTGGACACCACATGTCCGAGGAACTTGACTTCCTCCTGCCAGAAGTCCCACTTCTTATACTGCGAGAACAACTGGTTCTTCTTTAACGTATCCAACACTGCTCTTAGGTGCTCCTTGTGCTCCTCTCGACTCGTAGAGTATATCAGAATGTCATCAATAAAGACGATGACGAATCGGTATAGAAATGGCCGAAGTACCCGGTTCATCAGGCCCATGAACACGGCCGGTGCATTCGTAAGACCGAACGACATCACTGAAACTCGTAGTGCCCAAAGCATGTCCTGAAAGTCATCTTCTGCACGTCCTCATCTCTGACGCGTAGCTGTTGATACCCTGACTGCAGATCAATCTTCGAAAAATACTTCACCCCCTTAAACTGTTCAAACAGATCATCTATCCTGGGCAAAGGATACTTGTTCTTCACCGTGACCTGGTTCAACCTATAGTAATAAATACATAACCGTAGCAACCCATCCTTCTTCTTTACAAATAGTACAGGTGCTCCCCAAGGAGACACACTAGGTCGTATGAAACCCTTCTCTACTAGCTCGTCAATCTGTTTCCATAGTTCCTCCATCTCACATGGAGGCATACAATAAGTCGGCAATGAGATAGGTGTCACACTAGGCGTAAGATCAATGGTGAAGTCGATCTCGCGCCGAGGAGGAAAATCAGGAATCATCGCAAAAACACCTGCAAAATCCTGAACCACAGGCGTATTTCCCAACGTCGGACCATCAACATGCTTTGACAAAGTAGCGTAACATCCAACATGACATGGCCAACTCTACCTGCTCTGCCTCAGTACAGTGCAGCATCCGTAGCATCTTGGAGATGCGGTCTAGCCAAAACTCAGCCTCCTCGGGTCTGTGAGAACCCGTGAATGTGGGAGGCCTCAAGCGCTAGAATCGCTCGAGTAGGCCACGAGTACCAATATCTCCAGTAGGGGTTACAGTAGGCGTAGGGGGAGGTATAGCCTCAACCTAAGCAGGAGGCTCTGCGGTCTCTAGTCGTGTAGATGGTAAAGGTGGAGCCGCACTGCCACCCTAAGTTGATAAGACCGCAAGAAGCTGCTGATGCTGCTGCTACATCAGCATCATCATTTGCTCAAACCTGTCAGGAGGTGAAGCAGCCTGTAGGTCATGCAGTGTAGATGAGGATGCTCGGTGCTGCTCGTGAACCGGGGGTGTATAAGGTGGCAGTCCACCAGTAGGACCAGTAGGAGGCTGATCTGAGTCTAACCTTTAGTCCGTAGGACCACCTCTATGAGAAGGAGTCTAGTCCATTGAGTCAGTGAGAAGGAGGTGTGCCATGCTCTGTGTATACTACCGCGGCATGCCCTATACAACATAGGGTGCAACGTCTGTGAGATAAAGCATAGCAACACATTATACAAGCACTTTAAGCATTCCACACATCTCATAGCAAAAGAGGCTGCATGTTTTTCATTTACCCAAAATTGTCATAATACATGGAATACAGAGTTACATGAATTATGACAGAAATTACATGTGAGCCAATTACATCCACAACATCAAACACTTAACACATACTACTAACTACTACATCATCAACATGAAACATAAACCTACTACAGAGGAAACCAAACAACTACAAAATAGCAGTAAGGATGGTTAGGCATCTGAGTCAGGTGATGGAGGAGGGGCATTCTTGTCCTGTAGATAGCACGGGATGGCCTTCAAGGTGCGAGACACCTTGCTGATTTGGTTTGGACCCGCTCGACTTCCTGTTGTAGAGCGGCTTGGCCCTCCTCGAGACGAGCTAAACGCGCATCTATGGTAGCCCGATCGGTGCCCTGCTCCTGAGCCACAAGAGATGAACTCTCCTCTGTATTCTGGGCCTCAGGTTCCTCTTCTTCTTCTTCTATTTCATCGCCACACCCATCTTCACCCTCTTCTTCTTCGCTCACAAACTCATCCTCGCTCTCCTCATGTCGGGCCCGTCGTCGTCGTGCCTCAAGTTCCATCTGATGGAGAGTACTCTCGTTGATTTGGTGAATCGGTGCTAGCCTTTCTACACCCACGTTGTAACCAAACTCCCGTGCAATCCTGCATACGAGTCGGCCGAAGAGAATCGAATCAGAGCTCCTGGTGAAGCGTGCAGTACTCACAATCTGTCGTAACACGAATGTAGGCACGCACAAGTTCACCCTCTGCCCCACTTGGTACAGAAAGTCTACCATGAGTCGTGTGCACTTGCTGCGATTACTGTGTCTGGGGTAGAGGTTGTATGTGAAGATGTGATGTAGTAGGTGGAAGTCATCTGACATGTGGGACGCCAGCAGGCTTTTGTTCAGATGTCACTCAACCAGTCGGCCAACACAAAGGTAACGTGTGCAACGATCCTTTTCACGAGTAGTCCCCAAATTCTGTTCGCTAGCATGTAAGTCACCAAGGGGCATATACATAAGCCGCACAATCACTCTCACATCAATAGTGGCAAACAGATCCACCCCAACTAAGAGTCGAAACTGTAAAGGTTCCAGTGTAGGCTCACGAATGTTGGCGTAGAAGGCTCGGATAGTACCAGGATTGGCGCAACCACTGGCCTCAAATAGCAAACCCCAGTGGGCCACCTCCACTTGCTCGAACAAGTAGTATTCACCGAAGAGCCGTCCATCCACCTGGGCTTCAAAGAAAACCCTACGGTCCTCATAAACTCCATGAGGTAGTGCCGCCAACTGAGCTCGTTCAGGGATCCGAGGATCAAGATCCCACTTCGTTTGAAATTTCCAGGCAAAGCTTGAGCTAGCGGCGGTGCCTCTCGACCGCCTTAAACGTGTAGGGCGACTAGGCCCAGCCTCATCAGTGGCGCTCTTTCTCTTTGCCATGAGAGAAAAGATAGAGGATATGGAGAAAATGGCCGTAATGACTTCAAAAAGGGCCATGGAAAATGAGGGAAAAGAGAGAAAGGGGCTGGAAATGTGAGTTCTCCATGGATAGGAGGCTCAACAGGTATTGTAAAGGCCCAAAGGACCGTGAATGGAGAAGGAAAATGGAGAGGTGGGATGGCTTAGGGAGCTTACACGTTTTAGAGCTTCAAATGGGGCATGTAGGAGTCTAAATGAGGGAAAATTGAGAGACTAGGGAGGTAGGAAGGGCTGTGAACGATGGAAGGGAGTGGGTGATGACTGAAAATGGGAAATGGGACGATTGGAGTGGCGATTTTGAAGAGAAAATAGCAAGTGTAGAGAGAAAAATGGCTTGGAGGGAAGGTTTGTGAAGGAAGTAGGGGTTTGGGGTTTTGAAAATGGACGGGAGTTGCATCAAGGGGTTTATTAGACCCCCAAAGTGGATCGGCCCGAGCCGCGGGCCCGGCCCAACCTAAAATTTGGCGAGGCCTCGCCGACCAATTGTCCAAATCACGAGGGCCCGCCCCATGGGCGAGACCCTCTTGCCCCATAGGCCCCAAAAAATCCTAGGTCCCACCCTGGGTACCCCTAGATTAATGTGGGTAGGCCCCCAACCCCGATTTGCTCAATTTCAGGTAGTTTCGAGCACTTTCGGACACATACTTGCATTTACAGATCTTTGACTGCTGGGATGAGGTGTATTGTGATCTAGACATGCCAATAGATGGTCTAGAAGTGATTTGGGATCGACTCTTGTGATCAGGATCGAGTACGAACTCAATCAAAACGCTCGTTTTCGATGAACTTCGCCAAATGATGAAATCGGGGAACCTATGACTGTTTTTATATTATTCTTGCACCTTCCTAAGTTGTAATGCATCAACGTACGTCGTGGGAACATAACTCAGGTCCGGTTTAATCAAAATCATACTTTATTGTAACACCCTGAAATTCGAGGGTCGAGTAACAACTCAACTCTCCAGTTCCAGAACATCACTTATGCAACATAGATGATGATGATTGAATGTTGTCTATGTTAGTGCAATAAACATGAGTGAGATTATACCAAAACAGTAATTCATACTCCAGATCAATTGTATAAAGGCAAGCGGAAGACTGAAACTGTATATATAAGGTATGTAAAGAAACAAAACCATCTCGATCTCCAGAGTATGAACACTGAGTAACCATATACATGTATTGTTTCTGAATCAAAATGTCAAAATACAACTAAAAAGATAAATCCTAAAATCCTCACGATCCAGTCAGCCTAAGCAAAGCCGTCTGAGTACTGCATGTATGAGAACTCGTCCTGGTCCTCATCGTAGTCTGGCTCCCCCTCCCAAATCGACGTATCATCTACACCTGAGACAAAGTCTGGTTGGTGTGTACAACACTGTCCCGTAAAGTGGGAGTGAGTAGCTAACTCAGTGGAACAATGAAGCATAGGTTAACATGTTATCAATTCAGTCAAGCAGTAATGATAAAGCAGTACAATCAAACAATCCTAACTACTCTTATTTAATGCAAGTATGAAATGACATGATGAATACCCTTGCCAAACTACCCTCATGCGACACCATCTTACGTTCGCGATATGCATTCATCCCTCAGTGCTCCACATCTACCAGGCATATGTAGTGCGATGATGAGCATGATTACCGTGTAGTTATTAGTCCTTTCACACAGCAGGATTGGGAAACTAAGGTACCTCCCTTGTATCATTCCCAAACATGATCCATTTTAGGGTCGTCAAACCTAAATAATCTCATACGACAGTGTGGTTCCAGGGCGCTGCAAAGGCTAGCAGAGCTGTTACACGCAATCGTTACACCACTCCCCCATCACCTTCTTAACGGTTCATCACCAATTTGATATAGGCCTAGTTCATACTCTATATAGCGCGGCAAAACTCGTCGCCTTACCGTAAATTCAGAGTATACTCAAGGTCACTACAAAGGGCTCATCACCAATCAGTGTAGGCTAATAGCTCGAATATAGTGTCCCATACCACCGTATTCAGCTCACGAGTCAATGTTGCTCACTGGTCACTACGAGGAGGTACGTGGCCCCAACGTAGGTCGACAGCTCGACCACGGTGTCCCATACCACCATGCCCGGCTCATGAGTCTTAGCAGATCGAGGTACCATGGTTAACGAGATTCCACTGGTAAGTTTGGTGCCCTAGGTTCAAGCAGTAGCGTCCAAACATGGTGAACATACATTAGACATATCGGGTTACTTGACGAGCCTGACTAGCTCGAGTGCACAATCAACTGAACGACATGAAGTGCATAAGCACTTTACGTGGCCTAACCACTGTCGCCAACTAAAGTACAACTCGGGTTCGTCAAACACATCCTAAGTGGCGAAATGAATCTCAACTATGATCTCAAGTCTGGTACCGATTGTCTGGAATATAATCATAGTCCCAAACTCAATCAATCCTTATTTAGTGCATGTAGAGTAAAGCATAATAAACAAAGTAATTCAAGCAAGTTAACAAGCATGTCATAAAGCATGTTATAAAGTACTATATAAACAAGAATACAAACATATATATTTCTTAAGTAAGCAGTTAAAGTAAACAACCACATGGAGGAAGTCATACACGTCTCTAAGGTAGTTGAGAATCCCATCTCAACACCACCTAAGGCACCATCATCTAAACACTTACTCTCACAAACATTTTCACAAACACTTAGAATACACTATTTCAACATACAGTGTATTCTGGTAAAATGTGTATTAGGGCGAGTCCTTTTACCAAGCAAGTATTTTATGCATATATAATATATTCATACAGCAAATAATCATGGAAAACACATCTCCAAAATTTATACATATATGGTACTTTCTAGAATACACCATTTCTACATACATAGTGTATATTAACAAAACATGTATTAGGGCGAGTCCTTTCGCCAAATAAGTATTTTATCCCTACATCATATATTCATACAACAAATAATCATGGCAAACACATTTTTAAAATTTATACGTATACTGTATTTCTTACGAATACCTAGAATATGTAAAATTTCATATTCTACATCTTTAATCGAAATGGAAAACGGACAGTACTTTGTACATGTGTAATATCATGCAGATCATGAATCTATCATTATCTGACATTGAAAGCATTGAAAACCATAACCTATACACCTAAAGTCCATACCTTTCATCTTAGAATCATAACGAATTAGCTAGGTTTGCTAAGCTTCCGTATTCGGCAGTTTGATAGCCTATAGAATCAAATAGGTTAGCTATTTCATAACCTACAACCTTCACACCCCAAAAAAGATTAGGGTTAGGGTTTCTTACCTAGAAAAAAAGTCGGAATCGCCGAGAAAGCGACGAGAATGGGCTTGTAGAACAGCAGGGAAAAGGGTAGGAAGGATTTCCCACAACTCTCACTCTTTCTCTCTCTTTTCTCCCTTCTCTCTCTAGGGTTTTTCTCAAATTCGTATGGCTGTGAGAGAGAGGGTTTTAAGGTCCTTATATAGCCTAAAAATGTACTAAACTAGACTTAAGGTCAAGGTATACTTGAGTTATAACCAAAGTGACACTTTTTCAACTTAACGGAGGACTTCTAGCGGGCCTCCATGAGCCAAAGGTCGGACTTAAGCTCAAAGACACCGGATCAAGGTGGAATTAAGTTTTAGTTTCAGTCGGATTCCCAGATCATGCGTGGCAGACCAGTTTTAGTTCAACGATCAGCGAATCTCGATCTGAAATTCCAAGTACATGGATATGTTCATGAAATTTTTCCTGATCCGAGGGTGTATTTGGGTCAGATTCTAACGGTTTGGTTGCTTACAAAATGCCTGCAAGTAACAAGTCTCAGATTACTATTTGAGATATTTATTTTGTAAAGAAAACAAGTGTTTTCACACTCTCTCGGTCCGGACTCAAGCGAACAACCGTGGGACACTAGCTGGATTTGATTTCCAAGATGGTTGTCAAGCCCAGCGAGGCGGTCCCAAGTCCTTATCTTCGTATTATTCAGACTCCCGATGTGCGGTCCAGACCTGATACGGAGTTTCAATGTGCTCCCGAGAGTAGTCGGGTAATGAGTTTGATCCTAGATTTTAGGGTAACCTAGCGTCCATGATTCTACAAGTTTTGGGTCTTGTAGATCGTATTTAAAGCAATTCAAACGGATTTCATGGCTAATCTAGTTTAGCACTTAGTTAACTTTGTCAAATTTCTAAAGGATTTGATCCTAATCGATTTGTGCCTGAGGTGGTACTCGGGTCTTTGTACGAAAATTTACGAGTCGTTACACTACCTTGTGATGGGATAGTGTTTTGCGGATAGTTGCAGTTGGCTATATATGGATATAAGCAGCTTTTGAGTTCTTCTTTCATGAGAAGTACTATCCCCAGACGTACCGGTACGAGAAGGAGAATGAGTTCTTATGCCTCAGGCAGGGAGGCATGACAGTGACAGAGTACGAGCACCGGTTTACAGAGTTGGGCAGATACGTCCCTACGATACTTGCCGATGTGTAGATGCGGATGCGGCATTTCTCCGAGGGCTTCCGACCTGACATTCGGTCAAAGATGTGTTGTACTAGTATACCCTCCT
This sequence comes from Magnolia changhungtana, assembly GCA_030180095.1. Taxonomy (NCBI): domain Eukaryota; kingdom Viridiplantae; phylum Streptophyta; class Magnoliopsida; order Magnoliales; family Magnoliaceae; genus Magnolia; species Magnolia changhungtana. The sequence goes on along the minus strand of JASAUF010000524.1, from coordinate 1,603,791 downwards.
ATGCTGACCTAGTACACGTGTTCATGCATGCAGAGCAGGACAGGGATCGGTTGACACGTTCTCGTGGGCCTATGGTCCCTAAGCCTTGAACAGATATGCCGAGCAGGCCTTTCTTCGGCAAGAGGCCCCATACCGACTCTCCTCCCAGGATCGCGGCGCCACTAACTCCAATGAGGGGACCTGGTGTGACATGTACTTATTGTGGGAGACCAGGTGACGCTGCAGAGAGTTGCTTCCCATGTATGAGAGATAGCGGGTTCTTGCCGCCATAGAGGATCAACCGCCAGGTTCCCCAGGACATTTCAGCACCACCCCTACGGATAGCACCTATACTCCATCCTTCAGGCCCCCTGCACCTAGATTTAGGTTGCCTCAGCTACCTATGGTGCCTCTACCCAACCGACCTCAGCAGGCACGCGTTCATACACTTACAGCGGAAGAGTCAGAGACAACACCTTTAACACCTATGGCCTTCGAGGTCACTGTACATGTCTAAGGTACTCCTGTCTTCTTATTAGTGGACACTGAGTCCACTACCTCCTTTATTTCCTATGTAGCAGTTAAGTGTCTAGCTTTACATACTACTCCCACGAAGTGAGTGAGACTCACTACTGCTACAGGGACTTTTTCAGACATCACATAGACGTGTGAGGGTTGTTCAGTAGACTTAGGTAGCAGGACAGTATTCATTGACCTCATTGTCGCCCCATTATGGCACTACGACATTATCCTCAGTATGGACTGACTCACCGAGATGAAGGCAAAGATTGATTGCGATAATTGGGTCATGACAGCCAACAGACCTTATGGCACAGTCTTTACTTTTCCCGTGCAGGTTAGTTGGCCATGTTGTGTTGGATGTTACGTTGCATTACTAGAGCATGTTGATGGGCCGATATTAGGGAACATGTCAGTAGTTTGGGAATTTGAGGATGTGTTCAGAACGATCCCTAGATTACCTCCTCGGCCCGAGATCGATTTTATGATTGATCTTGTGCCTGGTGCGACCCCCATTTCATTACCTATGTATCGGATGCCTCCATGTGAGATAGAGGAACTGAGGAAACAGATTGATAAGTTGGTAGAGAAGGGCTTCATACGACTCAGTGTGTCTCCTTGGGGAGCACCTATGTTGTTTGTTAAGAAGAAATATGGGTCGCTACGATTATGTATTAATTACCGCAGGTTGAACCAATTGACTGTGAAGAACAAGTATCCTTTGCCCAAGATAGACGATCTGTTTGATCAGTTGAAAGGGACGAGATACTTCTCGAAGATTGATCTACAATCAGGGTATCATTAGTTGCACGTCAAGAATGAGGACGTGCAGAAGACGGCCTTCAGGACCAGTTTTGGGCATTACGAGTTCCTCATGATGTCGTTCGGTCTTACGAACGCGCCGGCTGTGTTCATAGATTTGATGAACCGGGTAGTTCGGCCATTTCTATACCGATTTGTCATCGTGTTTATCGATGACTTCCTGATATACTCTGCGAGTCAGGAAGAGCACGAGAAACACCTACAAGCAGTCTTAGATACGCTGAGGAAGAACCAGTTGTTCGCACAGTAGTGCAACTTGTGGAAAGAGAAAGTCAAGTTCCTAGGACATGTAGTGTCCAAGGAAGGGATAGCGGTGGACCTTGCTAAGGTTGCCACAGTTCAAGACTAGAAGCACCTGGTTCGGTTACTAAGGTGAGGAGTTTTCTGGGACTCGCTAGCTACTATTGATGATTCATTTGAGACTTCTCCAAGATAGCCAGACCGTTGTCTCAGTTGACATGGAAGAATCTGAAGTTCGCTTGGAATAAGAAGGCGGAAGGAGCTTTTTAGGAGCTAAAGGACAGGTTGACATCCGCCCCTGTGCTAGTATTGCCAGAGCAAGGGGTCAAATATATGATTTACACCGACACGTCTCGAGTTGGCTTGGGTTGTGTCCTTATGCAGAAGGATAGGGTGATTGCATATGCCTCGAGACAGTTGAGGAAACACGAGGAGAATTACCCTATGCACAACCTCAAGTTAGCAGCGGTCATCTTTGCATTGAAGCTCTAGAGACATTACCTCTATGGAGAGGAGTTCGAGCTTTTCTTCGACCACAAGAGCCTTCGCTATATATTCATTCAGAGAGACCTGAATATGAGGTAGCAACGATGGATGGAGACCTTGAAGGACTTCAAGTTCGAGGTTTCCTACCATCCTGGCAGGGCTAACCTTATGGTAGACGCATTGAGCCGCAAGAAGGTGATAGCATTTGCAGCACTGCTGATGGTTGAGGAATGGCACATGGTGGAGTTCGTACGGGACATTGAGCAGAAACTCACCGTGGAGGAGCCATTCGAGAGTGTTGCGCACATTCGGGTGCAGTCACTTATGGATGATGGGATTATCGAGGCCCAGAAGGGCGATGTACGATCGTCTGAGCTTCAAGAGCACGCTAGCGATGACGAGGACTCCGAGTGGAGAGTTAGCACAGATGGGGGCCTACGATACCGTGGCCGCCTATGCGTCCTAGACATTCTTGACTTGAGATAGGAGATTCTCGAGGCTGCCCACAGATCAAAGCTTGCGATGTATCCTGGTAAAACGAAGATGTATCAGGATATGAAGAGATCGTACTGGTGGGACAACATGAAGCTCCACATAACAGATTATGTGTCCCATTATCTCACATGCCAGCAGGTCAAGGCTGAACATCGTCGACCTCCTGGACTGCTTCAGCCCATGCCCATAGCTAAATGGAAGTGGGACTTCATCTCTATGGATTTCATATCAGGGCTACCGAAGACGAGGAAGGGACATGATTCCATTTGGGTGATTATGGACCGATTAACGAAATTGGCCCATTTCGTCCCCATCAGAGTTTCGAACTCTGCAGACGATTTGGCCAGATTGTACATCAAAGAAATAATGCGTCTACATGGAGTTCCCTTGGCGATCGTGTCGGACCGAGACACGCCATTCACATCCATCTTTTGGACTCGTATCTAGGAAGTGATGGGTGTGAAGTTGAAGTTCAGTACTGCATTCCACCCACAGACCGATGGGCAAACGAAGCGGGTGAATCAGATTTTTGTGGATATGTTGCGGGCCTGTGTTTTATACTTCAAAGACAGTTGGGATGACTGTCTCCCATATGCAGAGTTTGCCTGCAATAACAGTTTTCAGGCGAGTATTGGCATTACTCTTTTCGAGGCCTTGTACAGGCGCCCTTTCTGAGCACCGCATTACTGGGCAGAGGTTGGCGAGCGCAGCTTGATTGGCCCAGAGTTAGTACAGGCGACTTCAGAGAAGATCGACTTTATCAGGCGTCAACTTCTGACGGCCCAGAGCAGACAAAAGAGTTATGTCGATACGAGGCGGCGACTGATTGAGTTTGAGGTTGGAGACCATGTATTCCTCCGAGTTTCCCCTATGAAGGGAGTCCTTCGGTTTGGCAAGAAGGGGAAACTTACACCACGGTTCATTGGCCCATTCCAGATATTAGACCGAGTGGGTATGGTGGCTTACCGTCTTGCCTTGCCCACGCCACTTGTGGGCGTGCACAACGTATTTCATGTATCTATGCTAAAGAAATACGTTCATGATCCTTCCCACATTATCAGATGGGAGCAGGTGCAATTGAGCGAGGATGCTACATTCGTACTGCGTCCAACGCGTATTCTAGACAGGAAGGAGCAGGTATTGGATAGCAAGGTCATCCCACTTGTGAAAGTATTATGGACGCATCACACAAAGGAAGAGGCTACTTGGGAGACAGAGGCCGAGGTCAGAAAGAACTACCCTCAAGTTCTCGAGGAGTACGAAAAGGTACTAATTTCGAGGATGAAATTTTTCTTTAAGGGGGGTAGATTGTAACGTCTCAAAAAATTCCATACAAAGACCCGAGTACCACCTCAGGCAGAAATCACTCAGGATCAAATCCTTTAGGAAGTAGACAAAATTAACTAAGTGCTAAACTAGATTAGCTACGAAATCCGCTTGATCCACTTTAAATATGATCTGCAAGACCCAAAACTTGTAGAATCATTAACACTAGGTTACCCAAAAATCTAGGATCAATCTCATTACCCAATTGGTCTCGGGAGCACATTGAACCTCTGTATTGGATCTGGATTGCACGTCGAAAGTCCGATGACCACGAGACTAAACGCTTAAGACCGCCTTATTCGTCTTGACAACCATCTTGGAAATCAAATCCAGATAGTCTCCCGAGGCTATTCGCTTGAGCCCGGAGTGAAGAGTGTGAGAAAACGTGGTTTTCTTTAGAAATAAAAATCTAATTTAAGTAATCTGAGACATGTCATTTACGGGCCAGATATAAGCAATCAGACCATCAGAATCTGACCCAAATATACCCTCGGATCAGGAGAAATTTCATACATAGGTCAGTGTACTTGTGACCTTGATCAGTGATCGTGGACCGTTGAAATGAAAACTGGTTCGCCACATGCGATCTGGAAAGCCGATTGGAACAAACACTTAACTCAACCTAGATCCAAAGTCAGTGAGCTTAAGTCCGACCTTTGGCTCAAGGGGAGGCTCCGGAAGTGCTCCGTTGAGCTGAAATAGATGCCCTTTGGCTATAACCTAAGTATATCTTGGCCCTGGGGCCATTTCCATCAGATTTAGGCCTATATAAGGACCTTAAACCCTCTTTCATTCACTCCATACGAATTTGGGAAAAACCCTAGGAGAGAGAAGAGAGTAAAGAGAGAGAGAAAGTGAGAGAGAAGTTAGAGTCACTCCTGGGAATCAATCCCGGCCATTCTATGTGCTTAACCATCCCCATCTAATCGCTATTCCAGTGATTCTGACTTCATTCTTAGGTAAGAAAACCTAACCCTAATCTGTTCTAGGGTTTCAATTATTACAAGTGGCAAGATAGCTGACTTAACTCATGCTATAAGTTGATGTACCATCGTTGACGAAGCCTTTGCATTTCTAGCGAATTCGTTACTCTTCTACGGCGTAAGGTGTGGACTATAGACGTATAGGTTATGTTTTTCAAAGATTTCAGTGCTAGATAATGATAGATTCATGATGTGGGTGTTATTTCACATGCAAAATGCGATGTTCGTTTTGCGATTCAGTTATATATGCAATTTGTGGGCTTTTGTGTATTCTGTGTATTTGTAGAAAATACCGTATCTGTACGAAATATGAAAATGTATTTGCCATAATTAACTATTATGTGTATATGCTAGTTGTATGTGTAGTAACTCCTCGGCAAAAGGATTCGTCCTAATACATGTTTTGACTAATGTACGCTATGTATGTTAATAAGTGTAGTCTAATTGTGTGTAACAATGTTTGTATGAGTAAGTACTTAGGAGATAGTGCTTTAGGTAGGTGTTGAGATAGGATTCTCAACTACCTTGGAGATGTGTATGATTTCCTCCATGCAAGTTGTTTAGTTTAATCGCTTACTTATGAAATGTATGTGTTTGTATTTCCTGCTTACATTGTGCTTTATAACATGCTGGTTAACATGTTTGAATTACTTTGTTAATCCTGCTTTGACTACTTTACATGTTTTCTGGTTAAGGATTGAATATGATTGGGGCTATGTTATAGTCCATGCAATCGGTAACAGGCTTAAAGTCGTGGCTGAGATTCATTTACCACATAGGACGTGTTTGATGAACCTGAGTCGTACTAATTAAAGTTGTCAGTAGTGGTTAGGCCACACGGAGAGCTTATGCACTTCATGTCGATCAACTTTAGGTGCGCTCGTGCTAGTCGAACCCGTCAAGTAAGCCGATGTGCTGGTGTATGTTCACCATGTATAGACGCTACTGCTTGAACCTAAGGTACCAAACTCACAAGTGAAATCCCATTTGACCTTGGTACCTTGATCCGCTAAGACTCATGAGCCGGACATGGTGGTATGGGACACCGTGGTCGAGCTGTCGGCCTATGCTGGGGTGATGAGCCTCCCCGTAGTGACCAGTAAGCAACCCAGACTCGTGAGCTGAATACGGTGGTATGGGACACTGTATTCGAGCTGTCGGCCTACACTGATTTTGTGATGAGTCCTTTGTAGTGACCTCGAGCATACTCTAAACCTGCATAGAGGCGACAAGCCTTTCTGTAGTAATCAGAGTATACACTAGTCCTACACTGATTTGGTGACGAGCCCTTTGCAGCGACCTAGAACCGCAACATCATATGGGATTTCCTAGGACTGACGACCCTAAAATGGATCATCGTTTGGAAAATGACATAAGGGAGGTACCTTAGTTTCCTAATCCTGCTGTATGAAAAGGACTAATAAGAACTCGGTAATCAGGCTCATAACATTGCACTGCATTTGACCCAGGTTGAAGAGCACAGAGGGAAGAAAGCATGTCGCGACCGTAAGATGGTGTTGCACGAGGGAGTGTAGGCGAGGGTATGCATCATGATACATTTCATCCTTGAATTAATAAGAGTATATAAGATTGTTTGATTGTACTGCTTTATCATTACTGCTTGACTGAATTGATAACATGTTAACCTTTGCTCTATAATTCCATTGAGTTGATCATTCACTCTCACGTTCTGGGACGGTGTTCTGAACACCCACCAGACTCTGTCTTAAATACAGATGATGATGCGTCTCATGAGGCGGAGCCTGACTACTACGATGATCAGGACGAGTTCTCTTATATGCAGTTCTCCGACGGCTTCGCTTAGGCTATCCGGATCAACAGGGCTACAAGGATTATCATAGTAGTTGTACTGCTTGACATTTTGATTTTGAGACTATTATATGTATATGGTGACTCAGTGAAGTATTCATACTCTGGAGACCGATCATGATCTTTTGACTTATATACGTTTAATTATGTCTTTCAGTCTTCTGCTTGCATTTTACAACTTGATCTGGAGTATGAATTACTATTTTAATATAATACTCAGTGAAGTATTCATACTCTGGAGACCGATCATGATCTTTTGACTTATATACGTTTAATTATGTCTTTCAGTCTTCTGCTTGCATTTTACAACTTGATCTGGAGTATGAATTACTATTTTAATATAATCTCACTCATGATTAATGCACTAACACAGACAATATTTAATCATAAGCATATATGTTGCATAAGTGATGTTTTGGAACTCGAGAGTTGAGTTGCTACTCGACCCCCGATTTTCAGGGCATTACAATCTAGGTCAAGCTAAATTTTTAGTCTGATCGAATTTACAGATCGACCGCGGTGGACCATTTTTAGTTCAACGGTCACCGGTACTCGATCAGGGCCACAAGTACACTGACGTGTGTTGGAAACTTTCCCTTATCTGAGGGTGTAGTTGGGTCAAATTCTGATGGTCTAAATCCTTAGATTTGACCTGTAAGCGAACGATTCAATTCACTTAAGTCTGAGTTCATTTTCTAAAGATATTCACGTTTCTCACACACTTTAATACGGGCTCAAGTTATGCGTTTCAGGATATTATCTGGACTTAATTTCTGAGGTCATTGTCAAGTCCAGTGAGGTGGTCATAACGGTATAGTTTCGTAGTTATCGGATTTTCGACGCGCAGTCCAGGTCCGATACAAAGTTTCAATGTGCTCCCGAGAGCAACTGGGTTTAGAGATTGATCATAGGTTTCAAGGTAACGTAGCATCAGCGATCCAACTGATTTTGGGTCTTGTAGTTCGTATTGAAAGCTTTTCAAGCTAATTCGACAGGTGATTTAGTTAAGAACTTAATTAATCTTTGTCTAATTTATAAAGGACTTAGTCCTTAGTAATTTCTACCTGAGGTGGTACTTGGGTCTTTGTACGAATTTTTTCAGGACATTACATTAATATGAGTCGTCTCAATGAAATTAGAGATAACAAGCCTAGAGGGATGATCAGCTACTACGTTCTCTACTCATTTCTTTTCCTGAATCTCTATGTCAAATTCCTATAGTAAGAGGTCCATCTCAACAATTGGGGCTTAACATCCTTCTTAAAATGAAGGTACTTTAGCGCCGAGTGGTCCATGAATACTATGATCTTAGATCTAATTAAGTAAGATCTAAACTTCTCCAGTGTAAAAACTACGACTAAGAGTTTCTTCTCCATAGTTGTTGAGGGTCAAATATTGCATATTATCCCCCATTTATTACTTGGTTTTATGAACATGATAATGCTTAATGTTCTATTTTAATCATGTTACAAGGTGAATTTAAGAGCTTGGATTGAAAAGGATGTTAAGAGCATGAATTTAACGCACAAGAGTCACCATAGCAAAGGAGGGATCTTAGGAGACCAGGATTGAAGAATTCAAGTGCCAAAGATACAAGGAAACCAAGTGAGGAATGAAGAGAATCCAAGCTTTGAAGTATCGATCAGCTAGCTTGAGTTTTGGTTCGTCTAGCCCAAGAATTCGGCCAGCTTAAGAAAGTTCGGCAGAAATCCAGCGACATGATCTTCTGGAACTTGCGGAAGTTCGGCTAGCCTGAATGTCAGTTTGGCTAGCCCGAGTGTCGGTCGGCTAGCTAAAGCATTCTTCCAACTTGGTGCAAATATTCAAGTTGCACAACTATATATAGGAGTCCCTAGGATGCTCCTAGGCATCTTCTAGAGTCCGAGGAGTGAAGCAAAAGGGTGGAACCACCATCCTGGAATTTTTCTTCTTCTTACTTAGTTGATATTTTGTTTAAGAGTCTTTAGTTCAATCATGTCTTTGGTTGGCTAAACCTCTTAGCTAGGGTTAAGTGGTCAAGCTTGTAGCATGATTGGGATGTTTGCTTTGTTTTGATTCATGTTTTGTTAAACTCTCTTAGATTCTAGTTCTTTATTAAGGAATATTTTTAGTGTTTAATGGTTTGTTATGACTCAAATTACAATGGATCTGCGATTGCTTTGAATATCTTCTTTTCCTGAATTGAGATTGTGAAATTAGTAAGTCCTGTTGTTCACCATCGTTCCTTAGGCATGGTAGGGTGATGAAATTCTTCTTAACCTTCACAATTCTTCTATGATTGTTTGTGGGATTGGTATATCCTATTGTTTGCCATTGTCTCCTGGGCATGGTTAGGTGATGGAATCACTTCCAATCCTCACAACTCTCATCTTTTAAGACTAGGTTCATGAGAAGTTCAAAGATCTGACCGTCTCTTCTTTCTCCATCTGGATAAGATAGGACTCTGATTCCAGTTAGATCTATTGAATCATGCAAGGTAGCCTCCCAATTGCTACAAGTGGATCCGTAGAAACCCTAGTTACCACCTTTAAATTTATAAGTTTCAATTAGCTTATTTAAAATCACTCTCTATAATTTTAGAATTAGGTTTACATCTTTTTCTAGTTCTACTTCTAGTTACTTTTAGAAATATATAAGTTCAGTCCCTGTGGATTCGACCTCTGTCTCACCGAGATTATTACTACATCATGACCCTACACTTGAGGTTGTGAACAAGTATTTGGCGCCGTTGCCGGGGATTGACGGTTGCGTTTTCAGAATTTGATTAGTTTTAGATTTAGTTTAAGATTAGGACTAACCTTTTGTCTTGTTTTTAGGTTAGGATTTTTCTAGATTTTTTTTTTAGAAACTAACTTGCTTTTTATATTTCTTAGATTAGAAACATTCCTAACTTATTTTTGGATACTAACTATTTTCTTCTTTTTGTTTTGCAGGATCTCAATATAGAAACTTCTAATTTAGTAACCTCTTTCTAATTCTCTCCCTTTATAGATTTCAATATTTCTTATTGCTATAGGATTTTCTTTTATTTTATTAGATTCAGAATTAAGGTTTCACCATGTATATGCAAGAGTGGGAACGTCAGTATGTTGAGCTAGTTTTAGAGAACGCGAGAAATTGTGAATGACTGCCAGATGATTATATTAGGAAACAACTTATATCTCAAAATTTTTCTGAAAACATCATCGAGAACCGACCAGAATATAATGCTCCATCGGTTAAGAAATCCTTATGTGATCATATGCGGGTAAATAATTACACTCCACGGATTAAGAAAATAGTACGTGAATGTTGGAGTCATCGTGATTATGGGAGTGAGGACTATTATCCCCCATTAAACAAAAAGAAAACAATGCGTGATTATATTATGGGTGATAATATGTACCAAGCAACGTCCCAAAAAAATCCGTTCAAAGACCCGAGTACTACCTTAGGTAGAACTACCCAAGGACCGTGTCCGGTTAGATATAACTTAGATGGAATTTAGTTAAGTACTAAATAATTGGTGGATTAAGCTTGGGCCACCATTTTTACTAATGGGAAGGCCTAAAACCATTAATACAACTGACTCAATGTCATCTTAAGACCTAAGAGAAATCCCAAGAGTCTATTGCTCTCGTGAGTACATTGAAAACTGTAACAGACCTATACCGCACGTTGGGAGTCCGATGACCGCGAAATTATAGGACGGTGTCCATCCTGCTGGGCTTGATGACCATTGCGGGAATCAAGCCTAGAAAATGTGCAGAAACGTCCAACTTGAGCCATGAACAAAGTGTGTGAGAAACGCGAATATCTTTAGAAAATAAACTGAAACTTAAGTGAATTACGCCATTCGCTCTCACGCAAAGTTGAGGATTTCGGACTGTTAGTTTGTGACCAAACTTCGCCCATGGGGAAAGGAAATTTTTAGCACATATCTGTATAATCGTGACCTCGATTGAACATGTACGACCGTTGATTTGACACAGGCTCTACACGGTTGATCGGCTTATCCGATTGCACCGAGATCGTGTCCTAGCATGGATCCATTGTCAAGGAACTTACACTGTGACGTAGGTTGGTCATGGGCCTCCCTATGAGCCCTGCTTGTCAGAAGCAGTCGCCCAAAGGGTATAAACTATGTATATAGTGGCCCTGGGGCCATTTACATCACTTTTGGGCTTATAAATAGCCCTTATTTCACCCCTCTCTCATATACGAATTTCACAAAACCTTAGGGGAGAGAGAGAGGAGAAAATAAGAGAAAAGAGGAAAGAGAGAAGGAAGAACTTGGGAGATCGCTACAGGAATCCTCTCCCACAAATCTACGCACCAAATCTCCATCCCGTTCTGCTACTGAATCTTTTTCGGTTACGATCTTGGGTAAGAAATCCTAACCCTAATATCGTTATAGAGATCCAGGATAGTTGTTCGTTAGCCTAGCTAACCAATTTCGTCATTTAGGTGCCCGACGTTCCATTTTGGAAACATAGGCTTTAGACCGAGTCCGAGTCGCGCATTCTAACGAAAGGTGAAGACTATAAACGCTTAGGTTGTGGTTATCAATGCTTTCATGTCAGCTAATGATTTATGTCTGACTTGATTATTACCGTATTGACTTAGATATGACAATTTCTGTATGATATACTTATATGAACTGTGATGAGTGAAAGATGCATCCCATGTGTTTGTTAAAATGTTTGAATGAACATTTGAAAATGATTCGTGCTTGCCATGATTACTGATCTAGGATTCATCATTGTCATATGCATGTTGATCTCTCTATATAAGGAATTGCTAAAATATATATTGTAACTAACCAAGTCTATATATTTGGTGAAGTGTAGTCTAAGTGTTTAATGAATTCTTTGAATGAGAAATTGTTGATGATTTGTATTTATTACGTGTAATAAGATAGGATTCTTTATTACCGTATGAATATGTATAATCTCCTTTATGTAATCATATTTTCCTCTATGTAATTAATTGATCAAATGCAAGTGTTTGGTAACATGATCAATATGTTCGATGAAATGCCTAAGTGAGGAATCCACTTGGATTGTTTGTTAAATGCTAAGATGAATATTGCATGTGTTTATTAGATGCATATGAGTAGGATTGAGGCTACAACGTAGCCCAGGCAATCGATAACGGTTCCTGTTCAGGTGGCCAAATTAGTCTCACCACATTGGATATATCGATTAATACAGGTCACACGATGATTGTCGACAGTGGTCAGGCCACAAGGGGTGCTTATGTGCTCCATGTTGATCAAATCAACATGTGCCTGTACCAATCGAGCTTGCCTAACAAATCGATCGGCCTATTGTGTGTTTACCATGTACGGACCCTACTGCTTGAATCTAAGGTACCCCTCACCAATGTAAAGGCCCACTTTAACCATGATACCATGATCTACTAAGACTCATGAGCCGGGCATGGTAGTATGGGACACCGTGTTCGAGTTGTCGGCCTACACCGAGGTAACGACCTCCCCGTAGTGACCAATGAGCAACTAAGACTCGTGAGCCGAATAATGGTGGTATGGGACACCGTGTTCATGCTGTCGGCCTACGCTGAGGTGACGAGCCTCCCCATAGTGACCGTGAGTATAAATTCTTAGAACTTGCATGTCACATGTGTTTCATTAGGAGTGACAACCCTACAACTTGCCTATCACATGTACTTTAACTAGGAGTGACGAACCTAGATCTATCCTTCAGTTCTGGTCAATGATACAAAGGGAGGTACCCTAACTTCCCAAACTTGTTGTATGAATAAGCTTAATTAATTACTTGGCTAACATGACCATACATCGCACTGCATTAGTTAGGATGTGCTTTAAAGGCAATGAAGTTACACTATTTTAAGAAAGTGTTGTCATATGCGAAATAGGTTGTCGGAGTCACTTGTGAGGGAGCTTCGATGCGAGGGCATACATCATTACTTGCACTCCATTCCTGCATTAAAAAGAGTAATTAAAAAGTGTTTGTTTGATTGCTTTATCATTACTGCTTGATTGACTTGATAACATGTTAACTTTTACCTTATAGTACTAGTGAGTTGATCACTCACTACCACTCTGGGACGGTGTTTTAAAACATCAACCAGACTCTAATTTTGATGCAGGTACTGATGAAAGAATTCTCCTAGTTTTAGCTCTAGGGCGGGTCGATGTAGACCCTTATAGTACTAGTGAGTTGATCACTCACTACCACTCTGTGTTTTAAACCATTGCGATGATCTTAGTTGGACCATTGCGATATCTGGCTTAGTTGGACACTTTACATTTTCATATTTTGTTCATTTTGAAACAATTCATGTATATATTAAACCCGGTTACGTGCTCATACTCTGAAGGTTTGTGAAACACCCAAAAGCTTAAATAGATATGTTTTAGACTTCTGCTTGCTTAATTTAATTATATCCGAGTATGATGTGTTGTTTAGTATAAACCCATGCATGCTTAACTCATTAACATGGACGAAATCTGAATATCATCATCCATACCGCATAAGTGATATTCTGAATCTTGGGAGTAGAGCTTTACTCGGCCCTCGAAATTTGGGGTGTTACATACCAACAACCATCAGATTCTCCCACCTATGACCTATATGACTATAATCAGTTGAAACATCAATATTAGGAAGATGAACTAATTATACATCATAGTGACAATTCTCTTAGGTCCTCTACCTTTAAAATCCAACCAGAAATGATCCAAGAGTATTCACTTCAGGGTTACACAAAGATTTTACTAACATTAGAAAAAATGATAGAAGCGCTTGAAGCGTGCCACGATAAGCTAATGGAGGATAGCTTACCCTAGCCTTGACCTAATCCAATTCTTCATTCTCAACTCCCTTCTGATGATCAGTGAAAATATCAACATTGGAGAGATGAACCGCCAATTAATTTTAATGACTACTCCCTTGGATTCCCTACTTATGAGATTCAACCAGAAATAGTCCGAGAGGTGTTAATTTAAAAATACATGGATGCTCAAGAACAATTCAACGAATATCTCGCACAAGTAGTCGTAGGTATTAAGAAATCATTAGAGGTGAGTAAACCCACCATTCAAGAAGTTCAATCACATCTTAATGAGGAGGAAGAGGCTAGTTCATACCAGCTTCATTCCAATCCAGAAACACTATGCGAGGAAAGTGATCCTAACTCACTTGTGAAGAGTACTGAAATTGAGAATTAAGAGTTGGATTGTGTTAATACGGTTCAATTTTCCGGAGAGTCGATCTCGATGACTGTCCAAAGGAATAATCAAGAGACATGTGTGTTTTTCAAATATAATGATACTGACTTACTCTAGTCATATGACACACTTTACTTCAATAAGGAGGAAGAGGCTAGTCTATTCGAGCCTTAACCCAACTTAGAAAAATAGTGTGAGGTAAGTGATCTCATCCCACTTGTGAACTATACTGAATTGGACGATGATACATATTGGGATGAGAATCATGAGTTTACAACCCAAATTCCCCTAGAATCGATCTCAAGTTTATTCTAGGTCAATGATCAACGGGTACAGAAAGTGGTTGACCATAGGGCTATTAGATGATCTTGTTGAGAAACCTACTGAGATATTTATCAAGATACTGGGTGGAGGAAGAACCTTGCAGCATGATTGAGTAGTTTTTCCCTACTTTCCTAGTTTAGGATAGTTTGTTTTCTGCTATCTAGGATAGTTTACTTTCTGCAGTTTAGGGTAGTTTGCTTTCCGTTGTGCTAACCCATTTTATACTGAGATCATTAGAAAAACCTCAAAATTCCTTCATAGGTACTATCTTTCCATCACTTCCCCTTCAATTTCGTTGTCTCTTTTACAAAACATGTTTATTTCTTTTACATTGAGAATAATGTAGATTTTGGGTTGGGGATGCAAGATTAGATAAACTAATCAGTGTTTTGCCACAAAATTTTTGAAAATTTTCAAGAAATTTCTGTAAATTGAAGTAAATTTTGAAGTTAATCCGTGTATTAGAATTATAAGATACCTAATGTTGATGATTTATTCCTCTTAGATTTTAGTCACTTGGTAGACTTCAAAATTGAGATTGAGTTATTAACTCCTAGTTAGAAGTTTTAAACATCGATTGAATCATGATTTCATATATCACATTTAGCTTACACATTAAGGTTCTAGTTTGATATTAGATTGATAACTTGATGATTATTAAGCATGAAAGGAACTAACCCAGGGAATTTGTCCGTCATTTTCAAATTTAAAATAAATAAATAAATAAAAAGAGAAAAAGAATACCCAGCTTAAAAACATTTGTCCTCGAAAAGGGCTACCTATGGAATATCATTGACAAGATTGAATATAGCGTGAAAGTCATCGATGAAAAAATTAAAAGTTGGAAGAATAAAAAGACTGAACTGTAAAGCAAGTTTTAGTTTAGGTTTTGGTCATCCTGAATTTTCGTTTGATTATCAATGTTATCATGAAAATTGAGAATTGCACCTTTGATTGTGATAAGTCCAGATTTAACAATGCACCCATGGAAGTCAATGTTTATAATTGTTCTAATTTATGGATTAATACTTTGAACCTGACTATGAAATTTACCGACTGCTAGGGTTTAGGAGAAAGTAATGCTCAACATTGAAGTATTTTAGAATTCTATTATCTCCATTGTTTTTAAAATCACTTGGGCTAAGAGAAATTATCTTGTGTTCTCAAAATATTTTTCGCATACTTTGCTCGAGACTAGCAAATTGATGGTTGGGGATTGTGTTGAGGGTCAAATATTGCATATTATCCCCCATTTATTACTTGGTTTTATGAACCTGATAATGCTTAATGTTCTATTTTAATCATGTTTGTATTGCAAGGTGAATTTAAGAGGTTAGATTGAAAAAGATGCTAAAAGCATGGATTTAACCCACAAGAATCATCAAAGCAAAGGAGGGATCTTACGTGACCAAGATCGAAGATTTCAAGTGCCAAAGATCCAAGGAAACCAAGTGACGAATGAAGAGAATCAAAGATTTGAAGTGTTGGTCAGCTAGCCCGAGTTTTGGTTTGGCTAGCCTAAGAATTCGGTCAGCCTAAGAAAGTTCGGCTGAAAATCCAGCGACTTGATCTTCTGGAACTTGTGGAAGTTCGGCTAGCCCAAGTGTCTAAGGTTACACAAATTCTGCATGAACTATGTAAATTTGAGGCGGTTTCCTGATTCATCCAACTCGGTACAAAAGTTAGCGTTGCACAACTATAAATTGCAGTCCCTAGGATGTTCCTAAGCATCTTCTAGGGTTTGAGGAGTGAAGCAAAAGGGTGGAGCTGCAGTCCAAGAGTTTTTCTTCTTCTTTCTTAGTTGATATTTTGTTAAAGAGTGTTTAGTTCAAACATGACTATGGTTGGCTAAACCTCTTAACTAGGGCTAAGAGGCGATGCTTGTAGCATGATTGGGATGTTTGCTTTATTTTAATTCATGTTTTATTGAATTCTCTTGGATTTTAGTTCTTTATTAAGGAATATTATTAGTGTTTAATGGTTTGTCGTGACTCAAATTAGAATGGATCCGCGATTGCTTTGAATATCTTCTTTTCTTGAATTGAGATTGTGAAATTAGTAAGTCTTGTTGTTCACCATCGTCCCTTGGGCATGGTAGGGTGATAAAATTCTTCATAAACTTCACAATTCTCCCATGATTAGTTGTGGGATTGGTATATCCTGTTGTTTTCCATTGTCTCCTAAGCATGGTTGGGTGATGGAATCACTTCTGATCCTCACAACTCTCATCTTTTAAGACTTGGTTCATGAGAAGTTCAGAGATCAGACCGCCTCTCCTTTCTCCATCTGGATAAGACACTACGTGAAAAAAGAGGAAAATAAGACAAATTTTGAGACGGTTGTGAACCATTTCTAAAATCCCTTGGTTTAAAGACGGCTATGAACTGTCTCTAAAATTCTAGACGACTCTTAACCATCTATAATATGAACCAAAATCATCTTCTAATGTTAAACGTCCACAAATCATTTAAGACGGTCAAAATCCGTCAGTAACTGTGGAGAAAAGACGGTTATCTACTGTCTGGAATAAAAGGCGGTCCTTAGTTGTCTTATAAGCAGTCATCTGAGATGGTCAAAGACCGTCCACATTAGAGACGGTTATTAGCTATCTTATAGTGGTCATCTGAGACTGTCAAAGACTGTCTGCATTAGAGTCGGTCCTTAACTGTCTTATGGGTAGTCATCTGAGATAGTCAAGGACCGTCTACATTAGAGATGGTCATTAGTTGTCTTTTTGTGGCCATCTGAGACAGTTAAAGACTGTTTGCATTAGAGACAATCCTTAGTTGTCTTATAGTGATCATTTGAGACTGTCAAAGACCATCTGCATTAGAAACAATCCTCAACTGTCTTATAGTGGTCATATGAGACTATTAAAGATTGTCTTACCCTTCCACTACAATGAGCATGCTTTAATGTGGGGTTATTGTGGAGGCCTCCTTGTATGTATTACGTATCTTGGCTGTCCATTAGTTTCTCACTCTACATCCTTCTTATTTTATTAAAAATCAAAATTTTAGGAAATGAAGTTCGAAAAAAAAATGAGATAAAAAATAGAGATTTTGATATATAATTGACATTTTGGAAAAGAAAATTGAGAAGTTCAAAAAAATTATGAATTAAAAAAAAAAGTTAAAAAGCTTAGAAAAATAAATAACAATGTTTGCGAATAATTTAGATTTTGAAAAAACAAAAACTATGATTTTATAAAAATCTACGATTTGGAAAAAAAAAAAAAAAGTTAAGAACTTTGAATAATGTTGATAATTTTGAAAAAGAAAATTAAAACGATTAAAAATTTTGTGAAAAAATTGACAACTATGAAAAAAAAATATTTAAAAAAAAAAGAAAAAGAAAATGAGATTTTGTATTTTGAAAAGTAAAATTGAAAAGTTAGATAACGAAAGTGAGATTTTGATGATATGTTGTATATCGTTACCACCCATATGTTTCTTCAACCCATTTTTGGGCGGGGTATAAAAAATTGTGTAGATTTAAATCTTAAGTAGACCACACTATTGCAAAGAGTGGTAATATAGTACCTCGCCATTAAAAATTATAAAGAGCACATCGTAAGGTTTTAGTAATGTTTATTTGCAATCCAACTTGTTGATAATGTAAAGAAGATCTGGATGAAGGTAAACTACAAAGATCAAATTGATCCAAAACTTTTGTGGCCTTCAAAAGGTTTTTAATGGTTATTCATCACTATTTTGATTGTTATGGCCCACTTGAGATTATTAAGTTCTTTTGATTTGAAATCACATCATATGATGGAAAAATATATGGACGGTGTCGATATACATAAAATATATTAAAGTAACACCCATGAAGGAGTTACCTAAATAGTGAAATGGTACTATACGTGTAACGCCCTGAAAATCGGGGGTCGAGCATAAACTTAACTCCCGAGTTCCAATGCATCACTTATGTAATATAGATAATGATGATTAAAGGTTGTCTGTGTTAGAGCAATAAACATGAGTGAGATTATACCAAAACAGTAATTCATACTCTAGATCAATTGTATAAAGGCAAGCGGAAGACTGAAACTGTATATATATGTATGTAAAAGATACAAAATCATTTCATTCTCCAGAGTATGAACCCATTTGAGTCACCATATACATATATCTATTTTATGTTTCAAAAGTCAAAAATACAACTAGGGAAGTAATTCCAGCAAGTCCCGTCGATCCGGCAGTCTAGTCAAAACCACCAGAGTACTGCATAAATGAGAACTCATCCTGGTCCTCGTCATAGTCCGGCTCAGCCTCCTGAATCGTCATCTCATTTACACTTAAGACAAAGTCTGGTTGGTGTGTACAACACCGTCTCATAACGTGGGAGTGAGTGATCAACTCAGTGGAACAATAAAGCATTGGTTAACAAATTATCAAAACAGTCAAGCAGTAATGATAAAGCAGTACAATCAACAATTCTAAATACTCTTATTAATGCAAGTATGAATGCAGTCATGATGCATGCCCTCACCGACATACTCCCTCATGCGACACCATCTTACGTTCGCAACATGCTGTCATTCCTCAGTGCTCCACATCTTCCAGGCACATGCAGTGAGATAATGAGCATTATTACCGAGTTGTTATTAGTCCATTTCAAACACCAGGATTGAGAAACTAAGGTACCTCCCTTGTATCATTCCCAAACATGATCCATTATAGGGTCGTCAGTCCTAGTTAATCTCATACGAAGGTGTGTTTCTAGGTCGCTGCAAAGGCTGTCAGGGCTGTTACATGCAATTGTTACACCACTCCCCCATCACCTTTTTAATGGTTCATCACTAAATTAATACAAGCCTAGTTCATACTCTATTCACTGCGGCAAAACCACCGCAAATTCAGAGTATGCTCGAGGTCACTACAAATGGCTGTCAGGGCAGTTACACGCATTTGTTACACCACTCCCCCATCACCTTATCAATGTAGGCTGACAGCACGAATATAGTGTCCCAAACCACCATAATCGGCTCACGAGTCTGTCAATGAACACTACGGGGAGGCACATAGCTCCAGCGTAGGCCGACAACTCGACCACGGTGTCCCATACCACCATGCCCGACTCATGAGTCTTAGCGGATCGAGGTACCATGATTAATGGGATTTCACTGGTAAGTTTGGTACCCTAAGTTCAAGCATTAGCGTCCAAACATGGTGAACATACATTAGACAGATCGGGTTGCTTGACGAGCTCGGCTAGCTCGAGCGCACAACAAGTTGAAAGATATGAAGCGCATAAGCACTTCGTGTGGCCAACCACTATCGCCAAACGAAGTACGGCTCGGGTTCGTCAAACACATCCTATATGGCAAACGAATCTTAGCCACGAATTCAATCCCATTACCGATTGCCTGGACTATAATCATAGCCCTAAACATAATCAAATCTATGACCAGAAGCATGTAAGTAAAGCAGAATAAACAAAGTAATTCAAACATGTTGACAAGCATGTCATAAAACATGTAATAAAGCATAATATAAACAAGAAATACAAACACCTATATTTCATAAGTAAGTGGTTAAATTAAACAAGCAACATGGAGGAAATCATATACATCTCTAAGGTAGCTGAGAATCCTATCTCAACACCCTAGTAAACTTAGTTCGTCACACAATTTCTCACACAGGCATTTTAGCAAACACTTAAACTACACCACTCCAACAAACATGACATATGTTGATTTCAACATAGAATAAGACAAGTCCTTATAGCAAGGAGTTGTCGCATACACATCAATCATGTTCTTACATTAAATACATTTGGCAGGCATAAATCATAAATCCATATTTATTTAGTCATTTCAACAAACACTTTAAACTACATACATCAACATACCTGACGTATGTTGATTACATAGGTATAAGGCCAAATCCTTTCACTAGGGAGTTACCCCAATTATAACACGCGTGCACCTACGACGGATAGTCATGGCAAGCAGGAATCCAAGTTCCATATTCATTCAGTCATTTTTCAAAAACACTTGGGCTACACATTTTAGCATATATAGTGTATATTGGTTGTGGCGTGATTTAGGGCACATCCTTTCGTCAAAGGGGTATTGCCAATACAACAATCATATATCCATGACAATTAGTCATGGCGAGCACGAATGTGAATTTTATACTCATTCGGTCATTTCCACAAATACTTAAAATACACTCTTTTAACATATATAGTGTATATTAGCAAAACATGTATTAGGGCGAGCCCTTTCGCCAAATAGGTATTTTATCCATATATAATATATTCATATAGCAAATAATCATGGCAAACACATTCCCAAAATTTATACGTATTCGATACTTTCCATACATACCTAGAATATGTAAAATTCCATATTCTTCGTATTTAATCGAAATGGAAAACAGACAACACTTTGTACATGTGCAATTGCATGCAAATCATGAATCTATCATTATCTGACATTGAAAGCATTGAAAACCATAACCTATACACCTAAAGTCCGCACCTTTTGTCGTAGAATCGTAACGAATTCAATAGGTTTGCTAAGCTTTCGTATTTGGCAATTTGGTAACCTATAGAATGAAATAGGGGCTAGGGTGAAAGAGCTTAGAAAAATTGAAAGAAGAAGGTGGTGAAGGGTGGGATTTGTGAAGGAAATGGGTTCAAAAGCGGTTTTAGACTGTGGGATTCAGTTCTGACAAGTTAATAAGGTGTTAGGATCGTCCCATTGCCTAAGGACGTCTAATTCCAGGTTGGCAAAAATCCAGGATGTTACAATCTACCCCCATTAAAACAAAATTTCGTCCCCGAAATTGCCTAAGGGTAATAAGGAAAGATTTAATTATTTCATTTGCCTAAGACTTATTGATTTTAAGTTTTTACGCGTGGTAGGGTTTATACTAGCCTTGTTTATTTTAGTCTACCCCCCTTAAAACTTATTTCTTTATCCCTTGCTTATATCATGATGGTTTGCTACAATGGATTTCTTTCCCTATTTGGAGTCTCGACTTCGATTCTCATCTGTTGAGAGTAAGATAGTTGTTTTCATTGTTTGACCAACACGGAGAGACAGTTGTAGTGGGCTTCATCCCGATATATCGATCATCTACCTGACCAGGGTAGAAGGCTCATCGTATCCCTTCCTAATCCTGGTCTTCTGTTCGGTCAAGCAGTGAGTCCATTGGTACTCACCCAGGATTGAGAATTCAACTCAAATCGCGAATACCTCACTTATATATATAGTTCCTCTACTCCGTGTTTCCGATTATAATAAGTCTTTGTGAAAACAATTTTTAAGGGTTGTATTGATTTGACCTAACATTAAATCCAAGGGATATATAGGTTTTTTCTAAACGTGAAGAGTTTCTACGTCAAACAAGCTTCCTAAGAGTTACTAAAGAAGCCTATAGTATTAAGGGGATTCAATGAAGAATGGGGTCTCGCTCCAATCAACTCAAGTCGACTAACTAAATCTATTGGTCTCTGACATTCTCTAGTGTAATCAGTAGTCTAGTCTTAATTTTAGGAGTAGCGGCAAGCCAATAGCTTAGGGGCTATATGATTTCATACTATTACACCATTTCTAATATAAGAAAATGTTTCATCACTTAGGGTCAAAAGTTGTCTGATTGGAATTGAGTTACCTGCACTTGAATTTAACTACGCTTGAGCACTACACACGCTCATACACATGCTCATACTAGCTAAGGAGGTCTTAGGGTTCACGTTATTAATTTGGTGAATTTCCTATACTGCTAGATGTATTTGCAACATTTAGGAGTACCAACTCTAGGTTCAACACTCTAAAGGCCTATCTAGCCAATGGTCTTAAGTTGTATGAAATAGGCTTGCATTGCTAATCCCTCCTCGGGATTGGGAATGACATGTTTGGTAGGAGGGTGGGAGGGGATTAAATTTAATGGTATAGGCTTTGGAAAATGAGCCTTGTGTTGGAAAGTGTGAGATGGGAATTCTAAGTCCTAGGATAATGAATTTCTAAGTGTAATTTGAAAGGAAAATACTGGATTTACGTTTAATTGCATACATTTCAAACATGGCATTGGAAAACATGGGATACATCCAATCTAGGGACCATACCTTACACATACATTTATTGTTACATTTACAATCCTATCCACCCTAAATTCACCTAATGCAGTTTGGCCAAACAGGCCCTAAATGTCCTCAAACATCTAAAACATTCTACCAAACTACTACACCCATCAACATGAAAACAAAAACATCCAAAGACGGTAACCCATGCAAACTACAAGATAACAGTATGGCTGATTAGGCCTCCAAGAAAATGGACGTACAAGCTCGGATAGAGCCATGGAAAATGAGGATAAGGGAAAACGGGGGCTGAAGTTTTTTTTTTGGTCCTCCACAGATTGGAGCCTCAACAGACGTTGTAGAGGCCCAATAGATAGGGTTTAAAGAAAGGAAGTGAAGAGATGGGCTGGGTTGAGTGCTTATACTATTTTGATCTTCAAATGGAGAGTGTAGGAGCTCAAATGAACGTGAATGGAGAGAGTAGGGGAGTAGGTGTTGCCGTGAACATTAGAGGGGTGCGAGATTTAACAGAAAACAGCAGAAGGGGCGATTAGAAGGGTGGTTTAAGAGAGAAAATCGGATTTTGGAAGGGAAGGGAGCGCTTGGAGGAGTGTTCGAGAGAGAGGGGGCCAAACAGACAAGGAGGGGCCCCCACGCAATTTCACTGGCCTCACACATAACTAAGGGTCGGGCCGACCCTGACCAGCACCGGCCCGACCATCCCGGCCCAACCTGACAGCGAACTCGACCCCCGATTTTCAAGGCGTTACATGTGCAACATAGATAATGATGATTAAATGTTGTCTGTGTTAGAACAATAAACATGAGTGAGATTATACCAAAACAGTAATTCATACTCCAGATCAATCGTATAAAGGCAAGCGGAACACTGAAACTGTATATATATGTATGTAAAAGATATGAAATCATTTCATTCTCCAAAGTATGAACCCATCTGAGTCATCATATACATATATCTATTTTATATTTCAAAAGTCAAAAATACAACTAGGGAAGTAATCCCAGCAAGTCCCGTCGATCCGGCAGTCTAGTCAAAACCACCAGAGTACTGCATAAATGAGAACTCGTCCTGGTCCTCGTCATAGTCCGGCTTAGCCTCTTGAGTCGTCATCTCATCTACACTTAAGATAGAGTCTAGTTGGTGTGTACAACACCGTTCCATAACCTGGGAGTGAGTGATCAACTCAGTGGAACAATAAAGCATAGGTTAATATATTATCAAAACAGTCAAGCAGTAATGATAAAGCAGTACAATCAACAATTCTAAATACTCTTATCAATGCAAGTATGAATGCAGTCATGATGCATGCCCTCACCAACATACTCCCTCATGCGACACCATCTTATGTTCACGGTATGCTTTCATTCCTCAGTGCTCCACATCTTTCAGGCACATGCAGTGCAATGATGAGCATGATTACCGAGTTGTTATTAGTCCATTTTAAACAGCAGGATTGGGAAACTAAGGTACCTCCCTTGTATCATTCCCAAACATGATCCATTCTAGGGTCGTCAGTCCTAGTTAATCTCATACGAAGGTGTGTTTCAGGGTTGATGAAAAGGCAGCCAGAGCTGTTACACGCAATTGTTACACCACTCCCCCATCACCTTTTTAACGGTTCATCACTAAATTGATACAGGCCTAGTTCATACTCTATTCACTGCGGCAAAACTTGTCGCCTCACCATAAATTTAGAGTATGCTCGAGGTCACTACAAAGGGCTGACAGGGCTGTTACACGCATTCGTTGCACCACTCCCCCATCATCTTATCAATGTAGGCCGACAGCACGAATACAGTGTCCCATACCACTGTTTCGACAAGGAAACAAAATGTATTTGATTTAGGAGAATCATCTTATTTAAACATAACAATGAAATAATTACAAAGACAATCATCACACTTTATTGATTCTGAATTCATTTACATCCTCTGGTATCCCTTGATTCTAAGATAGCTTACAAAGAACTCATTACAAATGTCTATTATTATAGCTAAATATAATTTCGGCAGCATAACGGTAATGATTTCAATCATCTCCTATGACTTAGGAGGAAATAGACAAGTCTATCAACAGTTTTCAAGAGAACGAAGATTCCGGCAGCATTCCGATACTATTTTGATCATCTCCTGAAACTTAGGAGGAATCTGTTTCTTCGTCGATGATTCTTCCTTTCTCTTGATCAAGAACTTGAAGCATTGAAGACTCCAATCATTCCGACGGCCCATTACTGTTGAAAAACTGCCAAACAATAGGTTTGCGCGGGTCCGCGCAAACTCTATGCTTTGCGCGGGTCCGCGCAAACTATAATAGCCTTCTGTTGCTTTGCGCTGACCGGCGCAAACTTCCAGGAGTCCAATACTCCTTTGCCCGACCTCGCGCAAAGTGCAGGAGTCCTGTACTCCGCACCTTCTGTCTTCTCTTTCGTCCTTGCTTCACTTCTGAAATCTTCGAACCCCTTTTCAGAGAAGGAATGGAGTATTTATAGACGTTTTCATCAATGGAAATCTCAGATCTGGTCGATGTGGGACAAAAAATATCATCGATCTATTTGATCACCTGACTTTAGACTTTGCGCGGACACGCGCAAACAATGTTCTTTGCGCGATCTCGCGCAAACCCTCAATCTTCGCGCAAACCTTCCTCTGTCAATCCGCGCAAACTCTTCACTTTGCGCGATCTTGTATACTTATTGCACTTTGCGCGACCTCGCGCAAAGTGGTCTTGAAGCTGTTTCTTTCATCTTCAAAGTGATTTCTTGATCTTTTTTCTTGTTCACTTCCTTGCTTATTTTATGCCTCAACAGATGCCCCCTTGATCCGTTCTTTGTTTGTTCAGAAATCAAAGAAAAGGATCAAACTATTCCTTTCTTCCAAGGTTTGCGCGACCTCGCGCAAAGTCCTACTCGAGTACCGTACTCGGCCATAAAGCCTATAAATAGTCCAACGACTTAGTCATTTTTCACGAACTTCCTTCTGCTGACACTGCTCTGGCGATTTTTCTCCGCGCAAACCTCGACTTTGCGCGACCTACAAGAAAGCATCTCACTTTGCGCGAGCTTTCTGAACTTCGAGATTTTCCGCGCAAACCCCTTGACTTTGCGCGACCTCGCGCAAAGTACTCTGTACTTAGCGAATTTTCGAACTTTTGTCATCTGTCTTTCTTTATGGCTCGTATTAAACAAACTGCTCGTCTAGTGTCTCCTTCAAACTCACCTTCTTCTGATCAACCACCTGCTAAGAGAATGAAGACAACTTCCAGAAATCCGGCTTACTTTAAAGAACCTGTCCTCCCTACTTTCGACTTCTCCGATCGCATTAAGTCTTTACCCTCTCCTATTCATAGATCCATCTCCTTGGGAGATATTAAATGCCCGCCAAAACACGGAAGAGAATACGACTGGGATGAATGGCTCAAAACCACGGCACACATTCGTACCGACAGTGAGAGACCCCCTCCTCGCGAAGACACTCCTCCTGCTTCCCGTCCAAAGAAGACTCGCCGCAATAAGGCGAAGGAATTTGAAGAAAAAATCAAAGAACACAAGAAGAAACGGCTTCAGAACTCGTGGGATTCAGTACGAGTCGTTGAAGGGGTCATGAAGTTCGACAACCCTCATGCAGAGGGTATGACCATCATTCCCATAAAGGTGTATCGCCATCAGTCTATGCTGGACTGTGAACCTAAAGATTGTGTTCATGGCGAAAGACTGATGTACACCGAATCATGGGCCACAAGAGAGCCCCGAATTCTAGAAGGCATTATTCAGGCTCAAAAGCCACGACAGAATGTCGGAGAAGCTCGCCCCATGATTTTCCTGACTCCCTTCCACAGTCCTCATGATCTCTTTCCTTCTCATTTCTATGAGACAGTGAGACAGCGTTTCAGAGATCGAGAGCAACTCTGGGGCCAAGCAGAGTTCCGCATCAGAGGCCTGCTAATTGCTCGTCGCTATTACTCTGAATGGGCGGAGGCTATTTTGCTGAAACATACAAGTACTCTTGCAAAGATAGGCCTATATGATGCAATAGAAGTAACTTCAAAATACTTCTATCGGGAACCCAACGTTCTAAAAGGCTTCCTTGAATATTGGTCACCTACAACCAACTCCTTTCATCTTCCTTACGGTGAAATGAGCATATCTCTTTGGGACCTTCATCGTATAGCTGGTCTCACAATAACGGGAAAATTCTACGATGAATTCATTCCTACCAACAGAGAATTGGCCTTTGTGTCATTTCCAGATCGCAAGCCCTCCATATCCGAGACTACCATAGAGCTATTTAAAGAGATGAGCAAATTCCCCAATATCCACAAAATTCCCCCTCTTCAATGGCTGGCCCATTTTTCTAGGGGTTTAAGGTATTTATCAATCTGATAATTGATCTTCCTCTTTGTATTCTTCAGCCATTTATGTATATTAACCTCTTCATTTTTATTTCCTTTGAAGGTTTCGCGACTGCAATTCCAAAGAACTGACAAAGCTTCGGGATGCAGTACGAGGAAAGCCAGAATATAGCTCTTTGAGAGCTTGCAGATTTCGGCCTATTGGCTAAGCTTAGTTGTTCTGCCTAGCTCTAAATGGGCAGATGCTATCCGTCCAAGTGTCTTTGTCGTGGCCGGTGCCTTGGCGGAGGGACATAAATACTCACTTGCTCCTCCAGTACTATGTTCTATCTACCGGGCCCTTGGAGAAATAGCGACTCATAAAAGACCCCATTCTGGGAACTTCATCTCACGCATACTTCTTGGCACTATTTTACAGTCGGCTTGGAGTCTACTTCCTTGGACTTTCGAAGTTTCGAGCAAGCATATTCTCATCCTTCTCACCTTCCACTCGGTTCTTCCAATGAGGGCAATGGCTAGAAGAGCATATGAATGGGTCATAAATAAGATTCGGGATGATGATCAAATAAACTTCTTTCGCCCGCCTTTATCACTATCCCGGCAGACACAGACATGGTGGACGACGAAACTTCTTCTTACAGCAGAGAGAGAGCTTTCTTCTTTTCTATTCGCTCATGCGCTTGCCTCTGCGCGGAAGGGACAGACTGAGAGAACCTTACTACCCCAGTCGTTTTGCTCGTCAATTTGGTTATGATCAAACTGTGCCACAAGACTGCGGGTTGGTTACCAGACAAATGCGCTGTTATGGAACTGGTCCTCTTAACTGGGCCATGATATGGAAACAATTGCTGAATAGCTGTGTTGGCTCCTCCTTCATAATTCCAAGCTGTGATCGCATAGTCCGTACATCATATAGCTGGATGCGATGGTGGGATCATCAATCATACCTGGTCAATAAATGCCTGCCCGTAGACTCCTCTATCTTTCTTCATCCACCCAGGCTGAAGGGCAGAAATTTAGAGAGCGGGATTGGCTATATTCCGGAGAGGAGCCATGCATCTCATCCAGGAGAGATTTGCAGAAAGATATCATTAGAAGATCCCATCCGTGAAATCAAGCCCATCAACACTTTGGATGGCTGGTTTGCCCACGGAGTTCTGAGAGAATTTGAGAAGTCTCGTCGGGACTCTTCAAATCAAGGTGTGGATGATGCTGCAGGTACATCTTCCCCAATTCCTGCAGAGACCGTGGCGGTTCAAGAGGGACCAGCTATTGGTACTTCAATATCTCCTCCGCAACCCATTGGTCCTAGTCCATCTTCTCCGATGACTAGATCAAGAACACGTTTGCAATCATCGTCTCCTATCCCTTCGGAAAAGATCGGCCAAGCATCGGCTTCCCCTTCAGTTCAAGAGCTTGCACCGGAGAGCAGTCGACCCGTTTCTTATAAAGGGAAGCAAGTTATCGTTGAAGAAGCTGACGAAGAAATTTTGGGAGACGAAAGTTCTACTTCATCATCAGGTACAACCGAATCTTCGCAGGATGAAGATAGCGGAGATAGTGATAATGGCGGAGATAAAGATGATGACTTTGAAGAAGGAGAAGTTGATATTGGCGAAGAAGAAGAAACAGCTGCGAAAGAAGTTGAGATAGCATCTTCCCCTGCAACTGCTAAGACTCCCTCTAGCATTAATATCCCTGCTAAATCTCCTGCAGCTGAGGAAGATGAAGAGGAGCCTTTAGATTATGGAGAATTGGATATTCACCAGGTAAAGGAAAATTTTTCATATAAATATTTTGATTTATATTTTAACAACTATTATTTATCCAAAATTATTGCATCTCCTTTTTAGGTGTCCAAGTTGCAGAAGTAGGTGTCATCTCTCCAATGGCCCCTCTTGTAATATCTTCACCGAGAGCATCCTGTAGCTCAGTTGGTAGTACCAAGAGTAGTTGCTCGTGAGATTATTTTTTCTACAGAAACTACTGATTTGCCAACTCCACCACAAGAGATTCTAGTACGGAGGCTAGAGCACCATCTTTCGCCGATATGGTGGGACTTGGCCTTCCATAGCTCCAAGAGCTTCTCCTTCTGTTAGTTGTGTCCCAAAGGATGTATATATATATATATATGTGCGCTGCTTATCTTCATTCAAGACTATATATATTTCATAGTAATATATTGAATATTCTTCTTCTTTTGCTATAGGAGCTTATCCCCGTAGCGGTGCGGCTAGTTCTGATTCTGTAACCACTACTTCTGAACTATCATCCTTTGCAAAGATTCCTGCTCACAAAATGCTGATGGTGAAACATTCTCTCATGTAAGAATAATCCATATCTTCAAATCCTGATCAAGTGGTCGGACTTGGATGTTGCTATAGAAATTTTGGAAAGCTCTGCTAAGATGGCCAGAATCAACATATCTCCCTTACGGGATTCACTCTTCAAGTTTCGTGATTCTGTAATTTCTTTAGCTTCAGTGGAAAATATCACCATTGCGCCTGAGATTTTAGAATATAGAAAGCTGCTGGCTCTTTCTCAAGAACAAGTCTCTTTAACAGCTTCTTCAATTTCCAAATTTGAACAAGAACGTATGATTCTTCAAGATCAATTAAAGATTCATGTTGATGAAAGCATAACTATCCAAGATCGCATTGCAGTCTCTGAAGGAAGAAATCTCTCAGCTGGAGAGAAAGAATCATGAGCAAGCTTTAATCATTCAAGAGGTTGAAGAGAAGATGCGAGTGAATGCCAAGTCTATTGATACTTGAAAAATGCACAACTTCAGAATCAAGAAATGGTTGTTTCTTTGGAGAACAAGCTCGCTGGCGTTCCTGATCAGGCGAAACTTATTCTTGAAGAAAAATCTCGACATAATGCAGCTCAAGCACAATTAAAAGAAGATTTGCTCAGATATTCAAAAGCAATGGGGATCACAGAGAATCTTTGAATCATGTAATTTAAAACATGTGATATTTGCTTTCATGTTTCTTGGATGTAATCTATCATTTTATCTCATGATAGTATTTTGGAATGTTTTTATGATGGTATTTTCTATCTTGCATATTGATGATATTTATACTAATATTATCATATTATATTTATATAATAATTTTATTATATTTATTTTTTATTATTTTATTTATTATATTTTTTATTAATATTAATATTATCAAGTTATATTTATTCTTTATATAATAATTTTCATTACACATTTTTATAATTTCTAAACCTTTTATGCTTTGTTAGTAAGGGATTCTCTAGATGAGTATTTAAATTGGCGGTACTAAGTTTCAGTTCAATTAGCCACACGCAGTTTATGCTCATGAGTAGTGGAGCGTGCGCACACACACACTTTAAGCTCGTGAGTAGTGGAGCATTTATGGGTCTTATGTGATGGCCATCAGTAACTCTCTAGAGTTCGCTTTTGGCTTCTCACGCCTTGAGCTCACGGTCACGGTCCATCGAGGGGCCCATTGACGCCACCGGACGGTGAACTGCTGTTGATTTACGCGCAGGGTTGGCCACGGTAACTCTCCTAGAGTTCGCAGGGGCTCGCAAGGCTACCTTTGGGCACCAAATCTAGGGTCGCCACCATCAATGAGTAGGTTTAAGCCCTTCCTCACGAGTTACTACGAAATCAAACCCTGACTGGAGGGTCTTACGCACGGTTGGCATAAAGCTCGCACTGCGGCCCCTGTTTTCTTCGTCTGCAAGGTCGAGCCCATTCACAGGAGGGCATTTTCATCCGTTCCCCGTGGCGCTGCCGGAAGCTATACAGACGGCATGGGAATTACGGTGACTAGTCTTCACGGATTTATGGCCTTTTAGGCTTTGAATCCTTGACTTCGTCAGCTACCCGCATGGGTGCGCACGATGGTCTTCGCGGGCTTTTTAGGGCCACTGACTCCTCGCCGCTGCCCGAATGGCGATCTTCATGGGTCTTACGTATAGTTGGCCGGCTCATTTTTAGAGCTTGATCCTTTGAGAGCATTTTTTTTTTTTTTTTTTTTTTTCGAGAGCTTGATCTTTTTGATTTTGCTCAATTTTGCTCTTTTGGGATTTTGGCTTGGCTATACTGCCTCTTTGATTGATATTGATATATCCTTGTAAGGCGATAATATCTTCAAGAAGATAATCCATGTGCCTTGTAAGACAATATAATTCTCATATAGATAATATCTTTGCAAGAGATATCTTCAAAATCTTCAAG
The DNA here is from genome assembly GCA_030180095.1 of Magnolia changhungtana. Classification (NCBI taxonomy): domain Eukaryota; kingdom Viridiplantae; phylum Streptophyta; class Magnoliopsida; order Magnoliales; family Magnoliaceae; genus Magnolia; species Magnolia changhungtana. Next base: position 1,572,973 of record JASAUF010000524.1, on the reverse strand, counting down.
AAGATCCATGTATATATTTGCAATAATATATATATATCTTCATCATCCATGCCTTGTAAAGCAAAATATTCTAGATATTTAGAAATATCTTCAGAGAATCTTCATCCATGCCTTGTAAGGCAATAATATTCTTAGCTTAGATAATATCTTCAGGAGAATCTTCAAGAATTTGTGCCTTGTAAGGCAATATAACTTTTGCCAATATCTTCTTTGATGATGATGATCATATATATATATTTTCCAGATTTGCTGCTTTGATAATTGATATGCTTATAAATCTCTTCTATACAGCTTCTTTTGTTGGCATATAGACATGAATATAGACATGATTTTATTCATTTTTGCCCCCTTTTGATACAGAATCATTATGCTGATAATATTCTGGGTCAAAATCCACATCTCTATCTTTAGGGATAGTATCTTTTGATGAAACGGGCGTTGACAAGTACACCGATACCCTGTCCTTCTTGATTTACAATCCTATATGCCCCATTGGAGTATACTTCTTTCACCACATATGGGCCGTCCCATTTAGGCTCAAACTTGCCCCCTGTCCGGCGAGTGACCACTATAGGTCTTTTCAACATTAACACCATATCCCCTTTTTTGAAAGAACGGTATTTAACCTGTTTATCAAATGCAGCAGATATTCGGCCTGATATGATTGCAAATCAACCTTGTCTTTCGCGAGACGTTTCTCATCGAGTAAGTCTAATTCTTTCAAATTTTATTTTTACATTTTCTTCATCTCATTATAGATTGATGTACTGCTATTCTGAGTGATGCCACCGCATTTCAATCGGGATAATTGCCTCCATACCATAGACTAATGAATATGGTGTTGCCCCTGTTGCTGTACGATGAGTGGTTCTGTAGGCCCATAATGCCTCTTGCAACTTTTCATCCCAATCACGCTTATTGCCTGTCACTGTTTTCTTCATAATCTTGACAATTGTTTTGTTAAACGCCTCTGCTAATCCATTGGCCGGCGGATAGTAAGGTGTTGAAAAAGAATGCTGGATGCCAAACTTCTGACATAACTTTTCCATTCCTCTATTTTTAAAAGGGGTGCCATTATCAGTGATGATTTTCTTCGGAATACCATGACGGTATATTATAGCATGACGGATGAAATTGACCACGTCTTTCTCTTTAACATTACGCAAGGCGACTGCTTCGGTCCATTTGGAGAAATAGTCTGTTGCCGCCAGAATATATTGTTTTCCTTTAGATGAAGGGGGATTTATGGGACCAATAACGTCGAGTCCCCAAGCTGAGAAAGGCCAAGAGGCAACAGACTGATGTAATTCTTCTGGAGGAACATGTATTATATCTCCGTGTATTTGACATTCATGACATCGCTTTGCATATTCTATTGCATCTTTAAACATAGTGGGCCAGTAATAACCCATTCGATGCACTCTATGGCATAAATTTCGACCGGCTTGATGTGCTCCACATTCGCCTGAATGTGCCTCTCGCAGCATCTGATTTGCTTCTTGCTTGTTTAAGCACCTTAACAGCATTCCATTATAAGATTTTCTATATAACACTTCGCTGCATATGATAAATTTACCTGATCGCTGCTTAATCTGCTGTCTTTGTGCATTATCTTCTGGCAAGATATTATATTTGAGATAATCAACAAAAGGCTGACGCCAATCATCTATTGTCACCTCCAGACAAGATATAGGCAATATTTCAACAGTTTCTTCGATAACCTCTGCAGATGGCAGGAATCTTCTTTCTTCTATAGTTACCTGAAGAGGACTTCGGTTTGTGCAGGATAAAGCCGCTGCTAAACTGGCTAAAGCATCTGCTTTTGCATTCTCCGACCGCGGTATGTGTTTAATTTCCACATAATAGAACTGTTCAAATAACTGTTGTGCCGATAATAAGGCAAGAGTTCCTCTTTCCTTACTTCAAATTCTGTGGTTAACTGATTTACAATCAATTTAGAATCTCCGAAGATATGCAATGATTTTATTTCCATTTGTTGTGCTATTTCCATTCCGATGATAAGAGCTTTATATTCGGCTTCATTATTTGTGCATGTGGTACCTAACGTGAAAGAATATGGTAATAAATCGCCCTGAGGTGTAATGAGTATCACTCCTGCCCCCGCTCCCGATACTCGAGCAGCACCATCAAAATACATTTGCCAAAGAGTTTGGGATTCAGCCACCATAACCTGCTCATCTGGGAATTCATCATTGATTTCTTCATTTTCTGCTATAGGATGCGCTGCTAGGAAGTCTGCCATAGCTTGTCCTTTTACTGCTTTCGCCGGCTTATAAGAAATAGTATATTCTGATAATAATAGCATCCACTTGGCTAGTCTTCCCGATAACATTGGCCTGGTCATCAAGAATTTTATCGGATCTGCTCTCGATATCAAAGTTATATCATGAGAGAGACAATAATGCCTCAACTTCTGCACAGCAAATACTAACGCCAAACATTCTTTTTCAATCAGAGAATAATTGGACTCTGCCCCCATCATTGTTCGGCTTAGATAATAAAGAGCAGTCTCTTTTCCGGCTTCATTTACCTGCCAACAAAAAGCACCCAAAGAATTTGCGTGCAGATGTATATAAAATAAGTGGCTTACCTTTTACTGGAGCTGTTAACACCGTGATTTTTTTAATAATTCTTTAATTGAATCAAAGGCATTCTGGCAAGCATGATCCCATACGAATTCTGTATCTTTCTTCATTAACCGGGAAAATGGCTGACATCTTCCTGCGAGGTTCGAAATAAAACGGCGAATGTATGCCAACTTTCCTTGTAAACTTTTTAATTCCTTCAGCGTCGTTGGTGGTGGCATATTTTGAATAGCTTTAACTTTTTCTGGATCAATTTCGATTCCTCTGTGCCGTACGACAAAGCCGAGGAATTTACCGGAAGACACTCCAAATGCACACTTAGCCGGATTCATCTTTAATTGCTTCTTTCTGAGCCGTCGGAAGACCGATGCTAGATGTTCGCGGTGTTCTTGATGATCCCCGGATCTGACTACCAAGTCATCAACATAGCATTCGACATGTTTATGCATCATATCTTGAAAGATATTTTTCATTGCCCTTTGATATGTTGCCCCAGCATTTTTGAGCCCAAAAGGCATTACTTTATAACAGTAAATTCCAAGCGGCGTTCTGAAGGCTGTCGCTTCTTCATCTTCAGGCGCCATCCTGATTTGATTATATCCTGCATATCCGTCCATAAAGGACATGATAGCATATTGAGTAGTGCTGTCGATTAATAATTCTGTTATCGGGAGGGGGAAATCGTCTTTTGGACATGCTTCATTCAGATCTCTGAAATCAATGCATACTCTGATCTGTCCGTTCTTCTTTTTCACCGGAACAATGTTTGATATCCATTTGGGATATTTAACTTCTCTGATGAACCCAACCTTTATTAGCTTATTTACTTCCTTTTCGATTAATGGAATCAGGTCTGGGTGAAATCGCCTTTGTGCTTGCTTGACTGGTTTCTTTTCTTTGGAGATATTTAACCGATGCATTGCTACGGAGGGCTCCAGTCCCGGCATTTCTTCATATGTCCAAGCGAAGACATCTTTGTTTTCTTTGAGAAGTTGACCATATTTCTCAAATTCTTGATCTGAAAGACTGATGCTGATGAATGTGTTCCTTGGCTCTTCTGTTGTTCCCAAATTTATTTCTCGCAGGCCATCTATCGTCGGTTGCCCCCCGTCTTCTATTTGCTTTGGAGCGGTTTCAGGATATTCAACTATCTTAGTATCTTGCGCGGCTGAAGTCACATTAACTGATATCATGTTTACTGCTGATTCTACTCCCAATCCTTGAAATTTTCTTCGCTTTTCTTGATTAACTCCGAGTGGGATTTGAATTCCTTTCCCATTATTCAAGCCAGTGGGTTTATCACAATCAAAACCCATGTTTCTCATAATCTTCTTGCTTATTGCACTGTACTTTCTTAAATTCTGCGGTGCTAATTCTCCATGATATACATTGCTTACATTTTCACTCTTCTCTTCTGATGTAGCATGGAATTCTATCGGTTCAGGATATTTGGCACTGGCTTTGACTCGAAATGTTCTTGGCGCGGCTGCAAATGGCTTACATCTTTCAATCTTGGGTAACGGCACCGTGTAATTGGACTGTAAAACTTCCAGCTGTTCTGTCGACAACAGTGTCAACGGCGGTTGTCCCGGTTGTCTCAGGCGCTTTGGTACAAAATAGAACTTCTTTCTTGCTTCTGCAGTTCCAGAAGATTCTGCCTTTTCTCCTCTGTCTTTATTTATTCGGACATTTTTAAAAGCTCTTCTTCCATCATCATTTCTCACCTCTTCGGAGAAACATTTGTAATATCTGGCGTCTGCAAAGAAAGACTCAGCTTCTGTGTAAGGTTTTGCATCGGCCATCACTTTATACTGCATTCCATCCTTACAGTACTTGAAGCACTGGTGTAGAGTAGAAGGTATAATATTGTACTGATGTATCCACGGCCTTCCCAAGAGAAGGTTATATGTCGTCACAGCATTTATGACATGACATACAACAGTAGTGATTAATTCCCCTACTTCCAATGTTACTGTGATTTTACCGAGCGCACGTTGTCCATCTTGATTAAACCCCTGTATCATCATTCCGCTGGGGCGTAAGTCTGATCGGCGAAAACCCAATTTAGCAACCATGGAGAGCGGCAAAAGGTTCACCGCCGACCCATTGTCTATCATAATTCGTTTTATCTTCTTTTCACAAATATACCCTTCTATCATCAGTGGCCTGTTATGTTCCATCTCACCAATTAAATCATCTTCAGAGAAAGATATTACTGGTAGACAATTCATCTTTTCATTGTTCCTTTCATTCTTCATTTCTGCCAGTAAAGTTTCTCTGACATCGTGGTCAGATAGTGCTTGAATCAAACTCTGCCGGAATTCTTCTGACAACTTGAGCGCATCGTAAATACTTAATCGTGCCGGTATACCTTTCAAGTGGCTGACTACATCATAAGCCACTTTTGTCACTGCATCTCCATTTCTACTCTTGTCTTCAGTGCTCTGTCTTTCAATCACTTCTTTCCTTATGATTCCTGTTTTTTGCTTTACTGGACTTGTTATTTGCTTCCCTGATCGCAAAGTGATCATTGTTGCATTTCTTATTGACCTTTCCTTTTTCATTCCCCGTGTGTTTTCTTGTATTGACAGTACATTTACTGTTGCTCTTGCATTCTTTTCTTTGCTTCCACTGGTTATTATGTCACCTCTGTTTATCATTCGCTGTATAATGCATTTTAACGTATAACAATTTTCCGTCGGATGCCCTACTAGGCGATGATAACGGCAGAAGTTTCTTTCCCGAGTCCTTGTCGCATCTTCAGGACGTTTTGGTTCTGGTAATTCCAAGGTACCTGCCTTTAGCAATTGTTGCATCATAGGCACCACGTCTTCTTTATCGAACTCAAATCCTTCATGTGAATCGAGCATTCTGAGCTTTTTTCCACCGTACCTGTCTCTTGTTTGATTCCAGCCTTCTTTTCCTTCTGGCCTTTTATCTCTTGAACCCCTCACATCTTGATTCTTTTTATCCCGGTCAATGGTATTGACGGTTGTCCTGCCAGGCATTCTTCTGACAGCTTTCATGATGAAATGCCGGCATCTTGCAGTCATTAGCTCCAATGCATGGGCTTTGGTAGCCAAATCGCGAAAAGTCCCAATATCGGCGCTAGTGAGTCCGAACGCAATTCTGTCTCCATAGAGTTCGACACATTTTGACTTGTTCCTTTTCTTCCGCAACCGCCGCACGATGCCCCCAAGTGTTTTCCATCCGTCATGAATTTTTCAACGGTTCTCCTTCTCATTTGTCGTACTGAAGCTAGTTATGTGATGCTAACGTCACGTTCTGACGAGAAGAAGTTCGACATGAAAGCATCTTGCATTTCTTCCCATGTCCGTATGGACCCTGGTGCCAAATTTGAATACCACCTGAAAGCTTTGCTTGTCAATGATGACCCAAATAAGCGTAAGCAATATTGAGGTATCGTGGAAAAATTCCCCATACTGGTGATGAAATGCATCAGGTGTTCTTCCGGCGATCCTTCCCCATTGAACTTTTGGAAATCTGGGTGTTTGAAGTTGGCTGGAAATGGAACATCCTCTACCTCTCTCGGGTAGGGTGTTCGGTATCTAAAACGACCGGTATTCGCGCGCTCTCTCTCTATTCTAACTGCTTCTTCGACGACTTGTCTTACGTCATCTTGTGTTATAGCTCTTGTTGCTGGAACTGAACCTCGTGATCCTATCCCCTGCGGACGGGAACCTTCAGGCTGGTTCTCTTGTCCATTTGTCGCTCCCATCATGGGTGGAGCTACTATTTGGGCTACATTATGTGCCAGGGTTGTCAAGGCTTCCCTGAGATTCCGGCATTCATCCATTAGCATTCTTTGTGCCTCCGCCATTTGATCAACACGTTCTTCAGTAGTTGGTCTATTTCCTTGACCTGTTTCTGCCATATATACTGCGGCTCCTTGACTGTTTGTCGAAACTGTTTTTGGAGTAGAACGAGAGTATGCTGATATAACAGGACTTATAAAGAGGGGAGAAATTGGAGTCTCATTTGACTCTCGTGTGCTTTCTGTGCTTTTAACCGATCGAGGTGATATAGTTATAGGCGAGCTTGTTTTTGGTGATACTTGCATCGGTGATCCTATCATCAGCGCTTTACCTTTTTGTGCTTGTGTCCATTTGGTCTTTGGAGCGACCAAAGCTGGAAAATCCTGCGACGAGAACTGCGAAGCAACTTGTTCAGGATAAATCGCCGGGGGAGCGAGTTCGGGTTTTCTTCTTGCTATGCTCCGTGTAATTGGTCCCTCAGTTCGGTGCAAACAATTTTGCTTTGCGACTCTTTAAGGCCTTTGCTTTTGTCCTTTTGGATAAAACCAGAGTCCAGTTTTCATCATTTTCTTGTAGTTGAGGTGAAACGGAAATGACTCCCGCTGTCGCTTGAATCACATTGCACCCGCTTGAAGTGCTCGCTTTTGTGTTCTCAGGAATTTCGCTTGGCGCATACTCAATTGCAAACCCAGTAGTGATGAATCGGAAGTTTACCTTTCTCACAGTGTTAGCCATTAGCAGTGTTGTGTGATTGAATTTGAATACCTTCTACAACAAAACATATCTGAAATTAGTACGTGAAAGACTAAGTAAACTATCTTGGAGATGAAGGGGAGGATGTTCCCACTGAGAGTCGCCATTTTGGCGTCTAATAGACGCCAAAAAAAAAAAAGGTGACGAGAGTCTTGCAACTTTCCCAATGTTAGTGTTAAATAAGATAATATCCCCAGTGGAGTCGCCATTTTGTTTCGACAAGGAAACAAATGTATTTGATTTAGGAGAATCATCTTATTTAAACATAACAATGAAATAATTACAAAGACAATCATCACACTTTATTGATTCTGAATTCATTTACATCCTCTGGTATCCCTTGATTCTAAGATAGCTTACAAAGAACTCATTACAAATGTCTATTATTATAGCTAAATATAATTTCGGCAGCATAACGGTAATGATTTCAATCATCTCCTATGACTTAGGAGGAAATAGACAAGTCTATCAACAGTCTTCAAGAGAACGAAGATTCCGGCAGCATTCCGATACTATTTTGATCATCTCCTGAAACTTAGGAGGAATCTGTTTCTTCGTCGATGATTCTTCCTTTCTCTTGATCAAGAACTTGAAGCATTGAAGACTCCAATCATTCCGACGGCCCATTACTGTTGAAAAACTGCCAAACAATAGGTTTGCGCGGGTCCGCGCAAACTCTATGCTTTGCGCGGGTCCGCGCAAACTATAATAGCCTTCTGTTGCTTTGCGCTGACCGGCGCAAACTTCCAGGAGTCCAATACTCCTTTGCGCGACCCCGCGCAAAGTGCAGGAGTCCTGTACTCCGCACCTTCTGTCTTCTCTTTCGTCCTTGCTTCACTTCTGAAATCTTCGAACCCCTTTTCAGAGAAGGAATGGAGTATTTATAGACGTTTTCATCAATGGAAATCTCAGATCTGGTCGATGTGGGACAAAAAATATCATCGATCTATTTGATCACCTGACTTTAGACTTTGCGCGGACACGCGCAAACAATGTTCTTTGCGCGATCTCGCGCAAACCCTCAATCTTCGCGCAAACCTTCCTCTGTCAAATCCGCACAAACTCTTCACTTTGCGCGATCTTGTATACTTATTGCACTTTGCGCGACCTCGCGCAAAGTGGTCTTGAAGCTGTTTCTTTCATCTTCAAAGTGATTTCTTGATCTTTTTTCTTGTTCACTTCCTTGCTTATTTTATGCCTCAACAACCACCATAATTGGCTCACGAGTTTGGTTGCTCAATGGACACTACGGGGAGGCACATGGCTCTAGTGTAGGCCGACGGCTCAACTACAATGTCCCATACCACCATGCCCGGCTCATGAGTCTTAGCAGATCGAGGTATCATGGTTAACTGGATTTCACTGGTAAGTTTGGTACCCTGGGTTCAAGCAGTAGCGTCCAAACATGATGAACATATATTAGACAGATCGGGTTGCTTGACGAGCTCGGCTAGCTCAAGCACACAACAAGTTAAACGATATAAAGCGCATAAGCACTTCGTGTGGCCAGCCACTATCGCCAAATGAAGTACGACTCGGGTTCGTCGAACACATCCCACATGGCAAATGAATCTCAGCCACGAATTTAATCCCATTACCGATTGCGTGGACTATAATCATAGCGCCAAACACAATCAAATCCATGACCAGAAGCATGTAGAGTAAAGCAGAATAAACAAAGTAATTCAAACATGTTGACAAGCATGTTATAAAACATGTAATAAAGCACAATATAAATAGGAAATACAAACACCTATATTTCATAAGTAAGCGGTTAAATTAAACAAGCAACATGGAGGAAATCATATACATCTCTAAGGTAGCTTAGAATCCTATCTCAACACCCTGTTAAACTTAGTTCGTCACACAATTTCTCACACAGGCATTTTAGCAAACACTTAAACTACACCACTCCAACATACATGACGTATGTTGATTTCAACATAGAATAAGACCAATCCTTATAGCAAGGAGTTGTCGCATACACATCAATCATGTTCTTACATTCAATACATTTGGTAGGCATAAATCATAAATTCATATTTATTTAGTCATTTCAACAAACACTTTAAACTACATACATCAACATACCTGACGTATGTTGATCACATAGGTATAAGGCTGAATCCTTTCACTAGGGAGTTGCCCCAATTATAACACGTGTGCACCCATGATGGATAGTCATGGCAAGCAGGAATCCAAGTTCCATATTCATTCAGTCATTTTTCACAAACACTTGGGCTACACATTTTAGCATATATAGTGTATATTGTCCTTGGCATGATTTAGGGCACATCCTTTCGTCAAAGGGGTATTGCCAATACAACAATCATATATCCATGACAATTAGTCATGGCGAGCACGAATGCGAATTCTATACTCATTCGGTCATTTCCACAAACACTTAAAATACACATTTAACATATATAGTGTATATTAGCAAAACATCTATTAGGGCGAGCCCTTTCGCCAAATAGGTATTTTATCCATATATAATATATTCATATAACAAATAATCATGGCAAACACATTCCCAAAATTTATACATATACGGTACTTTCTACACATACTTAGAATATGTAAAATTCCATATTCTTCGTATTTAATCGAAACGGAAAACATACAACACTTTGTACATGTGCAATTTCATGCAGATCATGAATCTATCATTATCTGACATTGAAAGCGTTGAAAACCATAACCTATACACCTAAAGTCCGCACCTTTTGTCGTAGAATCGTAATGAATTCAATAGATTTGCTAAGCTTTCGTATTCGGCAGTTTGGTAACCTATAGAATAAAATCGGGGCTAGGGTGAAAGTGCTTAGAAAATTTGAAAGAACAAGGTGCTGAAGGGTGGGATTTGTAAAGGAAATGGGTTCAAAAGCGGTTTTAGACTATGGGATTTAGTTCTGACAAGTTAATAAGGTGTTAGGATCGACCCATTGCCTAAGGACATCTAATTCCAGGTTGGCAAAAATTCGGGATGTTACAATAAGGTCACCTCATGAGAACTTTCCATGAGGTTAATCTGTGTGGGCTCCACCATGATGTGTGTAGAACATCAACACCATGCATTTGATGTGTCCCCTTTAAGTTATGGGATATCTCAGAAATTAGTCATATACGAAACTAAGGTGGGCCATAACATCTAAAACTATGTGAAGACATATCCCGAAAACATATAAAAGCATTTGGTGGGGCCCACAAGAGTTTTGAATGCGTATGAAACTTGGTTTGACTCCTCATTCAAGTGGGACACACATAATGAATGGGCTAGATCTATGAAACACATTTACGTGGGCCCAATAAATGATTATGAATGTTTTAATGGGAGGGTAACCCTCTCAACTATAGTATGTGGTGTGGCCCACCCAAGTCATGGATTGATTTTATTTTTAAGCTCGTAGCCCACCTTGGAATGGTGCATCTGACTGATGGGGCAAATCCAAAGTACAAGTGGACCCCACCATAGAAAAGAGTGGGATAGTGACACCCACCATTGAAACCTACTTAGGGCCCACCGTGATGTTTATTTGAGATCCAACCTATTTATAAGTTAATATGGACATAGAATAAGGGAAAACATAAATATTAGCTTGATTGAAAAATTCTACAGCCCAAAGAAGGTTTTAATGGTACGAATTCAATCCCCACTATTTTTATGATGGGGTCCACTCGAACTTTGAATCTGCCTCATACTTTGAATCTGCCTGGATGGGACAGATTTTAATGTTGGATATTCAATTAACACTATTTCATGTGGTGTGGTCCAAATACCTGGATGAATTGGAAAAACAAATTTCATATTGATCCGAAACTTTCATGACCTCGTAAGGGTTTCAATGGTAAACGTTCAATCCCTCTTCTTAGGCAGTGGAATTCAAAAGTACGCGGATTGCATCCTATACCTCGCCGTGTCCAGTTAGCAACGATATAGTGAATGTATTTAGTTTATCCACATAGTCGATCCATTTTAGTGGTTGAGCTCAAAATTGAAGCATATCCAAAGCTCAAGTGGACCATACCATAGGAAAACAATGGGAATAATGATTTCCACCGTTGAAATCTTCCTATGGCCCGCAGTGATGTTTATTTGTCATCCAACCTAGTCATAAGTTCACAAATATATGGATGAAGGGAAAACTAAAATATCAACTTGATCCAAAACTTCCGTGGCCTCCTAGAATTTTTCGATAGTAGGCATTCAATTCATATTGTTTGTTATGATTTGGTCCACTTCAAATTTTTATAGGCTTCATTTTTGAGCTCATGCAATAAAGTTATATGTTAAAATGGATGGATGAAGTGGATAAAATAAATAAATCATGGTGGGCCTATCACGCCCCAAGTTCGGAAATCAGATTCACAGGAATCCCGATCGTCAAATCTGGTGTCGACAGCCTCCTTAGTACCCCATTCTCGGCTCTTAGCGTCCATACGCCAGATTCTGATCCTGAGATCCTACAAGGAGGATTTTTTTTTTGTCACTGTACATTTAACTCGTAATAAGCATAACCACAAGTTTACCCAAATCACAAAGGCAACATCATCATCACATATCCACTAATATAAACATTTGAATACAATGCTGAAAGGGAAATACATATGCCAAAATCAAAGCTCTAGAAGTCATCTACATGCTCCAAGCTCCACGCTGCTGCAACTTAAGATCACCTGCATACATCTATCGTGCATAAGCTTATAGAAAGCTTAGAGGGTGGTGTAAGTGTGTGAACAAGGTAAGTGCCAAGTATTCAACACAATGCCATAATCATATAATGTCGAAATAGGCGCAAGATCATAAATCATACGTTATCAGAGTAAGCGAAAATACTGACAAGTCCATGAGTCAAACAATATTAGAATACGCAGTACAGATCAACTATGCAAATGAGGAACAATATCAGATGACGTATCTAAATCATATAAATGCAGAAACACAGGTAACCCAAAATGTCATATGTTGTAGATGTAATGTAATATGCGGTGCGAATGGAATGACTATGCTGGAGTGTGAAGTCAGGATGATAGTACGTAGTATTGTAGGCTATGGGGTCCATCATAAGGGACTTCTATCCAAACCAATCTTATACCTAAATTTGGATAGTCAGACTCAATGTAGTAAACTCCTAATCTCAGGTTAGTCACACGCCCAACTGAAATCCTGACCATTGTGAAGGTACACTGTTCACTCCCCAAGTATAGGGTTGTGATGTAGTAATAAACTCGGTAAGATCGAGGTCGAATCCTACGAGGACTGGTCGTCACAGTTCAAATTCACAATTCTTCTTAACTAATTCAACAAATAATGGAGCAATTTACTAACACAAATCTATGAAAAACAATTGAGAACAGGGAAGAAAATTCAATCAGAGAGAGCACTAGGACTTTCGAATCCACCCCTAATTATCCTAACCCCTGTTTTGTCGGTTGATTCACCCTAATCTAGATTGATACAACTTGTATAGAGAAAGCACAATCTGTGTCCTTAGTCGGGCATACAGAATGTCTAATTCCTTTAAGCAATGCATGAAGAACATATCCCATGTCCTTGGTCGGGCACATGGAATATACAGTTCATTAAAGCACCCTGTTTCTTCCTCTATAGGAACACAATTCATGATCAGATACAAGCACCTAGAATAAGCATCCAGACCACCTCCATCTATAGACTCTGATCAAGCTCATAAATGGAGAAGTATAGAATTTCGAATCAATCAAACACACTTAGAGAAAGAAACAATTCAATCTAGTTAAGATGAGTTCAACGCATTAACAAGAGCCAATCAAATTAAGGGCTTCATCTCAGCCCTAGACAAGGGATTTAGCAATCCATAGAATTGGTTAGAAAGAAAGAAAAATAAAACATAAGTGATAGAAACATGTGGCCTGTCTTTCTTCCTCTCTGCTTCTTTTCTTTCTTTCTTTCTTTCTTTCTTCTCTTTTCTTTCCAAGCTCTGGATCTGTTATATCCCTCTCCTCCGTGCTTTCGATTCCTGCTCCCAGCTATCCCCCCCTTCTCAGTCTCACGTCTCTCCCTTTTATAGATGACAGCGAAGTCGGTGCGTATATGCCCCTTACGCAACAAAAATATGCTCCTCATAATTCCCCTCTTCCTTGCAATTTTTCCAGAAGATCAACGTCCCTTGGGATATTTTTGAGTTGCCTACACGATGGACGGTTCGGATCATCAATCCGAACGTGATCATGAACACACCGGGGCCCACAGCGGTGTATTTTGGAGAAATCCAAGCCGTTCAATGCATTCCTCTCAGAAAATCGTCGGAAAAGGCTTCTTTTGGACAGATTTTGATGCGGTCCACCTGTTTTCTGCTCTACCGTCAATCCTTCTTTCGAACGGTTAAGATCTCATTCCCTTTTGTTTCTTTAGATCTTGTCAACTAGCCTTGGTAACAGGGGCTTTAGAGATCTAATGGACGGTCCGGATCACCGGCTCGGATGACAGGTGGGGCCCACAACAGAAACCGACAGTCTCTGTTATGGATGCTGCGAACAGGGACGCGGATTCTTCCGCTGCGATGGTGGTGGGGCCCACTCCTTCACGAATTTTTGAAATCCACTCCGTCCATTGATTCCATGACGAAAAACCAACCTGAAATGAGTACTTTCGGAGTAAAATAGGTGTGGCCCACAAGATGATTTGGTCCACCGTCCATCTTACGTTTAACCAGAGATCTCTGTGTTTACCCACGCATGGGTCCAAAAGGACACCTAGGTGAGGGTCAAGCTTGAACCTCTGAGTACAATGAAGCGGTCCAGATCATCTGAATGCTCAAAGGGTGGGGCCCACAACCAAAAATGGACGGACGGCGTCTTTACGTTGTCCGTTTTCTGATTTTCTTAAGGAAGCACGGTCAAGGCTGCTTTGGCCGGGGCCTTTCGATGCAGGTCCAGGTGCAACTCGGGTGGGCGTGCACTATATGCACGTCCACCCTCATGTGGGGTCCTCTGTGATGTTCGTGCGAAATCTGCTCCGTCCATCCGTTTCCTCAGAATATTTTAGTCGTTGAGTCCAAAATTGAGGCATATCCAGGTATCCGGTGGGCCAGGGATCAACGGTTTGTGGGCTGATTTGCCAGTTGGGGCACTTCTATAGTGATCCAAGGGATGAAATTTTATATGTACGGTTAATTTGTGGCCCTTAGAAAATATATGAAGTTTCGAGCCAATCGGATGGCTGGAACCATGTGATCTTGCATTCTGGACCACTTTCGAGCCTTTTCAACGTGAACAACTCGATTTCCTCGGATCCTTGGTGTATAAATCTGTCGATCTTGGTTCTCTGGAGTCCATCCCGTGCTCTGGTGGCTTTGGATCATCAAATCCATACTTTTAATTCTCTTTTCAATTAACGCTCCTGATTTCATCCTGTAATAAAAATACAATTAAAATATGGCATTAAGCATTATCATGTATGTAAAATCAGGTAATATCTGGGGTCTGAGATGCAATATTCGACCCTCATCACAACCCCCAACCAGCATTTTGCTAGTCCCGAGCAAAACATGCGAAAAATAATTTCAGAAATAAAAGACAATTCCTGTAAACTCAAGTGACGGGTGAACAGATAATTGAGATGTGAAAATTCTAAGATTCATGAATGGTGAGAAGATTTTTCTCCTGAAATCAAGCTTATAGTAAACTACATAATCAAGTTTAAAATATTAATCCATTAATTAGAACAATTTTAAACATTGAGTTCCATGAGTGTTTAGTGTAATCTCGGCTTACAATCATTAAAAGATCCAATTGTCAATTTCATGATATCATTAGTAATTCGTGACAACCAACTTTGAAACCAACACTAGCATTTAGATCATCTTTTCGTTCTATCACCTTTGATTTCCTTTATAAACAGTGGTGCCAAGGAGGGGAATCAAATCCGCACCTATAGGGAGCAAACCTATGGTGAAAACTTGTCCCCTAACTCTTTTCTCATGTCAACTATGGGGAATCAAATCTTCATCTATAGGGAGCAAACCTATGATGACGATTATGCGTCTTATTCTTTCAATTCTTCTTTATAAACTGATGCTAAAAATTTTGTTTTTCAGGCTGGTTCCTTTCATGCTTAGTGATTACCAAGTTACCATTTAATATCGAACTGAAAACTTAATGTGTAAGTGAGATCTGATATGTGTAATTCTGGCTCAATCAATGTTTACAACTTCTAATCATGGATTAACAATTCAAACTTAAGTGTGAAATCGCAAACAATCCGAATCCAAGAGTCATAAATTTCTCACATTCTGTATCTTGTAATTTCAAAATCACAACTATCCTTCAAAATCACTTTAAAGTCAACAGAAATTCCAGAAAAATTTTTAAAAATTTTCACAATTGTTGCTCAAGACCAAGAAAATACTGATTAGGTAACCTAATTTCCCACCCCTAACCTAAAATCTACATTGTCCTCAATGTAAAAAAAAAATAAACATGCAATGCATATGAGACAACGAGAATAAAAGAAGAGTGATGGAAAGATCGTACCTGAATGGAGAATCAAGAAGCTTTCTCAAAAATAGCAACATAAAAGCAGGTCAGCACAAGAGAGATATCAACAAAAAAAAAACAAAAAATAAAAATAAATAAAATCTGAAAAAGAAAATCCTACCTATACCACTTTCGCAGGTGCTCTCGATTGCATTTAGCGTATGCAACAAGCCTTTAAACCCCTAGGTTACCCCTAGTGGACGAGTTGTAGTCTCGTGAGGGTTTGCAGTAATGTTACCCACAAACATTGAAGTAACTAACTAGAAAAAAACATAAAACAAAAGACTGGGTTGCCTCCCAGGAGCGCTAAGTTTAACGTCTTCAGCCAGACAGAAATGGACCATGAATGACTAATCATTATAACCAGGGTCCGCCAAAGAAATTACCTCATCCTTAATTAACCGATCCCAGACAAGTGATGTGAGTTCCCATGAGCTGTGCTATCTGAAAGGAGGTAACTGACACTGTCGTCAAATAATTTCAGGACTTCTGCTCGAACGACTTCTTCCATGTTAGGATCACGCTTCCTTTGCATTTCACGCGACATTTCCACAGCATGATCCATACATACAGTGGGGCATACTCCCTGTATTTCCGCTATCTTCCGTTCAATTGCTGCCTTATATGCTCTAAGAACATTAAGCAGCCTGCTCTCTTTTGCCTTCTCAGAGTTAGAAACTGTGTTGTCAGGAAGAGTCTCAGAGGGATGAAGAGGTTCCACTTTCGCTCTCCATTTTTCAGTCTCCAATATAGGAGTAGAGTCGAGCAGTGCATTGACTTCGTGGATGGGACTATCGATGTCAAAATCCATGCCCGATTGTGCTAAGCAGGTCTCAAGAGGATCTTCAAAAGATGTACGGAAGGAGTCCTGCACAAGGCTCTCGATCATGTCCACTTCAAATATGTCATCCAAATATGCGGATTGTTGTCCTGCATTAAAAACATTAAGTTTAATATTCATGTTACCAAAGGACAACTTCATAACTCCATTTTGGCAATTTATAATAGCATTAGATGTGGCCAAAAATGGACGACCCAAGATGACTGGGATCTGACTATGAGGATTCAGACAGCCGAGTATCTATAACTATGAAATCCATTGGAAAATAAAATTTATCAACCTGTATTAACACATCTTCAATAACACCCCGGGGCACCTTGATAGATCTATCAGCTAGTTGTAATGTTATTTTAGTCGGTTTCAACTCACCAAGTCCTAGTCAAGCTCATAAATCGAATATGGTAACAAATTGACGCTACCCCTAAATCAAGCAATGCCTTCCCGATCTTATGATCTCCTATGCCGCAAGAAATGGTGGGAGCTCCTGGATCCCTAAATTTAGGAGGGTGTTATATTGAATCATGAGTGAGTCACTGCTCTGCAAGGAAGACTTTCTTATGAACATTACTCGCTTACGCTTTTGAGTGCATAAATCTTTAAGAAACTTAGCGTAAGGAGGACTTGCTTGATAGCGTCAAGCAACGGGATGTTGACTTGTACTTTTTAAACACGTCCAGGATTTCATCAAAATTGTTTCTTTTCTTCATTGGTGCCAGACGTTGAGGAAAAGGTGCTTTGGGCACGTAAGGTGGCACGTCAGCGGCTCTTGGAGAGTCGAGAGATTTTTGGACTTTGGATGCATTGGTGTGTCTCTCTGCTTCATCTTGATTTGATTCATCCCTAGGTATCTCTATTTTGTTGTCAATCTGTTTGCACGACCTAAGGGTAGTGATTGATTTGGTTTGCTCATGGTATTGCCCTTGGTTGGAATTAGAGCCAATCTCATACTGTCCCTTTGGATTAGCCACAGGTTGGCTAAGGAACTTGCCCTTCTCTCTCTCACTCAATATGGCAGCTAGTTGACCCATTTGTACTTCCAGCTTGGCAATGGATTGCGCATTTGCATGTAAGCTTTCTTTGGTTGGCTAGTAAGGTTTGTTGGGTGTCTTTTTGGAATTGGAGAGAACTCGCATAAAAAGATGGAGTGTATCCTCAAGAGATGGTTTCCTTGATTGTGCGAGCGGTTGTTGATATTGTGGAAACTGTTGAGGTTGCATAGGAGGATTTCCAGATGGTCCTCCTTGTTGTGGTCCTTTGCCCAAGAGAAATTTGGATGCCTAGCCCACCCTGGGTTGTACGTGTTTGAGTAAGGATCATTCCCGGTTTACGAAAGGTGTTCAAAGCATGAACTTGTTCGAGAGAGAATGCAAATGTTGTACCGGATGGGCAAGATTGCGTAGGATGGGTAGAACTAGAACATATGGCACAAGCCTCGGCTTGAGTTGTTTGTGGAGGTCCATTATGTAACATCGAGCATCAACCTTCTTTGTCGGCCATCAATCTTGGCATGGAGATCTGTGTGACTCCTATCTCATATATGCCACCTCTCTTTTGTGGTTGGGAACTTCTTTCACCTCTATCTGAATAGTCCCATTCTTTGGGAGTTTTCACACAAGGTTTCAAAGAATTTCCATGCTTCGATATCGCTTTTGGTCATGAAGGACCCTCCACTTGGTGGCATCAACCATGCGACGGTTACCTGGGTGTCGACCGTCATAAAAGTATTGCACTTGTTGCCACTTCTCAAAACCGTGGTGTGGACATTTAAGAAGCAAGTCCTTCCATCTTTCCCAACATTCATGAAAGTGCTCTCCCTCTTTTTGTGTGAAATTAGTGATTTCTCTACGGAGAGCATTAGTTTTGTGAACGAGGGAAGAACTTGTTTAAGAACTTTCTAGACAATTGGTCCCATGTAGTGATAGACCCAACTTCTAGAGAATTCAACCATGCTTTCGCCTTATCCTTCAAAGAAAAGGAAACAAAGTAGGCGGATCGAATCGTCTGAGAAGTTTTGGAATTTAAAGGTGGAGCAAATGTCTAGGAATTCTTTCACATGATGATATGGGTCCTCCTTGTCCAACCCATAAAAGGAAGGCAACAAATCGTATGACCCAGTCTTGAGTTTAAAGTGTCTTTGCCGTGGTGGTGGGCAACACTATGCATGAAGGCGCATTGAATTGGACAGGAGCTGAATAATCTCTAAGAGTTTTAGTTCCATTCTCTTCTGCCATTTCAACTGGGATGTCTTTCAATCTTCTATGGAATGTTCTTTCTATTTCAGGATCAAAAGGTGCTAGTTCTTTATCTAGAGATCTACGTCCTAGCATAAACTAAGTAACAACCTAAGAGAAATAAAACTAGAACTAGAAATTATGCTATTAAAAAAAAAACAAGTTAAAACTATGTGAATAAGAATGGGAAGAAAGAACCAGGAAAAGGAGATGATTGATGGCGAGAAGATTTAAGAAGCTCCTCCTTCACTTAGTAGCTTCCTTCCTCAATTCCTGTAAATAAAAACAAAAACAAATCAAGTTTCCTAAAATAATGATAGAAAAATCCTAAGCAACGGTTAATTTCTAAAAAAAAAGTTTCTAAAACTAGAAAATAGAAAGTTTCTAAATCCTAAGTTAGAAAATAGAAAATTTCTAAAAAAAATAAAAACCTAATTCTCAAAATAGAAAGTAGAGAAGACTGGAGAAATTAGAAAGATATTACCAATTTGGAGATCTATGTTAGAATCCTGCAAAAGAAAACAAGCAAGTTAGTTTCTAAAACAGAAAATCCAAAATTAGAAATTTTCTAAAGAACAAACAAAAAAAAAGTTAGTTTCTAAAAAGGAAGGAAATCCTAGAATTAGAAAGTTACTAAAAATAAAAAGCTAAGTTAGTTTCTAAAAAGGAAAAAAAAATTTCTAAAATTCGAAAATAGAAAGTTACTTAAAAGAAGAATCTAAATCTAAAATTAGAAACTAAAAAAAATTTCTAACAAATAAAAACCTAATTCTAAAAATAGAAATTAGAAAAAGTAAGAAATTTAGAAAGGGATTACCAAATTAGAAATTTATGTCAAGACCCTACAAAATAGGAAATATGTTAGTTTCTAACAAAAACTCTAATCTAAAGTTAGTAAAATCCTAAGACTATGAATTATGATAAGAGAGAATCTTAAATCCAATTTGGATCGAAACAGTCCCAGAACTACGGCTAAAAACTTGTTCACTCCCCAAGTATAGGGTTGTGATGTAGTAATAAACTCGGTAAGATCGAGGTCGAATCCCACGAGGACTGGTCGTCACAATTCAAATTCACAATTCTTCTTAACTAATTCAACAAATAATGGAGCAATTTACTAACACAAATCTATGAAAAACAATTGAGAACAGGGAAGAAAATTCAATCAGAGAGAGCACTAGGACTTTCGAATCCACCCCTAATTATCCTAACCCCTGTTTTGTCTGTTGATTCACCCTAATCTAGATTGATACAACTTGTATAGAGAAAGCACAATCTGTGTCCTTAGTCGGGCATACAGAATGTCTAATTCCTTTAAGCAATGCCATGAAGAACATATCCCATGTCCTTGGTCGGGCACATGGAATATACTGTTCATTAAAGCACCCTGTTTCTTCCTCTATAGGAACATGTTCATGATCAGATACAAGCACCTAGAATAAGCATCCAGACCACATCCATCTATAGACTCTGATCAAGCTCATAAATGGAGAAGTATAGAATTTCGAATCAATCAAACACACTTAGAGAAAGAAACAATTCAATCTAGTTAAGATGAGTTCAACGCATTAACAAGAGCCAATCAAATTAAGGGCTTCATCTCAGCCCTAGACAAGGGATTTAGCAATCCATAGAATTGGTTAGAAAGAAAGAAAAATAAAACATAAGTGATAGAAACATGTGGCCTGTCTTTCTTCCTCTCTGCTTCTTTTCTTTCTTTCTTTCTTTCTTTCTTCTTTTTCTTTCCAAGCTCGGATCTGTTATATCCCTCTCCTCCGTGCTTTCGATTCACGCTCCCGCTATCCCCCCTTCTCGGTCTCACGTCTCTCCCTTTTATAGATGACAATGTCGGTGCGTATATGCCCCTTACGCAACAAAAATATGCTCCTCATAATTCCCCTCTTCCTTGCAATTTTTCCAGAAGATCAACATCCCTTGGGATATTTTTGAGTTGCCTACACGATGGACGGTTCGGATCATCAATCCGAACGTGATCATGAACACACCGGGGCCCACAGCGGTGTATTTTGGAGAAATCCAAGCCGTTCAATGCATTCCTCTCAGAAAATCGGTCAGAAAAGGCTTCTTTTGGACAGATTTTGATGCGGTCCACCTGTTTTCTGCTCTACCGTCAATCCTTCTTTCGAACGGTTAAGATCTCATTCCCTTTTGTTTCTTTAGATCTTGTCAACTAGCCTTGGTAACAGGGGCTTTAGAGATCTAATGGACGGTCCGGATCACCGGCTCGGATGACAGTGGGGCCCACAATGTAAACCGAACAGTCTGTTATGGATCTTTATGAAAACGTGGACGCGGATTCTTCCGCTGCGATGGTGGTGGGGCCCACTCCTTCACGAATTTTTGAAATCCACTCCGTCCATTGATTCCATGACGAAAAACCAACCTGAAATGAGTACTTTCGGAGTAAAATAGGTGTGGCCCACAAGATGATTTGGTCCGCCGTCCATCTTACGTTTAACCAGAGATCTCTGTGTTTACCCACGCATGGGTCCAAAAGGACACCTAGGTGAGGGTCAAGCCCGACCTCTGAGTACAATGAACGGTCCAGATCATCTGAATGCTCAAAGGGTGGGGCCCACAACAAAAATTAGACGGACAGCGTCTTTACGCTGTTCCATTTTCTGATTTTCTTAAGGAAGCTCTGATCAAGGCCTGCTTTGTGGATTTGCTCGATGCAGTGCCTTCGGGTGGGCGTGCATATATGCACATCCACCCTCATGTGGGGTCCTCTGTGATGTTCGTGCAAAATCTGCTCCGTCCATCCGTTTCCTCATATTATTTTAGTCGTTGAGTCCGAAATTGAGGCATATCCAGGTATCCGGTGGGCCAGGGATCAACGGTTTGTGGGCTGATTTGCCAGTTGGGGCACTTCTATAGTGATCCAAGGGATGAAATTTTATATGTACGGTTAATTTGTGGCCCTTAGAAAATATATGAAGTTTCGAGCCAATCGGATGGCTGGAACCATGTGATCTTGCATTCTGGACCATTTTCGAGCCTTTTCAACGTGAACAACTCGATTTCCTCGGATCCTTGGTGTATAAATCTGTCGATCTTGGTTCTCTGGAGTCCATCCCGTGCTCTGGTGGCTTTGGATCATCAAATCCATACTTTTAATTCTCTTTTCAATTAACGCTCCTGATTTCATCCTGTAATAAAAATACAATTAAAATATGGCATTAAGCATTATCATGTATGTAAAATCAGGTAATATCTGGGGTCTGAGATGCAATATTCGACCCTCATCATACACGTAACAAATAGTTGTGTACCGCCAGCCCGAGTGGATAATGAATGAATGAATGAATGAGTATGCAACTCCTGCCCAATAAGTCCACATATCAGTACGGTTACTCTTTGGGAAATCACTGGGGTCTATTACACTTCAAACCAGATTGTTGCCCCATCGCACGCAACAAGGTGGGTAAAGGAGACCTCACTATCTGCCTGCCAATATCGGGCCCGGCTCGTCGATAGCAGACCCATTCCTCGAGCTAGTCAAACTTAGCCTTACATTGCCCCCTCCTCTCGGGTAGGTAAGGTCGTACCCCCTTCCAACCGACCACTACACAATGGGAGACGCGGCCTAACGGTATACGACCCTCATGCGCTCATGCATCCACTCGGTCTAGACATTGGAGCAACCTCTGAAACTAAGAGGGCTTAGGGACTTTCACCTAGGGATATCTATAGCACCCCATGTAGAACAAATTTCCCATGTCCCGTCTGGCCATCTACCATATGTCTGTGGAGGCTACGACCCTAGTGTGGCTAGGGCATTCAGTAATCATAATGCAAGATGCATGAGTCATACAATCCAGTCATGCATCAATCCTGCATATACCGTGCGCTTATATGAGATAACCTCTACCTATCAGGGAGTCTCATAACAACATACTCAATGACATATGCAATAATCAACCACATCTCATAGCAAACATGCAGATGATGCGTATGGGCATGTATCATGATGCTATGCCGTCACATACTCATAATCGGTATCAATAACCGGTAGCGACAATCGATCTCGACAATGTGGACATTTAACCAACATTGCCCCCGAGGAATGGCCATATAAAGCCAAACATATAATGGGCCCACGGTCTCGCATAAAGGCCTAATATACAACACAATGGGCCTTACTCAAGGGCCACATATACATAATTGAATGCATCAAATAGGCCATGCATCATGGGCCTAATACGTGTCACAATGGGCCTTAACTACGGGTCGCATGTAATTATATAGGTCTCGACAATCGGCCTCGGCAATCGAAATCGGCCTCGACAATCGAAATCGACACTCGGAATCGGCCTCGATACTCGGCCTTGACAATCAGAATCGGCCTATACAATCGGACTCGACAAATCAAAATCAGCCTTGATAATCAGAATTGAAATCGGCAAATCGGTCATGTCAATCGAAATCGGCAATCGGTCATGTCAATCGAAATTAGCAATCGGTCACGACAATCGAAATTAACAATCAGTCACGTAAATTGAAGTCAGTAATCAGCCATGACAATTGAAATTGGTCAATAATCAGAATCGACAAATCAGTCACGTCAATCAAAATCGGCAATTAGCCACGACAATCAGAATCGATCGATAATCAGAATCGCTAAATCGGTCACGTCAATCGAAAATCATCAATCGGTCATGATAATTGGCCTCGATCGCTAATCGATAATCAGCCACGATAATCGGAATCGGTAATCAGTCGTGACAATCGGAATCGATTGATAATCAGAATCGGCAAATCAGTCACGTCAATCGAAATCGGCAATTGGTCGTGATAATTGGAATCGATCGATAATCAGAATTGATAATTCGGTCACAACAATTGGAGTCGGTAATCGGTCATGACAATCAAAATCGATCGATAATTGGAATTGGCAATCGATCATGATAATCGGCCTCGATTGCTAATCGGCAATCGGCCATGTCAATTAGGATCGGTAAGAATGGGCCTAACAAGGCCTAATGGAAGGTCGCAATGTGGACATTTAATCATCATTGCCCATCATTGTGGACATTTAACCAACATTTCTCCCAAGGAGTGGCCCACATAAACATCATTGCATACATCATGGCAAAATCACATATCTCAAAGGGCCTTAAATATACAGCAGGTGGGCCTTGCACCTGCGCCTTATATACATCACATTAGCCCCTCATATACATCACGTCGGGCCTCGCCAAAGGTCATGAACACATTACAGTGGGCCTCCTCACGTAGGCCATATATTCATTAATGCAGGCCTCGCCAAATGGGCCACAATTACATCATAATGGGCCTCATATCTGTGCCCAGGTGGACCCCATCATATGGGCCTTAAATACAAGGTAGGTGGGCCCCATCACATGGGCCTCATGGATGGACCGTACCAATGGGCCTCAAGTGGGCTTCGATTACAACAAAAATCATTTCAATAGTTGTAGGTGTATCACGTGTATCACTGTACACTATCATTCCATGGGGCACATGATTGACTAATGATGATCAGCATTACCCAAACATTGTCCAGGTAAATCAGCACCATCCAAACATTGTCCAGTACTTTCTGGATGGTGTGAATGAAATAATACATCATGGTGGTGTCCCATCGTCTCATGTCCAGATGTACGGTGTGGGATCAAAACATACATCATAGTGGGTCTTTCAATAAATGGACGATGTGGATTACGAAACATATATCACGGTGGGGTCTTCACAGATGAGTGGACAGTGTGGATTTAATTCCATACATTAGCGGGTCCCACAAGACTTGGGATGTCAAGACAGTAGCTAGAGTGAGACACCCAGCCTTTCCATCCAGCAGGTGGGTCCCACATGGGGCCCACCACATACAGACATACACACACACACATATATATACACATTTATATATATGCAGGGTGGTGATCAGGGTACAGTGGCCAGATCTGCTGGATTAACGGTGTGGATAATGACATACATCATGGTGGCAACATGGATGAAATGCAGACATCATGGTGGGCTCCCACGTCCACCATGCTTGGACAGTATAGGTAAAATACACTCCATCAAGGTGAGCCCCATCCCCACACGTGCAGCACGTGTGGGTGGGTCCCACGTCCATCAAATGGACGGACAGCGTGGCTATAGATCACACGCATTGAGGTGGGGTCCCATGGGCCTGCTGAGGTCATGACATCAGCCATATAGCTGGTGTGAGTTACAATAGCCAATCTGCTCCATTTGTCAAATGGATAGACGGTTTGGATGTCACATATACATCGTCTGGTGGGGTTTACGTTTGGACGGTGTAAGTAAGACCCATATGTCACAAGGTCCCACCGTCAGGCATATGGACAGTGTGGATATAAGATAAATACATCTGGGTGGGTCCCACGTAGGAGTGGCCCACCATGGAAATTTATTAATATAAAATATTATATTATATATAGTATGATATATTATATTATATACGTTTGTGTGTGTGAAACGGTGTAAGAGGCAGCGTTGCATGCCCCACGTGGAATCCACTCAGAAGTGGGTCCCATCTTGTTGTTACAGCAGGATAAAGTACATATATCACGGTAGGTCCCATGTAGGGCCCACCATATAACATCATATATATTATAAATATGCACACATATATATATATAATATAATATAATATAATATAATATTATATTAGAAAGAGAGTCCAGCGTCCAGCGTCCAGACCCTCAGGACGCTGGACCAACAGTGTGGATTAACATCCCCAACAAGCGGTCCATGTAGGGTGTGGATGGCATGGGTTCATACATCATTGAAGTGGGCCCCACATGCTGCACTCAACAGGTACGGCATGGATAAAACTGATACATCATTTGGGGTCCAGTCCTCGTCTAAGGACTGGATGGTCTGGACATAACACCTACATCATGGCTAGCTCCGTGATCTGGACGGTGATCCAGATGGCCGCTGGCCCTGCTAGGCTGGCCGGACGGACAACATGGAAGACATATACATCAGGTGGGTCACACATGCATGGCCCACCATCCGATCAAGCTGATGTTTGCATTTTCCCTTCAAACAGGGTCTCCTCAAAGTGGCAGCAAGATGGGCCCTACCAGACGTCCAGCGTCTGGACAGCAGGGTTGTCCACTGGATGGACAACGTGGAGCAAATACATACATCATGGAAGGGTCCACATAGGTGGTCCACACGGCCCTGGAGTAAGCTGAACTTTGTGTTTTTCAATAGTCAGGTTGGCCCCAAAGAAAAAAATTCGGCAACAAATCTATTGGATGGTGGGCAACAAGGTGGGCCGATGCCACTAGATGGACGGTCTAGATATTACATACATCATTAGGTGGGCCACTCATCATAAAAGAAAGGGAAAGAGAGAAGAGAAGCACCCACCATTAGATCTCTCCTTCATTCTTCTGCTAATGCAGGCTAGAGCTCAAATGAATGGACTTTAATGGTTGAGATTGGACTTGGATGGTGGAGATGGAAGGTAGGAAGGTGGGCCACACTAGTTTCTCTTCCATGGAAGCCATGGATGGTTGCTTGGAGAGAATGAGGGAGAGTGAGATGAGAGAGAGGTTGAAAGAGAGATATGGGTGAGTGATGTGTGAGTGATGGGTGACTGATGGGAGAGTTGACTTTAGGGATGGGGATTGTACTTGGGGATGAATGAGTGATGGGAGAGTGATGTGTGCTTGATTGATGGGATCGATGGGATTGATGTGATGGATTTTCAAGATTACAACGTGGGGCGTTTTCCTCGAACTGAACGCGGACCCACATCTCCTGGCCGGGTATCACCTCGGCACGCGAGTCGCGGCATTGTAACTGCGGCGATGGCACGGTCGCTAGGGTACAAGTCTTGGCTTGAGTCAACTCGGGTTGACGGGGTATGAATCAGGGTCACGCGCAAATACCGGGAAGACCGTGGAAGTCTACGGAACAGTTGTAACGACCTGAAAAATTCCGTACATTGGGTCGAGTACCACCTCGACCAGAAATCACATAGGATTAAATCCTTTAGAAATTTAACAAAGTTAACTAAGTATTAAACTCCGTTAGCTATGAAATCCGTTAGGATCGCTTTAAATACGATCTGCAAGACCCAAAACTTGCAGAATCATTGACGCTAGGTTACCCTAAAGTTTAGAACCAAACTCATTTCCCGTCTGCTCTCGGGAATGAAACGAAACTTCGTATTAGGTCTAGATCGCACATCGGGATTCCGATTAACCCGAAGTTAAGGAACTAGGACCGCCCACCGGGCTTAACGTCGTCTCAAAAATCAGCCTTATCCGATATTCCACGGCCATTCGTTTCGAATCGGAGCGAGGTAGTGTGAAAAACACTATTCACAAGCCGAAATAAATATCGGAATAGTGATCGGCATCGTTCGTTGACGCGTCAGTATTAAGCAACCCGACCGTCGAATCGGACCAAATTACACCCTCGGATTAAGAAAAATTTCGAACATTTACATGTACTCGGAATTTCGATCGTGTTGCCCACCGACCGTCGAACTGAAAGTGGTCCGCCACGTGCGATCTACGTATCTGAATGAGTCAAAAACGTAATCCCACGTAGATCCATTGGTGGTGAGCTTAAGTCGACGTTTGGTTCAAGGAGGGCTACCGAACTCCCCTTTGAGTGGAAAAGCGGCGAATATCCTATATAAGCGGTACCCCATGAACCTAAGTCTATTTCCGTAATGTTTGAGGCTATAAAAGGAGCTTAGAGCAGCCCCTCTCACAGACCATACAATTTTGGTGGAAACCCTAGAGAGAGAGAGAAAAGAGAGAGAGGACTTGGAGATCGTTGCTTGATCTTCCTCCACTTGCACCTTTGGATTGCTACACGGCCTACACCGCCTTATTCTCGGCGTTTTCCGGTGTTTTCCACCTCATTTGAAGGTAAGAAAACCTAACCCTAGGTCGATTTGATGTGGAATTGAGGTAGGGTGTATCCACTAACCGATTCCGCTCTTTAGGCTAGAAATCAGCGTGAGCGGAAGATCCATCACCCTTGCCGATTTATTCCGTTTCCAAAGGCAAAGGTGAGGACTTTAAGTGTATAAGTTACGGTTTTCAACGCTTTCAATGTCGGGTAATGGTAGATTCATGGTGCGCTTGCAATTGCACATGTACAAAGTGCTTTCCGTTTCTGTTTTGATTAGCGGTGTGAAATATGGAATTTCACATATTCTCGGTATACGTAGAAATACCGTATACGTATTTTTTGGATAATTGCTTGACATGTTTATTTAATGTTTAATTATATAACATATGAATAAAATACTAGTTTGACGAAAGAAATCGCAAAAATATATGTTCCTTTGTAAATGTGCTTTAGTATGTTGAAAATACGTATTGTAGAAATACCGTATACGTATTTCTTTTGGAATAATGTTTGACATATGTATTTAATGTATGATTATACAATACATGATTAAAATACTAGCTTAGCGAAAGGAATCGCCGAAACCTATGTTCCTTTGTAAACACTATGTATGTCGAAATTGGGTATACGTGAAAGTACCCTATACGTATAAAATTTGCTGATGTGTTTGCTATGTTTATTTCTTTGTATGAATAGGATGTATATGTATAAAATACTAGCTCGGTAAAGGGACAACCCTAGTACACCCTTCTCTAGCATACGTCATGTATGTTGACGTATTGTATTCCAAGTGTTGGTGAAATCACTTGCGAGTGTAAGTGTTTAAGTGTTAGAACCTTAGTTAGGTGCTGAGATGGGATTCTCCGCTACCTTAGAGTCACATATGACACTCTCCACGTGGTTGTTCACTCTAACCACTCACCTATGAACTCTAAGTAATTGTATCCCTATGTGTTTAGTGCTTTATAACATGTCTTACAACATGCTTTACAACATGCCTTATAACATGCTATACTTCATGCTTTATAATACATGCTCTACTTCATGCTTTACTTTATGCTCTACCACTTGATTGAGTTTGGGACTATGCCTATAGTCCACACATTCGGTACCAGACTTCTTTGTTGTAGGCGAGATTCATATCGCCACGATGGACGTGTCTGGCGAACCCGAGTCGTACTTCGGTTGGCGATAGTGGTTGGCCACACGGAGTGCTTTTGCGCTCCATATCGCTCAACTTATGGTGCGCTCGAGCTAGTCAGGCTCGTCAAGCAAACCGATATGTGTATATGTATGTTCACCATGTTTGGTCGCTACTTGCTTGAACTAGGGTACCAAACTTACCGATGGCGATCCCGTTAACCATGGTACCTCGATCCGCTAAGACGCATGAGCCGGACATGGTGGTATGGGACACCATGGTCGAGTGTCGGCCTACTGCCGGGGTCATGTGCCTCCCGTAGTGACCATTGCGCAACCAACCTCGTGAGCCGATTATGGTGGTATGGGACACTATATTCGAGTTTGTCGATATTTGACGCGAGAGCCGAGCACGTGAGACACGTTGCTCGTGCTTGGCGACGAGTCCTCCGTAGTATCTTCGAGTACTCCAAGTGTACGTGATTGGCGACGAGTCTTTCCACGGTAACTAGAGTATGAGTTGAGCCAAATGCGGTGAGACCAGTACTTGAGTGACGGCTAGTGATTGAGCCGTGCGGTGAGATATGTACTGGTGACGGCCGACAATTGAGCCGCATACGGTGAGATCTGTATCCGCGCCGACGGGTGGCGAGCCCTTTGCGATGCCTTCACTACGCTTCTCAAACCATAACATCGTATGAGATTAACTAGGATTGACGACCCTAGAATGGATCATGTTTGGGAATGATACAAGGGAGGTACCTTAGTTTCCCAATCTTCTTTTGGTTGAAATGGATTAATAAAAACTTGGTAATCATGATCATCATGCACCGCATGTGCTTTGTAGATGTGGCGCACTAAGGGAGTAGCATTCGCGAACGTAAGATGATGTCGCTTGAGGGTGGTTTGGCAAGGGCATACGACATCATGTCATATCATTTTTGCACTTAACAAGAGTAATTAGAAATGTTTGATTTGTCTTGCGTTATCATTCTTGCTTGATTGATTTGATAACATGTTAACCTATGCTTTATTGTTCCACCGAGTTAGCTACTCACTCCCACGTTACGGGACGGTGTTTGCAACACCCACGGACTCTGTCACGAGTGTAGATGGCGCCTCTGTTCGGGAGCCGGAGCTAGACTATGAGGAGGATCGGGAGGAGTTCTCCTTTATGCGGACTCGACGGCTGACTGCACGCTTAGGCAGTTTGCATCGCGGAATTCTACGGGGCCTCTTTGAGGATTGTATTTTGATTTTTTTTTTACTTAGAGACAATACATGTATATTGGTACTCAGTTAGTACTCATACTCTGGAGTTCACAAATTTTGATACTTTACATATCTTGAATATAAAATTTTAGTCTTCCGCTTGCCTTTATACAATTGAACTGGAGTATGAATTACTGTTTTGGTATAATCTCATTCATGTTTATTGCGCTAACTCAGACAACATTTAACCATCATTGTGTATGTTGCATAAGTGATGCGTTGGAACTCGGGAGTTGAGTTCATACTCGACCCCCGATTTTCAGGGCGTTACAACAGTATGAGCTAGGATATGGGTCTTACAGGGCCCATAGGATTTACTCAGTATGCTTAGGGTATCGAGGGCACGGATTGGTTACTAATAGGTTGAGTAGCGAGACTCGCTACTGAAGTGATGTCACCAAGTTCCGTGGGCCCCACTATAATGTATGTTTTGTATCCACACCTTCCAGCCATTTGTAGATATATTTTAGGGCAATATCCAAAGAATAAGTTAAATCCAAAGCTCCAGTGGAGCCTAGCACAGAAAACAGTGGGGACAGTGACGCCCACCATTAAAAACTTCTAAAGGCCACAAAAGTTTTAGATCAATATGATATTTATGTTTTACCTTATCTCATATCTTTTTTAACTTTTGAATAGGTTGGATTTCAAATAAAAATTATGGTGGGTCTTAAGATAGTTTCAATGGTGGGAATCACTCTCCCCACTATTTTTTGTGGTATGGTCCACCACATCTTTTTTTCGGCCTCGTTCTTTGGTTCATGCCCTAAAATAATTTCTCAAAATTGATGGATGGTGTGGATACAACATACATCATAGTGGGGCCCACAGAACTTGGTGACGTCACTTTAGTAACCGAGTCGCTACTCAACCTGTCAGTATCTAATCTGTGTCCCAGAATCCAGACGTGGTTTGGCCAGTTACGCTGCCACTATATCTAGGTGGCTAGTGGTCTATGCTATGTGGAGCCCACCATGATGTATGTGTTTTATTCACGCCGTCCATCCATTTTGAAAGATAATTTTATGTCTTAATCCCAAAATGAGATAGATCTAAATCTCAGGTGGACCACACCATAGATTTTTTTTCATTGAATGTCCACCATTAAAAACCTCCTAAGGCCCACTGGAATGGTTATTTGACATCTAACCTATTGATTAGGTCATAAAAAATTGGATGAAGAGAAAAAATATATATATCAGCTTGATCCAAAACTTTGTGGTCCCTAAGAAGTTTTTAATGGTGGTGTTCAATCAACACTTTGTGGTCCACTTAAGATTTGGATCAACCTTGGTTTTGTGCTTATACCATAAAATGATGGGTAAGAATGGGTGGAAAGCATGGATGAAACACAAACATCATGGTGGGGCCCACAGAGCACCGACTACTAGCCATTGGCCAGTGGTAGGGTGAGAAGGAAATCGGATTGCCTACTGAGTTATTCAGTGTGCTCTTATGGTACTGAGTAAACTCTGTTGGACCCATTGTGAACTCATATGGTTCATCCATGCCATCCATCCATTTTTCTAGATCATTTTAGGGGTTGAGCCCAAAATTAAAGTATATCAAAATCTCAAGTAGACCATATCAAAGGAAGCAATGTAAATATTGATTTCCATCATTAAAATATTTCTAAGGCCTTTAGTGATGTTTATTTGTCATCTAAGCTGTTCGTAAGATAAAAAAAGACATGGATGAATGGAAAACACAAATATCATCTTGATCTAAAACTTCTATGGGCCCTAAAGAACTTTTCAATGGTAGACTTTAATTCACACTGTTTTAGGTAGTGTGGTCCACTTAAACTTTTTATATGATTAATTTTTGGTTTAAAGCACTAAAATTATATGATAAAATAGATGGACGGATTTGATAAAATGTATGAATGATGATGGACCCCACAAAGTTTACTCAGTACGCTTAGCCTACTGACAGTACGTAAACTGCTTCCGTTGAGAAGCTGATCTATTTCCTCTACCTCTCTCAAATTCCTCTTTCCTCTCTCCTTCTTAATCAAAATCGGTTTGTCTCCTCTGATGATCTTCCTCTCTCTCTCTCTCTCTCTCTCTCTCTCTCTCTCTCTCTCTCTCTCTCCTGTGAAGCACTCCAGGATGTCATTGCAACCCTTTGCAACTCAGATCCAGCGAGACGACAGCCAGCGATGAAGCCAACCTTCTAAATTTTTGATTTGTATGTATTTATCCATCTTCTATTTGCAATCTTGTTTTGGAAGTTTTTATTTGTGGGTTTTCAGAGATTAGAGATGGTTTCTAACAAATGCACAACCCTTATCAAGTATGGGGTTTTCGGAGATTGGAGATGGTGGGCTAGAGATGCAGCGGCAAGGGTTTCAGATTTGCGGCTGGAGGTGGGTTTGGAGCTTGCGACTAGAGATGAGTTTGGAGATTTAAAAAATCCCCAATAACATGCATTTCAGATGTATGTTTAAATGCTTTAATGAAAAAGAGATAATTTAGTATCCTCTCTTTGATAAATTTATATTTATAGTTTTTTTACCGTTTTTTCTTAAATGATATTAACCGTTTATTTTTTTGTTTTTGTTTTATTTTTATTTTTATATATATTTTATTTCCTCAATTGTAGATCTGGATATGATTTTTTCATATATCATGGTTTTTTTTTTTCTGTTTGGGTTTGGGATTGGTTTATATGTGGATGCCCTAAATCTCTTAGTGAATGGTATGATATGCAAATCCATTTTTTAATCCTTGGTTTTTGTTGCTACATCTGTTTTAATGTCTTTTGTTTGATTGGTAAGGCAATGAAAAATACAATGTGGACATGCACGCCCCCTGTTTGATAGTTGGTGTAGAAATCATCCATCTATGCGAAACACAATGTTTCAACCAGTCAAATGTAGCGCTTTCACAATAGAAATCTAATTCATCCTCTTCCAAATAGTTGCACTTATCCAGCCGATTTAAGCCACAGATCTATTATTAACTTACCAAGCTTTTCTTGCTTTTTTTTTCGTGATCTATTAGAAATGATTGAATGAAGGTTCACATTGATGTAAGGACATATCAAATATCTATGAAATGGGTGTGGAAGTGGTATGATTCCTATTGATTGGTACATGAACCTCATATGTTGAATGTTACATGGCTGTAATGGACGTTACAGGGGCCATAACTACTTACGATCAGATATTGTAATGGCCATAAGGTTGGTACAGTACCATCTTTGTTACTATTTGAATACCTTAATATCTATCTTCCCATAGCATGTTATAACTGTTTTATCTATTTTTGCAAGTTTTCTTGTTTCATTGTTCACATAAGTACTTGGAAAGAACAAAGAACATTTTCATATGAAACATGGATTGATTTTATCTAATTAAATAATGGGGAAACTAATTTCTGATATCAGTATCTTGTTTAATTACTGACTCGCTTAAGGGTGGCCTCTTCTCCGGAAGGTTACCACACATTTCATGGGGGATTCTGGAACTACTTTAGCCTGGGTATGAACTTTTCTTTGCCCAATTATTTATAGTACCACTTATCCTTGTGAGAGTTTATAGGACCGCTGGTCAAGGGTGGCCCCATTCAAGATGCTTTTGACATGCTGAGATCTGTTTTTCACTGTCAATTCTGTAGTGGCTCTGTCACTTCTTTTTTTCATTTTTTTTTATCATGGTATGTAATAGCCTTTAAAGTACAAAGCATCTTTCTTATGTAACTTCAGATGTGTAGAAATTTCATGTTATGTTTTCTTCATTTTATTTAGCCTGAGAAAGATAAGTTTTCTAGTCTTAGAATAAATACATCTTTGAAAGTTGTTCTTATAAATGGGTATCAGATGTTACATCAAAATACTCTCATGACATAGCAAACAATTCTGTCTTGTTTCATATAGGAATGGACACTCAAGTATCTTATGCATTTCACTCTGGAAAATTCAAAAATCAGATAGTTAATCAGGTAAAAACCAATTTGATCCATTCATTGGTTGGGACATTTATATGTATTGGATATGGACCATTGGTCGTGTTTTCCTTATATGCCCACTTTTCTCTTACACTAAAAATAGGGGACTGGTGCAATTGAGAATGTAATGGAGGATTTATCTAAAATTTGTGTTGTTTTATTTTTTCTAGGGGGATTTATCTGGTAACTTGCTATATGGAGATATTTCGTTCTCGACATGTAGGCTCAAACAGCTTGCTATATGGAGATATTCCAGTAACTTGCTATGTAGGACATTGAAATGAAACCCACCTTTGTTCCTAAGTCTGTCAAGGCTATTGCCATGTTATTCTTAGCAATCTCAAATTTTGGAGACACTGTCAAACATGTGACACAACAGAACATCCATCACTAAAGATAAATATCAATTAAAATGTTTACAGTTGTCTTTTTTTTTTTTGTTCCTTATTTTTATTTTTTAGAGTTTCACTTTCATGGTTTTATTTTTATTTATTTTAGTTGGTAATGGGTTTAGCATGTCACTATCTTAGTGCTAGTAGAAGACAACTACATTCATGGTAAAAATTTTGGTCAACTATCTTAGTGTTAGTTGTTAATACTTGTAAAACCATGTTGTTGTTGTTGTTTTTTTTTTTTTCTTATAGAATTATACATATGAATGTTGAGCTTTTCAGCTATTAATTGCTTTCTATTCCACATACAAAATTGTTTCCTATCACTTCTTATGTTATTAGTCTCCCTATATATTGTTACACATACAATTTGTAATTGGTAGACTCTCATGTCTTATCTAATGGCACAATACAGGCTACTAATCAGCCATTTACATTGATTAGTTAGGGTTCAAAAACTTCAACCTAATTGGTTCGTGTTGAGCAGATTCAACACGATTTGTGTAGGGTTCAGCCCCTTTAGGGTTGAGCATAGAGGAATTGGGGTTGGATTTAGTTTTTCTGATTAAAATTCAAGTTAGGTCAGGTTGTGGGCCATGGTTTTGAACTGAGGTTAAAGCCCCCTTTCTTGTACTATTGGGAGTAAGACAGATGTAGCTAGTGATTTAGAGGTCTATAATGGGTTATGGAAGTTGCTATGATTTAACTTTTGGCTATGGAAATGCTAAAAGTTGATTTGTCTAAACACTTGCTAGTAAAAATAGCTTGCAAATATCGTGAAAATAAATTTCCAAAACTTTATAAATGCTTCATGGTTGAAAATTCACGTGGACCATAGAAACCATGAATTTAATAGCCCTTTTTTTTATGCTACTAGATTTTTCAATGTCATTATATTAGAAGTTTGTAAACCGTGAAGGCCATCTCATTAAATGAATATTGTTGTTTCTATTTTTTTCAAATCTTCTTTTAATTCATTGATTAGTTTTCATAAGATTGTACATATTTTATTGCAAAGGAAAAGAAAGGGCTTGGTTAGTTTTTGAGCTCTTCTAAGCTTCCTTATCATTTGTATGGCAGTGCAAACCTTTGTTAAACTGTAGCTCTAATCTGAACTTTGTGTGCAATCTGATCAAGTACAATAACAGTTCAATTTGATCAAGTGCTTTAACATCTAATAATACAGTTAACATCTAATATTATCCTATTTCTTTGCAGGATAACATTGCCATATTTATGGACCCTTATGCTGCAATTCTTGTTCTCATCATTGTTGGACTCTTATGCATGAGATTCAACGAGGTATCCCTATAACACATACCTCTTTTTACATAGCTTTAATTTTTGTTGTTGTTTCTAGTAACTTGAATTGGAATATTTTTCTTTATTATTTCCTTGTCCACTTAAGCTTCTATTTAAGCTTAACAATTCTTCTTAATTTTAAATTATAACCATGTTTTGTTTGTTGAATATTTTTTTATTAGATGAAATAAACAAAAAAAGAAAATTGTCGTTGATTTTTTTTTTAATGCAAGAATGCTGAGACGGTCCATAACCGTCCTTTTTCAAAGATGTTAAATGTACACTGACGGCCACATACCGTCAGTGTTTTAGACGGTTTGTAACCATCTATCATCAGAGATGGTCCAAAATAGTCCTTTTATTGTCCATCTTTAATGATGGTCCATGACCGTCCTTCTTTACAGACGGTCCTTAATCATCCTTTTAATGTCTATCTTTAATGACGGTCCATGACCGTCCTTAAACTAATATGACACAACAAAATAGGACCGCCCATGCGACGGTTCAAAACCGTCGTTTATTGAGATATGAGACGGTTTTCAGCTGTCCTTTTTTCACAGTTTTAGCATAGTGAGATAGGACTCTGATTTCAGTTGGATCTATTGAATCATGCAAGGTAGCCTCCCAATTGCTATAAGTGGATCCTTAGAAACCATAGTTACCACCTTTAAATTTATAAGTTTCAATTACCTTATTCAAAATCAATCTACAATTTCAGAATTAGGTTTACATCTTTTTCTAGTTCTACTTCTAGTTACTTTTAGAAATGTACAAGTTCAGTCCCTGTGGATTCGACCTTGGTCTCACCGAGATTATTACTACATCGTGACCCTACACTTGAGGTTGTGAATAATAGTAGAATAATTCATCTAGGCAAAGTTTAACATTCTGCTTGCGTAGTAGATCAAATATAGATTTTTATCTTTTCTTTGGCCTAAAATTGTCCCAATAACATAATCACTTGCGTCGCACATAATCTCAAAAGGAAGGCTCTAGTCGGGTGGCTGCATGATTGGAGTGTTGGTTAACATGCCCTTAAGCTCGGAAAAACCTTTGTGGCATTCTTTAGTCCACATAAATGAGATATCCTTTTGACGAAGATTGCACAAAAGGCGAGATATATGGCTGAAGTCCTTTATGAATCTTCTATAAAAACCGGTGTCCTAAAAAGGAGCGCACATCGTGAATAATTTTGGGTGGAGGTAGGTTAGAGATATGATATGTCCAAGCTTTATCCACCTTGATTTTGTTAAATAATAGGATATGTCCAACTGCAATTCCCTTGCAAACCATAAAGTGACATTTCTCTCAGTTGAGCACATATTTTCAATATATGTTTTAAATTTTCAATGCAATAATTGAAAGATGAGCCAAATACCAAGAAGTCGTCCATGAAGACCTCTAAAAATCGCCCCACCTTGTCTGAGAAGATACTCAACTTGTATCTCCGGAATGTAGCGGAAGCAATATAAAGTCTGAATGGCATCCTTTGGTATGCAAAGGTGCTAAAGAGACATGTAAACGTTATCTTTTCTTGGTCTTCAAGGGCTATCTGTATTTGATTATATCTCGAATAACCATTCCAGAAAGCAATAACAGGAATGGACGGCTAACCTTTCTAAGATTTTTTTAATGAAAGGCAAGGGAAAGTGGTATTTCCTAGTGACAATGTTCAACTTTTGGTAATCAATGCACATTCTCAAACTAGTTGTGATTCCAGTTGGCACGAGTTCATTTTCTACATTAGCTACAATGGTGATCCTGAATTTCTTAGGAACCACTTGAGTTGGGCTCACCCAATGGCGATCGGATATTTGGTATATGATACTCATATCCAATAGCTTGAGCACCTTAACTTTAACCACCTCTCTCAATTTGGATTTAATCAACATTGTGGTTATCTAGACATTTTCACATGATTCTTTAAGTGAATATAGCGAGAGAAAATCAAAGGATTGATTCCCTTGAGGTCCGCGATGGTCCATCCAAGGGCTCCTTTGTGTTCTTTTTTAGTTGCAATAAGCATACTCTCTTATTTTTCATCTTGGTGGGCAGAAATCACCATGGGATATTGAAAAGGCCAAGCTATGTGTCCTAGAGGGAGGTGAATATGACTATGCCAAATTAAAATAAAATTAGCGGAATAAATTAACCAATAGCCTTACAATTATAAATCAATTATCAATGCTGAAATCAAATCACCTTAATAAATAAATATTGAGAGATTGATTCAAATTCAGTTCTAAGGACAACCTTACACCATAATAAACAAGGGCTTATGGTAGGATAACCTTATTTCTAGAACTTCTTTTGGATCAAGAACTCAATTTTAATAAAGATAAATGAATAGCAGAGAATTGAAATTAAATGCAGAAATGTAAATCTAATTTATTACAACAATCTCCACACTTGCTTGAAATGTAAATTGTTACAACATTCACATCCACATGTACATTCCACACAATTGAATGATAAAAGATATGAGAATTAAGCAAGCATTCAATCCACAAGACAGAGTTATAGTGGTTCACTTGTGTGTACACCAACTGTTCTTTAACAGCCACATAGAATGCTACTCCACTCCTAATATCCTCACACAGGGGATATTAGTGTTCACTATCGAATAGGTTTTCACAGGTTCACCCAAAACCTTTACAATTGTGTCTTTTTAAATTGGGCTTATACAATTCCAAAAACCACACTTCTGAGTTTTCTGGCTCTCCTCAGATAACCACACAAATTGAGATTTTTCTGGCGAATCCCAAACAAAAACCAAAAAGAATGGAATTTACAGAATTGTAAAATACCTGGATTTCTCCTCTTGTAGCTGCCCGGAAGAACCAATTGGAGTAGATGTTCGAATAGAAGTTTAATGTCCACAACTCGCTTTAATATGGTTCTAAGTTCTAATTGATTTTAGATTTAAACCAATTGTTCGTAGCTATATTTGATTTTGATTCCAAGAAGAATGAATAAGTCAATTCTCTTTTCAAATCAGATTGGAATACAGAAACAAAATCAAATTAAATAAGCTATAAAAAAGAGAGAAATTATGCACAAAATAGCTTGAAAAAATAAACACAAACTTATCTCAGAGTGGAGCCTTGAATTCACTTAATTTTCAATAAAAAACTCTGAAATTCGTGTGCTATTTATAGAAGAAAAATTCGTCTTCGACTGGTCCTAGGGTCACCATGACTGGTCTTGAAATAAACCGATTTTTGAATTTTGAGCGCGATCGCATCAGACCGTTTCACGACCGGTCGTAGGTAGTCCACGACTGGTCGATGGCAGTCCACGACCAGTTGAGACCCTACTACGACTGGTCATGTGACACTTGATTTAGTTGCTGGAGTTTGAGTCGAGGCATTACGACTGGTCGAAGGTCGAGTCGAGACCATCCCACGACCGGTCGAGCAGACTCCAGGACTGGTCGTAGGCGCACCAAAAAATTTGATAAAGTGCAACCATTTAGGACTGGTCGAGGCAGTATAAGGACTGGTCGAACAGGGTCCAGGACTGGTCTTAGAGTAGACCAAAATCATGTAATAATATTCATTTGGATTATGTATCCAAAGTGACCTACCCTAAGGTCAATCTAATGGTCTATCAAACCTGGAACATGAAGTATGGACATTGAACACTTCATTTGTTTAGACTTTAATCTTTATGAAACATGATTTCTTCTCGATGTAGCTTGACTACTTCAGAAGCTTCAATGCAACTTTAAGTTGTACTTGAGTCCCGCATTTGAATCTTGAGCTTGCACTTGAACTTGAGTCTTGACTCGGAGTTCTCTCTTCATATTGTAGCTTGAACTATCATGAAGCTTGAGGAATTCTTTGAGCTAGACTTTAAGTGTTGACGAAGTGTCTCGAAGAAATTTATCAAGATATAAACATACAACATACGGAGACGTTTTGACACACAAAATTTGACAATCAAAGAGGAATCAAATCATAGCACTTACAATCTCCCCCTTTGTCAAATTTGTGACAAAACATTTCTCATACTTCAATAAGATAAGCATCACTTATACAATAACGAATCATGCACCAATTGTTAACGGAGACAGCTCATACTCCACCTGACAACACAAACTCAACTCCCCCTGAGTAGGTATACATCATATCAATCATACCTCAAAGAATGCACACATTCTCTCCCTTTTTGTCAAAATATGACAAAGGAAGAAACAAAGATAGGTTATGAGAGACAAAATTAGATATATCAATAAAAAAAATCAAAAAGTGCAGAGTGAATAATACAACAAGAGAAGTTTGCAAGGTGAGTCAGAGTACATATTAAAAGAAGTAGCAAGTGAAGTTGTAAAACAGTAATCCACACTACCAATAAACAAAACTTAGTAAAATAGTTACAGACCAAATATTAAACATACTTAATCGGAACCAGATGATGGAGTAGGAATGTTAGGATCACTTTGGTGAAGGCTCTTCTGTAAGCGCCTAAAATATTTGCACATATTTTTAAATTGTTGATTGTGGCCGACATTCATCTGTTCTACTTTTTCCTCAAGTGCACTAAGATGTGCATTGAAATCAGATGGTTCAAAGTCTGGATCATTTCCAGAATCAGAATCAATTTCATTAAAGATATCATCCATGTCAATATCATCGGCTGGCAACTCATCACCTTCAACACCCATCTCAGCTTTAGCAGCAGCATCACCCGCATTAACATTAACTTGACCATGAAAGAACTCCAACTTCATCTTATGCAGGTTGGAATTGTTAAATATTAGGTGTTTGATAGGAGCCTCACTGATGGGTATAGCGACTAACATGTGAGTGGCTAATACATTTAACAGATATCTAAAAGGAATATCACTATGACCAGGATTATTACGAATTTGTATGATAGAGGAACAAATCAAGGAGGGCAGACAGATGTTAGTACCAGTAATGATTGAGTACAAAATATGAACCATATGCAAAGTTAACTCAGTCTTGTTTCCAGAGCAGGGATACAGATTAGAAGTGAAGATACGATGCAAAACTCTGTATTTGGGTAACAAGTATCTGGTTTTAAGGGCATTTCCATTTGCAGTCCATGGAGCATTCATGTTGCACAATGCTCGAGTAAAAATACGTTTTTCAAATTCTGACACTCTCAGCAAGTGCACTAGGATGAACACCATCATCATTTACTTGAATATCCATAAGGCTTGAAATTAAGTGACGATCAACATGAAACGACCCTTCTCTAGTATCAATAGTAAAAGTTAGTTGTTCAGCAGAAAAGTCAGATATGCATGCAACCATGGCCTATGCTATGGACTGATATGCTGGTCCACCTCAACGTAAAATGTTTTCCCAACCTACAGATTGAAGGAGAGGAAAGAGACTATATGGAGCAATATGATTTAAATCAACTACTTTTTCAACAATAATATTATGCATACGCAAGTCACGGACATGCGGAGGATCATCTTCAGGATCCCTAAGATGACGTCTAGTGATTGCATTTGAACGAGAAGACGATGTATCTCTATGAATTTTCTTTTTACCTCTAAATTCCATATTCTTGAAGAAATGAAAGAAATTTCAAGAAAAAAGAGATGGGTTTCTCTAGAATTAACAAAGAGGAAGAAGAACATAACAAGTTGAAGATTTATACGAAATAGACAACAATAATCAAGAAAATTAAGAGTTAAGATTAAGATTCTTCAAGAAAAATCACTCTAACCTAGAGGAATCGAACACAAGGGTACAACTAGTCGAAGCTCGGCTTGTCGGTAAGGAGGGTTAGAATTAAGAAGAAATAGATTTTTTCCAAATTAAAAAGGGCATCGCGCGCATGACCGGTCTTGGGATATACTCGACCGGTCATAGTAAGACTGGTCGAGCATGTCCTTGACCGGTCTTAGACCAGAAAAAAAATATATGCAATTTTAACAAAATTTTGAAATTTAAATTAATAACGTAATATCATTATATACAATATGATATAGAAATGCATGATCAATCATTTAAATTTGCACATACCAAGATCAAATTTCAATTTGTTAAACCTGCTTTTGTCGAGCGGTTTAGTGAAAATGTTAGCAAGCTGAGTCTCGGTAGGAATATATTCTAAAGATATTATTTTTTCTTCCACTAATTCATGAATGTAATGAAATCGAATGTCAATGTGCTTAGTGTGTGAATGCTGGATTGGGTTTTTTGAAATGTTTATCGCACTAAAATTATCACAGTGTAAAACCATAGAGTCTTGTGCGATTCCATAATCACTCAGCATACGTTTCATCCAAACTAACTGAGTACAAGCATTTCCTGCTGCAATATATTCGGCCTCAGCAGTTAAGAGTGATATGGAACTTTGTTTCTTGCTAAACCAAGAAACCAGACAGTTTCCAATATAAAAACAACCACCGCTGGTTGATTTTTTATCATCTATATTTCCTGCCCAATCAGCATCCGAATACCCAGCCAATTGAACACTAGAATCATAAGGATACCAAAGACCCAGATTAACTGAACTTGCGACATATCGAATAATTCGTTTAACAGAAGTTAAGTGAGATTCTTTAGGATTAGATTGATATCTAGCACAAATTCCAACACTTAAAGCAATATCAGGTCTACTTGCAGTTAGGTAAAGCAAGCTACCTATCATACTACGATACAATTTAGGATCTACATCTTTACCTGTAGAGTCTTTTGAGAGTCTTAGAGTTGTACTCATAGGAGTATCAAAATTCTTACCATTTTCAAATCCAAATCTTTTAATCAAGTTTAATGTATACTTAGTTTGTGAAATAAAAATTCCATCAGATTGTTGTTTTACTTGCAACCCTAGAAAATAATTTAATTCACCAACCATGCTCATTTTGAATTCAGATTTCATTAGATCTGCAAACTCAACAGTCATGTTAGTACAAGTTGATCCATAAATTATATCATCAACATAAATTTGAACCATTAAGATATCATCGTTATGTTTCTTAACAAAGAGTGTCTTATCGACACTACCCATCCGAAACTTGTGACTTAGTAGGAACTTAGTTAATTTTTCATACCATTTTCAAAATTCTTGTTTCAGACCATAGAGAGCCTTTTTAAGGCGGTATACATGATTGGTAAGCTTAGGGTCTTCAAACCCAGTCGGTTGTTCAACATATACCTCTTCATGTAGATCGCCATTTAGAAAGGCACTCTTTACATCCATTTGAAAAATTCTAAACTTTTTAAAACATGCAATAGATATGAATAGTCTGATCGATTCAAGACGAGCAACTGGGGCAAAAGTTTCATCATAATAAATCCCTTCAATTTGCGTGTACCCTTGCACAACCAGTCTTGCCTTGTTTCGATGATATTTCCCAATTCATCAGACTTGTTTTTGAAAATCCATTTTGTTCCAATAATATGTTTATCTTTAGGTCTAGGAACAAGGTGTCAGACATCATTTTTGAAAACTGATTAAGTTCTTCCTACATAGCAACTATCCAGTTTCCATCAAAAAGTGCTTCTTTCACGTTAACCGGTTCTATCTGGGATGTAAAGCATACGTAGTTACATATGTCCTCTAATCGTCTACGAGTGCACACACCTGTGAGAGGGTTTCCAAGTATTTGATCAGTTGGATGATCTTTAACAGTTCTTAATTCAGAATTAGTTTTACTTGATGAAGTATCTGAATTTTCATATATAAGAACTTCATCATTATCTGAACTAGGGGCAGGTGTGTTCAAGTGATCATCAATTACTACATTTATTGACTCTTGAATCACACCGGTCCTGTTATTCAGAACACAATATGCACGACTATTTAAAGAATATCTTAAAAAGATTCCTTCATCACTTTTAGTGTCGAACTTTCCCAGATTTTCACGATCACGTAAAATATAACACTTACTGCCAAAAATTCGAAAGTATTTGACAGTAGGCTTTTTCTCAAACCACATTTCATAAGCCGTTTTATTATTAGATTTGTAGATATAAACACGGTTAATAATGTAGCAGGCGATATTTACTGCTTCAGCCCATAAATTTTTAGGGAGCTTCATGCTATTTAACATAACACTTCCCATTTCTTGAAGCACTCTATTTTTCTTTCCACAATTCCATTTTGTTGTGGTGTTTTGGGCACAAAGAATTCATGTGATATTCCCTGATCACTACAGAGTTTCTCAAAACCGCTATTTTCAAACTCGGATCCATGATCACTATGGATCTTACTAACTTGAGAACATTTTTCAGTTTGGATCCTT
Organism: Magnolia changhungtana; assembly: GCA_030180095.1. Lineage (NCBI taxonomy): Eukaryota > Viridiplantae > Streptophyta > Magnoliopsida > Magnoliales > Magnoliaceae > Magnolia > Magnolia changhungtana. Next base: position 1,529,065 of record JASAUF010000524.1, on the reverse strand, counting down.
TTTACAATTTTTTTCACTTCATCAAGGGTTTCTGATTTGTCTCTCAAGAATGAAACCCATGTGTATCTTGTTTAATCATCTACAATAACCAAGATGTATTTTTTACCGCCTCAACTTTCCGTTCTGGTTGGTCCTATAAGATTCATATGGAGAAGCTCGAGTGGTCTAGATGTGGTATTAGAGTTCACCTTTTTGTGAGAGTTCCTCATTTGTTTACCATACTAGCATTCATCACATATTTTGTCTACTTTTTGTACTTTAGGTAGACCTCTAATTAGTTCTCCTTTGCTCAATTTGTACAAATTTCGGTAGTGTACATGTCCAAGGCGTTTATGTCATAATTCTGTCTCATCAGTATGGACCATGTAACACGTTTGAGTAAGTGAGCTTCCATTGCAAACTATATAGCAGTTTTAAGAAGTTCTGCGACCTGTTAATATTACAGAACCCTTTTTATCTATAATCTCACAATCTTGATTAGAAAATTTAACACTATGGTTGTTGTCACATATTTGAGATATGCTTAACAGGTTGTGTTTTAATCCCTCAACATATAAAACATTCTTAAATAAAGGAAGATTATAAAGTTGAATCATACCTTAGCCAATAATCTTGTAGTTGCTACCATCACCAAATGTGACTGATCCATCAGTCATATCTTTTAGATTGGTGAATAAAGCCTTGTCACATGTCATGTGTCTGGAACATCCACTGTCTAGGTACCATTTTGAAAGGCTTGTTACTTTGAATGCAGTGTGGGCAACCAAGCAAGCAACTTTAGGAACCCATTTCAAAACTGTTTTGGGTTTAGGAACATGGTTGATCTTCTTTTGTCTAATGTTGTAAGAATGACCTACTGAGTTAGATTTTAAGAGCTCCCTAAGTAAATCAATTATTTTTTCAGCAAGAGGATTTCTATTCTGATTTTTAAAATTTATATAGCTGCTTTTAGGTTTATGAAAAGTTTTTGTATTTTTAGAAAAAACTTGACTAGTACCTTTTTCTTTTGAGTTAGAAGTTTCTCCTTTCACAAAGTTGGGAGAAGTATACTTCTGTTTAGGAGATGCATTTTTCTCATAGCCCAACCCGGATCGATCACCACATTTTCTTGATCAGGATAATAATTTTTCTAATTTTGAATTACCTTGGGCATATCTCCATGTGTCCTTCAAACTCAGAAGAGAAGATACTTCATTTTTAAGTTTCTCATTTTCAGATTTCAAATCTTCAATCAGGGAGGTTTTGAATTCCAAATCACATTTTGATTTTTCCAAACAATCTGAAATATGCGATTTTTCTAAAACAAGAGTTTCAAAACATTCTTTGAGTTTAGAAAACTTTTCTTTTTGAAGCTTAAGTTTGACAGCAATTTTACAACTTTCCTTATATAAGGCATTATAAGCATCTTGAAGATCTTCTTCATTTTCATAATCACTATTCAAATTTTCTTCACTTGTTGAATCATCGTGATCTGAAAAAGTAAACTTGACTAGAGTCATAAGGGCTTGAACTTCACTGCCTGACTCGGTTTCAGAATTTTCTGATTCAAAAGATGCTTCAGAATCAGACGATTCATCCCAAGTAGCTAACATACCCTTCCTTCTGGGTCTGTCCTTTTTAGGACATTTGTTTGCTAAATGCCCATACTCTTAGCAGTTATAACACTTACTGTCTTTCAAAGACTTTCATGTTTTGGACTTAGGTTTAGATCGTTTCTTTTCATTTCCCTTTTGAAAGTCGACCCTTTTCTTGCTTTTGAAAATTTTGTAAAACTTTTTCGCCAAAAGAACCATATCATCTTCAGAGTTTTCTAAATCTGAGTTTTCTTGAGAAATACCTTTAGAAGATTTCAAAGCTATAGATTTACCTTAAGGAGCTTTAAAATTTAATTCATAGGTTTGTAAAGAACCAACTAGTTCTTCTACCCTCATATTACCCGTATCACGAAGTTCCTAAATCGCGGTTACTTTAGAATTGAACCATTCAGGAAGTGAGCGTAGTATCTTTGCACACACTTTACTTTCTAGAATTTTATTGCCAAGAGCCCACATAGAGTTTACAATGTCATTTAGTCTAGTGTAAAAGTCCATAAACATTTCATTTTCCTCCATATGAATTTCTTCAAATTTGGTTGTGAGGAGTTGGACTTTAGACTTTTTGACAATTGAAGTACCCTTGTGTGTCATTTCTAGTATATCCCAGGCTTGCTTTGCAGTATCACAGGATATAATTCTTTTGAACTCATCCGGTAATAGTGCACAAGTGAATGCATTTAGTTCTTTAGCATTGGCATTATACTCACTTTTCTGAAGAGTGATCCATAAATAATAAGCAAGTACAGACACCATTTTTAAACCGTCAGATTTAGTTACTTCAACGGTAGGAGAGTTTCATTTGGTCATTGTGGCTCGCCACACACTCTCATCCATTGATTTGAGGAAGATCCTCATTCTGGCTTTCCAATAGGCACAGTTAGAACCATCAAAGGGTGGAGGCCTAGTGACTGATAGGCTATCAAAAATTGACATCTTATTAATATAGCTTAGATCGTTAGCTCAGGAAATAAATCCAAAAAACAAACAATAAGAATGAGCTATTAGGCTTTGATACCACTTGAAAAGGCCAAGCTATATGTCCTAAGGGGGGTGAATAGGACTATGCCAAATTAAAATAAAATCAGCGGAATAAATTAACTAATTGCCTTACAATTATAAATCAATTATCAATGCTGAAATCAAATCACCTTAATAAATAAATATTGAGAGATTGATTCAAATTCAGTTCTAAGGACAACCTTACACCATAATAAATAAGGGCTTATGGTAGGACAACCTTATTTCTAGAACTTCTTTTGGATCAAGAACTCATTTTAATAAAGATAAAAAAATAGCAAAGAATTGAAATTAAATGCAGAAGTGTAAATCTAATTTATTACAACAATCTCCACACTTGTTTGAAATGTAAATTGTTACAACATTCACATCCACATGTACATTCCACACAATTGAATGATAAAAGATATGAGAATTAAGCAAGCATTCAATCCACAAGACAAAGAGTTATAGTGGTTCGCCTGTGTGTACACCAACTGTTCTTTAACAGCCACACAGAATGCTACTCCACTCCTAATATCCTCACACAGGGGATATTAGCGTTCACTATCAAATAGGTTTTCACAGGTTCACCCAAAACCATTACAATCGTGTCTTTCTAACTTGGGCTTACGCAATTCAAAAACCCACACTTCTGAGTTTTCTGGCTCTCCTCAGATAACCACACAAATTAAGATTTTTCTGGTGAATCCCAAACAAAAACCAAAAAGAATGGAATTTACAGAATTTTAAAATACCTGGATTTCTCCTCTTGTAGCTGCCAAGAAGAACCAATTGGAGTAGATGTTCGAATAGAAGTTTAATGTCCACAACTCACTTTAATATGGTTCTAAGTTCTAATTGATTTTAGATTTAAACCGCTTGGGCGTAGCTATATTTGATTTTGATTCTACGAAGAAGGAATAAGTCAATTCCTCTTTTCAAATCAGATTGGAATATAGAAACAAAATTAAATTAAATAAGTTATCAAAAAGAGAAAGAAATTATGCACAAAATAGCTTGAAAAAATAAACACAACTTATCTCAAAGTGGAGCCTTGAATTCACTTAAATTTCAATGAAAAACTCTGAAATTCGTGTGCTATTTATAGCAGAAAAAATTCGTCTTCAACTAGTCCTAGGGTCACCACGACTGGTCTTGAAATAAACTAATTTTTAAATTTTTGAGCGCGATCGCATCAGACCATTTCACGACCGGTCGTAGGTAGTCCACGACTGGTCGAAGGCAGTCCACGACCGGTCGAGACCCTACTACGATTGGTCGTGCGACACTTGATTTAGTCATTGGAGTTTGAGTCGAGGCATTATGACTGGTCGAAGGTCGAGTTGAGACCATCCCACGACCGGTCTAGTAGACTCCAGGACTGGTCGTAGGCGCACCAAAAAATCTGATAAAGTGCAACCATTTTAGGACTGGTCGAGGCAGTACAAGGACTGGTCGAACAGGGTCCAGGACTGGTCTTAGAGTAGACCAAAATCATGTAATAGTATTCATTTGGATTATGTATCAAAAGTGACCTACCCTAAGGTCAATCTAATGGTCTATCAAACTTGGAACATGAAGTATGGACATTGAACACTTCATTTGCTTAGACTTTAATCTTTATGAAGCTTGATTTCTTCCCGATGTAGCTTGACTACTTTAAAAGCTTCAATGCAACTTCAAGTTGTACTTGAGTCCTGTATTTGAATCTTGAGCTTGCACTTGAACTTGAGTCTTGACCCGAAATTCTCTCTTCATATTGTAGCTTGAACTATCACGAAGCACGAGGAATTCTTTGAGCTAGACTTCAAGTGTTGACGAAGTGTCTCGACCAAATTTATCAAGATATAAACACACAACATACGGAGATGTTTTGACACACAAAATTTGACAATCAAAGAGGAATCAAATCATAGCACTTACAGATATGTCTCGTCTTAACCTAAGTAAGCATATTTAAGATTAGCCAACAATGATTTTAGGTCAAGATTCAGTGCCTTGATGCTTGACAGTAGAGGCTTTTGTCTCATTAAAGGGGTAATTGTTCAATTTATGACCTCAACCAGTCAATCTCAAGTATTAGTGTTGCATCAAGAAAGGCATCCATTTCCCTAATCATGTCATCATCCAAATTAGGGGAGTGGGCCAAGCACGTATCTAGAGCATCAGAGTATAAAGTTAGGATAGCTCTATCTTTCATGAGTGAATCGATCAGATTAATTTCATGGGCATCGTCAACTTCATCCAGTTGTTTGCACATATTGAAAATATTTAGCTCTAATGTCATGTTTTTTGAAAGTTAATTTCATAATCACATTCTTGTAATTGTGTTTGATGTGGCTAGGAATGGATGGCCTATGATGACTAAAATATGAGTGCTCGAATTTATAATGGGGTGTGTATCGAAAATGATAAAGTCTACTGGGTAGTAGAATTTGTCAACTTGGACAAGCACGTCGTCAATGATTCCTGTCGATATACAAACTGATCGATCAACTAATTGAAGTGTGGTCCTTATGGGTTTTAATTCACCAAGGCTAAGTTGTTCGTAGACCGAGTAAGAAATCAGATTCATGCTCACTCCTAAATCAAGAATTGCGTGCTCAATCCAGTGGTCCCCGATTGCACAAGAGACAGTTGGGTTACCTAGATCTTTATGCTTTTATGGCACATCTTACTTTAGGATGACACTCACTTTTTTAGTTAAAAGGATTTTCTTTTAAATAATTTATTGTCTTTCAGTCTTACAAAGGTCTTTTAGGACCTTGGTATACAAGGGTATTTATTTAATGGCATCCGAGAGGAATGTTGACCTTCACTTATTTTAGAATCTCCAAAATATCCTATGAATTAGATAGGTTTTGGTGACGCAGTCAGCATATATGCCTTTTTCAGTTCTTTCCCTTGTGGGGTAATGCTAGGTTTATCACTCTCAATTTCTTCTTAGTCTTTAGGATTTTCAATCCTCACTGGAATAGTTTTTTTCTATTTTCTTTCCACTTCTAAGAGTGGTGATAGACTTGGGTTGCTCCATTTGATTTGAAGAGCTTAGGCCACTTATTTCATATTGTGGCTTTGGATTGGGTAGAGGTTGGGCTGGAAAAGTCCATTTCTCCCCGATCTATAAGTAGGACTCAATCCTCTGAATAGACGATGCAAACATTCTCATAGTTGTTTTGAGATCTTGAAATGCTTTCATTGTATTCTGGTTGAATATATCTTGATTTTGTATGAATTTTTGAACTATACTCTCTTGAGGCCTCCTTTGGTAAAGAAGTTGAGTAAGGGCCTCTTGAGGGGTAGCCGTTTATCTGTTCCTCCAACTGAAGTTTAGATGGTTCCTCTAACTAGGATTGTATGTATTTGAGGTGGGTCCATTGAATGGGCGTTGGTAGTTGTTTATGACATTTGATTTCTCAATCAACAACTATTGAAATGCAGGAATTGTAGGACAATCTTGTGTTAAGTATATGTTGCTAGCACAAATACTGCAATCGACTTCCATAACCTCATCGGGTTTGATCGTTTGCACCTTCTTAAGTTTCATGGACTTGACTTTCCTTGTGGGATTGGCCACCCTTTCACTCTATCATCTTCTTCACTTAAGACATAAATTATAAGGCACGTATCCTGGTACTGTACTTTTCCACCAACTCCCGCGATCCTCTCCATCGAATTTCGTCGACCTGTGACCTGTAGACAATGATTGCGTGCAATCCTAAGTCGCATCCCGAAGATCGGAGTCGACTCAACTCGAAACTCATACCCTTGCGACCGCACCGTTGCCGCGGTTCCAACTCCGCGTCATGTGCACCAATGTGATACCTAGGCTAGGAGTAATCGGCCTGCGTATATTTTGATGAAACATCTTGCATCACAAATGTCGAGAGATTCCATTTGGGAGAGAGGATGTAAGGCCCGTATCCTACACTGTACCGTTCTTTAGACTCCCGGGATCCTCCTCATCGAATTTAGACTACCCGTGACCTGTAATCAGCATTTGCGTGTGACCCTAGTTGCATCCCATATATATTAGTAGACTCATCCTGAGACTTATACCCTAGCGACCGTGACGTCACCATAGTTTCAACACAGTGTCTTGTGCATCGATGTAATACCTATGCCAGGAGTTGTGGGTCCGCGTATATTTTGAAGAAAAGCCACACGTTACGAATTTTGAGAGAATCTTAATCAATCAAGTACACATCCCATCACAACCCGTACCTATCCCATCCTTTTCTCACCAACAAGGCATGACACCCATTCCTCTCTCATCTATAAGTCAACAATACCCATACCTTTCATCCCATCACCCCTTACACAACCCATGCTTTCTATCACATTTCTTACACAACACCACTCCACCCATCATTCACTCCATTCCCTATCTCATTCTCTACCCAAAAAATTCCCAAGTATCTAGGGAGAGAAAGAACACAAGATCAAGGCCCACTCCCTACCACCCAATCTCACCACCAACCCTTCAAACTTCATCATCCACCCTTTAAAAGAGGATTAGATTTGTGTTTTGATGATGGGCCAAGTGGGGCCTACCGATTGATGGTATGAATCTCACTTTGGACCCTATGTGTGGCCGATGGCCCACCATGATTCATATGATCATTCCATGATGGGGCCATTCTCCATGGACGCCATCATGATGTTTACTTTTCCCATTTATGGAAGGGTCATCTAGACCTTGCATCTTTTGGTGGGAGGGATCTCCACTGTTGATTTTTAAGATTTAGGGCCCACATGATTTGGGACCCATTTTGATGTATGTATTGTATTTACATGGCTCACCAAGGGAGAGCTCATAGTGGCGGAGCCTCTCCCCCAATCGTCGTCGTCTCTCTCTCTCTCTCTCTCTCTCTCTCTCTCTCTCTCCCTCTCTCTCTCCCTCTCTCTCTATCCCATGTGTTGTGGACCCCATTGTGATGTATAATCCACGCCATCTCATCCGTGGGGCCCAACCTCGCGGGGTCCAGCGGATAGGCCCGGACAGACTTGGATAGTGAAAATACAATATCAGCTTCATTCTAAGATGAGGTGGGCCACACGTGTTGACCCACCTTTGATGTATAAGTTTCACCCATGTTGTCCGTCCATGGGTCCCACATGGGGACTACCATGATGTATGTGCTTCAGATCCACACCGTCTAGACCTTTGGACGATGGGTCCTACATGAGGCATGTGTATATCCAACTGTCCATCTGCTGGGCCACACCAGCTAAATAGATGTTGTTTTGATATCAGCAAGTTCTGTGGCCCACCTTGATGGCACATGTTATATCCCTACCATCCATCTGCTTGGACGTCAGTAAGAGGGTTTAACCATGAGGTAGTGTTATATCCATACTGTCCATCTGTTTTGGACGTGGGGCCCACCCCACACGTGTGGCACATGTGGGGGTGGGACCAACCTTGATGTATATATTTTATATGTGTGGCGTGCACCATGATGTGTGTATTTCTCCACGCTGTCCATCTTCTCTGGATGTGGGACCCACCCCACACGTGATGCACGTGTGGAGGTGGGGCCCACCTTGATATATGTATTTGATTCTAGCCATCCGTCCGTCCAGGGATAAGACGTGGGACCCACCTATAATGTATGTGTTTCATCCCTATTATGTGGGACCGACCATGATGTATGGGTCCTATCGACACCGTCCATAGGCTGGGACGGGTGGGACCCACCTTTTGATGCGTTGTATATTCACACCGACCATCCATGTGGCCCCCACGTGATGTACACATTTGATCCAAGCTGGTCCATTGTGATGCATTTGTGGCCCATTTGGTGAGTGATGAGGGTCAAATATTACATATCAGACCCCGATTATTGCTAGATTTTACGTATATGATAATGCTTAATGCTATATTTTTATTGTGTTTTTATTACAGGATGAAACCAGGAGCGTTGATTGAAAAATGATGTTAAAAGCGTGGATTTTACGCTCTAAAGACACCAGAGCAAGGAACGGATTCCAAAGGACTGAGATCAATGAATTTACACACCAGGGATCCGAGGAAATCAAGTTGTTCACGTTAAAGAGGCCCGAAATTGGTCCAAGATGCAAGATCACATGGTTCCAACCATCCATTCGGTTCGAAACTTCATACATGTGATGGGGGCCATAAATAAACCGTACATATAAAATTTCAGCTATTAGATATCTTGGGAAGTATCCCAACGGCTAGATCAGCCCCTTAATTCATTAAGTGGGGCCCGCTGGATATCTGGATATACATCAATTTTGGTCCTGACGGTTGAAATAATATGAGGAAAAAGATGGACAGTGCAGATTTCTCAAAAACATTACAGTGGGCCCTGTATATGCAGTGTGTACACAGTCCCTATGTACACCAGCCGTGCACTGCACCATCACCTTGGTCAAATCGACCGCTGACCCGCGTTTAAGTGAAACGGCAGTTGCCGTTTTCGGCTCCAGTGTAACGAACGGACGCGTCCGTTTTATGGATGCTAGTGGGCCACCATCATGGTCCAGGGAGCTGATCCAAGCCGTCCATTCAACCCTCAAGGTAGCCACAACTCACCCCTAGTTGATGAAATTTGAAGATATAAAGCTTTTTGGGATCTCCACCGTTCAAAAACGGAATGGACGGTAGGTTTAAAATCACGTGGGCCTCATCAACAGAAGGCAAAAATTACATATTCCCAACCGGAATCTCCTCCTCCATCCAATGAACGGAGTGGATTTCTAAGATACCAAGTATGTGGACCCCACCTACTCCCATTCAAAAATGGAAACTTCCATTTTCAACAGCGTTAACACTATCGATCGCTGGTTCGAGTTGTGGGCCCCACTTATTGTCCATATCGACAATCTAACCCATCCACCGAAATCCTAGTATCGATATCATCAACGTGTAGGTGGCCGAATTTCAAATGAGAGCGATTATGGAAATCCAACCGTTCAAAAGCAGATTGAACGGCGGAGAAAAACATAGCATTGGGCCTCATCAACGGAAGGTGAAAATATGCATTCCTGACCAAAATTTCCTCCTCCATCCAATGGACGGATTGGATCTCCAAAAATAAAGAAGGAATGGGCCCCGCCAGTGTCACAGCGGATGAGACCCGCACTCCCTGTTCCACGACCGAACACAGCCCGATTTTGCGGGCTGTAGTATGGTCTTCGTGATGATCAGATGATAGATCCAATCCGTCCATCGGGTAGGCCACTTAAAAACGTTCAAAGGGATGGTAATATTTTGGAGGAGAGACAAGGAAATCAAGATGTGTGGAACTCCGAATTTGGCTGCGTAAAGTGTTACGCGTGGCTACTGTTGCGTCCTATTGCGATTCTGCCACCAACTCCAGCACTATAAAAGAGGAGTTTTAGACGTGAGAAGGGGGATGGGGAGTTCGGCTGGGAGATTAAAAAAAGAGAGCTAGTAGCAAGGGAGAGAAGAAAGAGAAGAAAGAGAAGAAAGAGAAGAGAGAGAGAGAAGGATATTTTTCTTTATATTTCATTTAATCTTCTTTTTATTTGAATTAATGGATAGCTAATTTCCTTAGCTAGGGCTGAGATAAAGCCCCTAATTTAAATGACTTTTGTTATATGTTGATTCCATCCTAAATTTAATTGATTTGTTTCTTTCCCTAAGTCGGCTTGATTGGTTTGAATTCCGTACTTCTCCATCTATGAACTTGACCAAAGTATATATATGGATGTTGTTTGGATGCTTATTCTACGTACTTGTGTCTGATCGTGAATAGGTTTCTTATAGAGGAAGAAACAGGGTGCTTTAACGAACTGTACATTCCATGTGCTTGACCAAGGACATGGGATATGTTATTCATGGCATTGCTTAAAGGAATTATACATTCTGTATGCCCGGTTAAGGACACAGATTGTGCTTTCTCTATATAAGTGGTATCAATCTAGATTAAGGTGAATCAACAGTAAAAACAAGGGTTAGGATAATTAGGGGTGGATTCAAAAGTCCTAGTGCTCTCTCTCTGATTGAATTTTCTTCCCTATTCTCAATTGTTTTTTTCATAGAATTGTGCTTAATAATTCGCTCCATTATTTATTGGATTAGTTAAGGAGAATCATAGATTTGAATTGTGACAACCAGTCCTCATAGGAATGATCTCGTAATACGTACCATATCTACATCTGATTCGTATACTTGCGAGTTTAAAAATCATTTAAATCATGTTGGTTTAAATAAAACATCAGTGAGGCCCATCGTGAAGTATATGTGGACCGTGTGTGAGGCCCGATGTGATGTATATGAGGCCCATATGATAAGGCCTAATGTGATGTATTTGTGGCCCACGAATGAGGCCCAATGTGATATATTTGTAGCCCATTTGATGAGGCCCAATATGATGTATTTATGGCCTATTGATGAGGCCCGATGTGATGTATTTGAGGCCCAGATATGAGGCCCATTGTGATGTATTTGAGGCCCAAATATGAGGCCCATTGTGATGTATTTGAGGCCCATGGGTTATGACCCATTGAGATGTATTTGAGGCTCATGGGTTGTGGCCCATTGTGATGTATATGCGGACCGTGTATGAGGCCCAAGTGATTTATATGTGGCCCTTGTATGTGGCTTAATTGATGTATATGTGGCCTTTGTGTGAGGCCCGATGTGATGTATACGAGGCCCATATATGAGGCCCAATTGTGATGAGTGATTCCACCATGATGTATGTGTTATATTCACACCGTTCATCCATTTCTCTAAGGTCGTGGGCCCCGTTGCCTTGAGAGGCACACCTTGATTTATTGGCTATATGCCCACCATCGGGTGCCTTATGAGGCCCATCATGATGTATGTGTTACATACATGATGACCATTCATTTCCCCTATTTGTATAAGGGTCGTAGGCGCCATAGAGGGTTAGATTAAAATTCCAAGTGGACACACTAGGAGACAATAGTGGTTAAATGTCCACCGTTGAAATCCTCCTTAGGGCCCGTTGATAAACCCATTACCTTGGGAGCAATGATGGTTAAACATCCATGTTGTAATCTCCCTAAGGCCCATTGTTACGCCCATTCTCATCTCCTTTTATTGGGCTTACCCCAAATTGTTGTTTAAGACCCGTATCTTAGACTGCACTGTTCTATAGACTCCCGCAATCCTCGCTGTCAAATTCTGACAACCAACAACCTGTAATCGGTGTTTGCGCGTGATAACTAGTATCCCATAAATCTGAGTCAGCTTGACCCGAGACTTATACCATTACGACCGCACCATCACCATGGTTCCAACGCCGCATCTTGCGCACCAATGTGATACCCAGGCCAGGAGATGAAGGGCCATGTGTAACGCCCTGAAAATCGGTGGTCGAACATAAAATCAACTCCCGAGTTCCAACGCATCACTTATGCAACAAAATGAATGATGATTGAATGTGATCGGTATTAGTGCAATGAACATGAGTAAGATTAAGCCAAAACAGCATATCATACTCCAGAGACAGTTAAATTTGCAAGCGGAAGACTGTGATAGATAGATAAAATATATAAACTGTGGTGGGTCTCCAGAGTGTGATAAAGTTACCAGGTTAAATAATTACAAGTATGATTTTAAATTATACCAAGTTGTGTAGTGTGATCTAGTCAACATCCCTGTAGCCCCGACAATCAAGGCATGACTCTCACGAAGCCGCCAGAAAACAATATATACGAGGAAGCATTCTCGTCGTCATCAAAGTCCGGCTCCGCCTCAGAAGTAGCGTCGCCATCTGCAATCAGACAAAGTCTGGTGGGTGTTCGGAACACCGTCCCGTTTCGTGGGAGTGAGTGTTCAACTCAGTGGAACAATAAAGCATAGGTTAACATGTTATCAATTCAGTCAAGCAGTAATGATAAAGCGGTACAATCAAACAATTTTAACTACTCTTATTTAATGCAAGTATGAAATGACATGATGTATGCCCTTGCCAAACCACCCTCATGCGACATCATCTTACGTTCACGAATGCGTCCATCCCTCAGTGCTCCACATCTACCAGGCACATGCAGTGCGATGATGAGCATGATTACCGAGTAATTATTAGTTCATTTCAAACAGCAGTATTGGAAAACTAAGGTACCTCCCTTATATCATTCCTAAACATGATCCATTCTAGGGTCGTCAGTCCTAGTTAATCTCATACGATTTATGGTTTGAGAGGCGTAGCGAAGGCATCACAAAGGGCTCGTCACCCGTCAGCACGGATACAGATCTCACCGTATGCGGCTCAATTGTTGACCGTCAGCTCGAGTACAGGTCTCACCGTACTCGGCTCAATCACTAGCCGTCAGCTCGAGTACAGGTCTCACCGTACTCGGCTCAACTCATACTTTAGTTGTTGTGAAAGACTCGTCGCCAATCACAGACCTTGGAGTATACTCGAAGATACTACAGAGGACTTGTCACCCGTCAGCATGAATACAGGTCTCACCGTACTCGGCTCTCGCCGTAAGTATCGACAGCTCGAATACAGTGTCCCATACCACCGTATTCGGCTCACGAGTTTGGGTTGCTCAATGGTCACTACGAGGAGGCACATGGCCCCAGCGTAGGCCGACAGCTCGACCACGGTGTCCCATACCACCATGCCCGGCTCATGAGTCTTAGCGGATCGAGGTACTATGGTTAACGGGATTTCACTGGTAAGTTTGGTACCCTAGGTTCAAGCGGTAGCGTCCAAACATGGTGAACATACATAAGACAGATCGGGTTGCTTGACGAGCTCAGCTAGCTCGAGCGTACAACAAGTTGAACGATATGAAGCGCATAAGCACTTCGTGTGGCCAACCACTATCGTCAACCGCAGTACGACTCGGGTTCGTCGAACACATCTCACGTGGCAAATGGATCATAGCCACGAATCCAATTCTAGTACCGATTGTCTGGACTATAATCATAGCCCCAAACACAATCAAGTGCAGATAGATAAAGCAGTAGTGGATCAAGATTCAACACATATAATCAAGGTCTGGTATTATCCGTTTAGGGCTGCCAGGGCTGTTGTACGCACTCGTTGCTCCACTCCCCCATCACCCATGACGGATCATACAACGTAAATATAAATTTAAACATATGCATTACATAGTTAAAATCGTAAAGCAGTTGAGCACGTTATGAAGCACAACACAAGCATGAATTTGTACATGTTCAATTCCTAATCACACAACTATCCAAGGAGATCATACACATAATTAAAAGAGGTTGAGAATCATATCTCAACACCCTTATACATTACAATTTGCTAACTACTACTCATTCAGACATTTCAAGAAACACTTAAACAAACATACATCAACATACATGACATATGTCGATCACATAGGCATTAGGCCAAATCCTTTCACTAGGGAGTTGCCCCAATCATAACACGCGTACACCCACGACGGATAGTCATGGCAAGCAGGAATCCAAGTTCCATATTCATTCAGTCATTTCCACGAACACTTGGGCCACACATTTTTAGCATATATAGTGTATATTGGCCGTGGCGTGATTTAGGCAAATCCTTTCGTCAAAGGGGTATCGCCAATACAACAATCATGAATCCATGACAATTAGTCATGGCGAGCACGAATGAGAATTCTATACTCATTCAGTCATTTTTCACAAACACTTAGAATACACTATTACAACATACATGGTGTATGTTAGCAAAACATGTATTAGGGCTATCCTTTAGCCAAGCGAGTATTTTATCCATGTATAATATATTACTACAACAAATAATCATGATAAATACATCTCCAAAATATACATGTATACGGTACTTCTTACAATACCGTATTTCTACATACATAGTGTTTATTAGTAAACATGTATTTAGGCGAATCCTTTCGCCAAATAAGTATTCTATCCATACGTCATATATCCATACGACAAATAAACATGTCAAACACATTTCCATAAAAAATACGTATACGGTATTTTATACGAATACCTAGAGTATGTGAAATTCCAAATTCTACAATTTTAATCGAAACGAAAAACGGAAAGCACTTTGTACATGTGCAATTGCATGCAGATCATGAATCTACCATTATCTGACACTGAAAGCGTTGAAAACCGCAACCTATACACCTAAAGTCCTCACCTTGTGTCGTAGAATCGTAACAAAGTAGATAGGTTCGCTAAGCTCCTGTATTCGGCAGTTTGGCAACCTATGGAACGAAATACGTTAGCTATTTCATAACCTACAACCTAAACAACCCTAAAACAGGTTAGAGTTAGGGTTTCTTACCTAGAAACGATGCCGGAATCGCCGGGAAAGCGATAAGAATCAGGCGGTGAAGCCCAAATAGCGGCAGGGAACAGCAGCAGGGAGTTCCTCCGACATCTCCCATACTTTCTCTCTCTTTTCTCTCTCTCAAATCCAAATTCGTATGGCTGAAATGGGAGAGGGTTTAAGGTCCTTATATAGTCTAAAACTTCACCAAAATAGACTTCTAGACAAGGTTCACCTAGGTTATAACCAAAGCGGGACTTTTTTCACCAACGGAGGACTTCAGCGGGCCTCCTTGAGCCAAAGGTCGGACTTAAGCTCACTAACGCTGGATCTACGTTCTATTAAGTTTTCGTTTCGGTCGGGATTCCAGATCACATGTGGCGGACCAGTTTCAGTTCGACGGTCGTAGGTCTCGATCGGAGATTCCGAGTACATGTAAATGTATATGAAATTTTTCCTGATCCGAGGGTGTAATTTGGTCAGATTCTGACGGTCTGGTTACTTAAAACTGATCCGTAACCGACGAGTCTCAGATTACTATTCAAGATATTTATTTTTAAAGAAAACAAGTGTTTTCATACTCTCTCGCTCCGGACTCAAGCGAACAACCGTGGGACATCGGTTGGATTTGATTTCCGAGATGGTTGTCAAGCCCAGCGAGGCGGTCCTAAGTCCTTAACCTCGTATTGTTCGGACTCCCGATGTGCGGTCCAGATCAGATACGGAGTTTCAACGTGCTCCCGAGAGCAGTCGGGTAATGAGTTTGATCCTAGATTTTAGGGTAACCTAGCGTCAATGATTCTACAAGTTTTGGGTCTTGCAGATCATATTTAAAGCGATTCAAACAGATTTCGTAGCTAATCTAGTTTAGCACTTAGTTACTTTCTCTCATTTCTAAAGGATTTAATCCTAAGTGATTTCCGTCTGAGGTGGTACTTAGTCCTTCGTAGTTTGTATATAGAGTGATCCAAGTTATAATACTTAACTAGTTTAAGATAGTATCTAGGGTGAAAGTACTTAGGAAAATTGAAAGAACAAGATGGAGAAGGGTTGGATTTGTGAAGGAAATGGGTTCAGAAGCGATTTTAGACTGTGAGATTCAGTCCTGATAGGTTAATAAGGTGCTAGAAGCAACCCATTGCCTAAGGACGTCTAATTCCAGGTTGGCAAAAATTCGGGGTGTTACACCATGTTTTTCTCGAAGAAACGCAACAAATTTTCAATCCCTAGAGAATCTCTACAACCCATCACATCAATCAATCAAGTCAAGTACACAACCCATCACATCTACACCTCACATGTCACCTCTCTTACACAACCCATACCTCTCTTACATAAGCTTCTCCCAAAGTCAACCCTTACATCACTCCATCCATCACTCACCCATCACCTCTCTCTTACAACCACCACTTCTCTCTCTCTCTCTCTCTCTCTCTCTCTCTCTCTCTCCCTACTTATTTTCCCAAGCACCAAGAAAGCAATCGTCCAAGCCTTTCCCTGGAGAGAAAGATCCAAGTGTGGCCCACTTCCCATGCTCTCATCTCTCATCCTAGTCGTTCAATCTCCATCATCTTCCATCAAAGTTGAAGCCAAGGAGCTTAGCAGTCCAAGGAGCTACGGAGTGAAATTGGTGAGTGCTCTTTACAGCATAATATCATGATACATGCCCATATCCATCATCTTCATGATTGTTATGAGATGTGCTTGACAATTGTATGTCATAGGGCAGGTTATTTACGGGACTCCGTGATAGGCAAAGTCGTCCCACATGAGTGCATAATATGCACAGGATTGATGCATGATTGGATTGCGTGACTCATGTATCTTGCATTGTGTGTTATAATTACTATATGCCCAAGTGACATAAAGGTTGTTGCCTCCTCAGGTATAGTGTAGATGACAGGATTACATACCGAAAATATTTTCTCTACATGGGGTGCTATAGATGCCCCTGGGTGAAATTCCCTAAACCCTTATCATACTAGGAGGTCGCTCCAATGTCTGAACTGAGTGAATGCATGAGTGCTAAGTGCCGAATACCAAGAGGTTGCGCTTCCCACTGTGTCGTGGTCGGTTGGAAGGGGGTGCAGCCTTACCCACCTGAGAGGAGGGGGCAAAGCTAAGCTAAGTTTGACCAGCTTAAGGAATGGATCTACTATCAATGAGCCGAGCCTGATATTGGCATGCAGATAGTGAGGTCTCTTCCACTCACCTTATTGTGCGTGATGGGGTGGCAATATAGTTTGGAGTGTACTAGACCCTGGTGATATCCCAGAGATGAGTTGTATTGTTATGTGGATTCAGATGAGGACTGGCATGCTTGTGTTGTATCTCGCATATGATATTTGGCTATGTAGGCCTAGCATCGCATGGCCTTGGTATGGCTGATAGCATTTTATGCTTTACATCGCATAGCCTTAATATGGCTGATAGCATTCATGCTTTGCATCACATAGCCTTAGTACGACTGATAATATTCATGGACTCACCAGCTTATTCCTCATTACTCTGATATTGTATACTTGCATTGTTATCTTGCGCACACACTTTCACCACCCTCTAAGCTTCTTATAAGCTTATGTACGATTGATGCGTGCAGGTGACGCTAGGTTATAGTTAAGCAGGAGCAGGAGCGTGCCGCAGAGCTTCTGGAGTTTTTATGATTATTATCTTTGTATTCCCTTTATGTGCATTGTACTTAATGTTTTGATTATAGTGGATATGTGGTGATGTTTTCGGTTGTTGTTGTTTATGGGTTATGCTTTTGGTTATGCTTCTTGTGAGATAAATTTACTTAAAAAAAATCCTCCTTGTAGGATCCCGGGATCGAAATCTAGTGTATGGGCACTGGGAGCCGAGAATGGGGTACTACGGAGGCTGTCGACGCTAGATTCGGAGATCGAGAATTTTATGTGCCCGATTTCTGAGTTTGGGGTGTGACAGAAGTTGGTATCAGAGCACAACTTGTGAATAACTTAGAACAACATCACACATCTCCTATGAACTTAGGATGATTATGTCTCAAATGCGTAATTTTATGGTTTGGTTCCCTAACGTCTGAGCCTTTGAGGGATCTTAAGGCTGATAGACACCTTTATTCTATTCTGTAGACCATGCCGCCTAGGAGAGGCATCCGAGGCGCCCGAGCGACCTGGGTGACTCCTGCTCCCCCGTCTGAGTTTAGCGCAGCCCCGACAGCATCTGTGACTATAGATCAGCTTCAGCAGATGCTACGGGCTATGAGCACTATCCTTTAGGGGCAGGGCAGGCAACTCACTATTACGCTAGCCCAGGCAGAGCAAGAGCGCGCGAGCGCCCTTCTTCAAGACTTCCACATCACGATCCCCCGCGCTTCCGGGGCGAGTAAGACCCTACTGCAGCAGAGATATGGCGATCCGAGGTGGAACAAATATTTGACACCATGAGATGTATGACCCAGCAGTGGGTCCCATTAGCTATATTTCTTCTCCAAGGTGAGGTTGAGCTCTAGTGGGCAACAGTCGCCCGAGCGGTAGGGGCCGATTTCAAGTGGACCTAGGAGGACTTTATAGACCAGTTCGACCTGAAGTTCTTTCCTGAGCATGTGCGGTAACAGCACACATCAGAGTCACGTTTCGTGGTGCTATCGAGGTTCCCGCCATACTTAGTTAACGATGAGAGGGAAAAGGCCCGTCGTTTCGAGAACGGCTTGCGTTACTGTAACGCCATGAAAATCAGGGGTCGAGCATAAACTCAACTCCCGAGTTCCAACGCATCACTTATGCAACAAAATGAATGATGATTGAATGTTATCTGTATTAGTGTAGTGAACATGAGTGAGATTAAGCCAAAACAACATATCATACTCCAGAGACAGTTAAATTTACAAGCGGAAGACTGTGATAGATATGTAAAGTATATAAACTGTGGTGAGTCTCCAGAGTGTAATAAGGTTACCATGTTAATGAATTACAAGTACAACTCCAAAATGTACCAAAATGTGTAAGGTCATCTAGTCAACATTCCTATAACCCCATCAATCAAGACACGGCTCACATGAAGCCGCCTGAAACTGCATAAAGGAGGAATCCTCCTCATACTCACAAAAGTCCGGCTCTGCTTTGCAGCATCGACATCATCTGAAACTCAAACAAGTCTGGTTGGTGTGTACAACACCGTCCCATAACGTGGGAGTGACTGATCAAATCAGTGGAACAGTAAAGCATAGGTTAACATGTTATCAATTCAGTCAAGCAGTAATGATAAAGCAGTAAAGTCAAACACTCCTAAATACTCTTAGTAATATAAGTATGAAAATGCAGTCATGATGCATGCCCTCACCGACATACTCCCTCATGCGACACCATCTTACGTTCACTGCATGCTTGCATTTCTCAGTGCTCCACATCTTTCAGGCACATGCAATACGATGATGAGCATGATTACCAGGTTGTTATTAGTCCATTTTGAATAGCAGTATTGGGAAACTAAGGTACCTCCCTCGTATCATTCCCAAACATGATCCATTCTAGGGTCTTCAGTCTTAGTTAATATCATACGATGGTGTATTTCTAGGTCGCTGCCAAGGCTGTTTCACGGAACTGTTACACCACTCCCCCATCACCCTTTTAACGGTTCATCACTAAATTGATACAGGCCTAGTTCATACTCTATTCACTACGACAAAACTTGTCGCCTCACCGCAAATTCAGAGTATGCTCGAGGTCACTACAAAGGGTTGTCACGGCTATTACACGCATTCGTTGCACCACTCCCCCATCACCTTATCAATGTAGGCCGACAGCACGAATATAGTGTCCTATACCACCTTAATCGGCTCATGAGTCTGGTTGCTCACTGGTCACTACGGGGAGGCATATGGCCCCAGCGTAGGCCAACAGCTCGACCACGGTGTCCCATACCACCATGCCCGGCTCATGAGTCTTAGCGGATCAAGGTACCATGGTTAAAGGGATTTTACTGGTAAGTTTAGTACCCTAGGTTCAAGCAGAGGCATTCAAACATGGTGAACATACATAAGACAAATCGGGTTGCTTGATGAGCTCGGCTAGCTCGAGCGCACAATAAGTTGAGCACCTCGTGTGGCCAACCACCTATGACGCCCTGAAATTCGAGGGTCGAGTAGCAACTCAACTCTCGAGTTCCAAAACATCACTTATGCAACATAGATAATGATGATTAAATGTTGTCTATGTTAGTGCAATAAACGAGTGAGATTATACCAAAATAGTAATTCATACTCCAGATCAATTTTATAAAGGCAAGCGGAAGACTGAAACTGTATATATATGTATGTAAAAGAAACAAAACCATCACAATCTCCAGAGTATGAACCCATCTGAGTCACCATATACATGTATCTGTTTTACGTTCAAATTGTCAAAAATACAACTAGAGAAGTAATCCCTGCAAGTCCCGTCGATCCAGGCAGTCTAGTCAAAGCCACCAGCAAACTGCATATACAAGAACTCATCCTGGTCCTCGTCGTAGTCTGGCTCAGCCTCCTGAGTCGTCAGCTCATCTATACCTAAGACAAAGTCTGGTTGGTGTGTAGAATACTGTCCCGTAATGTGAGAGTGAGTAGCTAACTCAGTGGAACAATAAAGCATGGGTTAACATGTTATCAATTCAATCAAGCAGTAATAATAAAGCAGTACAATCAAACACTCCTAACTACTCTTATTAATGCAAGTATGAATGCAGTGATGATGCATGCCCTCACCACACACTCTCTCGTGTGACACCATTTTTCGTTCACGGCATGCTTGCATTCCTCAGTGCTCCACATCTTCCAGGCACATGCAATGCGATGATGAGCATGATTACCGAGTTGTTATTAGTCCATTTCAAACAGCAGGATTGGAAAACTAAGGTACCTCCCTTGTATCATTCCCAAATATGATCCATTCTAGGGTCGTCAGTCCTAGTTAATCTCATACGATGGTGTGTTTCTAGGTCGCTGCAAAGGCTGTCAGGGTTGTTACACACAATGGTTATACCACTCCCCCATCACCTTTTTAACAGTTCATCACTAAATTGATACAGGCCTAGTTCATCCTCTATGCATCGTGGCAAAACTCATCGCCTCACCGCAAATTCAGAGTATGCTCGAGGTCACTACAAAGGGCTCGTCACCAATCAGTGTAGGGCGACAGCTTGAATATAGTGTCCCATACCACCATAATTGGCTCACGAGTCTGGTTGCTCCCTGGTCACTACGGAGAGGCACGTGGCCCCAGCGTAGGCTGACAGCTCAACCACGGTATCCCATACCACTATGCCCGACTCATGAGTCTTAGCGGATCGAGGTACCATGGTTAACGGGATTTCACTGGTAAGTTTAGTACCCTAGGTTCAAGCAGTAGCGTTCAAACATGGTGAATATACATTAGGCATATCGGGTTACTTGACGAGCCTAACTAGTTCGAGCGCACAATCAACTGAACGACATGAAGTGCATAAGCACTTCGCGTGGCCTAACCATTGTCGCCAACTAAAGTACGACTTAGGTTCGTCTGGCACGTCCTACGTGGCGAAATGAATCTCAACCACGAACTCAAGTCTGGTACCGATTGTCTGAACTATAATCATAGTCCCAAACTTAATCAATCCTTATTTACAGCATATAGAGTAAAGCATAATAAACAAAGTAATTCAAGCATGTTAATAAGCATGTCATAAAGCATGGTACAAAGTACAAAGTAAACAAGAAATACAAACACATATATTTTGTAAGTAAGTGGTTAAATTAAACAACCAACATGGAGGAAATCATATACGTCTCTAAGGTAATTGAGAATCCCATCTCAACACCTACTTAAGGCACCATCAGCCAAGCACTTACTCTCATAAGCATTTTCACAAACACTTAGAATACATTATTTCAACATACATAGTGTATATTAGCAAAACATGTATTAGGGCGAGTCCTTTCGCTAAACAAGTATTTTACGCATACGTAGTATATTCATACAGCAAATAATCATGGCAAACATATTCCAAAATTTATACATATACAGTACTTTCTAGAATACACTATTTCAACATACATAGTGTATATTAGCAAAATATATATTAAGGCGAGTCCTTTCGCCAAATAAGTTTTTTATCCATATATAATATATTCATACAACAAATAATCATGGCAAACACATTTTCAAAATTTATACGTATATGGTACTTTCTACAAATACCTAGAATATGTAAAATTCCATATTCTTCATCTTTAATCAGAACGAAAAACAGATAGCACTTTGTACATGTGTAATTGCATGCAGATCATGAATCTATCATTATCTGACATTGAAAGCATTGAAAACCGTAACCTATACACCTAAAGTTCTCACCTTTTATCGTAGAATCGTAACGAATACAATAGGTTTGCTAGGCTTCCGTATTCAGTAGTTTGGTAACCTATAGAATGAAATAGGTTAGCTAGTTCATAACCTACAACCTTTACAACTCTAAAACAGATTAGGGTTAGGGTTTCTTACCTAGAAAGGAAGTTGGAATCACTAGGAAAGCGATGAGAATGGGGTAGTGCAGCTTGTGTAGCGGCAAGGGATAGTAGTAGGGAGTTTCTCCTACTTCTCACACTCTTTCTCTCTCTTTTCTCTCTTCTCTCTTTAGGGTTTCTCTCAAATTCGTATGACTGTAAGAGAGAGGGTTCTAAGGTCTTTATATAGCCTAAAAACACACCGAAATAGACTTATGGTCAAGGTATATTTAGGTTATAAACAAAGTAACCCTTTTCCAGCTCAACGGAGGACTTCTGGCGGGCCTCCTTGAGCCAAAGGTCGGACTTAAGCTCACCAACCTTGGATCCAGGTGGAGTTAAGTTTTTGTTTCAGTCGAATTTTCAGATCACGCGTGGCGGACCAGTTTCAGTTCAACGGTCAGCGGATCTCGATCTGAAATTTCAAGTACATGGATATGTTTATGAAATTTTTTCTGATCTGAGGGTGTATTTGGGTCAGATTCTGATGGTCTGGTTGCTTACAAAATGTCCACAAGTAAGAAGTCTCAGATTACTATTTGAGATATTTATTTGTAAAGAAAAACAAGTTTTTTCACACTCCTCGCTCCGGACTCAAACGAATAGCCATGGGACACTGTCTAGATTTGATTTCTGAGATGGTTGTCAAGTCCAGCGAGGTAGTCCTAAGTCCTTAACTTCGTATTATTCAGACTCCTGGTGTGCGATCTAGACCTGATACGAAGTTTCAATGTGCTCCCGAGAGCAGTCAGGTAATGAGTTTGATCCTCGATTTTAGGGTAACCTAGCGTCAATGATTCTACAAGTTTTGGGTCTTGCAGATCGTGTTTAAAACGATTCAAATGGATTTCATGGCTAATCTAGTTTAGCAGTTAGTTAACTTTGTCAAATTTCTAAAGGATTTAATCCTAAGTGATTTCTGGTCGAGGTGGTACTCGGGCCATTGTACGGAATTTTTCGAGTCGTTACACCACCATCGCCAACCGAAGTACGACTCGGGTTCATCGAACACATCTCATGTGGTAAATGAATCTCAGCCACGAATTCTATCCCATTACCAATTGCCTGGACTATAATCATAGCCCCAAACACAATCAATCCATGACCAAAAGCATGTAGAGTAAAGCAGAATAAACAAAGTGATTTAAGCATGTTGACAAGCATGTCATAAAATATGTAATAAAGCACAATATAAACAGGAAATACAAACACCTATATTTCATAAGTAAGCGGTTAAATTAAACAAGCAGCATGGAGGAAATCATATACATCTCTAAGGTAGCTGAGAATCCTATCTCAACACCCTATTAAACTTAGTTCGTCACACAATTTCTCACATATGCATTTCAGCAAACACTTAAACTACACCACTCCAACATACATGACGTATTTTGATTTCAACATAAAATAGGACAAATCCTTATAACAAGGAGTTGTCGCATACACATCAATCATGTTCTTACATTCAATACATTTGGCAGGCATAAAACATAAATCCATATTTATTTAGTCATTTCAACAAACACTTTAAACTATATACATCAACATACATGACGTATGTTGATCACATAGGTATAAGGCCAAATCCTTTCGCTAGGGAGTTGCCCTAATTATAACACGCGTGCACCCACGACGGATAGTCATGGCAAGCAGGTATCCAAGTTCCATATTCATTCAGTCATTTCCATAAACACTTGGGCCACAAATTTTAACATATATAGCGTATAGTGGCCGTGGCGTGATTTAGGGCAAATCCTTTCGTCAAAAGGGTGTCACCTATACAACAATCATGTATCCATGACAATCAGTCATAGTGAGCACGAATGCAAATTCTATATTCATTCGGTCATTTTCACAAACTCTTATAATACACTATTTTAACATACATAGTGTATATTAGCAAAAACATGTATTAAGGCGAACCCTCTTGCCAAGTAAGTGTTATACACATATACAATATGTTCATACAGCAAATAATCATGGCAAACATATTTCCAAAATTTATACGTATACGGTACTTTCTACAAGTACCTAGAATACACAAAATTTCATATTCTTCGTATTTAATCAAAACAGAAAACAGACAGCACTTTGTACATGTACAATTGGATGTAGATCATGAATCTATCATTATCTGACATTGAAAATGTTGAAAACCATAACCTATACACCTAAAGTCTGCACCTTTTGTCGTAGAATCGTAACGGAGTCGATAGATTCGCTAAGCTTTCGTATACGGCAGTTTGGCAACCTATAGAACGAAATAGGTTAGCTATTTCATAACATACAACTATCAAAACCTCAAAACAGATTAGGTTTAGGGTTTCTTACCTAGAAACGAAGTCAGAATCACCAGGAAAGCGATTAGAACGGAGTGGTTGAACACGTATAGCAGCAGGGAAGCATGACAGGGAGATGTTCCCACTTCTCTCACACTTTCTCTCTCTTTTCTAGGGTTTTTTCTCAAATTCGTATAGCTGAATGAGAGAGGGTTTTAAGGTCCTTATATAGCATAAAACTCACCAAATTAGACTTCAAGTCAAGGTATACTTAGGTTATAACCAAAGTGATCCTGTTCCAGCTCAACGAAGCACTTTTGGCGGCCCCCCTTGAGCCAAAGGTCGGACTTAAGCTCACTAATATTGGATCTAGGTCGAGTTAAGTTTTCGTTTTGATCGAATTTTTAGATCGCACGTGGCGAACCAGTTTCAGTTCAACGGTCAGTGGATCTCGATCGGAGATTCCGAGTACATGAATATGTTTGGGGAAATATCCCTGATCCGATGGTGTAATTTGACCTGATTTTGACGGTCAGGTTGCTTAATACTGACCCGCAAGCGACAAGTCTCAGATTTCATAAATTTATATTTTAGTTTTAATTAATTTCACATTTCTCACACTCCCCGCTCCGAGTTCAAGTAAATAGCGCTGAGACACTATTTGGATTTGATTTCCGAGATGGTTGTCAAGCCCAGCAAGGCGGTCCTAATTCCTTAACTTCGTGTTCATCGGACTTCCGACGTGCGGTCCAGACCTGATATGGAGTTTCAATGTGCTCCCGAGTGCAACTGGGTAATGAGATTGATCTGAGATTTTAAGATAACCTAGCGTCAATGATTCTATAAGTTTTGGGACTTGCAGATCGTATTTAAAGTGGATCAAGTGGATTTCGTAGCTAATCTAATTTAGCACTTAGTTAACTTTGTCAAATTTCTAAAGGATTTAGTCCTGTAAGATTTCTGTCTGAGGTGGTACTTGGGCCTTTGTAGTTGGTACATACAGTGATTCAAGTTATCAATACTTACTAAAGCACGCCCTAATCTTAACAGAAGGAAATCCTAGGGCAGGAGAGGCGAATGTTCTAAATAACCTATTCGCTTTGTGAAATTCCATAAGGGTATTGGTTAAAAGTCCATTTTATTTCTATATTTACTAATTACAGCAATTTATAGTTTAAGTATTATTCTTCATCACCTAAACCTTAAGATTAGTGTCTAATGTAAAAGTACTTAGGTACTTTGTGAAGGATAAGGTAGTAAAAGTGAGATTTGTGAAGGAAATGGGTTAAGAAGTGATTTTAGATAGTGGGATTCAGTTCTGACAAGTTAA
The DNA here is from genome assembly GCA_030180095.1 of Magnolia changhungtana. NCBI lineage: Eukaryota > Viridiplantae > Streptophyta > Magnoliopsida > Magnoliales > Magnoliaceae > Magnolia > Magnolia changhungtana. The sequence continues at coordinate 1,503,137 of JASAUF010000524.1, read as the reverse complement.
TAAGGTGTTATGATCGACCCATTACCTAAGGACGTCTAATTCCAAGTTGGCAAATATCTGGGATATTACAATCTACCCCCCTTAAAACAAAATTTCATCCCCAAATTTGCCTAAGGGTAATAAGGAATGATTTAATTATTTCTTTGGCCTAAATTTTATTGCGTAGGGTATATACTAGCCTGGTTCATTTTAGTCTACCCCCCTTAAAACTTATTTCGTTATCCATTTCTCATACCCTGATGGTTTGCTACAATTTATTTCTTTACCTATTTGGAGTCTTGACGACAATCTCCAATTATTTAGAGTAAGATAGTTATTTTCATTATTTGACCAACACGGAGAGACGTTTATAATAGGCTTGATCCCGATATATCGATCATTTACCTAACCAGGGTAGAAGGCTCATCGTATCCCTTCCTAGTCCTGGTAGATCCTGGTCTTCTACTCAGTCAAGCAGTGAGTCCATTGGTAGTCGCCCAGGATTGAGAATTGGGTCAAGCCACAAATGTTTCGTAGTTGTATATTTCAGTAACTCCGTAGTCCGATCACTCTAAAAATGTAGGGAATGTCCATCATTGAAAGGCTCAACTTGTCTATTTATAAGGTTGCCCTTTAAGTCTTAGTCTAAGAGAGTCCTCGTTATTATCGATGTCCAAGGAAACTGTGAATCAAATCTTACTATATCATCCTAAAATGATTTCTCATAGTAGAACTTGCTAGGGCTTGTATAATGTTCGTATTCAACAAGCACAGTTTCGATCTTGGGCCAGTGGGGTAGGGTCCACCACACTTTCGCTGTGCCACCCAGATCAAAGAGGTGTATTGATTAAACCTAACTACATCTATCGGTCTCTGACATTCTCCAATGTAACCGGTGGTCTAGTCTTAATTTAAGGGTATTATAAATCCATAGGTGTAGTCCAAAGTCTATGCTCCTACGCTAGATGATTTCACATCATTTCTAGTGCAGGAAGGGTTTTATCACCTAGGGTCAAAGTTGCCTAATTGGAACTGAGTATTTGTACTTGACGCTCGAGCATTTCACATATTCTCATTCCAACTAAGAGGGTCCTAAGGTTCACATTATAAATTTGTTGGATTTCTTACACGGTCAGGCTTGTTAAAATCCAAGAGCACCGCTCTAGGTCTAAAACTCTAAGGGACTGTTTAGCTAGAGGTAGGAAGTTGTATTAAATGGAACTGCATTGCTAATCCTACTTCGAGATTGGGAATGACACGTTTGGTAGTGTAACGACTTGAAAAATTCCGTACAATGGCCCGAGTACCACCTCGACCAAAAATCACTTAGGATTAAATCCTTTAGAAATTTGACGAAGTTAACTAAGTGCTAAACTAGATTAGCTATGAAATCCATTTGAATCACTTTAAATACGATCTGCAAGACCCAAAACTTGTAGAATTATTGACAATAGATTACCCTAAAATCTAGGATCAAACTCATTACCCGACTACTCTCGGGAGCACATTGAAACTCCATATCAGGTCTGGACCACACATCGGGAGTCCGAATAATATGAAGTTAAGGACTTGGGACCACCTCACTGGGCTTGACAACCATTTCAGAAATCAAATCTAGACAGTGTCACACGGCTGTTCGCTTGAGTCCGGAGTGAGGAGTGTAAGAATGCTTGTTTTCTTTACAAAATAAATATCTCAAATAGTAATCTGAGACTTGTTACTTGCGGACATTTTATAAGCAACCAGACCATCAGAATCTGACCCAAATACACCCTCGGATCAGGAAAAATTTCATAAACATATCCATGTACTTGAAATTTCAGAACGAGATCCGTAGACCGTTGAACTGAAACAGGTTCGCCACGCATGATCTAGGAATCCACTGAGATGAAAACTTAACTCCACTTAGATCCAGAGTCCGTGAGCTTAAGTCCGACCTTTGGCTCAAGTAGGCCTACCAGAAGTGCTCCATTGAGCTGGAAAAGAGTCACTTTGGTTATAACCTAAGTATACCTTGACCATAAGTTTATTTCAGTGTATTTTTAGGCTATATAAGGACCTTAGAACCCTTTCTCTCACAGCCATACGAATTTGAGAGAAACCCTGGGAGAGAGAAGAGAGAAAAGAGAGAGAAAGTGTGAGAGAAGTGGGAGAAACTCCCTACTACTATCCCCTGCCGCTACACAAGTTGCAACAACCCATTCTCATCGCTTTCCCGGTGATTCCGACTTCCTTTCTAGGTAAGAAACCCTAACCCTAATCTGTTTTGGAGGTGTAAAGGTTGTAGGTTATGAAATAGCTAACCTATTTCATTCTATAGGCTACCAAACTGCCGAATACAGAAGCTTGACAAATCTATCGTATTCGTTACGATTCTACGACTAAAGGTGAGGACTTTAGGTGTATAGGTTATGGTTTTCAACGCTTTCAATGTTAGATAATGATAGATTCATGATCTGCATATAATGCACATATACAAAGTGCTGTCTGTTTTCCGTTTCAATTAAAGATGAAGAATATGGAATTTTACATACTCTAGGTATTTGTAGAAAGTACCGTATACGTATAAATTTTGAAAAAGTGTTTGCCATGATTATTTGTTGTATGAACATATTATATATGTGTAAAATACTTGCTTGGCGAAAGGACTCGCCCTAATACATGTTTTGCTAATGTACATTATGTATGTAGAAATAGTGGTGTTTGTGAAAATGCTTGTGAGAGTAAGTGTTTGGATGATGGTGCTTTAGGTAGGTGTTGAGATGGGATTCTTAACTACCTTAAAGACGTGTATGATTTCCTCCATGTTGGTTGTTTATCGTAACAACTTACTTATGAAATATATGTGTTTATATTTCCTATTTATATGATGCTTCATAACATGCTTTATAAACATGCTTTATGACATGCTTGTTAACTTGCTTGAATTGCTTTGTTTATTATGCTTTACTCTACATGCTCTAAATAAGGATTGATTGAGTTTGAGACTATGATTATAGTCCAGACAATCGGTACCAGGCTTGACTTCATGGTTAAGATTCATTTCGCCACGTAGGATGTGTTTGACGAACTTGAGTCGTACTTCAGTTGGTGGCAGTGGTTAGGTCACGCGAAGCGCTTATGCACTTCATGTCATTCAGTTGATCGTGCGCTTGAGCTAGTCAAGCTCATCAAGTAACCTGATATGTCTAATGTATGTTTACCATGTTTGGATGCTACTGCTTGAACCTAGGGTACCAAACTTACCAGTGAAATCCCGTTAACCATGGTACCTTGATCCGCTAAGGCTCATGAGCCAGGCATGGTGGTATAGGATACCGTGGTCGAGCTGTCAGCCTACGCTGGGGCTACGAGCCTCCCCGTAGTGACCATTGAGCAACCAGACTCGTGAGCCGATTATAGTGGTATGGGACACTATATTCGTGCTGTCAGCCTACATTGATAAGGTGATGGGGGAGTGGTGCAACGAATGCCTGTGACAGCCCTGGCAACCCTTTGTAGTGACCTCGAGCATACTCTGAATTTGCGGTGAGGCGACGAGTTTTTCTGCGGAGAATAGAGTATGAACTAGGCCTGTATCAATTTAGTGATGAACCGTTAAAAAGGTGATGGGGGAGTGGTGTAATGGTTGCATGTAACAGCCCTGACAACCTTTGCAGTAACCTAGAAATATACTATTGTATGAGATTATCTAGGATTGACGACCCTAGAATGGATCATGTTTGGGAATGATAGAAGGGAGGTACCTTAGTTTCCCAATCCTACTGTTTGAAAGGACTAATAACTACTCGGTAATCATGCTCATCATCGCACTGCATGTGCCTGGTAAATGTAAAACACTGAGGGATTAACGCATGTCGCGAACGTAAGATGGTGTCGCATGTGGGTGGTTTGGTAAGGGTATTCATCATGTCATTTCATACTTGCATTAAATAAGAGTAGTTAGGATTGTTTGATTGTATTGCTTTATCATTACTGCTTGACTGAATTGAAAACATGTTAACCTATGCTTTATTATTCCACTGAGTTAGCTACTCACTCCCATATTACGGGACTGTGTTGTACACACCAACCAGACTCTATCTCAGGTGTAGATGATACGTCAATTCAGGAGGCTGAGCCAGACTACGATGAGTTCCAGGACGAGTTCTCATGCATGCAGTACTCAGACGGCTTTGCTTAGGCTGACTGGATCACGAGGATTTCAGGATTTATCTTTTTAATTGTATTTTGACCTTTTGATTCAGGAACAATACATGTATATGGTTACTCAATTAGTGTTCATACTTTGGAGATTGAGATGGTTTTGTTTCTTTACATACCTTATATATACAGTTTCATTCTTTCACTTGCCTTTATACAATTGATCTGGAGTATGAATTACTGTTTTAGTATAATCTCACTCATGTTTATTGCACTGACACAGACAACATTCAATTATCATCATCTATGCTACATAAGTGATGTTTTGGAACTTGAGAGTTGAGTTGCCACTCGACCCTCGAATTTCAGGGCGTTACAGGTAGGAGGGTGGGGTGGGATAAAAATTTAATCTTATAGGCTTTGGAAAATGAGCCTTGTGTCAGAAAGTGTGAGATGGGATTTCCAAATCCCAGGATAATGAATTTCTAAGTGTAATTTGAAAGGAAAACCCGAGATATACTTTTCATTGCATACATTCTGAACATTGTATTAGAAACCACGGGATGCACCCAATCTAGGGACAATACCTTACACATACATTTATTGTTACTTTTACAATTCCATCCACCATAATCACATCGAATGCAGTTGGCCGAATGGGCCCTAAACGTCCTCAAACATGTAAACATTCTAACAACAACTACACCCATCAACATGAAAACATAAACATCCAAAGATGGTGACCCATGCAAACTTCAAGACAACAGTATGGATGACTAGACATCCAAGAAAATGGTCGTACTAAGCTCGAATAGAGCCATGGAAAAGTGAGGATAAGGTTAAACGGGGGCTGGAGTTTTTGGTTCTCGATGAGTTTGAACCTTAATAGGAATTGTAAAGGCCCCAAAAGACGGGGTTTGAAGAAAGGAAATGAAGAAATAGGATGGGTTGAGAGCCTACACGGTTTTGAGCTTCCAATGAGAGTGTGTGGGAGCTCAAATGAGGAAAAACGGAAAGGGTAGAGGGTAGGTGTTGCTGTGAACGATGGAGGGGTGTGGGTTTTAATAGAAAACAGTGGAATGGGCGATTGGAAGGGAGGTTTGAGAGAGAAAACGAAAATTCTGAGGGAAAGGGAGAGCTTAGAGGGGTGATTTATGAAGGAGGTATGCCGTAGAGGGGTTTTAGTCGACGGCCCATACACCAGGGGGTTCCCTTAGGCCCCAAACATGATCGGCCCGACCGGCCCGCCCGACCGGGCCTGAAACCTGGTGAGGCCTCGCCGACCGGGCGAGGGCCTTGCCATCCACTGGACCGGTTGGTAATACCTCGCCATTTGGGCAAGGTCCTCATGACCCCTAGGCCCCGAAAAAGTATGGGTCCCACCCTGGGTCCCTCTGGAATGGTGTGGATAGGCCCCCGACTCTGTTTTGACTCGTATCGGGACCGATTTGTAAACCGAAATGAGTTTATATGACGTGTATCATATGATTTTGGGGTAGGAGGTGCTAATCTATCCAACTAACCCATTTATTTCATGAGATTCCATAATTTGAATGGTCAAAAGTTTAATTTCTACATATATTTACTATTTATAACAAATTTTTGTTTAAGTATTATTTTTCATCATTCATACGTTAGGATTTATGTCCAGTATGAAAGGACTTAGAAAAAGTTGAAGAATGAGGTGGTGAATGGAGAGAATTTGAAGGAATTGGATAAAAGGGGTTTTAGGCTTTAAGATGAAGTGTAAGGTGTTGTGGTTGACCCACAACCTAAGGACATTCGTTTCTAGGGAATGACTCAAACCCATCGACTGACGGCCTAGAAGTGATTCGGGATCATTGCGTGATCATGAGTGTGTACGGGCCCAATCTCAGCGGTCAATTTCGGTCGGTTTCACCATTCAGCGAAATTGGAAAATCCTAAGTTAGTTTTTACGTTCCGTCGCTCCCTCCTAAGTCAGATTGCATCAGAGAGTGTCATGTGACCATAACCTAGGTCCGGTTTAATCCAAATCATGCTCTGATACCATCTTGTAATGCCTTGAAAATCGGGGGTCGAGCATAAACTCAACTCCCGAGTTCCAACGCATCATTTATGCAACAAAATGAATGATGATTGAATGTTGTCTGTATTAGTGTAGTGAACATGAGTGAGATTAAGGCAAAACAGCATATCGTACTCCAGAGACAGTTAAATTTACAAGTGGAAGACTGTGATAGATATGTAAAGTATATAAACTGTGGTGAGTCTCCAGAGTGTGATAAGGTTAGCAGGTTAATGAATTACAAGTACAACTCCAAAATGTACTAAAATGTGTAAGGTCATCTAGTCGACATCCCTGTAACCCCGTCAATCAAGACACGGATCACATGAAGCCGCCTGAAATTGTATAAAGGAGGAATCTTCCTCATACTCATAAAAGTCCGGCTCCACTTCACAGCATCGCCATCATCTGAAACTCAAACAAGTCTGGTTGGTGTGTACAACACCGTCCCGTAATGTGGGAGTGAGTGATCAACTCAGTGGAACAGTAAAGCATAGGTTAACATATTATCAATTCAGTCAAGCAGTAATGATGAAGCAGTAAAGTCAAACACTCCTAAATACTCTTATTAATGCAAGTATGAAAATGTAGTCATGATGCATGCCCTCACCGACATACTCACTCATGCGACACCATCTTACGTTCGCGGCATGCTTGCATTCCTCAGTGCTCCACATCTTCCAGGCACATGTAATGTGATGATGAGCATGATTACCAAGTTGTTATTAGTCCATTTCGAACAGCAGTATTGGGAAACTAAGGTACCTCCCTTGTATCATTCCCAAACATGATCCATTCTAAGGTCGTCAGTCCTAGTTAATCTCATATGATGGTGTATTTTTAGGTCACTTCAAGGGCTGCCAAGGCCATTACATGGAACCGTTACACTACTCCCCAATCACCCTTTTAACGGTTCATCACTAAATTGATACAGGCCTAGTTTATACTCTATTCACTGCAGCAAAACTCGTCGCCTCACCGCAAATTTAAAGTATGCTTGAGGTCACTACAAAGGGCTGTCAGGGCTGTTACATGCATTCGTTACACCACTCCCCCATCACCTTATCAATGTAGGCCGACAGCACGAATATAGTGTCCAATACCACCATAATCGGCTCACGAGTCTGGTTGCTCACTGGTCACTATGGGGAGGCACATGGCCCCAACGTAGGCCGACAGCTCGACCACGATGTCCTATAACACCATGCCCGACTCATGAGTCTTAGTGGATTGAGGTACCATGGTTAAAGGGATTTCACTGGTAAGTTTGGTACCGTAGGTTCAAGCAAAGGCGTCCAAATACCCTGAACATACATAAGATAGATCGGGTTACTTGACGAGCTCGGCTAGCTCGAGCACACAACAAGTTGAACGATATGAAGCGCATAAGCACCTCGTGTGGCCAACCACCATCACCAACCGAAGTACGACTTGGGTTTGTCAAACACATCTCACGTGGCAAATGAATCTCAGCCACAAATTCAATCCCATTACTATAGAATAAAAAAAAGTGGTTCAAGCATGTTGACAAGCATGTCATAAAACATGTAATAAAGCATAATATAAACAGGAAATACAAACACCTATATTTCATAAGTAAGCAGTTAAATTAAACAAGCAACATGGAGGAAATCATATACATCTCTAAGGTAGCTGAGAATCCTATCTCAACACCCTATTAAACTTAGTTCGTCACACAATTTCTCACACAGGCATTTTAGCAAACACTTAAACTACACCACTCCAACATACATGACGTATGTTGATTTCAACAGAGAATAGGACAAATCCTTATAGAAAGGAGTTGTCGCATACACATCAATCATGTTCTTACATTCAATACATTTGGCAGGCATAAATCATAAATCCATATTTATTTAGTCATTTCAACAAACACTTTAAACTACATACATTAACATACATGACGTATGTTGATCACATAGGTATAAGGCCAAATCCTTTCACTAGGGAGTAGCCCTAATTATAACACGCATGCACCCACGATGGATAGTCATGGCAAGGAGGAATCCAAGTTCCATATTCATTCAATCATTTCCACAAACACTTGGGCCACACATTTTAACATATATAGCGTATAGTGGCCGTGGTGTGATTTAGGGCAAATCCTTTCGTCAAAAGGGTGTCACCTATACAACAATCATGTATCCATGACAATCAGTCATGGCGAGTACGAATGCGAATTCTATATTCATTCGGTCATTTTCACAAACACTTGGAATACACTATTTTAACATACATAGTGTATATTAGCAAAAACATGTATTAGGGCGAACCCTCTCGCCAAGTAAGTGTTATATACATATACAATATGTTCATACAGTAAATAATCATGGCAAACACATTTTCAAAATTTATACATATACGGTACTTTCTACAAGTACCTAGAATACACAAAATTTCATATTCTTCGTATTTAATCAAAACGAAAAACAGACAGCACTTTGTACATGTGCAATTGAATACAGATCATAAATCTATCATTTCTTGACATTGAAAGTGTTGAAAACCATAACCTATACACCTAAAGTCCGCACCTTTTGTCGTAGAATCGTAACGGAGTCGATAGATTCGCTAAGCTTTCGTATACGACAGTTTGGCAACCTATAGAATGAAATAGGTTAGCTATTTCATAACATACAACTATCAAAACTCCAAACAGATTAGGGTTAGGGTTTCTTACCTAGAAACGAAGTCGGAATCGCTGGAAAAGCGATTAGAACGGAGTGGTTGAACACGTATAGCAGCAGGGAAGCATGGTAGGGAGATGCTCCCACTTCTCTCACACTTTCTCTCTCTTTTCTAAGGTTTTTCCTCAAATTCGTATGGCTGAATGAGAGAGGGTTTTAAGGTCCTTATATAGCCTAAAAACTCACCAAATTAGACTTCAAGTCAAGGTATACTTAGATTATAACCAAAGTGAGCCTGTTCCAGCTCAACGGAGCACTTCTGGCGGCCCCCCTTGAGCCAAAGGTCAGACTTAAGCTCACTGACATTGGATCTAAGTCGAGTTACGTTTTCATTTCGGTTGGATTTCCTGATCGCACGTGGCGGACCAGTTTCAATTCAATGGTCAGTGGATCTCGATCGGAGATTCCGAGTACATGAATATGTTTGGGGAAATATCCCTGATCCGAGGGTGTAATTTAGCCTAATTCTGACGGTCAGGTTGCTTAATACTGACCCGCAACCGACAAGTCTTAGATTTCATAAATTTGTATTTTATTTTTAATTAATTTCACATTTCTCACACTCCCCGCTCCGAGCTCAAGCGAATAGTGCTGGGATACTATTTGGATTTGATTTCCGAGATGGTTGTCAAGCCCAGCAAGGCGGTCCTAATTCCTTAACTTCGTGTTCATCGGACTTCCGACGTGCGGTCCAGACCTGATACGGAGTTTCAATGTACTCTTGAGAGCAACTGGGTAATGAGATTGATCTGATATTTTAGGGTAACTTAGCGTCAATGATTCTACAAGTTTTGGGTCTTGCAGATCGTATTTAAAGTGGATCAAGTGGATTTCGTAGCTAATCTAGTTTAGCACTTAATTAACTTTATCAAATTTTTAAAGGATTTAGTCCTGTAAGATTTCTGTCTGAGGTGGTACTTGGGCCTTTGTAGTTGGTACATACAGTGATTCAAGTTATCAATACTTACTAAAGCACGCCCTAATTTCAACAGAAGGAAATCCTAGGGCAGGAGAGGCGGATGCTCTAAATAACCTATCCGCTTTGTGAAATTTCATAAAGGGTATTGGTTAAAAGCCCATTTTATTTCTATATTTACTAATTACGGCAATTTATAGTTTAAGTATTGTTCTTCATTACCTAAACTTTAATATTAGTGTGTACTTAGGTACTTTGTGAAGGATAAGGTAGTGAAAGTGAGATTTGTGAAGGAAATGGGTTAAAAAGCGATTTTAGACTGTGGGATTTAGTTCTGAGAAGTCAATAAGGTGTTAGGATCGACCCATTGCCTAAGGACGTCTAATTCTAGCTTGGCAAAAATCTGGGATGTTACAGTTATAGTCTCCGGGGCTACATTGTTGGGGATAAGCTCCGAACTTTTGAGGATGTTGTACAGAGGGTCTATGAGACTGAGTGGGCTGGTGTGCAGAGTGACTGTGATCAGAGGAGAGACCAAAAGAGGCGGACCCCCTCTGGTGACTCCTAGTAGCACTGACCTCAGCAGAGGCGTACAAGCTGCCCAGCCTTCCGAGCACTAACAGCACCTCTAGAACCACCTCCGAGGTAGTTCTCCAGTGTATATTTTGGGTGCGGTGAGATGAGGCACCGTATCTGGGAGTGTCACCACCCTCAACAGTAGCTGCCGAGAGCACCGCAGCAACCTTAGTCGTAGCAACAGTAACCGTAGCCACCTCAGCCACTGAGGCCCCAGCAGCAGCAGAGGCAATAGTATAAGCCACCACAATAGTAGTAGTGACCTCAGAGGGGACAAACACCTCCCTAGCCAACTCAAGCTAGATTCTACGTGGCCCATCAGGACCCACAATCATCAGGAGGAGTCGTCGACGATTCGTGTGACTAGGCCTTAGGAATGCCTTGTTAGATTAGTTGTTGATGGGATTATGAGGTTGCTTAGTATCCCAGTTTCGATCATTTCTGAATGGGATCCGAGGAGCATTGGGGTCATCATAGTGTAGACGAGGCATCTTACGAGCGCTAGGTTGAGATTTGCGAGCGCTATCCCCATCTCTTCGATGTTTGATGATATGATGAATTGTGTTTTGATTATATATGATGTCATGGTTTCTCTCTTCTTTTATGAGTTCTGATTAGTTGCGATGATAGTATAAATTTTGAGGACGAAATTTTTATTAGGAGGGGAGAGCTGTAAGGCCCGTATCTAAGACCGTACCGTTCCGTAGACTTCCACGATCCTCCTTATCGAATTTCAAGAACCTACGACCTGTAATTGGTGTTTGCACGTGACCCTAAGTTGTATCCCGTAAATCTAAGTTGGATCAACCAGAGACTTGTACCATTGCGACTGCACCGTCGCCACAGTTCTAACATCGCGTCTTGCGCATCGATGCGATACCCAGGCCAAGAGATGTGGGCCCGTATTTATCTCGAAGAAACGCCACGCATTTGTAATCCCGAGAGAATCTCTACAACCCATCAATCAATCAATCAAGTCAAGTCAAGTACACAACCCATCACTCAAATCATCACACCCATACCTCACATGTCACCTCTCTTACACAACCCATACATCTCTTACACAAGTTACCCCCAAAGTCAACCCTTACATCACTCCATCCATCACCTCTCTCTTACAACCACCACTTCTCTCTCTCTCTCTACTTATTTTCTTAAGCACCAAGAGAGCAATTGTCCAAGCCTTTCCTAAGGAGAGAAAGAGCCAAGTGTCGCCCACTTCCTATCCTCTCATCTCTCATCCTAGCCCTTCAATCTCCATCATCTTCCATCAATGTTGAAGCCAAGGAGCTAAGGAGTGAAATCAGCAGGTGATCTTTAGGTAGATCCTTTCGTTTTCTTTCATAAGACAAGTGAGACCCACCAATCAACGGTGAGGATCCTATCTTGGTCCCTAGCTGTGGCCAATGGCTCACATTGATCACATGCATGATTGTAATGTAAGAGGGGCCCATAGTGGAGGGGCCCCTCCCACAACCGTTTTGCCTCTTTCACTCTCTCTCTCTCTCTTTATTTCTTTTGATGATGTTTGGCCCACCTGATGTGCACAGCACATCCAGACCGTCCAGGGCCAGCAGGCCCATTGTAACTGCAATAGTTATTTGCCCCTTTAGTTGTCAAATTTTGTGGTGCCAAAAACACAATCTATGTCTTGTGTAGCATGTTAATGTGTATGTTCGAGTCATTGTATCAAAGCTACAAGCTAAGAATGGTGATCTAATTCAAGAAGTTCAAGTTCAAGATATTTGTCTACTTCCGCAAGTTTCACAAGAGCTACATCAAAAGGCATGTTCTTGTTCAAGTCTCAAGTACAACTCAAGATCAAGTACAACTCAAGAATAAAAGTACAAGATGAAGTTCAAGCTTTAGAAGATCTCAAGTTTAAGCTACATCAGAGATCTCAAGCTTCACAATCTTCAAAGGTCAACCAACATCTGAAGAATTGAAGACTCAATGTCCATAATGTGAATGACCTTAGTTTGACCTTAGGGTAGGTCATTTCGTATACATAATTTGAATAGAATATTTTTATAAGTGTTTAGTCTGTTCTAAGACCAGTCCTGGACTCTGTTCATTTAGTCCTAAAACTGGCTCGACCAGTCCACAAAATTCCAAGACCAGTCCTAAGTTGTTGCAAAATTTTGGAATTTTTTAGTTGAGCTTTGACCAGTCCTGGAGTCTACTCTACCGGTCATAGGAACAGTGTCGACTCATTCACGACCAGTCCTACAGCTACGACTCAAACTCCAGCAACCATTCTTGTTTCCTCACGACTAGTCGTGGAGGCCTCACGACTAGTCATGGACACCCTAAGACCAGTCGTGAAACGGTTTTATCTGATTGCGCTTAAAATTTCAAAATGCAGTTCGACCTACGACTAGTTGTGGTGGCCACACGACTAGTTGTAGACGTGATTTTAAAATCCAAGTATTTTACGTTATTATAAATTTCCTTTTTTTTGGTTTTTATTTGAGATTAAGCCAGAAAAATCTCAATCTAGTGGTTATCTAAGGAGAGCCAAAAAACTCAGAAAGTGGGGTTTTTGAATTGTCTAAGCCCATTTGAAAGACACAATTGTGAAGGTTTTTGCTGAACCTGTGAAACCTATTTTTATAATGAACGCTGATATCCCCTGTGTGAGGATATTAGGAGTGGAGTAGAAATCTGTGTGGCTGTTGTTTAACAGTTGGTATACACACAGGCGAACCACTATAATTCTTTATGTTTTATGGTTTGAATGTTTATTTAATTTCTATTTTTTATCATTCAAATCTGTGGAATGTATATGTGGATGTGAATGTTGTAATCTTTTACATTTGAAGTATTGTGGGAATGTTGTAACGGTTTAGAATTTCAATTCTTGCTATTTTCTTTATTCCTCTTCAGTTTGAGATATTGATACTTATACTGTTTTGGTAAGGTTGTCCTGCCATAAACCCTTGGTTTTTATGGTACAGGGTTGTCCTTAGAACATCATATGTATTAGCCTCTCAAAACTAGAATATTGAGGTTGCTTTACATTTCAGTACTGTGATTTGTTTAAAGTTCTATATATATATATATATATATATATTTATAAGGCTATCTTATCGTTTAATTCCACTGGTATAATTTTAATTTGGCATAGTCCTATTCAACCCCCCCCCAGGACATATCACTAGGCCTTTTCAAGTGGTATCAAAGCCTAATAGTTCGGTTTAATTGTTATTATTTAGATTTATTTCCTTAGCTAATCGATCTAAGCTATTGATAAAATGTCAAATTTTGATAGCCTTTCAGTCACTAGGCCTCCACCATTTGATGGCTCCAACTATGCCTATTAGAAAGCTAGAATGAGGATTTTCCTCAAATCAATGGATGAGAGTGTGTGGAAAGCCACAGTGACTAAATGGATCCCTCCTACCACTGAAGTGAATGGTATCGATGGATCAAAATCAATGAGAATATCACCTTAGTTTTCTTAGACCACACTTTAGAAAAGTGAGAGTAGTACCAATGCAAAAGCACTAAATGCAATCACTTACGCACTATCGGCGGATGAGTTTAAAAGAATTATATCATGCGATACTGTAAAGTAAGCTTGGGATATTTTAGAAATGACACACGAGGGTACATCAATTGTCAAGAAGTCTAAAGTCCAATTCCTCACAACAAAATTTGAGGAAATACATATGGAAGAAAATGAAATATTCATGGACTTTTATACTAGATTGAATGACATTGTAAACTCTATATGGGGTCTTGGCGATAAAATCCCAAAAAGTAAAGTGTGTGCAAAGATACTACACTCAGTACCTGAACGGTTTAACTCAAAGGAGACTGCGATCCAGGAACTTCGTGATAGGACAATCTGAGGGTAGAAGAATTGGTTGGGTCCTTACAAACCTATGAGTTAAACTTTAAAGCTCCTAAAGGTAAATCTATAGCCCTTAAGTCTTCCAATTGTATTTCTCAGGAAAATTCTGATTTTGAAACTTTTAAAGATAATATGGCTCTCTTAGCGAAAAAGTTTTACAAGATTTTCAAAAGTAAAAAGAGGGTTGACTTTCAAAAATCAAATGATAAGAAGAGATCTAAATCTTGGAAATCTTTGAAAGATAGTCCATGTTACAACTACCAAGAATATGGACATCTAGCAAACAAGTGTCCTAAAAAGAAAAGAATGTTGGCTACTTAGGATGAATCTTATGGCACTAAAGCCTCTTCTGAATTAGAAGATTCTGAAACTGAGTCAGGTAATGAAGTCAAAGCACTTATGACTCTAGCCAAGTTCACTTTCTCATATCATGATGATTCAACCAGTGAATAAAATCTGAATAGTGATCATGATAATGAAGAAGATCTTCAAGATGCTTATAATGCCCTATATAAGGAAAGTCGTTAGATTGTCGTAAAACTAAAACTTCAAAAAGAAAGGTTTTCAAGGCTTAGAGAAAGATTTGAGTCTCTCATTTTAGAAAAATCTCATATTTTAGATTGTTTTGAAAAATGCAAATGCGATTTAGAACTCAAAACCTCCCATTTTGAAAATCTGAAAGCTGAAAATGAAAAACTTAAACTTAAAGTCTCTTCCCTTTTGAGTTTAAAGGATACATGGAGGTATGCCCAAGGTGATCCAAAATTAGAAAAAAATTTAACTGGATCAAGAAAATGTGGCGACCGATCTGGTTTGGCCTACAATAAAAATATTCCTCCTAAACAGAAGAATACCTCTCCTATGTTTATAAAAGGAGAATCCTCTAACTCAAAAGAGAAAAGTTCTAGTCAAAAGTTTTCTAAAAATGTTAAAACTTTTCAATCTTTCAAACCTAACGGTAACTATACCAATTACAAAAATCAGAACCGAAACCCTTTACCAGAGAAAATAGTTGATCTACTTAAGGAGCTCTTAAAATCTAACTCAGTGGGTCAGTCTTACAACAACTACAAACATAAGAAGACCAACTATACTCCTAAACCCAAAACAGTTATGAAATGGGTTCCTAAGGTTACTTGCTTAGTTACCCACACTGCATTCAAAGTGACAAGCCATACAAAGTGGTACCTAGATAGTGGGTGCTCCAGGCATATGAAAGGTGACAAGGCTTTATTCACCGACCTTAAAGATATGACTGATGGGTCAATCACATTTGGTGATGGTAGCAACTGGAAGATTATTGGCCAAGGTACGGTTCAACTCTATAACCTTCCCTTATTTAAGAATGTTTTATATGTTGACGGGATGAAACACAGCCTATTAAGCATATCTCAAATATGTGATAATAATTACAGTGTGAACTTTTCTAATCGAGGTTGTGAAATTTTAAACAAAAAGCATTCTGTAATATTAACTGGTCACAGGACTTCTGAAAACTGCTATATTGTAAGCGATGTAGCTCATCTAATCAATCGTGCTACATGGTCCATACCGATGAGAAAAAATTATGGCATAAACACCTTGGACATGTACACTACCATAATCTATACAGATTGAGCAAAGGAGAACTAAGAGGTCTACCTAAACTTCAAAAAGTAGACAATAAAACTGCTTATGAACTTTGGTTTGATGAGAAGCATATGTCAAATACTTTCGAGTTTTTGGTAGCAAGTCTTATATTTTCTGTGACTGTGAAAATTTGGAAAAGTTTAACACTAAAAGTGATGAAGGTATCTTTTTAGGGTATTCTTTAAACAGTCGTGCATATCGAGTATTGAACAAAAGGACTGGTGTTATTCAAGAATTCATCAATGTGGTCATTGATGATCACTTGAATACACCTGCCCCAAGCTCAGATAATGATGAAGTTCTTTTAATTGACAAACCAGATACTTCATCAAAATCAAACTAATTCTGAACTGAGGATTGTTAAAGATCATCCAACCACTCAAATTCTTGGAAACCCTCTCACTAGTGTGCGCACTCGTAAACAAATAGAAGACATATGTAATTACATGTGCTTTACATCCCAAATTGAATCGGTTAATGTAAAAGAAGCCCTTGCTGACGAAAACTGGATAATTGCTATGCAGGAAGAACTTGATCAATTTGTTCAAAATGATGTCTGGTATCTTGTTCCTAGACCTAAAGATAAACATATTATCAGAACAAAGTGGATCTTCAAAAATAAGTCTTATGAACTTGGTAATATAATTTGAAACAAGGCAAGACTAGTGGTACAAGGTTACACTTAAATAGAAGGGATTGATTACGATGAAACCTTTGCACCAGTTGCTCGCCTTGAATCAAGTAGACTTTTTATATCCATTGCATGCTTTCGAAAATTCAAAATTTATCAAATGGATGTAAAGAGTGCCTTCTTAAATGGTGATCTACACGAAGAAGTTTTTGTTGAACAAACTACGGGTTTTGAAGACCCTAAGAACACTGATCATGTTTATCGCCTTAAAAAGGCTCTCTACGATTTGAAACAAGCTCCTAGGGCATGGTACAAAAAATTGACTAAGTTTTTACTATGTCATAATTTTCTAATGGAAAGTTTTGATAAAACTCTGTTTGTTAAGAAACATAACGATCATATCTTAATGGTACAAATCTATGTTGATGATATTATTTATGGATCTACCTGGACTAACATGATTGTTGAGTTTGCACATTTAATGAAATTTAAGTTCGAAATGAGCATGGTTGGGGAATTGAATTATTTCCTAGAGTTGTAAGTAAAACAATAACCTGATGGTATTTTTATTTTTCAAACCAAATATGCTTTGAACTTGATTAAAAAGTTCGGATTTGAGAATGGTAAGAATTTTGATACTCTTATGAGTACAACATTAAGACTCGCAAAAGACTCTACAGGTAAAAATGTAGATCCTAAATTATATCGTAGCATGATTGACAGTTTACTTTATTTAACTACAAGTAGACCTGATATTGCTTTAAGTGTTGGTATTTGTGCTAGATATCAGTCTAACCCTAAAGAATCTCATCTAACTGTTGTTAAGCGGATTATTGGATATGTCACAAGTTCTGCTAATTTAGGTCTCTAGTATCTATATGATACTAGTGTTCAGTTGGCTGGGTATTTAGATGCTAATTGGGCTGGTAATATCGATGACAGAAAATCAACCAGTGGTGGTTGTTTCTATATCGAAAATTATTTAGTTTCTTGGTTTAGTAAGAAACAAAGTTCTATATCGCTCTCTACTGCTGAGGCTAAATACCTCGCAACTGGAAATGCATGTACTCAACTTGTTTGGATGAAACATATGTTAAGCAATTATGGAATTGCACAGGAATCAATGATATTATATTACGATAATTCCAGTACTGTAAATATTTCAAAAAATCCAATCCAGCATTCACGTACCAGGCACATTAACATTAGGTTTCATTATATTCTTGAATTAGTGGAAGAAAAATAATCTCTTTAGATTACATTCTAACCAAGACTCAACTTGCTGACATTTTCACTAAACCGTTCGATAAAAGCAGGTTTAATAAATTGAAATTTGATCTTGGTATGTGCAAATTAAATTGACTATTCATGCATTTGTGTATCATAGTGTATATATTTGATAATTTATTGGTTTAAATTTCAAATTTTTATGAAGAATGCTGTTTTTATTAGTTCACGACTAGTCGAGGACGTGCTCAACCAGTCGTGGTACAACAGGTCGAGAACGGTCCTCAACCAGTCGTGTAGCGCGCTGGACCTTTTTAATTTGGGGAAAAAACTCATCTTCCTCATTTCTTATTTCTTCTCCAACGGGCATAAGCATGACCAACGGGCAAAGCTTGAAATCAAGTACCCAAACGTTTGATTCATCAAGGTTAGTGCATTTTTTTGTCAATCTTGTAGATTCATGCTCTATTCTTCTCATTTTTGTCATTTGAGTACTTGATTTCAAGCTTTGTTGAGATTTTGGAGTTTTTCTTCTCCATTTGCTGATCATATAAAACCCAACTGTACTTCCTTAGTGATTTCTTGTTACTTTGGTTTTCTTTAAGTAAATGGATGCTAAAGGTAAATGGATGCTAGAGGGAAAAAAAACTACCTATGGTCTATCATCTTCCAGATCAGCTTCTATCAAACGACGTCATCTTCAATCACTCGAAGATGATCCCGCACATGTACGGGATTTGCGTATGCGCAATGTCATTGTTGAAAAAGCTGTCTATTGATCACAATGCTCCTTTTGGTATTCTTCCTCTTCTCCAATCTATAAGTTGGGATAACACCCTACATTGGGGTGGGCCTGCTACCAATCTACTGCACAGGCTATGTGTGCATGTATCTCTGAATTTTCATCTGATAATTTAACTTTTAATATTGATACTAGAGAAGGTCCATTTACAGTAGACCGTCATCTAATTGCGGATCTAATGGAAATACCTGTTGTAACATCCCGGATTTTTACCAACCTGGAATTAGAGGTCTTTAGGCGATGGGACAATCCTAACTCCTATTTAACTTCTCAAACACTCAATTCAAGGGTCTTAAATCCCTTCTTCAAACCATTCTCTTGAAAACCTCACATTTACTTCACAAATCTCACCTTTCACTACCTTATCCTTCATAAAGTAACTAAGTTCTAAACTAGATTAGTTACAAAATCCGCTTGACTCACTTTAAATACGATCTGCAAGACCCAAAACTTGTAGAATCATTGACGCTAGGTTACCCTAAAATCTAATATTAATCTCATTACCCAGTTGCTCTTAGGAGCATCACGAAACTCCGTATCAGACTGGACCGCACATCGAAAGTCCGATTAACGCGAAGTTATAGAATTAGGACCGCCTTACTAGGCTTGACGACCATCTCAAAAATCAAATCCAGATAATGTCTCAGCGCTATTCGCTTGAGCCCGAAGCGAAGAGTGTGAGAAACATGAAAATAATTCTAAAATAAATAAGGATTTATGAAATATGGCATGTGACGCTTTTGGTTCAGTATCGAGCAACTTGACCGTCAGAATCAGGCCAGATTACACCCTCAGATCAGGGATATTTGCCCAAACATACCCATGTACTTGAAATTCTCGATCGAGATTTGCTGACCATTGAACTGAGACTGGTCCGTCATGTGCGATCTGGAAACCCGACTGGAACGAAACCTTAGCTGAACCTAGATCCAGTGTTAGTGAGCTTAAGTCTGACCACACGCAAAAAAGGGCCGCCAGAAGTGCTCCGTTGGATCGAATCGAACTCACTTTGGTTATAACCTAAGTATACCTTGACCTTAAGTCTGTTTTGGTGACTTTTTAGCCTATATACGGACCTTAAACCCTCAACCTCTCATCCCATACGAATTTGAGAACAACCTAGGAGAGAGAAGAGAGAAAAGAGAGAGAAAGTGTGGGAGTTGTGGGAGCATCTCCCTGCCTCCTGATCCTGCCACTCTGTAAGCTTAACTACTCCATTCTAATCATTTTCCTGGCGATTCTGACATCATTTCTAGGTAAGAAACCCTAACCCTAACCTATTTTGGGGTTTTGATAGTTGTACGTGATGAAATAGCTAATCTATTTCATTCTATAGGTTACCAAACTGTAGTATGCTAAAGCTTAGCGAATCTATCGACTCCTTTACGATTCTACGACAAAATGTGCGGACTTTAGGTGTATAGGTTATGGTTTTCAACGTTTTCAATATCAGATAATGATAGATTCATGACCTACATGCAATTGCACATGTACAAAGTATTGTCCGTTTCGTTTTTCGGTTATACGTTAACTATGTTGAATATACTGTATTCCTCGTATTTGTAGAAAATACCGTATACGTACAAATTTTGAAAGTATGTTAGCCATGATTAATTACTGTATGAACATGCTATATATGTATAATACTCACTCGGTGGAAGGATTCGCCCTAATACATGTTTTTGTTAGTACACGTTAAGTTTGTTAAAAGAGTGTATTCTAAGTGTTTGTGAAAATGACCGAATGAGTATAAAATACGCATTCGTGCTCGCCATGTCTAATTGTCGTGAATATATGATTGTTGTATAGGCGATACCCTTTTGACGAAAGGATTTTTCCTAAATCACACCACGGCCAATATACACTATATATGTTAAAATGTGTAGCCCAAGTGTTTGTGAAAATGACTGAATGAATATGGAACTTGGATTCCTGCTTGCCATGACTATCTGTCGTGGGTGCACGCTTGTTATAATTGGGGTATCTCCCTAGTGAAAGGATTTGGCCTAATACCTATGTGATCAACATATGTCATGTATGTTGATGTATGTAGTCTAAAGTGTTTGTCGAAATGTCTGAATGAGTAGTAGTTAGTAACTTGTAATGTATAAGGGTGTTGAGATATGATTCTCAACTTCTTTAACTATGTGTATGATTTCTTTAGATATCTGTGTGATTAGGAATTGAATATGTACAAAATCATGCTTATGTTGTACTTCATAACATGCTCAACTGATTGTATGATTTTATCTATGTAATGCATATGTTTAAATTCATGTTTAAGTTGTATTCCATAAGAGCTGTGAAGGGTGATGGGGGAGTGGTGTAACGATTCCATGCAACAGTCCTGGTAGCCCTAAGCGGACAATATTGGATATTTGACTATATGATTGTAATCTTGATCCATTACTGCTTTGACTCTCTGTACTTGAATGTGATTGGGGCTATGGTATAGTCCAGGCAATCGGTAACAGGATTGAATTCATGGCTGAGATTCATTCGCCACGTGAGATGTGTTCGACGAACCCGAGTCGTACTTCAGTTGGCGATATCGGTTGGCCATGCGAAGTGCTTATGCACTTCATGTCGTTCAATTTGTCGTGCGCTCGAGCTAGCCGAGCTCGTCAAGTAACCTGATCTATCTAATGTATGTTCACCATGTTTGGACACTACTACTTAAACCTAAGGTACTTAACTTACTAGTTCAACCCCGTTAACCATGGTACCTCGATCCGCTAAGACTCATGAGCCGGGCATGGTGGTATGGTACATCGTGGTAGAGCTGTCGGCCTATGCTATGGTTTCGTGGTGTTGCGAGTGCGTCAGCCTGAGCCTCTCAGTAGTGTCCATTGAGCAACTAGACTTGTGAGCTGATTATGGTGGTATGAGACACTATATTCGTGCTGTCGGCCTACATTGATAAGGTGATGGGGGAGTGGTGCAACGATTATGTGTAACAGCCCTGTCAGCCCTTTGTAGTGTCCTCGAGCATACTCTGAATTTGCGGTGAGGCGACGAGTTTTGCTGCAGTGAATAGAGTATGAACTAGGCCTGTATCAATTTAGTGGTGAACCGTTAAAAAGGTGATGGGGGAGTGGTGTAACGATTGTGTGTAGCAGCCCTGGCAGCCTTTGCAGCGCCCTAGAACCACACTATCGTATGAGATGATCTAAGTTTGATGACCCTAGAATGAATCATGTTTGGGAATGATACAAGGGAGGTACCTTAGTTTCCCAATCTTACTGTTTGAAATGGACTAATAACAACTTTGTTATCATACTCATCATCGCACTGCATATGCCTGGAAGATGTGGAGCACTGAGGAATGAACGCATGTCACGGACGTAAGATGGTGTCGCATGAGGGAGTATGTCAGTGAGGGCATGCATCATGACTGTATTTCATACTTACATTAATAAGAGTAGTTAGGATTGTTCGATTGTACTGCTTTATCATTAATGCGTGACTGTTTTGATAACATGTTAACCTATACTTTACTGTTCTACTGAGTTGATCACTCGCTCCCATGTTACAGGACAGTGTTCCGAACATCCACCAGACTTTATCTGATTGCAGATGGCGACGCTACTCCTGAGGTGGAACCGGACTTTTGTGACGACGAGAATGCCTTCTCGTATATGCTATTTTCTAGTGGCTTCATGTGAGCCATGTCTTGATCGACGGGGTTACAGGGATGTTGACTAGATGACACTATACCTTTGGTATATTTTGAAATTATACTTGTAATTTATTAACCTGGTAACATTATCACACTCTGGAGACTCACCATAGTTTATATATTTTATATATCTATCACAGTCTTCTGCTTGCATAATTTAATCGTCTCTAGAGTATGATATGCTATTTTGGCTTAATCCGAGTCATGTTTCAATGCTCTCATCATAATCATCATTATCTATGTTGTATAAGTGATGCGTTGGAACTCGAGAGTTGATTTTATGCTTGACCCCCGATTTTCAGGGTGTTACAAGATGGTATCAGAGCATGATTTGGATTAAACCAGACCTGGGTTATGGTCACACGACGCACTCTGATGCACTCTAACTTAGGAGGGAACGACGGAACGTAGAAACAGTCATAGGTATCCCCATTTCGCCAATTGGCGAAGTTCACTGAAAACGGTCGCCGAGATCGAGTCCATACTCATCCACGATTGCATGAGTCGACCCCAAACTACTCTTAGGTCGTCTATTGATGGGTGTAGATCACAAATCACCCCATCCCAGCCGTTAGAAATCGGTAAATACAAATATGTATCAGAAACTTCTCGAAACGACTCGAAATGGAGTCGGTGGCCAAAGGATGCAATCCGGGGGGACCCACGGTGGACCCGGGGTACATTTGGCACCTTGGGAGGAGGGTGGCCACCGCCCTACCCCGGTGGCACTGTGGTCGGTCCAGAGGACCGCGGCGGCGCCGCGTTCACCGCGGTCAACCGAGGTCCCTTGGGCCGGGCTGGTCGGGCCGGTGCGGGTTGGTGTCGGCCCGACCCCTGGACACGTGTGGGGCCCGCGAAAATGTGTGGGAGCCCCTATTTCATGTCCTTCTTGCCCCCTCTCTCATTTTCTACCCCTTCAAGTCCTCTTTTCCCTTTCAACTTGTTGTTTCCTCTCTCAAACCTTCCCTCCAATCACCCATTCTTTCATTTTCTATCACGACCCATTCACCTCCATCATTTATATCAAGTCCTACTCCCCTACCCTCTCCATTCTCTCTCATTTGAGCTCTCATACCCCCCACTTGAGGCTCAAATTCGTGTAGTACCCGTTAGCCATCCCATCCTTTCATATTTCCTTCTTCAACCCCTTTCATTTGATCCTACACATCCCCTTTTGTAGCTCAAGATTTCAAAACCCAACAATCCCTCTTCTAATCTTCTTCATTGCTTCAACTCTCTGCATTCCTCCTTGTTTTTGAACACACACATACAATAGTGTGCTTCAACGATCTTGTGTCCCATAACCTTCACAACCTCCAAATGTTTGGGACATTTAGGCTAACTGCATTACGTGAGTTTAAGGTGGATGGAATTGTAAAAGTAACAATAAATGCATGTATAAGGTATTGTCCTTGGATTGGGTGTATCCCATGTTTTCCAATGTCATGTTTGTAATGTACGCAGTTAAACGTAAATCTCAAAATTTTCTTTCAAATTACACTTACAAATTCCTCATTATGGGATATGGAAATCCCATCTCACACTTTCCAATACAAGGCTCATTTTCCAAAGCCTATAAAAATAATTTTAATCCCACCCACCCTCCTACCAAATATACCGCTTCTAATCCTGAGGCGGGATTAGCAACACAACCCATTTAACCCAAATAGGCCCTTAGAGTTTTGGACCTAGAGCGGTGTTCCTAGATTTCGATAGACCTGACCGTATAAGAAATCCAACAAATTAATAATGTGAACCCCAGGATCTTCTTAGCTACTATGAACATGTGTGAAATGCTCGGCTATAGTTAAATTCAAGTTCAGGCAACTCAATTCCAATTAGACAACTTTTAACTCTACGCGATTAGAAATATTTTAAAGGGGGTTAGAACGTTAAGAGCCTAATCTAGTTAAGTCAGCCTATACATTCTTTGATCTGGGTGGCGCAGCGGAAGCGTGGTGGACCCTTGCCCCACTGGCCCAGGATCGAAGGAAATTGATCCTGGTTATGCTTAGGTTAGGTCACCAATGAGGATCTGAATCTTCCTTAGAACCTCAATAATGGAGTTACTAGAAAGAAAACAATTAGGGTTTAAGTAGTAACCAATTCGTATTAACGATATAGGCCTACTAATGGGTAAGAGCTGAATTACAATAGCCAAGGTCAACGTATCTACAATTGTGCTCGTTGGATACGAACATAATAGAAGCCCTAGCAAGTTCTACTATGAGAAACCGTTTTAAGATGATCTGGTAAGATTTGACTCACCATTTCCTTGGACATAGATAATATCGAGGACTCTCTTAGACTAAGACCTAAAGGGCAACCCGAGAAATAGGGCATTTGAACCTTTCAATGATGGACATTCCCTACATTTTTAGAGTGATCAGACTACGAAGTTACTGACATATACAACTGCGAAGTATTTGTAGCTTGACCCAATTTTCAATCCTGGACGACTGACTACCAATGGACTCACTGCTTAACCAAGTAGAAGACCAGAAGCCACCAGGACTAGGAAGGGATACGATGAGCCGTCTACCCTGGTCAGGTAGATGATCGATGTATCCAGATTAAGCCCACTACAACTGTCTCTCCGTGTTGATCAAACATTGAAAATAGCTATCTTACTCTAGCTAATTGGGAATCGAAGTCAAGACTCCAAATAGGGAAAGAAATCCATTGTAGCAAACCATCAGGATATAAGCAAGAGATAAAGAAATAAATTTTTAAGGGGGGCAGTGTAAAATATACTAGACTAGCATGCACAAGATACACCCTACCACGCATATAAACTTGAATCAATAAGTCTTAGGCAAATGAAATAATAGAATCCTTACTTATTACCTTTAGCCAATTTCGGGGACGAAATTTTATTTTAAGGGGGGAAGATTGTAACATCCCGGATTTTTGCCAACCTGGAATTAGACGTCTTTAGGTGATGGGATAATCCTAACTCCTGTTTAACTTCTCAAACACTCAATTCAAGGGTCTTAAATCCCTTCTTCAAACCATTCTCTTGAAAACCTCACCTTTACTTCACAAATCTCACCTTTCACTACCTTATCCTTCACAAAGTAACTAAGTTATAAACTAGATTAGTTACAAAATCCGCTTGAATCACTTTAAATACGATCTGTAAAATCCAAAACTTGTAGAATCATTGACGCAAGGTTACCCTAAAATCTATGATTAATCTCATTACCCGGTTGCTCTTGGGAGCATCACGAAACTCCGTATCAAATCTGGACCACACATCAAAAGTCCGATTAACGCGAAGTTATAGAATTAGGACCGCCTTACTGGA
The DNA here is from genome assembly GCA_030180095.1 of Magnolia changhungtana. Taxonomy (NCBI): domain Eukaryota; kingdom Viridiplantae; phylum Streptophyta; class Magnoliopsida; order Magnoliales; family Magnoliaceae; genus Magnolia; species Magnolia changhungtana. The sequence continues at coordinate 1,477,637 of JASAUF010000524.1, read as the reverse complement.
CTTGGCGACCATCTCGGAAAATCAAATCCAGATAATGTCCCAGCGCTATTCACTTGAGCCCAGAGCGAAGAGTGTGAGAAACATGAAAATAATTCTAAAATAAATAAGGATTTATGAAATCTGGCATGTGACGCTTGCGGTTTAGTATTGAGCAACCTGACCATCAGAATCAAGCCAGATTACACCCTCAAATCAGGGATATTTGCCCAAACATACCCATGTACTTGAAATCCCCGATCAAGATTCGCTGACTGTTGAACTGAAACTGGTCCGCCATGTGCGATCTGGAAACCCAACTGGAACGAAACCTTAGCTGAACTTAGATCCAGTGTTAGTGAGCTTAAGTCCGACAGCAAGTAGAAAATGGGCCCCCAGAAGTGCTCCGTTGGATCGAATCAAACTCACTTTGGTTACAACCTAAGTATACCTTGACCTTAAGTCCGTTTTGGTGACTTTTTAGCCTATATAGGGACCTTAAACCCTCACCCTCTCATCCCATACGAATTTGAGAAAAACCTAGGAGAGAGAAGAGAGAAAAGAGAGAGAAAGTGTGGGAGTTGTGGGAGCATCTCCCTGCCACCTGATCCTGCCGCTCTGTAAGCTTAACCACTCCATTCTAATCATTTTTCCGGCGATTCCGACATCGTTTCTATGTAAGAAACCCTAACCCTAACCTGTTTTGAGGTTTTGAAAGTTGTACATGATGAAATAGCTAATCTATTTCATTCCATTGGTTACCAAACTGCTGTATGCTAAAGCTTAGCGAATCTATCGACTCCGTTAGGATTCTACGACAAAAGGTGCGGACTTTAGGTATATAGGTTATGGTTTTCAACACTTTCAATGTCAGATAATGATAGATTCATGATCTGCATGCAATTGCACATGTACAAAGTGTTGTCTATTTCATTTTTCGGTTATACGTTAACTATGTTGAATATACTGTATTCCTCGTATTTGTAGAAAATACCATATACGTATAAATTTTGAAAGTATGTTAGCCATGATTAATTACTATATGAACATGCTATATATATAATACTCACTCGGCAGAAGGATTCGCCCTAATACATGTTTTTGCTAGTACACGTTATGTATGTTAACAGAGTGTATTCTAAGTGTTTGTGAAAATGACCGAATGAGTATAGAATTCGCATTCGTGCTCGCCATAACTAATTGTCATGGATATATGATTGTTGTATAGGCGATACCCTTTTGACAAAAGGATTTGTCCTAAATCACGTCACGGCCAATATACACTATATATGCTAAAATGTGTAGCCCAAGTGTTTGTGGAAATGACTGAATGAATATGGAACTTGGATTCCTGCTTGCCATGACTATCCGTCGTGGGTGCACGCGTGTTATAATTAGGGTATCTCCCTAGTGAAAGGATTTGGCCTAATACCTATGTGATCAACATATGTCATGTATGTTGATGTATGTAGTCTAAAGTGTTTGTTGAAATGTCTGAATGAGTAGTAGTTAGTAACTTGTAATGTATAAGGGTGTTGAGATATGATTCTCAACTCTTTTAACTATGTGTATGATTTCTTTAGATATCTGTGTGATTAGGACTTGAATATGTACAAAATCATGCTTATGTTGTACTTCATAACATGCTCAACTGATTGTATGATTTTATCTATGTAATGCATATGTTTAAATTCATGTTTAAGTTGTATTATATAAGGGCCGTGAAGGGTGATGGGGGAGTGGTGTAACGATTCCATGCAACAGCCCTGACAGCCCTAAGTGAACAATATTGGATATTTGACTGTATGAGTGTAATCTTGATCCATCACTGCTTTGACTCTCTGTACTTAAATGTGATTGGGGCTATGGTATAGTCCAGGCAATTGGTAATGGGATTGAATTCGTGGCTGAGATTCATTCGCCACGTGAGATATATTCGACGAACCCAAGTTGTACTTCGATTGGTGATAGTGGTTAGCCACGCAAAGTGCTTATGCACTTCATGTCGTTCAATTTGTTGTTCGCTCGAGCTAGCCGGGCTCGTCAAGTAACCCAATCTGTCTAATGTATGTTCACCATATTTGGACACTACTACTTGAACCTAAGGTACCGAACTTACCAGTGCAACCCCGTTAACCATGCTACCTCGATCCGCTAAGACTCATGAGCCAGGCATGGTGGTATGGGACACCGTGGTCGAGCTATCGCCTACGCTGGGGTTTCGTGGTGTTGCAGGTGCATCAGCCCGAGCCTCCCCGTAGTGTCCATTGAGCAACCAGACTTATGAGCCAATTTTGGTGGTATGGGACACTATATTCGTGTTATCGGCCTACATTGATAAGGTGATGGAGGAGTGGTGCAACGATTGCGTTTAACAGCCCTTTGTAGTGACCCCGAGCATACTCTGAATTTGCGGTGAGGCGACGAGTTTTGTTGCGGTGAATAGAGTATGAACTAGGCCTGTGTCAATTTAGTGATGAACCGTTAAAAAGGTGATGGGGGAGTAGTGTAACAATTGCGTGTAATAGCCCTGGCAGCCTTTGCAGTGCCCTAGAACCAAACTATCGTATGAGATTATCTAGGTTTGACGACCTTAGAATGGATCATGTTTGGGAATGATACAAGGGAGGTACCTTAGTTTCCCAGTCCTGCTGTTTAAAATGAACTAATAACAACTTTGTTATCATGCTCATCATCGCACTGCATGTGCCTAAAAGATGTGGAGCACCGAGGAATGAACGCATGCCGCAGACGTAAGATGGTGTCGCATGTGGGAGTATGTCGGTGAGAGCATGCATCTTGACTACATTTCATACTTGCATTAATAAGAGTAGTTAGGATTGTTCGATTGTACTGCTTTATGATTACTGCATGAATGTTTTGATAACACGTTAACCTATGCTCTACTGTTCCACTGAGTTGATCACTCACTCCCACGTTACGGGACGGTATTCCGAACACCCTCCAAACTTTGTCTGATTGCGGATGGCGACGCTACTCCTGAGGAACCGGACTTTTGTGACGACGAGAATGCCTTTTCGTATATGTTGTTTTCTGGCGACTTAATGTAAGTCGTGTCTTAATCAATGGGATTATAGGGATGTTGACTAGATGACACGACACCTTTGGTATATTTTGAAATTATACCTGTAATTCATTAACCTGGTAAGATTATCACAATCTGGAGACTCATCATAGTTTATATATTTTATATATCTATCACAATCTTCTGATTGTATAATTTAATCATCTTTGGAGTATGATATGCTGTTTTGGCTTAATCTCACTCATGTTTCAATGCTCTCATCATAATCATCATTATCTATGTTGCATAAGTGATGCGTTGGAACTCGGGAGTTGAGTTTATGCTCGACCCCCGATTTTCAGAGTGTTACACCTGTTAATGATGAGGGCATCCTTATTCAGACTCTGATGGAAAAACCTTCAGAATCAGAAAAAGGGATGTTAACCAGAGATTTATGTAATATGGATGTTCAATGGACTCATAAAGAGAATGCGCTCCCTGCAAAGTATTTGTTACAGAGTTCTCCATAGAATTTTTATTTCAAATTTGTATCCTCGTTCTGGTAACAAAACAGAACTGACTTCCTTTATAGTTTGAGTTTTGCATTCTATTGTCACTGGTACTAAAGTCTGTCTGCCTTCTTTCATATGTCATTTCATCATTCAATTTCATCTCCATCTAGGATACAGTGATATTCCATTTTCTTATCTTATGACTATGTTAGCTACTCACATGCTAGTTGTTATGCCTGTCGGAGAGGCTCCTATTCATCATCTTTTGTTTAACAATACTAATTTAAATAAGTTGAAATTGGAACTGGCACCTGGCCAAGGAGATGTGGGTGGTGGTGGTGCTGAAGAAGGGAATGAAGAAGAAGGTGACGATTTTCCTCGTGATGATATAAATATGGATGATATTTTTAATGAAATTGAATCAAATCTACAAATGATCTTGACTATGAGCCATCTGATTTTGATGCTCGTCTTCGTACTCCTAATGTAGGGAACATGAATGTTGCCCATGATTTGCAATTTAAGTATATGCGCAAGTATCTAAGGCGCATTGACAAGGGTCTTCATCAACTTGATCCTACCATACCTGTTTCTTCTTTAGGATCTAATTAATTGGTTTATATTTTGGTCTGTAATAACTTTTATACTACTTTTGTTGGTGTGTGGACTTTGATTTTACATCAGTTTGAATGACTGACTTTTGTTTCAACCGATTAATGCTATGTGAACTTCGAATTCGCTTATTTTTTACTCGCATATCTTGACTAGTTATTCCTTTCATTACTCTCTTATTAGTCTTCCACTTCCATTTATTCCTTTCTTCCTTTGTCTTATTGTGACAAAAAGGGGGAGAATAATTTAAGTTTGATGAATATGGATATGGGGGAGATAAATATGGATTAATTGTGGGGGAGTAGCATATCATTTTTATGTTGTATTTAGTTGTGCTACTCAGGGGGAGTAAGTAATGAAGAATTAGTGAATGACAACTGGTGCATAATTCATTAACCAGGCGGTAACTGGTTTACTTTTATAATTGGTGCATGATTTCTGTTGTGTTCATATTGATCATAATTTTTAAGTGTGTATTGTCAGAAATTTGACAAAGGGGGAGATTGTAAGTGCAATAGTTATTTGCCCCCTTTGGTTGTCAAATTTTATGGTGCCAAAAACACAATCTATGTCTTTTGTAACATGTTGACATGTATGTTCAAGTCACTGCATCAATGCTACAAGCTAAGAATGATGATCTACTTCAAGAAGTTCAAGTTCAAGATATTTGTCTACTTCTGCAAGTTTCACAAGAGCTACATCAAAAGGCATGTTCTTGTTCAAGTTTCAAGTACAACTCAAGATCAAGTACAACTCAAGAATAAAAGTACAAGATGAAGTTCAAGCTTTAGAAGATCTCAAATTTAAGCTACATCAGAGATCTCAAGCTTCACAATCTTCAAAGGTCAACCAACATTTGAAGAAATGAAGACTCAATGTCCATACTTCACATTTAAAGTATGAATGACCTTAGTTTGACCTTAGGGTAGTTCATTTTGTATACATAATTCGAATAGAATATTTTTATAAGTATTTGGTCTGTTCTAAGACCAGTCCTGGACTCTGTTCGACTAGTCCTAGAACTGGCTCTACCAGTCCAAGAAATTCCAATACCAGTCCTAGGTTGTTGCAAAATTTTGAAATTTTTTGGTTGAGCTTCGACCAGTCCTGGAGTCTACTCGATCAGTCGTAGGAACCGTGTCGACTCATTCACGACCAGTCCTACAGCTACAACTCAAACTCCAGCAACCATTCTTGGTTCCTCACGACCAGTCGTGGCATGGTCATGACCAGTCGAGAAGCCTCACAACCAGTCGTAGAGACCCTGAGACCAGTCGTGGAACGATTTTAGCTGATTGTGCTTAAAATTTCAAAATGCAGTTCGACCTACGACCAGTTGTGGTGGCCACATGACTAGTCGTAGACACGATTTTTGCAACTATAAATGAAACACGAATTTCAGAGTTTTTCAAAAATTCAATTCAAGTAAAATCAAGGCATCACTCTAAGATAAGTTTGTGTTATTTAAGCTACGCTGTGCAGCTTTCATATTCTCTTTTGTTAGCTTTATTTATTTGATTTTTTTTTTCTGCATTCCGATCTGAATTGAAAAGAGGAATTGTTGTATTCCTTCTTCTTGAAATCAAAATCAAATAGAGCAAGCCCAACTGGTTTAATTTAAAATCAATTAAAACCTAGAACCATTTCAAAGTGAGTATTGGACAATTGAACTTCTATATTCGAACTTCTACTCCGATTGGTTCTTCCGAGTTACAACGAAAGGAGAAATCTAGGTATTTTACGTTATTGTAAATTTCCTTGTTTTTTGGTTTTTGTTTGAGATTAAGCCAGAAAAATCTCAATCTAGTGGTTATCTAAGGAGAGACAGAAAACTCAGAAAGTGGGGTTTTTGAATTGTGTAAGCCCATTTGAAAGACACAATTATGAAGGTTTTAGGTGAAACTGTGAAACCTATTTTCATAGTGAACGCTGATATCCCATGTGTGAGGATATTAGAAGTGAAGTAGCAATCTGTGTGGCTATTGTTTAACAGTTAGTGTACACACAGGTGAACCACTATAATTTTTATGTTTTGTGGTTTGAATGTCTATTTAATTTTTATCTTTTATCATTCAAAGCTGTGGAATGTATATGTGGATGTGAATGTTGTAATCTTTTACATTTCAAGCATTGTGGGAATGTCGTAATAGTTTAAAATTTCAATTCTTGCTATTTTCATTATTCCTCTTCAGTTTGAGATATTGATACTATACCGTTCTAGTGCAAGGTTGTCCTTAGAACATCATTTGTATTAGCCTCTCAAAACTAGAATATTGAGGTTTCTTTACATTTTAGTACTGTGATTTGTTTAAAGTTATATCTTTTCTTTTTTCTTTTCCTTTTTTTTTTTTTTTTTTTTTTTTCGCTTATAAGGTTATCTTATCATTTAATTCCACTTTGGTATAATTTTAATTTGGTATAGTCTTATTCAAACCCCCCCCCCCCCCCCCCCCCCAAGGACATATCGCTATGCCTTTTCACCCACCGTGATGCATTTTATCCAAGCAGTCTGTCTAGCTGGTGGAGCCCACCTTGCTGTCCATTTTAGGACAAGTATGGATAGAGGGAAAACATTAATATCAGCTTATTTCAAATCAAGTGGGCCACGTACATGTGGGACCCACCAGATGTAAGCATTTCATCCTGGCCGTTTGCCCATTTTGCTGGACATGGGGGCCACCTTGATGATGTGTCCATCCAGACCGTCCATCAGCAGGACGTCTAGTATGCCTAGGCAGATACAAGGAAACCACAAATATTTGCTTGATGCAAGCAGCTGGTGGGCCACACGTGTGGACCCACCTAATGTATACGTTTCATCCATGCTGCCCACCGTCCACACGTGGGACGGTGAAGTCCACATGATGTATGAGTTTTATATCCACACCGTCCACCGTCCATCCCTGGACGGTCAGAACCCCTATGACGTAAGTGTGTATTCACAACGTCTGTTCATTTCGCTGAACATGGGACCCTACCTTGATGTATGTTATATCTCCACCGTCCACCAAATTTTCCTGCTCATTTTAGCCCTTGATCCGAAAAATGAAGCCAATCCGAATCTCTGGCAGGCCACATCATAGAAATATAGTGATATTTATGGTTAAAATCTGTTAGGGCCCACTGTAATATTTTTGCACATCAAAACATGTTGAATATTAGGCTCATTGGCCCCGTCACGAGCTGGAGAACCCAGCAGACGGACTGGTTGATGCTGTTACTGTCGGCGTCCAAAGGATGCTATAGCAAGCAGCATCCAGGATCAGTGGGCCTCACCACGGGTCTCACCATGATGTGTGTCGACCATCTACGTTGTGCATTTAATGGGTCCCCTCTTAAAAATGGGGTACGCCAAACATCAGCCGTACACAGAACTCAGGTGGTCCACACTACAAGAAGCAGCGGGGGATTGAACATCTACCATTGAAACCCTCTTTGGGTCATAGAAGTTTTGGATAAGTATGAAATTTGTTTTTTTATCTCTTAATTCAGGTCTTTATGACCTTATGTACAGATGGGATGGAAAATAAACGTTATGGTGGGCCCCACGTGAGACCCACTGATGTAAGTGTTTTACCCACACCATTCCCAAGTGTGGACCCACCTTGGGAAGTGGGACGACTGGTGTACCTCACTCCAGCTATATAGCTGCTATAGTTATGTCAACAAGTTCTGTGGGCCCTAATCATGAGTCAGGTGTTAGATCCAAACTGTCCATCCACTTCACGAGCTTGTCTTAAGGCTTGAGACTAAAAATAAGACAGATCTAATTATCAAGTGGACTACACTACCAAAAACAGTGGGGATTGAACGTGTACCATTAAAACTCTTTTGGGGTCATGAAAGTTTTGGACCAATATGGAATCTGCTTTCCTCTTAATTCAGGTATTTGTGACCATATGAACAGATTGGATGGAAAATAAACGTTATGGTGACCCTGTGAGATTTAAACAGTGGATATCATTATCTCCACTATTATTTGTGGTATGGTCCAGATGATCTTCCAATATGATTCTTTTTTTTGGGTAATACTTTAAGATGGTCTGTAAAATAAATAAATGGTGTAAATGGCGCAGCGCATTAATGCAGCCCACTTGATGTATATGAGGCCCATTGTGATGGATTTGAGGCCCACAAATGTGGCCCACTCTGATGTATTTCAGGCCCATGAATGTGGCCCATTATGATGTATATATGGCCCATGGAATGTGGCCCATTATGATGTATATGCAGCTCATGGGATGTGGCACACTGTGATGTGCATGAGGCCGATGTGTGAGGCTCAAATGTAATGTATGTGAGGCCCTCGAGTGAGGCCCAATATGATGTATATTAGGCCATTAAGTGAGGCCATGGACCCCACTATACGTTTGGCTCTTTGTGGGCCACTCCTTGGGAGCAATGTTGGTTAGATGTCCACATTGATGGGTAATGATGGTTAAATGTCCATATTAATGACCTTCCCTTAGGCCTTGTTAGGCCCATTCTCATCATTCTCTAAGAGGGTTTGTAACGCCCCGGATTTTTGCCAACCTGGGATTAGACGTCCTTAGGCAATGGGTCGATCCTAATACCTCATTAACTTGTCAGAACTGAATCCCAAAGTCTAAAGCCGCCTTTGAACTCATTTCCTTCACAAATCTCACCCTTCATCACCTATGACTTTCGAATTTTTCTAAGAACTTTCACCCTAGACACTATCTTAAACTAGCTAAGTAGTATAACTTGGATCACTTTATATACAAACTACAAAGGCCTGAGTACCACCTCGACTAGAAATCACTTTAGATACAAACTGCAAAGGACTAAATACTACCTCAGACGGAAATCACTTAGGATTAAATCCTTTAGAAATTTGACAAAGTTAACTAAGTGTTAAACTAGATTAGCCATGAAACCCATTTGAATCGCTTTAAATACAATCTGCAAGACCCAAAACTTGTAGAATCATTGACGCTAGGTTACCCAAAAATCTAGGATCAAACTCATTACCTGGCTGCTCTCGGGAGCATCTCGAAACTCCGTATCTGATCTGGACCGCACATCGGGAGTCCGAACAATACGAAGTTAAGGACTTAGGACCGCCTCGCTGGGCTTGACAACCATCTCGGAAATCAAATCCAGCCGATGTCCCACGGCTGTTCGCTTGAGTCCGGAGCGAGAGTGTGTGAAAAACACTATTCCCTTTACAAAATAAATATCTGGAATAGTGATCTGGCACCATTCGCTTGCGCATCAGTATTAAGCAACCAGACCGTCAAAATCAGACTAAATTACACCCTCGGATTAAGAAAAATTTCAGGAACATTTACATGTGCTTGGAATTTCGGATCGTGGCCCACTGACCGTTGAACTGAAAGTGGTCCGCCACGTGCGATCTGGGAATCTGATCGAGTCGAAAACGTAATCCCACATAGATCCATGTGTGGTGAGCTTAAGTCTGACGTTTGGCTCAAGGGGGGCCACCAGAAACACTCTTTTGAGCTGGAACATCGCCGAAATGCTTATAATAGCAGTAACCCTTGAACCTGAGTCTATTTTGGGAAGGTTTTAGACTATAAAAGGACCTTAAACCTTCTCCCATTCCAGCCATACGAATTTGGATTTGAGAGAGAGAAAAGAGAGAGAAAGTGAGGGAGATGTGGGAGGAACTCCCTGCTGCTGTTCCCTGCCGCTATTCGGCTCCACCGCCTGATTCTCATCGCTTTCCCGGCGATTCCGACGTCGTTTCTAGGTAAGAAACCCTATCCCTAATCTGTTTTAGGGTTGTATAGGTTGTAGGTTATGAAATAGCTAACCTATTTCGTTCTTTATGCTGCCAAACTCCCGTATACGGAAGCTTAGCGAACCTATCGGCTCCGTTACGATTCTACGACACAAGGTGCAGACTTTAGGTATATAGGTTATGATTGTCAACGCTTTCAATGTCAGATAATGATAAATTCATGATCTGCATGCAATTGCACATGTACAAAGTGCTTTCCGTTTTCTGTTTCGATTAGAATTGAAGAATATGGAAATTCACATACTCTAGGTATTCGTATAAAATACCGTATACATGTATATTTTAGAAATGTGTTTGCCATGATTATTTGTCGTATGATTATATAATATATGGATAAATTACTTATTTGGCGAAAGGAATCGCCGTAATACATGTTTGCTTGTATACTCTATGTATGTTGAAAATGCGTATTTTAGAAAATACTGTATACGTATAAATTTTGGAGATGTATTTATCATGATTATTTGCAGTAGTAATATATCATACAAGGATAAAATACTCATTTGGCTAAAGGATAGCCCTAATACATGTTTTGCTAACATACACCATGTATGTTGTAATAGTGTATTCTAAGTGTTTGTGAAAATGACTGAATGAGTATAGAATCCTCATTCGTGCTCGCCATGACTAATTGTCATGGATTCATGATTGTTGTATTGGCGATACCCTTTTGACGAAAGGATTTTCCCTAAATCACGCCACGGCCAATATACACTATATATGCTAAAATGTGTGGCCCAAGTGTTTGTGGAAATGACTGAATGAATATGGAACTTGGATTCACCTTGCCATGACTATCCGTCATGGGTGTACGCGTGTTATGATTGGGGAACTCCCTAGGGAAAGGATTTAGCCTAATGCCTATGTGATCGACATATGTCATGTATGTTGATGTATGTTTGTTTAAGTGTTTTTTGAAATGTCTGAATGAGTAGTAGTTAGCAAATTGTAATGTATAAGGGTGTTGAGATATGATTCTCAACCTCTTTTAACTATGTGTATGATCTCCTTGGATTGTTGTGTGATTAGGAATTGAACATGTATAAACTCATGCTTGTGTTGTGATTCATAACATGCTCAACTGCTTTATGATTATAACTATGTAATGCATATATTTAAATTTATATTTACGTTGTATGATCCGTCATGGGTGATGGGGGAGCTGAGCAACGAGTGGGTGCAATAGCCCTAGCAGCCCTAAACGGATAATATCATACCTTGATTGTATGAGTGGAATCTTGATCCATTACTGCTTTATCTATCTACAAGTTATCATGTTTGGGGCTATGATTATAGTCCAGATAATCGGTACCAGAATTGAATTCGTGGCTGCGATTCATTTGCCACGTGAGATGTGTTCGACGAACCCGAGTCGTACTTCGGTTGGCGATAGTGGTTGGCCACGCGAAGTGCTTATGCACTTCATGTCGTTCAACTTGTTGTGCGCTCAAGCTAGCCGAGCTCGTCAAGTAACCCGATCTGTCTTATGTATGTTCACCATGTTTGGTCGCTACTGCTTGAACCTAGGGTACCAAACTTACTAGTGAAATCCCTTTTAACCATGGTACCTCGATCCGCTAAGACTCATGAGCCGGGCATGGTGGTATGGGACACCGTGGTCGAGCTGTCGGCCTCTGGCCGGGGCCACGTGCCTCCCGTAGTGACCAAAGAGCAACTAGACTCGTGAGCCGATTATGGTGGTATGGGACACTATATTCGAGCTGTCGATACTTACGGCGAGAGCGAGTACGTTGAGACCTGTACTCGTGCTGACGGGCGACGAGTCCTCTGTAGTATCTTCGAGTATACTCCAAGGTCTGTGATTGGCGACGAGTGTTCATGCATCTTACATCGTGCTCACAACTAGAATCCCAGAGTATGAGTTGAGCCGCATACGGTGAGACCTGTATTCGAGCTGACGGCTAGTGATTGAGCCGAGTACGGTGAGACCTGTACTCGAGCTGACGGTCAACAATTGAGCCGCATACGGTGAGATCTGTATCCGTCTTGACGGTGACGAGCCCTTTGTGATGCCTTCGCTATGCCTCTCAAACCATAATATCGTATGAGATTAACTAGGACTGACGACCCTAGAATGGATCATGTTTGGGAATGATACAAGGGAGGTACCTTAGTTTACTAATACTGCTGTTTGAAATGGACTAATAATAACTCGGTAATCATGATCATCATAGCACCGCATGTGCTTAGTAGATGTGGCGCACTGAGGGAGTTAAGCATTCGCGAACGTAAGATGATGTCGCATGAGGGTGGTTTGGCAAGGGCATACAGCATCATGTCATTTCATTCTCGCACTTAATAAGAGTAGTTAGAATTGTTTGATTTGTACTGCTTTATCATTACTGCTTGATTGAATTGATAACATGTTAACCTATGCTTTACTGTTCTACTGAGTTGATCACTCACTCCCACGTTACGGGACGGTGTTGTACACACTAACCGGATTTGTTGAATTTTAGATGATGGCGATGCTTATGAAGCAGAGCCGGACTACTTCTATGGTGATGAGGAGTTCTCCTATCATGTAACTCTCGATGGGCCTCTAAAGACACAGTACTTGCATTGACGGGCTATGGTACTTGGGATAGAAGATATTACACTTACACATTTGGTATATTTTAGAAGCGTACTTGTAATTATTTAACCTAGTAATGTTATCACACTCGGAGACTCATCACACTTTATATATTTTATCTATCTATCATCATCTTCCGCTTGCAATTTAACTTGTTTCTGGAGTATGATATGTTGTTTTGGCTTAATCTCACTCATGTTCAATGCACGAATACAGTCAACATTCAATCATCATTCATTTTGTTACATAAGTGATGTTCTGGAACTCGGGAGTTGAGTTTATGCTCGACCCCCGATTTTCAGGGCGTTACAAGGTTAACCCAAATCATTGGGCCCCATTGCTGTTGTATGGTCCATCGTTGCCATAGACGGATGGATCCGTGCTATCGGATTTAGTATATTCACAGTTGAGGGTCAATCCTTATGTTATGATATAGATTGGTTGTTCATCTATGGACCCCGCCTTGCATATAGGTCGATTATTGATGCCGATTATGAGTATGTGATAGCATAACATCATGATACATGCCCATACGCATCATCTGCATGATTATTATGAGATGTGTTTGACCATTGCATATGCCATAAGGCAGGTTGTTTATAGGACTCCCTGATAGGCAGAGTCGTCCCACATGAGCGCATGATATGCGTAGGATTGATGCATGATTGGATTGCGTGACTCATGCATCTTGCATTGTGTGTTATGATTACTGTACACCCTAGCGACATAAGGGTTGTAGCCTCCACAGGTATAGAGCGGATGGCAGGATTGGATACCAAAAATCTTTTCTCTACATGGGGCACTATAGATGCCCCTGGGTGAAATTCCCTAACCCTTATGGTACCAGGAGGTCGCTCCAACGTCTGGACCGAGTGGATGCATGAGTGCTAAGTGCCGAGTACCAAGAGTCCACGCTTCCCACTTGTCATGGTCGATTAGAAGGGGTGCGACCTTACCCTCCCGAGAGGAAGGGGCAAAGCTAGGCTGAGTTTGACCAGATCGAGGAATGGATCCGCTATCGATGAGCTGGGCTCGATATTGGCAGGTGGATAGTGATGTCTCTTCCACTCACCTTGTTGAGCGCAATAGGATGTCAATCTGGTTTGGAGTGTACTAGACCCCGGTGATATCCTAGAGATGAGATGTATTGTTATGTGGATTCAGATGAGGACTGGCATACTTGTGTTGCATCTCACATATGACATTTGGCTACGTAGGCCTCGTATCGCATGGCCTTGGTACGACTGATAATATTCATGTTTTGCATCACATAGCCCTGGTATGGTCGATATCATTCATGCTTTGCATCCATAGCGTTAGTACGACTGATAATATTCATGGACTCGCCAACATATTCCGCATTACTCTGATATTACATACTTGCATTGCTAGCTTGCGCACATACTTTCACCACCATTTAAGTTTCCTATAAGCTTATGCACGATTGATGCATACAGGTGACGCTAGGTCATAACTGAGCAGGAGAAGGAGCATGCCATAGTGCTTCTGGAGTTTCTATCATTATTATCTTTGTATTTCCCTTTATGCTTATTGTACTTAGTGTTGTGATTATAGTGGATATGTGGTGATGTTTCTGGTTGTTGTTGTTTGTGGGTTATGCTTTTCGTTATGCTTCTTACGAGATATATGTGCATAAAACAATCCTCCTTGTAGGATCTTAGGATCGGAATCTAGCGTATCGGTGCTGGGAGCCGAGAATGGGGTACTACGGAGGCTGTCAGCATCGAATTTGGCGATCAGAAATTTTGTGAGCCCGGTTTCTGAGTTTGGGGCATGACACGTTGGGCCCCCCATTGATGCTAGTGATACCCATCTCTCCTTTGATTAGGCTATCCCAATCCGTTAGGCCCCCATTTAATGATGGTGCTTTCCACCATACATTGTAGGATTATCCAAACCTTGGAGCCCACCTTATATTCATACCAGGACTTCCATAGGAGATGTGGCCCACCTAGATCCATGTAACTACCCAAAGTTTAGTGACCATACCCAAGGCCCACTTAGGAGTTGAGTGGGCTACCCAATCCATCGAAAGGACACATAGTCCTAGATCTATGAACTCCACCAAGCCCACTTTGTGTATGTATCAAGCCCCATAAGGAAGCCTAGTTTATTCATGATAAGATATTGAGAAAGCCCAATTGTTCACCCAGTTAGCTCACCCTGTGAACTCACCTTATTGTATACCCACTTCACTCCCCACGAGAGATGTATCCTACCCTTGTACCTCATTTGCTAGGACCTCTTGAGATGTACATATCATCCGCACCTTCCATCTGCTCGTTGAGACAAGCGTGAGGTCCATCCTTGACATTAGTGCATCATCATCCCTTGCCGTAGATGGTAGAATATGTGGTGTCATATATGGTATATCCACTGTGTGGAAACTACCTTAATGCATGGGTTAGACCGACCGTCCTTTTCGTGGACCCTGCCCTAGGACATATGATATGCTAGTACCTAGAGTAGGTTATGATAGTTTAACATGGAACATTCGATATAGACTTTTATATGTCTAATGAGGTCTATCGTTCAGCCCCTACCCTAGGCCATAGAACTAAAGAAAACTTGAGGCCATAGAGCTAAGAAGGATAAGGCTAAGGAAATTGTTTGTAGTATTTTTGGTTGCAACATTCACACAACTAAAAATTGTCCAACAATACCTACCTTTCAAGAGGTACTGAATGTGCAATCTAATGCCATAAATAATTACCAAAGACCTTTCAGTGGGCCCACCTCTAATACGTGCAATCCTAGTTAGAGAAATCATCCAAACTTCAGTTGGAGAAACGGACAAAATGCTACACCTCATGGATTCCCTAATCAAATTCCACATCAAGGGAAACCTCAAGAGGATCCGGTCTTAAAGCATCTTAAAAATCAAGAGCTTTTCAATCAGGGTATGCTATAAGTTTTTCAAGACCTCACAAAGGCCATACAAGGACTTGAGACTAAAAGTACGATTGGGAACAAAGGGAGCCTTCCAGCTTAACTTCTTCCCAATCCAAAACCACAATATGAAGTTAGCAACTCAAACTCTTCAAATCCGATGGAGCAAGCTAAATCTAGCACCACTCTTAGGAGTGGAAAGACCATTGACAAAATCATTCCGTTTAGGGCTGAAAAGCCTAAGGACCCGAAAGAGGACAACAATGATAGATTTAGTCATGCCCCACAAGAATTAGAATTGAAACCTCAAGGGAAGCCGATTGCTCTATTTCCCCAATGGTTAATTGCACCAAAACACCTCTATAACTCTCAGGACATCCTAGAGGTGTTTAAACAAGTGAAGGTCAATATTCCTTTACTCGATGCAGTAAAGCAAATTCTTTCATATGCCAAATTTCTGAAAGACCTATGTATGACCAAAAGACGACGAAATATTCAAAAGAAGATCTTTTTAACTGAAAAAGTGAGTGTCTTCCTGAAGCAAGATGTTCCAAATAAATATAAAGATCCCGGTAGCCCAACCATCCCTTGTATAATTGGGAATTATCAGATTGAGCATACACTTCTTACTTTAGGAGCAAACATAAATCTGATCCCATACTTAGTCTATGAACAACTGGGTCTAGGTGAATTTAAACCCACCTGGACTATGTTACAACTTGTTGATCAGTCATTTCATGTGCCGAGAGGGATAATTGAGGATGTATTAGTCTAGGTTGACAAATTCTACTACCCAGTAGATTTTATCGTCCTGGATACTCAATCCATCGTGGACATGAGCACTCGGATTCCTGTTATTCTTTGTCTCCCATTCCATGTCACATAAAACGCAATCATTAATTGTAAGAATGGAGTCATGAGTTTGCCTTTTAGGAATATGACATTAGAGTTAAATATATTTTTCAATTCAGGAAAACAGTTAGAGGATGATGATGATTTTCATGACATTAACATGATCAACTCTTTTGTGGAAAATAGAACTCTTTTGACCTTATCCTCTGACCCTCTTGAGACATTCCTGGCCCACTCCCACGATTTTGATGATAAAATGATCAAGGAGATGGGGACCATGCTTGATACCATGTTGGTTCTTAAATTTAACCGGTGGAGGCCACAATTTGAAGAATTGCCCCAAACTGATGTAGTGCCTCTACCGTCTAATCTCAAGGTACCAAAGCTTGACCTAAAACCTTTGCCCTCATATTTGAAATATATCTATTTAGGTCAAGATGAAACATATCTGGTGGTGATTTCTTCCTACCTTAAGTAAGAACAAGAGAGTATGCTCATCTCTACTCTCATTAAGCATAAGGGAGCCATTGGATGGTCGATTGCGGACCTCAAGGGAAATGACCCTTCGGTGTGTACTCACCGCATTTATCTTGAGGATAATGTGAAGACCTCTCTACAACCACAACGTAAACTAAATCCAAACATGAAGGAAGTGGTTAAGGTCGAGGTTATTAAGTTGTTAGATGTAGGTATCATATACCCTATATTCGATAGCTAATGGGTGAGTCCAACTCAGGTGGTTCCCAAGAAGTCCAGAATCACCATCGTAGCTAATGCTAATAATGAACTCATACCAAGTAGAATCACTACTGGTTGGAGAATGTGCATTGACTACATGAAGTT
Source organism: Magnolia changhungtana (assembly GCA_030180095.1). Taxonomy (NCBI): domain Eukaryota; kingdom Viridiplantae; phylum Streptophyta; class Magnoliopsida; order Magnoliales; family Magnoliaceae; genus Magnolia; species Magnolia changhungtana. The sequence goes on along the minus strand of JASAUF010000524.1, from coordinate 1,460,526 downwards.
GAATACATCATGAGGAAGGACCACTTCCCTTTATCCTTCATCTATCAAATTTTGGAAAGGCTAGCTAGTCATTCTTATCACTGCTTCTTTGACGGATATTCGCGCTACAACCAGATAGAGATAGCCCTTGAAGATCAGGAAATGACCACGCTCATATGTCCCTTTAGCACCTTTGCTTACTGATGGATGCCATTCGGACTGTGTAATACCCCCACCACTTTTCAGCGATGCATGGTGAGTATTTTTTCTGACATGGTGGGGCAATATCTAGAGGTCTTCATGAATGACTTCTCCGCCTTTGGTCGATCTTTCAGCGATTGCTTAGAAAATCTTAAATGTGTACTGAAAAGATGTGAAGAAAAGAAATTGATACTCAATTGGGAGAAGTTTCATTTCATGGTTCGTAAGGGAATAGTCCTTAGACGTATCATTTTGTCCAAGGGAATTAAGGTAGATAAAGCTAAAATTGTTCATATCTCCACCCTACCCCACCTAAAAGCATTCAAGACGTGCTATAAGGCTCGTGTCCTAGTATCTCACTGTTCCGTAGGACCCCATGATTCTCTCCATCAAATTTCGGTGACCCATGACCTGTGGAAAGCGTTTGCGAGCGACCTTAAGTCGCATCCCATAGACCCGAGTAGTTGACTCAACCCAAAACATATGTCATTGCGACCGTATTGTCGCTATGGTTCTAACGCCGTGTCTTGCATGCCAATCCAACAGCTAGACTAGGAGTTATGACCCGCACATAATTACGGTCGTAGATCATGTGTTGTGGGACCCTAGATTTCTAAGTAGAGAAAAATCTCTACAACCCATCATGATGGTGACATCACCTTAGCCTACCTAGGTTAGGATGACATCACCCTAGCCACCCATGCTTCTTACAACTCATGATGACAAGCATGCCCTCTCTTCCCCATGCTCTCTTACAAACCCATAATGGCCTTACAACACCATCATTTCCACTCATATACCTCTCTCTCCCTCCATTTCTTCCTCATTCATGCAACCAAGAGAGCTTGGACTCCCAAGCAAGGTAGAGAGAACCCATTTTCAGCCCTCTTCCACCTTCAATCCCACCCAATCCAACCTTTAGATCATCATCTACACCATTAAAAAAGCCTCATAGGAGCTTTGGAACACTAGGGAGCAAGAAGAAGGAAAGGTAGGTGCATCCTTAGGTAGATCTTTCCATTTCCTAGCATTGGGGCAAGTAAGACCCACCAATCAATGGTGGAGATCCTATCTTGGTCCCTAGGTGTGGCTAATGGCCCACCAAGCTTGCATGCATGTACCATGATGGGGCCATTCTCCATGGACCCCATCATGGTGTTTTTCTTTGATCTCTAGCATGTATAAAGCCATATATGCCCTTATTTATGGTGGAAATGGGATTTCCACCCTTGATCTTTTATGTTTGTGGGCCCACACATGGATGGGACCCATCTTGATGTATGGATGGCACCTAGAGGGGCCCATAGTGGCGGGGCCCCTCCCACAACATTTTCTCTCTCTCTCTCTCTCTATTTTTCCATGATGATGTGTGGCCCACCTAATGTGTACATCAGATCCAGACCGTCCAGCAGGTGGAACAGTCTTGCTATCCAATTTTCTGAACGCAGGCTGGCCCACCTTGCTGTCCTAGTTTTACATGATTCAAATACCAAGGATAAATGTATACATATGCTTGATCTAGATGTGTGTGGCCCATCTAGGTGGACCCTACCTTGATGCATGTATTATATCCAGACCGTCCATCCAGTGGGATTCCCACTGTTTAGTGAATAGGCCCATTTTAAGACCCGATCCGAGTTTATGTGTGTGCATGTGCATGTGTAGGTTGCATTTCATTTCTCTTGGTCCCGCGGTCCTACTGGTCGAATCATGGCGACCCGCGACCCTCAGATAGTATTTGCAGTCATCCTTAAGTCCGATCATGTAGACCTGACTCGCATCGAGTCGAAACCTATGTCATCTTATTCGAATCATCGTTTTGGTTCCAATGACGCATCTTGTGCATCCATCCGACGTGTAGATCATAAGTTATGTGCATTTCATTTTCTAGCCCTTGATCATGATCATGCGGCCCACCTAGGGGTGGTGTGCATGAATTTCTAGGTGGTCCCATCTTTTGGCACAAGTTACAACACACACACTACCCAAATCCCATGTTCTACACTAGTCATCACTCATACACTACCCACAACCCTAACTTATAGACTCCCTTAGGTCCTCTTTTGCTAGCCTATCATTATCTCTCTAACCAAAGCTCCATTTCTCAAGAGAAAAGCCTGAAATTTCTCTTCCCTAAACCCGCTACAATCACTTCCTTCCTACAAATACCTCTCTCTCTCTCTCTCTCTCTCTCTCTCTCTCTCTCTCTCTCCTCCCTCCCTCTTATTTTCCCTCTTTTCTTTTTCTTCTTTCTTGCTAGAAGAAGGTGGGACGTCCCCACCTCTCCCTCTCCATTTTCCAACCACTTCTCTCCCTAATCTATCTAAATCCATCCATCACAATTTCATCTCACCCATCCATCCATCTCCCTTGGAGTGCTAAGAGCAAGAAGGCCTAGATTTTTGTAAGGATCAAGGTGGGTGCTCTCCATATTATGTAGATCTCTTCTTCTTAATGTAGATCCTTCCCTCTTTGTCATTTGGGATGTGTAGGACCCACCAATCAATGGTAGAGATCCTACACAACCTTCTAGATGTGGCCATTAGGTCCATCTTGTGCATGCATGTCCATGCATGGGGATTCCCTTGATGGATTCCTTTCATGGTGATTTCTTCTCATTCCTTAGGCATGATGGGTCATCTAGACCCTTGCATCATTGTTGAGATGGCATCCCAATCATTCATCTTAGATCTAGGTCATGCATGATGAAATCCATGTTGTACATTGCATATGTATAGTATATGTGGTTGTAATTGTGTTGGAGAAAGGTCAATAGTGGGGAAGCCTTCCCTCTATGGCCGGATATCCTTCCTTTCCTCTCCCTTATCTAATATTTCTGATGATGTATGTGTGGCCCACTTAGTGGGCCTGGATTGTCCAGGAAAGCCTAGCAAGGGTGGGACGCCCATACCCAACCTACACTATGGTTAGGGTGTCCCATTTGCCACCCTAAATGCTGCATGCAAGAGTGACAAATTTTAGATTCGATCTGGACAATTGTGGGGCCCACTAGGGTGGGCCATGGCACCAAACTTATGGGCTAATCCTTTCCTTAAATGGCTTCTACATTTATTTCAATTCAAGAATGTATTTTTGTCCAGATTTTTTTTGGGACAGATTTATGTTGGTTTTGGGCCTAAAATTGGGACTGATTGGGGGCCTTTTCATACCCATCAAATATACTTTTCTGAAAGGTGGGGATCTCACCTTGATGTCCCCCAAATTTCAGCCCAATTTGACCCTGATTGAGGTCTCAAAGGTGTGGCCCAATTGAGGTGGTTAGTCTGTAATTTCTGCACTGTTCCATCAACATATTAGTGTGGAATTCCTTAAATATAAAATAAACTTTCCACTGGTGGGCCACATTCTCCACTTTGTAGTACACATATGAGGGGACACAAAAACTATTTTTATCCAATTTTTAGAGGCCATTAATCCACACCATTGGAAGCTCAGATCAGGGCCTATAAAAAATCTGCACTAAATAGATTTTCTGGATAGTCTGTTTTTTTTTTAAATTAATTAAAATATTTCTGCTAATCCAAAAATTATGAAATTTCACAAAGAGGTGGCCCACCAATGGTAGGACCCACCTGCTAAGTTTCGGGATCAACGGACCCTTGAGCTGACTATGGCGCGGGCTGAACTGTCCCACCAGACTAGTACACCCAGGCAGGGGCGTCTAGCCATGGCTGGGTTGTCCACCCTCCTTGTGTGCCCACCTTGATGTATTTGTTATCCCCACCATCCATCCATTTATGGTCCATGTGGGACATGACCATCTCCCTTAGTGGCATCTAGTTTTGGGACCCATTTGGTTATGACTTTGGGCTAATTGTCCAGGCCCATATGACCATCTACCTTGGGACGCCCAGGCCCATTGGCTACTGCTGGACGTCCAGTCCAGCAGCATGGTACACCTGATTTATGTGTATCATCTATTCCTTTACCTGGTGGGACCCACAGAGATGTGTGTGGGTCACTAGTGAGCAAATACTTCGTATATATTTATTATTGCTGGACTCTAGCAAGCCCAAAAACAGGTGGGCTGAAAATTCAGCAATAGGCCCAAACTGGCTGCACTTAGTGGCATGTTTTGGGGCAGCAGGGCCCACCAGATTTATGGATGTTTATGCACATAATCTTGCCATTTCCTAATGTGCCTTTGGGCTTAATTAGTGCACATTTGAGGCCCACCACTGTTGGGTTTTATTGGTTCAATGTTTATAGTTATTTGTTGGATCTTCTAAGCCCATTTGGGCTGAAACTTTCTAGATAGATCCATTAGACCTTTGGGCTTATATTTCACTACATATTATAATGGGTTTATGGGCCAAAGTACACAAGTAGTTGGGCCCTTGGTTGCCCATCAAATCAACCTTGTATTTGGGCCAAGATGTAAGGCCCAATTCACTTGATTTAAACATGAGGATTTACCCATATGCCTTGAGTAATGGGCTGCCAATTAGGCCCACCATAGTATGTAGGTTTATGACCCTTATGCTTGGGCCTAACCTTGCCTATGGGCCCATGATATTGCCTATGAGTTGAGCTTTGTATGATTGCCCACTAGGCCCATGATTGGTTTAGGCCTTGGGCCTTGATTTGTATTTGGTTAGAGGCGGGCTACCTCTTGGGAACCAGTTGAAGTTGGATGTCCTCCTGGCTGATCCTAGAGTAGGCCCATAAGTTCCTCTATAGATGGTTAAAGGCCCACCATAGATCCTTGGCCATTTATTTAAGGCACTATATGAATGTATGCGGAGTCTACCTTAACATATGTTTGGTCCCGGCCATCCAAGCTTTGGATCGCTCGATCATGGAGGCACTCTCTGCCTTAGGTTGCTGCTGGACTCACAGTCCAGTATCAGGCCCACTTGATCTTTTATGATGCAAACATACTCTCCATCTGTTGAGGCCCCCTGTGAATATTGTTGGCCTTCATGAGATTATTTCCACATAGTTCGGCTAATTTCTAGGCCTCAGTAGGCCCAAGAAGTTGAGTGGGCCAAAAGTTTATTAAGGGGCCTTGAATGTACATTGTTATGGCTGAAATTTTATTGGATGTTGGGCCCATCATATTGAGAAACTTGTGTACGTGTTGCATACTTATATTTTTCCTAAAATCTTTGGGCTTAATTAGTGCATTCTTTTGGGTCACCTTTAGTGATCATATGAGGACCCCATTGTAGATCAGATTTTTGGGACATCCAGTGGGCCCAGAGTGAGCAGGGATGTCCCAACTTGGCCCAGCCATATGTTGGGCTGACTTCCACCATTTTGATGGACTTGTGGGTTGAGATAGGAATGGTATTGGGCCCTTGGGTTACCCACTTAAATTGCTAGTTATTGGGCTGATGTAGTGGGGCCCATTTCATCTAAACTTAAACTTATTTTTGAGCCCTACATTATGTATGCATGCTACCTACCAAGTCCAACATAATATATGGAATTCTATGGCCATTGGGAATTGAGCCTTGAGCCTTAATTCCCCTCTTGGGGCCCATGTTATTGAATGTAGCATTGAACCCATGTTCTTATGACCCATTATGAGGGATATATATATGTGTGTGTGTGTGTGTGTGTGCGTGTGTCCTATTTTTGATCTTGAATATGGGCTTTAGGCCTTCTCTCCAAATGGTTCATGGTTCTTATGCCTTTTGGAGAATGATGATTAAATGTCCCCATTATGGACCCCTCTAGGCCCGGTTGTATCTAAGTGTGAATGAGTGCTCATCTTAGACTCTAGCTACGCTCCTTCTGTATTACTTAGACACGTAGCTTGTTTAATTAGTCTCATGGGCTACCCCAGGTAAATGGGCCCCCACTAGAGGTTGGATTTCTTATGGATATTGTCTAAGTACCTAGTCTTGGTTCATTCTTGGATAGGAGTTAATACATTGTATATCGCCACATAGTGTGTCTAAATTCATCCTTATGACCCATTTACATCATTGCATGCTTGGTTGACACTGTGTGTGTGGTCATGGTTGTACCATTGGGCATTACATATTACCTTTTCTGAAGGACGTAGTATCCCCTCTTAAGCATGTTGGATGCTTGGAAATTATGCATGTTGATTATGTGATTCATGCATCTAGCATTGCATAGTATGTAGATATTTTCCCTTACTTCATCAGGGTCGTAGCCTCCACAAATACATAATGGATGGCCAGATTTGTAACATCCTAGATTTTTGCCAACCTGGGATTAGACGTCCTTAGGCAATGGGTCGATCCTAAGACCTTATTAACTTGTCAGAACTAAATCCCACAGTCTAAAAAATCGCTCCTTAACCATTTTCTTCACAAATTCCACCCTTCACCACCTTTTTCTTTAAAATTTTCAAAGTACTTTCATCCTAGACACTATCCTAAACTAGCTAAGTAGTATAACTTGGATCACTTTATATACAAACTACAAAGGCCCGGTACCACCTCGGGTATTTAAATCTTACAGGACTAAACCCTTTAGAAATTAAGTGAGATTAAGCTGGTGTTAAACTAGAGTGCCTGTGAAATTAGCACCAATCGCTTTAAATATGATCTACAAGACTCAAAACTTGTAGAATCATTGACGCTAGGTTACCCTAAAACTTGGGATCAATCTCATTACCCGGCTGCTCATGGGAGCATCTCGAAACTTCGTATTAGGTCTAGACCGCACATCGGAAGTCCGATTAACACGAAGTTAAGGAACTAGGACCGCCTCACTGGGCTTGACAACCATCTCGGAAATCAAGTCCAGACAATGTCCCACGGCCATTCGATCGCGTCCGGAGCGAGAGAGTGTGAAAAACACTATTCCCTTTACAAAATAAATATCTGGAATAGTGATCTGGCATCATTTGTTTGTGGATCAGTATTAAGTAACCAGACCATCAGAATCTGACCAAATTACACCCTCGGATCAGGAAAAATTTCATACACATTTACATGTACTCGGAATCTCCAATCGAGATCCGCTGACCGTTGAATGAAATCGGTCACCACGCGTGATCTGAATCCCGACCGAAATGAAAACTTAATAGAACGTAGATCCAGTGTTAGTGAGCTTAAGTCCAACCTTTGGCTCAAGGAGGCCTGCCAGAAGTCCTCCGTTGAGCTGAAACAGGTCCGCTTTGGTTATAACATAAGTATACTTTGACCTAGAGTCTATTTCGGTGAGTTTTGAGACTATATAAGGACCTTAAACCCTCTCTCATGGCAGCCATACGAATTTGGGATTTGAGAGAGGGAAAAGAAGGAGAATGTGTGGGAGTTGTGGGAAGATCTCCCCGCCGCTCTACCCTGCTGCTATCGGTGCTTAACCACCTCATTCTTGCCGCTTTCCCGGCGATTCCGGCGTCATTTCTAGGTAATAAACCCTAACCCTAACCTATTTGGGGGATTTGATTGTTGTAGGTTATGAAATAGCTAACCTATTACCTTCTCTAGGTTGCCTAGTTGCCGTATACGGAAGCTAGACAAACCTATCGATTCCATTGCGATTCTACGACAAAAGGTGTGGACTTTAGGTGTATAGGTTATGGTTTTCAACGCTTTCAATGTCAGATAATGATAGATTCATGATCTGCATGCAATTGCACATGTACAAAGTGTTTTTCATTTTCAGTTTCGATTAGAATTGTAGAATTTGAAATTCCACATACTCTAGGTATTTGTATAAAATACCGTATACGTATTTTTTATGGAAATGTGTTTGACATGTTTATTTGTCGTATGAATATGTGACGTATGGATAAAATACTTATTTGGCGAAAGGATTTGCCTAAATACATGTTTACTAATAAACACTATGTATGTAGAAATACAGTATTGTAAGAAGTACCGTATACATGTATATTTTAGCGGTGTGTTTGTAATGATTAATTGTCGTATAAATATATTATGTGCGTATAAAATAATTGCTTGGCGAAAGGAATCGCCGTAATACATGTTTGCTTGTATACTCTATGTATGTTGAAAATGCGTATTTTAGAAAATACTGTATACGTATAAATTTTGGAGATGTATTTATCATGATTATTTGCTGTAGTAATATATTATACATGGATAAAATACTCACTTGGCTAAAGGATAGCCCTAATACATGTTTTGCTAACATACACCATGTATGTTGTAATAGTGTATTCTAAGTGTTTGTGAAAATGACTGAATGAGTATAGAATCCACATTCGTGCTCGCCATGACTAATTGTCATGGATTTATGATTGTTGTATTGGCGATACCCTTTTGACGAAAGGATTTTCCCTAAATTACGCCACGGCCAATATACACTATATATGCTAAAATGTATGGCCCAAGTGTTTGTGGAAATGACTGAATGAATATGGAACTTGGATTCCTGCTTGCCATGAATTCCGTCGTGGGTGTACGCATGTTATGAGTGGGGCAACTCCCTAGGGAAAGGATTTGGCCTATTGCCTATTTGATCGACATATGTCATGTATGTTGATGTATGTTTGATTAAGTGTTTCTTGGAATGTCTGAATGAGTAGTAGTTAGCAAATTGTAATGTATAAGGGTGTTGAGATGTGATTCTCAACCTCTTTTAACTATGTGTATGATCTCCTTGGATTGTTGTGTGATTAGGAATTGAACATGTATAAACTCATGCTTGTGTTGTGATTCATAACATGCTCAACTGCTTATGATTATAACTATGTAATGCATTGTTTAAATTTATATTTACGTTGTATGATCCGTCATGGGTGATGGGGGAGCGGAGCAACGAAGTGCGTCTGGCAATGACCACAGCGACCTAAACGGATAATACTATACCTTGATTGTATGAGTGGAATCTTGATCCATTCTTGCTTTATCTATCTCAAGTTATCATGTTTGGGGCTATGATTATAGTCCAGACAATCGGTACAGTGGAATGAATTCGTGGCTGCGATTCATTTGCCACGTGAGATGTGTTCGACGAACCCGAGTCGTACTTCGGTTGGCGATAGTGGTTGGCCACGCGAAGTGCTTATGCACTTCATGCCGTTCAACTTGTTGTGCACTCGAGCTAGCCAAGCTCATTAAGTAATCCGATCTGTCTTATTTATGTTCACCATGTTTGGTCGCTATTGCCTGAACCTAGGGTACCAAACTTACCAGTGAAATCCCTTTTAACTATGGTACCTCGATCCGCTAAGACTCATGAGCCGGGCATGGTGGTATGGGACATCGTGGTCAAGCTGTCAGCCTACGCTGGGGCCACGTGCCTCCCTGTAGTGACCAGTCAGCAACCAGACTCGTGAGCCGATTATGGTGGTATGGGACACTATATTCGAGCTGTCGATACTTACTGCGAGAGCCGAGTACGGTGAGACCTGTACTCGTCTTTGACGGCGACGAGTCCTCTGCGTAGTATCTTCGAGTATACTCCAAGGTCTGTGATTGGCGACGAGACTTTCACAAAGAATCGGAGTATGAGTTGAGCCGAGTACGGTGAGACCTGTATTCGAGCTGACGGCTAGTGATTGAGCCGAGTACGGTGAGATCTGTACTCGAGCTGACAGTCTGCAATTGAGCCGCATACGGTGAGATCTGTATCCGTGCTGACGGGTGATGAGCCCTTTGTGATGCCTTCGCTACGCCTCTCAAACCATTATATCGTATGAGATTAACTAGGACTGACGACCCTAGAATGGATCATGTTTGGGAATGATACAAGGGAGGTACCTTAGTTTCCCAATACTGCTGTTTGAAATGGACTAATAATAACTCGGTAATCATGATCATCATCGCACCGCATGTGCTTAGTAGATGTGGCGCACTGAGGGAGTTAGGCATTCGCGAACGTAAGATGATGTCGCATGAGGGTGGTTTGGTAAGGGCATACAGCATCATGTCATTTCATTCTCGCACTTAATAAGAGTAGTTAGAATTGTTTGATTTGTACTGCTTTATCATTACTGCTTGACTGAATTGATAACATGTTAACCTATGCTTTATTGTTCCACCGAGTTGATCACTCACTCCCACGATACGGACGGTGTTCGAACACCCACCGGACTTTGTCGATTGCGGATGGCGACGCTATTTCGAGGCGGAGCCGGACTTCTATGACGACGGGAATGCTTTCTCGTATATGTCTTTGTTTTCTCGCGGCCGGAGAGCCGTACCTTGATTGTCGAGGCTACTGGGGATGTTGACTAGATCATACTACACAACTTGGCATAATTTACTTGTAATTATTTAACTTTGGTAACTTTATCACACTCGGAGACTCACCACGCTTATATATTTTATCTATCTATCACAGTCTTCCGCTTGCTAATTTATTGTCTCTGGAGTATGATATTCTGTTTTGGCTTAATCTCACTCATGTTCAATGCACAAATATAGTCAACATTCAATCATCATTCATTTTGTTACATAAGTGGTGTTCTGGAACTCGGGAGTTGAGTTTATGCTCGACCCCGATTTTCAGGGCATTACAAGTTGGTATCAGAGCATGATTTGGATTAAACCGGACCTGGATTATGGTCACACGACGCACACCGCGCACTCGACTTAGGAGGGAGCGACGGAATGTAGAAACAGTCTTAGGCATCCCTGTTCGTCCAACGGCTAGTTCACAGAAAACGAACGCCGAAGTCGAGTATGTATTCAACCATGGTCACACGGGTCGACCTTAAAACATTTCTAGGTTGTCTAGTGAAGGGTCTAGATCACAATCCACCTCATCCCAATCATTGAGAATCAGTAAAATGTGCGATAAACGTGATGAGGATAACTACTCCGAATCCTTGGAGCTTCTCTGGACTTCTCGAATTTACAAGAGGAGAAAGCAGAAAATAGAAATAAATTGTAATAAATTCAAAACTGATTAATGCATGACTAAAAAAAAAAAAAAAAAAAAAAAACGAGTTCACAACCCTTTAAATAAGGATACCAGGTAATGGGAAAGAAATCAGGAACAAACTACAACTAAAACTCCTGGAGTTCGCAATTTACTATTGGGTCGTGATGTTTACTAAGTGCGCAAGGCTTTCACCCAAAAATAGTAAGTATCCTATTTGGCTTCACCAAACCGTTCTCCTAATTATTCCAAGCCCTTTTCACTATGGACGTAACTCCTAAAGCTCGACCGATGAAGAGTAATTAAACTGAAACTACTTTTTTTTAGCAAAACGAAATTGAAACGGGGAAATGACCATCAATCAGAGGGTTTTCTCACAATTTCGGGCTGCGCAACCCAGCATAGCTGGGTTGGTTGGCTTCATTAGCTTGTTCTACCCCAAATTCATATATTTTACGTCAGATAACTCATTCCGAATTGCAAGATATGTCTAATTGTCCCGAAAATACCCGAAATGGAGCAAATCGGAGTCGAGGGTCTCCCCACTTAAATCTGATGGGACCTAGGGTCGAACCAGGGTGTTTCTGACACCCTGGGAGCATGCTGAACAAGGCCTCACCACGGCGGCGCGGTTCCGGCCAAGGCGGACCGCGGTGGAGCCGCAGTTCCGGCGGCGGACCACGGTCCTGTGGCCCATCTGGTGTGGGGCCGGGGCTGGGGTTGGTCGGCCCGACCTCCCCTACCACATGGCACGCGTGGTTTGGCCTAAGGTTTAGGATTTTGGGGGCTGGAGCTCCCCTCTCTCTCACATCACCCCTTCCAAACGCCCAAACCTCCATTTCTGATTTTTCTCTCTCAAACCTCCACTCCAATCGCCCATTTCGTTGTTTCATGTCCAACCATACATCCTCCTCCAACGATTACAACATAACCTACCCCCTACCCTCTCCATTCTCTTTCATTTGAGCACTTACATGCCTCATTTGGAGCTCAAATTCGGGTAAGCTCTCAACCCATCCCATCTACTCATTTTCCTCCTTCAATCCCTGCCCGTTGGGGCCTTTACAATCTTTGTTGAGGCTCAAACTCATGGAGGAACAAACCTCCAACCCTTACTTTCTCTCCCCTTCACTTTTCATTCACTTTCCATGGCCCTATTCGAATTGGTTACAGCCATTTTCTCGATCTCATGGGATTTGGGTGCATCCCATGTTTTCCAATACCATATTTGGAGTGTAGGCAGTTAAACGTAAATCCCATAATTTTCTTTCAAATTACACTTAGAAATTCCTCATCGTGGGATATGGAAATCCCATCTCACACTTTCCAACACAATCCTCATTTTCCAAAGCCTATAAACTAATTTTAATCCCCGCCCACCCTCCTGCTAAATATGTCATTCCCAATCCTGAAGTGGGATTAGCAATACAGTCCCATTTTAATACAACTTAAGACCATTGGCCAAGTAGTGATGCAGTGATAAAGTCCCTTGATACACATTAACCCACCACACTCTGATAACTTAAGCTTTTAGAGTAAATGGTTGTTTGACAAATAGACTCTTAGAGTTTTGGACCAAGAGTGTTGCTCCTGGATTTCAACAGACCTGACCATATAGGAAACCCAACAAATTTATAATGTGACCCTTAGGATCTTCTTAGCTAGTATGAACATATGTGAAATGCTCGTGCGTAGTTAAATTTGAGTTCCGGCAACCCAATTCCAATCAGACAACTTTGACCCTAGGCGATAAAATAATTTCTTTATTTAGAAAGGGTATAAAATCATCTGGTGTATAAGCATAGACTTTAGATTACAACTAGTGGATTATCGCTGCTCATAAGTTGAGCCTAGGCTGCTGATTAGACTAAGAAATGTAAACGACTAACAATGTTAAGATAATTGAGTGATAGACGTAGTTAGTTGGCTTGAATAGGTTGGAGCGAGACCCGTTCCGTTGTTGAATCCCCTTAATACTTTAGGCTTCCTTAGTAACTCTTAGGGAGCTTGTTTGACGTAGAAACTATTCACGATTAGAGAAAACCTATATATCCCTTGGATTCAATGTTAGGTCCAATCAATACATCCCTTAGAATTTCCTTCTCAAGGACTTAGTACAATCGGGAACACGGAGTAGAGAAACTACATATAAGCGAGGTATTCGCGGTTTGAATCGAATCCTCAATCCTGGTAGTGACCAATGAACCATATGCTCTGATCAAGCAGAAGGTCGGAATCGACTAGGATTAAGGAATGATATGGCAACTTTTGTTTTAGCTAGGCAGGAGGTCCATGTATCCGACTCAGACCCACTACACAACATTCCTTCCGTGTTGGCCTGACCACTTACAACTAAAAGTTTATAACTTCGTCTTCGAGAAGTGTTAAGAACATATAGCCAATAGAGACTTTGTCTTTTAGGCCCAAGGAATTACCCAAATGGGCAACAAATAGTTAGGAATTAGGTCCCAAGTCGCATGCCATGTCGACATACATATTATGTTTATGACCGTAGAAAGATAACATGCCTATTAAACTAGACATGATTAAATAGGATAAGTCTGGGCCGCGATAAAACCCCTTGGTAGGATTAGGCATCTTGCCTCAAACTCACACCTGCCCCTGACATCAACCACATTACCCGTCATTTTTAGCTCCTCGATACCCATAGGTATCAATGCTATAGTACACATCGTCGATGAAAGGCAGACCAATGTATTTCCCGTTTCATGTCAAAGATAGGTTATAAATTACACCTTGTTCCGACATACGGATCAGGACATAGCTCTTGAGCCTTGAGGGTGAAAATAAATTTTAAGGGGGGTAGAACATGATGAACCCGCTCTAGTTAGGTCACCTAATACACCTCTTTGACCTGGGTGGCGCAGCGGAAACGTGGTGGACCCTACCCCACTGGCCCAGGATCGAAACGGTGCTCGTTAAATACGAACATTATAGAAGCCCTAGTAAGTTCTACTATGAGAAAATATTTTAGGATGATCTAGTAAGATTTGATTCACCCTTTCCTTGGACATAGATAATATCGAGGACTCTCTTAGACTAAGACTTAAAGGGCAACCTTAGAATAAACAATTTGAGTCTTTCAATGATGGACATTCCCTACTCTTAGAGAGTGATCGGACTATGGAGTTACTGACATCTACAACTGCGAAGTTTTCGCGGCTTGACCCAATTCCCAATCCTGGGTGACTACCGATGGACTCTCTGCTGACGAGCGGACGACTAGGATCCACCAGGATTCGGAAGGGATACGATGAGCTTCCTACCCTGGCCCGGTAGATGATCGATGTATCGGGATCGAGCCCACTATTACCGTCTCTCCGTGTTGGTCAAACAATGAAAACAACTATCTTACTCTAAATTGTGGGAATTGTCGTCGAGACTCCAAATAGGTAAAGAAATAAATGGTAGCAAACCATCAGGGTATGAGAAATGAATAAAGAAATAAGTTTTAAGGGGGGTAGACTAAAATGAACCAGCTAGTACATACCCTACCACACGTAGAAACTTGGAACCAATAAGTCTTAGGCAAATAAAATAATAGAAATCTTCCCTTATTACCCTTAGCCAATTTCGGGGACGAAATTTTATTTTAAGGGGGGTAGATTGTAACATCCCGGATTTTTGCCAACCTGAGATTAGACGTCCTTAGGCAATGGGTCGATCCTAAGACCTTATTAACTTGTCAGAACTAAATCCCACAGTCTAAAAAATCGCTCCTTAACCATTTTCTTCACAAATTCCACCCTTCACCACCTTTTTCTTTAAAATTTTCAAAGTACTTTCATCCTAGACACTATCCTAAACTAGCTAAGTAGTATAACTTGGATCACTTTATATACAAACTACAAAGGCCCAGGTACCACCTCAGATAGAAATCTTACAGGACTAAACCCTTTAGAAATTAAGTGACATTTAGCTAGTGTTAAACTAGAGTGCCTGTGAAATTAGCACCAATCGCTTTAAATATGATCTGCAAGACTCAAAACTTGTAGAATCATTGACGCTGGGTTACCCTAAAACTTGGGATCAATCTCATTACCCGGCTGCTCACGGGAGCATCTCGAAACTTCGTATTAGGTCTAGACCGCACATCGGAAGTCCGATTAACACAAAGTTAAGGAACTAGGACCGCCTCACTGGGCTTGACAACCATCTCAGAAATTAAGTCCAGACAATGTCCCAGGGCCATTCGATCGTGTCCGGAGCGAGAGAGTGTTAAAAACACTATTCCCTTTACAAAATAAATATCTGGAATAGTGATCTGGCATCATTTGTTTGCGGATCAGTATTAAGTAACCAGACCGTCAGAATCTGACCAAATTACACCCTCGGATCAGGAAAAATTTCATACACATTTACATGTACTCGGAATCTCCAATCGAGATCCGCTGAACCGTTGAACTAAACCCAGGTCCGCCACGCGTGATCTGGAATCTCGACCGAAATGAAAACTTAATAGAACGTAGATCCAGCGTTAGTGAGCTTAAGTCCAACCTTTTGCTCAAGGAGGCCCACCAGAAGTCCTCCGTTGAGCTGAAACAGGTCCGCTTTGGTTATAACATAAGTATACTTTGACCTAGAGTCTATTTCGGTGAGTTTTGAGACTATATAAGGACCTTAAACCCTCTTTCATGGCAGCCATACGAATTTGGGATTTGAGAGAGGGAAAAGAAGGAGAATGTGTGGGAGTTGTGGGAAGATCTCCCCGCCGCTCTACCCTGCTGCTATTGGTGCTTAACCACCTATTCTTGCCGCTTTCCCGGCGATTCCGGCATCATTTCTAGGTAATAAACCCTAACCCTAATCTGTTTGGGGGATTTGATTGTTGTAGGTTATGAAATAGCTAACCTATTACCTTCTATAGGTTGCCTAGTTGCCGTATACGGAAGCTAGACAAACCTATCGATTCCGTTGCGATTCTACGACAAAAGGTGCGGACTTTAGGTGTATAGGTTATGGTTTTCAACGCTTTCAATGTCAGATAATGATAGATTCATGATCTGCATGCAATTGCACATGTACAAAGTGCTTTCCATTTTCAGTTTCGATTAGAATTGTAGAATTTGAAATTCCACATACTCTAGGTATTTGTATAAAATACTGTATACATATTTTTTATGAAAATGTGTTTGACATGTTTATTTGTCGTATGAATATGTGACGTATTGATAAAATACTTATTTGGTGAAAGGAATCGCCTAAATACATGTTTACTAATAAACACTATGTATGTAGAAATACGGTATTTTGTAATGATTAATTGTAAGAAGTACCGCATACATGTTGTCGTATAAATATACGTATAAAATAATTGCTTGTAAAGGAATACATGTATATTTTAGCGAAAATGTGTTTGTAATGATTAATTGTCGTATAAATATATTATGTGCGTATAAAATAATTGCTTGGCGAAAGGAATCGCCAGTAATACATGTTTGCTTGTATACTCTATGTATGTTGAAAATGCATATTTTAGAAAATACCACATAAGTTTTGGATCTACCTCATTTTTCGCCCATATACGTTTAGATAAATTTTGGAGATATATTTATCATGATTATTTGCTGTAGTAATATATTATACATGGATAAAATACTCACTTGGCTAAAGGATAGCCCTAATACATGTTTTGCTAACATACACCATGTATGTTGTAATAGTGTATTCTAAGCGTTTGTGAAAATGACTAAATGAGTATAGAATCCTCATTCGTGCTCGCTATGACTAATGGTCATGGATTTATGATTGTTGTATTGGCGATACCCTTTTGACGAAAGGATTTTCCCTAAATCACGCCACGGCCAATATACACTATATATGCTAAAATGTGTGGCCCAAGTGTTTGTGGAAATGACTGAATGAATATGGAACTTGGACTCCTGCTTGCCATGAATTCCGTCGTGGGTGTACGCGTGTTATGAGTGGGGCAACTCCCTAGGGAAAGGATTTGGCCTAATGCCTATGTGATCAACATATGTCATGTATGTTGATGTATGGTTGATTAAGTGTTTCTTGGAATGTCTGAATGAGTAGTAGTTAGCAAATTGTAATGTATAAGGGTGTTGAGATGTGATTCTCAACCTCTTTTAACTATGTGTGTGATCTCCTTGGATTGTTGTGTGATTAGGAATTGAACATGTATAAACTCATGCTTGTGTTGTGATTCATAACATGCTCAACTGCTTATGATTATAACTATGTAATGCATATGTTTAAATTTATATTTACGTTGTATGATCCGTCATGGGTGATGGGGGAGCGGAGCAACGAGTGCGTGCAACAGCCCTGGTAGCCCTAAACGGATAATACCATACCTTGATTGTATGAGTGGAATCTTGATCCATTACTGCTTTATCTATCTGCAAGTTATCATGTTTGGGGCTATGATTATAGTCCAGACAATCGGTACCAGAATTGAATTCGTGGCTGCGATTCATTTGCCACGTGAGATGTATTCGACGAACCCGAGTCGTACTTCGGTTGGCGATAGTGGTTGGCCACGCGAAGTGCTTATGCACTTCATGTCGTTCAACTTGTTGTGCGCTCGAGCTAGCCGAGCTCGTCAAGTAATCCGATCTATCTTATTTATGTTCACCATGTTTAGTCGCTACTGCCTGAACCTAGGGTACCAAACTTACCAGTGAAATCCCTTTTAACCAAGGTACCTCGATCCGCTAAGACTCATGAGCCGGGCATGGTGGTATGGGACACCGTGGTCGAGCTGTCGGCCTACGCTGGGGCCACGTGCCTCCCCGTAGTGACCAGTGAGCAACCAGACTCATGAGCCGATTATGGTGGTATGGGATACTATATTCGAGCTCTCGATACTTACGGCGAGAGCCGAGTACGGTGAGACCTGTACTCGTGCTGACGGGCGACGAGTCCTCTGTAGTATCTTCGAGTATACTCCAAAGTCTGTGATTGGCGACGAGTCTTTCACAGCAACTGGAGTATAAGTTGAGCCGAGTACGGTGAGACCTGTATTCGAGCTGATGGCTAGTGATTGAGCCGAGTACGGTGAGACCTGTACTCGAGCTGACGGTCAGCAATTGAGCCGCATACGGTGAGATCTGTATCCATGCTGACGGGTGATGAGCCCTTTGTGATGCCTTCGCTACGCCTCTCAAACCATAATATCGTATGAGATTAACTAGGACTGACGACCCTAGAATGGATCATGTTTGGGAATGATACAAGGGAGGTACCTTAGTTTCCTAATACTGCTGTTTGAAATGGACTAATAATAACTCGATAATCATGATCATCATCGCACCGCATGTGCTTAGTAGATGTGGCGCACTGAGGGAGTTAAGCATTCGCGAACGTAAGATGATGTCGCATGAGGGTGGTTTGCAAGGGCATACAACATCATGTCATTTCATTCTCGTACTTAATAAGAGTAGTTAGAATTGTTTGATTTGTCTTGTTTTATCATTCTTGCTTGACCGAATTGATAACATGTTAACCTATGCTTTATTGTTCCACCGAGTTGATCACTCACTCCCACGATACGGGACGGTGTTCGAACACCCACCGGACTTTGTCGATTACGAGATGGCGACGCTATTTCGAGGCGGAGCCGGACTTCTATGACGACGGAATGCTTTCTCGTATATGTCTTGTTTTACGCGGCTTCGTGAGAGCCGTACCTTGATTGTCGGGGCTACAGGGATGTTGACTAGATCATACTACACAACTTGGTATAATTTACTTGTAATTATTTAACCTGGTAACTTTATCACACTCTGGAGACTCACCACAGTTTATATATTTTATCTATCTATCACGCCTTCTTCCGCTTGCTAATTTATTGTCTATGGAGTATGATATTCTGTTTTGGCTTAATCTCACTCATGTTCAATGCACAAATACAGTCAACATTCAATCATCATTCATTTTGTTGCATAAGTGATGTTCTGGAACTCAGGAGTTGAGTTTATGCTCGACCCCCGATTTTCAGGGCGTTACAAGATTGGACACCGAAAATGTTACCTGAGCATATGGGGTGCATAGGATGCCCTTGGGTGAAAATCCCAAAATTTCCATAGTACTAAGGATCTTCCCCAGCGCCATGATCGAGTGGAACCATGAACGCACGAGGGCCTTACACAGTTAGGCCGCGACTCTCACTGTCGTATAGTCGGTTGGGATATGGTGTGGCCTTACTCTCCTGAGGGAAAGAGGGCAATAGTTAGGCTGAGTTTGACAAGCTCGTGATTGGGTTCACTACTGTTGAGCCTTACTGGTGATTGGCTGACCACAGGCGGGTAGTGAGGTCTCTTACGCTCATTTGACCGTGCGGGCCTAGAGAGCGGCAGTCATCCTAAAGTGTACTTGACCCCGGTAAATCCCTTATGATGGAACAATACTGATATGTGGTTTAGATATGAGGACTGACATCACTTCGCATTACATTTGCATTGGTTGTATAAGCCTTATATTGCATCGCCTTAGCATGACGCCTAGTACTCATTGCATTATATAACCTTGGTATGGCTTCCTGCATTATTGTATTACCTTGGTATAGCTTCTTACGTTCATGGCAGCCTTAAGTGTTGGCTTTGATCATGTTTTCTTCCTTTATCCCCTATTATTCTTCTATGTACTATTGCCACACACTTTCTCTACCCTCTAAGCTTTCTATAAGCTTATGCACGATTGATGCGTGCAGGAGATCCCAGGTTGGCATCGTAGTGGCAGAGCTTAGATAGGAGTTAAGTCGAGGACTTAGTGTTGCAGATCTTCTTTCCTTCTTCTTTTGTCATCTGATGTATTTCCTTTTAACCTTGTATCTAAAGTTCAAATTTATAGTGGATTTTGTAATGTACCCCTTTGTTATTTATGATATTTACTTGCTGTGATCTTGGGTATGCTCGTATTGGAATGGATATATGGTTTTTAAATCCTCCTTGTAAGATCCCAGGGTAGTAACCTGTCTCAGGAGCCGAGAGTGGGGTACTATGGAGGCTGTTGTGGCCAGAACCGGCTATCGGGTTCCTTGTGAGTCCAGTTACCGAGTCTGGGACGTGACACCCATTATTGCCCGTTTCTGGGCCAGTGTGGCCGGTCGGTCACACAGGCTCAAATGAAGAGGAAAACATAAATATTACCTTGATCCATGGACCCCACCATGATTTGTGTTGTATTCACACCATCCGTTCATGGGACCCAGCATAATTTATGTATTTTATGCACATTGTCTAGTGGCTAGACGTGAGAGCCACGTGATGCAAGTGTTTTATCCATGTCGTCCGTCCGGCCACCTGGCCATCCTTCCTGGATAGGCCTGGACAAAGGAAAATACAAATATCAACTTGCATTCAAGCTGGTGGTGCCACATGTGTCGACCCACCTTGATGTATGTGGTGTCCACATCGTCCAGCAAGGGATGGTGGGACCCACCAGATGTATATGTTTCATCCGCACCGTCCACGTGGGACGGTGAGGTCCACCTTAATGTATGTGTTTCATCCCCCCACCCCCCCCCCCTCCAGCTAGGATAGTGGGACCCACCAGCGATGTATGCACTGTATCCATGTCGTCCATTGGCTGGACTCCATCCAGGGCAGCGGCCCACCGTGATGTATTTTATCCACATCGTTTGTGGGACTTGTGACCCACCTGATGTAAGTTTTACATCCATGTTGTCCATGCGTGTGAGGCCCACCTACCACATGTGGGACCTGCCCTGATGTGATCCATCCAGGCCATCCAAGTGTTGATCATCCAGTGAGCCTAGATGAACTGGATGTCCAACCATTGGAGCCCGCTTGTTGTATGTGTCCTATATACACGTTGCCCATCTATTTTTCTGGATCATGGGCCCCATTAGTGCCTTATAGGGCCCACTATCCATCTGATTGATTGAGGACCAGACTATCCATATTTTTGGATGTCCAGCAGGCCCAGATGGGCTATACGTCCAGCCTTAAAGCCTACTCTAATTTATGTGTTGCCCATCCATTATAGTGGATATGTGGTGATGTTATTGTTTGTGGGTTATGCTTATGGTTATGCTTCCTACAAAAAGAAAATTTACGTTGAAAATCCTCCTTGTGGGATCACAGGATCGGAATCCAGTATATGGGTACTAGGAGCCGAGAATGGGGTACTACGGAGGCTATCACCACCAGATTCGGTGATCGGAAATTTTGTGAGCCCGGTTTTCGAGTTTGGGGCGTGACATGTGCGATCCTTCTTGGGACACGCTGGATTTTACAGATAATTCATAAAGGACTTTAGTCACATCTCTCGTCCTTTATGCAATCTACTTTAAAAGGATATTTCATATGAGTGGACTGAGTAATGTCAAGAAGCTTTTTCTAAGCTCAAGAGCATGTTGACTATTACACCCATTATACAGCCACCCGATTGGAATATTCCTTTGAACTTATGTGTGATGCGTCTGACTATGCTATTGGGGCGGTGTTAGGCTAGAGAAAATATAAGAAGCCCTACATTATTCATTACACAAGTAAGACTCTATATTCAGCCCAATCGAATTACTCTACTGCGGAGAAGGAACTCTTAGTCGTAGTATTCACTTTAGACAAATTTAGATCCTGCTTGATCAGATCCAAGATCATCATCTACACCGATCATGCGGCGCTCAAGTACCTTCTTTTTAAGAATGACGTCAAGTGTTGAGGGTCAAATATTGTTTATTATCCCCCATTTATTATTTTGTTTTATGAACATGATAATGCTTAATGTCCTATTTTAATCACGTTTGTGTTACAAGGTGAATTTAAGAGCTTGGAGTGAAAATGGTGCTTAAAGCATGGATTTAACACTCAAGAATCTCCAAGCTAAATGTTGGATCTTAGAAGATAAAAAATGAAGAATTCACATGCCAAAGATCCAAGAAAATTAAGTGAGGAATGAAGATAATTGAAGACTTGAAGTGAAGAAAAAGGACCCTAAAAATCTACCTGCTTCGACTAGTCTAAGCCCTCCTTCGACCAGTCTAAGCCTCCTGCCCGACTAGTCGAAGAATCCTCGACTCGAACTCTAGTAACAAAATCCTTTAATTTCCCATCATCCTCGACCAGTCGAAGGAAACCCTCTACCAATTGAAGGTGCCCTCGACTAGTAGAGGGTTACGCAGTTTTGCACAGACTGCGTAAATTTGAGATGGTTTCCGGATTTTTCCAAGTTGGTGCAAAAGGAGGTGATGTACAACTATAAATACGTGTTCCCATGGCATACCTAGGCATCTTCTAAGGTTTGAGGAGTGGAGCAAAAGCATGGAGAAGACGTCGTCAAGAGTTTTTCTTCATTTTCTTTAGTTGTTTTTATACTTTTTTAAAGAGATTTTATTTCAATCATGTCTATGATTGGCTAAACCTCTTAGATAGGGCTAAGAGGTAAAGCTCGTAGCATGATGGGATGTTTTCTATTGCTTTGATTCATGTTTAAGTTAAACTATCTTTGATTCTAGTTTGATTTTAAGAATACTTTCAGTTTTTAATGGTTTGTTGTGACTCAAATTACAAAAGATCTGCGATAGCGTTGAGTATGTTCTTTTTATGTATTGAGATTGTGAAATTAGGAAATCTTGCTATTCACCATCGTCCCTTAGGCATCGTTGGGTGACGGAATCCCTTTTAATCTTCATGATTCTCTTATGTTTGGTTATGAGAATGGTATATCCTATTATGAGCCATTATTTGTTGGGCATGGTTTTTTGATGGAACATTTCCAGTTCTCACACCTCTCATCCATTGAGAATTAGGTCAAAGGAAGTTCAGAATTGGTTTTACTGAGATATCTTCTAATTGGATAAGATGAGATTCTAATTTCGATTGTGTCCTTAAATCAATCATATATCTCCCTAATCTCTACAAGTGGATCCTTAGAAACCCTAGTTCCCACCTTTGAATTTCTTAAGTTTTTCATTAATTCTCTCACAATTACTCTTAATTTGTAACGCCCTGAAAATTGGGGGTCGAGTAACAACTCAACTCTCGAGTTCTAAAACATCACTTATGCAACATATATGCTTATGATTAAAATGTTGTCTATGTTAGTGCATTAATCATGAGTGGGATTATACCAAAACAGTAATTCATACTCTAGATCAGTTTATACAACGCAAGCGAAAGACTAAAAGATGTATATATGTACATGTATGAGTAAAAAATCTACGATCGGTCTCCAGAGTATGAATACATCACTGAGTCACCATATACATGTAATAGTTTCAAAATCAAAATGTCAAGAACATAATTCAACTACAATGATAAACCCTGTAGCCCCGTCGATCCAGACGACTTAAGTGAAACCGCTGGAGAACTGCATATACGAGAACTCGTCCAGATCGTCATAGTAGTCAGGCTCTGCGTCAGGGGTCACACCGTCATCTGAAATCAAGACAGAGTCTGGTTCGTGTTTCAAACACCGTCCCGTAACGTGGGAGTGAGTGATCAACTCAGTGGAACTATACAGTAAAGGTTAACATGTTATCAATTTAGTCAAGCAGTAATGATAAAGCAGTAAAAGCAAACATCCCTGGATAATCTTATTAATGCAAGAATGATATGAATAATGATGCATGCCCTCGCCTACACTCCCTCGTGCGACACCATCTTACGGTCACGGCATGCTTTCTTCCCTCTGTTCTTCAACCCGGGGCACATGCAGTGCGATGTTATGAACGTGATTACCAAGTTTTTATTGGTCCTTTTCATACAGCAGGATTAGGAAACTAAGGTACCTCCCTTATATCAATTCCCAAACAATGATCCATATAGGGTCGTCAATCCAAGTTAATCACATACGATAGGCAAGTTCAGGTCACTACCATCAACACCCTACCAACTGACAGTCTATTTTCGAAGGTTCGTCACCAACCTGACTGAGGACCACAGCCAAACTGTGCTGGGGTAGGCCTATTTTGTACTCGAGGTAACTCCACCAATGCCCTACTAACTAGCAGTCTATTTTTGAAGGCTCGTCGTCGACCCGACTGGGGACCATAGCCAGGCTGCACCAATGGAGGCCGACAGCTCGAATACCATACCACCGTATTCTGCTCACGAGTTTGGGTTGCTCACTGGTCACTACGGGGATGCTCGTCGCCCCAGCATAGGCTGACAGCTCGACCATCATGTCCCATACCACCATGTCCAGCTCATGAGTCTTAGCGGATCGAGGTACCAAGGTTAACGGGGTTTTACTGGTGAGTTTGGTACCTTAGGTTCAAACATTAACGTCCATATATGGTGAACATACATAAGGCCAATCGGGTTATTTGACGAGCTCGATTGGTAAGAGCGCACATCGAGATGAACGACATGGAGTGCATAAGCACTCCGCGTGGCCTAACCACTGTTGACAATTGAAGTACGGCTCAGATTCATCGAACGGGTCCTGTGTGGCGAAAACATCCTCAACCACCAAATCAGGGCCTGTTACCGATTGCCTGGACTATAACATAGTCCCAATCACATTCAATTACAACAAGTAATCATATGGGATAATTAAAGCAGTAATAAATAAATAATTCAAATCCTACAATCATGTTATGGAGTAAAACTTAAACATGAATTTACACGTATGCGTTCCACAAATAAAACAGACACTATAATATACGGTACATGGAGGAAATCATACACATAGGTTAAGGTTGTTGGGAATCCTATCTCAACACCCATATAAATTACAATTTACTAACTACTTACTCATTCATACATTTTTACAAACACGTAGACTACATATATTGACATACATAACATATGTTAATTATAACCTATACTTGTACAGATCCTTCCAACAAGGAGTTGTCACATACACAACAGTTGTTTAATTGCATTCCATAGACACGGCAGACACTAATCATAATCCCATATTCATTCAGTCATTTCAACAAACACTTAGACTACACACATCTTCATACATGTTGTATGTTGGTTATTCATGTATTAGGCCAAATCTTACTAGGGAGTTGCCCCGTATACCACATGCATATACCCAAGGCGGATAATCATGGCATGCACAAATCTGGGTTCCATACTCAATCATTTCCACAAACACGTGGGCTACACACTTTAACATATATAGTGTATGTTGGCCATGGCGTGATTTAGGGCAAGACCTTTCACTAAGGAGTTGTCGCATACATAAAAAACATATAGTCATGGCAAATAATCATGTTAGACATAAATCCAAATTCCATACGTATTCAGACATTTCAATACGTACATAGAATACACTATATTCAACATAGCTCATATATAATCGTAAAGCGAAACAAACGACACATTTTGGATGTGAAATAACACCCACGTCATGAATAAATCATTAACCGACGTTGAAAGCCTTGAAAACCATAACCTATATGTCTATAGTCCGAACCTTACGCCGGTAGACGTGTAACGAACTCAGTTTGTACACCCACGCTTCGTCTACGGCACAACGATAACCTATTACATGAAATAGGTTAGCTATTTCACCATTTCAACTATTAGAAACCCTAGAACGGATTAGGGTTAGGTTTTCTTACCTAAGAACGGGATCGGTATCGCCGGTAGAGCAATACGGAAGTGGTGGTAAGGCACGTGGAGTAGCAGGGATCGAATCCCAGGAGACTTCTCTCTCACTTTCTCTCTCTTTACTCTCTTCTCTCTCCTAGGGTTTTTCCCAAATTCGTATGGAGTGAATGAGAGAGGGTTTAAGGTCCTTATATAGGCCTAAAACTGATGGAAATGACCCCAGGGCCAAGGTATACTTAGGTTATGTCCAAAGAGCATCTGTTTTAGCTCAACGGAGCACTTCCGAAGCCCCTCCTTGAGCCTAAGGTCGGACTTAAGCTCCCTGACCATGGATCTAGGTCGAGTTAAGTTTTCAGTCCAATCGAATTTACAGATCGCCTGTGGCGGACTAGTTTTAGTTCAATGGTCCACGATCACCGATCAGGGCCACAAGTACACTGACCTGTGTATGAAATTTCCCCTGATCCGAGGGTGGATTTGGGTCACATTCTGATGGTCTGAATCCTTATATTCGGCCCGTAAGCGACAAGTCTCATATTACTTAAATTTAGATTTTTATTTCTAAGATATCCACGTTTCTCACACACCTCACTCCGGGCTCAAGTGAGTAGCTTCGGGACACTATCTGGACTTGATTTTCGAGGTAGTGGTCAAGTCCAGCAAGGCGGTCATAATCATTTAGTTTTACGTTAATCGGACTTTTAACGTGCGGTTCAGGTCTGATATAGAGTTTCAGTGTGCTCCCGAGAGTAATTGGGTAATGAGATTGATCCTAGATTTCAAGGTAATGTAACGTCGATGATTCTGCAAGTTTTGGGTCTTGCAGTTCGTATTTAAAGTGGTTCAAGCGAATTTCACAGCTAATCTAGTTTAGCACTTAGTTAATTTTGTCTAATTTCTAAAGGATTTAGTCCTGAGTGATTACTGCCTGAGGTGGTACTCGGGTCTTTGTACAATTTTTTTTGGGACGTTACACAATTACTTCAGAATTAGATTCACATGTTCCCCTAGTTCTAGTTCTAGTTACTTTCAGAATACGTACAGGTTTCAGTCCCTGTGGATTCACCTCAGTCTCACTGAGATTATTATTACATTGCGACCCTACAGTTAGGGTTGTGAACAAGTTTTCGGCGCCATTGCCGGGGACTAACGGTTGCATTTTTCTGAGATTAACTAGTTTTGAAATTAGTTTAAGATTAGGGTTTTTCTATTTTCTATTTTTAGGATTAAGGTTTTCTGAATTATTTTAGAAACTAACTTAGCTTTCTATTTTTAGGTTTAGAAACTTTCCTAATTTGTTTTTAGAAACTAACTTTTTTAGAAACTTTCCTTTTCTATTTTTCTTAGATCTACTTTCTAATTTTAGTTTAGAAACTTTTTATTTTCTAAAACTAGGTTGCTTCTTTATTTCTTTCTTTTAGAAACTAATTCACTTTCCTTTTTCTTTTGTAGGATCCTAACATAAAACCTTTTAATTTGGTAACTTCTTTATAATTTTCTCTCTCTCTTTTTAATTCTAGATTTTTATTTCCCTTTTTTCTTTTAGGCTTAGGTTAGAGTCTGAAATTGAGGGCCGAGAGTGTTTCATACCCAAGTGGGTCCATGATAAAACTTAACGTCTTTTAAGTGAAGGAGGATTGGTTGAGGGGTTATTTATCCATCACAGGATTAGGCACCACTCAAGATCCATAGAGTTAACTGAAGTTATGGCTACCAATCAACCTCCAAATCCACCTCAACCTAGGGTTGAGGAAGTTTAGGATGAGAATGAGGTGCATCAAGCACCCCCGCCTCGTACTTTATGGGATTATTTACAACTGGCGGGGGTGATCATGCCTTCATGCATGGTTTTTCCAGAAAATACGGGACATACGGACATCTAGCCAGGGGTGATCCAACTCCTTTAAAAAATTTCATGAGCTTGAATATGAAAATCCATATTTACACTTGAAAGAGTTTGATGAGATCATAGCCACTTTATATTTTCCTAATGTGTCTGATGACATGGTCAAGCTGAAACTCTTTCCATTTTCTTTGAAATAGAAAGCTAAGACGTGGCTGTATTCACTATGTCCTCGATCCATTGGTAGATGGAATGATATGACAAGGGAGTTCATAAAGAAAATTTTCCCACACCATAAAACGAACACCCTCAGAAAGTTAATCATAAACTTCGCCCAAAAGGAAAATGAAACATTCTTCCAATATTGGGAGCGATTCAATGATCTTGTCAGTTCATGCCCAAAACATGATTTTGAAACATGGTGCATTACATACTTTTTTTATAATAGACTAACATCTTTCATGAGCCAATTGGTCGAGATATTGTGTAATGAGGAATCCATAAATAAAAACGTCGATGATGTGTGGGATTATTTGTATAGACTTGCTAAAAACGCACAATCATGGGACGTCTCCCCAAAATCAAGCACCACCTCTAGGCCCACTCAATCAAAGGAGAAGTGCGAAATATACATTCTGAAAGAGGATGATGACATCAATGCTAGAGTGGGTAATCTTATAAGGAAATTCGAAGCCATGGAAGTAAAGAAGGATAATGCTAAGGAAACTGTTTGCGGTATTTGTGCTTGCAACATTCACACAACTGAAAATTGTCAAACAATACCTGCTTTTCAAGAGGTACTAAATGAGTAATCTAATGCTGTAAATAATTACCAAAGACCTTTCAATGGACCCATCTCTAATACAAATAATCCTAGTTGGATAAATCATCCAAATTTTAGTTGGAGGAATGGAAAAACTGCTACTCCTCAAGGATTCCCTAATCAAATTCCAAATAAAGGGAACCTTAAGAAGAACCAGTTCAAAATTCAACACAAACTCAGGAGCTCACCCAAGCAAAAGAAGAACTTACAAAAGATAGATTCACATGTTATAGTTATAGAGAGGGGGGATGCTTCCTGCTCAACCTTTCCCCAATCCTAAACCGCAATACGAAATAAGTGATCCATGCTCTTCAAATCAAATGGAGCAAGCTAAGTCTATCACCAATCTTAGGAGTGAAAAAATAATTGACAAATCTATTCCAATAAGGGCTGAGGAGTCTAAGGACCCTGAAAGTAGATGAAACTAATAGACCTAACAACACTCCACAAGAGTTAGAACCGGAACTTTAAGGCAAGCCGATTGCACCATTCCCCCAATGGTTAATTGCACCAAAACCTCTCTCTAACTCTCAGGACATTCTAGAGGTGCTGAAATAAATGAAGGTCAACATCCCTCTACTGGATGCAGTTAAACAAATACTTTCATATGCCAAATTTTTGAAAGACTTGTGTACGACCAAAAGACGGCAAAATATTCAAAAAAATCTTTTTAACTGAAAAAAGAGAGTGTCATCCTAAAGTAAGATGTGCCATAGAAATACAAAGATCTCAGTAGCCCAACCATCGCTTGTGTAATTGGGAATTACCGCATTGAGCACGCACTTCTTAATTTAGGAGCAAGCATAAATCTGATCCCATACTCAGTCTACGAACAACTAGGACTAAATGAATTAAAACCCACTTGGACCACATTACAACTTGCCGATCACTCAGTTCGAGTACCGAGAGGGATAATTATGGATGTCTTAGTCCAGGTTGATAAATTCTACTACCCGAAAGATTTTATCGTCCTGGATACTCAACCCATCGTAGACATGAGCACTCAAATTCTAGTCATTCATGGTCGTCCATTCCTTGCCACATCAAATGCAATCATTAATTGTAGGAATGGAGTAATGAGTTTTTCTTTTGAAAATATGACATTAGAGTTGAATATCTTTTTCAATACGGGCAAATAGTTTGAGGAAGATGATGATTCCGCAAATTAACATGATTGACTCTTTCGTGGAAGATAGAACACTTTTGACCTTTTCCACTGACCTTCTAGAGACGTGCCTGGTCCGCTCCCATGATTTAGATGATGATATGATTAGGGAGGTGGGGGCCATGCTTGATACCGTTCTGGTACTTGAAGTTAACCAATGGAGACCGTAATTTAAAGAATTGCCCCAAACTAATGTAGCGCCTCTACCGTCTAACCTCAAAGCATTGAAGCTTGACCTAAAACCTTTGCCATCTGATTTGAAATATGTTTATTTAGGTTAAGATGAGACATACCCGATGGTGATTTCTTCCCACCTTGAGCAAGAATAAGAGAGTATGCTCATTTATACTCTCATTTGAGCATAAGGGAGCCCTTGGTTGGTCGATTACGGACCTCAAGGGAATTGACCCTTCAATTTGTACTCAACGCATTTATTTAGAGGATAATGTGAAGACCTCCCCGCAACCACAACGTAAATTAAATACAAACATGAAGAAAGTAGTTAAAGCCGAGGTACTTAAACTATTGGATGTGGGTATCATATACCCAATATCTGGTAGTCACTAGGTGAGTCCAACTCAGGTGGTTCTTAAGAAGTCTGAATCACCATCGTAGCCAATGCCAACAATGAACTCATGCCAACTAGAGTTACTACTGGTTTGAGAATGTGCAATGACTACAGGAAGTTTAATAATGTCATGAGGAAGGACCACTTCTCTTTGCCCTTCATTGATCAAATCTTAGAAAGGCAAGCTGGTCACTCATACTATTGCTTCCTTGACTGGTATTCGGGCTACAACCAGATAGAGATAGCCCTTGAAGATTAGGAAAAGATCACATTCACATGTCCATTTGGCACATTTGCTTACCAAAGGATGTCATTCGGACTGTGTAATGCCCCACAACTTTTCAGCGATGCATGATGAGTATTTTTTCTGACATGGTGGGGCAATATTTAGAGGTCTTTATGGATGACTTTTTTGTCTTTGGTCCATCCTTCAACGATTGTTTGGAGAATCTTAAATGTGTGCTGAAGCGATATGAGGAAAAGAATTTGGTACTGAATTGGGAGAAGTGTCGTTTCATGGTTCATAAGGGAATTGTCCTTGGAGTTGAGGTAAATAAGGCTAAGATTGATCTTATCTCTAACTTACCTCAACCAAAAAACATACGAGACATGCGATCCTTTTTAGGACATGCCGGTTTTTACAGGAGATTCATAAAGGACTTTAGTAACCTCTCTCGTCCTTTATACAATCTACTTCAAAAGGATGCATCATACGAGTGGACTGAGCAATGCTAGGAAGCTTTTACTAAGCTCAAAAGCATGTTAACCACTGCACCTATCATGCGGCCACCTGACTAGAGTCTTCCTTTTGAACTTATGTGCGATGCATCTGATTATGCTCTTAGGGCAGTTTTAGGCCAGAGAAAAGAAAAGAAACCTTACATTATTCATTACTCAAGTAGAACTCTAAATCCTACCCAAGTGAACTACTCTACTACAGAAAAGGAACTCTTAGTTGTAGTGTTCTCTTTGGACAAATTTAGGTCCTACTTGATCGGATCTAAGATCGTCATTTACACAGATCATGCGATGCTCAAGTATCTTCTTTCTACGAATGATGCTAAGCCCCGCCTGATAAGATGAATCCTCCCACTCCAAGAATTTGATTTAAAAATAAAAGATAAAAAGGGAGTAGAGAACGTAGTAGTTGACCATCTTTCCCACCTTGATCTCTCTGATTCCCTTAAGACGACACATATAATCGACATATTCCCTGACGAACAACTGTTTAAAGTCTCTCATTCATCTTAGTTTATGGATATTGCTAATTATCTTGCTTAAGGTTTCACACTAACAGATTGGACTGTGGAAGATAAGAAAAAATTCTTCACTGAGGTACGTAAATTCTTCTAGGATGATCCATCTCTGTTTAACTATTGTTTAGACCAAATCTTAAGGAGATGTGTGCCAGATAATGAACACCAAAGTGTCATCTCCTTCTGTCATTCTCAGGCCTGTGGTGGTCACTTTTATGCCAAAATGACCACGGCCAAAATTCTACAATGCGGATTTTAGTAGTCCACTATGTTCAAGGACACTCATAAGTTTTGCAAAGCTTGTGAGCGTTGTCAGAAATTGGGAGCATTGTCTCATCGAAACATGATGCCTTTGAATCTCATTCTGACCATCGATGCATTTGATTATTGGGGCATCGATTCCATAAGATCATTCCCCCAACCTTTTAAAAATTTATATATTTTGCTCATCGTAGACTTTGTCACTAAATGGGTTGAAGAGATCCCGTGCTGGAATAATGATCATCAAATGGTCATTAGATTCTTAAAAGACAACATCCTTTCCTGGTTCGGAACGCCTCGAGCCATCAATAGTGATGGAGGTTCACACTTTTGTAATATGCCATTTGTGAACTTAATGAAGAAATATGGTATCTCCTACAAAGTTAGCACTTCATACCACCCAGAAACAAGTGGGCAAGCTGAGATTTCTAGTAGGGAAATTAAACACATCTTGAAAAATCCGGTTAACCCTAACTGTAAGGATTAGTCAATCAGATTGACCGATGCCTTATGGGCTTACGATACTGCATTTAAGACCCCCATTGGAAGACACCCTTTAGACATGTCTATGGGAAGGCTTGCCACTTACTGGTGGAGTTGGAACATAGAGCTTACTAAGCGATTAAAATTTTGAATTTCAATCTAGACAACACCGGCTCGCTACGCAAACTTCAGCTAAATGAGCTAGAAGAAATCTGGAATGATGCATACAAGAACTCGAGATTTACAAGGATAGGATGAAGGTGTTTCATGACCAATACATTCTTCAGAAATCATTCACACTAAGTTAGAAAGTCCTCTTGTACAATTCTCGGTTACGTCTCTTTCCGGGCAAATTTCGATCTCGTTGGACCGACCCCTTCACTATTACCAATGTTTATCCTCATGGGGCTGTTAAGATAAAAAATCTGAACAATGACAATGAATTCAAAGTAAATGGACATCGATTAAAGCCATATGTTGAGAAATTTGATTTAGAGGACATGTTCATACCTCTAACTGATCCTATATACCAGGATTGATCTCCTATTCTGACAGAGGTATAGTTAGGTTTATTGCTTTCATAGAATTTAGGACTAGGATAGTTTACTTCCGCTGTTTTAGGATAGTTTGGTTTCCATTTATTTTAAGATAGTTTTCTTTCCATTTGTTTAGGATAGTTTTCTTTACGGTTGTTTGATTCTTATGCTAACCCACCTTCACACTGAGAACCTTTAGAAAAAGCCTCAAAATTCCTTCATCAAGTGCTATCTTTCCATCACTTCTTCTACAATTACGTTGTCTCTTTTACAAATCATACTTATTTCTTTTACATTGAGGACAATGTAGATTTTAGGTTGGGGATAGGAGATTAGGTAAACTAATCAATGTTTTCTTAATTTTGAGCAAAATTTGTAAAAATTTTGAAAAAAATTCACTGTTTATCTATTTGGAAAGTAATAAGTTGTGTATTTAAGACTGTTTTAAGTATGAAGATAACATAGGAATCAAATTTTGAATCATCAAAGTTGGATCAACTAATTAGTCTATCACTTACAGTCCTTGCACTCAATTGATTAAGAGGAAGGTTGAATATTATGTTAATTTAAATCACAAGGCACATTCAAATTGTTTTCTATGAATAATGCTAAAATTTCTGATCGTTAGTATGTGAATCATTGATAGATGGTGAGAATCAGGTTTGGAGAATTTTATCAGCTTTAAAAGATGAAAAAAACTAGTTAAAAAATAGTGAGATTGACAAAAAGGTCATGTATGGTGAAAAGACCAAAAAAGACTAGAAAAGAATTCAAAAATAATGCGAGGTCTGTAAAAGAATGAATAAAAATTGACCATCGATATAAAATAAAAAACTGACAAAAAAAAAGGAAAATGGGATAAGTTCAAAATCAGTACCTAAGTTCTCAATTCATCTCGATATGGTAAGCATAGCTAACATGATCTAATGATAGTATCCTTATGGAAAGTAAGTTGATCTTCACTGCACACGTTGAAAATTTTGATATGCGAACTATACTATGACTTAATTGATAAAGAACCTATTTGATTAATTGTTAGGTGATTCGACTCTTGGTTTTTAAAATCTCACCTTCTTGCCTTGATCCAACTCATTCATACTTGATTACACAAAAGATTGTTTTCCGAAAGAGGTTTTGAACATTAAGCATTAAGGTTTATTTTATGCATACTTTTCTCGGGACTAGCAAAATATTGGTTGGGGATTGTGTTGAGGGTTAAATATTACATATTATCCCCCATTTATTACTTCGTTTTATGAACATGATAATGTTAATATCCTATTTTAATCATGTTTGAGTTGCAAGGTGAATTTAAGAGCTTGGAGTGAAAAGGGTGCTTAAAGCATGGATTTAACTTTCAAGAATCACCAAGCCAAAGTTTGGATCTTAGAAGATAAAAAATAAAGAATTCACATGCGAAGATCTAAGAAAATCAAGTGAGGAATGAAGAGAATTGAAGACTTGAAGTGAAGAAAAGGGACCCTAAAAATCTGCCTGTTTCGACTAGTCTAAGCCCTCCTTCGACCAGTCTAAGCCCCTGCTCAACTAGTCGAAGTATCCTCGAATCTAATTTCCTGTCATCCTCGACCAGTTGATGGAAAGCCTCGACCAGTCGAGGGTTACGCAAGTTTTGCACGGACTAGTAAATTTGAGACAGTTTCTGGATTTTTCTAAGTCGGTGCGAAAAGAGGTGATGCACGACTATAAATAAGAGTTCCCATGACATCCCTAAGCATCTTCTAAGGTTTAAGGAGTGGAGCAAAAACGTGGAGAAGCCGTTGCCAAGAGTTTTTCTTCCTTTTTCCTTAGTTATTTTTATAATTTTCTTAAGATATTTTAGTTCAATCATGTCTATGGTTGGATAAACCTCTTAGCTAGGGCTAAGAGGTGAAGCATGTAGCGTGATGGGATGTTTTCTATTACTTTGATTTATGTTTAAGTTAGACTATCCTTGATTCCAGTTTGATATTTAAGAAATACTTTCAATTTTTAATAGTTTGGTGTGACTCAAATTACAATAGATTTGCGATAGCTTTGAGTATATTCTTTTCATGTATTGAGATTGTGAAATTAGGAAATCCTGTTGTTCACCATCGTCCCTTGGGCATGGTTTGGTGATGAAATCCCTTCTAATCTACATGATTCTCTTATGTTTGGTTATGAGAGTGGTATATTCTATTGTGAGCTACTGTCTCCTAGGCAGGGTTTTGTAATGGAATCACTTCCAATTCTCACACCTCTCATCCATTGAGAATTAGGTCAAAGGAAGTTCATATTTGGTTTTACTGAGATATCTTCTAATTGGATAAGATGGGACTCTGATTCCAGTTGTGTCCTTGAATCAAGCATAGATCTCTTGATCTTTACAAGTGAATCCTTAGAAACCCTAGTTCCCACCTTTAAATTTCTTAAGTTTTTGATTAAATCTCTCATAATTACTCTCAATTACTTTAGAATTAGATTCATATCTTCTTCTAGTTCTAGTTCTAGTTACTTTTAGCATATGTACAAGTTTCAGTCCCAGTGGATTCGACCTCGATCTCACTGAGATTATTACTACATCGCGACCCTATACTTGGGGTTGTGAACACTAAGCCTCGCCTAATAAGATGGATCCTCTTACTCTAAGAATTTGATTTGGAAGTAAAAGATAAAAAGGGAGTAGAAAACGTAGTGGCTAACCATCTTTCATGGATCGATCTTCCAGAATCCCTTGAGACGACACCCATAAACGATATATTCCCTGACGAACAATTGTTTAAAGTCTCCCACTCACCTTGGTTCGCTGATATTGTTAATTATCTTGCCACAGGTTT
Source organism: Magnolia changhungtana (assembly GCA_030180095.1). Lineage (NCBI taxonomy): Eukaryota > Viridiplantae > Streptophyta > Magnoliopsida > Magnoliales > Magnoliaceae > Magnolia > Magnolia changhungtana. The sequence continues at coordinate 1,425,279 of JASAUF010000524.1, read as the reverse complement.
CACGCCGACACATTGGACTTCGCAAGATAAGAAGAAATTTTTCACCGAGGTACACAAATTCTTTTGGGATGATCCTTATTTATTTAAATATAACCCAGATCAAATTTAAAGCGATGTGTGCCAGACAATGAACACCAAAGTGTCATCTCCTTCTGTCGTACTCAGGCCTATGGTGGTCACTTTTCTCCTAAAAACACCACGACCAAAATTTTATAGTGCTGCTTTTATTTGCCCACCATGTTCAATGACCTCATGAGTTTTACAAAGCTTGTAAATATTGTAAAAAATTAAGGGCATTATCCTTTCAAAAAATGATGCCTTTAAACCCCATTCTCATCATTGAAGCATTTGATTGATGGGGCATCGATTTCATGGGACCATTCCCCCAATCTCATGGGAATTTATACATTCTATTAGCCGTAGACTATGTCACTAAATGCGTTGAAGCGATCCCATGCTGGTACAATGACCATCAGACGGTCATCAAATTCTTAAAAGAAAACATTCTTTCCCGATTCGAAATGCCTCGGGCCATCATTAGTGATGGAGGCTCATATTTCTACAATAGGCTATTGGCAAACCTATTGAAGAAATATGGCATCTCTCACAAGGTGAGCACTCCATACCACCCACAGATAAGTGGGCAAGCTGAGATTTCTAATAGGGAGATTAAACAAATTTTAAAGAAAATGGTTAACCCTAACCTCAAAGATTGGTCAATCCGATTGACCGATGCTCTATGGGCTTACCGTACCGCATTTAAAACTCCTATTAAAAAGTTTACCTTTAGACTTGTCTGTGGGAAAGCTTGTCACTTACCTATGGAGTTGGAACATAGAGCTTACTGAGCTATTAAGAATCTAAATTTTGATTTAGACAATGTTGGCTCGTTGCACAAGCTACAGTTAAATGAACTAGAGGAGATCCAGAATGATGCATATGAGAACTTGAGAATTTATAAGGATAGGATGAAGGTGTTCTATGATAAAAGCATCCTTTGGAAATTGTTCTTAACCGGCCAGAAAGTCCTTTTGTATAATTCTTGATTACGTATTTTTTCGGGAAAGCTCTGATCTCGTTGGTCTGGTCCTTTCACTGTTACAAATGTTTATCCTCATGTAGCCGTTGAGATAGAGAATCCAAACAATGGTAATAGGTTTAAAGTGAATGGACATCGTTTAAAGCCATTTGTGGAGAAATTCGATTCAGAGGACATGTCCATACCTCTGACTGATCCCGTGTACCAAGATTGATCTCCCAGTCTAATGGAGGTATAGGTAGGTTTTTCGGTTTCATAGGACTAGGGTAGTTTGCTTTTTTACTATTTAGGATAGTTTGCTTATACTCTATTGAGTTTCATTTTGTGCTAACTCATTTTATGCTGAGATCCATAAAAAACTTTCAAAATTCCTTCTTCCAGGTACTATCTTTCCAACACCGTCTCCTTTATTTTCATGACCTCTTTTACATCACATGCTTATTTTTTGTACATTGAGGACAATGTAAAATTTTTGTGGGGAGTGTGGGGGATTAGGTAACATAATTAGTTTTTTCCTCAGTTTTGGGCAAAAAATTTTGAAATTTTCTTAATATGTTCAGGTTGAAATCTATTTGGGAAGCAATAAATTGTGTATTAAAAATGCTTTGAGTATGATAAGATAGAAATTGAGTCTTGAATTGCGGGAGTCTAATCATATAAGTATCACCTAAGTGCTTGTGCTCAATTGATTAAGAGGTAGCTTGAATATCATGTTAATCTAGATCGCAGGACACATTCAATCTGTCGTCTATAAGACATGCTAGAAGTTCTGATTGTTAGTATGTGAATCTTTGATAGATGGTGAGAATCGAGTCTGGAGAATTTTATTCACCTTAAAAGAAGAAAAGAACCAATTAAAAAATAGGAGATCAACAAAGAGGTCATGAAAAAGAGTTAAAAGAATGAAAAATCTAGAAAAGAATGCAAAAATAAAGAATGGATAAAAATTTATCGTGGATATAAAATAAAAAAACTAGAAAAAGAAGGAGAAGGGGATGAGTTCGGAATCGGTACTTGAGTTCAAACCAATCTTGAAGTGATGAGCATGGCTAACATTATGAAACGATAGTATTTGGATGGAAAGTAAATTAATTTTCACTGAGCACATTGAAAAATATGGTATATAGACTTATACTCTGATCTGATTGACAAAGAACTTACTTGATTGGTTGTCTATGTGATTCGGCTCTGGGGCTTTCAAATCTCACTTTCGTATCTTATCTCTACCCATTCATACTTGAGTAAATAAAATGTTGTTTTCTGAAAAAGGATTTTGAACTTGAGATTGATGATTATTTATCACATATTTTACTTGGGACTAGAAAAATGATGGTTGGGAGTTGTGTTGAGGGTCAAATATTGCATATTATCCCCCATTTATTTCTTGATTTTACAAACATAATATGGTTTAATGGTATATTTTACATGTGTTTGTGTTGCAAGGTGAATTTAAGAGCTTGGATTGAAAAGAATGCTAAAAGCATAGATTTCATGCTCAAAACTCACTAAGGCAAAGAATGGACCTATGGAGACCAAGATTGAAGATTTAGTCCCAAGATCTAAGAAAACCAAGTGGAGAAGGAAGTAACTCGAAAGAACAAGCACATAAATCACAAAGACTGTGCCATTAAGAACCATTAGATGACATCAAATATCTGTTAGATGACATTGAACACTGGTTGATGACATCGAATTTATTTGGAAAAATCGAGTTGGTTGTTAGACATATTGGGTTCTTTTCTCGATCAATCAAAAACATGTTTGATGGCTCGAAGAAAAGTGCTAAAAAACATCGAAGACTGCTTGATGACATCAAATTTATTGAAGAAATTGAAGTAACTCGCTGGACTATTTTGGATACATTCTCGATGACTCGAAGACCTGATCGATGGATCGAAGCTCCGCTCGATGACATCAAAAGACGGTTCCAAGACACAGAGACTTACGTAGTGCGAAAGAATAAAAGGAGCAACTTTCAGATTCAAGCCCCTTCGATGACATTGAAGGGTGTTCAATGACATCGAACAGGTTATGCAGTGTTTACGCGAATTGTGTAAATTTCATCCGATTTTGCAGAACTTAGCATATAAATAGGGCTTTCCTAAGTCTTTTTAGGATATCTAAGGTTTGGAGAAGTAGAGTAAAAGGTCGGAGCCGCTTCCCAAGAGTTCTTATTCCCTTCTTCTTAGTTTTTAATGCTTCCTTTTAGGGTTTTTAATCTAATCATGTGTATGGTTGGCTAGATCCCTTAGCCAAGGCTAAGGGGTGAAGCTTGTAGCATAGTTGAGATGTTTTTCTTATTTGATTCTTGCTATTGTTAAACTCCTTTGATTCTCCTTTGATATTTAAGGAATACTTTTAGTTTTTAATGGTTTGTTGTGACTTAAATTACAATAGATTTACAATAACTTGAAGTATCTTCTTTTTTCTGTTTGGGGTTTGTGAAAATAGGAAATTTTGTGGTTCTCCATCGTCCCTTGGGCATGGCTGAGTGACGAAATCCCTTCTATTCTTCACAATTCTCCTATGTTGGTTGCAGGATCGGTATATCCTATTATCTACCATCATCTCCCGGGCATGGTTAGGTGATGGAATCACTCCCAATCTTCACAACTTTCATCTGTTGAGAATTAGATCAATGGAAGTTCAGATATGAGTTTATTGAATATCTTCCAATTGGATAAGATAGGACTCCAATTCTAATTGACTGCCTTGAATCAAATAAGGAAACATCCTAATAGCTGCAAGTGGATCCCTGGAAACCCTAGTTCCCACCTTTAAATTCTTAAGTTTCTAAATTCATCATCTCACAATTACTCCCTACTTTTCTGATTTAGGTTAGATCTTCTCCTAGCTTTTATTCTAATTACTTTCAGAATAAACACACAATATTAGTCCCTGTGGATACGACCTCGATCTCACCGAGATTATTATTACATCGCAACCCTACACTTGGGGTTGTGAACATTAAGTTTCCAATAATGGATTTTTTTTTTATTTAAGGAGATTTGGCTAGCCGAAAGTTTGATTTTCTTATTTTGCGAAATTAGAGAGTCGTTGGATCGCAATCCTTAAAATCCAGCCACCCGAACCAAATTTCGGGCTGACCGAATTTTCAAATCCTTTGGCTATAAATAGAGGCCTTCTCTCATTCATTTTAATAACAAAAATTATGAAAAATTCTTCCTCAAATCATAAAGAAATACGGGTCCTCCTTAAGCTATTTATGTGGTAATTCTAATCTTTATTTAGCTTATTCTATTCTCAGCATTAATCGTATTTAATAGAGTAATCCATACTAAAAAAGGAGAGCTTAAGAAGTCCGGGGGGGGGGGGCTGTGAATAAGACTATGCCAAATAATCGAACAAAGTGTTAAATAATAAATAAATCAGAGATCTCAATTGCCTAAGTATTGAAACGTTGATTCCAAATGATTCGTAGGACAACTTTCACCTATAATTTAGGCAAGACAACCTTATTTCACAGATTTCTTTAAAATCAAAATCCCAAACTTTGTAAGAGTAAATAAAAATAAATATTATAATCATTCACCACTTTAACATAAAATAAATTATGACCATTCACCACATAAAAATAAAATCATTCAACACATAACATAAAGAGTTATAGTGGTTAGGTGAGTTAACAACTGTTCCAAAACTGCCACACCTACTCCACTCCCAAAATTACTCTTCACGTAATCTTGTCTTTCACTATGAAAAAGGTTTTCCCATGGTCACCTTTAAACCTGATACAGTTCTTGTGATTTTACCGAGCTATCACAATTAAAACCCCTCATTGAGATTTTCAAGCTATCTTAAACAAAACCTACACTAAGATTTTCTTACTATCTTAGAAAAACTAAATAAAGAATTGAAGGTATACTTATCTTCACCATAAAAGATATATCAGAAGCTATAGCCAAAGAACTGCTTTCTTGAATGTCAATTGTTCAATGTTCAGTCAGATAAAAAAGGCCCAGGGTTCTATTAGTTTTAATTAAGTTTAAACTAATGGCTACTTGAGTTAATTCTCTTAAATCTCAAAAGAAGAGTATAGTTTACTCTCTTTATAATCAGAATGGAAATATCAGAGATTAAGGGAATTAAACAAAAGCTATAAATATCGTTCAAATAGCTTGTTAATAACTGGAGCTTCTCTCTCTCTCTTGCAGAAGGATTTTGATAATAACAATCGATATTTCAGATTGAGAGAGGAACTTAATTTATAGGTAAAGAAGTTGAATCTTCGACTAGCTTGAGGCAATCTTCGACTAGCCCGAGCAGACTAAATTTTATTCAACGGATTTTGGATCGCGTGGGATAAGATTTATCCAAACTTAAACTAGCCTGAGGACCAGTTTGACTAGTCGAAGAACTCTGTTCGACTAGTCAAATTTGGTCTTCGACTGGTCAAAGATCCCAAAATCTGAAATGATTTACTTGCTGGGCTTGGAGCTGAATTTCTCGGGTTGGTTGAAGGTCAAGCTTCGAATAGTCGAACCAAAAATTCGACTAGTTGAATTTGCAACCAAAAAACTGTTTCGCTTCAACTTAAACTTGGACTGGCAGAGGAAACTCAGACTAATCAAGCCAGACCTTAGGCTGGTCGAATTCCAAGTGAACATAAGTATAAAAACACAATTTAAATAATTTTGGAAAGCACCTAAACCTAAAGCCTTTCTAAGGTTTTATACTACCTGAGATATGTGAAATATCTGAACTTGTCTTGAACTTGATTATGGACTTCATCTTGACTTTTGAGCTTGATATATCTTTGAACATTAGTTGATCTTTTGCTTGATCTTCTCTTGAGAATATACTAGTCTTGAGCTTGATCTTCTCTTGATCTTGAGCTTGATCTTTTCTTGATTTTGGACCAATCTTGAAGATATCTTGTTGAGTTGTTTTCACTATAAGAAATTTGATAACTAAAGTATGCTTTAATCATTTTACCACTTACAATCTCCACATTTTTCAATTTCATGACAAAACACATATCATTACAAATAAGAGAATAATGAAGTCTTGTAATCTTGTTGTAGGAGCTTCTTAAAGTTCATGAAACATAAATGGTACTACTCCCCTTCAAATAGCACTTCCCCTGTACTGTCAAACATAGCATCGCATTCCATAGCATATAACATTCCTTACATAGTATTCCATAGCAGTTTTCTTCATAATATACAACATGACATGCATTCTTCAATCAACTCAGTTTTCTTCATAGCATACTACATGACATGCATTTTCCAATCATGCATTCTCCAATCAACTCTCCCCCCTTTTTTCACAAGTTAACAAAGAAAGAATGATCATATCAATAAGTAAGCTTGATAGACAATGAATAATAGGAATGAGCATAAGATATAACTATGAAATAAGTGAAGTAGGAGTTTAAGCATATGAAATTATAAATGTCAAGAAAGAAAATGACATTAAAGTGTTTAGGGAGTCTAAAGGAAAATCATGCAAGTACCATCACAAAAGTAAAGTTTAAAGTTTTTATAAGCATAAAAATAAGATCCACCAAAAGATAACTAATCTCAATCTGACCTAGACGAGGAAGGAGCAAGCATTGACGAGTCAAGTTGATTCAAACTCCGTTTGATGCGATGGAAGTACTTTTCATGTACTTCATTGAAGACTTGTGGGTTTGAATTAAATTTTCCTATGATATATGCAGTGCTTCAACCTTCTCCTCCAGAAATTTGAGACGCTCATTAACCTAGGAGGGCCAGTAATCGAGATCTTCTAGATCATCAGATTCTTCCAATTCATCAAAAATATCATCCATAGATGTGTCTTTAGGTTAATGTGCTTCCTCCTCTTGTTCACTTTGACCAGGAAGAGGTTTGGAGTACATCTTATATAGATTAGCATTATTAAATGGGAGTTCTGATTCCAATGCCTCAGACGATGGGATATGAACATTACAGTGCAAAGTGAGGTAAGTCATAAGGTATGCAAAAGGAATCAAACCATGCTTGAGATAAAAGCAAAACTGAATAATGATGTAACAGATTAACGAAGGAAGACAAACAAGCATGCCCAACATAATAGAATGAAGAACTTGAACCATAAAAGGAGTAAGTTCAGACTTATTCCCTGATCGAGGATAGACATTGGAAGTAAAAATTCTATGCAAAACTGTAACGCCTTGAAAATCGGGGGTCGAGCATAGCTCAGCACCCAAGTTCCAACGCATCCCTTATGTAACATAGATAATGATGATTATGATGAGTGCATTGAAACATGAATGGGATTAGACCAAAATAGCATATCATACTCCAGAGACAACTAAATTACGATAGTGGAACACTGTGATAGATATATAAAATATATAAACTATTGTAAGTCTCCAGAGTGTGAACATGTTACCAGGTTAAATATATCAATGTATACTCCAAAAATGGACAAAATGAATATACAAGGGTGCTCCAAAAGAGCAAACTAAAGTGTAATGGCATCTAATCAGCAACCTTGTAACCCCCTCGATCAGAAGATGGTCTACATAGACCCACCTAATAGCTGTGTAAGGAGAAACCCTCCTCATCCTCATAAACATCGGCTCTGCTTCGCAAGCATCACCATCATCTGAAATCAAGATAGAGCCTGGTTTGGTGTTTAAACACCGTCTCGTAACGTGGGAGTGAGTGATCAACTTAGTGGAATAATAGAGCATATGTTAACATGTTATCAATTCAGTCAAACAGTACAATCAAACACTCTTAAATTACTCTTATTAATGCAAGGATGAAATGTAGTCATGATGCATGCCCATGCCAAACCACCCTCATGCGACACCATCTTACGTCCGTGGCATGCATTCATCCCTCGGTGCTCCACAATGCCAGGCACATGCAGTGCTATGTTATGAGCGTGATTACCGAGTTGTAATTAGTCCTTTTCATACAGCAGTATTAGGAAACTAAGATACCTCCCTTATATCATTCCCAAACAATGATCCATTCTAGGGTCGTCAGTCCCAGATAATCTGATACGATGATGCGGTTCTAGGTCACTGTGAAATGGCTGTCAGGTCTGTTACACGCACTCGTTGCACCGCTCCCCCATCACCTTATCAATACAGGCCTAATTTATACTCTATTTACTACGAGAATGCTCGTTGCCTCACCGCAGATTCAGAGTATGTTCGAGGTCACTACAAAGGGCTGTTACACGCACTCATTATACCGCTCCCCCATCACCTTATCAGTGTAGGCCGACAGCTTGAATACAGTGTCCCATACCACCGTATTCGGCTCACGAGTCTGGGTTGTTCACTGGTCACTACGGGGAGGCACATCGCCCCAGCGTAGGTCAACAGCTCGACCACGGTGTCTCATACCACCATGCCCGACTCATAAGTCTTAGAGGATCAAGGTACCAAGGTTAACGGGGTCACACTGGTAAGTTTGGTACCCTAGGTTTAAGAAGTAGCGTCCGAACATGGTGAACATACATTAGACAGATCGGGTTACTTGAGGAGCTCGACTATCACGAGCGCACAACCAGCTGAATGACATGAAGTGCATAAGCACTTCACATGGCCTAACCACTGTCACCAACCGAAGTGCGACTTGGGTTCGTCAAACACATCCTACGTGGAAAATGAATCTCAGCCACGACTTCAAGCCTATTACCGATTGCCTGGACTATAACATAGCCCCAATCACATTCAATCCTTAACCAGAAAATATGTGGAGTAGTCAAAGCAGAATTAACAAAGTAATTCAACATGTTAACAAGCATGTTATAAAGAACAATGTAAGCAAGAAATACAACACATACATTTCATGAGTAAGCAATTAAATTAAACAACTTGCATGAAGGAAATCATACACATCTCTAAGGTAGTTGAGAATCCTATCTTAACACTTACCTAAAGCACAAACAACTAAGTACTTATACAAGCATTTTCACAAACACTTAGAATACACTTATTAACATACATAACGTATGTTAGCCAAAACATGTATTAGGGCGAATTCTTTCGCCGAGTAAGTATTACACATATATATAGCATGTACATATAGTAATTTATCATGGCAAACACATTTTCATAATTTGTACGTATACGGTATTTTCTAAAAATATACAGAATACACTATACGCCATAATTTGCATACGTAACCGAATCACAAAACAAACATCACATTTTAAATATACAATAACCCCCAGATCATGAATCTATCATTATCTGACATTGAAAGCGTTAAAAACCATAACCTAAGCATCTAAAGTCCGTACCGTACGCCGTAGGAGCATAATGAACTTAATAGAAACTCTACACTTTTGTCAACGCCGATATGATGACCTATAACATAAGGTAAGTCAGCTATTTCACTACTTGTACCAATAAAAACTCTAAAATAGGTTAGGGTTAGGGTTTTCTTACCTAGAAATGATGTCAGAATCGCCAGAATAGCGATTAGATCGGGATGGTTAAGCACGTAGGATAGCAGGGTAGAGTAACAGGAAGATGCTCCCACTTCTCTCACACTTTCTCTCTCATTTCTCTCTTCTCTCTCCTAGGTTTTCTCAAATTCATATGGTGAGAATGAGAGAGGGTTTAAGTCCTTATATAGGCCTAAACTTGCCAGAAATAGGCCAAGGGACAAGGTGTACTTAGGTTATGTCCAAAGGGCATCTGTTTCAGCTCAACAGAGTATTTCCGGAGCCCCCCCTTAAGCCAAAGGTCGGACTTAAACTCACAGACTATGGATCTAGGTCGAGTTAAGTTTTCATTCCAATCGGGTTCCTAGATCACACGTGGCAGACCAGTTTCAGTTAAATGGTCATTGAAAGTCGATCAGGGTTACAAGTACACTGACCTCTGTATGAAATTTCTCCTGATCCGAGGGTGTATTTGGGTCAGATTCTGACAGTCTGAGTGCTTATTTTAGCCCCACAAATGACAAGTCTTAGATCACTTAAATTAGATTACATTTCTAAAGAAATCTTCGTTTTCTCACACTCTTCACTCCGAGCTCAAGCGAATAGTCGTGGGATACTATCTAGTTTTGACTTCCGAGATGGTTGTCAAGCCCAGCAAGGCGATCCTAATTATATAATTTCGTAGTAATTGGACTTTCAACGTGCGGTCCAGATCTGATATGGAATTTCAATGTGCTCCCGAGAGCAACTGGGTAATGAGATAGATCCTAGATTTCAGGGTAACCTAGCGTCAATGATCCTACAAGTTTTGGGTCTTGCAGATCGTATTTAAAGTGACTCAAGCGGATTTCACAACTAATCTAGCTTAACACTTAGTTAAACTTGTCTAATTTCTAAAGGATTTGAGGTTTGAGAGGTTCAAAAGGGGTTAGGATCTACCCCTTGCCTAAGGACATCTAACTCCAGGTTGGCAAAAATCTGGGGCGTTACAATCTACCCCCCTTAAAAATAATTTCATCCTCGAAATTGGCTAAGGGTAATAAATAAAGATTTCATAATTTTTTTCGCCTATATTTTATTGACTTCAAGTTTATGTGCTTGGTAGGGTGTATACTATCTATACGAGTCTGGCGTACTTTAGTTTATCCTCCTCAAAATTTCTTTGCCCTAAAATTGGCTAAGGCTCCTATTAAGTTCATATTCAACGAGCACATCTATGGATACATTGACCTTGGTTATTGTAGTTCAGCTCGTACCCATTGTTAGGCCTATTCTGTAATATAAATTGGTTTAATACTTAAACCCTAATTACTTTCCTTTAAAGACTTCATTATTGACATTCTAAGGGAGATTCAGATCCTATTTAATGACCTATCCTTACATATAACCTGGATCAATTTCCTTCGATCCCGGGCCAGTGGGACAAGGCCCAACCATGCTTTTGTTGTGCCACTTTGATCCAACGGATGTATTAGCTGTTCAGTCCCCAAGTATAGGGTTGTGATGTAGTAATAAACTCGGTAAGATCGAGGTCGAATCCCACGAGGACTGGTCGTCACAATTTAAATCTAAGATTCTTCTTAACTAATCCAATGAATAATGAACTAAACTGCTAAACATAATTTTAGGAAAAACAATTAAGAAACAGGGAATAAAATTCAATCAGAGAGAAAGCACCAGGACTTTCGAATCCACCCCTAATTATCCTAACCCTTGTTTTGTCTGTTGATTCACCTTGACCTTGATTGATACCACTTAAATAGAGAAAGCACAATCTGTGTCCTAAATCGGACATACAGACTGTCTAATTCCTTTAAGCAATGCCATGAACAATACATCCCATGTCCTTGGTCGGGCACATGGTATGCAAAATTCATTAAAGCACCCCTGTTCCTTCCTCTATAGGAAACTTGTTCTTGATCAGACCCAAGCACCTGTAATAAGCATCCAAACAACATCCATCTATACTTTGGTCAAGTTCATAGATGGAGAAGTATGGAATTTAAACCCATAAAGCCCACTCGAGAGAAAGAAACAAATTAATTAAAATTCAAAGTAAATCAACCAATACAAGAGCTGATCAAATTAGGGGCTTCATCTCGGAAATTTCTACTAGAGAGATTAGTGACCCATAAAATCCATAAATAAAAAATAAAATTCATAAAACTAAACACCAAACCGAAAAATCTCTCTCTCTTTCTCCTTCTCTTTCTTCTCTCCACAGCTCTGGATCTCCAATTCTCTGGGATCTGAATGTCTTCCCCACGTCCAAAACTTCCCTTTTATAGGCTGGGATGGTGGAATCGGTGTGTGGAGTCGTGACGGACTCGAAGTGTAATTTTTCGCAAGACAATCGGTGGGCCCCACAGAGGTGTTTTACGGAAAATCCACCCCGTCCATTGGATTCGTGACGAAATTTCGATCGAAAATGGGTGGTTTTGAAGGTCCATTAGCGCTGCCCACAAAAGAAATCTCAAAAGATCGATTTGAACGTCGCCAGACAGCCCTTTTGTGGCCTCTGTACCGCACACGTGTGTACGCATGGGAGTGAAATATCAGCATGGGTTTGTAGTGTTCGCGGCCCTCTACACGATGGACGGCTCGGATCTTCCGAAAGATTGACGAACGGGGCCCACAAACGGCCGCAAAAACCGGCAGCGACGTGCGTTACGCGGACGCGGACCCGTCCTCCGTGGTGATGGTGGGTCCCATTTCTTTAATCAAATGGCGAATCCACTCCGTCCACTGCGATGAGAACGAAAAACCGGTCGGGAATGACTGATTTTGGATTGTTTTTGGTGTGGTCCACAGGATCTCTTGCTTCACCGTCCGAATCGTATTCAACGGTTTGGATTGTGGCGATGACTTTTATGATAGAAAAGGGCACCTAGGTCTTGCTAAGGTCCACCTTAGGAACCAAATGGACGGTCTAGATTGGAGGTTTGATGGATGTGTGGGCCCCACAACCGAAATCGGTCCGTCGGTTCGAAGACGCTGGAACGCGGTTTCGCGTTTTGATAAGACGGGCGCGGGTCAGTAATCCGCCATGGAGGTTAGCCGACCGATTTGTGCGGCGCCGTGTGCAGTGCGAGTACATGCAGGGTACACACTCCCTCTACTCAAGGTCCACCGTGATGTTTACGAGAAATCAACTCCGTCCATCCTCTTCATCTTCTTATTTCCACCGTCAAGAACAAATTTGAGGCATATCCTATTATCAGGTGGGCCTGAAATCAGTGATTCATGGGCTGATTTGTCAGTTGGAGTACTTCCCGAGATCAACAATAGCTGAAATTTAATATGTACGGTTAATTTATTGCCCTCATCTCATGTATGAAGTTTCAAGTGATCGGATGGCGGGAACCATGTGATCTTGCATTACGGACCCTTTTCGGGCCCCTTTGGCTTGCTTTCCTCCGATCCCGGCGTGTATATTCTTCACCATTGGTTTTTATACAGTACATCTTGTACTATGGTAATTTTGGAACATCAAATCCATGCCTTTAACATCATTTTTCAATACATGCTCCCAATTTCCTCCTGTAACAAAAATATAATTAAAATACTCCATTAAACCTTATCATGTACGTAAAATTAGGCAATGTTCGGGGTCTAATATGCAATATTTGACCCTCATCACAACCGCCAACCAGCATTTTGCTAGTCCCGAGCAAAACATGCGAAAAATAATTTCAGAAATAAAGGACAATTCCTGTAAACTCAAGTGACTTGCGAACAGATAGCTGAGATGTGAAAATTCTAAGATTCATGATCGGTGTGTGAAATTTTTCTCTTGGAATCAAGTTTACAGCAAACTTCATAATCAAGTTCAAAATATTAATCCATGAATTAGAATAATTCTAAACATTGAGCTCCATGAATGTAAAGTGTAATCTCGACTTACAATCAGTAAGAGATCCAATTATCAATTTCATGATATCATTAGTAATTCATGACAATCAAGCTTGAACCCAACACTTATCTCACAGATTAACTTTTCATGTTACTATCTTTTGATTTTCTTCTGAAGAATTAGGTAGAACCGAGGAAATCAAATTCTCACCTATAGGAGCAAACCTATGGCGAAAACTTGTCGCTTAACCTTTTTTTTTTTTTTTTTTTTTTTTTTCATATGTCAACTATGGAGAATCAAATCCACACCCATAGGAGCAAACCTATGATGAAGATTTAGCCTTTTAATTCTTCTTTTTACTAAGTTAATCATTCAGTCATCGAACCAACACTTAGTGTGTAAGCGAGATGTGATATGTGGAATCATGGCTCAATCAATGTTTACAACTTCTAATCATGGATTAATAAGTCAAAATTGACTGTGAAATCAAGCAGATGGCTTGAATCCAAGAGTCATAAATTACCCATCACATATCTTATAATGTTAAAATCACAACTATCCTTCAAAATCACTTTGAATTCAATAGAAATTCCAGAAAAAATTTTAAAATTTTCACAAATTTTGCTCAAGACCAAGAAAATACTGATTAGGTATCCTAATCTCCCACCCCCAACCTAAAATCTACATTGTCCTCAATGTAAAAGAGATAAACATGCAATGCACATGAGACAACGAAAATAAAGAGGAATGAGGGAAAGATAGTACTGGACGGAGAATCAAGAGACATCCTCGAGAAAAAATATCATCGCAAAACAGTTAGCACAAGAGAGAAATCAACAAAAGCAAAAAAAAATAACAAAAAGAAAAACAAAAGAAGATCCTACCTATATACCACTTTCGCGGTACTCTCGATTGCATTTAGCGCATGCAACTAGCCTTTAAACCCCTAGGTTACCCCTAGTGGACGAGTTGTAGTCTCGTGAGGGTTTGCGAAGAATGTTACCCACAAACATTGAACTAATCGATCATCTTTGCAAGGTTCCTCTTCCGGCCAGTATCGTGATAAGTTTCTCGAGTGATTTCTCAACGGATCATCCAAAAGCCATTTTTACAATAGGCTTGGGCCGCCTGAGCTCGACTTTCCAAAGAAACTTATGTACCTCATAGGGAATTTTTCGTTGATTCGCTTTGAGGTATCCAGTATATACGATTCACTGCGAAAGAAGAAGTTTCAAGTTAGTATCCCATGGTGAATCGAGACTACACATAGATGAAAGTCGGAAAAATTCTCGAGAAAGTGACGTAGTCTCAACACATTCAGTAGCAGACTTCGGTTCAATTGTTAGCTCCTCCTCCCTTAATGGTAAATATTCAGGATTTGTGGAAGGAAGGGCTTCAGAGTAAGGGTCCTCTCGGTCAGTGATGACTACCGAGATATTGTTTTGCAAGGCATTCACTATGTCTCTTATCATGGGATCGTTTGAATCTGTAAAGTGTGCCAAGCAATCATCCAAAGAGGTGGGACATTCAGCTGAGAGTGACTTATTTTCCACATTAGAGCTCGTGATGATCTGCCCAAGGAATCCATCGTTTTTGAAGGTAAACGGAGGTGTGCTCTTTTGCTCCAGCCCTGCACAGACAGATTGAAGATTAGTATACGAAGCATTGATGTATGGACTCTGTTCATCGATACTACTCAGAAGAGGCGATAAATCGTCATTATTCCACAGTTCAGATGGTGGCCTCAACTGGGTGGTTTCAAATTCAAGAATCATATCGAGTAGCTCGTCCATCTCCCGAATCATATCATCATGTAATTCAGAGGAGTGGTCCAAATACGTTTCACAAGAGTTAGAAGGGTCGGTTGTAAGGGGCCTGTCCTCTACCTTTAAATCAGACATGTTAGGTGAGGGGAGTGGCTTATTATGACCAACCACTTCGTGTACGTCTTGATCATTGACTTGGACCAAACTTGAGATTGGTTCCAAGGGAATTGGGGCTGAACATTCATGATCATCATCCCAATACGCATCATTGTCTAATTCTGTGTAGTGTGCACTTGGGATGGGATCGCTTTCCTCACATTCTAAATTTGGTTGAGGTTCGAATAAACTAACCTCTACCTCATCAGTGAGATCCTGTGTGTCATGTAAGGAAAGTGTGTCATCATCACTGTATTTGAAAGACACCCAAGTATCTCCATCATTCTTTTGAACAGTCATTGAGATCGACTCATCAGGGAATTGAACCGTGTGCTCATTAATGGAATCCAACTCCTCATTCCAAATTCCAGATTTCGTTAAAAGCGAGTGAGGATCACTTTCCTCATATTGTATTTCTGGATTGGATTGTAGTTGGGATGAGCGAGCTTCCTCTATCCTTTCAATGCGCGAATTGAGTGCTTCTAATGATTTCATCAATTTCGCAACATGCTGGTTTAATAGTTCTGGATCAAAACATGAATCCTCTTGGATCGTTTCTGGTTGGAGCTCAAAGGTATGGGATCCAAGAGAATAATTATTACAATATGTTGTTGGTTCAACTTCCCAGTTTTGATGGTTCCACTGGTTATAGTCATACTGATCATACATGGGAGGATATGATGGTTGATAATAGTCTTCATTCCCATAATTATGATCGTATACGGCCCTATTAACCGATGGAACATAACGTTCTAGTCGGTTCTCAAGGTCTGTTCTCGATGGAGAGAAATCGTGAGGTATATTTTGAATTTCACAACCTTCAGGCATTTCCCAATAAAACCTATCCAACTCAGCATATGCATCTACCCACGATTCCATGGTAGAACCTTAACTCTGAGTCTAATCCTAGAAAAAATCAAAATCCAACAGCAGTACCGAAAGTAAAGGAGAAGTTAGAAAGATGTTACCAGAGTTGAAGTTCCTATGTTAAAAACCTGTACAACAACACAAAACAAGTTAGTGTTTTTTTTTAAAAAAAAAAAATAGTACATCTAAGGTTAGAAAATTTCTAAAAACCCTAATTCTAGAAATAAAAAAAAATAAAAAAATAAAAAAAATAGAGAAATTAGGAAGATATCACCAAATTAGAAGTTTCTATCTCAGAATCCTAGAAAACAAGAAATATGTTAGTTTCTAAAAAGAAAATAAAAACTTTAACCTAAAGTTAGTAAAATCCTAAGACTATGAATTATGATAAGAGAGAATCCTAAATTCAATTTGGAACGAAACAACATTGGCGCTTTCTTTCTCAAAACTTGTTCAGTCCCCAAGTATAGGGTTGTGATGTAGTAATAAACTCGGTAAGATCGAGGTCGAATCCCACGAGGACTGGTCGTCACAATTTAAATCTAAGATTCTTCTTAACTAATCCAATGAATAATGAACTAAACTGCTAAACATAATTTTAGGAAAAACAATTAAGAAACAGGGAATAAAATTCAATCAGAGAGAAAGCACCAGGACTTTCGAATCCACCCCTAATTATCCTAACCCTTGTTTTGTCTGTTGATTCACCTTGACCTTGATTGATACCACTTAAATAGAGAAAGCACAATCTGTGTCCTAAATCGGACATACAGACTGTCTAATTCCTTTAAGCAATGCCATGAACAATACATCCCATGTCCTTGGTCGGGCACATGGTATGCAAAATTCATTAAAGCACCCTGTTCCTTCCTCTATAGGAAACTTGTTCTTGATCAGACCCAAGCACTGTAATAAGCATCCAAACAACATCCATCTATACTTTGGTCAAGTTCATAGATGGAGAAGTATGGAATTTAAACCCATAAAGCCCACTCGAGAGAAAGAAACAAATTAATTAAAATTCAAAGTAAATCAACCAATACAAGAGCTGATCAAATTAGGGGCTTCATCTCACCCTCAGTGAGAGATTAGTGACCCATAAAATCCATAAATAAAAAATAAAATTCATAAAACTAAACACCAAACCGAAAAATCTCTCTCTCTTTCTCCTTCTCTTTCTTCTCTCCCCGGCTCTGGATCTCCAATTCTCGGATCTGAATGTCTTCCCCACGTCCAAAACTTCCTTTTATAGGCTGGCGGATGAGGCTGGAATCGGTGGCAGTCGTGACGGACTCGAAGTGTAATTTTTCGCAGCCATGATCGGTGGGCCCCACGAGAGGTGTTTTGCGGAAAATCCACCCCGTCCATTGGATTCGGGACGAAATTTCGATCGAAAATGGGTGGTTTTGAAGGTCCATTGGCGCGGCCCCACAAAAGAAATCTCGAAAAGATCGATTTGAACGTCGCCGACGACCCTTTTGTGGCCTGCATGCAAGACCGCACACGTGTGTACGCATGGGAGTGAAATATCAGCATGGGTTTGTAGTGTTCGCGGCCCTCTACACGATGGACGGCTCGGATCTTCCGAAAGATTGACGAACGGGGCCCACAAACGGCCGCAAAAACCGGCAGCGACGTGCGTTACGCGGACGCGGACCCGTCCTCCGTGGTGATGGTGGGTCCCATTTCTTTAATCAAATGGCGAATCCACTCGGTCCACTTTGCGATGAGAACGAAAAACCGGTCGGGAATGACTGATTTTGGATTGTTTTGGTGTGGTCCACAGGATCTCTTGCTTCACACATACATGTCCGAATGTATTCAACGGTTTGGATTGTCTGATGACTTTTATGATAGAAAAAGGGCACCTAGGTCTTGCTAAGGTCCACCTTAGGAACCAAATGGACGGTCTAGATTGGAGGTTTGATGGATGTGTGGGCCCCACAACCGAAATCAGTCCGTCGGTTCGAAGACGCTGGAACGCGGTTTCGCGTTTTCGGTGACGGGAGCGCGGGTCGATGAACCGGGACCGATTTGTGCGGTGCGCCGCTGGTGCGGTGCATGCAGGGTACACACTCCCTCTACTCAAGGTCCACCGTGATGTTTACGAGAAATCAACTCCGTCCATCCTCTTCATCTTCTTATTTCCACCGTCAAGAACAAATTTGAGGCATATCCTATTATCGGTGGGCCTGAAATCAGTGATTCATGGGCTGATTTGTCAGTTGGAGTACTTCCCGAGATCAACAATAGCTGAAATTTAATATGTACGGTTAATTTATTGCCCTCATCTCATGTATGAAGTTTCAAGCTGATCGGATGGCGGGAACCATGTGATCTTGCATTCTGGACCCTTTTCGGGCCCCTTTGGCTTGCTTTCCTCCGATCCCAAACATGTCAAACATGTATATTCTTCACCATTGGTTTTCTGGAGTACATCTTGTACTATGGTAATTTTGGAACATCAAATCCATGCCTTTAACATCATTTTTCAATACATGCTCCCAATTTCCTCCTGTAACAAAAATATAATTAAAATACTCCATTAAACCTTATCATGTACGTAAAATTAGGCAATGTTCGGGGTCTAATATGCAATATTTGACCCTCATCATTAGCTGACCTGTAACGCCCTGAAAATCGGGGGTCGAGCATAAATTCAACTCCCGAGTTCCAGAACATCACTTATGCAACAAAATGAATGATGATTGAATGTTGACTGTATTTGTGCATTGAACATGAGTGAGATTAAGCCAAAACAGAATATCATACTCCAGAGACAATAAATTAGCAAGCGGAAGACTGTGATAGATAGATAAAATATATAAACTGTGGTGAGTCTCCAGAGTGTGATAAAGTTACCAGGTTAAATAATTACAAGTAAATTATACCAAGTTGTGTAGTATGATCTAGTCAACATCCCTGTGGCCCCGACAATCAAGGTACGGCTCTCATGAAGCCGCCAGAAAACAACATATACGAGAAAGCATTCCCGTCGTCATAGAAGTCCGGCTCCGCCTCAGAAGTAGCGTCACCATCGCAATCAGACAAAGTCTGGTGGGTGTTCGAACACCGATCCCGTATCGTGGGAGTGAGTGATCAACTCAAGGGAACAATAAAGCATAGGTTAACATGTTATCAATTCAATCAAGCAAAGAATGATAAAGCGGTACAAATCAAACAATTCTAACTACTCTTATTAAGTGCGAGAATGAAATGACATGATCTTTGTATGCCCTTGCCAAACCACCCTCATGCGACATCATCTTATGTTCGCGAATGCTTAACTCCTCGGTCGCCACATCTACTAAGCACATGCGGTGCGATGATGATCATGATTACCGAGTTATTATTAGTCCATTTCAAACAACGCCAGATTGGGAAACTAAGGTACCTCCTTGTATCATTCCCAAACATGATCCATTCTTGGGTCATCAGTCCTAGTTAATCTCATACGATATTATGGTTTGAGAGGCGTAGCGAAGGCATCACAAAGGGCTCGTCACCCGTCAGCACGGATACAGATCTCACCGTATGCGGCTCAATTGCTGACCGTCAGCTCGAGTACAGGTCTCACCGTACTCGGCTCAATCACTAGCCGTCAGCTCGAATACAGGTCTCACCGTACTCGGCTCAACTCATACTCCAGTTGTTGTGAAAGACTCGTCGCCAATCACAGACCTTGGAGTATACTCGAAGATACTACAGAGGACTCGTCGCCGTCAAGACGAGTACAGGTCTCACCGTACTCGGCTCTCGCCGTAAGTATCGACAGCTCGAATATAGTGTCCCATACCACCATAATCGGCTCACGAGTCTAGTTGCTCACTGGTCACTACAGGGAGGCACGTGGCCCCAGCGTAGGCCGACAGCTCGACCACGGTGTCCCATACCACCATGCCCGGCTCATGAGTCTTAGCGGATCGAGGTACCATGGTTAAAAGGGATTTCACCGGTAAGTTTGGTACCCTAGGTTCAAGCGTGGCGACCAAACATGGTGAACATACATAAGACAGATCGGGTTACTTGACAAGCTCGGCTGGCTCGAGCGCACAACAAGTTGAACGACATGAAGTGCATAAGCACTTCGCGTGGCCAACCACTATCGCCAACCGAAGTACGACTCGGGTTCGTCGAACACGTCTCACGTGGCAAATGAATCGCAACCACGAATTCAATTCAGTACCGATTGTCTGAACTATAATCATAGCCCCAAACATAATAACTTGCAGATAGATAAAGCAGTAATGGATCAAGATTCCACTCATACAATCAAGGTATGGTATTATCCGTTTAGGGCTGCTAGGGCTGTTGCACGCACTCGTTGCTCCGCTCCCCCATCACCCATGACGGATCATACAACGTAAATATAAATTTAAACATATGCATTACATAGTTATAATCATAAAGCAGTTGAGCATGTTATAAATCACAACACAAGCATGAGTTTATACATGTTAATTCTTAATCACACAACAATCTAAGGAGATCATACACATAGTTAAAAGAGGTTGAGAATCATATCTCAACACCCTTATACATTACAATTTGCTAACTACTACTCATTCAGACATTTCAAGAAACACTTAAACAAACATGCATCAACATACATGACATATGTCGATCACATAGGCATTAGGTCAAATCCTTTCACTAGGGAGTTGCCCCAATCATAACACGCGTACACCCATGACGGATAGTCATGTCAAGCAGGAATCCAAGTTCCATATTCATTCAGTCATTTCCACAAACACTTGGGCCACACATTTTAGCATATATGGTGTCTATTGGCCGTGGCGTGATTTAGGGCAAATCCTTTCGTCAAAAAGGGTATCGCCAATACAACAATCATGAATCCATGACAATTAGTCATGGCGAGCACGAATGAGGATTCTATACTCATTCAGTCATTTTCACAAACACTTAGAATACGCTAATACAACATACATGGTGTATGTTAGCAAAACATGTATTAGGGCTATCCTTTAGCCAAGTGAGTATTTTATCCATGTTAATATATTACAACAGCAAATAATCATGATAAATGCATCCCCAAAATTTATACGTATACAGTATTTTATAGAATACGCATTTTCAACATACATAGTGTATACAAGCAAACATGTATTACGGCGATTCCCTTCGCCAAGCAAATATTTTATACGCACATAATATATTTATACGACAATTAATCATGACAAACACATCGCTAAAATATACATGTATACGGTACTTCTTACAATACCGTATTTCTACATACATAGTGTTTATTAGTAAACATGTATTTAGGCGAATCCTTTTGCCAAATAAGTATTTTATCCATACGTCATATATCCATACGACAAATAAACATGTCAAACATATTTTCATAAAAAATACGTATACGGTATTTTATACGAATACCTAGAGTATGTGAATTTCTAAATCTACAATTCTAATCGAAATAGAAAACGGAAAGCATTTTGTACATGTGCAATTGCATACAGATCATGAATCTATCATTATCTGACATTGAAAGCGTTGAAAACCATAACCTATACACCTAAAGTCTGCACCTTTTGTCGTAGAATCGTAACGGAGTCGATAGGTTCGCTAAGCTTCCGTATACGGGAGTTTGGCAACCTAAAGAATGAAATAGGTTAGCTATTTCCTAACCTACAACTGTCTAATCCCCAAACAGTTAGGGTTAGGGTTTATTACCTAGAAATGACGCTGAATCACGGAAAGCGGCAAGAATGAGGTGGTTAAGCACCGATAGCAGCAGGGAACAGCAGCAGGGAGTTTCTCCCAGATCTCCTACACTTTCTCTCTCTTTTCTCTCTCTCAAATCCAAATTCATATGGCTGCCATGAGAGAGGGTTTAAGGTCCTTATATAGTCTCAAAACTCACCGAAATAGACTCGGGAACAAAGTATACATAGGTTATGTCCAAAGCGGACCTGTTTCAGCTCAACGGAGGACTTCTGGCGGGCCTCCTTGAGCCAAAGGTTGGACTTAAGCTCACTAACGCTGGATCTACATTCTATTAAGTTTTCATTTCGGTCGGGATTCCAGATCACGCGTGGCGGACCAGTTTCAGTTCAACGGTCAGCGGATCTCGATCGGAGATTCCGAGTACATGTAAATGTGTATGAAATTTTTCCTGATCCGAGGGTGTAATTTGGTCAGATTCTGACGGTCTGGTTGCTTAATACTGATCCGCAAACAAATGATGTCAGATCACTATTCCAGATATTTATTTTGTAAAGGGAATAGTGTTTTTCACACTCTCTCGCTCCGGACGCGATCGAATGGCCGTGGGACATTGTCTGGATTTGATTTCCGAGATGGTTGTCAAGCCCAGCGAGGCGGTCCTAAGTCCTTAACTTCGTATTGTTCGGACTCCCGATGTGCGGTCCAGATCAGATACGGAGTTTCGATGTGCTCCCGAGAGCAGCCGGGTAATGAGATTGATCCTAGATTTTAGGATAACCTAGCGTCAATGATTCTGCAAGTTTTGGGTCTTGCAGATCGTATTTAAAGCGATTCAAATGGATTTCATGGCTAATCTAGTTTAGCACCTAGTTCACTTTGTCAAATTTCTAAAGGATTTAATCCTAAGTGATTTTCGTCTAAGGTGGAACTTAGTCCATTGTAGTTTGTATATAAAGTGATCCAAGTTATACTACTTAGCTAGTTTAAGATAGTGTCTAGGGCGAAGGTGCTTTGAAAAAATTGAAAGCACAAGGTAGTGAAGGGTGGGATTTGTGAAGAAAATGGTTTAAGGAGCGATTTGAGGCTTTAATTGAGCGTTTAAGAAGTTAAACCTGTGTTAGGATTGACCCATTACCTAAGGACGTCTAATCCCAGGTTGGCAAAAATCCGGGGCGTTACGGTTGATTTCTGTGACGGGTATGAGGTTGTGACAAGATGCCTAATTCTTCAAGGAGTTTTGTCACAGTCCAGACTTACCCTATTTAATCATGTCTAGCTTAGCTTAACAGGCAGGTTATCTTTCTAAGTTCATATGCATAATATGTATGCCAACATGGCATTTGGTTTGGGACCTAATTCCTAACTATTTGTTGCCCATTTGGGAAATTTCTTGGGCCTAAAGAGAAAATCTCTATTGGCTATATGTTCTTAATACTTCCTAAATACGAAGTAATAAACTTGTGGTTGTAAGTAGTCGGGCCAACATAGAAGGAAAGTTATGTAGTGATTCTGAGTCGGATACATGGACCTTCTGCCTCGCGAGGACAGAAAATTGTCGTATTAGTTCTTAATCCTAGTTGATCCCAACCTTTTACTTGATGAGAGCATTGAGTTCATTGGTAGTTACCAGGATTGAGAATTCGATTCAAACCGTGAACATATCGCTTCTATATATAGTTTCTCTACTCCATGTTCCCGATTGTAATAAGTCCCTGAGAAGGCAATTCTAAGGAGTGTGTTGATTTGATCTAACGTTCAATCTAAGGGATATATAACTTTTCTCTAAGCGTGAATAGTTTCTAAGTTAAAACAACTTTTCTAAGAGTTATTAAATAAGCCTATAAGTATTAGGGGGATTCAACGAAGGAATGAGATCT
The DNA here is from genome assembly GCA_030180095.1 of Magnolia changhungtana. Taxonomy (NCBI): domain Eukaryota; kingdom Viridiplantae; phylum Streptophyta; class Magnoliopsida; order Magnoliales; family Magnoliaceae; genus Magnolia; species Magnolia changhungtana. The sequence continues at coordinate 1,401,627 of JASAUF010000524.1, read as the reverse complement.
CACTTCAACTATCTTTCAATCTGTCTTAGCATGATCAGTGTTTTACATTCCTTAGTATAACTAGTATCCTAGTCTTAACTTGGGACTAGCTGTAATCCAATAGTTGTGATCCAAAGTCTACGCTCATACGCTAGATGATTTCATGTCATTTCCAACGTTGTCTGATTGGAAGTGAGTAGCTTGAACTTGAATTTAACTACACTCGAGCACTACACACATGCTCATGCTAGCTAAGAAGGTCCTAGGGTTCACATTATTAATTTGTTGGACTTCCTATACTGCCCGATATGTTTGTAAAATCTAAGAGTACCAACCTAGGTCCAACTCTATGGGCCTATTTGGCCAGTGGTCTTAAGTTGTATTAAATGGGGCTGCATTGCTAATCCCACCTCGTGATTTAGAGTGGCATGTTTGGTAGGAGGGTGGATTGGGATTAAAATTAATTTTATAGGCTTTGGAAAATGAGCCCTGTGTTGGAGAGTGTGAGCTGGGATTTCCAAACCCCATGATGTGTAATTTGAAAAGAGATTCTGGGATTTACTTTTAATTACATACATTCCAAACATGGTATTGGAAAACATACACCCAATTTAGGGACAATACCTTACATATACATTTATTGTTACTTTTACAATTCCATCCACCATAATCCCACCAAATGCAGTTGGCCGAACGGGCCTTAAACGTTCCAATATTTCGAACAATGCTATGGGAAAGAAAAGAAAATGGGGAATTAGGAGGGATACTTGGGTTCCCATGAATTTGAGAGACGAAGTGGGGCTTGAATGCTCAAACAAAAGGGGAATGAAGAAGGTAAACAACTGTGGAGAGAGATTTTAAACGTGTGGTGAAGATGGCGCACGAAAATGGAAGAGGGGATGATTGGTGGGGCGGTTTTTACAAAAATTCAGAAATTTAGAAGAGGAAAGAGAGCTTGGGGTGTGGTTTGTAAAAGAGGTATGTGTTTGGGGGTGTTTTAGTCAATGGCCCACACACCAGGGGGTTACCCTAGCCCCCAAACAGCATCGGCCCGCCCGGCTGAGCCCGCTGACTAGCGAGGCCTTGCCGACTCAACGAGGGCCTCGCCACCCTCTGGACTAATTGGCGATGACTCGCCATTTAGGCGAGGTCCTCGTGCCCCCTAGGCTCCAAAAAAGTCTGGTTCCCACCCTGGGTCCCTCTGTAATGGTGTAGGTAGGCCCCCGACTCTGGTTTGAGTCGTTTCAGGTTATTTCGTGAAGTTTCTGATACATATTTGTATTTACCGATTTCTAACGGCTGGGATGGGGTGAGTTGTGATCTAAACCCGTTGTTTGACGGTCTAGAAGTGTCTTGGGGTCGACTCATGCGGTCACGGTTGAGTACAGACTCAAACAAGCCGCCGATTTCAGTGAACTTCGCCAATTGGTGAAACTGGACAATCCTACCTTTGTTTCTAGATCTTCTCACACTCACCTAAGTCGAAATGCGTCAGCGTACATCGTGTGACCATAACCCAGGTCCGGTTTAATCCAAATCATGCTTTGATACCATCTTATAAAGCCCTGAAAATCGGAGGTCGAGCATAGCTCAGCTCCCAAGTTCCAACGCATCCCTTATGTAACATAGATAATGATGATTATGATGAGTGCATTGAAACATGAATGGGATTAGACCAAAACAGCATATCATACTCCAGAGACAGTTAAATTATGCCAGTGGAAGACTATAATAGATATATAAAATATATAAACTATTGTAAGTCTCCAGATTGTGAACATGTTACCAAGTTAAATATATCAATGTATACTCCAAAAATGGATAAAATAAATATACAGGGGTGCTCCAAAAGAGCAAACTAAAGTGTAATGACATCTAATCAACAACCCTGTAACCCCGTTGATCAGAAGATGGTCTACATAGACCCACCTAATAGATGTGTAAGGAGAAACCCTTCTCATCCTCATAAAGACTGGCTTCGCTTCGCAAGCATCACCATCATCTGAAATCAAGACAGAGTTTGGTTTGGTGTTTAAACATCGTCTCGTAACGTGGGAGTGAGTGATCAACTCAGTGGAACAATAGAGCATAGGTTAAGATGTTATCAATTCAGTCAAGCAGTATAATCAAACACTCCTAAATTACTCTTATTAATGCAAGGATGAAATGTAGTCATGATGTATGCCCTTGCCAAACCACCCTCATGCAACACCATTTTACGTCAGCGGCATGCGTTCATCCCCTAGTACTCCACAACGCCAGGTACATGCAGTGCTATGTTATGAGCGTGATTACCGAGTTGTTATTAGTCCTTTTCATACAGTAGTATTGAAAAACTAAGGTACCTCCCTTATATCATTCCCAAACAATGATCCATTCTAGGGTCATCAGTCTCAGATAATCTCATATGATGATGCGGTTCTAAGTCGTTGTAAAGGGCTGTCAGGGCTGTTCATGCACTCGTTGCACCGCTCCCCCATCACCTTATCAATACAGGCCTAGTTTATACTCTATTTACTACGGGAAAGCTCGTCGCCTCATAGTAAATTCAGAGTATGTTCAAGGTCACTATAAAGGGCTGTCAGGGCTGTTACACGCACTCATTGCACCGCTCCCCCATCACCTTATCAGTGTAGGCCGACAGCTCAAATACAATGTCCTATACCACTGTATTCGGCTCACGAGTCTGTGTTGGTCACTGGTCACTACGGGGAAGCACATTGCCCCAGCGTAGGCCGACAGCTCGACCACAGTGTCCCATACCACCATGCCTGACTCATGAGTCTTAGCGGATTGAGGTACCAAGGTTAACGGGGTCACACTTGTAAGTTTGGTACCCTAGGTTCAAGCAGTAGCGTCCGAACATGGTGAACATACATTAGACAGATTGGGTTACTTGAGGAGCTCGACTAGCACGAGCGCACAACCAGCTGAATGACATAAAGTGCATAAGCACTTTGCATGGCCTAACCACTGTCGCCAACCGAAGTGCGACTCGGGCTCGTCAAACACATCCTGCGTGGCAAATGAATCTCATCCACGACTTCAAGCTTATTACCGATTGCCTGGACTATAACATGGCCCCAATCACATTCAATCCTTAACCTAAAAAACATGTGGAGTAGTCAAAACAGAATTAACAAAGTAATTCAACATGTTAACAAGCATGTTATAAAGAACAATGTAAGCAGGAAATACAACACATACATTTCATGAGTAAGCGATTAAATTAAACAACTTGCATGAAGGAAATCATACACATCTCTAAGGTAGTTGAGAATCCTATCTTAACTCTTACTAAAGCATAAACAACTAAGTACTTACTCATACAAGCATTTTCACAAACACTTAGAATACACTTATTAACATACATAACGTATGTTAGCCAAAACATGTATTAGGGCGAATTCTTTCACCGAGTAAGTATTACACATATATATAGCATATACATACAGTAATTTATCATGGCAAACACACTTTCATAATTTATACGTATATGGTATTTTCTACAAATATACAGAATACACTATACGCCATAATTTGCATATGTAACCGAATCACAAAACGAACATCACATTTTGCATGTACAATAATACCCAGATCATGAATCTATCATTATCTGACATTGAAAGTGTTGAAAACCATAACCTAAGCGTCTAAAGTCCTCACATTACGCCATAGGAGCGTAATGAACTTAATAGAAACTCTACGCTTTTGTCAACGCCGATATGACTACTATAACACAAGGTAAGTCAGCTATTTCGCTACTTGTACCAATAGAAACCCTAAAACAGGTTAGGGTTAGGGTTTTCTTACCTAGAAATGATGTTAGAATCACCGGGATAGCGATTAGATTGGGATGGTTAAGCACGTAGGATAGCAGGGTAGAGTAATAGGAAGATGCTCCCACTTCTCTCACAGTTTCTCTCTCATTTCTCTCTTCTCTCTCCTAGGTTTTCTCAAATTCGTATGGTGAGAATGAGAGACGATTTAAGGTCCTTATATAGGCCTAAACTTGCCAAAAATAGGCCCATGGCCAAGGTATACTTAGGTTATGTCCAAAGGGCATCTGTTTCAGCTCAATGGAGCATTTTCGGAGCCCCCCTTGAGCCAAAGGTCGGACTTAAGCTCACAGACTATGGATCTAGGTGGAGTTAAGTTTTCATTCCAATCGGGTTCCCAGATCACATGTGGAGGACCAGTTTCAGTTCAACGGTCATTGAAACTCGATCAGGGTTACAAGTACACTGACCTGTGTATGAAATTTCCCCTGATCCGAGGGTGTATTTGGGTCAGATTCTCACGGTTTGAGTGTTTATTTCAAGTGACAAGTCTCAGATCGCTTAAATTAGATTATATTTTTAAAGAAATCTTCATTTTCTCACACTCTTCACTCCGGGCTCAAGTGAATAGCCGTGGGACACTATCTGGTTTTGACTTCCGAGATGGTTGTCAAGCCCAGCAAGGCGGTCCTAATTATATAATTTTGTAGTAATCGGATTTTTGACGTGTGGTCCAGATCCGATACGTTATTTCAATGTGCTCCCGAGAGCAATTAGGTAATGAGATTGATCCTAAATTTCAGGGTAACCTAGCGTCAATGATTCTATAAGTTTTGGGTCTTGCAGATCATATTTTAAGTGATTCAGGCATATGTCATAGCTAATCTAGTTTAGCACTTAGTTAAACTTGTCTAATATATAACGGATTTGAGGTTTGAGAGGTCCAAAAGGGGTTAGGATCTACCCCTTGCCTAAGGACATCTAACTCCAGGTTGGCAAAAATCTGGGGCATTACAAAAACTCTATACTTAGGGAGCATTTGGTTTGCAGGGAGGGCATTACCTGACTTTCATTCGGCATTAAAATGACACAACTTACGTGTTATTGCTTGCCTCTCAGTATTAGACATTTTATCAATTAAAATGACAATAGGAATGCCATCGTCCTCAATTGCAATTTTTGTCAACGCCAAAATAATGTATCGAGTAACTATGAATGTCCCTTCAACGAATTTAATCGTGAATGTTAGATCATCAAAGGATACATCACATATCGATGCTTACATTCCCTGTACAATTGAGCGGCATGCCGTTCCACCTTAACCAAATATGCATTTCCAACCAACTTCGGTAAGAATGGGAATAAGACTAAAGGATTAAATATGATCAAGATTAACTGATCTCTTGATGATAATATCCCTTGTGTGGAAATTCCTAACGTGCTTTGAATCTTCTTCGGGGGCGCGTAGGGTTCTCACACCAAGTAGAGTCAACCTAGATAATGAGCTAGCACAATTTTTACGTGTTGTTTTCTTTGATCAATACTCCATTTTGGTTTGCACAAGATAGAAATCAAAGAAAGTGAAAGGAATGAAGTTAGATCAGTTTTTAAAGAAAACCCACCTCAAAGAGGGTTTCAAATTAAGAATACAACACCCAAAAGATATTTACTAGCAATGATTTACCAAATACTAGAAGGAAATTGGAAGAAAAACACTTACTAGCAAGAATGGGTGATGTGTTAGTCGAGCAAGGCACCAGCTAGTCGAGGAAGAAGAAGAGAAATGAAATACAAAAAGTGATTTTTCCCCTTTTTAGGTGAAATCGCACGATCTTTGACTAGTCGAGTATATACTCCGAGTGGTCGAAAATCACAAAATTTTAAAAAATTTTGACTTATTTAATTTAATTTTTATTACCATTTTATGCATTTAATAAAAATAAACATAAACACAGAAAAATAATGCATAAACAAAATAATTAATTAACAATGCACAAACCAATGTCATGCTTTAAGTTGGAAAATGTATTTCTTTCAAGCGGTTTGGTCAGTATGTCTGTAAGTTGCTTCTTAGTTTGAATGTATTCAAACATGATAGACTTGTCTTCAACTAATTCTTGAATATAATTGTATCAAATATCGATATGTTTCGTATGAGAATGTTGGATTGAATTTTTTGAGATATTAATAACGCTTGAATTATCGCAGTACAACGTCATTGTATCTTGCACAATTCCATAATCAACTAGCATTCTTTTCATCCAAACTAGCTGAGTACAAACATTTCTAGCTACAATGTATTCAGCCTCAGCTGTAGAGAGAGATACTGAATTTTGTTTCTTGCTGAGCTAAGATACTAAGCAGTTCCCTACGTAGAAACATCCACCACTGGTAGATTTTCTATCATCAATATTTCCTACCTAGTCTGCATCAGTATAGACGTATCATGTGGATACCATATTCCTAAGTTCGCGGAACTTGTGACATATTTGATTATACGTTTTACAACAATTAAATGTGATTTCTTAGGATTAGATTGATATCTAACACATATTTCAACATTAAAAGCAATATCAAGTCTACTAGCAGTTTAGTATAGAAGACTACCAATCATACTTTGATATAGGCGGGAATTTACACTTTTAACTGATTGATCCTTTGAGAGTTTAAAAGTCGTACTCATTGGAGTCTCAAAATTTTTTCCATTCTCAAACCCAACTTTTTTACAAGGTTCAAGGCATATTTAATCTGTGAGATGAATATACCATCTTTAAGTTGTTTAACTTGTAATCCAAGGAAATACTTTAGTTCGCTAACCATACTCATTTCAAACTTGAATTTCATTAGATTTGCAAACTCAATAGATAAGTTAGTGCATGTAGATCCATAAATGATATTGTCAACGTAGATCTGAATTATCAATATGTGATCGTTATAGTTTTTTACGAATAAGGTTTTATCAACACTGCCCATAATAAAATTATCAATAAGTAAAAATTGAGTCAGTTTTTCATACCATAACATGGGAGCTTGTTTCAAACCATTAAGAGACTTTTTAAGATGGTACACATGATTTTGAAGTTTAGGATCTTCAAAACTTTTGGTTGTTCAACATATAATTCCTCATGCAGATCACCATTTAAAAATGCACTTTTAACATCCATTTGATAAATTTTGAATTTTTTATGGCATGCAATCGAGATAAATAATCTTATAGATTCAAGACGTGTAACTAGTGTAAAAGTTTTATCGTAATCAATACCTTCTATTCAAGTGTACCCTTATATAGCCAGTCGAGCCTTATTTCTAATAATATTACCCATTTCATCAGTTTTATTCTTAAAAATCCATTTGGTTTCAATTACATGTTTATCAGTAGGTCTAGAAACCAAGTACCATATATCATTTCTAACAAATTGATTTAATTCTTCTTACACGGCAATTATCTAACTTTCATCAGCAAGTGCTTCATTTACTATGGTCGGTTCAATTTGAGAAGTGAAACAGACATAATTGCATGTATTTTCTAGTTGTAATATTGTCTGAACACCAGTACGAGAGTTACCAAGTATTTGATTAGTCGGATGATCTTTGACTAATCTTATCTCAGTATTGACTGATTTAGATGAAGAGTTGAGTATATTAATCATATTGACTTCATCGTCATCTTGATTAGGATTGGGTGTGATTTGTTGATCATCTATCACAACATTTATAGATTCTTGAACCACCTCAGCTCTTTTGTTAAGAACCCTGTATATGCCTGGCTATTTAGAGCATAACCTAAAAATATTCCCTCATCGTTCTTAGTATTGAAGTTTCCCAAAAAAAAAAAATTCTCGGTTGCGTAATATAAAACATTTTCTTCCAAAAGTTTGAAAATATTTAACTATGTGCTTTTTATTAAATGTAATAGCCCGGATTTTTTCCAACCTGGAATTAGACGTCCTTAGGCGATGGGTCAATCCTAACACCGGTTTAACTTTTCAAACACTTAATTAAAGCCTTAAATCCCTTTTCAAATCATTTTCTTCACAAATCTCACCTTTCACTACCTTGTTCTTTAAATCCTTCTAAGTACTTTCACATTAGACACTACTTAAAGTTTAGGTAATGAAGAACAATACTTAAACTAAACATTGCTACAAAGGACTAAGTACCACCTCAGACCGAAATCACCAAGGACTAAATCCTTTAGAAATTAGGTGAGAATTAGCCAGTGTTAAACTAGAGTGCCTGTGAAATTAGCACCAATCACTTTAAATACGATCTACAAGACCCAAAACTTGTAGAATCATTGACGCTAGGTTACCCTAAAACCTAGGATCAAACTCATTACCTGTCTGCTCTCGGGAGCACATTGAAACTCCGTATCAGGTCTAGACCACACATCGGGAGTTCGAATAATACAAGGTTAAGGACTTAGGACTGCCTCGCTGGGCTTGACAACCATCTTGGAAATCAAATCCAGCCAGTGTCCCACGGCTGTTCGCTTGAGTCCGGAGTGAGAGAGTATGAAAACACTTATTTTTTTTCCAAAATAAATATCTTGAATAGTAATCTGAGACTTGTTACTTGCGGTTATTTTGTAAGTAACCAGACCATAAAAATCTGACCCAAATACATCCTCGGATAAGAAAAAATTTCACAAACATATCCATGTACTTAGAATCTCCGATCGAGATCCGCTGACTATTGAACTGAAACTGATCCGCCACGTGGGATCTAGGAATCTAACTGAAATGAAAACTTAACTAAACCTAAATCCAGTGTTAGTGAGCTTAAGTCTGACCACACACAGAAAAGGGGCCACCAGAAGTCCTCCGTTAAGCTGAAAAATGCTCACTTTGGTTATAACCTAAGTATACCTTGACCTGAAGTCTATTTCTGTGACTTTTTAGGCTATATAACGACCTTAGAACTCTCTCTCTCTCAGCCATACGAATTTGAGAGAAACCCTAGAGAGAGAAGAGAGAAAAGAGAGAGAAAGTGTGGGAGATGTGGGTGAATCTCTCTGCCATGTTTCCCTGCCGTTATGCAAGCACAACCACTCCGTTCTAATCGCTTTCCCGGCAATTCCAGCTCTGTTTCTAGGTAAAAAACCCAAACCCTGTTTTGGGGTTTTGATAGTTTTAGGTTATGAAATAGCTAACCTATTTCATTCTATAAGTTGTCAAACTGCCGAATACGGAAGCTTAGCAAACCTATCGACTCCGTTACGATTCTACGATAAAAGGTGCGGACTTTAGGTGTATAGGTTATGGTTTCAAACGCTTTCAATGTTAGATAATGATAGATTCATGATCTACATGCAATTGCACATGTACAAAGTGATTTCTGTTTTCTATTTTGATTAAAGACGTAGAATATGGAATTTTACATATTCTAGGTATTCGTAGAAATACTGTATACGTATATATTTTAGAAATGTGTTTGACATGATTATTTGTTGTATGAATATCTGATATATGGATAAAATACTTATTTGGCGAAAGGATTCGCCCTAATACATGTTATGCTAATATACACTATGTAGAAATAGTGTATTGTAGAAAGTACCGTATACGTATATATTTTGGAAGTGTGTTTGGCATGATTATTTGCTGTATAAATATATCATATGTGTGTCCAATACTTGCTTGGCAAAAGGACTCGCCCTAATACATGTTTTGCTAACATACACTAAGTATGTTGAAATAGTGTTAAGTGTTTGAGAAAATGCTTGTGTGAGTAAGTGTTTGGATGATGATGCCTTAGGTGGGTGTTGAGATGGGATTCTTGACTACCTTAGAGACATGTATGACTTCCTCCATGAGATTGTTTACTTAAACCGCTTACTTGTGAAATATATGTGTTTGTATTCCTATTTATGTAGTGCTTTGTAACATGCTTTATAACATGCTTTATGACATGCTTATTAACATGCTTGAATTACTTTGTTTATTATGCTTTACTCCACATGCTCGGAATAAGGATTGATTGTGTTTGGGGCTATGATTATAGTCCAGGCAATGGTAACGGGATTGAATTCGTGGCTGTGATTCATTTGCCATGTGAGATGTGTTCGACGAACCCGAGTCGTACTTCGGTTGGCGATAGTGGTTGGCCATACGAAGTGCTTATGCGCTTCATATCGTTCAACATATTGTGCGCTTGAGCTAGTCAAGCTCGTCAAGTAACCCGATATGTCTAATGTATGTTCACCATGTTTGGTCACTACTGCTTGAACCTAGGGTACCAAACTTACCAGTGGAATCCCATTAACCATGGTACCTCGATTCGCTAAGACTCATGAGCCGGGCATGGTGGTATGGGACACCGTGGTTAAGCTGTTAGCCTACGCTGGGGCCACGTTTCTCCTCGTAGTGACCAGTGAGCAACTTGACTCGTGAGCCGATTATGGTGGTATGGGACACTATATTCAAGCTGTCGGCTTACATTAATAAGGTGATGGGGGAGTGGTGCAACGATTGTGAGCAACAGCCCTGACAGCCCTTTGTAGTGACCTCGAGCATACTCTGAATTTGCGGTGAGGCGACGAGTTTTGCCGATGTATAGAGTATAAACTAGGCCTGTATCTGTATAGTGATGAACCATTAAAAGGGTGATGGGGGAGTGGTGTAACCTTTGTGCGTAATAGCCCTGGCAGCCTTTGCAGCGACCTAGAAACATACCATCATATGAGATTAACTACGATTGACGACCCTAGAATGGATCATGTTTGGGAATGATACAAGGGAGGTACCTTAGTTTCCCAATACTACTGTTTGAAATGGACTAATAACTACTCAGTAATCATGCTCATCATCGCACTGCATGTGCTTGGTAGATGTGGAGCACTGAGGGATGAACGCATTCGCGAACGTAAGATGGTGTCGCATGAGGGTGGTTTGGCAAGGGCATACATCATATCATTTCATACTTGCATTAAATAAGTGTAACGCCCCGGATTTTTGCCAACCTGGTATTAGACGTCCTTAGGCAATGGATCAATCCTAATACAGGTTTAACTTCTTAAACGCTCAACTAAAGCCTCAAATCTCTTTTCAAACATTTTCTTCACAAATCCCACCCTTCACTACCTTGTGCTTTCAATTTCTCAAATCACCTTCACCCTAGACACTATCTTAAACTAGCTAAGTAGTATAACTTAGATCACTTTAGATACAAACTACAAAGGACTAAATACTACCTCAGACGGAAATCACTTAGGACTAAATCCTTTAGAAATGAGACAAAGTGACTAAGTGCTAAACTAGATTAGCTACGAAATCCGTTTGAATCGCTTTAAATACGATCTGCAAGACCCAAAACTTGTAGAATCATTGACGCTAGGTTACCCAAAAATCTAAGATCAAACTCATTACCCGATCTCTGGGAGCATCTCGAAACTCAGTATCGATCTAGACCGCACGTCGGTCCGATTAACACGAAGTTAAGGAACTAGGACCGCCTCACTTTGGGCTTGACTATCATCTCAAAATCGAGTCCAGTAGATGTCCCACGGCCATTCGCTTGAGTCCGCGAGGGGAGTGTGAAAAACACTATTCCCTTTACAAAATAAATATCGGAATAGTGATCGGCACCATTCGCTTGCGCATCGGTATAAGCAACCAGGACCCTCAGAATCGGACCAAATTACGCCCTCGGATGGGAAAAATTTCCATTTACATGTACTTGGAATTTCGGTGGCCCACTGACCGTTGAACTGAAAGTGGTCTGCCACGTGCGATCTGGGAATCCGATCGAGTTGAAAGCGTAATCCCACGTAGATCCATATGTGGAGAGCTTAAGTCTGACGTTTGGCTCAAGGGGGGCCACCAGAAACACTCTTTTGAGCTGGAACATCGCTGAAATGCTTATAATAGCAGTAACCCTTGAACCTGAGTCTATTTTGGGAAGGTTTGAGACTATATAAGAACCTTAAACCCTCTCCCATTCCAGCCATACGAATTTGGATTTGAGAGAGGGAAAAGAGAGAGAAAGTGAGGGAGATGTGGGAGGAACTCCCTGCCGTACTTCCATTCACGGGGCGCACCGCCTCCTTCCAGAAGCTTTTCCTAGCGATACCGACTCGTTTTAAGGTAATAAACCTAACCCTAGACTGTTTTGAGATGTATGGATACGAGTTATGAAATAGCTAACTGTTTGTTCTTTAGGTAAAACTCCCAGTATATGGAACCTTAGCGAACCTATCGGCTCGTTACGATTCTACGACACAAGGTGCGGACTTTAGGTGTATAGGTTATGGTTTTCAACGCTTTCAATGTCAGATAATGATAGATTCATGATCTGCATGCAATTGCACATGTACAAAATGCTTTTCGTTTTCTGTTTCGATTAGAATTGTAGAATTTGGAAATTCACATACGCTAGGTATTCGTATAAAATACCGTATACGTATTTTTTTTGAAAATTTGTTTGACATGTTTATTTGACGTATGGATATATGACGTATGGATAAAATACTTATTTGGCGAAAGGATTCGCCTAAATACATGTTTACTAATAAACACTATGTATGTATAAATACGGTATTGTAAGAAGTACCGTATACATGTATATTTTAGTGATGTGTTTGTCATGATTAATTGTCGTATAAATATATTATGTGCGTATAAAACATTTTCTTGGCGAAGGGAATCGCCGTAATACATGCTTGCTTGTATACACTATGTATGTTGAAAATGTGTATTCTAGAAAATACTGTATACGTATAAATATTGGGAGATGAATTTATCATGATTATTTGCTGTAGTAATATATTATACATGGATAAAATACCCACTTGGCTAAGGGATAGCCCTAATACATGTTTTACTAACATACACCATGTATGTTGTAATAGTGTATTCTAAGTGTTTGTGAAAATGATTGAATGAGTACCGAATTCTCATTCGTACTCGCCATGACTAGTTGTCATGGATTCATGATTGTTGTATTGGCGATACCCTTTTGACGAAAGGATTTGCCTAAATCACGCCACGGCCAATATACACCACATATGCTAAAATGTGTGGCCCAAGTGTTTGTGGAAATGATTTGAATGAATATGGAACTTGGATTCCTTCTTGCCATGAATTCCGTGTGGGTGTACGCGTGTTATGATTGGGGCAACTCCTAGGGAAAGGATTTGGCCTAATGCCTATGTGATCGACATATGTCATGTATGTTGATGTATGTTTGTTTAAGTGTTTCTTGGAATGTCTGAATGAGTAGTAGTTAGCAAATTGTAATGTATAAGGGTGTTGAGATGTGATTCTCAACCTCTTTTAATTATGTGTATGATCTCCTTGGATTGTTGTGTGATTAGGAATTGAACATGTATAAACTCATGCTTGTGTTGTGATTCATAACATGCTCAACTGCTTTATGATTATAACTATGTAATGCATATGTTTAAATTTATATTTACGTTGTATGATCCGTCATGGGTGATGGGGAGCGGAGCAACGAGTGCGTAAAATGACCACAGCGACCCTAAACGGATAATACCATACCTTGATTGTATGAGTGGAATCTTGATCCATTACTGCTTTATCTATCTGCAAGTTATCATGTTTGGGGCTCTGATTATAGTCTAGACAATCGGTACCATAATTGAATTCGTGGCTGTGATTCATTTGCCACGTGAGATGTGTTCGACGAACCCGAGTCGTACTTCGGTTGGCGATAGTGGTTGGCCACGCGAAGTGCTTATGCACTTCATGTCGTTCAACTTGTTGTGCGCTCGAGCTAGCCGAGCTCGTCAAGTAACCCGATTTATCTTATGTATGTTCACCATGTTTGGTCGCTACTGCTTGAACCTAGGGTACCAAACTTACCAGTGAAATCCCTTTTAACCATGGTACCTCGATCCGCTAAGACTCATGAGCCGGGCATGGTGGTATGGGACACCGTGGTCGAGCCGTGTCGGCCTCTGGCCCGGGTACGTGCCTCCCGTAGTGACCCGGTGAGCAACCGGACTCATGAGCCGATTATGGTGGTATGGGACACTATATTATTTTATACTTACGGCGAGAGCCGAGTGAGACCAGTGCTCGTCTTTGACGACGGCGACGAGTCCTCAAGTAGTATCTTCGAGTATACTCCAAGTCCGTGATTGGCGGCGAGTCTTTCACAACAACTAGAGTATGAGTTGAGCCGAGTACGGTGAGACCTACTCGAGCCGACGGCTAGTGATTGAGCCGAGTACATGTATACTCGAGTGACGGCCGACAATTGAGCCGCATACGGTGAGATCTGTGATCCGCGCCGACGGGTGACGAGCCCTTTGCGATGCCTTCGCTATGCTTCTCGAACCATAATATCGTATGAGATTAACTAGGATTGACGACCCTAGAATGGATCATGTTTGGGAATGATACAAGGGAGGTACCTTAGTTTCCCAATCTTCATTTGAAATGGACTAATAATAACTCGGTAATCATGATCATCATCGCCTTTGCATGTGCTTAGTAGATGTGGCGCACCGAGGGAGTTAAGCATTCGCGAACGTAAGATGATGTCGCATGAGGGTGGTTTGGCAAGGGCATACGACATCATGTCATTTCATTCTTGCACTTAATAAGAGTAGTTAGAATTGTTTGATTTGCATCATTACTTGCTTGATTGAATTGATAACATGTTAACCTATGCTTTCTTGTTCCAATTTGAGTTGATCACTCACTCCCACGTTACGGGACGGTGTTGTACACACCAACTTTGATTTGTTGAATTTCGGATGATGGCGATGCTTATGAAGCGAGCCGGACTACTTCTATGGTGATGAGGAGGAGTTCTCTGTCATGTAACTCTCTGACGGGTCTCTAAGACTGATGCATGCAGTATTACGGGGGGATATGGTACTTGGGATAGAAGATATTACACTTACACATTTGGTATATTTTAGAACTGTACTTGTAATTATTTAACCTAGTAATGTTATCACACTCTGGAGACTCATCACAGTTTATATATTTTATCTATCTATCATCGTCTTCCGCTTGCAATTTAATTTAACCTGTCTACGGAGTATGATATGTTGTTTTGGCTTAATCTCACTCATGTTCAATGCACGAATACAGTCAACATTCAATCATCATTCATTTTGTTGCATAAGTGATGTTCTGGAACTCGGGAGTTGAGTTTATGCTCGACCCCCGATTTTCAGGGCGTTACAATAAGAGTAGTTAAAATTATTTGATTTCACTGCTTTATCATTACTGCTTGACTGAATTGATAACATGTTAACCTATGCTTTATTGTTCCACTGAGTTGGCCACTCATTCCCACGTTACGGGACAGTGTTTTAAAACACCCACCAGACCTTGTATCAGATGCAGGTATCACTGGAGCACAGGAGACTGAGCCTGACTTCTATGACGATCAGGAGGAGTTCTCTTACATGCAATTCGCTAGAGGGTTCGCATAGGCCATCCAGTGCTACGGGGTTACAGGGTTGATAATTTCAGTTATACTATTTTGACATTTTGATTTAGAACCAACATGTATATACATGCGGTGACTCAATTAGTGTTCATACTCAGGAGATCGAGAATGTTTTGTTTTATATATATCTACATACACCTTTCAGTCTTCCGTTTATGTTTTATACATGGATCTGGAGTATGAATTACTATTTTGGTAGAATCTCACTCATGTTTACTGTACTAACATAGACAACATTTAATCATCATTATCTATGTTGCATAAGTGATGTTCTGGAACTCGAGAGTTGAGTTACTACTCGACCCTTAATTTTTCGGGATGTTACAGTTGGTATCAGAGCATGATTTTGATTAAACCAGACCTGTGTTATGTTCCCACGATGTACGCTGACTCCTATTGACTTAAGAGGGAGCGACTTGATGTAGAAACAGTCTTAGGCATCCCTGTTCCATCCAACGGCTAGTTCAGTGAAAACGAACGTCGAAATCGAGTCTGTATTGAACCATGGTCGCACGGGTCGACCTTAAATCATTCCTAGGCCATCTAAAATAGGGATACCATGTAATGGGAAAGAAAGCAGAAACAAACTACAACTAAAACTCCTAGAATTTGTGACTCACTATAAGGTCGTGATGTCTTTTAGTGCGCAAGGTTTTCGGCCAAAAAATAATAATAATAATAATAAGTGTCCTATTTAGCTTCACCAAACCGTTCTCCTAATTACTCTAAGCTCTTTTCGCGTTGGGCGCAACTCTTAAAGCCCAACGGATGAAGAGTAATCAAACTAAAATTACTATTTATAGTACAGACGAAATTGAAACAGGGAAACGACCACTGATATAAGGTTTTTTCACAATTTCGGGCTGCGCAACCCGACATAGTGGATTGGTTGACTTCGTTAGCTTGTTCTACCCCAAAATCATATATTTTACGTCAGATAACTCATTCCAGATTACAAGATACGTCCGATTTGACCTGAAACAACTCGAAACGGAGTCGGGGGCCTATCCACACCATTCTAGGGGTACCCAGGGTGGGACCCAGGATTTTTTAGGGCCTAAGGGACAGGAGGGTCTCGCCCATGGGGCGGGCCCTCGAAATCTGAACCGTTGGTCAGCGAGGCCCTCGCCCGGTTGGCGAGGCCTTGCCGGTTTTCAGGCCCTGCCGGGCGGGCCGTTCAGGTCGATGGCCTTTGGGGTCTAGTGGGACCCCCTGGTACATGGGCCGTTCGGTAAAACTCCCCTAAACTAGTACTTCCTTCACAAAAATCCCCTCCAAGCTCTCCCTTTCCTTCCAAAATCCATTTTTTCTCTCTTTAACCTCCCTTCCAATCGCACAATCCACTGTTTTCTGTTAAAACCCACACCCCTCCATCATTTGTAGCAACAACCACCCTCTACCCTTTCCGATTTCTCTCGGTTGAGCTCCTACACCCCCTCATTTTAAGCTTAAACTTGTGTAAGCACTTAACCCAGTCCACCTCTTCGTTTCCTTTCTTTAAACCCTGTCTATTGGGCCTCTACAACGTCTGTTGAGGCTCCAATCCGTGGATAACCAAACCTCCAGCTGGGTTACCGTCTTTAAGTGAGTTTAGGTGGAAGTAACAATAAATGCATGTGTTAGGTATTGTCCTTGGATTGGGTGTATCCCATGTATTCCAATACCATGTTTGGAGTGTATGCAATTAAAAGTAAATCCCAGAATTTTCCTTTCCAAGTACACTTAGAGATTCGTTATCCTAGGATTTGGAAATCCCATCTCACACTTTCCCACATAAGGCTCATTTTCCAAAGCCTATAAAATTAATCCCCACCCACCCTCTTACCAATCATGCCATTCACAATCCCGAGGTGGGATTTGCAATACAGTCCCATTTACTACAACTTAAGACCACTTGCCAGATAGTGTTGAAGTGATAAAGTCCCTTGATATACATTAACCCACCACACTCTGACAGCTTAAGCTTTTAGAGTAAATGGTGGTTTGACAAATGGGCCCTTAGAGTTTTGGACCTAGAGCAGTGCTCCTAGATTTCGACAGACTTGACCGTATAGGAAATCCAACAAATTAATAATGTGAACCTTAGGACATTCTTAGCTAGAATAAACATATGTGAAATGCTCGAGCGTCAAGAACAAACAACTCAATTCCACTTAGACAACGTTTGACCCTATGCAATAAATAATTTCTTGTATTAGAAATTATCTGAAATCATCTAGGGTATATGAATAGACTTTGGATTACACCTAGAGGATACCGCTACTCCTAAATTAAGACTAGACTACCGGTTACATTAGAGAATGCCAGAGACCATAGATGTAGCTAGGTCAAATTAATACACCTCTTTGATTTGGGTGGCGTAGCGAAAGCGTGGTGGACCTTACCCTACTGGCCCAGGATCGAAACTGTGCTCGTTGAATACGAACATTATAGAAGCCTGTTCTACTATGAGAACCCATTTTAGGATGATCTAGTAAGATTTGATTCACCATTTCCTTGGACATAGATAATAAGGACTCTCTTAGACCAATGGGCAACCTTAGTAATAAGACATTTGAACCTCTCTGTGATGGGCATTCCCTAAGTTTTTAGAGTGATCGGTCTACGGAGTTACTGAAATATACAACTGCGAAGCATTCGTGGCTTGACCCAATTCTCAGTCCTGGCCGGCTACCAATGGGCTCACTACTTGGCCGAGCAGAAGACCAAGATCCACCAGGATTCGGAAGGGATACGATGAGCTTTTTACCCTGTCCCGGTAGATGATCGATGTATCAGGATCAAGCCCACTACAATCGTCTCTCCGTGCTGGTCAAACAATGAAAACAGCTATCTTACTCTAAATAATTGGGAATTATCGTCAAGACTCCAAATAGGTAAAGAAATAAATTGTAGCAAACCATTAGGGTATGAGAAATGGATAAAGAAATAAGTTTTAAGGGGGGTAGACTAAAATGAACCAGACTAGTATATGCCCTACCACGCGTAGAAACTCGAAATCAATAAAACTTAGGCAAAAGAAATAATTAAATCTTTCTTTATTACCCTTAGCCAATTTTGGGGACGAAATTTTATTTTAAGGGGAGTAGATTGTAACAACTCGAATTTTTCTCAACCTGGAATTAGACGTCCTTAGGCGATGGGTCAATCCTAAACCGGTTTAACTTCTCAAACACTCAATTAAAGCCTTAAATCCCTTTTCAAATTATTTTCTTCACAAATCTCACCTTTCACTACCTCATTCTTTAAATCCTTCTAAGTACTTTCACATTAGACACTATCTTAAAGTTTAGGTAATGAAGAACAATACTTAAACTAAACATTGCTACAAAGGACTAAGTACCACCTCAGACCGAAACACTCAGGACTAAATCCTTTATAAATTAGGCGAGAATTAGCCAGAGTTAAACTAGAGTGCCTGTGAAATTAGCACCAATCGCTTTAAATACGATCTACAAGACCCAAAACTTGTAGAATCATTGACGCTAGGTTACCCTAAAATCTAGGATCAAACTCATTACCCGTCTGCTCTCGGGAGCACATTGAAACTCCGTATCAAGTCTGAACCGCACATCGAGAGTCGGAATAATACGAGGTTAAGGACTTAGGACCGCCTCGCTGGGCTTGACAACCACCTCGGAAATCAAATCCAACCAGTGTCCCACGGCTGTTCGCTTGAGTCCGGAGCGAGAGAGTGTGAAAACACTTGTTTTCTTTCCAAAATAAATATCTTGAATAGTAATCTAAGACTTGTTACTTGTGATCATTTTGTAAGCAACCAGACCGTTAGAATCTGACCCAAATACACCCTCGGATAAGAAAAAATTTCACAAACATATCCATGTACTTAGAATCTCTGATCGAGATCCACTGACCGTTGAACTGAAACTGGTCCGCCACGTGTGATCTGGAAATCCGACTGAAACGAAAACTTAAGTAAACCTAGATCCAGTGTTAGTGAACTTAAGTCCGACCGCACACAGAAAAGGGGCCGCCAGAAGTCCTCCGTTGAGCTGAAAATACTCACTTTGGTTATAACCTAAGTATACCTTGACCTGAAGTCTATTTCGGTGACTTTTTAGGCTATATAAGGACCTTAGAACTTTCTCTCTCACAGCTATACAAATTTGAGAGAAACCCTAGAGAGAGAAGAGAGAAAAGAGAGAGAAAGTGTGGGAGATGTGGGAGAATCTCCCTGCCATGTTTCCCTAACGTTATATAAGCACAACCACTCCGTTCTAATCGCTTTCCCGGCAATTTCAGCTCTATTTCTAGGTAAGAAACCCTAACCCTAATCTGTTTTGGGGTTTTGATAGTTATAGGTTATGAAATAGCTAACTTATTTCATTCCATAGGTTGCCAAACTGCCGAATACGGAAGCTTAGCAAACTTATCGACTCCGTTACGATTCTACGATAAAAGGTACGGACTTTAGGTGTATAGGTTATGGTTTTCAACACTTTCAATGTCAGATAATGATAGATTCATGATCTGTATGCAATTGCACATGTACAAAGTGCTTTCTGTTTTCTGTTTCGATTAAAGACGTGGAATATGAAATTTTACATATTCTAGGTATTCGTAGAAAATACCGTATACGTATATATTTTGGAAATGTGTTTGACATGATTATTTGTTGTATGAATATATGATATATAGATAAAATACTTATTTGGCGAAAGGATTCGCCCAGATACATGTTATGCTAATATACACTATGTAGAAATAGTGTATTGTAGAAAGTACCGTATACGTATACATTTTGGAAGTGTGTTTGGCATGATTATTTACTGTATGAATATATCATATGTGCGTACAATACTCACTTGGCAAAAGGACTCGCCCTAATACATGTTTTGCTAACATACACTAAGTATGTTGAAATAGTGTTAAGTGTTTGTGAAAATGCTTGTGTGAGTAAGTGTTTGGATGATGATGCCTTAGGTGGGTGTTGAGATGGGATTCTCGACTACCTTAGAGACATGTATGACTTCCTCCATGAGGTTGTTTACTTAAACCGCTTACTTGTGAAATATGTGTTTGTATTCCTATTTATGTAGTGCTTTATAACATGCTTTATAACATGCTTTATGACATACTTGTTAACATGCTTGAATTACTTTATTTATTATGCTTTACTCCACATGCTCGGAATAAGGATTGATTGTATTTGGGGCTATGATTAGAGTCCAGGCAATGGTAATGGGATGAATTCGTGGCTATGATTCATTTTCCACGTGAGATGTGTTCGACGAACCCGAGTCGTACTTCGGTTGGTGATAGTGGTTGGCCATACAAAGTGCTTATGCGCTTCATATCGTTCAACTTGTTGTGCGCTCGAGCTAGTCAAGCTCGTCAAGTAACCCGATATGTCTAATGTATGTTCACCATGTTTGGTCGTTACTGCTTGAACCTAGGGTACCAAACTTACCAGTGGAATCCCGTTAACCATGGTATCTCAATCCGTTAAGACTCATGAGCCGGGCATGGTGGTATGGGACACCGTGGTCGAGCTGTCGGCCTACGCTGGGGCCACGTTCCTCCCCGTAGTGACCAGTGAGCAACTAGACTCGTGAGCCGATTATGGTGGTATGGGACACTATATTCAAGCTGTCGGCCTACATTGATAAGGTGATGGGGGAGTGGTGTAACGATTGCGAGCAACAGCCCTGGCAGCCCTTTGTAGTGACCTCAAGCATACTCTGAATTTGTGGTGAGGTGACGAGTTTTGCCACAGTGTATAGAGTATGAACTAGGCCTGTATCTATATAGTGATGAACCATTAAAAGGGTGATGAGGGAGTGGTGTAACCTTTGTGCTTAACAGCCCTGGCAGCCTTTGCAGCGACCTAGAAACATACCATCGTATGAGATTAACTAGGATTGACGACCCTAGAATGGATCATGTTTAGGAATGATACAAGGGAGGTACCTTAGCTTCCTAATACTGTTGTTTGAAATGGACTAATAACTACTCGGCAATCATGCTCATCATCGTACTGCATGTGCCTGGTAGATGTGGAGCACTGAGGGATGAACGCATTCTCGAACGTAAGATGGTGTCGCATGAGGGTGGTTTGGCAAGGGTATACATCATGTCATTTCATACTTGCATTAAATAAGAGTAGTTAGAATTGTTTGATTGTACTGCTTTATCATTACTGCTTGACTAAATTGATAACATGTTAACCTATGCTTTATTGTTCCACTAAGTTGGCCACTCATTCCCACGTTATGGGATGGTGTTTTAAAACACCCACTAGACCTTGTATCAGATGCAGGTATCACTGGAGCACAGGAGACTGAGCCCGACTTCTATGACGATCAGGAGGAGTTCTCCTACATGCAGTTCGTTGGAGGCTTCGCATAGGCCGTCCAATGCTACGGGATTACAGGGTTGATGATTTCAGTTGTACTATTTTGACATTTTGATTCAGAACCAACATGTATATATATGCAGTGACTCAGTTAGTGTTCATACTCAGGAGATCGAGAATGTTTTGTTTTATATATATCTACATACACCTTTCAGTCTTCCGCTTACGTTTTATACATGGATCTGGAGTATGAATTACTGTTTTGGTAGAATCTCACTCATGTTTATTGTACTAACATAGACAACATTTAATCATCATTATCTATGTTGCATAAGTGATGTTTTGGAACTCGAGAGTTGAGTTACTACTCGACCCTCGATTTTTCAGGATGTTACATTAAACCATAATTCATAAGCTGTTTTCTTTTTAGTTTTTTTAATATAAACATGATTTATAATATAACATGCAGTACTAATAGCTTTAGCCCATAAATTTTTTAGTAGATTCATGTTATTTAGCATTACATTAGCCATTTCTTTTATAATTCTATTTTTTCTTTTAATAATTCCATTTTGTTGAGGTGTTTTAGGAGTAGAGAATTCATGCGATATACCATGACCATTACAGTACTTCTTAAAAATACTATTCTCAAATTCAGTGCCATAATCACTTCTAATTTTGACCACAGATATCTTTTTCAGTCTGGTTACGTTTTAAAATTTTTCTGACTTCATCAAGAGTAACTAGTTTTTCTCTTATGAAGGCTACCCACGTATAACTGGTGTAGTCATCAACTATGACCAGAAAATACTTCTTTCCACATCTACTCTCCATTCTAGTTGGTCCAACTAAATCCATGAGGAGTAGTTCTAGAGGTTTAGTCATGGCTAAAGAGTTCACTTTCTTGTGAATACTCCTGATCTGTTTCCCGATTTGACATGCGCCACAGACTTTTTCTATATTTTTCAGCTTGGGTAGGTCACGTAAGTGATCTCTTATGCTCAACTTATATAAATCTTTATAGTTCATATGTCAAAGACGTATATGCCATAGTTCAGTCTCATCTGATTGGACCATGTAACATGAATGGTTTGTTGAGCAAGAATTATCAATTATATAACAATTTTTAGATGTCCTGTGACCATTTAATATTACACTACCTTTCTCATTCCTAATCTCATATCCTTGATCTGAAAATTTCACACTGTGTTTATTATCATAGATTTGAGATATGATCAAAATATTATGTTTTAATCCTTCAACATAAAGCACATTTTCAAAGAGAGGCAAGATAGGAAGTTGTACATTACCTTGGCCAATTATTTCACAATTACTTCCATCTCTGAAAGTGACTGAGCCGCCATTTACTTCTTTGATATTCATGAATATCTCATTGCCACCTGTCATGTGTCTAGAACATCCACTATCCAGGTATCATCTTGAGTAGTTAATGGCTTTGAAAGTTGTGTGGGCAACAAGACACTTAACCTCTGGAACCCATTTTATTATTGTTCTCAGTTTAGGAGTATGTCTTAATTTTCGTTGTATTTAGGAGTTAAGATTTCTCATTTTTTTATTAACTCCAATTTTATCTTAGTTGGATTTCAGAAGCTCTTTAAGCAAGTCCATAATTTTTTTAGCTAAGGGTGGTTTACAATTCCTTTGATATTTGTAGTTGATGACATTATTGTTTATTTTAAAAACTTAAGAAGTTTTTGAGTTTTTGAAATCATTACAATTTGAATCTCTTAAAGCCTTTCCTTTAGAGTTCGCGGATTCTCCTCTTACAAAAGTAGGAGCTAAATCCTTAGTTTTCAAAGAGTTATTTTTAATATAACCTAGACCAGACTTGTCACCACATCACCTCGATGAGGTTAACAATTTTTCAAGCTTTTGGTCACCAAGGGCATATTTCTAAGTATCCTTTGAACTCTGAAGGGAAAAAACTTCTAGTTTTAGTTTCTCATTTTCTGTTTTGAGTTTTTACAATTTAGAAGATTTAAAACTTAAATCTAATTTTGTTTTTTCAAAACAATCCAAAAAATGAGATCTTTCTAAAACTTCTTTTTTAAGTTCTTCTTTCACTTTAGCATATTTTTCTTTTTAAATTTTCAACTTAACAACAATTTTACAACTCTCCCTGTATAGGGCATTGTAGGCATCTTAAAGATCGTCTTCATTTTCATTTTCAGGGTCACTTCTGAGATTTTCATAGTCAGACATATTATATCTATCTGAAGAAGTGACTCTGGCTATGTCATAAACGCTTTAACATCATTTGTATTTTCTTAGTTTGATTCATCAGATTCAGAAGCAGTTTCAGAATTAGATGATTCATCCCAAGTAGCTATCATGCCTTTCTTTTAGATTTATCCTTTTTAAGACATTTATTAGCCAAGTGCCCATATTCATGACAGTTGAATCACTGATTGTCTTTTGTTTTAGATTTTCAAGAATTAGATTTTCCTTTTCTTTTATCAGATGGTTTTTGAAAAGTTGTTATTTTCTTATTTTTTAAAATTTTATAAAATTTCTTTGCTAACATAGCCATATCATCTTCATTTTCTTTAGCATCAGAATTAGATTTAGAATATTTAAGAGCAATGGACTTAACTTTAGGAGCCTTAAAATTCAACTCATAAGTTTGAAGAGAACTAACTAACTCCTTAACCTTCATAATATTAGTATCCCTTAATTCCTGTATAGTAGTAACCTTAGAATTAAACCTATCAAGAAGAGATCGCAATATTTTTTACACAAACCTTACTTTCAGGGATTCCATCTCCTAAACCCCATATGGAATTTACTATGTCATTCAGTTTAGTATAGAGTTCATGAAAGATTTATTTTCTTCCATACGAATCTCCTTAAATTTGGTTGTGAGGATTTGTATTTTTTTATTTCTTGACAATATTTGTCAATTCAAGTGTCATTTCGAGAATGTCGCATGCTTGCTTAGTTGTATTGCATGAAATAATTCTTTTGAATTCATAAGGTGATAAAGCGCAAGTTATTGCATTTAAAGCTTTAGCATTAGCACTGTTTTCACTTTTTTTACTAGCAATCCATAAATAGAATGTAGTTTCTCTCATATATTTAGTTTCATCCTTGGCTATACTTCAGTCATGGGAGGTCTCCATTTAGTCATAATGGCTTACCACACATTTTTATCTAAGAAAGTTCTCATCCTGGCCTTCCAGTATGAATAATTAGAGCTATCAAAAGGAGGTGGCCTGGTAATAAACAAACTGTCGAAATTTGATATAATAAAGCTCTGGATCTAACTCAAGGAGGTTAATCCAAAAAAATAAAAATAAAAATTAAGCAACCTTCTCTAATACCACTTGAAAAGGAGAGCTTAAGAAGTCCTACGCGGGGGGGGGGGGGGGGGGGTGAATAGGACTATGCCAAATAATCGAACAAACTATTGAATAATAAATAAATCAGAGATATCAATTGCCTAAGTATTGAGACGTTGATTTCAAATGATTCATAGGACAACCTTCACCTAAAGTTTAGGTAGGATAACCTTTTTTCACGGATTTCTTTAAAATCAAAATCTCAAACTTTGCAAGAGTAAATAAAAATAAATATTACAATCGTTCACCACTTTAATATAAAATAAATTACAACCATTCACGACATAAAAATAAAATCATTCACCACATAACACAACGAATTATAGTGGCTCCGTGTGTCAACAACTATTTTAAAACAGCCACACCTACTCCATTCCCAAAATTACTCTTCACGTAATCTTGGCTTTCACTATGAAAAAGGTTTTCTCAGGGTCACCTTAAAACCTGATATAGTTCTTGTAATTTTACCAGGCTATCACATCAAAACCCCTCACTGAGATTTTCAGGCTATCTTAGACAAAACCTACACTGAGATTTTCTTACTATCTCAAAAAAATAAAATAAATAATTGAAGGTATACTTATCTTCACCGTAGAAGACGTATCAGAAGCTGTAGCCGAAGAACCGCTTTCTTGCATGTCAATTGTTCAATGTTCAGTCAGATAGAAAAGCGTTCAGGGTTCTATTGATTTTAATTAAGTTCAAACCAATGGCTACTTAAGTTAATTCTCTTAAATCTCAAAAGAATGGTATAGTTTACTCTTTTTAGAATCAGAATGTAAAGATCTAAGATTAAGGGAATCAAACAAAAGCTATAAATAAAATTTATAAATACCTTTCAAATAGCTTGCTAATAACTAGAGCTTCTCTCTCTCTCTTGTAGAAGAATTTTGATAATAATAATAATAATAATAATAATAATAGATATTTCAGATTAAGAGAGGAACTCAATTTATAGGCAAAGAATTTTAATCTTCTACTAGCCTGAGGTAATCTTCGACTAGCCCGAGCAGACTAGATTCTGTTCAACAGATTTTAGATTATGCGGGATAAGATTTATCCAAAATTTAACTAGCCTGAGGACTAGTTCGACTAGTCAAATTTGGTTTTCAACTGGTCGAAGATCCCAAAATCCGAAATGATTTACTTGCTAGACTTGGAGCCGAATTTTATTAGGATGGTCAAAGGTCAAGCTTCGACTAGTCGAACAAAAAATTCAACCAAGCGAATTTGCAACCAAAAAATGGTTTTGCTTCGACTTGAACTTGGATTGGCTGAGAAAACTCAGACTAGTCGAACCAGACCTTGAGTTGGTCGAATTCCAAGCAAACATAAGTATAAATACCCTAGTTAAATAAATTTTGAAAGCACTTAAACCTAAGGCCTTTCTTGGATTTTATACTAATTGAGATATGTGAAATATCTGAACTTCTTTGTCTTGAACTTGATTACAGACTTCATCTTGACTCTTGAGCTTGATCTATCTTTGAACATCAGTTAATCTTTAGCTTGATTTTCTCTTGAGAATATACCAGTCTTAAGCTTGATCTTCTCTTTATCTTGAGCTTGATCTTGAGCTTGGTCTTCTCTTGATCTTAGACTGGTCTTAAAGATCTCTTGTTAAGTTGTTTTGACTATACGAAATTTGACAACTAAAGTGTACTTTAATCATTATAGCACTCACACATACTCTACTTGAGATTTAGATAATTCAATTTAGAGTATTAAGGTTTTCTTTTATACATTAGATCTCTATATTCTTTCCGGTTAAACATGTACTTCTTCAACAAACTCCAAGAAAGAAGATTGTTGCAATCAAGCTTCGGTTATATCTTCGAATCAGTTTTGAAGATAAGTACCATTTATTTACTTTTGTTTCATTTGAGTTTTTCTGAGATAGCCCATTAATCTTAATGGGTTATTTTGTGGTAAGCCCATGAAAATTTCAAATGGGGTTTTATTGTGATACCCATGAAAATCACAAGAACTGTATCAAGTTGTTAAGGTGATCATGTGAAAACCTTGTAATAGTGAAAGCTAAAATTACAAGGGTAGTAATTTTGGGAGTGGAGTAGGTGTGGGTTTAAGCACCTAACCACTATAACTCTTTGTGCATTAGTTGCGATTTTTTTTTTTGTGAATGGCATATTTATTTCATTCTCTTACTACTTTGAAAGATTGTTTTCAAAGACGTCATGAAATAAGGTTGTCTTGCCTAAATATTTTAAATGAAGGTTGTCTTACAAACTATTTGGAATCAAGGTTTCAATACTTTAAGCGATTAACATTATTTATTTATTTATTCTTCATTAGCTCGAAGTATTTGGTATTGTCCTATTTATAACTCACCATTCAAAAATATCAAACATGAGGATCATAACTTGAATCAAAGTAAGAAAGAAATTAAAATAAACTACAAGCTTCACCTCTTAGCTCTAGCTAAGAGATTAACCAACCAAAGACATGATTAAGCTAAAACTCTAAAAGAAAAATATGGAAAACTAATTAGAGAAGAAGAAAGAACTCCTTGGAAGTTTCTATACCCCTTGCTCTACTCCTTTAACCCTGATTCGTGCTTGGAATGCCTCAGAGTATAAGACCTGTATCCTAGCCTATACTGTTCCGTAGGATTCCACAGTCCTCCTGGTCACATTTCGGTGAGCCGCGATGCGTAGATAGCATTTGAGCGCAACCCTGAGGCGTATCCCATAATCCTGAGTTGACTCAAACCGAGACTTGTACCCTTGCGACCGCGTTGTCGCCGCGGTTCTAACACTGCGTCTCGCCGGCCGAGGCGATACTTAGGCCAGGAGATGTGGGTCCGCGTTCAGTTTGAGGAAAAATGTCATGCAGTTGTAAAACCCAAGCGAAAGTTATCAAATCAATCCCATCAATCACATCTCACGTCAAGTACACATCACCTCACACCCCATCCCCATGGAACCCCAAAGTCAACTCTCTCTTACAACCCATCGCCTATCAAGTGCATCCATCACTCACCCATCACTCACATCACTCATCTCTCTCATTCTCCCAAGCAACCCAAACATCCCAACCTCCATGAGAGAGCTTGGTGTGGCCCACCTTCCTACAACCCAATCCCACTATCGAAAGTCCATCTCAACCATTAAAATTCACCCCTTGGAGCTCTAGATCGTGTTGGTTGACGAAGGAAGAGGAGATCGACGGTGGGTAATCTTTAATTTACTTTTTTTTGTGATTTAAGGGCCCACATATGGTGGGAAGCCATATTCATGTATGCAATGTATAGGGAGGGCCCATAGTGGCGGGGTCCCTCCCCTCTCACATTCGTCTCTCTCTCTCTCTCTCTCTCTCTCTCTCTCTCTCTCTCTCTCTCCCCACTCTCTCTTGATGCCATGTGGCTCACCAAATGCGTGTGGTGTATCTAGCCCCATCATGGTGGAGCCCACTTGAAGTATGTTGTGCATCCGCACCGTCCAGCAACGTGGGCCCTTAAATATAATATATATATATATATATTATATTATATATATATATATATATATATATATATATATATATATATATATAATATAATATATATATATATATATTATATATTATTTATTTATTTATTTATTTATTAAGAGGACAATAACGTCCAGGCCCTGGACAGCCTAGATATTGCATCATGGTGGGGTCCATGATCACGTCCAGATGGACGGACAGCGTGGAATACAAAACATACATCAAGGTGGGGTCCTCATAGATGGATGGTGTGGAGAAAACACACATCATGCGTGTGGCCATCTGGACCGTCCAGGGCCTGATGATCCTGGATGGACAACATGGTAATATAACACATCCAACAACGTGGCCCACCATCCAACCATCTGAAGATGGGGATGGAGCACATACTACATGGTGGGTCCCACCGTCCACGTACTGGACGGTGCTGGACACCACAGATAAATCACGGTTTGGCCCACATGGGGTTGACATCCATACAGCAGCTATATAACTGGGGTATGCGTACACCAACCAGTCAGTGCCCACCGTCCAAATGGATGGTCTAGATGTAAATCACATACATTACAGTGTGGCCCACCATTTTGCTGACGCTGTACAGCAGACGAACGGTTTAGCTATAACACATCCCTCACTATGGGGCCCACCGTCCAGTCAGTGGACGGCTGGGATAAAATACATAAATCAAGGTGACTAATGTGCTAGACAGCACTTATCTAAGGTGGGTACCACTGTCCAGGGCATCTGGATGATGTGGAATAACATATACATCACGGCGGTCCACACAGGTGGATGGTGTGGATCAACATTAAGGTGGGCTATAAAGGGGAAAGAGAGAGAGAGAGAGAGAGAGAGAGAGAGAGAGAGAGAGAGATGGTGTAGATGGAGAGACCTCGCCACTATGGGCCCCTTATATGATTACAACACATATATCAAATTGAGTCCTATCACAAGTGGGTCATCGAATTGAAAATCAACGGTAGATCACCCACCATTAGATCTTGGACTCCTCCTTCCACCAATGTGTTTCAGAGCTCCAAGGGATGAATTTCAACAGTTGTGATGAAGCTTGGTGTAACACCCCAGATTTTTGCCAACCTGGAGTTAGATGTCCATAGGCAAGGGGTTGATCCTAACCCCTTATTAACTTCTCAAACCTCAAATCCTTTAGAAAATAGATAAAATTAATTAAGTGCCAAACTAGATTAGCTACAAAATCTACTTGATCCACTTTAAATACGATCTGCAAGACCCAAAACTTGTAGAATCATTGATGCTAGGTTACCCTAACATCTAGGATCAATATCATTACCCAGTTGCTCTCGAGAGCACATTAAAACTCCGTATCGGATCTAAACCGCATGTCGAAAGTCTGATTACTACGAAATTATATAATCAGGACCGCCTTGCTAGGCTTGACAACCATCTTGGAAATCAAATCCAGATCGTGTCCTGGGTCTATTTGCTTGAGCCCGGAGTGAAGTGTGTGAGAAAATGTGGTTTTCTTTAGAAATTAAATCTAATTTAAGTAATTTGAGACTTGTCACTTGCGGGCCTGATATAAGCAATCAGACCGTCAGAATCTGACCCAAATACACCCTCAGATCAGGAGAAATTTCATACACATTGCAGTGTACTTGTAATCCTGATCGAGTTCCGGTAACCATTGAATTAAAACTGGTCTGCCACGTGTGATCTGGGGACCCGACTGGAATAAAAACTTAACTCGACCTAGATCCATAGTCAGGGAGCTTAAGTCCGACCTTTGGCTCAAGGGGGGCTCCGGAAGTGCTCCGTTGAGACTGAACAGCCTTCCTTTGGACATAACCTAAGTATACCTTGGCCCTGAGCCTATTTTCGACAATTCTGGGCCTATAAAAGAGGCTTAAACCATCTCTCTCATATTCCATACGAATTTTCTAAACCTAAGGGAGAGAGAAGAGAGGAAAGAGAGAGAAAGAGAGAGAGAGAGAGAATTAGAGTTCATCCCTGGGATTCAATCCCATCATTTCACGGGCTGAATCAGCTCTTCCGTACCGCTCTACCGGTGATACCGATCCCGTTCTTAGGTTAGAAATTCAACCCCTAAGCTGTTTTAGGGTTTCCAATAGTTGGAATGATGAAATAGCTAACCTAGTTCATGTTATAGGTTGCCATCCTGCCGATGACAAAGACTATGTGTTTTAAACGAATCCGTTACGTGTTTACCAGTGTTGTTGAGGCATAAAATAAACAAAGAAATGAAGAAGAGAAAGATCAACAAATCAGTTTGAAGATCAAAAAATCAGTTTGAAAGAGACTTTACGCTGACCCGCGCAAAGTAAAGAGGTTGCACTGGACCGCGCAAAGTAAACAGTCTGCGCGGGTTACTCAAGGAAGATATATTGCGCGGGACTGATAGATTGTGCGAGATCGCGCAAAGTATGTCATTTGCGCGTATCCGCGCAAAGTGTATAACTGAGGTATAAAAATTGTTGGGTGTTATTTTGTCCCACATCGACCAGAACAGAGTTTTACACCTGTAAAAATGTCTATAAATACCCCGTTCTTTCTCTCAAAAGGGGTTTGAAGATTTCAGAGTAGAAGAAAGACGAAGAAAGAGACAGACAGAAGGTGCAAATCCATGCAAAGGAGCACTGGGCTCCTATAGTTTGCGTGGACCCGCGCAAAGTATGTCGTTTGTGCGGACCCGCCCAAACCGACTGTCTGACAGTCTATAACAGCAATGGGCTGTTATACTACTGGAATGGCTAGAGTCTTCAAATCTTCGAGAAATCTTTAAATTCTTCTTGTTCAGGAGAAAAGGAGGAATCATCGACGAAAAGGCGTATTCCTCCTAAGTTTGAGGGGATGACCGAAATAGCGCTAAAATGCTGCCGGAATCTCCGTTCTCTTGAAGACTATTGGCCGATCTGTCTATTCCTCCTAAGTCATAGGAGACGATTGAGATCAACGTTTTTATGCTGTCAAAATTTATATTTGACTATGACAATTGTAACTTGCAATGAATTCTTTTGTAAACTACCTGAGAATCAAGGGATATCTGAGGATGTAAATGAATTCAGAATCAATAAAGTGTGATGATTGTCTTTGTAACTATTCCATTGTTATGTTTGAATAAGATAATTCTCCCAAATCAAATACTTTTGTTTCCTTGTCGAAATAAAATGGCGACTCTGCTGGGGATCTTTATCTTATTTAACACTAACATTGAGGAAAGTTGTGAGATTCTCATCACTGTTTTTGGCGTCTATTAGACGCCAAAATGGCGACTCACAGTGGGAGCATCCTCCCCTTCATCTCTAAGATAGTTTATTTAGTCTTTCACATACTAATTTTATGTATGTTTTATTATTGAAGGTACCCAAATTCAGTCACATAACATTACTAATGGCTAACGTTGCGAGAAAAGTGAACTTCCGATTCACCGCTACTGGGTTTGTAATTGAATATGCGCCAAACCAAACTCCTGAACATACGAAAGCAAGCACTACAAGCAGGCGCAAAATGACTCAAGTAACAGCTGGAGTCATTTCTGTATCACCTCAATCATAGGAAAGTGATGAAAATTGGACTTTGGTCTTGTCTAGAAAGACAAAAGCAAAGGCCTTAAAAAACCACAAGGCGAAATTATCTGTACCAAGAGTTGAGGGACCAGTCACGCGTAGTCTAGCAAGAAGAAAACCCGAACTCGCTCCTCCAGCAATCTATCCTGAACAAGTCGCTCTGCAATTCTCATCGCACGATTTTCTGGCTTTGGCTGCCCCAAGGACCAAATGGACAAAAGCACAGAAAGGTAAAGCACTGATGATAGAATCACCGATGGCTATATCACCCCAGACAAGTTCGCCTATAACTGTATCACCTCAATCGGTTAAAAGCACGGGAAGTACACAAAAGTCAAGTGAAACTCCAATTTCTCCCCTCTTTGTAAGCCCTGTTACGTCGACATACTCTCATTTTACTCCAAAACAAATTTCGACAAACAAAGGGGCAAGGCGGCGTGTATATGGCGATAGAACAAAGCCAAGAAAATAGACCGACTACTAAAGAGCGGGTTGATCAAATGGCAGAGGCACAAAGAGCACTAATGGACGAATGCCGAAACCTCAGAGAAGCTCTGGCAACTCTGGCACATAATGTAGCCTAGATGGTGGCCCCACCTATGATGGGAGCGACAAATGGATAGGAGAACCAACCTGAAGGTTCCCGTCCGCAAGGGACAGGATCGCGAGGGTCAGCTCCAGCGATAAGGGCTATAACACAAGATGATGTAAGACAAGTCGTCGAAGAAGCAGTCAGGATAGAAAGGGAGCGCGTAAATACCGGTCATTTCAGATATCGAACACCCTATCCGAGAGAAGTAGAGGATGTTCCATTTCTGGTAAATTTTAAGCATCCAGACTTCCAGAAGTTTAATGGGGAAGGATCACCAGAAGAACACCTGATGCATTTCATTACTAGCATGAGGAATTTCTCCACAATACCTCAATACTGCTTACGATTATTTGGGTCATCATTGACAAGTAAAGCTTTCAAGTGGTATTCAAATTTAGCACCAGGATCTATACGCACATGGGAAGAAATGCAGGATGCTTTCATGTCAAACTTCTTCTCGTCAGAACGCGATGTTAGCATTACAGAATTAGCTTCAGTACGACAGCGAGAAGGAGAACCAGTTGAAAAGTTTATAGATAGATGGAAGACACTGGGGGCATCATGTAGACAGTTGCCAAAGGAAAAGGAACAAGTCAAAATATGTCTGAATTCTATGGAGACAGGTATTGCATTCGGACTCACCAGCGCCAATATCGAAACCTTTCGCGATTTGGATACCAAAGCCCATGCATTGGAATTAATGACTCGTAAAATGCCACCATTTCATCATGAAATCGCCAGAAGAATACCTGGCAGAACAACAGTGAACACCATTGATCGGGATAAGAAAAATCAAGATGCAAGAGGCTCAAGAGACAAAAGGCCGGAAGGAAAAGAAGGCTGGAATCAATCAAGGGACAGATACAGCGGAAAAAAGCTCAAAATGCTCGATTCTCATGAAGGATTTGAGTTTGATAAAGAGGACGTGGTGCCTATGATGCAGCAATTGTTAAAAGCAGGTACCCTAGAATTACCAGAGCCTAAATGCCCTGAAGATGTGACAAGGAGTCGAGAAAGAAACTTTTGTCGTTATCATCGCCTAGTGGGACATCCGACGGAAAATTGTTACACATTAAAGCGTATCATACAGCGAATGATAAATAGAGGTGATATAATAACCAGTGAAAGCAAAGGGAAAAATACAAGGGCGACAGTAAATGTATTGTCAATCCAAGAAAAGATTCGAGAAATAAAAGAGAAGGGAGATCGAAGGCCGATAAGAAAAGTGACAATGATTACGTTGCGATCGGGGAAGCAGATAACAAGTCCGGTAAAGCAAAAGGCAGGAATTATAAGGAAAGAAGTGACTGAAAGATAAAACATCGAGGATAAAAGAAGAAATGGAGACCCAGCGACAAAAGTGGCTTACGACGTAGTTAGTCATTTGAAGGGTATACCGGCGCGTTTAAGTATTTATGGTGCGCTCAAGTTATCAGAAGAGTTTCGACAGAGTTTGATTCAAGCACTGTCTGATCACAATGTGAGAGAAGTTTTATTGACAGAAATGAAGAATGGAAGAAGCAATGAAAAGGGGGATTGTCTACCAGTAATATCTTTCTCTGATGATGATTTAATCAGTGAAACAGAACACAACAGGCCATTAATGATAGAAGGGTATATTTGCGAGAAAAAGATAAAACGGATTATGATAGACAATGGGTCAGCAGTGAATCTTTTGCCACTCTCCATGATTACTAAATTGGGTTATCGCCGTTCAGATTTACGCCCCAGCGGAATGATGATATAGGGGTTTAATCAAGATGGACAACGCGCACTTGAAAAAATTACGGTGACATTGGAGGTGGGAGAATTAATCACTACTGTTGTATGTCACGTTATAAATGCTGTGACAACATATAACCTCCTCTTGGGAAGGCCGTGGATACATCAATACAATATTGTACCTTCTACTCTACACCAATGTTTCAAATATTATAAGGACGGAATGCAGTATAAAGTGATGGCTGATGCAAAACCTTATACAGAAGCTGAGTCTTTCTTCGCGGATGCCGGCTATTATAAATGTTTCTCCGAAGAAGTAGGAAGTAATAATGGAAAGAAAATGTTAAAAGACGACCGAACAAATAAAGTTAGAGAAGAAAGGGCGGAGTCTTCTGGGACTACAAAATCAAGAAAGAAGTTCTATTTTGTACCCAAACGTCTGAGACAACAGGGACAACCGCCGTTGACATTATTGTCGACAAAACAGCTGAAAGTCTTACAGTCTAATTACACAATGCCCTTACCCAATATCGAACGATGTAAGCCATTTGTAGCCACTCCAGGAACATTTCAAGTCAGAGCCAGTACTAAATATCCTGAACCAATAGAATTTCACGCTGCAGCAGAAGTGAAGAATGAAAACATAAGCAATGTATATCATGGAAAGTTAGCACCGCAGAACTTGAGAAAATATAGTGCAGTAAGCAAGAAAATCATGAGAAATATGGGTTTTGATTGTGATAAACCCACTGGACTGAATCATGGGAAAGGAATTCAAGTCCCTCTCGGGGTTAATCAAGAAAAGCGGAGAAAATTTCAAGGATTAGGAGCAGAATCATCAGTAAACATGGTATCAGTAAACATGGTATCAGTAAATATGACTTCAACCGAACAAATACCAGAACAAGATACTAAGGTAGTCGAGAATCCTGAAACCGCTCCAAGACAAATAGAAGACGGGGGGCAGCCGATAATAGATAGCTTGCAAGAAATAAATTTGGGAACAACAGAGGAGCCAAGGAATACATTCATCAGCGTTAGTCTTTCAGAACAGGAATTTGAGAAATATGGCCAACTTCTCAGAGAAAATAAAGACGTCTTCGCCTAGACATATGAAGAAATGCCAGGACTGGAACCTTCTGTGGCAATGCATCGATTAAATATCTCCAAAGAAAAGAAACCAGTGAAGCAAGCACAAAGGCGATTCCACCCAGACCTGATTCCATTAATCGAAAAAGAAGTAAATAAAAAGGTTGGGTTCATCAGAGAAGTTAAATATCCCAGGTGGATATCAAACATTGTTCCGATAAAAAAGAAGAATGGGCAGATTAGAGTATGTATTGACTTCAGAGATCTAAATGAAGCATGTCCAAAGGATGATTTCCCCCTCCCGATAACAGAATTATTAATTGATAGCACTACTCGATATGCTATTATGTCTTTTATGGACGGATATGCTGGCTATAATCAAATCAGGATGGCACCTGAAGATGAAGAGGCGACGGCCTTCCGAACGCCGCTCGGAATTTATTGTTATAAAGTTATGCCTTTCGGTCTTAAAAATGCTGGGGCGACATACCAGAGGGCAATGAAAAATATTTTTCAAGATATGATGTATAAACATGTTGAATGCTACGTTGATGACTTGGTCGTCAGGTCAGGAGATCATCAAGAACACCGCGAACATTTGGCAGCAGTCTTCCGTCGACTCAGAAAGAAGCAGTTAAAGATGAACCCCGCTAAATGTGCATTCGGAGTATCTTCTGGCAAATTCCTAGGCTTTGTTGTACGGCATAGAGGAATCGAGATTGATCCAGAAAAAATTAAGGCTATTCAAAATATGCCGCCACCAACAACGCTAAAGGAATTGAAAAGCTTACAAGGAAAACTAGCATACATTCGCCGTTTCATTTTAAACCTCGCAGGAAGGTGTCAGCCGTTTTCTTGGTTAATGAAGAAAGATACAGAATTTGTATGGGATCACGCCTGTCAAAATGCATTTGACTCAATTAAGGAATTGTTGAAATAGCCGCCGGGTGTTAATAACTCAAGTGAAAGGTAAGCCACTTATCTTATACACATCTGCAGCTACAAATTCTTTGGGTGCTTTGTTGGCACAGGTAAACGAAGCTGGAAAAGAGACTGCTCTTTATTATCTAAGCCGAACATTGATGGGGGCAGAATGCAATTATTCCTCGATCGAAAAAGAATGTTTGGCATTGGTATTCGCTGTACAAAAATTGAGGCATTATTGTCTTTCCCACGATATAACTCTGATCTCAAGAGCAGATCCGATAAAATTTTTGATGACCAGGCCAATGTTGTTAGGAAGACTAGCCAAGTGGATGTTATTGTTATCGAAATATACTATTTCGTATAAGCCAGTGAAAGCAGTGAAAGGACAAGCTGTGGCAGACTTCCTCGCAGCACATCCTGTAGCAGAAAGTGAGGAAATCAATGACGAATTCCCAGATGAACAAGTTATGATGGCTGAATCTCAGAATCTTTGGCAAATGTATTTTGATGGTGCTGCTCGACTATCGGGAGCGGGGGCAGGAGTGATATTCATTACTCCTCAGGGCGATTTATTACCATATTCCTTCACACTGGGCACCACATGCATAAACAATGAAGCTGAATACAGAGCTCTTATCATTGGAATGGAAATAACCCGGCAAATGGAAATAAAATTATTGCATATCTTTGGGGATTCTAAATTGATTATAAATCAGTTGACAACAGAATTCGAAGTAAGGAAAGAAAAACTCTTGCCCTATTATCGGAAAGCACAACAGTTGCTTGAACAGTTTTGTCATATGGAAATTAAACACATACCACGGTCTGAGAATGTAAAAGCGGATGCTTTAGCCAGTCTGGCAGCAGCTCTATCCTGTACAAATCGAAGTCCTCTTCAAGTAACTATAAAGGAAAGAAGATTCCTGCCATCCGTAGAAGTTATCGAAGAAACTGCTGAAATATTTCCTATATCTTGTCTGGAAGTAATGACAGATGATTGGCGTCAGCCTTTCGTTGATTATCTCAAATATAATATCTTGCAAGAAGATAATGCACAAAGACAATAGATTAAGCAGCGATCAGGCAAATTTGTCATATGCAGCGAAGTATTGTATAGAAAATCTTATAACGGAATGCTGTTACGATGCTTAGACAAGCAAGAAGCAAATCAAATGTTGCGGGAAGCACATTCAGGTGAATGTGGAACACATCAAGCTGGCCGAAATTTATGCCATAGAGTGCATCGAATGGGGTATTATTAGCCTACTATGTTTAAAGATGCAATAGAATACGCAAAGCGGTGTCATGAATGTTAAATACACGGAGATGTAGTACATGTTCCCCCAGAAGACTTACATCAGTCTGTTGTTTCTTGGCCTTTCTCAGCTTGGGGACTTGACGTGATAGGTCCTATAAATCCACCTTCATCTAAAGGAAAACAGTATATTTTGGCAGCAACAGATTATTTCTCCAAATGGACTGAAGCAGTCGCCTTATGTAGTGTTAAAGAGAAAGATGTGGTCAATTTCATCCGGCATGCTATAATATACTGTCATGGCATTCCAAAAAAGATCATCACCGATAATGGCACCCCTTTTAAAAATAGAGGCATGGAAAAATTGTGTCAGAAATTTGGCATCCAACATTCATTTTCAACGCCTTATTATCCTTCGGCCAATGGATTAGCAGAGGCGTTTAACAAAACGATTGTTAAAATAATGAAAAAAACGGTGACAGGCAATAAGCGTGATTGGGATGAAAAGTTACAAGAGGCATTATGGGCCTACAGAACTACTCATCGTACAGCAACCGGGGCGACACCGTATTCATTAATCTACAGTATGGAGGCAGTTATCCCAATCAAAATACAGCTGGCATCGCTCAGAATAGCGGTACATCAGTCTATAAAGGATGATGAAAATGTAAAAATAAGGCTGAAAGAATTAGATCTACTTGATGAAAAACGTCTTGCGGCTCAACAGCGGTTGTAGTCATATCAGGCCAGGATATCGGCTGCCTTTGATAAACAGGTTAAATATCGCTCTTTCAAAAAAGGGGATTTGGTGCTAATGTTGAAAAGACCTATAGTGATCACTCGCCGGACAGGGGGCAAGTTCGAGCCTAAATGGGACGGTCCATATGTAGTAAAAGAAGTATACTCCAATGGGGCATATAGAATTGCAAATCAAGAGGGACAGGGTGTCAGTATACCTGTCAACGCCCGCTTCATCAAAAGATACTACCCCTGAAGATAGACATGCTAATTTTGACCCAGAATATTATTGGCATAATGATTCTGTATCAAAAGGGGGCAAGGATGAATAAGATCATGTCTATATGTCAACAAAAGAAGTTATGAAGAAGAAGTTCATGAGCATATCAATTATGTTAGCAAGCATTTTAAAAAAAATATATATATGATCGTCATCATCACCAAAAAAGGTTTGACAAAGTCAATATCATCTTGAAGATTCTCTTGAAGATACTATCAAAAGCATAAATATTATTGCCTTACAAGGCACAGGTCTTCTTTCTTGAAGATATTTCGGAAATATCTACTATATTGGCAATGATGATGATCATAAACATTATTGCCTTACAAGGCACGGATCTTCTTGAAGATACTATCAAAAGCAAGGATATATTAATATCAGTCAAAGAGGCAATATCAGTCAAAGAGGCAGTATAGCCAAGCCAAATCCTAAAAAGAGACAAATTGAGCCAAATCAAAAAGATCAAGCTCACAAAAAAAAGGCTCTCAAAGGATCAAGCTCTAAAAGAGCCGGCCAACTATACGTAAGACCTATGAAGATCGCCATTCGGGCAGCGGCGAGGAGTCAGTGGCCCTA
Source organism: Magnolia changhungtana (assembly GCA_030180095.1). Taxonomy (NCBI): domain Eukaryota; kingdom Viridiplantae; phylum Streptophyta; class Magnoliopsida; order Magnoliales; family Magnoliaceae; genus Magnolia; species Magnolia changhungtana. The sequence continues at coordinate 1,362,527 of JASAUF010000524.1, read as the reverse complement.
AAAAGCCCGTGAAGACCATCGTGCGCACCCATGCCGGCAGCTGACGAAGTCAAGGATTAAAAGCCTAAAAGGCCATAAATCCGCGAAGACTAGTCACCGTAACTCCCATGCCGTTTGTACAGCTTCCAGCAGCACCACTGGAAACGGATGAAAATGCCCTCCCGTGAATGGGCTTGACCTTACAGACGAAGAAAATAAGGGCCGCAATGCAAGCTTTATGCCAACCATGCGTAAGACCCTCCAGGTCTAGGGTTTAATTTCAGTAGTAACTCATGAGGAAGGGCTTAAACCTACTCATTGATGGACTGGCGACCCTAGATTTGGTGCTCAAAGGTAGCCTTGCAAGCCCTGCGAACTCTAGAGAGTTATCGTGGCCAACCCTGTGCATAAAACCAACAGTTCACCGCCCGAGCGGCCAATGGGCCCTCTCGATGGACCTTGGCCGTGAGCTCAAGGCAGTGAAAAGCCCAAAAGCGAACTCTAGAGAGTTACAGCGGCCATCACATAAGACCCATAAATGCTCCACTACTCATGAGCTTAAACTGTGTGTGTGCGCACGCTCCACTACTCATGAGCTTAAACTGTGTGTGGCTAATTAAATTGAAACTTAGTACCGCCAATTTAAATACTCACATAGAGAATCCCGCACTAACAAAGCATAAAAGGTTTGAAAATCATAAAAGATGTAATGAAATTACTATATAAAATCTAAATATAATTTAATAATATTAGCATAAATGTCATCAACATGCAATGTAAAAAAAAATGCCACTATAAACATCTCAAAATGTTATCATAGAAACATATGTGAAGTTAAATAAATTATATGTCCAAGAAGCATGGAAATCAAGATTACATGTTCAAAATTACATGTTCAAAGATCTTCTGTAATCCCCACTACTTCCATATATTTGCGCAAATCTTCTTTCAATTGTGTCTGAGCTGCATCATGTTTAGATTTTTCTTCAAGAATAAGTCTTTGCTTGATTAGGAACACTAGCAAGTTTATTCTCCAAAGAAGCAATCATTTCTTTTCCTTGAAGTTGTGCGGATTTTTCAATATCAATAGATTGAGCATTCGTCTGTATCTTCTCTTCAACAACCTGAATGACCAAGTTCTGCTCATGATTCTTCCTTTCCAATTGAGAGATTTCTTCCTTCAGAATTGCAATACGATCTTGGATAGTCGCTCTTTCATCAATATAAGTCTTTAGTTGATCTTGAAGAATCATATGCTCTTGCTCAAGTTTAGAAATCGATGAAGCTGTCAGAAAGGCTTGTTCTTGAGATAAAGCCAGCTGCTTCCTGTATTTTAAAATTTCAGGAGCAATTGTAACATTTTCTTTTGACGCCAAAGAAATTACCGAATCACGAAATTTGAGGAGTGAATCACGCAAAGGAGATATGTTGATTCTAGCCATCTTGGCAGGGCTCTCCAGAATCTCTATAGCAACATCCAAATCCAACCACTGATCAGGATTTCTGAAGATATGGGCTATTGCTAACAAGGAATATTTCACCATAAGCATTTTATGAACAGAATTTTTGCAAAGGACGACAGCTCGTAAGTAGTGGCCATGTAATCGAATCGCCGCACTTGCGCACCGCAGCAAGAAGGAGTTCCTATAGCAAAAGAAGAAGGATATTCAAAATATTATTATGAAATATGTAGTCTTGAGTAAAATAATCAAGATATATATGTGTGTACTGCACACAGAATACGACTAACAGAAGGAGAAGCTCTCGAGTCGCGGAAGGACCAAGTTCCACCATATCAGCAAGAGATGGTGCTCTAGCCTCTGTGCTTGAATCTCTGGTAGCTGGAGTTGGCAAGTCTGTAGTTTCTATGGAAAATATGATTTCACAAGCTACCACTCTCTGTACTACCAATGGAACTACGGGTGCTTTTAGTGAAGTTACCACGAGAGGATTCACTGAAGAGATGGAGCCTATTTCTGCAACTTGAGCACCTAAAAAAGGAGGGAGACATAATAATTCTAAATAAATAATAGTTGTTAAAATATAGATAAATATATCTATATGAAAATAAAATCTCCTTTACCTGGTGAATAACCATATTCGCCATAATCTAAAAGTTCCTCTTCATTTTCTTCAACTACAGGAGATTTAGCAGGAACATTTACACCAGGAAGAGTCTTAGCAATTACAGGAGAAGATTCCATTTCAACTTCTTTTGCAGTTATTTCCTCATCCCCGTCAATGTTAACTTCGCCTTCTTCAAAGTCATCATCTTTATCTCCACAGCTGTCGCTATCTTCACTATCTTCATATTGTGAAGAGTCAGTAGTCTCTGACGATGAAGCTGAACTCTCATCTTCCAAAATTTCTTCGTCAACTTCTTCAACGACAATCTGTTTCCCTTTGCAAGAAACGGCCTGGCCGCTCTCCGGTACAGGCTCTTTGACTGTAGGGGAGGTGGATGCTTGTCTAGTCCTTTCTGAAACAATTGGAGATGATGATTGTAAACGCGTTTTTGATCTAGTCATTGGGGAAGATGGACTAGGACCAAGGGGTTGTGGAGGAGATATGGAGGTATCAATGGCTGGTCCTTCTTGAACCACTGCAGTTTCTGTGGGAATTGGAGAAGATGTACCTTCAGCATCATCTACAGCTTGGTTTGAAAAGTCCGACGAGTTTCTCAAATTCTCTCAGAACTCCGTGAGCAAACCAGCCATCCAAAGTGTTGATAGGCTTGATTTCACGGATGGGGTCTTCCAATGATATCTTCCTACAAATTTCTCCCGGATGGGAGGCATGGCTCTTTTCTGGAATATAGCCGATTCCACTTTCTAAATTTCTGCCCTTCAGCCTGGGCGGATGAAGAAAGATAGAAGAATCCACTGGCAGGCATTTAGTGACCAAGTATGATTGGTGATCCCACCATCGCATCCAGCTATATGATGTACGGACTATGCGATCACAGCATGGAATTATGAAAAGAGATCCGACGCAGCCATTCAGCAGCTGTTTCCATATCATGGCCCAGTTAAGAGGATGTTGAGGCATAAAATAAGTAAAGAAGTGAAGAAGAGAAAGATCAAGAAATCAGTTTCAAGACTACTTTGCGCGGCTTCACGCAAAGTGAATGGGTTGCACTGGACCGCGCAAAGTAAAAGGGTTGCGCGGGTTGATCAAGGAAGATAGATTGCACGGGATTGATAGATTGCGCGAGAACGCGCAAAGCATGTCGTTTGCGCGTGTCCGCGCAAAGTGTTTTACGGTGGTATAAAAATGGTTGGATGATATTTTATCCCACATCGACCAGAACAGAGATTTACACCAGTAAAAATGTCTATAAATACCCCGTTCTTTCTCTAAAAAGGGGTTAGAAGATTTCAAATTGGAAAAAAGATGAAGAAGAAGACAGAAGGTGCAAAGGAGCATTGGGCTCATATAGTTTGCACGGATTCGCGCAAAGGAGCATTGGGCTCCTGTAGTTTGCGCGGACCCGCGCAAACCGACTGCTGGACAGTCTATAATAGCAATAAGCTGATATGCTGTTAGAATGGCTAGAGTCTTCAAATCTTCAAGTTCTTCTTGTTCAGGAGAAAAGGAAGAATCATCGACAAAGAGGTGTATTCCTCCTAAGTTTCAGGAGATGATCGAAATAGCACCGAAATGCTGCCGAAATCTCTGTTCTCTTGAAGACTGTTGATCAACTTGTCTATTCCTCCTAAGTCATTGGAGATGATTGAGATCATTGCCGTTATGCTGCCGAAAATTATATTTAACTATAATAATTGTCACTTATAATGAATTCTTTGTAAACTATCTTAGAATCAAGTGATATCAGAGGATGTAAATGAATTCAGAATCAATAAAATGTGACGATTGTCTTTGTAACTGTTCCATTTTTATGTTTGAATAAGATAATTCTCCCAAATCAAATACATTTGTTTCCTTGTCGAAACAAAATGGCGACTTTGCTGGGGACCCTTTATCTTATTTAAAATTAATATTGGGAAAGTTGCGAGACTCTCATTACTGTTTTTGGCGTCTAATAGACGCCAAAATGGCGACTCTCAGTGGGAACATCCTCCCCTTCATCTCTAAAATAGTTTATTTAATCTTTCGCATACTAATTTCATGTATGTTTTATTATTGAAGGTACCCAAATTCAATCACATAACATTGCTAATGGCTAACGTTGCAAGAAAAGTGAAATTTTGATTCACCGCTACTGGGTTTGTAATTGAATATGTGCCAAGCCAAACTCCAGAGCATACGAAAGCAAGCACTACAAGCAGGCGCAAAATGACTCAAGTAACAGCGGGAGTCATTTCCGTCTCACCCCAACCACAAGAAAGTGATGAGAACTGGACTTTGGTCTTGTCTAGAAAGACAAAAGCAAAGACCTTAAAGAACCGTAAGATGAAATTGCTTGTACCAAGAGCTGAGGGACCAATCACGCGGAGCATAGCAAGAAGAAAACCCGAGCTCGCTCCTCCGGCGATTTATCCTGAATAAGCTGCTCCGCAGTTCTCGTCGCACGATTTTCCAGCTTTGGTTGCCCCAAAGACCAAATGGACAGAAGCACAAAAAGGTAAAGCACTGATGATAGGATCACCGATGCCCGTATCACCCCAAACCAGCTCGCCCATTACTGTATCACCTCAATTGGCTAAAAGCATGGGAAGTACACAAGAGTCAAACGAGACTCCAATTTCTCCCCTCTTTATAAGCCCTGTTACGTCAACATACTCTCGTTTTACTCCAAAATAGCTTTTCGACAAACAAATCAAGAGGTCAGTATAGATATATGGCAGAGACGGGTCAAGGAAATAGACCAACTACTGAAGAGCGTGTTGATCAAATGGCAGAGGCACAAAGAGTGCTAATGGATGAATGTCGGAACCTTAGAGAAGCTCTGGCAACTCTGGCACATAATGTAGCTCAGATAGTGGCTCCACCTATGATGGGAGCAACAAATGGACAGGAGAACCAACCTGAAGGTTCCCGTCCGCAGGGGATAGGATCGCGAGGGTCAGTCCCAGTAACAAGGGCTATAACACAGGATGATGTAAGACAAGTCGTCGAAGAAGCAGTCAGAATAGAAAGAGAACGCACAAATACTGGTCGTTTCAGATACCGGACACCCTACCCGAGAGAGGTAGAGGATGTTCCGTTTCCAGCCAATTTTAAGCACCCAGATTTTCAGAAGTTTAATGGGGAGGATCACCAGAAGAACACCTGATGCATTTCATTACCAGTATGGGGAATTTCTCTACGATACCTCAATACTGCTTACGATTATTTGGGTCATCATTGACAAGTAAAGCTTTCAGGTGGTATTCAAATTTAGCACCAGGATCTATACGAACATGGGAAGAAATGCAAGATGCTTTCATGTCAAACTTCTTTTCGTCAGAGCGCGATGTTAGCATCACAGAATTAGCTTCAGTACGACAGCGAGAAGGAGAACCAGTTGAAAAATTCATAGACAGATGGAAGACACTGGGGGCATCGTGTAGGCAGTTGCCGGAAGAAAAGGAACAAATCAAAATGTGTCTAAACTCTATGGAGACAGGAATTGTGTTCAGACTCACCAGCGCTGATATCGGAACCTTTCACGATTTGGCTACCAAAGCCCATGCATTGGAATTGATGACTCGTAAGATGCCGGCATTTCATCATGAAACTGTTAGGAGAATACCTGGTAGGACAACCGTCAACACCATTCATCGGGATAAGAAAAATCAAGATGTGAGAGGCTCAAGAGACAAAAGGCCGGAAGGAAAAGAAGGCTGAAATCAATCAAGGGACAGATATGGTGGAAAAAAGCTCAGAATGCTTGATTCTCATGAAGGATTTGAGTTCGATAAAGAGGACGTGGTGCCTATGATGCAACAATTGTTAAAAGCAGGTACCCTGGAATTATCAGAGCCAAAATGCCCTGAAGATATGACAAGGACTCAAGAAAGAAACTTTTGCCGTTATCATCGCCTAGTGGGACATCCAACGGAAAATTGCTACACGTTAAAATGCATAATACAGCAAATGATAAATAGAGATGATATAATAACCAGCGAAAGCAAGGAAAAGAATACAAAGGTGACAGTAAATGTATTATCAATCCAGGAAAAGAGTCGAGAAATAAAAGAAAAGGGAGATCGAAGGTCAATAAGAAATGCGACAATAATTACGTTGCGATCAGGAAAGCAGATAACGAGTCCGGTAAAGCAAAAAAGCAGGAATTATAAGGAAAGAAGTGACTGAAAGACAGAATACTGAGGATAGAAGTAGAAATGAAGACGCGGCGACAAAAGTGGCTTATGATGTAGTTAGCCATTTGAAAAGTATACCGGCACGTTTAAGTATTTATGATGCGCTCAAGTTATCAGAAGAATTTCGGCAGAGTTTGATTCAAGCACTATCTGATCACGATGTGAGAAAAGCTTTATTTACAGAAATGAAGAATGAAAGAAACAATGAAAAGATGAATTGTCTACCAGTAATATCTTTCTCTAATGACGATTTAATTAGTGAAAAGGAACATAACAGGCCATTGATGATAGAAGGATACATTTGCGAAAAGAAGATAAAATGGATTATGATAGATAATGGGTCTGCAGTGAATCTTTTGCCACTCTCCATGATTACTAAATTGGGTTTTCGCTGTCAGATTTGCGCCCCAGAGGAATGATGATATAAGGGTTTAATCAAGATGGACAACGACGCACTCGGTAAAATTACAATAACATTGAAGTGGGAGAATTAATCACTACTATTGTATGTCACGTTATAAATGCTGTGACGACATATAACCTTCTCTTGGGAAGGCCGTGGATACACCAATACAATATTGTACCTTCTACTCTACACCAATGTTTCAAATACTATAAGGACGGAATGCAGTGTAAAGTGATGGCCGATGCGAAACCCTATACGTAAGTCTTTCTTTCATGGATGCTAGCTATTATAAATGTTTCTCCGAAGAAGTGGGAAATGATGATGGAAAGAGAGTCTTAAAAGATTTCCGAATAAATAAAGTTAGAGAAGAAAGGGCAGAATCTTCTGGGACTACAGAAGCAAGAAAAAAGTTCTATTTTGTACCAAAGTGCCTGAGACAACCTGGACAACCGCCGTTAACATTGTTATCGATGTAACAATTTGAAAGTCTTACAAGATAATTACACAATGCCCTTACCCAATATCGAAAGATGTAAACCATTTGAGGCCGCTCCAGGAACATTTCAAGTCAGAGCCAGCGCTAAATATCCTGAACCAATAGAATTTTATACTGCAGCAGAAGTGAAGGATGAAAATACAAGCAATGTATATCATGGAGAGTTATCACCACAAAATTTGAGAACATACAGTGCAGTAAGCAAGAAAATCATGAGAAATATGGGTTTTGATTGTGACAAGCCCACTGGACTGAATCATGGGAAAGGAATTCAAATCCCTCTTGGGGTTAATCAGGAAAAACAGAGAAAATTCCAAGGATTAGGAGCAGAATCATCAGTAAATATGGTATCGATAGAATATGACTCCAGCCAAACAAATGTCAGAACAAGATGCTAAGGTAGTCGAGTATCCTGAAACCGCTCCAAGACAAATAGAAGACGGGGGGCAGCCGACGATAGATGGCCTGCGAGAAATAAATTTGGGAACAGCAGAAGAGCCAAGGAACACATTCATCAGCGTCAGCCTTTCAGATCAGGAATTTGAGAAATATGGCCAACTTTTTAAAGAAAATAAAGACATCTTTGCCTGAACATATGAAGAAATGCCCGGACTGGAACCCTATGTGGCAATGCATCGATTAAATATTTCTAAAGAAAAGAAACCAGTGAAGCAAGCACAAAGGCGATTTCACCCAGACCTGATTCCATTAATCGAAAAAGAAGTAAATAAACTAATAAAGGTTGGGTTCATCAGAGAAGTTAAATATCCCAAGTGGATATCAAACATTGTTCCGGTGAAAAAGAAGAATGGGTAGATTAGAGTATGTATTGACTTCAGAGATCTGAAAGAAGCATGTCCAAAGGATGATTTCCCTCTCCCGATAACAAAATTATTAATTGATAGCACTACTCAGTATGTTATCATGTCCTTTATGGACGGATATGCAGGCTATAATCAAATCAGGATGGCACCTGAAGATGAAGAGGCGACGGCTTTCAGAATGCCACTTGGAATTTATTGTTATAAAGTTATGTCTTTCGGTCTCAAAAATGCTGGGGCAACATATCAAAGGGCAATGAAAAATATTTTTCAGGATATGATGCATAAACATGTTGAATGCTATGTTGATGACTTGGTGGTCAGATCGGGAGATCATCAAGAACACCGTGAACATTTAGCATCAGTCTTCCGTCGGCTCAGAAAGAAGCAATTAAAGATGAACCCTGCTAAGTGTGCATTCGGAGTCTCTTCTGGCAAATTCCTCGGCTTTGTTGTACGACACAGAGGGATTGAGATTGATCCAGAAAAAATTAAAGCTATTCAAAATATGCCGCCACCGACAACGCTGAAAGAATTAAAAAGTTTACAAGGAAAACTGGCGTATATTCGCCGTTTCATTTCAAACCTTGCAGGAAGGTGTCAGCCATTTTCTCGGTTAATGAAGAAAGATACAGAATTTGTATGGGATCACGCCTGTCAAAATGCATTTGACTCAATTAAGGAATTATTAAGACAGCCGCTGGTGTTAACAGCTCCAGTGAAAGGTAAGCCACTTATCTTATATACATCTGCAGCTACAAATTCTTTGGGTGCTTTGTTGTCACAGGTAAACGAAGCCGAAAAAGAGACTGCTCTTTATTATCTAAGCCAAACATTGATGGGGGCAGAATGCAATTATTCCTCGATCGAAAAAGAATGTTTGGCGCTGATATTCGCTGTATAAAAGTTGAGGCATTATTGTCTCTCCCATGATATAACTTTGATCTCAAGAGCAGATCCGATAAAATTTTTAATGACCAGGCCAATGTTATCAGGAAGACTAGCCAAGTGGATGTTATTGTTATCAGAATATACTATTTCGTATAAGCCGGCGAAAGCAGTGAAAGGACAAGCTATGGCAGACTTCCTCGTAGCACATCCTATAGCAGAAAATCAGGAAATCAATGATGAATTCCCAGATGAACAGGTTTTGTTAGCTGAATCTCAGAATCTTTGGCAAATGTATTTTGATGGTGCTGCTCGAATAACAGGAGCGGGGGCAGGAGTGATATTCATTACTCCTCAAGATGATTTGTTACCATACTCTTTCACGTTGGGCACCGCATGCACAAATAATGAAGCTGAATACAAAGCTCTTATCATTGGAATGGAAATAGCCCAGCAAATGGAAATAAAATTATTACATATCTTCGGAGATTCTAAATTGATTATAAATCAATTGACAACAGAATTTGAAGTAAGGAAAGAAGAACTCCTGCCCTATTATCGGAAGGCACAACAGTTGCTTGAACAGTTTTGTCATGTGGAAATTAAACACATACCGCGGTCTGAGAATGCAAAAGCAGATGCTTTAACCAGTCTGGCAGCGGCTCTATCCTGTACAAATCGAAGTCCTCTTCAGGTAACTATAGAAGAAAGAAGATTCCTGCCATTCGCAGAGGTTATCGAAGAAACCGTTAAAATGTTGCCTATATCCTATTTGGAAGTAATGACAGATGATTGGCGTCAGCCTTTTGTTGATTATCTCAAATATAATACCTTGCCAGAAGATAATGCACAAAGACAGCAGATTAAGCAGCAATCAGGCAAATTTATCATGTGCAGCGAAGTATTGTATAGAAAATCTTATAATGGAATGTTATTAAGATGCTTAGACAAGCAAGAAGCAAACCAAATGCTGCGAGAGGCACATTCAGGTGAATGTGGAGCACATTAAGCCGCCCGAAATTTGTGCCATAGAGTGCATCGAATGGGCTATTATTGGCCCACTATGTTCAAAGATGCAATAGAATACACAAAGCGGTGTCATGAATGTCAAATACACGGAGATGTAATACATGTTCCTCCAGAAGACTTACATCAGTCTGTTGCTTCTTGGCCTTTCTCAGCATGGGGACTCGATGTGATTGGTCCTATAAATCCCCCTTCATCTAAAAGAAAACAGTATATTCTGGCAGCAACAGACTATTTCTCGAAATGGACCGAAGCAATCGCCTTGCGTGGTGTTAAGGAGAAAGACGTAGTCAATTTCATCCGGCATGCTATAATATACCGTCATGGTATTCCAAAAAAGATCGTCTCTGATAATGGCACCCCTTTTAAAAATAAAGGCATGGAAAAGTTGTGTCAGAAGTTCAACATCCAAAGATTCTTTTTCAACACCTTATTATCCTCCCACCAATGGACTAGCAGAGGCGTTTAACAAAACGATTGTCAAAATAATGAAAAAAACGGTGACAGGCAATAAGCGCGATTGGGATGAAAAGTTACAAGAAGCATTACGGACTTACAGAACCACCCATCGTACAACAACAGGGGCGACACCATATTCATTAATCTATGGTATGGAGGCAGTTATCCCAATTGAAATGCAGGTGGCATCACTCCGAATAGCAGTACATCAGTCTATAACAGACGATGAAAATGCAAAAATAAGGCTGAAAGAATTAGACCTACTCGATGAGAAACGTCTTGCAGCTCAGCAGAGGTTGCAGTCATATCAGGCCAGGATATCGGCAACCTTTGATAAACAGGTTAAATACCGCTCTTTCAAAAAAGGGGATATGGTGTTAATGTTGAAAAGACCAATAGTGATTACTCGCCGGACAGGGGGCAAGTTCGAGCCTAAATGGGACGGTCCATATGTGGTAAAAGAAGTATACTCCAATGGGGCATATAGAATCACAAATCAAGAGGACAGGGTATCAGGTGTACTTGTCAACGCCTCGTTTCATCAAAAGATACTATCCCTAAAGATAGACATGTGGATTTTGACCCAGAATATTATCAGCATAATGATTCTGTATCAAAAGGGGGCAAGGATGAATAAGATCATGTCTATATGTCAACAAAAGAAGCTATAAAGAAGAAATTCACAAGCATGTCAATTATCAAGCATCAAATCTGAAAAATATATATGATCATCATCATCACCAAATAAATTTGACAAAGTCAATATCATCTTGAAGATTCTCTTGAAGATATTGACAAGACTAGTATATTGCCTTACAAGGCATGGATTTTCTTGAAGATATTGATAAAATTGATATATTGCCTTACAAGGCATGGATCTTCTTGAAGATATTATCTCAGTTGGAAATATCTACTATACTGGCAATGATAATGATCATAGATATTATTGCCTTACAAGGCATGGGTCTTCCAAAAGATACTATCAAAAGCAAGGATATATCAATATATTAATCTCAGTTAAAGAGGCAGTATAGCCAAGCCAAATCCTAAAAGAGCCAAATTGAGCCAAATCAAAAAGATCAAGCTCTCGAAAAAAAAAATGCTCTTAAAGGATCAAGCTCTAAAAGAGCCGGCCAACTATACGTAAGACCTATGAAGATCGCCATTCGGGCAAATGCACGAGGAGTCGTGTGGCCTAAAAAGCCCACGAAGACCATCGTGCGCACCCATGCGGGCAGCTGACGAAGTCAAGGATTCAAAGCCTAAGAGGCCATAAATCTGGGAAGACTAGTCACCGTAACTCCCATGCCGTCTGTATGGCTTCCGGCAGTGCCACGGGGAACGGATGAAAATGCCCTCCCGTGAATGAGCTCGACCTTGCAGACGAAGAAAACAGGGGCCGCAGTGCAAGCTTTATGCCAACCGTACGTAAGACCCTCCAGATCTAGGGTTTGATTTCAGTAGTAACTCGTGAGAAAGGGCTTAAACCTACTCATTGATGGACTGACGACCCTAGATTTGGTGCCCAAAGGTAGCCTTGCGAGCCCTGCGAACTCTAGAGAGTTACCGTGGCGAACCCTATGCGTAAAACCAATAGTTCATCACCCGGTAGCGTCAATGGGCCCCTCTGATGGACCTTGGCCGTGAGCTCAAGGCAGTGAAAAGCCCAAAAGTGAACTCTAGAGAGTTACAGTGGCCATCACATAAGACCCATAAATGCTCCACTACTCATGAGCTTAAACTGTGTGTGTGCGCACGCTCCACTACTCATGAGCTTAAACTGTGTGTGGCTAATTAAATTGAAACTTAGTACCGCCAATCTAAATACTCACATAGAGAATCCCGCACTAACAAAGCATAAAAGGTTTAGAAATTGTAAAGGATGTAATGAAATTATTATATAAAGTATAAATATAATTTGATAATATTAGCATAAATGTCATCAACATGCAATAAGAAAATGCTATTATAAACATCTCAAAATGCTTTCATAAAAACATATGTGAAGCCAAATAAATTATATGTCCAAGAAATATGAAAGCAAAGATTACATGTTCAAAATTACATGTTTAAAGATCTTCTGTAATCCCCACTGCTTCTGAGTATCTGCGCAAATCTTCTTTCAATTGTGCCTGAGCTGCATCATGTTTAGATTTTTCTTCAAAAATAAGTCTTGCCTGATCAGGAACGCCAGCAAGTTTATTCTCCAAAGAAGCAATCATTTCTTTGCCTTGAAGTTGTGCGGATTTTTCAATATCAATGGATTGAACATTTGCCCGTATCTTTTCTTCAACATTTTGAATGATTAAGGCCTGCTCATGATTCTTCCTTTCTAGTTGAGAGATTTCTTCCTTCAGAGCTGCAATACGATCTTGGATAGTCATACTTTCATCAACATGAATCTTTAATTGATCTTGAAGAATCGTATGCTCTTGTTCAAGTTTAGAAATTGATGAAGCTATTAGAAAGGCTTGTTCTTGAGATGAAGCCAGCTGCTTTCTACACTCTAAAATCTCAGGGGCAATTATAACATTCTCTATTGACGCCAAAGAAATTACTGAATCACGAAATTTGAGGAGTGAATCACGCAAAGGAGATATGTTGATTCTAGCCATCTTGGCAGAACTCTCCAAAATCTCTATAAAGAACATCCAAGTCCAACCATTGATCAGGATTTCTGAAGATATGGATTATTGTTAATAAAGAATGTTTCACCATAAGCATTTTATGAACAGGGATTTTCACAAAGGACGATAATTCAGAAGTAGTGGTCACAGAATCAGAACTAGTCGCACTGCTGCAAGAAGGAGTTCTTATAGCAAAAGAAGAAGGATATTCAAAATATTATTATGAAATATATAGTCTTGAGTAAAGATAATCAGCGTATATATATGTACCTGTCACTGGAATACGACTAATAGAAGGAGAAGCTCCCTGAGCTATGAAAGGACCAAGTTTCACCATATCAGCAAAAGATGGTGCTCTAGCTTCCGTGCTTGAATCTCTGGTAGCCGGAGTTGGCAAGTCCGTAGTTTCTGTTGGAAATATGATTTCATGAGCCACTACTCTCTGTACTACCAAAGGAACTACGGGTGCTCTTGGTGAAGTTACCACAAGAGGGCTCACTGAAGAGATAGCACCTATTTCTGCAACTTGGGCACCTAAAAAGGGAGACACAATGATTTTAAATAAATAGTAGTTGTTAAAATATAGATAAATATATGTATATGAAAATTAAATTTCCTTTACCTGGTGAATATCCATATTCGCCATAATCTAAAAGCTCCTCTTCATCTTCCTCAGCTGCAGGAGATTTAGCAGGAACATTTACACCAGGAAGAGTCTTAGCGGTTGCAGGGGAAGATTCCATCTCAACTTCTTTTGCAGCTGTTTCCTTATCTCCGTCGATGTCAACTTCACATTCTTCAAAGTCATCATCTTTATCTTCACAACTGTCGCTATCTCCGCTGTCTTCATATTGTGAAGATTTAGTAGTATCTGATGATGAAGTTGAACTTTCATCTTCCAAAATTTCTTCGTCAACTTCTTCAATGATAACTTACTTCCCTTTGTAAGAAATGGGTTGGCTGCTCTCCGGTGCAGGCTCTTGGACTATAGGGGAAGCGAATGCTTGGCGGGTTCTTTCTGGAAGAATAGGAGATGATGTTTGCAAACGCGTTTTTGATCTAGTCATTGGGGAAGATGGACTAGGACCAAGGGGTTGTGGAGGAGATATGGAAGTACCAATAACTAGTCCTTCTTGAACAGTTGCAGTCCTTGCAGGAATTGGAGAAGATGTACCTTCAGCATCGTCTGCGGCTTGGTTTGAAAAGTCTCGACGAGATTTCTCAAATTCTCTCAGAACTCATGAGCAAACCAGCCATCCAAAGTATTGATGGGCTTGATTTCACGGATGGGGTCTTCCAATGATATCTTCCTACAAATTTCTCCAGGATGGGATGCATGGCTCTTTTCTGGAATATAGCCGATTCCACTCTCTAAATTTCTGCCCTTCAGCTTGGGCGGATGAAGAAAGATAGAAGAATCCACTGGCAAGCATTTAGTGACCAAGTATGATTGGTGATCCCACCATCGCATCCAGCTATATGATGTACGAACTATGCGATCGCAGACTGGAATTATGAAAAGAGATCCAACACAGCCATTCAGCAGTTGTTTTCATATCATGGCCCAGTTAAGAGGACCAGTTCCATAACAACGCATTTTTTTAGTAACCAGCCCACAGTCTTGTGGTACGGTTTGATCATAACCAAATTGACGAGCAAAGCGACTGGGGTAGTAAGGTTCTCTCCAAAATTTTGTTCCTTCCCGAAGAGGTAAACTACATGAGCGAATAGAAAAGAAGAAAGCTCTCTCTGCTGCAGTAAGTGTTTCTTGGTCCACCATATCTGTATCTTCAGTGTAGCGATAAAGGCGGAACTGAAAGAAGTTTATCTGGTCATCATCTCGAATTTTATTGGCAAACCACTCATATGCTCTTTTAGCCATTGCTCTTTGCTGAAAGAACCAGAGTGGAAGGTGAGAAGGATGAGTATATGCTTGCTCCGGAGCCTCAAAAGTCCAAGAAAAATAAACTCCAAGCCACCCCGTAATATAATGCCAAGAAGTATGTGCAGACGAAGCTCCAAGAATCGGGTCTTTTATGTGGATAGCTACCTCTCCAAGGGCTTTATAAATAGAACATAATACCGGAGAAGCAAGAGAGTATTTATGACCTTCCGCTAAAGCACCAGCCACAACAAAGATGGTTGGACGAACAGCATCTACACATTTAGAGCTGGGCAATACGACCAAACTTAGCCAATAAGCTAAGAACACTGCAAGTTCTCCAAAAGAGCTATATTCTGGTCTTCCTCTTATTGCATCTCCAAGCTTCGTTAATTCTTTAGAGTGACAATCGTGAAATCTTCAAAGAAAAATGAAGAAGGTTAATATACAGGAATGGCTAAATAACAAGAATACGAAGACAAAAGTCGGTTATCAGATTAATAAATACCTGAGACCCCTAGAGAAATGAGCCAGCCATTGCAGAGGGGGAATTTTGTGGAAGCTGGGAAATTTGCCCATCCTCTTGGAAGCTTCTATGGTAGTCTTAGAGATGGAAGGCTTGCGGTCCGGAGAAGATACAAAGGCCAATTCTCTGTTTGTAGGAATGAATTCATCATAGAATTTGCCTGTTATTGTGAGACCGGCTATACGATGAAGATCCCAAAGTGATATGCTCATTTCACCATAAGGTAAATGGAAGGAGTTGGTTGTAGGCGACCAGTATTCAAGGAAGCCTTTCAGTATATTGGGTTCCCTATAGAAGTATTTAGAGGTCACTTCTATGGCATCATAAAGGCCGATCTTTGCAAGAGTGCTCGTATGCTTCAGCAATATAGCCTCTGCCCATTCAGAATAATAACGGTGAGCAGTTAACATGCCTCTGATGCGGAATTCTGCCTATCCCCAGAGTTGTTCTCGATCTCTAAAGCGTTGTCGAACTGTCTCATAAAAATGAGAAGGAAAGAGATCATGAGGACTGTGGAAAGGAACTAAGAATATCATGGGATGAGCTTCCCCTATCCTTTGTCGTGGCTTTTGTGTCTGAATGATTCCCTCAAGGATTCAGGGCTCTCTTGAGGCCCACGATTCAGTATACATTAACCTCTCGCCATGGACGTAATCTTTAGACTCACAGTCAAGCATGGACTGATGGCGGTATACTTTGATGGGAATAATCGTCATGCCCTCTGCATGAGGATTGTCAAACTTCATGATACCTTCAACAACTCATACTGAGTCCCACGAGTTTTGAAACCTCTTCTTCTTATGTTCCTTGATCTTCTCTGTAAATTCTTTCACTTTATTGCGGCGAGTTTTCTTTGAACGAGAAGCCAGAGGACTGTCTTCACGGGGAGGTGGTCTTTCACTATCAATACGAATATGAGCTGTGGACTTTAACCATTCGTCCCAGTCATATTCTCTGTCATGCTTAGGCGGACATTTGATATCTCCCAATGATATGGATCTATGAATGGGGGAAGGCAAAGATTTAATGCGGTCAGAAAAGTCGAAGGTGGGAAGAACAGGCTCTTTAAAATAAGCGGGATTTCTGGAAGTGGTCTTTGTTCGCTTGGCAGGAGGTTGATCAAAAGAAGGTTGATCGGAAGGAGGACGAGTTGTTTGTTTTATATGAGCCATGAAAATAAGTCAAGAAAGGAAGATAGATGACAGAGTAAGAAAGGAAGAAAGAAGAAAATGGCTAAGTGTTGGAAACAGTTCAAAAGAAATTGGCTAAGTATGAAGTACTTTTGCTGGTCCGCGTAAAGTATATAGGTTCTTGTGATCCTTTAAATCTCCAATTTCAAAAGGACTTCGCGCAAAGTGAAATGGTTTGCGTGGGGTCGCGCAAAGTAAAAGGTTTGCGAGGAAGAAAATCACCAAAGTAGAGTTTCAGCAAGCAGTTTGTGAAAATGATGAAGTAGTTGGGCTATTTATAGTATTTCTGGCCGAGTATGGTACTCGACCGAGCTTTGTGCGGGGTCGCGCAAACCCTACAGAAAATAAGTGGTTTGATCCTTTTTCTTTGATTTTCTGAAAAACAAAGAACGGATCAAGGGGGCATCTGTTGAGGCATAAAATAAGCAAAGAAGTGAAGAAGAGAAAGATCAAGAAATCAGTTTGAAGATCAAGAAATCAGTTTTAAGACTACTTTGCGCGGCTTCGTTCAAAGTGAATGGGTTGGCTGGACCGCGCAAAGTAAAAGGGTTATGCGTGTTGATCAAGGAAGATAGATTGCGCGGGATTGATAGATTGCGCGAGAACGCGCAAAGCATGTCGTTTGCACGTGTCCGTGCAAAGTGTTTTACGGTGGTATAAAAATGGTTGGATAATATTTGTCCCACATCGACCAGAACAGAGATTTACACCAATAAAAATTTCTATAAATACCCCATTCTTTCTCTAAAAAGGGGTTAGAAGATTTCAGATTGGAAAAAAGATGAAGAAGAAGACAGAAGGTGCAAAGGAGCATTGGGCTCATATAGTTTGTGCGGATTCGCGCAAAAGAGCATTGGCTCAGTAGTTTGCGCGACCACAAGAAAGCATGTCGTTTGCGCGGACCCGCGCAAACCGACTGCTGGACAGTCTATAACAGCAATGAGCTGATATGCTGTTGGAATGGCTAGAGTCTTCAAATCTTCAAGTTCTTCTTGTTCAGGAGAAAAGGAAGAATCATCGACAAAGAGGCGTATTCCTCCTAAGTTTCAGGAGATGACCGAAATAGCACCGAAATGCTGCCGAAATCTCTGTTCTCTTGAAGACTGTTGATCAACTTGTCTATTCCTCCTAAGTCATTGGAGATGATTGAGATCATTGCCGTTATGCTGCCGAAAATTATATTTAACTATAATAATTGTCACTTATAATGAATTCTTTGTAAACTATCTTAGAATCAAGGGATATCAGAGGATGTAAATGAATTCAGAATCAATAAAATGTGACGATTGTCTTTGTAACTGTTCCATTTTTATGTTTGAATAAGATAATTCTCCCAAATCAAATACATTTGTTTCCTTGT
This sequence comes from Magnolia changhungtana, assembly GCA_030180095.1. NCBI lineage: Eukaryota > Viridiplantae > Streptophyta > Magnoliopsida > Magnoliales > Magnoliaceae > Magnolia > Magnolia changhungtana. The sequence goes on along the minus strand of JASAUF010000524.1, from coordinate 1,344,601 downwards.
CGAAGGAGTGTCTTCCCGAGGAGATGGTTTTTCACTATCGGTATGAATATGGGCCGTAGTCTTTAACCATTCATCCCAGTCATACTCTCTGCCATGTTTAGGTGGACATTTGATATCTCCTAAAGATATGGATCTATGAATGGGGGATGGCAAAGACTTGATGCGTTCAGAAAAGTCAAAAGTAGGGAGAACGGGTTCTTTGAAATAAGCTGGATTTCTGAAAGTTGTCTTTATTCTTTTAGCAGGAGGTTGATCAAAAGAAGGTGGATCAGAAGAAGGAGTCACAAGACGAGCCGTTTATTTAATGCGAGCCATGAAGATAGATGTCAGAATGAGAAAGGAAGAAAGAAGAAAAGGCTAAGTGTTGGAAAAAATTCAAAGAGGAAAATCGGCTAAGTACAGAGTACTTTGCGCGAGTCCGCGCAAAGTATAAGGTTTGGGCGGAAAAGTTTGCAAACTCGAAGGACTTTGCGCAAACTAAAAAGGTTTGCGCGGGTTCGTGCAAAGCTAAAGGTTTGCGCGGAAGAAAATCGCAAGGGCAGAGTTCAGGCAGAGTGTGAGCAGATTATGAAAATGACCAAGTTGTTGCATTATTTATACTATTTCTGGCTGAGTACGGTACTCGACCGAGCTTTGCGCGGGGTCGCGCAAACTCTATACAAAATGAGGGATTTGATCCTTTTTCTTTGATTTTTGAAGAAACAAAGAAACGGATCAAGGGGGCATCTGTTGAGGCATAAAATAAACAAAGAAATGAAGAAGAGAAAGATCAACAAATCAGTTTGAAGATCAAAAAATCAGTTTGAAAGAGACTTTGTGCTGACCCGCGTAAAGTAAAGAGGTTGCACTGGACCGCGCAAAGTAAACAGTCTGCGCGGGTTACTTAAGGAAGACAGATTGCATGGGACTGATAGATTACGTGAGATCGCGCAAAGTATGTCGTTTGCGCGTATCCGCGCAAAGTGTATGACTGAGGTATAAAAATTGTTGGGTGTTATTTTGTCCCACATCGACCAGAACAGAGTTTTACACCTGTAAAAATGTCTATAAATACCCCGTTCTTTCTCTCAAAAGGGGTTCGAAGATTTCAGAGTAAAAGAAAGACGAAGAAAGAGACAGACAGAAGGTACAAATCCGCGCAAAGGAGCACTTGGGGCTATAGTTTGGGACGGACCGTTTGTGCGGACAAGAAACCGACCGTCGATACATGATCTATAAAGCAATGGGTTGTTATACTGCTGGAATGGCTAGAGTCTTCAAATCTTCAAGAAATCTTCAAATTCTTCTTGTTCAAGAGAAAAGGAGGAATCATCGACGAAAAGGCGTATTCCTCCTAAGTTTGAGGGGATGACCGAAATAGCGCTGAAATGCTGCCGGAATCTCCGTTCTCTTGAAGACTATTGGCCAATCTGTCTATTCCTCCTAAGTCATAGGAGACGATTGAGATCAGCGTTGTTATGCTATCAAAATTTATATTTGACTATGACAATTGTAACTTGCAATGAATTCTTTTATAAACTATATGAGAATCAAGGGATATCTGAGGATGTAAATGAATTCAGAATCAATAAAGTGTGATGATTGTCTTTGTAACTATTCCATTGTTATGTTTGAATAAGATAATTCTCCCAAATCAAATACTTTTGTTTCCTTGTCGAAATAGGTATAAGGTGCAGACTTTAAACATATAGGTTATGGTTTTCAAGGATTTCAATGTCAGTTAATAATATATTACTGACGTGGATACTATTACACATGAACAAAGTGCTGTCCGTTTCGTTTTTCAGTTATATATTAACTAGGTTGAATATATTGTATGCCTCGTATTTGTAGAAAATACTGTATACGTATGAAATTTAGATTTGTACTTGCCATGATTAATTGCTATCTATGTATGCTAGATGCATGTGTATCAACTTCTGGGTGAACGGATTAGCCTAATACATGTTATCCCGACATACGTTGTGTATGTTATAACGTGTAGCCAAAGTGTTCATAGAAATGTTCGAATGAATATGGAACTATGATTTATGGTTGCCATGACTATTGGTCGTGAATGCATGATCGTGGTTCATGTGGCAACTCCTTTGTGAAAGGATTCGTTACGACATGTGTTATAACTAGCATATTACAGGTATGTTGGAAGGTGTAGTCTAAGTATTTGTAAAATTGTATGACTGAGTAAGTAGTTAGTGAATTGCAATGTATAAGGGTGTTGAGATATGATTCTCAACTACTTTAACTATGTATATACTTTCCTCCATGTACCATATATTATAGTGTTTGTTTATCTACGTAATACATATGTATAAATCTCTATTTATATTGTATTCCAAAAAATGCAAAAACAGATCCGTGAAGGGTGATGGGGGACTGTTGTAAAGATTCCGTGCAACAACCCTAACATCCCTAAAGCGGACAATATTGGACCTTTGATTATATGATTTGAAATCTTGATCCATTACTGCTTTAACTATCTTCTAGGATATTTTATTGTAATTGAATGTGATTGGGACTATTGTATAGTCTAGGCAATCGGTAACAGGCTTTGAGTTCGCCACGTAAGACGTGTTTGACATACCCGAGTTGCACTAGAGTTGTTGGTAGTGGTTAGGCCACACGGAGTGCTTACGCACTTCATGTCGATCAACTCGATGTGCACTCGTGCTGGTCAATCTCGTCAAGTAACCCGATTGACCCTATGTATGTTCACCATGTTTGGACGTTACTATTTGAACCTAAGGTACCAAACTCACCAGTGGAAACCCCGTTAACCTTGGTACCTCGATCCGCTAAGACTCATGGGCCGGACATGGTAGTATGGGACACCGTGGTCGAGCTGTCGTCCTATGTTGGGGCGACGAGCCTCCCCGTAGTGACTAGTGAGCAACCCAAACTCGTGAGCTGAATACGGTGGTATGGGACACTGTATTCAAGCTGTCGGCATACAATATTTTGATGACGAAGCCGTGATGGGTGATGGGGGAGTGGTGTAACGATTTTGTACAATAGCCCTGACAGCCCTAAACCTGCCCTTTGTAGTGACCTCGAGCCTACTTTGAGTCTATATGGAGGCGACAACCCTTCCGTAGCATCTAGAGTATAAACTAGGCCTGTAATGATTTGAAGTCGAGCCCATTGCAGCGACCTAGAACCGTAACATTGTATGAGATTTCCTAGGACTGACGACCCTAGAATGGATCATTGTTTGGGAATGACATAAAGGAGGTACCTTAGTTTCTCAATCCTGCTGTATGAAAAGGACTAATAAGAACTTGGTAATCATATGCATGCATTGCATTATGTGTGCGTTCAGGCGTAGCAGGTCAAGCACTGAGGCAGTGTTGTTCATGCGCGGAGGTGAGATGAAGTAACTGAGGGAGCGTAGGCGAGGGCATGCATCATACATTCATACCATTCTTGCATTACCAAGAGTACTTAGGGATGTGTGATTTACTTCTTTATCATTACTACTTGACTAAATTGATAACATGTTAACCTTTGCTTTATTGTTCCACTGAGTTGATCACTCACTCCCACATTACAGGACGGTGTTGTACACACCAACCAGACCCGGTTTGAGTTTCAGATGATGACGATGCTTACGAAGCGGAGCCAGACTTTTATGATGATGAGGAGGGTTTCTCCTTTATACAGCCATCAGGAGGGTTTATGTAAACCATCTTCTGATCGACGGGGTTACAGGGTTGCTGATTAGATGCCATTACACTTTAGTTTGCTCTTTTGAAATACCCTTGTATATTCATTGGAGTATACATTGATATATTTAATCTGGTAACATGTTCACACTTTGGAGACTTACAGCCATTTATATTATATATATATCTATCACAGTCTTCCTCTGGCATAATTTAACTGTCTCTGAAGTATGATATGCCGTTTAGCTTAATCCCACACATGTTTTAATGCACTCATCATAATTATCATTATCTATGTTGCATAAGTGATGCGTTGGAACTCTGGAGCTGAGCTTGCTCGACCCCCGATTTTCATGGTGTTACAAGATGGTATCAAAGCATGATTTGGATTAAACCGGACCTGGGTTATGGTCACACAACGTACGCTGACGCAAATTCACCATAGGTGGGTGTGAGAAAATATAGAAACAATCCTAGGAGTCCTGGTTTCGCCAATTGGCGAAGTTCACCGAAATTGACCAATTTGTTTGGATCTGTACCCATCCATGATCACATGAGTAGATCCCGGATCACCCCTAGACCACCAAGTGACGGATTTAGATCACAAATGACCCCATCCCAGCCTTTAGAAATTGCTAAATGTGAATACACAGCAGATAGTATTTGAAATAGCCTAAAGAGACTCAAAACGGAGGTGGGGCCCAAACGGGGCACTTTCAGAGGGATCGAGGGTGGGCCCCACACATTTTTGGACTAAGGGGGGCAGGATGACCTCGCCGGACCGGCGACCCCTTGCCAGAAGGTCCAGAGGTCGGCGAGGCCTCGCCTGTAACGACTCGAAAAATATCGTACAAAGGCCCGAGTACCACCTCAGGCAGAAATCACTCAGGACCAAATCCTTTAGAAATTAGATGAGGATTAACTAGTGTTAAACTAGATTGCATACGAAATTCGCACAAATCACTTTAAATACGATCTGTAAGACCCAAAACTTGTGGAATCGTTGACGCTATATTACCCAAAAATCTAGGATCAATCTCATTACCTGGCTACTCTGGGGAGCATCACGAATCTCTATATCAGATCTAGAGCACACATCGAAAGTTCGAATAATACGAGGTTATAAAATTAGGACCGCCTTGCTGGGCTTGACAACCATCTCGGAAGTTAAAACCAGATAGTTTCCTAGGGCTATTCGCTTGAGCCCGGTGAGAAATGTGAAAATAATTAGAAATAAATTCTAAATTTAAGTAATCTGAGCCTTGTCTCTTACAGGCCAAATATAAGGATTGAGACCGTCAGATTCTAACCCAAATACACCCTCAGATCAGGGGAAATTTTCTACACAGGCCAGTGTACTTGTGGCCCTGATCGATGATCGTGGACCGTTGAACTGAAACTGGTCTGCCACGGGCGATCTGTAAACTCGATCGGACTGAAAACCTAACTTGACCTAGATCCATGGTCAAGGAGCTTAAGTCCAACCTTTGGCTCAAGAGGGGCTCCAGAATTGCTCTGTTGAGTTGAAACAGATGCCCTTTGGACATAACCTAAGTATACCTTGGCCCTGGGCCTATTTCTGGCACGTTTAGGCCTATATAAGGACCTTAAACCCTCTCTCATTCACTCCATACGAATTTAAGAAAACCCTAGGAGAGAGAAGAGAGAAAAAAAAAAGAGAAAGTATGAGAAGAGAGAGATTCTTCCTGATACTCTACCCTGCTATCCTACGTGCTTAACCATCACAATCTAATCGCTTTTTCGGCGATTCCGGCTTCATTTCTAGGTAAGAAAACCCTAACCCTAACCTGTTTTAGGGTTTCTATTGGTACAAGTAGCAAAGTAGCTGACTTAACTTATGTTATAGGTCGTCATATCGATGTGGACGAAAGCGTAGAGTTTCTATTAAGTTCGTTCCGCTTCTATGGCGTAAGGTGCGGACTATAAATGTATATGTTATAGTTTTCAAAGCTTTCAATGTCAGATAATGATAGATTCATGATCTGGGTGTTATTGTACATGCATAATGCGATGTTCGTTTTGCGATTCAGTTACGTATGCAAATTATGGCATATAGTGTATTCTGTATATTTGTAGAAAATACCATATATGTACAAATTTTGAAAGTGTGTTTGTCATGATAAATTGCTGTATGTACATGCTATATATATGTGTACTACTTACTCGGTGAAAGAATTTGCCCTAAAACATGTTTTGGCTAATATACGTTATGTATGTTAATAAGTGTATTCTAAGTGTTTGTGAAAATGCTTGTATGAGTAAGTACTTAAATGATTGTGCTTTAAGTAGGTGTTGAGATAGGATTCTCAATTACCTTAGAGATGTGTATGATTTCCTCCATGTTCATTGTTTAATTTCATCGCTTACTTATGAAGTGTATGTGATTGTATTTCCTATTTATATGGTGTTTCATAACATGCTTATTCACATGTATGAATTGCTTTGTTAATTCTACTTAGACTACGATACATGCTTTCTGGTTAGAACTTGAATGTGATTGGGGCTACGTGATAGTCTAGGAAATCGGTAACGAGATTGTATTGATGGCTGAGATTCATTCGCCACGAAGGATGTGTTTGACGAACCCGAGTCGTACTTCGATTGGCGACAGTGGTTAAGTGCTCATGGACTTCGTGTCGTTCAGCTGGTTGTGCACTCGTGCTAGTCGAGCTCGTCGAGTAACCCGATCTATCTAATGTATGTTCACCATGTTTGGACGATACTGCTTGAACCTAGGGTACCAAACTTACCAGTGTAACCCCGTTAACCTTGGTACCTCGATCCGCTAAGACTCATGAGCCGGGCATGGTGGTATGGGACACCGTGGTCGAGTTGTCGGCCTACGCTGGGGCCACGAGCCTCCCCATAGCGAAGAGTGAGCAACCCAGACTTGTGAGCTGAATATGGTGGTATGGGACACTGTATTCAAGATGTCGGCCTACACTAATAAGGTGATGGGGCAGTGGTGTAACGATTGCGTGTAACAGCCCTGACAACCCTTTGTAGTGCCCTCGAGCATACTCTGAATCTGCGAAGAGGCGACGAGCTTTCTCGTAGTGAACAGAGTATAAACTAGGCTTGTATTGATAAGGTGATGGGGGAGTGGTGCAACGAGTACGTGTAACAGCCCTGGTAGCCCTTTACAACGACCTAGAACCGCATCATCGTATGAGATTATCTAGAATTGACGACCCTAGAATGGATCATTGTCTGGGAATGATATAAGAGAGGTACCTTAATTTCCCAATACTGCTGTATGAAAAGGACTAGTAACAACTCCGTAAGCACGTTCATAACAGAGCACTGCATGTGCCTAGCATTGTGGAGCACTGAGGGATGAACGCATGCCGCGAACGTAAGATGGTGTCGCACGAACGAGGTTTGGCGAGGGCATGCATCATGACTGCATTCCATACTTGCATTAACAAGTGTAATTAGGATTGTTTGATTGTACTGCTTTATCATTACTGCTTAACTGAATTGATAATATGTTAACCTATGCTTTATTGTTCCACTGAGTTAGCTACTCACTCCCACGTTACGGGACGGTGTTCTGGACACCTACCAAACTTTGTCTTAGATGCAGGTATCGATGAGACGTAGGAGGCTGAGCCTGATTACTATGATGATCAGGATGAGTTCTCCTACATGCAGTTCTCTGGTGGCTTCGCTTAAGCCATTCAGATGACGGGACTACAGGGTTTACCATTATAGTTGTACCACTTTTTTTTTGGTATTTTGATTTTGAAACTAATACATGTATATGGTGACTCAATAAAGTGTTCATACTCTGGAGACCGATTGTGACCGTTTCTGGCTTTATAGATATTTATATACCTCTTTCAGTCTTCCGCTTACATTTTATAACTTGACCTGTAGTATGAATTACTGTTTTGGTATAATCCCACTCATGATTATTGCACTAACACGGACAACATTCAATCATAAGCATTTATATTGCATAAGTGATGTTTTGGAACTCGGGTGTTGAGTTGCTACTCGACCCCCGATTTTCAGGACATTACAAGTTGGTATCAGAGCATGATTTGGATTAAATCGGACCTAGGTTATGGTCACACGACGTACACTGTCACCTTCGACTTAGGTGGATGCGAGAAAAATATAGGAACAGTCATAGGTATCCCGATTTCGCCGATCGGCGAAGTTCACCGAAATTAGTCATTTTGTTTGAGTCTGTACTCAACCGTGATCACACGAGTCGGCCCCAAAACACTTCTAGACCGTCAAACGATGGGTTTAGATTACAACTCACCCCATACCAGCTGTTAGGAATCGGTAAATACAGATATGTATCCGAAACTTCCCGAAACGACTCAAAACGGAGTCGTGGGCCTATCCACGCTAATCCAGAGGGACCCATGATGAACCTAGGGCCTCAACGGCACCCCGGGAGGGGGTGGCCACCTCCCTACCCCGGCGGCACCGCGACCAGTCCAGAGGACCGCGGTGGCGCTGCGCCTACCGCGGTGCACCGCGGTCCGGTCTGTCCGGGCCTGTCAGGCCGACACAAGCCGGTGTCGGGCCGACCTCTAGACACATGTGGGGCCCACGAAATCTCGTGGGGACCCCTATTTCTGTCTCTTTTACTCCCCTCTTTCATTTCCTACCCCTCTAAGTCTCTCTCCCTCTCAAAATTTCAAATTTTTCTCTCAAATCTCCCTTCCATTCTTCCATTTCTCCATTTACCTTCACATCACACACCCCTCCACTGATTTCAACAAACCCCCTCTTCTATTTCACTCATTTCTACTGTTAAAGTGCACCAAATCCTATCTTTGTGGCTCAACCTCTCATAACTAAACAATCTACCTTCATCCAACACTTTAGTCCACTCCAATGGCGTTGTTCGAGCTGGTAACCGCCATTTTCTCCATTTTCACTTTTCTTTCTCTTATGGGAAAGAGAAAAGGCACCATAGACGAAGCCAGGCCTAGTCGCTCAACCCTTCCAAGAAGGGGGCCGCGCGCCGAAGTTAGCACAAGCGTCGTCTATAAGCACAGGTCGAAGCGGGACCTCGATCCCCAAATCCCGATAGAAAGAGGGCTACCGATAAGCTTCGAATATGGTCGGTTTTGTGATTGCAGGGTTGTCCTTGAAGCTCACATAGATGAGAGGTTATTTGGGCTACACCCAATTATGGACCGCTTAATGAACGTTGAGTGGGGCCCCATGTTCGAAGCTAAGTCTCACACATGTGAGAATATAGTTTGTGCTTTCTACGCCCATATCCGAGACCCATCGTTAGAACCTCTACAGTTTACTGTTTCCATCGCAAGGCGGGATTACATAATTAACATGGACCTAGTGTCCCGGGTGATGAGAATTCCACGTGGTGAAGTACATACTGGTGAGGATTATTTCAAGAGTGTGCGAGAAAGAGACCGTCGTACGTGATACCTTTGTGGCCAACTAGTTCTCGGGACTAGAGGCAACTGCCTTCCATCGACAAGATTGACAGATGATTTTCATTTGCTTTACTACATTTTCACGTACAATGTGTATCCACGGTGGGGCAACCTCACTGAATGCACTCGTTTGATGGTGGACTTCCTGTATAGGGTTAGACATGGGGATAAGTTGTGCCTACCCACGTTCGCCCTACTCCAGATAATCTAGACCGCTCGATCTATTAGAAATGACATCTCTCTCCCGTTCGGCCGTCTGGTATGTAAGATTGCTTGAGAGGTCGGCTATAGACTTAATATGGATGATATTGCACTGCTCCGGATCATAAGCGATCTTACGCTTAACAACATGGGAATCGGCCCTCGACAACACCAAGCCCGACTCAATGAGTATGGGGAGGAGTCCGATAGTGAAGGGGAGGAAAGTATTGATCTAAATGAGGAGAGTGAGGAAAGAAGTGGTGATGAGATTGAACAGGAAGAAGAAGAAGAGGCCCAAGATACAGAGGAAAGCTCCCCTCCTGACGGCCCAGAGTAGACAGAAGAGTTATGCCGATACGAGGCGGCGGCCACTTGAATTTGAGGTTGGAGATCATGTATTCCTCAGAGTTTTCCCTATAAAGGGAGTCCTTTCTGTTTGGGAAGAAGGGAAAGCTTATACCATTGTTCATTGGCCCTTTTCAGATACTTGATCGAGTGGGAGCGGTGGCATATCGTCTCGCTTTGCCCACACCACTCGCGGGCGTGCACAACGTATTTCATGTATCTATGCTGAAGAAATACGTCCCTAATCCTTCACATATTATCATATGGGAGCAGGTACAGTTGAGCGAGGACGCTACATTGTACTGCGTCCGACGCGTATCCTAGACAGGAAGGAGCAGGTGTTACGCAGTAAGGTGATTCCACTCATGAAGGTACTGTGGACGCATCATATAGAGGAGGAAACTACATAGGAGACAGAAGCCGAGGTCCAAAAGAACTACCCTCAGCTTCTCAAGGAGTACGAAAAGGTACTAATTTCAAGGACAAAATTTTTCTTTAAGGGAGGTAGATTGTAATGACTCGAAAAATCTCGTACAAAGGCCCTAGTACCACCTCAGGCAGAAATCACTCAGGACCAAATCCTTTAGAAATTAGACGAGGATTAACTAGTGTTAAACTAGATTGCATATGAAATCTACACAAATCACTTTAAATATGATCTGCAAGACCCAAAACTTATGGAATCGTTGACGCTACATTAAGCAAAAATCTAGGAACAATCTCATTACCCAGCTGCTCTCGGGAGCATCACGAAACTCTGTATCAGATCTGGACCGTACATCGAAAGTTTGAATAATACGAGGTTATAGAATTAAGACCGCCTTGCTGGACTTGACAACCATCTCAGAAGTCAAAACCAGATAGTGTCCCAGGGCTATTCGCTTGAGCCTGGAGTGAAGAGTGTGAGAAATGTGAAAATAATTAGAAATAAATTCCAAATCTAAGTAATCTGAGCCTTGTCGCTTGCTGGCAGAATCTAAGGATTCAGAGCATCAGATTCTGACCCAAATACACCCTCGGATCAGGGGAAATTTCCTACACAGGCCAGTGTACTTGTGGCCCTGTTCAGTGCTCATGGACTGTTGAACTGAAACTGGTCTGCCACGGGATATCTGTAAACCCGATCAGACTGAAAACCTAACTTGACCTAGATCCATGGTCAGGGAGCTTAAATCTGACTTTTGGCTCAAGGGGGGCTCCGAAAATGCTCTGTTGATCTAAAACAGATGCCCTTTGGACATAACCTAAGTATACCTTGGCCCTGGGCCTATTTCTAGCAAGTTTAGGCCTATATAAGGACCTTAAACCCTCTCTCATTCACTCCATACGAATTTGAGAAAACCCTAGGAGAGAGAAGAGAGCAAAAAAAAAGAGAGAAAGTGTGAGAAGAGTGAGAGATTCTTCCTGATACTCTACCCTGCTATCCTACGTAATTAACCATCACGATCTAATAGCTTTTCCGGCAATTTCGGCTTCATTTCTATGTAAGAAAACCCTAACCCTAACATGTTTTAGGGTTTCTATTAGTACAAGTAGCTAAGTAGCTGACTTACCTTGTGTTATAAGTCGTCATATCGACATGGACAAAAGCGTAGAGTTTCCATTAAGTTCGTTACGCTTCTACGGCGTAAGGTGCAGACTATAGACGTATGGGTTATAGTTTTTAAAGCTTTCAATGCCAGATAATGATAGATTCATGATCTGGGTGTTATTGTACATGCATAATGCGACGTTTGTTTTGCGATTTAGTTACGTATGCAAATTATGGCGTATAGTGTATTTTGTATATTTGTAGAAAATACTATATACGTACAAATTTTGAAAGTGTGTTTGCCATGATAAATTACTATATGTACATGCTATATATATATATATATGTGTACTACTTACTCAGCGAAAGAATTCGCCCTAAAATATGTTTTGGCTAATACACGTTATGCATGTTAATAAGTGTATTCTAAGTGTTTGTGAAAATGCTTGTATGAGTAAGTACTTAAATGATTGTGCTTTAAGTAGGTGTTGAGATAGGATTCTCAATTACCTTAGAGATGTGTATGATTTCCTCTATGTTCATTGTTTAATTTCATCGCTTACTTATGAAGTATATGTGATTGTATTTCCTGTTTATATGGTGTTTCATAACATGCTTATTCACATGTATGAATTGCTTTGTTAATTCTGCTTAGACTACGATACATGCTTTCTGGTTAGAACTTGAATGTGATTGGGGCTATGTGATAGTCCAGGCAATCGGTAACGAGATTGTATTCGTGGCTGAAATTCATTCGCCACGTAGGATGTGTTTGACGAACCCGTGTCGTACTTCGGTTGGCAATAGTGGTTAGGCCATGCGAAGTGCTCATGCACTTCGTGTCGTTCAGCTGGTTGTGCGCTCATGCTAGTCGAGCTCGTCGAGTAATCCGATCTGTCTAATGTATGTTCACCATGTTTGGACGCTACTGCTTGAACCTAGGGTACCAAACTTACCAGTGTAACCCCGTTAACCTTGGTACCTCGATCCGCTAAGACTTATGAGCCAAGCATGGTGGTATGGGACACCGTGTCGAGCTGTCGGCATACGATGGGGCCACAAGCCTCCCCGTAGTAACCAGTGAGCAACCCAGACTCATGAGCCGAATATGTTGGTATGGGAAACTGTATTCGAGCTATCGGCCTACACTGATAAGGTGATGGGGTAGTGGTGTAACAATTGCACAAAACAGCACTGACAGCCCTTTATAGTGACCTCAAGCATACTTTAAATCTGCGGAGAGTAAACAGAGTATAAACTAGGCCTATATTGATAAGATGATGGGGGAGCGGTGTAATGAGTGCGTGTGATAGCCCTAACAGCCCTTTACAGTGACCTAGAACCGCATCATCGTATGAAATTATCTAGGACTGATGACCCTAAAATGGATCATTGTTTGGGAATGATATAAAGGAGGTACCTTAGTTTCCTAATACTGCTATATGAAAAGGACTAATAACAACTCTTTAATCACGTTCATAACACAGCACTGCATGTGCCTGGCGTTGTGGAGCACTGAGGGATGAACGCATGCCACGAACGTAAGATGGTGTCGCACAAGGGAGGTTTGGCGAGGGCATGCATCATGACTGCATTCCATACTTGCATTAACAAGAGTAATTAGGATTGTTTGATTATACTGCTTTTTCGTTACTGCTTGACTGAATTGATAACATGTTAACCTATGATTTATTGTTCCACTAAGTTAGCTACTCACTCCCACGTTACGGGACGGTGTTCTGGATACCCACCAGACTCTGTCTTAGATGCGGGCATCAATGAGACGCAGGAGGCTGAGCCTGATTACTATGATGATCAGGATGAGTTCTCCTACATGCAGTTCTCTGGTGGCTTTGCTTAGGCCATTGAGATGACGGGACTACAGGGTTTACCATTATAGTTGTACTACTTTTTTTTTGGTATTTTGATTTTGAAACTAATTCATGTATATGGTGACTCAGTAAAGTGTTCATACTCTGGAGACCGATTGTGACCATTTCTAGCTTTATAGATATTTATATACATCTTTCAGTCTTCCGCTTTCATTTTATAACTTGACCTGGAGTATGAATTACTATTTTGGTATAATCCTACTCATGATTATTGCACTAAGACAGACAACATTCAATCATAAGCATTTATGTTGCATAAGTGATGTTTTGGAACTCGGGTGTTGAGTTGCTACTAGACCCCTGATTTTCAGGGCATTATATGGCCGCCCAGCGGGCCTGGCCGGGCGGGCCGGCTTGGGCCGACACCTTTGGGGTGTTTTAGGGCCTACTAATCAAGGGTGGATCGATTAAAATCCCCCCAAACACGTCCCTCCTTCACAAACCACCACTCCAAGCTCTCCTTTTCTCCAAAACTGTCTGATTTCTCTTTCAAACCTCCCCTCCATTCACCCATTTCATCATTTTCTGTCAAAACACACATACCTCCACTATTTTCAGTAATACCCACCCTCCAACCTTTCCATTCTCTCTCATTTGAACTCTTAAACCCTCCATTTGAGTCTCAAATTCATGTAAACTCACTAACCTATCCTATTTCTTCATTTTCCCTCTCTATTCCCTTTCATTAAGCCTTTACAACCTCCTTTGAGGCTCAAATTCGTGGAGAACCAAAGAACCCATCCCTTTCTTCCCTTTTCTCCACTTTTCCATGGCCCTATTCGAGCATATTAGGACCATTTTCTCGATTTCCTCCATTCTTTCTCTCATGGGAAAGAAAAGAGCTCCTGTGGAAGAAGCTGGGCCCTCATGGAGTTTATGAGGGCCGCAGGGTTCTTTTTGAAGGGCGGCTCTTTAGGGTGATCCCTAGTCATCCATGCCATTGTCTCGTAGTTTGTTTGTTGCTGTGTCAGGACCTTTGTGTTTTCATGTTGAGAGGCTTCGTAGTGTAGTAGTTTGGTAGTATAATTTAGTATTTGCAGCCTCACATGCATCTTCTATCATGGTCCATGTAATGCTACATCCCATGTATTGTGACGATTTTGGGTTAAATGAAATGCATGAAGCTCCTTTTATTATCGAATGTGTAGAATGCTTGACAAGTTGGAGTTGTACTTGACAATTGTGAACTCCTTCCACCCCTCCACTATTACTCCTCTAAACCCATCTCTTACTCCTCTTGGCCTCACCATTTCACACCCATATGAGCACAAAAACCCAACTTTTGTGTCTCATAACTTTCCAAACCCACAAATCTCATCTCACACTTTCCAACACCCTCCTTCCAAATATGTCATTCCCAATCCCAAAGTGGGATTAGCAATGCAATCTATTTGATACAACTAAATACCATTGGCCAAACAGGCCCTTAGAGTCTTGGACCTAGAGTTGGTACTCCTAGATTTTGCAAACAAATCTCGCAGTATAGGAAATCCAATAAATTAATAATGTGAACCCTAGGACCTTCTTAGCTAGTATGAGCATGTGTGTAGTGCTCGAGTGTAGTTAAATTCAAGTTCAGGCAATTCAATTCCCATCCAACAACGTTTGACCCTAAGCGATAAACAATTTCTTGTATTAGAAATGGTATAAAATCATCTAGGTATAAGCATAGACTTTGGATTACAACTACTGGATTACCGTTACTCCTAAAATTAAGACTAGGCTACTAGTTATACTAGGGAATGTCAGAGACCGATAAACTTAGTTAGTCGGCTTGATTAGGTTGAAGTGAAAGCTCATTCTTTCGTTGAATCCCCTTAATACTTATAGGCTTCTTGAGTAACTCTTAGGAAGCTTGTCTGATTTAGAAACTATTCACGCTCAAAGAAAACTTATATATCCCTTGGATTTAATGTTAGGTAATACTCTCTTTAGAATTACCTTCCTAAGGACTTAATGTAATCGGGCACACGGAGTAGAGAAACTATATATATAAGCGAAGTATTTGCGGTTTGAATCGAATTCTCAATCCTGGTAGTTACCAATGAACTCAATGCTTTGATCAAGCAAAAGGTCGAGATCAAATAGGATTAAGAACTGATACGATAATTTTCTGTCCTAGCTAGGCAGAAGGTCTATGTATCCGGCTCAGACCCACTACGCAACTTTCCTTCCGTGTTAGCCGAACCACTTACAACCAAAAGTTTGTTACTTTGCCTTTGAGAAGTGTTAAGAACATTAGCCAATAGGGAACTTTACTCAGGCCTAAGAAATTTCTCAAATGGGTAACAGAGAGTTAGGGATTAGGTCCTGAATCACAGACCATTCGGGCATATATATTGTGCATATGGCCTTACCTCGTTTTGAAGTACGGAGTGAGACATGGATTCTTGAGCCTTAAATAAGTTTTTAAGGGGAGTAGAAAGGTTATGAAGGCGGTCGAGTTAGGTAGGTATACTCGTCTACTCACTCATAGACGCAGCGAAAGCTTGGTGGGCCGATAGCCCACTGGCCCAGGATCGAATGAAATTGATCCAGGCTATACGTAAAGATAGGTCACTAAATAGGATTTGAACCTTTCCTAGAATGTCGATAATAAAGTTACTAGAAGGAAAGTAATTAGGGTTTTAGTATTAAACCAATTCATATTACAGAAAGGGCCTAACAATGAGTACGAGTTTAACTACTACCATGGACATGAATTAAGATGAGGACTCTCCTAGACCAAGACCCAACGAGCAACCTTATGACTAGGAAATTTGAACCTTTCATTGATGAACATTCCCTAAGTTTTTAGAGTGATTAGACTACGGAGTTACTGGAATATATAACTACGAAGCAATCGCGGCTTGACCAAATCTCAATCCTGGGCGACTACCAATGAACTCACTGCTTAACCGAGCAAAAGACCAGGATCTACCAGGACTAGGAAGGGATACGATGAGCCTTCTACCTTGGTCAGATAGACGATCGATGTATCGGGATCAAGCCCACTACAACCGTCTCTCCGTATTGGTCGACCATTAAAATAAAATATCTTACTTTAAATAAATGGGAATTGTCGTCTAGACGTCAAATAGATAAAGGAATAAATTGTAGTAAACCACCAGGGTATAAGCAAGAGATAAAGGATAAGTTTAAATGGGGATAGATGAACATGAGCCAGACTAGCATAGATAGTATACACCGTACCACGCATATAAACTTGAAATCAGTAAAACTTGAACAAGAGGAATAATAAAATCTTTACTTACTACCCTTAGGCAATTTCGGGGACGAAATTATTTTCAAGGGGGGTAGATTGTAACACCCCAGATTTTTGCCAACCTGGAGTTAGATGTCCTTAGGCAAGGGGTTGATCCTAACCCCTTATTAACTTCTCAAACCTCAAATCCTTTAGGAATTAGATAAAATTAATTAAGTACTAAACTAGATTAGCTACGAAATCTGCTTGATCCACTTTAAATACGATTTGCAAGACCCTAAACTTGTAGAATCATTGACGCTAGGTTATCCTAGCATCTAGGATCAATCTCATTACCTAGTTGCTCTCGGGAGCACATTGAAACTCCGTATCGGATCTAGACCGCACGTCGAAAGTCTAATTACTACGAAATTATATAATCAGGACCACCTTGCTGGGCTTGACAACCATCTCAGAAATCAAATCCAAATAGTGTCCCGAGCCTATTTGCTTGAGCCCGGAGTGAAGTGTGTGAGAAAATGTGGTTTTTTTAGAAATTAAATCTAATTTAAGTAATCTGAGACTTGTCACTTGCGGGCTTGATATAAGCAATTAGACCGTTAGAATCTGACCCAAATACACCCTCCAATCAGGAGAAATTTCATACACATGGCAGTGTACTTGTAATCCTGATCGAGTTCCGGTGACCGTTGAATTGAAACTGGTCCGCCACGTGTGATCTGGGGACCCGACTGGAATGAAAACTTAACTCGACCTAGATCCATAGTCATGGAGCTTAAGTCCGACCTTTAGCTTATGCTAGGGGGTATCAGGAAGTGCTCATGTTATCCCGTTGAGACGTGCGTAACAACCTCCCTTTGACATAACCTAAGTATACCTTGGGCCCCTTTGGGCCTATTTTCTAATTTTCATTAGGCGTATGTATATAAGAGGCTTAAACCCTCTCTCTCATATTCCATACGAATTTTCTAAACCTAAGGGAGAGAGAAGAGAGGAAAGAGAGAGAGAGAGAGAGAGATAGAGAGTTGGAGTTCATCCCTAGGATTCAATCCCATCATTCCACGGGCTAAATCAGCTCTTCCGTACCACTCTACCGGCGATACTGATCCCATTCTTAGGTAAGAAACTCAACCCCTAAGCTGTTCTAGGGTTTCTAATAGTTGAAATGATGAAATAGCTAACCTAGTTCATGTTATAGGTTGTCATCCTGCCGGTGACAAAGACTACGTGTTTCAAATGAATCTGTTACGTGTTTACCGGCGTAAGGTGCGAACTTTAAACGTATAGGTTATGGTTTTCAAGGCTTTCAATGTCAGTTAATGATATATTACTGACGTGGATGCTATTACACATGTACAAAGTGTTGTCCATTTTATTTTTCAGTTATACGTTAACTAGGTTGAATATACTGTATGCCTCGTATTTGTAAAAAATACCATATATGTATGAAATTCAGATTTGTGCTTGCCATGATTCATTATTGTCTATGTATGCTAGATGCATGTGTATCAACTTCTAGGTGAACGGATTAGCCTAATACATGTTATCCCAACATACGTTGTGTATGTTATAACGTGCAGCCTAAGTGTTTGTAGAAATGTTCGAATGAATATGGAACTATGATTTATGCTTGCCATGACTATTGGTCGTGAATGCATGATCGTGGTTCATGTGGCAACTCCTTTGTGAAAGGATTCACTACGACATGTGTTATAACTAGCATATTATAGGTATGTTGGAAGGTGTAGTCTAAGTATTTGTAAAATTGTATGACTGAGTAAGTAGTTAATGAATTGCAATGTATAAGGGTGTTGAGATGTAACACCACGGATTTTTTCCAACCTGGGATTAGACGTCCTTAGGCGATGGGTCGATCCTAACACCTTATTAACCTGTCAGAACTGAATCCCACAGTCTAAAATCGCTTCTGAACCCCTTTCCTTCACAAATCCCACCCTTCACCACCTTGTTCTTTTAATTTTCCTAAGTACTTGTACCCTAGACACTATCTTAAACTAGCTAAGTAGTATAACTTGGATCACTTTATACACAAATTACAAAGGCCTAGGTACCACCTCAGACAGAAATCTTATAGGAATAAATCCTTTAGAAATGAGACAAATTAACTACGTGCTAATTAGATTAGCTACGAAATCCACTAGAATCACTTTAAATACGATCTGCAAGACCTAAAACTTGTAGAATCATTGACGCTAGGTTACCCAAAAATCTCGGATCAAACTCATTACTAACATGTTGCTCTCGGGAGCATCTCGAAACTCCAGATTTGTTGAATATCGGATCTGGACCACACGTCGGAAGTCCGATTAACACGAAGTTAAGGAATTAGGACCACCTTCTTTATTTTAGGGCTTGACAACCATCTCGTAAATCAAATCCACCAAGTCCCATGGTCATGCTTCGCTTGAGTCCGGAGCGAGAGAGTGTGAAAACACTTGTTTTCTTTAAAAATAAATATCTTGAATAGTAATCTGGCATCTCTCGTTTGCGGATCAGTTTTAAGCAACCAGACCGTCGAATCGATCCCAAATTACACCCTCGGATCGGGAAGGGTCCCTTATTAACCAAAAATCCTTCTCGAACCCTTCACAAATCCCACCTTATTCTTTTAATTTCATACACATTTACATGTACTCGGAATCTCCGATCGAGACCTACTGATCGTCGAACTGAAACTGGTCTGCCATGCGTGATCTGGAAATCTGACTGAAGCGAAAACTTAATAGAACGTAGATCCGGTGTCGGTGAGCTTAAGTCCGACCTTTGGCTCAAGGAGGCCCGCCAGAAGTCCTCCGTTGATCTGAAAAAGTTTCGCTTTGGTTAATACCTAGGTGAACCTTGTCCAGAAGTCTATTTCGGTGAAGTTTTAGACTATATAAGGACCTTAAACCCTCCCCCATTTTAGCCACACGAATTTGGGTTTGAGAAGAGAGAAAAGTGAGAGAAGTGAGGGAGATGTGGGAGGAACTCCCTGCTGCTATTCCCTGCCACTATTCGGGCTCCACCGCCTGATTCTCATCGCTTTCCCGGCGATTCCGGTGTCGTTTATAGGTAAGAAACCCTAACCCTAATCTGTTTTAGGGTTGTATAGGTTGTAGGTTATGAAATAGCTGACCTGTTTCGTTCTCTAGGTTGCCAAACTCCCGTATACGGAAGCTTAACGAACTTATCGACTCCGTTACGATTCTACGACAAAAGGTGCGGACTTTAGGTGTATAGGTTATGGTTTTCAACGCTTTCAATGTCAGATAATGATAGATTCATGATCTGCATGCAATTGCACTTGTACAAAGTGCTTTCCGTTTTCTGTTTCGATTAAAGTTGTAGAATATAGAATTTTACATATTCTAGGTATTCGTAGAAAATACCGTATACGTATTTTTTTTAGAAATGTGTTTGACGTGTTTATTTGTTGTATGGATATATGATATATGGATAAAATACTTATTTGGTGAAAGGATTCGCCTAAATACATGTTTTACTAATATACACTATGTATGTAGAAATAATGTATTGTAAGGAGTGCCGTATACATGTATATTTTGGAAACGTGTTGGCTATGATTGTTTGTCGTATGATTATATAATATATGAATAAATTACTTATTTGGTGAAAAGAATCGCCGTAATACATGTTTGCTTGTACACACTATGTATGTTGAAAATGTGTATTCTAGAAAATACCGTGTATGTATAAATTTTGGAGATGTAATTGTCATGATTAATTGCGGTATGAATATGATATACATGGATAAAATACTCGCTTGGCAAAAGGATAGCCATAATACATATTTTTCTAACATACGTCATGTATGTTGAAATAGTGTACTCTACGTGTTTGTGAAAATGCTTGTGAGAGTAAGTGCTTATATGTTAGGGCCTTAGGTAGGTGCTGAGATGGGGTTCTCAACTACCTTAGAGTCATGTATGATACCCTCCACGTGGTTGTTTACTCTAACCACTCACTTATGAAATATATGTGTTTGTGTCCCTATTTGTATAGTGCTCTATAACACGCTTTTTATTATGCTTTGTAACTTGTTTCATAACATGCCTTATAATATGCTTTATGACATGCTTGCTAGTGTGCTTGAATGACTTTGCTTATCATGCTTTACTTCACATGTTATGGTTGAGAATTGATGGAGCTTGGGACTATGTCCATAGTCCAGACATCCGGTACCAGACTTGAAATCATGGTTGAGATTCATCTCGCCACACATGATGTGCTTGGCGAACCCGTGTCGTACTTCAGTTGGCGATAGTGGTTGGCCACACGAGGCGCTTCTGCGCTTCATATCGCTCAACTTGTTGTGCGCTCGAGCTAGCCGAGCACGTTAAGTAACCCGTGTGTCTTATGTATATTCACCATGTTCGGTCGCTAATGCTTGAACCTAGGGTACCAAACTTACCAATGAGAATTCCGTTAACCATGGTACCTCGATCCGCTAAAACTCATGAGCCGGGCATAGTGGTATGGGACACCGTGGTGAAGCTGTCGGCCTACGCTGGGGCCACGTGCCTCCCCGTAGTGACCAGTGAGCAACCAGACTCGTGAGCCGATTATGGTGGTATGGGACACTATATTCGAGCTTTCGGCCTATGCTGGCACAGCCTGGCTGTGGTCCCTAGTCAGGTTGCATCCGAGTTTCATTCTCAATAAGCGGACCGGTCGGGCTTCGAAAATAAACTGCCAGTTGGCAGGGTGTCAGTGGAGTGACCTTGAGCATACTCTAATTCTGTGGTGAGGCGACTAGCCTTCTCGTAGTAACAGAGTATAAGTTAGGCCTGTATTGATAAGGTGATGGGGGAGTGGTGCAACGATTCTGTGTAACAGCCCTGGAAGCCCTTGCAGTAACCTAGAAACACACCATCGTATGAGATTGTCTAGGACTGACGACCCTAGAATGGATCATGTTTGGGAATGATACAAGGGAGGTACCTTAGTTTCCCAATCCTGCTGTTTGAAATCGACTAATAACAACTTGGTAATCATGCTCATCATGCATTGCATGTGCCTGGAAGATGTGGAGCACTGAGGAAAGAAAGCATGCCATGAACGAAGATGGTGTCGCATGAGGGAGTATGTCGGTGAGGGCATACATCATGACTGCATTCATACTTGCATTAATAAGAGTAGTTAGGAGTGTTTGATTTCTTGCTTTATCATTCTTGCTGACCGAGTTGATAACATGTTAATCTATGCTTTACTATTCCACCGAGTTGATCACTCACTCCCACGTTACGGGACGGTGTTGTACATACCAACCGCAGTTTGTTGAGTTTCAGGTGATGGCGTTGCTTATGAAGCAGAGCCGGACTATTTCTATGAAGATGATGAGGAGTTCTCCTATCTGTATCTCTCTGGCAGGTCTATGAAGACCTGGTATTGTATTGACGGGGCTATGGTACTTCAGATAGAAGACATTACACTTCCTCACATTAGGTATCTTTTAGAATTGTACTGTAATTATTTAACCTGGTAACTTTATCACACTCTGGAGACTCATCACTGTTTTTATATTATATATATCTATCACAGTCTTCCGCTTGCAATTTAACTGTCTCTGGAGTATGATATGCTGTTTTGGCTTAATCTCACTCATGTTCAATGTACTAATACCGACAACATTCAAACATCATTCATTTTGTTGCATAAGTGATGTTCTGAAACTCGGGAGTTGAGTTTATGCTCAACCCCCGATTTTCGGGATGTTACATGAGATATGATTCTCAACTACTTTAACTATGTATATGCTTTCTTCCATCTACTGTATATTATACTGTTTGTTTATCTACGTAATGCATATGTATAAATCTCTATTTATGTTATATTCCAAAAAATGCAAAAACAGATCCGTGAAGGGTGCTGGGGGAGTGGTGTAACGATTCCGTGCAACAGCCCTAAAGCGGACAATATCAGACCTTTGATTGTATGATTTGAAATCTTGATCCATTACTGCTTTAACTATCTTTTAGGATATTTTGTTGTAATTGAATGTGATTGGGGCTATTGTATAGTCCAGGTAATCGGTAACAGGCTTTGAGTTCGTGGCTGAGATTCATTAGCTACGTAGGACATGTTTGACGAACCCGAGTCGTACTAGAGTTATTGGCAGTGGTTAGGCCACACAGAGTGCTTACGCACTTCATGTCGATTAACTCGATGTGAGCTCATGCTGGTTGAGCTCGTCAAGTAACCCGATTAGCCCTATGTATGTTCATCATGTTTAGATGCTACTATTTGAACCTAAGGTACCAAACTTACCAGTGGAAACCCCGTTAACCTTAGTACCTAGATCCGCTAAGACTCATGAGCCGTACATGGTGGTATGGGACACCATGGTCGAGCTATCGGCCTACGCTGGGGTGACGAGCCTCCCCGTAGTGACCAGTGAGCAACCCAGACTCGTGAGCCGAATACGGTGGTACGGGACACTGTATTCGAGCTGTCGGCCTACAATGTTTTGATGATGAAGCCGTGATGGGTGATGGGGGAGTGGTGTAACGATTCCGTGCAATAGCCCTGACAGCCGTAAACCTGCCCTTTGTAGTGACCTCGAGCCTACTCTAAGTCTACGTGGAGGCGACAACCCTTTCGTAGCATCTAGAGTATAAACTAGGCCTATAATGATTTGTCGACGAGCCCATTGCAGCGACCTAGAACCGCAACATCGTATGAGATTTCCTAGGGCTGACGACCCTAGAATGGATCATTATTTGGGAATGATATAAGGGAGGTACCTTAATTTCTCAATCCTGCTGTATGAAAAGGACTAATAAGAACTTGGTAATCATATGCAAGCACTGCATTACGCGTGTGTTCACGCGTAGCAGGTCAAGCACTGAGGCAGTGTTGTTCATGCGCGAACGTGAGATGAAGTCGCTGAGGTAGTGTAGGTGAGGGCTTACGTCATACATTCATACCATTCTTGCATTAACATAAGTACTTAAGGATTTGTGATTTACTGCTTTATCATTGCTGCTTGACTGAATTGATAACATGTTAACTTTTACTTTATTGTTCCACTGAGTTGATCACTCACTCCCACGTTACGGGACAATGTTGTACACACCAACCAGACCCGGTTTGAGTTTCAGATGATGGCGATGCTTGGAAGCAGAGCCGGACTTTTATGATAATGAGGAGGGTTTCTCCTTTATACAGCCATCAGACGGGTCTATATAGACCATCTTCTGATCGACAGGGTTACAGGGTTGCTGATTAGATGTCATTACACTTTAGTTTGCTCTTTTGGAACACCCTTGTATATTCATTTTGTCCATTTTTTTTAGAGTATACATTGATATATTTAACCTGGTAACATGTTCACACTCTGGAGACTTACGGCCATTTATATATTATATATATCTATCACAATCTTCCGCTGGCATAATTTAACTATCTCTGGAGTATGATATGCCGTTTAGCTTAATCCCACTCATGTTTCAATGCACTCATCATAATCATCATTATCTATGTTACATAGGTGATGCGTTGAAACTCGAGAGCTGAGCTTTGCTCGACCCCCGATTTTCAGGGTGTTACACTTA
This sequence comes from Magnolia changhungtana, assembly GCA_030180095.1. NCBI lineage: Eukaryota > Viridiplantae > Streptophyta > Magnoliopsida > Magnoliales > Magnoliaceae > Magnolia > Magnolia changhungtana. The sequence continues at coordinate 1,320,747 of JASAUF010000524.1, read as the reverse complement.
GAGGGTAGGATTGGGTGGTAGGAAGGTGGGCCATATAAAACTTCTTTCTTCATGGAAGCTTGGACGTCCACCTCTCTCATGGGTGTTGATTGGGAGATGGGTTTGAGAGAGAGAGAGAGGGAGGGAGAGGGATAGTGAGTGATGGGTGAGTGAGTGATAGGTGTACTTGAAAAGGGATAGGTGGAGAGAGAGTTGACTTTGTGGTTGCTTGTACTTGACATGTGAGGCGATTGATTGATGGGATATTCTATTGGGATTTGAAAATGCACGGGGTTTTTCTCGAACTAAACGCTGGCCCACATCTCTTGGCCAGGACATCAGGGCTTGACAGATCTCCCCTCCTAATAAAAATTTCATCCTTAAAATTTAAACCACAACACAACCAATACAGATCTCAGCAATAGAGGGAAAACCTATAATATAGATATAATCAGAACACTCTATACCAACATAATCAAATACCTAATAGATGGGGATAACACCCACAAATCTCAACTTCTTGCTCCCAAGACACCTCTTGCTCCTAATAGAGAGTTGACTTTGTGGTTGCTTGTACTTGACATGTGAGGTGATTGATTGATGGGATATTCTATTAGGATTTGAAAATGCCCGGCGTTTTTCTCAAACTGAACGCTGGCCCACATCTCTTGGCCAGGATATCAGGGCTTGACAGATCTCCCCTCCTAATAAAAATTTCATCCTTAAAATTTAAACCACAACACAACCAATACAGATCTCAGAAAGGGAGGGAAAACCTATAATATAGATATAATCAAAACACTCTATACCAACATAATCAAATACCTAATAGATGGGGATAACGCCCACAAATCTCAACTTCTTGCTCCCAAGACACCTCATCAGCACTATGATGACCCCACTGATCCTCGGATCCCAGTCAGAAATGATCGAGACTGGAATACTATGCAGCCTCATAATCTTAACGGTAGGGAGCTATGTCAGAAAGTTTCTAAGTTAATCAAACTCGGGGATCTAACCATTCTAAGTTCTAAATAATTATAGAGTGTAGGGTAGCTACCAGCAGATATGTGATGTTATCCTTAGGTATTCCCAAGTTATGCTCTCATACCAACTTCTGTCAGGCCTCAAACTCGAAAACCGGGCTCACAAAATTCTCGATCACCGAATCCGGCGTCGACAGCCTCCGTAGTACCCCATTCTCGGCTCCCAACCCCATACACCAGGTTTCAATCCTAGGATATTACAAGGAGGATTTTTCAAATGCACATTTATCTCTTAAGAAGCATAACCACAAGTATGCCCAAATCACAAGGCAACATCATCTTACATATCCACTAATATAAATAGTTGAATACAGTGATGAAATGGAAATACATATATCAATAATCAAAGCTCCAAAAGACAGCTGCATGCTCTAAGCTCAACGCCACTGTGACCTAACACCACCTGCACGTATCTATCGTGCATAAGCTTATAGAAAGCTTAGAGGGTTGTGTAAGTGTGTGCGATGCATGTGCCAAGCATATAGATATTAGAGAAAGCGAAAATACTGGCAAACCATAAATCGTAAAATATCAGATTAATGCAGAAAGATGCTGGCAAGTTCATAAATATCATCACATTTATCCAGGCTATGCAATGCAAAAACATAATAAGATAATATCATATACTGAGGAAGCAATGTAGATTAGCTATGCAATGCGGAGACATAGTAAGCCAAATATCAGATATTGAGTCCATGAATACCGTTAACCTTAATCAGGTTACGCAATACAGAAGTATAGTAAACCAAATGTTATGTGTTGAGGATGCAATGTAATATGCGATGCGAATGAAATAACCAAGCTGAAGTGTGAAGTCGGGATGATAGTACATAGTATCGCAGGCTATGGGGTCCATCACAAGGGACTTCTATCGAAACCAGTCCCATACCTAAATTTGGATAGTCAGACTCAATGTGGTAAACTCCTGATCTCAGGTTAATTGCGAGCCCCAACCAAAATCCTAGCCATTGCGAAGGTACACGTAACAAATAGTTGCGCACCACTAGCCCGAGTGGATAATGAATGAATAAATGAATGAGTATGCAACTCTTCCTCAATAAGTCCACATATTAGTACCGTACATCCTTGGGATCATCACTGGTGTATATTACACTCTACGCTAGCTTGTCTCCCTATCCAAGCGCACAACTGGGTAAGTGGAAGAGACCTCACTATCCACCTGCCAATATTGGGCCCGGCTCATCGATAGCAGACCCATTCCTCAAGCTGGTCAAACTCAACCTAGATATTGCCTCCTCACTCAAGCGAGTAAGGTCACACCCCCTCCCAACCGACCATGACATAGTGGGAGATGCGGCCTATTGTTATACGACCCTTATGCGCTCATATATATCCACGCGGTATAGACGTTGGGGCATCTCCTGGCCACAGAAGTTTAAGGATTTTCACCTAGGGACATCTATGGCGCCCGTATGCTAGAACTAAATATTTTCAGTGTCTCATCTAGCCATCCACGATATGCCTATGGAGGCGACGGCCTTGATATCGCTAGGGCTTACAGTAGTCATATCAAAAAATGTGAGATGCATGAGTCATGCATCAAACCTGCGTGTACCGTGCGCTCATGTGGGTGACTTCGTCTCTCGGGGAGTCACATAAACAACCTGCCCTATGGCATATGCAATGGTCAATCATGTCTTATAACAAACATGCGGATGATGCGTATGGGTATGTATCATGATGTTATGTTGTCACATACTCATAATAGGTATCGATAACTGGCATTGATAATCGACATCAACAATTGACCTCAATAATCAGCCTCGACAATCGGCCTCAATATTCAGCCTCAACATTCAGCCTCGATGAGAATGGGCCGAACAAGGCCTTAGGGAAGGTCACAATGTGGACATCCAACCATCATTGCCCATCAATGTGGACATTTAACCAACATTGCTCCTAAGGAGTGGCCTTCATAGGGCCAAACATATAGTGGGGCCCATAACCTCACAAATGGCCTAATATACAAAACCATGGGCCTCTCTCAAGGGCCTAATACACATCATGATGGGCCTCACTCACAGGACACATATACATCACATTGGGCCTCACTCATGGGCCATATATACATCACATTGGGCCTTAGTCATGGGCGTCAAATACATCATATCGAGCCTCATCATATGGGTTGCACCAATGGCCTTATATACATCAAGTGGGCCGCATCAATGGGTCGCACCAATGGGCCTCATATACTTCAAGTGGGTCGTGCTAATGGGCCATGAAACGAATACATCATGGTAGCCCTCAGAACTTGTTGATGTGGTACAACAACTACATAGTTGGAGTGAGGTACGTCAGTCAATCGAATCCCCACCGTCCAAGGTCTGGACGGTGTGGATATACAACATATCATTAAGGTTAGCCCTATCATGAATGGACAGTGTGAAGATACAGCACATACATCTAGTGGGGTCCACGTGCACGTGTTGGCACAACACACGTCAGGTGAGGTTCATAGACAAGTGGGTCACACCATCCCACATAGTGGACGGTGTGGATATAAGACACTTACATCAAGGTGGGTCCCACCAGATGGACAGTGTGAATGAAATACATTCATCAGGTGGGTCACGTCCAAATGGATGGATAGGTGAATGTACAGATACATCATGGCTGGCCCCTCACGGCAACACCGTCCAGATGGACATCTTGGAGAACAATGAAATGGTGGGGTCCACGTACTCAAATAGACAAATGTTAAGGTATAAAATACATGCATTAAGGTGGGTCCCACATTGCATGGTGTGGATATAAAATCATACATCATGATGGCTCACAAAACTTACTGACGTCATCTAGCAATGGGACCCACCGTCTTAACATTGGACAATGTGGATCCAGTCCATACATCACAGTGGTTTTCCATAAATGGATGGACGGGATGAACATCAAGGTGGGCCACTCCACAGATGGTGTAGATACGACATGCATCATGGTGGGGCTGTACATGGCACCATCCATATGGACGGTGCAGATGAAATACATATATATAAGGTGGATCCCACGGAACTTGTTGATGTCTATCATCTACTGAATAGCTGGTGTGAGATACACCAACCAATTCACTTCTCTCAGTAGGTGGGTCCCACGTGGGGCCCACCATATATATATATATATATATATATATATATATATATATCGTATATTATATATAATTTATTTATTTATTTTTATATTTTTTTTATTAAGAGGACAACAACGTTCATGCCCTGGACGACCTGGATATTGCATCATGGTGGGGTCCACGATCACGTCCGGATGGACGGACAACGTGGAATACAAAACATACATCACGGTGTGGTCCTCACAGATGGACAGTGTGGAGAAAACACACATCATGCGTGTAGCCATCTAGACCATCCAGGACCTGATGGTCCTGGATGGACGGTATGGTAATAGAATACACGCAGCAACATGGCCCACCGTCCAACCATCTGGACGGTGGGGATGGAGCACATACTACATGGTGGGTCCCACTGTCCACGTATTGGATGGTGCTAGACACCACAGATAAATCACGGTGTGGCCCACATGGGGTTGACGTCCATACAGCAGCTATATAGTTGGTGTATGCGTACACTAGCTAGTCAGTGTCCACCATCCAAATGGATGGTCTGGATGTAAATTACATACATTATAGTGTGGCCCACCGTTCTTGCTGACACTGCACAGCAGATGAACGATTTGGCTATAACACATCCCTCACTGTGGGGCCCGCTGTCTAGTCAGTGGACGGCTAGGATAAAATACATAAATCAAGGTGGCCCACGTGCTAGACAGCACTTATCTCAGGTGGGTACCACCGTCCAGGGCATATGGACGGAGTGGAATAACATATACATCACGGCGGTCCACACGGGTGGACGGTGTGGATCAACATCAAGGTGGGCCACACAAGGGGAAAGAGAGAGAGAGAGAGAGAGAGAGAGAGAGAGAGGCGGTGTAAATGGAGGACCCCTTCATTATGGGCCCCTCATATGATTACAACACATACATCAAATTGGGTCCCATCACAAGTGGGTCATTGAATTGAAAATCAACGGTAGATCACCCACCGTTAGATCTTGGACTCCTTCCACCGATGCGTTCTAGAGATCCAAGGGATGAATTTCAACGGTTGAGATGAAGCTTGGAGGGTGAGATTAGGTGGTAAGAAGGTGGGCCACATAAAGCTTCTTTCTCCATAGAAGCTTGGAGGCCACCTCTCTCATGGGTGTTGCTTGGGAGATGGGTTTGAGAAAGAGAGAGAGAGAGAGAGAGAGAGAGAGAGAGAGAGATGATGATGATGATGATGTAAGAGAGGGAGAGGGATAGTGAGTGATGGGTGTACTTGAAAAGGGATGGGTGGAGAGAGAGAGTTAACTTTGGGGTTTCTTGTACTTGACATGTGAGGTGATTGATTGATGGGATATTCTCTTGGGATTTGAAAATGCACGACATTTTTTTCGAACTGAACACGCTCCCACATCTCCTGGATAGGGCATCGCATCGGCGTGCGAGATGCAACACCAGAACCGCGGTGACGGCACGGTCGCAAGGGTGCAAGTCTCTGGTCGTGCTGACTCAGATCAATTGGATGCGACTCAGGGTCACGCACAAATATTGATTACAGATCATGGGTTGCTGGAATTCGACTGGGAAGACCGCGAGAGTCTACAGAATGGTACAGTCTAGGACACGAGCCTGACAGAGAGAGGAAAATGCAATGATTGCCTACCTCCCTTAGCTAGGTAATGATGATAGGTGTATGCCATACTCTCATGGGGAAGAGAAAGGGATCATGGGCTAGGGGCTAGGGTGGCTATAGATAGGGTGAGGTCATCCTCAAAATGGCTTAGGAAAATGTGTTATGGGTTAGGTGGGTCCTGTAACGTGTGGTCCATAGCCATGATCATGTGCGGCCTACATCCTATGATCTAGACGTCGGATTGGCGCATGAGACAGGGCGTTGGAACTGTGGTGACGGTGCGGTCACAATGGCACAGATTGGGTCGACTCAAGTTGAAAGGGTGCGACTTAAGGTCACGCGCAAATGTAATCCACGTGTCGTGGTTGCTAGAATTTGACCGGGAGTACCGTGGGATCCTACGGAATGGAATGGACAGTAGGACATGGGCCTGACATGATTTTTCTCTAAAATTTTGATGTAATCTAGTCTCCTTTAATGGCATCGAAGTGTGTTCGATATCATCAAACAGTTAAGTTCAGTAGCGCCTGAATTCTACACTTTACAAACTTGATTTTTTTCCTTCTTCATTTAGTTTTCTTGGATCTTGGACTCTTGAAATCTTCAATCTTGGATACCAAAGATCCATCCATACTTTAGTAATTCTTGAGCATCAAATCCCATGCTTTTAACATCCTTTTCACCTTCATCTCTTGAAATCACCTCGTAAGATAAAACATACATAAATAAATCAATTAAGCATTATCATGTTCATAAAACCAAGGTATAAATAGGGGAAATATGTAATATTTCACACTCAACAGTTCATCCCCTGTTTGGATAAACTACAACCATCGCTGAAGTGTCGTGGTGAGTTAGCTAAAGTCGGTTATTGCCTTGCTGACACGTGTAGGCAATAAATGCCACATTAATGATGGGTTGCACGTCAGTTTCACCTTTTTCCAAAGGTGAAGTAATGTGGGGGGCCAATGTTCATCCCCATTATCACCATTCCCTGCAAGAACTAATCAGGGGGAATTACATGTGATTTGTACAGATCCACATGGTGTATTTAAAGATCTATAGATATGTACGGAGAAGATTTCTCTAATCGCATCTAGAGCATATCATATGGTGCCATGTATTGCTTGAGTGGTCGATGAATAAGCAATCATGTGAAAATGGTTATAGGACAAGTGGCGAGACGAAGAACAGAGAAGTTCAAAGTAGTGGCGAGCAGTTATGGCAATTGTCAAAACGTCAGAAAGATCTAGATAGCTTGATTAAAACTATAAATAGAAGAAGAATGCAAGAAAGAAAATTGTCTCATAGCAACTGAAATGGAGAGCTTTCGATGTCCTATGGGGGGTGAATAAGATAATACCAAATAATCGAAACAAGTGCTGAATATGTAAATAATACAAAGATCTCAATTGCTTGAGTATTGAAACCTTGATTCCAAATAATTCGTATAACATCCTTCACCTAAAATTTTAGGCAGGACAACCTTATTTCACGAATGTCTTCAAAATCAAAACTTCAAACTAGCAAGAGTAAATTAAAGAATGACAACATTTACCATAAAACTGAAATAAGTAAATACATCCAATCCACCAAAAATAAAAACAAAGCATTCACCACTGGCACAAGGAGTTATAGGGGTTTGGTGCTTTAAAAACAGTCACACCTACTCCACTCCCAAAATTACTTCCCTTGTAATTCTAGCTTTCACTATAAAAATGTTTTCATAGGGTTACCTTAATAACTTGATATAGTTCTTTGTGATTTTCACAAGCTATCACAATAAAAACCTAAACTGAGATCTTCACAGGCTATCTTAGATAAAACCTCAATTGAGATTTTCATAGGCTATCTTAGGCAAAACCTCAATTGAGATTTTCATAGGCTATCTCAGATAAAACCTCAACTAAGATTTTCACAGGCTATCTCAAACAAAACCTTGACTAAGATTTTCACAGGAGATATCAGAAAAACCTAAACAGAGTTTTAGAATGTATACTTATCTTCAACCATAGAAGATGTAGCAGAAGCTTGTAGCAAAAGGACCTCTTTCTTAAATGTAGATGGAGCCATGTTCAGTTAAATAGAAAGGGTTTAGGGTTCTATAGATTTTATTTTTATTAAATACAAATGCTACTTAATTCAATTCTCTTAGATCTCAAAGAGGAGTATAATTTACTCTTAGATTAGACTTAAAAGATCTGAGAATAAAGGGAATTGAATAAGCCATTTAAATAAATTATAAGTACCAACTAATAGCTTGCTAATGAGTTGAACTTCTCTCTCTCTCTCTCTCTCTCTCTCTCTCTCTCATTCTTGCAGAAGAATTCTGATAATTAAATTGTGTAATTCAGAATGAGAGAAAACCTTAATTAATAGGCAAAGAAGTTAGAACTTCGGCTAGCCTAAGATAGGCTTCGGCTAGCGTGGGATAAGAATTATCCAAAATTCGGTTAGCCGGAGATCAAGTTCAGCTGGTTGAAATTCATAATTCGACTAGCTGAATTTATCTTTTGGCTAGCTAAATTCCCACGAATTTCAAAAGTTGATGTTGTTGGAATTTGATCTAAAAGTTGTTATTAGCTTCAGGCTTAAAGTGGGGCTAGCCGAGGAAGCTTAGGCTGACCGAACCAGAAGTTAAGCTAGCCGAATTCTAGGTAAAAATAAATGTAAAATCCCACGATTAAACATTTTTGAAAGCACCTAATCCTAAGGTCTTTCTAGGGTTTATACCACCTGAGATATATCAAATATTTGATTCATTTTGGCTTGTACTTTGCATCAGACTTCATCTTGAATTTGGGCTTGATCTTTTCTTTAACATAAGCCGATCTTTGAGCTTAATCTTCTCTTGAACATAGACCGATCTTGAATTTGTCTTCTCTTGAACATAAATTGATCTTGAAGTGGTTTTGTCTCACGAAAGTTGACAACCTATGTGTGCTTAACATCCTAGCACTTATAGTAACCTAATCAAACCAAAATCTATCTTTCAATTATTCTTTTATATTACCAATCAAATTGCATTCCATAGTGTAATCATTTACTTTTCTTATCAAACAAATTACATTTCTTAGTATAATCTTTTACTTCTCAGCCTGTTGTTTATATTTCGTAATGTAATCTATAGTGTTAACCAAGTAGTTGTTAAATTTTAGCTATAATTTGAGTTTACACTCGTGTGCTAGATTTAGTTCATCAATTGGAAAGGTGTTTTGCAGTTGTTTTTCACAACTGACTGTAAGAATATCCCTTCCTCGTTTCCACTTATTTCCATTGAAAAGTCCTTTCATACGGAAGGCAAATGTGCAACCCATCATTGAAGGACGAACCCCACCATCTGAATATCACTTGATCCAATTTCACACATTTAGTGAGTGGCTGAATAAGAGAGACCGATCTCATCAGATCCTGGTCATACAATTCTTCTCTGCCTATCTTGGTGCTTCGGGTCATTGTTGTTCGGTTTGAATTGAAGCGACAATTTCAATTCTGGCACGCCCACACACCCAATACCTAAAATGACAACAACAACTCTGTCCATTAATTATGAAAGACCACGATCAGACATGACTAGAATTAGGTAGATCCAAAACTTAAGGAAGTCATACCTAGAGCTGGGCATCGAGTCAAGTCGAACTAAGTTAAGGCTGACCAGACTCCATCTGGTTTTGAAAAAGGCCGGACCCAAACTTGACCCAACTCGGTACTGAGTCCAGTATGCTTGACTCGATCTAAGTCTGGGTCTGGGCTGAACTGATTTGAACCGAGTCTGACCCGATTAGAAATACTGAGTCAGATCGAGTTGGCACCGAGTCGGATCGGGTTGTTGGACTGGGTTACTAGGGCAAGGCCCCAAGGGCTTAGACTCAAACACTTGACCCAAGGGCTAAGCCCGAGCTTAAAAATCTAGCCTTGTGGATCGAGTCGGCACTGAGTCAGATCGGGTCGCCAGGCTAGGTTAATATGACAAGACCGCAATGGATTGGGCTTAAACGCTTGACTCGAGGGTTGAGCCCAAGTTTAAAATTCTAGCCTTGGGGTGCTCAGACTATGTTCAAAATACAGACTTCACTTAAAAGCACACAAAGGGGTCTTCTCCACATTACGAGTTATATCATGCAAAAATGCGACGGTGCTTATTTTAATTTTTGCATGACTAATCTCATAACACTAAATGGGAGAGGTAAGGAGATGTGGTTGAAAAATGTAGGTTTGTTTCATACACATGATTTTAAATCGTTGATCATTGAAACATGGCAGATCCACTAGAGCTGAGCATTGAGTTAAGTTGGACCGAGTTAGGGCTGACCCTACTCGATCTTATTTTGAAAACAAAAGTAAATAAACCATATCCATAAAACGAACAACGTAAATAAATAGTGTCAAAAATCAAAACTAAATAAACCGTGTCCACATACAAACCAATAAACCTTTCATTCATTCAATATAATTTGTATGATGAATGCCTTTGTGGCGTGTAACACAAGTAACCTTTTCTATAATAGTAACCCCCTCCTCCACCTTCATTGTCAGAATCTTCATTTGGTTCTCTTTTTGCGACGTTAATTGTGAGAGAACTTTGGGTTGACTCCGAGCTGGAGGTGTCCAAATGATGGTTAATTACCTCTATTAAATCAGATGGTGGAAATGTCTTTCTATCGTCCTCATTCATAAATTCAACAAGTTTGTTCAGCCTCTTTTTATAATTCGATTTGTACGGGATTCCCAACCGCCTATAGAATGTTGTTAGAGTTTTAAGAAACTTTAATGATTTATTGATTGACTTATGTCCCATACTTGTGCCTGCTTTGACATCATGTTATCCCAGTCTTTGAGGGGGTCGATGTTGTTGTCTGGTCCTGGATGCCATTTTCAAGCTTTCTTTTACTGCTTCTTTATAATCTTATTCTTCTTATTCCCTTAATAGTCTCTTTTGTTCTTCTATACTAACTGTAAAGGCAGTTCCTCTGCTTAACACTTCTTCAATTATAATAGGCCTACTTTTATATATTTTGTGGTGATTTTATAAGTTGTAGGGGAAGGGGTGGAGAAAGTCTTTGTATTTGAGTCGAGAATGACTTGAAATAGATTTCAGACTCTTAAGGAGCTTTGCTACATGGGATAGCATCTCCTCCCCGACAAGCTAAATATAATATTTACTGATTTATTTTTTTATATATAAATTATTTTTCACACAACTTACATTACATTTTTATATTTTCATCTGAGGAGTAGACTTGGACTTCATAATCCTAAATATTTGCCAATGGATCATCTTTCGATGACATATCTATAGGTGTTTATTTTAAAAGAAAAAAAAATATTCGATTAGGTTAATGCAACATAAATAATTAAGGAATGAAGATAAATAAATGCAATTAGCCAACCATATGAGATTTAAGTAAGATTAAATGTTTTAAAAGCATAAATAAAAAAAAAAGGAAAATATCCATCCACCGATCAAATATTACAATTTAAGTCCACAAAAAATAAGCGTTAAAATCTTGTTGTAAGCAAATGTAAGAGGTTTTAGAAGGCAGTGTCTTATCCTGCTTCATGTAATTATTACAAGTGCTATCTCATCTTGCTTGTCACTCTCCTTTTCCTTAAACTCCTCATCAACAGAGTTCCCTTTCCCCCAGATCGAACATAGACAATCCTGTGTACAAATGAGTGCTTCAATTGATTCCAGTGTAATTAAGCTTCCATACTTGTTCACGACCTTACTCCGCGTATTAAAAGTAGATTCTGATGCCATGATTGAAATTGGAATTGATAATATATCTTGTGCAATTAAAGAGAGAACATGGTACTTTGAATTACGAGCTTTCGACTTCCACTAGTCTAAAACATCAAATTCTTCACCTTTGTACTTAACAAGCAGCTCTTTTAGATAGTGGTCATGTTCTGTTTGGGTTATTTGCATTTAAGTCTCAACCTGTGCCAAGAAAGACATGAAATCATCAACTGTGCTTCGTTGTTCATCAACACTATAACTAGAACCCACTTTAAGAGTCAAACCAGCTGCTACAGTCTTATCTTTTGTGGTGCCCAAAGTTTATACATAAAAACTGTACAAATCATCAACCGCATCATGAATCTTATCGACCTCAATGGCACTTTTCTCACCATACAACTTATTAAAGATGAATATAACCATGAACAGCTTGTATCGAGGATAAAAAATGACTACAACAACCATTACTAGACTGCACTCAGACCAATACTTATCAAACTTTAACTACATACCCATAGTCATTAATTGTAAAAAGTTTGGTCCACTATAGCTTCTGTACAAAACATCTTTTACTCTCTAAAGTTCTAGCATAAATATATTGGTTGTTAGATACTTCTTAAAAATTTATTCGTTTCATCGTAAAAAAACTAAAAGGAACTTGCAAATTGCTTCAGCTCTTTTTCAATCATCATTACAAGGCTACCACTGATACACACTAACATGCTCCGCATAGTGAGAGAATGCATCTCTAAAAGCTATCGCTGAATCTAACATCTTGTAAGTTGAACTCCAATGTATCATGACATCTAATTTCATCGTTCTATGAGATGATAAATTCAATTGTTTCATGATCTCATTCTATGTATTTAATCATCAAGGTGACCCCAGTATGTACTTCACACTCTCTCTTATGTTCTCGATCATTGGCTCAATTGTTTTAAGGCCATCTTATACCACCTAACATGAAATATTTTTTCATCAAAATACAAGTCATTGGTGGCCCTAAACTAGTTTCACAAATTCATTATTATGTTATCGTTTGCAAAGGTATTGTCTAAAGTTATTGAAGGGATTTTCTTCTCAATGCCCCACTCCACAAGACATCTGTAGATATAGTTTGAAATCATTAATCCAGTGTGAGGAGGCACAAGATAACGAAAGTTTTTAACTCTTTTGCAGAGCCTTTATTTGGCATCAACGTAGTGGGTAATTAGTGAAATATAACTCTTTCATTGATTGGATGTCGTCCACAAATCTGATGTCAAGCTGGTTTTGGAAACTGATTCCAACAGTCCTTTTAACTTGAGTTTTCACTTGCATACATCTTCTTGCACACTCTCTTTATTGTTTTACGGAAGACCTTCTAGTATATGGGATTAAGGCCTCTAGCTAATTTGACAAAAGAATGACTCTCTATCATCTGAAATGGTCTTTCATTGGCAATAAGAAATTTGGCCGTCAACTCATTCACATGGTCTTATCACTTTTTTATGACACTTTGAAATGTGTTTCTTCAGAGTTGTGGTCGACCTATCTACTTGTTTACAAGCCTTGCAATACTTGCATTGTATCTTCACCGTGTTGCTATTCAAGTTTACTTCATTAAAATTTTCTCACACTACTAATTATTTTTACTTTTCTTGAAATTTGTAACTATAAGGTATTAATATCAATAGGCACCTCTTCATCTTCTAGACCTAATCCTTCATCATCCAAGATCATCGGCAATGTAACTGATGAACTGCTAGGGGTTTTGGAAATTTCTTCACTATCCATCTACTAATTGAAAGATACTAAATTATATTAGCATTAACACTCTAATGCCTTAAAGGTTTATACTAAATCCTAAATTAATCACTCATTCAAGGTTGGATAGATTGTAGTACTTTCATATTCTCATTTAAACGTCCATCCTGAAAATCCAGCAGCATCTCCTCATGTCTCTCCAGATAAGTTGATCTTTCATTACATTCTGATGCAAAATATTTAAGTAATGTGAAGATATTTGACAAGAGAAATGAAAATGAAGAAACATATCTAAAGAGAAATGGGGAGATGGAGTGCAGATCAGGTATGAACATTTAAATAGGTTATATTAAAGCATATTATCTATCTAACTTTGAACTGTCCAAAATGGGACAATTCGAGCGATTTCTATACCACCAAAAACACACTATATCTATTTTTTGCCACATAGAAATACTCAAATGGGCAGCTAATTTCTAACTCACAATCAGAAGCTAAGAAAAAAAAAGAAAGAAAAAAGCAACGTAATTCATACATATTAAGCCAACCATCCAATGCACAATAATAAACTAAGAAAAAAAAATGTAATCTATATATATTAAGCTAATTATCTAATTCACAATAATAAGCTAAGCAATAAGTAATGTAATCCATAATTCACAAAAATAAACCACTAATTATTTTATTCAAATAAATAAAACACATTAGCAATTTAGGATTTAGGGTTTAGGGAGGTTTAACCGTTTAGGTCTTAAGGTTTATGAATTAAGGTTTAGGGTTAGGGTTGAGGGTTGAGGGTTTAAGCCTTTAGGGTTTAGGGATTAGGTTTTAGGGTTTAGGGATTAGGGGTTAAGGTTTAGAGGTTAGGGTTAGGGTTAGGTTTAGGTTTAGGGATTATGGTTTGGGGTCAGGGTTTAGGGTTAAGGTTAGGGTTAGGTTTTAGGTGTAGGGATTATGGTTTGGGGTCAAGGTTTAGATTTTAGGAATTATGCTTTAGGGTTTAGGGTTATGTTTTAGTATTTAGGGTTTAAGTTTAAGGATTAAGGATTAGAGTTTAGGTTTAGGGTTATGGTTAGGTTTTATGTTTAAGTTTTAGGTTTAGGTTTAGGTTTAGAGATTAGGGCTTGGGGTTAGGGTTTAGATTTTAGGGATTAAGTTTTAGGGTTTATGGTTAGGTTTTAGTGTTTAGGGTTTAGCTTTAGGAATTAGGGATTATGAATTAGAGTTTAGGGTTTAGGGTTAGGGTTAAGTTATAGTATTTTAGGTTTAAGTTTAGGAATTAGGGTTCGGGGTTTAGGGTTAGGGTTAGGTTTTGGCCCTGCCGCATTGGAGATATCTCGGATACACCACAGCGAGCCCGACCTCACCTATAACAGCCCACGCCCACACTGTATGATATTGTCCGCTGTGGGCACAGCCCGCACGGTTTTATTTTCGAGGTTGCCCCCAAAAGGCCTCATACAGTATACCACAACTTCAGACGTCCCTTCCGACGTGGGACAAGTTCAACCCCTACTGCATACACAGTAGCCTGCCAGCACAGTAGCCTGTCAACCACTAGTAGCTCGCCAAGGCTCTTAGGCCCTGCCCACATCAGCGTCCGCCCACATGCGCACACTCACATGTGCACACTCACATGTGCAATAGTGATGAGGCATCACATCACCCGAGCTAGATCGAACGCAACACATAAAGACTAGCCGCACCCGAGCCAACCCTAACGCACCACAGCGAGTCCAGTCCACAACCGAGCCTGCCTGGCCGCACCAAAGCCAACCCGGACGCACTCGAGCTAGCCCGACCAAATTAAGATTTAATAACAAAAAAAAACTTAAAAATTACCTGTTAATCGGGTGGGGTGGGACTGTTGATAGAGTGGCTGCCACCTGCCGGGACCCGGCCTAAAATGAGGGAGTGGAGAGTAGAGAGAGATATGAGAAGAGGAGGAGGGTTGTATTCACAACCCTAAGTGTATGGTCATGATATAGTAATAACTCGTGAGAACGAGGTCAAATCCATAGGGACTATACTTCTATATATTCTGAAAAGAACTAGAACTAGAACTAGAACTGGAAGAAGATATAAATTTGAATTCTGGAATAAAAGAGAGTAATTGTGAATAATGTTTAAACTATTAATTAAAGGTGGGAACTAGGGTGCCAAGGATCCACTTGTAGTTATCGAGATGCTACCTTATTTAATTCAAAGAACACAATTGGAATTGGAGTCCTATACTATCCAATTGGAAGATAAAGCAATTTAAATCAAATTTGAACTTTTCATTGACTTAATTCTCAATGGATGAGAATTGTGAAGATTGAAAGGGATTTCATCACCCTACCATGCCCAGGAGACGATGGTGAACAACAGGATTTACCAATCTCACAATCTCAAAAACAAGAAAAGAAAATATCAAAAGCTATCACAGCATCTATTGTAATTTGAGTCACAATAAATCATAGAAAACTGAAAATATTCATTTAATATCAAACTAGAAATTAATAAAGTTCAATAAGAACAAGAATCAAAGCAAAATAAACATCCAAACATGCTACAAGCTTCACCTCTTAGCCCTAGCTAAGAGGTTTAGCCAACCATAGACATGATTGAAACCAAATCTCTTAAATAAATCATGAACGATAAACTAGGAAAGAAGAAAAACTCTTTGATGGCTGCTCCACCCTTATGTATTCTCCCTGAGACCTTTCCAAACTCTAAAATGTGCATTGGAGAATTCTAGGGAGTCCTATTTATAGTTGTGGAACTCCAACTTCCGCATCGAGTTGGAAAAATATAGAAACTGCCTTAAATTTTCTTAAAAGGGCTTGGAGTTTAAGAATATGTTTTTTCAAGATAATTTCAGGAATATGTTTATTTTCAGGACAATTTCAAGATTCCTTTGTTTCACTTCAATTGTTTTATTCTCTTGATTCCTCACTTGGTTTTCTTAGATCTTTGGCATGTGAATTCTTCATTAATGACTTCTAAATCTGCAAATATTCATTTAGTAATCTTTTGAGCATAAATCTTCATTTTGACATCAATTTCACCTTAAGCTCTCGAAATCACATTGCACATGAAAACATGCATAATTAAATCAATTAAGTACTATCACGTTTATAAAACCAAGGTATAAATAGGGGGAATATGCAATATTTCACACTCAACAAGTTACTGGTGGATGGGTTTTTGGATTGGATAGGTCCGATTGGGTGCGGCCGTATGACGGATAGGGGTAGGGTAGAAAGAAGAAGATTAGATTATTTATTTATTTATTTATTTATTTTTATTTTTTTAATGTACCCTACTCGACAACCCGAGCCGAGTCCAAATGGGGTTGGGTGTGACTAAATAGAATTTTGGTTCGAGTTGGGTCGAATTTTGTAACTTAAACTTGACTCGATATGCTTTTGGATCTGGATAAAACTACTCAATCCAAACCAACGCAGCCATTCGGGACAGTTTGAATCAACCGAGTGGGATGAGTAGAGTAGTCCCTTGCCCGGCTCTAGCACTACCGCACCCAACAAAACAAAACAGCCGGAATTAAGATGGAACGCATGGCACTGACAGAAGTTTCGTACCAGGATGATATTTGTTCTAACGTGGTCTTTCAAAATACTGTAGGAGTGAATTTGTCCCGGACTTTTCTGTAGCAATCGGCTCCCAGCAAATTACGTTAAAACTGTCCAATCGGTCTGCCTTTTCTCATCCACCCAACTTTCACAGCCGGGCGCCACCAATAGACGGTGGACAGTCGTTCTCGTGACGCACGTCCCTATCCTACACGGATAGCTTTTCAGGTGGCTATGCGGCAACTGCAATTAAGGAGCGCGGGTGTCCGTATGGAATTCGGAGCAAGTCGGTCCCAATGGTTACACGATTTCCACCCATTGCTGTCGAATATTTAAGGCTTAACTGGGCCCGCGTGTACGTCCTATTGACTGAGAACGACAGTCGGTGCGGTAAAATCAACGACGGCAGTACTTCGCCGAGCTAGCTCCACGAGCGGCAGAACTCGGCTCCGACGCATCGGCTGTGGTTGGACTCGCTGGTTGAGGTTCATCTTGACATTAACCTTGGTGGGTCCCAAAATTCTTTCGAAAGCTGCTAGGTTTAAGAGTTGCTTTGACGGGGTGGATTTCTCCCTAACGTTACGGTGGGTCCCACATAGCATCCCACCACCGAAGGAACTTACTGGAAAAGACTTTCCAAGGAAACCGCGTCCTGTCCACTTGTTTCAGTCTTCTGATTGGACGCGGATTGCGTCCTACCCCGCCCGTCGCTGGAAACGGATTGACTACTCCCCTGCCACCAGCCCGTGGCCGATGGTCGGTGCTCTGTGGGCCCTCCCATGGTGTATGTGTATCATCCATCCTATTCATCTATTTTTAAATATCATTTTAAAAATTTATCCCAAAAATTAGAGGGATATAAAACTCACGTGGTCCACACCACATGAAAACAATAGTGATTAGATATCCACCATTAAAATCCTCCCCAGGCCCACTGTACTTTTTTTTTGACATCCAATCGGTTGATTTGGTCATACATACCCAGATGAAGAGAAAAAACAAAAATCAGCCTAATCCAAAACTTTTATGGCCACCAAAATGTTTTTAATGGTTGACGCTCATTTAACACTGATTCCTGTGACGTGGTCCACTTGAAATTGGGATATATCTTATTTTTTGTCTTATACTGTAAAATTATCTGTAAAAATATATGAATAGCATTGATGAAACATATACATCATTGTGGGCCCACATAGCATCGACCACCACCCATGGCTGGTGTCAGGGGGAGTCACCAATCCTTCCGGCGGAGTAACCAATCCGTTCCCCGTCGCTAACCACAAATGGGCAGTTCTGTGGGCAAGTCCATTGTGATGTATCGGTTTATCCATGCCGCCCATTCCTCCTCTCTGATCATTTTAAGATATAACCTAAAAAATGATCCAGATCTAACGCTTAAATGACCAAACCACATGTGACTCTTTCATTTAACGGGAGCGGCATTTAATGCTTGGTCCGTCTTTTCATGCAACCCAAGCTTATTATTTGGTGTGGTCCACCTGAGCATTGGATCTTACTCATTTTTATGCACATATCTTAAAATAATCCGAGAGTACGGATGGACAGAGTGGATAAACCAATACATCATAGCGGGCCCGTCGACGGATCTGCCCGTTCAGGGCAAGAGACAAGCGGGGGTAGGACGCAAACCGCGTCCCTTCTAAATAGTTGTTTGCTAGCATTTGTTACAATTTTTTCATCGAAGTTGTGCCGATAATAAAAAATAGACAACAGCATGGAGTGGATTTGGTACTTCCTCCGCCTGTTCGGAGCTCGGGACAGGCGGAGGCTCTGAGGGCCACTGTGGGTCATCTGTGTTGTTTTCATTTTATCTAAATCATCCATCCATTTTTTCATATCATTTTAGAGTATTGAATTAAAAATGGAGAAGATCAAAGGCTTAAATGGACCACAAGGTAGGGATTAGATTCCTACCGTTGAAAAATTCTCGAAAACCACAGAAGTTTTGGATCAATATGATATTTGTTTTTTCAATTCACCCTGGTGTATATGATCGTATCAACAGGTTGGATGGCAAATAAAAAACATGGTGGACCCTAAGAAGGTTTCAACGATGGGCATCCTTAGCACCGATGCTTCCTATGGTATGGTCCAATTGAGTGTTGGATCTGCTTTATTTTTTATTCAATACTCTAAAATGATATGGAAAAATGGATGGACGGTTTGGATAAAATAAATAAAAAAAATCACGGTAGACCCTCAGGGGCTATTAGAGCCTCCACCTATCCCGAGCTCCAAGCAGGCGGGGAAGTACTTAATCCGCACACCACGACATGGATTGGCTGGTGTGCCTCACTCTACGACGTGGGTGGTGTGTTGACGTCACCAAGTTCTGTGAATCTCATTGTAAGGTATTAGTTTTATCTAAACCGTCTGTCCACTTGGTAAGCTCATAATAAGGCTTGAGCAGAAAAATAAGATATCCAAATTTTAAGTGAACCACACTGTAAAAAGTAGTGGAGGATTGAACGCCTGCCATTGAAACCCTTTTAGGGGTTAATATGATATTTGTTTCTTCTCTTCATCCAGGTCTGTGTAACCTTATCAACACATTTGATGGAAAGTAAATGTTACGGTGGCCCTACGAATGTTTTAACAGTGAAAATCATTGTCCCCACTACTATTTATGATGTGGTCCACTTGAGTCTCAAAAATTACTTATTTTTGGGTTCAAGATCTAAAATGATCTCGCAAAATGGATGAACGGTGTAGATATGATAAATACATCGTTGTGGGGCCATGTAACTTTGATCTCTTTTGAGTTTTTTGTACAACTCAGCACGAGGAGCGTCAGCGATCGTCTTGGAAAGTTAATTGCCTTCTACCCTGCCCGAGCAGAGCTCTATGGGGGGCCACCCTGATGTAAACTTCTTATCTGCTCCGTCCATACCTATTAACAGATTATTTAATGATGTGGTCCGGAAAATGAAGCAGGTCTAGATCTATAGTGGACCACACCAACGGAAGTAGTGGTGATAATGATACCCACCATTGAAACCTCTTAAAGGGCCACGGTGATTTAAAAAAAAAAAAAAAAAAAAAAAAAAAAAAAAAACATCCAACCTGTTTATAAGGTATGTAGACCTGGACGAAGTGAAAGCACAAATATCAGCTTGTTCCAAAACTTCTACAGCCCCTAAGAAGTTTTTAATGGTGGTCCTTCAATCCCTACTTTATGGCCAACTTAAGCTTTGTTTCTACTTCATTTTTGGGTTTGTACTATATAATGATTTGTAAATAGGAATGGATGGTGTTGATGCAAAAATTTGGTTCACCCTCGCCGAGCTCCGAGCACTCATGTCGAGCCCTGTGAGCCTGTACAAGAGAAGGACAAAGGAGACCCTGACTAGAGCAGGGGACCCTCCGATGCTAAAGTCAGGCTACGAATCTAGGTCTAAGTAGTATGGGTAGGTTTCGGGTGAGAGATTTTGCATACCTATTCTTGTATAGCTATTTACACCTTTCAATTGGAGCAGACGTGTCCATCTTTCACAGCACGATCTTTGCCTCTAACCAAGATCAATGTGCGTGCTGATTGCAGACGGTTATACAATTATTTCGAGGTCATGTGCCGGCAGTTACTGCTCGTGTGTTACTGGGGATGATTCTTCAATAGGATTGTGGGTCACGTCTTTAGAGCGGATGGGATGAAGTCAAGCCGAGTATCATCTCGTCGAACCTCGCTACTCGGAGAGCACTACAGTTTAACCATATATTGAAAAGAGCGAGCTCCAAGTCCTTAGGGGGGGGGGGGGGGTTAACTATGCAAAAAATAAATAAATAAATAAATGCAGAAAGATAACACTTATAGCAGAAATTAAAAGCAACCTCAAATGCACAAGTATTGAGAGGTTGATACAAACATTGTTTTAAGGACAACCTTATACCAAAGACCAATAGCTTATGGTAGGACAACCTAATTTTTAGAACATTTATGAGTATAAAAAACTCAAACTGATACAAAGGCAAAAGAAATAAACCTAGTTATTACAACATTCACCATAAAAGCATAAAATATATTACAGCATTCACACACAATCAAATACAATCATCCACCACAACTCCAAGAATTATAGTGGTTCGTGTGTGTATACCAACTATTCTCAAACAGCCACACAACTACTCCACTCCCAATATCCATACCCATGAGATATTGGCTTTCACTAAGAAAAAAGGTTTTCCAAGGTTCACTTTAAAACCTTTATAGATGTGTTTTTCAATGGGCTTTACACACTCAAAAACCCCACGTTGAGATTTTCCTGGCTAATCTCAGTCAAAACCACAAATAGAGATTTTCCTAGCTAAATCTCACAAACCAAAAATACAGAAAATTAAAATATAATACTTATCTGAAGAATGCTCTTCGATGTAGCTGGTAGAACTGCTTCTTTATAAATGAAGATGTTCAAAGTTCAATCTTACAAATGAAGGGGTTCTAGGTCTAAATGAATTTTAAATTAAATCCAACCTTAGGCTACTTGGATTCAATTTCTTGGATCTCACAAAGGGTTAAATCAAAATCCCTTTTTAAATCAAATAGAATGGAATCAAGAGATCAAGAAATTAAATAAACTAAAAAGCTATTAAAATAAATTTTAAATACCTCACAATAACTTCAAAATAGTGGGGGTTTATCTTTCATAGTGGTGGCTTGAATTAGTTTGGAATGAATGAAAAATTCCGAGAAATGTCCACTATTTATAAACTCTAAATTGGTTCACTCGACTGGTCCTGGATTCGGCTCGACTGGTCCTAGCCGAACAAAATTTTAAAATTTCTAGCGTGATCGGATAAAACAGACTCTCAACTGGTCGAGTGGCCAGATCTTGTAACGCCCTGAAAATCGGGGGTCGAGTATAACTCAACTCCCGAGTTCCAACGCATCACTTATGCAACATAAATAATGCCGATAAAATGTTGTCTGTGTTAGATCAATAAACATGAGTGAGATTATACCAAAATAGTAATTCATACTCCAGATCAATTGTATAAAGGCAAGCGGAATACTGAACTGTATATATATGTATGTAAAGAAACAAAATCATTTCATTCTCCAGAGTATGAACCCATCTGAGTCACCATATACATATGTCTGTTTTATGAACAAAATGTCAAAAATTAAACTAAGGAGTAATCCCTGCAAATCCCGTCGATCCGGTAGTCTAGTCGAAGCCGCCAGAATACTGCATGTATGAGAACTCGGCCTGGTCCTCATCGTAGTCAGGCTCCGCCTCCTGGGTCGTCGACTCATCTAAACCTGAGACAGAGTCTGGTTGGTGTGCGCAACACCGTCCCGTAACGTGGGAGTGAGTAGCTAACTCAGTGGAACGATAAAGCATAGGTTAACATGTTATCAATACAGTCAAGTAGTAATGATAAAGCAGTAAAATCAAACACTCCTAACTACTCTTATTAATGCAAGTATGGATGCAGTTATGATGGATGCCCTCACTGACATACTCCCTCATGAGACACCCTCTTCGTTCGCGGCATGCTTTCATCCCTCAGTGCTCCACATCTTCCAAGCACATGCAATGCATGCTGAGCATGATTACCGAGTTGATATTAGTCCATTTCAAATAGCAGGATTGGGAAACTAAGGTACCTTCCTTGTATCATTCCCAATCATGATCCATTCTAGGGTCGTCAGTCCTAGACAATCTCATACGATGTTTTGTTTCTAGGTCACTGCAAGGGCTGCCAGGGCTGTTACGCGGAATCGTTGCACCACTCCTCCATCACCTTATCAATACAGGCCTAGCTTATACTCTATTACTACGGGAAGGCTCGTCTCCTCACCGTAGACTTAGAGTATGGTCGAGGTCACAACACCGGATACGGTCAGGGCTGCCAGGGCTGTTACACGGAATCGTTGCACCACTTCCCCATCACCCATCAAGTAGTGTAGGCCGACAACTCGAATATAGTGTCCCATACCACCATAATCGACTCTCGAGTCTGGTTGCTCACTAGTCACTACGGGGAGGCACGCAGCCCCAGCGTAGGCCGACAGCTCGACCACGGTGTCCCATACCACCATGCACGGCTCATGAGTCTTAGCGGATCGAGGTATCATGGTTAACGGGATTCCACTAGTAAGTTTGGTACCCTAGGTTCAAGCAGTAGTGACCAAACGTGGTGAACATACATTAGACATATCGGGTTACATGACGAGCCTGATTAGCTTGAGCGCATAATCAATTGGACGACATGAAGCGCATAAGCACTTCGCGTGGCCTAACCACTATCGCCAACTGACGTACGACTCAGGTTCGTCAAACACATCTTACGTGGCGACATGAAACTTAACCATGATCTCAAGTCTAGTACCGACTGTCTGGACTATAGACATAGTCCCAAACTCAATCAAACCTTATACATAGCATGTGGAGTAAAGCATGGTAAACAAAGTAATTCGAGCATGTTGGTAAGCATGTCATAAAGCATGTTATAAAGCATGTTATAAAGCATGTTGTAAAGCGCTACATAAGTAGGAATACAAAGACATATATTGCACAAGTAAGCAGTTTAAGTAAACAACCTCATAGAGGTAATCATACATGTCTCTAAGGTAGTTGAGAATCACATCTCAACACCCTCCTAAGGCATCAACATCTAAACACTTACTCACACAAGCATTTCCACAAACACTTAACATACACTATTTCAACATACTTAGTGTATGTTAACAAACATGTATTAGGGCGAGTCCTTTCACCAAGCAAATATTTTACGCATACATAATATATTTATACAACAATTAATCATGGCAATCACATCTCTAAAATATACATGTATACGGTACTTTCTACAATACAGTATTTCTACATACATAGTGTATATTAGTAAAACATGTATTTGGGTGAATCCTTTCGCCAAATAAGTATTTTATCCATATATCGTATATTCATACAACAAATAATCATGTCAAACACATTTCCAAAAAATATACGTATACGGTATTTTCTACAAATACCTAGAATATGTAAAATTCCATATTCTACAACTTTAATCGAAACAGAAAACGGAAAGCACTTTGTACATGTGCAATTGCATGTAGATCACAAATCTATCATTATCTGACACTGAAAGCGTTGAAAACCGTAACCTATACACCTAAAGTCCTCACCTTACACCGTGGAATCGCAACGGATCAGCTAGGTTTACTAGGTTTCCGTATTCGGCAGTTTGGTGGCCTAAAGAATGAAATAGGTTAGCTATTTCATAACCTACACCCTTCACACCCGAAAACAGATCTAGGGTTAGGGTTTCTTACCTCAAAATGAAGTCGGTATCACCGGGAAAGCGGCAAGATCGTAGTGGTGGAGCTAGGGTTGGGATAGGAAACAGCAACAGGGAGATTATCCCACTTCTCTCACTCTTTCTTTCTCTTTTCTCACTTCTCTCTCTAGGGTTTTCCTCAAATTCGTATGGCTATGAGAGAGGGTGTTATAAGGCCCTTATATAGCCTAAAAAGTCTCTAAAGTAGACTTAAGGCTAAGGTATACTTAGGTTATAACTAAAACGGCGTTAATTCAGCTCAAAGGAGGGTTTCTGGCGGGCTTCCTTGAGCCAAAGGTCAGATTTAAGCTTTCTAACCTTCGATCTACGTGAAGTTAAGTTTTCGTGTCAGTCAAATTCCCAGATCACGATTGGTGGACCAGTTTCAGTTCAACGGCCAGTGGGTCTCGATCCGAAATACCGAGTACATGTAAATGTTTATGAAATTTTTCCTGATCCAAGGGTGTATTTGGGTCAGATTCTGACGGTCTGGTTGCTTACAAATTGACCGCAAGTATCAAGTCTCAGATCACTATTCCAGATATTTATTTTGTAAAGGAAATATGAGTTTTCACACTCCTTCGCTCTGGACTCGAGCGAACAGCCGTGGGACACTATTTGGGTCTGATTTCTGAGATAGTTGTCAAGCCCAGCGAGGCGGTCCTAAGTCCTTAACCTCGTATTATTCAGACTCTCGATGTGCGGTCCAGACCTGATACGGAGTTTCAATGTGTTCCCGAAAGTAGTCGGGTAATGAGTTTGATCCGAGATTTTAGGATAACCTAGCGTCAATGATTCTACAAGTTTTGGGTCTTGCAAATCGTATTTAAAGCGATTCTAGTGGATTTCATGGTTAATCTAGTTTAGCACTTAGTTAACTTTGTCAAATTTCTAAGGGATTTAATCCTAAGTGATTTCTGGTCGAGGTGGTACTCGAGCCATTGTACGAAAATTTACGAGTCGTTACAGATCGACTAGTCAAGTAGAGCGCTCGACTGGTCGAGTGAATAAAAATCGCGTTGCTGGAGTTCGAGTCAAGCCACACTCAACTGGTCGAACCAGTCTCCATGATCGATCGAGCAGGGTACTCAACTAGTCGAGGACTTACTAGAAAATTCTGGAAATTTGAATTTAAATCTGGACTGGTTGAGAAAAACCTTGGATTGGTTGAGCCAATGCCTAGACTAATCGAACCAAGACTAGGACTAGTCGAAGCAAAGCCTAAATTAAGTACTATGACCCAAATTAAATGTGCAATGTTAATGACCTAATCCTAAGGTCTTTCTAGGGTCATATATATCTTAAATGTGAGTATTGAAATTGAAACATCGGTCGCTTCGGTAGATAGAACACTGTGAAGCACATGAAGCTTGACCTTGAATTCTTGAACTTGTCTCAAACTCGTGTCTTGAGACTTGAATAAATGTACTTGAGCTTGTTCTTATGACTTGAGCTTGAAGTAGTGTACTTGAGCTTGAATTTGAGACTTGATCTTAAGCTTTAACATAAGCTTGAAGATTGAAGTAATGATGCACTCGAGCTTGAGTACCTTGACTTGATGATCTTCAACTTGTTGTTGTAGTCGAACATGCATACTTGTAGCACATATAACGTCGATGTAGATAATATCACACTTATCTTCGAATGAAGGTGAACTTTCCATCAATTTGAACTTGAAGGTGAACTTTCCATCTATTAAAACAAGTCAACCATACTGAAGTGTTTTGACACAACAAAATTTGACAACTCAGGGTGCTAGATTTACAACTTAGCATTTACAATATCCTCATTTGTCAAATTTGTGACAAAACCAACTTACAGAAGATTAACCTATTGTAATACACAGATTCACTCAATTCAAACAAAATCTAACAACTAGAAACTCTCCCTCAGTCTACTCCCCTTCAACTTAAGCTTAGTAGAGACCTGTATTAAGAGATACATATACATTTCTAAAATAAAAAAATAAAAAAAAATCCTTTTTCCACACTGTACATGCATATCCACATCTCTACATCTCATTTAAATAACTACATTATCATTAAACAGATTAAGATATAAGCAATCAAATACCCAATTTCTCCCCCCTTTTTGTCACAAAATGACAAAGGAAGAAAAGATAAAAAAATATGTGAAATGTGGTAGCTAATAAGTGAAGAGAGTAAGAAAGAGTGTGAAAGTTTTCGGTGCCATTGCCAGGGATTGACAGTTGTGTTTTTCTGAGATTGGCTAGTTTTGGAATTAGTTTATGATTAGGGTTTTTCTAGTTTCTATTTTTAGGATTAGGGTTTTCTGAATTATTTTAGAAACTAACTTAGCTTTCTATTTATAGGTTTTGAAACTTTTCTAATTTATTTTTTTAGAAACTAACATTTTTAAAAACTTTCCTTTTTCGAAACTAACTCTTTTTATTTTTATCTTAAAACTTTCTAATTTTAGAAATTCTGTTTTTAGAAACTGACTTGTTTTGTTTTGTTTTACAGGATTCTAACATAGAACCTTCTAAATTGGAAACTTCTTTCTAATTCTCTCTCTTTCTATTTCTAGATTTCTTATAGTTGTAGGATTTTTCTTTTATTTTTTTAAGGATTAGATTCAGAGTTAGGGTTTCGTCATGCAAGAGTGGGTACGTCAGTATACTGAGATGGATAAGAGATATTGGGAAGGGATGTATGATAATTATGATGAAAATCAACCTATGTCTCAAAATTTTTCTGAAACCATCATCGAGAACCAACCGGAATATAATGCTCCACCGGTTAAGAAGTCCTTACGCGATCATACGCGGGAGAACAATTATACCCCACGGATTAAGAAAATAATACATGAGTGTTGGGGTTATCATAACTATGGGGGTGAGAATTATTATCACCCATCAGACAAGAAAAAAATAAAAAAAAAATGAGAGATTATATTATGGGTGATAATATGTATTACAACCATCAGATTCTCCCACCTATGATCTGTATGACTATGATTAGTGGAAACTTCAGAATTAGAAAGATGAACTAACAACATGTTATAGTGATTATTCTCTTGGATCCCCTACCTTTGAGATCTAACCAGAAACGATCCAAGAGGATTCACGTTTGAATTTCACGGACTATCAAGAACAACTCAACCAACTTGTCACAGGCATGATGAAATCATTGGAAGTAATTGAATCGTACCTCAATAAGGTGGAAGAGGCTATGTTATCACAACCTCAACTTAGTCAAGAAATACAATGAGAGGAAAGTGATCCTAATCGGTTTTGAAGAACTCTGGAATTTGGAATGAAGAGTTGGATTGTGTTAATGAGCATATGGTTCAATTTCCTAATGAGGCGATCTCGATGACGATCCAAAGGGAGGATCAAGAGACATGGATGTCTTTCAAATATAATGATACAGACACACTTCACTCACATGACACACTTAGTTTCAATGATGAGAGAGAAGTTAGTTTATTCGAACCTCAACCTAATCTAGGAATAGAATGTGAGGAAAGCAATCCCATTCCACATGTGTACTACACTGAATTGGAAGATGATGAGTATTGGGATGACAAACATGAATGTACAACTCAAATCCCCTGGATTTAATCTCAAGTTTGGCCCATATCAATGATGAGAGGTTCAGGAAGTTGTTGACCATAATGATCTACTCCACCCATCTGACAGGACTAATTTAAATATGAAGGATGAACCACTTTCAACTAACCTATCCAACTTTTGTGAGATATGTTTAGATTACTCCCCTGAATTGAATGATGATATAATTCGGAAGATGGATGAGTCGCTCGATATGACTCTAGAATTTGAGGCCACCCAGTTGAGATCACCATCTGAACTGTCAATTTTTTACGATTCAATGCCTCTTCTGAGCAGTATCAATGAACATAATCTTCACATCAATGCTTCACCTATTGATCCTTAATCTATCTTTGAAGGGCAAGAGCAAGAGATCATGCGTGCATCCACTTTCACAGACAATGGAATCATTGGGAAGATCATTACAAACTTTAATGTGGAAAATGAGTCACTCTCAGTTGAAGTTCCCAACTCTTTAGACGATTGCTTGACACACTTTGCAGTTTTAAATGATCCGATAATAAAAGAAATAGTGGATGCCTTACAAGACAATACCTCGGTAGCTGTCATGGACCAAGAAAACCCTTATTGTGAAGCCCCTCCATCCTTAGATCCTAAATGTTTACTAATAAAGGAGGAGGAGCTGAAAATTTAACCAGAGTCTGAAACTTCGGAATGTGTCGAGACTACATCACTTTCTGAGAATTTTTCTGAATTTCATCTATATATATAGTCACTGATTCACCATGTTATGCTGACATTGAAACTTTTTCTATCACAGGTGAATCGTATTTACTTTGGACACCTAGGAGATTAAAAGGAAACCTTATGCTGAGGTCCATAAATTTCTCTAGAAATTCATGCTCTAGGGCATCCAAACTTATTACAAAAAGGACTTTTGGATGATCTTGTTGAGAAACCTACTGAGAAATTTATCAAGATATTGGCCGGAGGAGGAACCTTGTGACATGACTGAGTAGTTTTTCCCTTGTTTTCAAAGAATTTAAGATTATGATAGTTTGCTTTTCGCTGTTTTAGGATAGTTTGCTTTCCGCTGTTTTAGGATAGTTTGCTTTTCGCTGTTTTAAGATAGTTTTCTTATTGTCTGTTGAGTCCTCCTGCTAACCCATCTTCACTTTGAGACCCTTGGAAAAGCCTCTAGATTTCTTCTTTAAGCACTACCTTTCCATAACATCTCATTTACTTTCGTTGTCTCATGTGCATTGCAATGTAGATTTTAGGTTGGGGGTGTGGATTAGGCAAGCTAGTCATGTTTTCTTACTCTTTAAGCAAAAATTGTGAAAATTTTCTGTAAATTTTATAAATTTGAGTGATTTTGAAATTCATCCATGATTTAGAAATATAAGATACTTCATGTTGGTGATTTATGACTCTTGGGTTCAGTTACTTGTTAGATTTTACAGTTAAGTTCGAATTATTCATCCATGATTAGAAGTTTTAAATGTTGATTGAGTCATGATTTCAGATGTCACATCTATCTTACACATTAAGGTTTTAGTTTGATATTGAATTGATAACTTGATGATTATTAAGCATGGAAGGAACCAACCTGGAGAATTTGTCCATCATGTTCAATGAGAAGAATTGAAAAGAAGGAAAGAAAAAAAAATACCCAGCTAAAAAATAGTTGTCGTCGAAAAGGGCTACCTATGGAAGATTATTGAAAAGATTGAACATAGTGTGAAAGCCATCGATGGAAAAATCAAAAGCTGGAAGCATAAAAAGCTGAATTGTAAGGCAAGTTTTGGTTGAGGTGATAGTTATCCTGATGCACTTTTGATTATCAATGATTATCATGGAAATAGAGAATTGAACCTTTGATTGTGATAAGCTTAGGGTTCACTATGCACCCCTAGAACTCAATGTTTAGAATTGCTCTAATTGGAGGATTAATACCTTGAACTTGATTATGAAATTTACCAAGTGTTGGAGTTTAGGAGAAAGTAATGCTCAACATTGTTGTATTTTAGAACTCTATTATCTGAATTATTTTTAAAATCACTTGCGTTTATAGAAATTATACTATGTTCTTGAAATATTTTTCGCATACTTTGCTCAGGACTAGCAAAATGCCGGTTGGGAATTGTGTTGAGGGTCAAATATTTCATATTAGACCCCATCTATTACTTGGTTTTATGAACATAATAATACTTAATGTTCTATTTTAATCATGTTTGTGTTGCAAGATGAATTCAAGAGTTTGGATTGAAAGGGATGTTAAAAGTATAGATTTAATGCTCAAGAATCACCAAAGCCAAGAATGGATTTGATGAAACCAAGAATGAAGAATGCACATATTGAAGATCCAAGAAAACCAAGTCCAGAATGAAGAAAATCAGAGTTTTGAAGTGAAATTCGGTGATCCTTCACCAGTCCTGGCTACCCATGACCAGTTGAGCATTACATAAATTTTACACGGATTACGTAAGTTTGAGACGGTTTCTGGAAAATTCCACTCGGTCAGAAAGTCTAAGGCCTAAAACTATAAATAGGGGTCCCTAGGGCACCCTTAGGCATCATTTAGGGTTGTAGGAGTGGAGCAAAAGGGTGGAGTCACCGTGCGGGAGTTCTTCTTTCTCTTTATTTGGTCTTTTTGTTTTATTTAAGGGTCTTTAGTTCAATCATGTCTATGGTTGGCTAAACCTCTTAGCTAGGGTTAAGAGGTGAAGCTTGTAGTGTGATTGGGATGTTTGCTTTATTTTTATTCATGTTTTGTTGAACTCTTTTGAATTCTAATTTGGTTATGAAGGAATATTTTTTATTTTTAATAGTTTGTTGTGACAAATTACAATAGATCTGCGATGGCTTGAGATATCTTCTTTTCCTGAATTGATATTGTGAAATTAGTAAGTCCTGTTATTCACCATCGTCCCTTGGGCATGGTAGGGTGACGGAATCCTTCTTAACTTTGACAATTCTCTTATATTTGGTTGTGAGATTAGTAAATCCCGTTATTTTCCTTGTCTCCTGGGCATGGTTAGGTGACGGAATCACTTCCAAATCTTCACCAGTCTCATCCATTGATGATTAGATACATGAGAAGTTCAGAGATCTGACAAATCTCTTCTTACCAATTGGATAGGATAGGACTCTGATTCTAGTTGTCCTTGAATCATGAAAGGTAGTTTCCCAATTGCTATAAGTGGATCCTTGGCAACCTAGTTCCCACCTTTAAATTTACTAGTTTCAATTACTTTAATCACAATTACTCTCTCAAATATTCCAGATTTTGGTTTTCATCTTCTTGTAGTTTTAGTTCTAGTTACTTTTAGAAGACACACAAGTTCAGTCCCTGTGAATTCGACCTCGGTCTCACCGAGATTATTACTACATCGCGACCCTACACTTGGGTTTGTGAACATGCGCTCTGGGTAGTGACCCTCTTGGTCGACGCATAATTTTGTAGATTTTTAGTGGTGCATAAATCAATGTAAGTAATCTGCAATATGTGTTACATCACTTTCGGGATTAGATGTCACAAATAGTCGCTCTATGAATAAATCATGTCACGTAATTCATCTGATCCGTATGTTGTGTCATCTTTAGATGTTCATGTAAATCCACGGTAGCATTGGACACACCAACGAATCTCCAAAGTATGAGAATGCGGGCCGAGCCGGGTTTTTTATGAATTATATTCCACATTGTGATGATCATTACGTATGATGGCTACACACACTTTGCTAGGCATGCATTCATATATATATATATATATATATATATATATTGGTTGCACATACTGATACCACTCGTAGTGGTGGAGTACGAGACATATCAGAACCCTCACATTGTCCTTATGAATCTTTTGAATTATTGTTAATCTTAAACGATAACCATCACTATGAGTAGGGCATTGACCCTCTCTAACCATACAGATGATGCAAGTGATGTGCAGATCGAAGACACAGATAATAACCTCCCTCCGGAAGATTATTCTAGATAAATGAGGAGATAGTTTTACATTTATTTTATTTAATTTCTATTGAACTCGATAATGTAATAAGCTCCCATTGAGAGGGCATTAGAAGTTTTGAATTTACACTCTACTTTCTTAGAATAATAAAAGTAGTTAATTTCATTCTTAGAAATACCCATCTTTATGAATAAGGAGTGTCAATTGATTGTCAATCATACAGCCTAAGCAATGGGTACAAAGGATTAATGCTTGGGATCTCTATGTTGAGCATAGACTTGGGGCACGGATATTTTAGGATGTTACACCATGGCTACTGATTTAATACAATACCCAACCTACGATTTGATACCACTTGTTGGGCGCTAATACCCCTAATGGGTGTAGAAGCAACGTCAAAACAAATCAAATAAGTAATAGAGAACGAAAAAGAAAAAGTAAACACAGAGAGATCACAGAGATTTTACATGAAAAAACTCTTCCGGAAAAAATACTATGGAACAAAATAGTGATCAATCCACTATAATAAGAAAGTTACATGAGATGGAACAACTTACAGTAGAAAACGCTAGCTCTGCTTCAAAATCTTTGGATAAACATTTTCTACATACCCTAATTGTAATTAGGAACCTACTTATATACCCCTTTATAAAATATTTAGGAAATAAAACCCACACTTTTGCTTCTCGATTGATTGGACAAAAAAAAAAATGACATTTCTTGGTCGGACCGAGTTCAAATTGAAATCATACAAAACATCATAGCAAACAAAGGGCCAAAAATGAAATTTTCAGTCGAACAAAGAGAGGCTTCGGTTGAACTGAAAATTGCCTTCTCTGTAACAGATTAAAGGCAATCGATCAACAAGATTGAGGTAAATGGTGCCACTGCAAAGAGGAAAAGAGAAAGGCTTTAACAACAAGTGACCATTTTCGCCAGTGTT
Source organism: Magnolia changhungtana (assembly GCA_030180095.1). Classification (NCBI taxonomy): domain Eukaryota; kingdom Viridiplantae; phylum Streptophyta; class Magnoliopsida; order Magnoliales; family Magnoliaceae; genus Magnolia; species Magnolia changhungtana. Next base: position 1,288,200 of record JASAUF010000524.1, on the reverse strand, counting down.
GTAGCTCACCGAAGCTTTCTCTTTGCCTCTATTTTAAGATGACATTCTAACACCAACTGATACTATATTAATCGTGGTGGCTTGACAGACCCTCTACTATGGGGAAATCTGAACTGAGTTGAATCAGGGCTAACTCCGACATCAATGATTAGGACCCTGAGCAAACACATATCTGACCCGAGGCGAATGCCCGATCCAAGGATTCTAGCTGAATGATGACACCAACCCTAGACTCGAGATAAGTCATGCACTCTACAAGACAGGTCAGGCCTCGGAGCTGTGACATCACACCCGACCCAATTGAGGTAACTCCGAACGCAGGAGAGCGTCTGTTCGACCACGCCCGAGCTGAGCTTCTTTACTTAATGTATCAACTGCCCGCTTCCATGCATCTGTAGACTTGGATCACCGAGTAAGGTTCAGACCATGAGGTCAGCTCATATAGAGACAGTCTCAGCAGAGGCAGTGCTCGCGCCACGATCAGGTAGTGCTCGCGGGACGATTAGCATGATCTTGGGATAATGCTAATTACCGCGCGCACGTAGCCCTCGCATAGTGGCTATGACCATGCCTAGATTATCGAGCACATCCTAAGTGACCCTCAGGTATAAAAACAGTACATTTCTACAGGAACAGGTATGAAATATCTCACACCCTCTCTACTCTACACTACTTAACCCAGATTCCCTAGCCTGACTTTGGCATCGGAGGGTCCCCCGCTTGAGCCAAGGTCTCCTTTGCTTACCTTTCTGTGCAGGACCAGGGTTTATTCCGAGTACTCAAAGCTCGACGTATGGTGGTCCAGATTCTTGCATCAACATTTTTTGGCGCCATCTGTCGGAAAGTAACAAGAAGACTTGGTTGCTCTACGAAAAAGATGGCCAAAGGAAAGGAAAAAGTGATAGCCATGGAGCTCGATCTGAATGAGTAGGCATGCTCCTCCTCATTACTTCATGATGAGTCAGCTCCAATGGGACCGTCTCAGCATTCTCGAAATTGAGGGGGCAAATATCGAGCCATGCAGAATGAGGTTTAGGCTTTGCGGGACAAGATTAACCAGATGAAGCAACGACAAGGACAGTCGCATTCCATTTGGGAAGTGGTCGTACCACCAGCAACGGTTGAATCCGCGCATCTAAGCACGAGGTCGTAAGCATCTCAGAATTCATCTGCTAGGGTCCCAGATCCTTCTCAAAATCTGATGACTCGAGCTCCGACTAACATTTCGCTCACCTCGGCGCTGGCCCCAACAGATCTTCGTCATGAATTAGAGAGGAGAAGAAGGGGCAGAACTCCAAAGGTCGAGGCTCCACGAGAGACAGTGGTCGAGAACCGAGATCCTTGGGAAGCCCAACTTACAGAACTCCGCAACCAGATCCAAACCCTATAGAATAACTAATCGGCCCCCATCTTGACTATAATACAAACGATGATGGAAGAGACCGAGCCTCTCTTCACCTCGAAAATCATGAACGAGGTGATGCCTCCGAGGTTCAGGATGCCTCCTGTTATTCAGTACTTAGGGTCTGGAGATCCAACGGAGCATGTTGAATCTTAGCACTCCTAGATGCAGATTCAGTCAGCTACGGAGGCAATAATGTGCAGAGCTTTCTCGATAGCCCTCTCTGGGACCGCCTGAAATTGGTATCGACAACTCAAGCCAAGGTCGATCAGCACCTTTGCCGAGCTCAGCAAAGCATTTATGACACAATTCATTGTCGGCAAGAAGAGTCGTAAGTCATCGGCTCATTCGCTTACCCTTAAACAGGGAAGCAAGGAGTCACTGAAGGAGTTCATTTCTCGCTTCAATGAGGAAGCTCTACAAGTAGACGATTACGACGAGAAGATGGCCTTGTCAACCATAATTAGCAGACTCAAAGAGGGGAAATTCCTCTTCTTCATAGGAAAGAGCCCACCGACCACCATGAGCGAATTCATGAGCCGAGCCCAGAAATACACGAATGCTGAGGCATTCTTCAGTTCGCGCAAAAGCAGCCAGACTGCTGAGCTCATCCAAAGAGAAGAAGCAAAAAGATAAAGTAGAAGCGCCATAGCAAGCTAGCAAGAGGAGGTCAGATGACAGTCCTTCCCGGGACCGAAGACCAAGTAAGAAACTTGAGAGCAGGTTCAACTCGTATACTCTGCTCAATACATCCCTAAAGCAGATCCTACTCGACATCTAATATCAGAAACTACTGCATTCGCTGAGCTGCATGAAGGCAGACGCTGAGCACCGAGATAAGTGCAAGTACTACCACTTCCACCTCAATCATGGTCACAATACCAATGATTGCGTCAACCTGAAGGAGGAGATAGAGACCCTCATTCACAGGGGTCATTTACGCCAGTATGTGAAGGAGGAGAAACTCGCTCAGAAGGATACTCAACCGAGCAAGACCGCGAAAGAAACTACAGAGATCTGGACGATCTACGACAGGCAGTTTGGAGGCACTGTATCGAATAGGGCTCAGAAGGCAAACTCTTGAAGCTCTGACCCCGAGCATCACGTCTGTTCGGTTGAAAGGCTGACGAAAGAGCTCCGAGTAAGCCTTTGCAATCTAACCTTCATAGAGGATGATGCGCGCGGGATCCAATATCCTCATGATGACACCCTGGTGGTGGCTATGACAATAGCTAATCACAAGGTCTACCGTATTCTAGTCGACACCGGAAGATCGGCCGAAATAATTCACTCTGAGGCATTTGATAAGTTGGGGATCAATAGGTCGCACCTTCGACCTGTGAAGACTTCATTGCATAGCTTCGCCAGAGATAAAGTGATTTCTGAAGGATCTCCCTCCTAGTGATAGCAGGTGAAAGACGACATCAAGTAGCTCTCCTGGTGGACTTCTTAATAGTGAATGTGTTATTAGTGCATAAAGTCATATTAGGTCGGCCATCCCTTAATGCGATGAGAGCGGTAGTGTCTACCTATCATCTGATGATGAAGTTTCCCACAGAGTGAGGGGTTGGATACATCCGGGGAGATCAACGTGAGGCATGGAGGTGCTACTCGGTAGTAGTCAGAAAGGGCACAATAAAACAGGCCCTCGCCATAAATGTGCTCGATCCCAAAGATCCTGCAGAAGACTCCCTTATAGAGGACTTAGTGGTCATCCTTCTCGAGGAAGCCAACCCAAGCAGAACAACCTAGCTCGGATCGTTGCTATATCCTGAGCAGCGGTCCCAGATGTTGACCTTTCTTTGATAAGATAAAGACATCTTCGCATGGTCGCACGAAGACATGCTGGGCATCTCTCCAGATATCATAGTCCACAGGCTGAACGTGGACCCAGATCATAAGCCGATAAAGCAGAAGAGGAAAGCATTCGAGCCCTAGAGGTATGCAACTATTGCTGACAAGGTATCAAAGCTTCTCAACGTCGGGTTCATCGAAGCAGTCCAGTACCCAGATTGGATCACGAACGTGGTCCTCGTGAAGAAGGCCAATGGAAAATGGCAGGTCTGTGTAGACTACTCGGACCTGAACAAGGCTTGCCCCAAGAATAGCGTCCCCCTCACTCGGATTAACTAGTTGGTCGACAGCACAGCCAGCCATGAGCAACTCTCCTTCATAGACGCATACTCAGGGTACAATCAGATCGCAATGTACCCCCCATATAAGCAAAAGATAACCTTTGTCAAAGACAAAGGGCTCTACTATTACCGGGTCATGCCATTTGGCCTGAAGAATGCTGGGGCAACGTATCAGAGGCTAGTGAACCAAATGTTTTCCTGACAGATCGGTCAGACCATGGATGTCTACGTCGATGACATTCTCGTCAAGAGTATCAGAGCTTCTGACCACATCATGTACCTCGGAGAAACCTTTGCGATCCTACGGGAATACCACAAGAAGTTGAACCCCACCAAGTGTGCCTTCGGTGTTGGCTCGGGCAAATTTCTCAGATTCAAAGTCAGCCAGAGAGGCATCGAGGTGAATCTTAACAAGATCAAGGCGTTGCTCGACATGAGCTCACTGTAGATCACGAGAGAAATTCAGTGCCTCACCAGACGAGTAGCCGCGCTCGGACGGTTCATATCCTGAGCCACTGATAATGTCTCCCCTTCTTCCAACAGTTGAAGGGTCACAAGAAAGCAGAGTGGACCTTTAACTATGAACAGGTTCCAGCAGCTGAAGCAGTACTTGGGCTTACCACCTCTGTTATCCAAGCCCGAAGAGGGTGAACCCCTATTCATGTACTTAGCCATCTCAGCCTCAGTCGTCAGTTCAGCGCTCATTCGAGAAGTGGAAGGCAAACAACATCCCGTCTATTACATGAGCAAGGCAATGGTCCCGGCCAGGACTAGATATCCGAGCATGGAGAAATTAGCTCTCAGCCCAGTTGTTTCTGCTCAGAGGTTACGTCCGTACTTTCAGGCCCACTCTATCATTCTCCTCACAGACTCTCCTCTACGGCATGTCCTCCAGAAGCTCGAGGTGTCCGAGCAGCTTACCAAATGGGCTATAGAACTCGGGGAGTTCGATACCATTATCAACCAAGGACTGTAATCAAAGGCCAGGCAGTGGCTGACTTCATAGCAGAATTCACTTTCCTGAGTACCGAGAGTACGGATGCAGAGACAGCCCCCATGGCTCCTCCAGCTCTTCATCCCCACGAGAGTGCAGAGCCAGGAGGGGATGACAGATGGACTCTCTTCGTAGACAGGTCATTCAACTCAAAACACGCCGAAGCAGGGATCATCCTAGTCACACTTGACCTGACCACCATCTAGTATGGGATCAGGCTCGGCTTTAAAGCTTCCAACAATGAAGCTGAGTATGAGGCTCTGCTGGGTAGACTCAGATTGACAGCTAGTCTAGGAGTTCAACTCCTCGATGTGTGGTGCGACTCTCAACTCTTCATAAACCACATATCAACAGAATACGAGGCTAAGGAGGTAAGGATGATATCTTACCTGGCTGAGGCCCAAAAACTAATAGGAAAGTTCAGAAGCTGCACCATCAACCAGATCCCGAGGGCCGAGAACTCTTGGGCCAACGCCCTCGCAAAGCTGGCCTCAGCTACTAAAGGGAAGATTCCCAAGATTGTCCTTGTGGAATTTTTGGATAGCCCAAGTATCGACTGAGTTGACCAGGAGATGGTCAATCCAGTGCAGACAACTTCGAGTTGGATGGATCCAATCATCAAATATCTCACTACTGGCGAAGTCCCTCAAGACAGGTTGGAGGCCTGATGCCTAAAAATCAGAGTAGCGTGATACATAATCCTAGACGAAACTCTGTACAAGAAAGGGTACTCACAACCATACATCAGATGTCTTCGACCTAATGAAGCAAACTATGTGATCCGAGAGATTCATGAGGAAATCTGCAGAAATCATTCTTGTAGCCGAGCCCTGGCTCAGAAGATACTTCCCCAAGGGTACTTCTGGCTGACCATCTGAGAAGACTCCAAGAGTTTTGTCCAGAGGTGTGACAAGTGCCAAAGATTCATTGTCGTGCCGAGACAACCTACAAAAAAGCTGACCCTTATGAGCGGGTCGTGGCCGTTCGCTCAATGGGGGATTGATATCATTGAACCTCTGCCCCCCGAAAAGGGCAAGTCAAATTCTCCATCGTGGTAGTTGACTACTTTACCAAGTGAGTCGAGGCTGAGCCAGTGGCAAAAATTACAGAGCAGAAGGTGACTGACTTCCTTTAGAAGATCATAATTTATCAGTTTGAAGTCCCGCATACCATCATCTCCAACAACGTGAAGTAATTCGATAACGATAAATTCAGAGGCATGTATAGGGGGCTCGGGATCTCAAATGCATATTCCTCACCTTGTTACCCATAGCCTAATGGATAGTGGAAGCTGTGAACAAGGTCATCAAACACCACCTCAAGATGAAGTTGGAAAAAGCTAAAGGCAACCGGGCAGACGAGCTCCGATTCGTTCTTTGGGCCTACAGGACCACAGCCCAATCATCCACAAGGGAAACCCCCTTTCTCACTGTCTTATGGCTTGGAGGCGATAGTTACAATCGAGATCGGCCTCCCTACAACACAGGTAAGAAATTATCATGAGGGTCAGAATGTCGAGCAGATTGTGGCAAATCTCGACTTGATTGAAGAAGATAAATGTGAGACCCGTATCCTAGCTTGTACTGTTTTGTCAACTCCAGCGATCATTCCCGTCGAATTCTAGCAACATGAGACCTATGATTAACATTTGCGATCGACCCTAAGTCGTATCCTGTAGAATTGAGTCGGCTTAATCCGAAACCTATATCATTGCGACTGCACCGTCACCATGTTTCCAATGTTGTGACTCACGCACCGACCAGATGCCCTGGCCGAGAGATGTGGACCCGCGTTCAGTTCGAGGAAAACACTGCTGTTGCAAATCCCAAGAGAATCTCTACAACATGTCACATCCATCGATCAATTAATCCCATCAAGGGTCAAGTACACCATCACCTCACACCCATCCCCAAGCAACCCATAAGTCAAAAGTTTCTTACACACCCCATACCCTTCTTACATCATCTACCCCTAAAGTCAACAAAGTCCTTACACACCCATCCCTCTCTCCCATCCATCAGTCCATCACCCATCTCTCACATCTCCTTACAACCCTCTCTCTCTCTCTCTCTCTCTCTCTCTCTCCTCTCTCTTTCTCTCCACACTTTCCAAGCAACACTAAAGAGAGGAAAAAAATGTGGACGTCCATGGCTTTCCCAAGTGAGAAAAAAAATGTGATGTATGTGGCCCACTCCCTATTCCAAAACCCATCATCCTAGCCATTCAAACCTCATCTTCCACCATCAAAGTGAGACACAGGGAGATTGACTTTCTAACGGACTAAGAAGATTGAACGGTGGGTGCTCCCATAGGGTAGATTTCATTGTTTTGATTATGGGCCAAGTGAGGCTACCGATTGATGGTATGGATCTCACTTTGGACCCTAGATGTGGCCGATGGCTCACTTTAATTTCCATGATCATTTCATGGTGGGGTCATCCTCCATAGACCCCTTCATGATGTTTATTTTCCTTGCATAAATAGGGTCATCTAGACCTTTCATTTTGGTGGAGAAGTGATCTCCACCATTGATCTTTGATTTGGTGGGCCCATATGTATTGGGACCCACTTGATGTATGTTTTAAATTATGCAATGGAGGGCCCATAGTGCTAGGGTCCATCCATCACGCGTGTCCCTCTATCTCTATCTCTCTCTCTCTCTCTCTCTCTCTCTCTCTCTCTCTTTTTTTTTTTTATGTGTGATGAGGTGGCCATGTGGCCCACTTGGATGGACCCCACCTTAATGTATGTTTTATACATACCATTCATCCATTTGGTGGCCCACCTAAGCAGGGCCCACCTCAATGCACGTGTTATGTCCAGACGTTTAGGGACATCCCTGGACGTCAATTGAAAACACAAATATGAACTTGATTCATAAGGTTTGGAGAGGGTGGTTAATGTAGGCCCCACCTTGATGCAATGATTAAATCCACTCCATCCTATTTCCCAACTCATTTTAGGCGTTGAGCTGAAAAATGATGTCCATCCAATCTTCTAGCGGGACATGACATATAAAACAGTGCTTTCTACCATTGAAAACCACCCTGCCATTTCTATACAAAGAAAGATATCAGATATTGAGCTTGTTCGGTCCGTCTCGAGCTATGGAAACCAGTGGTTGGGGTGGATTCGACCGATACGGTCCCCACACATGAGAAACCGCAAGAAAAATGGTTTTAATATATATATATATATATATATATATATATATTACATGCGAACAGACACGCTATCAAAAACGACGGCCTACTACTTCTTGTGAGCGGGCGAGAGTGTACGACATGGACCCACGGCCCCCAGTCGTGGGCCCCACCATGATGTGTGTTATATATCCACTCCGTCCATTCTTTGAGACCTTAGGGCAATGGTCCGCCCTCCAAATATCAGCCCCATTTAAAGCTTAGGTAGCTCACATCATAGGAAACAGTGGGATTGAATGGCCACCTTTGAAACCCTTTTTGGGTCCACAGAAGTTTTGGATCAAGATGAAATTTGTTTTTACTCTTCATCTAGGTCTACGTGACCTTATCAAAGGGTTGGATGGCGTATAAACATTATGGTGGGTGCCATGTGGGACCTTGTAACGCCCTGAAAATCGGGGGTCGAGTGTAACTCAACTCCCGAGTTCCAACGCATCACTTATGCAACATGTTTAATGATGTTTGAATGTTGTCTGTGTTAGAGCAGTAAACATGAATGAGATTATACCAAAGCAGTATTCATACTCCAGATCAATTGTATAAAAGCAAGCGGAAGACTGAACTGTATATATATGTATGTAAAGAAACAAAATAAACGATTCATTCTCCAGAGTATGAATCCATCTGAGTCCATATACATTTCTGTTTATAGTCAAAAAGTCAAAAATAACTAGGTACAATCCTGTGGAACCCATCGATCCCGCAACCTAGTCGAAGCCGCCAGAGAATCGCATATACGAGAACTCCTCCGGTCCTCGTCATAATCGAAGCTCGCCTCCAGGAGTAGTCGGATCGCCTAAACCCGAGACAAGTCCGGTTGGTGTGCGCAACACCGTCCCGTAACGTGGGAGTGAGTAGCTAACTCGGTGGAATGATAAGGCATAAGTTATCATGTTATCAATACAAGAGCAAGAATGATAAAGCGATGATCAAACACTCCTAGTTACTCGATTAATGCAAGTATGAATGCGGGTATGATGGATGCCCTCGCCGACATACTCCCTCATGCGACACCATCTCACGTTCGCGGCATGCTTACATCCCACAGTGCTCCACATCTTCCAGGCACATGCGATGCATGATGAGTATGATGACCGAGTTTTTAATTAGTTCATTTCAAACAGCAGGATTGGGAAACTAAGGTACCTCCCTTGTATCATTTCCAAACATGATCCAATCTAGGGTCGTCAGTCCTAGTTAATATCGACGATGGTGTGTTTTCTAGGTCACTTGCAGAGGCTACCAGGGTGGCATGCGCACGCAAAGGTTGCACCACTCCCCCATCACCCCTTAAACGATTCATCACTATACAGAAACAGGCCTAGTTCATACTCTATATATCGCGGCGAACCCTAAGGCACACTGCAACTTTAGAATATGCTCGCGGTCACTACAAAGGGTATGCTGCTGGTCATTACGCACAAAGGTTGCACCACTCCCCATCACCTTATCAATGTAGGCCGACAAGGCGAATATAGTGTCCCATACCACCATAATCGGCTCACGAGTTAAGTTGCTCACTTTGGTCACTACGGGGAGGCACGTAGCCCGGCCAGAAGCGACGACTCGACCACGGTGTCCCATACCACCATGCCCGGCTCATGAGTCTTAGCGGATCGAGGTACCATGGTTAACGGGATTTTCACTGGTAAGTTTGGTACCCTAGGTTCAAGCATTAGCGACCAAACATGGTGAACATACATAAGACACACGGTTTACTTGACATGTTCGGCTGACTCGAGCGCACAACAAGTTGGGCGATATGAAGCGCAGAAGCACCTCGTGTGGCCAACCACTATCGCCAACCGAAGTACGACACGGGTTCGTCAACACATCATGCGTGGCGGAACGAATCCCAACCACAACTTCAAGTCTGATACCGGATGCCTGGACTATGGACATAGTCCCAAGCTCAGTCAAGTCCTAACCATAGCATATGAAATACGGCATGATAACATGGTAATTCAAGGACACTAGTAATCATGTTACAAAGCATATCATGAAGCATGGTAATAAACAAATTACAAAGCATGTTCAAAAGCATGTTATAAAGCATTATGCAAATAGGGATACAAATACATATATTTCATAGGTAAGTGATTAGAGTGAATAACCACATGGAGGATGTCATAGGTGACTCTAAGGTAGCTAAGAATCCCATCTCAGCACCTACCTAAGATTCTAACACTTAAGCACTTACACTCACAAGTGATTTCACCAACACTTGGAATGCACTATTTCAACATACATGACGTATGCTAGAGCGATGTGTACTAGGGTTGTCCCTTTGCCAAACTAATATTTTATACATACACATCATATTCATACAGCAAATAAACCTGACAATCATGTCAGCAAAATTTATACGTAAAGGGTACTTCCTAGTGTACCCAGTTTCGACATACATAGTGTTTACAAGGGAGCTTGTAATACGGCGATTCCTTTCGCCAAGCTAGTATTTTATTCATATATTGTATAACCATATATTAAATAAATATGTCAAACATTATTCCAAAAGAAATACGTATACGGTATTTCTAACATACACAATTTCAACATACGTCGCATTTACAAGTGAACATGTATTTTGGCGATTCCTTTCGCCAAACTAGTATTTTATTCATATATTATATAATCATACATTAAATAAACATGTCAAACATTTATCCAAAAAAAAATACGTATATGGTATTTCTACGTATACCTAGAATATGTGAAATTCCATATTTCACAACGTTAATCAAAACAGGAAACGGAAAGCACTTTGTACATGTGCAATTGCAAGCAGATCATGAATCTACCATTATCTGACATTGAAAGCGTTGAAAACCGTAACTTATACACTTAAAGTCCTCACCTTTGCCTTTGGAAACGAAACGAATCAAAGGGGTAGTAGAACTTCCGTATACGGGAGATTTCTAGCCTAAAGAGCGGAATCGGTTAGTCGTTACACAACCCACATCGATCCCACCTCAAATCAGACCTAGGGTTAGGGTTTCTTACCTTCAAATGGGATGGAAACCACCGGGAAAACACCTGGAATGAAGCGGTGTAGGCCGTGTAATGTCCAAAGCAATAGGAGGAAGATCTAAGGGTTAAAATCCCAAATTCGTATGGCTGTGAGAGGGGCTGTTCTAAGCCCCTTTTATAGCCAAAAACATTCTGAAATTAGACTCGGGTTCAAGGGGTAATCGCTAATATAGGATATTCGTCGCTTTTCCCGGCTCAAAAGGGAGGTTCTGTGGCCCTCCTTGAGCCAAACGTCGACTTAAGCTCACCATCTATGGATCTACGTGGGATTACATTTTTGACTTGATCGGATTCCCGATCGCACGTGGCGGACCACTTTCGATTCGACGGTCGGTGGGCCACGATCGAAATTCTAAGTACATGTAAATGTTCCCAAATTTTTCTTAATCCGAGGGTGTAATTTGGTCCCGATTCCGACGGTCGGGTTGCTTAATACTTGACGCGTCAACGAATGATGCGTCACTATTCCAGATATTTATTTTGGCATGGGAATAGTGTTTTTCACACTCCCTCGCTCCGAATCGAAACGAATGACCGTGGAACATCGGATGAAGCTGATTTTTGAGATGATTGTTAAGTCCAGTGAGGCGGTCCTAGTTCCTTAGCTTCGTGTTAATCGGACTTCCGATGTGCGATCTAGACCTAATACGAAGTTTCGTTTCATTCCCGAGAGCAGCCGGGAAATGAGTTTGATTATAAACTTTAGGGTAACCTAGCGTCACTTGTTCTGCAAGTTTTGGGTCTTACAGATCGTATTTAAAGCGATCCCAATGGATTTCATGGCTAATTGAGTTTAGTACTTAGTTAACTTTGTTAAATTTCTAAAGGATTTAATCCTACGTGATTTCTGGTCGAGGTGGTACTCGACCCAATGTATCTGAAATTTTCGTTGTTCTGGACCTACGGATATATATGTTTTATTCCCACCATCCAGTGCGGATGGTGGGTTTGGTGTAATAATGTAGCGCGTGTGTATATATATATATAATATTATATTGTATATAATATTGTGTATACTATATATAAATTATATATTATATTATATATAATATATAGGATGGTGGGCCTTCATGTGGACCCCCACCATGATGCGTGTGTTGCATCCAATCTATCCATCCATTTTGTAAGCTCATATTTGGGCATGAGCTAAAGAATGAATCAGATTCATGGTTCATGTGGACCCCTCACCACTATGCATGTGTTGCATCCAAGTCATCCAACCACTTGAAAGCTCATTTTAAAGCTTGAGTTAAAAAATGAGACAGATCTAGGAATAGGTGGACCACATTATAGGAAGTAGTGGGTTTGAATGTCCACCATTAAGACCCTTGGGCTACTAAGTTTAGGACCAAATATGATATTGGTCTTTCCTTTTAAATTCAGGTCTGTGAGGCCTTATAATCAGATTGGATGGGAAATAAATATTATGGTGGGCCTTAGGAATTTAATGGTGGAAATCATTATCACCACTCTTATTTGGTTGTGGCCCATTTGATGTACATATGGGGCCCCAATTGGTGTGGCCCATCTGATATACATAAGGCCCATGTGATTAGGCCCATTCGATGTATTTATGGCCCGTTGTCGAGGCCCACTTTGATATATATGAGGCCCATGGGTTAAGACCCATTGTAATGTATTAAGGCCCATGGGTTGAGGCCCATTATAATGTATTAGGGCCCATGGGTTGAGGCCCATGGTGATATACTTGGAGCCCATGGGTTAGGACCCATTGTGATGTATTAGGGCCCATGGGTTGAGGCCCATTTGATGTATTTGAGGCCCATGGGTTGAGGCCCAATGGGATGTATATAAGGTCTATTACATTGTGTGATTCCACCATGGGTTATGTAATGGCATTTATGGCAGGCCATGCCTTGGGAGCAATGTTGGTTTGACGTCCACATTGTAAGAATAATGTTGGTTAAATGTCTACATTATAACTCTCCCTAGGGCCCATTGGTAGGCCCATACTTGTTGTGTGTAGGCCATCAAGGCCCATCTTCGTTATGAGGATAGTTCATCACCATATAAAATGCTCAGTATAACTCCATGATTCATGCCCACATGTATCATATGTATGCCTGATATGAGGAATGTTTAATCATAGCATACGCCATTGGGCAGACTATTTACGGGACTCCTTATGAGATGGAGTGCCCACATTATCGCGCTGTACGCGTAGGATTGCTGCATGACTGGATAGTGTGACTCATGCATCTCACATATATGTGACTTCATCATTGTATGCCCTAGCAACATCAGGGTGGTGGCCTCCATAGGCATATCGTGGATGGCTAAATGAGACACCGAAAATACTTGGTTCTAACACTGTGGGCACTTAGGATGTCCTTGGATGAAAATCTCAGAACCTCCGAGGCCAGGAGTAGCCCCAACATCTAGACCGAGTGGAACATGAGTGCCCGAGTGTTAAATATCAGTAGGCCACGTCTCTCACTGTGTCATGGTCGGTTGGGAGGAGGTGTGGCCTTATCCGCTCGAGTGAGGGGGCTATAAGCTAGGCTGACTATGACCATCTCGTAAATGGGTCCACTATTGACGAGCCGGGTAGGTATTGGCAGACTACTAGTCAGGCGGATAGTGAGGTATATTCCGCTCGCTAGGCTATGCAGCTAGGGAGGAGGCAGTTGGTGTCGAGTGTAATAGACCTCGGTGATTTTCCCCAGAGAGCAACCATACTGATATGTGGACTTATTGAGCAGGAATTGCATATCCATTCATTCATTCATTCACTATCCACTCGGGCTGGTGGTGTGTAACTATGTGTCACGTGTACCATCGCATGGCCAGGATTTCGGTTGGGTGCGCGACTAACCTGAGATCAGGAGTTTACCACATTGTATCTGACTATCTAAATTTAGGTATGGGACTGGTTTGGATAGAAGTCCCTTGTAATGGACCCCATAGCCTGTGATACTTCGTACTATCATCCCGACTTCACATTCCAGCATGGTCATTTCATTCACACCACATAACATCCGCAGTACTTAGCATTTTAGGTTACTTGTTTTGCAATTATATGGCCTAAACGGACTTAGCAGGATTTGCATATTACATTGCATCATCAACACCTAATATTTGGCTTCCACATTTGTATAACTGATCCGCATTGCATATTCGGTTATTGAATGATTCATGAACTTAACAGTATATTTCCGCTTACTCTGATATCGTATGATTCATGATCTTGTCAGTATTTCTGCTTATCTCGATGATATATGATTTATGGGCTTTATTGTATACTTGGCACCTACCTTGCACACACTTTCACCACCCTCTAAGCTTTTGTAAGCTTATGCACGATAGATGCGTGCAGGTGGCGTTAGGTTGTAGCAGGGTTGAGCTTGGAGCATGTAGCTGTCCTCTGGAGCTTTGATTTCGATATATGTATTTCCCTCTCAGCATTGTATTCGAATGATTATATTAGTGGATATGTGATGATGATGTTGCCTTTATGATTTGGGTATACTTGTGGTTATGCTCCATTACAAAAAAAAAAATCATACTGAAAATCCTCCTTGTAGGAACCCAGGATCGAAATCTGGTGTATGGGTTCTAGGAGCCGAGAATGGGGTACTGCGGAGGCTGTCGGCACCGGATTCGACGATCGGGAATTTTTTGAGCCCTTTTTTCGAGTTTGGGGTGTGACAATAAAGATATCACCAAACTACGAGTCGCAGGTCAGCATCAACAAGTGGCCAGATTCTACAACTCTATAGTCAAAACAAGGCAGTTTCGACAAGGTGCTCTATTACTTCACTGCATCTTCAAAAGCACTGCAGAGTCTGGAGCAGGGATGCTTGGACTAAACTAGAAAGGGCCCAATCGCCTGGTCCACTTGACGAAGCCTAGATCCTACCGTTTGGAAGATATGGAAGGGCGTCCACTACTCCACTCATGGAATGTCGAGCACTTGAAAGTAAACTATCCTTGAAGAAATAAAAGCTATGTATGACTTAGATCAACTAGCCATTTAAAGCTCTCAATAAAAGCATCATCTATTTCCCTTCTACCTGCTCTCCTAGTTCTACTTGATCTACTATGTGAAGAGTCATCTCTCATGTACAGAGATGAACTCGGTGAACCGATTCCTTAAAGAAGGTGCAGCCTCGTCATTCGACAAAGGTCTATAGAGTCGCTAAGGGTCATCTCTTATATGCAGAGATGAACTAGGCGAACCGATCTCTTAAAGTAGGGGTCAACTAGTCATTCAACAAGGGACTACAGAACTAAGGGTCACCTCTCATGTGCAGAGTTAAAGCCCTAAGATGATCCAACCCCTTAAACGAAGAGGTCGGCTTGCCACTCAACATATGCGACAAAACACAACACAAGCATCCACGAGTAAAGCTTTCAATGAAGCATAAAATATCTAACAATATCCGACATGTTTATCACAAAAATGACTTATTTATCACAAAAATATAAAGAAAATGAAACTTGAGGGGCTCAGCCCGAGGTTAGCTCCATGGGGGGCTCGATTTCAATAACCTTCTCAGCATCCGCCACCACTGGAGTGAAAGACACAATTGTGAAGGTTTTAGGTGAACCTTGAAAAACCTATTTTATAGTGAAAACCAGTATCCACTGTGTGA
Source organism: Magnolia changhungtana (assembly GCA_030180095.1). NCBI lineage: Eukaryota > Viridiplantae > Streptophyta > Magnoliopsida > Magnoliales > Magnoliaceae > Magnolia > Magnolia changhungtana. The sequence goes on along the minus strand of JASAUF010000524.1, from coordinate 1,272,820 downwards.
GGATATTGGGAGTGGAGTAGTTATGTGGCTATTTTTTTAATAGTTGGTGTACACACAAGAGAACCACTATAATTATTGGAGTTGTGAGTGGTTAAATGTGCCTACGTGTGTGAATGTTGTAATTTATTTTTCAGCATTTGTGTTGAATGATTGTAATTTACTTTCAGTACATGTGGTGAATGTTGTAATAGCAGTAGAATTTTACTTCTATTTTATTCTTTATTCCTCTATATCGGTTTGAGATTTTGATACACAGACCGTTCTAGGAATCAGGCTTGCCACACGCTCTTATCTGAGCTTTTTAAGATGTCAAATTTTGATAGCCTTTAAGTCACTAGGCCTCCACTTTTTTTGATGGGTCCAATTATGCCTATTGGAAAGCTAGAATGAGGATTTTTTTTAAAATCCATGGATGAGAGCATCTGACAAGCCACTATGACCAATTGGACATCTCTTACCACTGAAGTGACTGGTACTGATGGATCTAAAACTGTAAAAGTCACACCTTACTTTTCTTGGACTGCTCTTCAAAAAAGTGAGAGTAGTGCCAATGTAAAGGATTTAAATGCAATTACTTGTGCACTATCACCGAATGAATTCAAGAGAATTATATCCTATGATATTGTAAAACAAGCTTGGGATATCTTGGATGTGACACACGAGGGTACAACAATTGTCAAGAAATTTAAAGTTCAAACCTCATAACCAAATTTGAGGAAATACGTATGGAAGAAAGTGAAACGTTCATGAACTTCTATACAAGATTGAGTGACATTGTCAACTTTATGTGGGGTCTTGGTGATAAGATCCTAGAAAATAAAGTGTGACGTCTCAAAAAAATCCATACAAACACCCTAGAACCACCTCAAGCAGAAATCCCAAAGGACCGTATTCTATAGAAATCTAGATAAAAATTAATTAAGTACTAAATTAAATTAATCAGTGGATTTAGCTCGAACCACCATTTATACAAATGGCAAGACCCAAAACCATCAAGATTGCTAACTCAACACTACTTGAAAACCTAGGAGAAATCCTATGAGCCAGTAGCTCTCGGAAATACATTGAAACTCCGTATCAGACCTGGACCGCACGTCGAAAGTCCGATGACCACGAAACTATAGAGTTATATCCATCCTACTGGGCTTAACAACCATCGCGAGAATTGAGCTCAGACTGTGTCCAGAAACGCACAACTTGAGCCCTGAACGAAGTATGTGAGAAATGCGAATATTTTTAAAAAATGTACTGAAATTTAAGTGAATTGGGTCATTCTCTTACGCATGAAATTGAGGATTCCAGACCGTCAGTTTCTGACCAAACTTCACCCATGGATAAAGGAAATTTTGCTGCATGAATCTGTATACTTGTGGCCCCGATCGAGTAAGCATGATCTTTGATTTGACACGAGTCCTCCACGGCCGATCGGCCTATCCAATCGCGTCAAAATCACATCCTGGCATAGATCCATCGTCAGGGAACTTACCCTATGGCGTAGGTGAGTAATGGATCTCGTGATGAGCCCCGTTTGTCAGAAACAGGCACCCTTTGGTTATAAATTAAGTATACAATAGCCCTGGGGCCATTTACATCAGTTCTGGGCCTATATAAAGCCCTTAAACCACCCCATTTCTATTCCATACGAATTTCTCTAACCCTAAGTGAGAGAAGAGAGAAAACAAGAGAAAAGAGTGGGGAGAGAGGGGAAATCTTTGGAGATTGCTGCAATGGTTCTCTCCCACTACTCCACGTACGGATTCACCTCCCCACTTCGCTACACAATCATTTTCAGTTACGATTTGGGTAAGAAATCCTAACCCTTATCTTGATTTAGAAATCTAAATTCAGTAATCGATAAACTAGGTAACATATTTCATGGTTTAGGTACCCGTGGTTCTGTTTTCGGGAACGTAGTGTTTGAACCAAGTTCGAATGGAGTATTTCGATGGAAGGTGCGGACGATAAACATTTAGGTTATGGTTTTCAATTCCTTCAATGTCAGCTAATGATTTATGTCTGACTTAATTGTTGTCATATCATGATAGAAACGATGTTTTCGATATATTATACATGTGTGAACTATGTTGAATACAAGATGCATCCCAAGTGTTTGTTGAAATGTGTGAATGAACATGCAATTGTGATTTGTGCTTACCCTGACTGTTAGTCTAGGATTTATGGTTGGCGTTGTGTAAGGAATTGCCATAATGTATGTCGTAACTAATCTAGTCTATGTATTTGGTGAAGTGTAACTTAGGTGTTTGATAAAATGTCTGAATGAGAAAATGTTGATGAAGTGTATTTATTCAGTGTATTAAGATAGGATTCTCAATTACCCTAATTATATGTATAGTTTCCTCCATGTAATCATACTTATCGCTATACAATTTATAGAAAAAATGTAAGTGTTGGTGACATGTTCAATATGTTTGATGAAATGCTTAAATGAGAGATTTATTTGGACTGATTGTCAAATGTTAGAATTATTGTCACATGTGTTTATTTGTTACATCTGAGTAGGATTGGGGCTACGCTGTAGTCCAGGCAATCGGTAATAGTCCTCATTTAGGTGGTTGAATTAATTTCGCCACCTCAAATATATTTGACAAATCGGGGTCGCACGACGATTATCGACAGTGGTTATGTCACGAGGGGTGCTTATGCACTCCATGTCGATTAATAAGGAGTGTGTTCATACCAATCGAACTTGTCTAATAAACCAATTGGCCTAGCCTGTGTTTACCATGTATGGACACCACTGCTTGAATCTAAGGTACCCCCTCCAATGTAAAGACCCGCCTTAACTATGGTACTACGATCCACCAAGACTCATGAGCCGAGCATGGTGGTATGGGACACCGTGTTCGAGCTGTCGGCCTACACCGAGGTGATCAGCCACCCCGTAGTGACCAGTGAGCAAACTCAGACTAGTGAGCCGAGCATAGTAGTATGGGACACCGTGTTCGAGCTGTCGACCTACGCCGAGGTGATTAGTCACCCCGTAGTGTCCATGAGCACAAAACTATGAACTTGCCTATTCATTGCTTTCATCGAGAGTGATGACCCTACAACTTGCCTATTGTATGTGCTTGACTAGGAGTGACGAACCTAGATGGATTCTTCAATTTCGGTCAATGATATAAAGGGAGGTATCCTATCTTCTCAAATCTGTTGTATGAATAAACTTAATTAATTATTGGGCTAACATGACCATGCATAACACTGCATTAGCTAGGACGTGCTTTAAAGGCGTGAAAGTCGCACATGAGGTAGTGTTGTCATATGCGATATGGTGTCGGCATCACTTGTTGAGGGAGCTTTTGATGTGAAGGCATACATCATTATTTGCACATCATTCTCGTATTAACAAGAGTAGCTAGGAAGTGATTGTTATGCTGCTTTATCATTACTGCTTGATTGAACTGATAACATGTTAACCTTTTTCTTATAGTACGACTGCATTGATCACTCACTCCCACTCTGGGACGGTGTTTTAAAACACCAACCAGATACTGGTTTAGATGCAGATGATGATGAGGTTTACGCGATGGAGTAGGATTTCATGGATGATGAGGAGTTCTCCTACTGTCAGCTTTCAGGCGGGTCCATGTAGATCAAGCTACTTCGTCGTGATATCGGGATACTTGTCTAGTTGGACATCTTGTATTTTCCCATTTTGTCTATTTTGCAACAAATTTTGTATATATTAAACCCTGTTACATTATTATACTATGGAGGTTGAGAACTTCTTACATACATCAGACTTCCGTTTACTTAATTACATTATCTCTGGAGTATGATATATTGTTTTAGTATAATCTCACACATGTTAATGCATTGGTATGGGTGACATATAAACATCATTCTCCTTGTTACATAAGTGATGTGCTGAATCTCGAGAGTAGAGCTTTGCTCGGCCCTCGAAATTCGGGGCATTACAAATTGGTATCAGAGCATGATTTGGATTAAACTGGACTAGAGTGATATGTAACATGACGCATTCTAACACACTCTGACCTAGGAGGGGGTGATGAAATATAAAAATGATTGTAGGATCCCAAAGTTTCACCGACGGGTGAGATTTACCATTGTAGTGTAGCCCGTACGCGTCCAAGATCATGTGAATTAATCTCAGTCCCTTTTAGGCCGTCAATTGACTGGTTTAAACTATAATTTGGTGAATCTTAAACTTGAAACAAGCCAAAAGGAGAGAATACGCACTAGTTGGACCAAGAAAATGCATCTTACGGGTGAAAGTGCCCTGGTTTGTCAAGCTACGTGAGTGTTGAGTCAGAGTGTCTACAGAGCCTGATAGGAAGATCAATTCAAGAGTCTGCCTTAACAGGATGTGTGCAAGCTCATCACAAGTAAAACTTAAGCCTCACATTCCATGACCCAAAACACTAGGTGAATAAAACCCTTAAAAATAAGTTAGAAATCATAGGGTTTTAAGGTAAGAAAACGTTTAACAAAATAGGAAAATATATAAGTTTTTCTCGCCCTGTCGATTTTATCGGAACACCTCAATATGATCGACTTGCTCTGTCCATGTCCTCGATACCTTAAACGATATTATCAATGTGAGGACCAAAAGTGTCCAGCAATAAAATATTCATCTGAACGGATTTATCGATCTATCGATACACCTATCATATCATCGATAAAAGCACCAAATATGTCTAGCAACTGCACAAACATATCTGGACGAATTATCGATGTATCGATACACATATCAATATCATCGATACTCAAATCTTGAGTCCATCAAGAATGGTTCGATAAGATTGACAGGCAGATTTTCGGCGCCCCCATTTTTTAATAAAAATTTCAAATTCCTTCGATATATCGATGCTCTTCCGATATGATCTGAAATCAAATATCGATAACATCGGAAGTTCATCGATGATATCGATCGAGGGCGCGCATTTCTTACAGCAGATATTTTAGGTCATTTTTAATTATGATCTGGGGCCCTTCGATAGAATCGATATTCAAATATCAATGATATCTCCACCAGGTCAATTGCATCGAATAAGGTCATAATCTGTCCAGCAACCTTAAAGACAAATCAGCTGGATTTATCGATGCCTCGACTCTGATCTCGATATCATCGACATTCAAATTACGATGATCTTGATGGTTCCCCGATCATTCATGAAAACCTGAAATATTTCAAAGTCAAGTCTCTCTCATTTTTCAAGTGTCGATGGATCGAACCTATCATCAATGGAATCGGAGATCGAAATCCAATGACATTGACAAAAGTTTCGATTCATCAACCAATTGGCAAAGAGTTTCAAAAGCGTATGACATTGAGTCCGAGTCATCGAGCAGACCATCGATGCTATCGAGAGTATACGCTTGATGATATCGAACCTGCTCGATGATATCGAACTCTATCATAAATGTGACCGTTTTATATCCGTTGGAACTTTTTGCTTATATATAGAGGACTTGTCTTTTGTTGCTGTGAGAGAGAAAGAAGAGAGAGCTTTTGAGTGTCTCAACTTATATCTTATATCTAAAGCCCTTTCTCTCAAGGGAGTTCATCCTCCAATCCACCCTCACCATTGACATTCAATAGAGTGGATTGGGGAATGAACTTCCCCATTTAAGAATCCTCCAGCTACTACCTTAATGGCAAATCATTAAGCTGGGATGCCTTGAATGCATAAGATTGGAACTACTCTATCTTCCTTATAGAAAAATCTTTAGAGAGTACAATTCCATCATAATCTTGACCCAACCGGAAGTTGAGTATTGGTACATCATTTTGTGTTGCGGATCAAGGAAGCAGAAGACTCTTCATCGATAAGGAGGAGGAGATCTTCGACATTGAGCTGAACAGGACTCATTAGCTTATTTGTAAGTATCTAGAGTCCAAGAGGACACTTGTGATCATTCCTTTCTAGGATTGGGTCTTAAGTGGTTCTCACCCTTTGAAGTCCTCAAGGAGGCCTCCGGCGGGAGTGTACATGGTGGGTGTGTTGTGTGGACCTTGCTCTGTGGAGAATATAAACATCTGGTTAGGAGTGAACCAGTAAAACTCTAGGTTTTAGGTGGACCTGGTAAAACCTTAGGGATTGAGGTCAACTGTGTAGAACCTCCAGTAGGGTCTTATGGAAGATCCTTGGCCAGTGTGCCTAAAAGTGGGTGCGTTGTGTTGACCCTTGCTCGTGAGAGCATAAATGGTCAGCCTCAGTGTAGGTTGTAAAGGGTGAAAGTGAACCTGATTTAAAACCTTAGGTTAGAGGTGAACCATGTGAAACCTCCTTAGTGAAATCCGGTACACTCAAGGGTTGAGTGCGGTTACTAGGAGTGGAGTAGACTTTTCGTCGAACCACTATAAAATGACTGTGTTTGAGATTATTGTTTTGATTGAGTAATTTGCTTTAATATTTACATATCTGATTATCTGATCACTTCTCTCACACATACACAGTCATATCCATCATGAACTAGATTGCATATTGTTTACTTCTTAAGCAGTTTGTGATTGGATCCTCTACCAGGCTTGGAAGCCAGTACAGTTACATTTGAGTAATCCTAAGAATTGCATGATCATAGGATTAGTGAAGTAGGATTTTTAAATAACTCATAAAAACTTTAAAAAGTCCTATTCACTCCCCTCTAGGACATATTGGCATATTCCTTCTTCAACTAGTGCAGTCTTCACCATCATTTCAATTAGTATCAGAGCGGGTCTCTCTTTAAGGGCTTCACCGCCTAGAGAGTGATCTTGACTAAAGTTGGGAATATGGCCAAAGGAGAGGGCTCATCAGTCACTAGACCTCCAGTATTTGACTGCTCGAAATATGCATACTGGAAGGCTAGGATGCACTATTTTCTAAGATCTTTGGATCATGACGTTTGGGACATATTTGAAAGCGGATACGTGCCACCGACTAAACAAATCATACTTGATAGTGGCACAACAATCACAAAACCCAAACCCAAAGAAAAGTGGACAACATTCGATAAAGAAAGGCAAACATCTGAAGCCAAGGCTATGAATGCTATCTACTGTGCCGTGTCCCAAGATATATTTAATCAGATAAGTATGTGTGGGACATCCAAGGAAGCATGAGATTTATTGGAAACAACCCACGAAGGCACAAGCACTGTGAAGTGATCCAAACTTCAACTCCTAACTTCACAGTTCAAAAGTCTCAGAATGGAAGAGCATGAGATATTTATGGAGTTTTTCACAAAGTTAAATATAATTTATAACTCCATGGGTGGATTGGGAGAGAAAGTTCCGGTACCGAAAATTTGTAAGAAAATTCTAAGATCCCCACCGGAACGGTTTAATCTCAAGGTTACAATAATTGAGGAGTCTAAGAACATTGATGAAATGAAAGTAGAAGAACTGGTAAGTTCCATACAAACTTTTGAACTGCACTTCAAACACTCCTAAAAATCCAAAAACACCGTCCTAAAAACTTCAAAGAAAACAATTAATGAGGACAGTGAAAGTGAAAAGGAAAATGAAGATGAAGAAGTGGCTCTGCTGGCATAAAAATTTAGAAGATTCTTTCAAAAGAATCGTGGTCAGCCTTCTAGAGGAAGAAAGGTGAACAACAAACCCTCTGCAGGCAAATTTGGTAGAAGAACCAAAGAACCACAATGTTATGCCTGTTACGAGTATGGACACCTGTCTACTGATTGCCTAAATAGAAAAACTAAGGGCAAGGTTATGGCTGCCACATGGGATGATACTGAGGAGTCAAATTCAGAATCTAGAGACTCGAAAAGTGATGGAGATCAGAAATCATTGAAAATACTCATGGTCTCCACTACATCAATCATTTCCACTGAATCAGAGAACGAGAAAGAATAGCTAGCTATGGAATCATCTTCATCTGACAATGGAAAAGAAGAAAAAGAAATCGAAGAGGATAAACTGCAAGATGCTTATAATCAACTCTATAGTCATAGCATCAATATTCTTAAGAGACTCGGAATAACAGAAAACAAAGGTAAGTTGTTGCAGAAAGATTTGGATAAAGCATTGGAAATCAACACGCAATTGATAAATGATCTGCAGCAATATCATATGGTTAATGATAGACTTGAACAAGTCAATACCATTCTTAAAAACGAGTCTGAAAAACTGAACAAACAGGTTGAGCAATTAAAAGACAAAAATATGCTTCTTCAAAATGAAAATCATACACTCCTGTTTGATCTGGAAGAATCCAAAAAGATAGCCAAGATAAACGACAAGTTTTCCAAGAGTGGTGAAAAGCTAGAAAAACTGTTAGGAATGGAAAAACCTGGAAAGGATAAAAGTGGTCTTGGATATGAAAAACATAAATCAAAGACTGGAAATGCAGCTCCCAGAACTGAGAAATCTACTGCTTCTAGAAGCAAAAACCAGAACAACTCTAGTATGTTATTTGTGTGGTGATTCAGGTCATTATAACTTTGAATGCATAACTCCTAGGAGGACTCAACCTAACTCTGGTCAAAATCATGTTAACAAATTGTCAACCAGAGAAATATAGAACTTCAAGAGTCCTCTTAAGGCTATGAATAGAAGCAATGCTCTTGCATCACCACCCAAATCAATTAACAAAGTAAAATGGGTAAGAAAGAATTAGTTCAGATCTTGTATCAGAATCTGAACCGGTGCTAAAATGAGGAAATATTTTTACTGAGCTTCAAATGATATATCTGAGGTACTTCACCTCCATTTTTTTGTATAAACATTCAAATGTTTATAATTTTGTTGTGTACAGTGTGTGTACATAATTTTTGTTGAGTATACTATTGATAGAAATACAAAAAGTATACTTGAAGATCTGTCTGAATGCTGAAAAATGAAAATCTTCATCTTTGATATGACTATGATATGACATTCTCGATTTATCGATAGAAGGTCGATATCATCGACGGTTCCTGAGGATATGGATCGTCGGGTGGCTAAGAATGATATCGAAGACTGACTCGATAGAATTAATAAGCAACCTCTCAATATTATCGAAGCAATGATCAATTATATCGACAGATGCCGCCCGATAATAAGGATCCTCCAACTACTACCTTAATGGCAAATCATTAAGCTGGGATGCCTTGAATGCATAAGATTGGAACTACTCTATCTTCCTTATAGGAAAATCTTTAGAGAGTACGATTCCATCATAACCTTGACCCAACCCAAAGCTGAGTATTGGTACATCATTTTGTGTTGCGAATCAAGGGAACAAAAGACTCTTCGTCGACAAGTAGGAGGAGATCTTCGGCATTGATCTAAACAGGACTCATCAACTTATTTGTAAGTATCCAGAGACCAAGATGACACTTGTGATCATTCCTTTTTAGGATTAGGTCTTAAGTAGTTCTCGCCCTTTGAAATCCTCAAGGAGGCCTCTGGCAGTAGTGTACGTAGTGGGTGCATTATGTGGACCCTTGCTCTGTGGAGAGCATAAATATTTGGTTAGGAGTGAATCAGTAAAACTCTAGGTTTTAGGTGAACCTGGTAAAACCATAGGGTTTGAGGTCAACTGTGTAGAAACCTCCAATAGGGTTTTATGGAAGATCCTTGGCCAGTGTGCCTAAAAGTGGGTGCATTGTGTTGACCCTTGCTCGTGAGAGAATAAACAGTTAGCCTCAGTGTAGGTTGTAAAGGTTGAAGGTGAATCTGATTTAAAACCTTAGGTTAGAGGTGAACATGTGAAACCTCCTTAGTGAAATCCGGTACACTCAAGGGTTGAGTGCGGTTACCGGGAGTGGAGTAGACTTATCGTCGAACCACTATAAAATGACTGTGTTTGAGATTGTTGTTTTGATTGAGTGATTTGCTTTAATATTTCCATATCTGATTATCTGATCACTTCTCACACACATACACAGTCATATCCATCATGAACTAGATTGCATATTGTTTACTTCTTAAGCAGTTTGTGATTGAATCCTCTACCAGTCTTGGAAGCCATTAAAGTTACATTTGAGTAATCCTAAGAATTGCATGATCATAGGATTAGTGAAGTAGGATTTTTAAATAACTCATAAAAACTTTAAAAAGTCCTATTCAGCCCCCTGGACATATTGGCATATTCCTTCTTCAACTAGTGCGGTCTTCATCTCCACAGCGGGGCACGATGGCACTGCGCAGGCGGTGGGCGCCACCGACCAACCGACCATGTGGGGCCCTCCCACGTCTGGGACCCCTTTGCTAACCCCTTTTAACCCTTTAAAAGCCCTCCCATGCACATTTCACCCTATTTTCACCCCTCAAACACCCCAAACCCTCTAAAAAGTCTCTTTCTCTCTCAAATCCTCACTTCCATTCACTCTAATCTTTCAAAACTTCTACATTTTACACCCTTTCACCATCATTCCCCTAAAACTACCTCTTACAACTCCCCATCTTCCTTATTTCCACCTATTTGAGCATAAAAATCCTCTTTTTGTGTCTCATACTTCCCATATCCTCAAATCCACCTCATTCTCAAGCTTTTTCAACTCTATGGCTCTCTTTGAGCTAGTCATCGACATTTTCTCTATCTCAACGCTCCTTTCTGAAATGGCTAAGCTATATGTCCTAGGAGAAAGGGGGGGGGGGGAATAGGACTATGCCAAATTAAGATAAAATCAGCGGAATAAAATTATATAGATAGCCTTACAATTATAGATCAATATACAACGCTGTAATCAAATTAATATCAATAAATAAGTATTGCGAGGTTGATACAAATTCAGTTCTAAGGACAACCTTACACCATAATAAACAAGGGCTTGTGGTAGGACAACCTTATTTCAAGAACGTCTTTTGAATCAATAACTCAATCTAAATATAAATAATTGAATAACAAGGATTTGAAATAAAGTGCAGAAATAAAGATCTAACTTATTACAACACTCTCCAAATTTGCTTGAAATGTAAATTGTTACAACATTCACATCCACTCGTACATTCCACAAAATTGAATGATAAATTATATGAAATTTAAGCAAGCATTCAATCCACAAGACAAAGAGTTATAGTGGTTCGCCTGTGTGCACACCAACTGTTCTTCAATAGCCACACAGAATGCTACTCCACTCCTAATATCCTCACACAGGGGATATTAACGTTCACTATCAAATAGGTTTTCATAGGTTCACCCAAAACCTTTACAATTGTGTCTTTTTAACTTGGGCTTACACAATTCAAAAACCCACACTTCTGAGTTTTCTAGCTCTCCTCGGATAACCACACAAATTGAGATTTTTCTGGCTAATCCCAAATAAAAAACCAAAATAGAATGGAATTTACAGAATTGTAAAATACCTGGATTTCTCCTCTTGTAGCTGCCCGGAAGAACCAATTGGAGTAGACGTTCGAATATAGAAGTTCAATGTCCACTACTCACTTTAATATGGTTTTAAGTTCTAATTGATTTTAGATTTAAACCAGTTAGGCATAACTATATTTGATTTCGATTTCAAGAAGAAGGAATAAGTCAATTCCTCTTTTCAAATCAAATTGGAATACAGAAACAAAATTAAATTAAATAAGCTATCAAAAAGAGAAAGAAATTATGCATAAAATAGCTTAAAAATAAATACAGACTTATCTCAGAGTGGAGCCTTGAATTCACTTAATGTTTTCAATGAAAAACTCTGAAATTCGTGTGTTATTTATAGCTGAAGAAGTTTGTCTTCGGCTGGTCTTAGGGTCACCACGACTGGTCTTGGAATAAACTGATTTTTGAATTTTTGAGCGCGATCGCATCAGACCGTTGTACTACCTGTCGTAGATAGTCCACGACTGGTCGAATGCAGTCCATGACTGGTCGAGATCCCTCTACGACTGGTCGTGCAACAATTGATTTAGTTGCTGGAGTTTGAGTCGAAGCCTTACGATTGGTCGAAGGTCGAGTCGAGACCATCTCACGACCAGTAGAGCAGACTCCAGGACTGGCCGTAGGCGAACCAAAAAATCTGATAAATTGCAACAATTTTAGGACTGGTCTTGGAACTTCTTAGACTGGTCAAGACTTAGGGCCCCGGACTTGAACAGTAGTCTAGGACCGGGTCTTTGAGTAGACCAAAATCATGTAATAATATTCATTTGAATTATGTATCCAAAGTGACCTACCCTAAGATCAATCTAATGGTCTATCAAGCCTGGAACATGAACTATGGACATTGAATACTTCATTTACTTAGACTTTGATCTTTACGAAGCTTGATTTCTTCTCGATGTAGCTTGATTACTTCAGAAGCTTCAATGTTACTTTAAGTTGTACTTGAGTCCCACATTTAGATTTGAATCTTGAACTTCGACTTGCACTTGAACTTGAGTCTTGACCCTGAGTTCTCTCTTAATATCTTCTACATTGTAGCTTTAACTATCATGAAGCTTGAAGAATTCTTTGAGCTAGACTTCAAGTGTTGACGAGGTGTCTCGAACAAATTTATCAAGATATAAACACACGACATATGAAGAAGTTTTGACACACAAAATTTGACAATAAAAGAGGAATCAAATCATAGCACTTACAATCTCCCCCTTTGTCAAATTTGTGACAAAACACTTCTCATACTTCAATAAGATAAGCATCACATTATATAATAACGAATCATGCACCAGTTGTCATAAAATAAGCAACTGAGACAACTCAACTCCCCCTGAGTTAATACACCTCAACTCCCTCTGAGTAAGAATACATCATATCAATCATACTCCATAAATAGAATGCACACATTCTTCCCCTTTTTGTCAAAATATGACAAAGGAAGAAACAAAGATAGGACATGAAAGACAGAAATAGAGATAGCAACTCAGAAAGATAGAATGATAAAAAGTGCAGAGTGAAGAACAAATCAAAAGAAGTAAGCAAGGTGAGTCAGAGTACATATTAAAAGAGTTAACAAGTGATGTTTTAAGACAGTAGTCCATATAACCAAGGAAAGAAACTTAGTAAACTTGTTACAGACCAAAGATTAAACATTCTCAATCGGAACCAGAAGATGGAGCAGGAATGTGAGGATCACTTTGATGAAGGCTCTTCTGTAAGCGCCTAAAATATTTGCGCATATTTTTAAATTGTTGATTGTGGCCAACATTCATTTGTTCTACCTTTTCCTCTAATGCACTAAGATGTGCATTGAAATCAGATGGTTCAAAGTCTGGATCATTTCCAGAATCAGAATCAATTTCATTAAAAATATCATCCATGTAAATATCATCGGCCGGCAACTCATCACTTTCGACACCCATCTCAGCTTCAGCAGTAGCATCACCCGCATCAACATCAACTTGACCAGGAGCCAATCCCAACTTCATTTTATTTAGGTTGGAATTATTAAATATGAGGTGTTGGATAGGAGCCTCACCGACGGGCATAGCGACTAACATGTGAGTGGCTAATACATTTAATAGATATCCAAATGGAATATCACCATGACCAGGATGACTACGAATTTGAATGATAGAGGAACAAATCAAGGAGGGCAAATAGATATTAGCACCAGTAACGATAGAGTACAAAATACGAACCATAAACAGAGTCAACTCAGTCTTGTTTCTAGAGCGGGGATACAGATTAGAAGTGAAGATACGATGCAAAACTCTGTATTTGGGTAACAAGTATCTGGTTTTAAGGGCATTTCCATTTGCATTCCATGGTGTATTCATGTTACACAATGCTTTAGTAAAAATACGTTTTTTCGATTCTAACACTTTCTCAGCAAGTGCACTAGGATGAACACCATCATCATTTACTTGAATATCCATAAGGCTGGAAATTAAGTGTCGATAAACATGAAACTGCCCTTCTTTAGTATCAATAGTAAAAGTCAGTTGCTCAGCAGAAAAGTCAGATATGCATGCAACCATGGCCCAACGTAAAATGTTTTCCCATCCTACAGATTGAAGGAGAGGAAGGAGACCGTAAGGAGCAATATGATTTAAACTAACAATTTTTTCAACAATAACATTGCGCATACACAAGTCTCGAACATGTGGTGGATCATCTTCAGGATCTCTAAGATGACGTCTAGTGATAACATTTGTACGAGAAGAAGAAGCACCTCTATGAGTTTTCTTTTTACCTCTAGATTCCATATTCTTAAATAAATGAAAGAAAGTTCAAGAAAATAGAGATGGGTTTCTCTAGATTCAACAAAAAGGAAGAAGAACCCAAAAAGTTGAAGATTTATATGAAATAGACAACAATGATCAAGAAAATTAAGAGTAAAGATTAAGATTCTCCAAGAAAATAAGAAAAATTACTCTAACCTGGATGAATCGAACATAAGGGTTCGACTAGTCGAAGTTCGGCTTGTTGGTAAGGAGGGTTAGAATAAAGAAGAAACAAGTTTTCTCCAAATTAAAAGGATCACCGCGCGCACGACTGGTCTTGGGACATACTTGACCGGTCGTATCATGACTGGTCGAGAACATCCTCAACCGATCTTAGACCAGAAAAAAAATATGCAATTTTCACAAAATTTTGAAATTTAAATTAATACCATATTAACATTATATACAATATGATACAAAAATGCATGATCAATCATTTAAATTTGCACATACCAAGATCAAATTTCAATTTGTTACACCTGCTTTTGTTGAGCGGTTTAGTGAAAATGTCAGCAAGCTGAGTTTCGGTATGAATATATTCTAAAGATATTATTTTTTCTTCCACTAATTTACGAATATAATGAAATTGAATGTCAATGTGCTTAGTACGTGAATGTTGGATTGGGTTTTTTAAAATGTTTATAGCACTGGAATTATCATAGTATAAAACCATAGAGTCTTGTGTGATTCCATAATCACTCAGCATACGTTTCATCCAAACCAACTGAGTACATGCATTTCCTGCTGCAATATATTCGGCCTCAGCAGTTGAGAGTGATATGGAACTTTGCTTCTTGCTAAACCAAGAAACCAAACAGTTTCCAATGTAAAAACAACCACTGCTGGTTGATTTTCTATCATCTATATTTCCTGCCCAATCAACATCCGAATACCCAGCCAATTGAACACTAGAATCATAGGGATACCAAAGAACCAAATTAAATGAACTTGCGATATATCTAATAATTCGTTTAACAACAGTTAAGTGAGATTCTTTAGGATTAGACTGATATCTAGCACAAATTCCAACACTTAAAGCAATATCAGGTCTACTTGCAGTTAGGTAAAGTAAGCTACCTATCATACTACGATACAATTTAGGATCTACATCTTTACCTGGAGAGTCTTTTGAGAGTCTTAGAGTTGTACTCGTAGGAGTATCAAAGTTCTTACCATTTTCAAATCCGAATCTCTTAATCAAGTTTAATTCATACTTAGTTTGTGAAATAAAAATTCCATCAGATTGTTGTTTTACTTGCAACCCTAGGAAATAATTTAATTCACCAACCATGCTCATTTCAAATTCAGATTTCATTAGATCTGCAAACTCAACAGTCATGTTAGTACAAGTTGATCCATAAATTATATCATCAACATAGATTTGAACAATTAAGATATCATTGTTATGTTTCTTAACAAAGAGCGTCTTATCGACACTACCCATCTGAAACTTGTGACTTAGTAAGAACTTAGTCAATTTTTCATATCATGCTCTAGGAGCTTGTTTCAGACCATAGAGAGCCTTTTTAAGGCGGTGTACATGATTGGTAACCTTAGGGTCTTCAAACCCAGTCGGTTGTTCAACATATACCTCTTCATGTAAGTCGCCATTGAAAAAGGCGCTCTTCACATCCATTTGAAAAATTCTAAACTTTTTAAAACATGCAATAGATATGAAAAGTCTGATCGATTCAAGGCAAGCAACTGGGGTAAAAGTTTCCTCATAATCAATTCCTTCAATTTGCGTGTACCCTTGCATAACCAATCTTACCTTGTTTCGAATGATATTTCCCAATTCATCAGACTTACTTTTAAAAATCCATTTTGTTCCAATAATGTGTTTATCTTTAGGTCTAGCAACTAGATACTAGACATCATTTCTGACAAACTGATTAAGTTCTTCCTGCATAGCAACTATCCAGTTTTCATCAGAAAGAGCTTCTTTTACGTTTACAGGTTCAATCTGAAATGTAAAACACACGTAATTACATATGTCTTCTAGTTGTCTACGAGTGCGCACACCAGTGAGAGGGTTTCCAAGAATTTGATCAGTTGGATGATCTTTAACAGTTCTTAATTCAGAATTAGTTTCACTTGATGAAGTATCTAGTTTTTCATATATAAGAGCTTCATCATTATCTGAACTAGGGGTAGGTGTATTCAAGTGATCGTCAAATACTATATTTATTGACTCTTGAATCACACAGTCCTATTGTTTAGAACACGATATGCACGACTGTTTAAAGAGTATCCTAAAAAGATCCCTTCATCACTTTTAGTGTCGAACTTTCCCAGATTTTCACGGTCACGTAAAATATAGCACTTGCTGCCAAAAATTTAAAAATATTTGACAGTAGGCTTTTACTCAAACCACATTTCATAAGCCGTTTTATTATTAGATTGGCAACTATAAACACGGTTGATAATGTAGCAGGCAGTATTCACTACTTCAGCCCATAAATTTCTAGGGAGCTTCATGCTATTTAACATAACATTTCCCATTTCTTGAAGCACTCTATTTTTTCTTTCCACAATACCATTTTGTTGTGGAGTTTTGGGCGCAGAGAATTCATGTGATTTTCCCTGATCGCTACAGAGGTTCTCAAAACTGCTATTTTTAAACTCGGATCCATGATCACTTTGGATTTTACTGACTTGGGAACATTTTTTAGTTTGGATCCGTTTGATAATCTTTTTCACTTCATCAAGAGTTTCTGATTTGTCTCTTAAAAATGAAACCCAAGTGTATCTTGTATAATCATCTACAATGACCAAGATGTATTTTTTACCACCTCGACTTTCCGTTCTGGTTGGTCCTATAAGATCCATATGGAGAAGCTCGAGTGGTCTAGATGTGGTATTGGAGTTCACCTTTTTGTGAGAGCTCCTCGTTTGTTTACCATACTGGCATTCACCACATATTTTGTCTACTTTTTGCACTTTAGGTAGACCTCTAATTAGTTCTCCTTTGCTCAATCTGTACAAATTTCGGTAGTGTACATGTCCAAGGCATTTATGCTATAATTCTGTCTCATCAGTATGGACCATGTAACACGTTTGATTAAATGAGTTTCCATTGCATACTATATAGTAGTTTTCAGAAGTTCTGCGACCAGTTAATATTACAGAAACCTTTTTATCTATAATCTCACAACCTTGATTAGAAAATTTAACACTATGGTTGTTGTCACATATTTGAGATATGCTTAACAGGTTGTGTTTTAATCCCTCAACATATAAAATATTCTTAAATAAATTAAGGTTATAAAGTTGAACCGTACCTTGGCCAATAATCTTGCAGTTGCTACCATCACTAAATGTGACTGATCCATCAGTCATATCTTTTGGATCGGTGAATAAAGCCTTATCACCTATCATGTGCCTGGAACATCCACTGTCTAGGTACCATTTTGAATAGCTTGTTGCTTTGAATGCAGTGTGGGCAACCAAGCAGGCAACTTTAGGAACCCATTTCATAACTGTTTTGGGTTTAGGAACATAGTTGGTCTTCTTTTGTCTGATATTGTAAGAATGACCTACTGAGTTAGATTTTAAGAGCTCCTTAAGTAAATCAATTATTTTTTCAGCAAGAGGATTTCTGTTCTGATTTTTAAAATAGCTACTTTTGGGTTTTTGAAAAGTTTTTGTATTTTTAGAAAAATTTTGACAAGTACTCTTTCCTTTTGAGTTGGAAGCTTCTTCTTTCACAAAGTTGGGAGAGGTATACTTCTGTTTAGGAGATGTATTTTTCTCATAGCCTAACCCGGATCTATCGCCACGTTTTCTTGATCTGGATAATAAATTTTCTAACTTTGGATCACCCTGGGCATATCTCCATGTATCCTTCAAACTCAAAAGAGAAAATACTTTATTTTTAAGTTTCTCATTTTCAGATTTCAAATCATCAATCAAGGAGGTTTTGAATTCCAAATCACATTTTGATTTTTCAAAATAATCTGAAATATGTAATTTTTCTAAAACAGGAGTTTTAAAACATTCTTTGAGTTTAGAAAACTTTTCTTTTTGAAGCTTAAGTTTGACAGCAATTTTACAACTTTTCTTATACAAGGCATTATAAGCATCTTGAAGATCTTCTTCATTTTCATAATCACTATTCAAATTTTCTTCACTTGTTGAAGCATCGTGATCTGAAAAAGTAAACTTGGCTAGAGTCATGAGGGCTTTAACTTCATTGCCCAACTCAGTTTCAGAATTTTCTGATTTAGAAGAGGTTTCAGAATCAGACGATTCATCCCAAGTAGCCAACATACCGTTCCTTTTGGGTCTGTCCTTTTTAGGACATTTGTTTGCTAGATGCCCATACTCTTGGCAGTTATAACACTGACTGTCTTTCAAAGACTTCCAAGTTTTGGACTTAAGTTTAGATCGGTTCTTTTCATTTGTCTTTTGAAAATCGACCCTTTTCTTACTTTTGAAAATTTTATAGAATTTTTTTTGCTAAAAGGGCCATATCATGTTCAGAATTTTCTAAATCTGAGTTTTCTTCAGACACGTTTTTAGAAGATTTCAAAGTTATAGATTTACCTTTAGGAGCTTTAAAGTTTAAGTCATAGGTTTGTAAAGAACCAACTAGTTCTTCTACCCTCATATTGTCCGTATCACGAAGATCCTGGATCGCAGTAACTTTAGAGTTGAACCGTTCAGGAAGTGAGCACAGTATCTTTGCATATACTTTACTTTCTGGAATTTTATCGCCAAGACCCCACATTGAGTTTACAATGTCATTTAATCTTATGTAAAAGTCCATAAACATTTCATTTTCCTCCATATGAATTTCTTCAAATTTGGTTGTGAGGAGTTGAACTTTAGATTTTTTGACAATTGATGTACCCTCGTGTGTCATTTCTAATATATCGCAGGCTAGCTTTGCAGTATCACAGGATATGATTCTTTTGAACTCATCCGGTGATAGTGCGCAAGTGATTGCATTTAGTGCTTTTGCATTGGCACTACTTTCACTTTTCTGAAGTGTGGACCAAGAAGTATATGGAGTTACTCTCATTGATTTTGATCCATTGATACCAGTTATTTCAATGGTAGGAGGGCTCCATTCAGTCACTGTGGTTTGTCACACACTCTCATCCATTGATTTGAGGAAGATCCTCATTCGGGCTTTCCAATAAGCATAGTTAGAGCCATCAAAGGGTGGAGGCCTAGTGACTGATAGACTATCAAAATTTGACATCTTATTAATATAGTTTAGATCATTAGCTTAGGAAATAATTCTAAAAAAAAAAAACAATAAGAACGAGCTATTAGGCTCTGATACCACTTGAAATGGTCAAGCTATATGTCCTAGAGGGGGGGTGTGAATAGGACTATGCCAAATTAAGATAAAATCGACGAAATAAAATTAAATAGATAGCCTTACAATTATAGATCAATATACAATCTTGTAATCAAATCAATATCAACAAATAAGTATTGAAAGGTTGATACAAATTCAGTTCTAAGGACAACCTTACACCATAATAAACAAGGACTTATGGTAGAACAACCTTATTTCTAGAACGTCTTTTGAATCAATAACTCAATCTAAATAGAAATAACTAAATAACAAGGATTTGAAATAAAGTACAGAAATAAAGATCTAACTTATTACAACACTCCCCAAATTTGCTTGAAATGTAAATTGTTACAACATTCACATCCACTCATACATTCCACAAAATTGAATGATAAATGATATGAAATTTAAGCAAGCATTCAATCTACAAGACAAAGAGTTATAGTGGTTCACCTGTGTGTACACCAACTGTTCTTCAACAGCCACACAGAATGCTACTCCACTCCTAATATCCTCACACAGGGGATATTAGCGTTCACTATCAAATAGGTTTTCACAGGTTCACCCAAAACCTTTACAATTGTGTCTTTTTAACTTAGGCTTACACAATTCAAAAACCCACACTTCTGAGTTTTCTGGCTCTCCTCAGATAACCACACAAATTGCAATTTTTTTGGCTAATCCCAAACAAAAAACCAAAATAGAATGGAATTTACAGAATTATAAAATACCTAGATTTCTCCTCTTATATCTGCCTGGAAGAACCAATTGGAGTAGACGTTCGAATATAGAAGTTCAATGTCCACTGCTCACTTTAATATGGTTCTAAGTTCTAATTGATTTTATATTTAAACCAGTTGGGCGTAGCTTTATTTGATTTCGATTCCAAGAAGAATGAATAAGTTAATTCCTCTTTTCAAATCAGATTAGAATACAGAAACAAAATCAAATTAAATAAGCTATCAAAAAGAGAAAGCAATTATGCACAAAATAGCTTAAAAATAAATACAGACTTATCTCAGAGTGGAGCCTTGAATTCACTTAATGTTTTCAATGAAAAACTCTGAAATTCGTGTGCTATTTATAGCTGAAGATGTTCGTCTTCGACTGGTCCTAGGGTCACCACGACTGGTCTTGGAATAAACTGATTTTTGAATTTTTAAGCGCGATTGCATCAGACCGTTGTACAACCGGTCGTAGGCAGTCCACGACTGGTCGAAAGCAATCCACGACTGGTCGAGACCCCTCTACGACTGGTCGTGTAACAATTGATTTAGTTGCTGGAGTTTGAGTCAAAGCCTTACGACTGGTCGAAGGTCGAGTCGAGACCATCTCACGACTGGTCGAGCAGAATCCAGGACTGGTCGTAGGCAAACCAAAAAATCTGATAAATTATAACAATTTTAGGACTGGTCTTAAAACTTCTTAGACTGGTCGAGACAGTGCTAGGACTGGTCGAATAGGGTCTAGGACTGGTCTTTGAGTAGACCAAAATCATGTAATAATATTCATTTGAATTATGTATCCAAAGTGACCTACCCTAAGGTCAATCTAATGGTCTATCAAACCTGGAACATGAAGTATGGACATTGAACACTTCATTTGCTTAGACTTTGATCTTTACAAAGCTTGATTTCTTCTCGATGTAGCTTAACTACTTCAGAAGTTTTAATGTTACTTTAAATTGTACTTGAGTCCCGTATTTAGATTTGAATCTTGAACTTCGACTTGGACTTGAACTTGAGTCTTGACCCTGAGTTCTCTCTTAATATCTTCTACATTGTAGCTTGAACTATCATGAAGCTTGAAGAATTCTTTGAGCTAGACTTCAAGTGTTGACGAGGTGTCTCAAACAAATTTATCAAGATATAAACACACGACATACGAAGAATTTTTGACACACAAAATTTGACAATCAAAGAGGAATCAAATCATAACACTTACACTTTCCCTTATGGGAAAGAAGAGAGTGACCTCAGATGAGGTTGGGCCTAGCCATTTAAGCCGCTCTAGGAAGAGGACGGATGCCGAGACTAGACCAAGTGCCGAGTGAGAGCGAAGATCGAAATGAGACCTCGATCCTTGAATCCCGTTGGAAAGATTACTACCGGCGGGCGCCAAACTTGGTAAGTTCCATGACTGCAAAGTTGTATTTGAAGCTCATGTGGATGACAAACTATTCCGGTTGTGTCCAGTGATTGACCTTCTGTTGGAGACCGGGTGGGGTCCCATGTTTGAAGGGAAGGCTCATGCAAGTGAAGGCATAGTGCAAGCCTTCTATGCCCACATACGGAACCCACTAATGGAGCCTCTTCAGTTTACTATCCCTTTGGGGAGGCAGGAAGCCATAGTTGATGTAGGTCATGGCCCGTATTATGAGAATAGAATGTGGTGTGGTACATGATAGTGCAACTCATCTCATTAGTCGACGAGAGAAAGATCACCCCACACATTTCCTTTACAGCCGACTGGCTCATTGGAGGCGAGACAATAGCCTCGCATCATCACGCATGACGACAGACTTCCGCCTACTCCACTACATATACATGTACAACATGTAACCTAGGTGGAGTAACCATATAGAATGCACTCGTTAGATGGTGGACTTCCTATAAGAGTTGGACAGGGAGACAAGTTGTGCCTGCCTACTTTTGCCTTATCACAGATAATCAAGACCGCATGATCTACTCGGGGGGATGCACCCCTCCCATTCAGTCGACTTATCTACAAGATTGCCCGTAACTTTGGTTTTAGACTTCATATGGATAATCTTACGCCGATCCACTTCATCAGTGAGCCTACACTCAACAATATGGGGATTGGCCCTAAGCAACGCCAAGCCCGACTCGATGAGTACGGGGATGAAATAGAAGAAGAGAGTGATGAGGAAGAAGGTAGTGAATATGAGGAAGGAAGTGGAGGGGAAGAAGGCAGTGAGGATGAAGAAGGAGATGGTGAAGAAGGCAGTGAAGAGGAAGGCAGTGAGAAGGAAGAGCAGGGAGAAGAAGTGGAGGCCCAAGACTCAGATGGGGGACCTCCTACTACACATGAAGATTGCCATGATCGGGCCGCCTTGGAAGCCCGCATGGCCAAGATTGAAGAAAACCAGGCCACCCTGAAGAATGAGTTCAAGGAGAATCAGGCCTATCTGAAACAAAAATTCAAGAAAATGTCTCGCACCTTAAAGGCCCTCCTGTGCTGTATGCAGCATAAGGGTGCGCCTCCACCCTTGCCAGAGTCGGAGGACTAGTCATGTGTTGAAGTTCTTTTCTTGTTCTTCTTTGTAATAGCCTTTGTTGGCTTAGTTGGATGTTAGAGTAATTGTGTTAAAGCTTTTGTTAAATCAGCTCACATGCATTCTTTGTCATAATTCATGTAATACTACATCTCATGTATTGTGACAAATTTTGGTTAAATGAAATGCATGAAGCTTCTTTTGGTCTGAAATGTGTAGAATGTTTGGAAAGAGTGGGTGATATTATCCTAATCTTACACACGTTGCACCCTATGTTGTATATAGGGAATGCCTCCTAAAATCACTCGGAATACAACACATCTCCCACTTGGTGGATCGATTGATGGGGCACCTCCCCTGAGCGATAGTCATATGGACCCCAGTTTGGGCCCGAATATGTGTAATTATGTGTGCTTTACATCTTAGATAGAACTGGCTAATGTAAAAGAAGCTCTTACTGACGAAAAATGGATTGTAGTAATGCAAGAAGAGCTCAATCAGTTTGTAAGAAATGATGTTTAGTACTTAGTTCCAAGACTAAGAGATAAACACATTATCGAAACAAAATAAATTTTCAAAAATAAGTCTGATGAACTTAGTAATATTATTAGAAACAAGGTTAGGCTGGTTGTACAGTGGTACACTCAAATATAAGACATTGATTATGATGAGACCTTTGCCCCAGTAACTCGTCTTAAATCAATCAGACTATTTATATCCATTGCGTGCTTTAGAAAATTCAAAATATACCAAATTGATGTAAAGGATGCATTCTTAAGCGGGGATTTGCATGAAGAAGTTATGTTGAACAACCAACGGGTTTTAAAGACCCTAAGCATGCTAATCATGTCTACCACTTGAAAAAGGCACTCTATGGTTTGAAACAAGCTCTCAGGCATGGTACGAAAAGTTGACTAAGTTTCTACTAAGTCATAACTTTTGGGAAGTGTTGATAAGACATTGTTTGTAAAGAAACATAATGATTACATACTAATAGTGCAAATCTAGTTAATGGCATTTTCTATGGATCTACCTGTGCTAACATGACTGTTGAGTTTGCAGATCTTATGAAGTCTAAATTTGAAATGAGCATGGTTGGAGAACTAAACTATTTCCTAGGGTTGTAAGTCAAACAGCTCCCTGATGGTTTCTTTATCTCTCAAACCAAATATGTTCTGAACTTAGTTAAAAAGTTTAGATTTGAGAGTGGGAAAAATTTTGATACTCCAATGAGTACTACTCTAAAACTCTTAAGGATTCAACAGGTAAGAGTGTGGATCCTAAGTTGTATCGCAGTATGATAGGTAGTTTACTTTATTTAACTGCGAGTCAACCTGATATTGCTTTTAAAGTAGGAATTTATGCTAGATATCAGTCTAACCCTAAAGAGTCACATCTGATTGCTGTTAAGCGAATTTTGCAATATGTCGTTAGTTCAGCTAATCTTGGTCTCTAGTATCCACATGATACTAGTGTGCAATTAGCTGGTTACACAAATGTTGATTAGGCTGGTAACATTGATGATCATAAATTAACCAGCGGTGGTTGTTTTTTTGTCGGGAACTGTTTAGTTTCTTGGCTAAGTAAGAAACAAAGTTCCGTATCACTCTCCATAGCTGAGGCTGAATATATTGCTGCTGGTAATGCATGTACTCAGCTTTTGTGGAGGAAAAGAATGCTAAGCGATTACGAAATTGCACAAGAATCCATGGTTTTATATTGTGATAATTCATGCCCAATTAATATCTCTAAAAATCAGCATTCACGAACCAAGCATATTGACATTAAATATCATTATATTCATGAACTAGTAGAAGACAAGATAATTTCATTGGAATATATTTCGACCGAGAATCAACTTGCAGACATTCACAAAACCGGTTAATAAAAACAGGTTTACAAAATTGAAATTTGATCTTGGTATGTGCAATATGAACTGATGATTTGTGTCTTTCTATATCATAATGTATATATTTATTATTTTAAAATTTTAAATTTTAAATTAATGAAAAATTGTAAATTTTTAATGCTGCACGACCATTCGAGTACACACTCAACCAGTCGTAGCTCGACCAGTCGAGTATGTACACGACCAGTCATAAAACTCGAGTTTTGCTTTTTATCTGGGAAAAACACCTTTTTCTTCACTTTTTCTTCTTCTACAGCATGCCCTACCACGACCGGTCGAACCCATCTTCGATTCCTATTTGGTTAGTGCATTATTTTCAATTTCCTTGTAGATTTGAGTTATTTGATCTTTCGTTTCCATGTTTGTGTTGTTTATTTTAAGGTTTATGGTTGTTTGGTAGTTTTTCTAGCTATAAATCCTTTTTGCTTGAAACCCTTCTTCCCTCTTTTGCAATCTTTGTATTCCTTGTTTTCTTTGTTGTAATGGAAGGTAGAAACTGGAAGAAAGGATCTCGTGGTCCCTCTTCTTCTAGTTTGGCTGCTATCACGGTGCGCCATCTTTGGTCACCCAAGGACAATCCCAAGTATGTGCGGGATATTCGCTTATGTAACGTGATAATAGAACGGACTGTTAACATTGATCATTTAGCACCTTTTGGTATCCTTCCTCTTCTTCAATCTATATGATGGGATAACATTTTACATTAGGGTGGTCCTGCATTTCGCTCTATTGCGCAAGCCATGTATGCGTATATGACTAACTTCTCTACTAAAAATCTTACATTTATAATTTCTACTGGAGAAGGTCCAATTGATGTGGACTGTCACCTCATTTCTGGATTAATGGACCTTCCAGTTAATGATGACGGTGTTCCCATTAGTTCTCTTGTAGCAAAACCTTCTGAATCTGAGAAGCGAATGCTCACTAGAGTTTTATGTAATATGGATGCGAAATGGAGTACTGGGAATGCACTCGTACCCAAGTTTATGTTACCCATATATAGGGTTCTTCATAGGATTTTCATTTCAAATGTTTACCCTAAATCTGGTAACAAAACCGACCTTACTACATTCATGGTTCGTATTCTTCATTCTATCATTTCTGGAGTCTCGGTGTGTCTTCTTTCTCTTATTTGTTTTATCATGATTCAGTTCCGTCT
Source organism: Magnolia changhungtana (assembly GCA_030180095.1). NCBI lineage: Eukaryota > Viridiplantae > Streptophyta > Magnoliopsida > Magnoliales > Magnoliaceae > Magnolia > Magnolia changhungtana. The sequence continues at coordinate 1,247,135 of JASAUF010000524.1, read as the reverse complement.
CCACCTAAGTTACAGTGATATATCTTTTGCTTATCTTAAGATTGTATTAGCCACCCATAGTCTAGTGGTCAAGCCCGTTGGAGAAGCTCCCATTCACCATCTACCCTTCAATAACTCTAACATTAAAAAGATGAATTTGAAGTTGGCCCCAGGTCAAGTTGATGAGGGTGCTAGTGGAACTATTGAAGCAAATGAAGAGGAGGGTGTTTTGCCTCCAGATGAGGTCAATATGGATGACCTCTTTGATGAAATTGAATCCAATTCTACTACTGATCCTAATTATCAGCCGTTTGATTTTGATGTGCGTTTGCGCTCACTTGAGGAGAAGGTTGAAGGTATGCATGTATCCCATTAAATGTAATTTAAATATATGCACAAATATCTTAGGAGCATTAACAAGGGACTTCATCAAATTGATCCTTCCATACCTGTTCCTTCTTCTGGTTCGGAATAGTTTTGAATATCTGATATGTAATAACTTTTAATACTTGAATTTCTTCTTGTGCTTAGACATGTTTTTTAATGGTTATCTTGTCACTATGTTATCTTAACATTACCTCTCTCATTGCCCTTGTGTTTCCATCATCATTTATAGGTTCTTTCCTTTGTCATATTATGACAAAAAGGAGGAGAATTAATCCTCACATGCCTATTTCATTATTATAAATGTGGAGAATGTGGAAATGTGGAGAATGTGGTTAGGTGATAGGTAACAATTTTTTCTTTAATTCTCCTCTTGGATTCTATAAAGTAAGGTATTAAGGGGGAGTATTGATTTGCAGTCTTTCACTGGTGCATGATTCTTTATTGTGTATGTATGATATTTTTATTTATTTTGTTTTGTCACAAATTTGACAAAGGGGGAGATTGTAAATGCTATTCTATCTAGCTCCTATGGTTGTCAAATTTTGTAGTACCAAAACCTCTTGGAATCTGTATCTTGTGTAGCTCATCTTCATATTCAAGATCAAACAATTCAAGTACAAGTTCAAGATGTTCTAATTCAAGATTCAAGCAGCTCAAGTATAAAAACTAGAGATTCTTGTACAAGTTCAAGTACTAGATCAAGTTTTCAAGCTTCAACTATATTAAGGCAGTGTGCATTACTTTAAAAAATCAAGCTCAAATAATCTTCTCAAGCGTAAAGCTCATATACTCAAGTTGAAACACAAGTCACAAGTACTTCAAGTTCAAGCTTCAAAGTACTTCAAGATGTCAAGTTTCATGTGCTTCAAGATCAACTATCAACCGAAGTGAATGATGTTTCAATGTTCAAATTTCACATATAAGGTATGAATAACCCTAGATTGACCATAGGTTAGGTCATATGGATTGCATATTTAATTTGGGTCATTATATAAATTTATAGGCTTTTTCCCAACGAGTCTTAGCCTATGTTCAACTAGTCCTAGTACTGGCTCAACCAGTCTAAGAATTTCCTCGACCAATCCAAGGTTTGTTACTAATTTTCGGAGCTTTTTGTTGGACCCTCGACTAGTCCTGGAGATTACTCGACCAGTCGAGTGAATAGTGCTCAACCAGTCGAGCGGGCTCAACTCAAAGTCCAGCAACCATTTTTAGTCCCACTCGACCAGTCGAGTGTAAGACTCGATCAGTCGAGCAGGCCACTCGACCACTCGAGCAAGCCACTTGATCAGTCGTGGAACGGTCTTATCTTATCGCACCCTAAATTTTGAATTCTTATTGGTCCTTCGACCAGTCGAACCGACCACTAGGCTAGTTTAGTGAACAGTAATTTTGCATATAAATTGAGGATGATTTTCAGAGTTTTTCATTCAATTCCAAGATAATCAAGACACCACTTTGAGAGATAAGTTTGTGAAATTCTTAAGCTATATTGTGTTCATTTAATATTCTTTTTAATTTAGCTTTTTGCATTTGATTTTGAATTCTCTATTCCAATCTTAATTGAGGAAGGGATTTAAGTTTTCCCCTTTCTTGAGATCAAAATCAAATCAAACTAACCCAAGGTGATTTAATCTAAAAATCATTTAGAACTTAGAACCCTTTCATAAGTGAGTGTGGACATTAAACATCTATATTGAACATCTACACTGAATTGGTTCTACCGGGCTTCATCAAAGGAGAATATCCAGATAAGTATATTTACATTTTTGTAAATCTCTTTTTAGTTTTTTTGAGGTTGTGCTAGAAAAATCTCTCTTTCTTTTTTGGTTTGTCTGAGGTGATCCAGAAAATCTCAGAGTGTGGAGTTTTTGAATTGTGTAAGCCCACTTGAAAGACACAGTTGTGAAGGTTTTAGGTGAACCTTGAAAAACCTATTTTATAGTGAAAGCCAATATCCACTGTGTGAGGATATTGGGAGTGAAGTAGTTATGTGGCTTTTTTTAACAGTTGGTGTACACACAAGCGAACCACTATAATTGCTGGAGTTGTGAATGGTTGAATGTGCCTAAGTGTGTGAATGTTATAATTTATTTTCTAGCATTTGTGGTGAATGATTGTAATTTACTTTCAGTACATGTGGTGAATGTTGTAATACCAGTAGAATTTTATCCTGTTTTATTCTTTATTCCTCTGTATCGGTTTGAGATTTGATATACTGACCGTTCTAGGAATTAGGTTGTCCTATCATAAGCCATTGGTTTTTGGTGTAAGGTTGTCCTTAGAACAACATCTATATCAACCTCTCAATACTTATGCATTTGAGGTTGTTATTCATTTTTGCTATTGGAATTGTTAAGTGATTTCATTGTTGATTTCTTTCTTATTTCGCATTAAATTTTTTAATTTGGCATAATACTATTCCCCCCACCCCCCCTCTCTACAACTCTTAGCTTGGCCTTTTCAGGAGGGACTTATGCCTCTATGCCCGGAGAGTCCCTAGCATCCGCTGCCAAGTCATCCATATCCAGATCTAGATAAGCATCTTAGACCTCATCCAAGCATGCTTTTTGGCTGGCATTGTAGGAAAAATCGTATATCTTCTCCAGCTCGTTGTTCTACTCCTTGGAGGACTTGAATCCCTCCACAGCCGCATTGACCTAGGGCGCAGCCAAGGCCTCCAGCTCGGAGTGCTGTCTGGCAAGCGCCTCAGAGGCCTCATGCTTAACCGCTTCGAGCTCAGCTGCCAACCAAGCGTTGTCCGCCCTCGAGTCATTTAAGTTAGACTCGGCCTAGTTTGCTTGAGCTTGTAACTCATTGGTCTCCCCCTGGAGACCCAATTCCCTTAAGTGACCCGCTCCCAGCTGGGCCTTTAGCTGCTCCACCTCCAACATCGAGGTCTTCAGCTACTCCACCGCCAACACGGAGGCCCTCAGGCGTTCCTCAACCTCGGCCTTCTCCCCCTCAAGCTTAGCCATCGTCCTTAGCTTTTCTCGAGTAAGGATGAGCGATGGCAGCGCCTGGAAGGACATAGATGATCAAACCGACAACTAAAAGGGGGGGGAGATAATGTAATCAAGACTGAAGTTTACCGTGTAACAACACTACGTGAAGTCATTCACTACCTCATCAAGGGGTCAGTTCAGAGAGCTGACGACGGCACTCTCCTTTGCATGCTTTGCTGCCCAATCATTTAGTAACACCATGTGGTGACCTTGCGTAAGCAACTCCTGCTCCTGGGAAGGGGAAGGACTCGCTAGCTGCCCAAGGTAAGGTGCAGCCGAAGCTCGATCATTGGTCTCGGGCATGACCGAGTCGCCGACCAATGCCTCAGCCTCACCTATGAACTTTGAAGTAGTGAAGTGGAGATTGGGATTGAGGTCATCAGAAGGATGTGGAGAAGGCATCGCGACAACCACTACTTTCCCCCGAATCCCGGTGGACGATGATGGGTAAGTTGCATAAGCTGGATCAAGTGCTAGTGCAAGTGTTGATGTTGGCACCTGCACCGCAGCTACCTCGGCCGTAGGAGGCTCAGCCACAACGGCCTCGAGTGCTGAAATCTTCTACCGAGTCTCAGACTCGGGTGCTAGAACTTCTTTCTCCGAGCCGTTACTTTGACCCGAGCCACCGGCACTGACACCAAATATCATTGAATGAGGGATGCATTATCCCTACCCCCCCCCCCTCTTCCTCTTCGACCCCGCAGCTTTAGACATTCATAATCAACAAGGGTCAGCCTCATCTAATCGGGAAACTCAAGCGTGAGATCTAGTCAAAAGGATTACCTAGCGCGGCTGGGAAAGATCTAAATCTACAAAATCCAGACGAAATGAGGTTGTCTGGACTGATCTTATAGTGCCAAGTGCGGCCTTCCTTATCGACCAGACGAGCCTTGGCTATCTGGGCTCGGAGGTGGGAAGACAGTTCTGGCGCCCCCTTCAGGTAGTCTATAAGCAAGAGTAGAGGCTCTTAGAATGAGCTGCGAGTGAAAAGGATAAGAAAATCTAAAAGTACTCGGTTCAGTACCTTAGAGGCTAAACTGGGTAGGTTCTCGGATTCGGAGGTGTCCGAGCTCGGATGCTGGAGCCTCCCACTCTCCCGAGACCCAAAGCCATTTCCCCTTCCAGTTTTTGTTGGAAGTGGGAAGTTTGGCTACGAGACCTGTAGTGTATGGTGTCCTGGCTGAGAGATAGTACCAATATGGCTCATCCTTATCGTGCTTGCCTGGTACATTGCCAAGAACTCTTCCGACGAAAGCTCTTGGTTCTTTACTTGTTGCCAGATGATGTAGGATGTTACCAAGATACACCACGCAATTGGGACAAGGTAACCCGGAGCGAGCTTCAGCCGCGCCAGCACCTCGCGCACAAAGGGGTGAAGCGGAAACTAGAGTTCGCATTATAGGGTACAATAGAAGATGGCTATCTCCCCGTCTGAAGGGGCTCCCAGTCCATCCATGTCATAAGGAGCCCTCATATACACCAAGTCTGAAATCTGGTACTCAGCTTGGAGGCGAGCCAACTAAGACTCAACGAAGACTGAGCCCCACAAAGTTTCAGCTCTGGACCGACCACTCGAGGGCTCAGCCAATGACCTCCTAGCAAGGTCTCGGGATATCCTCGTTGTCCCCTTAGCCCGATCCTTAGATTTCACCCCAATACTCCTATTAGGGTGGGGGTTAGAGCGAGATGGCCTCGAGAAGAACTTCTTGTAACGACTCAGAAAATTCCATACAAAGACCCGAGTACCACCTCAGGCAGAAATCACTCAGGATCAAATCCTTTAGGAATTAGACAAAAGTAATTAAGTGCTAAACTAGATTAGCCACGAAATCCGCTTGATCCACTTTAAATACGATCTGTAAGACCCAAAACTTGTAGAATCATTGACGCTAGGTTACCCTAAAATCTAGGATCAATCTCATTACCCAGTTGCTCTTGGGAGTACATTGAAACTTCGTATTGGATCTGGACCGCACATCGAAAGTCCAAATAATACGAAGTTATAGAATTAGGACCGCCTTGCTGAGCTTTCCAACCATCTCGGAAATCAACTCCAGATAGTGTCTCGGGGCTATTCCCTTGAGCTCGGAGTGAAGTGTATGAGAAAATGTGGTTTTCTTTAGAAATTAAATCTAATTTAAGTAATCTGAGACCTATCACTTGTGGGCCTGATATAAGCAATCAGACCGTCAGAATCTGACCCAAATACACCCTCGTATCAAGGGAAATTTCATACACATGTCCGTGTACTTATAACCCTAATCGAGTTGCAGTGACCGTTGAACTGAAACTAGTCTACCACGTGTGATCTGGAAACCCGGCTGGAATGAAAACTTAACTCAACCTAAATCCATGGTCTGTGAGCTTAAGTCCAACCTTTGGCTCAAGGGGGGGCTCTGGAAGTGCTCCGTTGAGCTGAAACAGATGCTCTTTGGACATAACCTAAGTATACTTTGGCCCTGGAGCCATTTGCATCAGTTTTAAGCCTATATAAGGACCTTAAACCCTCTCTCATTCACTCCATACAAATTCGAGAAAACCCTAGGAGAGAGAAGAGAGTAAAGAGAGAGAAAGTGTGAGAGAAGTGAGAGGAGATTCTTGTTGCTCTATCTTACTATTCTACCTGTCAATCCATCTCTACCATATCGATTTTCTGGCAATTCTGATTCCATTTTCGGGTATGAAATCCTAATCCTAATCAGTTCTCGAGATCTAATTAGTGTAAGTGATGAAATAGCTAACCTATTTCATGCCATAGGTTGTCATTCTGCCGTTGATAAAGACTTGGTGTTTAAACTGAGAGTCCGTTATGCATTTATTGGCATAAGGTACGGATTATAGACGTATAGGTTAAGGTTTTCAAAGCTTTCAATGTTAGATAATGATATATTCATGATCTGGATGTTATTTCACATGCAAAATGCGATGTTCATTTTGTGATTCAGTTACGTATGCAAATTACAGTGTTTAGTGTATTCTGTATATTTGTAGAAAATACCATATACGTATAAAATATGAAAGTATGTTTACCATGATTAATTACTATGTGTATATGCTATATATATGTGTAATACTTATTCGGCGAAAGGATTCGCCCTAATGCATGTTTTGGCTAATATACGTTATGTATGTTAAATGAGCGTAGTCTAAGTGTTTGTAAAAATGCTTATATGAGTCAGTACTTAGATGATAGTGCTTTAGGGAGGTGTTGAGATAGGATTCTCAACTACCATAGAGATGTGTTTGATTTCCTCCATGCAAGTTGTTTAATTTAATCGCTTACTTATGAAATGCATGTGTGCTTTATAACATGCTTGTTAACATGTTTGAATTACTTTGTTAACTCTGCTTAAACTATTATACATGCTTTCTGGTTAAGGATTGAATGTGATTGGGGCTATGTTATAGTCCAGGCAATCGGCAACAGGCTTGAAGTCATGGCTGAGGTTCATTCGCCATGAAGGACGTGTTTGACAAACCCGAGTCGTGTGTTGGTCGTCGGCAGTGGTTAGGCCACACGAAGTGCTTATGCACTTCATGTAGATCGATGCAATGTCCGCTCGTGCTGGTCGAGCTCATCAAGTAACCTAATGTACAGATGTATGTTCACCATGTATGGACGCTACTGCTTGAACCTAAGGTACCAAACTCACCAGTGGAATCCCGTTAACCTTGGTACCTCGATCCACTAAGACTCATGAGCTGGACATGTTGGTATGGGACACCGTGGTCGAGTTGTCGGCCTACGCTGAGGCGACGAGCCTCCATGTAGTGACCAGTGAGCAACCTAGACTCGTGAGCCAAATACGGTGGTATGGGATACTATATTCGAGCTGTCAGCCTATAATGTTTTCTTGACAAAGCCGTGTTGGGTGATAGGGGAGTGGTGTAACAATTCCGTACAACATCCCTGACAGCCCTAGTCGTGCTCTTTGTAGTGACCTCGAGCATAATCTAAGTCTTTGTGGAGGCGACAACCCTTCCATATCATCTAGAGTATAAACGAGGCCTGTAATGATTGGGCGACGAGCCCCTTTGCAGCGACCTAGAACTGTAACATCATGTGAGATTTACTAGGACTGACGACCCTAAAATGGATCATTATTTAGGAAATGAAATAAGGGAGGTACCTTAGTTTTCCAATCCTGCTATATGAAAAGGGACTAATAAGAATGTGTTAATCATATGCATGCACTACATTACGCGTGCGTTCAGGCGTAACAGGTCAACCACTGAGGCAGTGTTGTCATGTGCGAACATGAGATGAAGTCGCTTAGGGAGCATAGGCAAGGGCATGCATCATACATTCATACCATTCTTACATTAACAAGGGTACTCAGGAATGTGTGATTTACTGCTTTATCATTACTGCTTGACTGAATTGATAACATGCTAACCTATGCTTTATTGTTCCATTGAGTTGATCACTCACTTTCACGTTACGAGACAGTGTTTTAAACACCAGCTACACTCTGTCTTGATTTCAGATGATAGCGTGACTCCTGAGGTGGAGCCAGATTACTATGACGATCAGGATGAGTACTCCTATATGGAGTTCTCCGATGGCTTCTCTTAGTCTATCCGAATTGACAGGGCTATAGGGATTCTCATTATAGTTGTATCATTTTGGCATTTTGATTTTTTTTAGGCTATGACATGTATATGGTGACTCAGTGATGTATTCATACTCTAGAGACCGATCATGCCCTTTTGACTTATATATGTGTATTTATGTCTTTTAGTCTTCCGCTTGCATTTTACAACTTAATCTGGAGTATGAATTACTGTTTTGGTATAATCCTACTCATAATTAATGCACTAACACAGACAACATTGAATTATAAGTATATATGTTGTACAAGTGATGTTTTGGAACTCGGGAGTTGAGTTGCTACTCGACCCCCGATTTTCAAGGCGTTACAAGTTGGTGTCAAAGTATGCTTTGGATTAAACTGGACATGGGTTATGGTCACATAATATACGCTGACGTAAATTTAACTTAGGTGGGTGCAAAAAATATAGAAACAGTCATAGGAGTTCCGGTTTCACCAATTGGCGAAGTTCACCGAAAACGATCGCCGAAATCGAGTCCGTACACCTCCGTGATCGCATGAGACGACCCCGGATCACTCCTAGACCATCAAATGACGGGTCTAGATCACAAATGACCCTATCCCAGCCTTTAGTAATCGCTAAATGTGAATATACATCAGATAGTATCCGAAATAGCCCGAATACACTCAAAATAGAGGTGGGGCCCAAATCGGGCACTTCCAAGAGGACCAAGGGTGGGACCCACATGCATTTGGGGCTAGGGGTAGGAGGACCTCGCCCATAGGGTGAGCCCTCCCCAAACACTCCAAAGGTCGGCGAGGCCTCGCCAGGCTAACGGGCCAGGCTGGGCTGGCCGGGCGGGCCAATCGCATGTGTGGGATAGTGTGGCCCCCCTAATACAAGGGGTTTCGATTTAATTCTAAACCCTCCTTCCCTTCACAAATCACCCTCCCAAGCTCTCCTTTCTCTCCCAAACTTCTAATTTTTCATAAAAATCGCCCCTCCAACCCTTTTCTCTTTCATTTTTATGCACCCTCCCCACCACCCTGCTGTAAACTTATTTCCATTGCTGCCTACCCTCTCCCTTCTCTTCGATTTGAACTCTTGAATCCCCCATTTAAGGTTCAAATTTGTGTACACCCCCTACGCATCCTCTTTCTTCATTTTCCCTCTTCATTCCCTTCCATTTGAGCCTTTACACACCCCTTGGAGGCTCAAATCCGTGGAGACCTAACGACTCCATCCCTTTCTTCCCTTTTCTTCACTTTCTCTATGGCTCTCTTCAAAGTTATTACGGCTATTTTCTCATTTTTCACAATTTTTTCCCTCATGGGAAAGAGAAAGGGCGCCGCGGATGAAGCCAGGCCTAGCTGCCCTACTCGTTCGAGAAGAACGCGAGGTGCCACCGCAAGCACAAGCGTTGAACGTGAGGTGCATACTAAACGGGACCTTGATCCCCAGGCTCCTCTCCCATGAGCTCTACTGGCGGAGTTGTCCCATAGAGTTTACGAGGGCCGTAAGGTCCTTTTTAAAGCTCAGGTGGACGGGCGGCTCTTTGGAGAGTATCTGTTGTTGGAACGCCTGGGTGAGGCCGGTTGGGGCCCTGTGTTTGAGGGCACATATCGTGCAAATGTGGGCACTGTTCATGCATTCTACACCCATATTCAAGAGCCTACGTTGGAGCCCTTGCAGTTCAAGATTCCCTCGGGAAGAGGTCGAGAGGCCACAATTGATGCTGGCCTGATAGCTCAATTTATGGGGGTACCGCTTGGCCAAGTCCACGCGAGCGAGACGAATTTGAAGAGTGCACATGAAAGGGATCGCCGCACACGGTTCCTTTGTGGCCGACTGGTTCAATGGTAGCCGAACAATAGTCTCTTGGCGTCAAACATGAAGGATGATTTCCGTCTACTTTATCACATTTTCAAGTTCAATGTCTATCCCAGGTAGAGCAATTGCAGTGAGTGCACGCGCTTGATGGTCGACTTTCTATACCAGGTGGGGCAAGGAGAGAGGTTGTATGTGCCCACATATGTTCTGTGACAGATCATTCTGACCGCACGCTCAAATAGAAGGACTGATTCGCTCCCCTTCGGCCTGCTAATATGCAAGATTGCACGCGAGTACCTTAACATTTCATCAATGAAACCACTCTCAACCAGATGGAAATCGGGCCACGGCAATGACAAGCCCGACTTGAAGAGAGTGAGGATGAGACAGAGAGTGAGGAGGAACAAAGTGAGGATGAAGGCGGAGCTGAAATAGAAGAAGAAGAGAGAGAGGAAGAGGAGGAGGCCCAAGATACGGAGGAGAGCTCCCCTCCTACGCCACCGAAGTAGGACACTGATCGGGCTACTAGGGATGCCCGTATAGCTCGACTTAAAGAGGATCATGCTGCCCTATGACAGGGTCAAGCAGTCTTACGATAGGATATTATGGATCTTCGGGGCCTTGTGAAACATAAGTTTAAGAAGGTGACTCGCACCTTGAAGACTATCATGTGCTGTCTGCAGGATAAGGGTGCCCCTCCTACTTCGCCAGACTCGGATGTTTAGTCATCCCTGCCGTTGTCTTGCAACTTGTTTTGGTTCCTGCTTTAAGTTATATTTGTGTTCATGTTGATGGACCTAGTAGGGTAGTAGTTAGTATAAAGTTTTCAATGTTTGAAGCTTGGGTTGTATGAGCTCACATGCATATTCTGTCATGATTCATGTTACTCTGTATTCTAAGTATTATGGCAAATTTTGGTGAATGAAATGCATGAAATTGGTTTACTTTGTGTATGAATGTTGAGTCAAAGTTTGTGTGTATGTTGAATCTGACCTGTGTTGCACCTTATGTCATATAGGGCATGCCACGGAAGGTCACGCGGAGCACGACACGTCTCACACTTACTGATACGATGGATCAGGCACCTCCCCAGAGGGATGCTCATACGGACCCCGGATTGGGCCCTGTTCATGAGACTATTCTTGAGTCTCAGCCTTCTCTTGGTCCTGCAGTTGGGCAGCCACCGTACACACCACCGGTTCGTGAGCAGAACCGTGCGTCATCTTTGACGCAGCATGTGCCTGAGCTTGCCCCACCTGCTGATAGGTTAGAGTAGTTGATGATGATGATGCAGCAGCAACACCAGCAGCTCTTGGTTACTATTGCAGGGGCCCTAGCTCAGGGTGGGAGTGCTGCTCCACCTTCACCATCTGTACGTCCTGCCGAGACAGTAGGGCCTTCTGCTTAGGATGAGGGTGTGCCTCCCCTTACACCTGCTACATACCCTATGGGAAATCTAAGTACGTGTGGTCTCCTCGAGCGATTCTAGAGCTTGAGGCCTCCTACCTTTATGGGTTCTCACAAACCCGAGGAGGCTGAATATTGGCTCGACCGCATCTCCGAGATGCTGAGGATGCTATATTTTACCGAGCAGGAGCAGGTCGAGTTGGCCACCTTTATGTTTGAAAAGGAGGCTAACCTGTGGTCAGATAATGTATTACGGATAGTTGCGGTTGGCTATATATGGACCTGGACAGATTTTGAGTTCCGCTTTCGAGAAGTACTATCCCCAGACGTACTGGCACGAGAAGGAAAATGAGTTTTTTCGCCTCAGACAGGGATGTATGACAGTGACCAAGTATGAGCATCGGTTTACAGAGTTGGGCCGATATGTTCCTATAATACTTACCGACGCACAGATGCGGATGCAGCGCTTTTCTGAGGGCCTGGGCCCTGTATTCGCTCGAAGATGTGTTGTACTAGCATACCCTCCTATGCTGAGCTAGTGCACATTTTTATGCAGGCAGAGCAAGATGGGGATCGGTTGGTACGTACTCGTGGACCTCGACCAAATATGCCGAGCAGGCCATTCTTCGGCAAGAGGCCTCGCACAGACTCTCCTCCCAGGATTTCAGTGACACTAGTTCTGATGCAGAGACCGGGCATGACTTGTACCTACTGTGGGAGGCTAGGCCACCTAGCGGAGAGCTACTTCACGCGTATGAGAGACAGTGGGTTCTGGCCGTCGCAGAGGATCAACCGCACTCGCCCTCAGACTATATTGGCTCCACCCCTATGTACTATGCCTGCACATCCATCATTCTAGCCCCCCGCACCTCGATTTAGGCCGCCTCAGCGACCTATGGTGCCTCGGCCCAACCGACCTTAGCAGGCACGCATTCACGCACTTACAGCAAAAGAGCCAGAGACAGCACCATTAACACTTATGGCCTTTGAGGTCACTGCACATATTTAAGGTACTCCTGTCTTCTTATTGGTGGACACTAGGTCCACTACCTCCATCATTTCATGTGCGGTAGTTAAGCGTCTACCTTTGCATACTACTCCCACGAGGGGATTGAGACTCACTACTGCTACTGGGACTTTTTCGGATGTCATACGGACGTGTGAGGGTTGCTCAGTAGATTTGGGTAGCAAGACAGTATTCGTTGACCTCATTGTCGCCCCACTATGACACTACCACATTATCCTCGGTATCGACTGGCTCACCGAGATGAAGGCAGAGATTGATTGCGATAATCGGGTCGTGACAGCGAATAGACCTGATGGCACGGTCTTCACTTTTCCAGTGCAGGTTAGTTGGCCATGTCGTGTTGGATGTTACGGCGCTTTACTAAAGCATGTTGATGGACCAATGTTAGGAAACATGCTAGTAGTTCGGGAATTTTCAGAAGTATTTAGGATGATCCCTGGATTACCTCCTCGGAGCGAGATCGATTTTACTATTGATCTTGTGCCCTGTGCGACCCCCATTTCATTACCTATATATCGGATGCCTCCATGTGAGATGGAGGAACTGAGGAAACAAATTGATGAACTGGTAGAGAAGGGCTTCATACGACCTAGTGTGTCTCCTTGGGGAGCACCTATGTTGTTTGTCAAGAAGAAAGATGGGTCGCTACGATTATGTATTGATTACCGTAGGTTGAACCAATTGATCGTGAAGAACAAGTATCCTTTTCCCAGGATAGACGATCTGTTTAATCAGTTGAAAGGGGCGCGCTACTTCTCGAAGATTGATCTACAATCAGGGTTTCATCAGTTGCGCGTCAGGGATGAGGACATGTAGAAGACGGCCTTTAGGACCAGTTTTGGGCATTACGAGTTCATCGTGATGTCGTTTGGTCTTAAGAACGCACTGGCCGTGTTCATGAATTTGATGAACTGGGTATTTCAGCCATTTCTTTACCGATTTATCAACGTGTTTATCAATGACAACCTGATATACTTTGCGAGTCGGGAAGAGCACGAGGAACACTTACAAGCAGTCTTAGATACTCTGAGGAAGAACCAGTTGTTCTCACAGTACAAGAAATGCAACTTCTGGAAAGAGGAAGTTAAGTTCCTAGGACATGTGGTGTCCAAGGAAGGGATAGCGGTGGACCTTGCTAAGGTAGCCGTGGTTCAGGACTGGAAGTAGCCTGGTTCGGTTACTGAGGTGAGGAGTTTTCTTGGTCTAGCGGGGTACTACCGACGATTCATTCAGGATTTCTCGAAGATAGCCAGACCGTTGTCTCAGTTAACACGGAAGGATCTGAAGTTCGCATGGAATGAGATGGCGGAAGCAGCTTTTCAGGAGCTGAAGGACAGATTGACGTCCGCCCCTGTGCTAGTATTGTCAGAGCAATGGGTTAAGTATACGATTTACACCAACGCGTCTCGAGTTGGTTTGGGATGTGTCCTTATGCAGAAGGATAGGGTAATTGCATATGCCTCGAGACAGTTGAGAAAACACGAGGAGAATTACCCTACGCATGACCTCGAGTTAGCAGCGGTCATATTTACATTAAAGTTCTGGAGACATTACCTCTACGGAGAGGAGTTCGAGCTTTTCTGCTACCATAAGAGTCTTCGCTATATATTCACTCAGTGGGACTTGAATATGAGGCAGCGTCGATGGATGGAAACTTTGAAGGACTTTAAGTTCGAGGTTTCCTATCATCCTGGCAAGGCCAACCTTGTGGCAGATGCGTTGAGCCGCAATAAGGCAATAGTATTTGCGGCTCAACTTATGATAGCAGAGTGGGATATGGTAGAGTTCATGCAAGACTTCGAGCAGAAACTAACTGTGGAGGAACCATTTGAGAGTGTCGCGCACATTCGGGTGCGGCCACTTATTGACGACAGGATTATCGAAGCCTAGGAAGACGATGAGCGGCTGATTGAACTTAAAAAACTGGCTAACGACGACGAGGACTCTGAGTGGAGAGTTGGCACAGATGGGGGCCTATGATACCGTGGCCGCCTATGCGTCCCAGACATTCATGACTTGAGATAGGAGATTGTGGAGGCTACCCATAGATTGAAGCTTGCGATGCATCCTAGTAGCATGAAGATATATCAGGACATGAAAAGGCCGTATTGGTGGGACAATATGAAGGTCCATATCGCTGAATGTGTGTCCCGTTGTCTCACGTGTCAGCAGGTCAAGGCAGAACATCGTCCACCTCCTGGACTCCTTCAGCCCATTCTCATAGCTGAATAGAAATGAGACTTCATTTCTATGGACTTCATCTCGGGACTGTCGAAGACAAGAAAGGGTTATGACTCTATTTGGGTGATTGTGGATCGGCTGACGAAATCAGCTCACTTCCTCCCAATTAAAGTCACAAACTCTGCAGACGAGTTGGCCAGATTGTACATTAAGGAGATAGTGCATCTGCATGGAGTTCCCTTGGAGATTGTGTCGGACAGAGACACGCGATTCACATCTATCTTCTGGACTCATATCCAGGAAGCGATGGGTGTGAAGCTGAAGTTCAGTACCGAGTTCCACCCACAGACTGATGGGCAGACAGAGCGAGTGAATCAGATTTTGGAGGATATGCTGCGGGCTTGTGTTTTGGACTTCAAGGACAGTTGGGATGACTGTCTCCCATATGCAGAGTTCACTTATAATAACAGCTTTCAGGCGAGTATTGGCATGGCTCCTTATGAGGCCTTATATGGGCTCCCTTGCCGAGCACCACATTGCTGGGCAGAGGTTAGCGAGCACAGTTTGATTGGGCCAGAGTTAGTATAGGCGACCTCAGAGAAGATCGACATTATTAGGCACCGACTTCTTACAGCGCAGAGCAGACAGAAGAGCTACGCCGATACGAGGCGACGACCGCTTGAGTTTGAGGTTGGAGACCATGTATTCCTCCGAATTTCTCCCATGAAGGGAGTCCTTCGGTTTGGGAAGAAGGGAAAACTTACACCGCGGTTCATGGGCCCATTCCAGATACTTGACCGAGTGGGTGTGGTGGCATACCGCCTGGCTTTGCCCACTCCACTTGCGGGTGTGCATAACGTATTTCATGTTTTCATACTAAAGAAGTACGTTCTTGATCCTTCCCATATCATCAAATGGGAGCAGGTGCAGTTGAGCGAGGACGCTACGTATGTAAAACATCCGATGTGTATCCTAGACAGGAAGGAGCAAGTGTTGCGTAGCAAGGTCATCCCACTTGTGAAAATACTCGAGACACATCATACTAAAAAAGACGCTACTTGGGAAACTGAAGCCGAGATCAGAAAGAACTACCCTCAGATTCTCGAGGAGTACAAAAAGGTACTAATTTCGAGGACAAAATTTTTCTTTAAGGGGGGTAGATTGTAACGACTCAAAAATTTTTATACAAAGACCCGAGTACCACCTCAGGCAGAAATTACTCAGGATCAAATCCTTTAGGAATTAGACAAAAGTAACCAAGTGTTAAACTAGATTAGCTACAAAATCCACTTGATCCACTTTAAATACGATCTGTAAGACACAAAACTTATAGAATCATTGACGCTAGGTTACCCTGAAATCTAGGATCAATCTCATTACCTAGTTGCTCTTGGGAGTACATTGAAACTCTGTATCGGATCTGGACTGCACATCGAAAGTCTGAATAATACGAAGTTATAGAATTAGGACCGCCTTGCTGGGCTTGACAACCATCTCGAAAATCAACTTCAGATAGTGTCCCGGGGCTATTCGCTTGAGCTCGGAGTGAAGTGTATGAGAAAATGTTGTTTTCTTTATAAATTAAATCTAATTTAAGTAATCTGAGACCTGTGGCTTGCGGGCCTGATATAAGCAATTAGACCGTTAGAATCTGACCCAAATACACTCTCGGATCAGGGAAAATTTCATACACATGTTCGTGTACTTGTAACCCCGATCGAGTTGCGGTGACCGTTGAACTGAAACTGGTCCACCACGTGTGATCTGGAAACCCAGCTGGAATGAAAACTTAACTCAACCTAGATCCATGTTACTTGAACTTAAGTCCGACCTTTGGCTTAAGGGGGGCTCCAAAAGTGCTTCGTTGAGCTGAAACAGATGCCCTTTGGACATAACCTAAGTATACTTTGGCCCTAGGGCCATTTGCATCAATTTTAGGCCTATATAAGGACCTTAAACCCTCTCTCATTCACTCCATATGAATTTGAGAAAACCCTAGGAGAGAGAAGAGAGTAAAGAGAGAGAAAGTGTGAGAGAAGTGGGAGGGGATTCATGTTGCTCTATCCTACTATTCTACGTGCCGATCCATCTCTACCGTATCGCTTTTCCGGCGATTCTGATTCCATTTTCGGGTAAGAAATCCTAACCTTAATCATTTCTGGAGATCCAATTAGTGTAAGTGATGAAATAGCTAACGTATTTCATACCATAGGTTGCCTTTCTTCCGTTGATAAAGACTTGGTGTTTAAACTGAGTCTGTTACACATTTATCGGCGTAAGGTGCGGACTATAGACGTATAGGTTAAGGTTTTCAAAGCTTTCAATGTCAGATAATGATAGATTCATGATCTGGATATTATTTCACATGCAAAATGCGATGTTCGTTTTGCGATTCAGTTATGTATGCAAATTACGGCATTTAGTGTATTCTGTATATTTGTAGAAAATACCGTATACGTACAAAATATGAAAGTGTGTTTGCCATGATTAATTACTGTGTGTCTATGCTATATATATGTGTAATATTTATTCGGCGAAAGGATTCGCCCTAATGCATGTTTTGGCTAATATACGTTATGTATGTTAAATGAGTGTAGTCTAAGTGTTTGTAAAAATGCTTATATGAGTCAGTACTTAGATGATAGTGCTTTAGGGAGGTGTTGAGATAGGATTCTCAACTACCTTAGAGATGTGTATAATTTCCTCCATGCAAGTTGTTTAATTTAATCGCTTACTTATGAAATGCATGTGTGCTTTATAATATGCTTGTTAACATATTTGAATTACTTTGTTAACTCTGCTTAGACTACTATACATGCTTTCTGGTTAAGGATTGAATGTGATTGGGGCTATGTTATAGTCCAGGCAATCGGTAACAGGCTTGAAGTCGTGGCTGAGATTCATTCGCCACGAAGGACGTGTTTGACAAACCCGAGTCATGTGTTGGTCATCGGTAGTGGTTAGGCCACACGAAGTGCTTATGCACTCCATGTAGATCGATGCAATGTGCGCTCGTGCTAGTCGAGCCCATCAAGTAACCCGATGTACCGATGTATGTTCGCCATGTTTAGACACTACTGCTTGAACCTAAGGTACCAAACTCACCAGTGGAATCCCGTTAACCTTGGTACCTCGATCCACTAAGACTCATGAGCCAGACATGGTCGTATGGGATACCGTGGTCGAGCTGTCGGCCTACGCTGGGGCGATGTGCCTCCCCGTAGTAACTAATGGGTAACCTAGACTCGTGAGCTGAATACGGTGGTATGGGACACTGTATTCAAGCTGTCGGCCTACAATGTTCTGATGACAAAGCTGTGTTGGGTGATGGGGGAGTGGTGTAAGGATTTCGTGCAATAGCCCTGACAGCCCTAGTCGTGCTCTTTGTAGTGACCTCGAGCATTCTCTGAGTCTATATAGAAGCGACAACCCTTCTGTAGCATCTAAAGTATAAACTAGGCCTGTGATGATTAGGCGACGAGCCCTTTGCAGTGACCTAGAACCGCAACATCGTATGAGATTTACTAAGACTGACGACCCTAGAATGGGTCATTCTTTGGGAAATGAAATAAGGGAGGCACCTTAGTTTTCCAATCCTGTTGTATGAAAAGGACTAATAAGAACTTGGTAATCATATGTATGCACTGCATTACGTGTGCGTTCAGGCGTAGTAGGTCAAGCACTGAGGCAGTGTTGTCATGCGTGAATGTGAGATGAAGTCGTTGAGGGAGCGTAGGCGAGGGCATGCATCATTCATTCATACCATTCTTGCATTAACAAGAGTACTTAAAAATGTGTGATTTACTACTTTATCATTACTTCTTGACTGAATTGATAACATGCTAACCTATGCTTTATTGTTCCATTAGGTTGATCACTCACTCCCACGTTACGGGACGATGTTTTAAACATCAACCAGACTCTGTCTTGATTTCAGATGATGGCGTGACTCCTAAGGAGGAGCCAGATTACTACGACGATCAGGATGAGTACTCCTATATGCAGTTCTCCGATGGCTTTGCTTAGGCTATCCGGATTGATGGGGCTACATTGATTCTCATTATAGTTGTATCATTTTGACATTTTGATTTTTTTTAAGCTATGACATGTATATTGTGACTCAGTGATGTATTCATACTATAGAGACCGATCATGCCCTTTTGACTTATATACGTGTATTTATGTCTTTCAGTCTTCCGCTTACATTTTACAACTTGATCTGGAGTATGAATTACTGTTTTAGTATAATCCCACACATGATTAATGCACTAACACAGACAACATGGAATCATAAGCATATATGATGCATAAGTGATGTTTTGGAACTCGGGAGTTGAGTTGCTACTCGACCCCCGATTTTCAGGGCGTTACACTTCTGAGCTCCGAAGCTCAAAATTTGTACTCTCGGGCTTTGACCCGTTCAAGACCTCGAGGACTTCGTCCGAGTTGTTCGACATTGCGAAATAATGAAAGAAGTGGTAGGAGACTCACAGTGTTGTGGCGATTTACTCTAGTGATGATATCCCTTTCCAGCAGATGAGCCCGGATGAAATCCTATTTACCGACAACAAGTCTCGGGAAGAAGGACGAGGACGAGAGAAGGTCAGAATGTAACGCCCTGAAAATTGGGGGTTGAGTAGCAACTCAACTCCCGAGTTTCAAAACATCACTTATGCAACATATGCTTATGATTAAATGTTGTCTGTGTTAGTGTATTAATCATGAGTGGGATTATACCAAAACGGTAATTCATACTCCAGATCAAGTTGTAAAACGCAAGCGGAAGACTGAAGGACATAAATAAACGTATATAAGTCAAAAGATCACGATCGGTCTCCAGAGTATGAATACATCAATGAGTCACCATATACATATAATAGTCTCAAAATTAAAATGTCAAACAGTACAACTACAATGATAATTCCTGTAGCCTCGTCGATCCAGATAGCCTAAGAGAAGTCGCCAGAGATCTGCATATAAGAGAACTCGTCCTGATCGTCATAGTAATCAAGCTCCGCCTCCTGAGTCGCATCATCATCTACATCTAAGACAGAGTCTCGTGAGTGTTCAGAACACCATCCCAGAACGTGGGAGTGAGTGATCAACTCAGTGGAACTATACAACAAGGGTTAACATGTTATCAATTCATCAAGCAGTAATGATAAAGCAGTAAAATCAAACAATCCTAAATGTTGTTATTAATGCAAGGATGAAATGTAGTCATGATGCATGCCCTCGCCTACACTCCCTCATGCGACACCATCTTACGGTCGTGGCATGATTTCTTCCCTCTATGCTCTTCAACCTGGGGCATACGCAGTGTAATGTTATGAATGTGATTACCGAGTTCTTATTAGTCATTTTCATACAGCAGGATTGGGAAACTAAGATACCAATCTTATGTCATTTTCCAAACAATGATCCATTTTAGGGTCGTCAGTCCTAGGAAATTTCATACGATGTTGCGGTTCTAGGTCGTTACAAAGGGCTCGTCACCAAATTAGTGCAGGCCTAGTTTATACTCTTGTTGCTACGGAAGGGTCGACGCCTGCTCGAGGTCACTACAAAGGGTTCGTCACCTTATCAGTGTAGGCTGACAGCTTAAATACAGTGTCCATACCACCGTATTCGGCTCACGAGGTGATGTTGCTCACTGGTCACTACGGGAGGCTCTTTGCCCCAGCGTAGGCCGACAGCTCGACCATGGTGTCCCATACCACCATGTTTGGCTCATAAGTCTTAGCGGATCTAGGTACCAAGGTTAACGGGGTTTCCACTGGTGAGTTTGGTACCTTAAGTTCCAGTAGCATCCATACATGGTGAACATACAACGGGTCAATCGAGTTACTTGACGAACTCGACTAGTTCGAGTGCACGTTGAGTTGATTGACATGAGTGCATAAGCACTCCGTGTGGCCTAACCACTGTCAACCACTCTAGTACGACTCGGGTTCGTCAAACACGTCCTACGTGGCGAATGAATCTCAGCTACGAACTCAAAGCCGGTTACTGATTGCCTGGACTATACCGTAGTCCCAAACACATTTAATCCTTAACCAGTAAATATGTGGAGTAGTCAAAGCAGAATTAACCAAGTAATTCAAACATGTTAACAAGCATGTTATAAAATACAACGTAAACAGGAAATTTAAACACATACATTTCATAAGTAAGCAATTAAACTAAACAACTTGCATGGAGGAAATCATACACATACCTAAGGTAGTTGAGAATTCTATCTCAACACCCACCTAAAGCACTATCTCCTAAGCACTTATTCATACAAGCATTTTTACAAACACTTAGACTACACTTATTTAACATACATAACGTATATTGGCCAAAACATGTATTAGGGTGAATCCTTTCACCGCGGAGTTGTTACACATATATCTAGCATATACACACAATAGTTAATCATGGCAAACACATTTTCATATTTCGTACATATACGGTATTTTCTACAAATACACAGAATACACTAAAGTCCACAAATTGTATATATAACTGAATCGCAAAATGAACATCGCATTTTGCATGTGAAATAACACCCACATCAGGAATATATCATTGTCCAACATTGAAAGCTTTGAAAACCATAACCTGTACGTCTATAGTCCGCACCTTACGCCGTAAAAGCGAACAAATTCACTAGAAACTCTAAGGCTTCATCAACGATGGTACATCAACCTATAGCATGAGTTAAGTCAGCTATCTCGCCACTTGTAACAATTGAAACCCTAGAACAGATTAGGGTTTGTTTTTCTTACTTAAGAATGAAGTCAGAATCGCCAGAATAGCGATTAGATAGGGATGGTTAAGTGCGTAGAGCGTCAAGATAGAGTACCAGGAATCTTCTCCCACTTCTCTCACACTTTCCCTCTCTTTACTCTCTTCTCTCTCCTAGGTTTTCTCAAATTCGTATAGAATGAATGAAAGAGGGTTTAAGGTCCTTATATAGGCCTAAAACTGATGGAAATGGCCATAGGGCCAAGGTATACTTAGGTTATAGCCAAAGGACGTCTGTTTCAGCTCAACGGAGCACTTCCGGAGTGCCCCCCTGAGCTAAAGATTGGACTTAAGCTCCCTGACCATGGATCTAGGTTTTGTTAAGTTTTCAGTCCAATCGGATTTACAGATTACCCATGGCGGACCAGTTTCAATTCAGCGGTCCACAAACACCGATTAGGGCCACAAGTATACTGACCTGTGTATGAAATTTCTTCTGATCTGAGGGTGTATTTGGGTTAGATTCTGATAGTTTGAATCCTTATATTCAGCCTGTAAGCGACAAGTCTCAGTTTACTTAAATTTAGATTTTTATTTCGAAAATATCCACGTTTCTCACACTCTTCACTCCGGGCTGAAGCGAATAGCCCCGGGACACTATCTGGATTTGATTTTTAAGATGGTTGTCAAGCCCAGCAAGGTGGTCCTAAGCGTTTAGTCTCGTGGTAATCAGACTTTTGACGTGCGGTCCAGATCTGATACGGAGTTTCAATGTGCTCCCGAGAGCAGTTGGGTAGTGAGATTGATCCTAGATTTTAGGGTAACTTAGCATCAATGATTCTACAAGTTTTGGGTCTTGAAGATCATATTTAAAGTGATTTAAGTGGATTTCACAACTAATCTAGTTTAGCACTTAGTTCATTTTGTCTAATTCCTAAAGGATTTGGTCTTGAGTGATTTCTACCTTAGGTGATACTCGGGTCTTTATACGGAATTTTCTGAGTCGTTACATCTACCCCCCTTTAAGAAAAATTTCATCCTCAAAATTAGTACCTTTTCGTACTCCTCGAGAATCTGAGGGTAGTTCTTTCTGACCTCGGCCTTTGTCTCCCAAGTAGCCTCTTCCTTAGTGTGATGTGTCCACAATACCTTCACAAGTGAGATGACCTTGCTACGCAATACCTGCTCCTTCCTGTCTAGGATACGCGTTGGACGCAGTACATATGTAGCATCCTCGCTCAACTGCACCTGCTCCTATCTGATAATGTGGGAAGGATCAGGAACATATTTCTTCAGCATAAATACATGAAATACGTTGTGCACGCCTGCAAGTGGTGTGGGTAAAGCAAGACGGTATGCTACTACACCCACTTGATCAAGTATCTAAAACGGGCCAATGAACCACGGCGTAAGCTTCCCTTTTTTACCAAAACGCAGAACTCCCTTCATGGGGAAAACTCGGAGGAATACATGATCTCCAACCTCAAACTCAAGCGGTCGCCACCTCGTATCGGCATAACTCTTTTGTCTGCTCTGGGCTGTAAGAAGTTGACACCTGATAATGTCGATCTTCTCTGAGGTCGCCTGTACTAACTCTAGGCCAATCAAACTGCGCTCTCCAACCTCTGCCTAGCAATGTGGTGCTCGGTAAGGGCACCCGTACAAGGCCTCGTAAGGAGCCATACCAATACTCCCTTGAAAGCTGTTATTGTAGGCAAACTCTGCATACGGGAGACATCATCCCAACTGTCCTTGAAGTCCAAAACACATGCTCACAGCATATCCTCCAAAATCTAATTCACAAGCTCCGTCTGCCCATCGATCTGTGGGTGGAACGCTGTACTGAACTTCAACTTCACACCCATCGCTTATTGGATACAAGTCCAGAAGATAGATGTGAATCGCATGCCTCGGTCAGACACTATCTCCAGAGGAACTCCATGTAGACGCACTATTTCTTTGATGTACAATCTGGGCAAGTCATCTACTGAGTTCGAAACTCTAATAGGGAGGAAATGGGCCGATTTCGTTAATTGGTCCACAATCACCCAAATGGAATCATGTCCCTTCCTCGTCTTCAGTAGCTCTAAGATGAAATCTATGGAAATGAAATCTCATTTCTATTCTGCTATGGGCATGAGCTGAAGCAGTCCAGGAGGTCGGCGATGCTCTGCCTTGACCTGCTCGCAGGTGAGACAACGGGACACATAATCTGCTATGTGGAGCTTCATGTTGTCCCATTAGTACGATCTCTTCGTATCTCGATACATCTTCATGGTTCCAGGATGCATTGCTAATTTTGAACTATGTGCAGCCTCGAGGACTTCCTGTCTCAAGCCATGAAGATTTGGGATGCATAGGTGGCCACGGTAACGCAAGCCCCCATCCGTACCAACTCTCCACTCGGCATCCTCATCATCGTTAGCGTGCTCTCGAAGCTTAGACAACCGCTCATTGCCCTTATGGGCCTCAATAATCATGTCATCAATAAGTGGTCACACCCGAATCTGCGCGACACAATCAAATGGCTCCTCCATGGTGAGTTTCTGCTCGAAGTCCCGCACGAACTCCACCATATGTCATTCCTCAACCATCAGCGGAGCAGCAAATGCTATCGCCTTCTTATGGCTCAGTGCGTCTACCATAAGGTTAGCCTTGCCAGGATGGAAAGAAACCTCGAACTTAAAGTCCTTCAAAGTCTCCACCATCGTCGCTGCCTCATATTCAGGTCCCTCTGAGTGAATATATAGCGAAGGATCTTGTGGTCGCAGAAAAGCTCGAACTCCTCTCCGTAAAGATAATGTCTCTAGAGCTTCAATGCAAAGATGACCGCTGCTAACTCAAGGTCATGCGTAGGGTAATTCTCCTGGTGTTTCCTCAACTATCGCGAAGCATAGGCTATCACCCTGTCCTTCTGCATAAGGACACAACCCAAGCCAACACGAGACGCGTCAGTGTATATAGTATACTTGACCCATTGCTCTGACAATACTAGCATAGGGGCGGATGTCAACCTGTCATTTAGCTCTTGGAAAGCTGCTTCCGCCTTCTCGTTCCAGGCGAACTTAAGATCCTTCCGAGTCAACTGAGACAAAGGTCTGGCTATCTTGGAGAAATCTCAAATGAATCGTCGATAGTACCCCGCCAGACCAAGAAAACTCCTCATCTCAGTAACCGAACCAGGCTGCTTGCAGTCCTGAACCGCGGCTACCTTAGCAAGGTCAACCGCGATTCCTTCCTTGGACATCACATGTCCCAGGAACTTGACTTCTTTCTTCCAGAAGTCGCACTTTTTTGTACTGTGCGAACAACTGGTTCTTCTTCAGAGTAGCCAAGACTGTTCGTATGTGTTCCTCATGCTCTTCCCGACTCACAGAGTATATCAGGATGTCATCGATAAACACGATGACAAATCGGTATAGAAATGGCCGAAATACTTGGTTCATCAAATCCATGAACACGGTCAGCGCGTTCGTAAGACCGAACGACATCACGAGGAACTCGTAATGCCCAAAACTGGTCGTGAAGGTCGTCTTCTACACGTCCTCATCCCTGACGCACAACTGATGATACCCTGACTGTAGATCAATCTTCGAGAAGTATCGCGTCCCTTTCAACTGATCAAATAGATCGTCTATCCTAGGCAAAGGATACTTGTTCTTCATGGTCAATTGGCTCAACCTGCGGTAATCAATACATAATTGTAGCGACCCATCCTTCTTCTTGACAAATAACACAGGTGCTCCCCAAGGAGACACACTGAGTTGTATGAATCCCTTCTCTACCAGATCATCAATCTGTTTCCTCAGTTCCTCCATCTTACATGGAGGCATCCAATACATAGGTAATGAAATGGGGGTCGCACCAGGCACAAGATCAATAGTAAAATCAATCTCGCACCGAGGAGGTAATCTAGGGATCGTCCTGAACACATCCTCAAATTCCTAAACTACTAGCATGTTCTCTAACGTCGGGCCATCAACATGCTCTAGTAAAGCAACGTAACATCCAACACGACATGGCCAACTAACCTGCACTGGAAAAGTAAAGACCGTGCCATCAGGTCCGTTGGCTGTCATGACCCGATTATTGCAATCAATCTTTGCCTTCATCTCAGTGAGCCAGTCCATACCGAGGATAATGTCGTAGTGCCATAGTGGGGCGACAATGATGTCAACGAATACTGTCCTACTACTCAAGTCTACTGAGCAACCCTCACATGTCCGTGTGACATCTGAAAAAGTCCCTGTAGCAGTAGTGAGCTCACTCCCTTCATAGGAGTAGTATGTAAAGCTAGACGCTTAATTACCGCACAGGAAATGATGGAGGTAGTGGACCTAGTGTCCACTAATAAGAAGACAGGAGTACCTTGGACATGTGCAATGACCTCGAAGGCCATAGGTGCTGAAAGTGTTGTCTCTGGCTCTTCCGCTGTAAGTGCATGAGCGCATGCCTACTGAGATCGGTTGGGCTGAGGCATCATAGGTTGCTGAGGCGGCCCAAATCGAGGTGTAAGGGCGCTGAAGGATGGATGTGCAGGTGCTGTCCGTATGGGTGGAGTCGATAAAGCCTGAGGGCGAGGGTGGTCGATTCTCTACAGTGGTAAAAACCCACTATCTCTCATACGTGCAAAACAGCTCTTCGCAGCATGACCTGGTCTCCCATAGTAAGTGCATGTCACACCCGGGTGCCTCATCGGAACTAATGGTGCCGCAATCCTAGGAGGAGAGTTGATACGGGGCCTCTTGCCGAAAAAAGGTCTGCTCGGCATACCTGGTCGTGGTTTAGTAAACATAGCCCCACGAGAACGTGTCAATCGATCCCCATCCTACTTTGCCTACGTAAACATGTGTACTAGCTCAGTATAAGAGGGTATACTAGCACAATACATCTTCGACCGAATGTCAGGTCGCAGGCCCTCGTAGAAATGCCGCATCCGCATCTACGCATCAGCAAGTATGGTAGGGACATATCTGCCCAACTCTGTAAATCGGTGCTCGTACTCTGTCACTATTATGCCTCCTTGTCTGAGGCGTAAGAACTCATTCTCCATCTCGTACCGGTACGTCTGGGGATAGTACTTCTCATGAAAGCGAAACTCAAAAGCTGGCCATGTCCATATGTAGCCAACTGCAACTGTCTGCAGAACACTATCCCACCACAAGTTAGCCTCTTTTTCAAACATAAAGGTGGTCAACTCGACTTACTCCTACTCTGTACAATGTAGCATCCTTAGCATCTTGGAGATGCAGTCAAGCCAATATTCATCCTCCTCAGGTCTGTGAGAACCCGTAAAGGTAGGAGGCATCAAGCGCTGGAATTGCTCGAGTAGACCACTCGTACCTAGATTCCTCATAAGGTATGTAGTAGGTGGAGTGTAACGCCCCAGATTTTTGCCAACCTGGGATTAGACGTCCTTAGGCAATGGGTCGATCCTAATACTTCATTAACTTATCAGAACTGAATCCTAAAGTCTAAAGCCGCCTTTGAACCCATTTCCTTCACAAATCTCACCCTTCACCACCTTGATCTTCCAATTTTTCTAAGAACTTTCACCCTAGACACTATCTTAAACTAGTTAAGTATCATAACTTGGATCACCTCATATATAAACTACAAAGGCCTGAGTACCACCTCGACCAGAAATCACTTAGGATTAAATCCTTTAGAAATGAGGCATAGTAACTAAGTGCTAAACTAGATTAGCTACGAAATTCGTTTGAATCGTTTCAAATACGATCTGCAAGACCCAAAACTTGTAGAATCATTGACGCTAGGTTACCCTAAAATCTAGGATCAATCTCATTACCCGTGCTGCTCTCGGGAGCATCTCGAAACTCCGTATCGGATCCGGGACCGCACGTCGGAAGTCCGATTAACACGGTTAAGGAACTAGGACCGCCTCACTGGGCTCGACAACCATCTCGGAAATGAAGTCCAGACGATGTCCCACGGCCATTCGATCGCGTCCGGAGCGAGAGAGTGTGAAAACACTTGTTTTCTTTAAAAATAAATATCTTGAATAGTAATCTGGCATCTCTCGTTTACGGATCAGTTTTAAGCAACCAGACCGTCAGAATTAGACCAAATTACACCCTCGGATCAGGAGAAATTTCATACACATTTACATATACTCGAAATCTCCGATCAAGATCCGCTGACCGTTGAACTGAAACTGGTCCGCCACGCGTGATCTGGATATCCGACTGAAACAAAAACTTAATAGAACGTAGATCCAGCGTTAGTGAGCTTAAGTCCGACCTTTGGCTCAAGGAGGCCCTCCAGAAGTCCTCCGTTGAGCTGAAAAAGTTCCGCTTTGGTTATAACCTAGGTGAACCTTGTCCAGAAGTCTATTTTGGTGAAGTTTTAGACTATTTAAGGACCTTACACCCTCTCCCATTTCAGCCATACAAATTTGGATTTGAGAGAGAGAAAAGAGAGAGAAAGTGAGGGAGATGTGGGAGGAACTCCCTGCTGCTGTTCCCTGCCGCTATTCGGGCTCCACCGCCTGATTCTCATCGCTTTCCCGGTGATTCCGGCGTCGTTTCTAGGTAAGAAACCCTAACCCTAATCTGTTTTAGGGTTGTATAGGTTGTAGGTTATGAAATAGCTAACCTGTTTCGTTCTCTAGGTTGCCAAACTCCCGTATACGGAAGCTTAGCAAACCTATCAACTTCGTTACGATTCTACAACACAAGGTGAGGACTTTAGGTGTATAGGTTGCGGTTTTCAACGCTTTCAATGTCCGATAATGGTAGATTCATGATCTGTATGCAATTACACATGTACAAAGTGCTTTCCGTTTTCTGTTTCGATTAGAATTGTAGAATTTGAAATTTCACATACTCTAGGTATTCGTATAAAATATCGTATACGTATTTTTTATGGAAATGTGTTTGACATGTTTAATTGTCGTATGGATATATGATGTATGGATAAAATACTCATTTGGCGAAAGGGTTCGCCTAAATACATGTTTACTAATATACACCATGTATGTAGAAATACGGTATTGTAAGAAGTACCGCATACGTGTATATTTTAGCGTTGTGTTTGTCATGATTAATTGTTGTATAAATATATTATGTGCGTATAAATTAATTTCTTGGCGAAAAGAATCGCCGTAATACATGTTTGCTTGTATACACTATGTATGTTGAAAATACGTATTCTAGAAAATACTGTATACATATAAATATTGGGAGATGTATTTATCATGATTATTTGTCAGTAGTAATATATTATACATGGATAAAATACTCACTTGGCTAAAGGATAGCCCTAATACATGTTTTGCTAACATACACCATGTATGTTGTAACAGTGTATTTTAAGTGTTTGTGAAAATGATTGAATGAGTACCGAATTCTCATTCATACTCGCCATGACTAATTGTCATGGATTCATGATTGTTGTATTGGCGATACCCCTTTGATGAAAGGATTTGCCCTAAATCACGCCACGGCCAATATACACCATATATGCTAAAATGTGTGGCCCAAGTGTTTGTGGAAATGACTGAATGAAAATGGAACTTGGATTCCTTCTTGCCATGACTATCCGTCGTGAGTGTACACGTGTTATGATTGGGGTAACTCCCTAGTGAAAGGATTTGGCCTAATGCCTATGTGATCGACATATGTCATGTATGTTGATGTATGTTTGTTTAAGTGTTTCTTGAAATGTCTGAATGAGTAGTAGTTAGCAAATTGTAATGTATAAGGGTGTTGAGATATGATTCTCAACCTCTTCTAACTATGTGTATGATCTCCTTGGATAGTTGTGTGATTAGGAATTGAACATGTACAAATTCATGCTCGTGTTGTGCTTCATAACATGCTCAACTGCTTTATGATTTTAACTATGTAATGCATATGTTTAAATTTATATTTACATTGTATGATCTGTCATGGGTGATGGGGGAGTGGAGCAACGAATGCGTGCAACAGCCCTGGCAGCCCTAAACGGATACTACCAGACCTCGATTGTATGAGTTGAATCTTGATTCACTACTGCTTTATCTATCTGCACTTGATTGTGTTTGGGGCTATGATTATAGTCCAGACAATCGGTACCAGAATTGAATTCATGGTTACGATTCATTTGCCACGTGAGATGTGTTCGACGAACCCGAGTCGTACTTCGGTTGGCGATAGTGGTTGGCCACGCGAAGTGCTTATGCACTTCATGTCGTTCAACTTGTTGTGCGCTCGAGTTAGCCGAGCTCGTCAAGTAACCCGATCTGTCTAATGTATGTTCACCATGTTTGGTCGCTACTGCCTGAACCTAGGGTACCAAACTTACCAGTGAAATCCCTTTTAACCATGGTACCTCGATCCGCAAAGACTCATGAGCCGGGCATGGTGGTATGGGACACCGTGGTCGAGCTGTCGGCCTACGCTGGGGCCACGTGCCTCACCGTAGTGACCATTAAGCAACCCAAACTCATGAGCCGAATACGGTGGTATGAGACACTATATTCGTGCTGTCGATACTTACGGCGAGAGCCGAGTACGGTGAGACCTGTACTCGTGCTGACGGGCGACAAATCCTCTGTAATATCTTCGAGTATACTCTAAGGTCTGTGATTGGCGACGAGTCTTTCATAGCAACTGGAGTATGAGTTGAGCCGAGTACGGTGAGACCTGTACTCGAGCTGACGGCCCGCGATTGAGCCGAGTATGGTGAGACCTGTATTCGAGTTGACGGCCAGCAATTGAGCCGCATACGGTGAGACCTGTATCCGTGCTGACGGGTGACGAGCCCTTTGTGATGCCTTCGCGATGCCTCTCTAATCATAATATCGTATGAGATTATCTAGGTTTGACGACCCTAGAATGGATCATGTTTGGGAATGATACAAGGGAGGTACCTTAGTTTCCTAATACTGCTGTTTGAAATGGACTAATAATAACTCGGTAATCATGCTCATCATCGCACCGCATGTGCCTAGTAGATGTGGAGCACTGAGGGAGGTATGCATTCACGAACGTAAAATGATGTCGCATGAGGGTGGTTTGACAAGGGCATACTTCATCATGTCATTTCATACTTACATTAATAAGAGTACTTAGAATTGTTTGATTGTACTGCTTTATCATTACTGCTTGACTGAGTTGATAACATGTTAACCTATGCCTTATTGTTCCACTGAGTTGATCACTCACTCCCACGATACGAGACGGTGTTCCGAACACCCACCAGACTTTGTCTGATTACAGATGGCGACGCTACTTCTGAGGCGGAGCTGGACTTCTATGACGACGAGAATGCTTTCTCGTATATGGTGTTTTCTGGCGGATTCGTGAGAGCCGTGCCTTAATTGTCGAGGCTACAGGGATGTTGACTAGATCACACTACACAACTTGGTATAATTTAAAATCATACTTGTAATTATTTAACCTGGTAACTTTATCACACTCTGGAGACCCACCACAGTTTATATATTTTATCTATCTATCATAGTCTTCCGCTTGCAAATTTAACTGTCTCTGGAGTATGATATGTTGTTTTGGCTTAATCTCACTCATGTTCACTACTCTAATATAGACAACATTCAATCATCATTCATTTTGTTGCATAAGTGATGCATTGGAACTCGGGAGTTGAGTTTATGCTCGACCCCCGATTTTCACGGCGTTATATGGAGGGGGAAGCACACCCTCATCCTGAGTAAAAGGCCCTATAGTCTTAACAGGGCACACAAATGGTGAAGGTGGAGTCGCACTTCCACCCTAAGCTAGGGCCCCTGCAATAGTAGCTAAGAGCTGCTGGTGCTACTGGTGCATTATCATCATCAACTGCTCTAACCTATCCGCAAGTGGGGCTGACTGAGGCACATGTTACGTCGAAGAAGACGCATAGTTCTGCTCACGAACCGGTGGTGTGTACGGTGGCGGTCCAACTGCAGGACTAATAGAAGGCTGAGACTCAGGTATAATCTCATAAACTGGGCCCAAACCAGGGTCGGTACGACCATCACTCTGGGGAGGTGTCTGATCCATCGAACCAGTAAGTGCGAGGCGTGTCATGCTTCGCTTGACCTTCCGTGGCATGCCATATATGCCATAGGGTGCAATTTGTGTAAGATGTAGCATAACAATACACAATCCTTTAAGCATTCTATACAATTCATAGTAAAAGGGACTGCATGCATTTCATTCACTAAAATTTTATCATAATACATGGAATATAGAGTTACATGAATCATGACAGAAGATGCGTGTGAGCTAATACAACCAAAGCTTCAAACACTGAGAACATTCTACTAACTACTACACTACTAGGCCCATCAACATGATCACAAACATAATCTAAAGCAGTAAGTAAAATAAGTTGCAAGACAACGGCATGGATGACTAGGCATCCGAGTCTGGCGAAGGAAGAGGGGCACCCTTATCCAGCAAGCAGCACAGGATAAACTTCAAAGTGCGAGTCACCTTCTTGAACTTGTGCTTCACGAGGCCTCGAAGATCCATAAGATCATGTCGTAGGACAGCCTGACCCTCTTCAATTCGAGCTAAACGGGCATCCTTAGCAGCCCGATCAACATCTTGCTCTGGTGCCATAGGAGGGGTCCGGGGCCTCCTCTTCTTCCTCGCTCTCTTTCTCTTCTATTTCAGCTCCACCCTCTTCCTCTTCACCCTCCATCTCATCCTCACTTTCCTCTAGCCGGGCTTGTCGTTGTCATGACCCGATCTTCATCTGATTGAGAGTAGTTTCATTGATGAAATGTTGCGGCACTGGGAGTTCTGCGCCAAGTCCGTAGTCGAACTCGCGTGCAATCTTGCATATAAGTCTGTCGAAGGGGAGAGAATCAGTCCTTCTATTGGAGCATGCGGTAAGAACTATCTGTCACAAAATGTATGTAGGCACACACAACTTCTCTCCCTGCCCTGCTTGGTATAGAAAGTCTACCATCAAGTGCGTATACTCACTGCGATTGCTCCACCTGGGGTAGATGTTAAATGTGCAGATATGGTGGAGTAGGTAGAAATAATCAGTCATATTAGTCGCTAGAAGCCTATTGTTGGGCTGCCACTGAACCAGTCGGCTACAAAGGAACCATGTACAACGATCCCTTTCACGTGCACTCTTCAGATTCTTCTCGCTCGTGTGGACTTTTTCAAGCGGTATTCCCATGAGTCGAACTATCAGGCCAGCATCAATTGTGGCCTCCCGACCTCTTCCCACGGGAATCTTAAACTGCAAGGGCTCCAATGTAGGCTCTTGAATGTGGGCATAGAAAACTCAGACAGTACCCACATTTGTACGATATTTTCCCTCAAACACAGGGCCCCACCCGGCTTCACCCAGGCACTCCAATAATAGATACTCCCCAAAGAGCCGCCCATCCACCTGAGCTTCAAAAAAGACCCTACGGCCCGCATATCTTCCATGGGACAACTCCGCCAGTAGAGCTCTTGGGAGAGGAACCTAGGGATTGAGGTCCCTCTTAGTCCGTATCTCACGTTCAACGCTTGTGCTTGTGGTGGCGCCTCTCGGTTTCCTTGAACAAGTGGGGCGACTAGGCCCGGCTTCATCCACGGCACCCTTTCTCTTTTCCATGAGAGAAATAATGGTGGAAATTGAGAAAATGGTCGTAATAACCTCGAATAGAGCCATGGAAAAGTGAAGAAAATGGAGAAAAGGGTTGGAGTCTTTAGGTCTCCATATATTTGTGCCTTTAAAGGGTATGTCAAGGCTTAAATGACAGGGGTTGAAGAAGGAAAATGAAGAGATGGGATGGGTTAGGGGCTTTACACGAATTTGAGCATTAAATGGGAGGTTTAAGAGCTCAAATGAGAGAGAATGGAGAGGGTAGGGAGCAATGGAAGAGGGTTTACAGCAGGGGAGTGGAAAGGGTGTACGAAAATGGAAGAGAGAACGCTTGGTGGGGCGATTTGAGAGAGAAACAAGAAGTTTTGAAGAAAAGGGAAAGCTTGGAGTGGTAGTTTGTAAAGGAGGGGCGACCTAGGAGGGGTTTAAAATGGAAAACCTAACATCAGTGGGCCACACAACCCCAAAATTGCGTTGACCCGAGCCGGCCCTCCCGGCCAGGTCCGTTTGGCGGCGAGGCCTCGCCAAACCAGCGAGGTCCTCCCCGGTCTCTGGAGTTTTCGGCGAGGGATCGCCCTTTGGGAGAGGTCCTCCTGTCCCCTGGGTCCCAAAAATGTGCGGGGCCCACCCTGGGTCCCTCTGGATAGGTTCCATTAGGCCCCCGACTCCGGTTTGCTTCGTTTCGGGTCCTTACGGGCATGATTCTGATGTATAGCTACATGAGCATAATTCTGATGTACAGCTGCACATAGGGATTTTTGAAGCCTGGGATGAGGTAGTTTGTGGTTTAGACCCATCGTTTGACGGTCTAGGAGTGATCCGGGGTCGCTTTAAGCGATCATGGGAGTACGGACCCGATCTCGGCGATTGTTTACGGTAAACTTCGCCAATTGGTGAAACCGGGACTCCTATGACTGTTTCTATATTTTCTCGCACCCACCTAAGTTGAATTTGCGTCAGTGTAGGGTGTGTGATCATAACTCAGGTCCGATTTAATCCAAATCAAGTTCTGATACCAACCTGTAACGCCCTGAAAATCGGGGGTCGAGTAGCAACTCAACTCCCGAGTTCCAAAACATCACTTATGCAACATATATGCTTATGATTAAATGTTGTCTATGTTAGTACATTAATCATGAGTGGGATTATACCAAAACAGTAATTCATACTCTAGATCAAGTTGTAAAACGCAAGCGGAAGACTGAACGACATAAATAAACGTATATAAGTCAAAAGATCACGATCAGTCTCCAGAGTATGAATAGATCACTGAGTCACCATATACATATAATAGTCTCAAAATCAAAATGTCAAACAGTACAACTATAATAATAATTCCTGTAGTCCCGTCGATCCGGATAGCCTAAGTGAAGCTGCCGGAGATCTGCATATAAGAGAACTCATCCTGATCGTCATAGTAATCAGGATCCGCCTCCTGAGTCGCATCAACATCTGCATCTAAGACATAGTCTAGTGGGTGTTCAGAACACCGTTCCAGAATGTGGGAGTGAGTGATCAACTCAGTAGAACTATATAACAAAGGTTAATATGTTATCAATTCAGTCAAGCAGTAATGATAAAGCAAAAAAATCAAACATCCTAGATATTGTTATTAATGCAAGGATAAAATGTAGTCATCATGCATGCCATCGCCTACATTCCCTCGTGCGACACCATCTTACGGTCGTGGCATGCTTTCTTCTCTCTGTGCTCTTCAACCCGAGGCACATGCAATGCGATGTTGTGAACGTAATTATCGAGTTCTTATTAGTCCTTTTTCATACAGCAAGATTGGGAAACTAAGGTACCTCCCTTATGCCATTTCCCACACAATGATCCATTCTAGGGTCGTCAGTCCTAAGAAATCTCATACGATGTTCGGTTCTAGGTCGTTGCAAAGGGCTCATCACCAAATCAGTGCAAGCCTAGTTTATACTCTTATTGCTACGGAAGGGTCGTCGCCTCCATGTAGACTCAGAGTATGCTCGAGGTCACTACAAAGGGTTCGTCACCTTACTAGTGTAGGCTGACAGCTCTAATACAGTGTCTCATACCATCGTATTCGGCTCACGAGGCGATGTTGCTCACTGGTCACTACGGGGAGGCTCGTCGTCCTAGCGTAGGCCGACAGCTTGACCACGGTGTCCCATACCACCATGTTCGGCTCATAAGTCTTAGCGGATCCAGGTACCAAGGTTAACGGGGTTTCCACTGGTGAGTTTGGTACCTTAGGTTCAAGCAGTAGCGTCCATACATGGTGAACATACATCGGGTCAATCAGGTTACTTGACGAACTCGACTAGTACGAGCGCACGTTGAGTTGATTGACATGAAGTGCATAAGCACTCCGTGTGGCTCAACCACTGTCAACCACTCTAGTACGACTCGGGTTCATCAAACACGTCCTACGTGGCGAATGAATTTCAGCCACAAACTCAAAGCCGGTTATCTATTTCCTAGACTATACTGTAGTCCCAAACACATTCAATCCTTAACCAGTAAGCATGTGGAGTAGTCAAAGCAGAATTAACTAAGTAATTCAAACTTGTTAATAAGCATGTTATAAAACACAACATAAATAGGAAATCCAAACACATACATTTCATAAGTAAGTGATTAAACTAAACAACTTGCATAGAAGAAATCATACACACCCCTAAGGTAGTTGAGAATTCTATCTCAACACCCACCTAAAGCACTATCTCCTAAGTACTTATTCATACAAGCATTTTTACAAACACTTAGACTACATTTATTTAACATACATAATGTATATTGGCCAAAACATGTATTTGGGTGAATCCTTTCACCGAAGAGTTGTTACACATATATCTAGCATATGCACACAGTAGTTAATCATAGCTAACACATTTTCATATTTCGTACGTATATGGTATTTTCTACAAATACACAGAATACACTAAACTCCACAAATTGCATATATAACTGAATTGCAAAACGAACATCGCATTTTGTATGTAAAATAACACCCACATCAAGAATCTATCATTATCCGACATTGAAAGCTTTGAAAACCATAACCTATACGTCTATAGTCCGCACCTTACGTCGTAAAAGCGTAAGGAATTCTCTAAAAACTCTAAGGCTTCGTCAACGATGGTACATCAACCTATAGCATGACTTAAGTCAGCTATCTCGCCACTTGTAACAATTGAAACCCTAGAACAGATTAGGGTTAGGTTTTCTTACCTAAGAACGAAGTCAGAATCGCCGGAATAGCGATTAGATAGGGATGGTTAAGAGCGTAAAACGGCAGGATAGAGTACTAGGAATCTTCTCCCACTTCTCTCACACTTTCCCTCTCTTTACTCTCTTCTCTCTCCTAGGTTTTCTCAAATTCGTATGGAATTAATGAGAGAGGGTTAAGGTCCTTATATAGGCCTAAAACTGATGAAAATGGCCCCAGGGCCAAGGTATACTTAGGTTATAGCCAAAGGACGTCTGTTTCAGCTCAACGGAGCACTTCCGGAGCCCCCGTTGAGTCAAAGGTTAGACTTAAGCTCCCTAACCATGGATCTAGGTTGAGTTAATTTTTTAGTCCGATCAGATTTACAGATCGCCCGTGGCAGACCTGTTTCAATTCAACGGTCCACGAGCACCGATCAGGGCCACAAGTACACTGACCTGTGTGTGAAATTTATCCTGATATGAGGGTGTATTTGGGTTAGATTCTGACGGTCTGAATCCTTATATTCGGCCCGCAAGCCACAAGTCTTAGATTACTTAAATTTAGATTTTTTTTCTAAAATATCCACGTTTCTCACACTCTTCACTTTGGGCTCAAGCGAATAGCCCCGGGACACTATCTGGATTTGATTTCCAAGATGGTTGTCAAGCC
Source organism: Magnolia changhungtana (assembly GCA_030180095.1). Classification (NCBI taxonomy): domain Eukaryota; kingdom Viridiplantae; phylum Streptophyta; class Magnoliopsida; order Magnoliales; family Magnoliaceae; genus Magnolia; species Magnolia changhungtana. The sequence continues at coordinate 1,210,618 of JASAUF010000524.1, read as the reverse complement.
CAGCAAGGCTGTCCTAAGCGTTTAGTCTCGTGGTCATCGGACTTTCGACGTGCTGTCCAGATCCGATACGGAGTTTCAATGTGCTCCTGGGTAATGAGATTGATCCTAGATTTTAGGGTAACCTAGCGTCAATGATTCTACAAGTTTTGGGTCTTACAGATCGTATTTAAAGTGATTCAAGCGAATTTCACAGCTAATCTAGTTTAGCACTTAGTTCATTTTGTCTAATTCCTAAAGGATTTGGTCTTAAGTGATTTCTGCCTAAGGTGGTACTCGGGTCTTTGTACAGAATTTTTCGAGTCATTACACAGAAGAGTATTCAAATGCGAAAATGAAAGAGGCGTCAGGATTTTTTATAACTTGAGTCTGCCGCCCACCATCATGACAGGCAATTACAGTCCAAGTTGAAACGACTCAGATCCGAGCCCTCTTGTGCACATGGCGATCCATGATATGAGTAGCCAAATGCATTACGCAGTTAATGCATAGCCAACTTTACTCACCGTTCCAATCTGTGAGCCGTCAGCGCTCAATGCACCTACGACCCTTCGTATTTCGAGATATGCATGACACCCCCTGATCCGCTTGACCAAACCGCTTCGACATCCGTGACCACGTGGCCGATGCGCAATGGTAAGAGCGGGAGCGATGGCCAGCCCATGCGAAACATGGATCCCAAAAACCATAATGTGGACGCTTCGTTCAGTCCAATCGTTATAGGGAAATCGACGGCTCATCTCCCCAGGCCTCGATTCGCTTTTCATTACTCTCTGAGTCCGAGCTCGGACTAAAAGGGTAGGGGGCTTCTGTTATGTGGAAATCTGAACTGAGTTGAATCGAGATTAACTCCGACATCAATGATCGGGCCCCTGAGCAAACACATATCCGACCCAAGGTAAATGTCCGATCAGAGGATTCTAGTTGAATAATGACACTGACCCTGGACTCGAGATAAGTCATGCATTCTACAAGACAGGTCCGACCTCAGAGCTGTGACATCACGCCCAACCCGATTGAGACAACTCGGAACGCAGGAGAGCATCTGTTCGATCATTGTACTACCGAGCCGAGGATCACTGTCCCGAACCAAGGACTAATATTCCGAGCCGAGCTTCTTTACTTAGTGTATCAACAGCCCGCTTCCGTACATTCGTAGACTCAGATCACCAAGTAAGGTTTGGACCATGAGGTCGGCTCGGATGGAGACAATCTCGGCAGAGGCAGTGCTCGCTCCATGATCAGGTAGTGCTCGCGGCACGATCGGCACGATCTTCGGATAACTGCCAATTACTACGCGTGCATAGCCCTCGCGTACTGGCAATGACCACGCCTAAATTATCGGGCACGTCCTAAGTGACTCTCAGGTAAAAAAACAGTACATTTTTACAGGAACAGGTACACAATATCTAATACCCTCTCTACTCTACACTACTTAGACCCAGATTCTTTAGCTTGACTTTGGCATCGGAGGGTCCCCTGCTTGAGCCAAGGTCTTCTTTGCTTACCTTCATGTGCAAGACCAGGGTTTGTTCCGACTACTCAAAGCTCGGTAGATGGTGGCCCAGATTCTTCCATCAACACCCTCTATTACATGGTCCCCTCTAGCACATGCCAGCTATTGAGGAAGAGGAAGAGTAGTAGCGAGTTACTCTCCTCGATAAATTCAAAAGACAATTAAATACTTTCGTTGGACGGTCAGCTACACCCAAAACTAATTGCTAACGCACCTTTCATTGATTAAGTGCAGGGTTAAAAATGGCTAGACTCTACTCGTATTATATACCGTGTAGATACACAATGGTGGTATTGTCCACTTTCAACATATTTTATTATTATTATTTTTTATAATGGAAAAAGAATTTGGACCACCCACTTTTTTTTTTTCCTAACCATTCATTAGATAGCAATCAATTTGATGGGTACAATTGCTTAACCAGATGGACAGGTGCGATTGCTTGTCCACTCCACTCAAAAGCCCTCACAATTTCGATGGTTTAGATGGCCGCAAGAATGACAGATGTATGGAGGATGAATCCCAACTATCGTGAAAACGGTGGCGAACCACCCTAGTCTAGTCCTTTCTTTTCTCATTATGTCATGCAATTAAGGCCAACTACCTCCCATCGGCACTAACCTCTATAAAACCCCTCGTGGGAGAGATGAAGATCGGAACACAAGCTAAAGTCTCATACTCAATTAGATAAAAAGGCAAGACATTTGTAGTAGTAGTTGTGTTGGTGATAGCAAGTCATGGCTGGCGCTAGAGTTCACACCCTGGTATGCCTTGTGCTGGCATTTGCATTAATCACCTCACCCCACGCTGAAGCTGCTATATCTTGTGGGCAGGTGGTTAGTGCACTGTCTCCGTGCATTTCTTACCTCCGCTCGGGGGGAACTGTGCCACCTACTTGTTGCAGTGGCATCAAATCACTAAATGACAATGCCAAGACCACACAAGATCGCCAGGCGGCCTGCGGGTGCATCAAGACTGCCTCAGCAGGCATCTCTAACCTCAATTATAGTCTAGCTGCCGGACTACCGGGGAAATGCGGTGTCAGCATTCCTTACAAGATTGCCCCGTCTACCGATTGCACAAAGTATATTCTTTTCTTACCACCATTTTTTCTTTTTAGTTTTAGCTCTCTTTTAAATTTTTTATTTTATACGAACTTGAAAGTGGAAAAAAAATATATAATATAAAATTATAAAGAACAGAACAAGAGAAGAGGTCCAATGCTTCCCACGACATGCAATTATGTGGTCTATGGCCTATTTTCTAATGGATCTACTCAATGAACCTACTGATTTTCCGGGCTAAAACTCCAAACTCCAAGAGCAAAGACGAGTTTACAGCATTGCGTAACAATTTCAGGAGGAAATTGAGATGCTACGCTATGCTCTCTAGACTGCATGTGGGTGAAATCTGATCCATTCATTTGTTGGGCCATTGCGTATGTATGCTATTCAGTCATGATGTGGCCACATCTGTGTGAAGAAAATGGATGGTCAGGAAAACACGACATACACCTGTGCACCTGACGACTGAATCAGCTTTTTTTTCTTTTTTCTTTTTTTAATACCATGGACCGGACCAAGTGTTATCCACCAGAAAACGAGAGAAGGAATGGAAAGAAGAAAACTGTAATGGGTTATTAGGCATGTGAGTATATACAATTTGTGATAGATTTTACGTATAAATATACTAACAAGTGTTTTTACTATGTGATGCAGGGTGAAGTGAGGAGTTGGAGAGAAGTGGCCTTAGTAGGTTTGATAATGTGAGAATAAATGGGGCACATTAGCTTAGATGGGTGCTCTTGTTGCATGAGACCCTCGAGTGTCCTTCGATCTGTTTTCTTTTCCGTTTGCAACCTTGTATGGTTTTTATGTAATAGGATATGATATTTACTTTACTCTCTCTCTCTCTCTCTCTCTCTCTCTCTCTCTCTCCAAATGAGTTAAAAAAGCAGACTTTTGATAAGCCCACCGCATGCCAAGTTCTTTTGGGCGCGGATTAGGTACTACCTCCGCCTGTTCCGAACTCGGGACACGTAGAGGCTTCCAGGGCAACTGAGGGGCTACTGATGTATGAAATTTATCTACACGGTTCATACATTTTTAAAAATCATTTTAGATTATGAAACCAAAAATAACGAATGTCCAATGCCCAAATGAACCACACAGTAGGAATTAAATTCCTACCGTTGAAAATTTCTTAGGGACCACAGAAGTTTTGGATCAAGATAATATTTTTTTATTCACTTCATCCAATTGTATATGGTCAGTTTTGGATCAAGATAATATTTGTTTTTTCGCTTCATCCAATTGTATATGACCATATCAAAAGGTTGGATGGAAAATAATTGGTGGACCCTAAGAAGGTTTCGATGGAGGGCGTCCTTAGTACTGCTGCTTCGTGTGGTGTGGTTCACTTGAGCCTTAGAACTGTCTTATTTTTGGTTTAGCAATTTAAAATGATATGAAAATATAGATGGATGGTGTGGATAAAACTCATAAGGGCCATCGGAGCATCTGCCTGTCCCGAGCTCGGCAGGCGGGGGTAGTACATATTCCGCGTCCGACTCTTTTGTTGACTTTCTACCTTCCCAAGCCTTACAAACCTAGGTGGGGCCCACCGTGAAGTCTGTGTGAAATCCACCCCGTCCATAGGTTTTGTGAACTCATTTTAGTACAACGGGTCAAAAATGAACCGGATCTAATACCCAAGTGGGCCGAAAAAGTGAGGATTGAACTTCCACAGTTGAAATATTTGTGGGGCCACAAAAGTTTTGATTCAGGATAATATTTGTTCTTTCAATTCATCCCAATAATAATGATGTTATGAACGGTATGGATCTCATTTAAAAATAACCGTTGACCCCAGAGAGGTTTCAACGATAAGAATTTCCCTGCCCACATTTTCTTTTAGTGAGGCCCATTTGAGTCTTGAATGTTGGGATGCCTTGCACAAACCTTAGGATCTAGCCTCCCGAAACAAACCAGAATTATGGATAATAAAGCAATGAAATAAATCAAAGCATCAATCACACACCACACGAGATTTTTACGTGAAAAACCCTCAAAGAGGTAAAAACCACGGGACCTCGTCCAGATCAACAATCCACTATGAAGTAGGAGTGGATAAACAATAAGAGAAATAGAGAAAACGGAGAGATCTAACCGATTACGAGGACATGACGAGATAGATATTGATCGCATGAAAACCTCCACGAGCAGAACCTCCCTTCTATAAGCTTCCTCTCTTTCTTTCTCCCTATCTCTCACCTTTGATAGCCCTAAACCCTTTAGCAAATCCCTTTTAAAGCTTTAGAAAACCCTCTTGCTGTACCTAGAAAAATCCTAGGCAACCCCTTTTATAGTTTAGGAAACTCCTTTCCGCATCCCTGTTGCGAAAGGACTCAAATCCGTAGTTTCACGCAAAATCGCGGAACAAACTGCGTAACCTTCGACTAGTCAAACCTAGTCTTCGACTAGTCGTAGGACCCCTTCGACTAGTCGAGACATCCCTTCGACTAGGTCGTAGCTACGAAAAAACAACAAAAATACTCACTGGACTTTGAGTCGAAATCACGACTCGAACCTTCGACTGTTCGACCACCAGCCTTCGACCGGTCGAGCAGGGCTCACGACCGGTCGAAGATGGGTAAAAAAAAAACCCATCATTGAATACTGCTCAATTTTGGTTTCAAGTTCTAAAACAATCTCAAAAAACAGTTCTACGGGTTAGATTTCTCTAAAACTTCACGGTGGGCCCCACCTAGGTTTCCAGTGCAGTAACTTCCTCCGATAGGCTTTCGCACGAAATCCGTGTCCTACAAATGGCGACTGGATGGGAACCGTTTGTTCGTATGGTTGCCAATTGACGGTTCCGGGTCTTTTCAGGCCCCGGTCTCGTCCTTGAAGTCCCAACTGAATCCGATTGAGAACGAGTAGGTCGAGTCTTTGAATCTAGGCTTGTGAGGGGTTTGGGAGAAATAACGTCATTTAAATGATTGCCCCACCCAATGAATGGACAAATTGCACGCCAATGTGACAGCTACATGCATGGTGTAAGCGGGCTCTCTTACACGTGCGCAGCTTTGGAAATCCCATTTCGTTGATAGAGTAATATATATACATAACGAGGATTTTTACTCCAAATTTTTTTAGGAATTAACAGTTTACCAAATAATTCCGGGAAGGTGCTTTTTGAGGAAGGAAGTTATAAAAATGTCTTCATCCACTTATTCTTTAAAAATTACTGAAAAATCAAAACTTATGGAGCCCCATGTGGTATGCGTATCACATCCAAGCCATTCAACATATGCATCCACCATTGTGATTGTAGGGGAAAAAACAGGCAATCAAATTATTAGATGGGCTAAAACTTGCAAATGCATATTTTGAGCTTGGTATATTATTTTTTATGGATTGGTCCGCCTTGTGATTGCCAACATTTTTTGCTTGCCTAATAATCATGTTGGTAAGCACCTCTTGGATGGGTTGGATGCCAGACATATTTCATCCGAGCGTAACAATTTTGAATTCTCCTCTTTGTAGAGAGAGAGAGAGAGAGAGAGAGAGAGAGAGAGAGAGAGAGAGAGAGGAACTATTTGGTAAAATCCAAATTATATAGGCATTTTATTGTAAAAATCTTCATATAATGATGACAATAATTTTCATTATAACTAATTGGATGGCTGGTAGCAGACTTATCAAACTCTGACCTCCTTTCAATCGGTTCCACGTTGATGGCCATGAGTAGACTGATATTAGCTAGGTCCATGAAAGTGAGACCTGAACCAACCAGTTCTAATTTATCCCTTGTAATTTGGTACTGTCACTACGTTTTTTTTAACCATTTGATAGCTATAAATTAGATGGCTAAGATTTCTTAATCAGTGTGAGTTTAGAGACACGTGCTGTCGTTAATGTGCTCCACACTTCCGATGGTCTAGATAGCTGTACACGAGTGTCACATGTGAGAAAGAGAAGCATGATAGGATCCTCACGCAAGGCTTAAATGCTAAAGTTTAAATTTTGACAAGTGAAGCCCATGCAAGGCTGTCAATGGCTGTCAATGGCTGCCTGCGACCCTATGGCCCAGTGGTAGACTCACAAGAGTTTCAACTGGAGGTCATGTGTTCGAGCACAGTTGTGGTGTGAGTGCATGGGCATGTGTGGGGTTGTGTGAGTGCATAAGACGAAAACATTAATAAAATAAATAAATAAATAAATAAAAAGGCTATCAACGGACAAAGCTCCGACGAAATCAAAATTTTAAATAAGCCTGGCTGTAACAGTACCCGAGACCAGGCTGCCAACGGATCCCAAGCTCTATGTTTGGGAAGTCCTTGTCACCAACTTTGGGTCTTTATAATGTTAAACGGCAACCATTCTCTTCTTAAAACTTGGGTAAAGCCTAAGGTCATGATTCATATAATTCCTTTTAAAAAATTGCTAAAGCAAAAATTCATTGTAACAGGATATTTTGGGAACTATAGCAATTATGTATGCAATTATTTTTAAATGATGTAAAATGGTTTTTGTGTTAGACCTTCCACGAGAGATATTCACTTTAAAATATGCTTTGATTTGAATATTCAACGCATTGATCATTTAATTCTTTTACTCTGAGCTTGAGGTCATTTTCAAGGTAAAAAAACATAGAGACCCGTTTGTGCATCTCTGTCTACGTACATGCAGAAATTGACAGCTTGACAATGGCTATGTTTAGCTTTTATACCGGTGCAGCCCACTTGAAAGATGGACCAACCGGACTTTTGAGCAAGGCAAATATAAGACGGTGCCTGGATGATGAACATTCCATAGTTCGCACAAGCGCCACACCAGTGGTGGGCCTGCACGTCAACTTGTGGGCCCTACTTGCTCAAGTACCTATGGCATATCTCAACGTACCTGCCCTAGAAATGATGGGACCAAGCCAACCTTGCTTTGAATGCCTGAAGTAGAGCGGGTCGCAGACCCTTTCATGGTAAAGATGGACCAGAGAAGGTCCGATCGACCATCAGAACCTTAGAATAGCCATATCTTGCAAACAGTGATAATTTTTTGGATGTATCGTATATAATTTTGGGGTAAGAGAAGCTACTTTAGCCAATCAACCCACTATACCAGGTTGCTCACATTGGATTTGCGAGATTCCATCGATCAATGGTCAAAATTCTCTTTTAATTTTGTTTTTATTATAAATAGTAAGTTTTAGTTCGATTGTAAATTAAGAGAATAACTTGGTTCAGCCAAATTGGACACATAGAAAAATTAAGAGAATAATGTGGTTCAGCCAAACTGGACACTTACTATTTTTAGCCAAAAACCATGAAGACTAGTAGGAATAGAGATAGTCTATAAATAGTAAGTTTATTAATTATAGTAAGTTATGTTTTCAGGGAGTTTGAGTCTAAAACTTCATCCTAAGTTTGAGCTTGTTATTTAAAGGATTGTAATTTAGTTTTTATCATCAATTAATTTATTTGAATTTATTGGAAATTATTTCTATTTTTATCCTTTGTGAATTTGAGGAAACTCTGGGAAGAGTCCAGAGATCTGAGGAAGACAGTGATCGACCTCATCACTTCAACCAGTTATACACAAATATAGAGAGACCTATGTGTGATCTCGCTCACAAAGGACCTTACAGGCAACCAACGTGGGGTGGGCTCAAGTGGAGCCCACAGTAACAATTATGTGAAATCCACTCCAATTATAAGATGTGTCAGCCCATGTTAGGCACAAGGCCCAAAATTCAACCACACCAATGATTCAGGTGGACCACACAAGTGGAAATAGTATGCAAATTGAAAGTGCTATGTTGATAAACCCTAAGTATTGTCAAATTTTGGTGTGTCAAACCAATTCAAGTTTGTATCTTGATTTGTATCAAGCTTGTGCATCTATTCACATTGAATCTTTGACGTTCGTTCTGTTCATGCTGAATCTATCTTGCTAATATCTACGACGAACTTACTGAGATCTTCAAACTGGAAGAAAGTGAAGACTTTCATATATTGAGTGAAAACTTAGTTTTCAAGAACATTGCGGTTCAAGATCTTGAATCAAAAAAGTCCAAGAACTCAAGACCTAGTTGAAGTATATGTTTGGTATGTCGAGTTCAAGCTTTGAAGATCGCAAGAATTAAAGCTACTGAAGTGATCGATAGATTAAGTGTACGTATGTTCTATCTCACAAGTAAGGTATGATTGTTCTAGATTGACCTTAGATCATGATTAGATCATTTCATACTTTTGATCGATTATTTTGGTTATTTTATAAGTGTAAAATTCTGTTCTTTCGACTATCCCTAGCACTGGCTCGACCAGTCCTAGTATTTCCTCGACCGGTTCGGGATTTGTTATGAATTTTCAGAATTTTTCTGTTGGTCTACGACCAGTCCTGAAAACTGCTCAACTAGTCGTGTGAATAGTGTTCAACCAGTCGTGCAGTGCTCGACTCATTTTCCAACTATAATCAGGACTCACACAACCAGTCGTGTGGTGTCTACGACTAGTCGAGCAGGCCACTCGACCAGTCATGGGACCCACATGATCAGTCGTGCAACTGAAAAATCTTATCGCGCCAGAATTTTTAAAAATCTGTTTGGATAAGGCCAGTCGTAGCTAACCAAAGGCCAGTAGTGCGAACTGATTTTTCACCTATAAATAGTGCTCGAATTTCAGAGTTTTCTATTCATTACTTATCATTCTTAAGCAATCACTCTGAGTTTATTTTGAGTAAATTCTAAGTTATTTTATGCATATTTAAGATTCTTTAAAGTAGCTCTTGTAATTTGATTTTGAATCTCTATTCCATTCTTATATTGAAAAGGGATATTCGATTTACCCTTTCTTAAGATCAAAATCAATACAAAGCCCTTACTGATTTAATTAAAAATCATCTAGACTTAGAACTTTATACACTTGTGAGACTGAACGTTGAACATCTACGTCGTCATCAAGTTGGTTCTACCAGGCTGCTTCAGAATCGTTATATAGATAAGTATTTTCTTTTCTATAATTCAATTCCTTTTTGGTTTGTGAGATTGTTCCAGAAAATCTCTATTTTTGATTTATCTGAAGTGATCTAGAAAACTCAGAATGTGGGGTTTTTCAATTATGTAAGCCCACTTGAAAGACACAATTGTGACCTATTTTGATTAGTGAACGCTAATATCCCGAGGGAGTGAATATTAGGAGTGAAGTAATTGTGTGGTTGTTTTTTAACAGTTGATGTACACACAAGTGAACCACTATAATTCTCTGTGTTTGGTGGATGTGTGATTTATTTCTTTATCTTTTATGGTTTAAGATTGTGGGATGTATTTGTGGATGTGAATGTTGTAATCTTTAAATTTCAGCAATGTGTGGTGAATGTTGTAATAGACTAGTTTCTATTTCTTTCATTTCCTCTTCAGTTTAAATTTTTGATACTCACCCACGATCTAGTAAGGTTGTCCTGTCATAAACCATTGGTTTTTAGTGTTAGGTTGTCCTTAGAACCAAGTTTGTATCAACCTCTCAATACTTGATTTTTGAGTTTGTTATTTCCTTTGGTTATTTGCATTTTATTTGGCTATCTGTTGTTTATATTCTGCTTATTAATTTTTATTTGGCATAATCCTACTCACTCCACCCCCCCTTTAGGACATATAACTCAGCCTTTTCAAGTGGTATCAAAGCCTAATTGCTTGTTTATTTAGATTTAATTCTTGAGCTAACCGATCTGAGCTTTTAAGATGTCAAATTTTGATAGTCTTTCTATCACTAGGCCTCCACCTTTTGATGACTCTAATTATGCTTATTGGAAAGCCGGAATGAGAATATTCATGAGGTCTATTGATGAGAATGTGTGGTAAGCCACAATAACTAAACGGACTCCACCTACTGTTGAAGTTCTAGGCCTTGATGGAACTAAAACTCTAAAAGTTGCTCCTTATAGCACTTGGACCACTCTTTAGAGAACTGAGAGTAGTGCCAATGCCAAGGCTTTAAATGTAATTACTTGCACACTATCACCAGATGAATTCAAGAGAATTATATCTTGTGATACTGCGAAACAAGCCTTGGATATCTTAGAAATGACACACGAGGGTACGACTATTGTCAAGAAATCTAAACTACAAATCTTCACCACTAGGTTTGAGGAAATACGTATGGAGGAAAGTAAAACATTCATGGACTTCTATACTAAGTTGAATGACATAGTCAACTCTATGTGGGGTCTTAGAGATAGCATCCTAGAAAGCAAAGTCTGTGCAAAGATACTACGCTCATTACCTGAAATGTTCAATTCGAAAGTCACGACCATTCAGAACTTCGTGATACAGACCATATGCAGGTTAAAAAACTAGTTGGTTCTTTACAAACCTACAAGTTAAACTTTAAAGCTCCGAAAGGTAAATCTATCGCCCTTAAATCTTCTAAATTTTTTTTCTGATTTAGAAAATTCTGAAGATGACATGACCCTTTTAGCTAAAAAGTTTTACAAGATTTTCAAAAGTAAAAAAGAGGGTTGATGTTTAAAAACCTACTGAAAAGAAAAGATTAAGATCAAAAAATTGGAAATCTTTAAAAGACAGCTAATGCTACAATTGCCATGAATATGGGCATCTAGCGAACAAATGTCCTAAAAAGGATAAACCTAAAAAAGAAAGGTATGTTGGCTACATGGGATGAATCTCCTGATCTGAAGCCTCTTCTGAGTCAGAAGATTCTAAAACCGAGTCAGGTAATGATGTTAAAGCCCTAATGACTCTAGCCAAGTGTTGAGGGTCAAATATTGCATATCAGACCCTATTTATTGCCTGAATTTACGAACATAGTACTGATTAACGGTTTAAATTAATCGTGTTTTCGATGCAGGATGTATTTAGGAGCTTAAACTGAAATTTGGTAATAAAAGTGTGGATTTGACGCTCAGAATTCACCAGAGCAAGGGACGGACCCCAGGGTACGAAGATCAACGGAATTACACGCCAAAGACCCGAGAAAATTGAGAAACTGAAGCTCAAGTGGCCTGAAAGTCAGACAAAATGTAAGATCACAGGGTTCCCACCATCCGTTATGCTCGAAACTTTATACATGAGTCAAGAGCATAAATGAACCGTACACGTCGAATTTCGGCTCCTGGATCTCTCTAGGAAGTGGCTTACAATGACTAGATCGGCCCATAAATTATCAAATCTGGGGCCCACACTGCTACTTGCATCTACTTCACTTTTTGTCCCAACGTCTAAAATGATATGATAAAACGGGATGGATGGAACGGATTTCTCACAAACATCACGGTGGACCCCGCATGTACAACGCATGTACATGGGGTACTGATGACCACGCCATGCACGCCGACCGACGGTCGGCCGGTCAAAGAGACGGTGACCCGACCTCTCTCGCGTAAGACGTCCGGCGGGCGTTTACGTCCGTCCGTTCTTGTGTAGTGGGCCCTACCCATCATGCATCTCATCGATCCGGACCGTTCATTCCGATAAGGAGATGTCCAACATCCTTGCCAAGCTTTCCTTTTGACGCCATGCAAGATATCGCACGTTTCGGCCGTTGAAAGCAGGATGGACGGAAGAGAACTAAAGATCAAGTGGGCCGCACCTATTTCACTCCAAAATATACCCTCCCCGGACGGTTTTTCGGGAGAAATCTCATGGACGGAGTGGATTTTCTCTTTGACGTCATCCTGTGGGCCACCGATCATCACAAGTCAGCAAACCGAACCTCTGTTTATGCAATGAGGTTGCGGTTTTCCGCCGTGGGCCACCATCGTCGGTCAAAGGAAGATCTAACCCGTTCATCATGTTTGGAAGGAGGTCATGACTGTGCTCAGTGAAATCTTTCCAAGAGATCACGAAGAACGAAATCTAGCCGTTCAAACGGAGTTGAACGACAACAATGGAAAAGCAAGTGGGCCACATCATCAACACTCCAAAACCAACCGTATTAAAACGGTTTTTCGATTACAGTTCGATGGACGGCTTGGATTTCTTCAATATACAACGAAGTGGATCCCACCAGCTTCGTCAGCAAGTAATGAAGTTTGCTTCGTACGCGTCAGCAGAAGCCGGACGCTGCGTCTACAAGTGGGTCCCACTCAGTGCCCAGTTCAATGATCTGACCCGTTCATCTGTCACATTATGTGGTCAATACCTTCACCTAGATGTCGGAATATTTTCATGCAACAAATGTACGAAGATTTGGTTTGAATGGGAGATTGACGGTGAATTGAAAAGTGCGGTGGGACACACACCTAATTCAAGCCAAAACATTTCATTCCTGGCTGATTTTTCGAGGCAAGTTAATTGAACGGGGTGGATTTCTCGTCTAATGTCAATGTTAAGTCTACCAATTATTACAGGTACGTGCGTCAGTTTTGCTGAACAGAGTTTCCAACTCTGTTTCAACCACGCACAGCAACCATCATTCTCTTCTCTATAAAAGGTGGTCAGAGAGAGAGCTTGGGGATCATCTGAGGCTGGAGCTTGGACGTGAAGCTGAGGAGCAAGTTTGTTTTATTTTTATTTTTATTTTCGTTTTCTTTTCTTCCTTTTCTTTTGAGATTTAGTGAAACCATACCTATGGTTAGCTAAACCTCTTAGCTAGGGCTAAGAGGTGAAGCTTGTAGCGTGATGGGAGGCCTCTTTGCTTGTGCCTTTTGTTTAGACTGATCTGATATTGATTTGGGTTTAATTAAGGGAATGTTTTCAGTCTTTAATGGTCTGTTTTGACTGAAATTACAATGGGTCTGCAGTGGCTTTGAGCATGTTCTTTTCCTCTTTATATTTATGATGTCAGGAAGCCCTGTTGTTCACCATTGTCTCCTGGGCATGGTTGGATGTCGGTACCCTTCCTAACCTTCATACATTGATTGGTTGGTAATTAGTTTAATTCTATTGTTTGCTTTGTCTCCTGGGCATGGTCTGGTGATGGAATCCATTCTAATTCATACACCTTTCATCTCTTGAAACCTATATCAATGGCAGTTCAGTTAATTTTTCTGATTTTTAATCCAGGCATAAGATCTCCCTGATCTCTATGAGTGGATCCTCTGAATCCTTTGTTTTCCACTTCTGAATTCTCTTAAATTTTAGTTTAATTATTTCACCATTATTCCTCAAATCATAATTGGTTTAGATTTCATCTTAGCCTAGTTCTAGATCTGGTTATTTTTAGAAAGCGTACAAGTATCAGTCCCTGTGGATTCGACCTCGGTCTTACCGAGTTATTACTACATCACAACCCTATACTTGGGGAGTGAACAAGTTTTTAAGCGCCAAGTTCTTGGTGGACCGACGACTACGATTTTCTCGAAATTAATTGGATTTAGAGTTAGTTTAAGATTAGGATTTTACTAATTTTAATTTTTAATTTTGTTTTCTATTTTGATTCATAGAACTAACTTATTTTCTATTCGTAGGTTGTTAAGATAGAACTTCTAATTTGGTAAACTCTTTCGATTTTCTAGATTTTCTAACTCTTTAGATTTGGTTTACTTTAAAACTAACGTGTTTTGTTTTGTTTTGCGAGTTTTTAACATAGGAACTTCTACTCGTAACATCCCTCTCACCTCTCTTCTTTACCTTCCATATTCTTTGTAGGAATTTTATTTTATTCTAGATTAGACTCGAGTTAGGGTTTCACCATGTATATGCACGAGTGGGAATGTCGATATCTTTGAGAAGAATAATCTATATTGGAATGATGATTATGATAGAAATCCACCAATGTCTCAAAACTTTTCTCGAAACTATCATCGAGAATCGACTGAATACAAAGAGCCACCAGTTAAGAAGTCCTTACGCGATCATATACGGAGAACAATTCCACCCCACGGACCGTACGTGAATGTTGGGGTTATCATAACTATGGGAGTGAGAATTACTATCACCCATCTGAAAAAAAGAAAACAATGCGTGATTATATTATGAGTGATAATAAGTATTACCAACCATCAGATTCTCCCACCTATGATCCGTATGACTATAATCAATGGAAACATCAATGTTCGAAAGATGAACCAACAACCTATTATAATGACTATTCTTTTGGATCCCCTACCTTTAAGATTCAACCAAAATCGATCCAAGAGAATTCATTTCAAAGGAACACAGACTCTTCACGACATGAGGAAATTACTAGAAGAGCTTGAGTCACGCCTTGATAGGTTAGAGGAAGCTCGCTCATCCCAGCTACAATCCAATCCAGAAATACAATGCGAGGAAAGTGATCCTCACTCGCTTTTGACGAAATCTGGAATTTCGAATGAGGAGTTGGATTCCATTAATGAGCATACGGTTCAATTCCCCGATGAGTCGATCTCAATGACTGTTCAAAAGAATGGGGAAGAAACATGGTTATCTTTCAAATACAGTGATGATGACACACTTTCCTTACATGATACACAGGATCTCAATGATGAGGTTGAGGTTAGTTTATTCGAACCTCAACCAAATTTAGAATGTAAGGAAAGCGATCCCATCTCAAGTGTGTACTGCACTGAATTAGAAGCTGAGAAGTATTGGGATGAGATTCATGAGAGCACAACCCAAATTCCCCAGGAATCAATCTCAAGTATGGTCCAGGTCAATGCTCAAGAAGCACACGAAGTGATCGGTCATACTGAGCTACTCCACTCACCTAACATGTCTGATTTAAAAGTGGAAGATGAGCTCATTAGAACCGACCTTTCCAACTTCTGTGAGACATGTTTGGACCACTCTCTTGAATTGAATGATATGATTTGGGAGATGGATGACCTACTTGATACGACTCTAGAATTTGAAACTACCCAGTCGAGGCCACCATCTGAATTGTTGAATCTTGACGAGTCCAGGCCTCTTCTGAGTAGTATCAATGAACAGAGTCCGCACTTCAATACTTCGTCTACTGACCCTCTATCTGTCTGTGCAGGGCTGAAGCAAGAGAGTACACCTCCATTTACCTTTAAAGACGATGGATTCCTTGGGCAGATCATCACGAGCTCTAATGTGGAAAATGAGTCACTCTCAGCTGAATGTCCCAACTCTTTGGATGATTGCTTGGCACACTTTGCAGATTCAAATGATCTCATGATAAGAGACATAGTGAATGCCTTGCAAAACAATATCTCGGTAGTCATCACTGACCGAGAGAACCCTTACTCTAAAGCCCCTCCGTCCACAGATCCTGAATGTTTACCATTAGGGGAGGAGGAGCTAAAAATTGAACCGAAGTCTGATACTTCGGAATGTGTTGAGACTACACCACTTCTTGAAAATTTTTCTCAATTTGATCTACACAGTAGTCTCGATTCACCATGGGATACTAACTTCGAAACTTCTTCTATCGCAGGTGAATCGTATATACTCTGGATACCTCAGGCGAATCAACGACAAATTTTTGATGAGGTACATAAATTTCTCTGGAATGTCATGCTCCAGGGCATCCAAGCCTATTGCAAAAAGGGCTTGTGGATGATCCTGTTGAGGAACCTTCTGAGAAATTTATCACGATACTGGCCAGAAGAGGAACCTTGTGGCATGACTGAGTAGTTTTTCCCTGCTTTCTTAGGACTAGGGTAGTTTCCTTTATGTTGTTTTAGGATAGATGGTAAACTTAGTGCTCCTGGGAGGCAACCCAGTTTTTTTCTTTCCATTTCATTTTCCTAGTTAGTTAGTTCAATGTTTGTGGGTAACATTACTGCAAACCCTCACGAGACTACAACTCGTCCACTAGGGGCAACCTAGGGGTTTAAAGGCTTGTTTTTTATCGCTAAATGCAATCGAGAGCACCTGCGAAAGTGGTATAGGTAGGATTTTATTATTTTTGTTCTGCTTTCTCTCTCATGCTGACTGGATTCCATGCTGCGATCTCTTGGAAAGTCTCTCACGATTCATCATTCAGGTACTATCTTCCTATCACTTCTCTTTTACTTTTGTTGTCCCATGTGCATTCCATGCTCATATCCTTTACATTGAGGACAATGTAGATTTTAGGTTGGGGGTGGGAGATTAGATTTCCTAATCAGTGTTTTCTTCGTCTTGAGCAAAATTGTGAAAATTTTTAAATTTTTTCTGGACTTTCTAGTGAATTCAATGTGATTTTGCCGAATATCCTGGATTTAGAATTTCAAAGATACGTGATGTTGGAAATTCATGTTCAGTATTCGTTAGACTTCACAGTTAAGGTTGAATTATTAATCCATGATTAGAAGTTGTAAACATTGATTGAGTCATGATCTCATATGTCACATCTCACTTTCACATTAAGGTTTCAATTTGATATTGAAAGGTTGACTTGGTAATCACTAAGCATGGAAGGAACCAGCCTGAAAAATTGTCCGTCATGATCAATTGAAGAAAAAAGAAAATACAAATGCCTTTGGAAAGGGGTGGGCGAATAATCTTCACCATAGGTTTGCTCCCTATAGGTGTAGATTTAATTCCCCATGGATGATATGTGAAAAGGGTTGGGTGTACGATCTTCACCAGAGGTTTGCTCCCTATAGGTAAGGATTTGATTCCCCTCCATAACATTACTTTTAATTTAAAAAAAAAAAAAAGAAAAGAAAAGAAAAAAAAAAAACTAGAAAAATGAAAGAATGGTCTGTGAGGCAAGTATTTGGTTATCATGAATTCTCTTGTTGGTTACCAACGATATCCTGAAATAGAGAATTGAATATTAATGTTGAAAGTCGGGATTACACTCTACACCCATGGAACTCAATGTTTAAAATTATTCTAGTTTATGGATTGATATTTGAACTTGATTATGAAATTCACCGTGCATTGGAGGCCAGGAGAAATTGATATTCAACATCCATGAATCTTAAGATTTCTCATTTCTGGATTGTTTTTCAAAATATCACTTTCGGCTTCACAAGAATTGTTTCGTAATTCTCAACTTAATTTTCACATATTTTGCTCGGACTAGCAAAATGTCTTTTGGGGTTGTGTTGAGGGTCAAATATTGCATATCGGACCCTATTTATTGCACCGAATTTACTGAACATAAAACTTGATTAACGGTTTAAATTAATCGTGTTTTCGATGCAGGATGTATTAAGGAGCTTAAACTGAAATTTGGTACTAAAAGTGTGGATTTGACGCTCGAATTCACGAGCAAGGGACGGACCCAGTGTCACGAAGATCAACGAATTACACGCCAAAGACCTCGAGAAAATCGAGAAATGAAGCTCAAGTGGCTCGAAAGTCGACAAAATGTAAGATCACAGGGTTCCCACCATCCGTTAACTCTCGCTCGAAACTTTATACATGAGTGAAGAGCATAAATGAACCGTACACATCGAATTTCAGCTCTTGGATCTCAGAAGTGGCCTAACAGCTAGATCAGCCCATAAATTATCAAATCTGGGGCCCACCTGCTACTTGGATCTACTTCACTTTTTGTCTCAACGTCTAAAATGATATGATAAAACGGATGGACGGAACGGATTTCTCACAAACATCACGGTGGACCCCGCATGTACAACGCATGTACATGGGGTACCCCGATGACTCACCCGCAGGACGGTCGGCCGGTCAAAAGACGGGCTGACCCGTCTCTCTCGCGTAAGACGTCCAGCGGACGTTTTACATCCGTCCGTTCTTGTGTAGTGGGCCCTACCCATCATGCATCTCATCGATCTGGACCGTTCATTCCGATAAGGAGATGTCCAACATCCTTGCCAAGCTTTCCTTTTTGACGCCATGCAAGATATCGCACGTTTCTTGGCGTTGAAAGCAGGATGGACAGCAGAACTAAAGATCAAGTGGGCCGCACCTATTTCACTCCAGAATATACCCTCCCCGGACGGTTTTTCGGGAGAAATCTCATGGATGGAGTGGATTTTCTCTTTGACGTCATCCTGTGGGCCACCGATCATCACGGTGCAAAAACCGAACCTCTGTTTCGCAACAGAGGTTGCAGTTTTCCGCTGTGGGCCACCATCGTCAGGTCAAAGGAAGATCTAACCCGTTCATCATGTTTGGAAGGAGGCTGTGACCTGTGCCTAGGTGAAATCTTTCCAAGAGATCACGAAGAACGAAATCTAGCCGTTCAAACGGAGTTGAACGACAACAATGGAAAAGCAAGTGGGCCACATCATCAACACTCCAAAACCAACCGTATTAAAACGGTTTTTCGATTACAGTTCGATGGACGGCTTGGATTTCTTCAATATACAACGAAGTGGATCCCACCAGCTTCGTCAGCAAGTAATGAAGTTTGCTTCGCACGCGTCAGCGAAAGCCGGACGCTGCGTCTACAAGTGGGTCCCACTCAGTGCCCAGTTCAATGATCTGAACCGTTCATCTGTCACATTAGGTGGTCAATACCTTCACCTAGATGTCGGAATATTTCCATGCAACAAATGTACGAAGATTTCAGCTGAATGGGAGATTGACGGTGAATTGAAAAGTGCGGTGGGACACACCTAATTCAAGCCAAAACATTTCATTCCTGGCTGATTTTTCGAGGCAAGTTAATTGGACGGGGTGGATTTCTCGTCTAATGTCAATGTTAAGTCTACCAATTATTACATGCGTGCGTCGGTTTCTTCTATACTTTCCAACTCTGTTTCAACCACGCATGACATCATTCTCTTCTCTATAAAAGGTGGTCGAGAGAGAGCTTGGGGATCATCTGAAGTTTGGAGCTTGGACGTGAAGCTGAGGAGCAAGTTTGTTTTATTTTTATTTTTATTTTCGTTTTCTTTTCTTCCTTTTCTTTTGAGATTTAGTGAAACCATACCTATGGTTAGCTAAACCTCTTAGCTAGGGCTAAGAGGTGAAGCTTGTAGCGTGATGGGAGGCCTCTTTGCTTGTGCCTTTTGTTTAGACTGATCTGATATTGATTTGGGTTTAATTAAGGGAATGTTTTCAGTCTTTAATGGTCTGTTTTGACTGAAATTACAATGGGTCTGCAGTGGCTTTGAGCATGTTCTTTTCCTCTTTTTATTTATGACGTCAGGAAGCCCTGTTGTTCACCATCGTCTCCTGGGCATGGTTGGATGTCGGTACCCTTCCTAACCTTCATACATTGATTGGTTGGTAATTAGTTTAATTCTATTGTTTACTTTGTCTCCTGGGCATGGTCTGGTGATGGAATCCATTCTAATTCATACACCTTTCATCTCTTGAAACCTATATCAATGGCAGTTCAGTTAATTTTCCTGATTTTTAATCTAGGCATAAGATCTCCCTGATCTCTATGAGTGGATCCTCTGAATCCTTAGTTTTCCACTTCTGAATTCTCTTAAATTTTAGTTTAATTATTTCACCATTATTCCTCAAATCATAATTGGTTTAGATTTCATCTTAGACTAGTTCTAGATCTGGTTATTTTTAGAAAGCGTACAAGTATCAGTCCCTGTGGATTCGACCTCGGTCTTACCGAGTTATTACTACATCACAACCCTATACATGGGGAGTGAACACCAAGTTCACTTTCTCAGATAATGATACAACCAGTGAAGAAAATCTAGGAAGTGATTATGAGAATGAAGAAGATCTTTAGGATGCTTATAATGCCCTATACAAGGAAAGTTGTAAAATAGTTGTTAAATTAAAACTTCAGAAAGAAAAGTTTTTAAATTTGAAAGAGAATTTTGATAATCTGGTTTTGGAAAAATCACACCTTTCGGATTGCTTTGAAAAAACTAAGTGTGACTTAGATTTCAAAACATCCCAAGTTGAAAACTTAAAATCTGAAAATGAAAACCGAAAACTAGAATTCTCTTTACTTTTGAGTTTGAAGGACACATGGAGGTATGCGCAAGGTGACCCTAAATTAAAGAAACTCCAATCCATATCTAGAAAATGTGGTGATCGATCTGGATTGGGCTACGATAAAAATAGTCCTCCAAAATATAAGAATACTCCTCCTAAATTTGTTAAAGGAGAGTCTTTTAACTCAAAAGGGAAAAGTCTGAATCAAAATATTTCTAAAATGACTAAAACTTTGCAGTCTTTTAATCCTAAAAAGAACCATATCAACTATAAAAATCAGAACCGTAATCCTTTAGTTGAGAAAATTATAGACTTGCTTAAGGAGCTCTTAAAATCTAACTCAGTGGGTAGGACGTATAACAATTATAATCAGAAGAAGACCAACTATATTCCTAAACCCAAAACTGAAATAAAATGGGTCCCTAATGTTGCTTGCTTAGTTGCCCACACCGCATTCAAAGCCATAAGCCATTCAAAGTGGTACCTGGATAGTGGTTGCTCTAGACATATGACAGGTGACAAAAGTTTGTTCACTAGTCTTAAAGACATGACTGATGGTTCAGTCACATTCAGTGATGGTAGCAACTGCAAAATTGTTGGTCAAGGTACGGTTCAATTCCCTAACCTCCCTCTATTTAAGAATGTTTTATATGTAGAAGGTTTAAAACATAATTTAGTAAGTATTTCTCAAAATTGTGATAATAATCACAGTGTAAAATTTTCAAACCAAAAGTGTGAAATCTTAAATAAAAATGGTTCTGTAATATTAACTGGTCACAGAACTTCTGAGAACTGCTATATAGTTAGTGACTCAAGCTCGTCTAAGCTATCGTGCTATATGGTCCATACCGATGAGACCAAACTATGGTATAAGTGACTAGGACATGTACACTACCACAACTTGAATAGATTAAGTAAAAGTGATTTGGTAAGAGGTCTACCCAAAATAAAGAAAGTGGATAAGATATGTGGTGAGTGCCAAATTGGTAAACAAAATAGGAGTATTCACAAAAAGATAAACTCCAATGCCACATCTAAACCACTCGAACTTCTTAACATGGATCTTATTGGACCAACTAGAACGGAGAGTCGAGGTGGCAAGAAGTATATTCTGGTCATTGTAGATGACTTTACCAGGTATACTTGGGTAGTCTACTTAAGAGAGAAATCCAAAACTCTCGATGAAGTAAAAAAGGGTACTTAAACGTATCCAAAATGAAAAAGAATTATAAGTCACTAAGATCTGTAGTGATAATGGGTCTGCATTTGAAAATAGTAGTTTTGAAAATTTTTATAGTGACCAAGGAATATCACATGAATATTCTACTCCCAAAATACCACAACAAAATGGGGTAGTGGAAAGGAAAAAATAGGGTGCTTTAAGAAATGACAAATATAATGTTAAATAGTATGAAACTTCCTAAAAATCTCTGGGCTGAAGCCCTAAATACTGCTTGTTATATAATTAACCATGTTTATATTAGAAAATCTAATAATAAAATGGCTTCTGAGATGTGGTTTGATAAGAAGTCTTCTATCAAATACTTTTGAGTTTTCGGCAGTAAATGCTATATCTTGCGTGACCGAGAACATCTGGGTAAATTTGACACCAAAAGTGATGAAGGGATATTTTTAGGGTATACTCTGAATAGTCGAGCATATCGGATACTTAACAAGAGGACCGGTATAATACAAGAATCTATTAATGTGGTAATTGATGATCATATGAATACACCTCTCTCAAGTTCAGAAGATGATGAGGCTCTTCTAATTGATAAACCAGACTCTTCATCTACTCAAAATAACACTGAACTACGAACAAATAAAGATCATCCTACTAATCAAATCCTTGAAAATCCCCGCACTGGTGTACACACTCGTAAACAATTAGAAGATGTGTAACTACGTGTGCTTTACATCTCAGATGGAACCGGCTAACGTAAAAGAAGCCCTTACTGATGAAAACTGGATTGTAGCTATGCAAGAAGAGCTCAATCAGTTTGTAAGAAATTATATTTGGTATTTAGTTCCAAGACCAACTGATAAACATATTCTCGGAACAAAATGGATTTTTAAGAATAAGTCTGATGAACTTGGTAATATAATTAGAAACAAGGTTAGGCTGGTTGTACAAAACCTAAATGTATTCTCAAATCCCTAAACCTAAACCTACACCTAATCCTAATCTCAACTCCTTAACCTAAACCTAAACCTAAATTTGAAAACCCTAACCTAAACTCGAACCTGAACCCGATTTCCTAAACCTAAACCTACACCTCTTCTCAATTCCCTAAACCTTAACCTATAACCTAACCTAAACCTAAACCTATAACCTACACTTATAACCTAAACATATAACCTTAACCAAAAATTAAAACCTAAACTTAACCTTAACCTTTAACCTATAACCTAAACCTAAACATCTATAACCTAAACCTTAACCTTTAACCTATAAACTTAACCTAAACCTAAAACCTATACTTACAACCTTAACCTAAACTTAAAACTATAACCTAAACCTATTCTCAAATCCTAAAACCTATACATATAACCAAAACTTAAACCTAAAACCTAAATGTATTCTCTGAAAGTGCCCTTATAAGTGCCCTTGTTTGTCAATTACTGTGAATGGGTGGTCAGACAGTCTGCAGGACATCAAAAGAAGATCAAGCCAAGTGTCTACCTCAACCGGATGTGTGAAAACTCGCAATTGGTAAATCATAGCCTCACATCCCATGTCCCAAAACACTAGGTGAATTAAACCCTTAAAACAAGATAGACATCTTAGGGTTTTTGTGGTGAGAAAACTTTTTCAAAATAGGAAAATCTCTAAGTTTTTCTCGCCTTGTCGATTTTATCGAAGCACCCTCGATATGATCGACCTGTTCTGTCGATGTCCTCGATACCTTAACGATATTATCGATAAGAGGACCAAAAGTGTCCAGCAACTAAATATTCATCTGGACGGATTTATCGATGTATCGATACACCTATCGATATCATCGATATAAGCACAAATATGTCCAGCAACTTCACAATATATCTGGGCAAATTATCGATGTATTGATACACTTATCGATATCATCGATATTCAAATCTCGAGACCATCGGGAGTGGCTCGATAAGATCTACAGACAGATTTTCGGTGCCCCTGTTTTTTAATAAAAATTTCAAAATTCATCAATATATCGATGACCGTCCAATATGATCTAAAATCAAATACCGATAAGATCGGAGGTTCATCGATGATATCGATGGTGGGCGCGCATTTCTTACAACAGTTATTTTAGGATGTTTTTAACTATGATCGGGGGCCCTTCGATTTAATCGATATTCAAATATCGATGATATCGACACCGATTGATTGCATCGAACTAAGCCATAATCTGTCTAGCAAGTTCAAAGATAAATCTGTTGGAATTATCGATGCCTCGATTCAGATCTCGATATCATCGACATTCAAATTCTGATGACCTCGACGGTTCCCCCGATCATTCATGAAAGCCTGAAATATTTTCAAAGTCAAGTCTCTCTCATTTTTCATGTGTCGAGGGATCGACCCAGTCATCGATGGAATTAGAGTTCGAAATCCAATGACATCGACAACTGTTTGATTCGTCGACCTATTGGCAAGGAGTTTCAAAAGCGTATGACATCGAGTCCGAGTCATCGAGCAGACCATCAATGCTATCGAGAGTATATGCTCGATGATATCGAACCTGCTCGATGATATCGAACTCTGTCATAAATGTGACCGTTTTATATCCGTTGGAACTTCTTGCCTATATATAGAGGACTTGTTCTTTGTTGCTGTAAGAGAAAAAAGAGAGAACTTTTTTGTGTTTTAACTTACATCTTATACCTAAAGTCTTTCTCTCTAGGGAGTTCATTCTCCAATCCACCCTTACCATTGATATTAAATAGAGTGGATTGGGGAATAAACTTCCGCATTCAAGGATCCTCCAGCTACTACCTTAATGGCAAATCATTATGCTGGGATGCCTTGAATGCATGAGAGAGGAACCACTCTATCTTCCTTATAGGAAAATCTTTAGAGAGTGGGATTCCATCTCACCCTTGACCTAATCCGAAGTCAAGCTTGATATATCATCTTGTGTTGTGGATCAAGGGAGCTAAAGACTCTTCGTCAACAAGGAGAAGAAGATCTTTGGCGTTGTGCTTAACGGGACTCATCAACTTATCTGTAAGTATCCAGAGTCCAGAGGACACTTGTGATCATTCCTTCCTAGGTCTTGGTCCTAAGTGGTTCTCACCCTTTGAAGTCCTCAAGGAGGCCTCCGGCGGGACTGTACGTAGTGGGTGCACAGGGTGGATTCTTGCTCTTGTGTAGGGCATAAACTGTTGGTCCTTGTGTAGGTCCTTAACCTGTGTGGTCTAAAACCTGGGTGCATTGTCTGGACCCTTGCTCTATGGAGAGCATAAACATCTGGTTAGGAGTGAACCAGCAAAACTCTGGGTTTGAGGTGAACCGCGTAAAACCTCTGTAAAGGTTGAAGGTGAACCTGATTTAAAACCTTAGGTTTGAGGTGAACCCTAAGAAACCTCCTTAATGAAATCCGGTACACTCAAGGGTTAAGTGCGACAGTCGGGAGTGGAGTAGACAAGTAGTCGAACCACTATAAAATGACTGTGTCTGTGATTGATTTTTGTGCTTGCTCATTTGTATGATTATGCTAACTGCATTCATATCTACTCACACTTCACACATAGTCACTTCCATCATAGACTATAACTGCTTCATGCTTATCATTTAAATAGTTCTGTGATTGGATCCTCTGCTAAGCTTGGAAGCTAGTAGAGTTACATTGGGTAATCCTAAACATTGCATACCTATTAGGATTAGAGTGATAGGATTTTTAATAAAAAGTAAAAACTTTTCAAAAGTCCTATTCACCCCCCTCTAGGACATATTGACATATTCCAACTTCTACTCAAGCGGTCTTCACCGCTATTTCATTTGGTATCAAAGCGGGTCTCTCTTCAAGGGCTTCACCGCCTAGAGAGTGATCTTGACTGAAGAAGGAATCATGTTCAAAAGAGTTCTAGAGGAGGTGACAAACCAGAACAATTGCCTTGTGATTCACACTGCTCTGAAAGTCGGTAGTCGTTCGAAGTGGTATCTTGATAGTGGATGCTCCAGACACATGACTAGTGACCAAACACACTTTTGTGAGTACTCAAACTTTGATGGGGGATCTGTCACATTCGGTGATGGAAGTTCAGCAAAGATAGTTGGACAAGGAACTATAACAGTACCAGGCCTTCTAAAGATCAAACATGTACTCTGTATAGAAGGCCTGAAACATAATCTCCTGAGCATTTCCCAAATCTGTGACAAAGAACATCTTGTCACTTTCTCAAAGGATGTATGTAGAATTTTGGATCATACAAGAAAATCTCTCATAAAAGGTTTACGTACTAGTGATAATTGTTATGTCATTGAAAGTACGAGTGAGAAGGGGATATCCACAAAGTGTAACATGGCTGTGAAAAATGAATCCAAACTATGGCACCAAAGGTTGGGACATGTCCACTACCGAAATTTAGCAAAGCTTAGTTCAAAGAATCTGGTAAGGGGACTTCCCAAGATTAGAAAAGAAGAAAAAGTTGTCTGTGGAGAATGTCTAAAAGGAAAACAGATAAAGGTTGGACACAAGAAAACAATGTCCATAGCAACAACAAAACCTTTGGATCTGCTACATATGGATCTAGTTGGACTAACCAAAGTGGAAAGTCATGGGAAGAAAAGATATTACCTGGTAATAGTAGATGACTACACCAGATTTACTTGGGTCGCGTTTCTTCGAGAAAAATCAAATGCTTTTGAGGAATTTGTGACTCTGGCAAAACGACTCCAAAATGAAAAAGGATACGGGATCAATCACATCAGAAGTGATCATGGTGGGGAATTTGAAAATGAAAAATTCAAAAAATACTGCAATGAGAAAGGGATTCATCATGAATTCTCAGCCCCAAAAACCCCACAGCAAAATGGAGTCGTTGAAAGAAAAAATTGAGTACTGCAGGAAATGGGATCAGTTATGCTAAATGGATAGGATATGGCTAAAAGTTTTAGGGCAGAAGCTGTCAACACTGCTTGCTACATCATAAATAGAGTATATCTTAGAGCAGGCCTAGACAAAACCCCATATGAACTATGGTACGGAAAAGTGCCTAGCGTGAAATATTTTCGAGTCTTTAGTAGCAAATGTTATATTTTGAGAGATAGAGATCACCTAAGAAAATTTGAGTCTAAAAGTGATGAAGGAATCTTCTTGGGGTATACCATGAATAGTCGTGCATACAGAGTATATAATCTAAGAACCCTCAGTATTCAGGAATCAGTAAATATGGTAATCGATGATCAACCTTATGAAGAAGAGGCACCTGTGAATGAATTAGAAGATGATGTAGATTCATACATACTGGGAAAACCTGAAAGCAAAATTTTATCACCCAGTGAACCTCAACCATCATCTGACATTCCCATTATAAAAGATTATCCTCGAGAACAAATCATTGGAGATAATGCTGGTGTAAGAACTCGACGACAAATAGAAAATGTCTATAGTGACTTCTGATTTACCTCAAAGATTGAGCCTAAGAACATTGTTGAAGCTCTTTAAGATGAACACTGGATAAATGCAATGCAAGAAGAACTTCAACAATTTCAAAGAAACGAGGTATGGAAGTTGGTTCCCAGACCACTCGATACTAATGTCATTGGAACCAAATGGGTCTTCAAGAATAAATCTGATGAATCAGGAAATGTAATTAGGAATAAAGCAAGACTTGTAGCTCAAGGGTACTCATAGATAGAAGGCATTGATTTTGATGAGACATTTGGCCCTGTAGCTCGTCTAGAGTCCATTAGAATTCTTTTATCCATTGCATGTGCATTAAAATTTAAACTATTTCAAATGGATATTAAGAGTGCTTTTCTGAATGGGGATCTGCTTGAAGAAGTCTATGTGGATCAACCCAAGAGATTTTCCGATCCTAAGTGTCCTCAGCACGTATATCGTCTAAACAAAGCCCTCTATGGTCTTAAATAGGCACCACGAGCTTGGTATGAACGATTGACAAAATTTCTTTTGGACCATAAGTTCTGCAGATGGAGTGCTGATAAAACCCTATTTACCCAAAGAACAAAAGACTCACTGCTCATAGCACAAATTTATGTGGACGATATAGTCTTTAGTTCAACATGTGAAGATATCGCATATAAGTTTGCCGATCTCATGAAATCAGAATTAGAAATGAGTATGGTTGGTGAACTAAACTTCTTTCTAGGGTTACAGGTCAAACAACTACATGATGGAATCTCTATCTGCCAAACCAAGTATGCGAATGATCTGGTAAAAAGGTTTGGTCTTGAATTTGGTCATTCCTATCACACTCCCATGAGCACCACACTCAAACTCTCCAAGGATACAAATGGCATAAGTGTGGATCAACATCTCTACCGGAGTATGATAGATAGTCTACTATATCTCACAGCTAGTCATCCCGACATATCTTTCAGTGTTGGGGTATGTGCTCGATATTAAGCAGATCCTAAGGAATCTCATTTAACGGCTGTTAAAAGGATCATCAAATATATAGCAAGAACTTCCTCCTATGGACTATGGTATCCATTTGAAACATCTACCATCATTGCCGGGTACTCTGATGCCGACTGGGCTGGAAATTTGGACGATCGAAAATCAACAAGCGGAGAATACTTCTATGTTAGAAATTGTCTGGTCTCCTGGCATAGCAAGAAACAAAACTAAATATCATTATCCACTGCTGAGGCTGAATATATTGCCGCTGGAAGTTACCGTGCACAACTCCTTTGGATGAAGCAGATGTTGTTGGACTACGGGATTGAACAACCACGATGAGTCTTTTCTGTGATAACACAAGTGCAATCAATATTTCAAAGAATCCTGTTCAACATTCTCGGACTAAGCACATTGATATCCGTCATCATTTTATTCGAGAACTTGTTGAAAACAAGATTATTTTTGGATAACTGTTAGGTTACTGCTGGCTATGGCAGTATACTATTGGATATTTTAATAGACATGGCTGTGTATGACTCATATCTTTAATGCCATATTTCTGTTTTGATTTCCCCTGATTTATCAAGTTATGGTTTGTATATGATTGAAAACTGTTATATCTTATCTAATATGCATTCATTATGAGATTGATGTTGATTAAAATGCACTAACTCTTATACATCAAATTCATCTACTTATGCCTAATGGTTCTCCCATGCAATTCATACTTCAGTCAATATCACTTACTGTACCTTTGCCAAATGATTGACAAAAAGGGGGAGAACAATTCAAAACACCCCGAGTGGAAAATTGTATATCTAAATGTGTTGCAAGTGTTAGGGGGAGCAGCTGCAAGAAAGGGGGAGGTTCGAAGTAAGGGGGAGCGGATACTTCTAGAATGTGTACATGGGTTAGAAAATATTGTTGTAAAATTGTGTAAATGCATGTTGTAACATCCCAGATTTTTGCCAACCTGGAATTAGACGTCCTTAGGTGATGGGTCAATCCTAACACCTTATTAACTTGTCAGAACTGAATCCCACAGTCTAAAATCACTTCTGAACCCATTTCCTTCACAAATCCAACCCTTCACCACCTTGTTCTTTCAATTTTCCTATGTACTTTCACCCTAGACACTATCTTAAACTAGTTAAGTATTATAACTTGGATCACCTTATATACAAACTACAAAGGACTAAGTACCACCTTAGATAGAAATCACTTAAGATTAAATCCTTTAGAAATGAGACAAAGTAACTAAGTGCTAAACTAGATTAGCTACGAAATCCGTTTGAATCGCTTTAAATATGATTTACAAGACTCAAAACTTGTAGAATCATTGACGCTAGGTTACCCTAAAATCTAGGATCAATCTCATTACCCGACTGCTCTCGGGAGCACGTTGAAACTCTGTATCAGATCTGGACCGCACATCAGGAGTCCGAAT
Source organism: Magnolia changhungtana (assembly GCA_030180095.1). NCBI lineage: Eukaryota > Viridiplantae > Streptophyta > Magnoliopsida > Magnoliales > Magnoliaceae > Magnolia > Magnolia changhungtana. Next base: position 1,181,376 of record JASAUF010000524.1, on the reverse strand, counting down.
AATACGACGTTAAGGACTTAGGACTGCCTCGCTGGGCTTGACAACCATCTCGGAAATCAAATTCAGATGTGTCCCAGCGCTATTCGCTTGAGCTCGGAGCGAAGAGTGTGAGAAATGTGAAATTAATTCAAAATAAAATATCTCAAATAGTAATCTGGCACCTCTCGCTTTTGGATCAGTTTTAAGCAACCAGACCGTCAGAATCAGACCAAATTATACCCTCGGGTCAGGAGAAATTTCATACACATATCCATGTACTCGGAATCTCCGATCGAGATCCGCTGACCGTTGAACTGAAACTGGTCCGCCATGTGTGATCTGAGAACCTTACTGGAACAAAAACTTAATAGAACCTAGATCCATATTTTGTGAGCTTAAGTCCGACCTTTGGCTCAAGGAGACCCGTCAGAAGTCCTCCGTTGAGCTGAAACAGGTCCGTTTTGGTTATAACCTAAGTATACTTTGACCTGGAGTCTATTTCGGTGAGTTTTTAGGCTATATAAGGACCTTAAACCCTCTCTCATTGCAACCATACGAATTTGAGAGAAAACCTAGGAGAGAGAAGAGAGAAAAGAGAGAGAAAGTGAGAGAGTTGTGGGAGATTCTTCCTGCCTTTCTTCCTTGCTGCCTTAGGTGCTTAACCACCTCATTCTTATCGCTTTCCTGGCGATTCTAGCTTCGTTTCTAGGTAAGAAACCCTAACCCTAATCTGTTTTGGGGTTGTATAGGTTGTAGGTTATGAAATAGCTAACCTATTTCATTCTACAGGTTACCAAATCTGTCCTTATCTGAAAAATTTAGCAATTCTATTGACTCCGTTTCGATTCTAGATAAAAGGTGCGGACTTTAGGTGTATAGGTTATAGTTTTCAACGTTTTTCAATGTCGAGATAATGATAGATTCATGATTCACCATGCAATTGCACATGTACAAAGTGCTTTCATTTCAAGTTTCGATTAAAGATGTAGATTATGGAATTTTACATATTCTAGGTATTCGTAGAAAATACCGTATATGTATAAATTTTAGAAATGTGTTTAAAATGATTATTTGTTGTATGAATATACGATATATGGATAAAATACTTATTTGGCAAAAGGATTCGCCCAAATACATGTTTTACTAATATACACTATGTATGTAGGAATACTGTATTGTAGAAAGTACCGTATACATATATATTTTAGAGATGTGTTTGCCATGATTATTTGTTGTATAAATATATTATATATGTGTAAAATACTTGCTTGGCGAAAGGATTCGCCCTAATACATGTTTGCTAACATACACTGTGTATGTTGTAATAGTGTACTCTAAGTGTTTGTGAAAATGCTTGTGAGAGTAAGTGTGTGGATGATGGTGCCTTAGGTAGGTGTTGAGATGGGATTCTCAACTACCTTAGAAACATGTATGATTTCCCCCATGTGGGTTGTTCACTTTAACCACTTATTTATGAAATATATGTGTTTGTATTCCTATTTATATGGTGCTTCATAACATGCTTTATAACATGCTTTATAATATGCTTTATGATATGCTTGTTAACATGCTTAACTGATTGTATGATTTTATTTATGTAAGGCGTATGTTTAAATTCATGTTTATGTTGTATGATCCATCATGGGTGATGGGGGAGTGGTGTAACGAATGCGTGTAACCGCCCTGGCAGCCCTAAACGAATAATACCAAACTTTGATTGTATGATTTGAATCTTGATCCACTACTACTTTATCTATCTGCAATTGATTGTGTTTGGGGCTATGATTATAGTCCAGACAATCGGTACCAGAATTGAATTCATGGCTATGATTCATTTGCCACGTGAGATGTGTTCGACGAACTCGAGTTGTACTTCGGTTGGCGATAGTGGTTGGCCACGTGAAGTGCTTATGCACTTCATGTCGTTCAACTTGTTGTGCGCTCGAGCTAGCCGAGCTCGTCAAGCAACTCGATCTGTCTTATGTATGTTCACCATGTTTGGACGCGACTGCTTGAACCTAGGGTACTAAACTTACCAGTGAAATCCCTTTTAACCATGGTACTTCGATCCGCTAAGACTCATGAGCCGGGCATGGTGGTATGGGAACCGTGGTCGAGCTGTCGGCCTACATTGGGGCCACATGCCTCCTCGTAGTGACCAGTGAGCAACCAGACTCGTGAGCCAATTATGGTGGTATGGGATACTATATTCGTGCTGTCGGCCTACATTGATAAGGTGACAGGGGAGTGGAGCAATAAATGCGAGCAACAGCCCTAACAACCCTTTGTAGTGACCTCGAGCATACTCTGAAATTGCGGTGAGCCTTAGAGTTTTGTCACGGTGTATAGAGTATGAACTAGGTCTGTTTCTGTATAGTGATGAATCAATAAAGAGGTGATGGAGGAGTGGTGTAACCTTTGTGCGTAATGTACCACACAAACCTTTGCGAGACCTAGAAAACACACCATCGTCTGAGATTAACTAGGACTGACAACCCTAGAATGGATCATGTTTGGGAATGATACAAGGGAGGTACCTTAATTTTCCAATCTTGTTGTTTGAAATGGACTAATAAATCGGTAATCATACTCATCATGCATTGCATGTGCCTAGAAGATGTGGAGCACTGAGGGATGAAAGCATGCCGCAAACGTAAGATGGTGTCGCACGAGAGAGGGTATGGTGAGGGCATACATCATGACTGCATTCATACTTGCATTAATAAGAGTAGTTAGGAGTGTTTGATTTTACTGCTTTATCATTACTGCTTGACTGCATTGATAACATGTTAACCTATGCTTTATTGTTCCACTGAGTTGATCACTCACTCCCACGTTACGGGACGGTGTTTGCAACACCAACCAGATTTGTTGAGTTTCGGATGATGGTGATGTTTATGACCCCACCTACTTATGATGTTGAGGAGGAGTTCTCCTACATATAACCCTCGACAGGTCTATGAAGACCTGGTAATGTATTGACGGGCTATGGTACTTGGGATAGAAGACAGTACACTTCCTCACATTTGGTAAATTTTAGAATTGTACTTGTATTTATTTAACCTGGTAACTTTATCACATTCTGGAGACTCACCACAGTTTTTATATTTTATATTTTATATGTCTATCACAGTCTTCCGCTTGCAATTTAATTGTCTCTGGAGTATGATATGTTGTTTTGGCTTAATCTCACTCATGTTCAATGCACGAATACAATTAACATTCAATCATCATTCATTTTGTTGCATAAGTGATGTTCTGGAACTCGGGAGTTGAGTTTATGCTCGACCCCCGATTTTCGGGATGTTACACATGTACACACAATTTAGGGTGTGTCTAGAAGTATTCTAGGGTGTTTTAGGTATTTTATCATGTAATTGACAAAGGGAGAGATTGAAAGTGGCCTTATAAGTGCCCTCGTTTGTCAATTACTGTGAACGGGTGGTCAGACAGTCTGCAGGACACCAAAAGAAGATAAAGCCAAGTGTCTGCCTCAACCGGATGTGTGGAAACTCGAAATAGGTAAATCATAGCCTCACATCCTATGTCCCAAAACACTAGGTGAATTAAACCCTTAAAACAAGATAGACATCTTAGGGTTTTTGTGGTGAGAAAACTGTTTCAGAATAGGAAAATCTCTAAGTTTTTCTCTCCTTATTGGTTTTATCGAAGCACCCTCGATATGATCGACCTGTTTCGTCGATGTCCTCGATACCTTAACGATATTATCGATAAGAGGACCAAAAGTATCCAGCAACTAAATATTCATTTGGATTGATTTATCGATGTATCGATACACCTATTGATATCATCGATATAAGCACAAATATGTCCAACAACTTCACAATATATCTGGGTGAATTATCGATGTATCGATACACATATCGATATCATCGATATTCAAATCTCGAGACCATCGGGAGTGGCTCGATAAGATCGACAGACAGATTTCCGGCGCCCCTGTTTTTTAATGAAAATCTCAAAATTCATCGATATATCGATGACCGTCCGATATGATCTAAAATCAAATACCGATAAGATCGGAGGTCCATCGATGATATCGATGGTGGGCGCGCATTTCTTGCAGCAGTTATTTCAGGATGACTTTAACTATGATCGGGGGCCCTTCGATTTAATCGATATTCAAATATCGATGATATCGACACCTGATCGATTGCATCGAACTAAGCCATAATCTGTCCAGCAAGTTCAAAGATAAATCTGCTAGAATTATCGATGCCTTGATTCATATCTCGATATCATCGACATTCAAATTTTGATGACCTCGACGGTTCCCCCGACAGTTAAGTCTCTCTCATTTTTCATGTGTTGAGGGATCGACCCAGTCATCGATGGAATCAGAGTTCGAAATCTGATGACATCGACAACTGTTCGATTCATCGACCTATTAGCAAGGAGTTTTAAAAGCATATGACATCGAGTCCAAGTCATCGAGCAGACCATCGATGCTATCGAGAGTATACGCTCGATGATATCAAACCTGCTCGATGATATCGAACTTTGTCATAAATGTGACCGTTTTATATTCGTTGATACTTCTTGCCTATATATAGAGGACTTGTTCTTTGTTGCTGTAAGAGAGAAAAGAGAGAGCTTTTGTGTGTTTTAACTTACATCTTATACCTAAAGTCTTTCTCTCTAGGGAGTTCATTCTCCAATCCACCCTTACCATTGATACTAAATAGAGTGGATTGGGGAATGAACTTTCGCATTCAAGGATCCTCTAGCTGCTACCTTAATGGCAAATCATTATGCTGGGGTGCCTTTAATACATGAGAGAGGAACCACTCTATCTTCCTTATAGGAAAATCTTTCGAGAGTAGGATTCCATCTCACCCTTGACCCAACTTGAAGCCAAGCTTGGTATATCATCTTGTGTTGCGGATCAAGGAAGCTTAAGACTCTTCGTCAACAAGGAGAAGAAGATCTTTGGCGTTATGCTTAATGGGACTCATCAACTTATCTGTAAATATCCAGAGTCTAGAGGACACTTGTGATCATTCCTTCCTAGGTCTTGGTCCTAAGTGGTTCTCACCCTTTGAAGTCCTCAAGGAGGCCTCCGGCGGGAGTGTACGTAGTGGGTGCACAGGGTGGACCCTTGCTCTTGTGTAGGGCATAAACTGCTAGGTCCTTGTGTAGGTCCTTGACCTGTGTGGTCTAAAACCCGGGTGCGTTGTGTGGACCCTAACTCTATGGAGAGCATAAACATCTGGTTAGGAGTGAACCAGCAAAACTCTGGGTTTGAGGTGAACCGCGTAAAACCTCTGTAAAGGTTGAAGGTGAACCTAATTTAAAACCTTAGGTTTGAGGTGAACCTTGGGAAACCTCCTTAGTGAAATTTGGTACACTCAAGGGTTGAGTGCGACAGCCGGGAGTTGAGTAGACAAGTAGTCGAACCACTATAAAAATGACTGTCTATGATTGATTTTTATGCTTGCTCATTTATATGATTACTTCACACACAGTCACTTCCATCATAACTATAATTGCTTCGTGCTTATCATTTAAATAGTTCTATGATTGGATCCTCTATTAAACTTGGAAACTAGTAGAGTTACATTGGGTAATCCTAAACATTGCATACTTGTTAGGATTAGAGTGATAGGATTTTTAATAAACAGTAAAAACTTTTAAAAAGTCCTATGCACCCCCCTCTAGGACATATTGACGTATTCCAACTTCTACTCAAGTGGTCTTCACCGTTATTTCATTCTCAAATCCCTAAACCTAAACCTACACCTAATCCTAATCTCAACTCCCTGACCTAAACCTGAAGTTAACTTGAAAACCCAAACTTAAACCCGATCCTGAACCCGAACCCGATTTTCTAAACCTAAACCTTAACCTATTCTCAATTCCCTAAACCTATAGCTTATAACCTAAACCTTAACCTTAACCTAAACCTAAACCTAAACCTATAACCTTAACCTAAAACAAAACCTATGACGTAAAACCATAACCTATAACCTATAACCTAAACTTATAAAGTATAACCTAACCTTAACCTAAACCTAAAACCTAAACCTTAACCTATAACATAAAACCTAAACCTAAACCTAAAACCTAAATGTATTCTCAAATCCCTAAACCTACACCTAATCCTAATCTCAACTCCTTAACCTAAACCTAAACCTAAACTAGAAAACTCAAACCTAAACCCGATCCTGAACCCGAACCCGATTTCCTAAACCTAAACCTTAACCTATTCTCAATTAATGCTAAACCTATAGCTTATAAGCTAAACCTAAACCTAAACCTTAACCTAAACCTATAACCTTAACATAAACCAAAACCTATGACCTAAAACCTTAACCTATAACCTATAACCTAAATGTATAACCTATAATCTAAACCTAAAACCTAAATCTTAACCTATAACCTATAACCTTAACCTAAACCTAAAACCTAAATATATTTTCAAAACCCTAACCCTAAACCTAAACCTATGCCTAATCCTAATCTCAACTCCCTAACCTACACCTAAACCTAAACTTGAAAACCAAAACCTAAACCCGATCCCGAACTCGAACCCGATTTCCTAAACCTAAACCTTAACCTATTCTCAATTCCCTAAACCTAAACCTTAACCATAAACCTAAACCTTAACCTAAACCTATAATCTCAACATAAACCAAAACCTATGACCTAAAACCTTAACATATAACCTATAACCTATAACCTAACCTTAACCTAAACCTAAAACCAAACCTTAACCTATAACCTAAAACCTAAACCTAAACCTAAAACCTAAATGTATTCTCAAATCCCTAAACCTAATCCAACACCTAATCCTAATCTCAACTCCCAAACCTAAACCTAAACCTAAACTTGAAAACCCAAACCTAAACCCGAACTAGACTTCCTAAACCTAAACCTTAACCTATTCTCAATTCCCTAAATCCTATAGCTTATAACCTAAACCTAAACCTTAACTTAAACCTTAACTTATAACCTAAAATCGAAACCTAAACCTAAAACCTAAATGTATTCTCAAATCCCTAAACCTAAACCTACGCCTAATCCTAATCTCAACTCCCCTAACCTAAACCTAAACCTAAACTTGAAAACCCGGACTAAACCCGATCCCGAACCCGAACCCGATTTCCTAAACTTAAACCTTAACCTATTCTCAATTCCCTAAACCTATGACATAACCTAAACCTAAACCGTAACCTAAACCAAAACCTAAACTTATAACCAAAACCTAACCTAACCTAAACCTAAAACCTAAACCTTAACCTATAACCTAAAACCTAAACCTAAAAACCTAAAACCTAAATGTATTCTTAAATCCTAAACCTAAACCTACGCCAAATCCTAATCTCAACACCCTAACCTAAACCTAAACCTAAACTTGAAAACCCAAACCGAAACCCGATCCCGAACCCGAACCCAATTTCCTAAACCTAAACCTTAACCTATTCTCAATTCCTTAAACCTATAGCTTATAACCTAAACCTTAACCTAAACCTAAACCTAAACCTAAACCTATAACCTTAACCAAAAACAAAACCTATGACCTAAAACCTATAACCTAAACTTATAACTTATAACCTAACCTTAACCTAAACTTAAAACCTAAACCTTAACCTATAGCATAATACCTAAACCTTAACCTAAAACCTAAATGTATTCTCAAATCCCTAAACCTACACCTAATCCTAATCTCAACTCCCTAACCTAAACCTAAACCTAAACTAGGAAACTCAAACCTAAACCCGATCTCGGAACCCAATTTCCTAAACCTAAACCTTAACCTATTCTCAATTCCCTAAACCTATAGCTTATAACCTAAACCTAAACCTAAACCTATAACCTTAACATAAACCAAAACCTATGACCTAAAACCTTAACCTATAACCTATAACCTAACCTTAACCTAAACTTAAAACCTTAACATATAACCTATAACCTTGAAAGTGAACCTACTTGTGCCCTGGTTTGTCAACTTATGTGAATGATGGGTTAGACTATCTACAAAGATTATTTCAAGTGTCTGCCTCAACCGGATGTGTGGAAGCTCGCAATAGGTAAATCATAGTCTCACATCCCATGTCTTAAAACACCAGGTGATTAAAATCCTTAAAATAAGATAGACATCTTAGGGTTTTTGTGGTGAGAAAACTTTTTCAAAATAGGAAAATCTCTATGTTTTTCTTGCCTTATCGATCTTATCGAAACACCCTCGATATGATCGACCTGCACTGTCGATGTCCTCGATACCTTAACAATATTATCGATAAGAGGACCAAAAATGTCCAGCAACTAAATATTCATCTGGACGAATTTATCGATGTATCGATACACCTATCGATATCATCGATAAAAGCACTAATTATGTCCAGCAAGTTCACAACATATGTAACACCCTGAAATTTAGGGGTTGAGCATTAACTCAATTCCTGAGTTCCATCGCATCACTTATGCAACATAATGAATGATGATTGAATGTTGTCTGTGTTAGTGCATTAAACATGAGTGAGATTATACCAAAACAGTAATTCATACTCCAGATCAATTGTATAAAGGCAAGCGGAAGATGCGAAGCGTATATATATGTATGTAAAGAAACAAAACCAATTCAATCTCCAGAGTATGAACTCAACTGAGTCACCATATACATGTATCTGTTTTACGATCAAAATGTCAAAAATACAACTAGAGAAATAAGCCCTGTAAGTCCCGTCGATCCAGGCAGTCTAGGTGAAACCACTAACAAGCCATATATCGAAACTCGTCCGGTCCTCGTGGGCCTAGGCCGGCTCGGCCTCTGAGTCGTCACCTCATCTGCCCTAAGAAGTGTCATTCAACCATTCTTTGTGTACAACACCGTCCCATTACGTGGGAGTGAGTAGCTAACTCAGTGGAATAATAAAGTATAGGTTAACATGTTATCAATTCAGTCAAGCAGTAATGATAAAACAGTACAATCAAACACTCCTAACTACTCTTATTAATACAAGTATGAATGCAGTCATGATGGATGCCCTCACCACACACTCCCTTATGCGACACCATCTTACGTTCGCGGCATGCTTTCATTCCTCAGTGCTCCACATCTTCAAGGCACATGCAGTGCGATGATGAGCATGATTACCGAGTTGTTATTAGTCTATTTCAAACAGCAGGATTGAAAAACTAAGGTACCTCCCTTGTATCATTCCCAAACATGATCCATTCTAGGGTCGTCAAACCTAGATAATCTCATATGATAGTGTGGTTCTAGGGCGCTTCAAAGGCTAACAGGGCTGTTACACGCAATTGTTACACCACTTCCCCATCACCTTTTTAACGGTTCATCACTAACTTGATACAGGACTAGTTCATACTCTATACGTCGCGGCAAAACTCGTCACCTCACCGTAAATTCAGAGTATGCTCGAGGTCACTACAAAGGGCTTGTCACTAATCAATGTAGGCCGACAGCTCAAATACTGTAACGACCTGAAAATTTCCGTACATTGGGTCAGTACCACCTCGACCAGAAATCACGTAGGATTAAATCCTTTAGAAATTTAACAAAGTTAACTAAGTACTAAACTCAATTAGCCATGAAATCCGTTAGGATCGCTTTAAATACGATCTGCAAGACCCAAAACTTGCAAAACAAGTGACGCTAGGTTACCCTAAAGTTTAGAACCAAACTCATTTCCCGTCTGCTCTCGGAATGAAACGAAACTTCGTATTAGGTCTAGATCGCACATCGGGAGTCCGATTAACCCGAAGCTAAGGAACTAGGACCGCCCCACTGGGCTTAACAATCATCTCAAAAATCAGCTTTATCCGACATTCCACGGCCATTCGTTTCGAATCGGAGCGAGGTAGTGTGAAAAACACTATTCATATGCCAAAATAAATATCTGGAATAGTGATCTGGCATCGTTCGTTGACGCGTCAGTATTAAGTAACTTGACCGTCAGAATCAGACCAAATTACACCCTCGGATTAAGAAAAATTTCAGGAACATTTACATGTACTTGGAATTTCGATCATGTGGCCCACCGACCGTCGAATCGAAAGTGGTCCGCCACGTGCGATCCGGGTATCCAAATGAGTCAAAAACGTAATCCCACGTAGATCCATCGATGGTGAGCTTAAGTCGACGTTTGGTTCAAAGAGGGCCACCGAGAACTTCCTTTTGAGTGGAAAAGCGGCGAATATCCTATATAAGCGATACCCCATGAACCTAAGTCTATTTTCGTAATGTTTGTGGCTATAAAAGGGGCTTAGAACAGCCCTCTCACAGCCATACATACGAATTTTGAAGAAAACCCTAGAGGAAGAGAGAGAAAAAGAGAGAAAGTCTTGGAGATTGTTGCCGATCTTCATCCTCCTGCTTTGGCTTGCTACACGGCCTACACCTCTCTATTCTAGACGTTTTCCAGTATTCCGCCTCATTTGAAGGTAAGAAAACCTAACCCTAGGTCGATTTGAGGTGGAATCGAGTAGGATGTATACGACTAACCGATTCCGCTCTTTAGGCTAGAAATCGCCCGTAGACGGAAGTTCCATTACCCTTGCTGATTCGTTCCGTTTCCAAAGGCAAAGGTGAGGACTTTAAGCTTATAAGTTACGGTTTTCAACGCTTTCAATGTCAGATAATGGTAGATTCATGATCTGCTTGCAATTGCACATGTACAAAGTGCTTTCCGTTTCCTGTTTTGATTAACGGTGTGAAATATGGAATTTCACATATTCTAGGTATACGTAGAAATACCGTATACGTATATTTTTTGGATAAATGCTTGACATGTTTATTTAATGTATAATTATATAACATGTGAATAAAATACTAGTTTGGCGAAAGGAATCGCCAAAATATATGTTTACTTGTAAATGTGCCGTATGTTGAAATTACGTATTGTAGGAATACCGTATACGTATTTCTTTTGGAATAATGTTTGTCATATTTATTTAATGTATGATTATACAATACATGATTAAAATACTAGCTTGGCGAAAGGAATCGCCGAAGTCTATGTTCCTTTGTAAACACTATGTATGTCGAAATTTGGGTATACTTGGAAGTACCCTATACGTATAAAAGTTGCTGATGTGATTGACATGTTTAATTGCTGTATGAATATAATGTATATGTATAAAATACTAGTTTGGTAAAGGGACAACCCTAGTACACACTTCCTTAGCATACGTCATGTATGTCGAAATATTGCATTCCAAGTGTTGGTGAAATCACTTGTGAGTGTAAGTGCTTAAGTGTTAGAATCTTAGGTAGGTGCTGAGATGGGATTCTCGGTTACCTTAGAGTCGCATATGACACTCTCCATGTGGTTGTTCACTCTAACCACTCGCCTACGAAATGTAAGTATTTGTATACTTATTTACATAATGCTTTATAACATGCTTTTGAACATGCTTTGTGACTTGTTATTAACATGCTTCATGTTATGCTTTATATTATGCTTGCTAGTGTTCTTGAATTACCATGTTATCATGCCGTATTTCACATGCTATGGTTAGGATTTGATGAGCTTGGGACTATGTTCGTAGTCCGGGCATCCCAGACGACTTGAAGATGTGGTTGGGATTCGTTCCGCCACGCACGATGTGTTGGTGAACCCGTGTCGTACTTCGGTTGGCGATAGTGGTTGGCCACACGAGGTGCTTCGCCTCATATCGCCCAACTTGTTGTGCGCTCGAGCCAGACCCGAACACGTCAAGTAAACCGTATGCCTTATGTATGTTCACCATGTTTGGTCACAAATGCTTGAACCTAGGGTACCAAACTTACCGGTGATAATCCCGTTAACCATGGTACCTCGATCCGCTAAGACTCATGAGCGGGCATGGTGGTATGGGACACGGTGGTCGAGCTGTCGGCCTCTGGCTGGGGCTACGTGCCTCCCCGTAGTGACCAAAGTGAGCAACTCAACTCGTGAGCCGATTATGGTGGTATGGGACACTATATTCGCGCCGTGTCGGCTACATTGATAAGGTGATGGGGAGTGGTGCAACCTTTGTGCGTAATGACCACAGCGACCCTTTGTAGTGACCGCGAGCATACTCGAAGTTGCGGCGTGCCTTAGGGTTCGCCGCGATATATAGAGTATGAACTAGGCTGTTTCTCGTATAGTTGTATCGTGATGAATCGTTTAAGGGGTGATGGGGAGTGGTGCAACCTTTGTGCGTAATGTGACCACAGCGGCCTGCAGCGGTGACCTAGAAAACACACCATCGTCGATATTAACTAGAATGACGACCCTAGATTGGATCATGTTTGGATATGATCAAGGGAGGTACCTCGGTTTCCCAATCCTGTTTTGAAACGAACTAATTAAAAACTCGGTAATCATACTCATCATGCATCGCATGTGCACGGAAGATGTGGATAGACCTTTGTGGGATGTAAGCATGCGCGAACGTGAGATGGTGTCGCTTGAGGGAGTATGTCGGAGAGGGCATCCATCATACCTGCATTCATACTTGCATTAATCGAGTAACTAGGAGTGTTTGATTCTTGCTTTATCATTCTTGCTTGCTTGGTATTGATAACATGATAACTTATGTCTTATCGTTCCACTTTGAGTTAGCTACTCACTCCCACGTTACGGGACGGTGTTGCGCACACCAACCGGACTACTGTCTCGGTTTAGGCGATCCGACTACGGCTGGAGGCGGAGCCCCGAGGACCGGAGGAGTTCTCATATATGCGATTCGGCTGGCGGCCGACTAGGCTCTAATGATGGGATTTACTGAGGATTGTACCTAGTTTATTTTGACATTTTGTTTATTTAAACGACATGTATATTGTGACTCAGAAGGATTCATACTCTGGATAATGAATCGTTTATTTTGTTTCTTTACATACATATATATACTGATTCGGTCTTCCGCTTGCTTTTATACCAACGATCCGGGTATGAATTCTTGCTTTGGTATAATCTCATTCATGTTTACTGCTCTAACACAGACAACATTCAAATATCATTAAACATGTTGCATAAGTGATGCGTTGGAACTCGGGAGTTAAGTTATACTCGACCCCCGATTTTCAGGGCGTTACAAATGCAGTGTCCCATACCACCGTATTTGGCTCACGAGTTAAGGTTACTCACTAGTCACTACGGGGAGGTACGTGGCCCCAGCGTAGGCCGACAACTCGACCACGGTGTTCCATACCACCATGCCCGGCTCATGAGTCTTAGCGGATTGAGGTACCATGGTTAACGGGATTTCACTAGTAAGTTTGGTACCCTAGATTCAAGTCATAGCGTCCAAACATGGTGAACATACATTAGACATATCGGGTTACTTGACAAGCCTGACTAGCTCGAGCGCACAATCAACTGAACGACATGAAGTACATAAACACTTCGCGTGGCCTAACCATTGTCGCCAACTGAAGTACGACTCGGGTTTGTCAAACACATCCTATGTGGCGAAATGAATCTTAACCACGAACTCAAGTCTGGTACCGATTGTCTGGACTATAAACATAGTCCCAATCATAATTAATCCTTATTCAAAGCATGTGGAGTAAAGTATAATAAATAAAGTAATTCAAGCATGTTAACAAGCATGTCATAAAACATGTTATAAGCACCATATAAATAGGAAATATAAACACATATATTTCATAAGTAAGCGGTTAAATTAAACAACCAACATGGAGGAAATCATATATGTCTCTAAGGTAGTTGAGAATCACATCTCAACACCTACCTAAGGCACAATCATCTAAGCATTACTCTTCAAGCATTTTCACAAACACTTAGAATACACTATTCCAACATACATAGTGTATATTAGTAAAACATGTATTAGGGCGAGCCCTTTTTACCAAACAAGTATCTTACACATATATAATATGTTCATACGGCAAATAATCATGGCAAACACATTTCCAAAATTTATACGTATACGGTACTTTCTACAAATACCTAGAATATGTAAAATTTCATATTCTTCGTCTTTAATCGAAACGAAAAACAAACAACACTTTGTACATGTGCAATTGCATGCAGATCATGAATCTATCATTATCTGATATTGAAAGCGTTGAAAACCATAACCTATACACCTAAAGTCCACACCTTTTATCGTAGAATCATAACGAATCCGATAGGTTTGCTAAGCCTTCGTATTCGGTAGTTTGGCCACTTATAGAATGAAATAGGTTAGCTATTTCATAACCTACAACCATCACAACCCCAAAACAGATTAGGGTTAGGGTTTCTTACCTAAAAATGAAGTCGGAATCACCGGGAAAATGACTAGACAAGCTTGTAGAACGGCAGGGGAAAGCAGTAGGGAGGTTCTCCCACTTCTCTCACACACTCTCTCTCTTTTCTCTCTTCTCTCTCTTAGGGTTTCTCTCAAATTCGTATGACTAAATGAGAGAGGGTTCTAAGGTCCTTATATAGCCTAAAATTACTCTAAAATAGACCTAAGGTCAAGGTATACTTAGGTTATAACCAAAGTGAGCCTGTTCCAGCTCAATGGAGCACTTCTGGCGGGTCCCCTTGAGCCAAAGGTCGGACTTAAGCTCACCAACATTGGATCTAGGTGGAGTTAAGTTTTTTGTTTCAGTCGGATTCCCAGATCACGCATGGCGGACCAGTTTCAGTTCAACGGTCAGCGGATCTCGATCTGAAATTCCAAGTACATGGATATGTTTATGAAATTTTTCCTGATCCGAGGGTGTATTTAGGTCAGATTCTGACGGTCTGGTTGCTTACAAAATGTCCGTAAGTAACAAGTCTCAGATTACTATTTGAGATATTTATTTATAAAGAAAACCAAGGGTTCTCACACTCCTCGCTCCAGACTCAAGCGAACAGCCGTGAGACACTGTCTGGATTTGATTTTCGAGATAGTTGTCAAGCCCAGCGAGGCGGTCCTAAGTCTATAACTTCGTATTATTCGGACTCCCGATGTGCAGTCCAGATCTGATACGGAGTTTCAATGTACTCCCGAGAGCAGTCGGGTAATGAGTTTGATCCTAGATTTTAGGGTAACCTAGCATCAATGATTCTATAAGTTTTGGGTCTTGCAGATTGTATTTAAAGTGATTCAAACAGATTTCATGGCTAATCTAGTTTATCACTTAGTTAACTTTGTCAACTTTCTAAAGGATTTGATCCTAAGTGATTTCTGCCGGAGGTGGTACTCGGGCCATTGTACCGGATTTTTCGAGTCGTTACAATCTACCCCTCTTAATGAAAATTTCATCCTTGAAATTAGTACCTTTTCGTACTCCTCGAGAAGCTGAGGGTAGTTCTTTCGGATCTCGGCTTCGGTCTCCCAGGTAGCTTCCTCCTCTGTATGATGCGTCCACAGTACCTACACAAGTGGAATCACCTTGCTACGCAGTAGATGCTCCTTCCTGTCAAGGATACGTGTCGGGCGCAGCACATATGTAGCCTCATCGCTCAACTGTACCTGTTCCCATCTGATAATGTGTGAAGGATCAGGAACGTACTTCTTCAGCATAGATACATGAAGTAAGTTATGTACAGCTGTAAGTGGTGTGGGCAAAGAGAGACGATATGCCACAGCACCCACTCGATCAAGTATCTGAAACGGACCGATGAACCTCGGTGTGAGCTTCCCCTTCTTCCCAAACCGAAGGACTCCATTCATAGGGGAAACTCTGAGGAATACATGATCTCCGACCTCGAACTCAACCGGTCTCCCCGTCGTATCGGCGTAACTCTTCTGCCTACTCTGCGCTGTAAGAAGTCGACGCCTGATAATGTCGATCTTCTCTGAGGTCGCCTGTACCAACTCCGGCCCAATCAAACTGCGCTCGCCAACCTCAGCCCAACAATGCGGTGCTCTGCAAGGACGACCATACAAGGCCTCATATGGACACATACCAATACTCGCCCAGAAGCTGTTGTTGTACGCGAACTCTGCATAAGGAAGACAGTCATCCCAACTGTCCTTGAAGTCTAAGACACAGGCCCGCAACATATCCTCCAAAATCTGGTTCACCCGCTCTGTCTGCCCGTCGGTCTGAGGGTGAAACATAGTACTGAACTTCAATTTCACACTCATCGCTTCCTAGATACGAGTCCAGAAGATAGATATGAATCGCGTGTCTCTATCCGACACGATCTCTAGGGGAACTCCATGCAGATGCACAATCTCTCTGATGTATAGCCTAGCCAGCTCGTCTGCAGAGTTCGTGACTCTGATAGGGAGGAAATGGGCCAATTTGGTCAACCGATCCATGATCACCCAGATGGAATCGTGTCCCTTCCTCGTCTTCGGCAGCCCCGATATGAAATCCATAGAAATGAAGTCCCACTTCCATTCAGCTATGGGCATGGGCTGAAGCAGTCCAGGAGGTCGGCGATGTTCTGCCTTGACCTGCTGGCACATCAGACAACGAGAAACATACTCTGCTATGTGGGTCTTCATGCCGTCCCACCAATAAGACCGTCTCATGTCCTGGTACATCTTCGTGCTACCAGGGTGCATCGCAAGCTTCGATTTGTGGGCAGTCTCAAGGAGCTCCTATCGCAAGTCATGAATATCAGGAACGTATAAACGGCCACGGTATTGTAGACCCCCATCTGTGCCAACTCTCCACTCAGAGTCCTCAGCGTCGCTAGCTTGCTCTCAAAGCTCAGACAACCGCTCATCACCCTTTTGGGCCTCGATGATCCTATCATCAATAAGTGGTCGCGCCCAAATGTGCGCGACACACTCAAATGGCTCCTCTATGGTGAGTTTCTGCTCGAAGTCCCGCACTAACTCTAGCATATCCCACTCTGCTATCATCAGCGAAGCCGCAAATGCAATCGCCTTCTTGTGGCTCAACGCATCCACCACAAGGTTGGCCTTGCCAAGATGGTAGGAGACCTCGAACTTGAAGTCCTTCAAGGTTTCCATCCATCTGCGCTGCCTCATATTCAAGTCTCGCTGCGTGAATATATACTTAAGGCTCTTGTGGTCGCAGAAAAGCTCAAACTCCTCTCCATAGAGGTAATGTCTTCAGAGCTTCAATGCAAAGATAACAGCTGCCAACTCAAGGTCGTGTGTAGGGTAATTCTCCTCGTGCTTCCTTAATTGTCTCGAGGCATACGCAATCACCCTGTCCTTCTACATAAGGACACAACCCAAACCAACGCGAGACGTGTCAGTATATATAGTGTACTTAACCCCTTGCTCTGGCAATACTAGCACAGGGGCGGATGTTAGTCTGTCCTTCAGCTCCTGAAAAGGTGCTTCTGTCTTCTCATTCCAGGCGAACTTTAAATCCTTACGCGTCAACTGTGACAATGGCCTGACAATCTTCGAGAAGTCCCGAATGAAGCGTTGATAGTACCTTGCCAGGCCAAGAAAACTCCTCACCTTGGTAACCGAGTCAGGCTGCTTCTAATCCTGAACCGCGGCTACCTTAGCAAGGTCCACAACTATCCCATCCTTGGACACCACATGTCCTAGGAACTTGACTTCTTCCTACCAGAAGTCGCACTTCTTATACTGCGCAAACAACTGATTCTTCCTCAAGGTATCCAACACCGCTCTCAAGTGCACTTCGTGCTCTTCCCGACTCGTGGAATATATCAGGATGTCATCAATGAATACGATGACGAATCGGTATAAGAATGGCCGAAATACCCTGTTCATCAAGTCCATGAACACGGCCGGTGCATTCATAAGACCGAATGACATCACCAGGAACTCGTAATGCCCAAAACAGGTCCTGAAAGCAGTCTTCTGCATGTCTTCATCTCTGACGCGCAAGTGGTGGTACCCTGACTGCAAGTCGATCTTTGAGAAATGCTTTGCCCCCTTCAACTGATGAAACAGATCATCTATCCTGGGCAAAGGATACTTGTTCTTCACGGTGACCTGGTTCAACCTACGGTAATCAATACACAACAGTAGTGAGCCATCTTTCTTCTTCACAAACAGTACAGGTGCTCCCTAGGGAGACACATTAGGTTGTATAAAGCCCTTCTCTAGTAACCCATCAATCTGTTTCCTCAGCTCCTCCATCTCACATGGAGGCATACAATAAGTTGGCAATAAGATAGGTGTCGCACCAGGTGTAAGATCAATGGTGAAATCAATTTCGTGCCGAGGAGGTAAACCAAGAATCGTCACAAACACACCTGCAAAATCATGAACCATAGGCGTATTTCCCAACGTCGGACCATCAACTTGCTCTAATAGGGTAGCGTAGCTACTGATGCGGTAATACTAACTGACCTGCACTGGGAAAGTAAAGACCGTGCCGTCAGGTCCACGTGCTGTCATGATCCGAGTATCGCAATCGATCTCGGCCTTCATCTCCACAAGCCAGTCCATGCCGAGAATCACATCATAATGATGGAGCGGTGCGACCAACAGGTCGACAGTCACTGTCCCACTCCCTAGGTCTATCGAACAACCTCTACACATCGTAGTGGAGTCTAAGAAAGTCCCTGTGGCAGTAAGGAGTCTTAACCCAGTCATAGGACTAGTCTCCAACCCTAGCCTCTTGACTGCAGCACATGATACAATAGAGATAGTGGACCTGGTGTCCACCAAAAGAAAGACCGGAGTACCTTTCACATGTGCAGTAACCTCGAAGGCCATAGGTGTTACGTCCAATCCCTCGGATGCCTTAGCTGCAAGTGAGTGTACCCGAGCCTGCTGCTGCCAGTTTGCCTGTGGAACCATGGGCCGTTGAGGCGGCCTGAAGTGAGGTGCAGGTGGTCTGAAGGACGGATGTGCAGGTGCCATCTGAAGTGGTGGAGCCGATAGAGCCAGTGGGTGAGAGCGATCAATCATCTACGGCGGAGAGAACCCGCTATCCCTCATTCGCGTAAAATAGCTCCCAGTAGGATGACCCTATTTCCCGCAGTATGTACAGGTCACAATAGGGCGCCTCATCGGAGCCACTGGCACTGCGATCCTGGGAGGTGAATCAGCAGGAGGCCTCTTGCCAAGGAAAGGCCTACCCTGAACATCAGGTCGTGGTCTAGTAACCATAGCACCATGGGAGCATGCCAGCCGATCAACATCCTGCTCTGCCCCAATCGACATATGAATCAACTCCGCATAAGATGGTATGCGGATACAGCACATCTTCGACTGGATGTCAGGTCACAAGCCCTCAGTGAAGCGTCGAATCTGCATCGGCTCATCAGCAAGTATAGTCGGGACAAAGCGGCCCAACTCTGTAAAGCGATGCTCATACTCCGTGACTGTCATGCCTCCCTGTCTGAGGCGTAGAAACTCATTCTCCCTCTCTTGTCGGTAGGCCTGAGGGTAATATTTCTCATGGAAACGGAACTCAAATGCTGCTTAGGTCCACACATATCCCACTGCGACGGTCCGCAATATGCTATCCCACCATAAGCTAGCCTCCTTCTCGAATATGAAGGCGGCCAACTCAACCTGTTCAGCCTCAGAACAATGCAGTATCTTTAGTATCTTCGAGATGCGGTCCAACTAGTACTCATCCTCCTCGGGTCTGTGAGAACCCATAAAAGTCGGAGGCCTCAAGCATTGGAATTGCTCGAGTAGACCGCGAGTACCCACGTCTCCCATATGGTATGCAACATGTGTGGGCGGAGGCACATCCTCAGCCTAAGCAGGAGGCTCTGTAGGCTCAACAGGACGCGTAGATGGCGAAGGTGGAGTCGCACTCCTACCCTGAGACAAGGCCTTAGAAATAGTGGCCATAAGCTGCTAGTGCTGGTGCTGCTACTGCATCTGCTACTGATGCATCATCAACATCAATTGCTCGAACCTATCAGTAGGTGGAGCATCTTGTGGCTCATACGGCGTCGAAGAGGATGCCGGGTTCTGATCGTGAACCGGGGGTGTATAAGGTGGCCGTCCACCAGTAGGACCAGCAGAAGGCTAATCAGAGCCAGAACCCAGGTCCGTAAGACCACCTCTGTGAGGGGGAGTCTGCTCCATCGAGTCAGTGAGCAAGAGGGGTACCGTGCTCCTCGTAAACCTCCGTGACATGCCTTATACAACATAGGGTACATCGCACGTGAGATAAAGTATGACAACACTATACCTAATCACTTAAGCATTCCACACACTTCATAGCAAAAAGGTTGTATGCATTTCATTACCAAAATTGTCATAATACATGGAATACAGAGTTACATGAATCATGACAGAAGATACAGGGGAGCTAATACAACCAAGCTTCAACTACTACAAAGATATACAACCAACTACTACATCCATCAACAAGAAAACATAAACTGGCTAATGCGGCAAGCAAAATAAGTACAAACAACAACTTGGATGACAAAGCATCCGAGTCAGGCGATGGAGGAGGAGCATCCTTGTCCTGTACACAGGACAGGATAGTCTTTAATGTGTGAGACACCTTCTTAAAACTTCTCTTCATGTAGGCTTCGGTCACCTCAAGCTTGGCTCGGGTCTCACCAAGCTCAGCCCGAACCTGTCCAATCTCTTACCGCAGGGCGGCCTCGTTCTCCTTAATACGAACCATACGTGCATCCCTCGCAGCCTGAGCAGCGTCCGGCTCTGGTGCTCTAGGAGGAGAGCTCTCCTCAGTATCCTGAGCCTCATCTTCCTCTTCCTGTATTTCATCACCGCTTCCTTCTTCGCTTCCTGCCTCGAGGTCAACACTCTCCTCACCTGTGCTATTCGACTCATCTCCAGACTCGTCAAGTCGGGCTTGACGTTGTCGAGGGCCGATCTTTATGTTGTTAAGTGTAGCCTCACCTATAACCCAGACTGGCGCAAGGTCTTCCATGTTAAGCCTATAGCCGACATCTGGAGCCATCTTGCATATCAGGCGGCCAAATGGGAGCGAGAGGTTGTTCCTGATAGATCGAACGACCTGAACTATCTGAAATAGGACAAACGTGGGCGGGTATAAGTTGTCCCCATGTCCAATCTTGTACAGGAAGTCCACCATCAATCGAGTACACTCCGTGCGGTTACTCGACCGTGGATACACATTATATGTGAAAATGTGGTGAAGCAAACGGAAGTTATTTATCAACTTCAACGACGAAAGACAGTTTCCTCGCGTCCAAGAAATCCATCGACCACAAAAGTATCACGTACGACGATCCCTTTCTCGCGCACTCCTGAAGAAGTTGTCATTAGGAAGCACTTCACCACGTGGGATGTTCATGATCCACGCCATCTCAACCATAGTAATTGTACGCCTTATGCCCCTCACAGAGACCGTGAACTAAAGAGGCTCTAACGATGGGTCTATGATATGGGCGTAGAAAGTACGAACCGTGTTCTCACATGAAGGAGACTCACCTTCAAATATAGGACCCCATTCAATGTCCACCAAGCGGTCCATCACCGGGTGTAGCCCAAACATTCTCTCATCCACGTGAGCTTCAAACACAATCTTACGGTCAGCAAGATGACCGTATTCGAAGCCCTATCAAAAAGGCATTTCTGATCGAAAGTTGGGGATCTAGGTCTCGCTTCGACCTATACTCCCGAACTGTGCTAGGGCTGGCTTCATCGTCCACTTCTCTCCTCAAACGGGTTGGACGGCTAGGCCTAGCTTCATCTGCAGCGGTCTTCCATTTTCCCATAAGAGAAAGGGCGGTGGAGACGGAGAAAATGGCTGAAACAATGGCGAAGAAAGCCATAGAAAGTGAAGATAGGAGAGAGAAAGGGCTGCTCTCTTTGCTTCACCATGAGCTTGGGTCTCAACAGTGGTTGCTGAGGCCCAAACGACCAGGGTTTAAGAAGAAAGAAGAAGAGATGAAGTAAGGTAGGGGATGTGCATGATTTTGAGATGAAATAGGGAGTGTATGGGCTGAAATGAGAGAGAAATGGAGAGGATAGGGAGGTAGGGTTGCTGTGAACGAAGGAGAGGGGTGGGTTGTGACCGAAAATGAGATTTTTGATGATTAAAAGGGAGAGTTGAGAGAGAGACAGCAATTTGGAGGACTTGGAAGGGTAGAAATGAGGGATGGGGGGCAAATAGAATAGAAATAGGGGCCCTCTCATGATTTCACGGGCCCCACATATATCCTGGGGTTGGGCCGACCCTAACCAAACCCGGCCCAACCAGAACAGATGGGTCCAACCGCAATCGACCACGGTGACCACGGTTCCGCCGCGGTCTGCTTGGCCGGGAAATGTACCACTGCAGTAGGGCGATGTTCACCACCCTCCCAAGGTGCCAAACACACCCTGGTTCAGTCCTGGGTCCCTCTGGATTAGCGCGGGGAGGCCCACAACTCCGTTCGTTCCAAATCCGAGTAGTTTCGAGAAGTTTCTGATCTAAACTGGCGTTTTCTGCGTTTTAACAATTGGGGTTGGGTGGATTGTGATCTAGACCCATCAATAGACGACCTAAAAGTGTTTTAGGATTAACTCGTGCGACCAGGGTTGGGTACAGACTGGATTTTGGTGTTCGTTTCAACGAACTTTGCCGTTGGACGAATCTGGGATTCCTAAAACTGTTACTACATTGTTCTTGCACCCTCCTATATCAAAAAGGGGTTAACGTATATCGTGGGAACATAACTCAGGTCCGGTTTAATCAAAATCATGCTCTGATACCAACTTGTAACACCCTGAAATTCGGGGGTCGAGTATAAACTCAACTCCTGAGTTCCAACGCATCATTTATGCAACATAATGAATGATGATTGAATGTTGTCTGTGTTAGTACATTAAACATGAGTGAGATTATACCAAAACAGTAATTCATACTCTAGATTAATTGTATAAAGGCAAGCGGAAGACTGAAACTGTATATATATGTATGTAAAAGAAACAAAACCAATTCAATCTCTAGAGTATGAACTCAACTGAGTCACCATATACATGTATCTGTTTTACGATCAAAATGTCAAAAATACAACTAGAGAAATAAGCCCTATAAGTCCCGTCGATCCAGGCAGTCTAGGCCAAGCCACCAGCAAACTGCATATATGACAACTACTCTTATTAACATGGGAGTGAGTAGCTAACTCAGTGGAATAATAAAGCATAGGTTAACATGTTATCAATTCAGTCAAGCAGTAATGATAAAGCAGTAGAGCAGCAGGGGAAAGCAGTAGGGAGGTTCTCCCACTTCTCTCACACTTTCTCTCTCTTTTCTCTCTTCTCTCCTAGGGTTTCTCTCAAATTCATATGGCTGAATGAGAGAGGGTTCTAAGGTTCTTATATAGCCTAAAATCACTCCAAAATAGACCTAAGGTCAAGGTATACTTAGGTTATAACCAAAGTGAGCCTGTTCTAGCTCAACGGATCACTTCTGGCGGGCCCCCTTAAGCCAAAGGTCGGACTTAAGCTCACCAACCTTGGATCTAGGTGGAGTTAAGTTTTCGTTTCAGTCAGATTCCCAGATCACGCTTGGCGGACCAGTTTCAGTTCAACAGTCAGCGGATCTCGATCTGAAATTCCAAGTACATGGATATGTTTATGAAATTTTTCCTAATCTGAGGGTGTATTTGGGTCAAATTCTGATGGTCTGGTTGCTTACAAAATGTCCGCAAGTGACAAGTCTCAGATTACTATTTGAGATATTTATTTATAAAGAAAACCAAGGGTTCTCACACTCCTCGCTCCGGACTCAAGCGAATAGCCGTGGGACACTGTCTGGATTTGATTTCCGAGATGGTTGTCAAGCCCAGCAAGACAGTCCTAAGTCTATAACTTCATATTATTCGGACTCCCGATGTGCGGTCTAGATCTGATACGGAGTTTCAATGTTCTCCCGAGAGCAGTCAGGTAATGAGTTTGATCCTAGATTTTAGGGTAACCAAACGTCAATGATTCTACAAGTTTTGGGTCTTGTAGATCATATTTAAAGTGATTTAAACGAATTTCATGGCTAATCTAGTTTAACACTTAGTTAACTTTGTCAAATTTCTAAAGGATTTGATCCTAAGTGATTTCTGCCTGAGGTGGTACTCGGGCCATTGTACGGGATTTTTCGAGTTGTTACAACATAACTGGATGAATTATCGATTTATCGATACATATATCGATATCATCGATATTCAAATCTCGAGACCATCGAGAGTGGCTCGATAAGATCGACAGGCAGATTTCTGGCGCCTCTGTTTTTTAAAGAAAATCGTAAAATTCTTTGATAGCATCGATGCTCTTCTGATATGATGTGAATTCAAATACCGATAAGATCGGAGATCCATCGATGATATCAATAGTGGGCTCGTATTTCTTACAGCAGATATTTCAGGTTGTTTTTAACTATGATCGGGGGCTTGTAACGCCCTGAAAATCGGGGGTCGAGCAGTAACGCAACTCCCGAGTTCCAACGCATCACTTATGCAATAAAATGAATGATGATTGAATGTTGTCTGTATTAGAGTAGTGAACATGAGTGAGATTAAGCCAAAACATCATATCATACTCCAGAGACAGTTAAATTTGCAAGCGGAAGACTATGATAGATATATAAAATATATAAACTGTGGTGAGTCTCTAGAGTGTGATAATGTTACCAGGTTAATTCATTACAAGTACAATTTTAAATTATACCAAGTTGTGTAAGTTCGTCTAATCAATATCCCAGAAAGCCCCGTCGATCAGGACACGGCTCACAGGAACCCGCCTGAAACTGCATAAAGTAGGAATCCTCCGCATCATCATAGTAATAGTCCGGCTCTGCTTCATAAGCATCGCCATCACCTGAAACTCAAACAAGTCTGGTTGGTGTGTACAACATCGTCCCGTAACGTGGGAGTGAGTGATCAACTCAGTGGAACAATAAAGCATAGGTTAACATGTTCTCAAAATAGTCAAGCAGTAATGATAAAGCAGTACAATCAAACACTCCTAACTACTCTTATTAATGCAAGTATGAATGTAGTCATGATGGATGCCCTCACCGACATACTCCCTCGTGCGACACCATCTTACGTTTGTGGCATGCTTGCGTTCCTCAGTGCTTCACATCTTCCAGGCACATGCAATGCATGATGAGCATGATTACCGAGTTGTTATTAGTCCATTTCAAACAGTAGGATTGGGAAACTAAGGTACCTCCCTTGTATCATTCCCAAACATGATCCATTCTAGGGTCGTCAGTCCTAGTTAATCTCATACGATGGTGTGTTTCTAGGTCGCTACAAAGGCTGTCAGGGCTGTTACGCACAAACGTTACACCACTCCTCCATCACCTCTTTAACGGTTCATCACTATACAGATACAGGCCTAGTTCATACTCTAAACACCGTGGAAAAACTCTAAGGCTCACCGCAATTTTAGAGTATGCTCTAGGTCACTACAAAAGGCTGTTAGGGTTGTTACATGCATTCGTTGCACCACTCCTCCATCACCTTATCAATGTAGGCCGACAACATGAATATAGTGTCCCATACCACCATAATCGGCTCACGAGTCTGGTTGCTCACTGGTCACTACAGGGAGGCACATGACCCCAGCGTAGGCCGACAGCTCGACCACGGTGTCTCATACCACCATGCTCGGCTCATGAGTCTTATCGGATCAAGGTACCATAGTTAACGGGATTTCACTGGTAAGTTTAGTACCCTAGGTTCAAGCAGAGGCGTCCAAACATGGTGAACATATATAAGACAGATCGGGTTACTTGACAAGCTCAGCTAGCTCGAGCACACAACAAGTTGAACGACATGAAGCGCATAAGCACTTCGTGTGGCCAACCACTATCGCCAACCGAAGTACGACTCGGGTTCATCGAACACATCTCCCGTGGCAAATGAATCTTAGCCACGAATTCAATCCCGTTACCGATTGCCTGGACTATAATCATAGCTCCAAACACAATCAATCCATGAACAGGAGCATGTAGAGTAAAGCAGAATAAACAAAGTAATTCAAGCATGTTGACAAGCATGTCATAAAACATGTAATAAAGCACAATATAAACAGGAAATACAAACACATATATTTTATAAGTAGTTAAATTAAACAAGCAACATGGAGGAAATCATATACATCTCTAAGGTAGCTAAGAATCCTATCTCAACACCCTATTAAACTTAGTTCGTCACACAATTTCTCACACAGGCATTTTAGGAAACACTTAAACTACACCACTCCAACATACATGACGTATGTTGATTGCAACATAGAATATGACAGATCCTTATAGCAAGGAATTGTCGCATACACATCAATCATGTTCTTACATTCAATACATTTGGTAGACATAAATTATAAATCCATATTTATTTAGTAATTTCAACAAACACTTTAAACTACATACATCAACATACATGAGGTATGTTGATCACATAGGTATGAGGCCAAATCCTTTCACTAGGGAGTTTCCCCAATTAGAACACGCGTGCACCCATGACGGGTAGTCATGGCAAGCAGGAATCCAAGTTCCATGTTCATTCAGTCATTTCCACAAACACTTGGGCTACACATTTTAACATATATAGTGTATATTGGCCGTGGCGTGATTTAGGGCAAATCCTTTCGTCAAAGGGGTGTCGCCTATACAACAATCATGTATCCATGACAATCAGTCATGGCGAGCATGAATGCGAATTCTATATTCATTTGGTCATTTTCACAAACACTTAGAATACACTATTTTAACATACATAGTGTATATTAGCAAAAACATGTATCAGGGCGAACCCTTTCGCCAAGCAAGTATTTTACACATATATAATATATTCATATAGCAAATAATCATGGCAAACACATTTCCAAAATTTATATGTATACGGTACTTTCTACAAATATCTAGAATATGTAAAATTCCAATTCTTCGTCTTTAATCGAAACGAAAAACAGATAGCACTTTGTACATGTGCAATTGCATGCAGATCATGAATCTATCATTATCTGACATTGAAAGAGTTGAAAACCATAACCTATACACCTAAAGTTTGCACCTTTTATCGTAGAATCGTAACGAATCCAATAGGTTTGCTAAGGTTTCGTATTCGGCAGTTTGGTAACCCATAAAATGAAATAGGTTATCTATTTCATAACCTACAATCATCACGACCCCAAAACAGATTAAGGTTAGGGTTTCTTACCTAGGAACGGAGCCGGAATCGCCGGGAAAGCGATTAGAACGAGGTGGTTGTGCTTGCATAACGACAGGGAAGCATGACAGGGAGATCCTCCCACAACTCCCACACTTTCTCTCTCTTTTCTCTCTTCTCTCTCTAGGGTTTCTCTCAAATTCATATGGCTGTGAGAGAGAGGGTTCTAAGGTCCTTATATAGTCTAAAAATGCTCCAAAAGACTTATGGTCAAGGTATACTTAGGTTTTGTCCAAAGCGGACCTGTTTCAGCTCAACGGAGGACTTCTGATAGCCCCTTTTCTGTGTGCGGTCGGACTTAAGCTCACTAACACTGGATCTAGGTATGGCTAAGTTTTTATTTCAGTCAGGATTCCAGATCACGCATGACTGACCAGTTTCAGTTCAACGGTCAGCGGATCTCGATCTGAAATTCCAAGTACATGGATATGTTCATGAAATTTCTCCCGATCTGAGGGTGTATTTGGGTCAGATTCGGACGGTCTAGTTACTTACAAAATGTCCACAAGTAACAAGTCTCAGATTACTATTTGAGATATTTATTTTGTAAAGAAAATAAGTGTTCTCACACACTCTCGCTCCGGACTCAAGCGAACAGCCATGGGACACTGTCTGGATTTGATTTTCGAGATGGTTGTCAAGTCCAATGAGGCGGTCCTAAGTTCTTAACTTCACGTTAATCGGACTTCCGACGTGCGGTCCAGATATGATACGGAGTTTCATGATGCTCCCGAGAGCAGACGAGTAATGAGATTGATCCTAGATTTTAGGGTAACCAAGCGTCAATGATTCTATAAGTTTTGGGTCTTGCATATCGTATTTAAAGTGATTGTTGCTAATTTCATAGGTACTCTAGTTTAACACTGGCTAATTCTCGCCTAATTTCTAAAGAATTTAGTCCTGAGTAATTTCTGTCTGAGGTGGTACCTGGGCCTTTGTAGTTTTTATATAAGGTGATCCAAGTTATAATACTTAGCTAGTTTAAGATAGCGTCTAGGGTGAAAGTACTAAGAAAAATTAAAAGAACAAGGTAGTGAAAGGTGAGATTTGTGAAGGAAATGGGTTAACAAGCAATTTTAGATTATGGGATTGGGTTCTGACAAGTTAATAAGGTGTTAGGAGCGACCATTGCCTAAGGATGTCTAATTCCAGGTTGGCAAAAATTCGGGATGTTACAATTTACCCCCCTTAAAATAAAATTTCGTCCCCGAAATTGTCTAAGGATAATAAGGAAAGATTTAATTATTTCTTTGCCTAAGTTTTATTGCGTAGGGTATATACTAGCCTGGTTCGTTTTAGTCTACCCCCCTTAAAACTTATTTCTTTATCCCTTACTTATATCCTGATGGTTTGCTACAATGGATTTCTTTCCTTATTTGGAGTCTGGATTTCAATTCCCAACTAGTTAGAGTAAGATAGTTGTTTTCAATGTTTGACCAACACGGAGAGACGGTTATAGTGGGCTTGATCCCGATACACAGATCATCTATCGGGCCAGGGTAGAAAGCTCATCGTATCCCTTCCGAATCCTGGTGGATCCTGGTCTTCTGCTCAACCAAGCAGTGAGTCCATTGGTAGTCGCCCAGGATTGAGAATTGGGTCAAGCCGCGAATGCTTCGCAGTTTATTTTTCAGTATCTCCGTAGACCGATCACTCTAGAAACTTAGGGAATGCCCATCACTGAAGGGTTCAAATGTCCTATTTCTCGCGTTGCCCATTGGTCTAAGAGAGTCCTTGTTATTATCTAGTCCTTGTTATTATCTATGTCCAAGAAAATGGTGAATCAAATCTTACTAGATCTCCTAAAACGGTTTCTCATAGTAGAACTAGCTAGGACTTCTATACTGTTCGTATTCAACGAGCACAATTTCGATCCTGGGCCAGTGGGGTAGGGTCCACCATGCTTTCACTGCGCCACCCAAATCAAAGAGGTGTATTAATTTGACCTAGCTACATCTATCGATCTCTGACATTCTCTAATGTAACCAGTAGTCTAGTCTTAATTTAGGAGTAGTGGAAATCTATAGGTGTAGTCCAAAGTCTATGGTCATACACTAGATGATTTCACATCATTTCTAATACAGGAAGGGTTTTATCACTTAGGGTCAAAGTTGTCTAATTGGAATTGAGTTGCCTGTACTTGATGCTCGAGCATTTCACATATGCTCATTCCAGATAAGAGGGTCCTAAAGATCACATTATTAATTTGTTGGATTTCCTATACGGTCAGGTCTGTCGAAATCTAGGAGCACCGCTCTAGGTCCAAAACTCTAGGGCCTATTTGGCCAGTGATCTTAAGTTGTATTAAATGGGACTGTATTGCTAATCCCTCCTTGGGATTGGGAGTGGCATGGTTAGTAGGAGGGTGGGTGGGGATCAATTTTATAGGCTTTGGAAAATGAGCCTCGTGTTGGAGAGTGTGAGATGGGATTTCCAAAGCCCATGATGATGAATTTCTAAGTGTAATTTGAAATAAAATCCCGAGATTTATGTTTAACTGCATACACTCCAAACATGGTATTGGAAAACATGGGATACACCCAACTTAAGGACAATACCTTACACATACATTTATTATTACTTTTACAATTCCATCCACCTAATCTCACTTAATGTAGTTGGTCGAACGGCCCTAAACGTCCTCAAACATCTAAAGCATTCTACCAACTACAACACCCATCAATCATGAAAACATAAACATCCAAAGATGGTAACCCATGCAAACTACAAGGCAACGGTATGGATGACTAGACATCCAAAAAAATGGCCGTACTAAGCTCGAATAGAGCCATGAAAAAGTGAAAGAAAAGGATAAGAGGAATGGGGTTTGATGGGTTGTTGAGTTGTGAGGAAATGAGCCACAAAGAGGGGTTTGTGAACTCAAGGCAAGTGGAAGGAAGAAGATGGGAGATGTATGCAACTGTGGAGGGCAGTTGGAAGCATAAAATGATGAAGGAAATCAATTTCCTGGGAAGGAAAAGATGGGATTTGAGGTTTGCACGATTTTGAGACTAAAAAGGGAGTGTAAAGGCTCAAATGAAAGGGAAATGAGAGAGACCACAGCTGTAGGAGGGAGTTTTCGAATGGGTAACGGCGGTAGTGCACTAAAACGGAAGGAGTGATTGGAGGGGCATTTTCTATGAAAAGTCAAGAACTTTGCGGAGAAAGGAGAGCTTGGAGGGGTGCGTTGTGAAGGAAGTATGCTATAGGGGAGTTTTTAGTCGACGGCCCATACACCAGGGGGTTCCCCAACCCCCCAAGCTCGATCAGCCCGACCGGCCATCCCGTTGACCGGCGAGGCCTCGCCGACCAGGCGAGGGCCTCGTCACCCACTGGACAAAGTGGCGATGCCTCGCCATTTATGCGAGGTCCTCGTGACCCCTAGGCCCCGAAAAAGTATGGGTCCCACCATAGGTCCCCTCGGAGGTGCTCCGTTTGGCCCCCGACTCCGTTTTGAGCCGTACCGGGGCTAAATTGTAAATCAGAATGATTTTATGTAACATGTAGCATATGATTTTGGGGTAGGAAGCGCTAATATATCTAAAGAACCCATTTATTTGGTCAGATTCTGAAATTTGAATGGTCAAAATCCAATTTATACATATATTTACTATTTATAGTAAATTTTTATTTAAGTATTATTCTCCATCATTTATACGCTAGGATTTATGTTTAGTATGAAAGGAATTAGAAAAAGTTGAAGAATGAGGTGGTCAACGGAGAGAATTTGAAGGAATTGGATAAAAGGGGTTTTAGGCTTTGAGATGAAGTGTAAGGTGTTGTAGTTGACCCACAACCTAAGGACATTAGTTTCTAGGGAACGACTCAAACCTGTCGACTGACGGTCTAGAAGTGATTCGGGATCGTTTCGCGTGATCATGTGTGTTTACGGGCCCAATCTCAGCGGTTGATTTCGGTCGGTTTCGCCGTTCGGCGAATTTGGAAAATCCTAAGTCGGTTTCTACGTTCCGTCGCTCCCTCCTAAGTCAGAGTGCATCAGAGTGTGTCGTGCGACCATAACCCAGGTTCGGTTTAATCCAAATCATGCTCTGATACCATCTTGTAACGCCGTGAAAATCGGGGGTCGAGCATAAACTCAACTCCCGAGTTCCAACACATCACTTATGCAACAAAATGAATGATGATTGAATGTTATCTGTATTAGAGTAGTGAACATGAGTGAGATTAAGCCAAAATAGCATATCATACTCCAGAGACAGTTAAATTTGCAAGCGGAAGACTATGATAGATATATAAAATATATAAACTGTGGTGAGTCTCCAGAGTGTGATAATGTTACCAGGTTAATTCATTACAAGTACAATTTTAAATTATACCAAGTTGTGTAAGCTCATCTAGTCAATATCTCAGAAAGCCCCGTCGATCAGGACACGGCTCACAGGAACCCGCCTGAAACTGCATAAAGGAGGAATCCTCCTCATCATTATAGTAATAGTCTGGCTCTGCTTCATAAGCATCGCCATCACCTGAAACTCAAACAAGTCTGGTTAGTGTGTACAACATCGTCCCGTAATGTGGGAGTGAGTGATCAACTCAGTGGAACAATAAAGCATGGGTTAACATGTTCTCAAAATAGTCAAGCAGTAATGATAAAGCAGTACAATCAAACACTCCTAACTACTCTTATTAATGCAAGTATGAATGTAGTCATGATGGATGCCCTCACCGACATACTCCCTCGTGCGACACCATCTTACGTTTGTGGCATGCTTGCGTTCCTCAGTGCTTCACATCTTCCAGGCACATGCAATGCATGATGAGCATGATTACCGAGTTGTTATTAGTCCATTTCAAACAGCAGGATTGAGAAACTAAGGTACCTCCCTTGTATCATTCCCAAACATGATCCATTCTAGGGTCATCAGTCCTAGTTAATCTCATACAATGGTGTGTTTCTAGGTCGCTGCAAAGGCTGCCAGGGCTGTTACGCACAAAGGTTACACCACTCCCCCATCACCTCTTTAACGGTTCATCACTATACAGATACAGGCCTAATTCATACTCTATACACCGCGGCAAAACTCTAAGGCTCACCGCAATTTCTGAGTATGCTCGAGGTCACTACAAAGGGCTGTCAGGGCTATTACACGCATTCGTTGCACCACTCCCCCATCACCTTATCAATGTAGGCTGACAGTACGAATATAGTGTCCCATACCACCATAATCGGCTCATGAGTCTGGTTGCTCACTGGTCACTACGGGGAGGCACATGGCCCCAGCGTAGGCCGACAGCTCGACCACGGTGTCCCATACCATCATGTCCGGCTCATGAGTCTTATCGGATCGAGGTACCATGGTTAACGGGATTTCACTGGTAAGTTTGGTACCCTAGGTTCAAGCAGAGGCGTCCAAACATGGTGAACATGCATAAGACAGATCGGGTTACTTGACGAGATCGGCTAACTCGAGCGCACAACAAGTTGAACGACATGAAGCGCATAAGCACTTCGTGTGGCCAACCACTATCGCCAACCGAAGTACGACTCGGGTTCGTCGAACACATCTCCCATAGCAAATGAATCTTAGCCACGAATTCAATCCCGTTACCGATTGTCTGGACTATAATCATAGCCCCAAACACAATCAATCCATGACCAGGAGCATGTAGAGTAAAGCAGAATAAACAAAGTAATTCAAGCATGTTGACAAGCATGTCATAAAACATGTAATAAAGCACAATATAAACAGGAAATACAAACACATATATTTTATAAGTTAGCAGTTAAATTAAACAAACAACATGGAGGAAATTATATACATCTCTAAGGTAGCTGAGAATCCTATCTCAACACCCTAATAAACTTAGTTCGTCACACAATTTCTCACACAGGCATTTTAGCAAACACTTAAACTACACCACTCCAACATACATGACATATGTTGATTGCAACATAGAATAACAGATCCTTATAGTAAGGAGTTGTCGCATACACATCAATCATGTTCTTACATTCAATACATTTAGCAGCCTTAAATTATAAATCCATATTTATTTAGTCATTTCAACAAACACTTTAAACTACATACATCAACATACATGATGTATGTTGATCACATAGGTAAGAGGCCAAATCCTTTCACTAGGGAGTTGCCCTAATTAGAACACGCGTGCACTCACGACGGGTAGTCATGGCAAGCAGGAATCCAAGTTCCATGTTCATTCAGTCATTTCCACAAACACTTGGGCTACACATTTTAACATATATAGTGTATATTGGTCATGGCGTGATTTAGGGCAAATCCTTTCGTCAAAGGGGTGTCGCCTATACAACAATCATGTATCCATGACAATCAGTTATGGCGAGCACGATTACGAATTCTATATTCATTTGGTCATTTTCACAAACACTTAGAATACACTATTTTAACATACATAGTGTATATTAGCAAAAACATGTATCAGGGCCAACTCTTTCGCTAAGCAAGTATTTTACACATATATAATATATTCATACAGCAAATAATCATGGCAAACATATTTCCAAAATTTATATGTATACGGTACTTTCTACAAATACCTAGAATATGTAAAATTCCATATTCTTCGTCTTTAATCGAAATGGAAAACAGATAGCACTTTGTACATGTGCAATTGCATGTAGATCATGAATCTATCATTATCTGACATTGAAAGCGTTGAAAACCATAACCTATACACCTAAAGTCCGCACCTTTTGTCGTAGAATCGTAACGAATCCGATAGGTTTGCTAAGCTTTCGTATTCGGCAGTTTGGTAACCTATAGAATGAAATAGGTTAGCTATTTCATAACCTACAATCATCACGACCCCAAAACAAATTAGGGTTAGGGTTTCTTACCTAGGAACGGAGCCGGAATCTCCGAGAAAAAGATTAGAACGAGGTGGTTGTGCTTGCATAACGGCAGGGAAGCATGGCAAGGAGATCCTCCCACAACTCCCACACTTTCTCTCTCTTTTCTCTCTTTTCTCTCTAGGGTTTCACTCAAATTCGTATGGCTGTGGGAGAGAGGGTTCTAAGGTCCTTATATAGCCTAAAAATGCTCCAAAATAGACTTATGACAAGGTATACTTAGGTTATGTCCAAAGCGGACCTGTTTCAACTCAACGGAGGACTTCTGGCGGCCCCTTTTCTGTGTTCGGTCGGACTTAAGCTCACTAACACTGGATCTAGATATGGCTAAGTTTTCGTTTCAGTCGGGAATCCAGATCACGCGTGGCGGACCAGTTTCAGTTCAACGGTCAGCGGATCTCGATCTGAAATTCCAAGTACATGGATATGTTCATGAAATTTCTCCTGATCCGAGGGTGTATTTGGGTCAGATTCGGACGGTCTGGTTGCTTACAAAATGTCCGCAAGTAACAAGTCTCAAATTACTATTTGAGATATTTATTTTGTAAAGAAAACAAGTGTTCTCACACTCTCTCGCTCCGGACTCAAGCGAACAGCCATGGGACACTGTCTGGATTTGATTTCCGAGATGGTTGTCAAGCCCAGCGAGGTGGTCCTAAGTCCTTATCTTCACGTTAATCGGACTTCCGACATGCGGTCCAAATCTGATACGGAGTTTCGTGATGCTCCCGAGAGCAGACGGGTAATGAGATTGATCCTAGATTTTTGGGTAACCTAGCGTCAATGATTCTACAAGTTTTGGGTCTTGTAGATCATATTTAAAGTGATTGGTGCTAATTTCATATGTACTCTAGCTTAACACTAGCTAATTCTCGTCTAATTTCTAAAGGATTTAGTCCTGAGTAATTTTTGTTTGAGGTGGTACCTGGGCCTTTATAGTTTGTATATAAGGTGATCCAAGTTATAATACTTAGCTAGTTTAAGATAGCATCTAGGGCGAAAGTACTTAGAAAAATTGAAAGAACAAGGTAGTGAAGGTGAGATTTGTGAAGGAAATGGGTTAACAAGCGATTTTAGATTATGGGATTGGGTTCTGACAAGTTAATAAGGTGTTAGGAGCGACCCATTACCTAAGGACGTCTAATTCCAGGTTGAAAAAAATTCGGGATGTTACACTTCGATAGAATCGATATTCAAATATCGATGATATTGACACCAGGTCGATTGCATCGAACTAGGACACAAATTGTCCAGCAAGCTTAAAGTCAAATCCACTGGATTTATTGATGCATCGACTCTGATCTCGATATCATCGACATTCAAATTCCAATGATCTCGATGGTTCCCCCGATCATTCATGAAAACCTGAAATATCTCAAAGTCAAGTCTCTCTCATTTTTCATGTGTCGATCAATCGATCCTGTCATCGATGAAATCGGAGTTCGAAATCCAAGGACATCAATAACTGTTTCGATTTATCGACTAATTGGCAAGAAGTTTCAAAAGCGTATGACATCGAGATCGAGTCATCGAGCAGACCATCGATGCTATCGAGAGTATATGCTCGATGATATCAAACCTGCTTGATGATATCGAACTCTGTCATAAATGTGACCATTTTATATCCGTTGGAGCTTTTTGCCTATATATAGAGGACTTGTCTTTTGTTGCTGTAAGAGAGAATAGAGAGAGCTTTTGTGTGTTTCAACTTACATCTTATACCCTAAGCCCTTTCTCTCGAGGGAGTTCATCCTCCAATCCACCCTCACCATTGATATTTAATAGAGTGGATTGGGGAATGAACTTTCGTATTCAAGGATCCTTCAGCTACTACCTTAATATCAAATCATTGAGCTGGGACGCCTTGAATGCATAAGATTGAAACTACTCTACCTTCCTTATAGGTAAACCTTTAGAGAGTATGATTCCATCTTAACCTTGACCCAACCCTAAGCCTAGTCCTGGTATATCTTTTGTGTTACGGATCAAGGGAGCAGAAGACTCTTCGTCAACATGGAGGAGGAGGTCTTCGGCATTGTGCTTAACGGGACTCATCAATTTATTTGTAAGTATCTAGAGTCCAAGAGGACACTTGTGATCATTCCTTTCTAGGATTGGGTCTTAAGTGGTTCCCACCCTTTGAAGCCCTCATAGGAGGCCTCCGGAGGGAGTGTACGCTGTGGGTGCATTGTGTGGACCCTTGCTCTGTGTTGAGCATAAACATCTGGTTAGGAGTGAACTAATGAAACTCCAGGGTTAGAGGTGAACCGAGTAGAAACCTCTGGGTGCGTTGTGTGGACCCTTGCTCTGTGGAGAGCATAAACATCTGGTTATGAGTGAACCAGCGAAACTCCAGGGTTAGAGGTGAACTGAGTAAAAACCTCTGGGTGCGTTATGTAGACCCTTGCTCTATGGAGAGCATAAACATCTGGTTAGGAGTGAACCAGTGAAACTTCAGGGTTAGAGGTGAACCGAGTAGAAACCTCCATGTAAAGGTTGAAGGTGAACCTGATTTAAAACCTTAAGTTTGAGGTAAACCCTGGGAAACCTCCTTAGTGAAATCTGGTACACTCAAGGGTTGAGTGCGATAGCTGGGAGTGGAGTAGACTCATCGTCGAACCACTATAAAATGACTATGTTTGTAATTACTTTTTGTATGTGTGATTTATGACACTGCATTTATATTTATATATCTGATCACATCTCACACACATACACAGTCACATCCAATATAGACTAAGTTGCATATTACTATATCTTGATTAGTTTGTGATTAGATCCTCTACCTGGCTAGGAAGCTAGTAGAGTTACGTTTGAGTAATCCTAAAAATTGCATATATGATAGGATTAGAGTGATAAGATTTTTAATATAACTCATAAATCTTTAAAAAATCCTATTCACCCCCTCTAGGAGATATTGGCATATTCCGACTTCAACTCAAGCGGTCTTCACCGCTATTTCAAACCTAAACCTAAACCTAAAACCTAAATGTATTCACAAATCTCTAAACCTAAACCTACGCCTAATCCTAATCTCAACTCCTTAACCTAGACCTAAACCTAAACATGAAAACTCAAACCTAAACCCGATCCCAAACTCGAACCTGATTTCCTAAACCTAAACCTTAACCTATTCTCAATTCCCTAAACCTATAGCTGATAACCTAGACCTAAACTTTAACCTAATCCTAAACCTAAACCTTAACCTAAACCGATAACATTAACCTAAACCAAAACCTATGACCTAAAACCTTAACCTATAACCTATAACCTATCACCTATAACCTAACCTTAACCTAAACTAAAAACCTAAACCTTAAGCTATAGCCTAAAACCTAAACCTAAACCTAAAACCTAAATGTATTCTCAAATCATTAAACCTAAACCTACACCTAATCCTAATCTTAACTCCCTATACTAAACCTAAACCTAAACTTGAAAACCCAAACCTAAACCCGATCCCGAACCCGAACCCGATTTCCTAAACCTAAACCTTAACCTATTCTCAATTCCTAAACCTACACTTATAACCTAAACCTAAACCTTAAACTAAACCAAAACTTAAACCTTAACCTAAACCTAAACCTAAAACTCTAACCTTAACCTAAACCAAAACCTATGACCTAAAACCTTAACCTATAATCGACAACCTAAACTTATAACCTATAACCTAACCTTAACCTAAGCCTAAAACCTAAACCCCTTAACCTATAACCTAAAACCTAAACGTAAACCTAAAACCTAAATGTATTCTCAAATCCCTAAACCTAAACCTATGCCTAATCCTAATCTCAACTCCCTAACCTTAACCTAAACCAAAACTTGAAAACCCAAACCTAAACCCGATCCTGAACCCAAACCCGATTACCTAAACCTAAACCTTAACCTATTCTCAATTCCCTAAACCTAGAGCTTATAACCTAAACCTAAACCTTTAACCTTAACCTAAACCTTAACCTCTAACCAAAAACCTAAACCTAAACCTAATACCTAAATGTATTCTCAAATCCCTAAACCTAAACCTACGCCTAATCCTAATCTCAACACCCTAACCTAAACCTAAACCTAAATTTGAAAACCCAAACCTAAACCCGATCCCGAACCCGATTTCCTAAACCTAAACCTTAACCTATTCTCAATTCCCTAAACCTATAGCTTGTAACTTTGAACCTAAACCTAAACCTAAACCTAAACCTTAACCTAAACCTATAACGTTAACCTAAACCAAAACCTATGACCTAAAACCTTAACCTATAACATATAACCTAAACTTATAACCTATAACCTAAACCTAAAACCTAAACCTTAGCCTATAAACCAAAAACTCCGAACCTAAACCTGAAACCTAAATGTATTTTCAAATCCATAAACCTAAACCTACACCTAATCCTAATCTCAACTCCCTAACCTAAACCTAAACCTAAACTTGAAAACTCAAACCTAAACCCGATCCCGAACCCGAACCCAATTTCCTAAACCTAAACCTTAACCTACTCTCAATTCCCTAAATCTATAGCTTATAACCTAAACCTAAACCTTAACCTAAACCTAAACCTAAACCTATAACCTTAACCTAAACCAAAACCTATCACCTAAAACCTAAAACCTAAACTTGTAACGTATAACCTAACCTTAACTTAAACCTAAAACCTAAACCTTAACCTATAACCTAAAACCTAAACCTAAACCTAAACCTAAACCTAAAACCTAAATGTATTCTCAAATCCCTAAACTGAAACCTACGCCAAATCCTAATCTGAACTCCCTAACCTAAACCTAAACCTAAACTTGAAAACCCAAACCTAAACCCAATCACCAACCCGAACGCGATTTCCTAAACCTAAACCTTAACCTATTCTCAATTCCCTAAACCTATAGCTTATAACGTAAACCTAAACCTTAACCTAAACCTATAACCTTAACCTAAACCAAAACCTATGACCTAAAACCTTAACCTATAACCTATAACCTAAACTTATAACCTATAACCTAACCTTAACCTAAACCTAAAACCTAAACCTCAACATATAACCTAAAACCTAAACCTAAACCTAAACCTAAACCTAAACCTAAAACCTAAATGTATTCTCAAATCCCTAAACCTAAACCTACACCTAATCCTAATCTCAACTCTCTAACCTACACATAAACCTAAACTTGAAAACCCAAATAAAAACCCAATCCCCAACTTGAACCTAAACCCAATTTCCTAAACCTAAACCTTAACCTATTCTCACTTCCCTAAACCTATAGCTTATAACATAAACTAAACCTTAACCTAAACCTAAACCTATAACCTATAACCTAAACCTAAACCTAAACCTAAAACCTAAATGTATTCTCAAATCCCTAAACCTAAACCAACACCTAATCCTAATATGAACTCCCTAACCAAAACCTAAACCTAAACTTAAAAACCCAAACCTAAACCCGATCCCAAACCCGAACCCGATTTCCTAAACCTAAACCTTAACCTATTCTCAATTCCCTAAACCTATAGCTTATAACCTAAACCTAAACCTTAACTCCGAACCTAAACCTAAACCTAAACCTATAACCTTAACCTTAACCAAAACCTATGACCTAAAACCTTAACCTATAACGTATAACCTAAACTTATAACCTATAACCTAACCTTAACCTTAACCTTAACCTATAACCTAAAACCTAAATGTATTCTCAAATCCCTAAACCTAAACCTGCACCTAATCCTAATCTCAACTCCCTAACATAAACCTAAACCTAAACTTGAGAACCCAAACCTAAACCCGATCCCGAACCTGAACCCGATTTCCTAAACCTAAACCTTAACCTATTCTCAATTCCCTAAA
This sequence comes from Magnolia changhungtana, assembly GCA_030180095.1. Taxonomy (NCBI): domain Eukaryota; kingdom Viridiplantae; phylum Streptophyta; class Magnoliopsida; order Magnoliales; family Magnoliaceae; genus Magnolia; species Magnolia changhungtana. The sequence goes on along the minus strand of JASAUF010000524.1, from coordinate 1,141,735 downwards.
CCTATAGCTTATAACCTAAACCTAAACCTAAACCTTAACCTAAACCTATGACCTAAAACCTTAACCTATAACCTATAACCTAAACTTATAACCTATAACCTAACCTTAACCTAAACCTTAACCTATAACCTATAACCTAAATGTATTCTCAAATTCCTAAACCTAAACCTACACCTAATCCTAATCTCAACTCCCTAACATAAACCTAAACCTAAACTTGAAAACCCAAACCTAAACTCCGATCCCAAAAACCCAAACCCCTTATTTCCTAAACCTAAACCTTAACCTATTCTCAATTCCTAAACCTAAACCTTAACCTATAACCTAACCTAAACCTAAACCTATAACCTACACTTATAACCTATAACCTAAACCTAAGCCTAAAACCTAAACCTAAACCTAAATCCTAAATGTATTATCAAATCCTTAAACCTAAACTTACACCTAATCCTAATCTCAACTCCCTAACTTAAACTTAAACTTAAACTTGAAAACCCAAACCTAAACCCGATCCCGAACCCGAACCCGATTTCCTAAACCTAAACCTTAACCTATTCTCAATTCCCTAAAGCTATATAACCTATATACAATAACCTATAACCTAAACCTAAACCTTAACCTAAACCTATAACCTAAACCTATAACCTAAACCTAAACCAAAACCTATAACCTAAACTTTAACCTATAACTTATAACCTAAACTTATAACCTATAACCTAACCTTAACCTAAATGTAAAACCTAAACTTAAACCTAAAACCTAAAACCTAAACCTAAACCTATAACCTAAATGTATTCTCAAATCCCTAAACCTAGACCTACACCTAATCCTAATCTCAACTCCCTAACCTAAACCTAAACCTAAACTTGAAAACCCAAACCTAAACCTAAACCTAAACCTAAACCTAAACTTGAAACCCAAACCTAAACCTAAACCTAAACATAAACTCGAAAACCCAAACCTAAACCCGATCCTGATCCCTAACCCGAACCTGATTGCTGTAATAATAATGTAGCCCAATCACATGGCAACAAACAAGAATGTATCCCTTTTAACACATGCCCCTTTTTATAGAGCTATAATTTTTCTTGTTGTTTTTATTAACTTGAATTGAAACACTTTTTTGCATTATTTGCTTGCATTAGTTTTATTTTAATGATCAGTTTTATTTTAAAAAAGTATGCCCACTTTTTTGGAAGAAGTTTCTGCAATTCTTCATGATTCTGAATTATAATGTTTTGTTAGTTGAATATTTTTTTTATTAGATGAAAGACACAAAAAGAAAATTGTTTCTGATTTTTTTCCTTTTTTTATTTATGATGTTAAACTTATATGTATTTATGCGTGGATGAATGTGATGTGGATAAGATTGTTTGTGTTTGGATTGATGTAGTTTATGTTTGGATGGATTTACGTAGTTTGGATTTAGATGGATGTGAATGTGAATATAATGAAATATATTATATAACAGGTGTATATCAGGAAGAATACAATGAAATATATTGTAACAGTGTTTCATATTTGAAATTTTCTGACGGCTCTAGGCCGTCCATATTTTTCTTAATATTCAAATATGAGACGGTTGAAGACCGTCCTTTTAAGGGTCATAAGAGACGGTTCATAGCAGTCCTTCTTAAGGACGGTCCATGACTATCCTTTTAAGGTTCATAAGAGATGGTTCATAGCAGTCCTTTTTAAGGACAGTTCATGACTGTCCTTTTTAAGGACGGTCCATGACCATCCTTTTAAGGCTCATAAGAGAGTTCATAGCAATCCTTTTAAAGGACGGTCCATGACTGTCCTTTTAAGGCTTATAAGAGACGGTTCATAGCGGTCCTTTTGAAGGACAGTCCATGACCATCCTTTTAAAGGTCATAAGAGACGGTTAATGACAGTCCTTTTTAAGGATGGTCCATGACCGTCCTTTTTACAGACGGTCCATAACCGTCCTTTAAATGCCAATAAGAATGACGGTGCATGACCTTCCTTTAAGTAATACGACACCTCAAAATACGACGTCCCATGCGACGGTCCATGACCATCCTTTTTTAGGCATTTGAGACAGTTTTCAATCGTCCTTTTTTCGTTGTTTTGGCGTAGTGTAATCTATGCCTTGGTCTTTTAATAATTTTTTATGCACGATGGAGGAATTCATATACTGAGAATTATGAAGCACGATCCAAAGTGAGCATTCAAGAGTTGTTTTTATATCAAGACCCAATTATATGGTCCAATGCGGTAACTTCTCATTGTTCTAGTAATGATATCGCAAGTCTCTGAGTACCATATCTGATGGAGACAGAACAAATAGAATCATCATCATTAACTTCTATGGCCTTCGGAAAGTTATCAAATGAAAATTGAAAAAGTCTTATCTATTTTTCAGAATCAGCAAAGATCAAGTTTATGCCAAGGAGCACAAGCTAGAAAAGACTCAGCAAAAAGACTCAGCAGTTGAACCTTTGGAGCTAGAGATGACGTGTACAAAAGTGTGATTTAATGAGCAAAGAATACAATGCAAAACACGATGACAAGCGCAAAGATGAAATGATTAAATCATTATCATATTGTGAATATCACAATCAGCCTAAAAAGAGGAGAAGCTTTCAATATATTTTAAAATTATAAATACATCATGAAGCTAAATTGAAAAATTATAATGTCTTGAGATACTAATTTCGATCAATTTGGCAGGAAAGATTATCATTCAAAAGCTTGAGTTATGTAAATCATGAATAAAGGAGACAATCGAAAGAGTTGTTGCAGCAGAAGCAACATTAAAGAACAACTCCCTAGACACAGAGTTGAAGGAAAGAGTCACCGGAGTTGATCAATGAGACCGTTGCAGCATCGACAGTGATGAAAGATAGTTCTCTGGTCAAGTTACTCAAAGATGAAGTCGCCACAATTATTACAGTGGCAAGTTTCGATGAAAAGAGAATCTTATTCCCTTTAATCAAGTCTTCTGTTCGAGCGCAAACATTCAAGTATTCCGTTCAAGCGGCAAGCATTCAAGTCTTCCGTTTGAGCGCAAACATTCCAGTCTTCCGTTCGAGCGCGATCATTCAAGTATTCCGTTTAAGTGTGATCATCTAGTCTTCCGATCGAACGTGAGCATTCAAGTATTTCGTTCAAGCGCAAGCATTTCAGTCTTCCATTCGAGCTCAATCATTCAAGTATTCCGTTCGAGTGAGATCATCTAGTCTTCCGATCTAACGTGATCATTCAAGTATTCCATTTGAGCGTGATCATCTAGTCTTCCGTTCGAACGCAATCATTCAAGTCTTCTTTTCGAGCGTGATCATCAGTTTTCTGATTGAACACGATCATTCAAATCTTCTGTTCGAACACGATCATTCAAGTCTTCCATTCAAGCATGATCATTCGATATTCTACTCAAGTATGATCATTGAGTCTTCCACGCAAGCATGATCATCTGGTCATCCTTCAGTTACAGTTCATTAAGTTCTTCGATCAGAGGAAGATCGATCCTCCATTTGATTTCATGAATCAATCAAAGAAGGATCGAGGGGGCATCTGTTGAGGTACAAAAAATATTCCATTGCATTGGTCAGAGAACTCTATGGTGCAGATCTTTTCCAGGGTCATTCACTCCTTATTTTGGTAAAAAATCAGCATCCGGGGGTATTTTGGGTATTTTGGTAAAAATCAGCATCCAGGGTATTTTGGGTATTTTGGTAAAAATCAGCATCCGGGAGTATTTTGGGTATTTTGGTAAAAATCAACATTCGGGGTTATTTTGGTAAAAATCAGCATTCGAGGGTATTTTGGTAAAAACCAGCATTGAGGTAATTTGGGTATTTTAATAAAAATCAACATTTAGGGGTATTTTAGGTATTTTGGTAAAAATCATTGAAGGAGAGTATTTTGGTATAAAGGAGTGGTTGTACACCACCATTTAAAGGAGAGCTTGGTGAACACCATTATTTAAGGGAAAAGATTAAGTATCGCCTTAAGAGAGGAGTTGTGGTGAACACCACTGTTTAAGGGAGGAATGCCTATAAATACCCCTTCCTCTCCTCATTACAGGTTGGTCAGTTAGGAGGTTAGAAGACATGATGGAAGGTAAGAGAGGGGAAGAGAGAGGCCAGTTGCGCGGGTCGCTCAACTAGAGAACTCATTCCACCTCCCCCGCAATGAAGGAAGGCCTTTGCGCCATCCGCGCAAGGCAGAAAAACGTTTGGCCGTCCGCGCAATAAAGAGAGGGAGAGAAATCCCTTGTGCCATCCGTGCAATGAAGGTTGGAGCAAACCTCTAGGGCACCACTTTATGTGGAGACTTGTCTTAAAGACAAGCCTTTTACCATCCGTAGAATTATGTTTGCAGAGAAGTTCGTTGCGCGAACCGCGTAACCATTTCTATAAAAGAAACTCGTTGCGTGAACTGCACAATCACTTCTGAAACCCGTTGCGTGAACCGTCCAACCATTTATGCAAAGGATAATCCATGAGCCACTTGTTATTGAGCTTGTCTAAACGTCAGGCTTATGTTGTCCTAACAGAGATAGTTTGCAGAAGAAGTCTTTTGCAACCACTTTTGCAAAGAAATTCTATGCGCAACTTTATGTGGAGCTTGTCCTAAGGGAAGCCTTATGTTGGCTTAATAGATACTCCATGCGCCACATCAAGAGGAGCTTGTCCTAAGGGAAGTCTTATGTTATCTTAAAGGAAAGTCTATGCACCACTTGTTATGGAATTTGTCCTGAGAGAAGCCTTATGTTGTCTTAAAGGAAACTCCATGCGCCACCTTGTGAGGAGACTTGCCCTGATGCATGGTTCTTGTTCCGAAGTAAGTTCCATGCACTTCGTATTCTCCAAAGTAAGATCCATGCACTCTACATTCCCTGTCTAGGCCTGTGTACTCCTACCCTCAGACAGATGGCCTCCACATTTCAAGGGATCGCCTCTCCACATTTCAAGGGATTGCTCCACATTTCAAGGGATCGCCGCTCCACATTTCATGGGATTGCTCCAATTTCAAGGGATCGTCGCACCACATTTCAAGGGATCGCCACTCCACATTTCAAGGGATGATCATCGCTCCAACGGAAGAATAATCAGAACTGATCTCAATGGTCAGATCAAGGAAGAATGAACGGAAGGATGATCAGAACTGATCTCAACGGTCAGATCAAGGAAGAATAAACGGAAAGATGATCAGAACTGATCTCAACGGTCAGATCAAGGAAGAATGAATGGAAGGATGATCAGAATTGATCTCAATGGTCAGATCAAGGGTTTCAAGCCCGCACAACCCATCTCCCCTAGAGATGTAATAAAAAAGCGTCAAAATGCTACCGAAATTGCCATCAAATTGTCTCATATTTCATTCATTGCTTTGATTGATTATACTCTATTTTCAGAATCAAGGGAATCCAAGGATGTAAATGAACTCATAATAAATGTGATCATTGTTCTCTCATTCTTTCTTTGTTATCACTGAATAATTCCCCCAAATTAAACGCATTTGTTTTCTTGTCGAAACACACACACTGTGGCCCGCTTTTTCTTCGCCTACAAGGTCAGACCCATTCATGGGAGGGTATTTTCATCCTTCCCATGACGTTGTTGGAAGCTCTAAAGGCGACATTGGTCTCACGCGTGACTGGTCGTTGGGGAATTTTAGTCATTGGCTCCATCTGCTACCCGCATAGGTATGCATGTGATGTGGCCTATACGGACTTTTTAGGGCCACTGACTCCACACTGTTGCCCGAATAACATATATATAGTGCCGATGATGATAGATCTTATGTGTAGTTGGCCGTTGAGGGCTTGGCTAGGCTGCCTTAAATGATAAGCTACCATCGCTGTCATCAACTTTATGTGGTTGGCCATATAATTATTCCACTGCCAAAAATAGTGAATCAATAATTGATATTTTTCCACAACTGATTATGTTCTAAGAACATTTATATCATGTTTAAAATAGTGTATCAGCTTGGCGATGATAGCAATTTTGATAAAATGAGTTTATATGAGCGATTGATGACGACAATAATAGTTGCTAATTTTGGCGATAATCATCGACACTTGGCGAATTTGATGAAAATCATCGATGTCGGTGGCAATTATCAATGCTTGGTAGCAATCATCCATGCTTGGCAGGAATCATCAACGCTTGACATCGATCATCAACGCTTGACAACAATCATCATCGCTTGACAGAAATCATCAACACTTGACAGCAATCATCAATGCTTAATAGGAATCATCAACGATTGACAACGATCATCAACACTTGACAACAATCATCATCAATGTGCTCAATCTTAATATGCCTGATGTACTTGAGAAGTTTTGCTCAAAAATTTGTGCTTTTGTTCATTCACATGTAGGGGAATACATAACTTTGTCTTTTGTAGCCCTTTCATCTTTCTACTAGCGATGCCCTCTTTTGATTAAGAAGCATTATTTTGATAATTTTTGTAATTAAAACTGAGATTATCTTCAAGGATGACATATTTTGTATGCTTCTGTCTGCCCCCTAAATAATTACGTCGGGAATATTTAGAGTCAAAACGCCGTGAATCTTCTTAGTATTCAGGGATGATATATTTTGTTGAACTGACAGGTATATTGATGAAAATTTTCCCCCATGGTGAATATACTTGTCTTGCTTTCTTCTTACCTATTCTTCTATAGAGAGAATATTTTCAATTAGGACTATATACTTTCTTTCTTATTCCATATATCTTCTTCATAACAATTTTACTATCATCGGTCATCTTCGGTAGAATACCCTTTTCTTCTTTGCTTCATTTCTTTTGAATACTTTTTTGGCAACATCCGTTGCTGCTCTCTTAAAATTTTGAAATAGCCGATTCATATGAGAATTGAGCAACTTTACTTTGACTCTTCTATTCTGGCAAGTTGTGACGTTGCCCCCAGGGTTCTCTATTTACTGATGAATTCGCTAGTTGATTCATCTTCTCGTTGGCGAGCAACGCCTAATTTAGTCAAACTAACTTCTCATCTAAAGGCTTTCCTAAGGGAGAAATGTTGTTCACGGTAGTGGTTGTTGGAAAATTAGGAACTTCTTCAGCAACATGCTCATCTGGTGAAGGCTGATTAACATCTTGTTGGCAGATTTTCTATTTCTTTATACTTCGAATGTACTGATATCAAAGGAGAAAGTGAAAACTGCATTGTTGATGTCGTCGAAGAGGATGAACTGAGTGAGTGAAGTAAAACTGCGCCTCATAGTATTGCACATAACCGAACCTTTAACCATACTTGACAGGATGGTATTCCTTGTAAGAGAAGATCAAACCTTTCATCTTTTGGATGTTACCATCATCCGTCCTTCATCGTCTTACTGCGCTACTAGTGAAGCAGAAACCATTCCGAACATTACTTGGTATTGTTTGTCCTTGATCACAACTGATTTGACCTTTTTTGGTACTTTTTGTAGTAGCGATCTCATATTGTCGATGTAATTTAGTAGGAATCCGTTAGGTGCGAAGTATATGACCACGTTAGTCAAGAGAAAAGTCATTGCGGTATACCTATTATTCAAAACAGAGTGTTAGTTATTTCGATTAAATAAAATTGTACTTTATTTTTTGAGATGAAGGGGAGGATGTTCCCGTTGAGAGTCGCCATTTTGGTGTCTATACAACGCCAAAAAGTGATAAATGTTCTCTAAATATTTTCTAAGTTATCATTGAATAATAACTCCCCAGCAGAGTCACCATTTTGTTTTGACAATAAACAAATGCATTCGATTTGGGGGAATTCGTTCAATGATAACAAAGAAAGAATGAGAGAACAATCATCACAAAGTTCTATTCTGAGTTCATCTACATCCACACATATTTCCCTTGATTACGAAAACAGAGTACAATTAATCAATTGAATGAAAGAAGAAGGCAGTTAATGGCAATTTCAGCAGCATTTCGACGCTTTTGATGTTCATTGCAAAGGCAGATGGGTTGTGCGGACTCGAAGCCCTTGATCATCCTTGAAACTCTCCAACTCCTGTCATCTTTCACTTATCTTTCTCGTTTCTCTTGCTCGCTGCCTTTCCTAAATGAAGATGAGAGAGGAGTATTGATAGACTTCCCTCATGTGTGGAGGTCATCTATCTAAAGGTGGGAGTGCACAATAGCCAAGGAAGAAGTGCACAACACTAACCACGAAAAGAGTGTACAACACTCTTTCAGACAGGGAGTGGCGCATGAGCTTTCTTCAGACAGTAGTGCACAAAACCTCCTTGAGAAGTGGCATAGGGGGTTTTCTTTAGACAGAGGTCCATTCAAGGTGGCGTGCAATGTCTTGGAGCTTAGACAAGTTTCCATGAGAAATGGTGCAAAAGCCATGCATCAGGACCAATCCCCATGAGATATGGTGCAAATGCCATTCATCTGGACAAATCCCCATGAGATATGGTGCAAAAGCCATTCATTAAGACAAATCCCCATGAGATATGGTGCAAAAGCCATTCATTAGGACAAATCCCCATGAGATATGGCACAAAAGCCATTCATTAGGACAAATCCCCATGAAATATGGTGCAAAAGCCATTCATTAGGACAAATCCCCATGAGATATGGCACAAAAGCCATTCATCTAGACAAATCCCCATGCAAAGTGGTGCCGAGGGTCTTCTTCAAGACAAGATTTGCGCAATTACACGCAAGAGGGTTTCTTCAAGAGCTTAGACAAGTTTTCATGAGAAATGGTGCAAAAGCCATGCATCAGGACCAATCCCCATGAGATATGGTGCAAATGCCATTCATCTGGACAAATCCCCATGAGATATGGTGCAAAAGCCATTCATTAGGACAAATCCCTATGAGATATGGCACAAAAGCCATTCATTAGGACAAATCCCCATGAAATATGGTGCAAAAGCCATTCATTAGGACAAATCCCCATGAGATATGGCACAAAAGCCATTCATCTAAACAAATCCTCATGCAAAATGGTGCCGAGGGTCTTCTTCAAGACAAGATTTGCGCAATTACACGCAAGAGGGTTTCTTCAAGAGGGTTTGCACGGTTGCACACAAGGGGACTTCTTCAGGACTAGATCCACATGAAGTGGTGCAAAAGACTTTCATTAAGACATGAGTCCATGCAAAGTGGCGCAAACCCTTGCATTAGGACATGCTTCCCTTTGAAGTGGCGCAAAAGCCATATATTAAGACATGTTTCCCTTTGAAGTGGCGCAAAAGCCATTTGTTTAGACAAATCCCCATGCAAAGTGGCGCAGAGGCCATGCACTTAAGGGGATTGCGCGGTTGCGTGCAAGAGACTACTCCCAAGAGGTTTGCGTGGTTGCGCGCAAGAGGCTTCTCTCCCCTTTTTCTCTCTTCACTTCTTGTCTTCTTCCCTTCTTTGGCTTACTCACTTTTTGTCTTCCAACCCTTTTTCAAATGAGGAGTGGGGTATTTATTGGCCTAGGCTCCTCACTCCTTAAATAGTGGTGATCACCACCACTTCTCCTTTCATACAAAACAACACACAACCCTCCTTAAATAGTGGTGATCACCATCACTTCTCTCTTTAATACAACTCCCACCCTTTCTTCCTTAAATAGTGGTATTCACCCACTTCTTCCTCCATACAAAATAACATCCACCCCTTCTTGCTAAATGACGCCCACGCACTTCTCCATACTAAATATGCCCATCCATTCTTCCATATCATATGACACCCGTCCATTCTTCCATATCAGATGACACTCGTCCATTCTTCCATATCAGATGACACCCATCCATTCTTCCATATCAGAATGTGGAGCATACAACCTCTTCTAACATGGAGCAACACTTCACAGGGCTTCTATACTGTTATGGGCGCATAACCCTGAGAAGGATCTGCACTTAATTCCCCAGCTAATGCAATGGATATGTAATGAGATTGGAATATTTTTTATGCCTCAACATAATACAACATCAAGATGGCCCTGCAGTGGTTGATGGTCAGCCCTGCTAGACGCTGGCCCAGTTGGGGCATCCAGCAGGCAAGCTGCTGGCCTAGTTGGGGCATCCCACAGATGGATAGCTCGAATGCCATTCAATGACATAAGGTGGGCCACAAAACTGATTGATGAAGGGGATAAAACACATCCATCAAATGGGCAGCTACTGGACAGTCAGTCCAGCAACATCCTGGCCCAGATTAGGCGTGGATCTACCTCTGGGTTGGGCCTAGGGCCTGCCTAACATGGGGAAAATAGATGAATGATGTGCATTCTCATGTGCACAGAAACGTGGGGTCCACGTGAGTGGCTTGCCAGCCCCCCCAAAGATCAAGCTGATATTATTTATATTTTCCCTTCATATAAGCTACTAGACGGTACCAGAAACCGGACCATCCAGGCTTGCTGGGCCCATTCTAGGGATGTCTCGCACGGCTGGAAAGTGTGGATCTTCAACATACATCAAGGTGGGGTTCACACATCTGTGGGCCTCCCTACTACAACAAGAAAATCAAGCTAATATTGGGGATATCTGTAACACCCCGTACCTTCAATACACGGGTGTTACCCTTTGAACCCACATTAACCTAAAGCAGATTGGGTTAATCAAAAACTTGTCTCAACATACACAGGATGGGGATTCCGGTCGACATTAAAGCCATCCATCAGGGCCTCCAAGAGTCAGAACACGCCCCGTGGCAATCGGGAAGGTGAGACTACTCGAACACTCTAAAATTGAAGCTATTATGTTAGTTAGTACTGGTGCAACTCACCTGTCGCCAACACTTGAGATCTGGTGTTGAGGGTCAAATATCGCATATTAGACCCCAGTTATTACATGGATTTATGACCATGAAAAAGTTTAAAGGCCTATTTAAATCGTGTTTGAGCTACAGGGTGAATTTACGAGCATGTGACTGAAAAGGATGCAAAGAGCATGGATTTAACGCTCTGATGTCACTAAGGCAAGGGAAGGACTCCAGAGGACTAATATTGAAGAATTTACATGCCATAGATCCGAGGAAATCAAGCCGTTCACGTTAAGGAGGCCCGAAACTGGTGCAGAATGCAAGATCACAGGGTTCCCGCCATCCGATTAGCTCGAAACTTCATACATGACCTGGGGACCATAAATAACCATACATATTAAATTTCAACCATTGGATATCTCGAGAAGTTGGCCAAAGGAAAAATCAGCCCATTAATCTCCAATTTTAGGCCCACCTCCAATCTGGATATGCTTCAAAATTGGGCTCGACGGTTTAAATAAGATGAGAAACAGGATAGATGGATTGGATTTCTGAAGAACATCACAGTGGACTCCATATGTACAACGTGTGTACATAGTTTACACACACCTGACGAGTACTAGACCGACCAAGGAGGGTCAGCAGGCGCTGACCCACGTCTTTCTCTCAAAACGGCAACTGCCATTTATGGTGCTGCGTAATGGACGGACGGCATTCATTTTGCTGAAGCTGGTGGGTCCCATCCACAGCTCAAGCGAAAGATCCAACCCGTCCATCTTGTAGGGGGGTTCGAGAGAGTCAAAATCATGCTGAAATTTTGCACCCATGCATACACACGTGTGCGATACAGAGGCCACAAACAGGCTGCCCTGCGACATTCAAAACGATTTTAGCATGATTGTTTCTTTTGGCTGCATCAATAGACATTTAAAACATACTATTCTTGACTGAAATCTCGAGATAAATTCACTGGACAGGGTAGATTTCCCCAAGAACACTTCTGTGGGGCCCACATTGTATCTCAGCGCAAGATTCCTCCACTTCGTACGTCCGGACGTCGGTTTCTCCGTGGGCCGTTTTGTGAGTGTGATCATGGTCGGATCTCTGATCCGGACCGTCCACATGTTGCAACACGTGGCCAAGACCCTAATTAATGAGCGAAACTGGGTTTTTCAACTCACCTCTTGCCAAAAACAAGATTCAAACACGAGAAGCTTTGCCTTTTACTGTCGCTGCGCATGTATCATGCGTACGAGTTACGTATCAACTCCAGATGTCGCCCATGCACCATCCAACCGACCTTCAGCTTCTATAAGAGGGAGAGGCAGCCTTGGGATAGAATCATCTTGGCTTAGCTTGGACGTGAGAAGGAGATAGTAATTTGTTTTTGTTTCTTTTCTTTTTATTTTTGTTTTTGTTTAAGGGTTCAAGCCCATTCATGTTGGGCTGAACCTCTTAGCTAGGGCTATAAGAGGAGAAGCTTGTAGCGTGATGGGGTGGTTCTATAGCTTGGATTCATGTTTTTGAACTAATATTGATTCTGGTTTAATTTTAAGGAATACTTCTAGTTTTTAATGGTTTGTTGTGACTGTAATTACAATGAGTCTGCGATAGCTTTGAGTATTCCCGTTTCATTATTTTGATTATGAAGTTAGGAAGCCCTGTTGTTCACCATTGCCCCTTGGACATGGCTGGATGACGACACCCTTCCTACCGTTCATGCATCTCTCAGATTGACTGTAAATCAGTTTAATTCTGTTGTTTGCTTTGTCTCATGGGCATGGTTTTGTGATGGAATCCATTCTAATTTACTTCAATCTTATCTCTTTAAATTTGGATCAAAAGATGTTCAGAATTGATTTACAGGTTATATTTCCAACTGGATGAAGATGGGACTCGAAGTCCAGTTGTGTTCTTGAATCAAGCGTAGATCTCCCTGATCTCTACAAGTGGATCCTTGGCACCCTAGTTTCCTACCTTTGATTTCTACAAGTTTTTAGTTGATTATTCATCATTATTCTCATATTTACCCCTGATTTAGATTTCATCTTATCCTAGTTCTAGTTGTAGTTATTTTCGGACTACGTACAGGTTTCAATCCCTGTGGATTCGACCTCGGTCTCATCGAGTTTATTACTACATCACAACCCTATACTTGGGGAGTGAACATCTGGCTGGTAACAAACGAAGCCCTCATTATAACTAGTACCCTAAAGTAACTGTTGAAAAAGTTTATCAGGCTCACCTGATCGATGGATCATGACAAATGGGCCATTGATGGCCCAAGGATGTATGTGGCGGGCCACTTAGGTCTCACCATCGGGCCAAAATGGGCCAGGGTCCCTATGAAAGGTTCTCAACGAGGATGAACGAAATGGATTATGATACTGACATCTTAGCAGGCCCCTACACGGTGCATGTGCACTAAGGACGCTAGTACATGAGCCACACTAGGACCAAGCCTTTTTGCAAACAAGAAATATCACCCACCTTTCTCTCTCCGTTTTAAACCGACTCACTTCAAGCTCTAGGTGGCCCACCACGGCCACTTTCTGAGCCATCTAAGCCATCCAATCTCTCCATGGGACCCACACGAACACAATGGTATGGCCGTTTGATTAGTCGAAAATGGACGAAGGAGATTGAACCCCACCGTCCAATCCATGCTAAATATAACCTGGACGAAGCCTGTGTGGAGAGAGAGAGAGAGAGAGAGAGAGAGAGAGAGACTGACTTTCCTTTTTAGGAAAGGCAAAGCTCAGCAGTCCACGATGGGGACAATCACCACCGTCCATCTCTTTCTCACTGGCTATAAAAGGAGGACACTGTAGCCCTTAAAATCTACGCCAAGTGAGAAGAAAGATAGAGAGAGGGTGTGGAGAGAGTGACCAGCCGATGGTGGGGGACTCGATTTCCACTGCTCCAACTCAGTCCCTATGAGGTAAGACCGAGTCGGATCAGTTGGGATCGCAGCTTCATAGGCAGATAGGAAGGAGAGTGGGGGAGAGAGAAGAAAGACTAGGGAACCGACCTTGGTGAGTTCAGCTGTAACTGAATCGGGGGAAAACACTCTCCCTGAAAGTTTTTTTTTCTTCCTTTGGTTGTTTTTCATTTCTCTATTTCATTTTCTTTTGTAGTAGTTGTTTTTCATTTCTCTTTTTTTTTTCCTTTGTAGCAGTAACAAGTTGTGGGTGATACTCACCTGGGACCAAACAGTGGCTGTACCTCGAGCCTGAGATCAGCCAAATAATGGCTGAAAACAGACCGAGAACTAAGCTGGGAAATAGCCCAGTCTCAGACCAAGGTCAAGCCAATAAATGGTTATGAGGTTATCTGAGGAAGTGGTGGCGGCGAGTCTTTGTTTTAAACCAGGACTAAACTAAGAAACGACCCTATTCTAGGACTGAAGCCGAGTCTCTGTCGGAACAATGGACCTAAATGCTGGCCATGTGTCGGGCCATAAAATGGATAAGGCAGAAGCTCCGTTTGGAGTTCAATCGGATGACCACATGCAGGGTCATGCAAGGGACCATCTGGTGCGCCCTGTACAAATGCCGAGGGCCACCCTGCTGCATATCCGCACCGTCCACCATCTTCCTCTTGAAATTTTGACACGAGGATAGTGAGCTTTGATCATCTAGTGATGCAGCCCACCTAGATAATCAAGCCTCGAAAGTAGCCGAACGGTCATCTTTCAGTTGTCGTAGAGACCGCGTAAAGGTGCATGGCTAAGAAAGGTCAACGTGGTGTGGAATGGTTTTCCTCTCTCTATCGGATGAATGGTTCAGATCCACCTATTACTCCATTATGGTGGCCTACAACAAAGAAGCAAAACCTCTGTTATGAACAGAGTCGACGCACATCGACTTTGTGTAACATGAGGATTGGTGGGCTGACTGACGGTCTAGGCCCTGCAAAATGCAGGTGGGCCTCGTCCAACGTCTGTTGACTGACCCTGATTGTGAGCCCTGCATCGACCGTGGGCCCCACCAAACGTCTGTGGGTTGCACTTGTGCCAGGCCACCATGGGCCATTCAAGTTTAAACTGTCCATCAGGGACGTTAAATCCAGAAAAAAAAAACAAGGGCCAGACGTCCAGTACTGGGCAATCTCCCTTGTTTGTTTCTTTCTTTATATTTTGTTTAATATATGTATATATGTTTCTTTCTTTATATTTTGTTTAATATATGTATATATGTATATATATATATATATACATACGTATACGAATATATACTGATAATATGTGTAGATAAGTGGTGGGCCCCACCTGGAACCCACCTGTGAAATGCATAAATGGTGCATGCATGCTAAGGGCGTTGAATCAGAGGGTACTGTACATGTACAGTTGAACGCTCCTCTGCCAATCAGTTCACGTAAACTGATTACAAAAAAAAAGGTTGAGATCTCATCATAGCTGGTGAGTCTGGGAAATCCGATTGGTCCACATGAAGCAAACCAAAACATCGGTGGGCCACAAGGAATGCAAACAGTTTTTTCCTTTGATTTGAAATTATTATTGCTATGGCCCACTGGAATATTGGATCAGGGTGAAAACTCACGCCCTAGGGTTTCTTGGAATTCCACATCTTAGGGACCATTCAGATTCGACACCCATGTTTACATGAGACCCACATGTGAAGTAAATGAACGATGCATGTGGGCAACAGGACGCTACAACAGAGGATGCCGCCACCTGCCAATCAGTTCACATGAACTGATTGCAAAATTTTGAGATCTCCCCATGGCTGATGAATCTGGAAAATCCGAATGGTCCACATGGAGCAGAACCTTAAGAAACCTCCTGTCTCCAATCTTCACTCTGAACCAAAACTTCGGCGGGCCACAATTAATGTAAACAGTTTCTTCCCTTACGATTGCATTTATCTTTGCTACGGTCCACCAGAATCTTAGATCAGGGTAAAAATTTAACCCCTAAGGTTTCTCGAGATTCCACATCTCATGGACCGTTCGGATTCAACACCCATGTTCGTGTGGGACCCACGTTGATATACATATCATATACGTGACGGCCCATGTGGAACCCACGCATGTGTGAAGCCACGTTGTTATACGTGCATTAAAAATGTACCGTTTGCTACAGATATAACATACCATATAATGCGAATATGATATACATGCTGTATAGATATGTATAGTAGACGATATATCTGTAATGTATATGATGTGTACATACATGCCATATAATGCCAATATGATATATATATTGTATACATAGGTATACTAGGTGATATATCTATAAGGTATATGATGTATACATATATACCATATAATATACACCACGTATACATAGATATACTAGGCCATGTATATATCATATATATAGTATGCAAGCTCCTCTATAGGGTGGTGGCCACATATGGGGACCCCACCATGATTTAGATATTTATTTTGCACGGTCTGTGCAATGGATCCCACCAACTAGATAAACTATATATTGAGCCCACCTATTGGGACAAGTATTGTCGGGCCTGTACTCATCTCAAACAAATGCCAGACCATCATGATTAGGGCCATTCGACCAACCATGACATCATAGAATTTTAAAACTTATCAACTAATGCAAGGGATGGCTCCAGGAATCTGTTCAAGTGACATAGAGACTCTAGCTTCTCGAGAAGGCTTACACCAAAGAATACCCTACAACGTATCTGGTGATGATTTCTTCCCCTTAAGATTTCCACCCTTAGCTAGACCAGAAATGGCAATTTTATTAGTGTAAATGGCTAGTTAGACTGATAATAAACGGTGTGTAGAAATAAATTGTATTCGCTTGTTTTATCTGTTAGACATGATAATTCTCATGCTTACTATTGTTTAGATTCTTGAACTGCCCAAGTGAATAATGATAGGAATACATGTGTCATTCCTTATTTCCCTTTTATATTGTAAATGTTGTTATGATACACATACTGCTAAAATCTCTCCATGAGAAATCCTAGCAAAGGAGAGTCTGTGCTTGGGGTGTAACTAGATTGGTTGTGACATAAGTAGGCCCCTGACATGGAGGATTTTGGTTATGGTACTTGACCACGGGATTTACCATCCATGTGTGCTTTCACCTAACTGACTTGGGGATGGAATTCATAACCCTTCCAAATACCGTTGTTTACTCTTCTTTGAACCATTCATGCCGACATGTTTAAAACGCCACTTTTGGTAATTTCAACATTTCACCCCTAGTCGGCATTGGTGGTAACCCCTTTACGTTAAATTGATTGACCACATGTTAGTGGGTGCTACACACCCCTAAGACGGTAGCCTCATGGGGCGAGGATGGTGGTAATGGGACACTATGCCCGAGCCGTCAGCCTACGCTTGGCCACAAGCTCCCCGTAGTGACCATGAGCTTATTTAAAATGACTAAGTGTAATTAGATTAATAATAGATTGGCTAATCATGCATACATCGCACAAACCAGCATCTATTGCTATCGTTTGTGGGTACGTATTGTTTCCGACTGGATAATATGCCCAGGTTCGGTGATTGCATGGGTGACGGCCCGCTGTCCGCACTGATGAGCATCCTCGGGGCGTGAACGCATTCCATACATCCATGCACTTAATAAGACTGCATCTACTATGTTTTGGATTATCTGTATGCTTTTATGCTATTCCTTGTTTAGGGCAGTGATGTGTAATCTTAGCGGGAGATCACACTGAGTTGGCCACTCATTCATCAATATTCAACCGTATAAAGGACACAGGAACAGAGGGAGTTGTAGAGGAGCTGGAGAAGACGGAAGTCGAGGAGGAGGCTTATAATGAGGAGTCGAACTAAGAGGCCGCTGCTAATTTTGGATTGAATCAGTAGTCTATTTACTTATTAACATTTCATTTCATGTTGAGAACTATAGTTTTATATATGGGCCCTAGCTGAGTGGCCCAGGATATTATTATTGTTTGGGTTTTATCTATACTACGCTTGATTCCATTAATTACAATTTGATTTGGGTTTGATTATCCTTTTGTTTATTAGTTAACACCTAGGTTTTCAAGAGATAAGTGTTATACTCGAGTCTCGAAAACTGCTACTTTACAAGTTAGTATCAAAGCGGAGTATGAGACAGCTTGGCTGTGGTACCAGCTTACAAACCTTAAAGGGTTAACTTAGACAAAACTTGGAAGTCCCCCTTAGAAAAATAGTTAGGATGAATGAACATAGAAACAGAACACTTAGGCCCCTCATGAACAACTTAGAATTTCTTGAGAAATGATAAGTTAGTCACCTGAACTTAGAAAAAAAAACCTTAGCTCCCTTGGAAAATCCAAACCAAAAAGTGTTGACTGAATAAGGAACTCCTTCGCCATGCAACTACTAAATTTTCCCCCTTATAATGTTTCATACTAGTTAGGAGTTGTCCTTCGCCCTCCTGTTCTTGAACCACGAAATCTGATCTCACAGGAGGCCATGCCACCTACGACGTGGTCACGTCGGGCCCACACGGTTGACGTTCACCCCATTCCATCGATCGAGCGCGAAAGGGAGCACAACCCTGTTTATACACCAGGCCTTCCGCCAGGAGTGGCAAACAAGGACACAAGGTCAGAAGCTGTAGGAGACTCTCCCTCTCCTCAGATCTTTGCATCAGGGCTGCCATCACCACACTCCAGACGACGGACACCATCGGTCGAGCCCTCACTCAACATGTACGAGGATACACCGATGGGAACTTCCGCTTTCGCAGCCTTCGCGCAGATGGCAGCAATAATGCAGTAGTAGCAGGCTGCCTTCATGCAGCAACAGCAAGACTCGCACGCTCCAATGATGGAGACTCTACGAAGTCGTGGGGGAGAGCCACGTGATATAGAGGCACGAGGCGCCGACATATTCGACGATTTCTTAAGGCTTCGCCCATCGACTTTCGGAGAAGCGCCTGACCCGATTCAGGCCGAACATTGGCTAGCACGAATTGCCAAGATGATGGGACCGTTAGAGTGTTTCAATGCTCAAAAGGTTAGCTGGGCCACGTACCTGCTTGAGGGAGAGGCTGAGAACTGGTGAAAAAGTGTACAAAGAAGCGTACCAACTGGGTACGTCTGGACCTGGGCCGACTTCAAAATAAAGTTCCTGAAAAAGTATTTTCCTTAGTCATGTCGAAGTGAGAAGATTGCACAATTCCTGAAGTTAGAACATGAAAGTTGGACAGTCGCCCAATACGAGGCGAAGTTCGATGAGCTATCACGATACGTACCTAAGGCCCTTGAGGATGAGGAGTACAAATTAGAGAAGTTCAAAGAAGGACTGAAGCCCAGGATACAATCTCGACCATGCACCTGAGATTTCATGAACTTCTCGGAATTGGTGGACAAGGCAATGTGCATGGAAAAAGATTTTGAGCGCACTATCCGCTCTCGCTTACCAGCTCGGGATGCCCCGTTCTGACCAAGGCAGCCTCCCCCTACCCCACCTATTCCAGCAGGGAAGTTTTGGCCACTACTCGCACGAGCTCCCCCCTGCCTTCAAGCGGAAGCTGTGACTACTGCGGCAAGCCTAACCACGCCTCCCGGACCTGCTTCAAACGAATGAGGGATCAGGGTATTTCACTTCCAGGAAACCGACTGTCGCAGAATAGGCAGTAGCAAGGGCAGCGCTCAGGCCTCAACAACTCAGACAGGGGCCCCCACATCAGCAGAGGCTCTCCCTGCGCGAGTACATGTTGTCGCCACCACAGAGGCTGAGCGGGACCCCCTCCAGACCATTCATGGTACCGCCCACATTAATGGTACCCCTGTACTCACTTTATTTGATTCTGGTGCAACTCTATCTTTCATTGATTCTGCAATTGCATCTAGATTAGAACTGAACACAACTCGGATGCATGCCCCCTTAGTTGTAGCATCCCCTATGGGTAAATTTATAGAAACAGATAAAAAGTGTAGAGCATGTCCCATCACGCTCGCAAGTCGCGAGGTTACTGTGGACCTAATTATCATGCCAATCAAGCAATTTGACATCATCCTCGGAATGGATTGGCTCACGTTGGTGCATGCAGTCATAGATTGTGGCAACAAAATGGTGACAATATCCATCTCAGGGCGTGCCTCCTTCACTTTGAAAGGAGGGGGCAGACGCCGAGAGTTTAAGAGCTTACAGGCTCTAGAGGAAACCGAGTCAGCAGAAGTCACCATCAGTCATATACCAATAGATGAGATTTCCCCGAAGTATTCTAAGAAATACCAGAGCTACCCCCTAGAAGAGCAATAGACTTCTGCATCGACCTCAAGCCAGGGACTGCTCCTATATCACTCTCTCCATTTCGCATACCTCCTTGCGAGATGGAGGAGTTGAGGAGTCAGATAGATGAGCTACTCACTCAGGGCTTTATCTGTCCTAGTGTTTCTCCGTGGGGAGCACCGGTCCTCTTTGTCAAGAAAAAGGACGGGTCGATGCGTCTCTGTATAGACTATAGGAGGCTGAACGATGTAACAATCAAGAACAGATATCCCCTACCACGTATCGACAATCTATTTGATCAGTTGAAAGACGCCAAGTACTTCTCTAAAATAGACTTGCATTCAGGATATCACCAACTGAGGATCAAGGATGAGGATATCTCGAAGATGGCCTTCAGGACTCGGTATGGGCACTACGAGTTCCTAGTTATGTCTTTTGGTCTCACGAATGCTCCAGCAGTTTTTATGGACGTCATGAACCAAGTCTTCATGCCTTACCTAGACCGGTTCATGATCGTGTTCATTGATGACGTCTTGGTTTATTCCAAGAGCCAAGAAGAGCATGAACAACATCTGTGTACGGTCTTAAGTACGCTAAAGGATAACCAATTGTATGTTAAGTTGTCCAAATGCGAGTTCTGGGAGTAGGAAGTGAAATTTTTAGAGCACGTGGTAAAGGAAGAAGGAATAGCGGTAAATCCGGCTAAGGTGGAAGCGGTATCTAAGTGGGAGTAGCCCACTACAGTGACCGAGGTTCGAAGTTTCCTGGGCTTGGCTGGGTACTACTGATGCTTTATTAAGGAATTCTCCCGAATCGAGCGACCGCTCACGTAACTGACAAAGAAGAACGCCTGATTCACATGGGATGAGAATGCAGAGGCAACATTCCAGGAGTTAAAGATGAGATTAGCTTCTGCGCCGGTGCTCACTCTTCCATAAGAAGGAGAGGAGTTTGTGGTATATAGCAATGCCTCGAAATTGGGCCACGATTGCATTCTAATACAGAATGACAAAGTAATCGCCTACGCCTCTCGCCAATTAAAGAAGCACGAGGAAAGCTACTTGACTCATGACTTGGAATTAGCTGCTGTGGTATTTGCCCTAAAGATATGGAGGTATTACTTGTATGGAGAATATTTCCATTTATTCTGAGACCACAAGAGCCTGAAGTACATATTCATGCAGAAAGACTTGAACATGCGCCAGCGTCGGTGGATGGAGACTGTGATAGATTTCCATTTCGAAATCTCCTACCACCCTGGCAAGGTAAACTCCGCGGCTAACGCTCTAAGTAGGAAGAAGAAGCATGAGCTAGTAGCCACCCTGATGATCAAGAAGTGGAAAATGATGAAATTCGTACAGGACTTCGATATCCAACTCACCCTCGACGAACCTGATGCCTATGTGGCTCTGTTAACTGCAGAGCTAACCCTGGTCCGACACATGATCTCCATACAAGACTAGGATGAATGGCTCGTCAAGATGAAGGAAAGGTGCAAGAATGAAATGATGCCTAACAGGAGGGCTGGCGACGACGATGGTGTTTGGTATCAGGGACGAATATGCGTTCCAAACGACGCCGAATTGAGGAAAGAAGTAATAACTCAAGCTCACCATTCCAAGTTAGACATCCACCCGGGGAGCACTAAAATGTACAATGACGTAAAAAGGTAGTACTAGTGGAGCAATATGAAGAGGGACATCACAGACTTTGTGGCGAGATGCATGGTGTGCTAGAAGATCAAGGTCGAGCATCGTAAGCCTGCTAGCCTCCTTCAGCTACTACCCTTGGTAGAATGGAAGTGGGATAGCATTTCTATGGACTTTATATCTGGCCTTCCCAGGACGTAAAGGAAACACGATTCAATCTGGGTCATTATCGATAGGTTGACAAAGGCTACCAGATTTCTCCTGATCCGCACGACAGACTCCACCGACAGCTTGGCAAAGTTATGCATTCGGGAAGTCGTGCGATCCTACGGAGTTCCGCGGGAAATTATCTCAGACCGAGACTCCCGATTTACTTCTGCCTTCTGGAAGAGACTGTAAGAAGTTTTGGGCACGGAGCTCAAGTTCAGTACGACATTCCACCCTCAGACAGATGGGCAAACTGAGAGGGTGAATCAGATCTTAAAAGATATGCTGATAGCATGTGTCATGGACTTTCAGGGCAACTGGGACAACCACTTGTCACTGACAGAGTTCACATACAATAACAGTTTCCAGTCCAGCATCTGCATGGCACCCTATGAGGCTCTCTATGGTCACCCTTGCCCAGCCCCACAGTGTTGGGCAGAAATCGGAGAAAGAAGTTTGTTGGGTCCAGAGCTGGTTCAGGCTACTACTCAGGTCATTGACGTGGTTAGAAAGCATTTGCGCACTGCCCAGAGCAGACAGAAGAGCTATGCGGACAACCAACGTCGTGACTTGGAGTTTGCAGCTGGCAACTATGTATTCCTGAAGGTGTCCCCTATGAAGGGTCTGATGAGGTTTGGTTAGAAAGGGAAGCTAGCCCCATGTTTCATTGAACCTTTCGAGATCTTAGATCGTGTGGGAGCTGTGGCATACAACCTTGCACTACCTATGGCGCTAGCCAGTATTCACAATGTCTTCCACATATCCATGTTGAAGAAATACACACCAGACAACTCGCACATCATTAGTTGGGAGCAGATCGAGCTGTCAGATAATGCCTCCTGCACTAAGGAACCTATCTGTATCTTGGACCACAAGGAGCAGGTCCTACGGACGAAGACTATACCCTTGTCAAGGTTCTTTGGTCACATCATGGGGAGGAGGAAGCGACAAGGGAATGAGAAGCAAAAGTTAGGGAAAAGCACCCTCACCTATTCAGTGACACACCTCAGGTAATTTCGAGGGCAAATTTTTTTTTAGGGGGGTAGACTGTAACACCCCGTACCTTCAATACACGGGTGTTACCCTTTAAACCCACATTAACCTAAAGCAGATTGGGTTAATTAAAAACTTGTCTCGACATACACAGGATGGGGATTCCGGTCGACATTGAAGCCATCCATCAGGCCTCCAAGAGTCAGAACACGCCCCATGGCAATCGGGAAGGTGAGACTACTCGAACACTCTAAAATTGAAGCTATTATGTTAGTTAGTACTGGTGCAACTCACCTGTCGCCAACACTTGAGATCTGGCTAGTAACAAACGAAGCCCTCATTATAATTAGTACCCTATAGTAACTGTTGAAAAAGTTTATCAGGCTCACCTAATCGACGGATCATGACAAATGGGCCATTGATGGCCCAAGGATGTATGTGGCTGGCCACCTAGGTCTCACCATCGGGCCAAAATGGGCCAAGGTCCCTATGAAGGGTTCCCAACGAGGAAGAACGGAATAGATTATGATACTGACATCTCAGCAGGCCCCTACACGGTGTATGTGCACTAAGGACGCTGGTACATGAGCCACACTGGGACCAAGCCTTTTTACAAACAAGAAATATCTCCCACCTTTCTCTCTCTGTTTTAAACTGACTCACTTCAAGCCTCTAGGTAGCCCACCACGGCCACTTTCCAAGCCATCCAAGTTGTCCAATCTCTCCATGGGACCCACACGAACACAACGGTATGGCCGTCTGATCACTTGAAAATGGACGAACGAGAATGAACCCCACCATCCAATCCATGCCAAATATAACCCGACCCGAGCCTGTGTGGAGAGGGAGAGAGAGAGAGAGAGAGAGAGAGAGAGAGAGAGAGAGAGAGAGAGAGAAACCGACTTTCCTTTTTAGGAAAGGCAAAGCTCGGCCGTCCACGATGGGGACAATCACCACTGTCCATCTCTTTCTCACTGGATATAAAAGGAGGACACTGTAGCCCTTAAAATCTACGCCAAGTGAGAAGAAAGATAGAGAGAGAGAGAGGGTGTAGAGAGTGACCAGCCGACGGTGGGGGACTCAATTTCCACTGCTCGAACTCAGTCCCTGTGAGGTAGGACCGAGTCGGATCAGTTGGGATCGCAGCTTCACAGGCAGATAGGAAGGAGAGTGGGGGAGAGAGAGAAGAACGACTAGGGAACCCACCTTGGTGAGTTCAGCTGTAACTGAACTGGGGGAAAACACTCTCCTTGATAGTTTTTTTTCTTCCTTTGATTGTTTTTCATTTCTTTGTTTCTTTTTCTTTTGTAGCAGTTGTTTTTCATTTCTCTGTTTTTTTTCTCCTTTATAGCAGTAACAAGTGGTGGGTGATACTCACCTGGGACCAAGTAGCGGTTGTAGCTCGAACCTGTGATAAGCCAAATAATGGCTGAAAACAGACCGAGAACTGAGCTGGGAAATAGCCCAGTCTCAAAACAAGGTCGAGTCAATCAATGACTATGAGGTTGTCTGAGGAAGTGGTGGCGTTGAGTCTCTGTTTTAAACCAGGACTAAACCAAGAAACGGCCCTGTTCTAGGACTGAAGCCGACCGCGCAATGGCCGGATTTCGGTCGAAACAATGGACCTAAATGCTGGCCGTGTGTCGGGCCATAAAATGGATAGGGCAGAAGCTCCGTTTGGAGTTGAATCGGACGACCACATGCAGGGCCATGCAAGGGACCATCTGGTGGGCCCTGTACAAATGCCGAGGGCCACCCTGCTGCATATCCGCACCGTCCACCATTTCTTAAAATTTCGACTGAGGATGGTGAGCTTTGATCATCTGGTGATGTGGCCCACCTAGATAATCAAGCCTTGAAAGCAGTCGAATGGTCTTCTTTCGGTCGTTGTAGAGACCGCGTAAAGGTGCATGGCCAAGAAAGGTCAACGTGGTGTAGAATGGTTTTCCTCCCTCTATCAGATGAACGGTTCAAATCCACTGTTTACTCCATGATGGTGGCCTACAACAAAGAAACAAAACCTCTGTTACGAACAGAGTCGACGCACGTCGACTCTATGAAACGTGAGGGTTGGTGGGCTGACTGACGGTCTAGGCCCTGCAAAATGCAGGTGGGCCTTGTCCAACGTCTGTGGGCCAACCCTGATTGTGAGCCCTGCATCGGCCGTGGGCCCCACTAAACGTCTGTGGGTTGCACTAGTGTTAGGCCACCATGGGCCATTCAAATTTGGACCGTCCATTAGGGACGTTAAATCCAGGAAAAAAAAACATGGGCCGGACGTCCAGTACTGGGCAATCTCCCTTGTTTCTTTCTTTCTTTATATTTTGTTTAATATATGTATATATGTATATATACATATGTATATGAATATATACCTGATAATATGCGTAAATAAGTGGTGGGCCCCACCTGGAACCCACCTGTGAAATGCATAAACGGTGCATGCATGTTAAGGGCGTTGAATCAGAGGGTACTGTACATGTACAGTTGAACGCTCCTCTGCCAATCAGTTCACGTAAACTGATTACAAAAAAAAATGTTAAGATCTCATCATAGTTGATGAGTCTGGGAAATCCGAATGGTCCACATGAAGCAAAACCTCATAAAACCCCTTGGTTTCAAATTTTACTTTAAACCGAAACTTTGGTGGGCCACAAGGAATGCAAGTAGTTTCTTCCTTTGATTTGAAATTATTCTTGCTATGGCCCACCGGAATCTTAGATCAGGGTGAAAACTCACGCCCTAGGGTTTCTTGGAATTCCACATCTTATGGACCATTCGGATTTGACACCCATGTTTACATGAGACCCACATGTTAAGTAAATGAACGATGCATGTGGGCAAGAGGACGCTGTAATAGAGGATGCCGCCACCTGCCAATCAGTTCATGTGAACTGATTGCAAAATTTTGAGATCTCCCCATGGCTGATGAATCTGGAAAATCCGAATGGTCCACATGGAGCAGAACCTCAAGAAACCTCCTGCCTCCAATCTTTACTCTGAACCAAAACTTCGGCGGGCCACGATTAATGCAAACAGTTTCTTCCCTTATGATTGCATTTATCTTTGCTACGGTCCACCGGAATCTTAGATCAGGGTAAAATTTTAACTCCTAAGGTTTCTCAAGATTCCACATCTCATGGACCGTTTGGATTCAACACCCATGCTCGTGTGGGACCCACATTGATATACATATCATATACGTGATGGCCCATGTGGAACCCACGCATGTGTGAAGCCACGTTGTTATACGTGCATTAAAAATGTACCGTTTGTTGCAGATATAACATACCATATAATGCCAATATGATATACATGCTGTATACATAGGTATACTAGACGATATATCAGTAATGTATATGATATGTACATACATGCCATATAATGACAATATGATATACATACTGTATACATAGGTATACTAGGTGATATATCTATAAGGTATATGATGTATACATATATACCATATAATATACACCACGTATACATAGATATATCTGGCGATGTATATATCATATATATAGTATGCAAGCTCCTCTATAGGGTGGTGGCCACATATGGGGGCCCCACCACAAGGTAGATATTTATTTGCACAGTCTGTGCAATGGATCCCACCAACTAGATAAACTATATATTGAGCCCACCTATTGGGACAAGTATTGTCGGGCCTGTACTCCTCTCAAACAAACGCCAACCATCATGATTAGGGCCATTCGACCAACCATGACATCCTAAAATTTTAGAACTTATCAACTAATGCAAGGGATGTCTCCAGGAATCTGTTTAAGTGACACAGAGACTCTAGCTTCTCGAGAAGGCTTACACCAAAGAACACCCTACAACGTATCTAGTGATGATTTCTTCCCCTTAAGCTTTCCACCCTTAACTAGACCAGAAATGACAATTTTATTAGTGTAAATGGCTAGCTAGACTGATAATAAACTGTGTAGAAATAAACTGTATTCGCTTGTTTTATCTGTTAAACATGATAATTCTCATGCTTACTATTGTTTAAATTCTTGAACTACCCAAGTGAATAATCTAGTCATTTATGTCATGTATATTTCAATTGTTGTATATTGATAGGAATACATGTGTCATTCCTTATTTCCTTTTCATATTGTAAATGTTGTTATGATACACATACTGCTAAAATCTCTCTATGGGAAATCTTAGCAAAGCAGAGTCCGTGCTTGGGGTGTAACTAGGTTGGTCGTAACATAAGTAGGCCCCTGACATGGAGGATTTTGGTTGTGATACTTGACCATGGGGTTTACCATCCATGTGTGGTTTCACCTAACTGACTTGGGGATGGAATTCATAACCCTTCCAAATATCGTTGTGTACTTGTCTTTGAACCATTCATGCCGACATGTTTAAGATGCCACTTTTGGAATTTCAACATTTCACCCCTAGTCGGCATTGGCGGTAGCCCCTTTACGTTAAATTGATTGACCACATGTTAGTGGGTGCTACACACCCCCAAGACGGTAGCCTATGGGCTAGGGATGGTGGTAATGAGACACTATGCTTGAGCCGTCAGCCTACACTGGGCCATAAGCTCCCCTTAGTGACC
Source organism: Magnolia changhungtana (assembly GCA_030180095.1). Lineage (NCBI taxonomy): Eukaryota > Viridiplantae > Streptophyta > Magnoliopsida > Magnoliales > Magnoliaceae > Magnolia > Magnolia changhungtana. The sequence goes on along the minus strand of JASAUF010000524.1, from coordinate 1,114,417 downwards.
ATGAGCTTATTTAAAATGACTAAGTGTAATTGGATTAATAATAGACTGGCTAATCATGCATACATCGCACAGACTAGCATCTATTGCTATCGTACGTGGGGTACATATTGTTTCCGACTGAATGATATGCCCAGGTTCAGTGATTGCATGGGCGGCGGCCCACTGTCCGCACGGATGAGCATCCCCGGGGCGTGAACGCATTCCATACATTCATGCACTTAATAAGATTGCATCTACTGTGTTTTGGATTATCTGTATGCTTTTATGTTATTCTTTGTTTAGGGTGGCGGTGTGTAATCTTAGCGGGAGATCACACTAAGTTGGCCACTCATTCATCAATATTCAACCATACAGAGGACACAGGAACAGAGGGAGTTCAAGAGGAGCCGGAGACGACGGAGGTCAAGGAGGAGACTTACAATGAGAAGCCGTACCAGGAGGCGGTTGCTTATTTTGGATTGAATCAGTAGTCTATTTACTTATTAACATTTCATTTCTTGTTGAGAACTAAGGTTTTGTATATGGGCCCAAGCTGAGTGGCCCAGGATATTATTACTGTTTGGCTTTTATCTATACTACTCTTGATTCTGTTAAGCGCACTTTGATTTGGGTTTGATTATCCTTTTGTTTATCAGTTAACACTTGGGTTTTCAAGAGACGAGTGTTATACTCAGGTCTCGAAAACTAGGGCATTACAATATCACTCCATCTAGAGGGTTCTACATGACCAGTCAGTCATGCAGGCCCACAATGTCCAGCAGCACAGTTCATTTGCTGGACTGAATAGATGAATACATTCATCAAAGTGGGGTTCATATGGTGGCCCATTGAGCTTGAAAATTGAACTAATATATGTGCTTTCTTCCTCATCCAAGCTTGTGTAACTGACCACCACACAGGCCCAGAAATGGATAGCAACATGGGCTGATTTGCTAAACAGTGGATGTCTCATTACTGGACTGTTGGATGCTACACATATATAATGTTACGGTCCACCTAAGTGGGCCACACGGCCCCCAGACCAGGCTCATAATTGTGTTTTTCCTTACAGTAAGCGGGCCAACCAGCGTCTAGATTTTTGGACAGCCAGACCGTCCCACTTGCTGGATGGTCTAGATACCATGTACACTCACATCAAGTGGGCCACCACATCAAGGAAATGAGAGAGAGAGAGAGAGTTTCTTTGTTTATTGGAATCAAAGAATTAAGATCAATCATGTTCAATTTTCTGAACCCTGAACGTGTTGCGTGACCCGCGCAATGGCCACCTGAGCACCGTACTCGGCCCAATTTTCTATAAATAGCTGGTCATAACCCATTTCTTCACTTCCATTCTCTACAGTGAAGCTCTGTCTCGCTTTTTCCTCCCCGCACAATGAACATTGGTTGCGCAACCCGTGCAATGAATTTTCGTTTGCACAAGTCAAAATTGCATTGCGTTGCCCGCGAAACGAGACATTGGTTGCACGACCCGCGCAACTGACCTTTAAACAATTTTTCACACTTAGCCAATTTTCTGAACTTGAAAGTCTAAAACTTGCATTTTTTCACTATGGACCGCACGAAAAGAACCTCCATTCCCGTCAATCCTCCCACTGAACATCCTTTTCACATAAAATTACCAAACCCTGCACCTTTTCAAACCACAGAATCTCCATCATCCCTTGTCCAGCCTCCGGGCAAGCGCTTTAAGACAACCGTTAAGCGCCCTGCCTACATTAAGGAACCAGTGCTTCTTACTTTCAACTTCACCAAACGCATCAACACGCTTCCATCTCCCATCCACAGAGCCATCGCCATGGGCGATATTGAAAGACCTCCCAAGCATGGTCGTGAATACGACTAGGAGGAATGGCTGAAATCAACAGCGCATCATCAAACCATTAGCTAGAAACCTCCTACTAGGGAAGACACTCCACCCCCTTCCCGACCGAAGAAGACTCGCCGGAATAAGGCTCAAGAGTTCTAGGAGAAAATTAAGGAGCATAACCAGAAGAAGTTACACAGCTATTGGGAGTCAGTTTGTGCGGATCGAAGGTGTCATAAAATTTGACAACCATTATAAGCAAGGTATCATGGTGATTCCAGTCAGCCTCCATCGCCACCATTCCATTTTGAACTGCGAGCCTAGGGATCATATGGACGGAGAGAGGCTAACTTATATAGAGTCTTGGTCGTTTAGAGAACCAAGATGACTGGAAGGCATTCTACAGCCAACGAAATCGAGATAGCAAATCGGTGATATTCATTCTATGATCTTTCTCCCATCTTATGATCCCCACGGCTTGCATCCAACCTATTTTTACAAGACGCTCCAACAACATTTTACTGAACGTCGACTCATCTGGAGTCCTGAAGAATTCAGAACAAGGGATCTCTTGACTCCTCGCAATTACTATTCTGAATGGGCCACGACAATTTTGGCGAAGCGAGCGAATATCTTATCCAAGATAGATATCTACATCGCGATTGAAGCAACATCACATCCTTTCTATAAGGAGTCTTCTGTTATGAAGGCCTTTCTCAATTATTGGTGCCCTTCCACCAATTCTTTCCATCTACCCGAAGGTGAAATGAGCATTACACTTTGGGATATTCAAAGGATTCTCGGTCTGCTGATAACCAAAATTTTTTTTGATGAATTCGTCCCCACCAACGATGAATTAGCATTTGTCTCTTTACCCAACCGTATCACCTCTATTTCGACCACTGAACTCTTCAAAGAGCTGTCCAAGTTTCCAAATATCCACAAGATCCATCCTATGCAATGGCTAGCCCATTTTAGTAGGGATCTTTGGTAACCTTTCTTCTTTTCAAATTAGCGTTATTGCATCTTGATATATATTAATTTTGGTTTCACCTACCTCTCCTTTTGTTCCAGGTTTAATGGCAATCACTCGCGAGAGCTGGAAGGCCTTCGTAAGAACATAAAAGAGGGTGCCGAATATTCTCTTTTCGGGGAGCTCGCAACATTTAACGCTTACTGGCTAAGCATAATAGTTTTTCCCAGCTCTAAGTCAGCAGATGCCATCCGCCCCTCCCTATTTGTAGTAGCTAGTGCCATGGCCGAAGGGGTCAAATACTCCCTTGCTCCTCCTTCTTTATATTCAATTTATAGAGCTTTTGGAGATATCGCTTCTCACATAAAAAGTCCCTCCGTCGGCTCTGCTTTCGCCTACATGCCATGACACTACTTCATCAGCTAGCTTGGCCTATATTTCCCTTAGACCTTCGAAATTCTAGAGAAAGATTATGTTCATCCTTCTTAGATTCCCCTTTGGTTCTTTCAAAAGAGAGCCACAGCGAAGAGGTCCTATGACTGGGTGAAAGATGTCATCTCCTCCAATGCCAAGATTAATTATTTTCATTTCTGCCTGGCCCACTACACAACAGACACAGACAATTTAGACACAGGATCACTTACTTTGGGAGAAAGGGCATTCTTTTTGTCGATTAGATCGTGTAGTCTCCCGTTGAGGGAGGGAACAGAATTCTAGAGAGAGCTGTATTATCCCAGTCATTTTGCTCGCTAATTCGGCTTTGATCAGGCAGTTCCCGAAGATTGTGGACTAGTGACCCGAAGGATGCGTAGTTATGGTACCGGTCCATTTAATTGGGCGATGGTATGGAAGCAATTGTTAGGTTGCCGAGTTAAATCTTCTTTCATTATCCCAGGTTGCGACCGTATTCCTCGAGCTTCATATAATCACATGAGATGGTGGGTTCACCAGTCTTATCTAGTAAGGAAAGGTCTACCAGTAGCTAAGCCCATCTGGCTTCCACCACCAAGGCTTAGGGGTCTCACAATTGAAGAGGGAGTAGGCTTCATAGCGGGGACCAGTCATGCCCCTTTTGCTGGTCATCTTTACGTTAAAATATCCATAGATGAACCTATTCCCAAGAAGAAGCCTGACAATACCCTAGAAGAGTGGATAACTTACGGTGTCATTCATGAGTTTGAAAAAGTTCCACGAGACCGCTCCGAGAAGGAGGAAATTACAGAGGCTGCTTCACCTATGCCATAAAATGTTGTCAATCTTCAAGACCAGCCAACCTCTTCTACCCATCTTCAAAATCAATCGATCTCTTCTCCTGCCCCCAGGACTTTTCACCCCAGTCCTTCTTCACTAATGACAATATCTCGAACACGTGCCCAAGCTTCTCTCCCTTTACCTCAAGAAGGGACCGTTGCTTCTGCCTCTCTAGCTTTAGTTAGCACAGATCCTTAACCGGGGAGTAGTTAGTCTCTTCTTTCTAAAGGGAAATAGGTTGTTACTGAAGAAGCCAGCAAAGGAGATTCGGAGAGTGAAGGTTCAATTTCCTCATTTGGAAATACTATTTCTGAAGAATATGAGGCAAAAAGAGAGGATCAAGATGATGACTATGAGGAGGGGGAAGTTCATATTAACAGCAAAGAAGACATCATTACAGAAGATGTTCCTACTGATGAAAAGCATATCCATTCAACCTCTGAGGCTATTCCTGTAAAGACTTCACCCATAGTGGGGGAAGGAGAAGATGAACCCCTAGACTACGGGGAATATGGTTATTCACCATGTAAGAAAATCTTGTTATTTTGTTTGCTTTCATTTTTTTTCTATCTTACGTATTTTTCTTCCAGGTGGTCGAATTGTCGATACAGGGGCAGATAGTATTTCCCCTATAGATTTACCTCCCGTCTTACCAGCGGCTTCACCGAGATTCTCTTTGCCCCCATAGGCAGTGGCGCGCGAAATTGTTTTTCCAGTAGAATCAACTGATCTACCAACTCCCACCACCATTGATTCAAGCATTGAAGCTAGGGCTCCATCTTTTGCTGAGATGGTGGCACCTAATCCCCCTCTTACTAGTGAGATGCAATCTCCCACTGTTCCGGTACCAGCAGAAGGTATATTCTTTTCGTCATTTATACTTTTCATATTATTTGCACCTATGGTTTTGCTATAACTTTATACCTTTTATTTCTTAATATGGAACTTACCTCAAAGTGGCATGGTGAGTTCGGGTTTTATTGCGACTTTATCAGATGTGCTATCTTTTGAGAAGATTCCTGCGTATAAATTGGCGTTAATTAGGAACTCCATGTTAGCCATTGTCAAGATGTTTAAAGATCCTGATCAATGGTCAGATCTAGCTGTTGCTCTAGATGTTCTAGACAGTGCTGCACAGATGGCTAAAGTTAACGTTTCTTCCGTGCGTGATGCTCTCCTAAGATTTCATAATTCACTAATCGCTTTGAAATCCACTGAAACTGCGATTGTCCCGCCTGAGATTTTGGAGTATGGGAAGCAACTTGCATACTCTAGAGAGAAGGTTTCTCAGATTCCTCCCATCATTTCTCGTCACGACCAAGAACAACTATCTTTGCGAGAGCAACTAAAGACTTTTACTGATAACAAGGTGACTATCCAGAGCCGTATTGCCCTTTTGAAGCAAGAAATCGATCAACTGGAGAAGCATGATCTGGAGGAAGATCTGAACATTAAAAGAGTACAGGTAAAGATACAATGTAGTCTTCATTCCATAGACACCGAAAGATCTGAACTAGCTAAGAATGAGGAACTAGTTGCCTCCTTGGAAGAAAAGTAGCAGGTATCCCGGATCCTACCAGAATTATCTCAAACAAAAAACTAGAACACATAGATGCTTAAGTTAATCTTCAAGAAAATTTGTAACAATACTTTATAGCATTAGTCATAGTAGGAGAACTATGAGATATAAAACTTTAACATATTTTCTTTTGTTATTACAAGTACTCTTGAAATCACAAGTTATATAAGTATTTTGTGATGTTCTTGATAATGGTTTTGTATGTTTCTGCAATGTTCTGATTGATGTGTTATACCCTTTTTTTCAAGCATCTCTTATCACTTGTTAGTAAGGGATTTCCTATATGATTTTTTTTCTTAGTTGGTGGTGCTAAGTTTTAGTTTAGTCAGATAATCACGCACAGTTTATCCACTTGAGTAGTGGAGCCAATCAGTTTTTTAGACTCTTGAGTAGTGGATCGGGTCTCATGTGATAGTCTCTGTAACTCTTAGGAGTTCACTGGACTTCTCATAGCCTGGTGAGTTCACAAATCGTGATCCATCAGAGGGGCGCTATCGGGGCCGTGAACTCGATTAGATTTACGCATAGGGTTGGCTGCGGTAACTCTCTAGAGTTCACGGGGCACACAAGGCGACCTTTGGGGTTCCAAATCTAGGGCCGCCAGTCCATCAATGAGTAGGTTTAGGCCCTTCCTCATGAGTTACTACTGAAATCAAGCCAAAGATCTGTGAGGTCTTATGCATGGTTGGCCTATCTATGGACAAGGCTAAAGATCTCACACTGCAGCCCGCATTTTCTTCACCTACAAGGTCGGACCCATTCATGGGAGGGCATTTTCATCCATTCCTCATGACGCTGTCGAAAAGCTATACAAATGGCATGAGTATTACGCATGACTAGCCGTTGAGGACTTTTTGGCCTTTTAGGGCTTTTAGGTCGGACCCATTCATGGCTCATCTGCTACCCGCATGGGTGTGCATATAATGGCCTTCGCGGGGTTTTTAGGGCCACTAACTTCTCACTGCTGCCCGAATGGCAAAAATGATAGGTCTCATTCGTAATTGGTGTTCACTCCCCAAGTATAGGGTTGTGATGTAGTAATAAAATCAGTGAGACCGAGGTCGAATCCATAGGGACTGAAACCTATACGTAATCTGAAAGTAACCAGAACTAGAACTTAGAATAAGATGAAATCTAAATCAGGGAATAATTATGGAAATAATTGATCTAAAACGGTAGAATTCGAAGGTAGGGAACTAGGGATTCAGAGGATCCACTTGTAAAGATTAGGAAAATCCAAGGCCGATTCATGAACTCAACTGGACTTCTAGTCCCATCTTCATCCAGTTGGAAGATATAACCTGAAAATCAATTCTGAACTTCATTTAATCTAGTTTTCAAGAGATCAGACGGGTGTAAATTAGAATGGATTCCATCACAAAACCATGCCTATGAGACAAAGCAAACAACAAAATTAAACCAATTCACAGCCAATCTGAGTGATGTATGAAAGTTAGGAATGGATTCCATCATCCAACCATGTCCATGGGGCAATGGTGAACAACAGGGATTCCTAACTGCATAATCAAATAATGTAAAGGAAATACTCAAAGCTATCGCAGACTTATTGTAATCTCAATTACAACAAACCATTAAAAAAAACTAGAAATATTCCTATTAATCAAACAAGAATCAACATCAGTTCAGTCATGAATCTAGGCCGTAGAAATCACCATCACGCTACAAGCTTCACCTCTTAGCCCTAGCTAAGAGGTTTAGCACAACATGGTTCGGCTAATCTCTCCAAAAATTCAGGAAAACAAACAAATAAAAAATTAAAACAATTCTCTCTCTCCCGTTGGAATTTTTTCAAAGCTTCCCAGCCGTGGATAGATCTCTCTCTCACATTCTCTCTCTCTCTCTCTCTCTCTCTCTCTCTCTCTCTCTCTCTCTCTCTCTCTCTCTCTCTCTCTCTCTCTTATAGGCAGCAGCATCGGTGGAGGCGGTGCATGGAGAGGTGGATAGCTGTTTACGCAGCAGCGGAAAAATTCCTGCGTAAGTCTGTGCAGCAAAAGCATCTGGCACAACCAGATTCACTCATCAATACGGCCTTGTTCTGGGATCTCTTATGTTCAGTGTATTGGGGCAAAATTCCTTGTTATTGGCCCATCAGATGGACACCCTTGATCATCCTCCAAATCTTATTCTTGTGCATCGTTTAACTTATAATTAGCTTCATTGATCTTTGTTTTATAAACAACTTAGCACTGTCCCTTAGCTGCATTAGATAAATCCTCTAGACATCCCTGATCATCATGAACTTACTCCTAGCCCACTAAATCAGTGGCCCAAACACGCTGTTCGTGCATAGCCTTACGGATGTGGAAGTCGGGTTATAGCGCACGGAACCGACTCCCTATTTTCTGAGTTTTCTTCTGGTCCTCTTGGGTACGATCGGACACTCTATGGCCCTGATTTGAATGGTCCAGATCATCAAGGTTTGCTGATATGAAATTCTGGAAGATGATCCAGATCAGCCTTCACAAACGGCCGTCGTCAGTATGTATCACAGCAAACAGGGCCTCTTTTGGCTGAAGATCTCAACCACTGTGAAGTTCATTTTTATGTGCAACAGGTCGGGTCTAGGATGGTTTCGTCCGATCTTCCTGATGGACGGTGTAGATCGATCATGTGGGCCATGATGGTGGCCCACTGGCTTCCGTAAAAGGCCTCCACACCACTGTTTGCGCAAGAGACAAAACATAAGTTGCCATTTTTGACTCAGTCACCAGACCAACCCGTTTTGGAAGGAGGTGCAGTTGCCGTGCACATCTGGTGCACTTATGCACCATGCACACCCTGACTCAGGTGGGGTCCACGGTGATGTTTCTGAGAGATCCACTCCATCCATACGTTTTATCACCTCATTTGATGGGTCGAACCCAAATTTAAAGCATACCCAGAAATCAAATGGGCTCAAAATCAATGGTTCATGGGCTGATTTGTCCGTTGGGCCACTTCTAGAGGGATCCACTAGCTAAAATTTGATGTGTACGATTAATTTAGAGTCCTCAGTCCCTGTATAAGGTTTTAAACCGATCAGATGGTGGGAACCCTGTGATCTTACATTCTGAGCGTCTTTTAGACCTGTTTGAAGTGAGCGGCTAGAATTTCGCTGATCTTTAGTGTGTAAATCCTTGATCTTGGACCTATGGAGCCCTATCCAATACCTTGGTGATGCCAGATCATTAAATCCATACTTTTAGCATTCTTTTCAGTCCTGACTCGTAAATCCACCTTGCAACACAAACACTATTAAAATGGGGTGTTAATTGGTATCATGTTCATAAATCCATGTAATAAATGGGGTCTAATATGCAATATTTGACCTTCAACACAACCCCCAACCAGCATTTTGCTAGTCCCGAGCAAAGTATGCGAAAAATAAATTGAGAATTATAGGATAATTTCTGAAAACTTGAATGATTTTAGGAAATAATCCTGATACTAGAAGTCTAAGATTCATGAATGTTGGGCATTACTTCTCTTAGACTCAAGCGCTTGGTAGACTTTATAATCAAGATCAAAGTATTAATCCATCAATTGAAAAATTTCTAAACATTAGGATCCATGATTGTATAGTCTAATCTCGGCTTATCATCATTAAAATTCACTTCTCTATTTCAGGATATCGTCGGTAACCAACAAGAGATTTCATTAGAACCAAAACTTGCCTCACAGATCATCTTTTAATTCTTCTAACTTTTGATATTTTTCATTAAAAGAAACACCAAGAAGGGGAATCAAATCCTCACCTATAGGGAGCAAACCTATGGTGAAGACTGTACACCCAACCCTTTTCACATATCATCAATGGGGAATCAAATCTACACCTATAGGGAGCAAACCGATGGTGAAGTTCATTCGTCCAACCCTTTCCACAGGTAGCTATCTTATAACTGGGTATTTTCTTTTTCTGTCATTCTTCTTATTGAACATGATGTATAAATTCCCCAGGTTGGTTTCTTCCATGCTTAATGATCACCAAGGTATAATTCAATATCGAACTAAAACCTTAATGTGCAAGCGAGATGTGTCTTCTAAAATCATGACTCAATTAATGTTTAAAACCTCTAATCATGGATTAACTGTTCGAACTTAACTGTGAAACCTAATAAATAACGGAATCCCAGAGTCATAAATTATCAACATCACTTATCTTGTAATTCTAAATCCAAGATGGTCGTCAAAATCACTTCAAATTCACAAGAATTTTCAGAAAAATTTTAAAATTTTTTACAATTTTTGCTCAAGGCCAAGAAAACACTGATTAGGAAACCTAATCTCCCACCCCCAACCGAAAATCTACATTGTCCTCAATGTAAAAGATATGAGCAGGCAATGCACATGGGGCAACAAAAATAAATGAGAAGTGATGGGAAGATAGTACCTGGATGAAGGAATCAGAAGCTTTTTCCAAATATATCAACGTAAAGGCGGGTCAACACAAGAGAGAAACCAACAAAAGCAAACTGTCCTAAAACTATGTATAAAGTAAACTAACCTAATGGTATAAAATCGATTAACCTAGAACAACATAAAGTAAACTACCCTAGTCCTATGAAAGCAGTAAATTCTAATCCTCAATTGTGGAAGCACGTAAAATCTACTCAATCATGCATCCAGGTTCTTTCGTCGGCCAGTATCTTGGTAAATTTCTCAGAAGGTTTTTCAACAAGATCATCCAAAAGCCCGTTTTGCAGTAAGCTTGGATGTCCTGGAGCGTGAATGTCTAGAGAAATTGAGGGACCTCAGCATAAAGTTTTCTTTTAATCGTCTGAAGTGTCCAAAGTATATACGATTTACCTGTGACAGATAACATTTCGAAGTTAGTACACCATGATGAATCAGAGACTACATGTAAGTGAAATTTAGAAAAATTTGTAGTAGGTGGTGTAGTCTCAACACACGCTGAAATTTCACTCTTTAGTTCAATTTTCAGCTCCTCCTTTAATGGTAAACATTCATAATCTAGGGGAGGAGGTACTTTAAAATATGGGTTCTCTCGGTCCATGACAACTACCGAGGTGTTGTCTTTCGAGGCATCCACTATTTCTTGTATCATGATATCATTTGAATCTGCAAAGTGTGCCAAGCCATCATCCAAAGAGTCAAAACATTCAGTTGAAAGGAGTTCATTCATCCTATCAAAATTTGTGATGATATGTCCAATAACTCCGTTATCTTCTTTGAGAGTAGAAATGAGCGTACTCTCTTGTTTGTTCTCAAGGTGAGATGAAATCCCCACTGGGTATCTCTTTTCTTGACCTAAATGGGCATATTCAAAATCGGAGGGTAAAGGTTTTAGGTCAAGCTTTGGTGACTTGAGGTTAGACGATAGAGACACGACATCAGTTTGGGGCAATTCTTTAAATTGTGGCCTCAACTGGTTAACTTCAAGTACCAGCGCAGTATTAAGCAAGGCACGCCTCTCCCTAATCATGTCATCATCCAAATCATGGGAGTGTGTCAGGCACGTCTCTAGAGGGTCAGAGGATAAGGTTAGAGGTGTTCTATCTTCAACGAAAGAATTAATCATGTTAATGTCGTGGAAATCGTCATCATCCTCTGAGTTTCTGCCGTTATAGAAAAAGATGTTTGACTCCAATGTCATATTCTCGAAAGACATAGTCATAACACCATTCCTGCAATTGATAATTACGTTTGAGTGGCAAGGAATGGGCAACCAAGAATGATGGGAATCTGAGTGCTCATGTTATTGATGGGTTCGGTTTCCAGGATGATAAAGTCTACAGGGTAGTAAAATCTATCAACCTGGACCAACACATCCTCAATTATCCCTCTTGGTACACGAACTGAGCGATCAGCAAGTTGTAGTGTCATTAGGGTGGGTTTTAATTTACCAAAACCTAACTCTTTGTATACCGAGTAGGGAATCAAATTGACGCTCGCTCCTAAGTCAAGAAGTGAGTGATCAATTCGATAATCCCTAATTACACATGATATGGTTGGGCTACCGAGATCTTTGAATTTTTGCGGCGCATCTTACTTTAAGATGGCACTCACTTTCTCGGTCAAGAAGATTTTCTTTTAAATATAATGCCGTCTTTTGGTCATACATAAGTCTTTCAGGAATTTGGCATATGAAGGTATTTGTTTTACGGCATCCAGTAGAGGGATGTTGATCTTCACCTATTTCAACACCTCTAGAATATCTTGAGAGTTAGAGAGAGATTTTGGTGCAACCAATCGTTGGGGGAATGTAACGACCCGTAAATTTCCGTACATTGGGTCGAGTACCACCTCGACCAGAAATCACGTAGGATTAAATTCTTTAGAAATTTAACAAAGTTAACTAAGTACTAAACTCGATTAGCCATGAAATCCGTTAGGATCGCTTTAAATACGATCTGCAAGACCCAAAACTTGCAGAACAAGTGACGCTAGGTTACCCTAAAGTTTAGAACCAAACTCATTTCCCGTCTGCTCTCGGGAATGAAACGAAACTTCGTATTAGGTCTAGATCGCACATCGGAGTCCGATTAACCCGGCTAAGGAACTAGGACCGCCCCAATCGGGCTTAACAATCATCTCAAAAATCGCTCCATCCGATGTTCCATGGCCATTCGTTTCGATTCGGAGCGAGGGAGTGTGAAAAACACTATTCCCATCCAAAATAAATATCTGGAATAGTGATCTCGGCATCATTCGTTGACGCGTCAAGATAAGCAACCCGACCGTCGAATCGACCAAATTACACCCTCGATTAAGAAAAATTTCGAACATTTACATGTACTTGGAATTTCGATCGTGGCCCACTGACCGTCGAACTGAAAGTGGTCCGCCACATGCGATCTGGGTATCCGATCGAGTCAAAAACGTAATCCCACGTAGATCCATAGATGGTGAGCTTAAGTCTGACGTTTGGTTCAAGGAGGGCCACCGTAACCTCCCTTTTGAGATGGAAAAGTGACGAATATCCTATATTAGCAGTACCCCTTGAACCTGAGTCTAATTTCGGAATGTTTTTGGCTATAAAAGGGGCTTAGAACAGCCCCTCTCACAGCTATACGAATTTGGGATTTTAACCCTAGAGAGAGAGAGAGAGAAAAGAGGGAGAATAGTTGGGATTTGTGGGAGATCTTCCTCCTACTGCTTTGGATTGTTACACGGCCTACACCGCCCTGTTCTAGGCGCTTTCCCGGCGGTATCCATCCCATTTGAAGGTAAGAAACCCTAACCCTAGGTCTGATTTAAGGTAGAATCGATGTGGGATGTGTAACGACTAACCGATTCCGCTCTTTAGGCTAGAAATCTCCCATATACGGAAGTTCTTCTACCCTTGCTGATTCGTTACGTTTCAAAAGGCAAAGGTGAGGACTTTAAGTGTATAAGTTACGGTTTTCAACGCTTTCAATGTCAGATAATGATAGATTCATGATCATGTGTAAATGCACATGTACAAAGTGCTTTCCGTTTCCTGTTTCGATTAACGTTGTAAAATATGGATTTTCACATACTCTAGGTATACGTAGAAATACCGTATACGTATTTTTTTGGGAAAATGTTTAACATGTTTATTTAATGTATGAATATATAATATATGAATAAAATACTAGTTTTGCGAAAGGCATCGCCAAAATACATGTTCACTTGTAAAGGTGACGTATGTTGAAATTGTGTATTTTATAAATACCGTATACGTATTTCTTTTGGAGTAATGTTTGACATATTTATTTAATATACGATTATACAATACATGAATAAAATACCAGTTTGGCGAAAGGAATCGCCGAAATCTCTGTTCGCTTGAAAACACTATGTATGTTGAAATTGCGTATTCTAGAAATACCGCTTATGTACAAATTTGGGAAGTGTAATTGTCATGATGATTTGTCATATGAATATGGTATGTGCGGATAAAATAACCGCTTAGCAAAAGAATAGCCCTAATACGCAATTGCTAACATACGTTATGTATGTTGGAATTACGCACTCTAAGTGTTTGGTGTACATGCTTGTGTGCGTAAAAGCTTGGGTGTTAGTGCCTTAGATAGGCGCTGATATGGAATTCCCGACTCCTTAGAGACATGTAGGGTCCCCTCCATGCGGTGGTTCGCTATAACCACTCACTTGTGATGCGTATGTAATTGTATCCCTATGTGTATAGTGCTTTATAACATGCTTTACTTCATGCTTTATAATATGCCTGCTAACATGCTTTACTTCATGCTTTACTTCATACTTTACAACTGTTTGAGTTTGGGACTATGCCTATAGTTCAAACATTCGGTACTGTGACTTGCGGTTGTGGCGGAGATTCATATCGCCACAACGGACATGTCCGCGAACCCGAGTCGTACTTCTAGGTTGGCGATAGTGGTTGGCCACACGAGTGCTTTTGCGCTTCATATCGCTCACCAGGGTGCGCTCGAGCTAGTCGTTCGTCAAGTAAACCGGAGTGTATATGTATGTTCACCATGTTTGGTCGCTACGCTTGAACCTAGGGTACCAAACTTACCAGGGCGATCCCGTTAACCATGGTACCTTGATCCGCTAAGACGCATGAGCCGGCATGGTGGTATGGGACACCGTGGTCGAGCCGTTGTACGGCCTACGCCGGGGTCATGTGCCTCCCGTAGTGACCATTGCGCAACCAAACTCGTGAGCCGATTATGGTGGTATGGGACACTATATTCGAGTCCGTCGATACTTACGGCAAGAGCCGAGTACGGTGAGACCCGTGCTCGTGCCGACGGCGACGAGTCCTCCGTAGTATCTTCGAGTATACTCCAAGTGTCTCGTGATTGGCGACGAGTCTTTCACAAGAATCTAGAGTATGAGTTGAGCCGAGTACGGTGAGACCAGTACTTGAGCCGACGGCCAGTGATTGAGCCAAGTACGGTGAGATATGTACTTGGTTGAGCCGACGGCCAAGAATTGAGCCGCATACGGTGAGATCTGTATCCGCGCTGACGGGTGACGAGCCCTTTGCGACGCCTTTACTACGCTTCTCAAACCATAATATCGTATGAGATTAGCTAGGATTGACGACCCTAGAATGGATCATGTTTGGGAATGATACAAGGGAGGTACCTTAGTTTCTCAATACTGCTGGTTGAAATGGATTAATAAAAACTTGGTAATCATGAGCATCATCGCACCGCATGTGCTTTGTAGATGTGGCGCACTGAGGGAGTAAGCATTCGCGAACGTAAGATGATGTCGCTTGAGGGTGGTTTGGCAAGGGCATACAGCATCATGTCATATCATTTTTGCATTTAGCAAGAGTAGTTAGAAATGTTTGAATTGTACTTGTGTTATCATTATTGCTTGATTGATTTGATAACATGTTAACCTATGCTTTATTGTTCCACCGAGTTAGCTACTCACTCCCACGTTACGGGATGTTTTTTGCAACACCCACAGACTCTGTCGCAGTGTAGATGGCGCCTGTTCAGGAGCCGAGCTCGACTTCGAGGAGGATCAGGAGGAGTTCTCCTTTATGCGATTGATGACGGCTATGCTTAGGCCGACTGCATCGCGGATTTTCGTGGCCTCTCTTGAGGATTGTATTTTGATTTTTGGACTTAGAAACAATACATGTATATTGGTACTCAGTTAGTACTCATACTCTGGAGTTCATAAAATTTTAATACTTTACATATTTTGAATATAAAATTTCAGTCTTCCGCTTGCCTTTATACAATTGAACTGGAGTATGATTTACTGTTTTGGTATAATCTCATTCATGTTTATTGCGCTAACTCAGATAACATTTAACCATCGTTGTGTATGTTGCATAAGTGATGCGTTGGAACTCGGGAGTTGAGTTCATACTCGACCCCCGAATTTCAGGGCGTTACAAGTTGGTATCAGAGCATGATTTTGATTAAACCGGACCTGAGTTATGTCCCCACTACGTACGCTGACGCATTATACTTAGGAGGGTGCGCAAAACCTAGCAACAGTCTTAGGGTCTCCCGATTTTGCCGTTCGGCGAAGTTCATTGCAAATTGACAGTTTGATCGAGTCCGTACTCGATCCCGACCGCACTTATGGACCCCAAGTCACTCCTAGACCGTCTATTGACGTGTCCAGGTCATAATCCACCAAAAATTAGTCGTTAAAAATCAGGAAAAATCAGATTAGATCAGAAAGTTACAGGAACTAACCGTTATGGCACTAAACTGAGTCGGGGGCCCCTCCACGTTAATCCACTAACCCCCCAGACTGAACCAGGGTGCATTTGGCACCCTGGACATGTGGCAAACAGAGCCCCACCGCGGCGGTGCGGTTCCGGCCAAGTCCGACCGCGGCGGTGCCGCGGCACCGGCGGTGGACCTCGGTCCGGTCAGTTTTCCGGCGGGTTTCCAAGCTTGAGGTTGGTCGGCCCAGCCCCCTCTACCCCCTGGCATGTGCGGAATTCCATTAGGTTTGGGTTTTAAGGGGCTGGAGCACCCTTTTCTCTCATTTCACCCTCTTTTCAAGCACCTCCACCCCCATTTCCGATTTTCCTCAAAACCCATCCCTCCAAACCTTCAAATCTCCCATTTCCTTCCATAACTCATACACCCCTACCTTCCACCACAGCCCTAGCTTCTTCCTTTCCCCATTTTCACAAGTTGGAGCTCTCATACCCCTCCTTGGAGCTTAAAATCGGGTAATCTCCTAACCCATTCCATTTTCTTTTTGTTCCTTCTTCATTTCCTACCTCTAGTGCCCCTTCCACACCTATTGGATCCTTGTTTATGGGGATCAAAGAGATCAGCCCCTTGTTTCCCCACTTTGGTAATTTTCCATGGCCCTCCTTGGTGTGGTGGCTACCATTTTCTCCATTTCCTCCATCCTATCTTTCATGGGAAAGAGTAAAACCGCGGCCGATAACGCCGGCCCAAGTAGGCCAGCCCATTCCCGAAGAAGATCCGATGTTGGGGCCGACACAAGCACCGTGCGGGAGTTTAGGTCGAAGCGAGACCTGGATCCTGACCACCCCGCCAGAAATGCTTATTCGATAGGCATGGAATATGGGCGCTTCGCGGGCCGCAAGGTTGTGTTTGAAGCTCATGTGGATGAAAGGATGTTTGGCCTACACCCGATGATGGACCACTTGGTGGATATCGGATGGAATTATATTTTTGAAGGCGAGTCCCCCGCATGTGAGAACACGGTTCGCACTTTCTACGCTCACATCATGGACTCATCAGTAGAGCCTCTTCAGTTTACTGTCTCTGTGAGGGGCATAAGGCGCATAATCATTGTGGATGAGGTGGTTCGAATCACGAAGATCCCGCTTGGTCAAGTGCATCCTAGTGATGACTTCTCTAGAAGTGCGCGGGAAAGGGATCGTCGCACGCGATTTCTCTGTGGTCGCCGGGTTACTTGGAAGCCAGGAAATTGTATTGCGGCGACAAAGATGACCGAAGACTTCCATTTACTCCATCACATTTTCACATACAATGTATACCCACGGTGGGGTAACCGCACGGAATGTACTAGGTTGATGGTGGACTTTCTGTATAAGATGGGACGTGGGGACAACATATGTCTGCCCACATTCATCCTATCCCAGATAGTTCATGTTGTTCGTTCTGCCAGGAACGATCTTTCGCTCCCATTTGGCCGCCTGATCTGCAGGATGGCTCGTGATATAGGCTACAGATTGAATATGGAGGATCTTGCACCAGTCCGAGTCATAAGTGAAGCGACACTCAAGAATATGAAGATCGGCCCTCAACAGCAGCAAGCACGACTCGACGAGTCTGGAGATGAGTCGGATAGCGCCGGCGAGGAGAGCGTTGACCTCCAGGCTAAGAGTGATGAGGAGCGTGGTGATGACATACAGGAAGAAGAATCTGAGGCTCAGGACACCGAGGGAAGTTTACCCCCTGCGGCTCAGGAGTAGGGTGTGGATCGAGATGCTTTTGATGCGTGATTGGCCCGTCTTGAGGAGGGGCAAGCCGCCCTGCAGCAAGAAGTTGGACAAGTTCGGGCTGAGATTGGTCAAGTTCGAACCAAGCTTGAAGAGAATGAAGCCTACATGAATAAGAGTTTCAAGAAGATGTCCCGTACGTTGAAGGCCATCCTGTGCTATGCGCAGGATAAGAATGCTCCTCCTCCACCGCCTACTTCGGATGCTTAGTCATCCATGTTGTTGTATGTTGTGTTTTCTTTGGTTACCGCGATAGGCGGTTTGTATTTTCGTACAGATGTTGTATTAGGTAGTAGCATGTTTTAGGTGTTTGATGTAGTAGATGTATTGGCTATAATGTGATTTTCTGTCGTGATTCATGTAACTCTGTAGTCCGTGTATTATGACAATTTTGGGTAAATGAAAAGCATATAGCCTCTTTTGTTTGATGATGTGTGGAATGCTTAAGTGCTTTATGGAGTGTATTATGCTGTATCTCACAAATGTTGTACCCTATGTTGTATAGGGCATGCCGCGACAGTATACGCGGAGCACGGCACATCTACGTCTGACTAGCTCTATGGACCAGACTCCTTCTGGTAGTAGTGGTCCTGCGGATTGTGGATTGGGATCTGATCAGCCTCCTGCTGGTCCTATCGGTGGACAGCCACCTTATACGCCCCCGGTCCGTGAGCAGTATCGGCCTTCTTCTTCTGCGCAGCATGACTCTCAGGCTGCTCCATCGACTGATAGGTTTGAGCAGCTGATGATGATGATGCATCAGCAGCAGATGCAGCAGCAGCAGCAGCAGTAGCTTATGGCCACTATGGCTGAGGCCTTGTCCCGTGGTGGTAGTGCGACTCCACCTACGACATCTGCACATCCTGATGAGCATTCTGGGCCTCCTGTTCAGGTTGAGGATGTGCCTCTGCCCCCATCCGTCGCACCTCCTACTGGAGAGGTGGGTACACGCGGTCTACTCGAGCGATTTCAGTGCTTGAGGCCTCCCTCATTTATGGGTTCTTACAGACCCGAGGAGGCGGAGTTCTGGTTAGACCGCATCTCCAAGATGCTACGGATGCTTCACTGTTCGGAGGCAGAGCAGGTCAAGCTGGCTTCCTTCATGTTTGAGAGGGAAGCCAGTTTATGGTGGGACAACAGCGTCGCGCACGGCCGAGAGATTTCGTGTGGACCTGGGAGGCTTTCGAGTCTCGGTTCCACAAGAAGTACTACCCGCAGACGTATCGGCATGAGCGGGAGGAAGAGTTTCTGCGCCTCAGGCAGGGAGGCATGACGATCACGGAGTACGAGCACCGCTTCACAGAGTTGGGCCGCTTTGTCCCGACTATACTGGTGGATGAGCAGATGCGGATGCGTCGTTTCTCCTTGGGTTTGCGACCGGAGATTCGGTTGAGGATATGCTGCCACAGTATTCCTACATATGCGACGTTGGTCCACATGTCTATGACGGCCGAGCAGGATGTGGACCGTTTGGCCAGATCACGTGGTACTATGGTTGCGAGACCGCGGCAGGATTTACAGAGCAGGCCTATCTTAGGCAAGAGGCCTCGGGCTGATTCTCCCCCCAGGGCCGCAGCGCCAGTTATTCCTATGAGACGCCCGTTGGTGACCTGCACGTTTTGCGGGAAACCTGGACACCCTGCTGAGAGCTGCTCGCGTATGAGGGCTAGGGGCGGATTTGCGCCACCGCGAGATTGGGTCGCCCTTATCCACAGCCATATCGCCTCCGCCGCTACGCGTTCCTCGCACATCCTTCATTTCGACCTCCCGTGCCGTCCCTTCAGTGCCGCCACACAATGCGACCCTTGGCTCCTCAGCCGAACCGCCAGCAGCAGGCTCGCGTTCATACGCTTGTGGCTGAGGCACCTGAGACGTCGGTTTCAGCTCCGACGCCTTTCGAGGGTACGACTTTTATTCATGGCACTCCTGTTTCTTTATTAGTAGACACTGGGTCCACCACTTCTATTGTTTCTTGTGGGGCGGTGAAACGCCTATCTTTGCATACGATTCCCACTAAGGGAATGAGACTCACTACTGCTACCGGGACCTGTTCGGATGTCACACGGTTATGCGAGGGTTGCTCGGTAGTTTTGGGTAGCAGCACAGTGCTCGTCGACCTCATTGTTGCTCCACTATGGCACTACGACGTTATCCTTGGTATGGATTGGCTCACCAGGATGAGGGCGGAGATAGATTGCGATACTCGGATCGTGACGGCCTATGGACCTGACGGTACAGCTTTCACGTTCCCAGTGCAGGTCAGTTGGCCCTGTCGAGTTGATTGTTATGCTGCTTTACTTGTGCCGATTGATGGTCCGACAGTAGATGGTACGCCGGTGGTTCGAGAATTTGCAGGCGTGTTTGAGACTATCCCTGGTTTACCTCCTCGGCGTGAGATTGATTTTACGATTGACCTTACGCCTGGTGCGACGCCCATCTCGTTGCCGACTTATCGTATGCCTCCATGTGAGATGGAGGAGCTGCGGAAACAGATTGACGAACTTGTAGAGAAAGGTTTTATTCGACCTAGTGTGTCTCCTTGGGGAGCACCTGTGTTGTTCGTGAAGAAGAAGGACGGATCGCTACGGCTGTGTATTGATTACCGTAGGTTGAACCAGGTCACGGTGAAGAACAAGTATCCTTTGCCCAGGATTGATGATCTGTTCAATCAGTTGAGGGGGCGAAGTATTTCTTGAAGATTGACCTTCAGTCAGGGTACCACCAGTTGCGCGTGAGAGAGGAGGACGTGCAGAAGACAGCCTTCAGGACGTGCTTTGGGCACTATGAGTTCTTAGTGATGTCGTTCGGTCTGACGAATGCACCAGCCGTGTTCATGGATCTGATGAACCGGGTATTTCGGCCCTTCCTTTACCGATTCGTCATCGTCTTTATCGATGACATCTTGATATACTCCACGAGTCGGGAGGAGCACGAGGAGCACTTGCGAGCGGTATTGGATACACTGAAGAAGAACCAGTTGTTCGCGCAATATAAGAAGTGCGACTTCTGGCAGGAGGAAGTCAAGTTCTGGGACATGTAGTGTCCAAGGATGGGATAGCAGAGGGACCTTGCTAAGGTAGCCGCGGTTCGATTGGCGGCACTGAGTCGATTCTTCGAGGTGAGGAGTTTCCTTGGTCCGGGCCGGGTATTACATACGTTTCATTCGGGATTTCTCGAAGATCGTCAGGCCATTGTCTCAGTTGACTCGGAAGGACCTGAAGTTCGCCTGGAATGAGAAGGCGGAGGCAGCTTTTAAGGAGCTGAAGGACAAGTTGACGTCCGCCCCTGTGCTAGTATTACCAGAGCAGGGGGTGAAATACACGGTATATACTGACGCGTCTCGTGTTGGTTTGGGTTGTGTGCTGATGCAGAAGGATAGGGTGATTTCGTATGCCTCGAGACAATTAAGGAAGCACGAGGAGAATTACCCTACACATGACTTGGAGTTGGCAGCTGTCATCTTTGCATTGAAGCTCTGGAGACATTACCTCTACGGTGAGGAGTTCAAGCTTTTCTGCGACCACAAGAGCCTTAAATACATATTCACACAGCGGGATTTGAATATGAGACAACTACGATGGATGGAGACCTCAAGGACTTCAAGTTCGAGGTTTCTACCATCCTGGCAAGGCGAACCTTATGGCGGACGCTGCCGAGCCGCAAGAAGGCGATTGCATTTGCGGCACCGCTGATGATAGCCGAGTGGGACATGATGGAGTTTGTGCGGGACTTCGAGCAGAGACTCACTGTCGAGGAGCCTTTTGAGTGTGTTGCGCACGTTCGGGTGCGGCCACTTATTGACGACAGATTGTTGAGGCCCAAGAGGGCGATATACTACTGTCGAGCTTCGAGAGCAGCTAGCGAGCGACGCCGTGAGACTCCGAGTGGAGAGTTGGTTCTGATGGGGGTTTACGATTCTGTGGCCGCCTATGTGTTCCTGATGTGGCTGACTTGAGACGCGAGCTTCTCGAGTCCGCCCATAACTCGAAGTTTGCGATGCATCCTGGTAGCACGAAGATGTACCAAGATATGAGACGGACGTATTGGTGGGATAACATGAAGGCCCACATTGCTGAGTATGTGTCTCGATGTCTGACGTGCTAGCAGGTCAAGGCAGAACATCTCCGACCTCCTGGACTACTTCAGCCCATGCCTATAGCGGAGTGGAAGTGGGACTTCATCTCCATGGACTTCATATCAGGGTTGCTGAAGACGAGGAAGGAGCATGATTCCATTTGGGTAATTGTGGACCGGTTGACCAAATCGGCCCATTTCCTCCCTATCAGAGTTACGAACTCTGCAGACGAGCTGGCTAGATTGTACATCAGGGAGATCGTCCGTCTGCACGGGGTTCCTTTGGAGATCGTGTCGGACAGAGACACGTGGTTCACATCTATCTTCTGGACTCGTATCCAGGAGGCGATGGGTGTGAAGTTGAAGTTCGATAGAAAGCGTTTCATCCTCAGGCTGATGGGCAGACAGAGCGGGTGAATCAGATTCTGGAGGATATGTTGCGAGCATGTGTGTTGGACTTCAAGGACAGTTGGGATGACTGTCTTCCGTACGCAGAGTTCGCCTACAACAACAGCTTCCAGGCGACTATTGGCATGGCGCCATATGAGGCTCTATATGGTCGACCTTGTAGGGCACCGCACTGTTGGGCAGAGGTTGGAGAGCGTAGCCTATTGGCTTGTCGCGACTACAGAGAAGGTAGACATTATCAGGCGTCGATTACTCACAGCGCAGAGCAGGCAGAAGAGTTACGCCGATACGAGGCGGCGACCGCTGGAGTTCGAGGTCGGGGATCATGTGTTCCTTCGGGTTTCCCCTATGAAGGGAGTCCTTCGGTTTGGGAAGAAGGGAAGCTCACACCGAGGTTTATCGGTCCATTTCGATACTGGATCGAGTGGGTGATGTGGCGATCGTCTCCCTTGCCTACACCACTTGCTTCCGTACACAACGTATTTCATGTATCTATGTCTTTGAAGAAGCACGTTCTCGATCCTTCGCATATCATTAGATGGGAGCAGTACGGTTGAGTGAGGATGCTACGTACGAGCCGCGCCCGACGCGTATCCTTGATAGGAAGGAGCAGTACTACTACGTAGCAAGGTCATCCCACTTGTGAAGGTACTTTGGACACATCATTCCGAGGAGGAAGCTACCCGGGAGACCGAGGCCGAGATCGGGAAGAACTACCTCGCCTTCTCGAGGAGTACGAAAAGGTATAAATTTCGAGGACGAATTTTTTTTTTTTTTTAGGGGGGTAGATTGTAACGACCCTTAAATTTCCGACATTGGGTCGAGTACCACCTCGACCGAAATCATATAGATTAAATTCTTTAGAAATTTAACAAAGTTAACTAAGTACTAAACTCGATTAGCCATGAAATCCGTTAGGATCGCTTTAAATACGATCTGCAAGACCCAAAACTTGCGAATCAAGTGACGCTAGGTTACCCTAAAGTTTAGAACCAAACTCATTTCCCGTCTGCTCTCTGAATGAAACGAAACTTCGTATTAGGTCTAGATCGCACATCGGAGTCCGATTAACCCGGCTAAGGAACTAGGACCGCCCACCGGGCTTAACAATCATCTCAAAAATCAGCTCCATCCGATGTTTCATGGCCATTCGTTTCGATCTGAGCGAGGAGTGTGAAAAACACTATTCCCATCCAAAATAAATATCTGGAATAGTGATCGCATCATTCGTTGACGCGTCAAGATTAAGCAACTCGACCGTCGAATCGGACCAAATTACACCCTCGGATTAAGAAAAATTTCAGGAACATTTACATGTACTTGGAATTTCTGATCGTGGCCCACTGACCGTCGAACTGAAAGTAGTCCACCACGTGCGATCTGGGTATCCAATCGAGTCAAAAATGTAATCCCACGTAGATCCATAGATGGTGAGCTTAAGTCTGATGTTTGGTTCACGGAGGGCCACCAGAACCTCCCTTTTAGAAATGGAAAAAGTGACGAATATCCTATATTAGCAGTACCCTTGAACCCGAGTCTAATTTCGAATGTTTTTGGCTATAAAAGGGGCTTAGAACAGCCCCTCTCACACCATACGAATTTGGGATTTTAACCCTAGAGAGAGAGAGAGAAAAAAGAGGGAGAATAGTTGGGATTTGTGGGAGATCTTCCTCCTACTTTGGATTGTTACATGGCCTACACCGCCCCTTTCTAGGCACTTTCCTGCGGTATCCATCCCATTTGAAGGTAAGAAACCCTAACCCTAGGTCCGATTTAAGGTAGAATCGATGTGGGATGTGTAACGACTAACCGATTCCGCTCTTTAGGCTAGAAATCTCCGTATACGGAAGTTCTTCTACCCTTGCTTGATTCGTTCTTTTTCAAAAGGCAAAGGTGAGGACTTTAAGTATATAAGTTACGGTTTTCAACGCTTTCAATGTCAGATAATGATAGATTCATGATCTGCGTGTAAATGCACATGTACAAAGTGCTTTCCGTTTCCTATTTCGATTAACGTTGTAAAATATGGATTTTCACATACTCTAGGTATACGTAGAAATACCGTATACGTATTTTTTTTTGGGAAAATGTTTAACATGTTTATTTAATATATGAATATATAATATATGAATAAAATACTAGTTTGGCGAAAGGCATCGCCAAAATACATGTTCACTTGTAAAGGCGACGTATGTTGAAATTGTGTATTTTATAAATACCATATACATATTTCTTTTGGAGTAATGTTTGACATATTTATTTAATATACGATTATACAATACACGAATAAAATACCAGTTTGGCGAAAGGAATCGCCGAAATCTCTGTTCGCTTGAAAACACTATGTATGTTGAAATTGCGTATTCTAGAAATACCGCTTATGTACAAATTTGGGAAGTGTAATTGTCATGATGATTTGTCGTATGAATATGGTATGTGCGGATAAAATAACCGCTTAGCAAAAGAATAGCCCTAATACGCAATTGCTAACATACGTTATGTATGTTGGAATTACGCACTCTAAGTGTTTGGTGTACATGCTTGTGTGCGTAAAAGCTTGGGTGTTAGTGCCTTAGATAGGCGCTGATATGGAATTCCCGACTCCCTTAGAGACATGTAGGGTCCCCTCCATGCGGTGGTTCGCTATAACCACTCACTTGTGATGCGTATGTAATTGTATCCCTATGTGTATAGTGCTTTATAACATGCTTTACTTCATGCTTTATAATATGCCTGCTAACATGCTTTACTTCATGCTTTACTTCATACTTTACAACTGTTTGAGTTTGGGACTATGCCTATAGTCCAAACATTCAGTACCAGACTTGCGGTTGTGGCGGAGATTCATATCGCCACAACGGACGTGTCTGGCGAACCCGAGTCGTACTTCGGTTGGCGATAGTGGTTGGCCACACGGAGTGCTTTTGCGCTCCATATCGCTCAGCTTGTGGTGCGCTCGAGCTAGTCAGGCTCGTCAAGTAAACCGGAGTGTATATGTATGTTCACCATGTTTGGTTGCTACTGCTTGAACCTAGGGTACCAAACTTACCAGTGGCGATCCCGTTAACCATGGTACCTTGATCCGCTAAGACGCATGAGCCGGGCATGGTGGTATGGGACACCGTGGTCGAGCTGTCGGCCTACGCTGGGGTCATGTGCCTCCCCGTAGTGACCATTGCGCAACCAAACTCGTGAGCCGATTATGGTGGTATGGGACACTATATTCGAGCTGTCGATACTTACGGCAAGAGCCGAGTACGGTGAGACCTGTGCTCGTGCTGACGGGCGACGAGTCCTCCGTAGTATCTTCGAGTATACTCCAAGTGTCTCGTGATTGGCGGCACGAGTCTTTCACAAGAAACTAAAGTATGAGTTGAGCCGAGTACGGTGAGACCATGTACTTGAGCTGACGGCTAGTGATTGAGCCAAGTACGGTGAGATATGTACTTGAGCTGACGGCCAGTAATTGAGCCGCATACGGTGAGATCTGTATCCGCGCTGACGGGTGACGAGCCCTTTGTGACGCCTTTACTACGCTTCTCAAACCATAATATCGTATGAGATTAGCTAGGATTGACGACCCTAGAATGGATCATGTTTGGGAATGATACAAGGGAGGTACCTTACTTTCCCAATACTGCTGGTTGAAATGGATTAATAAAAACTTGGTAATCATGAGCATCATCGCACCGCATGTGCTTTGTAGATGTGGCGCACTGAGGGAGTAAGCATTCGCGAACGTAAGATGATGTCGCTTGAGGGTGGTTTGGCAAGGGCATACAGCATCATGTCATATCATTTTTGCATTTAGCAAGAGTAGTTAGAAATGTTTGAATTGTACTGTGTTATCATTACTGCTTGATTGATTTGATAACATGTTAACCTATGCTTTATTGTTCCACTGAGTTAGCTACTCACTCCCACGTTACGGGATAGTGTTTGCAACACCCACCAGACTCTGTCGCAGGTGTAGATGGCGCCTCTGTTCAGGAGCCGGAGCTCGACTTCGAGGAGGATCAGGAGGAGTTCTCCTTTATGCGATACTCGACGCCATGCTATGCTTAGGCCGTATCATCGCGGATTTTCGTGGCCTCTCTTGAGGATTGTATTTTGATTTTTGGACTTAGAAACAATACATGTATATTGGTACTCGGTTAGTACTCATACTCGGAGTTCATAAAATTTTAATACTTTACATATTTTGAATATAAAATTTCAGTCTTCCGCTTGCCTTTATACAATTGAACTGGAGTATGATTTACTGTTTTGGTATAATCTCATTCATGTTTATTGCGCTAACTCAGACAACATTTAACCATCATTGTGTATGTTGCATAAGTGATGCGTTGGAACTCGGGAGTTGAGTTCATACTCGACCCCCGAATTTCAGGGCGTTACAGGGAATGGAGCAACCGGCTTCTCTTGAGGTTTCGGTTCTACCTCTAGTGGGACATGGCTAGATCTATCTTCTTTGTCCACTTCCGGGTCCTTAGACTTTTCAGCCCTAACCGGAATGGTTTTTTCAATGATCTTCCCACTCCTAAAAGTGGTAATGGATTTAGCTTGTTCCATCTAGTTTGAAGAGCTGGGGTCACTTATTTCATATTGCGGCTTGGGATTGGGGAGAGGTTGGGCAGGAAGCATCCCCTTTCCTCCACTTGTTAATTGTGACTTTATCCTTTGAATAGATGACGCAAGCGTTCCTGATACTATATGGATATCATGGAATGCTTGTGCCGAATTCTGATTAAGTAGCTCTTGTTCTCGAATATGTTTTTGAACTAGATCCTCTTGAGGTTTCTCTTGATTTGGAGTTTGATTGAAGAAACGTTGAGGAGTAGCCGTTTGTCCATTCCTCCAATTGAAGTTTGGATGATTTCTCCAACCGGGATCATATGTATTAGAGGTACGTCCATTGAAAGGTATTTGATAATTATTTACGGCATTAGATTGCTCAGTCAGTACCTCTTGAAAGGCAAATATGGTTGGACACTTTTTAGTTGTGTGACTGTTACAACCACAAATACCGCAAACAACTTCCTTACCCTTATCCTTCATTGATTCCATGGCCTCAAATTTCTTTATGAGATTAGTCACTTTAACGTTGATATCATCATCCTCCTTCAGCAGGTATACTCCGCCTTTTTCCTTTGATTGAGTGGGCTTAGAAGTGGTACTCGATTTTGGGTATGTGTCCCATGATTATACGTTTTCAGCAAGTCTATCCAAGTAATCCCACACATCATCGATATTTTTATTCATAAATTCCCCATTGCACATCGTCTCAACCAATTGGCGCATGGAGGATGTCAGCCCATCATAGAAAAAGTGCATAATGCGCCACGTTTCAAAACCGTGTTATGGGCAAGAGCTGACAAGATCCTTGAACCGCCCCCAACATTGGAAGAATGTTTCATCCTCCCTTTGGGCAAAGTTCATGATTGATTTTCTAAGGGTGTTCATTTTATGATATGGAAAAAATTTCTTTATGAACTCTCTTTGCATATCATTCCATGTGCCAATAGATCTAGGACGTAGTGAATGCAACCATGTTTTAGCATCCTCTTTCAAAGAAAAGGGGAACAGTTTCAGCCTGACTGTGTCCTTAGACACGTTTGAAAAATATAAAGTGGTTATAATCTCATCAAACTCTTTCAAGTGTAAATACGGTTCTTCAGATTCAAGCCCATGAAATTTAGGATGGAGTTGGATCACCCCTGGCTTGATATTTGTATGTTCCGTATTCTCAGGAAAAACCATACATGAGGGTGTGCTTACCCCGCCGGTTGTAAATAATCGCGTAAAGTATGAGGCAGGGGTGCTTGATGTACCTCATTCTCATGATGGACTTCCTCATTCTCAGGTGGAGGTATACTTGAGGTTGATTTGCAGCCATAACCTCAATTTAGATTTTAAACTTAGACCTAAAAGAGAGAAATTAAAATAAAAATCTAGAAAGAAAGAGAGGATTTTTGAAAGAAGTTACCAGATTTGGTGTTCCTAAGTTAAAACCTGCAAAATGAAACAAGAAAGTCAGTTTCCTTAAAAGAGAAATTCTAAACTGGAAGAACAAATCAATCTAATTTCTAAAAAGGGAGAAATTCCTAAAAAGAAAGTTTCTAAAAATAATTTAGGAAAGTCCTAACTAGAAAGTCAAAAGAGATATGAAAAAATAGAAATTAGAAATTAGAAAGAGCTTACCGAATTAGAGGTTTCTATCTTAAAAGCCTACAAAACAGGAAGATTAGTTTCTAAATAGAAATTCTATAAATAGAAAATTTCTAAAATTAAAAAGAAAGCTTGGAATTAGAAGATTCTAAAATTAAAACCCTAAAAATCAGAGAAACCTAAACCTAAAGTTAGAAAACCCTAATCTTAACCTAATTTTAAAACTAGTAAATCTCAGAAAATCGTAGCCGTCATTCCCCGGCAACGGCGCCAAAAACTTGTCCACTCCCCAAGTATAGGATTGTGATGTAGTAATAAACTCGGTGAGACCGAGGTCGAATCCACAGGGACTGAAACCTATACGTAATCTGAAAGTAACCAGAACTAGAACTTAGAATAAGATGAAATCTAAATCAAGGAAATAAGGGAATAATTATGAAAATAATTAATCTAAAACTGTAGAATTCGAAGGTAGGGAACTAGGGATTCAGAGGATCCACTTGTAGAGATCAAGGAAATCCACAGTCGATTCATGAAGTCAACTGGACTTCAAGTCCCATCTTCATCTAGTTGGAAGATATAACCTGAAAATCAATTCTGAACTTCATTTAATCTAGTTTTCAAGAGATCAGACGGGTGTAAATTAGAATGGATTCCATCACAAAACCATGCCTATGAGATAAAGAAAACAATAAAATTAAACCAATTCACAGCCAATCTGAGTGATGTATGAAAGTTAGGAATGGATTCCATCATCCAACCATGTCCATGGGGCAATGGTGAACAATAGGGATTCCTAACTGCATAATTAAATAATGTAAAGGAAATACTCAAAGCTATCACAAACTTATTGTAATCTCAATCACAACAAACCAGTAAAAAAACTAGAAATATTCCTATTAATCAAACAAGAATCAACATCAGTTCAGTCATGAATCCAGGCCGTAGAAATCACCATCACGCTACAAGCTTCACCTCTTAGCCCTAGCTAAGAGGTTTAGCCCAACATGGTTCGGCTAATCTCTCCAACAATTCAAGAAAACAAACAAATAAAAAAATAAAACAATTCTCTCTCTCCCGTTGGAATTTTTCCAAAGCTTCCCAGCCGTGGATAGATCTCTCTCTCACGTTCTCTCTCTCTCTTATAGGCAGCAGCATCGGTGGAGGCGGTGCGTGGAGAGGTGGATAGCTGTTTACGCAGCAGCGGAAAAATTCCTGCGTAAGTCTACGCAGCAAAAGCATCTGGCGCAACCAGATTCCTCATCAACACAGCCCTGCTGTGGGATCGATTCTGTTTAGTGCATTGGGGCGGAATTCCCTATTACTGGCCCATCAGATGGACGCCCTTGATCATCCTCCAAATCTTATTCTTGGTGCATCGTTTAACTTATAATCAGCTTCATTGATCTTCTGTTTTATAAACAACTTAGCATTGTCCCTTAGCTGCATTAGATAAATCCTCTGGATGTCCCTGATCATCATGAACTTACCCCTGGCCCACTAAATCAGTGGCCCGAACACGCTGTTCGTGCACAGCCTTTCAGACGTGGAAGTTAGGTTATAGCACACGGAACCGACTTCATGTTTTCTGGGTTTTCTTCTGATCCTCTTGGGTACAATCAGACACTCTATGGCCCTGATTTGAATGGTCTAGATCATCGAGGTTTGCTGATATGAAATTTTGGAAGATGATCCAGATCAGCTTTCACAAACTATCGTCGTTAGTATGTATCACAATAAACAGGGCCTCTTTTGGCTGAAGATCTCAACCACTGTGAAGTTCATTTTTACGTGCAACAGGTTGGGTCTAGGATGGTTTCATCCGATCTTCCTGATGGACGGTGTAGATTGATCATGTGGGCCATGATGGTGGCCCACCGGCTTTCGCAAAAAGCCTCCACGCCACTGTTTGCACAAGAGACAAAACGACAGTTGCCATTTTTTACTCAGTCACGGGACCAACCTGTTTTGGAAGGAGGTGCAGTTGCCGTGCACATTTGGTGCACTTATGCACCATGCACACCCTGACTCAGGTGGGGTCCACGGTGATGGTTCTGAGAGATCCACTCCATCCATACATTTTATCACCTCATTTGATGGGTCGAACCCAAATTTAAAGCATATCCAGAAGTCAAATGGGCCCAAAATCAACGGTTTATGGGCTGATCTGTCCGTTGGTCCACTTGCAGAGGGATCCACTGGATGAAATTCGACGTGTACAGTTAATTTAGAGTCCTCAGTCCCTGTATAAGGTTTTGAACCGATTAGATGGTGGGAACCCTGTGATCTTGCATTTTGGGCATCTTTTAGGCATGTTTGAAGTGAGCGGCTGAAATTTCGCTGATCTCTAGTGTGTAAATCCTTTATCTTGGACCCATGAAGTCCCGTCCAATACCTTGGTGATTCCAGATTATTAAATCCATGCTTTTAGCATTCTTTTCAGTCCCTACTTGTAAATCCACCTTGCAGCACAAACACAATTAAAATGGGGCGTTAATTGGTATCATGTTCGTAAATCCATGTGTTAAATGGGGTCTAATATGCAATATTTGACCCTTAACAGTTGGCCGCTTTTAGGGCTTGGCTAGGCTTCGTTAAAGGATAATGGTAGTTGGCCATCATTGTCGCGAGAATGATATATGTCTCTGATTGAGATTGATACATCAACACTTTTACTAATATCTTCAACGATATTCATATGTGTTGTTCATAATATATCAGCTTGGTGATGATATCAATTTCAACAAAATTCTGTAGAGCTCGTTTGATGATGATAACGATGGTCACTTTCCTTTTGTAACATTCATTGATATGTAATCTTGATGCACTCCAAATTTCTTCTTTATTCATTCATCTAGAAGGAGAATACATGGCCATGGTCTTGTTTATTCTTGCCCCCTTTTGATACAGAAGTATTATTCTGATAATATTCTAGATTAAAATCGGAAGTATATTCAGGGACGATATCTTTTGATGAAGCAAGCATTGACCGGTATACTGATACCTTGTCCATCTTAGTCTACGACTCTATACTCTCCATTGGAGTATACTTCTTTTATTATGTACAGCTCGTCCCATTTGGGCTCGAATTTACCCCATGTTCTGTGGGTGACCACTATCAGTCTTTTCAGCATCAGCACCATATCCCCTTTTTTTAAAGAGCAATATTTGACTCGTTTATCAACGGTGGATGATATCTTTGCCTGATACAACTGTAACCGCTGCTGAGCTGCCAGGCATTTCTCATCGAGTAAGTCCAGTTCCTCCAGTCTTATTTTTGCATTTTCATCATGTCACACCCCAAACTCAGAAATCGGGCTCACAAAATTCCTGATTGCTGAATCTGGTGCCGACAGCCTCCATAGTACCCCATTCTCGGCTCCCAGCACCCATACACTAGGTTCCGATCCTGGGATCCTACAAGGAGAATTTTTCAACGTACATTTATCTCATAAGAAGCATAACCAGAAGTTTACCTAAATCACAAAGGCAATCTCATCATCACATATCTACTAATACAAACATTTGAGTACAATGCTGAAAGGGAAATACATATGTTAAAATCAAAGCTCCAGGAGTCTGCTGCATGCTCCAAACTCAATGCCGCCATAACCTAACACCACATGCATGCATCTATCATGCATAAGCTTATAGAAAGCTTAGAGGGTGGTGAAAGTGTGTGCGCAAAATAAGTGTCAAGCACGCAAATATCAGAGTAAGCGAAAATACAACAAGTCCATAGAAATATCATCAACCTTATCTAGAGTATGCGATGAAAAGAAATAAACTAATGTCATATACTGAGAAATTAATATAGGTCAGCTATGCAACGTGGAGACATAATGAACTAAATATCAGATACCGATGATGCAATACAATATACAAATTTGAAGAGCCACGAATACCATCAACCTCATATAGGTCATACATCAAACCTGCGCGTATCGCGCGATCATGTGGGGATAACTCCATCTCACAAGGAGTCCCATAAACATCTCAGCCCAATGGCATCTGCTTTAATCAATCATCCATCACAACATGCATACGAATGATGGGGGTCCACAGAAGGACGGCGGATCTAGTCCAAATATCAAGATAGGCTCACTGATTTAAAATGTGTCACGATAGTTAAGGAAAAAAATCCAACTTATAGCCACTACAACATCGGATGATGCTCCAGATGTGGGACAAAGTTCTGCCTTCACTGTGTGCATAGTAGCCTGCCAATCACTGGTAGCTCAGTCAGGTCCTCATTCCCCACCCACTCAGTGTTCACCCACGTGCGCCTGCCCACATGTGATCACAGTGATGGAGTGTCACAATATCCCCCACCGAGGGTAGATCCAAGTTTAAGTGCAATAAGTGGGCTTCCTTACCTTCTCTATCGTGTAATAAACTAGACTTCCTATGGGGCTCAATAATTAGGGTTAACTCACTTAGAAAATGGTGAGAATGGGCCTAACAAGGCCTAAGGAAGGTCACAATGAAGACATTTAACCATCATTGCCCATCGATGTGGACATTTAACTAACATTGCTCCCAAGGAGTGGCCCACATAGAGCCAAACATATCGTGGGCCCATGGCCTCATATACATCAAGTGGGTCGCATCTCATGGGTCTAATATACTTCGTAACGGGCCGCTCACACGGGATTAATATACATCACTTGGGACTCATACAAGGGCTAGAAATATATCACAATGGGCCACGTCCCATGGGCCTCAATACTTCACAATGGGCCTCACCACCTGGGCCTCTAATGTGTCACAATGGGCCATAACCCATGGGCCTCAATACATCACAATAGGCCACAACCCATGGGCCTCAAATACATCACGATGGGCCTCATACAAAATAGGTAGGCCCCATCACATGGGCCTCAAATATATCACAATAGGCAACGTTACATGGGCTATATATACATCACATTGGGCCTTACTCATAGGTCTCAAATACATCATATCAGGCCTCATACTTGGGCCACAATTACATCATAGTGGTCCTCGCCAAATGGGCCTCATATAAATCATAATGGGGCCGCATCACATGGGTCACATACATCACAATGTGCCACATCACATGGGCCATATATACATTATATCGGGCCTCACACATGGGCCTCATATACATCAAGTGGGCCACATCACATGGGCCTCATCAATGGGCCTCATATATATTAAGTCGGCTGCATCTACGGGCCGCACCAATGGTTCTCATATACATCAAGTGGGCCGCATCAATAGGCCGCACCATAATGTTATTTTCTAACCAATCTGATCATAAGGTCACATATACCTGAATTAGAGGGAAAACAAATTTCACATTGATCCAGAATTTCTGCATTCCCAAAAGGGTTTCAACGGTAGGTGTTCAATGCTCCATAATTTCCTCAGTGTGGTCCACCTGATAGATCTGCCTCATTTTTAGTCTCGGGCCTAAGACGAGCTTGCCAAAAGGATAGATGGTTGGGATGTAACACATACATCAGGTGTGGCCTATTGGTCCACTGTCTAAATGGACAATCCGGATATTAGAGGTGGGTCCCACCTGCCATGGATAAAGCAGATATACAACACATCATCAAGGTGGGTCCCATCCCACACGTGCAGCATGTGTGGGGTGGGCCCCACGTAAGCTAAAATGGATGGGCGGTGTGCATAAGCACATACATTATGGTGGGATCCATTCCACCTTCCAAGGCAGATGGATGTAGTGGATATAGAATAAATGCATTAAGGTGGGTCCACCCGCCACATGTGTCACACATGTGGGGTGGGGCCACGTCCAACTAGGTGGACGGCTGGTGTTACACATACATCATAGTGCGTCCCACCATCTGACGAACGGTTGGGATATAACCATACCTCATGATTGGGGTCCACACAGCCCAAAAGATGGATGACTGAGATCATGTGGGACCCACAGAACTTGCTACATCACAGCAGTTGTGCTGATCGCGAGCCACAGATGGACGGGGTGGATTAAAACTCATACATCATGGTGTGGTGGATCTCCACTGTCCAAATCTACTAGACGGTGCAGATATAATAAATACATCATGGTGTGGCGAATCTCCACCGTCTAAATCTGCTGGACGGTGCAGATATAATAAATAGATCATGGTGTGGTGGATCTCCGCCGTCCAGCATCATGGTGGGCCACACATCAAAAAAAGAGAAAGAGAGAGAGAGGGGAATAGAGAAAAAGAGAGAAATCGGTGAAGGGGAGGGACCCCGCCACTTGGTCCCTCCCTATACTATGCATACATCAAGTGGGTCCCAAATCATGTGGACCCTACATTAAAATCAAATGCTATAGACACCCACCATTGGATCTCATCTTCCTTCTTCCGCCAATGCATGCTAAAGCTCCAATGGAACATGATTCAACAGTTGAGATGGATCATGGAGGGTGAGATTGGGTGGTAGGAAGGTGGGCCACACTATCTCTCTCCCATGGAGCTTTGGATGTTTCTCATGGGAGCTTGCTTGAAAATGGAGAAATAAGAGAGAGAGAGAGAGAGAGAGAGGATAAGATGTAAAGAGAGAGAGGGGGATGGGTGTGAGTGATGGAGTGATGTGGAGTGAGTGATGGGTGTACTTGATAGGTAAGGGTTGTAAGAGAGAGAGTTGACTTTAGGGGTTACCTTTAGGGATGGGGACATGTACTTGATTGATGGGATTGGACATATTCCCTTCAATTTTGTAAATGCGCGGTATTTCTCGAATTGAACGCAGGCCCACATCTCCTGGCCCGGGTATCGCCTCAGCACGCGAGACTTGGCATCGGAACCGCAGTAACGACGCAATCGTAAGGGTACAAGTATCGGGTTGAGCCGACTCTGGAACACGGGATATGACTCAAGGTCACGCACAACTGCTATTTACGCGTCGCGGGTCTCAGGAATTTGACCGGGAGGACCATGGAAGCCTATGGAATGGTACGGTCTAGGATACGGGCCTCATAGATCAACTGTAATTAATTGATGTACTGCCACTCTTAGTGCTGTTACTTGTGTTTCGATTGGAACGACCGCTTCTACACCATAAACTAGTGAATATGGTGTTGCTCTTGTTGTTATCCGGTGGGTAGTTCTGTATTCCCACAATGCTTCTAGCAACCTTTCGTCCCAATCGCTCTTGTTTCCTGTCACTGTTGCTTTATTAAATGCCTCTACTAATCCACTTACCGGTGGATAAAGGTATTGAAAATGAATGATGAATGCTGAATTTCTGACAAAACTTTTTCCATGCCTCTGTTTTTTAAAGGAGAGCCCTTATCTGTAACAATTTTCTTCAGGATACCATGGCAGTATATTATTGTGTGTCGGATGAAATTGACCACATCTTTCTCCTTTACACTGTGCAATACAATCGCTTCTATCCATTTGGAGAAGTAATCTGTCGCTGCTAGAATATACTATTTTCCTTTGGACGAAGGTGGATTTATAGGACCAATAACATCAAGTCCCCAGGAAAAGAAAGGTCAAGAGGTGACTGACTGATGCAGGTCTTCTGGAGGAATGTGTACAACATCTCCATGAATCTGACATTCGTGGCACCACTTTGCATAATCTATCACATCTTTTAACATGGTAGGCCAATAATATCCCATTCAATGTATCCAATGAAATAAATTTTGGCCAGCTTGATGCACCCCACGTTCTGTGGAGTGTGCTTCCCGTAACATCTGGCCTGCTTCTTGTTCATCTAGACAACGTAGCAACATTCCATTGTAGGACTTTCTGTACAACACTTCACTATGATGATGAATTTACTCGATCTTTGCTTGATTTGTTGTCTTTGTGCTGGGTCTTCTAGCAAGATATCATATTTGAGGTAATTTATGAAAGGCTGACGCCAATCATCTGTCGTCACCTCCAAACATGATATAGGAAGCACCTCAATAATTTCATTAATGACTTCTAAAGAGGGTAAAAATCTTCTTTCTTCTATAGTCACCTGGAGAGGACTTCGGTTTGGGCAGGATAGAGCTGCTGCCAAGCTGGCCAAAGCATATACTTTTGGATTTTCAAACCGCGGTACATGCTTGATTTCGACATGGCAGAATTGCTCCAATAGCTGTTGTGTTTTTTAGCAGTATGGCAAGAGCTCTTGATTTCTTATCTTGAATTCAGTCATCAATTAATTTATGATCAATTTAGAATCCTTGAAGATTTGCAACATTTTTATCTTTATTTCTTGAGCAATTTCCATTCCGATGATGAGAGCTTTATACTCGACTTCATTGTTTGTACATGCGGCACCCAATGTGAAAGAGTAAGGTAACAAGTCACCTTGAGGAGCAATGAATATCACCCCGGCCCCTGCCCCTGATGCTCAAGAAGCGCCATCGAAATACATATGCCATGGGCTTTGCGACTCAGCCAACATAACTTGTTCATCAGGAAAATCGTCACTAATGGTCTCACTCTCTGTTACGGGATACGCTGCCAGAAAATCTGCCACTGCTTGCCCCTTTACCACTTTCGTCGGCTCATACGTGATTGTATATTCCAAGAGGAGCAACATCCATTTGGCCAACTTCTCGGTAGCATCGTTATTGTCATTAAAAACTTTATCGGATCTGCTCTTGAGATTAAAGTTATGT
Source organism: Magnolia changhungtana (assembly GCA_030180095.1). NCBI lineage: Eukaryota > Viridiplantae > Streptophyta > Magnoliopsida > Magnoliales > Magnoliaceae > Magnolia > Magnolia changhungtana. The sequence goes on along the minus strand of JASAUF010000524.1, from coordinate 1,077,653 downwards.
CATGGGAGAGACAATAATGCCTCAACTTTTGTACCACAAATATCAGCGCCAAACACTCCTTTTCAATAGGGTAATAGTTGCACTCTACGCCCATCAGAGTTCGGCTCAAATAATAAAGAGCGGTCTCTTTCCCAAATTCATTCACCCGTGCCAACAAGGCTCCTAACGAATTCTCGGCTACAGATACGTATAAAATGAGCGGCTTCCCTTTTATAGGGGCTGTCAGTACCGGTGGCTGTTTCAACAATTCCTTTATGGAATCGAACACATTCTGACAGGCTTTGTCCCACACAAACTTTGTTCCTTTCTTCATTAGATGAGAAAAAGGCTGACATCTTCCTACCAAATTTGAAATGAAACGACGAATATATGTCAGCTTTCCTTACAAACTTTTTAATTCCTTCAATGTCTTTGGAGGTGACATATTTTGAATGGCTTTAACTTTCCTTGGACTGATCTCAATGCTTATGTGCATGATAACAAAACTGAGGAATTTTCCTAATGACACCCCAAATGCACATTTAGCTGGATTCATTTTCAGCTGCTTCTTCTTGAGTCGACGGAAGACCAATGCCAAATGTTCACGATGTTCCTGATGATTACCTGACCTGACTACCAAATCATCCACATAACACTGAACATGTTTGTGCATCATGTCCTAAAAGATATTCTGCATTTCCATTCGATATGTTGCCCCAGCGTTTTTTAGACCAAATGGCATGAACTTATAACGGTAAATTCCTAGTGAAGTTCTAAATGTTGTTGCTTCTTCATCTTCACGTGTCATTCCAATTTGATTATAACCTGCATAACCATCCATGAAGGACATAATAGCATATTGATTCGTACTATCAATCAACAATTCGATTATCAGGAGAGGAAAATAATCTTTCGGGCAAGTTTCATTGAGATCCCTGAAGTTAACGCACACCCTAACTTCTCTGTTTTTCTTCTTTACTGGGACAATGTTCGATATCCACTTGGGATATTCGACCTTCCTGATAAACCCAACTTTTATCAGGTTGTTCACTTCTTCTTCTATCAGGGGAACCAAGTCTGGGTGAAATCGCCTTTGCGCTTGTTTAACCAGCCTTTTCTCCTTAGAAAGTGGCCCCCTAAGGAATGAGGAATTATTTAAGATTGTTGACCAAGAAGTTCCCTAAAATGACCACTTTCGATATCTTGGGTTGATAATTCTTGAGAGTGAAGTGACCGAGAAGGATGTTGCCCACAGAAGTCAAGTTGGGTGGAAGAAATGGACATGCTTCTCTAGAGTTTTATGTGATCGTCATGTACCACTCAAAAGTAAAAGGGAAATTTTGTAAGATGCCTATAAGACCAGCCATGCTTTGTGGGAAAGAATGTTGGGCAATTAAGGGACAACATGTCCATAGGATGAGTGTTGCTGAAATGAGAATGCTGAGATGGATACGTGGCAAGAAAAGAATAGACGTAGAAACGAATGCATTTGGGGGAATTTAGGAGTAACACCATTAGGGAACAAGATGAGGTATGGTAGACTTAAATGGTTGAACAAGATAGGGTCTAGTCGACTTAAATGGTTTGGTCATGTGCAACGGAGACCAAGAACTATACCAGTTAGAATGATTGAGTTTGTATGAGTTGAAGGCTCTAAAAGGGCAAGGGGAAGACCCAAAAGTATGTGGGTGTGGGTAGTAATAAAAGACTTGTTGACTTATGCTCTAATTGAAGTTATGGCCTTTGATAGAGTGAAATTGCGCAAAAGGATTCATGCAGCTGACCCCAATTGTTTGGATAAGGCTTTGATGATGTTGAGTCTTGAGCTGGTAATATTTAAGATTTAAAATTCATAAAAATATTTTGGAGTCTTAGGAAGTTTGAGTTTTATTGACTTTTGTTTAGTCGAGTTAACCTAGTCAATAGAGTTTTGACTAAGTCATGAGCAAATGAGTTTTCCTTGAGTTGCAGGGAAATCTAGTGGAGTCAAGTTCACTTGGCCGAGCCATTTTCGAGTTCTCAGACATATATCCAGACACTCATGGATATTTATCCCATTTTCTAAATAATATTCCATGGCATGTTAATTTCCAAAGTTACTTTTGTGTTTATAGCATTTATTCCGGGAGGCCGGGACATCTACAATTGTTATAGATTAAGCTCAACCTACAGCTCTTTTTCATACGCATGTAAAACATATTCCTATACATCTGCAACAAATTCATATACAGCTTATTCGTATGTTCATAAAACTTATATGTTTTGAGTGGTTGTCCGTTGTTTTTATAGTGTAGCTTACTTGATGACTGTATTGGCCTGGTTTTTTGGTGTGTCCCATTTTCAGGTGGGGGAACCCTATTGGATGGGTTGGATGCTATACACACACTACAGTGGGCATCACATGCAGCTAGTTTCACCAAATTCTCATGAACGACAATAGTAGAGGAACCCACCTCTTATTCCTGAATGATATTCTCTTTTGTTAGACAAGCTAAGACCAGATCATCTAAAGCCAAAGGCAAGCTGAGCTACAACTATAATAAATAACAAGAAGAACAAATCATGACAGGAATTACATTTATAAGTCTAAGGGATATGTTACATTAGAATCTTTCCATATGTATTCTATTGAAAAAATAACAGTCATTATTATATGTTCTAAAGAGGCTTTCTAATGTCGCCTAGGAGTATAGTCTGACCCAACCACACTCTATGTACATGCCAATTTGGCATATTTGTAAATACCCAAGCTAACCCCCACCATGTTGATTCCCTAGCCCATAAATCAAGCTGGACCATTGATCAGGCATGCCATAGTGTATAAAAGCATATCTAATTTGTTTTGTGTTTTATAGCAGATCTGATGAGTGATGTTGCCAATTTTTTTAGCCATGGGATGTACACAGCAGGGTCCACATAATGAACAACTTGGATGCTTACAACATGCACCAACTTAGAGTTTGTAGATAGGGTTGAAGTTGAACATAATCCCAGGTGGGGTGATCAAGCCCATATTCTTTATAATTGGACCATTGTGGTTTGTACCATACCACTCACTTCATCTGGTAGGAAGTAGTAGCAAAGCCCATGAAATGCTCAAGGATGGACGTCGACATCTCTAAACATTGGTTAAAAGCGGGCCTTGCCATGCTCTTTGGCGCATTCCAGCCCATCCCATCACCTCTTTTCTCCTCTGACCCACCGTAAGCAGGGCGCACTTCGTGCATCCACGGGGAGCTTCTTCAAACTTAGACACTCTTTCACTGCGGTCTCTTCCAATGATTGCCAGTCCAACACCCGTTCACATATACATCCTAGTTTCGGCAGGCCACGCAACTCCAAGAATGTTAAATGGGGCAACATTCCCTTATCGACCACTCCATCTGCTTGGGAAATTATCACCTCAACTCCATCACAATTGTGTACATGAAACTCTACCAGATTAGGTAGCCCCTTTGCAAGAGTCGATGAGAGGGCAACTTTCAATGCATTACATTTAACATAGCTCAAGCATCAGACATTTTGGATCGGTGCAACCAATCCCATCCGTATACTTCTCAGCTTCGATAGACCCTCAAGATGCATAGTTTTGAGTTTCGGAAGCATATTTTCATGTCGCAATCCTACTGTTGCACCCATAAGCACACACTCCATTTTTCCACAGTTATACACCTCGAGTTTGGTTAGATTTTGTAAACAATGCAATAAACCGGATGTGAATACATTGTTCATCTTGTCGCATTCCACCACTTTGACGTACCTTAGATTTTGAAACGTTCTTTCTGGAAGAGATTTGTCATCGAAGACAATTTGCTCTAGTTTTTGAAGAAAATGGAGCTCTAAATGTTGCAAATTTTGTAACATATTCTCTGTGGCGCCCTCTCCATCTAGCACGCATTCCATCTTTAGGCATTTATAGATTTCAAGATGTTCTAAACTTTCAAAACTGACCTCCACTTTCTTATATGTATCTAGTCCAGAGATTGTTGTTAGGCCCTTACGATAATATAGTTGTAGGAAGGTTGTTCTTGGGAACAAAATCTTAGCCCATTGAGGTACGGACTTGTGACCATCAATAATCATCATTCAATGGTGACTTCTCATGTCATTAAAGACATTAGAATCATACTCTAACCGATCTATTTGGAAGTAAAACCTCTCCAATTTTCCCAAGATTTAGATTTGATATCATGCTGAAAACTGCTTGCTTCTACTATGTCAAGGCACAAACAACTCAGCTGTCTCAAAGATGTGACTTCGGCTAAAGAAGTGTTGCTTTTGCCCCACCTTCTTGTCCCTGCAGCTTCCCACCCTGTAAAGCTTAAGACCATTTTTAGTTCTTCTAGACGAGTCAACTTCGTTATTACATTTGCTGGCAGATTTTTAAGGCTTGGATTGAAGGATAGGTCCAAACGCCTTAAATTGGCCAATTCACCTATTCCAGTTGGCAATTCACTGATCGCGCTTCGTGAAAGATCAAGAGATTCAAGTCCCTTCAGTGACCTGAGTGGTGACAAAACTTTTATTTCCAAATGCAAGCATCCATGTAGGCAAAGTTCCTGTAGATTCAACAAATATGAGATTGATAATGGCAATCATGTGATAGAAGTTCTACCAAGGTCCAAAACACGAAATGATTTTGCACCTTCAAAGAACCGATCTAGTATTTTGCTTAAATTGTCATTTTCTTGCATCATCAATGTTAATAGTTTAGGACATTCCAACCTCTCAGGTAGCATTTTGATCTCGTTTTACTGAAAACACATTGATTTGGAGAATATTTTTCTGTATTTGAGACAACCCAAAGGGGTTGAATATATAGAGATTACAGTTATCTATACAAGGAAAATAATGAAATCAGAATCCTTTACATATGGAAACTAGCTATACAAGGTATGTCTAACATCCCCCCTCAAACTAATGCTGGTCATCGACAAGTAATAGTTTGCCAACTAGAAATGAGTGACGTGCAGAAGTGAGGGACTTGGTGAGTATGTCTGCAATCTGATCGTGGATGCAACATGTGGAAGAGTAATGAGCCCAAACTGAAATTTCTCATGGATAAAGTGACAGTCAACTTCAATATGCTTCGTTCGTTCATGAAAAATTGGGTTGGAGGCAATCTGAATGGCACTGAGATTATTGACATGGAGTGGAGTAGGATTCTGTAAAGGAATGCCCAAGTCTGAAAGAAGTCTACGTACTCACTACATGCAGCGGACATCGCCCGATACTCGGCTTCTGTACTTGATTTGGAAACAGTGGCCTGCTTCTTACACTTCCAAGAGATGAGAGAAGTGCCAAGAAAAACACAGTGGGCAGTGGTAGATCTTCGTGTGAGAGTGCATCCGGCCCAATCAGCATCTGAATAAGCACGAAGATCCAGAGTTACCATGGAGGAGAAGAACAGGGATCGATCTAGAGTTCCACGAAGTTACCGTAGGATGCATAACACCGCAGTCATATGAAGAGTCCGAGGAGCAAAGACAAACTGACTAACGACTTGGACAGCGTAAGCAATATCAGGGCGAGTCATAGTTAAGTAAACCAGACTCCCAACCAAACGGTAGTATAAATCGAGCTGTAGAAGTAGATCACCATCGTGATGGCCATAGTGAACGTTAAGTTCTAAGGGAGTCTGAACTGTCTTCTGATCTGTCAATGATGCCAAGGCGAGAAGATCCTTGGTATATTTACGCTGGCTGACCAGGATCCCACAGTTGGATCGTGAAATTTCAAGCCTAAGAAAGTATGTCAAATGGCCGAGGTCTTTCATCTTGAAGGAAGATTGCAGAACTTACTTTAAAGACGAAATGCCAGTAGCATCGCTACCAGTCAGTAGGAGGTCATCAACATAGACCAGAACAATGACAATGCCGTGAGCAGTGGTGCGCAAAAATAAGGATGGGTCATGAGCACTTTAAGTAAAACCAGCACCTGTAACAACATCGTGAAAGCGTTGGAACCATGCCCAAGGTGCCTGTTTAAGGCCGTACAGAGCTTTCTTTAGGTGACATACCTTATTGTCAGGAATCAAAGAGCCAGGAGGAGGTTTCAAATACACAGTTTCTTGGAGGTCTCCATGAAGAAAGGCGTTTTTCACATCTATCTGAGCAAGTGGCCATGAGCGAATAGAAGATATAGCGAGAAGAGTATGAACAGTTTTCATTTTGGCCACAGGAGCGAAAGTCTCATCATAATCAATTCCATATTCTTGTTTGTATCCCTGAGCGACAAGTCAAGCTTTGTATCGATCCAATGATCCACCAGACTTGAGTTTGACAGACTAAATCCATTTGCTACCAATTAGTTGTTGGTCAGCGGGTCGAGTGACAATGTCCCATGTATGATTAACATCTAATGCAGCAAGTTCTTCTGCCATAGCCATCTTCCAACATTCATGAGTGGCTGCCTGAGAGTATGAAGTAGGAATAGAAATAGCGTCCAGAGTAGCATTCCTGGTAGACATAGAGCATATCAAGCGATCAGGCGCTCGATGTTCACGAGCGGAACGACGTATCGAGTTAGGTTCAGGATCCGCAACAGGTACAGTAGGTTCGAGGTGAGTAATAGGTGATAGATCTGTACGTGGTCGACATGAGTAAACCTATAATGGACAATGGAGAGTACTTCAGGCAACCGAAATTTCAGGAAAGGTGGTTAGACCTGGAGAGTTTGGAATTTGCGGAGGAGGAAGAGATGAATGAAAGGCAATGTGTTCAAGAAAAACAACATGTCGTGAAACTCGAACATGACGAGAAACAGGATCATAACATCGAAAACCCTTCTGAGTTTTCCCAAATCCCAAGTACATACATTTGACCGATTTCGGAGATAGTTTGTTACGTTCACGTGAAGCCAGTTGAACATAACAGACAACCAAAAACACGAAATGTGTAATATGCAGGAGGTATGCCGGTGAGAACAAAGTGGGGAGATTTGTTGTTCAAAGCTTTTGTTAGCATCCGGTTAATCAAGTAGACTGAATGTAGCATTGCTTCGGCCTAGAAAGACCGAGGAACACTCATAGCTGTCATCAGGGTGTTGAAAGTTTCTACAATTTGACGATTTTTCCGTTCAGCCACCCCGTTCTGTTGTGGAGTATCAGAACAGGTGGTCTGATGAATAATCTCATAACCTTGAAGAAATGTATGAAATTCAGTTGAGAGATATTCCCCCCTTGAGTCAGTGCGAAGAGTTTTAACTGGAACCCGAAATTGAGTCTCCACTATAGAGTGAAATAACTTGAATTTTTCAAAAACCTGTGACTTTGATTGTAAAAAGTAAATCCAAGTGTAACGTGTGAAATCATCAATGAATATAACATAGTATCGTAATCTAGAGAGAGACATAATTGGTGATGGACCCCAGACATCCGTATGCACAAGTTCAAACATAGAAGATGATTTTATAGTACTTGGAGAAAATGGAATACATTTACTTTTTGAAAGACAACAGGAAGAACAAGAATAATCTAAATCATTTTTATTAAGAGAAATATTCCCTAACATGCCAGAAGAAATTAACTGAAGTAACTGATCAGAATGTGGATGACCCAGGCGAAAGTGCCACAATTTTCACAATTTATTTGCTGAAGTAATATCTGATGAAGATGGAGAAAAGAAACAATGAGCCGAAGTGACAGATGGATCAAAATCCAGCACGTACAGATGACCATGTCGCCTACCCATCCCAGGTACCTTCCCTGTTGCCAGATCCTGCACAAAACAATAGTTGAGAAGAAATATGACTAAGCAGTTATTGGATGTTAGTTGACCAACTGAAATTAAATTGGAGTAGAGGTTAGGGACATGAAACACATCACGAAGAGTGAACTGGCAATGAGCAGAAGGAGAGAAAATCAATGATCCAACGGACTGAATAGGTAGTCTAGTGCCATCCGCAGTAGAAATAGCCTGATTGCCAGTATAGGGACGAATGTCATGAAGATGGGATACATCACTGGTCATATGATTGGAAGCACCCAAATCGAAGAACCATGTAGAAGATGGGGATATACCTGAGATACCGGCTGCAGAAAGGGCTTGAACGATTTGCTGAAGCATCGTAGGAGTCAACGGAGATGAAAGACCTTCAGCAGAAGCAGTAGATGCAGAATCACTAATAGATGGCTCAGAAGAAATAGTAGCAGCAGTAGCAGAAAGAGCACGACCACGGCCACCACGCCCACGGCCGAAAGAAGATGCATAGGTACGTGTACGGCAGTCCTGAATACCATGGCCAGTCCGTCAACAATAACTGCACCATTCTTTACATTGAGCGATAATATGACCCACCTTGTTGTAGCCGTGACAAGTCAAAGGAGTGGAACCCCGTGTTGGTGTAGTGGTGGACACAACAAGCACCATATTAGATGATCCTAGAGTTGATGAAGGGAAAGAGAGAAATTTTAGTCGTTGTTCCTCAATCAATAAATTATTAATAACCGAATTCAATGAAGGAGTAGGGCTATGGTTCAAGAGAGCAACCCGACAATGTTCAAATTTCGGACGCAGCTTCATAAGAAACTATCAAACTTGCACTCTCGCGCATAGTTTGGAATATCTTATAGTCATTAGGAAATGTTGGATCCATCATAGTCATCTCAGTCCAAATTGTGGCAATTTTGGAGTAAAATGATTAAATATTGTTGTCACCCTGAGTAAGGTTAATAAGATCCTGTTCCAGCCGGTATAACCGGGCCGCATTACTCTGTTGATAAATTGTTTGGAGATGCTCCCACATTGCCTTAGTAGTGCGATGAGGTGTGAGGCCAACAGCAATGGTCCGATCGACGGAATCAAGATTCTAGGTAATAATCCGTTCATTATTCATCTCCCAATTAGTTAATTTGTCAGCATCTGTGGAAGTGGGGATAGTAACGGATCCATCAATTAGTCCCCACAAATCACGACCCTTGAGGAAGTTCTGAAAATGGATGGCCCATAGAGAATAGTTGGTACCTCAAAACTACAACGTGGGGCCTCTGAATGTGATGAGTTCTTGTCCATTGAACTGAAGTAATGTAAAGCACACAAGGAGTTACAACAGAAGAAGGTCGTAGAAGTACCGTACAGCAGGAGATACACAAGGGATTGTGGTTTCTGGATCTGGCGGAGCTCTGGATCTGGAAAAGAGAGATCTGAATCTGAATCTGGATCTGGAAAAGAGAGATCTGAATCTGGATCTAGCGGAGCTTTGGATCTGAAAAAGAGAGATCTGGCGGAGCTCTGAATCAGGATTTGCAGTTTCTGGATTTGGAGGCAGGCGCCGGATCTGGATCAGATGTAGCAGATGAGCAGGGGCGCTGGATCTTGCAGCTAAAGATCAGAACAGGAACCAGAGTAGGACGTGCGTAGGGATCATAGGTGTCGTAGGTGCGCAGGGATCGGACGGACAGCTTGGGAGGAGCCGAACAGCGTGAGAGAAGCCGGACATGCATAGGGAGGAGTCGGACAGCGTGGGAGGAGCCGGATCTGATAGGGGATGGCCACACGAGCGCAGGGACGAGTGTGGGGTTGGCCGGATCTGACAGGGGAGGACTAGACGATCGCAAGGACGAGCGTGGGGAGGGCCGGACAATCAATGGAGGAGGCTGCCGGAATCGTGGACTGCCGGAAATCGATGAGGGACCACCAGAATCAAAGGAGGAGTGCCGGTTCAAAAACCTGGCTCTGATACCATGAAAACACACGGATTTGGAGAATGTTTTTCTGTATTTGAGATAACCCAAAGGGGTTGAATATATAGAGATTACAGTTATCTATACAAGAAAAATAATGAAATCAGAATCCTCTACATATGGAAACTAGCTATACAAGGTATGTCTAACATTTACATCACCGAAATCCTCTTGTATTCTTCCCACTAGTCCACTTTTGGCCATTCTTTCAATGTCAATCCCACTCTGACAAAGAATTTTTAGGAATCATCATTAGACACAATTGAAATGGCCACGTCTCGAACTATGTCATGCATCATTACATACCCTTCTTTATCACATTCTAGTAACAAGCATGCAACCTTGAGTTTTTCAACCAATGCATGTCCCTTGTTTAGAACTTCCTCCAATGTTTCAACATCCTCTAGAAACCCTTCACGCATCCAACATCTAATCATTTGATCCACATCAATTTCATAGTCTTTTGGAAATAGACTACACAACAAGAAGCACAACTTTAACTCCTCAGTTTACAAATGATCGTAACTTAATTTTAGGGATCCATACACCTTTTGCTCCATGCCTCTGATGTTCTTAGGGGCGGACTTCTTCAATTCCGACAATGCATGATTCCGCACTCTGAAGCTCTTCTCATCATTCAACACCCTTCCAGCTCTCACAATTGCCAATGGCAGACCACGACATTCATTTGCAACCTTCTCTACCATGGTGTGTAATGTAGGATAATCAACAACCTCCCCTGCTTTCGCTTTGAAAATTTTCCACAACTCTGTTGGGGAATTTGCCCTGCAGAATCACACAGATCTAGATCTAAGATAGTAATCCAATGACACCAAGCACACACAAGAGAAAACAAATTTAATGTGGAAAACCCTTGCAGGAAAAAACCACGGCATAAAGCGACAGATCTTCACTATGAAAATAGAAATTACAAAGAGAGAGGACTTACCTGATTCGAACAACCTCGAATCTCACCCTTGCTACACCCTTTGATAACCCTAGAACACTTTAGAATACTTTTAGGAAGCCTTAGAAAAAAATAGAATAGCCCTAGGGACCCCTATTTATAGTTTAGGAAACTTCCCTTTCGCATCCCAGTTGCGAAAGGACTCAAATCCCTTTCACATCCCAATTGCGAAAGGACTCAGATTTAAGGCATCCGACAACAATCTCCACCATGCCTTCAATCTTTAACTGTGTAGCTCCTTGATCTCTCCTCTTATCTCTTCATTACATCATAGCTTCATTCAATGCTTCTCGTGCATACTCCGTCCTTCTTTTATGCCATCGCTAAGCCCAGAGATGTTGCGTAGAACTTGAACTTCTCTGCAGGAACTATCTAGGTGAACATGCATGCCGGATCTGAATCCACGTGCCCACCCATGTTTACTCATGTCTTCTCAAAAGGAAAGACGTAGTCTTCTTACTATCTCACTGCTACCTAATATTGCTTGTCGGGGTACTTGCTCACAACACTAATAGCCTGTGAAATAATCGGTCTAATGTAGACCATGACATACACTGCCAACCACATTTGAATAAGGCTCATGAGATATCCTGTTTTTCCTCATCTGTTTTGGGACATGACTTGAGGAAAACTTGAGGAGAGATGCGTAGGGAATGCTCTCCGACTTTACCTGGCCCATCACATCCTTGATCAATACCTGCACACAAGGTATTCCTCCTATGATTAACAAAGCCTACTCCTTCAGTCTCAATGCCGAGAACCATCTTTGTAGCCCCCTATCCTTCATCCTGAATGTCCCACTTAACTGAGTCTTCAGTACATTGATTTCAGACATGTCATAATTGGCGATCTACATGTCATCAATTCCTGACTCACCATGAAGGAATCAAACCACTGCCTAGGTGACAGGTTGAACCACATCCTCTTGCAAAGTCTTTTCTCAGCCCCTTTAACTTCGAACCGCTCTGGTTGCTTCATGTAGATCTACTCTTCACTTTCCCTTACAGAAGTGCAGACTCCACATCCATCCTTCCAGCTCAAGATCACATTTGGCCAACTAGCGCCAATCACAGATCTAATAGACACATGTTATACCGTTGGTGCAAATATCTTTATGAAGCCAATCCTTTTTCTCTTAGTATAACCCTTCGCTACTAACCTCGCCCTGTATCTATGCTGTATCATCCTGAAGATCCACCTGCATCTAACCGCTCTCTGGCCCACTGAAAGCTCCACCAGCTCCCATATGTCGGTCTGGTAAAACGAATCCATCACATCGCCCATAGTCACCTTCCACTTCTCAGCACCAGGCTCACCTAGAGCCATCATAATAGAAGATAAATCCCCTGCAATATTGGAGTCGTCCATGTACCATGCCGATATCTTGCGATCATGCTGTGTGATTCTTCTCACAGGTGTCTGCTCCACCTGCTCTGTATCCCTGTCCGCAAGTCTCAGCCTTCCTGCCCTGCCTGCTCATGTGACCATGCCCAACATACCACACACGTGCAGGATGGAATCCGCCATATCAACTACAGCTCCACCTTTTGAAGTGCTCCCGATCAACATGCACAAAGTACCGAGTCATTGCACTTTCATGATTACCTGTGCCCCCTTAGATACCTTAAGAGCACTATCAATACCTGTGTACTTGCATCCTTTTGCATCAAGAACACCAAGAGAAATCAGGTTTTGCTTCAAATCAGGAACGTGCCTGACATCAGTCAAGATACGCTCAACCCCATCAAACATCCTGATGTGCACCGTACCAACAACCACAACATTACAGGCAAAGCCGTTGCCTATAAACACCTGTCCACCATCGCACTCCCTATAGCTGGTGAACCAACTCTGATGAGGAGTCATGTGAAAAGATGCCCTTGTGTTTAGCATCCACTCGCCCTTACGATCATCGTATGGCCGCCTGATAGTAGACACGGATAAAACATCACCATCACATTCACTCGATCAATCTGACGTGGCAACATTGGCCTCCCTGTACGAAGCCTCAGAATCTTCCCTCTTCGATTTAGGATTTTCACAATCCTTCTTCACATGTCCTTCATTCCCACAATTCCAACACTTTACCTTTCGTTTACCCTTGCCCTTTGATTTGGATCTATAACCTGAAGAATCCGTACATTGTTCAGAATTCCTACCGATTGTAAATAGTGCATCAGAAGATGTCCCCATGTCACCGTTTAGCTTTCTCATAGCCTTCCCTTGAAGGGCTGAGATAACGGTGTTGACACTCAGGGTTTTATTCGTGCTGCATATAATGTCCTTGAATGACTCATATGACGTCGGAAGAGAATTTAATAACATACATGCTTGTTCTTCATCTTTCATCACTTCATATCCAGCAATTTGCAAACTAATTTATTAAAGTTGTTGATGTGAGCCTCCATATCTCCACCCTCTTCCATCTTGAAGTTATATCACTACCGCTTTAAGTGCAGGCAATTTTCTGAGGATTTTTTTGGATAGACATCCTCTAACTTCGCCCATAACTTAGCCGCAGTTTTCTCCCTCATGACGTTGTAGAGAACCTCATCCGTGAGAAATAAACGAATCGATGATAATGCCTTCTTATCAAGAGTATTCCATTTATCATCATTCATGGCAGACTTTAGCTCCTCAAGAGCACCATCTTCGCTTTGCTTGATTAAGGAACTCATCATCTTGATCTTCCATAACTCAAAATTATTTTTCCCTGAGTACTTCTCAATCTCATACCTGGTGCTCGCCATTATGACTAATCCCTCAGATTCAGGTCTGTACCCCAATGATTGGCTTTGATACCACTTGTTAGGGAATTTGCCCTGCGGAATCACACAGATCTAGATCTAGGATAGTAATCCAATGACACCAAGCACACATAAGAGAACACAAATTTAACGTGGAAAACCCTTGCAGGAAAAAACCACGGCACAAAGCGACATATCTTCATTATAAAAATAGAAATTACAAAGAGAGAGGACTTACCCGATTCGAACAACCTCGAATCTCACCCTTGCTACACCCTTTGATAACCTTAGAACCCTTTAGAATACCTTTAGGAAGCCTTAGAAAAAAAAATTAGAATAGCCTTAGGGACCCCTATTTATAGTTTAGGAAACTTTCCTTTCGCATCCCAGTTGCAAAAGGACTCAGATTTAAGGCATCTGACAATAGACTCATCTTTGGAGAGCAGTTCCACCCTAATCTTGAATTTGGCCTCCATTTCTCTGCAAACATCTTCAATTCGTGAAGTGAATATGATCTTAAAAGCTTTGTGGTGCTTGCTAGAAGGAATACCCTCATTGGCCAGCTCGATTCTAGCCCATAGATCATCGAAGATGATGAGGAACTTCTCCTCTTCCATCAGTCTCTTCATGAGTTGAGTCGCTCTATGAGATACGCTTTCATCCTTGAGATCTAGGCCCAATCGCTTTGCAATGTCATTCTGGACCCTTTTCAAGTCCACTTCCTTGGACACTACCACCATTATGACTCTACTGAAATTTAGTGTCCCTTTTAGATGGCTGTTCACATTTCTAACAAGGGTAGTTTTTCCTACTCCCCCCATGCCATATACGCTAATAACCCTGATTTTTTCATCATTTAGAGCATCGAGAATTCTCTTCATAGATAATTTGGCTGATTCTAGACCCTTGATTGGCAGGGCATGGTAAATCCCTACAATTGAACAGGGTGGGGCCATGGTCACCTTTTAAAACACCCCTTTACCATAGTGACTAACAATAGCATATAACTTCAATTTTTCTTTCTTACTTAACTCGTAACGCCATCCAATTTGGACACCTCCCCTTCAACCATCTCTGTCTCCTCCTCTACCATCTTTGCATCTTCTTTCATGCTATCTGCTCTTGCTAGCCACCCTCAAACTTCTTCAATGGTTGCTTCACCATTTGCTTGACCTACGACCACTCATTTTTCAATGTCTGTTCTCCTCATCACTAGCTCATTTGCATGGCTCCTCAAACCCACAATATTGCTCTTGAAATCTATAAGATAGCCCATGTGATATTGAAGAGGAACCCCCAGGCAATTCGTGATTCCCATGCATGCTAAAACTGCCAAGTCTTTCATTACATCCACGGCCACCTATTTGACAAAGAGACACCGTAAGCAATCCAAGAGGAATACCAAACAAACACCACCAACATTGAATCAGAGTTTAAGAAAAAACAGGTTGAGTTGACTTGCCTGGGTTGGCCTCAAACAACCCACAAATTCGAATCACACTTATGAAAAGCTTGTGACACAGTCATTAAAAAAAAATCATTGACTTTAAGCTACTTTCCTTTTTATGTTGAAATATAAATATGTAAAAACTATGCTTTCCTTTTCCCTCAAGTTATCAGAACCTTGTTTCTACATGTGTCCCACACATACAATGACCAAACTAATCACTAAGCAAACCTTAAATGGAGAACTGTTGAGGAAAGAAAATGAATAATTAAAAACAAGTCAAACAAAAATTAAATTGGTGCATTTTTTCTCAAAAAAAATTTTAAAAAAAATGATGTCCACATTTGAGATTTTCCGATTAGTGTGATTTTAGCCTATGGTCCATCCAAGGTCATCTGGAATCAGGTTGGACCTCTTACATGTGCATTACGTGTCAAAGATACTGGTTTGAAGACTTAGGGAAAAAGATGACAAATGCATTAGGTTTTTTTCAATATATAATGCAATGTGACAGATAGACTGGCCTTCTAGGCTTTATTTGTGCCAAGGATTGTAGTCTAAGCATTCTTAATGGTGAGTTTGTATGCACTATCAAAGTGAATTTCAATTATTAGTTTGACAGAGGGAAAAATCAAATTGCAATTTCTTTCCTTATCACTCATATCAAGGTTCTTGGCTCCAAAAGTCTGATTACTTTACCTTCAATTTGAATTTGGAAGAAATGTAACTACAAATTGAGGGCTACTTCTCTATGAATACTAACCCGTCTTTACTTATATAAGCCCATTGATACATGGTAAGCAACACTTTTCATTAACAATAATAATTTTATTTCTCTCTCTCTCTCTAGATTTTCTCCTTGTGGATTCAAGGGCTATTGTGGGGAAGAAGATGATGATCTCCTCTTTTATTTACACACCCATTCTGTTAGATTACTAACCATGAACCATTGTAGTAAAATCATACCTATATATTGCTAGGATCCTCCATGGCGCTATCGTTGATGCGTTCCCCTCCATTTATTGGATGGTTAAATAGTATGAGATTAAAAATGGTTTTTTAGGGATCAACAATAAAAGGTGGGTCCTTGTAGATGGTACAATTTTTCGATTTGTTAATATTAGAGATGAATGCTATGGTTGGGTTGATATTTAAAATCAATGGTCCAACTAGGTGATGTTGAAGATAAATGGTTAAAATGGTCTGATATCAAAGATGACTAATCTGATTGGGTCAAAATTGAACATAAATGGCCCATTTAGGTTGATATTAAAATCAACGAAATGATCGGGCCAATATTGAAGATGAACGGTTAGATTGTGCTAATAATGAAGATGAACGGGTTGATTAGATTGATGTCAAAATCAAATGGTCCAATATGAATGCTATAGAGCATCAATGGTTTGCTTGGACCAATTTGAAGATTAACAGTCTAACTAGGTGAAGTAGGTGATGAGTAGTTTGATTGGGTTGATCTTGAATACCCATGGTTAAAATGGACCAATATTAAAGTTAAAGTTGAATGGTTATCTTTAGCTAAAATAGAAGATGAGTGGTCCAATTGGGTCATTGTTAATGATCAACAACCTAATTAGACCGATAATGAAGATGGGCAGTCTAATTGGATCAGTTGATTGTTCTTATTCTAACAAGATTTAAGATCAATAGTCAACTTAGGTCAAAATTGGAGTTAAACGGTCCAATTGTACCAATATCGAAGATTAATGGTCCAATTAGGATGGAGTTGTAAATGAATTGCTTGATTCAACCTATCTATTAATATTCAATCTGATTTAACCTAGCTATTAATATTCTATCTTGGCCCAATTGAACCATTTATCTCCAATTTTATCCCAATCAAACAACTGTACTTTAATATCATTACAATCTAACCGTCGATCTTTAATATTTGTTCAATCATACTATCGAAATGAATATCTTTAATATTTGCTCAATCATATTATCGATATGAATACAGCTTGGTTAAACCATTTGTATCCTAATTGGGACCAAACAAACTGGACGCTATTAGTTTGTTGATGTTTAAGTTTGGTTTAGTGAGGCAATTGATCTTTAATATCATTCACATAAGAGCTATAGGCTTTAGTATCACTCTAATCAGACTGTTTGTCTTTGGTATTAACCCAAGCTGATTATTGATCATAATATCCCCAATCAAACCGTTCAACTCCAAATATAGTCTAATCATACCATTCATCTTTGATATCGGCCAAATCAAACCATTCATCTTCGATATCAGTGAAATCATACCATTGACCTTTAATCTACAACCAATTAGATAGTTGATCTTCAATATCAAACCAATCACACCATTTCTTTCAATTTTGGTCAAGTTAGATGTCCAAATTGTTAGCATTCCAATCATACCATTGATTTTTAATATCCACCCAACTGGATCGTTGATCATCAATATCGGCCCAATCGGACCGTTCATCTCCAATTCTGGCTCAACCGGACCATTCATCTTTGATATTTGTCCAGTCATACGATTGATCCTCAATATCCACCCTATGGAACCATTGGCCTTCAATATTAGTCACACCTTTCATCTCCAAATTCTAGCCAAATTAGCCCACTCATCTCTAATATTATTCAAATCATATGTTGATATTCACCAATCATACCATTGATCTACAATACCAATCTTCTTTAATTTTGGTCGAATTTCATAGCTCATCTTTTATAATTGACCAATCATACTATTATCTTCAATATCAGCTCAATCAGACCATTGGTCAATGATCTCATCGTGATAGAACTCTTCCTCTCCAATTTTAGCCCAATCAGATAGCTTATCTTTGATATCAGTTCAAATGATAATGTTGACCTTTAAAATCAGCCCAATCGGACCATTCATTTTCGTTCAATCAATTATATAATTCATCTCCAATCTTAGCTAAATCTGACAGTTAATCATTGATACTTGTAGAGTCAGAGTGTTTGTTTTTAACATTACTTAATTACACCATTCATCTTCAACAATGGTCTGGTGGGGCCCTTAATCTTCAATATAGGCCAAATTAGACCATTCATCTCTAACTTTGGCTTAATCAAGTTGCTGATCTAGATTTCAATGTAACAAGACGTTTTTTTTAAATAATATATATATATATATATATATATATGTATTTGCCAAACCAACTGTTCATCTTTGATATCATTGTAATTGAATTTAATCTTGTTGTCGATCTTCAATATCCATCTAATTGAACAGTTGATCTCCACTATCAACCTGACTAGACCATTCATTTGTAATTCCAGTCCTCTCGGAGCTAGTTGCTTAAGGATTGCACCCCAACTTATTTCTAATGGCCCAACCGAATTGTTCGTCTTTGATAGTGCTCCAATCGGATTATTGAACTTTAATGTTGCCTCAATTAGACCATTCATCTTCAATTTTGAAAAATAAGACCATTCATCTTTGACAACGTTGTCAAATGCGATCACATAGTATGTATCCTATTGCATATTCTCAAATACGAGTACTATGTGATTGTATATGCGAGCATGCGATTGCATGGTGCCCAACGGTCAAAAAGATGACCGTTGGGACTTCTTCTTCTCCTTCTTTCTTTCTTTCTTTATATATATATATATATATATATATATATATATATATAAAAATTAATTTCGGTCACTTTTTCTATAAATAGGCACTCAAATTCCTCCATTTTCACTATTCTCTTCTCTAAAGCTTACAATCTCTTACTTTTTTCTCTTTTAATCTAATCTCTCTACAAGACTACAACTCTTTTGAGTTTCAAGACTTCAAGTTTCTCTATTACATTTACTTTTCATTTCCTATCCAAGATCAAGATTTAAGAATATCATCAAAGTTCGAACTTCAAATTCGAAGTTTAAAGTTGAAGTATTCAAAGATCAAGATTCAAGAATACCATCATTCGAGATCATTTTATTTCTTTTTCGATTCTTCCTATTTCTTTTATAGTTTTAGTTCTCATTCATTCATTTAGTAATATTCATTTATTCTTATTCTTTTCCTTTTATTTGTCATTCATTCATTGATTCATCCTCATCTTTCATTCATTCTCCCTTTTTCTCACTCATTCTAAGACTTAGATTATTTTTTTTTTGTAATATCTCACATTCTCTCATAAATCATAATATCTCACTCACTTATTCTCATATAATCTCATATTCTCATTCTTAGACCTAGATTCATCATTCATTCTTATTTATTTTTCTCTCATAGTTTCATGCTCCATTCATTCTTTTTTACTTACTTTCTCTCTTAACTTTTTTTTTCCATGACTCAAGAGAAGAATCAAGTGAACTTATGACTTGTAAATTAACTTACAAGAACAAGCTACAAGTGCACAAGCAAGCCTATAACTATAAGTTACAAGTTAGAATGTACAACTGTAAAAGTATAACTATACAAGAACAACATAAGTTTAAGATTCAAGATTCAAGAAGATTAGAACTTAAGTCTTCTCTCTCTCTCTCTCTCTCACTCTCTCTTTGTAGTCTCTATAAGTGTAAGTGTGTAACTCTCTACCCTCTACAAGTGTTAAGTGTGTAACTCTCTCTAGTATCTACAACTGTAAGTGTTTAAGTCTCTCTAGTCTCTACAGTTATAACTCTCTAGCCTTTACAAGTGTACAAGATCATGCATTCTTCTTCCAAATCTTCTTCTTTGAAACCCAAATCGAATGACCTGGGTTAGAAGTACATGCACTATTGTATTGTCTGTGGTATGTGGGTTTTATAAGTGCTGGTGACATTGCACTACACAAGTAAAAACCTTACACATACGTCAGGATCAAATGCAAGAGTATGTCCAACATTACTCCAGAATTCAGAAGAAAATCATAGAGTACATGGATAAACTAAGCGAAGTTAATTCAATAAACTATCCTTTCATAATCTTTTTGGACACAAGTGCTAAATTGACTAAAATCATCGGAACCCTTAGTGACCGTTTTATGATTGATAGCCAGAGATGAGAAGCCACGAATGGGTTACATCTATTGATGTAGGACATGAAAATTAAATATGATATGCAAGATGTTAGGCTTAAGATCACGTTAGTTCATAAACAATTACACAAATTCCATATCCCACATGAAAGTCCAAACATTCAATTAAGGAGAATCTATGCGGGTCTAAGCCTACACATGATAGGGCTGGATCAATAAAAATTATGAATTAAACAATACTCAAAGATAAGAAATAATCATCCACACATGCATAGTAATCAGTTCCTTATCCAAGGGATTCAAAAATTTTAATTCGGGGAACCCTAGGGTAAGAAAATGGGCATAAAATTGGAGATTTGAATAATTTAGGATTAGGTTTAGGGATTTTGGGTGAAAGCGAAGTGAAAGAGAGGAGAGACGAACCAGAGAAGTACAGCACACGTGGACAACAACAATGGCCCAGACACGCATGCGTGTGATCCCGGCTGCACGTGTGTGGGGCCTACTATTCAGAAAAAGGCCACCTTGGCAATGGTCGGCCAGGGATGGACTCCAAAACTCCCAAATATCAGCTCGATCCGATGTACGTTTTGTGTATGGTACTCTGTCGAAATTTTAGCACTCTTGTAGGGCCAGATTATGAAATTCGGCTGTGGGGAGGAGAATTGCTACAATAGGTGTTTAATTCGAAGTGTAGATGATGAGGCAAGATGAGAAGAAGGATGGTAGAAGATGGGTAGTAGAGATGGCGATGGATAGAGGCGAATTGGGATAGATGTGGCTTTGCACCACAGTAGTTAACCCTTCGATGAAGCGAGGGTTTCACACCCAATTAGGCTTCACAACCCAGAGAGTAGGAAAATGCAGAATTTTTATTAATCTTCAATTAATAATAAAAAAAGCTATAAGAGGTGCCTATTTATAAGAAAATCCTATACCCCAAAAATCATGCCATGTGCGCAACCTATTACTTGGCGATGAAGTAAACCAAAATAAAAACTAATCAAAGAAATTTAAAGTGTCCATGATGTTCTAAATAACATTAATAAGTAAAACCTAAAATATGAAATCAATCTGACTAGTGAGCCATGATCATGAGATCCCATGATGGGATTTTCTTGACTAACGGGCCCACTCTTTTGAATCAAAACTTCATCTTCTAGCTAGGAGGCCCTCCCTGAACATCATCATCTATCCAAATTGACGGCGGGGCCCTCCTTCTTCTGGCGTACGAGCTTGGGGGGGTGGTGTGCATGCACGTGTGGACGACATGCGCGGGATGTCCCCATCATCTATTATGCGATGGAGAGAGCTAGAAACAAAATTATGGATCACTTCAACTATAAATATTGATTATAGGCTCATTTTAGATATTATAAATAAGAGATGAGACGACCAAATGTCATCTCCTTTTTTTTTCAGTTGCCCGTATCTTTAATCCGACCATATTCTTTAGTTTCGTCAATCGGACAAAGGCAGAAGTGATCCATAATTTTGTTGAGGGGGAGTAGTAGCAGTCAAAAGAAGGTGGTGGATGCAATTAAGGAGATAGAAGAAGAAGATGATCATGATCAACCATTAGATGTAAATGGAGGACTAGTGGGAACCGATAATGAAGAAATAAAAGAAGTCGAAGTATACATCCAAGAAGGAGACGACTTTGATAATGATGATAATGGTAATCAGATACCACAATGGCAACAATCAATGTATATAGTATTATTATATTAGTGTCCTATGTTAAGATGTTTATTTATTTATATTTTGTAAGTTGTGCTTGTTTTTTGTAAATTGTATTTGTACAAGTTGTAAGTTGTAACTTGTAAGTTGTTTAAGTTATCTACTTATCAATAAATTTTCTATGAATTTTTTAATAATTAATTCTCTCTTAATGTAGCTTGTTGATTATTTTGTTAAAATTCATGTAAACATAATGTAATAAGTAATTAAATATATAATGTGTGATTACATATGCGATTTGACAACACTGATCTTTAGTGTCATTCAACTTAAATATCGATCTAATCGAACTGTGATCTTCAAACATGCCCCAATCTAACAATCCATTTCTAATTTCAGCCCAATCAAACCATTGATATTCAATATCATTTCAATTTGTTCCCACCTTTATTTGTCAATCCCTTTTAAATGTCAATAAAAACGATTACCATAACCATTCCATCATGGGCATGAAGATGAACAATGCATATTGATTATAATGGAGGTTGTGTAATAGATTTCGACTATAAATGATATGTGGTCTACCTTTGGTTGCTACTTTTGAGATGAAGGGCTGGAAGAGATGAGGGGAGAGTGTGAGAGATGGTTGGGAGAGAGAGAGAGAGAGAGAGAGAGAGAGAGAGAGAGAGAGAGAGAGAGAGAGAGAGGCTCACGAAGTTACCTATGAATGAATTAAGATTATAATTCTAATTAGGTTATTAGAAATTAAGAAAGTAATTAATTATACATGCATAATAACTTGAGATTATAGTAATAGAGTGCATGACATGTGCTGCATAGTTGGAGAGAGGGAGGAAGAAAGGGGGGAAAGAGAGTCCAATTGAGGAAAGAGAAAGTCATTGAACTTTTAGAAAGGTTAAAAAGCAGGAGATGATGAGTTGTTAAGTACAAAATTGTCACTTCCTTTGGTAAAAAAAAATACTTTTCATGTCATGCAATTCTCACCATTGGAATTAATTATGTGAGCAAAATTTGCCGATGGCTACTTGCTTTTTCCAAATAAAATTTAAGTCGTTTCTGGGATTTTAAAGGTAAAGTCTGAATTTACATCGAATATCAATCATTTTTATTTTATTTTTCAAAAAATACCCCTAACTTCGTTTACAATGTCTCCACGTCCTTTGTATATTTAAAGTTATCTATTTAGAGAAAACTAATTGCAAAGGTAAAATTAGTCAAACACTATGTGCGTTATATATAATATAGACCATGAACCATCCAAACACCAGCTTTTGAAATAATACATTATACTGTAATGCATTATTCATGTAAAAATGCATTACTGGCTAGCTCCACAAAAGTACAATTTTTTATAACTGTCAATTTTTCTTGAACAAAATTGATGACGTGATTAGTAGACCAACATTATTTTTTGTCCATGGCATGTACCCTAACTGATGAATGACCTAGATCCCTAACATGGAGCAATCCGTCTGGATCTTTGACATGTTCCATTCCTTAGCACAGCCTCTTGCTGAATCACGACAATAGTTAGCAAAACATTATACTGCACTGGATCTGAATGCTGTAAAAGTTCAGGTTTAATGGGTTTTGGACTTAAAAAAGAAACAAGAAAAAAGAAAAAAGAAAAAAACAGAGTGAACTGAAGGGCTCTAAGTGTACCTATACACATCTATATATTATATATAAATAAGGTTAAAATATAAAATTTCAGATAAAAGTTAGAATTTCTATACAGTATGAGTCGAACAATGTTCCTTGGCTCTACTAAATCTATCATTTCCAAATAATTATCATATAAATCAATTTGTCTCTACGAAAAAATTCATTTCCTACTCAATTGTATCAATGGGTGGTGACCACACTCTATTTTTTAATGTCTCCAAAAGTTCGTTTTGAATAAAATGTGTTTTATTGAAAAAAAAATAAATTGTTTAACTCAATTTTCTCCAGAAAAAAAAAAAAAGAGAGCCTTTTCCATCTTTCTAAGAGCTTTGCTAGGTGTCAATGTGTGTACAATAAAGCTCATGTACAGGTGTCCCAGCTTGGCACATATGTGCGATATCCAATCTGTCCATTAGGTTGGTCCTACCTTCGATATGTTTTCCCAAAAATAAGATCTGGTCTAGTCTCCATGTGGTCTACAACATTGGAAACAGGGGAATGGGTTCGAAATTTTCAAAAAAGATTTCCAGCACTATAGATTTGTTTTGCATACTTTGGCCCACTGGTATAGTGGATCAACTTGATTCTTGGATAGGGCGTCAATATGCATGCATAATAACTTGAGATTATAGTTATAGGGTGCATGGCATGTGTGACATACATGAAGTGAAGAAGGAAGAGAGATGGGGAAGGAGAGTCCTATTGAGGAAAGAGATGGTTATCAAGCTTTTGAAAACTAGACTTTTTATTATTATTATTTTTTTTGAAAGGTTAAAAAGTAGGAGATGATGAGTTTTTAAGTTATAGTCATCAAGCTTTTGAAAACGATTTTTTTTTTTTTTTTTGAAAGGTTAAAAAGTAGGAGATGTTGAGTTTTTAAGTTATAAAATGCCATTTCTTTTGGGAAAAAAAAATCCCTTCTATACCTGTAGTTCCTACTACCAAAATTAACTACAAGGGTAATATTGTCTAGGGTTGCTTTTCGTGGGTAAATTCTAAGCCGTTTTCGGGATTTTGAAAGTCTGAGCTATACATCGGATATGTTAGTAAAAAAAAAAATTTAATTTTTTTTTTTATTTTTTATTTTCTATTTTGTTCTAAAATATATCCATAGTTAGCAAAATGGTATACATCACAAGTCTGAATTAGGTAAAAGTTCAGTTTGATAGGTTTAGACGAAAAAAAAATGGAGTAAAGAAAAGGGCTATATGTTTGTGTGTGTGCACGCCTACTACTAATAAAATTCTTCACTTTCTGCTCAATTGTATGAACAGGTGGACCATAATCTCTATTTGTTAAATTGTCTTTAATTTTATTTTAATTTTTTTATTTTTTTTTGAAAAAACACATGTTTAATGCAGTTTGTCCAGAAATTGTATTTTCCCCTATATTTGGAAGAACTTAGCTAGGTGCACATGCCTTTGCAATAAACCTCCGGTACATGCCACACATGTGCCAGCTTAGCGCATATGTGGGAGTTCTACTCCATCCATGAGGATGGTCCTACCTTCTACATGTTTTCCCAAAAATAAAATCGTCTGCATGTGGGTCACAATATTGGAAACTGGGGAATGAGTTAGAAACCTTCGACAAAGTTTTTCAGTGCCATAGATTTGTTTCGCAAACTTTGGCCCGAGACCTATCATGCCATGCTGGTGCATGTGTACTGCATACATGGGCTTTATTGCACAAGCACATGGGCATAGCAAAGCTCTCTTTCAAAATAAAGAGATTTAAACGTCTGATCAACTCTACTAGTTTATGTCAGAGAGTTTAAAACAGAGTCTTGCTAACATTGATGACGACCCAAAATGAAATTCCATCATGTGAAAAAAAAAAAATTCTTGGAAGGAATTGCTATTTGCAACTGCATCCTAAAAATTCAATACGTTCATCTGATGATGGGTCGCTTGCTACAAGTGAATAAGGCTAGGATAAGGACAACCAACAATCCATATTCATTCAACGCGTGAGATCCACCTAATGAGTTCACTTAGTGGTGCAAGTCGGCATGTGTGGAGCATCTTTGGCATGTGTGGGATGTCCAGCTGCAAATAGCATTCGCTTTCACAATATTCTTCAGTTTCACATCCAAAGAATCTGGTGTCCTTTGCATTCCATAATGGCGAGTTGCAAGCACCAGATTTTGATGATGTTGCGGTAATGAAGTTAGAAAGTAATATCATCAAATGCTTGACTCGGTTTGATGTCCAACGTGGAGAAAATGCTTGAATTAGTTAGAAAGAGTGAAATTAAATAAAATGACGTATGTTATGGGAAGATCCGAGCCCCTACAATTCCGAGGACCGGCATCCTCTTAATCCGATTGGATTGATACATATTGTTGAAGAGAAGGAAGAACTCCCAGCTCCGGCACAACTACACTCCTGCTCCAAGATAAGTAATCGGTTCAGAGTGACTTAAGATCAGGGCAGCCGGCGTGAAACTTAGGGTAATGACTTCAGATCGACCCGCTATTATCTGCCCAGAAACGAATGACTAGACTACTCACATCAGCATCACCCGTCGCGGGAAAACCCAACTCGATAGAATCAATCCGATGTTTGCCTCGGAGCTTGGAGGAAAGACCTCCAGAACGTTCGACAGATAAAGACAAGTCCATTACGGGCCTAGGCAAGAGCTCGGCTCGGACTCAGGACACAATCTTCATTCGAGTAGCTCAATAACGATGAAGATATTGAGGCCCATATGCTAATCTAGGACTCAATAACAATCTCTTCGGCATAAGATCCCAAGCTGAGGCCGAGGTAGAACGTGGACGTCCCATGCTCTAAACTAGGAAACTAACTTAAGCGGACACGACCTATTGTTTCGACGGCAGATACGCACAATACGCTACACGATCCCTGGATTACAGGCAATATCTCCACGATCCGAAAATCTTACTAATTGAGTGAATCGTGCTGAGATTAACGGATCCAAATCGCCTAATAGTCAGGTATAAATACAATGAGACTCCATTACTACAGGTACGCAACATGTAAGGCCCGTATCCTAGTCTGTA
Organism: Magnolia changhungtana; assembly: GCA_030180095.1. Classification (NCBI taxonomy): domain Eukaryota; kingdom Viridiplantae; phylum Streptophyta; class Magnoliopsida; order Magnoliales; family Magnoliaceae; genus Magnolia; species Magnolia changhungtana. The sequence goes on along the minus strand of JASAUF010000524.1, from coordinate 1,051,479 downwards.
CCGTTTCGGTGGCTTCCGCGGTCCTTCCAGTCGAATTCTGGCAATTCTCGACCCGTATCCGACGTTTGCACGCTATCCTAAGCCGAGTCCTGCATACCGAAGTCGGCTTGAACCGAAACTTGTACCTTAGCGACCGCACCGTCGCCACGGTTCTAACGCCGTGACTAGCGCACCGAACAGATACCCAAGCCAGGATATGTGGGCCAGCATTCGTTCCAAAGAAACGCCGCGTGTTGCAAATTTCATGGGAATCTCTACGTCATGTCTCATCAATCAATCAATCAATCAATCTCAAGTACAACCATACCTCAAGTACAACAACCCATCCCTCTTTTTCCACAAGTCAACCCTCTCTCTCCCTACCCATACCTCTTTTTCCAAAATTCAAACACAACCATACCTCTTTTACAAAATTTTCAAACAAACCCATCACTCCATCACCTCTTATCATTCCCATCACCTCACTCTCGCTCTCTCTCTCATTTCTCAAATCTCCCAAGTAACCCAAACTCCATACATCTAAGCTCCTCACTCCCAACCCCAAGTGTGGCTCACTCTTCCCACCTTCTCATCTTCCATCTCAACTTTCCAATCATCATCTACCACCATCAAAACCCCATCAACCTCCATCAAAATGCAAGCTAAGGAGCATAGGAGCCTAAGGGAGCAAGGAGAAGGCCTAGAGGTGGGTGATCCACCATTAATTCTTATTTTAGGGCCCACTTGTTGGTGGGACCATTTTGATATATGTGATGTATCCATGAGGGGCCCATAGTGGCGGGGTCCCTCTATCGCCGTCTCTCTCTCTCTCTCTCTTTGTATGATGATGATGACGAACGGGTGTGTGGCCCATTTGGTGTGTGTGTCCCACCGTGAAGCATATATTATCTAAGACATTCACCTTCATGTGGGACACATCTGATGGATGTGATGGATCTGCTCCATCCAACCCGATAGCAAGTCTGGATGGGTGGGAAAAACACAAACATCATGTTGATCCAATAGGTGGGCCACATCCAAGTGGGACCCACCGTGACATCTATGACTACCCATGCCGTCCAGCATCCAGACGCTGGACGTAGGGCGTGGTTAACGTGGAGTGCATGTACTAACATGGGTGTGTACTATTAGCTAACCAAAAAAAAAATTAAGTTAAGGGTGGGCTGCTCATGCAGGCCCCACCTTGATGTATGGATTCAATCCACGCCGTCTATCCCGTTCCCCATCATATTTTAGGCATTGAGCTGAAAAATAAAGGTAATTTGACTTTCTGGCAAGCCATTACACGGAGAATGGTATTCTCACCTTTGAATTGCACCGCGATATTTCGTTACATCAAAACCCATCCAATATTGGACTTGATGGGTTTGTATTGAGCCACAGGAACCAATGGTTGGGACGGATCGATCTGATGTGGGTCCTACCATAAAAAATGAGTTTTCAATATATATATATATACATATATATATATATATATATATATATATGCAAGAACTACTCGCTTTCGTTGGCCGTACAACAGCAGAGAGCCGTCTGCTGCGTGCGCAAAGTGGCTGGGACTGTGATTCCCAACCGTGGGCCCCACTGTGATGTGTTTTAGCCATCAACACTGTCCATTGATGAGCCCCCCTTCTAACCTTGGGCTGCCCCAAAAATCAGCTGTGTGTGGTGCTAAGGCGGCCCACATCATAGGGAGCAATGAGGATTAACGTCTACCATTGGAGCCCTTTCTGGGTCACAGAAGTTTTGTATCAATATGAAATTTATTTTTCCTATTCGTCCAGGGCCACGTGACCTTATGAACAGTTTGGATGGCAGATAAATATCACGGTGGGCCCCATGTGTACGTGGCCTTATCAACAGATTGGATGATAAATATACATTATGGTGGGCCCCTGGTCCGTGTGACCTCATCAATAGGTTAGGTGCAAATAAACATTATAGTGGGCCCCCATGTCTGTGTAACCTTGCCAACAGGCTAGGCGAAAAATAAACATTATGGTGGGCCCCGTATGGGACCCACTGATGTATGTATTGTGACCCACACCTTCCATAGTGTGAGCCCCCACCATGAGGTATGTACCTCATCTATGCCATCCATCCTTCCCATATGGAATCCACCCTAATGCATATGTTACATCCAAACCGTCCAACCTTTGGCAAGCTCATTTTTAAGGCTTGACACTAAAAATGAGACAGATCCAGGATCAAGTGGACCACATTATAGAAAACAGTGGGTTTGAATGTCCACCATTAAACCCTTGGGAATTCTATTGGTGGGAATCCTTATCACCACCTATATTTGAGTGTGGGCCATTTGATATACATGTGACCCATGTGGTGTGGCCTACTGTAACGCCCCGTATCTTCAGGACCTGAGTATATGACTCGTGTCCCAAAAACCCGAGTGTTAACCTTAAAGGATGGTCAGATAATATATATATTTTTTCTTTTATCAAAGTAAGCGAATGAGTGTAGTGTGGACAAATCGACATAAAGAAAATTTTCATTATCATTCAAATATACAAGAAGCTGCCCATAATGACTTATACAAACCAATGTCTCTGAATTTAACAAGTACAAGATTTACAAGAATTTAATATATGAAGAATAGCAGAAAGTATATAAATATAAGCTACAAGATCACGTGGCTCCTCCAGACAAATACAGTTATGCCTCCCTGGTGATCTTTCCCTGCTCCTCATCATGTCTGAACATACATATCACTAAAGCCACCTGTACTACCTGTACGGTTGTATATTTGATGGATGAGTGGCCAACTCAGTGTGAATTCTCCTCAAGATTACACACCGCCGCATTAGGTAAGAAATAGTATAAAACATCCAGACAATCAAAACAGAGTAAATGCGTCTTATTATATGCATGGATGCATGAATGCAATTAGTCCCGGGAAAAACAACCGGACGGACTGTGCCCCAGGTAAAACATCAGGATGGGCAATGTCGTATGATGGTGTGCCCTAGGTAAAACATCTGGACGGGCGTCACCCATAAATAAGACTGGTCATAAGCACAACACACAGCGTAATCGCAGGGCAGAGTGATCCAAGTCATTATCATGATCGAATGGCTGGTCATAAGCACAACACGCAACGTAATCGCAGGGTAGAGTGATCTAAGCCATCGAAATATGCCATGTATGCATGATTTGTCAACCCATTATTAGTCCATTTACAATCAGCCAATTTAAATAAGCTCAAAGGTCACTACGGGGAGCATATAGCCCAGCATAGGCCGACAGCTCTAGCATAGTATCCCATGACTACCATCCTTGGCCCATGAGGCTACTACCTTAGGATGTTTAATGGAAACCCATCGACTAGTGGCCAATCACATTACAGTATATGGGGCTTACCACCACATGGTTGCACAGTATAAAACATCGAACCCATCTAAGGCAAGTATCAAAATAAAATCACGTAAGGTGAGTATTAAAATATGCCACATAGGGCGAATATCAAAACCATACGATGAAAACCATCCTTAAAAATCATTGGACACAACAACCCTGGATGGTAGGCCCATATCAATGATCCATCTAGACCATCACCCAACAACCACCAAGTCGAAGATTTATTATGATCACAACTAGTGAAGTTACATCCCAAGTATGGGTGTACATTCATATGTGGGAATTTCCCACTAATGTACCCGTTTAAGTTCCACAAGCAATCCACAAAAAGAACACAAGCATCAACAATTATACAAGATAATCATAAAGCATGTAATACAACAATTTAATTTTCACCAGCTAACACATGTGATTATAAAGGGAGATATCAATTATAAATTTAAATAAAAACTATAACTTAAGCTAATGAGAAGATGGAAAGCTCAAGGGAAAAAATCATCACCTTATACTTTGAATCGCCTATTAGTGTCGCAAGGTGCTTGCTCCTTTTGAATTGAATCCTAACACAATTCATGAACCTGTACCATTAGATCCAAGTTCTATGTACGGCCTAGGTTTAAGATCATGGCTTAGGGTTTTTAATGTAGAATTAGGGTTTTATCCTAGAACTTAGTTGTAGTCTTAACTCTAGGGTTTAGATTGTAGTTAATGTGTAATAGCTTAAGAATGTTGATTTAATACTTATAAAATATTTACTAACATTAGTGTTATAAATATTAGTTAATAATCACTATGATGACAATTTATATTATGATATATTACTTATGATAAAAACAATACACTAGCATTCAATAATGATATCATTTTGATTCCTTGTATGTAATAACTTTCATTAGGATAGATAATTTACTAATGGTCATGCATCCTAATATTTAACAATCCTAATAATGATGGTAACGATGTTAATTTAATAATTAGAAAATAATTGTTAACATTAGTGTTACAACTAATATTAGTTAGTGTAGCAAAATAATCATCATGATGACGCCAATGACTATTAAAAATGAATATTTAAGAATGATAGATAAGATGCTACTATTTGATAGTTGCATTTTGTTTATAACAATTTGTTTAGCATAATGATCCACTAATGGCTAATCTTTGCTAATATTAGAAATTCTAATAATAACAATGGTAATATTTGATAATGGTACGTCGAACAAGACTAAAATGGGGAGAAAATGTTGGCTCACCTTAGTCGACTCGGTTTGAGTCGAGTTGACTTGGCACAACACCATCGCCCATTAACTCTCTTTCTCTCCATCTATCTTTCTTCCTTCACCCTATTTTTCTTTTCTTCCTTTTCTCCTCTCTTCCCCTCACTCGTTCTTTACTGGACTTCCAACAACATTTAGACCAAACCCAAGCCCCAAACAAGTCGGCAACTCGATTTGAGTCCGTGAGTCATGACGTACGAGGACTTGAACTGACGATTTGTCACCTACCATCATCAGCATGGGGTTGCCAGACAACTAGCTTAATAGTCGTATATTCAGAAACTGAGATGGCTAGCTTCCAATGAGGGCTGGCTGGCCGTGGATTGGGTCATCTTCCAGGCCTTGGCTCACCAGTTTGCTCCAGCCCAAGCTATGCCACGAATGACCCAACGAGCACGAGCATGGGCTGGTCCGAACAAGGCCCTAACTACTGGTGAGGGTGGAGCTCTTTTACAGGGCTTGGGCAGAGACTCGGGTTCGTTCCCATCCCTGAGGACGAGTCAATCCAGCCCAACTCAGCAGTTATGACTGTCGTAAAACTTGACTCAGTGGCCGCCCCTCTTACCCAGGGTCCGACAATTTTAACATTCTCAGCCCAGCTCCTTACCTGATGAACATCCCGAAGGTGCGCCCAGGGGTAGTTTTAGAAAGCCTAAGAGAACTCCAGCCCTCGCTGAGTCGACTCAGCATTCCTGCACTAGCACCAAGGGCTACGACAATGCCCTGGTTCATCTCCAAACCTTCCCTGTCTTCTCTCCCTTTCTCTGGCCTTTTACAAATCCTGGACATAAGTCAAACCCATCCGAAGCAGATGGAACACGGCCTCGACTCGAGTTGGCTCTATGTGGTTCGAACAAAGAAGAAGGAGCTCAGCTCCAATGGTGAATTGTAAATAGTAGCTTCTCCCTCCAATCTACTCCTTTCAGATGATTCATGTGGGTCTTAGAAAGCTCCCAGATAAGACTTTTTGAAGCTTGAGGAAGGTTTGGTGGTTTTGGAGGAAGAAAATGGATGGTTTCCTTCATGTTGCCGCAGGAGGTGAGAGGTTACTATTTGCTCAACCTACATGCTCCTCTTTATATCAAGACCTAGCCTCTCCGGATCGTTGGATGGAAGTGGATGGTTCAGATATGATTTAGGTGTCCGGTTTCTAAAGACCGCTACAAGAACGTGGTTTCGGGGTGTCGGTTTTGCACTGGAAGACCGTGCTTCACACGAACAGCGGACGAACGGTTTGGGTTCGTCTCACACAGAGAGCTGTGGTTGGAGGAATCCTTCGCACGTGGATCGCCAGGGTGAAAGGGAAGGAAAAACGGAAAATTTTCATTTTTGGAAATACCAGTAGCATGCAGCTTCTTGTGCCTGCACTTGTGTGCGCAGGTGAGTGCAAATGCATGTGGGACCCACCCTGTTTTGTTCTAGCCCAGCAGAGAAACAAGATGGACAGTTCAGATTATCTAACCGGGATGAGGTAGTGGGCCATATCTTGATCAAAATGGAAGGAAGAAAACAAATGAGTTTTTCTTTTCAAACGGCTAACGGCGGGAAGTTCTCTCATTTTGGAATTGTCGGGACAATAGTGTTTGACTGGACTGACTAGCTCAGTGCACAGCCGGTGCCCCCGCCCTTTATGCACACTCACTCGATGTGGGGTCCACCATGACGCCTATGTGAGATCCACACCGACCATCTCACTTGGAGGCCCCAAGTTCATTTGATGGGCCCAATAAAAGACCTTGGCCAAGGATCAGGTGGGCCCAAGGCTCAGGTATGCAATATGAATTCATTCACGTCCTTTAAATGACGACTACGTTGGTTCGATGGTCGGATCACCCCGAGATTGAACTTCAACAGTTAAAAGGGACCATTTAAGATAGAGATCGATGGCTAGACTATAGATTGTGTGTCCTATTATGTTTTCATAGCATTACATATCATGTTATAATACTTATAATAATATTATCATTTTGTTATGATTATTACTATTATTATTATCCTTGTAGATTTTATTTTACCTTTCCATAAGTTGTTTATATGAATCTAAATACATGGGCCTGGATGTACATTCAAGACCTACTATATTACTAGTCTAAATACTAATATTAATATTTAATTTTATTACTATTATTATTCATATTTTCTAAGTCGTTTTATTGTGGTTGGCACCTTGATCAACTCTATTCATTTACTTGATCAGCCGTCTATAGGGCTTTGTTAAGAAGGATCATATTTTTAAATTAGTAAGTGAGTCATGCCAAGTGAACGTCCACTTATCTACTCCCGACATCCTAATGATTCAAATAATTCAACGGTTGGATTTAAACCGCAATGAACGTGAGTGTCTAAGTTAAGTTGGTATTTGTACTAAGTTAAATTACCTAGTAACACCCGAGTACTGGAAAGTACGGGGTGTTACACCCACTTACCATATTTAGGACCCATTGTTGAGGCCCACCTTGATTGATATGAGGCCCATGTTATAAGGCTTATTGTGACGTATGTAAGGCCCATGTGATTAGGCCCAACGGGATGTATATAAGGCCCATTGTAATGTGTCTCCCCCATGGTTTATGTGATGATCTCGATGGCGGGCTATGCCTTAGGAACAATGATGGTTTTGCGTCCACATTGTATGGATGATGTCGGTTAAATGCCCGCATTGTCACTCTTCCTAAGGCCCATTGATAGGCCTATACTGGTAGTGTGTAGGCCGTTTAGGCCCATCTTCGTTATGAACAGAGTCCACCACCATATAACATGTTTAATATAGCTCCATGATTCATGCTCATATGCATCAATGCATCATATGTATGCTTGATATGAGGAGTGACTGATCATAGCATATGCCCTCGGGCGGATTGTTTATGGGCTCCCTGATAAGTGGAGTTGCCCTACATGAGCGCATAATACTTGCAAGATTATTGCATGACTGGTGGTGTGATTCATGCACTTGCATTTACGTGTGATTGTGATTATTGTATGCCCTAGCGACATCAAGGCCATAGCCTCCACAGACACATCGTGGGTGGATGGATTGGATACCAAAAATACTATTTCTAACCTCGGGGCGCCATAGATGTCCCTGGGTGAAAATCCCTAAACCCGATGGTACCAGAGGATGACTCCAACGTCGAGACCTAGTGGATATATGAGCGCATGAGGGCCAAATACTAGGAGGTCGTGTCTCCTACTTTGTCATGGTCGGTTGGAAAGGGGTGTGGCCTTACTCGTCCGAGGGTAGGGGCAATACTAGGCTGAGTTTGACCGGCTTGTGAATGGGTCCGCTATCGATATGCCTAATAGGTATTGACAGACTATTGGTCAGGTGGATAGTGAGGTTTCTTACGCTTACTTGGACTGTGCGGCTAAGAGAGAGAGACAGTGCCATTTGGAGTGTACTAAACCCCGGTGATTATCCAGATTGAGAACCGTACTGATTTGATGCTCTAGTGAGGAGTTGGATTGATATATGGATGTGGATTGGCATGCTTGACTTGCATTCTGCATCGCATGGTCTTGATATGGCCGATAGCATTTATATTCTACACCGCATAGCCTTGGTACTGCTGATTGCATTCACGTACCCATCAGCATGACTCCGCATTACTCTGACCTTGCATTTTGAGCACGCTTATATTGCGCACAGACTCACACCACCCTCTAAGCTTTCTATAAGCTTATGAATGATTGATGCATGCAGGTGACGTCAGGACGTAGTCGTAGTATAGTAGTAGTAGGAGTGTGCGGTCGAGCTTTTGGAGTTTCCATTAGTTGCATTATATTGTATTTCCTTTCATACGCTTGTACTCAAGTTTTTTATCATAGTGGATTTCGTGATGGTGCTCTTGTGGTTATTGTTAGTGGGTTATGCTCGGTTATGCTCATTACAAATAGAAATCCTCCTTGTAGCATCCCAGGATCGGAACCTGGTGTATGGGTGCCGGGAGCCGAAAATGGGGTACTACGGAGTTTGTCAGCGTCGGATTCAGCGATCGAGAATTTTGTGAGCCCAGTTTCTGAGTTCAGGGCGTGATACAACATCTTGTATCTCCCTCTACTCTCTAACTTAGATCCAGATTCCCTTGACCTGACTTAGGCATTGGAGGGTCCCCTGGCTTAGGCAGGGTTTCTTTGCCTACTGCCAGTGCGCAGGCTCGAGACGTCGGAGCAGTTCGAGGTTAGCGAGACGGAGGGGAGAGCCGACCAGATTTAGACATCAACATTTTTGGCGATGTCTGTGGGAATCTGATACGAAAGGCCAGGTCCCTATCCTTCAACATTATGGCAAGATGAAAGAAGAAAGTGGTAGCTGTAGAACCAAAGCAGACCCTCTCTTCTTCACTACTTCACGCTGAGTCAGCCCCAGGGCCTTTCCAGCGTTCTCGCAATCGGGTGAGTAAGTATCGAGCCATGCAAAGCGAGATACAGGACTTATGCAACGAGATCAACCAGATGAAACAACAACAGGAGCCGTAACCGTATCCCGCTCAGGAAAACAATGTTCCTGAACTGGCTGGCCTAGTTGTGGAAGTCCATTCGGTGCCGAGGTGTACGAGTCCCGAAGGGCCCCCACGTCAACCTGCTCAGGTACCAACTTCGATTCAGAATCCTCCCCAACCCAAATCTGAGTTTCGGCTCGAAACATAGCGACTCGGGCTCCGACCAATGCCTCAGTCACCTTGGCCCTAATACTGAAGGATCTCCATCAGGAGCTGGAACGGAGGAGGGAAAGGAGAACTCCCGAAATAGAAAACACTTAGGAAATAATAGCTGAGAACAAAGATCCTTAGGAATCATGGTTCACGGAGCTCAATAACAAAATTTTGACATTAGAAAAGAAACAACAGCCATCATCAGTTCCCTCCACCGTTCAGGCGATGATGGAAGAGACCGAGCCTCCCTTCACCTTGGCGATCATGGACGAGGTGATGCCCCAGAGGTTCCGGATACCTCCCGTCATCCAATACTCCAGATCAGGTGACCATCCGAGCACGTGGAGGCTTACCGTTCATGGATGCAAATCCAGACAGCAACAGACGCAATGATGTGTAGAGGGTTCTCGATCACACTTATAGGCTCCGCTCGGAGTTGGTACCATCAACTCAAGCCCAATTTCATCGGTTCCTTCGCAAAACTTAGCCTTATTCCTTACCCAGTTCATCAGTGGTAAGAAGAGTCGGAAGCTGAATACTCATCTGTTCACCATCAAACAATAGTCTAAGGAGTCGTTGAAAGACTACATTACTTATTTCAATGAGGAAGCACTACAAGTGGAGGACTACGATGATAAGATGGCACTCTCTGCCGTGTTTGGTGGTTTGAAAGAGGGAAGGTTCACTTTCTCTATTAGAAAGAATCTGCCAAAGACGTAGCTGACCTCATCGCCAGAGCTCAAAAGTATACTAACACCGAGGAGTCCTCCAATGCTCGTAAGAATGTTCAGCTGACCGAGCCAACCGTCAAGGGGGAGAGGCCAAGGAACGAAGAATCCCAATCGCCCAGCAAGGGACCAGATGACCGTGCCCCTCGCGATCGTCGCCTAAGAAGAAAACTATAGGGAAAATCTCATTCCTACACCCCCTCAATACATCTACCGAGAGGATTTTACTGAATATCAGAGAGCACAAGCTCCTAAATTGGCCAGTTTGTATGAAAGCCGACCTCGATCATCGAGACAAGTACAAGTACTACCGCTTCCATTGGGATCATTGTAAGGGTTATGGTCTCATACTCCTTTGGTTGTCAAATTTTGATGTGTCAAAACATCTATCTGTGTCTTGTGCTGGTATGATGATTTTATACTTCAAGATGCTACAAGTTGAAGCACAAGCTGTTAAAGTTTAAAAAGCTGCAAGATGAAGCTCAAGATGTTGAAGATCTCAAAGTTGATTTATGTTGATGAAGATCTCAAGGTTCAAGCCTGATATTGTTCAAGACTTCAAGCCTGATATTGTTCAAGACTTCAAGCCTGATATTGGTTCAAACAATCTACATTCGTTGAATGGTTGAAGTTCAATGTCCATACGACATGTTTCAGGTTTGAATGACCTTAGGTTGACCCTTTAAGTAGGTCATTTTGGATACATAAAACAAATGTTTATTCTTCATGAGCTTGGTCTGCTCCAAGACCAGTCCTAGCTCTTGTTTGACCAGTCCTAGCATTGGTTCGACTAGTCCAAGAAATTCCACGACCAGTCCAATTAGTTGAAGATTTTTTTGGATTTTTTTTGAACGCCCACGACCACCCCCGAGGTCCTTCGACCGGTCGTAGGTTCGCTCGACTGTCCACGATCGGGGCCGTGGAGCTACGATCGAAATTCCAAAGAATCTATTTCATGGTCCCACGACCGGGCCGTAGGTGTCCCACGACTGGGCGTAGGTGTCCCACGACCGGGCCGTAGGGTACACACACGACCAAATAGAAACGGTTTTCAAAGATCGCGCTCAAATTTTCAAAAATTGTTAGAGCTACGACCAAATCCCCAGGTTTCTAAGACCAAATCGTAGGAAACGATTTTTTCTTCTATAAATTGAACACGAAATTGAGTTTTTACATCCGAACTCCATTCCTTTCAAGAATTTTCAAGTAATCACTCTGAGATAAGTCTGTGTTTATTTTAAGCTAAATTGTGCTTATTTAATATTCTTTTTTGCTAGCTTATTTAATTTGATTTTGTTTCTCTATTCCAATCTTATTTGAAAAGAGGAATTATATTATTCCTTCTTCTTGGAATCAAAATCAAATATAGCTACCCCAACAAGTTAAAATCTAAAATCTATTAGAAGTTAGAACCCTATGAATGTGAGTATTGGAAATTGAACTTTGACATTCAATCATCTACTCCGATTGGTTCTACTGGTCCAAAGGAAAAATCCGGTATTTTACATTTCGTAAAATTCATTTATTTTTGGTTTTGTTTGAGGTTGAGCGAGAAAAATCTCATTATATTGGTTTTGTTTGAGATTGAGCCAGAAAAATCTCATTGTATTGGTTGTCTGAGAAAAACCAGAAAACTCAGAAAAAGGGGTTTTTGAATTGTGTAAGCCCAAGTGAAAAAGACACAATTGTAAAGGTTTTTAGTGAACCTGAGAAAACCTATTTGATAGTGAACGCTAATATCCCCTGTGTGAGGATATTAGGAGTGGAGTAGCATTCTGTGTGGCTGTTGTAAAACAGTTGGTGTACACACAGGCGAACCACTATAACTCTTTGTCTTGTGGATTGAATGCTTGATTAATTTTCATATCTTTTTGTGTGGAATGTACAAGTGGATGTGAATGTTGTAACTATTTACATTTTCAAGCAAGTGTGGGGATTGTTGTAATAATTTAGATCTTTACTTCTGCATTTATTTTCAATTCCTTGCTATTTCATTTACTTATATTAACATTGAGTTCTTGATTCAAAAGAGGTTCTAGAAATAAGGTTGTCCTACCATAAGCCCTTGTTTATTATGGTGTAAGGTTGTCCTTAGAACTGAATTTGTATCAATCTCTCAATAATTATTTATCAAGGTGATTTATATTTAGCATTGTGAATTGATTCATTATTGTAAAAGTATTGATTTACTTTTGTTCCGCTGATTTATTTTTAAATTTGGCATAGTCCTATTCACCCCCTAGGACATATAGCTTGGCCTTTTCAAGTGGTATCGAGCCTAATAGCTCATTTTTGTTGCTTTTTTTTTGGATTTATTTCCGAGCTAACGATCTAAGCTATATAAAAAGATGTCAAATTTTGATAGCCTTTCGCTTACTAGGCCTCCACCTTTTGATGGCTCCAACTATGCCTATTGGAAAGCCGAATGAGAATCTTTCTCGGATCAATGGATGAAAGTGTGTGGCTAGCCACGATGGATCGAATGGAATCCTCCTACCATGGAAGTAATGGTGTTGATGGTTCAAAATCTATGAAAATTACACCATTTTTTCAATGGACCACACTTCGAAAAAATGAGAGTAGTGCTAATGCTAAAGCACTAAATGCAATCACTAGCACTATCACCTGGATGAATTCAAAAGAATCATATCTGTGATCTTGCAAAGCAAGCCTGGGATATTTTAGAAATGACACACGAAGGTACTACAATTGTCAAGAAATCTAAAGTCCAACTCCTCACAACTAAATTTGAAGAAATTCATATGGAGGAAAATGAAATGTTTATGGACTTTTACACTAGATTGAATGACATTGTAAACTCTATGTGGGGTCTTGGTGAAAAGATCTCGAAAAGTAAAGTGTGTGCAAAAATACTACGCTCTCTTCCGAACGGTTCAATTCAAAGGTAACCGCAATCCAGAACTTCGTGATACGGACAATATGAAGGTAGAAGAATTAGTTGGTTCTTTGCAAACCTATGAATTAAGTTTTAAAGCTCCTAAAGGTAAGTCTATTGCTTTGAAGTCTTCTAAAAGTATTACTCAAGAAAATTCAGATTCTAAAAGTCTCAAGATGATATGGCCCTTTTAGCGAAAAAGTTTTATAAGATTTTCAAAAGTAAGAAAAGAGTCGACTTTCAAAAGGCAAATGAAAAGAAACGTTCTAAACCTAAGTCTAAAACTTGGAAATCATTGAAAGATAGTCAATGTTACAACTGTCACAAGAATATGGGCATTTAGCAAACAAATGTCCTAAAAGGACAAATCCAAAAGGAAGGGTATGTTGGCTACTTGGGATGAATCGTCGATTAAGCCTCTTCCGAATCGGGAAAATTCAAAACCGAAGTCTGGCAAAGAACTTAAGGCCCTTATGACTCTAGCCAAGTTTACCTTTTCAGATCACGATGATTCAACAAGTGAAGAAAATCTGGATAGTGATCATGAAAATGATGAAGATCTACAAGATGCTTACAATGCCTTATATAAAGAAAGTTGTAAAATTGTTATCAAACTTAAACTTCAAAAAGAAAAGTTCTTTAAACTTAAAGAATGTTTTGAAACCCTTGTTTTAGAAAAATCTCAAATTTCAGATTGTTTTGAAAAATCAAAGTGTGATTTAGAATGCAAAACCTCCCTAATTAAAAATTTGAAATCTGAAAATGTGAAACTTAAAAATGAAGTATCCTCTCTTCTGAGTTTGAAGGACACATGGAGATATGCCCAGGGTGATCCAAAATTAGAGAAATTATTATCCGAATCAAGAAAATGTGGTGATCGATCCGGGTTGGGCTTTGATAAAAACACATCTCCTAAACAAGAATGCTCCTTCCATTTTTGTGAAAGGAGAGACTTCTAACTCAAAAGGAAAAGGTACTAATCAAGTTTTTTCAAAAAATACAAAAACCTTTCAAAAACACAAAAGCAGCTATATAAATTTCAAAAATCAGATTCGAAATCCGCTAGCTGAAAAAAATTATTGATTTACTTAAGGAGCTGTTAAAATCTAACTCAGTAGGTCACTCTTATAACTATAAACAAAAGAAGACCAATTATTCTCCTAAACCCAAAACAAGATCTTGAAATGGGTTCCCAAGGTTACTTGTTTGGTTGCTCACTGCTTTGCTTTCAAAGCTACAAGCCATTCAAAATGGTACCTAGACAGTGGATGCTCCGACATATGACAAAGACGACAAAGCTCTATTCACCGATCTTAAAGATATGACTGATGGGTCAGTCACATTTGGTGATGGTAGCAACTGCAAGATAATTGGTAAAGGTACGGTCCAACTCTATAACCTTCCCTTATTTAAAAATGTGTTATATGTTGAGGGTTTAAAACATAACTTGTTGAGCATATCTCAAATATGCGATAACAACCATAATGTTAAATTTTCTAATCAAGGTTGTGAAATTTCAAATGAAAAGGGTTCTGTAATATTAACTGTCGCAGAACTTCAAAACTGCTATATAGTAAGCAATGGTAGCTCATCTAATCAAACGTGCTACATGGTCCATACCGATGAGACATTTATGGCATAAACGCCTTGGACATGTACACTACCGAAATTTATACAGATTGAGCAAAAATGAACTAATAAAAGGTCTACCTAAAATGCAAAAAATAGACAAGATCTGTGGTGAATGCCAGTATGGTAAACAAACTAGGAGCTCTCACAAAAAGGTGAACTCCAATATCACCACAAGACCACTCGAGCTTCTCCATATGGATCTTATAGGACCAACAAGAACGGAAAGTCGAGGTGGCAAAAGTACATCTTAGTTATTGTAGATGATTATACAAGATACACTTGGGTTTCATTCTTGAAAGATAAATCGAAACCCTTGATGAAGTGAAAAAGATTATAAAACGGATTCAAACCGAAAAATGTTCTCAAGTCAAGAAGATCTGTAGTGATCATGGATCCGAATTTGAAAATAGCGGTTTGAGAAATTTTGTAGCGATCGTGAATATCGCATGAATTCTCTCGCACCTAAAACTCCTCAACAAAATGGAATTGTCGAGAGGAAGAATAGAGTGCTTCAAGAAATGGGAAATGTTATGTTAAATAGCATGAAGCTACCTAGAATCTCTGGGCTGAAGCAGTGAATACAGCCTGCTACATTATTAACCGTGTTTATATTTGTAAATCTAATAATAAAACGGCTTATGAAATGTGGTTTGAGAAAAAGCCTTACATCAAATATTTTCAATTTTTGCGACAAGTGCTATATTTTGCGTGACCGTGAAAATTTGGGAAAATTCGACACTAAAAGTGATGAAGGGATCTTTTTAGGTTATTCTTTAAACAGTCGTGCTTATCGTGTTCTGAACAACAGACTGGTGTGATTCAAGAGTCAATAAATGTTGTGATTGACGATCTTTTGAAGACACTCGTCCCTAGTTTAGATAATGATGAAGTTCTTATACTTGAAAAACAAGAAACTTCATCAAGTGAAACTAATCTGAATTAAGGATCATGTTAAAGATCATCCAACCTCTCAAATACTTGGAAACCCTCTCACCGGTGCGCACTCGTAGACAATTAGAGGACATATGTAACTACGTATGCTTTACCTCCAGATTGAACCGGTAACGTAAAAGAAGCACTTTCGATGAAAATTGGATTCTTGCGATGCAAGAAGAACTTAATCAGTTTGTCAGAAATGATGTCTGGCAACTTGTTCCTAGACTTAAAGATAAACATATTATTGGAACAAAATGGATTTTCAAAAACAAATCTGATGAGCTTGGAAATATTATTCGAAATAAAGCAAGACTAGTTGTACAGGGATATACACAAATCGAAGGTATTGACTATAATGAAACATTTGCCCTCAGAGCTCGTCTTGAATCAATCGACTTTTTATCTCCATTGCATGTTTTAAGAAAATTAAAATTTATCAAATGGATGTTAAGAGTGCCTTTCAATGGTGATTTACATGAAGAGGTATATGTTGAACAACCTACAAGGTTTGAAGATCCTAAATTTACTTGATCATGTGTATCGTCTTAAGAAAGCTCTCTATGGTCTGAAACAAGCTCCCAGAGCATGGTACGAAAAATTGACTAAGTTTTTACTGAGTCATAACTTTCAGATGGGATGTGTTGATAAGACACTCTTTGTTAAGAAATATAACGATGATATTCTAATGGTTCAAATATATGTTGACGATATTATTTATGGATCAACTTGTACTAACATGACTTTGTTGAGTTTGCAGATTTGATGAAGTCTAAATTCAAAATGAGCATGGTTGGAGAATTAAACTATTTCCTAGGATTGCAAGTAAAACAACAACTGATGGAATATTTATTTCACAAACCAAATATGCTCGAGTTTAATTAAAAAATTTGGATTTGAGAAAGGTAAAAATTTTGATACTCCAATGAGTACAACTCGTAAGACTCTCAAAAGACTCTACAGTAATGATGTAGATCCTAAATTATATCGTAGTTTAATTGGTAGTTTACTTTATCTAACTGCTAGTAGACACGATATTGCTTTGAGTGTTGGTATTTGTGCTCGTTATCAATCAAATCCTAAAGAATCTCACTTAATCATTAAGCGGATTATGCGTTATGTCGCAAGTTCTACTAAATTGGGTCTCTGGTATCCACATGAGACTAATGTTCAATTAGCAGAGTATGCAGATCTTGACTGGAAACATTGATGATAGGAAATCAACCGATGGTGGTTATTTCTACATTGGAAATTGTCTTGTTTCTTGGTTTAGCAAGAAGCAAAGTTCTATATCGCTATCAATCAATGGCCGAAATTTGAATACATTCTTCTTTGAAATGCATGTACTCAACTTGTTTGGATGAAACGAATGTTAAGCGATTATGGAATTACTCAAGATTCTATGTTTTATTTTGTGATAATTCCGCAATAAATATCTCTAAAAATCCATTCGGATTCACGTACTAAGCATATTGACATTAGATTTCATTACATTCGTGAATTAGTGGAAGAAAAATTAATAAATTTGGATTACATTCCAACCGAGATTCAACTTGCGGACATTTTCACTAAACCGCTTGACAAAAGCCGGTTTAATAAATTAAAATTTGATCTCGGTATGTGCAATTTAAATTGAGTTTGCATGATTTTGTGTATCATAAGTTTGATGTTTAAACTTGAAATTATTTAAAAAAAATATAAAAAAATTGCAAATTTTTTGTCATACTCGACCTGTCGTGAGAATACACGACCGATGGTACTTCTGACGACGACTTCGTCGAACACACGACCTGTCGTAGTAAAGCACGGGATTTCACTTAAAATTGGGGATTTTAGTCTTCTTCTTCATTTCTTCATTTCTTTCCAACCGTCCTAGCTACTTTTATCCCCAACCCATCTTCATTGTTTTTCAAGGTTAGTGATTCTTTTACATTTTTCTTGTAGATTCTTACTATTAGTGCTTCAAAACTCATGTTTGTGGAATCTATTTGATCATTGATTGCAGGATTTGGGGTTTTTTCTCTTAAAAAATCTGTTCTATCTAAATCTCATTCCTTCTATCTTGCATCTTGTTGTTTCCTTGAAATCTTTCTTTGAAAATGGATCCTAGAGGTAAAAAGAAAACTACTCGAGGTCCATCTTCTTCTAGATCAACTTCTATTGTTCAACGTCATCTTCGTTCTCCTGAAAATGATTCTACTGATGCTCGTGATTTGCGTATGCGTAATGTAATTGTTGAACGTCATGTTAATGTCAATCACATTGCTTCTTTTGGTATTCCTTCTTTGTTGGAATCTGTGGGATGGGATAACATCCTACATTGGGGTGGAGCTGCATACCAGTCCATTGCCCAATCCATGTTTGCATGTATCTGCGATTTTTCTCTTGAGAATTTAACATTTAAAGTTGATACTCAAGAAGGTTTGTTTGTTGTAGATCGACATTTGATTGCAGATATTATGGAAATACCTATCAATGATGAAAGCATTCCAATTAATATTTTACATGATAGTCTCTCGAATCAACGACGAATGCTTACTAGAGATTTATGTAATATGGATGTTCATTGGACTCATAAAGGTCATGTACTTCCCTCAAGGTATTTGTTACCCAGACACAGAGTACTTCATAAGATATTCATTTCAAATCTTTATCCACGTTCTGGTAACAAAACCGAACTCACTTCTTTTATGGTTCGTGTTTTGCATTCTGTTGTCTCTGGTGTTAATATATGCCTCCCTTCTTTAATCATCATTCCATTATTCTCTCACGTCACCATCCTGGACATAGTGATATACCCTTTGGTTATTTATTGACTAGGTTAGCAAATCATATGCTCATAGCCATGCCTACTAGGGAAAAACCCATCCACCATCTTCCTTTTAATAACTCCAATCTTAATAAGATGACTTTAGATTTGGCTAGAGGCCAAGTGGATGCTGGTAGCAGTGGTGGTGAAGCAGGTAATGCTGAAGCTAGTGATCTTCCTGAGGACGTGAATATGGATGACTTATTTGAAGAACTTGAGTCAGACTCGGCTGATGATCCTGATTTTCAGCCTTCTGATTTTGATGAAAGGTTGAATTCTCTTCAAGAGCAAGTGGCTCAAATTCGTGTTACTCAAGACACACAATTTTCCTATATGCGTAAATATATGAGGCGAATTGCTAAGGGATTACACAAAATTGATCCATCTAATCCAGCACCCTCTTCTGGTTCTGACTGAATTTTTTTTGGTCTGTAATATTTACTGATATTAGCTTGCATCTCTAAACTTTTTGTTGGTTGTGGACTATTTTTTTTTTGCTTTAACTCCAACTTGGTTATGCACATTAACTGCTTTTCTTCCTTTGTCATTTTGTGTCAAAAAGGGGGAGAAGTTTGGTGAATGTTACAAATTTTATTGTGCTATTACTCAGGGGGAGTTAAACTTCTCATGAGTTGTGGGAAAATGATTATTGCTTATCATGTCTATACATGTCTATACATTGCTTATCATCATCTGTTCATCTGTGCTTGCTTTGTACTTTCTCTTATGTCTATTGGAAGAATTATTACTTGGTGTGGTGTTTTGTCACAAATTTGACAAAGGGGGAGATTGTAAGGGTTATGGTCTCATACTCCTTTGGTTGTCAAATTTTGATATGTCAAAACATCTATCTGTGTCTTGTGCTGGTATGATGATTTTATACTTCAAGATGCTACAAGTTGAAGCACAAGTTGTTAAAGTTTAAAAGTCAAGATGAAGCTCAAGATGTTGAAGATCTCAAAGTTGATTTATGTTGATGAAGATCTCAAGGTTCAAGCCTGATATTGTTCAAGACTTCAAGCCTGATATTGTTCAAGACTTCAAGCCTGATATTGGTTCAAACAATCTACATTCGTTGAATGGTTGAAGTTCAATGTCCATACGACATGTTTCAGGTTTGAATGACCTTAGGTTGACCCTTTAAGTAGGTCATTTTGGATACATAAAACAAATGTTTATTCTTCATGAGCTTGGTCTGCTCCAAGACCAGTCCTAGCTCTTGTTTGACCAGTCCTAGCATTGGTTCGACTAGTCCAAGAAATTCCACGACCAGTCCAATTAGTTGAAGATTTTTTGGATTTTTTTGGAACGCCCACGACCAGTCCTGGAGGTCCTTCGACCGGTCGTAGGTTCGCTTCGACTCGTCCACGATCAGTCGTGGAGCTACGACTGAAATTCCAGCAACCTATTTCATGGTCCCACGACCAGTCGTAGGTGTCCCACGACCAGTCGTAGGTGTCCCACGACCAGTCGTAGGGTACACACGACCAGTCGTAGAACGGTTTTCAAAGATCGCGCTCAAATTTTCAAAAATTGTTAGAGCTACGACCAGTCCTAGGTTTCTAAGACCAAATCGTAGGAACGATTTTTTTCTTCTATAAATTGAACACGAAATTCGAGTTTTACATCCGTAACTCCATTCCTTTCAAGAATTTTCAAGTAATCACTCTGAGATAAGTCTGTGTTTATTTTAAGCTAAATTGTGCTTATTTAATATTCTTTTTGCTAGCTTATTTAATTTGATTTTGTTTCTCTATTCCAATCTTATTTGAAAAGAGGAATTATATTATTCCTTCTTCTTGGAATCAAAATCAAATATAGCTACGCCCAACAAGTTAAAATCTAAAATCTATTAGAAGTTAGAACCCTATGAATGTGAGTATTGGAAATTGAACTTTGACATTCAATCATCTACTCCGATTGGTTCTACCGGGCTGCTAAAGGAAAAATCCAGGTATTTTACATTTCTGTAAAATTCATTTATTTTTGGTTTTGTTTGAGGTTGAGCAGAAAAAATCTCATTGTCTTGGTTTTGTTTGAGATTGAGCCAGAAAAATCTCATTGTATTGGTTGTCCGAGGAAAACCGAAAAACTCGAGAAAAGGGGTTTTTGAATTGTGTAAGCCCAAGTGAAAAAGACACAATTGTAAAGGTTTTGGTGAACTCATGTGAAAACCTATTTGATAGTGAACGCTAATATCCCCATGTGTGAGGATATTAGAGTGGAGTAGCATTCTGTGTGGTCATTGTAAACAAGCTTGGTGTACACACAAAGCGAACCACTATAACTCTTTGTCTTGTGGATTGAATGCTTGATTAATTTTCATATCTTTTTGTGTGGAATGTACAAGTGGATGTGAATGTTGTAACTATTTACATTTTCAAGCAAGTGTGGGGATTGTTGTAATAATTTAGATCTTTATTACGCATTTATTTTCAATTCCTTGCTATTTCATTTACTTATATTAACATTGAGTTCTTGATTCAAAAGAGGTTCTAGAAATAAGGTTGTCCTACCATAAGCCCTTGTTTATTATGGTGTAAGGTTGTCCTTAGAATCGAATTTGTATCAATCTCTCAATAATTATTTATCAAGGTGATTTATATTTAGCATTGTGAATTGATTCATTATTGTAAGAGTATTGATTTACTTTTGTTCACTGATTTATTTTTAAATTTGGCATAGTCCTATTCAACCCCCCCCCCCCTCTAGGACATATAGCTTGGCCTTTTCAATCATGGCCACAACACAGCTGATTACGTGGATCTCAAGGATGAGATCAAAACCCTCATTCGCAAGGGACATCTACGCCGGTTCGCTAAAGGAGAAAGAACCGCTCGAAAAGAAGAGCAAGAGAAGGAGCAGCCAAATAACACCACAGAAGAGTCGGCTAAAATCTGTACCATCTTCGGGGGCTCATCCGATGGAGGAGATTCGAACAGGGCTCGAAAAGCCCACTCTCGGAAGTCAGATCCAGAACATTACATCCACCTGACCGAGCGGCAGAGCAAGGAACTCCAAGTCAGTACGTGCAGCATGACCTTCTCGGAAGATGATGTGTGTGGGATCCAGCATCCATACGATGATGCACTAGTAGTTACTATGACTATAGCCAATCACAAGGTGTACCATATCTTGATCGATGCCGGGAGCTCAACAGATGTAATCTACTCCGAGGCTTTCGAAAGGATGGGGGTTCCGAGATCACACCTCAAAC
Source organism: Magnolia changhungtana (assembly GCA_030180095.1). Classification (NCBI taxonomy): domain Eukaryota; kingdom Viridiplantae; phylum Streptophyta; class Magnoliopsida; order Magnoliales; family Magnoliaceae; genus Magnolia; species Magnolia changhungtana. The sequence continues at coordinate 1,029,963 of JASAUF010000524.1, read as the reverse complement.
CTGTGAAGACACCCCTACATGGCTTTGCCAGAGATAGAGTGATCTCCAAGGGAGCTATCTCCTTCCCTGTGACTGTGGGAGAAGGACAACATCAAGTCACACTCATGGTGGACTTCCTAATTGTTAATGTGTCATCTCCAATGACATCATCATATGTGGGCCTTCTCTCAATGCAATGAGAGCAGTCGTCTCCACCTATCACCTAATGATGAAATTCCCTGTTGAGGGTGGGATATGCTATCTCCGAGGTGACCAACGCGAAGCTCGGAGATGCTACGCGATAGCAGTGAAGAAAGGGTCGGTAAAACAAGCCCTTACCATCAACGCTCTAGATCCTAGAGGACCTGCAGAGGACTCATCTGTAGAAGATCTGGAGAAAGTACCGCTCGATGAGGCATACCCGAGCAGAACCGTTCAGCTCGGAACGTCATTGAACCCTGGGCACGAACTACATTCCTTCCTGGACGCTTACTCTGGGTATAATCAGATCGCGATGCATCCCCCAGACAAGCAGAAGACTACCTTTGTCACTGACAAGGGACTCTACTATTACCGGGTCATGCCATTTGGCCTGAAAAACGCTAGGGCCATGTATCAAAGGTTGGTGAACTAGATGTTCGCCAAATAGATCGGACATAATATGGAGGTGTACGTTGACGACATGCTAGTAAAGAGTGTCAAGGCGTCCGATCACTTGACAGATCTCGGAGAAACTTTCACCATCCTCTAAGAATACCAGATGAAGTTGAATCTCACGAAGTGCGTCTTCGGAGTCAGCTCCGATAAATTCCTCGGGTTTCAAGTTAGCCAGATTAGCATTGAAGCGAACCCCAACAAAATCAAAGCACTCTTCGACATGAGTTCGCCTCGGACTATCAAGGAGATACAATGCCTCACAGGGGAGTAGCAGTGCTCGGATGGTTTATATCCAGAGCTATAGACAAATGCCTCCCCTTCTTCTAGCAGTTGAAGGGTTATAAGAAGGCAGAATGGACGTCGGAATGTAAACAGACCTTTCAGCTGGTAAAACAGTACTTAGGTTCACCACCCCTGCTGTCCAAACCCGAAGAAGGTGAGCCCCTGTTCTTGTACCTTGCAGTCTTGACCTCGGCAATCAGCTCAGCCCTGATTAAAGAGGTAGAAGGCAAACAACATCCCGTGTATTACGTGAGTAAGTCCATGGTGCCCGCCGAGACAAATATCTGGCTCTGGAGAAGCTAACGCTCAGTCTCATCAGTTCATCTTGGAGGTTACGTCCGTACTTCCAAGCTCATTCTGTCATTGTGTTAACTGATTCTCCATGAAAAAAGTCCTTCAAAGGCCCGAAGTGTCGGGTCGGCTAACCAAATGGGCCATTGAACTCAGGGAATTTGACATCCAGTTTCGACCAAGGACAACAATTAAGGGTCAAGCAGTGGCTAATTTCATTGCAAATTCACCGTCCCGAAGGAAGAAAGGATCAATACAGAAGTTGAGGTGGGTCCTTCGCCTGATCCCCCATGAAGTCCCGAGACAGTAGCGGAACCAGGATGGATCCTCTATGTGGATGGATCATCTAATGCTAAACGTGCCAGAGCAGGAATTGTTCTGATCATGCCCAATTCTATACCTATCCAGTACGCAATCAGACTAGTCTTCAAGGCCTCTAACAATGAGGTAGAGTTCGAGGCTCTGCTGGCAGGACTCAGATTGGCAGCTAGTCTGGGGGTCCACTCCCTCCAAGTGCGGTGCAATTCTCAGCTAGTAGTAAACCATATCTCCACCGAGTACAAGGTGAAGGAAACAAGGATGATTGCCTATCTAGATGAGACAAGGAAATTTATAGAAAGATTCTGGAGCTGCACTATCCACCAGATTCCTAGAGTAGAAAATTCGTCGGCCGATGCCCTAGCAAAGCTAGCCTTGTCCACGGAAGGGAAGATCCCGCGAATCATCCCCTTGGAGTTTATAGAGCATCCGATCATCGACCAGACAGAGAAGAAAATGATCAATCTAGTGGATGATACTCCGAGCTGGATGGACCCAATTTACAGCTATCTCACATCTGGCGAGGTCCCCACGGATAGGCTGGAAGCCAAGCGCCTGAGAGTCAGGGCGACGTGGTATGTAGTCCTGGACGGAATACTATATAAAAAAGGGCACTCACACCCCTACCTCGGGTGCCTCCGGTTCGACAAGGAAGATTATTTGATTCGGGAGATTCATGAAGGAATCTGAGAAAACCATTCTGGCAGCCGAGCCCTGGCCCTGAAGATACTCCGACAAGGATATTTTTAGTCAACCCTCAGGGAGGACTCGAAGAACTCTGTTCAAAGGTGCAATAAATACCAACGCTATGCGGCCGTGCCGAGATAACCCGCAGAGAAAATGAATCCTATGAGCGGTCTGTAGCCGTTTGTTCAATGGGGGATTGACATCATCAGCCCCCTACCCACAGGAAAAGGGTAAGTTACATTTGTCATTGTCGCAGTCGACTACTTCACCAAGTGGGTTGAGGCCGAGCCGGTTGCAAAAATCATATAACAAAAGGTGATCGATTTTCTAGAAGAATATTATCTACCGATTTAAAATTCCACACACTATTGTGTTCGATAATGGCAGGCAGTTCGACAACGACAAGTTTCGAAGCATGTGTCACGGGCTCGGCATCACAAATGCATATTCCTCACCTCGGCACCCACAATCCAATGGACAGGTAGAAGCTGTTAACAAAGACATCAAGCATCATCTTAAGACAAATTTGGAGAAAACAAAAGGCAATTGGGCCGAGGAACTCCCATTTGTCTTCTGGGCCTACAGAACCACAACTCAGTCTTCTACTGGGGAGACCCCTTTTTTGTTCTCCTACGGCTCGGAGGCAATGGTGCCAGTTGAAATCGATCTCCCTACAGCACGGGTCAGGAGTTACCAAGAGAGCCAGAACATTGACCAGATGGAGGCCAACCTGGACTTACTTGAAGAAACCAGAGAAATATCTAGACTCTGAGCCACTGCTCGACATCAACGGGTGGCGTGATTCTACAATTCTAAAGTCAAGACTAGGCGGTTTTGTCTGAGGGACTTAGTCCTTCGCCGAGTCTTCTAAAACATTGCCGAGCCGGGGGCTAGGGGACTCGGGCCTAACTGGGAAGGGCCTTATCATGTGGTCCGAACAACTAAACTAGGCTCCTACCACTTAGAAGATCTCGAAGGTCACCAATTACCCCACCCCTGGAATGCCGAGCACCTAAAAGTCTACTATTCTTGATGTAATGGCCTCTAAGACCCCTAATAAGAGTACGCCTCCGAGCGACCAGCCTTTAAGGCTCTCAATAAAGTTCATTCTTCTTTTCTACATGAACGAATTATCTACTAGGAAAAAGTTACCTCTCATAAGCAGGGGTGAGCTAAACGAGCCGATCCCTTAAAGAAGGGGTTAGAGCGTTATCCCATGAAAATTCTACCACGCATCCCTTCTTAGTTAGGGAAAAAGCCAACAGATGACCCGATTCCCCAACAGAGGCGTCAGTTCATCACTCGACCAATGGATAGATTGAAGGTTACTTGCCAATCGTGGGACGAGCCGATCCCCTAGGGATTTGGACTTAACAACTGCGACATCACAAAAATCAGAGTATAATGAAATGACATTGAAACGAGCTGACCCATCGAGGAGTTGGCTCAGCAGTGCCCTAAAGTGAATCAACTTATCAACAAATCAATTCAACAAATTAACAATCAACATCCAAGAACCAACTGCAGATTAACATATAAAGAAATCATCATTCATACGCCCTCTCTAGAGGGTCAAAAATCATCATCCATGCACCCTCTCTAGAGGGTAAAAAAAATGTTATCCATAAAAAACACTTAAGTTCCAAAAAGCTATAAAAGAAGAAGTACTGAAAATTATACAGTCAGAGGAGGAGCTTGGGAGTCAGGGGCCTGATCTAGGTGGACATCTTCAGCGGGCTTCTCTCCCACATCTTCGGGCAGCAGGGGCTCAAGGTTGAGGTCCGGGTACAAATCCTGGACCGCCTCAATACAAGTATCTAAGCCACAGTTATAAAACTTTGTGGCTTCGGCTACCTTCTCCTTTGAAGCCTTGAAGGCGTCCACCGCAACAGCCATCGCTACGGCCAGGGAGGCCTCGTCTGCAGTCCGCTGAGCCTCCTTCACCTGGGAGATGGCTCGACTCCGTTCCTCTGCTGCCTCGGCTCTAGTCCGCTCCAAGACTTCTCCCAATCGGGCATTCTCCTTGGCTAATGAATCCATGTGGGCCCTAGCTCGTGTTAGCTCAGCTACCGCCGCACTGAATCGGGCTTTGAGATCACTCACCACCCCTTGTATCTAAAGCTCCCGAGCTCTCCCATCCTCGAGTTGCCTACGCAGCTCCACCTGCTCCATCCGTAAGAAGGCTGCCTCATCCCGCAAGAGCCCAGCCTCACCCCTGAGGGCCTCCACCTCAGCATCTCTCTTCCTAGATTCCCGTAGTCTATCCCGAGTCAAAAGAAGCCTCGGGATGGACTGAACAAAAAAAGGGGAAAGAGAATAAGCATCCTAATACGGCAAAAACTGAAGATAAAAACTGAAGGCAAGAAGAGATAACGGAAGTACCCGGTAAAAGACAGAAGACACGTCATTGTTGAAGGATTCATCCGATTTGTCGAGAAGGCTGGCTATCTCCTCCTCCGGGGCATGTTTCGCCGCCTAGTGAACCAGGCAGGACATGTGGTAGCCTGGCTGGAACCTCCCTTCGCTCGTCCCCACCTGGGCTGATCCTATGGCTTCTCCGGTCTCAATCCTGCTCCCTACTGAGGCTTGAGCCTCAGCCCTAAGGTCATCCCCAACTTCTGGAGGGGAGAGCATGACATCAGTCATCCGAACGGCCTCCTCTCGGACGAAGAAGGGCTAACAATGCAGAGCTCGGGGGCTACAGGAGGAGCTTCCGTAATATGAGGGGTAGCAGCAGGAGGAGGGAGTGAAGCCGGATCACGGCACAGCAAAGATCGCCCATCAACAGTGCTGCAACCGAGTCGCGATAATAGAAATAAGCCGGAGGCAAATAGAAATTGGAGCTGCAGCAATAGAAACTGGAGCCGAGGGGCCCTCGCTGCGAGGAGCCACCTGCTTCCTCCTAATGGTTATCTTCATTCGGGGCTTGGCCCTCAACATCTCCTCGACTATCGGGGCGGCCTTTCACCTCCGAGACCGAGATTCCTCGGCCATGCCTACATGAAAAATAACAAATCAACAACAAGTCAAAAAGTTCAGGCATTCCAAGGGAAGAGACACATGAGAGACTTACTGAAAGAAGTTGGGAGAGGCTTAGACTTGCAAAGCCCAAACCAATGAAGATTGGCAGCTGTGATCAGGTCTGACCAGGAGCGGAGTTCTCCCGATCGTGCCCTAGCCTTGGCGACTTAATTCTTCTAGTCCGAGCGGAAAATCTACAAGAATAAAAAGTAAACTTTAGTCCGACTACAATAGAAGAAAAAAGGACAAAGAAACAATATGAAAAAGGTCCAACCTGGTGTAGTGAATAGGGTGGGGACCCGGGTCATCAGATTTCCTAGCTCCGCCGCCGGTGCCTCCCATTCACCTGAAACTCAGAACCATTTGTTCTTCCAGTTCTTATTAGAGGACAAAAGATTCATGACCAGCCCGGACCCTTTACTGCTGCGAGTCACGAAGTAGTACCATGGCTCGTGACTATCGTGCTTGCCTAAGTACAAGCTCATTAATTCTTTTGGAGTCAGCTTGGAGTTCCTAACTTGACGCCAGATGATGAAAGAAGAAATTAAAACCCTCCAAGCGTTGGGGGTGAATTGGCCGGGAGCCAACCCTAGGTGGGCCGTCAGGGCTATGACAAAAGGGTGAAGAGGAAGCCGGAGCCCACATTGCAGGGAGCAGAGGAAAATGACAACTTCCCACTAAGCAGGAGCGCCAGCGGCATCAAGGGGCTTTAGCGCCCTTATCTGAACAGAGTTTGGGGTCTCAAACTTTGAATGGATCCACCCCAACTGGGACTCTGTCAGCAAGGAGCCTCCAGGAATGGCCTCCGAGGCTCGCTCGCTTGTGGGCATCTCCTCGCCTCTTGTAGTTAATTCTTGGGGGGGCTCGAGTGGCCTTCTTCTTATTTGCTCTGCGAGTCCGAACCCCTGCCTCTTTGTTTCTTCGAGGTGGAGGGTATAGATGCACAACTTCAAAGGGACCCTCAGATGCACCCCTCTTGTCATCCGAGCTTCCCGGCTCAGAATCGACATAATCGTCTCGGACCATCTCCAGATCGGATGACATCTTGTGAAGAGACTTGTGAAGAAGGAAAATGGAAGAACGCTAAAAGAGGAAGAGTCACCGGACGATCACCGGGAATCACCTTCACCGCGAAATCTCTAGTCGGCCGAAATCACCTCGCCGAAATTCTCTGATCGGTTGGAATCACCTTCACCGGAAATCACCTCCTCAGGGAATCGATAGTCACGCGAATTTGAAATTCTGAAGTGAGAAGCATTTCCGAAAACGCTGAGAATTATATAGCCCAAGGAGAATCTTTGCATTAATGGCGAAGCATAATGGCCGCCGCCGAACCATCGCGAGCCGACTCCATGGGCATACGTGGTTGCAGGTCATTTGTCCAACCCCTGCAAAGCCAAACCGCCCGTGTCATTGAATTATGAGCTCGAAGAGCGGAAGTAGCACTTAAGTAGGGGAAGCGTCGTTCGAATGTCTCCCATAGCATACGTGGCAGTCACCTATGAAAGTGCCCTGGTTTGTCAAGTTACGTGAGTGTTGAGTCAAAATGTCTACAGAGCCTGATAGGAAGATCAATTCAAGTGTCTGCCTCAACCAAATGTGTGTAAGCTCGCCAAAGGTAAACCTAAAGCCTCACATCCCATGCCCCGAAACACCATGTGAATAAAACCCTCTAAAAAGTTAGAAAATCATAGGGTTTTAAGGTGAGAAATTTTTTTTTCAAAAATAGGAAAATCTCTAAGTCTTTCTTACCTTGTCGATTTTATCGAAACACCCTCGATATGATCGACCTGCTTTGTCGATATCCTCGATACCTTAACGATATTATCGATATGAGGACCAAAAGTGTCCAGCAACTAAATATTCATCTGGACGGATTTATCGATCTATCGATGCACCTATCGATATAAGAACTAAAAGTGTCCAGCAACTAAATACTCATCTGGACTAATTTATCGATATATCGATTCCCCTATCGATATCATCGATATACAAATCTCAAGCTCATCGAAAGTGGCTCGATAAGATCTACAGGCAGATTTCCGGCGCCCCTATTTTTTTAATGAAAATCTCAAATTCCTTCGATATATCGATGATCTTTCGATATGCTCTGAAATCAAATATCAATAAAATCGGAGGTCCATCGATGATATCGATTGTGAGCGCACATATCTTATAACAGATATTTCAGGATATTTTTTAATTATGATCAGGTGCCCTTCGATAGAATCGATATTTAAATATTCATGATATCGGTACCAGGTCGATTACATCGAATAAGGTCATAAACTGTCTAGCAAGCTTAAAGAAAAATTCACTGGATTTATTGATGCCTCGACTTTGATATTGATATCATCGACATTCAAATTCCGATGATCTCGATGGTTCCCTGTTCATTCATGAAAACCTGAAATATTTCAAAGTCAAGTCTCTCTCATTTTTCAAGGTACGATGGATCGAACCTGTCATTGATAGAATGGGAGTTCGAAATCCAATGACATCGACAATAGTTTCGATTCATCGACCAATTGGCAAAGAGTTTCAAAAGCGTATGACATTGAGTTCAAGTCATCGAGCAGACCATCGATGCTATCGAGAGTATACGCTCGATGATATTGAACCTTCTCGATGATATCGAACTCTGTCATAAATGTGACCGTTTCATATCCGTTGGAACTTTTTGCCTATATATAGAGGACTTGTCTTTTGTTGCTATGAGAGAAAGTAGAGAGAGCTTTTGTGTGTTTCAACTTATATCATATATCCAAAGCCCTTTCTCTCAATGGAGTTCATCTTCCAATCCACCCTCATCATTAATATTCAATAGAGTGGATTGGGGAATGAACTTCCGCATTCAAGGATCCTCCAGCTACTACCTTAATTACAAATCATTAAGCTGGGATGCCTTGAATGCATAAGATTGGAATCGCTCTATCTTCCTAATAGGAAAATATTTTAAGAGTAGGATTCCATCTTGACCTTGACCTAACCCGAAGCCAAATATTGGTATATTATCTTGTGTTGCGGATCAAGGGAGCCGAAGACTCTTCATCAACAAGGAGGAGGAGATCTTCGGCATTGCGCTAAACAGGACTCATTAACTTATCTGTAAGTATGTAGAGTCCAACAGGACACTTGTGATCATTCCTTTGTAGGATTGGGTCTTAAGTGGTTCTCACCCTTCGAAGTCCTCAAGGAGGCCTCCGGTGGGAGTGTACATGGGGGTACGTTGTGTGGACCCTTGCTCTGTGGAGAGCATAAACATCTGGTTGAAGGTGAACCAGAAAACCTTAAGTTTGAGGTCAACCACTGTGAAACCTCGAGTTTGAGGTCAACCGTGTAGAAACCTCCAGTAGGGTCTTATAGAAGATCCTTGGCCAGTGTGCCTAAAAGTGGGTGCGTTGTGTTGACCCTTGCTCGTGAGAGCATAAATAGTCAGCTTCATTGTAGGTTGTAAAGGTTGAAGGTGAACCTGATTTAAACCTTAGGTTTAAGGTGAACCACTATGAAACCTCCTTAGTGAAATTCGGTACACTCAAGGGTTGAGTGCGGTTAGCGGGAGTGGAGTAAACTTATCATCGAACCACTATAAAAATGACTGTGTTTGAGGTTGTTATTTAATTGTGTGATTTTCTTTAATATTTTCATATCTGAACATCTGATCACACCTCACACACCTACACAGTCATATCCATCATGAACTAGGTTGCATATTATTTACTTCTTAATTAGTTTGTGATTGGATCCTCTACCAGGCTTGGAAGCCAGTAGAGTTACATTTGAGTAATCCTGATAATTGCATATTTAAAAGGATTAGTGAAATAGGATTTCAAATACATCATATAAATTTATAAAAAGTCCTATTCACCCCCCTCTAGGACATATTGGCATATTTCAACTTCAACTAGTGCGGTCTTCACCGCTATTTCAATTGGTATCAGAGCAGGTCTCTCTTTAAGGGCTTCACCACCAAGAGAGTGATCTTGACTGAGGTTGGGAATATGGCCAAATGAGAGGGCTCATCAGTCACTAGACCTCCAGTATTTGACGGCTTAAACTATGCATACTGAAAGGCTAGAATGCATTACTTTCTGAGATCTTTGGACCATGATGTTTGGGATATAGTCAAAAGTGGATTTGTGCCACCTACTGAACAAATTGTACTTGATAGTGGCACAACCATCACAAAATCCAAATCCAAAGAAAAGTGGATAGCATTCAACAAAGAAAGACAAACATCTGAAGCCAAGGCTATGAATGCTATCTACTATGCTGTGTCCCATGATATATTCAATCAGATAAGTATGTGTAGGACATCCAAGGAAGCATGGGATCTATTTGAAACAACCGATGAAGGCACAAGCACTGTGAAGAGGTCCAAACTACAACTCCTGACTTCACAGTTTGAAAGTCTCAGAATGGAAGAGCATGAGACCTTTATGGAGTTCTTCACTAAGTTAAATATCATCTGTAACTCCATGGGTGGATTGGGAGAAAAAGTTCCGGTACCAAAAATTTGTAGGAAAATCTTAAGATCCCTACCTGAACGATTTAATCCCAAAGTAACAACAATTGAGGAGTGTAGGAACATAGACAAGATGAAAGTAGAAGAACTAGTAGGTTCCCTACAAACTTTTGAACTACACTTCAAACAATCCCAAAAATCTAAAAACACTGTCCTAAAAACTTTAAAGAAAACAAAACATGAGGACAGTGGAAGTGAAAAAGAAGATGAAGATGAGGAAATGGCTTTGCTGGCACAAAGATTCAGAAGATTCTTTCAAAAGAATCGTAGTCGTCCTTCCAAGGGAAGAAAGGTGAACTATAAACCTTCTACAGGTAAATTTGGTAAGAGAACCAAAGAACCACAATGCTATGCTTGTCGGGAGTATGGACACCTATCTACCGAATGCGCAAATATAAAAACTAAGGGCAAGACAATGGCCGCCACATGGAGTGATACAGAAGAGTCAAACTTAAAATCTACTGACTCAGAGAGTGATGGTGACCAGAAATCCTTGAAAATTCTTATGGTCTCCACTGCTTCAATCATCTCCTGTGAATCCGAGAATGAGAGAGAACAGTAAGCCATGGAATCATTTCCATCTGATAATGAAGAAACAGAAGAAAAAGAACAAAACAAGCTACAAGATGCTTACAATCAACTATATATCCATAGCATCAAAGTTGTTAAAAGATTTGGAATATCTGAGAACACAAAGGCATTGTTACAAAGAGATCTAGATAAAACTCTAGAGATTAATACACATCTAGTTAATGATTTACAACAATATCACTCAGATAATGATAGACTTGAAAGAATTAACATCTTCCTTAAAACAGAATCTGAAAAACTAAACAAATAGGTTGAGTAAATAAAAGAAAAAAATATGCTTCTTCAAAACAAAAATCATACACTCTTATTTGATCTAGAAGAATCCAAGAAGATGGCCAAGATAAATTACAAGTTTTCCCAAAGTAACAAAAAGCTAGAAAAACTGTTAGGAATGGGAAGACCTGGGAAGGATAAAAGTGGCCTTGGATATGAAAAACATAAATCAAAGACTGGAAATGCAGCTCCTAGAATTGAAAAATCTGCTACTTCTGGAAGCAAAACTAGAATAACTCCAGTATGTCATTTGTGTGGTGATTCGGGTCATTATAAATTTGAATGTATAACACCTAGGAGGACTCAACCTAGATCTGGTCAGAATCATGTTAACAAATTATTTACCACAGAAATACAGAACTTCAGATGTCCTCTTAGGGATATGGATAAAAGAAATGCCCTTGCACCACCACCCAAATCGATTTACAAAGAAAAATGGGTAAGGAAGAATTAGTTCAGATCATGCATCAGAATTTGAACCTATGCTAAAATGAAGAAACATTTTTGTTGAGCCTTAAATGATATATCTGAGGTTCCTCACCTCAATTCTTTTTGTGCATAAACATGTTGATGTTTATAATTTTTGAGTTGTACAAATCTTGTACAAAATTTTGTTGTGAATATGTCGGATTCAGAGATGATCTATATTATTCATATATGACTGTTGATATCTTGGGAAATGAAAATTTTTTGTTGTCTTTCCTAAAGATTCCAAAATCCTCTTGTTGCCCATCCTTACCTTTACCTGTCTCTTACATTGAAAAATCTTAAACAAAGGGAAAGGTAAGTCTCTTTCACAATCTTCAAGAGGAAAAGCTAAGCAACCCAGCATGCATCAACTCATTCCAACGGTTAGACATCCTGCCACTGTTGGTGAACGTCTCGTTCTTAACAGCGCCATTGAGTCTTTTGGAGTAGACCTCCCTCTAGAAGTGATTGGATGGCAAAATATTCTAAATCTTAGTGGTACTTATCAAATAGGGGTGATCCATGAATTTTTCAATAAATGTCATGTTATTCGTGATGATCCACCCTGCATTCAAGTAGAATTATTGCATTACTTCAAGCACATCACTCCCATCACCTTGAGTCACCTTTTAGATCTCCAAGTCACTCACATTCCTTTTACCAGTCAGAATCTAAATGGTCTTGGTGTTTGGGGCGAGATAACTCGTGCACTTTGTCAGGGAATTACTATTTCTCGGAATGATGATAATTCCCTTCATATTAATCATCTTGGACCTACTTTTAAAATCTTTCATGACATTTTTGGGTCTAATTCTATCCTTGTGATATGAATGGTAATCATATATCTCCCTTTGTGTTAAATGTCTTGTATGATGTGTATCAAGAAGTTCAGGTGTGCCTCCCAACACTTCTTCTTAAGCAGCTAATTCGTGTCATTCAAGGTAACCATCAGGATACACTAGCTTGTTCTGTAATCATCTGTAAATGTAACAGCCCGGATTTTTTCCAACCTGAAATTAGACATCCTTAGGCGATGGGTCAATCCTAACACCGGTTTAACTTCTCAAACACTCAATTAAAGCCTCAAATCCCTTTTCAAACCATTTTCTTCACAAATCCCACCCTTCACCACCTTGATCTTTCAATTTTTCTAAGTACTTTCACCCTAGACACTATCTTAAACTAGCTAAGTAGTATAACTTGAATCACTCTATATACAAACTACAAAGGACTAAGTACCATCTCAGACGAAAATCACTTAGGATTAAATCTTTTAGAAATTTGACAAAGTTAACTAAGTACTAAACTAGATTAGCTACGAAATTTGCTTGATCCACTTTAAATATGATCTGCAAGACCCAAAACTTGTAGACTAATTGACGCTAGGTTACCCTAAAATTTAGGATCAATCTCATTACCCGGCTGCTCTCGGGAGCATCCCGAAACTCCGTATCAGATCTAGACCGCACGTTGGAAGTTCGAATAATACCAAGTTAAGGAATTAGGACCGCCTCGCTAGGCTTGACAACCATCTCAAAAATCAAATCCAAACAGTGTCCCACGGCTATTCGCTTGAGTCCGGAACGAGGGAGTGTGAAAACACTTGTTTTCTTTCTAAAATAAATATCTTGAATAGTAATCTGAGACTTGTCACTTGTGAGTCAGTATTAAGCAACCTGACCGTCAGAATCAGGCCAAATTACACCTCGGATCAGGAAAAATTTCATACACGTATCAGTGTACTCGGAATCTCCGATCGAGTTCCGCTGACCGTTGAACTGAAACTGGTCCACCATGTGTGATTTGGGAATTCGACTAAAACAAAAACTTAACTAAACATAGATCCGGTGTTAGTGAGCTTAAGTCTGACTTTTGGCTCAAGGAGGCCCGCTAGAAGTCCTCCGTTGAGCTGAAACAGGTCCGCTTTGGTTATAACCTAAGTATACTTTGACCTGGAGTCTATTTCGGTGAGTTTTTAGGCTATATAAGGACCTTAAACCCTCTCTCATTGTAGCCATACGAATTTGAGAGAAAACCTAGGAGAGAGAAGAGAGAAAAGAGAGAGAGTGAGAGAGTTGTGGGAGATCCTTTCTGCCTTTCTTCCTTGCTGCCTTAGGTGCTTAACCACCTCATTCTTATCGCTTTCTTGGCGATTCCAGCTCCTTTTCTATGTAAGAAACCCTAACCCTAATCTGTTTTAGGGTTGTATAGGTTGTAGGTTATGAAATAGCTAACCTATTTCATTCTATAGGTTACCAAACTGCCGTATACAGAAACTTAGCAATTCTATCGACTCTATTTCGATTCTACGATAAAAGGTGCGGACTTTAGGTGTATAGGTTATGGTTTTCAACGTTTTCAATGTCAGATAATGATAGATTCATGATCTGCATGCAATTGCACATGTACAAAGTGCTTTCTGTTTTCTGTTTCGATTAAAGATGTAGATTATGGAATTTTACATATTCTAGGTATTCATAGAAAATACCGTATACGTATAAATTTTGAAAATGTGTTTGACATGATTATTTGTTGTATGAATATACGATATATGGATAAAATACTTATTTGGCGAAAGGATTCGCCCAAATACATGTTTTACTAATATACACTATGTATGTAGGAATACTGTATTGTAGAAAGTACCATATACATATATATTTTAGAGATGTGTTTGCCATGATTATTTGTTGTATAAATATATTATATATGCGTAAAATACTTGCTTGGCGAAAGGACTCGCCCTAATATATGTTTGCTTACATACACTAAGTATGTTGAAATAGTGTATGTTAAGTGTTTGTGAAAATGCTTGTGTGAGTAAGTGTTTGGATGTTGATGCCTTAGGAGGGTGTTGAGATGGGATTCTCAACTACCTAAGAGACATGTATGATTTCCTCCATGAGGTTGTTTACTTAAACCGCTTACTTGTGCAATATATGTGTTTGTATTCATATTTATGTAGTGCTTTATAACATGCTTTATAACATGCTTTATGACATGCTTACTAACATGCTTGAATTACTTTGCCTATTATGCTTTACTCCACATACTATGAATAAGAATTGATTGAGTTTGGGACTATGTCTATAGTCCAGACAATCGATACCAGACTTGAGATCGTGGTTGAGATTCTTGTCGCCACGTAAGATGTGTTTGACGATTCCGAGTCGTACGTCAGTTGGCGACAGTGGTTAGGCCACGCGAAGTGCTTATGCACTTCATGTCATCCAATTGATTGTGCGCTCGAGCTAGTCAGGCTTGTCAAGTAACCCGATATGTCTAATATATGTTCACCATGTTTGGTCGCTACTGCTTGAACCTAGGGTACCAAACTTACCAATGAAATCCCATTAACCATGGTACCTCGATCTGCTAAGACTCATGAGCCGAGCATGGTGGTATGGGACACCGTGGTCGAGCTGTCGGCCTACGCTGGGGCCACGTACCTCCCCGTAGTGACCAGTGAGCAACCAGACTCATGAGCCGATTATGGTGGTATGGGACACTATATTCGTATTGTCGGCCTACATTGATAAGGTGATGGGGGAGTGGTGCAACGATTCCGTGTAACAGCCCTGATAGCCCTTTGTAGTGACCTCAAGCATACTCTGAATTTGCGGTGAGGCGACGAGTTTTGCCGCAGTGTATAGAGTATGAGCTAGGCCTGTATCTGTATAGTGATGAATCGTTAAAGAGGTGATGGGGGAGTGGTGCAACGATTCCTTGTAACAGCCCTGGCAGCCTCTGCAACGACCTAAAAACACATTATCGTATGAGATTAACTAGGACTGACGATCCTAGAATGGATCATGTTTGGGAATGATACAAGGGAGGTACCTTAGTTTTCCAATACTGCTGTTTGAAATGGACTAATAACTACTCGGTAATCATGCTCATCATCGCACCGTATGTGCCTAGTAGATGTGGAGCACTGAGGGAGGTACCCATCCACGAACGTAAGATGGTGTCGCATGAGGGTGGTTTGGCAAGGGCATTCATCATGTCATTTCATACTTGCATTAATAAGAGTATTTAGAATTGTTTGATTGTACTGCTTTATCATTATTGCTTGACTGAGTTGATAACATGTTAACCTATGCCTTATTGTTCCACTGAGTTGATCACTCACTCCCACGTTATGGGACGGTGTTTGCAACACCAACCAGATTTGTTGAGTTTTAGGTGATGGCGATGCTTTTGAAGCAGAGCCGGACCACTACTATGATGTTGAGGAGGAGTTCTCCTACATATGACTCTCTGACAGGTCTATAAAGACCTGGTAATGTGTTGACAGGGCTATGGTACTCGAGATAGAAGACATTACACTTCCTCACATTTGGTAAATTTTAGAATTGTACTTGTAATTATTTAACCTGGTAACATTATCACACTCTGGAGACTCACCACAGTTTTTATATTTTATATGTCTATCACAGTCTTCGGCTTGCAATTTAACTGTCTCTGGAGTATGATATGCTGTTTTGGCTTAATCTCACTCATGTTCAATGCACGAATACAGTCGACATTCAATCATCATTCATTTTGTTGCATAAGTGATGTTCTGGAACTCGGGAGTTGAGTTACTACTCGACCACCGATTTTCGGGATGTTATAGTAAATCAGCCCATCATGTTGGTATTCTCGCCACATCTGATACAGTCTATCCAGAAAGATGGTTTGATACTGATTCAGCTTAGGTAGCTCAACGGCTGTGTCTTCCTTCGGTTCTTCCCAAGAACAGTGCTCCCTTGCAGTCAGCTGCCCCATATGCTCATCTGTCATATCCATAGGGATCCAACCGAACGCCGCTGCTAAGTCCAGAGTCTATCACAAATCGCCAAACTCATCACCTTAAACGTCACCTACTGAACGCTATGGCGAGCATGGAGGAGAGACTTCACAATTGTGAGAGACGTCTCACAGTGATTGAAGAAAAAGTTGATACTTTCTAGCAAATAAATCAGCAGGTGGTTGACTTACTCACGCGAGGTGATTCTCGGAGGCGGTAGAAGTTGATTGTGCAAGGTCTATATCATTATATTTTTTTTTTGGTACCTACGCGTGGGCTTTGTTTTTTTTTGGGATAACTGTGAATTTGCTTCCAATATTGGGCAGTTGATTTTGGATAGTTGGATATTTTGGTTTCATTTTAAATAGTGGCTGAGTATAATTCTTATCTTTACTGCCATAATTATGTCTTGAGTTCCCCTGATTTATCAAATTTCTGATATGGTATGCATGTGATGTCTGTAATGAATATTTTAACTGCTATGGCACTGCTCTATTTTATCTAATATGCATCCAAAGGTTCTGAAATTGATGTCGGCTTAAACTGAGTTAATTATGATACATCGATTGATCTACTTTTGCCTGGACGGTTCTCCCAAGCAATTCACTCTTCAGTCAATATCACTTGAATATCTTTGTCAATGACTGATAAAAAGGGGGAGAACATTTACAAACACACCGAATGGAAATTGTATATCTGCTTTGATATTGCTGCAGGTGTTAGGGGGAGCAGAGCAACAAGCAAGGGGGAGTTGGAGTTTACAAGTCAGGGGGAGCAGCTACAGGGTGTGTACATGGGCTAGAAATTATAAAATTGTGTAAAAGCATATACACACAATTTAGGGTGTGTTTGTCTAGAGTGTTCTAGGGTGTTTCGGGGATTTTGTCACGTAATTGACAAAGGGGGAGATTAAAAGTGTCCTGGTTTGTCAAGTTACGTAAGTGTTGAGTCAAATTGTCTACAGAACCTGATAGGAAGATCAATTCAAGCGTCTGCCTCAACCGGATGTGTGCAAGCTCGCCACAGGTAAACCTAAAGGCTCACATCCCATGCCCCAAAACACCAGGTGAATAAAACCCTTTAAAAAGTTAGAAATTCATAGGGTTTTAAGGTGAGAAAACTTTTTTTCAAAACTTGGAAAATCTCTAAGTCTTTCTTGCCTTGTCAATTTTATCGAAACACCCTCGATATGATCGATCTGCTTTGTCGATGTCCTCGATACCTAAACGATATTATCGATATGAGGACCAAAAGTGTCCAACAACTAAATATTCATCTGGACGGATTTATCAATCTATCGATGCACCTATCGATATCATCAATATAAGAACTAAAAGTGTCTAGCATCTAAATACTCATCTGAACTGATTTATCGATATATCGATTACCTTATCGATATCATCGATATACAAATCTCAAGCCCATCGAAAGTGGCTTGATAAGATCGACGACCAGATTTCCGGCGCTCCTATTTTTTAATGAAAATCTTAAATTCCTTCGATATATCGATGATCTTCCAATATGATCTGAAATTAAATATCGATAAGATCGGAGGTCCATCGATGATATCGATCGTGGGCATGCATATCTTACAACAGATATTTCAGGATATTTTTTAACTATGATCGGGGTCCCTTCGATAGAATCGGTATTCAAATATTCATGATATCGGTACCAGGTCGATTGCATCGAATAAGGTCATAAACTGTCCAGCAAACTTAACGAAAAATCTGCTGGATTTATCGATGCCTCGACTTTGATATCGATATCATCGACATTCAAATTTCGATGATCTCGTGGTTCCCCGATCATTCATGAAAACTTGAAATATTTCAAAGTCAAGTCTCTCTCATTTTTCAAGGTACGATGGATCGAACCTGTCATCGATATAATCAGAGTTTGAAATCTGATGACATCGATAATAGTTTCGATTCATCGACCAATTGGCAAAGAGTTTCAAAAGCGTATAACATTGAGTTCAAGTCAACGGGCAGACTATCGATGCTATCGAGAGTATACGCTCGATGATATCAAACCTGCTCGATGATATCGAACTCTATCATAAATGTGACTGTTTTATATCAGTTGAAACTTTTTGCCTATATATAGAGGACTTGTCTTTTATTGCTGTGAGAGAAAGTGGAGAGAGCTTTTGTATGTTTCAACTTATATCATATATCTAAAGCCCTTTCTCTCCAGGGAGTTCATCCTCCAATCCACCCTTATCATTGATATTCAATAGAGTGGATTGGGGAATGAACTTCCGCATTCAAGGATCCTCTAGCTACTACCTTAATGGCAAATCATTAAGCTGGGATGCCTTGAATGCATAAGATTGGAATCGTTCTATCTTCCTAATAGAAAAACATTTTAGAGTAGGATTCCATCTTGACCTTGACCCAACCAGAAGCTAAGTATTGGTATATTATCTTGTGTTACGAATCAAGGGAGCAGAAGACTCTTCATTAACAAGGAGGAGGAGATCTTCGGCATTGCGCTAAACGGTACTCATCAACTTATCTATAAGTATCTAGAGTCCAAGAGGACACTTGTGATCATTCCTTTGTAGGATTGGGTCTTAAGTGGTTCTCACCCTTTGAAGTCCTCAAGGAGGCCTCCGGTGGGAGTGTACGTGGGGGTGCATTGTGTGAACCCTTGTTTTATAGAGAGCATAAACATTTGGTTGAAGGTGAACTAGTAAAACTTTAGGTTTGATATCAACTGCTATGAAACCTCAGGTTTGAGGTCAACCATATGGAAACCTCCAATAGGGTCTTATGGAAGATCCTTGGCTAGTATGCCTAAAAGTGGGTGCGTTGTGTTGACCCTTGCTCATGAGAGCATAAACAGTTAGCCTCAATGTAGGTTGAAAAGGTTGAAGGTGAACCTGATTTAAAACCTTAGGTTTGAGGTGAACCGTTGTGAAACCTCCTTGTGAAATCTGGTACACTCAAGGGTTGAGTGCGGTTATCGGGAGTGGAGTAGACTTATCGTCGAACCAGTATAAAAATGACCATGTTTGAGATTGTTATTTTGATTGTGTGATTTTCTTTAATACTTCCATATCTAAACATCTGATCACACCTCACACACCTACACAGTCATATCCATCATGAGCTAGGTTGCATATTGTTTACTTCTTAAGCAGTTTGTGATTGGATCCTCTACTAGGCTTGGAAGCCAGTAGAGTTACATTTGAGTAATCCTGATAATTGCATATTTAAAAGGATTAGTGAAATAGGATTTCAAATACATCATATAAATTTATAAAAAGTCCTATTCACCCCCCTCTAGGACATATTGGCATATTCTGACTTCAACTAGTGCGGTCTTCACTGCCATTTCAACCTATAGGCCCAATGATTATTCGAAATCTTAATCGTCCCCACGTACCTGATGGAGATTAACCCGCGGACAAAAAATGCCGAGGACACGTCTCTTCAACACCAGAGTAATAATTGCAATGGCACGCGTGAAAGAAGCGACAGGAAATGTTTGATCTTCCGTGCATGATTACTCTCTGAGTCTACATTCAAACTCGAAGAGTAGGGGGCTTCTGTTATGGGAAGATCCGAGCCCCTACAATTCCGAGGACCGGCATCCTCTTAATCCGATCGGATAGACGAGAGTCGATCTAGATTGATACATATTGTTGAAGAGAAGGAAGAATTCCCGGCTCCGGCACAGCTACACTTCTGCTCCAAGATGAGTAATCTGTTCGTAGTGACTTAAGATCAAGACAGTCGACGCGAAACTTAGGGTAAAGACTTCGGATCGACCCTCTATTGTCCACACAAAAATGAATGACTAGATTACTTACATCAGCATCACCCGTTGCGCGAAAACCCAACTTGATAGAATCGATCCGATGTTCGCCTCGAAGCTCGGAGGAAAGACCTCCAGAACATTCGACAGATAAAGATAAGTCCATCACGGGCCTAGGCGAGAGCTCGGCTCGGACTCGGGACACAATCTTCATTCGAGTAGCTCAATAACGATGATGATATTGAGGCCCATATGCTAAACTAGGACTCAATAACAATCTCTTCGGCATAAGATCCCGAGCTGAGGCCGAGGAAAAATGTGGACTCCCCATGCGCTAAATTAGGAAACTACCTTAAGCGGACGCAACTTATTATTTTGCCCACGGATACGCATGATATGCTACACGATCCCTGGATTACAGGCAATATCTCCATGATCCGAAAATCTTACTGATTGAGCGAATCGTGTCGAGGTTAACAGATCCAGATCGTCTAATAGTCAGGTATAAATACAATGAGACTTCATTACTACAGGTACACAACATCATGCACTCTCCCTCTACTCTGCAACTTAGACCCAAATTCCCTTGACCTGACTTAGGCATCGGAGGGACCCTCGGCTTAGCCAGGGTCTCCTTTGCCTACTGCTAGTGTGCAGGCTCGAGAAGTTGGAGCAGTTCGAGGTTCGCGAGACGGAGGGGAGAGCCGACCAGATTTAGACATCAACATTGTCCAAGTCCAACCAGTTGCATCACAAGGTAAGGTCCACCCAACGGACAAAGGTTGGTGCACCATGAGGAAATTAGCCTTATTTACTCATCATGTGGGCCATACCATGGTTCAGTCGATGAGTTAATATGGATAGATTGAAAGGTTGGAAGTTATACACTAGGTGGACTGTAACGCGACCAATCGGACTTGAGACTCAAATAAAATGATCACACAAAAGAAGAGAGGAACAGGCTCAGCATGCCTCTTTCTCTCTCTATCTCTCTCTCTCTCTCTCTCTCTCTCTACAGATGGAAAAGTGAATGTAACTAGGAAATCCGAAGGTAGTTTCTGTGCATTTTATAAACGTGGAGTGGCAAAACGTGAACAATCATATTCTCTAGTACAAGAAAGGTACAACATGTATTATTTAGGATTTTTACAAATTAGTACCTTGTTATTACAATATTTACATTATGTTGCCTTTTTAACTTCAATTTTCATTAAGATACCTCATTAATCAAGTTATTGCCAAATAGGTACCTTTTGTTAGTTTTTCTTGAAAAATGGCCACTAATTGGACTTGCGCAAGAAAATTAAAAACATAGTTACATGGAAAGGGGATTGTGTCCCTCCACGCCTACATGATAATCCGTCTTGGTAGGGGCTATGTGGAACCCACCGTGATATATGGGTTTCACCCACACTGTCCATCCATTTTTACAGGTCATTTTAGGGCATGAGCTCCAAAATGAGGTAGATCCAAAGCTTAATGGACCACACCACAGGAAGCAATGGTGATAATGACACCCATTGTTGAAACCTTCCAAGGGGCCACCGTGATGTTTATTTTCCATTCACCCTATTCGTAAGGTCACATAGTCTTAGATGAAAGGAAAAAAAATACATTTCAGCTTGATCTAAAACTTTTGTGACCCCTAAAAAGTTTTCAATGGTAGATCTTTAATCCCAAATGTATGGTCCACTTGAGCCTTTTAACTGACTCACTTTTTGGCTTGTATCTAAAATGATTTGGCAAAATGGATGGGCGGCAAGGATAAAAAACTCATACATCACCGTGGCGCCACCGAGCCCTGTAGGAGGAAGTCCACTTTCAGTTAGATGTAATTATCACTAATGAGGTATAATTATCCAGAAAATCCTAAAAAGAGAAAACAAAATCCAAAGGGCGTGCTTGGGCAGTGGGATTAGAAGGGATTAGGTGGGATGGAATTGCATCTGGTCGTGTGCTAATTCCACTCCATGTTTGGGAAAAATGGAAAAGTTGTAGATGGAATTGCATTGGGTCTTGTGCCAATTTCACTTAATGTTAGCAAGTTGTGTAGGTCCCACCATGATGTGTGGGTTATATCCACACCGTCCACCCATTTTTTGAGATAATTTTAGAGCCTGGGCCAAAAAATTAGGTAAATCTAAAGCTCAAGTGGACCCCACCATAGAAAGCAATGGGGATTGAATACTTACCATTGAAAACTTCTTTGGGGCCACATAAGTTTTGGATCTGCCTCATTTTTAGGCCCATGCCATAAAATGAGGTTATAAAATAAATGAACAGTTTAGATATAACACGTGTATTATTCTCAATAATTTCAAATGATGGTGGGTATATCCATTCAATGTACCACAGTGTTACCAACAAAGCATGGAATTAATCTTATCCCATGGCAACAGGGGACAATCCCTACCATGGGTAACAATTATGTGTTTTGAATCTCATCCCACCGAATCCCTTCTAATCTCACTGCCCAAACACGCCCTAAAGCTTTTTCCAAAGGCAGATTGCATAGGGATGTGGTTAATGGTCGGTAATATGTGGGCCCACCATGATGTATGTGTTTTATTGTAGACACTGAAAATTGGCGTTCATGCTGATTTAAATGTTATGGATTTGGTGGTAGGGGTGATTAAGTTGGTTCGTGGATGTTGGAGTCGCCACTAGCCGAATAATCTCAGAATCCTGCAGTCGGCTAGAACCCGCAGAATACGTAAGGTTGGAGAAATCCGAAGACTCTCCTACCTTAGATTGACTCCTAGTCTGTGATCCGGGATTCCGGGTAAGGGACCTCGATTACAAAGAGGGAAGGTGTTAGGCACCCTCTCTGCCTATATAAATGTACGGTCTCTACTTAGTGCGGTAAAAAATTTCAAGGGATGAATGATATGGTCGGATTAGGACTACGCACACGTGGATTTCTGATGTGGAAAGATTCGAGATTTTGGCAAACCACAGAGCATACATCTAGGAATGTGTATAAAGGGTGGATGTAATGATGCTTATGTATAAAGGTAGAGAAAAGTGGACTAGATCGCTATGAATTTATGATGTGACAATATAATGACTCGAAAAATTCTGTACAAAGACCCGAGTACCACCTCAGGCAGAAATCACATAGGACCAAATCCTTTAGAAATTAGACAAAGTTAACTAAGTGCTCAACTAGATTAGCCATGAAATCCTCTTGAATCACTTTAAATATGATCTGCAAGACCCAAAACTTGTAGAATCATTGACACTAGGTTACCCTAAAATCTAGGATCAATCTCATTACCCAGTTAATCTCGGGAGCACATTGAAACTCCATATCAGATCTGGACTGCATGTCGGAAGTCCAAATAATACAAAATTATATATTTAGGACCGCCTTGCTGGGCTTGACAACCATCTCGGATATCAAATCCAGATAGTGTCCCATGGCTATTCGCTTGAGCCCGGAGTGAAGAGTGTGAGAAGACGTAGATTTCTTTAGAAAATAAATTTAATTTAAGTAATCTGAGACTTGCCACTTGCGGGCCAAATATAAGCAATCAGACCGTCGGAATCTGACTCAAATACACCCTTGGATTAGGAAACATTTCCCATACATGTCTGTGTACTTGTAACCCTGATCGAGTTTCTATGACCGTTGAACTGAAACTGGTCCACCACGTGTGATGTGGGAACCCGACTGGAACGAAAACTTAACTCGACCTAGATCCAAGGTCAGTGAGCTTAAATCCGACCTTTGACTCAAGGGGGGGCTTTGGAAATGCTTCGTTAAGCTGAAACAGATGCCCTTTGGACATAACCTAAGTATACCTTGGCCCTGGGCCTATTTCTGACAAGTTTAGGCCTATATAAGGACCTTAAACCCTCTCTCATTCAGCCCATACGAATTTGGGAGAAACCCTAGGTGAGAGAAGAGAGAAAAGAGAGAGAAAGTGTGTGAGATGTGGGAGAATCTTTCTGCTATTCTACCCTGCCGATCTACGTGCTTAACCATCACTTTCTAATCACTTTTCCGGCGATTCCGTCTTCGTTTTTAGGTAAGGAACCCTAACCCTAATCCATTCTAGGGTCATAATTGTTACAAGTGATGAAATAGCCAACCTATTTCATGTCTTAGGTTGCCGATCTGCCAGTGATTAAGGCTTGGTGTTTAACAGAGTCCGTTACTCGCTTCTACGGCGTAAGGTGCGGACTTTAGACATATAGGTTATGGTTTTCAAAGCTTTCAATGTCAAATAATAATAGATTCATGATCTGTGTGTTATTGTACATGCACAATGCGATGTTCGTTTTGCGATTCAGTTATGTATGCAAATTATGACATATTGTGTATTCTGTATATTTGTAGAAAATACCGTATATGTACAAATTTTGAAAGTGTGTTTGCCATGATAAATTACTGTATGTACATGCTATATATATGTGTAATACTTACTCAGTGAAAGGATTCGCCCAAATACATGTTTTAGCTAATATACGTTATGTATGTTAAATAAGTGTATTCTAAGTGTTTGTGAAAATGCTTGTAAGAGTAAGTACTTAGATGATTGTGCTTTAGGTAGGTGTTGAGATAGGATTCTCAACTAACTTAGAGGTGTATATGATTTCCTCCATGTTGGTTGTTTAGTTTAATCGCTTACTTATGAAATGTATGTGTCTGTATTTTCTGTTTATATCATGCTTTATAACATGTTTGTTAACATGTTTGAATCACTTTGTTAATTCTGCTTAGACTACTATACATGCTTCTAGATAGGACTTAAATGTGATTTGGGCTATGTGATAGTCCAGGCAATCGGTAACAGGCTTGAAGTCATGGCTGAGATTCATTTCGCCACGTAGGACGTGTTTGACAAACCCGGGTCGTATGTTGGTCGTCGGTAGTGGTTAGGCCACACGAAGTACTTATGCACTTCATATCGATCGATGCGATGTGCGCTCATGCAAGTCGAGCTCGTCAAGTAACCTGATTCGCCATTATATGTTCACCATGTATGGACGCTACTGCTTGAACCTAAGGTACCAAACTTACCAGTGTAACCCTGTTAACCTTGGTACCTTGATCCGATACGACTCATGAGCCGGACATGGTGGTATGGGACACCGTGGTCGAGCTGTCAGCCTACGCTGGGGTGATATACCTCCCCGTAGTGACCAGTGAGTAACCCAGACTCGTGAGCCGAATACGGTGGTATAGGACACTGTATTCAAGCTATCGGCCTACACTAATAAGGTGATGGGGGAGTGGTGTAACGATTGCGTGTAATAGCCCTGGCAACCCTTTATAGTGACCTCGAGCATACTCTGAATCTGCGGAGAGGCAACAAGCCTTCTCGTAGTAAACAGAGTATAAACTAGGCCTGTATTGATAAGGTGATGGGGAGGGGTGCAACGAGTGCGTGTAATAGCCCTGGCAACCTTTTAGAGTGACCTAGAACTGCATCATCGTATGAGATTATCTAAGACTAACAACCCTAGAATGGATCATTATTTGGAATGATATAAGGGAGGTACCTTAGTTTCCCAACACTGCTGTATGAAGAGGACTAATGATAATTTGGTAATCACGCTCATAACATAGCACTGCATGTGCCTGGAAGATGTGGAGCACTAAGGGATGAACGCATGCCGCAGACATAAGATGTTGTCGTATGAGGGAGCATTGGCGAGGGCATGCATCATGACTGCATTCCATACTTGCATTAATAAGAGTATTTAGGAGTGTTTGATTGTACTACTTTATCATTACTGCTTGACTGAATTGATAACATGTTAACCTGTGCTTTATCATTCTACTGAGTTAGCTACTCACTCCCACATTATGAGACGGTGTTCTGGACACCCACCAGACTCTGTCTTAGATGCAGGTATCGACGAGATGCAGGAGGCTGAGCCTGATTACTATGATGATCGGGATGAGTTCTCCTGCATGCAGTTCTCTGGAGGCTTCGCTTAGGCCATTCAGATGACGGGGCTACGGGGTGTACCATTATAGTTGCACCATTTTTTGGCATTTGATTTTTGAAACTAATGCATGTATATGGTGACTCAGTAAGGTGTTCATACTCTAGAGATTGATTGTGACCGTTTCTGGCTTTATATACTTTTATATACATCTTTCAGTCTTCCACTTGCATTTTATAACTTGATCTGCAGTATGAATTACTGTTTTGGTATAATCCCACTCATGATTAATGCACTAACACAGACAACATTTAATCATAAGCATTTATGTTGCATAAGTGATGTTTTGGAACTCGGGTGTTGAGTTACTACTCGACCCCCAATTTTCAGGGCGTTACAGACAAGATCTGATGTACGACAAGTCAAAGAGCATACGTTCACTAGAGATCTAGAGAAGCAGGGGGTTGAGAAGGGAATAGATGTCATGATGAATACTTGTATGTAAAATGAATGGATCTTTGGCTCGTCTAGAGTAGGCTAAGACATGGACCGAACTATGACCAATCTAGGCTAGACTTGTGGGTTGGAAAGGTCAAAAGTAAGGGCTAGGGGGTGGGCAAAAGATCAGAACTTTGGAGGCTTGGGAGCTCTTTCCCTTTCATTCACTCTCTTCCTCTCTCTCTCTCTCTCTCTCTCTCTCTCTCTTGGATGAGAAGGTGTTTGGAAATGAGAAGAGGAGAGGGCTATTTATAGCCTTCTCCAATGGCATTGCTGTAATTATTGGGTTTGAGAGGGTTGAAAGGTGAGGTGGAAAGTGGTGGTTGGTGGAGGGGAGAGAGATGTCACATGACACACTCTAATTGGTTCTTGAGGCCGGTAAAACTGTAAATAGTGGAGATGGGAGGGGTAAATGTAGGGGAAAGTTGACTTTTGGACGTTGGGACTGTTGTCCACACGCGGGCCTCGAGCGGCAACATTCGGAGTACCGCAGGCGGTAGTCAGACTACCTCCTAGGCCGTGTTTAGGCTGGGCCTGAGTCATGTGGGCTTTATGTGACGCGCTGGTTCATCCAATGGTCCTTTCTGGGGTTTTTACAACTCAGATAGATGGGTTTAGGTTCGGGTAAAGGGTTCTAACCAGGGTGTAGGGTAAAGATGAGGCTATATGTGGGTTGAACGGTTTGGATCGTGGTCTTGGTTGCAAATTGACAATTTAAGACTTTCGGGTTGGGTTTTTAAGTTTAAGCTAGGATCGGTGCTTGGTTCGGAATATGATCATGGTTCATGAGCTGTCTTAGTCATCTCAAGGTGTTAGGCTTGGTAGGGTGTCTACAGATGCCCCTCTTTGACCGAGGTTGTGGGCAATCGAAGGTCAAAGCAAGTAGACACCCCACCCTTCTGGTCAGAAAGGATAGTGATTCAAATCTGTTGCCTGCCATTGCATCATTGCCAGTTGATTGTTTGGAAAAAGATGACTTGCACATATCACAAGGGTTGAGGAAAGCGTTGTGATTGTCCCTTGCACATTTGTCGCGGCTTTATGGGTCACCAATCACAACCCTTTCACGTCCGATTGTTAATAGCATTAGAGGGTAAGTCTGAAAAATAGGGCCTCTGCGCATTGGTGCGGCTTTATGAGGATTCCCATACTGTTAGGACTGTTATTCCTTTGCTATGTAATCAGCCTAGGAGTGTTCGTTCCATTTGATCGTCAAAGTGGTTAGCTGCCCTGCGTGTTGGTGCGACCTTATGGGGAACTCACTACGCCGACTTGGACTCGATCAATTTTTGTGAACATTCCGGACTAGGTATGTGCAGGTAATCCTTTGCCATGCAGTCTACTGATTCTGATACTTTTGTTAGAATGGATTGTTGTCACTTTGAGTTTGATTATTCTTTCCAGAGATAGATCCTATCATTTTTACTAACATTGGTACGACTGTCCAGATATAGAGATAAGGTCAACCGTACGTGTATCATGTATGGATTCGATCATCTTCCGGGGAAACTAGGAGAGACCAAATCTTATTTAGCTGTTTGCACTAACCGCAACTGGAGAATATGCAAGATTCCTCAGTGTACTACATGCTACATGCAGTTTTTAAAAGTTTTTGTTTGAAAACGAATCTCTTTGGAACTAGACTCCTTGGAGATTTTATTTGGATTTTTTGGAAAATATCCATTCAATTTCACGGGTGGGCGTTGTCATTCGGTTTTTATTTGCACAAATTAAGTAAATAGTTGCGTTGCCTCCACTGATGAGTTGGTGGGGCTAACAGTTTTTATTTAAAGATATTTTTAAAATTTTTTAAACATCCATCTGATCTCGCGGGTGGGCGTTATCGTCCGGTTTTTATTGTATGGTCTAGATCGAATAGCCAGATGACCTCCACTAATAAATTAATGGGGCAATTGGGGAACATGGGCCTGATTTGGACATGTGGACCTAAGACCATGGGCCTTAAAATCAGGCTTGTGAAGTGGGCCTTGCTTTGGATATATGGGCCTAGGAAATGGTCTTGAAAACATGGGCCTTTGGACAATGGGCTTGGTGGACTTTTGACATGTGGGCCTTATGGATTTTGAACTTGTCGACCTTATGGGTTTTGAAATGTGGGCCTCTAGGGCTTTGAACTTGTGGGCCTTGTGAACTTTGAAATGTGGGCTTTTGGGGCTTTAAAATGTGGGCCTCTGGGCTTTAAAATGTGGGCCTTCGGGGCTTTAAACTTGTGGGCCTTGTGGGCTTTGAAATGTGGGCTCTGGGGCTTTAAACTTATGACCCTCTAGGGCTTTAAAATGTGGGCCTTTGGGGCGTTCAAATGTAGGCTTCTGGGGCTTTAAACTTGTGGGCCTCTGGGGCGTTGAAATGTAGGCCTCTAGGGGCTTTGAAATGTGGGCCCCTTTGGCTTTTTAACTTGTGGGCCTTGTAGGCTTTGAGATGTGCGCCTCTGGGGCTTTGAAATGTGAGCCTCCAGGGCTTTGAGATGTGGGCCTCTGGGACTTTGAAATATGGGCCTCTGGGGCTTTGAGATGTGGGCCTCTGGGACCTTGAAAAATGGGCCTCTGGGGCTTTGACTTTCACTTTATAGATCCCCGACTTTGTTGGCTGCTTGTCCTGTATATGCATGTATGTTTTTATTTTTGTTCTTGTAAAGGAAGGAAAACAATGTACTTGTAAAAAAGATATTTTAAATGAATGAAAATTTTTGTTTGTGCTAAATTTGTCAGTGTTTGCTTGCATTTGAGCTTGTGCCTGGATGGTGGAATCAGAATATTGAACTTAGCCCACGTCGAATCTGGTATTTTGAGTTGTTTACTAGGGATCCCGATTCCCTGAGAGTAGCACATACTAGGATCATGCTCCTTGGATTTGGGTAGAGTTTGACAAAATTTTGATCTAGGACTTATCTTTTCTTTGTGCTTCTTCACTTTGCTTATTGCCTTGGCTTCTCCAGTTCTTGCACTTTTTTTTCATTTCTAGTCATTTTTGCCCGTAGTGCCTTTTCAGGTTTTCACCACGACCAGCTTTCTTGTCATTTTTGCCCATGACGTCCTTTCGGATTTTCACCATGTCCCGAGTTTTTGCTCTTGCCTATCCCTTGGCAGCTGTGCTCTTTTTACCCTTAGTGCCTTTTTAGGTTTTCACCAAGTCCACTACATACCTGCTTTTTTTTTTACTTGAGGAGCCCTATCGGGTTTTCACCTCGCCCGTTTTGCTTAGGCACATTACTTTTCTTTTGATTTCTCTTTTTCTTGTACAGAGGCGGGAGGCTAGACTTCATTCATTGTCGACCGACTGGTGAGCTGCCTGACTTTATCTTCAATCACGATCGTGAAGCTGTTGAGATTGGGTTAAACTATCCTGAGGGGAAATGGGTTGGTGACTTGTGTTCTCACTCATTGGGTCACTCATTGGGTTCGACTCTTCTTTTATTTTCTTTTTTCTTCTTCTTTTTTTTTGGGACTGCGTGCTTTATTCGTCCATTTTTTTGTTAATTTCTTTATCTTTTTTTTTATCCTTTTTTTTAACCCTTTATTTTTTGGAACATTTATTGGAGGGAAGGAATGATGATGGAATGTACCTCAGGATGCTAACCTTTTATCGTTTGACTTTAGCTTTACGATTGTGGTTGTTGACATAGTCAGGTAGGATTACCCGTGATAGATATTCACGTTGTCGGCGTTGATGGGATCTAGAAGATCTTTACCCCTAATGATGGTGAGACGAAGGGCACCTCCCGGAAGAACCTCGCGGATGATCAGCGGACCGTCTCAGGATGGCCTGGAGTTCCCCCTGGATCTAGTAGACGTAATGGTAGGATATGCATTATTACCATATTGTTAACCTTTCTTGCAGACCTGCTTGTCATTGGCCCTAGTGATCGTCGTACACTTTATGTCTACGGGATGTAGTTGGTTACATCGAGCTTATCACCAATCATTTTCCTTGACTTCTTTCTTCATTTGTACCGATGATGTAGGATGTTGTCGGCGCCCACTTTTGTCTGCCATGAGAATATACTCATGACCATTGGATGCCTTTGGGTTCATTCTTTCGATGATGTCCACACCCCATAATGAAAGAGGGTTAAGGTGTTGCCAGGTTATAAAGACTTGAAACATGCACATGGATCCGTTATGCAAGCTTCAAATATTTGAAGCACTTCCGGACATGCTGCAATAGCTTATCTCCATCGTTCATCATAAGTTCTTCTTGGACATTGCATGTTCCTTTACGCGCAAGTTGTGGACTCCATTGTAGACTTCAGACATGATCTTGACAGCTTTGCTTTATGGGCTTAATTTCAAGCTTTATAACAGATGGTGTATAATTGGTTCTTCATTTGATCTAAGTAAGGCTTCATAGGAGAACCCAAAGTTAGATAGCCCCGGGCCTTAGGAATTCTATCATTGTCTGCTTATATTCAGGAGGCGAGGATCTCTTGATGTGTACTGTTCTAGGGAGCTCAAGGGAACCCAAGTTCACAACTTCAAAATCATCCATGATGACATTGGCCTTTGCCTCGAACTTTCGGAGGGAATCCTCTAGCTCAAGAGTCAGATCATCATTTTACCCATCTTGGGCTTCGTTCAAACCTATGAGTTTGAAGTCTAACTCTAGATCGAAATCATATGAGTTGACTTTAAACTCGAGTGTTATAACAAACGCATTTGGCACATTATTGCGTGTGGGTTTTGAAAGATTTTCTATTGTTTTTGTGTTCTAAGAAATTTCTGTTGTTTTTGGATTTGACAAGTATCTGAATTTTTTGGCATTTTGAAAATATCTAATATTTTTGGCTTTTTGAAATTTTCTGTTTTTTTATAGAAGTATATGATTTTTTTTTGGTGTTTCGAAAATATCTAGTGTTTTTGGCTTTTTGAGAATTTTCTGATTTTTTTTTAGAAAGACGGCAATATGAATCAAGGATTGCCTGATTCGACTTAAGGAGTCAAACATTATTTTCTTTTATTGTACCATCTTGGGGATTACGAACCAGCTATTGCCCTGCACTCCCTCCCCTTGGGAGGCAGGGCCAGAAGGATCAGTAGGTGGACCCTCATTGTCGTGCCTAAATGTCATGATGAGTTAGGGATTGGGCTCTGAGTTGGTGTTGGATGTCACTTTCCTCAGCT
Organism: Magnolia changhungtana; assembly: GCA_030180095.1. Taxonomy (NCBI): domain Eukaryota; kingdom Viridiplantae; phylum Streptophyta; class Magnoliopsida; order Magnoliales; family Magnoliaceae; genus Magnolia; species Magnolia changhungtana. The sequence goes on along the minus strand of JASAUF010000524.1, from coordinate 998,780 downwards.
CATCCCCAATGTATTGTGAGTCTTTGGATTCTTCCTGCTCAGGTGGGACCCAGACTGCGGTACAGTCAATCAGGGGCAATTCTTGCCCCTTGCCTGAGTCATTTTCAAATGGGTTAGTTAGGCTCATTTGATCCTCCACGGTGGATCTCAGCCTGCCCACCGGATAGATGATCCCATCTCTAATGGATTTAATTTATGTGTGGATGAAGGGATTGTCCTCCTCTTGCCGACTTTGCCCTCCTTCGATCCATTTGTGCTTTAGTACCTTACCCATAGGAGGCTGATATCCCAATCCTGTCATACCTGTACTTTCTTGATATTCGAACTGATAATAAAAATGTTGGTGCTCGACTGAAGGGAAGACATAGTTTGATCTGATGGGACATGCAAAAGGCATGCAATTCACAGTCTCGAACTTAAGACTATAGTATGAGATATCCTCATCGGAGCATTATATGTCTATGATCGGGATATCTAGCTCTTGATGGTTAACTGCTTCAATCGAAAAGATTTGTTCGGGATCATCCCGAACAGTCAGCGCATTGTCTCTGAAAATGTATTTGGTCTTTTGGTGAAGAATTGAAGAGAGAACCTTGACTCTATGGATCCAAGATCGATCAGGGAGGAGATGAAATGAAGCTGTGATGTCAAAGACCTGAAAAATGATGGTTGATGCTTTGGGGCTAATCAAGATCTCGATGTTAATCTCTTCCTCGACCTTTCTCTTGGAGGCGGGAACCATTCGTCCTAGACTCTTCTCTTGATAGATTGAAGACTGGGGAGAGCTAAGAAAATTTCTTTGAGCAGTAGAATGTCCTTCTTGGAAAGTTACCACATGGTTGAAGATGGGCCCGAATTTTGCCAGGGCATGTGGTATGTTTATCGGGGAAGGAGATTTCTCTTAGAGCATAACAGTTGGAGCAGGGGTCGGATAGGCAGATGGTGCCCCTTGCAAGATAGAGGATGTATGGATTGAATTGATTGAGGGTGGCTCTGAGGGCACGGAGATTGGATCGGCTGGAGATGCCCCTTACATATTTAAGGGCACAGAGATTGGATTGATGGGCATGCCCCTTGCATATATGGAAGTATTGGTGTCGAGTTGGTGGTAATTGTATGAACGGATTGAACTGGATGGCAATGTAATTCTTCCTGAATGATATCATTGGTAGGGGTTCCTGACGAGCTGGGCCATACTTGATAAGGTGGTAGGGAATTCTGGAGGATGTAGCTGGTGGTGGCGCCAGCAGGAGAGGTAACCACAATCCTTTGGTTATCAATCAGATCTTGGACTGCATGTTTCAAGGTGAAACAATGGTCCGTTGTGTGGCTTCGGGATTGGTGGTATGCACAGTATTCATTCTCATTATAGTTTGGCGGCAGAGGGTTTGGTGGGGACCTAGGCAGTAGCGGAGTAAGTATTTGCCTTTGGACTAGCATGGCTAGTATCTCACTGTAAGTTTGGGCCATCGGTGTAAACTGCCTAGGTTCCCAGGTCACCCTCATCTGTTGACCATGTTTGGGGTACTGAGGAATCTCCCTTTGCTGTTGTTGTTGCCATTATCCTTCTTGAGGAGCGAATTGAGGACCTTGGGTAGAGGCGACAAGATTATCTTCTTCTGTTGGATGCAGGTTAGGAATACTTTTGTTACCATTCTCGTATCCAGTAAGCCTTCCTTCCACTATCTGTTATATTAGGGAGGTATAATGAGGCCACCAAGGAGAGCTCGTCCCAGCCCTTATTCCGACTTCGACTTGTTCCCCAGCACGGATGAGTTGGGTAAAGTTGGCATATGGATAGGAGACAAGGTATTCAGAGATACTCGGGTTTGCCGAGTGGATGATCATGTAGATTTTCTCCTTGTCATCAATGAGTGTTTTCATTCTAGCAGCCATTGCCCACCATCGTCTAACATAAGCTGACACTGACTCATCATCTCTCTGCCTTAAGCCAGCAAGATCTGCCCTTTTGGGTGCTACATTAAGATTGTACACAAAACGATCAATGAAAGCTTGGGAAAGTTGTTCCCAAGTTTAATTTGATGATAGTCTAATGACGTGTACCAATCTAACGCATCGCCTTTCAAGGATTTTTGAAACAAATGGATCAACACTCCGTTATTACCTGCCAGAGTATTAAGCTCTCCACAAAATGCCTTTAAGTGGTCCATAGGACATCCTGTACCATCATATTTGTTGAATTTTGGTACCTCGAAGTCTTGAGGTACAATTGCATCAGGGAAGGGACAAAGATCCTTGAACTTGGTGGATGGGAGATCCATCCCCTACTGCTTCTGTAGCTTCCTCTGTATATCGCACAATTTCTCTCGGAGTTCTATGAGTTCAAAAGGATCCTATGAGAGGGGTTTTGCCCTTTGGAATTGACCAGATCTCCTTCTAGGAAGAGGATGTTGGTGATCTTGTGTTGATTCTGTAGGGAAGGGTAGAATGGGATTTGCTGGAGGAGGAAGGAAGAAAGCAAAGGGAGGTTGTGGGTTTGAACAATTTTGAGCACTAGGCTATGTTGCCTATATGTTTGGTATGACGCCTGACACTAGGCGAAGTAATAGCTCTTGCATTGCTCGAAGTAGTAACTCTTGCATGGTTATATTGGCCTGTGGGTCTGTTGGAGCTACTGGTAGCAGCGCGGGTGTTGGTGTAGGTGCAGGTGTCAATGTTTCGGAAGCTGGTTAAGCTACCAGCTCTTCTTCATAGGTAGTCATAGCTGCTCGGGATCGAGTAGTCATAGCTCGGATTGATGCCTAAACAAGTGTAAGCCAAAGATTAATATTTTTTTGTTTTTATATGAATGCAATGATGAATGTCCCTTGAGATTGGAATACCACATACTTTTGAGTCGGGTCTCAGCTAGTGCGAGCTAGTAAATCTCCAGCGGAGTCACCATTCTGTAGATACTGAAAATCGGCATCACGCTGATTTAAATGTTATGTTTCAAAAATCCTTGAAAGGCGATGCGTTAGATTGGTACACGTCATTAGACTACCATCGAATTAAGACTTGGGAACAACTTTCCAAAGCTTTCATTGATTGTTTCGTGTACAATCTAAATGTAGTGCCCAAAAGGGCAGATCTTGCTGCCTGAAGGTAAAGGGATGATGAATCATTGTTAGCTTACATTGGACGATGGCGGGCAATGGCTGCTAGAATGAAAACATCCATTGATGACGAGGAGCAAATCTACATGATCATCCACTTGGCAAACTTGAGTATCTCTGGATACCTCGTCTCCAATCCATATGCCAACTTTACCCAACTCATCCGTGCTGGGGAACAAGTCGAAGCTGGAATAAGGGTTGAGACGATCTCTCCTTGGTGGCCTCATCAGGCCTCCCCAGTACAACGGATAATGGAAGGAAGGCCTACTAGATACGATAATGATAACAAAAGTGTTCCTGACCTCCATCCAACAGAAGAAGACAATCTTGTCACCTCTACCTAAGGTGCTCAATTCCTTCCTCAAGAACGACAATGACAACAACGATAGCAAAGGGAGATTCCACAATACCCCAATCATGGTCAGCAATGAGGATGACCTGAAAACCTAGGCAGTTTACACCGATAGCCCAAACTTATAGTGAGATACTAGTCATGTTAGTCCAAAGGCAAATACTTACTCCGCTACTGCCTAGGTCCCTACCAAACCCTCTGCCACCAAACTATAATGACAATGATGACTGTGCATACCACCAATCCCGAGGCCACACAACGGACCGTTGTTTCACCCTGAAACATGTGGTCCAAGATCTGATTGATAACCAAAGGATTGTGGTTACCCCTCTTGTTGTCGCCACCATTGGCTACATCCTGCAGAATTTCCTGCTAACATATCAAGTATGCCCCAGTTCATCAGGAAGCCCTACTAACAATATCAGTCAAGGAGAGCCACCCCCGGTCAATCCAGTCCAATACATCCATTCAATCACTGCTAGCCCAACAACAATCCCCCAAGTCTAAAAGGGGTACACCCTACTAGTCCAATCTATTCGCTCTCAAATGCGCAAGGGGCATCTCTAGCCGTTCTAGTCTCCATTCCCCCAAGTCTACAAGGGGCATACCCTACCAGTCCAATCTATTTGCTTTCAAATACGCAATGGGCATCTCCAGCCGGTCCAGTCTCCATTCCCTTAAGTTTACAAGGGGCACACCCTACTAGTCCAATCTATTCGCTCTCAAATACGCAAGGAGCATCTCCAGCCGGTCCAGTCTCCATTCCCCCAAGTCTACAAGGGGCACACCCTACTAGTCCAATCTATTCGCTCTCAAATATGTAAGGGACATCTCCAGCCGCTCTAGTCTCGAATCCCCCAAGTCTACAAGGGACACACCCTGCCAGTCCAATCTCTTCGCTCTCAAATACGTAAGGGGCATCTCCAGACGGTCCAGTCTCAATTCCCCTGAGTCTACAAGGGGCACACCCTGCCAGTCCAATCTCTTCACTCTCAAATATGCAACAGGCATCTCCAGCTGGTCCAGTCTCGAATCCACCAAGTCTACAAGGGGCACACCCTGCCAGTCCAATCTCTTCACTCTCAAATATGCAAGGGGCATCTCCAGCCGGTCCAGTCTCCATGCCCCTAAGTCTACAAGGGGCACACCCTACCAGTCCAATCTCTTCACTCTCAAATATGCAAGGGGTATCCCCATCCAGTCCAATCTCCATGCCCCCAAGTCTACATGAGCCACTATCGATCAATCCAGTCCATACATCCTTTGCCTCACAAGGGGCACCACTTTTCTATCCAGCCCCTACTCCAACCCTCGTGATCCAAGAAAATGCACCTTCTCCGATCAACATACTGCATGCCCGAGTAAAATCAGGGCCCAACTTCAATCATGTGGTAGTTTTCCAAGAAGGATATTCTGCTACTCAAAGGGATTTGCCTAGCTCTGCTCAGTCTTCGATCCTTCAAGAGAAGAGTCTAGGATGAGTAGTTCCCGCCTCTAGGAGAAAGGTCGAGGAAGAGATTAATGTCGAGATCTTGATTAGCCCCAAAACATCAACCATCACTTTTTAGGTCTTTGACATCATAGCTTCATTTCATCTCCTCCCTGATCGGTCTTGGATCCATAGAGTCAAGGCTCTCTCTTCGACTCTTCATCAAAAGGCCAAATACATTTTCGGAGACAAGGCGCTAACCGTTTTAGATGATCCCGAACAAATCTTTCCGATAGAAGCAGTCAACCATCAAGAGCTAGATATCCCGATCACAGACATACAATGCCCCGACGAGGACATTCCATACCATAGTCTTGAGTTTGAGACTGTGAATTGCATACCTCTTCCATGTCCCATCGGATCAAACTATGTCTTCCCTTCAGTCGAGCACCAACATTTTTATTATCAGCTCGAATATAAAAAAAATGCGGGCATGACAGGACTGGGATGTCAGCCTCCTATGGGTGAGGTACCGAAGCACAAATGGATCGAAGGAGGGCAAAGTCGGCAAGAGGAGGATGATCCCTTCACCCACACATCAATCAGATCCATCAGAGAGGGGATCATTTATCCAGTGAGCGATCCAAGATCCACCTTGGAGGATCAAATGAGCCCAACTGGGCGGGCAAGGGGCAAGAATTGCCTCTGATTGACTGGACCACAGTTTGGGTCCCACCTGAGCAGGAAAAATCCAAAGACACAAAATGTATCAGGGATGAGCTAAGGAAAGTGACATCCAACACCAACTCAGACCCCAATCCCAAACTCATCACGACATTTGGGCACGACAATGAGGGCCCACCTACTGATCCATCTGGCCCTGCCTCCTAAGGGGAGGGATTGTAGGGCAATAGCTAGTTTGAAGTCCCTAAGATGGCACAATAAAAGCAATGTTTGGCTCCTCGAACAGAATCAGACAATCCTTGATTCACATCGCCGTCCTTTTAAAAAAAAAAAAAAAAAAATCAGAAAATTCTCAAAAAGCCAAAAACACTGGATATTTTTGAAACACCAAAAAAAAAATCATATACTTGTCAAAAAAAATCAGAAAATTTCAAAAAGCCAAAAACATTAGATATTTTCAAAATGCCAAAAAATTCAGATACTTGTCGAAATCCAAAAAACAACAGAAATTTCTCAAAATAAAAAACAATAGAAAATCTTTCAAAACTCACAAGCAATAATGTGTCAAATGCATCTGTTACAACACCCGAGTTTAAAGTCGACTCACATGATTTCGATCTAGAGTTAAGACTTCAAACTCATGAATTTAGATGAAGCCCAGGATGGGGAAAATGATGATTCAACTCTCAAGTTAGAAGATTCCCTCAGAAAGCTCAAAACAAAGGATAATGTCGTCAATAATGATTTTGAAATTGTGTACTTGGGATCCCTTAAGCTCCCTAGAACAGTACGCATCAAGAGATCCTCGCCTCCTGACTATAAGCAGACAATGACAGAATTCCTGAGGCCCGAGGCTATCTAACTTTGGGTTCTCCTATAGAGCCTTACTCAGATCGAATGAAGAGCTAGTCATACGCCATCTGCTATGAAGCCTGAAGTCAAGCACATCAAGCAAAGCTATCAAGATCATGCCTGAAGTCTATAATGGAGTCCACAACTTGCGCTAAAGGAACGTGCAATGTCCAAGAAGAACTTATGATGAACGATGGAGATAAGCTATTGCAGCATATCAGGAAGTGCTTCAAATATTCAAAGCTTGCATAACGGATCCATGTGCATGCTTCGAGTCTTTATAACCTGTCAACACTCTAGCCCTTCTTCATTATGGGGTGTGGACATCATCGAAAGAATGAACCCAAAGGCATCCAATTGTCATGAATATATTCTCGTGGCAGACAAAGGCGGGTGCCAACAACATCCTACATCATCGATACGAATGAAAAAAAAAAGTCAAGGAAAATGATTGGTGGTAAGCTCGATGCAACCAACTACATCTCGCAGACATAAAGCACACAACGATCGTTAAGACCAACGACAAACAAGTCTGAAAGAAAGGTTAGCAACATGGTAACAATGCACATCTTATTATTGCGTCTAATAGATCCAGGGGGCAAGTCCAAGTCATCCTGTGATGATTCACTGATCGTTTGTGAAGATTCTTCCGGGAGGTTCCCTTCATCTCACCATCATTAGGGGCAAAGATCTTCCAAAGCCTATCAATGCCAACAACGTGAATATCTATCTTGGGTAATCCTACCTGAATCTGTCAACAACCACAATCGTAAAGCTAAAGTCAAACGACAAAAGGTTAATATCCTGAGGTACATCCCATTATCATTCCTTCCCTCCAATAAGTGTTCCAAAAAATAAAGGGTTCAAAAAAAAGATAAAGAAATAAAAAAATGGACGAATAAAGCGCGCAGTCCAAAAAAAGGAAAAAAGAAAAGAAGATTCGAACCCAATGGGTGAGAACACAATTCACCAACCCATTTCCTCTCAGGATAGTTTAACCCAATGTCAACAACTTCACGATCATGATTGAAGACAAAGTCAGGCAGCTCACCAGTCAGACGACAATGAATGGAGTCTAGCCTCCCACCTCTGTTACTTTACAAGAAAAAGAGAAATCAAAAGAAAAGTAACGTGCCTAAGCAAAATGGGCGAGGTGAAAACCCAAAAGAGCGCCTCGAGTAAAAACAGCGGGCATGTAGCAGACTTGGTGAAAACCTGAAAAGGCACCAAGGGTAAAAAGAGCACAGCTGACAAGGGGCAGGTAAGAGCAAAAACTCGAGACATGGTGAAAATCTAAAAGGACGCCATGGGCAAAAATGACGAGAAAGCCAGTCGTGGTGAAAACCTGAAAAGGCTTTACAGGTAAAAATGGCTAGAAAAGAAAAAAACAAAAACAAAAAGTGCAGGAATAGGAGAAGCCAAGGCAACAAGCAAAGTGATGAAGCACAAGGAAAAGATAAGTCCCAGATCAGAATTCTGTCAAACTCTACCCAAATCCAAGGGGCATGATCCTTGTATGCGCTACTCTCAGGGAATCGGGACCCCTAGTAAACAACTCAGAATACTGGATTCGACCTGGGCTAAGTTCAATATTCTCATTCCACCATCTAAAGCACAAATCCAGACACAAGCAAACACTGACAAATTTGGCACAAACAAAAATTTTCATTCCTTTCAAAAAGTCTTTTTGTACATTATTTTCATTCCTTTACAAGAACAAAAAATAAAAACATACATGCATATACAGAACAAGCAGCCAACAAAGTCAGGGATCCACCAAGTCAAGTTCAAAGCCCACAAGGCCCACATTTCAAAGCCTCTAGAGGCCAACATCTCAAAGCCCACAAGGCCCATAAGTTCAAAGCCCCAGAGGCCCACATTTCAAAACCCACAAATTCAAAGCCCCAGAGGCCCACACCTCAAAGCCCACAAGGCCCACATCTCAAAGCCCAGAGGCCCACATTTCAAAGCTCACAAGGCCCACAAGTTTAAAGCCTCAGAGGCCCATATTTCAAAACTCACAAAGCCCACAAGTTCAAAGTTCACAAGGCCCACATGTCAAAAGCCCACTAAGCCCATTGTTCAAATGCCCATGATTCAAAGCCCATGTTTTCAAGCCCATTTCCTAGGCCCACATATCCAAAGCAAGGCCCACTACACAAACCCGATTTCAAGGCCCATGGTCCTAGGCCCACATGTCCAAATCAGGCCCATGTTCTCCAATTGCCCCATTAATTCATTAGTGGAGGCCATCTGGCTATTCAATCCAGATCACTGTACAATAAAAACCAGACGACGACGCCCTCCCGCGAGATCGGACGGATCTTTGAAAATTTCAAAAATATTTCAAACCGTTAGCCCCGCCAGCTCGTCAGTGGAGGCAATACGACTATTTGTACAATAAAAACTGGAGGACGGCGTCCTTCCGCGAGATCGGACAGATCTTTCAAAAATCTAAAAATATTTTAAACCGTTAGCCCTGCTAGCTCGTCAGTGGAGGCAACGCGACTATTTACTTAACTTGTACAATAAAAACCGGACGACGATGCCCTCCCGCGAGATCGAACGGATCTTTCAAAAACTTAAAAATATCTCAAATAAAAACCGTTAGCCCCGCCAACTCACCAATGGAGGCAACGCGACTGTTTACTAAACTTATGCAAATAAAAACCAAATGACGATGCCCACCCGCGAGATCGAATGGACATTTTTTAAAAAATCTAAAAGTATTTTCAAATAAAATCTCTAAGGAGTCTATCTCCAAAGCGGATAATTTTCAAACAAAAAATTTTCAGAAAATGCATGTGGCAAGCAGTACATTGAGGAATCTTCCATATTCTCTAGTTGTGGTCAGTGCAAACAGTTAAATAAGATTCGATCCCTTCCGATTTTCCCTGAGGATGATCGAATCCATACATGATACATGTACGATTGGCCCGATCTCTATATTTGGACAGTCGTACGAATGCTAGTAGAAGTGAGTGGATCTACCTTTGGAAAGAATAATCAAACTCAAAGTGACAGTAATCCATTGTAAGCAAAGTATCAGAATCAGCAGACTGCAAGGTAAAAGATTACCTGCACATACCTAGTCCAGGATGTTCAGAAAATTTGATCAAGTCCAAGTTGGCGTAATGAGTTCTTCGTAAGGCCGCACCAACGCGCAGGGCAGTTAACCACTTTGACGATCTAATGGAACAAATACTCCTAAGGTGATTACGTGGCAAAGGAAACGACAGACCAAACAATATGGGAATCCTCGTAAAGCCACGACGAATGTGCAGAGGCCCTGACTTTTCAGACTTACTCTCCAATGCTATCAACAATCTGACATGAAAGGGTTATGATTGGTGACCTGTAAAGCCATGATAAATGCGCAGGGGATAATCACAATGTTTCCTCAACCCTCATTATATGTGCAAGTCATCTTCTTTCAAAGCAGTTAACTAATAATGATACAATGGTAGGCAATAGATTCGAATCACGACCCTTTCTGACCAGAAGGGTAGGGTGTCCCCTCGCTTTGGCCCTTGGTTGCTCGCAACATCAGCCAAAGAGGGGCATCTGTAGACACCACACCCAGGCTAACACCTTGAGAATGCTAAGACACCTCATGAACCATGATCATATCCTAATCCCATCCTAAACCTAAAACCCTGGACCAAAATTCTCGAACTTTCAATCCGCAGCCAGAAATCGTAATCCAAACCGTTCAATCCATATAAAACCCCACCTTTACCCTACACCCTAGTTAGAACCCTTTACCCAAATCTAAACCCACCTATCCGAGCCACAAAAAAAAATCAAAAAGGACCATCGGACGAACTAGCGCATCAAGTAAAGCCCAAACGATCGAGCCCAGCCCGAACGCACCCACGCGGTAGTCTGATTATCGTGGGAGGTACTCCCAATGCTGCCGCTCGTGGCCCGCGTGTAGACAGTTGTCCTAGCATCCAAAAGTCAACTTTCTCCTTGATTTACCCCTCCCATCTCCACTATTTAGAGTTTTACCGGCCTCAAGAACCAATGGGAGTGTGCCATGTGACATCTCTCTCCCATCCACCAACCACCACTTGCCACCTCACCTTTCAACCCTCTCAAACCCAATAATTATAGCAATGCCATTGGAAAAGGCTATAAATAGCCCTCTCCTCTTCTCATTTCAATACACCAACAACACCTTCTTATCCAAGAGAGAGAGAGGGAGAGAGAGAGAGAGAGGGAGGAAGAGAGTGAAGGAAAGGGAAGGAGCTCCCAATCCTCCAAAGTTTAGATCTTTTGGCCACCCCCTAGCCCTTCTTCTTAACCTTTCCAACCCACAAGTCTAGCCTAGATTGGTCATAGTTCAGTCCATGTCTTAGCCTAGTCAAGATCAAGCCAAAGATCCACTCATTTTATATACAAGCATTCATCATGACATCTATTCCCTTCTCAACCCCCCTTGTTTCTCTAGATCACTAGTGAACGTATGCTTTGTGACTTGCCGTACATCGGATCTTGTCACATCAGAAATTCGTAGCGATCTAGTCCACTTTTCTTTACCTTTATACATAAGCATCATTACATCCACCCTCTAGATACATTCCTGGATGTATGCTCTGTGGTTTGCAGAAATCTCGGATCTTTCCACATCAGAAATCCACATGTGTCTAGTCCTAATCCGACTATATCATTCATCCCTTGAGATTTTTTTACCACACTAAGTAGAGACCATACGTTTGTACGAGCAAAGAGGGTGCCTAACACCTTCCCTCTTTGTAACCAAGGTCCCTTAGCCGGAATCCCAGATCGCAGACCAGGAGTCAATCTAAGGTAGGAGAATCTTCGGATTTCTCTAACCTTACGTATTCCGTGAGTTCTAGCCGACCACGGGATTCTGAGATTAATTGGCTAGTGGTGACTCCAACATCCACAAATCAGCCTAATCACCCCCACCACCAAAACATAACCATACAACTTGACCACTTTCGAGTTGGGTCTTATCTAGTGCAAACTAGCAAATCCCCAGTGGAATCGTCATTCTGTAGACACTAAAAATCGGCGTTCACGCTGATTTAAATGTTAAGGATTTGGTGGTAGGGGTGATTAAGATGGTTCATGAATGTTGGAGTAGCCACTAGCCGAATAAGCTCAGAATCCCGCGGTCGGCTAAAACCCACGGAATACGTAAGGTTGGAGAAATTCGAAGACTCTCCTACCTTAGATTGACTCCTAGTCTGTGATCCAGGATTCCGGGTAAGGGACCTCGATTACAAAGAGGGAAGGTGTTAAGCACCCTCTCTGCCTGTACAAACGTACGGTCTTTACTTAGTGTGGTAGAAAATATCAATGGATGAATGATATGGTCGGATTAGGACTAGGCACATGGATTTCTGATGTGGAAAGATCCGAGATTTCGGCAAACCACAAAGCATACGTCTAGGAATGTGTCTAGAGGGTGGATGTAATGATGCTTATGTATAAAGGTAAAGAAAAGTTGACTAGATCACTATGAATTTTTGATGTGACAAGATTTGATGTATGGCAAGTCACAGAGCATATGTTCACTAGAGATCTAGAGAAGCAGGGGGGTTGAGAAGGGAATTGTAATGCCCTGAAAATCGGGGGTCGAGCATAAACTCAACTCTCGAGTTCCAGAACATCACTTATGCAACAAAATGAATGATGATTGAATGTTGACTGTATTCGTGAATTGAACATGAGTGAGATTAAGCCAAAACAGCATATCATACTCCAGAGACAGTTAAATTGCAAGCGGAAGATGATGATAGATAGATAAAATATATAAACTGTGATGAGTCTCCAGAGTGTGATAACATTACTAGGTTAAATAATTACAAGTACAGTTCTAAAATATACCAAATGTGTAAGTGTAATATCTTCTATCCCAAGTACCATAGCCCGTCAATGCAAAGACTGTGTCTTCGAGACCCGTCAGAGAGTTACATGATAGAGAACTCCTCATCACCATAGAAGTAGTCCGGCTCTGCTTCATAAGCATCGCCATCATCTGAAATTCAACAAATCTGGTTGGTGTGTACAACACCATCCCGTAACGTGGGAGTGAGTGATCAACTCGGTGGAACAATAAAGCATAGGTTAACATGTTATCAATTCAATCAAGCAGTAATGATAACGCAGTACAAATCAAACAATTCTAACTACTCTTATTAAGTGCGAGAATGAAATGACATGATGTTGTATGCCCTTGCCAAACCACCCTCATGCGACATCATCTTACGTTCGCTAATGCTTAACTCCCTCAGTGCGCCACATCTACTAAGCACATGCGGTGCGATGATGATCATGATTATCGAGTTATTATTAGTCCATTTCAAACAGCAGTATTGGGAAACTAAGGTACCTCCCTTGTATCATTCCCAAACATGATCCATTCTAGGGTCATCAGTCCTAGTTAATCTCATACGATATTATGGTTTGAGAGGCGTAGCGAAGGCATCACAAAGGGCTCGTCACCCGTCAGCACGGATACAGATCTCACCGTATGCGGCTCAATTGCGACCGTCAGCTCGAGTACGTGTCTCACCGTACTCGGCTCAATCACTAGCCGTCGGCTCGAATACGGTCTCACCGTACTCGGCTCAACTCATACTCCGATTCTTGTGAAAGACTCGTCGCCAATCATAGACCTTGAGTATACTCGAAGATACTACGAGGACTCGTCGCCGTCACGGACGAGTACGGGTCTCACCGTACTCGGCTCTCGCCGTAGTATCGACAATCGAATATAGTGTCTCATACCACCATAATCGGCTCACGAGTCTGGTTGCTCACCGGTCACTACGGGAGGCACGTGGCCCCGGCCAGTGGCCGACAACTCGACCACGGTGTCCCATACCACCATGCCCGGCTCATGAGTCTTAGCGGATCGAGGTACCATGGTTAAAAGGGATTTCACTGGTAAGTTTGGTACCCTAGGTTCAGGCAGTAGCGACCAAACATGGTAAACATACATAAGACGGATCGGATTACTTGACGAGCTCGGCTAGCTTGAGCATACAACAAGTTGAACGACATGAAGTGCATAAGCACTTCGCGTGGTACAACCACTATCGCCAACCGAAGTACGACTCGTTTCGTCGAACACATCTCACGTGGCAAATGAATCGCAGCCACAAATTCAATTCTGGTACCGATTGTCTGGACTATAATCATAGCCCCAAACATGATAACTTGCAGATAGATAAAGCAGTAATGGATCAAGATTCCACTCATACAATCAAGGTATGGTATTATCCGTTTAGGGCTGCCAGGGCTGTTGCACGCACTCATTGCTCCGCTCCCCCATCACCCATGACGGATCATACAACGTAAATATAAATTTAAACATATGCATTACATAGTTATAATCATAAAGCAGTTGAGCATGTTATGAATCACAACACAAGCATGAGTTTATACATGTTCAATTCCTAATCACACAACAATCCAAGGAGATCATACACATAGTGAAAAGAGGTTAAGAATCATATCTTAACACCCTTATACATTACAATTTGTTAACTACTACTCATTCAGACATTTCAAAAAATACTTAAATAAACATACATCAACATACATGACATATGTCGATCACATAGGCATTAGGCCAAATCCTTTCCCTAGGGAGTTGCCCCAATCATAACACGTGTACACCCACGACGGATAGTCATGGCAAGCAAGAATCCAAGTTCCATGTTCATTCAGTCATTTCCACAAACACTTGGGCCACACATTTTAGCATATATGGTGTATATTGACCGTGGCGTGATTTAGGGCAAATCCTTTCGTCAAAGGAGTATCGCCAATACAACAATCATGAATCCATGACAATTAGTCATGGCGAGCACGAATGAGGATTCTATAATCATTCAGTCATTTTCACAAACACTTAGAATACACTAATACAACATACATGGTGTATGTTAGCAAAACATGTATTAGGGCTATCCTTTAGCCAAGTGAGTATTTTATCCATGTATAATATATTACTACAAAGAAATAATCATGATAAATGCATCTCCAAAATTTATACGTATACGATATTTTCTAGAATACGCATTTTCAACATACATACTGTATACAAGCAAACATGTATTACAGCGATTCCCTTCCCCAAGCAATTATTTTATACGCACATAATATATTTATACGACGATTAATCATGACAAACACATCGCTAAAATATAAATGTATACGGTACTTCTTACAATACCGTATTTTTACATACATAGTGTTTATTAGTAAACATGTATTTAGGCGAATCCTTTCGCCAAATAAGTATTTTATCCATACATCATATATCCATACGACAAATAAACATGTCAAACACATTTCTATAAAAAATACGTATACGGTATTTTATACGAATACCTAGAGTATGTGAAATTCCAAATTCTACAATTCTAATCGAAACTGAAAACGGAAAGCACTTTGTACATGTGTAATTGTATGCAGATCATGAATCTATCATTATCTGACATTGAAAGCATTGAAAACCATAACCTATACACCTAAAGTCCGCACCTTTTGTTGTAGAATCGTAACGGAGCCGATAGGTTCGCTAAGCTTCCGTATACGGGAGTTTGGCAGCCTAAAGAACGAAACAGGTTAGCTATATCATAACCTATGACCTATACAACCCTAAAACATATTAGGGTTAGGGTTTCTTACCTAGAAACGACGCCGGAATCGCCGGGAAAGCGATGAGAATCAGGCGGTGGAGCCCGAATAGCGGCCGAGGAATGCGGCAGGGAGTTCCTCCCACATCTCCCTCACTTTCTCTCTCTTTTCTCTCTCAAATCCAAATTCGTATGGCTGGAATGGGAGAGGGTTTAAGGTCCTTTTATAGCCTAAAACCTTCCCAAAATAGACTCAGGTTCAAGGGTTACTGCTATTATAGGTATTTCGTCACTTTTCTAGCTCAAAAGAGAGGTTCTGGTGGCCCTCCTTGAGCCAAACGTCAGACTTAAGCTCACCACACATGGATCTATGTGGGATTACATTTTTGATTCGATCGGATTCCCAGATCGCACGTGGCGGACCACTTTCAGTTCAACGGTCAGTGGGCCACGATCCGAAATTCCAAGCACATGTAAATGTTCCTGAAATTTTTCTTAATCCGAGGGTGTAATTTAGTCGATTCGACGGTCCGGTTTATCTTATACGATGCGCAAGCGAATGGTGCCGATCACTATTCCATATATTTATTTTGTAAAGGGAATAGTATTTTTCACACTCCGCTCCGGATCCAAACGAATGGCCGTGGGACATCGGCTGGACCTGATTTTTGAGATGATAGTCAAGCCCAGTGAGGCGGTCCTAGTTCCTTAGCTTCGTGTTAATCGGACTTCTGATGTGCGATCTAGACCAGATACGGAGTTTCGAGATGCTCCCGAGAGCAGCCGGGTAATGAGATTGATCCTAGATTTTAGGGTAACCTAGCGTCAATGATTCTACAAGTTTTGGGTCTTGCAGATTGTATTTAAAGCGATTCAAATAGATTTCGTAGCTAATCTGGTTTCACACCTAGTTACTTTGTCTCATTTCTAAAGGATTTAGTCCTAAGTGATTTCTGGTCGAGGTGGTACTCAGGCCTTTGTAGTTTGTATATAAAGTGATCCAAGTTATACTACTTAGCTAGTTTAAGATAGTGTCTAGGGTAAAAGTTCTTAGAAAAATTGGAAGATCAAGGTGATGAAGGGTGAGATTTGTGAAGGAAATGAGCTCAAAGGCGGCTTTAGACTTTGGGATTCAGTTCTGACAAGTTAATGAGGTATTAGGATCGACCCATTGCCTAAGGACATCTAATCCCAGGTTGGCAAAAATCCGGGGCGTTACAGGAATAGATGTCATGATGAATGCTTGTATGTAAAATGAATAGATCTTTGGCTCGATCTTGAGTAGGCTAAGACATGGACCAAACTATGACCAATCTAGGCTAGACTTGTGGGTTACAAAGGTTAAGAGGAAGTGCTAGAGGGCGGCCAAAAGATCAGAACTTTGGAGGCTTGGGAGCTCCTTCTCTTTCCTTCACTCTCTTCCTCCCTCTCTCTCTCTCTCTCTCTCTCTCTCTCTCGGATGAGAAGGTGTCTAGAAATAAGAAGAGGAGAGGACTATTTATAGCCTTCTCCAATGGCATTGCCGTAATTATTGGGTTTGAGAGGGTTGAAAGGTGAGGTGGTAAGTGGTGGTTGGTGGAGGGGAGAGAGATGTCATATGGCACACTCTCATTGGTTCTTGAGGCCGGTAAAACTGTAAATAGTGGAGATGGGAGGGGTAAATCCAGGGAAAAGTTGACTTTTGAACGTTGGGACAACTGTCCACACGCGGGCCGCGAGTAGCGGCATTTGGAGTACTGCAGGCAGTAGTCTGACTACCGCCTGCGGTAGTCTGACTACCGCTCGCGGTAGTCAAACTACCTTCTAGGTTGCATTCGGGCCGAGCCCGAGTCGTGTGGGCTTTATGTGACACGCTGGTTCGTCCGATGGTTCTTTCTCGGATTTTTGCAGCTCGGATAGATGGGTTTAGGTTCGGGTAAAGGGTTCTAACCAGGGTGTAGGGTAAAGATGAGGCTACATGTGGGTTGAACAGTTTGGATTGCGGTTCCTTGTTGCGAATTGGCAATTTGAGACTTTCGGGTTGGGTTTTTAGGTTTAAGCTGGGATCAGTGCTTGGTTCGGAATATGATCATGGTTCATGAGTTGTCTTAGCCTTCTCAAAGTGTTAGCCTGGGTGGGGTGTCTACATTTATTTACGCCATCCATCCAATTTTCGAAATCATTTTAGGGCATGACCCTAAAAATGAGGCAGATCCAAATCTCAGGTGGACCGCATGCCAGGAAACACTGGTGATTGAATGTCTGCCATTAAAAACTTCTTGTGGGCTACAAATGTTTTGGATGAAGCTGATATTTGTTTTTTCCCTTCATCCAAGTTTTTGTATCAGTATGAAGAGGTTGGATGGCAAACAAACATTATGGTGGACATTACAGTATACCAAGTTTTTAATGGTGGAGTTCAATCAGCACTGTTTACTATAGCATGGTCCACCTGATATTTGGACCTAAATAATTTTTTTAGTTCATGCCCTAAAAAGGAATTGGCAAAATGGATGGACAATATGGATATGCAATACATATAGCAGGGTGGGCCCAACAGTCAAGGCCGGTGAGGCCGATCCGTACGTAATCCGGAAACCCTTTAACGGCAGGGATGGACCGTGACCTAGGACATAGAGATATATCTGTGCCCGGCTGTGGGGTCCACAGAGATCTGTAAAAAATCCGCTGTTCATCTATTTTGAAAGGCCACAATTGGACAGGATTGTAAAATCATGCAGATCCAAAACACATATGGGCCACATCAACAAAACAGTGGGAACAACTTCCACAATCTAAACCTTCCTGGAGCTGACATGATGTTTATATGCCATCCAAACCGTTCACAAAATTATTACCACAAATATAAATTGTAGGAACAAATATCATCATGATACAAAGCTTCTTTGACTGCCAGGCGTTCAATCACACTGTTTTGCATGGTATGGCTCACATGGGTTTTGGATCTGCCTGATTTTTGGAATCCTATCATATTGTCGTCTTTCAAAACGTATGGGTGGAGTGGATTTGCAACAGACATCTCTATTGCCCCCACACAACCTCAAGTGCGCCGGGTCACTCAAAATTAAAGCTGTACAGAGTCTAATGGAGTTGATCTTGGCACAACTCGGCTCAGCAAGCAGCTAACCCCGGTTCGAAATTGGCTCGGCTCTATCCTCAGGCCTCATTGGCCAACTCCAAGCTCGGCTCAGTTCGGTTAGCAGCTCGGACTAGTCGAATTCAATCCCATCTAACATTTTCTCAAACACATACAATGCATCTTCAATATCTCACATAATGCAAAACATTAACAACACCTTATATGTATTTCATCAAACACTCACCGAGCAACATAAAAAGTAAGATGTGAGGCAGTCCTACGGTGTAAAGTTTTTTTTTTCATTTTCTTTTAATACTGATTTGTTTTGTGTGTATTTCTTCCTTGTAACCAGCCGGCTCTGTGGAGACTATATGCATCTGAAATAACACTTCATTGAATAATATCATCAAACACTGGGCGAGCAGCATTAAGATAAATATAAATGAGTCACTGAGCCGAGTTGATTCGAGTTGAGGTTCAAGCTGAGTCGAGTCAAGCTCAAGCAAGCCCGATTTCGTTCCAAAATATTTCTGAGCTCCAAAAACTAACATGACTCGGTCCGAATCCAATTTCGAGCCAAGTTGAGTTGAGGGAGCTGACCGAGCTAACTAGACTCATGTTCAACTCTATACGCAATCCACTTCCTTAACCTGCAGTGACAGCAACGCCTCTAACTTAGATGCAGTTTGCTTGCGGTGTATCATAAGCATGAGCAGAAAATGACACATCCAAATCTCAGGTGGACCACACCATAAGAATAGTGGTGATTCAACGACCACTCTAAAAACTTCCTTGGGGGCCACAAAAGTTTTGGATCAAGCTTTACTTGTGTTTTCTGTTCATCCAAGTCTACGTGACCAGGTTGGATGTAAAATAAACATTACGGTGGGAATTAGGAAGTTTTTAATGGTAGGTGTTCAATCACCATTCTTTCCTAAGTTGTGGTCCACCAGAGATTTGAATTTGCCTTCTTTTTATGCTCATCCCCTAAAATGATCTCAAAAAATGGATGGACGGCATGGATAAAATACATACATTATGGTGGGCCCAGATAGCACCGACCCGTGGCCACGTCCCAATGCAATCTGCCTAAAAAAAAACTCACATTTTTTAAAGTATTTTCTTGATAGAGAAATTTGCAACTGTACGACCCATTTATGACCCATTTGCGAGACCAAGCCCACCTTATTTTACCTTGCAAAAATAAGCCCCAGCTGTACGGACGCCTTCCCAAAGGTCGAAAATGCCCCTCCTTTATCAATTTCAGTCCATTCTCTCATTTACGCCCGAAAACATGTCCGGACTCATCTCTATCAGCCCTATTTCTTATTTTCACATATTTTCTTCACTAAATCACTATATACTATCACATTACATCTTCCCTGTTACACTCTCCTCAAGCCCAAGTGCATTCTTTTTACGAGAGGACGCAAATGCATTGATGAACGTGAAATCTTCAAGACCCCTCTCCAAAGAACGTGTTTCACATCAACGCACTCTTATTCTTTTTCTTGAGCACAGATTTCACTGAGTGTTAGGGAGTGATTGGAGTTCATGGTCAACTACCTTGTAGTTTAAATTCTAGGTAAATTCTTAAGTGTTTACCTAGAAGACCATGGTCAATTTCATGCATCGCTGAGTCAATTTTACGTGACTATCCAATTTGATGAAGTATTGTGGTCAATTTCACTCACTTCGCAGTCAATATACTGAATTGATCGGTCAACTTCATGCACTAGTTGGTGATTTTCACGCAATTTACTGAATTTCACTCATTTCCCGGTCAATATACAGAAAACCAGTCCAAAAATTTTGACTTAAATCCATGGGCCCACCATAATGTATATAATATATCCGTGTCGTCCATCTGTTTTTTTAGATTATTTTGAGGCTTGATCCGAAAAAATTCGAAAGATCTAATGTTGAATTGGCCCACATGAAAGGAAACAATGGATTTAATTTGTCCACTGTTGAAAGTTGATTCTTTTGCTAGGCCCACATTAAGGTTTATTCACCATCTAACCTGTTTATAAGGTCACATGGACATGGATAAGTGAAAAGTATAAATATAAGCCTGATCTAAAATTTCTAAGGGCCTCAACAAGTTTTTAATGGTAGGCATTCAATTCTCATGATTTCGTGTGGTGTGGTCCACCCAATGTTTTGATCTGCATAATTTTTGGGCTCATGCCTTAAATTCATTTAGCACAATGTATGGGCGGTGTGAATAAGCCACACACGTTATGGTGGGCCCCATATTTATCTTACATATTCCTCGATTTATGTGCTTAAAAAGTAACTGGTGAAGTCAGCATTGGGAAAGATGCAGGTAATTACCTTGGTAAATAGTGATTACTTATTTACAAGATAATTACACTTGAGCCAGAAAACCAAACAGGCCTTAAAATTGCGAATTGTTATCACTACGATTCAAATTTTCAATAAGAGATTCATTTCACGGGCAATTCCATTCATTTCACGGTCAATCCCCTTCACTCCACGGTCAATTCCACGCATATGTACGGTTAATTCCATGTGAGTTCCCCTAACTTCAAGGTCAATTCCCTTCACTTTATGGTCAATTCCATGCATTTCACTGTCATTTCCCTTCACTTCATGCTCAATTCAATGCATTTCACGGTCATTTCCCTTCATGGTCAATTCCATGCATTTCACAGTCAATTCCCTTCACTTCATGGTCATTTCCATCCATTTCACGATCAGTTCACTTCACCTCACGGTCAGTTTCATGCATTTCACAGTCAATTCGATTCACTTCACGGTCATTTCCCTTCACTTCACAATCATTTCCCTGCATTTCATGGTCAATTCCGGCAATTCCGTTTCCTTTCACGGTCATTTCCATGCATTTCACGGTCAATTCTCTTCAATCCACGGTCAATTCCCTTCACTTCACTCTCAATTTTGGTGATTCCGTTTCATTCCACAGTCATTTCCATGCATTTCATGGTCAATTCCCTTCACCTCACGGTCATTTCCATGCATTTCACGGTCAATTCCCTTCACTTTACAGTCAACTCCCCCTTCACTTCATGGCCATTTTCATGCAATTCATGGTCAATTCCCTTCACTTCACGGTCAATCCAATTCATTTCACAGTCAATCCCCTTCACTTAATTGTCAAATCCATGCATTTCACGATCAATTCTATTCATTTCAAAGTCAATGTCCTTCACTTCAGGGTCAATTCCATGAATTTCATAGTCATTTCCCTTCACTGCACGGTCATTTCCATTCATTGCACGGTCATTTCCATTCATTTCACGGTCAATTCGATACACTTCACGATCAATTCGATGCACTTCACGATCATTTCACAGTTATTTCTCTTCATTTCACGGTCAATCTCATTCACTTCACGGTCAATTCCCCCTTCAGTTCACCGTCATTTTCATGCATTTCACGGTCAATTCCACCAGTTCCCCTTCACTTCATGGTCAATTCAATTCCCCTAGGGGCCTATTTGATTTTCCATCATACATGTAAATCACATACATACTGGTGTTACAAATATATCTATTTAAGTGTTTAAAAAGCACGTTGTCACATCTACATTGGGAAAGATGTGGTAATTACATAGGTAAATAATTATTACTTGTAATTACATGGTAATTACAAGTGAGCCTAAAAATCAAACAGGCCCTTAAGTTCACTTACTTTCCAATCATTTTCAATCACTTCAAGATCGAGAAGTGAAGTGAAATTCATCGCGGAAAATGCGAACCTTCCGTGGAAGTGAGTTAAATTGACTGTGAAGTGAGTAAAGATCATCACAAACTTAGTGGCATACATCCCTATAATTTAAAACTTTGTAAATCTGACCAATAAGCCTGTCATATCTGAGCTGGTAATCATATGAATACTAAATGAGTTATATTATTGTGTTTACTTTCAGGAAATGGCTTCAATAATCATCCTATGCTCATATGGTGGGGAGTTAGTTTGCGAAAATGACCGTTATACATACAAGGGTGGAGAATCGAAAACTACAGTTATATATGTTGACATTCCATATGAACAGCTTTTATCGAAAATGTACAAAATTGCGAAGAGTAGACCTGAGGATTATGATATAAGGTTGAGGGTATTGTATCCTTGCACAAACCAATCAGTCCCTCCAACTGTAATTGAAGACAATGACGATGTGAGAATGTTCTTGACAGCCCAGCTGAAGCACCCGGATCACTACATCCCATTATTCATTGAGACAATCCAGCGCGTTAACGACGCCCCAGCAGTAGGAAGTTTGGGTGAGGAGCATATCTTCAATTATGAATATAAGTGTTCACCTTCACAAGTTTTTCTAAGCAACACTCCGGTACCCGTGCCGGCTCATACATCAAAATTGATGACAAGTCAAGGTCATACATCAAACTTCATGAGAAGTCCAGTGAGGGTGTCAGCTGACGTGAACCTCAACCCTAAATATAAGGCAACACCTTCATTTACAATAGTAGATTTGCCCTCAACATCCAACATTGAAAATGTGAATGGAAGCGACATTAAATTTTATAAGCAGGGTCGATCAAGCTAGGCTCTTAACATGATTGTTGAAAGCAAAGCCATAAATTTAGGAATTTGTAGTTGAGATGTTGATTTTCTAGTTTATATAGTATTGTCTCATTTCTAGTTTATAGCAAGGTCAATTGTGAACCGCCTGAGTTTTGGATCAAGCTGATTTTAGAATATAACCTTGATCCAAGTGAGTACCATCTGATGAACAGATTTGATGCAAGATACATTGTTCCATGTGGGTTGGGGTCCCATTTTCATTGTTCCATGTGGTGTGGGACACCTGTGTTGTGGGTTTAAATGATTTTTGGCTGCAGGGCATAGAAAGGAGGAATACAACTTGTGGACAGATTTGATCTTACATATACAACATGGTGGTATATGAAGGATGATGTGATCAAGACACCATCACATGGTAGATTCCTCATTTATAGCAATTAAAAGACCAATAATTTGTACAGAGCAACGAATGAAACAGAGAAGAGCAAGGATACAAGTAAATTGATTCAAATGCTTCAACCTCCTTGCAATCATCAACATTATGTTATGAAGGATGATGTGCAAGTGTATGGACCAAATATGTGAGGATACTTTCACATCATGTTGCATAGAAAGTTGGTGTTCCTTCAGTTGGTAACACATTTGAATAACTTCCATTAAGTTATGTTTGTCCAATGGAATCAATATGACAAAGATACAACAAAGACATTATCTAGTATAAGAAACTTCAACCCCATTCATACAGGCATGAAAATTTACAACATTCATGAAATGCGAGAATAGAGAAATTTTTCCAAGTGATTGGTCTATGGAATAAATTATAAAAAATACTTACCTCTTTAAACTTGAGTGGATGGGATCCAATTATCTTGAATAAGAAGCCACAAGCATACTTCACATCCGAAAGCCTTTCCTTTATATATTGGTGTACTTTGCTAAGAATAGCTTTCTAGCTTGTGGGTTGACACCTAGCTATGTGCCAAGATAAAGTCACCGCCACCAGTGGGAAATATATTAAAATCTCTAGATAAGCAAACATTATCAGCTTTTAGGCAACAACAGGCAATGGAACAATCCACACATTTTATCTTCATACTAAGAGTAGGAATACAATGTTAAGTAAAAAAAAACATTTCTAACAAACTTTTACTAGAAAGAAAAGCTCTAGAATATGATATCTTAAAGTCGAATAAAAGACATCAATTGGTATTCTTTTATCCCAAGATTTTGACCTGCTAGACGACTTTTCTTTGAAGCAAGCCTTAGATGGGCCTTGTCCATAGTATGCGCAAGATGAGAAAATCCTCGGTATAATGTCTTTGTCACGACTACTTAAAACAAGAGATTTAATTCATATGCGAAAGATAAATGTAAAATGAAGGCAAGGATGCCCATCGCCAAGAGATGAAAAAGTTTGTCATGTTAGTAGGCCTACAATACCTTGATTTTATATACTTTGAAATCTCTCCAAAAGAAAGTGTGTTTTTTAGGATTTCCTAAGGTTTTCTATCCCTAGCGGCAGATGAGCATGTTAAGAGACAAAATGCTTTTCACCAAGGTTTTATGCCAAATATCTGCTATGCAAAACCAAAGAGAAAAACAATGAAGAGTAACAAATTGGGGATATTAGCAGTGAAAACAAACTTTACATGGCAACTGGATTGCAGAAAATCATTATAAAAAAATTTAGGGAATTAGTTCTTACATGTGTATGACTTGGCCTAGTTGATTCCAGAGACTCCCATGTCGAATAATCTGATTTGAAAACTATGCATTAGACCATGTTGCATTCCCAAGTATATACGATGACGAAGATCGCCAAATCTAACAATGCAGCCACCACACCAAATGAATAATAGATATCTAGACATAACCCACCAACATTATCGGTTTTTCGCTGTATTGAAAAGGAGTAGGTGTAAGTCTTGGACATGGTAACTAATGGGTACAAAGGCATAATGATCTAGAGAAATTTTGTACTCACAATCTCATCTACATCATTAGAGAAAAATGATAAATTTCGTACTTACAATCTCATCTCCATTTTCCTTTCACATACACAGCAGCCCCAACTGATGAGTGGATGGGCCTGATTTCTGCGCCAGGTGAAGTTCATCATGGGGTCCACCTTATGCATGGCTTGGATGTCGAATAGGTGATCTTTTTTTTTCTTTTTTTTTTTTGAAATTAATCACAGGTTTTCTGTCACTCTACAGAGAAAAAAAAATCGGAGAAAAATCACGAAGAAAATTGGACAGTCCGAAGGTCCAATCTAAACCGTCCATTTTCCTTTTTTAGTATGTTTGGTTAGCCAATTAATTAATCAAGTGCTTGTACAAACTTAAGAAAAGCACTCATAAAAATAAAAGATCCGTGTGTGTGTGTGTGTGTGTGTGGGCGTGTGGGTGTGTGTGTGTGGGTGTGTGTGTGTTATTGGAAGGTCAGTTAATTGCAGTGTATAACTGTACCCTTCCACACATGTGCCATCATGGTATGGAAGTTTGAGATCAAATCCCATCCACCAGTTGGTCTGTCCATGTTTTACCTAAAATTAATCTGGTTGACTCACATGATGGGCCCCAATATTGAAAAGAGGTGGATGGGTTAGAAAACTTCAGCCAAGTGTTAGAGACATACAATTTGATTAGCAAATTGTGGCCCACCTGAGTAGTGGATCAACCTAATTCTTGGGCTAGGGCATCAATATAGTGGTGCCTTTCTAATTGATGGATTGGATCTTAGACCTACATGCCATGATGGCAAAACTGTGGCATGTACAGAGTTGTATTGTGCAAACGCATGGGCTTAGCAGATCTCATCTCTAGAGAAGTCGGACAAACGCGACTTTCCTATAACCCCCGTCTGCAGCGTTGTGGGGTCCACCGCGATGACCGTGCATCCTTTTCGCGATATCATGTCAGGTTATGACTCCAAAAAATGAGGTAGATTCAAGACTTAGTGGGCCAAGCCATAGGAAACCATGGGATTCAATGCTCACCATTGAAACCTTTGTAGGGAAATTTGGCAATCATCGACTCTGACCGATCCAGGAGAATCCAACCAAATAGAAGCAAGAGGTTTGGAGTTTGTCTGCCACTTCAATTAAATCAAGCTTTACAAGGCTTTGTTGCTAGGCAAACCATATTTATTCTTTTCTATGTTTGTCAACATGGCATTCATTATTTTTTAAGTCTCTTATATCCAGTCAACCTCATTGATTCGTTGTTTAAATCTAAGCATTTTTGTGGCATGTCAAGTTCTGTACAGATATGAAAATGCCCTGTTGATATTCTTTGTTGATGATGATGGCCCATCTAAGAAAGATTCCGACTGAAACCCTCGACAACCAATGACACCATCTCCCAATCCGGTGAAGTTCCTCACGTCATTCTAAAAAAATGATTGTCTTACGGGAAGGCATCCACTGCATTGCAGTGACAGATAAACACAATTCGTCTACTAAATGCATCTACTACTGAGACCCAATCTATTGCTTGGTCCAACCAACATTTTCACTTGCTCCTTGTGCGGTGTGGCCGACTAGCTAGCTAGCCATCTCAAAAATCTCAAATAGTTGAATACCAAAATTATCATCATTCATTCATTGATTTACCATAGTCACAAGCAAAATTACTACCCCAAGTTTGGATAGTATAATCATTGTCCAAAAAAGAATAAGAAGACCTTTACGGGCATACAATATCCAAAAAATTTCAATTTACAAAATTATGCAACTATACATCAGGCTGGGCTGAAGGACCGGCACCATGTGGCACGGTGTCATCTCGTCTGCATGTGATCATCGACATCAGGTCATGCAACTTCTTCTCCACTCGCTCGACAGTTTTTTTTTGTCACAACTGCGATCTTCTCGATATGCGACAATCGTTGATCGTGCTGGCGAAGTTGTTCATCTTGCTGGCGAAGATGGTATATAATCGATGTTTGAAGGTCTCAGTGGCCAGCATAACGACAAGTATGTGGGACTGGTGAGAATGTCGGGTCACTGTGTTGGGGCCTCTCATCTCCTGTGTCTACTGCCTCGGTGTCCCTCGCATCAGTCTCAGCTCCTTCAGCTTCTGTTTCAGCCATAGTATCAAGTGGAGCGGAAGAGGAAGCTAGTGTGTCAAACAATTTCATTTTTTTTATGTTTGTTTTGTTAAATTTGCGAGGCTGTCGAGGACGGTCAATGGTAGGAAGCAATCCCACATGTCGAGACAATAGACAGATAAGATGAGGGAATGGAATGTAGACATCTCTAATGGATTGGATTGTCACGGCTAGCTGATGCAACATAAGAGTAGGCAGACACAGTTCCACTTTTTGGTTGATGGCTTAGAGAATCCCCAGCATGATGGGGTAAGATCAGACCTGTTGGTTCTCCTAGGATAGGCGTTTGTGCAAAAAAAAATTGCGTGAAGAATGCGGAATTATGAAGACATTTGGGATGCACGTAGAGAGTTGCCCTCAAGCCAAGGAATGTCTTCGCCATTGCATACATGTTTTATAATTTCTGAATGTACTTCAATTAAGTCAAAGTTGTAGTTTGCAAAGTCTTGGGATTTACATGGAATTCCAGTTAACTGACCGATAATGGCATGAGTGATGTGAGTTGTGGTTTGGCCAATGGTGACATCTATTGCTAGGGGGTCAGATATGGGGTAATAATAGTAAGCTAAAAACCTGTATATTTGTTCATTCCGTGTCACTCCATCAAAGTCAAGCATACGAGACTAGTCAATGGCCTGGAGTGTTAGTACAATCCCATATGGAGCTAGACAAGACCTATCAACTTGCCTTTCATAGTCCATCTTCCTTCACAAAAACTTTTGATATACATCCTCAGGAGGTGGTGGCACATTGGGGATTAGAAGTTCGGGTGGTGGAATGTTTGTAGGTGGTGGAGAGACACTTTGGGTTGTCGGCTAAGCATTTTTTCTCCTGGCAACTATTTTAGCACGTTTTGGCCTAGGATTGGACGATTCTCCCTAATGAACCAATTTACTCCTCTCTTTTCCCATGTTGATGAAAACTTGAAGAGGATATCCTCATGAAAGACATGGAAATCGTCGGAGATTGAAGAAGTGGAGAGCAAGTAGGGATGAACAATGAACAGGAAAAGAAAAGGGGGCAGAAAATATAGGGTTTTGAAAGATTGACAAATAAAAATGATTTACAAACCTTAAAATGCTCCACCAAAATGGCGCAAATGACCATGACTGACTTCTTGGAGAGGATCCGTCGCAGAGGAAGAAGAAAATGGAAGGAATGAAATGGAATGGAAGCAGCGTATTTTAAATACACACACAAATTCAATATATCGAATAGCAATCAATATATCGACAGTAAACCCCATGGTCAGGCAAAGGGTTTATGCCTTTTCAAATCTCTTTCAATCGAGAGTGCTTCGATATATACTGACAAGTTATTCGATATATCGAATCTTAATCGATAAACTCGAAAATTCATTTAAAATAAGCATTCATCCCTGGACAGTTTTTGGTGTTATTTGATATATCGACAGAGTATCGATACTATCGATAATTTGTTTAAAAAGAGTAGTGCGTTGCTGGACCATTGAGAAACATTTTCGATATATCGATATATACTCGATATATCATTACTTCGATATATCGAAATATCGACGATATAATCGATAATTCCACTTTAAAAAGCAGTTTTTCACTGGACATTTTCTGACCATTTTTGATATATCCACAAGTAGTCGATATATCGAGTCTTCGATATATCGAACTCTAGTCGATATTATCGATAATACCTTTTAAAAAGTATTTTCTCTTTGGACATTTGTGACCATTTTCGATCAATCGAACCATAGTCGATATATCGTTCGGTTGTAAGGATGACTTAGTACGATTATATCGACTAGATTTCGATGTAATCTACAACTTTAGCTAGATGTAATCGATTAGGTGTCGATGACATCGAAACGTACTTAGTTTCGATATATCATTTAATATTCGATATATCGATAAAATATTGATATATCGATTTCTGTTCGATATATCGAAGTGTAATTTTTACTTTTTTTTTTCTAATGTGTTTTTTTTTTTTTGCAACATAAGGTTAGCTTGTTAGTACACGACCATGTCGGTACACACTCCATGTTATCCAAGTTGTGTTCATAGTGTGCTTCTTCTAGTCTCTTAAGTTGCAATTGCATTCAATGCTTTTGAGTTGGGACAAAAAATAAATGAAACTGCAATTCAGTATACTTCACGGTCATTTGCATGCATTTCATGGTCAATTCCCTTCACTTCACGGTCAGTTGCATGCATTTCACGGTCAATTCGCTTCAAACCATGAACATTCCCATGCATTTCAGGGTCATCCCAAACAATTCCGTGTTGATTCACGGTCATTTCGAGGCATTTCACGGTCAATTGCCTTCACTTCACGGTCATTTACATGCATTTCGCGGTCAATTCGCTTCAAACCATGATCATTCCTATGCATTTCACAGTCATCCCAAACAATTCCGTGTTGATTCACGGTCATTTCGAGGCATTTCACGGTCAATTCCCTTCACTTCACGGTCATTCGCATGCATTTCGCGGTCAATTCGCTTCAAACCATGATAATTCCCATGCATTTCATGGTCATCCCAAACAATTCCGTATTGATTCACGATGATTTCGAGGCATTTCACGATCAATTCCCTTCACTTCACGGTCATTTACATGCATTTCGCAGTCAATTCGCTTCAAACCATGATCATTCCCAAGCATTTCAGGGTCATCCCAAACAATTCTGTGTTGATTCACGGTCATTTCGAGGCATTTCACGGTCAATTCCCTTCACTTCACGGTCATTTGCATGCAATTCGCGGTCAATTCGCTTCAAACCATGATCATTCTCATGCATTTTACGGTCATCCCAAACAATTCCGTGTTGATTCACGGTCATTTCAAGGCATTTCATGGTCAATTCCCTTCATGAAAACGGTCATTTGCATGCATTTCGTGGTCAATTCGATTCAAACCATGATCATTCCCATGCATTTCACGGTCATCCCAAACAATTCCGTGTTGATTCACGGTCATTTCGAGACATTTCACGGTCAATTCCCTTCACTTCACGGTCATTTGCATGCATTTCGCGGTCAATTTGCTTCAAACCATGATCATTCCCATGCATTTCACGGTCATACCAACCAATTCTGTGTTGATTCACGGTCATTTTGAGGCATTTCACGGTCAATTCCCTTCACTTCACGGTCATTCGCATGCATTTCGCGGTCAATTTACTTCAAACCATGATCATTCCCATGCATTTCAAGGTCATCCCAAACAATTCCGTGTTGATTCATGGTCATTTCGAGGCATTTCACGGTCAATTCCCTTCACTTCACGGTCATTTGCATGCATTTTGCGGTCAATGCGCTTCAAACCATGATCATTCCCATGCATTTCACGGTCATACCAAACAATTCAGTGTTGATTCACGATCATTTCGAGGCATTTCACGGTCAATTCCCTTCACTTCACGGTCATTTGCATGCATTTCGCTGTCAATTCGCTTCAAACCATGATCATTCCCATGTATTTCACGGTCATCCCAAACAAATCCGTGTTGATTCACGGTCATTTCGAGGCATTTCACAGTCAATTCCCTTCACGAAAACGGTCATTTGTATGTATTTCACAGTCAATCAAGTTAACCATAAAGCTCGCAAGATCTATCTTTACCAAGTCCCATAAAAGACTAGTATAAGGCTAGGGGTAGGAACTCAAGATACAATCAAGTTGTAGAAAATGTTGCTCAAATAAAGAGAGAAATATTGTAGTTATCATAGTTGCAAAAGACAGACATGTAACTTTTATTAATAAGCACAAAGAGAATAACAAACACAAGACAGGCATTAAATCAAGCTCCAACAAATGCTCTAATTCTATCATACCATATGAATTTCCTAAAAAAAGGAAGGAAAAGAAAAATGTGAGGTCTGATTGACTATTCAGGCAAGAGGCCAATCAAAAATGCATTTCTGGGACTCCTCTCTCCCATTCAAATATCCATATTGTTAAATATAAATCAGAGATGCACTCATTGTCTAATTCAAATATCCATATGGAGTAAATTTTTTTAGTAATGAGGTAAAATCAGCAATACCAAATGTTTTCATACGTCATTTGCCATCATGTCCAAACTCTAAAATTTGTTCAACTAGAAATAGCCTATAACAGAACAAATGACCTAAGTGTAAATTAACAAGCCAAATCAGGTCTCCTAATTTGTTATGGTAGATAATACTAAAAATTCAGATGCACGTGCATCCCTAAACTATCAAGTAATGCATTTCACAGTCAATTCCCTTCATTTCACTCTCATGTACCAAAAAATGAAGTAGATCCAAAGCTCTATGGTCATTTTCTCCTCTCTTTTCCCCACAAATACTATTACTTTATCAAATTTTCTTCTTCACACCTGATGCAAAAATAAATAAATAAATAAAGCAAAACAAAACCAAAAAATAAAAAATAAAAGGAAAAGAAAGAAAGAAACAAAACATGGTCAATAGTATCTGAAAAGTGTTGAGAAAAGAGACAAGCCCTTGAGAGGAGATTGAGCAAGATCTCAATGTTGAATTAGCTCTTTTATTTCTTTCTACATCCACACAACAAAAGGTCAAGTCATCTATGTTTAGGCCATAGAAACTATGGCTCTCTAAATCCCAAACAATTTTGAATCCAAAAATAAAAAATTGGATTTGGGTTATGAATTTCTGCAGTTAAGGCCCTGGGAATTTAAAAACCCAAAATGAAAGTAACCGTTTTCTAGCATTGAAGAGCCAAATTCAAAGAAACAAAACAACCAAATGCCATTTCAAAGTCATCTTCCAGAAAGAAAGGAAAAAAGGAAAAGAAAAGAAAATATTACTCGAGTTCTTTAGAATCCATACCATAAAGCTTGAGTTGTGTTTCAAGATCACGGATCCCACCCGAATAACCTCCACTACTACCATCGGGCTGTTTATCAATCAACCGCCTCCTTTTCACGGTCATCATTTCTTTAATAATTCAACTCAACATACATAAAAATACTTTCAAACAGATCCCAAACCAATTTCCAAAGAAACCCAACTTCAATTCAATGAAATCATCAATGAAAACAGAGAATTCTGCATGAAAAAAAATAATAATAAACACTAAAAAATAAACCTTTTTCTATGGCACTCCTATTATGGTACCAAGGCCTCATCTCTTTTGGTAAGCTTCCACATCAAATTAATGTGTATGATAACCATTAATCATTTTTCAGCAATGATCCACGTCAAATGTCTACTTTACACACACAACACAATTAGATAATGATATTCAAACAATCACTGCAAGAGTATCTCCAATTACAGCTACAAGAACAATTGTGTCTAGGTCCCATAAAGTGAGAACATCTTCTGCAGCACATGTCAGTGAACATTGTTATGAAAGAGAGATTGATGCATAGATATGCCAAATTATATAATGTGTATATGGAAATGCTTGTAAAAGGACCTAGGACCACCTTGACCATCATCCTCATCAACAAGAGTAATCAGAAAAATTATTACTGATTAATATACTAGACTAAAAAACAATAATAGAAACAATGGAAGAACAGATACATCATACTGATGAAGGTCCAGTCAGTTCTAACCTACAAAGCAAATCTTAGCCATTAGCCACTGTTCCAGGAGTATTACATAGATACATATTCTCCAAATATCAATCTTATGGTAAGAGATGATTACAAACTTGTAAAAATCCATCCACTAATCAGAGATTACGATTGCCGATGAGATGCCTATCCCAATCCCAGACAGTAAACGTCATTTGTACACTCTGGGCCATAGCACAACAAAAATATGGGGGAATGACAGTAAGCTAAAAACCTGTAAAAGAAGAATATCATGTGATATTTTAGTAAGCACCTTGTCCATTTACATTCTATGGTGAGAAATCATAAAGATGTCAACAAGCAGCCTTACTCCAGATAAACATCCTAAATGAAATCAACCAAAGTTCTTAAAGCGATGAGTTTAGAGAATAGGTGTCATTAAGAAGGTGGCTTATAATTATTCGTTGGCTAGTGAAATCCATTGTTTTGAGTACATTGTTATTGCAACATGACATCTTAAAAGACAATTTAACGGCATATTTGGATCGAATTTAATTACGATTACTAATGTAATGAATGGGTAACCAAAATCAATTTTCCTTGGATAGTCTTCAAATTACAAGAATGATATCTTCAAGCTAGACTTGAAAGAACTTAGCTGCAATATGAGGGAAACAGAACCAAATCTGGCCATTTTCCTTCCTCTCGAAATGAATTTTTGCAATTCAATTCAATTATGCATCTAAATGCAGAACAAAACAAAATCAAAATGCTATCAGATAACATCTACGTACCGCTGTGGACACAGATGGTCCCTCCCTAGCTAGTACAAAGTCCGACAACTTGGGCAAAAACTCCTTATCTATCAGAACATTATATGCCTCAAAATCTCAATATATTACCTGTTCAGAGGGAAAGAATAATGCTTATCATCCGTAGACAAAAACACTCGTGATTGTAATCTTAACAAGGAGCTCACATTTGATCTCGTGATAGTTCTGAGAGAGAAAAAAATAAATCTGGATAGCACGAAATGTGGAATCTTGACCGATTCACACAGTTTATGAGCTTGGCCCTACACCTGGATGGGACCGGATGTTGGACTCGTGATGATTATGAATGGAATATGAAATATGACTGTTGCATAAGAATGAAAATCCTCAGATCTTGCAACCCAGCTTTTAAACAGGAAATGAAAAGTGCCCTTTTTGACAATTTCAAATCCTAATCCACCAAATTCCAAGGTGCCAAACACAAGATTTTGGTATGGATTTGGATTCAAAATCCAAAAGCACCAAAATTGCCAAAATCCAATCTGTCAAACCACCTCCAAATCGATGCAAATAATTTCCACTAGATTATCCATTGCTTGCATGAAAGACACTTATAATAACCACATTTTGCACAAATCAAAATCGCCTACTCCAAAATGACAGAGAGAATAAAACTCCAAGGAAATTCAAATTCACCTGCCCATCAGAGAACCTTTCAGGGAGAGAAGACAAAGACCCTGACCTTACTTTAAAAATGCGCCTGCTATCGAGGAAAAAAAAAAAGCCAAAGAACCTAACAATGTAAATTCTACAAACAAAAAACCAAAATCTTGGCGAATTCAAAACTACATAAAATAGTACTTATCATTCTAGCTCTTCTTTGCTTCAAATATACCCCAGAAACACAATCGTATGCTATAATTTCAATTAAATTCCAGTTTTTCTTTTTCTTCACATTTACCAGTAAAAAGTGGGCCTGCACACATGTGGGCTACCAAAGCTCACGATTTATGCATATGAAAAGATAAGCAAACTAGGACCAAGCATAGTTCCAAAATGATCCTGGTGGAACTCCCTACCTTTAGCAACCCTATGGTGCCAAAAAATCAGCCAGCATACTCTCAAAGAATTCCAGGAGGTAAGTTACGGACGTACACAGAACCATTTAAAGGGTCTCCTCTTCCCATATAACTTGCCATCTTAATGCTCTGGTCTTATGAAGTTATAGGGAACATAACATGCACCCAGTGATGGACATTCAGAAAGACATTACCTGAAAAAGAAAAAAAAAAGGAACAAGGTCCTGACCACAGTAGAGTTGAAACTGTGGGGAACTCGTACAAATGATTTCTGTGTATTGAGAATTCCATTTCTCTTCTTTATTTTATTACAATCATTGGCATTCTCTAAAAAATAAATAAAATAAATAAAGTAAAAATAAAAAATGATGTGACGTGAAGGGGCAAGACCATGAAATAAATCGAAAGGACCGTGAATCAACACAGAATAGGCGGGAATGACCGTGAAGTGAGGCGATTGTACCGTGAAATGCTCTGAAATGACCGTGAGGTGAATCAACACGGAATAGTCAGGAATGACTGTGATATGAATGGAAATGAACATGAAATGAGGCGATTGTACCGTGAAATGTGCGGAATTGACCATGAAGTGATGGGGCATGACCGTGAAATGTGCCGAAAGGACCGTGAATCAACACGAAATAGGCAAAAATGACCAAGATATGCATGAAAATGACCGTAAAGTGAAGCGATTGGACCGTGAAATACGTGGAAACGACCATGAAGTGACTGGGTATGACCGTGAAATGCGTCAAAATGACCGTGAATCAACATGGAATAGGCGGGTAATGACCGTGATATGCGAAGAAATGATCATGAAGAAAAGATATCATTTACTGCAAAATGCTGTCTTCACCATTCATAATGAAATCAATATTACGAATACATCATTTCCTTCAAATTTATGACAAAATATACAACACATCATTTACATCATTTCACCATGAATGTTTTACAGTACATCATTTACAACGGTTTACAACATTTCCCAAAATTTTCCGATTCCTCTCATGCCTAAGACAAATATATCATATTTTGAGGTCACTAAGGAAATTATAGGTTATTGACTCCCTAAAGCTGGAAGTGAATGGCTGTAAGTCTCTCCCTGTCAAAATGTGATCGTTGCACAAAATGTTGATATTTCATGACAAAAATGCCACAGTCATATCCGTTCGTCTACTTTGGTATAGAGGTATCTTCTCTGACCGTCCAAGTATTTCCTTCCAGTGCAGCCCTATCTCTAGTGGCATAAAATAATATAGGCAAGGCCTCCTTCATCAGATCAATATGTTGCCTATATCGATTGAGTGCCCTCAAGTATAAACTATTAAGTATAATGATTTCTCAGTCACGAGGGTGGATGACCATCAGATACCAATGACTGTTGGCGTGATTGACTGGTACATATGTCTGTCCATGTTTAGTAAGATAAGATATCAATATCCAAAAATTATAGATTTGGGTATACCTAGCATTGATAACTTGTAACGACACCATTACCTCTTCATGTTGCCACATGGCCTTCTGCCCCTCATGCGGCTTGACAATGCTGATCGGAGAGAGTTTTTCTAGCCTTTAAATAATAAACGCGAATCGTCACTGCCAACATCCCGATATATTCGCAATGTCGACATTTGCATGCTGATACATGGCTATTACAAATAACATAGTAGATTAGAACATATATCATATAATGAAATAGCATATTAACCATGATCCAAATCATATAGTTACTAGAAAATATGTGGGACAGAACTTGCAGTCCTTTGTATATAATAGAGGAAATGATCGGTGCCTTCTCTCCAAGAAATCAATGTACTTGTCAATAGCCTAATCAATAAAGGAGGAAAATTAACCTATACTCTTTTATATACAAATTCTGAAAAAAACCATGTATGTATGTGTGTGATTTTCTTACCACGCTGTCAACCCAAGCATTCTTCTCCCAAATGGTCTTGAACCATCGAAATTCAGGTGATTCTTTGTTTACATTGGGCCAACTTTCCAATACATGGAGTTCGTCCTACGATATTACCCTAAGTGGATCGATCATGGCCTGAAGGGGTATCAGAGAAGTCGAAAATTCTCCCTGTTTCTCATCATCGGCGGCGTTGCTTGGAGTAGTTTGCACGACAGAGATGGAAATGAATGGAGAACACTTGTAGACAGATGACTTCAGCACCCTCTTAGGTCTCCTCATATATACTGGAATGGATTGCAGTGATTTCTCACATATATCAACGCCCAACGCATCATCGTCCTCCTTCTCAAACTCTTTCTTTTGATTCTGACAGTCCTCCTTCCAGAACCGAATCTTCTCTATACGAAATGCCTCCATCTACTTCTTCAACTCCGCTTTACCCTCCTCCAACTCTTCCCTCTCCTTCTTCAATTCTTCCTTCTCCCTCAGCAGCATTTCCTTCTCCTTCTTCAAAACCTCCCTCTCATTCAACTCCTCATTCTCTAACCTTAAAGCTTCTTTCAATTTTAGGATTAGTTCAACCTCATTGAGTACTACTTCTCTCTCCCTCTCAATCGATTCTTCTCTCTCTTTTAGTGTGCGTTACAGAAGCTTCAACTCTTCCCTCTCTCTCTCCAACTGAAGCCTTTGCGCCTCCAGCTCCTCCCTATCTTCCATCGACTCCCTAGTAAGTTGCAACCCTGATCCCTCTCCCTCTCCATCACCAAGATCTTGTCTTCCTCTCCTCCTTCTTCTCCCTCTCCACCCTCTCCTCCCCCCCCCCTTCTTTTCCCTCTCCACCCTCTTCCCCCTCTCCCTGTCCCGATTTCTCCTCCATATCTTCATCATCTTCATCTTTAGTGCTCTACAGAATGAAGCAATGTATGTATCAGTTATATAACATGTTAAATAAAATATAAAATATCAACATAAAGGAAGACGTTTCTGACATCTTACATCAAATATATCACGGGTCAAACGAACGGACTAAGTCTCCAACTCCTCTGTGGTAGGCTCTAAGTTAACAATGATCTCAGCCTGCAAGAGAACATCTTCATTTTCATGATACAAAAACACACACACACACACAAATATATATAGTTAAATGAGTGACCACTTAGCTTCATAGAAATTGACTTACATCTTTACTCTCTATAATTTCATGAATCTTTTTATACCTCGGAACCTTCCATCCCCGATATGGTATGAATCATGGAAATTGGAAGGGAACGTATGAAATTATACATTATTGGAGAGCTGGTACTCTCTCAACGGCTCATATCTGTTACAATGAAATAACAAGATGATGTTAAATAAATATAGTTTTCTATAAACTATGGATTAAACTAGACAAGGAAATAATCCTTACCTGTAGGGGAAATATGCAACTGGTGACATTGTAATGAGGCCCTTAGGATGCCATGAAAGCACTCTCGATCCCTTCTGTCATCGTTTGGAAGGCCAAACTACCCCAGGGGTAGATATTAAAGTCTTCCAATGAGTCGACAAGGTCAATAAACTCTTTACAACATTTAATATTCGTGTCGGTACCCCTAACAAACCACTCTACACATAATATTAGGGCTAACTTCACGACATCTTCGTGCTTATTGCTATCAACTATCCTATTAAACACCTCCTGTACATGTTTCTTTAGGATAGGATATTTAGGAAAGTATTTGTCTCTTAATGACTTCTTCGAATGATGGATATTGGGTATATAGAGGTCACCAGTCTTCAGCCCTGTTATTAGGGTGAAGTCCATCTTGGTAAATTTTATATGGTTCCCCTGTATCTTGAATACAAGGTTACCTATATATCTGTTAATAAGTGCGTGAAAATGGCTCCTATAAACCTAAATGATGGAATTTCTAATAAAAATGAGAATGGGGATCGCCTAAATATATTTAATCTAGTGTTATTCTTCTCCAACCCACTCTTCACACTATCAAACCACCATGTCAATGAACATCTGCATGAGATGGTAGGGGCCGACTTGCCGAATCCCTTATGCAAGGTTTTATTATCTGCAATGATGAATTGGAAATTAAATCAATGATAACATTCAGTATTTAACAACACGTAATGTGAAAGTTGACTTATTGTGTTGAAAATTTATAAAGTATGGTATACAAGTACAAGACTTATTAGTGAATTTTCACAAGTTTTGGGCCGCTTTCACTCATTTGTCAGTATATTTCATATAGTTCTTGGTAAATTTATATCAAGGTTGGCAGTAAAAAAGCGTCAATATCAAGCAGTCATCGGCCATTTTGAAGAATTCCATGTCAAATGGTAATCTCATAGGTCACATTCAACAACTTCACGGCCAATTTCACTAAGATATGGGTCAATTTTCAGAGTTATATGTTGCATTTTGGCCATGAACGTCATGAATTTGACCATGCGCGGATTTGTCTAAGGATTGTAATTGACCGTTAAGTGAAGGGGATTGACCGTGAAATGCATGGAATTGTCCATGAGGTGAAGGAAATTGTCTGTGAAATGAGTGGAATTGAACATGGCGTGAAGGGTATTGTCCATGAAAAGCATGGAATTGACCGTGATGTGAAGGGGAATGACCAAAAATTACTATGAAATGTATGGGAATGATCATGGTTTGAAGTGAATTGACCATAAAATGCATGCAAATGACCGTTTTCGTGAAGGGAATTTTCCGTGAAATGCCTCGAAATGACCGTGAATCAACACGAAATTATTTGGGATGACCATGAAATGCATGGGAATGATCATGGTTTGAAGCGAAGTGACCGCGAAATGCATGTAAATGACAGTGAATTAAAGGGAATTGATTGTGAAATGCCTCGAAATGACCGTGAATCAACACGGAATTGTTTGGGATGACCGTGAAATACATGGGAATGATCATGATTTGAAGCGAAGCAACCGTGAAATGCATGTTTTGTGAAGGGAATTGACCGTGAAATGCCTCAAAATGACCGTGAATCAACACGGAATTGTTTGGGATGACCTTGAAATGCATGGGAATGATCATGGTTTAAAGCGAAGTGACTGCGAAATGCATCCAAATGATCGTGAAGTGAAGGGAATTGACCGTGAAATGCCTCAAAATGATCGTGAATCAACACGGAATTGTTTGGGATGACCGTGAAATGCATGGGAATGATCATGATTTGAAGCGAATTGATTGGGTCATGCATGCAAATGACCATGAAGTGAAGGGAATTGACTATGAAATGCATGCAAATGATCGTCAATCAAAACGAAATCGCCGGGAATGACCGTGAAGTGAAGCGCATTGACCGTGAAATGCATGCAAATGACTGTGAGGTGAGGTGAATTGACAGTGAAATACATGGAAATGACCGTGAAGTGAAGCGAATTGATAGAGTGAAAGGCATGAAATTGACCGTGAAGTATAGAGAATTGACCATAAATGAACATGAAATGATTGGAAACAACCGTAAGGTGAAGGGAATAAACTGTGAAATGACGTGGAATGACTGGAATTAATTCAGTTCACGGTCAATTTAACTAAGTTCACAGTCATTTTAGCCTAATTCACAATCATTTTACCTCAGTTCATGGTCATTTTAGCTCACTTCATGATCATTTTAGCTCCATTCACGATCATTTTACCTTGGTTCACAGTCATTTTAGCTCATGAATCAATAACTCAGTGGGTCCTTGGTCTGTTAATTCAGTCAGTGCTCAGTCGCTTTCATGCTCTTCATTTAGTTTCACATCTAATTTCATTCTTTGTTTAAACAACTCTCAACGTGGGCCATTTGAGTCCTGATTTTGGTCATTTATCAGGACATGCCATACCATTAAGCATTTTTAAAAAATGAAATTAGATTGGGGACCGTGCGCATATATAGTATAATATACAGTGGGGTCCACCCAAACAAAGCTTTATATTTTTAAAAATTGAAAATGGAGTGTGGATTTGCATGCGCATATATATAGTAAAATATACAATGGGGTCGAAAAAAAAAGCAGGATTTCAATATACCTGCCATTCGAGGCTTCTTAGCTGGGGGGGCCATATTTCATCCTATCTTGGGCTCAAAAAAGTCGAAAAGGACATCTGTGAGGTGTGTATTCTCGACCAGATAAAGGGGAAAGAATAAAGCGGTAAAAGAAGGGTTTTACTGCTTTGGTGGACACTCACAGGGGGGAGAAGTGATCAAAAATTGGTAATCTACGGGTAGGATGAACAATCAGGGAGAGAAAAAAGGAAAAAAGCTAGGGTTTTTTCGGTGGAGACGCAGCTGGCAGCGGCAGTAAAACCTGTCGTTTATACCAGAGGCATTTTCGACCTTTGGTAAGGCGTCCGTATAGCTGGGGCTCATTTTTGTAAGGTAAAATAAGGTGGGCTTGGTCTCGCAAATGGGCCATAAATGGGTCGTACAGTCACAAATTTCTCTTCTTGATAATTACACGTACAAGCTGAAATTACATCTACCTACTTTTTTTAATTTTCTTATGCAGTCTCTGGTGGGCATGTTTGTTATTCTAGGAAAATTTAAAATAGAAGTTAACGAAAAATAACTGAAAGTACCCGATAACAATAACTTGATTAATGAGCTATCTTGATGATAAGATAATTTGAAAAGGTATTAGAATGTAAAAACTGTATTAATGAGGTACTAATTTGTAAAAATTCCTATTATCTATATGGGGATTACATGCTACCACATGTCCCAATGTGGAACACAGGTGCAGATCCAAGCCGTCGATCTGCTGTGTCTAACCGTGTAGATGATATGGCCTAGAAATTAAACTGGCTCCACCCATCAGGTGGGCCACACTACTATAAATAAGGAGGTATGGTTTACAATATTGTAGGCAGGTTTGTTTCAGTTGATCGTTTATTTCTTAATCTGTGAGATCTACCTGATTTGTGGACACTACTTCTTGGGCCACGACATCTTTGTAAAGGGACCCACCTGATGGACGATTGGATCTTTTATGCCCGCATAGATGGTCTATCGTGTGCATGCATGCGGGTTCAGCAAAGCTTTTATTAAATAATTTATTTATTTTTGTGTACTGTGCGTGTGGGTTCAACAAATCTTTTATTTATTTATTTTTTGTGTACTGTGTGTGTGGGTTCACCGAAGCTCATTGAAAGAAAGAATAGCATTACTTGGGCATAGTGTTCTACAACTGCCATGGTTTTCCATTTGCTTGTTTTCAGAGAAAGGTAATCAACTTAGCATCAAAACATTCAAGGGAGTGTAACCATCTCACCCATGCAAAAGATGGGCCCCACTATGAGGATCACCTCTCTCTCTCTCTCTCTCTTTCTCTCTCTCAGATGAGGGTGATCAACTTAAACGGTGAGTTAGGTTTCTATGATGAATCTAGCCATCAAATATCATTGATGCGTGTTGGGAGAGGCGCAAAAGCAACACTGAGTTAGAGTCAAATAATAAGAGATAGAATAAACCAATCTCACAAAGAATACAAGGATTTACGTGAAAAAGTCTTAGCAGGAGAGACAACTGCATAAAGCGACAACTAATCTACTATGATAATTAATGTTACAAGAGATGAGTGAACTTACTAATTCGAGAATATACCCCAAATACCACAAAAACCCTACCTTTGAACTTCCTTTGCTCACCAAAAAACCCTAAGCACATTTCTAATACCCTAATCCCTGATTACAAACCCTTAAAAATGATTAAAATGAATTAGGAAACAAAACCCACAATTCCGTAAAATTGCATAAGTCAATCGATGGAAGCTTCGATCATATCGAGTATCGATGACCCATCGATGGGATCGAAGCCACCTTTAATTAGATCGATCTAGAATAAAAAACCATCTAGCAAACAAAGTCCAAAATACAAGATTTTCTCGATAGGATTGAGTGGGTTGTTGATGGGATCAAGTGGTCTATCGATACCATTG
The DNA here is from genome assembly GCA_030180095.1 of Magnolia changhungtana. NCBI lineage: Eukaryota > Viridiplantae > Streptophyta > Magnoliopsida > Magnoliales > Magnoliaceae > Magnolia > Magnolia changhungtana. Next base: position 956,780 of record JASAUF010000524.1, on the reverse strand, counting down.
ACAAACCCAATTATAGATAAATTAAAGACATTTAACAATAATTTCCACCATATTTCAATTATCATGAATTATAGCTCGAAGCTTCATCTCTAATTACCTCCATCATAGCTCCACCATCGTTGTCGCTTCTCGTGCACACTTTGCCTTTGTCAAGCATTTTCTACACACTCTACCTATGGTAAGCATTTTCCAACTCTAGATAAATCGCTCAGAACTTGAAATTCTATATAGGAACCACCTTCGTAAATATGTTCGTCGGATTCACGCTTGTGTGGATCTTCCCAAGAGTCACTCAACCCTCCTCAACTACCTATTGAATAAAATGATTACGAACATCAATGTGTTTAGTACGAAAATGATAAACCAAGTTCTTCGACAAATTGATTGCGCTTTCACTGTCACAGTTTTCTAGCACGGCTTCCTGCTCAAGCACAAGCTGATTTATCATCTCTCTTAACCAAAAACCTTCTTTGAATGCTTTCGTCACTGCCACATACTCTGTTTTGGTTGTAGAAAGAGCCACCACATACTAAAACTTTGACATCCAATTGATCACTCCACCTGCTAACACAAATGAGTAGCTGAAAATTGATCTCTTGTTATCCATATTTCTTGCATAATCGACATCCACATAGCCTACTAACTTGTCCTCACACCTTTCAAATGTCAAGATATAGTTTGTTATATCTTGAATATACCAAAGTAACCATTTGATTGCCTCTTAGTATTGCTTGTCAGGGTTAGTCATGTATCTACACACAACACCCACTGCATGTGAAATATTAAGTCTCATAGAGACCATGACATACGTCAAACTGACAACAACACTCGAAAAGGATACACACGATATCACTTGCTTTTCTTTACCTGTAGTAGGCTATTATTCAGAAGAAAGTAGTATGGGGTGTGCTAACTAGATTCTCCATATTCATACTGAACTTAACCAATACATTTTCAAGGTATTCTGCCTCTGATAACCGTATCTTGCTCCTCTGTCTGTCTTTATGAATATCTATGTTGAGAATTTTCTTTATAGCCTATAAATCTTTCCTTTCAAATGTCCATGGCAATTGAGTTTTCAATGTATTGACCTCAGATATGCTATGGTTGGCAATAAGCATGTCATCTACGTATAATACCAGTATGATGAATTGTCTATCATTTAGTGTCTTATAATCGGCATAATGATCGTATTCACTTCTAGTAAATCTCTGACCCATCGTGAAAGTATTAAACCTTTTATACCACTATCTAGATAACTATTTCAGGCCACATAATGACTTGCTTAACTTGCAAACTTTATTTTGTCTCTTTCACCTCGAACCCTTTCTGGTTGATTTATGTAAATCTATTCCTCTAACTCTCCATGAAGGAAAATAGTTTCCACATCCATTTGTTCCAATTTTAGGTTGTATCGAAACCATCACCAATACAAATATGATAAACACTTGCTTGACTACGGGCGTGGAAATCTCGTTGAAGTCGACACCCTCCTTTTATGCATACCCTTTCACGACTAATCTTGCCTTGTATATATCCTATTAGTTCTTGTAAATCCACTTAGAACCTATCACTCTTACGCTCCACTGTAAGCTCCACCAGCTCTTATGTTTCATTCTTATAAAGGGAATACATCTCATCATGCATGGTCATTATCCACTTCTCAGCATCAGAACCATCTAATACTTCCTAGAAGGTAAATGAATCCCCCCATCCATAATGAGGGTGAAAGCAACATTCGAGTCATTCATGTATCGGATGGAAATTTGCGATCTCTTGGCGAATTTCTTCTAAGAGGTAACGACTACATCTACTCCTATACCTCTGCCTGCGGCTCAAGCTTTGTATGTGTATCTTCTTTTTCAATTTTTATATCAATGACTGTTGATTTCTCAAGTTCCTTGTGTTCATCTTTATAGAACAAGAAATCTTCATCAAACATGACATCTCGACTAATTATGATCTTCTGTATGTCTTGGTCGTATAGGTTGATCCTTTCACACCATCACCATACCTCATAAAAATACACTTCTTAAACATTTGGTCTAGCTTATGTCTCTCAGCTGACAGAATATAAGAGTAAGCATCATAATCAAATACATGTAATTGTGAGTAGTATACCATATGACCAACCCACACTTCTTCAAGAATCTTACAGTCTATTGGAGATGGAGACCGATTCACTAGGTAAGAAGTCTTGTTAATGGCCTCCGTCCATAACTCATTGTCAAATCTAACATTAATCAACATGCTTTGGGCTCTCTCTAAGAGAGTCTGATTCATCCTTCTGCTAAGAAGTGTACCTCATTATATTGTGCCTCACAATTCTCTCTTCTTTGCGAAATTGATTGAATTCCTTTGAAGTGAATTCACCTACGTTATCAATCATTAAAACCTTAAGTTTATGCCTTGTCTGCCTTTCAACTATCGCCTTCCATACTTTAAATGTAGTGAAAACATCAGATTTATTTTTAAGAAAATAAACACACTTTTTTCTAAAGTATTCATCAATGAATGAGATAAAATACGATGACCCCCCGGCAGGCGACAAGCCTCATATATCTAAATGCGCATACTAAAGGACACATTTTCAAACTCTTTTCAGTTTTAAAAGTTAGCTTTGATTGTTTACCATATATACAATGCTCGCATATACTAAGTTCAATATTTTTAAAAATAAAATTCAAGTAATAATCAGAAAGTACCTTCATGCCGCGGTTGCTCATGTGGCCTAGGCACGTATCCCACATATGTGCCAAGTTGGATTCTTCTATAAATGTAGTAGCTCCACTTATTTTAGTGTTTTCGATCAACTTGTATAGGTTACTGCTCCGCTGCGCTTTCATAACAATAAGTACCCCTTTCGAAACTTTAAAGACCATGTCATAACCATTGAACTTGCAATCAAGTGCCTTAAGAGCCCCTAGCGATATCAAATTCTTCATGAGGTCCGGAACATGTTGAACATCTATCAGAATATGCTCCATCCCATCGAACATTCTGATGCACGTTAAATCGATCCCAACAACTCTATATGCAAAATCATTGCTCATAAAAACATGTCCACCATTGTACTCACTATATGTGGTGAACTAATCCCTATGAGAAGTCATATGATATGAGGCCACTGAATTTAGAATCCAGTCATTACTAAGGTAACCAGATTTAGATGCAGTTAAGACATCACCACCATCCACCTCCTCACATGATTGCATTGTGTTGACCTCTTTTGGTGCATTCTCTAATTTTTTTCTCGTTTAAGCCTTACGGTTACTGCAATCCTTCTTCATATGCCTTGTCATCCCACAATTCTAGCACTTCATCTTGCCTTTTCCTTCGGATTTGGATCGCGATCGAGAATTTCCCTTCTCTCTTTTTTGTATTCCTTCTCCTAGCAACCAACGCATCTGTAAATGTACCTCCGTTACTTTCTTTCTCAACTATTTTTCATAAAGGGCTCAGATGACAACCTCCACATCGATGGTATTCCTACGTGGATCAACGTGTTTACCAGATTCTCAAAAGTGGGTTGAAGCGAATTTAAGAGAATCAAGGCTTGATCTTCCTCTTTGATCTTAACATTCACATTCGTTAGTTTATATATTAACTCACTGAAAGTGATCATGTGTTCATTAATGTGAGACATCTTCATTATCTTAAAATTATAGAATTGCTTCTTAAGATACAGACGACTACCTAGGGATTTCTTCGTTTACAAACCATCCAATTTCGTCCATACTCCTGTGACAATCATTTAATACAGGACATTATATAAGACATTGTTTGTTAGACATAATTGTATTGAGATTGTAGCCCTCTAGTCTAGTTCATCACACTTTTCATCAGTTATAGATGTAGGACTCTTCACCTTGCCAAGGAGAACGTGTTGCAATCTTAGTTGAAATAAGACGCCTCTCATCTTAACCTTCCATAGTTCAAAGTTATTTCTCCTAGTGAACTTTTCTATTTCATACTTAATATTAGATCCCTTCAAAATATATTTTTATATTAAAAAAATTTTAAAACCCCAATGTTAGTTTTGATACCACTTGTTGGGGGGATGCGCGGAAGTAACCCCAAGTTAGAATCAGACAATAAGAGATTGAACAAACCAAACGTGAAAAAACCTCCGTGAGAAAAAAACTCACTGTACAAAGGGACATTAAATCCACTATGATAAGCAATGTTATAAGAGATAGGAGAGCTTACTGATCTAAGAATATACCCCAAATACTACAAAAACCCTTGCCCCAAATAGTACAAAAACCCTAGCTTTGAACTCTCTTTGCTCACTAAAAGCCCTAAGCACGCTTCCAATATTATAATCTTCTATTACAAACCCTTAAATTTGATTAAAAATAAATTAGGAAATAAAACGCGTAATTCTGCAAAATTGTGTAAGTCGGTCGATGGGAGCTTCGATCATATCGAGTGTCATCGACAACTTATCGATGGGATTGAAGCCACCTTTGATCAGATCGATTTGGACCCAAAAACTGTTTAACAAGCAAAGATCAAAATATGGAATTTTCTCGATGGGATCGAGCGGTCAATCAATGCCATCGACATACCCAGTTACAAACAAATTAAAGACATTTAACAATAATCCAACTATGTGACCTGCTTGATGATTAGACATGGAAATGTTGAATCAAACCATCGGTTATTACTTCTATGGAGTGGGCCAACCTAAGTTTCCTTCTCCGGTAATCTTCACAGTGGGGCCACCCAAATTCAGCTTGCTTTAGGTTGGGTTTGGATTGCGTTGGATCCAAGTCTGAGTTTTAGGCCTCACAATAAATTGGGTCGGACCTGGCCTGCGATACTTAACTGTCAACTCTAACAAAATCTAGGCTTGTCCACTCATCAAACTGCAACACCATTGGAATGGTCGAACTCAACATACAAGTATGGCTCACCTCGTGATTGGAATGGTTGAACTCAACATACAAGTATGGCCCACCTCATAAGTGGATCATAGCCTGATCTTTAAGAGAACACTGCATGGGAAGATACTGACGAGGGTGGAGCGACACTCACACCATAAATAGGCTGGGCTTAATTTCTCAGTCCCTGGGCCAGACCTGATTTTTCCTAACCCCCGTGGGAGAATAATATATTAACGAGGCATATTTGCTACTTTCGAGATTTGAACATAGGACCTTCCGCTCTGATACCATGTCAAACAACCATTCACTCTAAAAGCTTAAGCTGTCAGAGTGTGGTGTATCAATGTATATCAAGGGACTTTATCACTTTAACAAATGTTTAGTTCTCAAAGTCAAATGCCTTGCTAAGAGAACTCTCCCGCATATAAGCTACTCTATTTTCCCTACTCTTCTATCAAACTCAATGTGGGGGATTAGTTTTTTGAAACCTTGTAATTTGTCATGGCTAATTTCATTTTTTCCCCATGCGTTCGAGCTTTGTGGGGCCCACCTGTGATGTCTATGTATAGTCCAAATCATGCTTATATAAGGTGTGCTACATCTTCAACTCACAAGAATCATTTTGATCTAAGACTCAGGTGGGACACACTGCACACAGAATGTATACAATCCCATCTAAAACCTATATTTTCACATGGTGTTGCTCACCTAAGTTTTTTAGTGGTCTATTTTCAGTACATCCGCTTAATTTGGTCCGTCTCACTTGATGGCTGGTTTGGATGGATATAAAAGACATGATGAGCCCAATTCCATCTGAAAATTTCTATGATAGGGGTCACCTTTCCCAGTGTCCTCCATTTTCAATTTGGTGTGACCCACTTGATAGATAGTGCTGGATTTTGGAATCTAGACCTACCATGACTAAGCTCATTAGGTGTAAGGTTTGGATTCCACATAAACATCACCATACACCAGACAAGGTTATATAACAAGGTAGCTTAACTGTATTCAAGGGCATCTGCACTCTTTTATTCCTACGTACTTCATCACATGGAAGGTGGCCTATCACCCAAGAAAGCTTAGACTTAAGGAACTTTGAAATGTTGAACCTGAAGTGGTCACTGCCCCTTCACCATCTTTGTGTGGTGTACTTGTATTTTCAATTCAAGTAAGTGAGGCCATTATGCAAACCCTCGGACTTCTTTGCACATGTCCCATCTCTAAGGAGAGATGAGACATGATTTCCTAAACCCTAATGTGACCTAATTAATAATAGTGTGTCATGTATACTTGCTGGATTTGGGCTTCACAGTGAAATGCAAAGATTTTCATATGTGAATTCTTGATCTTCTTTTTTTTTTTCATCGAGGACCATACATCTAACAAACACATGCATCGTGTTATTATCTATGTTAGGAGTTTCGGCAATCAGTATTCTAGCCATGACCCTAATAATCTTCTAAGGATGTCAATGCAAACATTTTGGTTTCCAGGGGTACAAATAGATGGTTGAGAGCTATAGGCTGTTTGGATCTCTCAATATCTTTAGCGCATTCCCTATCAATGGTTGTACTCAACAAATCAATGGTATAGATTATTCAACCATGGCTACCCTTTTCAAAAGTGGGAATTTTTTTTGTATATTGTACAAAGATATGGACCACTGTAATATGATCCTCACTATTTGATACTATGACAGATCATGGACATGAACCACCAGATATGCTGTAAATGTATATAAATCCAAAATGTACAAATTATGAAACCTACTGTGAGTGGGAATTTATCTACAAGCTAAACCAAGCAGATGATCGTATCAATCCAATTAGTGGTCATCAAATGGATAGTTAAGGTGGAAAATAGTTAACCATCCAAGTTCTTTTTAAAAGATTATGGTAATAGAAGTTAGATCTTGCAATCAATATGATTTTATAGCTTAAAAAAGTGAAACCCACGTTTTAGATTGAGTGACATTTATGTTAGGGTACCTTAGTAGCCTTACATGCACATGGTTCACCTTGATGGAAGTCCAACCATTAAAATCTTTCAAATTGTACGTGGGGTCCACTGTTGTGTACATATATGCCATCCAATCTATATATCTAATACATCCCACCGGGAGGAAGGGGCACACGAGAAATCAAGACATTTCAAGACATGTGATTCATGTGAATTTAGGGTTTACGCATGATTTTACATCGTTTAGTATGTTATGCTTCACTTGTCACGCCCCAAAATCTGAGTATAGAGTGTGCACCCTTAGACCCAAGTTTCGGTTTGTAACTTGTATACAAAGTGTACTAACTTTATTTGTTGATCAGTTTAATTAAAGGTTAGAATTATGTTCATTCCAAGTTCCACTAAAGTTCGTCAAATTCCAATCACGTATACATAACACTTAACACCAATCAACTAGGCATACATAAATCTTCACGACTATTCAAATAACATAAATCTCAAACATCATTCATTTGTTATAACATCTTAATATAAGTATATTTATTCCAGGCTCATAATATCTCAATCAAATATATCTAAACAATTGCTTAAAATCCCATAATCAATGCTAATATGCATTATATGCCAATCAAACTATATCTTAACAAATAAATGAGATATTCAATAATGGTCTAATGCTATCAATTCATCTTTAGACAAGTATGGCCACGTTTCATGTGGGTCATGTTCAGGTTCAGTAACCCCTTTGAGTTCCTATGGCACGTCATTTACTAACGGCTCATCTGTATGGTTTTTCCATCAATAAAAAAGTAAGGTGGCCAAACTTAGTGTAACGCCCTGAAAATTGGGGGTCGAGCAGGAGCTCAACTCCCGAATTCCAACACATCACTTATGCAACATAGATAATGATGATTAAATGTTGTCCGTGTTAGTGCATTAAACATGATTGGGATTAAGCTAAATCAGCATATCATACTCCAGAGACGATGAGATTACTCAAGTGGAAGACTGTGATAGATATATAAAACACTTAAGTTGTTGTAAGTCTCCAGAGTGTGAACATGATACCAGGTTAATAATTACATACATTGTTCCAAGATATACAAAATAACAAGAGTGTAATATCATCTATCCATATCCTTGTAGCCCCGATACGCAACTCCAGGTCTACATAGACTTACCAGAGAGTTGCATGTAGGAGAACTCCTCCTCGACATCATAGAAGACAGGCTTCATCTTGTAAGCCTCATCATCACCTAAAACTACAACAGAGTCTAGTTGGTATTTTTAAAACACCGTCCTAGAACATGGGAGTGAGTGATCAACTCAATGGAGCTATAAAGTAAAGGTTAACATGTTATCAATTCAATCAAGCAGTAATGATAAAGCAATACAATTAAACATCCCTAAGTACTCTGGTTAATGCAAACATGATATATATTAATGATGCATGCCCTCGCTTACACTCCCTCTACGATCTTCCTCTTGCGGTCGTGGCCCTTCCTCTGTGCTCAACACCAACGCCAAAGGCACATGCAATGCGGTGTATGAGTGTGATTACCTAAGTTCTTAATTAGACTCATTCATACAGTAGGTTTGGAAAGTTAAGGTATCCTCCTTTATATCATTAACCCAAACAATGATCCATCCAGGGTCATCAATCCTAGTTCGTCACATACGATAGGCAAGTTCGCGAGTTTACACCATGGGTTGTTACGAGAGGCTCGTCACCGTCAGCGTAGGCTTAATTCACACTCGAGGTCACCCCACCAACGCCCTACCAACTGGCAGTCTAATTTTGAAGGCTCGTCACCAACTCAACTGCGGACCACAGCCAGGCTGCGCCGGGGTAGGCCTATTTCGTACTTGAGGTCACAACACTAACACCCTCCCAACTGGCAGTCTATTTTCGAAGGCTCATCACTAACCCGACTGGAGACCACAGCCAGGCTGCGTCAGTGTAGGCCGACAGCTCAAATACAGTGTCTCATACCACCGTATTTCACTCCCAAGTCTGGGTTGCTCATTGGTCACTACGAGGAGACTCGTCACCCCAGCGTAGGCTGACAGCTCGACCACGATGTCCCATACCACCATACCCAGCTCATGAGTCATAGCAGATCGTGGTACCATGTTTGAAATGAGTCTTTACATTGGAAGGAGTACCTTAGGTTCAAGCAGTAGTGTCCATACATGGTAAACACATAATAGGCCCATCTATTTATTAGATGAGTTCGATTGGTACGAGCGTACGCTGAATTAATCGACCTATCCACGATCATCGTACGACTCGGATTCACCGAACGCATCAATTGTGGTGCGACTAATTTGGCCACTCAAATAGGAATTGTTACTGATTGTCTGGACTACATAGTAGTCCCAATCATATTCAAATGCAGTATATGGAGACATGTGATAATCATATAGGCATTTAACAAATATTCTCAACATGATTCTCATTCGAGCATTTCATCAAACACATTGCACATATTGCCATATATTGCATTTCATCCATAGATTGCATAGTTGGAATTTAGGTTACATGAAGCAAACTATACAAATAGATAAGGTAGTTGAGAATCCTATCTCAACGCCCTAAATAAATACAATTCATCGAACAATTTCTCATTCAAACATTTTATCAAACACTTAGTCTACACATTCCATCATATATGAAATAAATTAGTTATAACCTATATTATAACCAATCCTTTCACAAAGGAGTCGCCACACATACAACAATCATGTATTCTTAACCAATACTCATGGCGGGCACAAATCATAATTCCATTTTCATTCCGACATTTCAACAAACACATAGAATGCATTATTTTTAACATAGTTCATATATATGTGTGTAAGACACGAAAATCATCGCATCTAAGCGCATGTGATAACAATCAAGTCAGACATAAATCATTAACTGACATTGAAAGCCTTAAAAACCATAACCTAAACATTTATAGTCCACAACTTTCATCGGTAAACCTGTACTAAGCTCAATTTGAACACTACGTCTTTATCTATGGCACAACGGCTACCTGAATCACAAAATAGGTTACGTATTTCATCGATTCATCTACTTGGATACCTAAGACAGATTAGGGTTAGGATTTCTTACCCAAAAATGGATTTGAAATCGATGGTGTAGCAATGTGGAAGGGTGAAACGAGGCGTGGAGTAGCAGAACAGAAGGACAGCAGCAAACTCCAAGGATCTCCCTTCGATCTCCACTCTTTTCTCCTTTTCTCTCTTCTCTCTCCTGAGGTTTGGAGAAATTCGTATGGGAGAAAGAGAGAGAGAGAGAGAGAGAGAGAGGTGGGTTTATGGCCCTTATATAGGCCCAGAACTGATGGAAATGGCCCCAAGGCCATGGTATACTTAGGTTATAGCCAAAACTCGTCTGTTTCGGCCTAACGGAGCGCATCTGGGGGCCCCTTTTTTGTATACGGTCGGGAGTAAGTCCCCCAACATTGGATCTAGGTCAAGCTAAGTTTTCGGTCCGATCGGATTTATAGATCGACCGCGGAGGACCAGTTTCAGTTCAACGGTCACCGATACTCAATCAGGACCACAAGTACACTAACGTGTGTTGGAAATTTTTCCTAATCCGAGGGTGTAGTTGGGTCAGATTCTGACGGTCTGAATCCTTAGATTTGGATAGCAAGCGAACGACTCAATTCACTTAAGTCTGAGTTCATTTTTTAAAGATATTCACGTTTCTCACACACTTCACTCCGGGCTCAAGTTGTGTGTTTCGAGATATTATCTGAACTTGATTTCACGGTGGTTGTCAAGTCCAGTGAGGTGGTCATAACGGTATAGTTTCGTAGTTATCGAATTTTCGACGCGCGGTCCACATCTGATACGGAGTTTCAATGCTCTCCCGAGAACAACTAGGTTTAGAGATTGATCCTAGGTTTTAGGGTAATGTAGCTTCAGTGATCCTACTGATTTTGGGTCTTGCAGTTCGTATTAAAAGCTGTCCAAGCTAATTCGACGGGTGATTTAGTTAAGCACTTAATTAATCTCCGTCTAATTTCTAAAGGATTTGGTCCTCAGTGATTTCTACCTGAGGTGGTACACGGGTCTTTGTACAGATTTTTCTGGGACGTTACACTTAGTGAAATAATCCAGTATGGTTCATAAATATAATAATTAAAATAGCACAAAGCATTGAATTCAAAAATGTATACACATAATGTATGAATGCTCTAAATTGAGTGATCACACATCTACTTACGTTGGAGATCGTCAACCTGGATCCACCTGTTGGGTAGGCTTCCACCTTTTGATAAGCATTAACATGGCCCGTATCTGGTAATGCTCTACTAGGATCTATATTTTTTTCTAGAAAGAGCCCCTAAGATCGACTATGCGATATGTAGATACGATGGATGATGTATGATTTCATCATTTCATAAACACTTGTGTTAATTTAGAATGTAAGCATGTGATTCTATCATTTTTTCAGAAATTAAATGTGATAATATAAATTAGAATGTGATACATTTGCATGAATCAACATCAGTTATATTAAAACATCAATCAATCAATTACACAAATAATTCCATTTTAATCTCCATTAACATGAGACATGTTGGGTTATTCACCTGAGTCTAGTAGTGAAGAATTCACAACATGATTTGATGGATTTGAATTTGGAAATCCTAACAATCACACAAATATATTATTATTTGATCCAATTACATCACTATTGGGCCTCACCTTTGATTCAACACCTTAAGGGGTCAACCACTATGTAATAACCTTCAACAATAACGTAATTGGAGTTTACATGCATGATATATTCATTTGATTTGATTATCAAAGCTCGGATTTTGTACAAACACTTGTTAATTGATTCGAATTTCGAATTGATGGAATTTTGTTTAACGCATATAGGTCACCGGACAAAATTCGTCACATTCGATTGATCGATGATACACAGATAAGCCCAAAATTTTGGGGATTTATTTTAATTAATGGTCTAAGGTTCATTTAACCACAATGGACAGATATATTCTCATTATTGAAACCTCATTAGTTAATAATTAGAGAGGCACAAAAATTGTTAATATGAACCATTCACATGCTTATTTACATTTAGATTTTGAAATTGAATGGAAAATTATTGATCAAGGTGGCCCACCGGAAGATTGGATCATCCAGATTCTTGAAGTCTTAGCATATTTTGCCTCTACACATTGGGTAAATAGTGTGGATCTAACCACACATACAGCGATGATCCATCTCGACCTTCTACGCCAAGTGATACCAACACTTGCGCAGAAAATTTGAACTTTTATTATTAAACACTTCCCAATGTAACAATACCATAATTGTATAGCCGATCTCGCCCATTTATTGCGTTGTCCAAATAAGTAAATATCAATTTTACAAAAATTGATAATAATTAATCTATCTTACAAATATAAATCTATCATCATACGTAGAGAGAAATTCTTTGAACCGAAACTAGACTATTTGCAGAAAGAATTGATCATCTCCATTCAAGCGTGTACGATGGTCAGAGGACTAATCCAAATAATTCATCGCACACAGTACTCGAAATATCGGTCTCACGATACGGATACGTATTAGTTATTGCATGGGATATATTGGTTGTATTGCATAATGTATCGTTGTTGTTGGAAATATTGGAAAATTGGTCCAATTTTTCCATGAAACTTCAATGATTGTTAAAAAAGACATCAATACACAATTATAAATCAAAACATTACAAAAACTAAATGCACATAATAGGTTTTCTTTATATGGGGTCCTAATTTATCACTACAAAAAATAAATAAATAAATAAATAAATTGAAGTTGATGGTCGTGTGGAAGTTTCCCCGATGGCTTTTAACCTTCGGTATCGTCTATCACAATTTCCCACAGCCAAAAAAAGAAGGCTTTTAATGGTACACACTCAATCACTACTATTTTCCTATGGTGTGGTCCACATGAGATTTAGATTTGGCTCATTTTTTGGATTAAGCTCTAAAATGATCTTGATAAATGGATGGACGGTGTGGATAAAACACATACTTCATGGTGGGGCCCACAGAGCACCGACCACTAGCCACTTGGCTTGTGGCAGCGTCATAAGCCAAACTGCGTCCCCCTCGCCCGAAAACCAAACCGCGTCCCTCTCTCTCCCCCCAAAATCAGGGAAACGCCCCAAAATCGAAAAAACTCTTGTTTGCGCCCGATCTTTCCGCTCTCTCTCTCTCTCTCTCTCTCTCTCTCTCTCTCTCTCTCTCTCTCTCTCTCTCTCCAACATCTCTTAGGGTTTCTCCAAAAACCAAACTGCATCCCTTCCCACAAAATTGGAGGAATCCAAGGCCTGTTTGGATGCCTGTAAGTTGGGTAAGTGGAAAGTAACTTACAGGTGGTGTTTGGGGGAGAAAAATCACCTGTAAGTAACTTACAACCTGTAAGTCACTTACAGGCAAATCTACCAAAAAAATGCAGGGGGGTGGGGGTGAGAAGTCACTTCCTTGTAAGTCACTTACAAGCTCAATTGTTAGATTTTTAAAAAGAGTGGAAGAGGGAGAAACGCACCAATGGGGATTGAAGGTTTCGCCTCTCCATCCCAACCTCTCTCCTCCTCCCTCTTTGCAATCTCTCTCCCCCTCCCTCCCTCCCTCTCTCTCTGCAATCTCTCTCCCTCCCTCTCTGCAATCTCTCCCTCTCTGCAATTACCACCTTTCGTCTCTTCTCCTCCTAGAATGGTAGGGTTTCATCAACCCTTTTTTTTCTCTTTGAAAACGGTAGTGGCTTGACGTTAGTCAATAAGGCACGCTCGCTTATAGAACCTGTGCATGTGTGCATTTTTTCACATGTGTCATGGACCTCTAATCCGAATGATCCATGTGATGCAGAATCCCATGAAACCATCAGGAACCAATTTTCACCCTAATTTAAAACTCTGGTGAGCCATATAAAATAGAGATGCAAATCAAGGTAGAATAATGTTTTCTTTTGTCATGGCCCACCAATGTTTTAGATCAAAGTAAAAGTTGGGTCATAAGGGTTTCATGGGGTTCTGCATCACGTGGACCGTTCAGATTTTGGACAAGTCACATATGATGAGTTCTCAAAAAGTTCTCAAGAGAACTCTTGCCAACTTGTGCGCGGCTGAGTATTCTACGGGAAGGGATTTAGTGCTAAGTAATGCGTAAACTCTGTGGGATCCACCATGATATATGTATTTGATCCACACTGTCCATCCGTTTTAATACTTAATTTTAAGTCCTGATCTTAAAAATTAGCTATATCCAAATATCATGTGGACCACACCACAGGAAATAGTGTGAATTGAGTGTATACCGTTGAAAATTTCTGGGGGGCCACAGTAGTTATGGATCAAGTTGATTTTTTTCCCTCATCCAAGTGTTTGTGATCTCATGAACATGTTGGATGTCAAATAAAGATCATTATGGGCACTAGAAAGGTTTCAACAGTCTAAATCAGTATTTCCACTGTTTCCCGTGGTATGGTCCACTTGAGCTTTGGATATGCTTAATTTTATGGGTCGACCTCTGCATGTAGGTGAAAAAAATGGATGGACTGATTGGATAAACCGTATGCATTTACAGTGGGCCCAACTGAATTTACCTTATGTAATAAAAGTAAAGCAGCAACTCAGTACGAGTCTGATTGCATTACTGGTAATACGGTAGTGGGTGTTACCCCTGTCGTGGGCCCACCTTAATGATGTGTTATATATCCACTCCGCCCAACCATTTCTCCATCAGGGATTTTTGGCCCACCTTGTTTGTGTTGCCGAGTTTTTCATTGAGGAAGTTTATTCTCAATGTTTAAATTGAGTTATTACTCCATATTATAGATATTTTGAATTCATGGGCTTACTTTTATAACCCACTTGATGATTGGTTTAGCTTAATAATTATCTCAAATATTCATCTTGATGGGCTTAATAAAATAACATATTTGATCCCATGTTTTTTTATATGATTATAACATTTTAGAACAATTTTCTAATTTAAGCTCTGCTTGATGTGAATATACAACTTTCTACCTACAAGTAACTTACAGGTTATCCAAACTGAAAAACTAACTTACTTGTAAGTGACTTACAACTTACATCCAAATAGGTTACATGTAAGGAACTTTCGCTTGTGACTTACAGGTAAGTCCTTACAACTTAAAAAAAACTTACCGGCATGCAAACAGGCCCTAACGCCCCCAAAATTGGAAAAACCCTCCTTCGCGCCCGATCTCTCTGCTCCCAAAATCCCTCTCTCTCTCTCTCTCTCTCTCTCTCTCTCTCTCTCCAACATATCTTAGGGTTTCTTCTCAAAAGCCCTAGATTCGATTTCCACATTGAATTAATCGTCGCCTGCTTGGATCGCTCATTTTCTCTTCTTTTGTCCTGTAATGGATCGATTGGATTTTGTATCTTTCTTAGATTCATTGCCGAGAGCAAGCCCTATGTCCTCTAGATTTGTTTCTTGTAGTCTTTAATGCAGGGATATTTCCATTTTTATTGCTTTTTTCATTTTTGTCATTTATGTTTATGGGTAGCAGTTGAGTAGAGAAAAAAAGGAGCAATTCGGATTCCATGGGTTTTTCGGATTTGGATTTGCCTCCTACCCATGGGCTTATGGATGTATGAATTTGGCAAATCCCCAACAAAAAAAAAAAAAAAACATGGGGGATTTTAAATCCATGGATTCACAAATCCTTGCTCCGAATCCCTCACCTCAAATGGCTCCTTTTGTTTTTGCGGCAAAGGTATGTTGTGTTCAGTTGTTTCTAGATTTAGTCCCACATTAATGTGGAAATTGCACAAGAACTCTCAATACAGACCTCTAGTCGGTTTTTATTTTTATTTTTTTAAATTCAGTTATGGTGTAGGAAGCAGAGGCTTTATTGGTGTAAAGTTAATCTACTCTTTTTCTATTTCGTGCTTCTGCAACCACAGCAGAGCTTGCTCTTTTGGTTCTATGTTCAATTTGGGTCTGTTTGGATTCCACCATTTTTCTAGTTTTGCAGTCTTCCTTGGGTGAGTTACTGACCCGTGTTTCAAATCCTCTCTATTTTGATCTTTTTAATTACTATTTTATGTACCTTTTATATCCCAATTCATGAATTTGATGAACGCCCACGCTGGAAGAATCTTTTGCTTTATTTTCCTTTCTGCTATCTATATTAAGCATCGAAAGGCTGACTTATGATAATTGGAAAATTGGGAGAATTCTGAAAGCTAATCGCCTTGTCTAGTTCAATGTCTAGTGGGTTTTTGTTGTTTTGACTCTTTCTTTTGATCTACTTTGTTGATTTGGGGGAAGGACTCTTCTGTTTGGATCAGATTTTAGATGCACCTTTGGCTGGGGTATGAAACTTCGGATAGCATTTTGGGTCATCGTTTGGAAATTTTTTTTTGATGCAGAAGTTTGACGACAGCCACCAATTGCTACTGGGTAGAATTAAACATCTAGATTTTAGTTATTTCTTTTGCTCCTAAAAAAGTTTAAATTGGGGTTATATGTGCATACCTATCCTTTATCCTACAGATCGTGCATTCAGTTCAATCTATACATTAAGTGGTATCTGAACTGATTTTCTTACTATTCACATACCCTAGGATGCAAAGATTCAAGCAATTATGTTTGTCTATCTATTTACGCTTTTCTTCTCGCCCTTCACTTTATCTAAGGACCATTGATCTTGAAGGTTAACTCTGAGTTGGACATATAGTTGCCGCCACTGTGCTATGGGAAACAAACTATGCTCTTGCACAATCCTACATGTTGGCTAAAATGGCTTCCATGTTTAGACCAGCCCTTTTTCACTTATAAACTCTTTTTATAATTAAGTTTCTTCAGTTTCTTCACATAAGTGAAGTTTCTTCTCATCACCTCTTCATCCGTACAGCGTATGCATTAGTTGTGAAAGACCAAAACCTGGCAATGACAGTAGTAACATCATCATCATTATCATCACCATCAACAACAACAACCGAGGAGGAGGAGGAGCTAATTTGAACAACATTACGGAACACATTCATTCAGCCAGTTAAGAAAGACAAGCCACACCTGACCAAATCACAAGAAGAAATGAACACATACATGGCCTACCTAGCTAACCTTTATACATTGCAGTTCTTTGAGAACCATTCTCCCATGATGGAAGCTTGCACCACAAACCATGCATATAAACCAGGAGATCGGGAGATTGGAACAAACTGAAACTGCCTATTGGCAGTAAGTTCAAACATCAACATCATTTAGCTGTTGAGGAAAGCTTTCAAAGAAAATGGTGAAGACCCGTCCTACCAATTCACACGAAGATGAAAGAGTATGAAGTACAACCGAACCCCCTAAGGCCATTCATAGTAATTACTTTCAAAAGTCTTACCCATCTTTTGACTAAAAATTCCCCACTCAAACCACTGGACGTCAATCAATTGATTGGTTGATCCAACTTGCTCAAATCCCAGCTTTTCTTCCTGAATAGATGTTTGAGAAATGCTAAATGCCCGTATCTAAGTGTCAGTTATCAAGCACATAAATTCAAGGCATGGGGGCACACACATACACAAGATCTAAACTATTCATCTATCATACCATATCTTGGACAGACTTTATAGACCTTACAATAAAAATAAAACCAGCATATAATCATAGCCATCAATAAAGCATTTTATCAATGAAAGTCAACCATTTCTTGGACTTTTTGCCAACTGCCCATTTGTAGTATTGAAGATTCATTTTTTTTTTTTTTTTTTAATAAAAAGGTAGGAGCTCACCCACCTGTAATTTTATTAAATGGCAAAACGGCTGATTTTGGGGTAGGCACCACAAAAACAAATAGGACCCACTTATTATATATATCCACAAAATAATAAGAGAAACCTGACCAAGGATCAAAACGACAACACAACAAACTAAACCACACCAACCACTACCCAAAAGCGCCCAAAACTATGGAGGCCAGGCAGTGGCAAAAGGGCTTAAGAAACACCCACAATAATTGTCAGCAGCAGCCTAGAACTGCGCCAAACCATCTGCCATTCAGCCACAACCTGCAATCACACCACATCAAATAGATAGTGCCACCAGTCAAAAACAGAAACCATCTTGCCTCCAACACAGGCCTTGAGAGGAGAACTCCAGCAAAATCCGCATAAAAACCACATTCTCTAGTGACTCTTATTCCAAAAACCATAACATCCTGGGATTCCACTGGGTAATGAAACTTAAATAGAGCTGCGTAAAACCAAAGAAGGGCAGAGCCCCAGAAAATAGAAGGGTAAGGCCCTTAGGGGCAGCACCACCCACATTTCCCTGAACAAGCAGTGCCGCCAATGACCTACTCCAAATGAACAACCAACAGACCAATTGTAGTCCTCAAGAATCTATCATGAGCCAAGATCACCAATTAATGTGATTTTTGGCTCCATCCACAACAGGGCCAAATGGATGAAAGGTTTGGTACCTTGTACATGTCTACCACATTTAAGGATATTAAATGCTTCATGGCTTAACTCAGATAATCTTGATAGCACTACATCCTTTCTCAAGATATTTATTTCTTGTTTCATATGAAAGACACAATCTTATTTGAAAACCATTAATTGAAAATACATGACCAGTGTTTTCAACTACCAGTGTCAATGCCTGTATCATACCCTTTGAACACAAAAACATAAAGGCATTGCATAGGAAATATCGAATGTATTAGGGGAATGTATCATTGTCCAAGGGAAAAATTGGATAAGTGATGGAACTTTTCAACGGAACTTGGAGTGTTAAAAGAGATGATTAATTACACACTTAGAACTGAAAACACCACAAAAAAAACAAGTATGCACAATAAGTCTCCATTGTACAGAGGCCTAAATTTTACATTGTCTAACAGAACTGATACAATTATTTATCCAAAATGAAATAATATCATTCAAATATCCTATAGTACAAGTAATACATTCAAAAACCAAAATGAAAGAGTGTGAACAATCTGTAGATCACCGTACAATCACATATGATTTCTCCACACTAATTGCATTTTAAATGGCGAAAGTGAGAAGGATACAACCGGTTGACCATCAATCATCCCAAAACATCAAAGAAAACCCTTAGAAAATCCCCTGTATTGCCCCATGAACTTGGGCCCATTCTACAATAAAACTCTTTGACTTCAGATAATTCCCCCATATCTTGTGTTGCCAACCAACGAAATAGATAGTATCAGGCAACACTATCAATCTTTAAATTACTGCACGTGACCAAGTATCCTGAATGTTGTTATCTATGCTACACAGATCAAACAAACAATCTGTATTAAATATGAATTATATAATCCTTAGCCCACAAATATGCATAGGTTCTTAGATTTTTAGTTTGCGCAATATAGGTCCAATATATGTCTGCAATTTAGCAATCCAAACTCAAGGAAAGGATGCTGCAATATATAAGAGTGGGATGTAGAAATCAATTCCCACATATTGGACACACCCATATGTTGGTTTGTGGGAAATAAAAGAATATAGCTAGAAACTTAGAAGAGAGAAAATTAGTATAAGACGTATTTCCAGTTTCTCCACATATTTGTCCACATTATCAAATGGTGTCAACTTGGCCTCAGCAGACTCTAGAGTTTCTGTGCTGCCATGAAAGTTAAGGTGAATTTTGCTTTCTGTTGAAGGGCAAGAGTATAATTCGTAAAGGGTACTCCGATGATTCCCTCACTTATAATTCATAAACGGTACTCTGATGATTCCCTCACTTATAATTCGTAAAGGGTAATCTGATGATTCCCTCACCATTTTCTAGAGCAGACAAGCTCAACAAAATGAAGGCTTGAGAGATCAAAATGCAAAATCTGGTTTTTCTGCAGCAGGTCATGGCCCAATCTGAAGCTCTGGGCTATGAGGTTGAAATTTTGCTACGAGTTCGAACACTGCGGTGCATATCCAGGAGTCCGGAACCTCTTCCTTGCAAGAGCACCAATCTAATTGTATACCTAAATGACTTAGTCTGAGCATTGCAGGCAAGAGCCATTCATCATTCTAGCCCTGAATGGCAGCGGATCAAGGATGCTGCAGGGAAAGCTAGAAAAAGCCAGTCAAGTGACATGTCCAAGTCCGGCCAATGAGCAAAGGACCAATGTCGGATAGCCTCACGAGAACAAGTCAGCAGCAGATGTCTTAGAAAAGATGGGAAGTGGTGTGGAAGGATATAGATTTGTGCGGAACATGAAGAATTTCCCTAGCGACATTAGAGGCAGTTTGCTCTTTAGACCAGTCGGGTGAAACGATGGCTAAGGTTTGCAGTGTATGTGATTTCTTGGCAACTTTGTGGTCGAGCTTCTATTGGTGTCTCTGGTTGGCTGATGGCGAGTTATGGCATGAGGTTTGCTGTTTGATGCCATGTTTGGGTGGTTTTGAGAAGTTTTGGATACCGGTGATGGTGTGGTCGGTTGTTTTGTGTTGCAGATGCTTTGTGGTTAGTTTCTCTATTTTAAAAAAAAAAAAAAAAAATTAATTAATTATTTATTTATTTTATTTTAAGATTTTGTTCTGCCGCATTGTAGATATAATTTTATGTTGTATCGAGGTGGGAGGGCTCTTTGTTTTCCACCTCTGAATTGATACACTCTTTTGCTCCATTTAATAAACTTTTAAGTGGTGTGCACCCCCGTTTACGAAAAATAAAGGTCATGCACTAGCTGTTCTGTCAGTTCTATGGCCTTGAGAGCATTCCCCTCCAATGCAAAATGGAAAATTGCTAATGTCATCAAGGAAAGCATGCAATTAGCAACACCGTCACCTGCACACTTTCAAATAAATACTAACCATTTAAAACATATAACGGTGTTATATTGCTGTCTCAGGAGATTTTTTTCTTTCCTTTTCAAAATTCATGTGTGATATATGAGGTTTAGTATGTAAGTCCACTTGGCGATAGAGTGAATTGAAAGGAAAACATTCGGTGTGGAAAAGAAATATCTGTCATTAGGAGGTAGAATATTCACTCTTATGAAGAAAGGAAGCTCTCTCAAATTTGCCAATTTACTCTATGTCATTGATCAAAATAGTTCTCATTTGGTTAATTGGAAGGAAACCTACCATCCTCAGGACGATGGTCATATGGGCATAAAGGACTTAACAATCATCAATTGGGCACTCGTTGGCAAGTGGTAACATTAAAAATGTGAGAGCAACCACCTGCTCAAATTTTTTTATTTTTTATTTTTTATTAATTTTATTTTTTTATTAAGAAATGTGAGAGCACACCACCTGTAACATTAAAAAATCTGTACAATGCATTCAGGTGGACGCCACAAAAAGGATCTCACTATTATACGGCCATGCACTAGGTCTGACAGAGATGGACTACATGGCGAAAACCAGACCAAAATAGGAAAAGTACAAATTTTCCAGCCTCCCTAAGCAGGGGAGAATCAATCCTCTGAACTAGCATGCACATCGGACGTGCCAGTTTGCTGAAAGACAGGTTCTGAAAGTGGCAAAAACTAGTTGCCTGACGCTTTGTTGGAACACAACTGAAACTTGCAGCTTAACCTTCAGATGATACCCAACCACATGAAGAACATCTCCCACCCTGATTTTCAGATGAGTCTCACCCCTTTTTTTTAATTCTCTCTCTCTCAAAAAAAAAAAAAAAAAAAAAAAAAAAAAAAAAACATATTGTATAATCGTTCGGGTGGGCTCCACAAAAAGGAACAAGCTACACCTATCATCGTAAAGAAACGAAAAACTGAGACAAAATCAGCCCACCTGCAGGCTTCTCAAACGAAAAAAACAGAAAAAACTATAAAAATACAGCGCCATGACAACACTGAATATGAACTTAAAAGGAGAGACGACATCCTTGTATTGATACACATTTGTTTGCCAATTTTGGAAAGTTGACAATTTGGATTTCAACCTTCTATTTAGAAGTAACCAACTGGCCAGGTAACATATCAGTTCCATCAAATTTTTGTTCTGGACGCATGTAAAGTGGACCCTGATTTCCGCAATTCAGTTCTGGTTATCTCTTCGCCTCATCACAATTTCTGTGTGCATGCATATGAAACATCACATTCTTCCAGAGTAGACATATTGCCAATGAATTTGTAGTCCGTCCCCATTAATTGCCCAGGCATAGACTCAGTAAGAGTCAATTCTAATAAGAAAATGCAAACACTTGTAGGTAAAATATAAAGCGCATAAATTTCAACAACATAAATTTCATAAATATTGTATTCAAAGGGCATATTTGTAATTACACCTGTATAAAAAATTACTTTAATGCCCTTAATATGTGAAGGGTAAATCAACTTATTGATGGTAATTTCATAATTTATAAGGACAATTACATAATTTCATAGGGGCAATGAAAGAAGACTTAGTTTTGAGTAGTATACATTACCTCTTCTGAAATTTATGCAGTACAAACTTGGACTAGGGGTATTAAGGAGAGCAAATTGTTTTAAGTTAGAGGGAGGTGCATTTAGATGGAATCCTTGTTTTCCCAGGAATCCAATGGAAATAGAAATTCAGGAGTTCTTCGTGCTACAAGAAAGGAAAATTTATCAATGTTGATGAACTCTGGAAAAGAAAGATGCAGGATTCTTAGAAACAGCCACATCTTATGTCTAAAAGTATCATTATATTTCTTGTAAGACCCGTATCCTAAACCGTACCGTTCCATAGGCTTCCGCGGTCTTCCCGGTCGAATTTCGGCAACCTTTGACCCTTAACCGGCGTTTGCGCGCGATCCTAATTCACACGCTGTCAACCCGAGTCAACTCAACCTAAGACTTGTATCCTTGCGACCGCGCCATCGCCGCGGTTCCAACGGCGCGTCTCGCGCGCCGAGGCGTTACCCAGGCTAGGAAATGTGGACCTGCATTCAGTTCGAGAAAAACACCGCGCGTTTGCAAAACTCAAGGGAATCTCTACCTAAATGTCACATCCATCAATCAATCAATCTCATCAAGGGTCAAGTACTCACATCACTCAACACATTACCCAACCTACCATAACCCATACCCTTCCTACACAAGCTACTCCAAAAGTCAATAATCCCTTACACAACCCATCCCTCTTTCCCATCCATCACTCCATCCCATCCTCTCTCTCTCTCATTTCTCCAAGCAAGTTCCCAAGAGCAACTGTCCATGGTTTTCTAAGGTGAGGAAGAAGTCATGTGTGGCCCACCTCCCTACCACCTAATCCAACCGTCCAATCTCCATCATTCTCCGTCAAAGTCGAAGCCGAGTAGCTTAGCTTTCCATTGATCCAAGAAGGAGCGGAAAAGGTGGGTGATTTGTTTGGATTTGATGATTAGAGGGCCCACACTTATGGGACCCATTCTCTCTCTCTGTCTTCCCTTCTCTCTCTCTCTCTCTCTCTCTCTCTCTCTCTCTCTCTCTCTCTCTTTCCTGATTTGGTGGCCCACCATTGATGTGCATGTGAGATCCACGTTGTCCACGAATGGGACAGCCTTGCTGCCCGATTTTGGGCAGGCTCGGATGGTGGGGAAAACACCAATAGAGACTGATTTTCCAGCCGTGTGGACACCCATCCGTGGACCCCACCTTAAGGTGTGAGTTTTGTATCCTAAATAGCCCATTTGCACGGCCCAGATCCAACGTCTGTAGGCTGTACTATAGCAGTAGCAGCGACGTGCAGGGCGTCTGCATTCCAGACCCACTTGCTGGATGAAGAGGAAACACAAATATTAGCTACCCAGGTCCCAGACGTGTGGACCCATCCTATATATATGTAATATATCCCATCCGTCCGTAAGCTAGATGTACGGGCCTTATACACACCGTCCATCTGCTGATGTTGGCGCCAGCAGGGTAGTCTTAAGGTATGTGTTATATCCATACCAGCCATCCATTTTTTTTGCCTGGTGCGTGGGACCCACCCACACATGTTGCACGTGTGGGGTGGGGCCCAGCTTGGATGCATATATTCTATATCAACGCCGTCCATCCAGTTCTGCACCGGGACGTGGGACCACCGCGATGCGTGTGCTATCCAGCACCGTCCAGCTTGCTGGACGGTGGGCTGGACGTTCGAGATTTTAAAAATAAAATAAAATATATAATAATATTATTATATAATATATTATATTATATGTATTCATCATATCTATTTATATATTAATATACCTATGATATGGTGGGCCCCATGTGGGACCCACCTGCTTGGAAGGATTGGCTGGTGTATGCTATATCGCTGAGGTGTTTAGGTCAGCAAGTTCTGTGGTCCCCACACGCGGGACCCACTGATATTTGTCTTTTATCCATGCTGCCAGCGTGGCCCCACATGTGGACACGTGTGGCATCCTCACCGTCCAACAAGGACGGTGGGATCCACCGTGATGTAAGTGTTTCATCAAAACCGTCCATCCACGTGTGAATTTCACACGTGACTGTGGATCTGAACATAAGGTATGTGTTATATCCTGCATCTTCATCCGTTGTGGACCCACTGTGGGTCTGAACATATATCATGTGGAGATGGGCCACATTGCTGTATGCACTCTATCATCCCCACCGTCCAGTGGTTTGGACGGTGGGACCACCTTTAATGTACATGATGTATACTCACCGTCGAGATGTTTTTGGACGGTGGGGATTCACTAGATGTACGTGCTGGCAGCACATGGCCCACCATAATGTAAGTGTTTTACCTACACAGCCCACCCATGCAGCTTACCTTGGTGCATGTATTTTGAATCCACGCAGTTCATCTGTTCCATCCAGCCATCTATTAGGACGTTTTGCTGGGAGGGGCCCTCGTTGATGTGTGTGCTGTAAATCCAGCCATCCTCCATCCTTTGGACGGTGAGGCCCACCACATGATATATGTGTTTTCAGCCTCGCCGTCCATCTGAATTCCGGGCAGGTAGGGCCCACCTCAAGGTATGTGATGTATTCACATCGTCCACCGGGCTGGACGTGGGCCTACCATACTGTACGTATTTTATCTAGGTTGTCTATCCCTGGACGTGGACCCCATCATATGATGTATGTGTTATATCCTAACCAGCTATCAAGTGGACCATCCTGCAACAACAGTGAGGGGATTGAACGACTACCCTTGAAACCCCTTTTGGTTGCACATTGGATCAATGTAATATTCCACTTAATTCAGGTCCTTGTGACCATATGAATAGATTGGGTAGAAAATAAATGTTATGGTGGCTCTATAGGATTTTAACCGTGGAAATCATTATCTCTACTGCTACTTTTGGTATGGTCCAGATGATCTTTTGATGCCATTCATTTTTGGGAATGTGTGTGGCTGACTTGACGTACACGAGGCCTATTATGATGTGTATTAGGCCCATTAGTGCGGCCCACCGATGCGGCCCATTTGGCGTATATGAGGCCCATATGATGAGGCCTGACTTGATGTACATGAGGCCTATTATGATGTGTATTAGGCTCTTATCGTGTGGCCCATTGTGACGTGTATTAGGCTCATGACGCGTGGCCCATTTGATGTATTCGAGACCTAGATATGTGGCCCATTTGATGCATACGAGACCCATGTGTAGGGCTCACCTATTGTGTATTTGAGGCCCATGGGTTGTGGGCCATTGTGATGTATTTGAGGCCTATGGGCGAGGCCCGATGTGATGTATGTGTGGCCATTACGTTGTGTATGAATCCCTTATGTGGGCCACTCCTTGGGAGCAATGTTGGTTAGATGTCCACACTAATAGGAAATTATGGTTAGATGTTCTCATTGTGACCTTCCCTTAGGCCTTGTTAAGCCCATTCTTACCGATTCCGATTGTCGTGATCGATTGCCGATTCCGATTGACGTGACCGATTTGCCGATTTTGATTATCGATCGATTTCGATTGTCGTGACCGATTTGCCGATTCTGATTATCGATCGATTCCAATTGTCACGACCGATTATCGATTTCGATTGACGTGACCGAATTGCCAATTCTGATTATCAATCGATTTCGATTGTTGTGACTAATTATCTATTCCAATTGACGTGACCGATTTGCCGATTCTGATTATCGATCGATTTCGATTGTCACGACCGATTGCCGATTTCGATTAACATGACCGATTTGTCGATTCTGACTATCGATCGGTACGATTGCCGTGACCGATTTGCTGATTCTGATTACCTTGACCGATTACTGATTTCGATTAACGTGACCGATTTATCGATTCCGACTATCGATCGTGCGATTCTCGTGACCGATTTTCTAATTCTGATTACCTTGACCGATTGCTGATTCCGATTGACGTGACCGATTTGCTAATTCCGATTATCGATCGATTTCGAGTATCAAGGCCAATTCCGATGATTTCGATTTGTCAAGACCGATTGTATATGTCGATTCTGATTGTTGAGGCTAAGTATTGAGGCTGATTATCAATGTCGATGCCGATTGTCGATTCTGATTCCGATTGTCGAGACCGATTGAGGCTGATTTCGATTCTGATTATTGAGGCCGATTCTGATTTGTCGAGGCCGATTGTATAGGTCGATTTTGATTATCGAAGCCAAGTATCGAGGCTGATTCTGATTGTCGAGGCCGCGTATCGAGGCCGATTCCGAGTGTCAATTTGATTGTTGAGGTTGAGGCCGATTGTCGAGACCTATGTAATGTATATGCGACCCGTAGTTGGTGCCCACTATAATGTATTCGTGGCCTATGGGCAAGGCCCATTGTGATATATATTAGGCCCATGATGCATGGCCTATTTGATGTATTCGAGACCCATGTGTAGGGTCCACATGTCATGTATTTAAAGCCTATGAGCAGGGCCCACCCGTTGTGTATATATGGCCCTTAAGTAAGGCCCATTGTGTTGTATATTAGGACTTTGTGTGAGGCCGTGGGCCCATTATATGTTTAGCTTTGTGTGAGTCATTCCTTAGGGGCAATGTTGGTTAAATGTCCACATTGTTGAGGCCAATTGTTGATATTGGTTATTGATACCGATTATGAGTATGTGACTGCATAGCATCATGATACATGTCTATACGCACCATCTGCATGTTTGTTATGAGATGTGGTTGACCATTGCATATGTCATTAGGCAGATTGTTATGAGACTTCCTGATAGGCAGAGGTTATCTCACATGAGCGCACGGTATGCACACGATTGATGCATGACTGGATTGTATGGCTCATGCATCTTGTATTGTGTGCCCTAGCGACATCAGGGTTGTAGCCTCCACAGGCATATTGTGGATGGCCAAACGTGTAACGCCCCGGATTTTTGCCAACTTGGGATTAGACGTCCTTAGGGAATGGGTCAATCCTAACACAGGTTTAAGTTCTTAAACGCTCAATTAAAGTCTCAAATCGTTCCTTAAATCATTTTCTTCACAAATCCCACCCTTCACTACCTTGTGCTTTCAATTTTTCAAAGCACCTTCGCCTCGACACTATCTTAAACTAGCTAAGTAGTATAACTTGGATCACTTTATATACAAACTACAATGGACTAAGTTCCACCTCGACGAAAATCACTTGGATTAAATCCTTTAGAAATTTGACAAAGTGAACTAGGTGTTAAACTAGATTAGCCATGAAATCCATTTGAATCGCTTTAAATATGATCTGCAAGATCCAAAACTTGCAGAATCATTGGCCACGCTAGGTTACCCTAAAGTTTAGAACCAAACTCATTTCCGTCTGCTCTCGGGAATGAAACGAAATTCGATTTCTAGATCGCACATCGGAGTCCGATTAACCCTAGGAACTAGGACCTTGCCCCAGGGCTTAACAACCATCTCAAAAATCGGCTCCATCCGATGTCCCGCGGTCATTCGTTTCGAATCGGAGCGAGGTAGTGTGAAAAACACTATTCACATGCCAAAATAAATATCTGGAATAGTGATCTGGCATCGTTCGTTGACGTGTCAGTATTAAGCAACCTGACCGTCAGAATCAGACCAAATTACACCCTCGGATTAAGAAAAATTTCAGGAACATTTACATGTACTTGAAATTTCTGATCGTGGCTCACTGACCGTCGAACTGAAAGTGGTCCGCCACGTGCGATCTGGGAATCCAATCGAGACAAAAACATAAGCCTACGTAGATCCATCGATGGTGAGCTTAAGTCTGACGTTTGGTTCAAGGAGGGCCACCAGAACCTCTCTTTTGAGTTGGAAAAGTGACGAATATCCTATATTAGCAGTAACCCTTGAACCTGAGTCTATTTTGGGAATGTTTTTGGCTATAAAAGGGCCTTAGAGCACCCTCTCTCACAGCCATACGAATTTGAGTTTTGGGAGAGAGAAAAGAGAGAAAAGGCTTGGAGTTTCTTCGATGATCTTCCTCCTACTTGCTTGGGGCCCCATTACACGGCCTACAGCTTCATTCCAGGTGTTTTTCGGCGGTTTTACTGTCTCATTTGAAGGTAAGAAACCCTAACCCTAGGCACGATTTGAGGTGGGATCGATGTAGGATGTGTAACGACTAACCATTCCGCTCTTTAGGCTAGAAATCTCCGTATACGGAAGTTCTTCTACCCTTGCGATTGGTTCGTTTCGTTTCCAAAGGCAAGGTGAGGACTTTAAGTGTATAAGTTAAGGTTTTCAACGCTTTCAATGTCGATAATGGTAGATTCATGATCCTTGCAATTGCACATGTATGAAGTGCTTTCCGTTTCTGTTTTGATTAACGGTGTGAAATGTGGAATTTCACATATTCTAGGTATACGTAGAAATACCGTATATGTATTTTTTTTGGATAAATGCTTGACATGTTTATTTAATGTATAATTATATAACATATGAATAAAATACTAGTTTGGCGAAAGGAATCGCCAAAATATATGTTTACTTGTAAATGCGCCGTATATTGAAATTACGTATTGTAGAAAGACCGTATACGTAGTTCTTTTGGAATAATGTTTGACATATTTATTTACTGTATGATTATACAATACATAATTAAAATACTAGCTTGGCGAAAGGAATCGCCGAAGTCTATGTTCCTTTGTAAACACTATGTATGAAGAAATACGGTATTGTACGAAGTACCGTATACATGTATATTTTAGCGATGTGTTTGTCATGATTAATTGTCGTATAAAATTATGTGCGTATAAAATATTTACTTGGCGAAGGGGATCGCCGTAATACATGTTTGCTTGTATACACTATGTATGTTGAAAATGCGTATTTTAGAAAATCACTGTATACGTATAAATTTTGGATATGCATTTATCATGATTATTTGTTGTAGTAATATATAATACACGAGTAAAATACTCACTTGGCTAAAGGATAGCCCTAATATATGTTTTGCTTTAACATACACCATGTATGTTGTAATAGTGTATTCTAAGTGTTTGTGAAAATGATGAATGAGTATAGAATTCTCATTCGTGCTCGCATGACTAATTGTCATGGATTCATGATTGTTGTATTGCGATACCCTTTTGTGAAAGGATTTTCCTAAATCACGCCACGGCCATATACACCATATATGCTAAAATGTGTGGCCCAAGTGTTTGTGGGAATGGCCCCGAATATGGAACTTGGATTCGCTTGCCATGACTATCCGTCGTGGGTGTACAGCGTGATATGATTGGGGCAACTCCCTAGTGAAAGGATTTGGCCTAATGCTATGTGATCGACATACGTCATGTATGTCGATGTATGTTTGTTTAAGTGTTTCTTGAAATGTCTGAATGAGTAGTAGTTAGCAAAGTGTAATGTATAAGGGTGTTGAGATATGATTCTCAACCTCTTTTAATTATGTGTATGATCTCCTCGGATTGTTGTGTAATTAGGAATTGAACATGTATAAACTCATGCTTGTGTTGTGATTCATAACATGCTCAACTCGCTTTATGATTTTAACTATGTAATGCATATGCTTAAATTTATATTTACGTTGTATGATCCGTCATGGGTGATGGGGAGCGAGCAACGAGTGCGTCAACACTGGCCCTAAAACGGAAAATACCATACCTTGATTGTATGAGTGGAAATCTTGATTCACTATTGCTTTATCTATCGCACTTGATTGTGTTTGGGGCTATGATTATAGTCCGGACAATCAGTCTGCAATTCAATTCGTGGTTGCGATTCATTTGCCACGTGAGATGTGTTCGACGAACCCGTCGTACTTCGGTTGGCGATAGTGGTCGGCCACGCGGAGTGCTTATGCACTTCATGTCGTTCAACTTGTTGTGCGCTCGAGCTAGCCGAGCTCATCAAGTAACCCGATTTGTCTAATGTATGTTCACCATGTTTGGTCGCCTGCTTGAACCTAGGGTACCAAACTTACCGTGAAATCCCTTTTAACCATGGTACCTCGATCCGCTAAGACGCATGAGCGGGCATAGTGGTATGGGACACCGTGGTCGAGCCGTCGGCCTCTGGCTGAGGTCATGTGCCTCCCGTAGTGACCATTGCGCAACCAACCTCGTGAGCCGATTATGGTGGTATGAGACACTATATTCGAGCCGTCGATACTTCGAGAGCCGAGTACGTGAGACCGTGCTCGTCTTTGACGGAGCGACGAGTCCTCCGTAGTATCTTCGAGTATACTCTAAGTGTCCGTGATTGGCGAGAGTCTTTCACGGCAACTAGAGTATGAGTTGAGCCGAAATGCGGTGAGACCCGTACTCGAGTCGACAATTAGTGATTGGGCCAAGTACGGTGAGACTGTACTTGGCCGACGGCAAATTGAGCTACGGTGAGATCTGTATCCGCGCCCGACAGTGACGAGCCCTTTGTGATGCCTTCACTACGCTTCTCAAACCATAACATCGTATGAGATTAACTAGGATTGACGACCCTAGAATGGATCATGTTTGGGAATGATGGGAGGTACCTTAGTTTCCCAATATTCTTTGTTTGAAATGGACTAATAATAACTTGGTAATCATGAGCATCATCGCACGCATGTGCTTTGTAGATGTGGCGCATCGAGGGAGTTAGCATTCGCGAACGTAAGATGATGTCGCTTGAGGGTGGTTTGGCAAGGGCATACTGACATCATGTCATTTCATTTCCGCACTTAACAAGAGTAGTTAGAAATGTATGATTTGTCTTGCTGTTATCATTCTTGCTTGATTGAATTGATAACATGTAACCTATGCTTTCTTGTTCCACTTGAGTTGATCACTCACTCCCACGTTACGACGGTGTTGTACACACCAACCAGATTTGTTGAGTTTCGGTGGTGGCGATGCTTGTGAAGCGAGCCGGACTATTCTATGATGATAGGAGGAATTCTCCTATCTTCAATGAAGACCCGATATTATATTGACGGGGCTATGGTACATGGGATAGAGGCATTACACTTCCTCACATTTGGTACATTTTAGAGCGCACTTGTATTTATTTAACCCGGTAATGTTATCACACTTTGGAGACTCATCATAAGTTATATATTTTATCTATCTATCACGATCTTCCGCTTGCAAATTAACTCGTCTCTAGAGTATGATATCTCATTGTCTCACTCATGTTCAATGCACGAATACAGTCAACATTCAATCATCATTCATTTTGTTGCATAAGTGATGTTCTGGAACTCGGGAGTTGAGTTTATGCTCGACCCCCGATTTTCAGGGCGTTACAAAACGGGACACCGAAAGTCTGTTCTACATGGGGTGCTATAGATATCCCTGGGTGAAAGTCCCTAAACCCTCTTAGTTCTAGAGGTTGCTCCAACGTCTAGACCGAGTGGATGCATGAGTGCATGAGGGCCATATACCGTTAGGCCGCGTCTCTCACTGTGTCGTGGTCGGTTGGAAGGGGGTACGGCCTTACCTGCCCGAGAGGAGGGGGCAATACTAGGCTGAGTTTGACCAGCTCGAGGAATGAGTTCGCTATCGACGAGCCGGGCCCGATATTGGCAGGCGGATAGTGAGGTCTCTTCCACTCGCCTTGTTGCGCGTGATGGGGTGGCAATCTGGCTTGGAGTGTAATAGACCCCGGTGACTTCCCAGAGAGTAACCGTACTGATATGTGGACTTATTGAGCAGGAATTGCATACTCATTCATTCATTCATTCACTATCCACTAGGACTGGTTGTGCGCAACTATTTGTTACGTGTACCTTCGCATGGCTATGATTTCGGTTAGGCGCGCGACTAACCTGAGATCAGGAGTTTACCACATTGAGTCTGACTATCCAAATTTAGGTATGGGACTGGTTTGGATAGAAGTCCCTTGTGATGGACCACATAGCCTGCGATATTATGTACTATAATCCCGACTTCACTCCAGCATGGTCATTTCATTCGCACCGTATATTACATTGCGTCCGCAGTACTTAACATTTTGGGTTGCCATATTTCTGCATTGATATGGCCGTTAGTACTCATGCCTTGCATCGCATAGCCTTAGTACGACTGGCGATAATCATAGACTTATCAGTATATTTCCACTTATTTCGATATTGTATGATTTATGACATTGTATCCTCAGCATCTGATATTTGATTTCTTTGACTCCTCATTTGTATAGTTGAATTGCATTGCATACCCTGACATTGTATGACTCACAGACTGCCAGTATTTCTGCTTACTCTGATTACTCTGATTACTCTGATTACTCTGATATTGCTTACTTGGCACTTACCTTGTGCACACACTTTCACCACTCACTAAGCTTTTTATAAGCTTATGCACGATAGATGCGTGCAGGTGGCATTAGGTTGCAGCAGCATTGAGCTTTGAGCGTGCAGCGGACTTATGGAGTTTTGATTTTTGTCATATGTATTTTCCTTTCAGTATTGTATTCAACAGTTTATATTAGTAGATATGTGATGATGATGTTGCCTTTATGATTTGGGTATACTTGTGGTTATGCTTATTACGAGATAAATGTACACAAAAAAAATAAAAAAATCCTCCTTGTAGGATCCCAGGATCGGAATCTGGTGCATAGCGCTGAGAACTGAGAATGGGATACTACGGAGGCTGTCGGCACCGGTTTCGGCGATTGGGGTTCTTGTGATTCCGATCTCCGGGTTTGGGGCGTGACATTTCTCCACCATGAATTTTCATCTGTTACATGGAGGGTTCTTGGGACCTTTGGGATGCATTGGGTTATGCCAAAGTTGGTTTAGTATCTATTCCAGGTCTGGAGGGTATCAAATTCAATAATGGGAAAGCTATCCAGTGGTGTTTGGTGATCCTAGCCACACTTTGGTAGGAATGAAAGGAGCAAATTAATAGGACTTGTAGCAACAAAGTGTAATCAGGTGTCATGGCATTTCAGAGACCAAAACTCTTCGTTTCCATTGTTCTAAGGGTTTTAAACTGCAAGACATAGTCAATCCTTAGCGATAGTGTGACTTAGGGTGGATAGGAATGACTTCTCGTCCATCCTATCGCAGGATCGCTGTAAATTATTTTTTTCAATATTATGAATTAAATAATTAGGCCAAGTTTTGTTGTCCTTGCATTTGCCAAATCACAGTGCCAACACATTATTTTGGGGAGGACATTACCTTGAGGAATTAATGAGATCAGCATATGGATTAATCTTCCTTCCATACAAATGGACGTATGGTTTGTTCTTTTTAGTAGTGTTCTTGCTGAAATGCCAATTTTTACCCAAATGGTTGAAATGTTAATGTTTTCCGGTCTCATTTCCAAGACTTCTGGATTCCCGGCTGGTCCATAAATTTTGAATAAAAAAAACAAACGAACAAACACGAGCCCGACTTCTATGGTGTGGGCAAGGTAAGATAGGCCTGTTTGTTTCAATGTAATTACAAGTATTTGTAAATGTAAAAGCATACCAATTATGCAGGTACGCTTTTTAAAATGAACGAATTACACTAGTATATTTCAACATTGTTTTGTTTTGGGAACTCAGTCAGCTCCACAATGATGCATGTGTTATATCCATCCCACCCATTCATTTTTTGAGATCATTTTTATGCATAAGACTAATAACAGGCAGAGCCAAAGCTCAAGTGGACCGCACCAAAGAAAATAATGTTTTTAATAGTGACATCATTTTTCCTACTGTTTCTTATGATATGCTCCACTTGATCTTTGGATCTGCCCCATTTTTTGGCTTAAGCCTTAAAATGATCGGAAAAAAATGAATGAACAGCATCCATAATATGCATGGGGCCCACATAGTTTGTTGCATTTTTTTGAGCCAAGACCTATCAAAAAGTGAATATATCAACATTATGAATTGACATTTAACATTGTAATTACATCAAAACAAGCAGGTTGGGGATTAGGAGGAAGTGTCTAGATCTTAAGTTATTTTACATAAGCTTCTTATTTTTAAATGCTTGTCTTGATTTCTACTTATTCAGCCAAAAAAGTAGAAAAGTATGTCCGACTTCTAATATCACATAAGTACTTAACCCTCAAGTTTGTTCAGTCTTCCCCTAATATCCACCATCCATCATGTGGACGTAACCTTTGATGTGGACCTTTCATTACGTTGGGCCCACCTTAGCCTTGCCTTCAATGTGAATTGTTCATCTTGTGGGTCCTACCTTCAATGTGGACCATCCACCTTGTGAGGGTCACCTTCGATGTGAGTTATCCACCATGTGGAGGCCACGTTGGATGTGTGTCATCCATCATGCACACTACGTGAAAAATGGAAAAAAAAAAAAAAAAGGATGGATTTCGAGACGGTTCTGGACCGTCTCTAAAATTGCCTGGTTTAAAGACGCTTTAGAGACGGCCATAAACCGTCTCTAAAATTTTAGACGGCCCCTGACCGTCCCTAATATCGTCTTAAAAATTTGAACGTCCAAAAATCGTTTAGGACGGTCGTTGACCGTCTTATATGCGGTCATCTGAGACGGTCATTGGCCGCCCGCATTAGAGATAGTCTTTGACCGTCTTATATGCGGTCATCTGAGACGGTCATTGGCCGTCTTTTACTTGTAATCTGAGATTGTCAAAGACCGTCTCTACTAGAGATGGTCCTTAGCCGTCTTATAGC
Source organism: Magnolia changhungtana (assembly GCA_030180095.1). Classification (NCBI taxonomy): domain Eukaryota; kingdom Viridiplantae; phylum Streptophyta; class Magnoliopsida; order Magnoliales; family Magnoliaceae; genus Magnolia; species Magnolia changhungtana. The sequence continues at coordinate 921,996 of JASAUF010000524.1, read as the reverse complement.
CCTGCCAAAGAGCGTCTCGATTAGAGACTGTCAAAGACTCTATTAGAGACGATCTTTAACCGTTTATATTAGAGACGGTCCTAAACCGTTTATATTAGAGACTGTCAAAGACCGTCTCTATTAGAGACGGTCTTAAACCGTCTATATTAGAGACTGTCAAAGACCGTCTCTATTAGAGACGGTCTTAAACCGTCTTATAGCCTTGTCAAAGATCGTCTCGATTAGAGACTGTCAAAGACTCTATTAGAGACGGTCCTTAACCGTCCCTAATGCTCGGGTCAAAAAAATTATGAATTTCGAAAAAAAAAATAGTTAAGAAGCTTAGAAAAATAATTAACAATGTTTAAGAAAAATTTTAATTTTGAAAAAAAAAAAACTGTAAATTTATAAAAATCTAAATTTTGAAAAAAAAAAAATTAAGAACTTTGAATAATGTTGATAATTTTGAAAAAAAAAATCGATAAAAAAATGATATTTTGAAAAAGAAATTTTAAAAAATTAAACAAATTGTGAAAAAATTTACAAATTGTAAAAAAATATATATTTTAAAAAAGAAAACTAAATTTTGTAAAAAAAAATGTTAAATTTATTTATAATAAAAATGATATTTAGTTAAAAGAGTATATATATATAGTATATATATATATATATATAAATATATAAAAAATGTTAAATTTATTTGTGAAAAATAAAATTACTAAATTATTAGGCACATCCACTAATTGAACCTTTAATCGTTTTTGGACAATCTAATCAGTTCAAATTGAAGAGTAAATAACTTCAGATGTTTAAATCAAATTTCACTAAAATTGTTGATCAATCTTGTATGCCCAATATCTTTCTCATATGTAGCCTGATTGAGGTGAGTAACTAGTCAAATTGAGAGTATTGAAAGTAAAATAGAGTGAATGGACTAGACATGTAAAATGGGCCAAATATTTTGGTTAAAATTGTGACCCAACTTACTGTCCTCGTGAGAACCTAAGAATTGATGTTAGTAAGTTTTGTGGGCCCTATCATGATGTGTGTCGAACATCAACATCGTGGATTTGATGTGTCCCCTTTAGGTTATGAGATATCTCAAAAATCATCGGTAAACGAAACTCAAGTGGGCCATACCATTTAAAACTATGTGAAGACATACTAAAAAATATAAAAACACTTGGTGGGGCCCACATGAGTTTTGGATGCAGTTGAAACTTGGTCTGACCCCTCATCCAAGTGAGACACACATAATGAGTGGGTTGGATATGTGAATCACATTTAGGCTTGCCCAATATATGATTATGAATGTTTTAAGGAAACCTTTCTCCACTACATTTAAGTGAGTTACTCGTTACCTTTACCAGAGTAAACTCTGTGGGGTTCACCATTATTTATTTATTTTATCCACCCCATTCATCCATGTTAACAGATAATTTGAGGTCTAAAGAACAAAATGGAAGCATATCCAAAGCTCAACTGGACCACACCACAAGAAATGGTATGATTGAACCTCTACCATTTAAAATTTCTTGGAGGCCATAGAAGTTTTGGATCAAGCTGATGTTTGTGTTTTCTATTCATTTATATATTTTTGATATTATGAACAACCTTTAACTGTTTTTGGACAATCTGATCAATCCGGACATGAAGAGTAAATAACTTTAGATGTTTAAATCAAAATTCACTCAAATTGTTGATCAATCTTGTTTGCCCAATATATTTCTCATATGTAGTATGATTAAGGCGAGTAACTAGTCAAATTGAGAGTAATGATCAGTAAAATAGAGTGAATGGATGGTGTCGATATACATAAAATATATCAACGTGGGCCCTACACGGTTAGAGTAACACCCATGAAGGAGTTACCTAAATAGTGAAATGGTATTATAAGGTCACCTCATGGGAACTTCCCATGAGGTTAATCTGTGTGCGCCCCACATATAAAAGCATTTGGTGGGGCCCACGTGAGTTTTAGATGTGTATGAAACTTGGTTTGACTCCTCATCCAAGTGGGACACACATAATGAATCGGCTGGATCTATGAACCACATCTAGGTGGGCCCAATAAATAATTATGAATGTTTTAATGGGAAGGTAACCCTCTCAACTATAGCATGTGGTGTGGCCGACCCAAGTCATGTATTGATTTTATTTTTAAGCTTATGGCCCACCATGGAATGGTGCATCTAACTGATGGGGCAGATCTAAAGTTCAAGTGGACCCACCATAGAAAAGAGTGGGATAGTGACACGCACTATTGAAACCTTCTTAGGGCCCGCCGTGATGTTTATTTAAGATCCAACCTGTTTATAAGTTAATACAGACATGGATGCAATTGAAAATTGGTCCGACCCCTCATCCAAGTGGGACACATATAATGAGTGGGTTGGATATGTGAATCACATTTAGGTAGGCCTAATATATGATTATGAATGTTCTAAGGAAACCCCTCCATTATATTATGTGGTGTGGCAGACATTTGGGCTGATGTTTGTGTTTTTCCTTCATTCATATTTTTTTGATATTATGAACATGTTGGATGACAAATAAACATTATTGTGGGCCCAAGGAAGGTATCAACGGTGGAAATCATTATTCGACACTGTTTTGTGTGGCATGGTCCACTTGGGTTTTGGATTTACCAAAAATTTGGGATCAACCCACACCGTTCATCCATTTTTCGAGATCATTTTATAGAATTATCCAAAAAATGAATCATACCAAAAGATTAAATGGACCACACCACAAATAAGGGGAACGAATTGGCTCCTCCCCCTACACCATCCAATGGCTTGTGGTTGGTGCTGTGTGGGCCCAACCATGATGTATTGTTTAACCCATGCCATCCATCTATTTTTAAAGATCATCTTATGGCATGAGACTAAAAATGAGGCATATCCCAATTTGAAATGGATCACATTACAAGAAATAGTGTTGAATGACCGTTAACCATTTAAAACATTCTGGGGGCCATAAAGTTTTGAATTGAGATGATTTTTGTTTTTCCCCTTCATCTAAGCATGTAGGACCTAATAAATAGATTGGATGCCAAATAAAGAGTACAGTGGGCCTTACATAGGATTTTAATGATAGATATCCAATCACTATTGTTTTCATGTGGTGTGGTCCACCTGATATTTATATACCTCTCAATTTTGGGCCCCACCATGATGTATGTTTTATATCCACACCTTCCATCCATTTGGAAAGATTGTTTTAGGACAATATCCAAAGATAAATCCAAAGCTCCAGTGGACCCCAGCACAGAAAACAGTGCGGATAGTGACACCCACCAGTAAAAATTGTTCAAGGACCACGAAAGTTTTAGATCAAGCTTATATTTGTGTTTTATCTTATTTCATGTTTTTTTAAAACTTTTGAACAGGTTATATTTCAAATAAAAATTATGGTGGGCCTTAGGATAGTTTCAATGGTGGGAATCACTCTCCCCATTATTTTCTGTTGTGAGGTCCACTATACCGAATTAGACTTATTAATCCTAAAATATCATTGTTCAAGGACCACGAAAGTTTTAGATTAAGCTTATATTTGTGTTTTATCTTATTTCATGTTTTTTAAAAACTTTTGAACAGGTTATATTTCAAATAAAAATTATGGTGGGCCTTAGGATAGTTTCAATGGTGGGAATCACTCTCCCCATTGTTTTCTGTTGTGAGGTCCACTATACCGAATTAGACTTATTAATCCTAAAATATCATGATATTTCATGATATTTGGCTGCCCAACTGTTTTCCCGTGGTGTGGACCACCTAAGATTTATATCGAGCTCATTTTCAAGGATCAACCCGAAAATGACGTTGAGAAATGGATGGACGGCAAGGATAAAACATATACGTCATGGTGGGGCCCATAGAGCCTACCAGATCCAAATCTCAACGGGATGTTTTTTATTGTACATTGATAATGTGCGAGTTTTGTAGTTGAGGTAACGTAGTGGTGACTCATTCATAACAATAATGACAGTGAGATGGTGTTATCCAGACTATCTAAATAATGGGTCTAATTGTAAATGGCTAATATTTGTACTTTTTTCCTATATACGACTATCATAATCATCTGGTAAATGGTCCCTTATATGTATGGTTGTTAACATAGCTTATGTTATAAATGATGGAAAACTCACAATTGTCGAATTTGAAAGTAACATTTCATTTTAGAAGAGGATTTCCATATTCATCTTTCGTGCAGAGGACACCTCGTCTTCATTCAAACAAAAGCCGCTGGAGTTCCTCTTTCGGCATTCATTTACACTGCCAAGAATTTGCGATCAGGAGATTTTTCAGGTACCTCGTTTCAAATTCCTCCTCTTTTTCTGTCTATGATTTATTATAATAGAAGAAAATCTTTGCGTTTTGGTGTAAATTTCCTGGAGATCAGTGATTTTTAGGGTTTCATTTATGCCATTTGATTTTTCCACGGTTTTGCATTTTCTTTCTTCCAATTTTTTTGGTTATCTCGAGTTCTTTTTTCGTTTGAAGGTCTCAAGGCCTCAACGCCGTCAATGTCGACCAGCTCCTCACCGATCAGCCCCACATTTCCACCCTCGTCCGTGAATCCCTCAACCGCGGTGTGTTTGAGGGGACAAAATGAGGGGACAAAGTGGATTTATCACAAACATCACAGTGTGCCCCACTGTAACGCCCTGAAAATCGGGGGTTGAGTATAAACTCAACTCCCGAGTTCCAGAACATCACTTATGCAACAAAATGAATGATGTTTGAATGTTGACTATTGTTTTGGAGCATTGAACATGAGTGAGATTAAGCCAAAACAACATATCATACTCCAAGACTTAAATTTGCAAGCGGAAGACTGTGATAGATAGATAAAATATATAACCTATGATGAGTCTCCGTAGTGTGAGAACATTACCGAGGTTAAATAACCTACAAGTGTTATTCTAAAATGTACCAAATGTGTAAGTTTGTCTTCTATCCCCAGAAAGCTATGTACGGCCCGACAATATAGTACTGTGTCTTGGAGACCCGTCGAGGGTTACATGTAGGAGAACTCCTCCTCATCACCATAGAAGTAGTCCGGATTGCTTCATAGCATCGCCATCATCCGAAATTCAACAAATGATTTTTTTGTGTACAACACCGCCCGTAACGTGGGAGTGAGTATTATTAATTCGGTGGAACGATAAAGCATAAGTTAGCATGTTATCGATGCACTAAGCAAGAATGATAAAGCAAGAAATCAAGCACTCCTAGTTACTCTTTAAGGGCAAGTATGAATGCCATATGATAGATGCCCTCACCGACATACTCCTTCATGCGACACCATCTCACGTTCGCGGCATGCTTACATCCCACAAAGGATTTCCACATCTTCCGGCACATGCGATGCATGATGAGCATGATTACACGAGTTTTTAATTAGTCCATTTCAAATGGATGGCATTTACGGAAACTAAGGTACCTCCTCAGTTATCATTCCCAAACATGATCCATTCTAGGGTCGTCAACCTAGTTAATATCGACGACGATTGTGTTTCTAGGTCAGAAAGAAAGGCCGTTAGGGCCGTTATAGCACAAAGGTTGCACCACTCCCCATCACCCCTTAAACGATTCATCACTATACGTAAACAGCCTAGTTCATACTCTATATATCGCGGCGAACCCTAAAATCGCAATCCAAACTTCGAATATGCTCGTGGTCACTACAAAGGGTAGCTGTGGTAGCATAAGCAAAAGGTTGCACCGCTCCCCATCACCTTATCAATGTAGGCCGACAGACGAATATAGTGTCCCATGCCACCATAATTTCTCACGATTAAAGTGCTTTACGGCACCGGTCACTACGGGAGGCAAGGAAATACGCGGCCAAGGAGGCGAAGATAGCATCGATCCACGGTGTCCCATACCACCATGCCTTCTCATGAGTCTTAGCGATCGAGGTACCATTGTTAAAAAGTTTTGTACTAAGATTTGATTCACAACTTAGAAAATTTGGTATAGGTTCAAGCAATAGCGACCAAACATGGTGAACATACATTAGACAAATCGGGTTACATGACGCTGGCTTAGCTCGAAATCGCACAACAAGTTGAACGACATGAAGTGCATAAGCACTTCGCGTGAACCACTATCGCCAACCTTACGACTTCGAGTTCGTCGAACACATCTCACGTAGTGACATGAAACTCAACCACGATCTCCAATCCAAGACCAGATTGTCCGACTATAATCATAGCCCCAAGCACAATCAATTGTCATCCATAGCATGTGAAGTAAAGCATGATAAACAAAGTAATCAAGCATGATAAATAAAGTAATTCAAACATGCTAGTAGGCATGTTATAAGCATATTATAAAGCATGATATAAAGCATGTTGTAAAGCACAACACAAGCATGAGTTTGTATATATTCAATTCCTAATCACATAGTTATTCAAGGAAATCATACACCTAGTTAAAGGAGTTGAGAATCATATCTCAACACCCTTAAACATTACAATTTACTAACTACTACCTTTCGTGACATTTCAACAAACACTTTAAATGACAGGAATCAACATACATGACATATGTTGATCACAGAGGTATAAGGCCAAATCCTTTCACTTTAAATGAGTTACCCCAATCATAACACGCATACACCCATGACGGATAGTCATGGCCAATGGAGGGAAACCGCGTTCCATATTCATTCAGAGTTTTCCACAAACACTTGGGCCACACATTTTAGCATATATAGTGTGTATTTGCACGCTCTTGTATATTTTAGGCAAATCCTTTTCACCAAGGGGTATTGCCAATAGAATAATCAATTATCCATGACAATTAGTCATGGTAGAGCACGACATGAGAATTCTATACTCATTCCATTTTCACAACACTTAGAATACACTATTACACCATACATGGTGTATGTTAACAAAACATGTATTAGGGCTATCCTTTAGCCAAGTGAGTATTTTATCCATGTATAATATATTACTACAAAGGTCAATAATCATGATAACTATATCTCCAAAATTTATATGTATACGTGATTTTCTAGAATACGCATTTTCAACATACATAGTGTATACGAACAAACATGTATTCATGGCGATTCTTTTGCCAAATAAGTAATTTATCCATATGTCATATAATCATACGAACACATAATCATGGCAAACACATTTCCAAAATATACATGTATACTCACTTACAATACAATATTTCTACATACATAGTGTATATTAGTAAAATTTTGCTACGGCCTCATGTATTTTTCTTTTATTGTGAGAATCTAGTTATGATTTGCCAAATAAGTCTTTATCCATATATCGTTTATCCATAATGACAAATAAACATATCAAATACATTTCCAAAAATACGTTACGGTATTTTATACGAATACCTAGAGTATGTGAAATTCCAAATTCTACAATTCTAATCGAAACAGATAAAACGGAAAGCACTTTGTACATGTGCAATTGCATGCAGATCATGAATCTACCATTATCGACATTGAAAGCGTTGAAAACCGCAACCTATACACCTAAAGTCCTCACCTTGTGTCGTAGAATGCATAAAGTCGATAGGTCCACTAAGCTTCCGTGATCACGGGAGTTTGGGTTCATCTATGGAACGAAATACGTTAGCTATTTCATAACCTACAACCTAAATAGCCCTAAAACAGGTTAGGGTTAGGGTTTCTTACCTAGAAACGACGCCGGAATCGCAAAATGCGACAAGATCGAATGCGGTGGAGCCCGAATAGCATTGAACAAGAAGAGTGAGATTCCTCTCACATCTCCCTCACTTTCTCTCTCTTTTCCCTCTCTCAAATCCAAATTCGTATGGCTGGAATGGGAGAGGGTTTAAGGTCCTTTTATAGTCAAAAATATTCCCAAAATAGACTCGTGTTCAAGGGTTAACATTACTAATATAGGATATTCGTCACTTTTTATACCAATGAGTGTTTCTCGTGGCCCCTTGAGCCAAACGTCGACTTAAGCTCACCACACATGGATCTATGTGGGATTACGTTTCTTGAGACCCGATTGATTCCCAGATCGCACGTGGCGACCACTTTCGACATCAACGGTCACTTGGGCCACGATCGTAAATTCTAAGTACATGTAAATGTTCTTGAAATTTTTCTTAATCCGAGGGTGTAATTTGGAACGATTAACGGTCAACATGCTTATCGACGTGCAACCGAACGATGCATGATCACTATTCCGATATTTTTATTAGGATGGGAATAGTGTTTTTACACTCCAAGTCCGAATCGAAACGAATAATGCCGTGGGACATCGATGGACATCATTTTTGAGATGATTGTCAAGCCCAACGAGGCGATCCTAAGTCCTTAACTTTACGTTAATCGGACTTCGATGTGCGATCTATGACCTAATACGAGTAATTTTAGTTCATTCCCGAGAGCAAATGGAAATGAGTTTGGTTCTAAACTTTAGGGTAACCTTTCCAATGATTCTACAAGTTTTGGGTCTTGCAGATCGTATTTAATCTCATACGATTCAAACGGTTTCGTAGCTAACTGGCATCACACTTAGTTACTTTATCTCATTTCTAAAGGATTTAGTCCCGTAAGTGGCTCAATTGTCGAGGTGGTACTCAGGCCTTTGGAGTTTATATACAAAGTGATCCAAGTTATATTACTTAGCTAGTTTAAGATAGTGTCTAGGGTGAAAGTTCTTAGAAAAATTGGAAGATCAAGGTGGTGAAGGGTGAGGTTTGTGAAGGAAATGAGTTCAAAGGCGGCTTTAGACTTTGGGATTCAGTTCTGACAAGTTAATGAGGTATTAGGATCGACCCATTGCCTAAGGACATCTAATCCCAAGTTGGCAAAAATCTGGGGCGTTACACCCACCTATCTTCTATGGTGTGTTTTCTGATGCAGGACTCTGTCACAGGCCTGCCTTCAGAAGCGGCTGAGCCCACTGTAATGTCCAATATTGCTTTTAGGAGCATGCATATCTTTTGGTAGCATCTGGTTCAAAGGAACCTATCAACACAACCAATCGAAGAGGTAAGGTGCTAAAAGATACAATCCAGAATGCCTTTAAAGAGTATTAGAAATTTAGAAGGGCAAATAGTTAACCTCTGGAGTGTTATTTATAAAACCAAAAAATGTTGTGTTTGTGTGCTTGGTCTGGAGAAAGCTATGTAGGGCTACCAATGGGCACTGTGATTATGGATACCCAAAGTACCTGACCCATATTCAGACCTAAGGGAATCAGATTGGGGTCCAGTTGCATTTGGATACGAATCTAAACCCCAATTGATTTTTAAAAAAACCAAAAATTGAAAAGAGGATGTGAATATTATTAGGGTCAGAGGCCAGAAAATTAGATCACCTAAATGCCATTCTAAATTAGAAATTGATCCACTGCAGCCCGTTGCATGCTTGCTTAGAGAATGCAGACCATCTTTCCCTAAGTGTCTCTTGTGAAGGGCATACAAGCCATATAAACGAATGGGCCCACCATGAAGATCTGTACACTGAGACAAAACATTGGCATCCATGGATTTCAATGGTCAGTTTGCCTGATGAGTGGATGAGCCTGGTTCTTACACCAGGTGATCCTTCATTGTGGGCCCTGCCGTTTACATGGATGGCATGTTCTGTGTAAGTGGGAATGGTGAGACTGCAAGCTAAGTTAACATACATTCGCTGTAGGTGATCGATTCTGTTCTTAACTTTCCCTAATTTCCTTACATTTTGTTTTGGATAGAAAGAAATATTACTCAAAATCAAGAAATCAAGGTTTTTACCTTGGGCTCTGGATTCAGTTATCATGCAAAGCCTTCATTAAATATAATCTGCGGATCGTCATGGCCACCCTCAGAAATCCAATCCAAAAATAATAATGGTAGTGTTAAGGACTTGGTAGAATTGTAGCATAAGAAATTAACTTTGGAGTTGACTGGCGTATATTTAAAAAATTCATACGTCGAAAGTTTTTATTTCAACGTTTTCTTCCCTTCATTTCTCGATTTATGATCTATGTTTCGGCTATTTTGTGTTATTCAAAAGGAAATACAAAAGCTAGGAAGGACATACATGGCATATATGCGTAAGGACAAAACATGTTTACATTTTCTTCATTCTTCTTTTCACTTCTCTGATATTCCATTGTATTAAAGAAGTCTTGTACTAAGATTTGATTCACAACTTAGAAAATTAAACAATATTTTTGTGAATTCAAATTCTTCCTGTTCGAAGTAACCTTGGATTCAAGCATGGCTTAAACTAAAATCCCTTCAATGCAAAAGAAAAGAAGAAGAAGAAGAAGAAGAAGAAACTTTCTCTACATTCTTCATTTCATTTTTCTGATATTCAGTTGTAGTAAACTGAAATTCCTGCAGATTTGTAGACTTGATGCAAGGATTAGGCAGAACCTTGCTGCCATGCAGTAGTTGGAACATGAGCTTGGGGCCATATCTTCCTTTGATTATCGGCAAGTTTTTATCAACTCAATTTGGTCAAACCTTAGAACCGAAAGGCTAAATCTTGCCTTGAGTCTTACTATCCAACATTAAAAACTATTGCATTAGTTGTATGTCTTTGAATCAAAGTTGGGTTTGGGCTGAATCATTTATGGGTTCAAAATGCAGCGTCTTCCCTCCTCAGTTACTTATATCCTTTAAAAAAAAAAAAAAAACTTTAAATGAAGGTTCATGCATTCAAAAATGCAACATCTTTCCTTGCTTAGGTAACTCATCTCCTTTTGTTTTTTCTTTAAATGAAGGTTGGGGAGAACGACTATAGATCTATTCCTTCATATTCTTCAAAGCCATATGGAGGGTTTGTATTTCATATCTTAGAGTTTTGCCTCTACTTTAGGCTGGTTATTTGAGTATTTTAATTTTTATTTGAGCCTACTCTTTGTATATTTTCATTTGTACAGACTTCCTTCAACCCTGGAGATTGTCATCGTGGCCCATGCGGTGGGTAAAGTGATGAGTAAAGGTGGAGCAAACATAGGAAATATTCGTAAGGTATGTTCCATTCCCGTTTATTATTGTTTTACATCAAGTAACAGGCCTGTGTTTTTAACAGTCCCGTTCAGTGAACTATCGCAAAAAAAGTCAATTCAGTGCAAACATTATACCATTCATAAAAGGTGCAAAAATGATAATTTAAAAGCATAAAAGGTCCCATTCAGTGAACTGTCCCAAAAAATTCTTCTTAAAAAAAAAAAAAAGTTTCATGGAAAACCTTTGTTATTGTAATATTATGGCAAGCAATGAAAAATGACGGAACATTCATACAACTTTTTAAAGATTAATCTACCCTATTTTTGTATGTTCTCTTGAGAAGACTTTTCTGCATTTTTCTCTCTTCCGATTTTGGTGATGTCTCTTTCTATGGGGTAAATTATGGTGCCTCTGCACTACAAATTTTTGCTACGGCCTGTTTGCTCTTTTTCTTTTATTGTGAGAATCTAGTTATGATTTGCCGGTATCTGAACAGTTTATTGGCATGTTTTTGCATCAATAGAACTAGTACTTCGTCTTTATTAAATATTAATTCTTTCATTTTTTTTAGTTCTATTTATAGGCAGACGCATTAAAATGATAGTGAGATAAGAACAGGTATTACCTGCTATTGTCTTACTATGGATTTGGGGTTGAAAAAGCATGAAAATGGGAACCAAGTGATTAATGCGGTTTCCACTTTCTGTGTCACCTCAAGCATAAAGTGGATGGGTTTCACTAATGATGCTGATCCAATACCGATTTGGAGGTTCATCTAAACGTGCCCTTCAATCCTGGCATTCTCCATCCGGGCGCCTTGCCTCCCTTTTTTTTTTTTTTTTAGTAGTAGCAGCAACTTGCCTACTGATAGTCCGTCTCTTTGAGGGTCCTGTAAGGGGTATAGACAAGATTGACAAAATTCTACATGCCCATTATTTGATTTGCATCCTTCTTCCAATACTGAAACAAATCAATCAGGAATAGAGAATTGAGCTAGAAATAGAGGCAAAGCTACAGGGTAGGTGCATGATGTTCCTGCCTTTTATTATTATTAATTATTATTTTTAATAAATTGCCTTTAAACTATGTCTCTCCTCTGATGGATTTTTGTTGTAGGAGGGGAAAAACCATCTTCTAATCAACCTCGTCAGGTGGAATGCGGCTATGATGAGAAACTATATTGGTAAGTTAAATATGCCCATAAAGGTTTTCCTTCAATAACAAAGAGTTCCATTGGCTTTTAGGTGTTGCACTGATGCATTGTGTATATTTGAGCAGTAACAACTGCAAAGCTTCCATCATGGATTTCCATAGAAGCTGCTCAAATTGTTCCTTTGACCTTTGCCTAAGTTGTTGTCATGAGATACGTGGAGGAAGCCTACGTGGAGGCATTGGAGCAGTTACATTCAACTACATAAATAAAGGGAAAGCTTATGTTCATGGTGGCAAGCCTGTTTTGGGAACAACGCTCTCTCTATTAAGAAATGGTAATTCTCTGTTACCTTCTTCAGTTGAATTGCTCGAATGGAAAGCTAATGATGGTAATGGCAGCGTTCCTTGTCCTCCCAAGGAGCTCGGAGGTTGTGGCACTTGCAATCTCGATTTGAGATGCATTTTCCCATTGGATTGGATACAACAGCTAGAAATAAGTGCAGAAGAAATAGCTTGTAGTTATGACTTTTCTAAAATGTTAGATGCTTCTTCCTACTGTCCCTTTTGTGTCGGCATGCATGATCAAGCAATGGGATTTGATGGGAAGTTGCGAGAAGCCGCTGCTAGAGAGGAGTCTTATGATAACTATTTATATTGTCCTAGTGCAAAGGATCTTCAGGGTGGAGATCTTAAACATTTTCAGCAGCATTGGATTAAGGGCCAGCCTATTGTAGTACGTAATGTGCTTCATGATAAATCTAATTTAAGCTAGGATCCTTTGGTATTTTTTCGTCCTTTGCTTGAAAGGAACAGTACCAATCATGGGAATGATATGAAGTCAGTTAAAGCTACTGACTACTTGGATTGGTGTGAGGTACGTTTTCTTGATATTTCTTGCATTAATTCTTCAAAAAAAAAAGTTTTATCATAAGTAATGTTAAATTAAGTTGAATGCAATCCTAAAACTCCATCATCAAGATTAGTTTCATTCCATGAAGCTGTAGCAGTTCATGTGGCAGTCTTAGAGCTTTTGTTTACTATTGTTTATTTTTAATGTTATATTTTATGGAATCTCATGTGGGGTGCTTTTGCATTTGTTACTTCTTGAAGTCTGTGTGGTTATTTGTGGTAATTTAGATTTGAATCAGTTTGGATTCAATTGTAGATTATTTTTCTCTTATACTCTCATATGGGCGTGCCTCTTTTTAAAATTTATTTATTATTTGATGAAAATCAATGAGGATTTAGTACGGTTTGGCTAGATTTTTTTTTTATATATAAATTTTTTTACACCCATGTGAATCTGTTTAGATTCTGTTGTAATTAATTTTCTATTTATAGAAGGGAATCTCACATGGGTACCTCTGTTTTTGAAGTTTCTTTGATTTTTTTTTTGGTGAAAATCAATTTGATTTTAGTAGATGTGTAGTTGTTTTTTTTTTCTTTTTTCTTTTTAGAAAATCAGTGAAATTTGAGATGTTTTGAAGCAATTTTATGCATATTTTTCGATTTCGATGTTCATCAAATTTGGATTAGTTTAAAAAAGGAGTATTATGTGGGTTTTTTCTATTATATGTAACAGAATCTCATTTGAGTGCTTTTACATTTATTAGTTCATCAAGTCTGTAATCATTTGAATGTGAATCCATTTGGATTCTACTGTAATAATTTTTCTATTGCCAAGAAGGAAATCTCATATGGGTATCTCTCCTTTTGAACTTTCTTTGATTTGGTGAAAATCAATGTGACTTTAGGATGATGTGTGGGCTGTTTTCAATTGTTTTGGGGTGAAAAACCAATGAAATTTGGGATGTTCTTAAGTAGTTTGATGCATATTGGTTGAAAAATGAAGTGTTATGCAAATTTATTATAATTTTTTATGGTTTAGATGATGGAATCTCGTGTGGGTGCTTTTGTATTTATCAATTCTTAAAATTTGTGGGATCCCTTGATGTGAATCAATGGGAGATTTTGATGATTAGTAGTTGCTTTTGGGTGTTCTTGGACTGAAACCAATGGAATTTGGGGCACTTTCAAGTTATTTGATGCTAGTTGATTGATTTTAGTGTTATTTGGACTCGGCATAATTCATGGAGTGTTGTACACATCATTTATGTTACATGTAAGCGAAGCTCATGTGGGTACTTTTGCATTTGGCAGTTTTTGAAGTTTATGTGATCATGTTATATTAATTGATGGGAATTTAGGATGATGGGTACTTGTTTCCGGGTTCTTTTTTTTGGGACCAAAATAAAGGGAACTTGGGATGTTCTCAAGCAATTTGATGCATATGTATTGACCTAGATGTTCTTCATACTTAGATTATCTGAAGAATGGAGTGGTCATGTAGATACTTTTCTGTTTATTAGTTTTTAAAGTTTGTGTTTATTTGATGAAAATCAATGGGAGTTCAAGATGCTGGGTACTTATTTTCAGGTGTTTTGATTGGAACTAAGGTAATTAGGGGCTTTTTCTAGTTAATTGATGCACGTTGATTGATTTTAATGTTTTTCAGATTTTAATGATTGTATTTATATGCATGTGGTGTCCTCAGGTCTTACATGAACTAATTTATATGCGTGTGGTGTCCGCAGGTCTTATATGAACTAATACGACTCCCCAACTAGATTATGTGGAGCAACAAAGAAGTTAGTTTTCTTCCCTTTACCATTGTTGTTTGATTGTTAATCCCTGCAACGATTATTTTTTTATGCCATAGGTTTTGGCACTTGCTATTTTTCTTAGAATTTATCAGTTTAATAACCTAGCTATGTAAACTATTAGACTTTGTTTCATAAGCATAAATATGAATCACCTTCTTTCTTCTTTTTGCTAGGTGGCATCAAATCTAGATGTCATAACAGATGTGTATGATTTCATCCATTTGGTAAGCACTATTTCTAGTGAAAAAGAAGTAAGCAATGAATGTCTAGGTACAGATGTTGATGAAAAAGAAGTAATGAAGCAGCCCATTCAATCTGATCAATCTACTCCCTGGGGAGGTTGGAAATCAAATGATGTGTACAACAATTCAGGTATGGTTTGCATCAATTCAAGAGACTGTACATTAGGCATTCAATATATAAGACTGAAGTGAGACTGATTAGGCATTTAAATGTGTTGCAGGATGTTGTTTGAATTACTTGTCCTAACAGGTGCACAAGTTGGGATGGATTGGACTTCTATCTTGAGAAAATTCCATGATTTCAGGTAGTTATTATTGTAATGGAAAGTTAAAAAATTGAAAGAGGGAGAGATATTGAATTCATGGAAAGAAATGTTTTTTATCATTAGGGCTGCTTTCACCGGGTTTGATGCAGAAATCGTCGTCAACTTCACAGAAAGATAAATAGTATCAGTGGCCACAGATTGCAACCTGGATTTAAATAAGATTCGAGGTGCCATCAACAATACTAACAGAATCCTCCAGGTCAGATTGTTGATTGGACCTGATTTTATTTAAATGATCATGATAATCCATTTTATTTAAATGAGCAAACCCGGATGTGCGTCAAAGCTATCCGGATGTTGAGCAGGGGTCCCTGGAAGGTGGGAACCGCTGTTATGACCATGATGAAGCTGTCCATTTCTTATGGACAACATTGGAGGGGCCTGGCCATTTGGACAGGCCGTGTTTATGTATTTGCTCAAAATTAATGGAGCAGACCCGGATGTGCGTCGGATCTATACAGATGAGCGGGGGTCCCTGGAAGGTGGGAACCACTGTTATGACCATGATAAAGCTGTCCATTTCCTATGGACAACATTGGAGGGGCTTGACCATTTGGACAGGCCATGTTTATGTATTTGCTCGAAATTAATGGAGCAGACCCGGATGTGCGTCGGAGCTATCCGGATGTGCGGGGGTCCCTGGAAGGTAGGAACCGCTGTTATGACCATGATGAAGCTGTCCATTTCCTACGGACAACATTGGAGGGGTCTGACCATTTGGACAGGCCGTGTTTATATCTGTATTTGTATGGACCACACCCTTAACCTAAACAACACCCTAAACCTATTCTCAATTCCCTAAAGCTATAACCTAAACTTATAACCTATAACCTAACCTTAACCTAAACCTTAACCTATAACCTAAAACCCAAACATAAACCTAAAACCTAAATGTATTCTCAAATTCCTAAGTCTAAACATACACCTAATCCTAATCTCAACTCCCTAACCTAAACCTAAACCTAAACTTGAAAACCCAAACCTAAACCCGAACCCGAACCCGATTTCCTAAACTTAAACCTTAACCTATTCTCAATTCCCTAAACCTATAGCTTATAACCAAAACCTAAACCTTAACCAAAACCTATAACCAAAACCTATGACTTAAAACCTATGACCTATAACCTAACCTATACCTAACCTTAACCTTAACCTAAACCTAAAACCTAAATCTTAACCTATAACCTAAAACCTAGACCTAAACCTAAAACCTAAATGTATTCTCAAATCCCTAAACCAAAACTTACACCTAATCCTAATATCAACTTTTTAACCTAAACCTAAACCTAAACCTAAACTTGAAAACCCAAACTTAAACCCGATCCCGAACTTGAAACCGATTTCCTAAACCTAAACCTTAACCCAATTCCCTAAACCTATAGCTTATAACCTAAACCTCAACCTAAACCTAAACCTTAACCTAAACTTAAACCTAAAACCTAAATGTATTCTTAAATCCCTAAACCTAAACCTAAAACCTAAATGTATTCTCAAATCCCTAAACCTAAACCTACACCTAATCCTAATCTCAACTCCCTAACCTAAACCTAAACCTAAACTTGAAAACCCAACCTAAACCCAATCCCAAACCCGAACCCGAACCCGATTTCCTAAACCTAAACCTTAACCTATTCTCAATTCCCTAAACATATAGCTTATAACCTAAACCTTAACCTATTCTCAATTCCCTAAACCAATAGCTTATAACCTAAACCTTAACCTAACCCTATAACCTTAACCTAAACCAAAACCTATGACCTAAAACCTTAACCTATAACCTATAACCTAAACTTATAACCTATAACCTAACCTTAACCTGAACCTAAAACCTAAACCTTAACCTATAACCTAAAACCTAAACCAAAACCTAAAACCCAAATGTATTCTCAAATCCCTAAACCTAAACCTACACCTAATCTTAATCTCAACTCCCTAACCTAAACCTAAACTTGAAAACCGGCTTAAACCCGATCCAAACCCGAACTCGATTTCTTAAACCTAAACCTTAACCTATTCTCAATTCCTTAAGCCTATAGCTTATAACGAAAACCTAAACCTATAACCTTAACCTAAACCAAAACCTATGACCTAAAGCCTTAACCTATAACCTATAAACTAAACTTATAACCTATAACCTAACCTTAACCTAATCCTAAACCTAAACCTTAACCTATAACCTAAAACCTAAACCTAAACCTAAAACCTAAATGTATTCTCAAATCCCTAAACCTAAACCTACACCTAATCATAATCTCAACTCCGTAACATAAACCTAAACCTAAACTTGAAAACCCAAACCTAAACCCGATCCCGAACCCGAACCCGATTTCCTAAACCTAAACCTTAACCTATTCTCAATTCCCTAAACTTTAACCTCTAACCTAACCTAAACCTAAACCTATCACTTATAACCCAAACCTAAACCTATAACCTAAATCAAAACCTAAATGTATTCTCAAATTCTTAAACCTAAACGAACACCTAATCCTAATTCAACCCCTAACCTAAACTTAAACCTAAACTTGAAAACCCAAACCTAAAACCCGATCCCAAACCCGAACCCGATTTCCTAAACCTAAACCTTAACCTATTCTCAATTCCCTAAACCTTAACCTATAACCGAACCTAAACCTAAACCTATCACTTATAACCTAAACCTAAACCTATAACCTAAACCTAAACCTAAAACCTTAACCTAAAACCTAAATGTATTATCAAATTCTTAAACCTAAACTTACACCTAATCCTAATCTCAACTCCCTAACCTAAACTTAAACCTAAACTTGAAAACTCAAACCTAAACTCTCGATCCAGAACCCGAACCCGATTTCTAAACCTAAACCTTAACCTATTCTCAAATCCGTAAACCTTAACCTATAACCTAACCTAAACCTAAACCTATCACTTATAACCTAAACCTAAACCTATAACCTAAACCTAAGCCTAAAACCTAAACCTAAACCTAAAACATAAATGTATTCTCAAATTCTTAAACCTAAACCTACACCTAATCCTAATCTCAACTCCCTAACCTAAACTTAAACTTAAACTTGAAAACCCAAACCTAAACCCGATCCCGAACCCAACCCGAACCCGAAAACCTTAACCTAAACTTAAACTTAAACCTTAACCTAAACCTAAAACTAAACCTAAAACCTAAATGTATTCTCAAATCCCTAAATCTATACCTATACCTAATCCAAGCCTCAACTCCCTAACCTAAACCTAAGGCTAAACTTGAAAACCCAACCTAAACCCGATCCCGAACCCGAACCCGATTTTCTAAACCCAAACCTTAACCTATTCTCAATTCCCTAAACCTATAGCTTATAACCTTAACCTAAATCGTAACCTATAACCTAAACCTAAACCTAAACCTATGACCTAAAACCTTAACCTATAACCTATAACCTAAACTTATAACCTATAACCTAACCTTAACCTAAACCTATAACCTAAACCTTAACTTATAACCTAAAACCTAAACCTTAACCTCAAACCTAAATGTATTCTCAAATCCCTAAACCTAAACCTACACCTAATCCTAATCTCAACTCCCTAACCTAAACCTAAAACTAAACTTGAAAACTCAAATCTAAACTCGATCCCGAACCCAAACCCGATTTCCTAAACCTAAACCTTAACTTATTCTCAATTCCCTACACCTATACTTATAACCTAAACTTAAACCTTAACCTAAACCTAAACCTAAACCTTAACCTTAACCTAAACCTATAACGTTAACCTAAACCAAAACCTATGACCTAAAACCTAAATGTATTATCAAATCTCTAAACCTAAACCTACACTTAATCCTAATCTCAACTCCCTAACCTAAACCTAAACCTAAACTTGAAAACCCAAACCTAAAACCCGATCCCGAACTTGAACCCGATTTCATAAACACGAGCCTTAACCTATTCTCAAATCTCTAAACCTAAACCTACAACCTAATCCTAATTTAAACTCCCTAACCTAAACTCAAATCCCTAAACCTAAACCTACACCTAATCCTAATCTCAAAAACCCAAACGTAAACCCAAACCTAAACCCGATCACGAACCCGATTTCCTAAACCTAAACCTTAACATATTCTCAATTCCCTAAACCTTAACCTTTAACCTAACTTAAACCTAAACCTAAGCCTAAAATCTAAACCTATGACCTAAAACCTATATGTATTCTCAAATCCCTAAGCCTAAACCTACACCTAATCCTAAGCTAAACTCCCTAACCTAAACCTAAACCTAAACTTGAAAATCCAAACCTAAACCCGATCCTGAACCTGAACCCGATTTCCTAAACTTAAACCTTAACATATTCTCAATTACCTAAACCTATAGCTTATAACCTTAACCTAAACCTAAACCTAAACCTTAATCTAAACCTATAACCTTAAAACCAAAACCTATGACCTAAAACCTTAACCTATAACCGATAACCTAAACTTATAACCTATAACCTAACCTTAACCTAAACCGTAACCAATAACCTAAAACTTAAACCTAAACGTAAACCTAAAACCTAAATGTATTCTCAAATCCCTAAACCTAAACCTACACCTAATCCTAATCTCAACTCCCTAACCTAAACTTAAACCTAAACTTGAAAACCGAAACCTAAAACCAATCCCGAACTCGAACCTGATTTCCTAAACCTAAACCTTAACCTATTCTCAAATCCCTAAACCTTAACCTATAACCTAACCTAAACCTAAACCTATAACCTATCACTTAAGCCTAAAACCTAAACCTAAACCTATAACCTAAACCTAAGCCTAAAACCTAAACCTAAACTTAAAACCTAAGTGTATTTTCAAATTCTTAAACCTAAACCTACACCTAATCCTAACCTCGGCTCCCTAACCTAAACTTAAACCTAAACTTGAAAACCCAAACCTAAACGCGATCCCGAACCCGAACCCGATAACCTAAACCTAAACCTAAACCTAAACCTAAACCTAAACCTAAAACCTAAATGTATTCTCAAATCCCTAAACCTAAACCTATACCTAATCCCAACCTCAACTCCTAACCTAAACCTAAGCCTAAACTTGAAAACCCAACCTAAACTCGATCCCGAACCCGAACCCGATTTCCTAAACCTAAACCTTAACCTATTCTCAAATTCCCTAAACCTATAGCTTATAACCTTAACCTAAACCTTAACCTTTATAACCTAAACCTAAACCAAAACCTATGACCTAAAACCTTAACCTATAACCTATAACCTATAACCTAACCTTAACCTAAACCTAAAAAAACCTATAACCTTAACCTAAACCTAAAACCTAAACCTAAACCTCAAACCTAAATGTATTCTCAAATCCTTAAACATAAACCTACACCTAATCCTAATCTCAATCGCCTAACCTAAACTTAAACCTAAACTTGAAAACCCAAACCTAAACCCGATCCAGAACCCGAACCCGATTTCCTAAACCTAAACCTTAACCTATTCTTAATTCCCTAAACCTATACTTATAACCCAAACCTAAACCTTAACCTAAACCTAAACCTAAACCTAAACCTAAACCTTAACTTTAACCTAAACCTATAACCTTAACCTAAACCAAAACTTATGACCTAAAACCTAAATGTATTATCAAATCTCTACACCTAAACCTACACCTAATCCTAATCTCAACTCCCTAACCTAAACTTAAACCTAAACTTGAAAACCTAAACCTAAAACCCGATCCTGAACCCGAACACGATTTCCTAAACTCAACCTTAACCTATTCTCAAATCCCTAAACCTAAACCTACACCTAATCCTAATCTAAACTCCCTAACCTAAACATAAACCTAAACCTAAATTTGAAAACCCAAACTTAAACCCGATCCCGAACCCGAACTCGAATTTCTAAACCTAAACCTTAACCTATTCTCAAATCCCTAAACCTAAACCTACACCTAATCCTAATCTCAACTCCCTAACCTAAACCTAAACCTAACTTGAAAACCCAAACCTAAACCTGATCACGAACCCGAACCCGACTTCCTAAACCTAAACCTTAACCTATTCTCAATTCCCTAAACCTTAACCTTTAACCTAACTTAAACCTAAACCTATAACCTAAACCTAAGCCTAAAATCTAAACCTATGACCTAAAACCTATATGTATTCTCAAATCCCTAAGCCTAAACCTACACCTAATCCTAATCTCAACTCCCTAACCTAAACCTAAACCTAAACTTGAAAACCCAAACCTAAACCCGATCCCGAACCCGAACCCGATTTCCTAAACCTAAACCTTAGCATATTCTCAATTCCCTAAACCTATAGCTTATAACTTAACCTAACCTAAACCTAAACCTAAACCTAAACCTATAACCTTAAAACCAAAACCTATGACCTAAAACCTTAACCTATAACTGATAACCTAAACTTATAACCTATAACCTAACCTTAACGTAAACCGTAACTAATAACTGAAAACCTAAACCTAAACCTAAACCTAAAACCTAAATGTATTCTCAAATCCCTAAACCTAAACCTACACCTAATCCTAATCTCAACTCCTAACCTAAACCTAAACCTAAACTTGAAAACCCAAACCTAAACCCTATCCCGAACCCGAACTTTGATTTCCTAAACCTAAACCTTAACCTATTCTTAATTCCTTAAACCTATAGCTTATAACCTAAACCTAAACCTTAACCTAAACCAAAACCTTAACCTAAACCTAAACCTAACTTAAACCTATAACCTTAACTTGAACCAAAACCTATGACCTAAAACCTTAACCTTTAACCTATAACCTAAACTTATATCCTATAACCTAACCTTAACCTAAACCTAAAACCTAAACCTTAACCTATAACCTAAAACCTAAACCTAAACCTCAAACCTAAATGTATTCTCAAATCCCTAAACCTAAACTTACACCTAATCCTAATCTCAACTCCCTAACCTAAACCTAAACCTAAACCTAAACCTAAACTTGAAAACCGAAACCTAAACTCCGATCCTAAACCCGAACCCGATTGCCTAAACCTAAACCTTAACCTATTCTCAATTCCCTAAACCTTAACCTATAACCTAACCTAAACCTAAACCTATAACTTGCACTTATAAGCTAAACCTATAACCTAAACCTAAGCCTAAAACCTAAACTTAAACCTAAAACTGAAATGTATTCTCAAATCCTTAAAACCTAAACCTAATCCTAATCTCAACTCCCTAACCTAAACTTAAACCTAAACTTGAAAACCCAAACCTAAACCCGATCCAACCCAAACCCATTTCCTAAACCTAAACCTTAACCTTAACCTATTCTTAATTCCCTAAAGCTAGAACCTATATAGTATAACTTATAACCTAAACCTAAACCTTAACCTAAACCTATAACCTAAACCTTAACCTTAACCTAAACCTAAACTTAAACCAAAACCTATAACCTAAACCTTTACCTATAACCTATAACCTAAACTTATAACCTATTACCTAACCTTAACCTAAACCTAAACCTAAAACCTAAATGTATTCTCAAATCCCTAAACTTAGACCTACACCTAATCCTAATCTCAACTCCCTAACCCAAACCTAAACCCGATCCCGAACCCGAACCTGATTGCTGTAATAATGTAGCCCAATCACATGGCAACAAACAAGAATGTATCCCTTTTAACACATGCCCCTTTTTCCAAAGCTTTAATTTTTGTTATTGTTTCTATTAATTGAAACACTTTTTTGCGTTATTTGCTCGAATTAGTTTTATTTTAAAAAAGTGCCCACTTTTTGGAAGAAGTTTTTGCAATTCTTCATGATTCTGAATTATAATGTTTTGTTGGTTGAATATTTTTTTATTAGATGAAAGATACAAAAAGAAAATTGTTGCTGATTTTTTTCCTTTTTTTTACTTATGATGTTAAACTTATATGTATTATGTGTGGATGAATGTAATGTGGATAAGATTGTTTATGTTTGGACGAATGTAGTTTATGTTTGGATGGATTTATGTAGTTTGGGTTTAGATGGATGTGAATTGAATATGACAAAATATATTGTATAACAGGTGTATATCAGGAAGAATACGATGAAATATATTGTAACAGGTCAAATTTGAAAATGTCCTTTTAAAGGGTCATAAGAGACAGCTCAAAGCAGTTCTTTTAAAGGATGGTCCATAACCGTCCTTTGAAGGCTCATAAGAGATGGTTCATAGCAGTCCTTTTTAAGGACGATCCATAATCGTCCTTTAAATGGACGGTCCATGGCCGTCCTTTGAAGGCTCACAAGAGATGGTCCATGACAGTCCTTTTTAAGGATGGTCTATGACCGTCCTTTTAAAGGACGGTCCATGATAGTCCTTTTTAAGGACGGTCCATGACCATCCTTTTTTCATCAATAAGAATGACGGTTTTCAACCGTCCTTTAAGTAATACGACACGTCAAAATTTGTCGGCCGATGTGACGGTCCATGACCGTCCTTTTTGGTCATTTGAGGCGGTTTTGGACCGTCCTTTTTTCGCTGTTTTGGCGTAGTGGCAAAGCCTCCTTTAATGTGGATCAACCATCATGCAGGGCCCAACTTTAAAGTGAGTCATCCATTGAGCGGGTCCTACGTACCTTGGATGTGGGTCTTTCATCATTAGAGGCTGACCTTCAATATAAATTATCCTCATGTGGGGCCCCCCCTTAATATGGGTCATCTATCATGTGGAGGCCACCATCAATGTTATTGTCTATCACATAGAACATACCTTTAATATTCACTGACCATCATGTGGAGCCTAACTTTGATGTGGATCGTCTGTTGCCTGGGCCTCAACTTCGATGTGGGCCGTCCATCATCGGGGTCCACCTTGGATGTATGCCATTTGTTATTATGCATAGATGTATCATCCATCATGTGGGGTCCACCTTCAATGTTGTTGTCCATCATGTAGGGCTACTTTCAATATCCACCACCCCTTACGTGGAGCCTAACTTTAATAAGGATCATCTATTATGTGGGATTGGAGGGTCCTCAGTCACAATAGGCATCCCTAGTGTCCTATTGTTCTCCATTAAAGTGCAAGTACTCAACGGTTCACAGGATGTGGAATGGGATTGACCAGATTTGATCGATAACAGTATACATCTTCCTGAAGAATTCTGATCAGTCTACTAATTGCAAAATTGCCCTCATCATAGTTTGATTATAAAAAGAAACTAAAACATGATGAGAAGAAGTACACTCTTGAAAGGCTTGAATAACATCTTCGTATACAAGAAGAGTTTAAAAATGAGACAAGAGAGAAGATGCTTCGAAAAATCATTCCAAAGCAAATATACTAGAAGAGGACAAGTCAAAATCTCATAACTCCAATTCATTCACCTAAAGAAGGATACAGAGTTTATAAAAAAAAATGAAAAAAAAAATGAAAAAAAAAAGAAAAAAAAAATAATAAGCCAACACACTACACAATAATCTAAGACACCATATAAAGGATTATCGACACAAGAAAAAGCAATTAAAAGCTTAGGCTAAAATGGCAGAAGACCAACTTATACCAATGGTTACTAAACCCAACACAGTCATATCCGGTGGTAGGTGGTGGCTAAATACTAGTGCAACCATTCACATATCAAAGGATCGAAATATATTCAAAACCTATGAAGGTATTGCCAATGGACAAGAAGTGAAGATGGGTAATAACTTTTAAGCGACTGTCAGGTAAAAGACTGACACTCTAAAAATTTAGTGTCAAGTGATCTTTCCAATAAGATAGAACCAAAATAGAGTTTGGGTCTGATAAGTTGGTTATCACCGAGAATGATATTTTTGATACCTAGCCCTTTTCTTATTGCAATGTTTGTTCTCATACTTCTCTCTTCTCAATGTATTTTTAGTTTATTAGATGGTGCTCAGGTTGAAGGTTGGTAATTTCAATCAGTAGCTTCTCTATAAATTTGTTTTGTTCCTGTCCTGATGATGCTTGTTGTGAAATTTACTGTTTAATGAAGAACTTTATTAGCATGGTGACACTAAATAATGGTTGGTAAATGCAAGCTACCTGTTGTCTAATTTTTGGTTTCATTAACTGGTGCCAACAACTGACAAATGTAAAAATCTGTCCAAAATTCAAATAGATATCTCACATCCGATGCTTCTCACATGTACATCTCTAAAATTGAAAATCACATCCCACATTTAATCCTACCATACATCGGTCACTTTAAAATGGATGAGTTAGAAAGATAGTCATCGAAAACTTCCCTGTTGTGGATGGGCTAGAGTGGTGCTGACCCATCACCTCCCATAATAAGGCACCAACATTAGTCACACCATTTTAAACATAATGGTAACCTTCTTCCTCCCAGACTATTCATATTGTGAGGCACATCCTGGGATGGAATATAACTCAAAAAATCACACTGATAAGCAATCCTAATCATCAAAGTGGTGATTACCAAATGAATGGTTAAAAGTATAGTTGAGTTGTTCAAATTGCAAGTGTGAAATCAAGTACATACAATCACCTGCTCGGTGTAGTTTTTGAGCTATGCTCATCCACAGCTGATTTAGCAATTTGAAGGGTCTGGATTGAGTACAATCATGTAAGTTTGAGGGATTAGACCACCATCTTTGAAATTATGCTCAGTTGCAATGGGAGTTTACCCAATAAAGAAATTCAGGTCTCGGGTTCAGTACGTACCTAGAAAAACGTGTTGTACAAGGTATTAGGTTGAAGCCCAGTCTATCAACTGAAAAACCACATTACAAACGTTGAATTTTTTGTTGGGGGCCTTGCACAAAACCTTAGGATCTAGCCCTCCAGAACAAACTAGAATTATGGATAATAAAGCAATGAAAACAATCAATGCATCAATCACACACCACATAAGAGACTTTTACGTGGAAAACCCTTAAAGAGGCAAAAACCACGGGACCTCGTCCAGATCAACAATTCACTATGAAGTAGAACATTAAAACCTTCTTCACTCACACAGGAGTGGATAAACAATAAGAGAAATAGAGAAAATGGAGAGATCTAACCGATTACGAGGACATAGAAGCACTGAGACATAGATTGCACAGTAGATAACCTCCACGAGCAGAACCTCCCTTCTATAAGCTTCCTCTCTCTCTTCCTCTCTCTCTCTCTCACCTTTTGATAGCCCTAAACCCTTTAGCAAATCCCTTGTAAAGCTTTAGAAAACCTTCTCGTCATCCCTAGAAAACCCTAGGCAACCCCTTTTATAGTTTAAGAAACTTCCCTTTCACATCCTAGTTGCGAAAGGACTCAAATCCGCAGTTTCGCGCAAAATCGCGGAACAAACTGCGTAACCTACGACTAGTCGAGCCGAGTCTTCGACTGGTCATAGGACCCCTTCAACCAGTCGAGCCATCCCTTCGACCAGTTGTAGCTACAGTAAAAAATAGCAAAAAAACTCGCTGGACTTTGAGTTGTGTCACGACTCGAAGCTTCGACTGGTCGACCACCAACCTTTGACCGGTCGAGCAGGGCTCATGATTGGTCGAAGATGGGTAAAAAAACCCATCAAATCTCCCCCTTTTTGACCCAGGAGGGATTCACCTTCTTCAAGCTAGCCAGGTTTCTACAAACCTCAAACTTGCTCTTGAGCAAAGCCTTGGTCATCATGTTTAACCCATTATCATCCGTGTGCACCTTCTCAAGCTGAAACACCTTTTATTCGAAAGTATCCCTAATCCAGTGATACCGAATCTCTATGTGCTTCGACTTGGAATGCTGACTTAGATTCTTGCTGAAGTGTATAACACTCTGACTATCACAATAGACCACGTGCTCCTACTTTTGGCTAAGTTCCTATAGGAACCTCTTCATCCAAAGCATCTCTTTACATGCCTCTGTGACTACTATGTACTCGGCCTCTGTCGCCGACAATGCTACGACCTTCTGTAGCTTGCTCTGCCAAGAAACCGCTCCCCCTGCAAACGTGAACATGAACCCCGATGTAGACTTCCTGGAGTCTATGTCGCCTGCCATATCTTCATCTGTGTAGCCCTCTAACACAGATTTACCGTCACCATAGCATAGGCTCGACCTGGATGAGCCTTTTAGATATCGTAGTATCCATTTCACCGTTGCCCAATGCTCTTTGCCAGGATTGGCAAGATACCGGCTGACAACACCAACCGCATATGCTATGTCTAGGCGTGTACACACCATAGCATACATCAAACTTCCTACAGCTGAAGCGTAGGATATCTTCTACATCTCTTCCACCTCTGCCTTCATCTTAGGACACTACTTGTCGTTCAATCTGAAGTGACCATCCAGTGGAGTACTGACCGGCTTCACTGCATTCATATTGAACCGCTCTAGGACTTTCTCAATGTACAGCTCTTGTGACAGCCAAAGCTTCCTGCTGCTTCTGTCACGGGTTATCTCCATTCCTAGTATCTGTTTAGCCGGGCCCAAGTCTTTTATCGTAAAAGACTTGCCCAACTCCTGTTTCAGCCTGTCGATCTTCTTGATGTCTTTTTCCATGATGAGCATGTCATCAACGTATAACAGCAGAACTAAGAAATCACCATCTGAGAACTTGCGCGTGAACGCACAGTGGTTCACTCTGTTCTGTCATACCCATGTTTCAATATAAATGAGTCGAACTTCTTGTACCATTGCCATGGAGCTTGTTTCAGCCCATACAAGCTCTTCCTCAACCTACACACCATATGCTCCTTGCCCTTGACTTCGAACCCCTTTGGTTGGTGCATGTAGATCTCTTCTTCTAGGTCACCATGGAGAAAGGTAGTTTTAACATCTAACTGCTCTATCTCCAGATCCATGCTAGCCGCCAACCCAAGTAACACCGTATGGATGTCATCTTCACCACTGGTGAGAATATCTCCTCGAAGTCTATGCCTTTCCTCTAACCAAAATATTTCACCACAAGTCTGGCCTTGAACCTCATCTGTGAATTCTTCTGCTCAATCTTCTTTCTAAACACCCACTTGTTGCTCAAAGCTTTCTTGCCCTTAGGCAATTTCACCATATCATAGGTGTGGTTCTTATGCAAGGATTCCATCTCCTCTTGCATAGCTTTCAACCACTCCCCCTTATGCTCGTCGGCTAGGGCTTCAGAATAATCTTCTGGCTCTCCCCCATCAGTCAGCATAATGTGCTCATGCGGCGAGTACCTCTTAGATGGCTGTCTGTTCTTGGATGACCTCCTCACCTGTGGCTTAACAGGTGGATCAAGTGGGGGCTGCTCCCCTGATCCATCTTCTGAAGGAACTCCCTCGTCCTCTGTACCTTGCTGTATTCCCCCGTCATCAGGCACCACGGGAGGAGTAACCGAATCCATGTCCTCTAGCTCACCTAAGCTAGGCTGGTTCTTCTCTGGCTTACCAATGTCTTTTATACACTGATCTTCAAAGAAAACCACATCTCTGCTCCTGACGAGCTTCCTCTTGGTCAGATCCCACAATCTGTAACCGGACTTTTCATCACCGTACCCTAAGAACACACACTGCCTGATCTTCATATTGAGCTTGGACCTCTCATCCTTTGGTACGTGAACAGATGCCCTGCATCCAAACACCCTGAGATGACTGCACGATGGATCCTGTTCAGTCCACACCTTCTCAGGTACTTCTCTATTCAACGGGGCTAATGGAGACCTATTTATCAAATACACTGTCGTGTGCATTGCTGCTCCCCAGAACGTCTTGGGCAACTTTGCATGGGATAACATGCATTTGATTCTCTCAACAATGGTGCGATTCATTCACTCAGCTACACCATTATGCTGGGGGGTCTTGGAAACCGTCTGTTTATGCCGTATACCCAGGGACTTGCAGTACTCATGAAAGTCACCAATGTATTCACCACCATTATCAGTGCGGATGCACTTCAATGATCTACCTGTCTCTCTCTCGACCATAGCATGAAACAATTTAAACACACCAAAGATCTCGTCCTTGAATTTCAAAGCATAAACTTAAACCCTCCTAGATGCATCATCTATAAAAGTAACAAAATACAATGCCCCACCCAAGGTTTTGTCTTCATAAGACCACAAACATCAGAATAAACCAAATATAATGCATGCACTTTATTTACATGAGAAGCAGATTTAACAAATAAAACTCTATGCTGTTTCCTTGATAAACAATCAAGACAGGTTTTGAGAGGTGTACGTATCACGTCTGGAAGGAGCCGCTTCTTTGCTAGTACATGAAGCCCTTTTTCACTCATGTGGCCTAGACGCCTATGCCACATGTCAATAGCTGAATCTTCCACTGCGTTCAACCCACCCTTGCATATACTGACACTTACCTTATACAGGGTGCAACACTTCTTTCCTCTGGCCACGATCAACGAACCCTTGATGAGCTTTCAGCGCCCACCTACAAACCGGCTTTCATAGCCATCATCATCCAGCCTTTCCATCGACATCAAGTTGAGGCGAAGGTCTGGGATATGCCTCACATCCCTGAGAACTAATGTGCAGCCCACATCGGTCTTCACACAAATATCACCGACTCTCACGATTTTTGATACGCCAGAATTTTTCATCTTCACAATCCCATAGTCACCTGACTTGTAGCTTATGAAGGAGTCCCTGTGTGGAGTCACATGAAAAGAAGCTTCCGAGTCTATCACCCAGTCGGTGCCCTGACTCATAGCCGTAAGACATACATCATGATCTACTGAAAGAATAACTAACATGTCGCCATCTGAAGCGACCGCAATGGAATCTGATTCATCTTCCATCCCTTTTCCTTTCTTGTCATTTTTCTTACCACGACATTCATGCTTGTAGTGGCCCTTCTTGCCACAATTTCAGCAATCAACATCTTTTCTGTTACTCGACTTGCCTCTTGATTTAACTCGGGCCTTCCCGCCCTTCATGTTCTTTCCTCTCCCCCGTTCCTGTGTCACAAGGGCCTCTTACTGAGTAGACCCCTGAGACTTCCTCCTTGTCTCCTCATTGAAGAGATAACTGGTTACCTGTTCCATGGATATCTTTTCGTCTAGCGCGGAGTTACTTAGAACACCACCAATGTCTCCCAATTGTCAGGCAATGAACCAAGTAATAGTAAAGCCTGCAATTCATCATCCAGGACCATCTTCATAAAGGTGAGTTGGTTCACTATATTGCTGACCTCATTCATGTGCTCGGCCACAGAACCACCATCTTTGAATTTGAGATTCATAAGTCGCCTTATCAGAAAAATCTTATTACCGGTTATCTTCCTCTCATACAACCCTTGTAATTTTAGCCATAGGCTAGCGGCTGAGGTTTCTGTGGACACATGGTGGAACAAAGAATCATCCAACCATTGTCTAATAAACCCCACCGCCTTTCGGTCCATCTTCTTCCAATCATCATCAGTCATATCCTTGGATTTTGTTGATATGCCTAAAATTGGAGAATATAGGTCCTTGCAATAAAGTAAGTCCTCCATCTTAGCCTTCCATATGGTCCAGTTAGAACCATTGAGGCTGATCATCCTTAATGTGCCACCTTCCATAATTCAAAACCGATCCTACTCGTTTAATGAACTTAGTTCTGATACCACTTTGTTGGGAGCCTTGCACAAAACCTTAAAATCTAGCCCTCTAGAACAAACCAGAATTATGGATAATAAAGTAATAAAAATAATCAATGCATCAATCACACACCACACAAGAGATTTTTATGTGAAAAACCCTCAAAGAGGTAAAAACCACGGGACCTCGTCCAGATCAATAATTCACTATGAAGTAGAATGTTACAACCTTCTTCACTCACGCAGAAGTGGATAAACAATAAGATAAATAGAGAAAACGGAGAGATCTAACCGATTACGAGGACATAGAAGCACTGAGACATAGATTACACAATAGATAACCTCCACGAGCAGAACCTCCCTTCTATAAGCTTCCTCTCTCTCTTCCTCTCTCTCTCTCTCTCACCTTTTGATAGCCTTAAACCCTTTAGTAAATCCCTTGTAAAGCTTTAGGAAACCCTCTTGCCATCCCTAGAAAACCCTAGGCAACCTCTTTTATAGTTTAAGAAACTTCCCTTTCGCATCCCAGTTGCGAAAGGACTCAAATCTGCAGTTTCGCACAAAATCGCGGAATAAACTGTGTAACCTACAACTAGTTGAGCCGAGTCTTCGACTGGTCATAGGACCCCTTCGACCAGTCGAGCCATCCCTTCGACTAGTCGTAGCTACAGTAAAAAACAGCAAAAAAAACTCGCTGGACTTTGAGTCGTGTCATGACTCGAACCTTCGACTGGTCGACCACCAGCCTTCGACCGGTCGAGAAGGGCTCACGACCTGTCAAAGATGGGTAAAAAAACCCATCATTTTTCGGTCTTGGTTTCTAGTAAAAAGGGTATTTTAAACAAGAAAGAATAACGATCTAGTGTGCATAGTTTTATTTGTACTCCTTGGTATCCATATGTGGACTGTGGACATTCACTATGCTTCGTCTGCTCTTCATAGATTTCCTTAAAAAGTTTGGTACATATGGATAGATACAAACAATTTAATTCGATTCGTAGTTTGGAAGTATGTGTATGTCATGTTTCTAAAGAAAGAAATTCGGTGCCGCCTTGTTTATATTTATTTCTTATTCAATTTAGTATTCCCTTCTTATATTTATTTCTTATTTAATTTCATACCCTCTTGAGAAATTTCCTACTGTACGACCCATTTATGGCACACCAGCCATTTTAAGCCCACTTCTTTTTAGCTTTTAAGAATACTCTACTGTGTACGAGCGACTTTTCCCGGGACCAAAATACCCCCGTCGTTCCTTCCGGAAGCTGATTGGCTGGTGTGCGAAGATGAGCGCTAACCTCCTCGACATGGCCCCACAATGATGTATTTATTATATCTACACCGTTCATCCATATTTCGAGATCATTTCAGAGCATTATCAGAAAAAAAGAATCATATCCAAAGATCAACTGGACCACACCACAAATAGCAGCGGAAAACTTGATTTTCACTGTTAAAAATTTCTTAAGGCCCACCATAACATTTATTTCCCATCCAATCTATTCATAAGGTCACAAAGACCTGGATGAAGAAGAAAAACAAATTTCATAATGATCCAAAACTTCTGTGACCCCTAAAAGGGTTTCAATGGTAGACGTTCAAAGAAGCATGGTAATGTCTTATGCTACAGTTAGACTTATGGCTATGAATTATAACCCGAATCAGGTGGGCTCGCCGAAATTTTTCCACACAGACTCATGCCTTTTCAATGATAATTTGGAATAAGATGTAAATGACATATATAACTAGGCCGAGTTTTGCAATGACTTGGCCTACATTGTAATTTTCAAGTTGATTTTGTATCTTGTTGATAAAAGGTGGGGTCCATAGTGGTAAATTTCTCCATGTTTTATCTATGAGTTAGCATGGTTTTAGATCTTGTGGCAAACACACGTTGGGTCGCTTCCCTTGAATTTGGGTTGGAGTATTTCTTGCTTTGATTTTGAACATTCATTTACATTATGATATTTTTATTATAAATTCTTTTGCGATAATATTTTTATTTGGAAAAGTTTAATTTAATGACTTAGACTGGCTCGTTCGATCTTGACTTGACTCACGACTCGACCAAGTTAGGAGCAACTCATCTTAGTTGAGTCAAGTCATGCGTATTTTCAATGCTTATCATGGTGTTGAATCAGCTTTGATTTGACTAAGTCCAAATTGGCTTGGATGAGTTACATCCAACTTGGATAAGTTGTCAATCCATGGTGTAGACTGTATACAATGAGAACAACTTGACACTAACCTCTTATTCTGTGTGGGGTTTAGCACTTGGGCAGTGGTGGGATTGACCATGAAATGAAGGGAATTGACTGTGAAGTAAAGGGAATTGACCGCGAAATGCATGGAATTAACTATGAAATGAAGGGAATTGACCGTGAAATGAATGGAAATGACCGTGAAGTGAAGGGGATTGACCATGAAATGCATGGAATTGACCGTGAAGTGAAGGGAATTGACAGTGAAATGCATGGAATTAACCTTGAAGTGAAGGGGAATCACCGAAAATGACCGTGAAATGTATGGAATTAACAGTGAAGTGAAGGGGAATAGTTGAAAATTATCCTGAAATGCATGAAATTGACCGTGAAGTGAAGGGAATTGACCATAAAATGCATTGAATTGACCGTGAAGTAAAGGGAATTGACTGTAAAATGCATGGAATTGACCGTAAAGTGAAGCGAATTGACTGTGAAATGCATTGAATTGACCGTGAAGTGAAAGGAATTGACCGTGAAATGCATGGAATGGACCTGAAGTGAAGGGAATTGACCGTGAAGTGAAGGGGAATCGCCAGAATTGACTGTAAAATAAACGGAATTGATCGTGAAATGCATGGAAATGACCGTGAAATGAAGCGAATTGACTGTGAAATGCATTGAATTGACCGTGAAGTAAAGGGAATTGATCGTGAAATGCATGGAATTGACCATGAAGTGAACGAAAATGACCATGAAGTGAAGGGAATTGACCGTGAAATGCATTGAATTAACCGTGAAGTGCATCAAATTGACCGTGAAGTGAAGGGAATTGACTATGCACAAAATTGACTGTGAAATGAATTGAATTGACCGTGAAGTGATGGGGAATCGCCGGAATTGACCGTGAAATGCACGTAATTGATTGTGAAGTAAAGGGAATTGACCATGAAATGAATTGAATTGACTGTGAAGTGAAGGAAAATCGTCGAAATTGACCGTGAAATGAACGGAATTAACCATGAAATGCATGGAATTGACCGTGAAGTGAGGTGAATTGACCGTGAAATGCATGGAATTGACCATGAAGTGAAGGGGAATCGCCGAGATTGACCATGAAATGCATGGAATTGATCGTGCGAAGCAAATGAAATGAATGAAATTGACCGCGAACTGATTGAAATTGACCGCGAAGTGAATGAAATGGATTTTCGACCATCAATCTGATGAAATCTTTGAAAATAACCAGGTTGGTTAGCTAAATGTAATGCCCTGAAAATCGGGGGTCGAGTAGCAACTCAACTCCCGAGTTCCAAAACATCACTTATGCAACATATATGCTTATGATTCAATGTTGTCTGTGTTAGTGCATTAATCATGAGTGAGATTATACCAAAACAGTAATTCATACTTCAAATCAGTTGTAAAATGCAAGCGGAAGACTGAAAGATATAAATAAACGTATATAAGTCAAAAGATCACGATCGGTCTCTAGAGTATGAATATAACATTGAGTCACTGTGTACATGTAATATTACAAAAGTCAAAAGTATCAAAAATGGTTCAACTGTAATAAAGCCCTGTAGTCCTGCCGACCAGGAGAGCCTAAGCGAAGCCATCGGAGAACTACATATAAGAATACTTGTCCTGATCGTCATAGTAATCAGGCTCTGCCTCAGGAGTCATGCTGTCATCTGAAATCAAGACAGAGTCTGGTTGGTGTTTAAAACACTATCCCGTAACATGAGAATGAGTGATCAACTCAATGGAATCATAGAGCAAAGGTTAACATGTTATCAATTCAATCAAGCAGTAATGATAAAGTAGTAAATCACACATCCCTAAGTACTCTTGTTAATGGAAGAATGGTATGAATGTATGATGTATGCCTTCGCCTACGCTCCCTCAGTGACTTCATCTCACGTTCGCGCATGAACAACACTGCCTTTGTGCTTGACCTGCTACGCCTGAATGCATGCGTAATGTAGTGCATGCATATGATTAGCCAGTTCTTATTAGTCCTTTTTACAGTAGAATTGGGAAACTAAGGTACCTCCCTTATATCATTCCCAAACAATGATCCATTCTAGGGTCGTTGGTCCTAGTAAATCTCATACGAAATTATGGTTCTAGGTCACTGCAAAGGGCTCGTCACCAAATTAGTACAAGCCTAGTGTATACTCTGATTACTACGGAAAGGCTCGTCGCCTCTACGCAGGTTCAAAGTATGCTCGAGCTCCCTACAAAGGGCTCGTCACCAAATCAATGTAGGCCGACAGCTCGAATACAGTGTCCCATACCACCGTATTCAGCTCACGAGTCTAGGTTGCTCACTGGTCACTACGGGGACGCTCGTCGCCCCAACGTAGGCCGACAGCTTGACCACGGTGTCTCATACCACCATGTCCGGCTCATGAGTCTTAGCGGATCGAGGTACTAAAGTTAACGGGATTCCACTGGTGAGTTTGGTACCTTAAGTTCAAGCAGGAGCGTCCATACATGGTGAACATACATCGGCATATCGGGTTACTTGTCGGGCTCGACTAGCACGAGCGCACCTAAAGTTGATCGACATGAAGTGCATAAGCTCTCCGTGTGGCCTAACCACTGCCGACAACTTTAGTATGACTCGGGTTCGTCAAACACGTCCTACATAGCGAATGAATCTCAGCCACGACTTCAAGCCTGTTACCAATCGCCTGAACTATAACATAGCCCCAATCACATTCATTCCTTAACCAGAAAACATGTGGAGTAGTCAAAGCAAAATTAACAAGGTAATTCAAACATGTTAACAAGCATGTTATAAAGCACAATGTAAGCAGGAAATACAAACACATACATTTCATAAGTGATTAAATTAAACAACTTGCATGGAGGAAATCATATACATCTCTAAGGTAGTTGAGAATCCTATCTCAACACCCGCCTAAAGTACCATCATCTAAATACTTACTCACACAAGCATTTTCACAAACACTTAGAGTACACTTGTTAACATACATAACGCATGTTGGCTAAAACATGTATTAGGGCGAATCTTTTCATCGAGTAGTTATTACACCTATATCTAGCATATATATACAGTAATTAATCATGGCAAACACACTTTCATATTTTGTACGTATACAGTATTTTCTATAAATATACAGAATACACTATACGCCATAAATTGCATACATAACCGAATCGCAAAACGAACATCACATTTTGCATGTGAAATAACACTCATATCATGAATCTATCATTATTTGATATTGAAAGCTTTAAAACCATAACCTATACGTCTATAGTCCGCACCTTATGCCATAGAAGCGAGTAATGGACTCAGTTTAAACACCAAGTCTTTATCAACTGTAGAACGGAAACCTATGGCATGAAATAGGTTAACTATTTCATCACTTCCACTAGTTGAATCTCTAGAACTGATTAGGGTTAGGTTTTCTTACCCGAAAATGAAATCAGAATCACCAGAAAAGCGATACGGTAGTGATGGATCGGCGCGTAGAATGGCAGGGATCGATTCCCAAGAGTGATTCCAACTTCACTCTAACTTTCTCTCTCTTTACTCTCTTCTCTCTCCTAGGGTTTTTCCTAAATTCATATGGAGTGAATGAGAGAGGGTTTAAGGTCCTTGATATAAGTTTAATGCTATGGAAATGGCCCAGTGTTTTATACTTAGGTTATAGCCAAATGCGTCTGTTTCATTGAAAATTGATGTTAAAGCACTTTCGAGCCCTTGAGCCAAAGGTCGGACTTAAGCTCCCTAACCATGGATCTAGGTCGAGTTAAGTTTTCATTCCAATCGGGTTTCCAGATCGCATGTGGCGGACCAGTTTCAGTTCAATGGTCACCAAAACTCGATCAGGGTTACAAGTACACTACCATGTGTATAAAATTTCTCCTATTCCAAGGGTGTATTTGGGTCAAATTATGATGATCTGATTGCTTATATTAGGCCTGTAAGCAATAAGTCTCAGATTACTTAAATTAGATTTACTTTCTAAAGAAAACCACATTTTCTCACACACTTCACCCATTAATCTCAATTGCCCCCACTATCTGAATTTGATTTCTTTATCCATTTCTCATACCCCTTGGTTTGCTACCATTTATTTCTTTACCTATTTGGAGTCTCGACGACAATTTCTCACAAACAGTAAGATAGTTGTTTTCATGTTTGACCAACACGGAGAGACGGTAATAGTGGGCTCGATCCCGACCTACATCGATCACTACGGCCAGGGGTAGAAGCTCATCGTATCCCTTCCGAATCTGGTGGATCCTCGGTCGAACAGGTCGCTCGTCGGCCGAGAGTCCATCGGTAGTCACCCGGGATTGGGAATGGGTCAAGCCGAAAACTTCAAAGCGCAAATCCGACCATCTATCGGTCTAAATCCTACAGTCCGATCACTCTCTAAGAGTAGGGAATGTCCATCATGAAAGGCTCAAATTGTTTATTCTAAGGTTGCCCTTTAGGTCTTAGTCTAAGAGAGTCCTCGATATTATCTATGTCCAAGGAAAGGGTGAATCAAATCTTTTAGATCATCCTAAAACATTTCTCATAGTAGGGCATTTTTGGGCTTCTATAATGTTCGTATTCGGAGCACCATTTTGATCAACGGGCCGTGGGGTAGGGTCCATCATGTTTCACGACCACCTGGTCAAAGAGGTGTATTAGGTGACCAACTAGAGTGGGTTCATCATGTTCTACCCCCTTAAAAGTTTATTTTCGCCGTGCTCAAAGCTATCCCGATCCGTATGTCGAATCGAGCAGGTGTAATTTATAACCTATCCTAGACATGAAATGGGAAATACATTGAGAGATTTTTTCATCGGTGATGTAGTTTTATGGCATTGATACCTATGGGTATTTATGAGAGCTTTATGGGTCAATAATGGTTGATGTCGAGGGCAGTGTGAGTTTGAGGCAAGATGCCTAATTTGACCAAAGGACTTTGTATTACGATCTCAACTTACCCTCCCAAGTCATGTCTAGTTTATTTCTCGTAAGATAATTTTATACCTTATTAGTACAAAGGTATTTGGAAAGAATGAAGTCAACAAAGTATAGATGGATTTTTTTCTAAGTTCATATTACAATGTGTATGTTATAATGACATGAGATTCGATAGACCTAATTCCTAACCGTGCTTTAATTTGACCTAATTCTTAACCATGTTTGCCCGCCCATTTGGGTATGGGATGTATTGTTCCTAAAAGACAAAGTCGCTATGGCTATATACTCCTAATACTTTTCAAAAGTGGGATAAACCTTTAGTTGCAAATGGTCAAGGTGAACACGGAAAGAAAATTGTGTAGTGGTGTCCGAGTCCTAAGTGCTTAACTAAGTTTATTATTCAATTGACTTAGCATAATTAATTAGTCTTTTAAAATTTCCTTAGCCTAACTTTAGTTCTTAGTCTTAATTTAGGAGTTAGAGGAAATCCATAGGTGAGTCCAAAGTCTATGCTTATACGTCCTCGATGATTTCCTTCATTTCTAATCTTAGGAAGGGTTTATCACTTAGGGTCAAAGTTGTCTAATTGGGGAGTTAACAAGTAGTTAAATTTAACTACGCCCAAATTGATTTCACATATGCTCGTATCATAATTCATAGTCGTAAGAGGATCCTAAGGTTCACATTATTAATTTGTTGAATTTCCTATTACGGTTAGGTCTAACCTATTTCTTGTTTTGTAGGAGCACCGCTTCTAAGTCCAAAACTCCAAGGGTCTATTTGTCAATCAACCATTTACTCCAAAAGCTTAAGCTATCTAAGTGCTGGGTCAATGTATATCAAGGGACTTTATCACTTCAACACAATTTTACTTTCTTAAGTTGTATTAAAATGGGATCAGGTTCTAATCCACTTCGGAATTGGGAATGACATATTTAGCGAGTTGGGTGGGCGGTTAAAATTACTTTATAGGCTTTGGAAATGAGCATTGTGTTGTGGAAGGGTGAGATGGGATTTCTCTCCCGAGATAATGAATTTCTAAGTGAAATTTGAAGGACAACTCGTTATGTTACGTTTAATTGCATACATTCCAAACCTAGTATCTAAAAATGGGATACACTCAATCTAGGACCATACCTCTACACATATGATTTATTATTACTTTTACAATTCCATCCACCAATCAAAACTTAATGCAATTTGGCCAACAACCCTAAACGTCAAACATCTAAAACATCCTACCAACTACTACACCCATTAACATGAAAACGTAAACACCCAAGAGGATCCTCTTTTGATCCATGAGAGAGAGAAAGGTGGACATCGAGAAACTGATGTAATGGCCTCGAATAAGGCCATGGAAACGTAAAGAATAGAGAAAAAGCTCGCTCATCCCAAGTTTTTGGTTCTCCACGAACTGCGAGCCTCAAAGTGATCCTCACTCGCTTTTAGAGGCCCAACGGAATCGGGGGAATGAAGATGGGAAAAAAAAAAGAGAAATGGATGGGTTGAGAGGTATGTACATTTTCGAGCTCCAAATGGGGCATGTAAAAGCCCAAATGAAAGGAAATGGAAAGGGTAGAGGTGGGTGTTCAAATACAGTGAACGATGGAAGGGAGTGGGTGATGACCTTAAATGGGAAACGAGACGATTGGATGGCGATTTGAAGAGAAAAAGCAAGAATAAGAGGAAAGAGAACCTCAACCGGGCGTTTAGAGAGAGGGGCTCTAACCCTAAATCCCAATCTCCGCCAAAACCGCACGACGTGCCGAGTAGGGGATAGGGATGAGGATCGGGATGTTCCAACCCCAATTCCCTTTGACCCACCTCGATCTCAAATTTGCTGTCCAAGTCAATGGATTAAGACGGCTCACGCCAGTGGTCGGTCATAATGAGCCGGAACCATGCTCTCACCTAACATGTTCTCTGTGGTCCCAAGGTGCAAAATGCACTTTACAACTGGTTCAACCCTTCCCATCGGATTTAAGTGGGAGGCCCACTCCGATTTGCTCCATTTGATATTTTTGGGACAATTAGACATATCTTACAATCCGGAATGAGTTATCTGACGTAAAATATATGAATTTGGGGTAGAACGAGCTAATGAAGCCAACCAACCCATCTATGCCAGGTTGTGCGACCCGAAATTGTGAAAAAACCCCCCGATTGACGGTTATTTCCCCGTTTCAATTTCGTTTTGCCAAAATAGTAGTTTTAGTTTGATTTCTCTTCATCCGTTGGGCGTTAGGAGTTGTGCCCAATGAGAAAAGAGTTTAGAATAATTAGGAGAACAGTTGGGTGAAGTCGTTTAGGACACTTACTATTTTTGGGTGAAAGCCTTGCGCACTTAGTAAACATCACGACCCATATATAGTAAGTCGCGAATTCTAGAAGTTTTAATTCTCGTAGTTTGTTCCCACCCTTCTTTCCCATTACCTCCTCCTTATTTAAAGGGTTGTGGACTCATTTTTTTTTGTCATTCATTAATTAGTTTCAAATTTATTAGAATTTATTTCTATTTTCATCTTTCTTGTAGATTAGAAGTCTCTACAGTAGGAGTCCCGGGAGAAGCTCCATTCGAGTAGTTATCCTCATCACGTTTATCGCACACATTTTAATTGATTCTCAATGATTGGGATGAGGTGGATGGTGATCTAGACCCTTCACTAGACAACCTAGAAATGTTTTAAGGTCGACCGATGCGACCATGGTTGAATACATACTCGATTTCGGCGTTCGTTTTGAGGTGAACTAGCCATTGGATAAAATGAACGAGGGATGCCTAAGGTACATGTTTCTTACATTAAGTCAAGCTCCCTCCCTAAGTCGAGTGCGTCGGTGTGCGTCGTGTGACCATAACCCGTGAGAATAATCCAAATCATGCTCGATACCAACTTGTAACGCCCTAAAAATCGGGAACCTTGGGCATAAACTCAACTCCCGAAGTTTGAACATCACTTATGCAACAAAATGAATGATGATTGAATGTTGACTCGTATTTGTGCATTGAACATGAGTGAGATTAAGCCAAAATTGTTGCATACTCCGCAATAAATTTGCAAGCGGAAGACTGTGATAGATAGATAAAATATATAAACTATAATGAGTCTCCGTGTGATAACGTTACAAAGTTAAATAATTACAAGTACGATTCTAAAATATACCTAATGTGAGGAAGTGTAATGTCTCCTATCCCAAATACCATAGCCCCATTCAATACGATCCAGTGTCTTCGTGAGACCTGTCGTCAGAGTTACATGATAGGAGAACTCCTCCTCATCACCATAGAAGTAGTCCGGCTCTGCTTCATAAGTATCGCCATCATCCGAAATTCAACAAATTTGGTTGTGTACATTGACACCGTCCCGTAACATGGGAGTGAGTGATTAACTCAATGGAACAAGAAAGCATGGTTAACATGTTATCAATTCAATCAAGCGAATGATAAAGCAAGACAAATCAAACAATTTAACTACTTTATTAAGTGCGAGAATGAAATGACATGATGTTGTATGCCCTTGCCAAACCACCCTCATGTGACATCATCTTACGTTTGTTGCTTAACTCCCTCGGTGCGCCACATCTATAAGCACATGCGGTTGATGATGATCATGATTACCGAGTTATTATTAGTCCATTTCAAAGTTGTAAACAGATATTGAGAAACTAAGGTACCTCCCTTGTATCATTCCCAAACATGATCCATTCTAGGGTCGTTAATCCTAGCTATTCTCATACGATATTATGGTTTGAGAAGCGTAGTGAAGGCATCGCAAAGGGCTCGTCACCCGTCGGGCGACATACTTCTCACCGTATGCGCTCAATTGGTGAGAATTTGATTCGGCTCGGTACAGGTCTCTAACCGAAAATCGGCTCAATCACTAGCCGTCGGCTAATGTTGGGTCTCAAGTTTTGATTGACTCAACTCATTACTTCGCTTCATGAAAGACTTGGATCGCCAATCACGGACCTTGGAGTATACTCGAAGATACTTTACAGGACTCGTGCCTGTCATGTTTAGGAATGTCTCACTAATACTGGCTCTGGATTAATATGACAGAAACGAATATAGTGTCTCATACCACCATAATCGGCTCACGAGTCTAGTTGCTCATTGGTCAAAATTCTACGGGGAGGCACGTGGAATCTTAGAATTTTCACACCACGGTGTCCCATACCACCATGCCTACTCATGAGTCTTAGCGGATCGAGTCTACCATGGTTAAAATTATTTCACTGGTAAGTTTTACCCTGGTTCAAGCAAGAGCGACCAAACATGGTGAACATACATAAGACAGATCGGGTTACTTGACAAGCTCGGCTTAACTCGAAGCGCACAACAAGTTGAACGACATGACATGCATAAGCACTTCGCGTAATGCCAACCACTATCGCCAACCGGCAGTACGACTCGGGTTCGTCGAACACATCTCACGTGACAAATGGATCATAGCCACAAATCCACCGGTACCGATTGTCGGACTATAATCATAGCCCCAAACACAATCAAGTGCGTATAGATAAAGCGAAAGTGGATCAAGATTCAACACATACAATCAAGGTCCGGTATTATCACGTTTAGGGTCGCCATCCGATCGTTCAAAACTTCACGCACTGTGATCAGCTCCCCCATCACAAATGACGGATCATACAACGTAAATATAAATTTAAACATATGCATTGCATAGTTATAATCATAAAGCAGTTGAGCATGTTATGAATCACAACACAAGCATGAGTTTATACATGTTCAATTCCTAATCACACAACAATCCAAGGAGATCATACACATAGTTAAAAGAGGTTGAGAATCATATCTCAACACCCTTATATATTACAATTTGCTAACTACTACTCATTCAGACATTTCAAGAAACACTTAAACAAACATGCATCAACATACATGACATATGTCGATCACATAGGCATTAGGCCAAATCCTTTCACTAGGGAGTTGCCCCAATCATAACACAACGCCAGAACCCACGATGGATAGTCATGGCAAGCAGGAATCCAAGTTCCATATTCATTCAGTCATTTCCACAAACACTTGGGCCACACATTTTAGCATATATGGTGTCTATTGGCCGTGGCGTGATTTAGGGCAAATGAAAAGGCCAAGCTATAAGTCCTAGAGGGGGGGGTGAATAGG
Organism: Magnolia changhungtana; assembly: GCA_030180095.1. Lineage (NCBI taxonomy): Eukaryota > Viridiplantae > Streptophyta > Magnoliopsida > Magnoliales > Magnoliaceae > Magnolia > Magnolia changhungtana. Next base: position 878,880 of record JASAUF010000524.1, on the reverse strand, counting down.
ACTATGCCAAATTTATAAATAAATTAGCGGAACTAAAGTAAATCAATACCCTTACAATAATGAATCAATTCACAATGCTAAATATAAATCACCTTGATAAATAATTATTGAGAGATTGATACAAATTCAGTTCTAAGGACAACCTTACACCATAATAAACAAGGGCTTATGGTAGGACAACCTTATTTCTAGAACCTCTTTTGAATCAAGAACTCAATGTTAATATAAGTAAATGAAATAGCAAGGAATTGAAAATAAATCTGACAGTAAAAGATCTAAATTATTACAACAATCCCCACACTTGCTTGAAAAAGTAAATAGTTACAACATTCACATCCACTTGTACATTCCACACAATCGAATGATAAAAGTTATGAAAATTAAGCAAGCATTCAATCCACAAGACAAAGAGTTATATGGTTCGCTGTATTGTACACCAACTGATTTACAACCACAAATGCTACTAACTCCTAATATCCTCACACAGGGATATTAGCGTTCACTATCAAATAGGTTTTCTCGGGTTCACCAAAACCTTTACAATTGTGTCTTTTTCACTTGGGCTTACACAATTCAAAAACCCCTTTTTCTCGATTTTCAAGTTTTCCTCGAGACAACTAATACAATGAGATTTTTCCTGCTCATCTCAAACAAAACCAAGACATGATGATTTTTCATGGCTTAACCTCAAACAAAACCAAAAATAAATGAATTTTACAAAAATGTAAAATACACTCTAATTTCTCCTTTAAGCAAAGGTCAAGGTAGAACCAATCGGAGTAGATGAATGAATATCAAAGTTCAATTTCCAATACTCACATTCAAGGTTCTAAATTCTAATAGATTTTAGATTTTAACTTGTTAAAATTGTGCGTAGCTATATTTGATTTTGATTCCAAGAAGAAGGAATAAGATAATTCCTCTTTTCAAATAAGATTGGAATAGAGAAACAAAATCAAATTAAATAAGCTAGCAAAAAGGAATATTAAATAAGCACAATTTAGCTTAAAATAAACACGGACTTATCTCGTAGTGATTACTTGAAAATTCTTGAAATGGAATGGAGTTGAGGATGTAAAACTCGAATATCGTGTTCAATTTATAGAAGAAAAAATCGTTCCTACGACCGGTCTTAGAAACCTATGACCGGTCGTAGCTCTAAAGTTTTTGAAAAATTGAGCTAGCGATCTATGAAAGCCCCTCTCTCGACCGGGTCGTGAGTACCCTACGACCGGTCGTGGGTCACCTACGACCATCGTAGATACCTACGACCGGTCGTAGGACCATGAAATAAGTTTTCGGATTTTCAATCGTAGCTCCACGGCCCATGTGGGACGAGTCGAAGCCAACCTACGACCTGGTCCGAAGGACTTCCAGGGGCGTGTACGTACAAAAATTCGAAAAATCTTCAACTAATTAGGACTGATCGTGGAATTTCTTGGACTAGTCGAACCAATGCTTAGGACTGGTCGAACAAGAGCTAGGATAAGGTCTTGGAATAGACCAAACTTATGTTAAATAAACATTTGATTTATGTATCCAAAATGACCTACTTAAAGGGTCAACCTAAGGTCATTCAAACCTGAAACATGTCGTATGGATATTGAACTTCAACCATTCAACGAATGTAGATTGTTTGAACCAATATCAGGCTTGAAATCTTGAACAATATCAGGCTTGAGATCATGAACTTTGTTGTAGCTTCAAACTTGAGATCTTCATCAACATAACAACTACTTCATGCATTGCTTATTAGTCTTGAAGTCATGAGTCGTTCTCTAAGACTTGAACATCAACATAGTAGCTTCTTGAACTTTAACATCATGAGCTTTGACATCTTGAGCTTCAACTTGTAGCTTTTTGTACTTTAACATCTTGTGCTTCAACTTGTAGCATCTTGAAGTATTTAAGCAGTGTCTTGAATAAAAATCATCATACCAGCACAAGACACAGATAGATGTTTTGACACATCAAAATTTGACAACCAAAGGAGTATGAGACCATAACCCTTACAGCAAATCCTTTCATCAAAAGGGTATCGCCAATACAACAATCATGAATCCATGACAATTAGTCATGGCGAGCATGAATGAGGATTCTATACTCATTCAGTCATTTTCACAAACACTTAGAATACACTAATACAACATACATGGTGTATGTTAGCAAAACATGTATTAGGGCTATCCTTTAGCCAAGTGAGTATTTTATCCATGTATAATATATTACTATAGCAAATAATCATGATAAATGCATCTCCAAAATTTATACGTATACAGTATTTTCTAGAATACGCAATTTCAACATACATAGAGCATACAAGCAAACATGTATTACGGCGATTCCTTTCGCCAAGCAAATATTTTATACGCACATAATATATTTATACTACAATTAATCATGACAAACACATCGCTAAAATATACATGTATACGGTAATTTTACAATACCCTATTTCTACATACATATGTTTATTAGTAAACATGTATTTAGGCAATCCTTTTTGAAATAAGTATTTTATCCATACGTCATATATCCATACGACAAATAAACATGTCAAACACATTTCCATAAAAAATACGTATACGGTATTTTATACAAATACCTAGAGTATGTGAAATTCCAAATTCTACAATTCTAATCGAAACTAAAAACGGAAAGCACTTTGTACATGTGCAATTGCATGCAGATCATGAATCTATCATTATCTGACATTGAAAGCGTTGAAAACCATAACCTATACACCTAAAGTCCGCACCTTTTGTCGTAGAATCATGTAACTAATCGATAAGTTTGTCTAGCTTTTCAGATATCGGAAGTTCAAATTTCTAAAGAACGAAAAAAAGTTAGTTATTTCACTCCTACAAGGTCTAATCCCCAAACAGTTAGGGTTAGGGTTTATTACCTAGAAATGAAATCCTTATGGGAATCGCCATGGAAAGCGGCAAAAATGAGGTGGTTAAGCACTATGATAGCGAGAAGGGTAGAGCGAAAGGAGATCTTCCCACAACTCCCATTTCTCTCTCTTTTCCCTCTCTCAAATCTCAAATTCTATGGCTGCCATGAGAGAGGGTTTAAAAGTCCTTATATAGTCTCAAACCTTCCCAAAATAGACTCGTGTTCAAGGGTTATATATATATATAAGTATTTATATATGTATATATATATAAAAGAGTGTTTCGAATGGCCCCCTTGAGCCAAACGTCGACTTAAGCTCACCACACATGGATCTATGTGGGATTACGTTTTCGACTGATCGGATTCCCAGTGCGTTGCACGTGGCGGACCACTTTCGAACGATTCAAAGATGGCATCCAAAATTCCAAGTACATGTAAAAATTCTGAAATTTTTCCCGATCCGAGGGTGTAATATGGTCCGATTCGACGGTTTGGTTGCATCAAATGCTAAATCTTGCCGATCACTATTCCAAATATTTATTTTGTAAAGGAATAGTGTTTTCACACTCCCTGTCCGGACTCAAGCGAATGGCCGTGGGACACATGACTTTTCTCGAGGTGGTTGTTAAGTCCATGAGGCGGTCCTAGTTCAACTCGTGTGGCATCGGATTTCCGATGTGCGGTCTAGACCACTGAAGTTTCGAGATGCTCCGTGAAAATATTGCAGAAATGAGATTGATCCTAAGTTTTAGGGTAACCCAAGGTCAATGATTCTACAAGTTTTGAGTCTTGCAGAACTTATTTAAAGTGATTGGTGCTAATTTCACGTGCACTCTAGTTTAACACAATAAATCTCACTTAATTTCTAAAGGATTTAGTCCTCTAAGATTTACCTTATGGTACTTCGCCTTTGTAGTTTGTATATAAAGTGATCCAAGTTTTACTACTTAGCTAGTTTAAGTTAGTGTCAGGGCTAAAGTGCTTTGAAAAAATTGAAAGCACAAGGTAGTGAAGGGTTGAATTTGTGAAGGAAATGGGTTGAACTGATTTTAGACTATGGGATTCCACCTTGTTAATGAGGTATTAGGATTGACCCATTGCCTAAGGACGTCTAATCCCAGGTTGGCAAAAATCCGGGGCGTTACACATGCCTCCTTTAACACCTGTCGTATAAAATGATAACGAACATCAATGTTTTTAGTACGGGATTGATAAATAAAATTTTTAGCCAAATTGATAGTGCTTTTGCTATCACAATTAACCAGCACGACTTCTTGTTCAAGTCCTAAATGATTTATTATGCTTCTCAACCAAACACCTTCCTTAAACGCTTCCATCACTACCATATACTCAACTTCGGTCATGAAAAGAGCTACTATAGACTGAAGCTTCGACATCCAACTAATTGCTCCACCCGCTAGCACAAACGAGTAACCTAAAGTTGATTTTATGAAATTCACACTGCCTATGTAGTCTGAATCTACATACCCAATCAACTTTGTTCCTATCTTCTTAAAAGTTAAGACGTAGTCTTTTGTATCTCGAATGTATCAAAGTAGTCATTTTACTGCTTCTCAATGTTGCTTGCTGGGACTTGACATGTATCTGCTCACAACACCGACTACCTGTGAAATATCCGGTCTCGTACAGACTGTGGCATACATTAAACTGCAACGACATTTGAATAAGACACATGAGACATAACCTATTTTTCCTCGTGGGGAATGCTCACCGACTTTGCCTGATCCATCCTATACTTGATCTACACATTTTCAAGGTATTCTTCCAGAGATAACCAAAGCCTGCTCCTTTTCCCGTCTCTATGAATATTTAAGCCGAAAACCTTCTTTGTAGCCCCCAGATCTTTCATCTCGAATGTCCCTGATAACTGAGTTTTCAGTTCATCGATTTCAGACAAGTCATGACTAACGATCAAAATATCATCAACATACAATACGAGGATAATAAACTTACCATTACTCAGTGTCTTATAATAGACACAATGATCATATTTACTCCGAGTAAATTTCTAACTCAACATAAAATAATCAAAATTTTAATACTACTGCCTAGGTGACTGTTTCAGGCCGTACAATGACCTCATTAACCTGTAAACTTTGCTCTTTGCCCCTTTAACTTTGTAACCATCTGGTTGCTTCATATAAATTTGCTCTTCCAATTCTCCATGTAGGAATGAAATCTTGACATCCATATGTTCCAGCTCGATATCGTATTGGGCAACCAGTGCCAACACAAATCTGATAGTCACCTAATTAACCACGGACGCGAATATCTTTGTGAAGTGAATTCCTTCTCTTTGAGCATACCCTTTGCTACCAGCCTCGCTTTGTATCTATCATTTTTTTTTTTCGAATAACCACCTTACATTCGATCACTTTTTGGCCAGTTGGAATATCTGCTAGCTCCCATCTGTTGTTTTTGTGCAACGAGTCCATCTCATCGTCCATAGTCACCATCCACTTTTCTGCATCAAGCTCATCAAGAGCGTCCTGAATAGTAGACGGGTCTGCCTCATTTGTAATGATGGCATGTTTGATATTAGAGTCGTCCATGTATCTTACCTGTCAGTTGTGATCTGACGGTGGGTTTCTTCTCACGTGTCGCTGCTCCACCTGCTCCTGTACATCTGTCTATGCATTTATCTCTGCCTAAGTATCATCTATATTAATCTGGAGGTCTACGATCAACCTTTCTGGTTCCTCTTGCTCCTCTTGATCATTTTTGTAGAATATGGAGCTCTCATCGAATCTTACGTCATGGCTAGTGATGACCTTGCGTGTGGCCTTATCACATAACTTGTAACATTTCACAACAACAACATAGCCAACAAATATGTACTTTTTAGCTCTATGGTCTTGCTTATGTCTGTCAACTGATGGTACATGAGAGTAAGCCTCACAACCAAATATGCACAAATCTGAGTGGTCAATCTTATGACCACTTCATACTTCCTCTGGTATCTTACAATCAATTGTCGTAGAAGGCGACCGATTTACCAAATAGCAAGCTATGTTAACGGTCTCAGTCTATAGGTCCTTGTTCAACCCAACATTACTTAACATGAATCGGGCCCTCTCCAAGAGAGTCTGATTCATTCGCTTAGGCACACCGTTTTATTTAGGCTTGTCATACACCTTGTTGTGCCTAATGATCCCTTCACCTTTACAATATTCATTAAACTCAGTGGAAGTAAATTATCCATCATTGTCAGTCCTTAAATCTTTTATTTTTGCCCTGCTTATTTTTTTATCATTTCCTTTCATTGTTTGAATGTGGTGAAAATTTTATATTTATGTTTCATGAAGTAAACCCAAAATTTTCGAGAGTAGTCATCAATGAACGAGATAAACCATAACGACCCTCCAATGGAAACTTCTAGTGATGACCCCCATATGTCAGAGTGCACATAATCAAGCACTCCCTTACATACATGTTTTGCATATTTAAAAGATAATCTATATTATTTACCATATATACAATGCTTGAATATATCTAAATTAGAATTCTAAAAAGTTGAAATCAAACAACAATCAGAAAGTACCTTCATGCTCCGCTTGCTCATGTGACCCAGAGCATGCCACATACGTATAGATATGGAATCCACAACAACCATTGTTGCACCACCTACTAAAGTGCTTTCGATCACACTGTAAAGGTTTCCATGCATCTGTGCTCTTATAACCACGGGTGCCCCATTTGATACTTTAAAGACGCCATTGACACCGGTGAACTTGCACCCTATTACCTCAAATACACCGAGAGAAACCAAGTTCTTCTTTATATCAGGAACATGACCTTAGTCGAAGTACGCTCCATCTTATCAAACATCTTAATGCACACCATACCAATAGCCACAACATTACTGGCATTGTCATTACCTATAAATACCTGTCCACCATTATACTCTCTGTAATTGGCGAACCAACTTCGATGAGGAGTCATGTGATATGATGCCCCTGTTAAGGATTCACTCGTCTCTATAGTCATTGTATAAGTTTCCGATCATAAACACTAACAACACATCACCTGTGCTTGTCTCTTCATCAGACGTCGCAATGTTGGCCTCCCTAGAAGAAGCCTCTGAGTTTTGTTTCTTTACTATAAGATTTGTGCAATTCTTCTTTATGTGTATACTTATCCCACAATTTCAGCACTTTAACTTGCCCTTGTTATTGCCTTTGGATTTGGATCTCGATCGAGAAGATCATGTATCATGCTTAATATTCCTGCCTCTCGTAATAGTGCATTAGAAGAGGTCCCTACACTGCCGTTTATCTTTCTCATAGCTTTCCCTCGAAGGGATGATATAACGGTGTCCACACTCAAGGATGATTTATCAATGTGCAATGAGTCATTGAATGACTCATACAACGCTGGAAGAGAATTCAACAAAATACATGCTTGATCTTCATCTTTGACCACTTCCTCCATGTCTAGCAACTTCCAAATCAACTTATTAAAATTACTGATGTGGGCTTCCACATCTCCACCTTTCGTTATCCTGAAGTTGAACAATTGCAATTTCAAGTGTAGGTAATTTCAAGGGAATTTTTTGCATAAATGTCCTCTAACTTTGCCCACAAAATCGATGCGGTTTTCTCCCTCAAAACATTGTAGAAAAACTCATCCATGAGACAATCGGATAGAGGATTTAGCCTTCTTTTCAAAAGTATTCCAATCATCGTCACTCATAGACGGTTGACACTCCTTAAGAGCCCTGTCTTCGCCTTACTTAGTTAATAGGCTAATCATCTTAACCTTTCATAACTCAAAATTATTTTTTCATGAGTACTTCTCAATACCATACTTAGTGTTTCTCATTGATACTAATCCTTCAGATTCAAGCCTACGCCCCAAAGTTAACTCTGATACCACTTGTTGGGGGACCGCAGAAGCACACTGAGATGAATCAAGGATAGAAATCCAATAGAACTAAGCAAAAGGAGGAAGAACACAACAATTTTTACATGGAAAAAACCCTTATGGGAAAAAACCACAGCACAAAGCGACAAATATAACTATGAAAGTAGAAATTACAAAGAGAAAGAGCTTACCTTATTCGAACAGCCTCGAATCTCACCCTTGCTACACCCTTTAAAACCCTATGATGATTAAAAAACCCTTAGAATACCTCCCAATCCCATTTACACCCATATATATATATACATATATATATATATATACATATATATACATACATATATATATACATATATATATATATATATATATAGCCTTGGAAAGAATCCCAAACAAAATTGAAAAAAATCTGGCAAATTTGCAGCTATGCGAAAAATCTGCGTGGAATCTGTTGATTGCATCAAACACTCGTAGATGACATCAAAACTAATTATTTGATGACATCCAACTATCACCTCAACTGTCCAAAGACAAAACATGATTTTCATAAATTCTCGATGGCATTGAACACTCATCGATGGCATCAAAAAGGTGCCCAATTAGTCAAGTGACCAACTGAAGAAAATCCAAAAAATATCAATGGGATCGAAAACTGTTCAATGTCATCAAAGGTGACATCAAACAGACTGTCGATGACATCGATGGACCCTGTATTTGACTTGATTTAAGACATTAAATAAAACAAATAACAACATCAAGGTCGAAGAATTCCCATACTACCTCAGGTAAGGGGAGGTTGCATTCTTATCATTGCATTCCCTTTATCATCTATTATTGTGTTCCTTTGGATGAAGTAATTTATATAACATGTTTCTTTAAGAATCACGAGGCCTTACGAATTTTTCTTTTGGGGTTTCTAAATCAATGGGGTTTTCCATCCTGCTTTTGCCTATCCTTTACTTATTTTATTTTTTAGGAAAAATCCTCTAATGGGTTTAGCTTGTGAGTTATTTATGTTTACACTATTTTATGATTAAAGCTAACTTCTTGGTGTTGTAGGTAAAACTGGACTGAACAAACACCTCGAATAAGATGGAAATAGCAAGGGAAATAGCTCGGGCATAAGGTCGTGTATGAACTCAGCCTTAAACACTGACTCCGACCCCCGTGACCAAGCCGAGTGACAACCATGAATGATAGCCTCGATCGCCCAATCGATACCTCACAATCTTGACTAAGAAGGCGGTTCTATATACCCACCTTGAGGGGCAACCTCGATCGTCGTCCTCAATGACCAGTTTTGACCAAGGGCCCCGACCTCAGAGGTTATTTTCGACTTAGAGGTCGGCCTCGACTATCGACCTCGACCTCAAATATCGAGCTTTACCACGAGACATGAGGGGATATCCTCTCTACATAAGGGAAGGATTATGTTGAGTATCAAATATTGCATATTTTCCCCTACTTATATCTTAATTTTATAAACATGATAATACTTAATTGGTATAGTTTATACATGTTTGTATTGTGAGGTGACTCTGAGAGCTTAGATTGAAAAGTATGTCAAAAGCATAGATTTGATGCTTAAGAATTACCAAAGTAATGAGTGGATGTTAGGAGACCAAGATTGAAGATTTCGATACCTCAAGATCTAAGGAAACCAAGTATAAAGGATGAAGAAAAGACTGTAGAAGATTACAAAGCTTGCAACAGAAAAACAACCAGTTCGATCCGACCGAAATCGCAGAAAATAGTCCGACAACCAACGATGAAATTCAAGGCTAATTCGGTTTGACTAAAGGGTAATTCGGTCCGACCAAAACCAAGTTCAGTGTGACCAAAAGTGCGTAAAAAGCTCCATCACTGAAAGAAGTTAATTCAGTCTGACCCAAACTTAAGTTCAGTCTGACCGAATCCAAGTTCGGTGTGATTGAAATCGGGCAACTGCTGAAACAGAATCCAATCACAACTTTAACTCGACTTTGGTTTGGTCGAAGCATAACTCTGCTGCATAAATTTGAGGCAGTTTTCAAAGTCGACCGAACAAATGCTATAAATATAGGTTCTTTGAGGAATTCTAAAGATGAATTAGGTTATAAGGAGCAGATCCAAGGGGTGGAGTAGCCTCCCAAGAGTTTTCCTTCTTCCCTAGTTTATTTTTCATGTTTTTTTTTAAAGATTTAGTTTCAGGCATGTCTATGGTGAACTAAATCGCTTAGCTAAGGCTAAGAGGTGAAGCTTGTAGCGTGTTGGGATGATTATCTTACTTTGATTTTTGTTTATGTTGAAGTATCATTGAGTTTTAGTTTGATTTGAGAACTATTTTCAGTTTTCTTTGATTTATTTTGACTTCAATTATAGTGGATTCTGTTGAGGCTTTTGATATCTTCTTAATTTATTTGGAGTTGTAGAGATTGGTTAATCCTATTGTTCACCATTGTCTCCTGGGTATGGTAGAATGGTATCACAATATAAATACATGTGTACAAAATTGAATGTTGTGAGCAACATAACAATTTAGGTATATGTTATGGATAAAATTGAGCTGACCTGACGTATGAGATACTTGGCAAAAAGATAATCAGAACAGACTCTCTAAACTACCAAAAGGTAAGAGAAGATGAGCTGAGCAAGAAGACTTAGTGACCAAGCTGAAACAATTAAACCTATTTTGAGAGCAAGACTCATTAATAGACCTACGGATCTTGAATACGATCACCAACCTCGACCTTGTCTTTAGATACTGACCTTGACCTTGAATGTCGACCTCAAGGTTAGATACCAACCTCGACCTTGAATGCTAACCTTAAGGTCAGATACTGACCTCGACCTTGAATGACGATTTTAAGGTCAGATACCGATCTTGACCTCAGATATCAACATGAAGTTCGACATCTAGGGAGAATCCTGCACTGTATATGGGCGGGATTGCACAGTCAGATTTGAACTGAAGATCATGCTAATTGAGGCATAATTAGAGAAATACTCGAGAACAGATTCTGATTCTAATACAAGCCCCTCTACTATATCTTATAAATCTACTCGAATATGAAAATTGCCTAAGAATGCCTATAATTGCATTGCTCACTTCAAGAAAGAGGTCACACAACTATCCCAATTCTACTATGCCTACTATGAGTCCATACGCTAGACTTAGGCATCAGAGGGTCCCCGACTATAATCGGTGCCCCCAATGTCTCATTATTCTCTATTAAATTGCAGGTATCTAGCAAAGGCAACGCCGGATGGACCAAATTTAGGCAACTACGACATGATTCCTAGAATTTTAGATCCCAATGGAAGCAAACGAAATGGAAGAAGGAAGAAAATTGAATGGAATTCATGATCTCAATGATTGCTGCTACATTATTGCATTTGCTGTATAGCCGAGTAACAATATGGTAGGTGAAAGTGAAATTAAATGAAATTCAAAAGCTGGTGTACCACACACCATCAATGTGGCTGATATGTTGATGTCACTAGGGGTGTACACGAACCGAGCTAGCTTGGTTAGCTCGCTCGACTCGACTAGACTCGAAAAGCTCGATTCGACTTGGTTTAAAGCAGAGTTCGAGCCGAGTCAAGCTGATTTTTTAAGCTCGAAAATGAGTTCGAGCCGAGTTCGAGTAGTCCCCAGCTTGAATCGACTCGGATCGAATCCAGCTCGGATCGAACCAATTCGGTGACTTGGTTACTTTGTCATTGATGTTGCTTACAAACTGTTTAATAAAATGACTCAACGAAATGAGGCTGGTGGCAAGGAAGGTATGTACATGAAACAAATACCCTTTTTCTCTTTGTTTTTCTTGGTTTTTATGTTGCTTAGAAGGTGTTTGGTAAAATACCTGTAAAACCATTGCCTCTGTTTGTAAAACAGTGAGATTTTGAAGTTGCAGTTCAGGTGTTTGTGGAAATGCCTCAATGGCGAACTCGACTCGATCTTGGCTCGAGCTCGGCTCATGCTGCTAACCAAACCGAGCTGAGCTGAGTTCGAGCTGAGGTCAGCCAGTGACTAAACCGAGTCTAGTTGAGGCCAGCTCGACTCAGTTCAACTCGATGTACACTCCTAGATGTCACCAAGTTATGTGGGTCCCATCATGAGGTATGAGTTATATCCAAACCATCCGTCCACTAGGTGAGATCGGTGAAAGGCTTGAGCTAAAAACATAAGATAGAAAGAAAATTTAAGTGGACCACATTGTAAAAAGTAGTGGGGGATGCCTACCATTGAAACCCTTTAGGGGTTATAGAAATTTTGGACCAATATGACATTTGTTTTTTTCTCTTTATCCAGGTTTGCATGTCCTTGTGAACAGATTGGATGGAAAGTAAATGTCATGGTGGGTCCTACAAGTGTTTTAATGGTGAAAATGATTGTTCCCACTACTATTTGTGGTGTGGTACACTTGAGCATTGAAAATTTCTATTTTTGAGATCAAGATCTAAATTGATTTCTCCAAATGGATCAATGGTGTAGATACGATAAAAATATCATTGTTGGCCCATGCAACTTTAATCTCCTTTGAGCAGAATCAGATTGGCTACTCCCCCTGGCTAGTGGTCCATGCTCTGTGAGACCCACCATGATGTATGTGTTTCATCCATGCTATTTATCTAATTTTTTAGATCATTTTATGGTATGAGCCCAAAAATGAGGTATATCCCAATCTCAAGTGAACCACATTACAAGAAACAGGAAACATTGTTGATTGAACTTTTACCATTAAAAACTTTTTGAGGGCCATCAAAGTTTGGATGAAGCTGATTTTTATTTTTTCGCTTCATCTCGGTCTGTATAACCTAATCAATAGATTGGATGTCAAATAAATGGTACAGTGGGCCTTAGGAGGATTTTAATGGTTGATATCCAATCACTATTGTTTTCCTGTGGTGTGGTCTACCTGAAATTTATACCCCTCTCATTTTTGGGATCAAGCCTTGAAATGATATGTAAAAATGGATGAACGGCATGTATGAAACACATATATCATGGCGGGGCCCACAGAGCACTGACCACCAGCCACCGGGCTATTTGTAGGGGAGTAGCCAATCCGTTCCCCCTTTCAAGCGTTCGTACAATTCCGAGCTTTGTTTTTTTTTTTTTTTTACACACGCACACACACCACCACACACTCACGCCATGGTGGGATTTCATGGGAATGGATTGGCTACTCCCCCTGACACCAGCCAATGGCTGGTGGTTGGTGTTATGTGGGCCCCACCATGATGTATATGTTTCATCCATGCTGTCCATCTATATTTACAGATCATTTTACGGAGTGAGACCAAAAATGAGGTATATCTCAATCTCAAGTGGACCACATCACAGGAAATAATGTTGAATGAGCGTCGACCATTAAAAATATTTTGGCGGCCATAAAAGCTTTGGATCAAGTTGATTTTTGTTTTTTCCTTTCATCTGGGCCTGTATGACCTAATCAACAGATTGGATATCAAATAAATAGTACAGTGGGCCTTAGGAGGATTTTAATGGTGGATATCCAATCACTATTGTTTTTATGTGGTGTGGACCACCTGAGATTTATATACCTCTAATTTTTGGGATCAAGAACTAAAATGGTCTTTAAATATGGATGAATGGAATGAATGAAACACATACATCATGATAAGGCCCACAGAGCATCGACCACCAGCCACGGGGCTGGTGGCAGGGGAGTAGCGAACCCGTTTCCGGATTTCACCGCCTATGGGTACTCGAACCCTCACTCAGGTGTTAAAACTCTTGAGAGTCTACCACCGGAGTAAGAGTAAGGACCCCGTACAGTTCTGAGCTTGAGGAGCGCCAGTCAGTGCTCGTCTTCGCACGATTGTTTGTTGTACGCCAGCCAATCAGCGTCCATGGAATTCATGATCTCATTGATAGTTGCTCCATTATTGCATTTTCTTTGCAGCCTACCAACGCAATAGCATGGAAGCGGATTGGCTGGTGTACCACACACCACTGAACTGTCCAGTGTGTTTATGTAACCAAGTAATGTGGGTACCAACATGAGTCAAACCGTCCGTCCATTTGGAGAAATCATTTTAAAGATTGAGCTTATAAATAAGACATACAAATATCAAGTAGATCACTCTGCAAAAACCAGTGGATCAATACTGAACTTCCACCGTTGAAAGCTTTTTAGGGTCATGGAAGTTTTAAGTCAATTCGATATTTATTTTTCATCTTTATCAAGGTCTGTGTGACCTTATTAATGGATTAGGTGGAAAATAAATGTTATGGTAGGCCCCGTGAATGTTTTAACGGTAAGAATCATTCTACCCACTACTATTGGTGGTGTGGTCCAGTTGAGCTTTGGATATGATTCATGTTTCATATAATGCTCTAAAATGATCTGGCCAACTGGATGAACAGTGTGGATATAATAAATACATCATTTTCGGTCCAAATAACTTTGATCTCCTTTAAATTGTTGGTATAGCTGGGACCTCGAGGAGCGTCAGCGCTCGTTTTCGCACGACACTGCACACCAGCAGGTCGGTGGTGAGTGTCGTACACTAACCGATCCACGTCCATGGCTAAAACTAAGTCAAGTCTAAAAGTAAATAATAAATAATAGGATAAAAAAATAAAGAAAAGAAAAAGGAAGAGTACGCGGAAGACTCTCCTTTCCCATGAGCAGATCACTGCTTTGAGCAGAGCATGATTCGGGTCAAGTGTAAACAACCATGGCCAGATGCTGTAATGAGTTTTGTACGCCCAATGACTAATCTGGCCGATCTTCTCCTCTCATGCAAGCGAGCGTCGTAAAGGGTTATTCCCCACTCTCTCGAATCAACTACCAAGCGCAAACACTGCTGTTTGTAACATTTTGTCGGGTCTTGGTTTCTTCTTCATCAATATTCTCGATTCTCAAACCGAGGTATGCTCCTTTCTCTACCCTTTCTCTTTTCTCTGTCAATAATCCGCATCGACATCATGTCATGAAGATTCTCTTTGAATTTTTTAAGGAACGTGCTCACAATGCAACTTAATTGATAACATTATGCATGTCTCACAGACGGTACATGTACCTCCATCGATCTCATCTCATGCAAACGAGCATACTAAGCAGTTATTCCCCACTCTCCTAAGTCATCTACCAAGCCCAAGTGTTGTTGCTTGTAATATTTTCTCCCATCTTGGTTTCTTCTGTTTGTATTCTCTATTCTCAAATTGAGGTTTGCTCCTTTTCCTACCCTTTTTCACTGTGTTGATAATCCTCATCAACATTCTGTCATAAGGATTATCTTTAAATTTTTTAAGCAATATACTCATAAAGCACCTTAATTGATGACAGTATACATGAGTCACAGACAGTACATCTATCTCATCTCATGCAAGCAAGTGCAGTAAGCGGTTATTCCCCACTCTCTTGAATCAACTACAAAGCCCAGGTGTTGCTGCTTGTAATATTTTTCTCCCATTTTGGAGTCCTAGTTTCTTCTTAATTTGTATTCTCTATTCTCAAATTGAGGTATGCTCCTTTCTCTACTCTCTCTCTCTCTCTCTCTCTCTCTCTCTCTCTCACTACAACAAATATGGTTTTTACCTATGAAAATATTTTTCGTAGGTAAAGATGACTTTTACCGACGAAAATTGCTTTCGTAGGTAAAAGCATACTTTTACCAACAAAATTTAATTTCGTAGGTAAAAGCCATCTTTACCTACGAAAATTTTCGTAGGTAAAGGGTGTTTTGACTTTACACCCATCTTTTACCTACGAACATATTTGTAGGTATAGGGTAAAACCCCCATTTACTTAAGAAAATATTCGTAGCTAAAGGGTCTTTTAAAATTTTCAAGACAACCAAAAATCTAAAACTTTCCTGTTACCTACGAAATTTAATTTCGTAGGGAAAACCCATATTTACCTACGAAAATATGCATAGCTAAAGGGTCTTTTGAACTTTTAAAAAAAATAAAAAATTGAAAACTTTACTTTTACCTACAAAATTCAATTTCGTAGGGAAAACCCATATTTACCTACGAACATATTCGTAGCTAAAGGGTCTGTTTACCAAAATTTGAAAACCTTACTTTTCCCTACGAATTATAATTTTGTAGGGAAAACCCATATTTTCCTATGAAAATATTGGTAGTTGAAGGGTCTATCAAAGTCAAAACCTTTCTTTGGGTCTTTAGAACATTTAAAGAAACAAAAAATCGAAAACGTTACTTTTACCTACGAAATCAAATTTCGTAGGGAAAACCCATTTTTGCCTACTAAAATATTCATAGCTGAATGGTTTGTGAAATTTTTCCCTTACTTTTTCCTACGAATTTTAATTTAGTAGGGAAAACTCATCTTTGCCTACGAAACTATTCGTAGCTGAAGGGTCTGTGAAATTTATAGAAAATCCAAAACCTTCCTTTTTACTAAAACCCATATTTACATATGAAAGTATTCATAGCTAAAGGGTCTTTTGAACTTTCCATGCAGCCGAAAAGTTTATTTTTTACCTACGAATTCTAATTTAGTAGGTAAAAGTCATATTTACCTACGAATATTTTCGTAGGTAAAAGGTGTTTTGAATTTGTAAAAGTCATCTTTCCCCACGACAATTTTCGTAGGTAAAGGGTGTTTTCAATTTTTCAAAATACAAACAAACGAAAAGTTTACTTTTACCTACGAAATCAAATTTGGTAGGTAAAAGCCGTATTTACCTATGGAAATTGTCGTAGGTAAATGTGTTTTGAATTTTTGAAAAAACCAAAAATCGAAAAGTTTACTTTTACCTACCAACGGTTTCCTAGGTAAAAAAACGTCTATGAGACTTTTACCAACGACTATTTTCGTAGGTAAAAACATATATGAGACATTTGCCGGCAAAATAATTCATAGGTAGCAATATAATATTTGACTTAAATTTCAAACATACATGAGGCTTATACCTACGAAATATTTTGTAGCTAAAAAACGTGTATGGGACTTTTACCTACGCGATGGTTCGTAGGTAAAAAATATAATCTCTAACTTAAATTTCAAACATAGTTGAGACCTTTACCTATGAAGTGGTTCGTAGGTAAAAAACGTCAGACTTTTACCTATGAAGTGGTTCGTGGGTAAAAATATAATATTTAACTTAAATTGGAAACGTTGAGACTTTTGCCTACGAAAATTGTCGTAGGTGAAAACGTTTCTGAGAATTTTACCTACGAAATATTTCGTAGGTAAAAGTCCTTTTTAAAAAATAAAATTTCCAACTCAAAATTCCTGATATACCCCTGTTATAATATAGTTCATCATATTCTTCCTGGTATACTTTAACGCCCTGAAAATCGGGGGTCGAGTAGCAACTCAACTCCCGAGTTCCAAAACATCACTTATGCAACATATATACTTATGATTGAATGTTGTTCGTGTTAGTGCATTAATCATGAGTGGGATTATACCAAAACAGTAATTCATACTCCAGATCAGTTTATACAACGCAAGCGGAAGACTAAAAGATGTATATATGTACATGTATGAGCCATAAATCTACGATCGGTCTCCAGAGTATAAATACATCACTGAGTCACCATATACATGTAATAGTCTCAAAATCAAAATGTCAAACAGTACAACTACAATGATAATCCCTATAGCCCCGTTGATCCGGATAGTCTAAGCGAAGCCGCTGGAGAACTGCGTGTAAGAGAACTCGCCCTGATCGTCATAGAAATCAGGCTCCGCCTCTAGGGTCACGTCGTCATCTGAAATCAAGACAGAGTCTGGTTGGTGTTTAAAACACCGTCCCGTAACATGGGAGTGAGTGATCAACTCAGTGGAATCATAGAGCAAAGGTTAACATGTTATAAATTCAGTCAAGCAGTAATGATAAAGTAGTAAAATCAAACATACCTAGATACTCTTATTAATGCAAGAATGATATGAACAATGATGCATGCCCTCGCCTACACTCCCTCATGCGACACCATCTTACAGTCGCGACATGCTTTCTTCCCTCTATGCTCTTCAACCAGGGGCACATGCAGTGCGATGTTATGAGCATGATTATCGAGTTCTTATTAGTCCATTTCATACAGCAGGATTGGGAAACTAAGGTACCTCCCTTATGTCATTTCCCAAACAATGATCCATTCTAGGGTCGCAGTCTTAGGAGATCTCATACGATGTTACGGTTCTAGGTCGCTGCAAAAGGGCTCGTCACCAAATCAGTGCAGGCTTAGTTTACACTCTAGATGCTACGGAAGGGTTGTCGCCTCCACGTCGACTCAGAGTAGGCTCGAGGTTACTACAAAGGGCTCGTCACCAAATCAGTGTAGGCCGACAGCTCGAATACACTGTCCCATACTACCTTATTTGGCTCACGCGGTGATTTTGCTCACTGGTTACTACGGGGAGGCTCGTCGTCCCAGCGTAGGCCGACAACTCGACCACGGTGTCCTATACCACCATGTCCGGCTCATGAGTCTTAGCGGATCGAGGTACCAAGGTTAAATGGATTCACTGGTGAGTTTGGTACCTTAGGTTCAAGTACTAGCATCCATACATGGTGAACATACATCGGGCAAATCGGGTTATTTGACGAGCTCGACTATTACGAGCGCACCTAAAGTTGATCGACATGGAGTGTGTAAACACTCCGTATGGCGTAACCACTGCCAACAACTCTAGTACGACTCGAGTTCGTCAAGCACGTCTTATGTGGCAAATGAATCTCAGCGACGAACTCAAAGCCTGTTACCGATTGCCTGGACTATACTGTAGTCCCAAACACATTCAATCCTTAACCAGTAAACATGTGGAGTAGTCAAAGCAGAATTAACCAAGTAATTCAAACATATTGACAAGCATGTTATAAAACACAAGAAAACAGGAAATCCAAATACATACATTTCATAAGTAAGCGATTAAACTAAACAACTTGCATGGAGGAAATCATACACATCTCTAAGGTAGTTGAGAATCCCATCTCAACACCCACCTAAAGCACTATCTCCTAAGTACTTATTCATACAAGCATTTTCACAAACATCTACACTTATTTAACATACATAATGTATATTGGCCAAAACATGTATTAGGGCAAATCCTTTCGCTAAGGAGCCGTTACACATACAACTAGCATATACACACAATAGTTAATCATGACAAACACACTTTCATATTTCGTACGTATACGGTATTTTCTACAAATACGAGGAAGACAATATATTCAACCTAGTTAACGTATAACTAAAAAATGAAACGAACATCACTTTATTCATATGAAATAGCATCCACATCAGGAATCTATCATTCTTTGACATTGAAAGCCTTGAAAACCATAACCTATACGTCTATAGTCCACACCTTACGTCATAGAAGCGTAACGAATTCGACAGAGACTCCAAGTCTTCGTTAACGATGGAATGGCACCTATAGCACAAGTTAAGTCAGCTATTTCGCAACAGATTAGGATTAGCTTTTCTTACCTAAGAATGAAGTCAGAATTGCTGGAATAGCGATTAGGTAACGATGAATAGGCACGTAAAATATTAAGATAGAGTACCAAGAATCTTCTCCCACTTCTCTCACACTTTCTCTCTCTTTACTCTCTTCTCTCTCCTAGGGTTTATACCATATTTGTATGGAGTGAATGAGAGAGGGTTTAAGGTTCTTATATAGCCTAAAACTAATGGAAATGGCCCCATGGCCAAGGTATACTTAGGTTATAGCTAAAGGGATCTGTTTCAGCTCAACGGATCACTTCCGGAGCCCCCCTTTGAGCTAGTGGTCAGACTTAAGCTCTCTGACCATGGATTTAGATCAAGTTAAGTTTTCAATCCGATCGAATTTATAGATCGCCCGTGGCGGACTAGTTTCAGTTCAACGGTCCACGATCACCAATCAAGGCCACAAGTACACTGACCTGTGTATGAAATTTCCCCTGATCCAAGGGTGTATTTGGGTCAGATTCTGACAGTCTGAATCCTTATATTCAGCTCGCAAGTGACAAGTCTCAGATTACTTAAATTAGATTTTATTTCTAAAGAAAACCACGTTTTCTCACACTTTTCACTCCAGGCTCAAGCGAATAGCCCCGGGACACTATCTGAATTTGATTTCCAAGATGGTTGCCAAGCCTAGCAAGGCAGTCCTAAACGTTTAGTCTCATGGTCATCGGACTTTCGATGTGCGGTACAGATCCGATATGGAGTTTCAATGTGCTTCCGAGAGCAACTGGGTAATAAGATTGATCCTACATTTGGGTAACCTAGCGTCAATGATTCTACAAGTTTTGGGTCTTGCAGATCGTATTTAAAGTGGATCAAGTGAATTTCACAACTAATCTATTTTAGCACCTGGTTAAACTTGTTTAATTTCCAAAGGATTTGGTCCCGAGTAATTTTTACCTGAGGTGGTACTCGGGTCATTGTACGGAATTTTTTGAGACGTTACAATCTACCCCCCTTAAAGAAAAATTTCATCCTCGAAATTAGTACCTTTTTGTACTCCTCGAGAATCTGAGGGTAGTTCTTTCTGACCTCGGCCTCTGTCTCCCAAGTAGCTTCTTCCTTAGTATGATGCGTCCACAATACCTTCATAAGTGGGATGACCTTGCTACGCAATACCTGCTCCTTCCTGTTTAAGATGCCCGTCGGACGTAGTATATATGTAGCATCCTCGCTCAACTGCACCTGTTCCCATCTGATAATGTGGGAAGGATCAGGAACGTATTTCTTCAGCATAGATACATGAAATACATTGTGCATGACTGCAAGTAGTGTGGGCAAAGCAAGACGGTATGCCACCACACCCACTCGGTCTAATATCTAGAATGGGCCAATGAACCGCTGTGTAAGTTTCCCCTTCTTGCCAAAATGAAGGACTCCCTTCATAGGGGAAACTCTAAGAAACACATGATCTCCAACTTCAAACTCTAGCGGTCACCGCCTTGTATCGGCGTAGTTCTTCTATCTGTTCTGTGCTGTAAGAAGTCGACGCCTGATAATATTGATCTTTTCTGAGGTCGCCTGTACTAACTCTAGGCCAATCAAACTGCGTTTGCCAATCTCTGCCCAACAATGCGGTGCTCGACAAGGGCGCCGGTACAAGGCCTCGTAAGGAGCCATGCCAATATTCGCCTGAAAGCTGTTATTGTAGGCGAACTCTGCATAGGGGAGACAATCATCCCAACTGTCCTTGAAGTCCAAAACATAAGCCCGAAGCATATCCTCCAAAATCTGATTCACCCGCTCCGTTTACCTGTCGATCTGTGGGTGGAACGCGGTACTGAACTTCAACTTCACACCCATCGCTTCCTGGATACGAGTCCAGAAGATAGATGGGAATCGCGTGTCTCGATCTGACACGATCTCCAGAGGAACTCCATGTAGACACACTATTTCTTTGATATAGAGCTTGGCCAACTCGTCTGTAGAATTCGAGACTTTAAAAGTGAGCCGATTTCGTTAACCGGTCCACAATCACCCAAATGGAATCATGTCCCTTCCTCGTCTTCGGTAGCCCTGAGATGAAATCCATAGAGATGAAATCCTATTTCCATTCAGCTATGGGCAGGGACTGAAGTAGTCCAGGAGGTCAACGATGCTCTGCCTTGACCTGCTGGCATGTTAGACAATGGGAGACATATTCTACTATATGAGTCATCATATTGTCCCACCAATACGACCTCTTCATGTCCTGATACATCTTCATGCTACCAGGATGCATCACAAGCTTCGATCTGTGAGCAGTCTTGAGAATCTCGTGTCTCAAGTCATGAATGTCTGGGACGCATAGGCGGCCATGGTATCGTAGGCCCCCATCTGTGCCAACTCTCCACTCGGAGTTTTCGTCATCGCTAGCTTGCTCTCGAAGCTCAGACAATCGCACATCGACCTTCTGGGCCTCAATAATCCTTCATCAATGAGTGATCACACCCGAATGTGCGTAACACTCTCGAATGGCTCCTGCACGGTGAGTTTATACTCGAAGTCCCGCACGAACTCTACCATATCCCACTCTGCTATCATTAGTGGAGCCGCAAATGCTATAGCCTTCTTGCGGCTTAACGTGTCTGCCACAAGGTTGGCCTTGCCAGGATGGTAGGAGACCTCGAATTTGAAGTCCTTCAAGGTTTCCATCCATTAGCGCTACCTCATATTCAAGTCCCACTGAGTGAATATATAGAGAAGGCTCTTGTAGTCGCAGAAAAGCTTGAACTCCTCTCCTAGAGGTAATGTCTCCAGAGCTTCAATGCAAAGATGATCGCTGCTAACTCGAGGTCGTGCGTAGGGTAATTCTCATCGTGTTTCCTCAACTGTCTCGAAGCATATGCGATCACCCTGTCCTTCTGCATAAGGCACAACCCAAACCAACTAGAGACACGTGGGTGTAAATCGTAAATTTGACCCCTTACTCTGGCAATACTAGCATAGGGGCGGACGTCAGTCTGTCCTTCAGCTCTTGAAAAGCTGCTTCTACCTTCTCATTCCAGGCAAACTTCAGATCCTTTCGAGTTAACTGAGATAAAGGTTTGACTATCTTAGAGAAGTCCCAAATGAAGCATCGGTAATAGCCTTCCAGGCCCAGAAAACTCCTCACCTTAGTAACCGAACCAGGCTGTTTCCAGTCCTGAACTGCGGCTACCTTAGCAAGGTCCACCGCTATCCCTTCCTTGGACACCACATGTCCCAGGAACTTGACTTCTTCTTTCCAGAAGTCGCACTTCTTATACTGTGCGAACAACTGGTTCTTCTTCATGGTAGCCAAGACTGCTCGCAGGTGTTCCTCGTGCTCTTCCCGACTCTTAGAGTATATTAGGATGTCATCAATAAACACGATGACGAATCGAAATAGAAACGGACGAAACACCCTATTAATTAAGTTCATGAACATGGCTGGTGCGTTCGTAAGACTGAACGACATCACGAGAAACTCGTAGTGCCCAAAACTGGTCCTGAAAGTAGTCTTCTACACGTCTTCGTCCCTGACGCATAACTGATGATACCCTGACTGTAAATCAATTTTTGAAAAATACTGCACCCCCTTCAACTGATCAAATAGATCATCTATCCTGGGCAAAGGGTACTTATTCTTCACCGTCACTTAGTTCAACCTGCTATAGTCGATACACAATCGTTGCGATCCATCCTTCTTCTTCACAAACAACACAGGTACACCCCAAGGGGACACACTTGGTCGTATGAAGCCTGACCTCAACAGATCATCGATCTGTCTTCTCAGTTCCTCCATCTCATATGGAGGCATGCGGTATGTCGACAATGAAATGGGCGTCGTTCCAGGCATAAGAACAATGGTAAAATCGACCTCGTGCTGAGGAGGTAATCCAAAAATCGTCCTAAACACATCCTGAAACTCCTGAACCACTGGCGTGCTCTCGAGTGCTGGACCTTTATCATACTCTAGCAAAGTAGCGTAGCAACTGATACGGTAGTACCAACTGACCTGTACTGGAAATGTAAAGGTCGTGCCCTCGGGTATATGGGCTGTCACTACCCTAGCATCACAGTCGATCTCTGCCTTCATCTCCGTAAGCCATTCCATGTTAAATATCACATCATAGTGACATAAAGGAGCGACCATCAGGTCGACGAGCACCACTTTGCTCCCTAGGTCTATCGAACAGTCCCTACACACCTTAGTAGAGTCTGAGAAGGTCCCTGTGGCAATAAGGAGTCTCAGCCCAACCATAGGACTAGTTTCCAACCCTAGTCGCTTGACTGCGGCGCATGATACAATAAAAACAGTGGACCCGGTGTCCACCAATAGAAAAACTAGAATACCTTGGATCTGTGTTGTAACCTCAAAAGCCATCGGTGATACGTCCGATACCTCGGGTGCCTCAGCTGCCAGTGAGTGCACACAAGCCTGCTGCTAACGGTTCGGCTGCGAAACCATGGGCCATTGAGGCGGCCTGAAGCGAGGTGTAGGGGGCCTGAAAGATGGATGTGTAGGTGATGTCCGTAGAGGTGGTGTTGAAATGGCCTAGGGAACCTGCCGGTTGATCCTCTGCGGGGGTGAAAACCCACTGTCTCTCATACGTGCAAAAAAGCTCTCCGCAACATGACCTGGTCTTCCACAGTAAGTACATGTCACACCATGTCGCCTCATTGGAGCTAGTGGCGCCGCGATCCTGGGAGGAGAGTCGGTACGGGGCCTCTTGCTGAAGAAAGGCATGCTCGGTATATCTAGTCATGGTCTAGTAACCATAGCCCCACGAGAACGTGTCAATCGATCCCTGTCCTACTCTGCCCGCATAGACATGTGTACTAGCTCAACATAGGAGGGTATACAAGCATAACACATCTTCGTCCGAATGTCAAGTCGCAGGCCCTCGGAGAAACGCCGCATCCGCATCTGCGCGTCAGCAAGTATAGTAGGGACGTATCTGCCCAACTCTTTAAACCGGTGCTCATACTCTGTCACTGTCATGCCTCCTTGTCTGAGGTACAAGAACTCATTCTCCTTCTCATGCCGGTACGTCTGGGGATAGTACTTCTCATGAAAGCGAAACTTAAAAGCTGCCCATGTCCATATATGGCCAACTGCAATTGTCCGCAGAACACTATCCCACTACAAGCTAGCCTCCTTTTCAAACATAAAGGTGACCAACTCGACCTGCTCCTGCTCTGTACAATATAGCATCCTCAGCATCTTGGAGATGTGATCGAGCTAATATTCTGCCTCCTCGGGTCTGTGAGAACCCGTAAAGGTAGGAGGCCTCAGGCGCTGGAATCGCTCAAGGAGACCACTCGTACCTAGATTCCCCGTAGGGTATGTAGCAGGTGCAGGGGGAGGCACACCCTCATCCTGATCAGAAGGCCCTACAGTCTCAACAGGGCATACAGATGGTGAAGGTGGAGTCGCACTTCCACCTTGAGTCAGGACCCTTGCAATAGTAGCTAAGAGCTACTGGTGCTGCTGGTGCATCATTGTCATCAACTGCCCCAACCTATCTGCAGGTGGGGTTGACAAAGGCACATGCTACGTCGAAGAAGACTCACGGTTCTACTCACGAACCGGTGGTGTGTACGATGGCGGTCCAACTGCAGGACCAATAGAAGGCAGAGACTTAGGTATAGTCTCACAAACCAGACCCAAACCAGGGTTGGTACGACCATCACTCTGGGGAGGTGTCTGATCCATCGAACCAATAAGTGTGAGGCGTGCTGTGCTCCCCTTGACCTTCTGTGGCATGCCCTATATAACATAGGGTGCAATTTGTGTAAGATGTGGCAGAACAATACACAATCCTTTAAGCATTCTACACACTTCATAGTAAAAGGGACTGCATGCATTTCATTCACCAAAATTTATCATAATACATGGAATACAGAGTTACATGAATCATGACAAAAGATGCATGTGAGATAATACAACCAAAGCTTCAAACAATGAAAAACATTCTACTAACTACTACCCTACTAGGCCCTTCAACAAGAACACAAACATAACCCAAAGCAGTAACCAAAATAAGTTGGAAGACAACAGCATAAATGACTAGGCATCCGAGTCTGGTGAAGGAGGAGGGGCGCCCTTAGCCTGCAGACAGCACAGGATAGTCTTCAAGGTGTGAGTCACCTTCTTGAACTTATGCTTCACGAGGCCTCGAAGATCCATAAGATCCTGTCGTAGGATAGTATCTTTAACAACCCGATCAGCGTCCTGCTCCGGTGCCATAGGAGGGGAGCTCTCCTCCTTGTCCTGGGCCTCCTCTTCTTCTTCCTGTTCCTCTCCTATCTCTTCCCTGCTTTCTTCATCGCTTTTATACTCCTCACTAGCCGTCTCATCCTCACTCTCCTCAAGTCAGGCTTGCCGCTGCCGTGGCTCGATTTTCATCTGATTGAGAGTAGTTTCGTCGATGGATTGTTGTGGCACTGGGAGTTCTGCGCCAAGATTGTAGCCGAACTCGCGTACAATCTTGCAGATAAATCGGCCGAAGGGGAGTGAATCAGTACTTCTATTGGAGCATGCAGTAAGAACTATTTGTCGCAAAACATATATAGGTATGCAAAACTTCTCTCACTGCCCCACTTGGTATAGAAAATCTACCATCAGGCACGTGCACTCACTGCGATTGCCCCAACTGGGGTACACGTTAAACGTGCAGATATAGTGGAGTAGGCGAAAATCATCCGTCATGTTTGACGCCAGGAGGCTATTGTTTGGCTGTCATTGAACCAGTCGACCACAAAGAAACTGTGTGCGGCGATCCCTTTCACGTGCACTCTTCAGATTCTTCCCTCTCGCGTGAACTTGGCCAAGAGGTATTCCCATGAGTCGAGCTATCAGGTCAGCGTTAATTGTGGCCTCCCGACCTCTTCCCGTGGGAATCTTGAACGGCAAGGGCTCCAATGTAAGCTCTTGAATGTGGGCATAGAAAGCTCGGACAGTACCCACATTCACACAATATTTTCCCTCAAACACGGGGCCCCAACTGGGTTCACCTAGGCACTCCAATAACAGATACTCCCCAAAGAGCCACCCATCCACCAGAGCTTCAAAAAGGACCCTACGGTCCACATATCTTCCATGGGACAACTCCGCCAGTCGAGCTCTTGGGAAAGGAGCTTGGAGATCGAGATCCCGCTTAGTCCGCACCTCGCGTTCAACACCTGTGCTTGCGGAGGCACCTCTCGGTCTCCTTGAACGAGTGGGGCGATTAGGCCTGGCTTCATCCATGGCACCCTTTCTCTTTCCCATGAGAGAAAGAATGGTGGAAATTGAGAAAATGACCGTAATAAGCTCAAATAGAGCCATAGAAAAGTGAAGAAAAGGGAGAAAAGAGATGAGATCTTTAGGTCTCCACAGATTTGAGCCTCAAATGAGGGTGTAAAGGCTCAAATGAAAGGGAATAAAGAAGGAAAATGAAGAGATGAGATGGGTGAGTGGGTTTACATGAATTTGAGACTCAAATGGTAGGTTTAAGAGCTCAAATGGGAGAGAATAGAGAAGTTAGGCAGCAATGGAGAAGGGTTTACATCAGGTAGTGGAGAGGGTGCACGAAAATGGAAGACAGAACTCTTGGTGAGGCGATTTGAGTGAGGGATATGGGGTTTCTAAAGAAAAGGGAAGCTTGGAGGGGTGATTTGTGAAGGAGGGGCGACCTAGGAGAGGTTTAAATCTAAACCCCGTGCACAAGTGGGCCACACAGTGCCCAATACACGATTAGCCCGCCCGGCCGGGCCCGTTTGGTGACGAGGCCTCGCCGAACCGGTGAGGCCCTCACTGGTCTCTGGACCTTCTAGCGAGGACTCGCCCTTTTGGCGAGGTCCTCCCCCCCTTGGTCCAAAAACATGTGAGGCCCACCTTGGGTCCCACTGGATTTGTTTGGTTTGGCCCCCGAACTTCGATTGAGTCATTTCGGGGCCTTTCAGGTATGTTGCTGATGTACAACTGTAGATAGGAATTTTTGAAGGCTGGAATGGGGTAATTTGTGCTCTAAACCCATCATTTGACAGTCTAGGAGTGATCCGAGGTCACTTTAAGTGATCCTGCGAGAGTATGGACTCGATCTCAGTGTTTATTTCCGGTAAACTTCACCAATTGGCGTAATCGAGACTCCTATGACTATTTCTAAATTTCTTCGCACCCACCTAAGTTAAATTTGCATCAGCGTACGGCGTGTGACCATAACCCAGGTCCAGTTTAATCCAAATCATGCTCTGATACCAACGTGTAACCCCCTGAAAATTGGGGGTCGAGTAGCAACTCAACTACCGAGTTCCAAAACATCACTTATGTAACATATATGCTTATAATTGAATGTTGTTCGTGTTAGTGCATTAATCATGAGTGGGATTATACCAAAACAGTAATTCATACTCCATATCAATTTATACAATGCAAGCGAAAGACTAAAAGATGTATATATGTACATGTATTAGCCATAAATCTACGATCGGTCTCTAGAGTATGAATACATCACTGAGTCACTATATACATGTAATAGTCTCAAAATCAAAATGTTAAATAGTACAACTACAACGATAATCCCTGTAGCCCCGTCGATCCAGATAGTCTAAGCTAAGCTGTCGGAGAACTGCATGTAAGAGAACTCATCCTGATCGTCATAGAAATCAGGCTCCGCCTCTAGGGTCACATCGTCATCTAAAATCAAGACAGAGTCTGGTTGGTGTTTAAAACACCGTCCCGTAACGTGGGAGTGAGTGATCAACTCAATGGAATCATAGTGCAAAGGTTAACATGTTATAAATTCAGTCAAGCAGTAATGATAAAGCAATAAAATCAAATATACCTAGATACTCTTATTAAGCAAGAATGATATGAACAATTATGCATGCCCTTGCCTACACTCCCTTGTGCGACACCATCTTACGGTCACGGCATGCTTTCTTCCCTTTATGCTCTTCAACCAGGGGCACATGCAGTGCGATGTTATGAGCGTGATTACAGAGTTCTTATTAGTCCATTTCATACAGCAGGATTGAGAAACTAAGGCACCTCCCTTATGTCATTTCCCAAACAATGATCCATTCTAGGGTCATCAGTCCTGGGAGATCTCATACGATGTTATGGTTCTAGGTTGTTGCAAAAGGCTCGTCACCAAATTAGTGCAGGCCTCGTTTATACTCTATATGCTACGGAAGGGTTGTCGCCTCCACATTAACTCAGAGTATACTCGAGGTCACTACAAAGGGCTCGTCACCAAATCATTGTAGGCCGACAGCTCGAATAAAGTGTCTCATACCACCATATTCGGCTCACCAGGTGATTTTGCTCACTGGTTACTACGGGGAGGCTCATCACCCTAGCGTAGGCCGACAGCTCGACCACGATGTCCCATACCACCATGTCCGGCTCATGAGTTTTAGTGGATCGAGGTACTAAGGTTAAATGGGATTTCACTGGTGAGTTTAGTACCTTAGGTTCAAGCAGTAGCATCCATACATAGTGAACATACATCGGGCA
The DNA here is from genome assembly GCA_030180095.1 of Magnolia changhungtana. Classification (NCBI taxonomy): domain Eukaryota; kingdom Viridiplantae; phylum Streptophyta; class Magnoliopsida; order Magnoliales; family Magnoliaceae; genus Magnolia; species Magnolia changhungtana. The sequence continues at coordinate 850,210 of JASAUF010000524.1, read as the reverse complement.
AATTGGGTTATTTGACGAGCTTGACTATTACGAGCGCACCTGAAGTTGATCGACATGGAGTGAGTAAACACTCCGTGTGGCCTAACTACAGCCAACAACTTTAGTACGACTTGGGTTCGTCAAACACGTCTTACCTGGCGAATGAACCTCAGCCACGAACTCAAAGCCTGTTACCGATTGCCTGGACTATACTGTAGTCCCAAACACATTCAACCCTTAACCAGTAAGCATGTGGAGTAGTCAAAGCAGAATTAACCAAGTAATTCAAACATATTAACAAGCATGTTATAAAACACAAAGTAAACAGGAAATCTAAATACATACATTTCATAAGTAAGCGATTAAACTAAACAACTTGCATGGAGGAAATCATACACATCTCTAAGGTAGTTGAGAATCCTATCTCAACACCCACCCAAAGCACTATCTCCTAAGTACTTACTCATATAAGCATTTTCACAAACACTTAGACCACTTATTTAACATACATAATGTATATTGGCCAAAACATGTATTAGGGCAAATCCTTTCGCCAAGGATCTATTACACATACAACTAGCATATACACATAGTAGTTAATCATGACAAAGACACTTTCATATTTTGTACGTATATGGTATTTTCTACAAATACGAGGAATACAGTATATTCAACCTAGTTAACGTATAACTGAAAAACAAAACGGACATCACTTTATGCATGTGAAATAACATCCACATCAGGAATCTATCATTCTCCGACATTGAAAGCCTTGAAAACCATAACTTATATGTATATAGTCCGCACCTTGCACCGTAGAAGCGTAACGAATTCGACAGAGACTCCAAGTCTTCGTCAACGATGGAATGACACTTATAACACGAGTTAAGTCAGCTATTTCACAACTAGCGACAATTGAAACCCTAGAACAAATTAGGGTTAGCTTTTCTTACCTAAGAACGAAGTCAGAATTGCTGGAATAACGATTAGGTAACGATAAATAGGCATGTAGAATAGCAGGATAGAGTACCAGGAATCTTCTCCCACTTCTCTCACACTTTCTCTCTTTACTCTCTTCTCTCTCCTAGGGTTTATACCATATTCGTATGGAGTGAATGAGAGAGGGTTTAAGGTCCTTATATAGGCCTAAAACTAATGGAAATGGCCCCATGGCCAAGGTATACTTAGGTTATAACCAAAGGGAGTCTGTTTCAGCTCAACGGAGCACTTCCAGAGCCCCCCCTTGAGCCAGAGGTCGGACTTAAGCTCTGTGACCATGGATCTAGATCGAGTTAGGTTTTCAGTCCGATAGGATTTACAGATCGCCCGTGGCGGACCAGTTTCAGTTCAACAGTCCACAATCACCGATCAAGGCCACAAGTACACTGACCCGTGTATGAAATTTTTCCTGATCCAAGGGTGTATTTGGGTCAGATTCTGACGGTCTGAATCCTTATATTCGGCCCGCAAGTGACTAGTATCAGATTACTTCAATTAGATTTTATTTCTAAAGAAAACCATGTTTTCTCACGCTCTTCACTCCGTGCTCAAGCGAATAGCCCTGAGACACTATCTGAATTTGATTTCTGAGATGGTTGTCAAGCCCAGCAATGCGGTCCTAAACATTTAGTCTCGTGGTCATCGGACTTTCGATGTGCAGTCCAGATCCGATACGGAGTTTCAATGTGCTCCCGAGAGTAACTGGGTAATGAGATTGATCCTAGATTTTAGGGTAACCTAGCGTTAATGATTCTACAAGTTTTGGTCTTGCAGATTGTATTTAAAGTAGATCAAGCGGATTTCGCAACTATTCTAGTTTAACACGTAGTTAAACTTGTTTAATTTCCCAAGGATTTGGTCCCGAGTAATTTCTGCCTGAGGTGGTACTTGGGTCATTGTATGGAATTTTTCGAGACGTTACATATACACCTGTTATATAATATATTTCAACATATTTACATTCACATCCATCTAAACCCAAACTACGTAAATCCATCCAAACATAAACTACATTCATCCAAACATAAACTACATCCATCCAAACACAAACAATCTTATCCACATGACATTCATCCACGTATAAATACATATAAGTTTAACATCTTAAATAAAATACAAAAAATTATTCATAGCGTTAAGGAATTGAGGATAGGTAAAGGTTTAGGTTTAGGAAATCAAGTTCGGGTTCAGGATCAGGTTTAGGTTTAGGTTTTCAAGTTTAGGTTTAGGTTTAGGTTAGGGAGTTGAGATTAGGATTAAGTGTAGGTTTAGGTTTAGGGATTTGAGAATACATTTAGGTTTTAGGTTTAGGTTTAGGTTTACGTTTTAGGTTATTGGTTAAGGTTTAGGTTTTAGGTTTAGATTAAGGTTAAGGTTAAGGTTAGGTTATAGGATATAAGTTTAGGTTATAGGTTATAGGTTAAGGTTTAGCTCATAGGTTTTGGTTTAGGTTAAGGTTATAGGTTTAGGTTTAGGTTAAAGTTAAGGTTTAGTTTTAGGTTATAAGTTATAGCTTTAGGGAATTGAGAATAGGTTAAGGTTTAGGTTTAAGAAATCGGGTTCGGGATCGGGATCGTTTAGGTTTGGGTTTTCAAGTTTAGGTTTAGGTTTAGGTTAGGGAATTGAGATTAGGATTAGGTGTAGATTTAGGTTTAGGGATTTGAGATTACATTTAGGTTTTAGGTTTAGGTTTAGGTTATAAGTGTAGGTTATAGGTTTAGGTTTAAGTTAGGTTATAGGTTACGGTTTAGGGAATTGAGAATAGGTTAAGGTTTAGGTTTAGGAAATCGGGTTCGAGTTCGGGTTTAGGTTTGGTGTTTCAAGTTTAGGTTTAGGTTAACGAGTTGTGATTAGAATTAGGTGTAGGTATAGGTTTAGAGATTTGAGAATACATTTATGTTTTAGGTTTAGGTTTAGGTTATAAGTGTTGGTTATAGGTTTAGGTTTAAGTTAGGTTATAAGTTATAGCTTTAGGGAATTGAGAATAGGTTAAGGTCTAGGTTTAGGAAATCGGGTTCAGGTTCAGGATCGGGTTTAGGTTTGGGTTTTCAAGTTTAGGTTAGGGAGTTGAGATTAGGATTAGGTATAGGTTTGGGGAATTAAGAATATATTTAGGTTTTAGGTTTAGGTTTATGTTTAGGTTAAGGTTATAGGTTTAGGTTATAGGTTATAGGTTATAGCTTTAGGAATTGAGAATAGGTTAAGGTTTAGGTTTAGGAAATCGATTTGGGATTGGGTTTAGGTTTGGGTTTTCAAGTTTAGGTTTAGGTTTAGGTTAGGGAGTTGAGACTAGGATTAGGTGTAGGTTTAGGTTTAAGGATTCGAGAAAACATTTAGGTTTAGGTTTAGGTTTTGGTTTTAGGTTTAGGTTAAGGTTATAAGTTTAGGTTATTGGGTTATAGGTTATAGGTTAAGGTTTAGGTTAAGGTTATAGGTTTTAGTTTAGGTTAAGGTTATAGGTTTATGTTAGGTTTAGGTTAAGGTTATAGGTTTAGGTTAGGTTTAGGTTTAGGTTTAGGTTATAGGTTATAGGTTTAGGGAATTGAGAATAGGTTAAGGTTTAGGTTTAGGAAATCGGGTTCGGGTTCTGGTTTAGGTTTGGGTTTTGAAGTTTATGTTTAGGCTAAGGAGTTGATATTAGGATTATGTGTAGGTTTAGGTTTAGGGATTTGAGAATACATTTAGGTTTTAGGTTTAGGTTTAGGTTTAGGTTTTAGTTTATAGGTTTAGGTTATAGGTTTAGGTTTAGGTTTTAGTTTATAGGTTTAGGTTATAGGTTTAGGTTTAGGTTTTAGGTTTAGGTTAGGTTATAGGTTATAAGTTTAGGTTATAGGTTTAGGTTTAAGTTATAGGTTTTGGTTAAGGTTTAGGTTTAGGTTATAGGTTATACGTTTAGGGAATGAGAATAGGTTAAGGTTTCGGGTTCAAGTTTATTTTTGGGTTTTGAAGTTTATGTTTAGGCTAAGGAGTTGAGATTAGGATTAGGTGTAGGTTTAGGTTTAGGGATTTGAGTATACATTTAGGTTTTAGGTTTAGGTTTAAGTTTTAGTTTATAGGTTATAAGTGTCGGTTATAGGTTTAGTTTTAAGTTAGGTTATACGTTAAGGTTTAGGCTTAGGAAATCGGGTTCGGGACCGGGTTTAGGTTTGGGGTTTCAAGTCTAGGTTTAGGTTAAGGAGTTGAGATTATGATTAGGTATAGGTTCAGATTTAGGGATTTGAGAATACATTTAGGTTTTAGGTTATAAGTGTAGGTTATAGGTTTAGGTTTAAGGAATTGAGAATAGGATAAGGTTTAGGTTTAGGGAATTGAGAATACATTTAGGTTTTAGATTATAAGTGTACAATATAGGTTTAGGCTTGAGTTAGGTTATAAGTTAAGGTTTAGGTTTAGGGATTTGAGAATACATTTAGGTTTTAAGTTTAGGTTTAGGTTTTAGGTTTAGGTTAAGGTTATAGGTTAGAGCTTTAGGGAATTAAGAATAGGTTAAAGTTTAGGTTTAGGAAATCGGGTTCGTGTTCGGGATAGTGTTTAGGTTTGGGTTTTCAAGTTTAGGTTTAGGTTTAGGTTAGGAGTTGAGATTAGGATTAGGTGTAGGTTTAGGTTTAGGGACTTGAGAATACATTTAGGTTTTAGGTTTAGGTATAGGTTTTAGGTTACAGGTTTAGGTTTAGGTTATAAGTTATAGCTTTAGGGAATTGAGAATAGGTTAAGGTTTAGGTTTTGGAAATTGGGTTTGGGTTCGGGATTGGGTTTAGGTTTGGGTTTTCAAGTTTAGGTTTAGGTTTAGGTTAAGGAGTTGATATTAGGATTAGGTGTAGGTTTAAATTTAGGTTATAGGTTATAGCTTTAGGGAATTGAGAATAGGTTTAGGTTATAGGTTTAGGGTGTGGTTTAGTTAAGGGTGTGGTCCCTATAAATACAGATATAAACACGGCCTGTCCAAATGGCCAGACCCCTCTAATGCTGACCAAAGGAAATGGACAACTTCATCATGGTCATAACAGCGGTTCCCACTTTTCAGGGACCCCCGCTCATCCGGATAGCTCCGACGTACATTCGGGTCTGCTCCATTAATTTTGAGCAAATACATAAACATGGTCTGTTCAAATGGCCAGGCCACTCCAATGTTGTCCATAGGAAATGACAGCTTCATCATGGTCATAACAGCGGTTCCCACCTTCCAGGGACCCCCGCTCATCCGAATAGCTCTGATGCACATCCAGGTCTACTCCATTAATTTTGATCAAATACATAAAACACGGCCTCTCTAAATGGCCAGGCCACTTGTAATGCCTTAAAAATTGGGGGTTGAGTAGCAACTCAACTCCCGAGTTCCAAAACATCACTTATGTAACATATATGCTTATGATTCAATGTTGTCTATGTTAGTGCATTAATCATGAGTGGGATTATACCAAAACAGTAATTCATCCTCCAGGTCAGTTGTAAAATGCAAGCAGAAGACTGAAAGATATAAATAAACGTATAAAAGTTAAAAGATCACAATCGGTCTCCAGAGTGTGAATATAACACTGAGTCACCTTGTACATGAAATATTACATGTAATATTACAAAAGTCAAAAGTCAAAAAAATAGTTCAACTGTAATACAACCCTGTAGCCCTGTCGAATAGGAGAGCCTATGCAAATCCATCAGAGAACTGTATATAAGAGTACTCATCTTGATCGTCGTAATAATCAAGCTCCGCCTCGGGAGTCACGCCATCATCTGAAATTAAGACAGAGTCTGGTTGGTGTTTAAAACACTGTCCTGTAACATGGGAGTGAGTGATCAACTCAGTGGAATAATAAAGTATAGGTTAGCATGTTATCAATTCAGTCAAGCAGTAATGATAAAGCAGTAAATCACACATTCCTAAGTACTGTTGTTAATGCAAGAATGGTATGGATGTATGATGCATGCCCTCGCCTACTCTCCCTCAGCGACTTCATCTCACGTTCGCGCATGACAACACTGCCTCAGTGCTTGACCTGCAACCCCTGAATGCACGCGTAATGTGGTGCATGCATATGATTAACAAGTTCTTATTAGTCCTTTTCATACAGCATGGTTAGAAAACTAAGGTACCTCCCTTATTTCATTTCCCAAACAATGATGCATTCTAGGGTCGTCAGTCCTAGGAAATCTCATACGATGTTATGATTCTAGGTCGCTGCAAAGGGCTGTCACCAAATCAGTGCAGGCCTGGTTTATACTCTAGATGCTATGGAAAGGCTCGTCGCCTCTACGTAGACTTAAAGCATACTCGAGGTCACTACAAAGGGCTCATCACCAATCAGTGTAGGCCGACAGCTCAAATACAGTGTCCGATACCACTGTATTTGGCTAACTAGTCTGGGTTGCTCACTGGTCACTATGGGGAGGCTCGTCGCCCCAGCGTAGGCCGACAGCTTGACCACGGTGTCCCATACCACCATGTCCAGCTCATGAGTCTTAGCGGATCGAGGTACCAAGGTTAAACAGGATTTTACTAGTGAGTTTAGTACCTTAGGTTCAAACAGTAGCGTCCATACATGGTAAACACACATCTGCACATTGGGTTCCTTGACGAGCTTGACTAGCACGAGCGCACATTGCATCGATCGACATGAAGTGCATAAGCACTTCGTGTGGCCTAACCACTGTCGACGACCAACACACGACTCGGGTTTGTCAAATACGTCCTACATGGTGAATGAATCTCAGCCACGACTTCAAACCTGTTACCGATTGCCTGGACTATAACATAGCCCCAATCACATTCAATCCGTAACCAGAAAGCATGTATAGTAGTCAAGCAGAATTAACAAGCAATTCAAACATTTTAATAAGCATGTTATAAAGCACAATATAAACAGGAAATACGAACACACATTTCATAAGTAAGCGATTAACTTAAACAACTTGCATGAAGGAAATCATACACATCACTAAGCTAGTTGAGAATCCTATCTCAACACCTACTTTTATTACTATCATCTAAATACTTACTCATACAAGCATTTTCACAAACACTTAGACTACAATGATTTAACATACATAACATATATTAGCCAAAACATGTATTAGGGCGAATTCTTTCACCGAGCAAGTATTACACATATATATAGCATGTACACAGTAATTAATCATGGCAAACACACTTTCATATTGTAATGACTCGAAAAAATTCCATACAATGGCCCGAGTACCACCTCAGGCAGAAATCACTTAGTATCAAATCCTTTAGAAATTTGACAAAGTTAACAAGTGCAAAACTAGATTAGCCATAAATCTGCCAATGAAATCGACATGTGACGCTTGGTTACCCTAAAATTTAGGATCAATATTCCGTGAACAACATTAAAACTCAGACGATCGAAAGTCCGAATGATACGAGGTTATAGATTTAGGACCGCCTCACCGGGCTTGAATACACCCTCGGATCGGGCGAAATTTCATACAAAATATGTCCATGTACATGTGAAATCTATTCAAAGATCGAGTTTCACCGACAAAGCGAAATTTCATACACATTCCATGTACTTGAAATCTCCATCGAGTTTCACCGTCCGCCATGCGTGATCTAGGAATCTGACTGAAACAAAATCTTAATGGTACCTAGATCCAAGGTCGGTGAGCTTAAGTCCGACCTTTGGCTTAAGGGGGCCCACCAGAAGTCCTCCGTTGAGCTGAAACTGGCTCACTTTGGTTATAACCTAAGTATACCTTGACCTTAGGTCTATTTCAGTGTGATTTTAGGCTATATAAGGACCTTAGAACCCTCTCTCATTCAGCCATACGAATTTGAGAAAAACCCTAGGAGAGAAGAGAGAAAAGCGAGAGAAAGTTAGAGAGTTGTGGGAGGATCCATCCTACCTTTTTTTTTCCTACCGCTACACAAGCTTCACCACTCCATTCTCATCACTTTCCCAGCGATTTTGACCTTGTTTCTAGGTAAGAAACCCTAACCCTAACCTATTTTGGGGTTTTGATAGTTGTAGGTTATGAAATAGCTAACTTATTTTATTCTATAGGTTACCAAACAGCCGAATATGAAAGCTTAGCAAACCTATCGAATTCGTTACGATTCTACGACGAAAGGTGCGGACTTTAGGTGTATAGGTTATGGTTTTCAATGCTTTCAATGTCAGATAATGATAGATTCATGATCTGTAAGTAATTGCACATATATAAAGTGTTGTCCATTTCGATTTTCGGTTATACGATAACTATGTTGAATATACTGTATTCCTAGTATTTGTAGAAAGTACCGTATACGTATAAATTTTGGAAATGTGTTTGCCATGATTATTTGCTGTATGAACATATTATATATGTGTAAAATACTTGTTTGGCGAAAGGGTTTGCCCTAATACATTTTTTGCTAATATACACTATGTATGTTAAAATAGTGTATTCTAAGTGTTTGTGAAAATGCTTGTTAGAGTAAGTGCTTAGATAATCATGCTTTAGGTGGGTGTTGAGATGGGATTCTCAACTACCTTAGATACGTATATGATTTCCTCCATGATGGTTGTTTAATTTAATCGCTTACTATGAAACATATGTGTTTGTATTTCTTGTTTACATTGTGCTTTGTAACATGCTTTATGACATGTTTGTTAACATGCTTGAATTACTTTGTTTATTATGCTTTACTCCACATGCTCTGAATAAGGATTGATTGCGATTGGGACTATGATTATAGTCCAGACAATCGGTTCCAGACTTGAGTTCGTGGTTGAGATTCATTTCGCCACGAAGGATGTGTCTGACGAACCCGAGTCGTACTTCGGTTAGCGACAGTGGTTAGGCCACGTGAAGTGCTTATGCACTTCATGTCGTTCAGTTGATTGTGTGCTCGAGCTAGTCAGGCTCGTCAAGTAACCCGATATGTCTAATGTATGTTCACCATGTTTAGACGCTACTGCTTGAACCTGAGGTACCAAACTTACCAGTGAAATCTCGTTAACCATGGTACCTTGATCCTCTAAGACTCATGAGCCGGGCATGGTGGTATGGGACACCGTGGTCGAGCTGTCGGCCTACGCTGGGGCCACGTGCTTCCCCGTAGTGACCAGTGAGCAACCCTGACTCGTGAGCTGAATACGGTGGTATGGGACACTGTATTCAAGCTGTTGGCCTACACTGATTGGTGATGAGCCCTTTGTAGTGACCTCGAGCATACTCTGAATTTGCGGTGAGGCGACGAGTTTTGCAACGGTATATAGAGTATGAACTAGGCCTGTATCAATTTTGATGAACCATTAAAAAGGTGATGGGGGAGTGGTGTAACAATTGCGTGTAACAGCCCTGACAGCCTTTGCAGCGCCCTGGAACCACACTATCATATGAGATTATCTAGGTTTGACGACCCTAGAATGGATCATGTTTGGGAATGATACAAGGGAGGTACCTTAGTTTCCCAATCCTGCTATTTGAAATGGACTAATAACAACTCGGTAATCATGCTCATCATCGCACTGCATGTGCCTGGAAGATGTGGAGCACTAAGGAATGAACGCATGCCACGAACATAAGATGGTGTCGCCTGAGGGAGTATGTTGGTGAGGGCATGCATCATGACTGCATTTCATACTTACATTATTAAGAGTAGTTAGGAATGTTCGATTATACTGCTTTATCATTACTGCTTGACTGAATTGATAACATGTTAACCTATGCTTTATTGTTCCACTGAGTTAGCTACTCACTCCCACGTTACAGGGCGGTGTGGTACACACCAACCAGACTTTGTCTTAGGTGCAGATGAGGTGACGACTTAGGAGGCTGAGCCGGACTACGACGAGGACCAGGACGAGTTCTCGTATATGCAGTATGCTGGTGGCTTTGCCTAGACTGCCTGGATCGATGAGACTCACAGGGCTTACTTCTCTAGTTGTAATTTTGACATTTTGATCATAAAACGGATACATGTGTATGGTGACTCAGTTGGGTTCATACTCTGGAGATTGAGATGGTTTTGTTTCTTTTATATATAATTATATACAGTTTCAGTCTTCCGCTTGCCTTTATACAATTGATCTGGAGTATGAATTACTGTTTTGGTATAATCTCACTCATGTTTATTGCACTAACACAGACAACATTTAATCATCATTATCTATGTTGCATAATTGATGTTTTGGAACTCGAGAGTTGAGTTGCTACTCGACCCTCGAATTTCAGGGCGTTACAAGTTGGTATTAAAGCATGATTTTAATTAAACCGGACTTGAGTTATGTTCCCACGGTGTATGCTGACGCCTTTTGACATAGGGGGGTGTGAGAACGATATAGTAATAGTCATAGGCATCCCAGTTTCGTCTAACGACAAAGTTCACTAAAACGAACGCCGAAATCGAGTCTGTACCCAACCTTGGTCGCACGAGTCAATCCCAAAACACTTCTAGGCCGTCTATTGATGGGTTTAGATCAGAATCCACCCAACCCCAGCTGTTAAAACTCCGTAAATGTCAGTTTAGATCAGAGACTACTCGAAACTACCTGAATTTGGAACGAACGGAGTCGTGGGCCGCTCCGCGCTAATCCAGAGTTCGTTCGTGGGCCTCTCGGTGCTAATCCAGAGGGACCCAGGACAGACCCAGGGTGTTTTTGGCACCTTGGGAGGGTGGTGAACATCGCCCTACCGCGGTGGTGCCGTTCCTGGCCCATAGGACCGCGGTAAAATCGTGGTCACTGCGGTCGACTGCGGTCGGGTCTATCGAGTCTGGTTAGGGTCGACCCGACCCCAGACATGTGTGGGGCACCCAAAATCGTGTGGGGGCCCCTATTTCTATTTCGTTTATCCCCCTTTCCTCATTTCTACCCTTCCAAGGCCTCCAACTTGCTGCCTCCTCTCTCAACTCTCCCTCCTAATCATCAAAACCCTTATTTTCGGTCATAACCCATCCCTCTCCTTTGTTCACAGCAACCCTACCTCCCTATCCTCTCCATTTCTCTCCCACTTCAGCCCATACACTCTCCATTTCGTCTCAAATTTGTACACACCCCCTACCCCACTCCATCTCTTCATTTTTCTTCTTAAACCCTAGTCGTTTAGGCCTCTACAACCACTATTGAGACCTAAGTTCACAGAGAAGCATAGAGAGCAGCCCTTTCTCTCTCTTATCTTCACTTCCCATGGATTTCTTCGCCATTGTTTTTATCATTTTCTCCGAATCCGCCATCCTTTCTCTTATGGGGAAAAGAAAGGCTGCCACAGATGAAGTTGGGCCTAGCCATCCAACCCATTCGAGGAGAGGAGTGGACGATGAAGCCAGCCCTAGCACAGTTCGGGAGCATAGGTCGAAGCGAGACCTAGATCCCCAACTTCCGATCAGAAATGCTTTTCCGATAGGCTTTGAATACGATCGTTTTGCTGACCGTAAGATTGTGTTTGAAGCTCACGTGGATGAGAGGATGTTTGAGCTACACCCGATGATGGACCGCTTGGTGGACATTGAATGGGGTCCTATATTTGAAGGTGAGTCTCCTGCATGTGAGAAACGGTTCGTGCCTTCTACGCCCACATCATAGACCCATCGTTGGAGCCTCTCCAGTTCACTGTCTCTGTGAGGGGCATAGTGCGCACAATTACTATGGTTAAGATGGTGTGGATCATGAACATCCCACGTGGTGAAGTGCTTCCTAATGACAACTTCTTCAAGAGTGTGCGAGAAAGGGATCGTCGTACGCGATACCTTTATGGTCGACGAGTTTCTTGGACGTGAGGAAACTGTCTTTCGTCATTAAAGTTGACAGATGACTTCCGTTTGCTTCACCACATTTTCACATATAATGTGTATCCACGGTCGAGTAACCACACGGAGTATACTCGGTTGATGGTGGACTTCCTATACAGGATTAGACATGGGGACAACTTATGCCTTCCCACGTTCATCCTATTTCAGATAATTCAGGTCGTTCGATCTGTTAGGAATGACCTCTCACTCCCATTTGGCCGCTTGATATGTAAGATGGCTCGAGATGTCAGTTATAGGCTTAACATGGAAAACCTTGCACCAGTCCGGGTCATAAGTGAGGCTACGCTTAACAATATGAAGATCGGCCCTCGACAACGACAAGCCCGACTCGACGAGTCTGGACATGAGTTGGATAGCGCAGGTGAGGAGAGTATTGACCTTGAGGCAGGAAGCGAAGAAGGAAGCGGTGATGAGATACAGGAAGAAGAAGAAGAGGCTCGGGATACTGAGGAGAGCTCTCCTCCTAGAGCACCAGAGTCGGACGCTGCTCAGGCTGTGATGGATGCTCATATGGTTCGCATTGAGGAGAACCAGGCCGCCCTGCAGTAAAAGATTAGACAGGTTCGGGCTGAGCTTGGTGAGACCCGAGCCAAACTTGAGGTGACCGAAGCCTTCATGAAGCAAAGTTTTAAGAAGGTGTCTTGCACATTGAGGACTATCCTGTGCTGTGTACAGGACAAGGATGCTCCTCCTCCATCGCCTGACTCGGATGCCTAGTCATCCATGTTGTTGTTTGTAGTTTGTTTTGCTTACCGCTTTAGGCGGTTTATGTTTTCATGTTGATGGATGTAGTAGTTAGTAGTATGTTTTTGTAGTAGTTGAAGCTTGGTTGTATTAGCTCCCATGCATCTTCTGTCATGATTCATGTAACTCTGTATTCCATGTATTATGACAATTTTGGTAATAAAATGCATACAACCTCTTTTGCTATGAAGTGTGTGGAATGCTTAAGTGATTATGTATTATGTTGCCATCTTTTATCTCACATGCGATATACCTTATGTTGTATAGGGCATGTCATGGAGGTTTACGAGGAGCACGACACCCCTCTTGCTCACTGACTCGATGGACCAGACTCCTCCTCGCAGAGGTGGTCCTGCAAACCTGAGTTCTGGCTTAGATTAGCCTTCTGCTGGTCCTACTGGTGGACTGTTACCTTATACACCCCCGGTTTGTGAGCAGAACCGGGCATCCTCTTCGACACCGTATGAGCCGCAGGCTGCTCCACCTACTAACAAGTTTGAGCAGATAATGATGCTGATGCAGTAGCAACACCGGCAGCTTCTTGCAGTCTTATCATCTCAGGGTGGGAGTGCGACTCCACCTTCGCTATCTACACGTCCTGCTGAGCCTACAGAGCCTCCTGCTCAGGCTGAGGATGTGCCTTCGCCTACACCTGTTGCGTACCCTACGGGAAATGTGGGTAGTCACGGTCTACTAGAGCGATTCTAGTGCTTGAGGCCTCCGACTTTTATGGGTTCTCACAGACTCAAGGAGGCTGAGTACTGGTTAGACCGCATCTCGAAGATACTGAAGATGCTGCATTGTTCTAAGGCTGAACAGGTTGAGTTGGCCGCCTTCATGTTCGAAAAGGAGGCTAGCTTATGGTGGGACAGCATACTGCGGACCGTCGTAGTGGAATATGTGTGGACCTGGGCGGCATTTGAGTTCCGTTTTCATGAGAAATATTACCCTCAGGCCTATCGACACGAGAGGGAGAATGAGTTCCTATGCCTCAGACAGGGAGGCATGACCGTTACTGAGTATGAGTATCGCTTTACAGAGTTGGGCCGCTTTGTCCCGACTATACTTGCTGATGAGCCAATGCAGATTCGACGCTTCTCTAAGGGCTTGCGACTTGACATCCGGTCGAAGATGTGTTGTGTCTACATACCATCCTATGCGGAGTTGATTCATATGTCCATTCAGGCAGAGCAGGATGTAGACCGCTTGGCATGCTCCCGTGGTGCTATGGTTACAAGACCACGACCAGATGTTCAGATCAGGCCTTTCCTTGGCAAGAGGCCTCATACTGATTCGCCTCCCAGGATCGCAGCGCCAGTGGCTCCGATGAGGCACCCTGTTGTGACCTATACATATTGCGGGAAACTGGGTCATCCTGTTGGGAGCTGTTTTGTGCGGATGAGGGATAGCGAGTTGTCTCCACCACAGATGATTGATTGCTCTTGCCCACAGGCTCTATCGACTCCACCACTTCAGATGGCACCTGCACATCTGTCCTTCAGACCACCTGCACCTCGCTTCAGGCCACCTCAATGGCCCATGGTACCTCTGCCTAACCGATCTCAGCAGGCGCATGTTCATGTGCTTATAGCAGAGGAATTAGAGACTACACCTTCAGCGCCTATGGCCTTCGAGGTCACTGTACACGTCCAAGGTACTCCCGTCTTCTTATTGGTGGACACTGGGTCCACTACCTTTATGATTTCATGCACGGCAGTCAAGCGACTGGGTTTGGTTCTGCTCCTACGAGAGGTGTGACGGTCATCACTGCCACAGGGACTTACTCTAAAGTTACTCGTATGTGTGAAGACTGCCCGATAGACTTGGGTGACAGAGTGATACTAGTTGACCTGATCGTCGTCCCCCTATTCCATTACGACGTTATCTTCGGTATGGATTGGTTCACTGAGATGCGAGCAGAGATCGACTGTGAAACTAGGGTGGTGACAGCCTATGGACTTGATGGCACGGCCTTTACTTTTCCTGTTCAGGTCAGTCACGTTACTCGGTTGCGATGTTACGCTTCTTCATTAGAGGTTATTGATGTTCTAACACTTGTGGATACGCCTATAGTTCAGGCTTTTACGGATGTATTTAAACCGATTCCTGGGTTACCACCACGGCGTGAGATCGACTTCACCATTGATCTTATGCCCGGTGCGACACCCATCTCTTTACCGACATATCGCATGCCTCCATGTGAGATGGAGGAACTGTGGAAACAGATTGATGGGCTAGTAGAGAAGGGCTGGGCTAGTAGAGAAGGGCTTTATTCGACCTAGTGTGTCTCCTTGGGGAGCACCTGTACTGTTTATGAAGAAGAAGGATGGCTCACTACGGTTGTGTATTGATTACCGTAGGTTGAACCAAGTCACCGTGAAGAACAAGTATCATTTGCCTAGGATAAATGATCTGTTTAATCAGTTGAAGGGGGCAAAGTATTTCTCGAAGATCGACTTGCAGTCAGGGTACCACCAGTTGCGCGTTAGAGATGAAGACGTGCAGAAGATAGCTTTCAGGACCTGTTTTGGGCATTACGAGTTCCTGGTGATGTCGTTCGGTCTTACGAACACACCGGCTGTGTTCATGGACTTGATGAATAGGGTATTTCAGCCATTCTTATATCGATTCGTCATCATATTCATTGATGACATCCTGATATATTCCACGTGTCGGGAAGAGCACGAGGTGCACCTTAGAGCGGTGTTGGATACTTTGAGGAAGAACCAGTTGTTCGCGCAGTATAAGAAGTGCGACTTCTGGCAGGAAGAAGTCAAGTTCTTGGGACATGTGGTGTCCAAGGATGGGATAGTTGTGGACCTTGCTAAGGTAGCCGCGGTTCAGGATTGGAAACAGCCTAGCTCGATTACCGAGGTGAGGAGTTTTCTTGGCCTGACAGGGTATTATCGATGCTTCATTCGGGACTTCTCGAAAATTGCCAAGACGTTGTCACAGTTGACGTGTAAGGATTTGACATTTATCTAGGATGAGAAGGCAGAAGCAGCTTTTCAGGAGCTGAAGGACAGACTGACTTCTGCCCCTGTGCTAGTATTGTCAGAGCAAGGGGTCAAGTACACTATATATACTGACGTTTCTCGCGTTGGTTTAAGTTGTGTCCTTATGCAGAAGAACAGGGTGATTGCGTATGCCTCGAGACAATTAAGGAAGCACGAGGAGAATTACCCAACACACGACCTTGATTTGGCAGCTGTTATCTTTGCATTGAAGCTCTGGAGACATTACCTCTACGGAGAGGAGTTCGAGCTTTTCTGTGATCACAAGAGCCTTAAGTATATATTCATGCAGTGAGACTTGAATATGAGGTAGCACAGATAGATGGAAACCTTGAAGGACTTCAAGTTCGAGGTCTCCTACCATCCTAGCAAGGCCAACCTTGTGGCAGATGCGTTGAGCCACAAGAAGGCTATTACATTTGCGGCTCCGCTGATGATAGCAGAGTGGGATATGTTGAAGTTCGTGCAAGACTTCGAGTAGAAACTCACCGTGGAGGAGCCATTTGAGTGTATCACACACATTTGGGTGCGGTCACTTATTGATGATAGGATTATCGAGGCCTAGAAGGGCGATGAGCGGTTGTCTTAGCTTTGAGAGCAAGCTAGCGATGCCAAGGACTCCGAGTGGAGAGTTGGCACAGATGGGGGTTTACGATACCATGGCCGCTTATGCGTTCCTGATATTCATGACTTGTGACGGAGCTCCTCGAGACTGCTTACAAATCGAAGCTTGAGATGCACCCTGGTAGCATGAAGATGTACCAGGACATGAGACGGTCTTGTTGGTGGGACGACATGAAGACCCACATAGCAGAGTATGTTTCTCATTGTCTGACGTGCCAGCAAGTGAAGGTAGAACATCGCCGACCTCCTAGGCTCCTTCAGCCCATGCCCATAGCTGAATGGAAGTGGGACTTCATTTCCATGGATTTGATATCGGGGCTGCCGAAGACGATGAAGGGACACGATTCCATCTGGGTGATCGTGGACCAGTTGACCAAATCAACCCATTTTCTCCCTATCAGAGTCACGAACTTTGCAGACGAGCTGGTTAGGCTGTACATCAGAGAGATTGTGTGTCTGCATGGAGTTCCCCTAGAGATCGTGTTGGACAGAGACGCGCGGTTCACATCTATCTTCTGTACTCGTATCCAGGAAGCGATGGGTGTGAAATTGAAGTTCAGTACTGCGTTTTACCCTCAGACCGACGGGCAAACAGAGTAGGTGAACTAGATTTTGGAGGATATGTTGCGGGCCTGTGTCTTGGACTTCAAGGACAGTTGGGATGACTATCTTCCTCATGCAGAGTTCGCATACAACAATAGCTTCCAGGCGAGTATTGGCATGGCTCCATATGAGGCCTTGTATGGTCGTCCTTACAGGGCACCGCATTGCTGGGATGAGGTTGGCGAGCGTAGTTTGATTGGGCCAGAATTGGTACAGGCGACCTCGGAGAAGATCGACATTATCAGGCGTTGACTTCTTCCAGCGCAGAGCAGGCAGAAGGGTTGCACCGATACGAGGCGGCGACCGCTTGAGTTCGAGGTTAGAGATCATGTATTCCTCAGAGTTTTCCCTATGAAGGGAGTCCTTCGGTTTGGGAAGAAGGGGAAGCTCACACCGAGGTTCATCGGTCCATTTCAAATACTTGATGGAGTGGGTGCTGTGGCATATCATCTCGCTTTGCCCACACCACTTGTAGCTGTACATAACGTATTTCATGTATCTATGCTGAAGAAGTACGTTCCTGATCCTTCACACATTATCAGATGGGAGCAGGTACAGTTGAGCGAGGATGCTACATATGTGCTGCGCCTGACACATATCCTTGACAGGAAGGAGCAGGTATTGCATAGCAAAGTGATTCCACTCGTGAAGATATTGTGGACGCATCATACAGAGGAGGAAGCTACCTGGGAGACAGAAGTCGAGATCTGAAAGAACTATCCTCAGCTCCTCGAGGAGTACGAAAATGTACTAATTTCAAGGACGAAATTTTTCATTAAGGGGGTATATTATAACGATTCGAAAAAATTCCGTACAATGGCCCGAGTACCACCTCAGGCAGAAATCACTTAGGATCAAATCCTTTAGAAATTAGACAAAGTTAACAAGTGCTAAACTAGATTAGCCATGAAATCCGTTTAAATCACTTTAAATACGATCTGCAAGACCCAAAACTTGTAGAATCATTGACACTAAGTTACCCTAAAATTTACGATCAAACTCATTACCAGACTGCTCTTAGGAGCACATTGAAACTCCGTATCAGATTTGGACCACACATCAAAAGTCCGAATGATACGAGGTTATAGATTTAGGACCACCTCACTGGGCTGGACAACCATCTCGGAGATCAAATCCAGATAGTGTCCCATGGCTATTCGCTTGAGTCCGGAGCGAGGAGTGTGAGAAACATGAAAATAATTCCAAAATAAATAAGGATTTATGAAATCTGGCATGTGACGCTTGCGGATCAGTATTGAGCAACCTGACCGTCAGAATCTGACCCAAATACACCCTCGGATCAGGAGAAATTTCATACACATGTCCATGCACTTGAAATCTTTGATCGAGTTTCACTGACCGTTGAAATGAAACTGGTCCGCCACACGTGATCTAGGAATCCGACTGAAACGTAAACTTAATGGTACCTAGATCCAAGGTTAGTGAGTTTAAGTCCGACCTTTGGCTCATGGGGGCCCGCCAGAATTCCTCCGTTGAGCTGAAACTGGCTCACTTTGGTTATAACCTAAGTATACCTTGACCTTAGGTCTATTTCGGTGTGATTTTAAGCTATATAAGGACCTTAGAACCCTCTCTCATTCAGCCATACGAATTTGAGAAAAACCCTAGGAGAGAAGAGAGAAAGAGAGAGAAAGTTAGAGAATTGTGGGAGGATCCTTCTTACCTTTTTTTCCTGCCGCTACACAAGCTTCACCACACCATTCTCATTGCTTTCCTGGCGATTTCGACCTCATTTCTAGGTAAGAAACCCTAACCCTAACCAGTTTGGAGTTTTAATAGTTGTAGGTTATGAAATAGCTAACTTATTTCATTCTATATGTTACTAAACTACCGAATACGAAAGCTTAGCAAACCTATCGGATTCGTTATGATTCTACGACGAAAGGTACGGACTTTAGGTGTATAGGTTATGGTTTTCAATGCTTTCAATGTCAGATAATGATAGATTCATGATCTGTATGTAATTACACATGTATAAAGTGTTGTCCGTTTCGCTTTTCGGTTATACGATAACTATGTTGAATATATTGTATTCCTAGTATTTGTAGAAAGTACCGTATATGTATAAATTTTAAAAATGTGTTTGCCATGATTATTTGTTATATGAACATATTATATATGTGTAAAATACTTGCTTGGTGAAAGGGTTCGCCCTAATACATGTTTTTGCTAATATACACTATGTATGTTAAAATAGTGTATTCTAAGTGTTTGTGAAAATGCTTGTTAGAGTAAGTGCTTAGATAATCATGCTTTAGGTGGGTGTTGAGATGAGATTCTCAACTACCTTAGATACGTATATGATTTCCTCCATGATGGTTGTTTAATTTAATCGCTTACTATGAAACATATGTGTTTGTATTTCTTGTTTACATTGTGCTTTGTAACATGCTTTATGACATGTTTTGTTAACATGCTTGAATTACTTTGTTTATTATGGTTTACTCCACAAGCTCTGAATAAGGATTGATTACGATTGGGACTATGATTATAGTCCAGACAATCGGTACCAGACTTGAATTCGTGGTCGAGATTCATTTCACCATGAAGGATGTGTCTGACAAACCCGAGTTATACTTCGTTTGGCGACAGTGGTTAGGCCACGCGAAGTGCTTATGCACTTCATGTCGTTCAGTTGATTGTGTGCTCGAGCTAGTCAGGCTCGTCAAGTAACCCGATATGTCTAATGTATGTTCACCATGTTTGGATGCTACTGCTTGAACTTGAGGTACCAAACTTACCAGTGAAATCCCGTTAACCATGGTACCTCGATCCGCTAAGACTCATGAGCTGGGCATGGTGGTATGGGACACCGTGGTCGAGCTGTCGGCCTACGCTGGGGCCACATGCCTCCTCGTAGTGACCAGTGAGCAACCATGACTCGTGAGCTGAATACGGTGGTATGGGACACTGTATTCGAGCTGTCGGCCTACACTGATTGGTGATGAGCCCTTTATAGTGACCTCGAGCATACTCTGAATTTGCGGTGAGGTGACGAGTTTTGCCACGGTATATAGAGTATGAACTAGGCCTGTATCAATTTAGTGATGAACCATTAAAAAGGTGATGGGAGAGTGGTGTAACAATTGCGTGTAACAGCCCTGGCAGCCTTTGCAGCGCCCTAGAACCACACTATCGTATGAGATTATCTAGGTTTGATGACCCTAGAATGGATCATGTTTGGGAATGATACAAGGGAGGTACCTTAGTTTCCCAATCTTGCTGTTTGAAATGGACTAATAACAACTCGATAATCATGCTCATCATCGCACTGCATGTGCCTCGAAGATGTGGAGCATTGAGGAATGAACGCATGTCGCGAACGTAAGAGGGTGTCGCATGAGGGAGTATGTCGGTGAGGGCATGCATCATGACCGCATTTCATACTTGCATTAATAAGAGTAGTTAGGAATGTTCGATTGTACTTCTTTATCATTACTGCTTGACTGAATTAATAACATGTTAACCTATGCTTTATTGTTCCACTGAGTTAGCTACTCACTCCCACATTACGGAGCGGTGTTGTACACACCAAACAGACTCTATCTTAGGTGCAGATGAGATAACGACTCAGGAGGCTGAGCCGGACTACGACGAGGACCAGGACGAGTTCTCGTATATGTAGTATGCTGGTGGTTTTGTCTAGACTACTTGGATCGACGGGACTCACAGGGCTTACTTCTCTAGTTGTACTTTTGACATTTTGATTGTAAAACAGATACATGTATATGGTGACTCAGTTGGGTTCATACTCTGGAGATTAAGATGGTTTTGTTTCTTTTATATACAATTATATACAGTTTCAGTCTTCCGCTTGCCTTTATACAATTGATCTGGAGCATGAATTACTGTTTTAGTATAATCTCACTCATGTTTATTGCACTAACACAGACAACATTTAATAATCATTATCTATGTTGCATAAGTGATGTTTTGGAACTCGAGAGTTGATTTGCTACTCGACCCTCGAATTTTAGGGCGTTACACATATTTTGTACTTATACGGTATTTTCTACAAATATACAAAATACACTAAATGCCATAATTTGCAAACGTAACTCAATCGCAAAACGAACATCACATTTTACATGTGAAATAACACCCAGATCATGAATCTATCATTATCTGACATTGAAAGCTTTGAAAACCTTAACCTATAGGTCTACAGTCCGCACCTTATGCCGTAGAAATGAGTAACGGACTCAGTTTAATCACCAAGTCTTTATCAACGGTAGAACAGTAACCTATGGCATGAAATAGGTTAGCTATTTCATCACTTACATTGGTCGAGTCTCTAGAACTGATTAGGGTTAGGATCTCTTACCCAAAAATGGAATCAGAATCGCTAGAAAAGCGATACAATAGTGATGGATAGGTACGTAGAATGGCAGGGATCGATTCCCAGGAATGATTCCAACTTCTCTCACACTTTCTCTCTCTTTACTCTCTTCTCTCTCCTAGGGTTTTCTTAAATTCGTATGGTGTGCATGAGAGAGGGTTTAAGGTCCTCATATAGGCCTAAAACTGATGGAAATGGCCCCAAGGCCAAGGTATACTTAGGTTATAACCAAAACCAGTCTGTTTCGACTCAACGGAGCATTTCTGAAGCCCCCCCTGAGCCAAAGGTCGGACTTAAGCTCATAGACTATAGATCTAGGTCGAGTTAAGGTCTCATTCCAGTCAGATTTTTAGATCACACGTGGCGGACCAGTTTCAGTTCAACGATCACCGCAACTCGATCTGGGTTACAAGTACACGGACATGTGTATGAAATTTTTCCTGATCCGAGGGTGTATTTGGGTCAAATTCTGACGGTCTAATTGCTTATATCAGGCCCGCAAGTGATAGGTCTCAGATTACTTAAATTAGGTTTAATTTCTAAAGAAAATCACATTTTCTCACACACTTCACTTCGGGCTCAAGCAAATAGCCTCGGGACAATCTGGATTTGATTTCCGAGATGGTTGTCAAGTCCAGCAAGGCGGTCCTAAACGCTTAATCTCATGGTCATCGGACTTTCAACGTGCGGTCTAGATCTAATACGGAGTTTCAATGTGCTCCCGAGAGCAACTGGGTAATGAGATTGATCCTAGATTTTAGGGTAACCTAGCGTCACTGATTCTACAAGTTTTGGGTCTTACAGATCGTATTTAAAGTGGATTAAGCGGATTTCGTAGCTAATCTAGTTTAACACTTAGTTAACTTTGTCTAATTCCTACAGGATTTGATCTTATGTGATTTTTGCCTAAGGTGGTACTCTGGTCTTTGTACGGAATTTTCCGAGACGTTACACCACTCTAATGGGAAGGGACATGATATTTCAGTGACAGCTCACCTTGGCATTTATCTTCAAAAGAACATTTGTCAGGCATTGGTCATTGACTCTTTGAGGCACAATGCATTGAGTGACAACACCAAATTCTGGTAGGTTCTTTTTCTTCCATGGACCTTCAGAAATGGCACAGATATCAGCTTGATATAAAACTTTCGTGGCCCTTAAACAGTTTAAAAGTGTGAAATTCTCTATAATGAGAAACTGGTCTTAGAAACTGGTTAATGATTTACTAATAAACCATTTACAATGTTTGAATAGCCTGCAATTGGTATTATAAAAATAATAATAAATAATAAATAAATAATTGAAATCTACTTCATAGGTTTTCATTTAAAAAAATAAAGCCACTGCCCTCTCCTCATTTACTAGTAAATGAAAACTCACCTTTTTACTGATAAATGAGAAGGGGGCTTTGTTAACAAATCATTTACAAGTAGAGAATGATTGCAAAGATCAAAGCAAAACCAATCTAATAAAAGAGATAATATGACATTCAACAAAAAAATGCACAACATAGTCAAATTTTCAATTTTTCCATGAAGGGACACAATTCAAAATATAGAATATTCAAATTTTGAATTTTTACAAGGCAACATTTTTTTTTTCATAAAGGATAGTAAGGCAACAATTTAATAATATAGAATAGTCAAATTTTCAATTTTTACAAGTAGGCCAACAATTCAATAACATAGAATGACTTATCAAACAAATTTCAGCCCTACATCTGATGGGGCTGACCAAATCAAAGGACTAAGATTGGAGGGAATTATCATACCAACTAATTAACAGACATGTTCCCATCCACATCAAGGCACCAATACAAGCATCCAACCAAACAATGGACCTAAATATGAGCATAACTTGATACAACAGTCAAGATCTAAAACAAGACTTCATTTCATTCTTGCACAAAGAAAAAGGAGAAACCTATTTAAGCCTACTTGCAAGAATGTTCTTGTGGCAAAATTCCAGGCCCTATTTTCAAACATGAATTTCTTGCTACAAGAGCTCATGTAACCAAAAACTCTATGGAGCCAACAGCAATATCCATGAATTTCAAAATACACTACACAGGACATATACAACAGTAAAAACAAGGATAGATAGTCCAGCATATGATGCCTTATGGTCAGTGTAAAAATCAAAATCTGCTAATCTGTCACACAAAAGATTTGCTCCCACTGAACATCTGAAATCCATCAGAGGAATGAACAGTTCCATGTATTGGATGGGATTCCATGAAAACAAAGCACTCAATAAGTTCAAACTGGCTAAATGAAACAAAACGAAAACATCCAAAGCAAGATATCTAATCGGTGGCAAACAATGAAATAAACATGACCAAATCTTCACACAATGACGGAAAAAAAAAAAAACCAACGAACAAGCGACCATCCATTTGTTTCATATAGAGTGACCCGTGACCCCGACTTATCATTTGGCCGGCGTCTAAATGTCATGACTCATGTTATCAACAGCTAGGATGTTCAAGACATGCCAGATTGGCACATGTGAAGGAGTGTAGAGGGGCCAAGGCTATGCAAACATGTGAAATTAGCAAACCTCTTCTCAGGACTCTCTTCTTGTTACAATAATCGCTTACATGTAATGATTCTTATTTTACTATGCCAGACTCCTAACAAGAACCATTTAATTAATCAAAATCATCCACCCTTTTTTCCCATGAAAAGCATTGCATTGCATGTGATATTTGTAGGTTGCCCAATCAAAAAGAAAAGAAGAAGATATAATAATAATCCAAACAACTAATGCATTACAATCCATGTCAATTAATTAGAATAGAGTTCTTGTTTCACGGCCTTCATTATTGGTATCATGTGAAAAGAGTGTAGAAGTATGAAATAAAATTCTTCTTACCTACCGATTTACTTAGAGAAGTTGAAACCACAGAAAACACAATGACCGTGTGGCCATGCATCCACAAAGGAATGGTAAGTCATCATAAATTTGCAAGAAAAAACCCATAGTGAATGATGAACAAGGTCAATAGCACCAGATGCTCATAAGCCACAAAACATGGATCTAGATGTGTATTAGTTTATAGATGAACTAGATAGCCATGTTTGGCGGTAATTGATAATTGGTAATCTAGACTGGAATATATTTGTACAAAAAAAAAAAAAAAAGAAACTCGGAAAGCATTGAACATTTAGATCAACATTTTCAGGAGAAAACAAAATGAAGAAAATCATTTTGCATTTATGCGGGTATGTTTGGAGAACACCCAAAACATTGTCCAATAATCTTGTCCATTAGACAATAACTTTGAGGTTGTTTGGATGACACCCTTCCCCAAGTCCATTCATCAAAACTGCATTTTGGGCTTAATTCCCATCCAGCGGAACAGAGCAGTGTGTAATGGGAGCTTATACTGCAATTTTTCACCTCTGAATCTTAGAATTTTCACAAGGCTTTTAAAGAAATCAACTGTGAAACTACAAATGCAAAAAGAAGAAGAAGAAGAAGAAGAAGAAGAAGATCCAAACGCTATCAAGACCAGCAAGATAACCCAATATAGTTTTAATTGGCCCTTTCGCAGTTCCATATATTATAGGTGGAAATAACAGTTGTTTCCTTCTAGGAATTTCACTGTTTCTAGGACTCTACCTACTTTCTGAATATGTATAAGGTTTCTTTCAATGTTATTGCATGCTTGTAATAAATGTGTGGGGCTCTATCTTAATTTTAAATTTCAAGTGTATCAATTCAAAATACTCAGTTAAAGTGTTATACTTAAAAAATGGCATGAAATCTCAAAGACAACAAAGGCATGCTTCCATAAGAGGTATGAGAGTAACATCTCAATTGCTCGTGGAGATTTTAGCAATTAAATCTCTCGTTGTCTATGTTTGAATTACTCCATTTATTTCAAGGGAATCTGATATTGATACCCTCATGTTTCCTATGGTGTGGTCCACTTCAAATTTAGATCATTTCATTTTCTGGACCATGCTTCAAAATGAGCTGAAAAACTGATGGACAGAGTGGATGTACAACACATACATCAAGGTGGGCTCCATAGTTAGGTACTCACCTAATCCACAACCCCAAGTGAAATAAAGTATTATTTCAAAATACAAAAAATGTTTGAGTAAATCAGCTGAGTACTCAACTAAGCTTCCAAACAACTCTGGATCTGGGTCCCCCATTCACTGATATCAAGTTTCAAATTTCTACCTTTAAAATTTTAATTTTTTTAATTTTTTTTTAAAGTTTCAAATTTCTAAAGTTACTTCTACGATGTTATATTACAATGTACAGCTACTCAATAAAGTAATCAATGGAATAAGTTCATATGCAAAAAACTTTCAATGATGTTAAATAAATTTGAAGAAGAAGAAGAAGAAGAAGAAGAAGAAGAAGAAGAAGAAGAAGAAGAAAGCCACTTAAGAAACAAATGATACAGTAAATCCAGCATTAGTATAGCCATAAAAGCACGAACAAAAACTAGATTTTAAGCTTTCCAGCATCACTGGATGTGTAACAATAGTAACTTCATAATATAACATTGCACAAATAGATAGACAATCAAAATGAGAAAAAGTGCAATCAGGTGCTAAATAGTTGAACAAACAAAACAACAATGTAACAAGTGATACGTACCTCCTGTATACGGTCCAAGGCACGAATATTGTTTAATGTGTCCAAGGATGGAGAGAGACCACCATGCAAGTAGAAGATCTTAAGCAGGCAATAAGACATGTCTAATTAGAAGTGATCATTGGCTAAATTAAAGTAAAAAGTCCACACCATTCTAGAACTCAATCCTGACTCTCAATAAGGGCCGTAAGGGGTAGATAATAAAAAAGATCAGTAAAATATTTCCAGACATTGTTGTGGAAGTATTTTCCCACTTTCAAAACATTCCTAAAAATATATACATATTGGAGGACATGGATTGCTTGAATTGAATGTAATGAAGTGAACAATGTATATGCGTCTAAGGACAACAAAATGTAGCAATCCTGATGTTGGTTGTAAGGTATAGGCGTCTAACTCAATCCATATGCTGACCATAGAACCACTTCTTTGGCCCACTTATCACATGGGTTACACCCCAACATACCCTACCAATAAACCACCTCCATATTTAGAAAGGGAAAAACCTTATATATCTAATAAAGTATATAATAGATAGTAGTCCTTTAATTTGCATTTATATATCTCTATTAACCAAGAGGGCTGATGTATCAAATCTATGGTTGCGTCTTTTACTTATGTTGGCAAATAGGCAAACCCCTATGCCTACTTGCGATAAATTTTCAAATTTCATATGCCCTAATTATTAAAAGTTTGGTTCTCAAATGCATATTTTGTGGCTAACCAAGATAGCCCAACTGGCTCTTAAATTGTGTTCTTAAATGAAAGAGACCTGTTATAAGTAGACACTACCTTTATGATGAGGTGGTTACTGACAGAAATACGAACACCCAAAGACCCTCCACTCATCCAATCAACACATGACAATGCCTCTTAGAGCCAAACATCGGAGAGGTGCACTTAAATGCGTTGTCTACCCTTCCAACTGTATATATACATCTAAACACCTCCATTGTTTTCCACTCAACCCAGCAACATCTTTCGTAACCAAAACTATCATTTCAAAGAATGAATGAAGTTTAAAGTATGTATGTAACAGCCCGGATTTACGCCAACCTAGAATTAGACATCTTTAGGTAATGGGCCACTCCTAACACCTTATTAACTTGTCAGAACTGAATCCCATAGTCTAAAATCGCTTATGAACCCATTTCCTTCACCACCTTGTTCTTTCAATTTTTCTAAGTACTTTCACCCTAGACACTATCTTAAACTAGTTAAGTGTTATAACTTGGATCACCTCATATACAAACTACAAAGGCCTGAGTACCACCTCGACCATAAATCACTTAGGATTAAATCCTTTAGAAATGAGACAAAGTAACTAAGTGCTAAACTAGATTAGCTACGAAATCCATTTGAATCGCTTTAAATACGATCTGCAAGATCCAAAACTTGTAGAATCATTGACGCTAGGTTACCCTAAAATCTAGGATCAATCTCATTACCCGGCTGCTCTCGGGAGCATCTTGAAACTTCATATCAAGTCTGGACCGCACATCGGGAGTCCGAACAATACAAAGTTAAGGACTTAGGACCGCCTCGCTGGGCTTGACAACCATCTCGAAAATCAAATCCAAACAGTGTCCCACGGCTGTTCGCTTGAGTCCGGAGCGAGAGAGTGTGAAAACACTTGTTTCTTTACAAAATAAATATCTTGAATAGTAATCTGAGATTTGTCGCTTGCGGGTCAGTATTAAGCAACCTGACCGTCAGAATCAGACCAAAATACACCCTCGGATCAGGAAAAATTTCATAAACATTTACATGTACTCGGAATTTCTGATCTAGATCCGCTGACCATTGAATTGAAACTGGTCAGCCACCCGTGATCTGGATATCCGACTGAAATGAAAACTTAACTAAATGTAGATCCGGTGTTAGTGAGCTTAAGTCCGACCTTTGGCTTAAGGGGGGGCTCCGGAAATGCTCCGTTGAGCTGCAACAGATGCCCTTTGGATAAAACCCAAGTATACCTTGTTCCCAAGTCTATTTCGGTGAGTTTTTAGGCTATATAAGGATCTTAAACCCTCTCCCATTTTAGCCATCCGAATTTGAGAAAAACTCTAGGGAAAGAGAGAGAAAGTGTGGGAGATGTGGGAGAAGCTCCCTACCGTGCTTCCCTACCGCTCCACGAGCTCCACCGCTCCGTTCTAATCACTTTCCCGGCGATTCCAGCTTCGTTTCTAGGTTAGAAACCCTAACCCTAATCTGTTTGGGGGTTGTATAGGTTGTAGGCTATGAAATAGCTAACCTATTTCGTTCTCTAGGTTGCCAAACTGCCGAATACGGAAGCTTAGCAAACCTATCGACTCCGTTACGATTCTACGACATAAGGTGCGGACTTTAGGTGTATAGGTTATGGTTTTCAATGCTTTTAATGTCAGATAATGATAGATTCATGATCTGCATGCAATTGTACATGTACAAAGTGCTTTCCGTTTTCTGTTTCGATTAAAGTTGTAGAATATGGAATTTTACATATTCTAGGTATTCGTAGAAAATACCATATACGTATATTTTTTGGAAATGTGTTTGACATGATTATTTTTGAATGTACGATATATGGATAAAATACTTATTTGGCGAAAGGATTCGTCCAAATACATATTTTACTAATATACACTATGTATGTAGAAATACTGTATTGTAGAAAGTACCATATACATATATATATTTTAGAGATGTGTTTGTCATGATTATTTGTTGTATAAATATACTATATATGCGTAAAATATTTGCTTGGCGAAAGGACTCACCCTAATACATGTTTGTTAACATACATTAAGTATGTTGAAATAGTGTATGTTAAGTGTTTGTGAAAATGCTTGTGTGAGTAAGTGTTTGGATGTTGATGCCTTAGGAGGGTGTTGAGATGGGATTCTCAACTACCTTAGAGACATGTATAATTAGCTCCATGAGGTTGTTTTCTTAAACCACTTACTTTGTAATATATGTGTTTGTAGTCCTATTGATGTAGTACTTTACAACATGCTTTATAACATGCTTTATAATATGCCTTATAACATGCCTACTAACATGCTTGAATTACTTTGTTCATCATGCTTTACTCCACATGCTACGAATAAGGTTTGATTGTGTTTGGGGCTATGAATATAGTCCAGACAATCGGTACCAGAATTGAATTCGTGGCTGTGATTCATTTGCCACGTGTGATGTGTTCAGCGAACCCGAGTCGTACTTCGGTTGGCGATAGTGGTTGGCCACACGAAGTGCTTTTGTGCTTCATATCGTTCAACTTGTTGTGCACTCAAGCTAGCCGAGCTCATCAAGTAACCCGATCTGGATAATGTATGTTTACCATGTTTGGTCGCTACTGCTTGAACCTAGGGTACCAAATTTACCAGTGAAATCCCTTTTAACTATGGTACCTCGATCCGCTAAGACTCATGAGCCGGGCATGGTGGTATGGGACACCGTGGTCGAGCTGTCGGCCTACGCTGGGGCCATGTGCCTCCCCGTAGTGACCAGTGAGCAACCAGACTCGTGAGTCGATTATGGTGGTATGGGACACTATATTCATGTTGTCGGCCTACATTGATAAGGTGATGCGGGAGTGGTGCAACGAATGCGAGCAACAGCCCTTTGTAGTGACCTCGAGCATACTCTGAAATCGCGGTGAGCCTTAGAGTTTTACCGCGGTATATAGAGTATGAACTAGGCCTGTTTCTGTATAGTGATGAATCGTTTAAGAGGTGATGGGGGAGTGGTGTAACCTTTGTGCGTAACAGCCCTGGCAGCCTTTGTAGTGACCTAGAAAACACACCATTGTCTGAGATTAACTAGGATTGACAACCCTAGAATGGATCATGTTTGGGAATGATACAAGGGAGGTACCTTAGTTTCTCAATCCTGCTTTTTGAAATGGACTAATAAATACTCGGTAATCATACTCATCATGCATTGCATGTGCCTGGAAGATGTGGAGCACTGAGGGATGAAAGCATGCCGCGAACGTGAGATGGTGTCGCACGAGGGAGGGTGTGGTGAGGGCATACATCATGCCAGCATTCATACTTGCATTAATAAGAGTAGTTAGGAGTGTTTAATTTTACTGCTTTATCATTACTGCTTGACTGATTTGATAACATGTTAACCTATGCTTTACTGTTCCACTGAGTTGATCACTCACTCCCACGTTACGGGACGATGTTATACACACCAACCAGATTTGTTGAGTTTCAGGTGATGGCGATGCTTATGAAGCAGAGCCGGACTACTTCTATGATGATGAGGAGGAGTTATCCTATCTGTATCTCTCTGGCAGGTCTATGAAGACCTAGTATTGTATTGACGGGGCTATGGTACTTGGGATAGAAGACATTACACTTCCTCACATTAGGTATATTTTAGATTTGTATTGTAATTATTTAACCTGGCAACTTTATCACACTCTGGAGACTCACCACAGTTTTTATATGTTATTTATCTATCACAGTCTTCCACTTGCAATTTAACTGTCTCTGGAGTATGATATGATGTTTTGGCTTAATCTCACTCATGTTCACTACTCTAATACAGACAACATTCAATCATCATTCATTTTGTTACATAAGTGATGTTCTAGAACTCGGGAGTTGAGTTTATACTCGACCCCCCGATTTTCAGGATGTTACAATGTACAGGAAGAAAGGATCCATTTTAGATAGTCTGAAATTGCCAACTACACAGAACACTTAAACCTTTAAAGACACGGCCATATGACATCCAAAGGAATCTGTAAGCCCCAAAATCCCTAATTTATAAAATCAGAAATCCCTAATTCTGGTTGGATCCTCAGATCCCCAAAATCCTAAAATCCCCAAATCCCTAATTTGTAAAATCAGAAAAACCCCAATTCAGGGTCCACATTCAAATTTGTAAGCCCTAAAATCCCCAAATCCGCAGTAGACTGGAAAGAAAAAATCCAAACTCCTTAACTATGGATCTAACAGTACAATCACTTTGCGGAAGTAAGCTCAATGATTTAGTCTCCTAATTCAAGATAAAGCAAATGACACACGAAAGTATTTTGCGGAAGTAAGCTCAATATTTAAAAAATAAAAATAAAAATAAAAATAAAAACTGATCATGTAATGCTGAAGACGAATCGAAATACCCACAAGCCTCTGATCACTTTGTCTTGTCAATTAGTCAGTACAAATAGAAATACCTAAAACAAATTTGTATTGAAAGTGCACCTACTTGCTCTGACCCAATGTCTCCTTCTCCCTCTCTCAGTGTCTCCTTCGATCTCTCTCCCTCTCAGCGTCTCCTTCCCTCCCTCTCTCTCTCTCTCTCTCTCTCTCTCTCTCTCTCTCTCTCTCTTTGAGCGTCCCCTTCCCTCTCTCCGCTCAGGCAAGGGATGCTCGACTGTGTGCGGCGAGCAGGGGCAGCAGGCTGGGTGGCGACCGTGGGGTAGGGATAGGGAAAGAGAAGAAAAGGGAGAAAGGGAAAGGGAGCTAAGCAGCCGTGCGGGTGGGGTGGGGTAGGGTTTGAAGGGAACAGGTTCTATACGGTCGAGCGCATGGGAACTCCCCATGAGGTCGAGTTGTGTGGGCCCCACCATGATGCTTGTCAATCATCTGCCCCATTAATCAGATGCACCATTCCATGGTGGGCCCAGAGATTAAAAATCAAGTCAATCTTTGACTTGTGTGGGCCACACCACATACAAAAGCTGAGAGGGGTTACCCTTCATTAAAACATTCATAATTATTTTTTGGGCCCACCGAGATGTGGTTCACAAATCTAGTCCATCCATTATGTGTATGCCACTTGGATATTTCCCTAAAATGATCTCTCCAAATGGATGGAAGGTGTGGATATAAAACATACATCATGGTGGGGCCCAAAAATGAGAGGTATATAAATCTCAAGTGTACCACACCACATGAAAACAATAGTGATTGAATATCCATCATTAAAATCCTCCTAAGGCCCACTGTACTGTTTTTTTGGCATCCAATCTATTTAGTAGGTCATACAGGCCTAGATGAAGGGGAAAACCAAAAATCATCTCGATCCAAAACTTTTATAGCCCCCAAAATGTTTTTAATGGTTAACGCTCATTCAACACTGATTCCTGTAATGTGGTCCACTTAAGATTTGTATATATCTCATTTTTGGTCTCATATAAAAAATGATCTGTAAAAATGGATGGATGACATGGATGAAATGAATACATCATGGTGGGGCCCACAAAGCACCAACCACCAGCTATTGGATGGTGTCTGGGGGAGTAGCCAATCTGTTCCCCTTATTTGTAGTGTGGTCCATTTAATCTTTGGATATGATTCATTTTCTGGATAATTCTCTAAAATTATCTAGAAATATGGATGAACGGTATGTTATGTAGTCCGGTTATAGCGCGACTGTCCAAACAAATGAGTTAAATGCATAATAACTCCGTACGCTATGGCCTATTGAGTTAACTCTGAGGGCACCGAAATTTATTTAGTTTATCAATGCCATCTATCCATTTTACCAAGAACTTTTAGGGCATGAGAACAAGATCAAAGCATAAATAAATCTTAAGTAGACTACACCCTAGGAAGTAATGTCAATTGAACACCTACCGTTGAAGTATTCTTAAGGGCCACGAAAGTTTTAAATCAAGTTGATATTTGTTATTTCCCTTCGTCCATGTCTTTGTGAACTTGTGAATAGGTTGGATAACAAATAAACATCACTGTGGGCCTTAGGAAGGTTTCAATGGTGGACATCATTTTCCCTGTTGTTTCCTATGGTGTGGTCTACTTAAACTTTTTATATGCTTCAATTTTGGGCTCAACCACTAAAATGAGCTGAAGTACCAGATAGACAGTGTGGATAAGACACACACATTCAAAGTGGGCTCAATAGGGTTTAATCAATACGATAATTTAACTGGGTTACTCAGTACGCAATCCTTGACTAGGGCGTACCTGATGTTTACCGGAAATCAATAGGCGGTTTGACTAGTGCACCCAAGGCTAGCCAGCTAGCTAGTGTAAGCTATGTGGGCCCTACCACGATGTGTGTGTCTTATTTAACCTGTCCATCCATTTTGCCAACTTATTTTAGCCAATGAGGCTAAAAATAGGGCACATCCAAATATCTAGAAAATTATGGAAACTTTTTAGGGCCACAAAATTTATGGATCATGCTGATATATGTGTTTTCCTTTCATCCATGCCTGTGATGTTATCAACAGGTTGGATGAGAAATAAACATTATAGTAGGCCATGGGAAGTTTTTAAATATTGATGTTCGATCATCATTGTTTTCCTGTAATGTGGTCCACTTGAGATTTTAATCTAACTCATTTTTGAGCTTATGCCCTAACGCTATATAGAAAAATGGATGGATGATGTGGATAAAACACAAACATCATCGTAGCCTATAGAGCTTTGACTCGTAGACTACTGGTGTTGAGGTCACTTGCCAAACTGCGTGCAAATCCTATACCTCCACTTTGTCCATCTATTTTGACAGATCATTTTAGGTTATGATACCAAAAAGGAGACAGGTAGGAGACTTTGGTGGACCACACCATAGGAAACAAGGGTCACAGTTGTAGTCATTTAGGTGGGGCCTATATAGTTCCACAATAATGTCCACCACAAAAATTCATTTATATAGATCATTTCAGGGCATGGGTCAAAGAATGAGGCAGATCAAAATCTCAAGTTAATCCACCAAAACAAAATGTGGGGATTTAACGCTTACTAATAAAAATTTGTAGAGGGCTACAGAAGTCTTAGATCAAGTTGATATTTGATTTTTCTCTTCATCCATGTCTTTTTTTTTAAAAAAACTTATTAATAGGTTAGATCTCAAATAAACATCATAATGGCCCTAGGAAAGTCTCAACGGTGGGTGTCACTGTCCCCACTGTTTTCGATGATGGGGCAACTTGAGATTTGGATCTAACTCGTTCTTTTGATCATCCCATCAAATGATATCTCCAAATGAATGGACGGTGTTGATATAATACATACATGATGGTGGGGCACACAGATCTGACTCCTTTTTTGGATCAACTGTTAAAATAATCCGTTAAATGAATGGACGGAGTGGATAAATAACATACATCACAGTGGGCCCCACGAGACTTAAAAACTAGGAGACGAATTGGCCCCCAAAACAAAAATCAGCTTGATAAAAAACTTTTATGGCCCCCACAACATTTTTAATGGTCAACGTTCATTAAACACTGTTTCCTGTAATGTGGTCCACTTGAGATTGAGATATAACTCATTTTTTCCATTAGAAACCGTGGGAATAATGTTTCCACCATTAAAACCTTTCTATGGCCCACGGTGATGCTTATTTGTCATCCAACCTGTTCATAACATCACAAAGACATGAATGAAATGAAAACACAAATATCAGATTGATCTAAAACTCTTGTGGCCCCCATGAAATTTTCAATGGTATATGTTCATTTCACACTCTTTCTGGTAGTGTGGTCCATTTGAGCTTTGGATATGCTTCATTTTCAGCATGATGTATGTGTTTCATCCATGATGTATGTGTTTCATCCATGCCGTCCATATATTTTTACAGATATTTTTACAATATGAGACAAAAATGAGATGTATCCAAATCTCAAGTGGACCACATTACAAGAAAGGAATGAGCGTCGACCATTAAAAACATTTTGGTAGCCATAAAAGTTTTGGATCAATCTGATTTTTGTTTTTTCCCTTCATCTGACCCTGTATGACCAAATCAACAGATTGGATGTCAAATAAATAGTACAGTGGGCCTTAGGAGGATTATAATGGTGAATATCCAATCACTATTGTTCTCATGTGGTGTGGACCACCTGAGATTTATATCCCTATAATTTTTGGCATAAAGCTCTAAAATGATCTTTAAAAATGGATGAACAGAATGGATGAAACACATACATCAAGGTAGGGCCCATAGAGCACCGTCCATGGTCCCACCCAAAATTGGGCGCGCGCTCAAAACACAGCTGCGCCCAATCTCCCCCCATTCTCTCACTCACTGCCCTCTCTCTCTCTCTCTTGCCCTCTGCCCTCTCTCGCCGCCCTCCCTCTGCCCTCTCTGTCTCTCTCTCTCTCTCAGGCTGCTCAAAACACAGCCGCGCCCAATCTCCCCCATTCTCTCACTCACCCCCTCTCTCTCTCTCTCCTCCTATCCTCTCTGCCCTCTCTCGCCGCCCTCCCTCTCCCTCTCTCTCTCTCTCTCTCTCTCTCTCTTAGAATCAAGGATACCCACAAAAATTGAGAATCCATTGTTGTTACCACCATCATCTCGGGTGTTAAAAACCCTGTCCGATGCAACCCACCATCATTCAAAACCCCCATCCTCTACATCCCGATTAAAACCGTAACTACCATTATTGAAACACCCTACTCACCCACCCATCATCCAAACCCATTTGAACCCACCTTCTGGTCTGGCAATCAATGCCGCTAGTATTATAACCCCCTTCGCCATTCATGCACGCAATTCCCGCTTCCCACAACTCTAATCCTTTCCCTGCCATTACTCATACAAGATGTCCTCTGCCATTGCTTGCACAAAGTTGTTCCTCATCCCAGATTTGATGATTAACTCCTAGATTAGAGTTTCAAGAGGTGACAGCCCTCTCTCTCTCTCTATTTGGCGATTTGTATTGTCGAATCTCTAATTGGGAATTTGTATTGTCAAATCCCTAATTAGGGATTTACAATTTTTAAAATCTAAATAATGGTAGGCTTCTGACTTGTATATGCATGTGGCCTTAGGAAAGCTCTATAAAATTTGTTGTTGAACATTATAGATAGTTGTAACTAAATGTTTTCACTGAAATATACCATATTGAGGTATGCTAACTCATAATGGAAATGACAGTATCAACTCTGATTCACCCACAAGTCTTATGTCTCTTACAATTGCCTGAAATCATTATTTTCTAACTTCATAAATATGCTTTCTATGTTGTTGAACATGTCTATTATTTACTGTTACGAGTTGTGTACACTCAACCATCCTAGTTGTGCATTAGGTTAGCCTAGCTATGGAGATAACGTGGTCTAAAATTCAGGATGGTCCACTCATTAGGTAGCCTATTCTTCTAAGGGCAATAGAGGCCCATCTTTCTATCTTCAATCAGAATGCATTTAAAATAAATATTATTTCTTTAAAAAATAAAATGAAGTAAAAATAAAAGAAAATGAGGTGGTAATGTGGCCATGCTATGAATTCGGTGGAATCCTTATTCATGTAGATACATGTCGAATTTCTTCGTTCTTTGATTCATTACACTCAATTCAGGTATGGTTTGCACCAATTCAAGAGACTGTACATTAAGCATTTAATATATAAGACTGGAGTGAGACTGATTAGGCATTTAAATGTGTTGCATTGATTCAAGAGACTTCATTTTTTATTTTATTTTTTACAGCAACTGATGTCATATATGTTAAACTTAGGGTTATTCCTCTCCCTGTTACCTGAAGGCAATGACCCCTGCACCTGAGCTTCAGGCTAATTGCCAGCCGACTGTTGTTTCTAGGTAGCTCCAGCTTGATGTAGTTCATGAACACAATTCTGCTAGCTGGCATTTGGGTATACCAATACAAGTTGTAAGTTCCTAGTAGTGATTGGATCCCGTGAT
Source organism: Magnolia changhungtana (assembly GCA_030180095.1). NCBI lineage: Eukaryota > Viridiplantae > Streptophyta > Magnoliopsida > Magnoliales > Magnoliaceae > Magnolia > Magnolia changhungtana. Next base: position 813,905 of record JASAUF010000524.1, on the reverse strand, counting down.
CTGATTTAAAAAATGAATTGCATCCAGTTTGCACTTTCATGTTGCCAACTGACTCTTAAATGGATTTGTGGAACCTTACCTTACATATTATCTATCGGGCTCTTATGGTGGTTTTTGATATCACATTTGATGAAGATTAAGCAAGATGATTTTTTTTCTCCAGCAGTTCTTATTCCTTGCTAGTTCCAATCTAGATGGTGTCTATTACATTAAGGTTTTGTTTCATCATTCTCTCACTTTTAGAATTCCTTGCAAAATCTATTTACCTTTTCATAATAGAAAAATACTTGCCGGTAAGAATATAATAGGAGCTCCTGATTTATGATGTAACTGATAGTAAGTCTTATTCTTGGCTTACAGACTGCAAATCTTGATGAGAAAAATTTGAAGATCAGGAAAGCTCTTGAAAGCACTTTGGAGTTCTTTTATGAAATCCTTAAAACCAGATTGAACCAATTGCCCTCTATGTTTGCACGCAACATTTAATTTCTATAGATTAGACTCTTATGTGGCAGGTTATAAATTATTCATGTGGTATTTTATTCAATGCCATGTGCAGTTGATATGTTTTTATGCTTGCCTATTGCAATAATCACTCAAAGAATGTTGCACACTCCATTTTTCCTCATGATATGAGTGTTACACAATTATCTCCAAGAAAATGAGGTTGTTTTGTTCCCTATTGTACTGATTTCACCTTCCTTGGATGATGATAGGTTTTCTATATGCATCAGCATCTAAAATAGAATTTTGGAGCCCATCTTTGTTGTCCTAAACAGTTTGGACTTACATTGCATGGCAATTAACAAAATACTTCAGTTATGGTCTTCTTCATTGTTTTTCTCCTTGTCATTTTCTCTTTTGTATTTATATTTACATATGCATTAATGCATTTTTCTCTTATGCGAGGAATTCATATTTTATAAAAATAATATATGTTTCAACACTATCACATAGTCATATATAACACCATGTCAGATTTTCCAACAATGACAGGTTTAATTGTCTGGTACAGTCACATGTTTTTGTGCCTATGTTACTTTGAAGATGACTCCTTTCTAGTATTATCTTAAAGGAACCCAATCTTTTTCATCACAAGTATATATAAATACTTCTAATGTTGATGACTATCTTGTGGAATCAATAATTAAACTAGCCACAGACTCCAATGCAGAAGAAGTTTATTATAGGTACTCAATTAGGACCAAGCATCATTTCATCCAATCCCCAATAAGAATTTCTGATTTTTCTTGGAAAATGTATTTTAACTTTAGCAGTTGCCAGCTTATGTTGGAAAATGTTCTGTTTGAATTTTGAAATTTGATTTGGATACTACAATGGATGGCTCCATCTTACACGTGATTATATAGTAGGATGTTATTTTTCCTCCTTATAAACCATTTCTAAGTCATTCTCTATATATCGGTATTTTGATTAAATAAATGAAGTTTGAAATTGTGTTGATTGGTGGCTGTCTCTATAATAATCTTATATTTTAGAATGGTATTCGGTGCTCTGCTGATATCTGTCGAAGAAGACAGATTTTGCAATTTCTCATTTGGTAGAACTGATTGTTTGAATATCTTGTTTCCATACCAAGATTTCTCATTTTTCTGTTCCCCATTGTTTCTTGTGATTTTCACTTTGTAACTTCTTCTTTGAATTCTTTTATAATAGTTAGCATGTTGGTAAATAGTTCTTTGTGGCATTGGCAATGGAATTCAGCTCAGTTCTAGATATAAGGCATTATATTGAATGAACAGTCAAATCTTGGTGTAAATATTTTTATAAGTTGAATTTTTCTTTCCTTTTTTTTTTCTTTGTGGCATTGGCAATGGAATTGTGCAGCATGGGATTTTGAACAACAGAAGGCAGAAGGCAGGTCTTGACTAAGGTGAGTACTGCGGTTTTATCCTTGACAAGTTTTTTCTCAACACCACTTGACAGTTTCATCCTCTTGAGTACTTGTCATTGCCTCTAGTGACTATTGTAGAAGTAAAGAAAAGGTGTTCACCTAAAAAAATGGTTCTTATTAACCAATTTTATAAGACAAATATTGACTCGGCTAAGTTTTCATGGCCCGATGGATTGACCAAGTCAACACAAAACTTGGTCGATTTTTGTATAGGACTGATGCATAGTATGAATTAGCGGAGTGGTTACAGGTTTACATATCTGGGGTTAGTGCTTTTTCAGGATGAGGAGTGGCTCGAGTTGTTAGTGAGGTTGTAGTTGGCAATCCGGTCAAGTGAGATTTACACATTTCATTCGATGTTAGCATTATGTTGTTGGTTCTATTTTATATTTGAATGTTGTTTATTTATTTATCTCTCTCGCTAATTGCTCTCTCTCATATTATATTTATATATATATGAATGTTGTTTATATATATATTATATATATATATATATATATATATATATATATATATAAGCTGATAAAATAGATAAGACAGATTGTTATATGGGTGTCCCTTAACATATGGTGGAAGTGTCTCCTTATAGAGAAATTAGTGTTGAGGACCACCATCTATGTGATCTAAGATTCCCAACCAAAGGGAATTACATGAACATCGATCTAATTGATTGTTGGGGTCACAACATGACAACCTCTCATGCATTTGAAGGCAAGATCATGTCCGTAACATCTGGCTCTGATTTAAAAGTTGAAAATATTTATTTCATCATTTCTTATTTTTATTGTCTAAAACTAGGAGTGTCTTCCTTGGAAAATTTCTTGAAAGTTAAAAATATTTGATGTGTCTTCCAAAAGTTTAATGATGTATGTTTCAGATGGAATTGCCAGACTTGCTTCATATTCGAATCAGCTGGTATCCACTTTCAAATTTTCTCTTATTTACATAACTTGGAAACAAGCCACACACATTAATTTCTATCTGATCATCTCTTACCTCTTATCATTTCTCATGGTAGGACATGAAACATTTTGGAGATGTTGGTTCCTTGGATGATAATGTAGAATCATTCCTTGGAGATGCAAGGGACATATTTGGTACATTAAAAAGAAGTCCAACAGAGCACAATACAACGTCTTCAAAGGGTAATTGATTTTCTTTTATGTCATTTTTGGACAGACACTGCAATTATCTGAAGCCATTGTAAATTGGGGTGCAGCTTGGTCAGGTGGGGTTGTGTTTAGGGTCAATCTGAACCCAACCTGACCTCAAGAGGACCCAACCTGCAACCTGACCCAGCCCTAATTCCAACCTTAGGTGCCCAACCTAAACCGAATCCGACCCAACCTAAACCGAATCCGACCTAAACCTAAAACCTAAATGTATTCTCAAATCCTTAAACCAAACCTACACCTAATCCTAATCTCAACTCTCTAACCTAAACTTAAACCTAAATTTGAAAACCCAAACCTAAACCTGATCCTGAACCTGAACGCAATTTCCTAAACTTAAACTTATAACCTTAACCTAAACCTATTCTCAAATTCCAAAACCTATAACCTAAATCTAAACCTAAACCTAATCCCAGATGAATTGGACTTCTATCTTGAGAAAACGTCATGCTTTCAAGTAGTTATTATTGCAATGGAAAGTTAAAAAATTAAAAGAGAGAGAGATAATGAAGTCATGGAAAGAAATGTTATTTATCATTAGCGCTGCTTTCGCCGGGTTTGATGCACAAATCGTCGCCAACTTCACAGAAAGACAAATAGCATCAGTGGCCACAGATTGCAACCTTGATTTAAACAAGGTTCGAGGTGTCGTCAACAATGCTAACAGAATCCTCTAGGTCAGATTGTTGATTGGACCTGATTTTATTTAAATGATCTTAATAATCCATTTTATTTAAATGAACAGACCCAGATGTGTGTCAGAGCTATTTGAATGTTGAGCGGGGGTCCCTGGAAGGTGAGAACCGCTGTTATGACCATGATGAAGCTGTCTATTTCCTATGGACAACATTGGAGTGGCCTGCCCATTTGGACAGGCCGTGTTTATGTATTTGCTCAAAATTAATGGAGCAGACCCGGATGTGCGTCGGAGCTATCCGGATGAGCGGGGGTCTCTGGAAGGTGAGAACCGTTATTATAACCATGATGAAGCTGTCCATTTTCTATGGACAGCATTGGAGTGGCTTGCCAATTTGGACAGGCCGTGTTTATATATGTATTTGCAGGGACCATACCCTTAACCTATAACCTAAACCTATTCTCAAAACCCAAAACATATAACCTAAACCTAAACCTTAACCAAAAACCTATATCCTATAACCTAAACCTATAACCTAAACTCAATTCCCTAAACCTTAACCTACACCCTAACCTAAATCTATACTTATAACCTAAACCTATTCTCAAATCCCAAAACCTATAACCTAAACCTAAACCTAAATCTTAACCTATAACCTAAACTCAATTCCCTAAACCTTAACCTATAACCTAACCTAAACCTAAACCTAAACCTATAACTTATAAACCTAAACCTAACCTATAACCTAAACCTATAACCTTCACCTAAACCTAAACCTATACTTATAACCTAAACCTATTCTCAAATCCCAAAACCTATAACCTAAACCCGATACCAAACCTGAACCCGATTTCTTAAACCTAAACTTATAACCTTAACCTAAACCTATTCTCAAATCCCAAAACCTATAACCTAAACCTCCCAACCTAAACCTAAATCTTAACCTATAACCTAAACTTATAACCTAAACTCAATTCCCTAAACCGTAACCTATAACCTAACCTAAACCTAAACCTAAAGCCCGAACCCGATTTCCTAAAACTAAACCTTAACGTATTCTCAAATCCTAAATCTAAATCTACACCTAATCCTAATCTCAACTCCCTAACCTAAACCTAAACCTAAACTTGAAAACCCAAATCTAAACCCGATCCTAAACTCTGAACCCGATTTCCTAAACCTAAACTTATAACCTTAACCTAAACCTATTCTCAAATCCCTAAACCTAAACCTAAACCTTAACCTAAACCTAAACCTTAACCTATAACCTAAACCTATAACCTAAACTCAATTCCCTAAACCGTAACCTATAACCTAACCTAAATCTAAACCTATAACCCGAACCCAATTTCTAAACCTAAACCTTAACGTATTCTCAAATCACTAAACCTAAACCTACACCTAATCTTAATCTCAACTCCCTAACCTAAACCTAAACCTAAACTTGAAAACCCAAACCTAAATCCCGATCCCGAACCCGATTTCTTAAACCAAAACTTATAACGTTAACCTAAACCTATTCTCAAATCCCAAAACCTATAACCTATAACCTAAACCTAAACCTTAACCTATAACCAAACCTATAACCTAAACTCAATTCCCTAAACCGTAACCTATAACCTAACCTAAAACTAAACCTATAACCCGAATCCGATTCCTAAACCTAAACCTTAATGTATTCTCAAATCCCTAAACCTAAACCAACACCTAATCCTAATCTCAACTCCCTAACCTAAACCTAAACCTAAACCTAAACTTGAAAACCCAAACCTAAACATGATCCCGAACCCGAACACAATTCCTAAACCTAAACTTATAACCTTAACCTAGGCCTATTCTTAAATCTCAAAACCTATAACCTAAACCTATATAACCTTAACCAAAACCTAAAACTTAACCTATAACCTAAACCTTAAATAATAACCTTAACTCATAACCAAAACTTGATTTCATAAACCTTAACCTATAACCTAACCTAAACCTAAACCTATAACCCGAACCCGATTTCCTAAACCTAAACCTTAACGTATTCTCAAATACTTAAACCTAAACCTACACCTAATCCTAATCTCAACTCCCTAACCTAAACCTAAACTTGAAAACCCAAACCTAAACACGAACACGAACCTGAACCTGATTTCCTAAACCTAAACCTTAGCCTATTCTCAATTCAATACAGCAATAACCTATAACCCAAACCTAAAACCTAAACCTAAACCTAAAACTTAAATGTGTTCTCAAATCCCTAAACCTAAACCTACACCTAATCCTAATCTCAACTCCCTAACTTAAACCTAAACCTAAACTTGAAAACCCAAACCTAAACCCGATCACGAACCCCAACCCGATTTCTTAAACCTAAACCTTAACCTATTCTCAATTCCCTATAGCTATAACCTATAACCTACCTATGACCTTAACCTAAAACCTAAATCATTTCCTAAACATAAAACCTAAATGTGTTCTCAAATCCCTAAACCTAAACCTACACCTAATCCTAATCTCAACTCCCTAACCTAAACCTAAACCTAAACTTGAAAACCCAAACCTAAACCCGATCCCAAACCCGAACCCGATTTCTAAACCTAAACCTTAACATATCCTCAATTCCCTACAGCTATAACCTATAACCAACCTATAACCTAAACCTATAACCTAAACCTAAACCTAAAACCTAAATGTGTTGTCAAATCTCTAAACCTAAACCTACACCTAATGCTAATCTCAACTCCCTTAAACCTAAAACTAAGCTTGAAAACCCAAACCAAAACCCGATCCCAACTCGAACTCGATTTCTAAACCTAAACCATAACCGATTCTCATTTCCCTATAGATATAACCTACCTATAACCTAAACCTAAAACCTAAACCTAAACCTAAACATAAAACTTAAATGTGTTCTCAAATCCCTAAACCTAAACCCACACCTAATCCTAATCTCAACTCCCTAACCTAAACCTAAACCTAAACTTGAAAACCCAAACCTAAACCCAAACCCGAACCCGAACCCACTTTCTAAACCTAAACCTTAACTTATTCTCAATTCCCTACAACTATAACCTATAACCCAAACGTAAAACCTAAACCTAAACCTAAACTTAAAACCTAAATGTGTTCTCAAATCATTAAACCTAAACCTACACCTAATCCTAATCTCAACTCCCAAACCTAAACCTAAACCTAAACTTGAAAACCGAAACCTAAACCCGATCCCGAACCCGAACCTGATTTCTTAAACCTAAACCTTTACCTATTCTCAATTCCCTATAGCTATAAGCTATAAGCTACATATAACCTTGACCAAAAACCTAAACAATTTCCTGAACCTAAAACCTAAATGTGTTCTCAAATCCCTAAACTTAAGCCTACACCTAATCCTAATCTCAACTCCCTAACCTAAACCTAAACCTAAACTTGAAAACCCAAACAAAACCCGATCCCGAACTCCGAACCCATTTCCTAAACCTAAACCTTAACCTATCCTCAATTCCCTACAACTATAACCTATAACCTACCTATAACCTAAACATATAACCTAAACCTAAACGTAAACCTAAAACATAAATGTGTTCTCCAATCCCTAAACCTAAACCTACACCTAATGTTAATCTCAACTCCCTAACTTAAACCTAAACCTAAACTTGAAAACCCAAAGCAAAACCTCCGATCCCGAACCCGAACCGATTTCTAAACCTAAACCTTAACCTATTCTCAATTCCCTACAACTATAACCTATAACCTACCTATAACCTAAACCTATAACCTAAACCTAAACATGAACCTAAAACCTAAATGTGTTCTCCAATCCCTAATCCTAAACCTACACCTAATGCTAATCTCAACTCCCTAACCTAAACCTAAACCTAAACTTGAAAACCCAAACCAAAACCCGATCCCGAACCCGAACCCGATTTCCTAAAGCTAAACCATAACCGATTCTCAATTCCCTACAGCTATACCCTATAACTTGCCTATAACCTAAACTGGAACCTAAAACCTAAATGTGTTGTCAAATCCCTAAACCTAAACCTACACCTAATGCTAATCTTAACTCCCTTACCTAAACCTAAAACTAAGATTGAAAACCCAAACCAAAACCCGAACCCGATTTCCTAAACCTAAACCATAACCGATTCTCAATTCCCTATAGCTATAACCTATAACCTACTTATAACCTAAACCTAAAACCTAAACCTAAACCTAAACCTAAAACCTAAATGTGTTCTCAAATCCCTAAACCTAATCTCACACCTAATCCTAATCTTAACTCCCTAACCTAAACCTAAACCTAAACTTGAAAACCCAAACATAAACCCAAACCCGAACACGATTTCCTAAACATAAACCTTAACCTACTCTCAATTCCCTATAGCTATAACCTATAACCCAAACCTAAAACCTAAACCTAAAACCTAAATGTGTTCTCGAATCATTAAACCTAAACCGACACCTAATCCTAATCTCAACTCCCTAACCTAAACCTAAACCTAAACTTGAAAACCCAAACCTAAACCCGATCCCGAACCCCAACCTGATTTCTTAAACCTAAACCTTAACCTATTCTCAATTCCCTATAGCTATAACCTATAACCTACCTATAACCTTAACCTAAAACCTAAACCATTTCCTAAACCTAAAACCTAAATGTGTTCTCAAATCCCTAAACCTAAACCTACACCTAATCCTAATCTCAACTCCCTAACCTATACCTAAACCTACACTTGAAAACCCAAACCTAAACCCCTTCCCTAACCCGAACCCAATTTCCTAAACCTAAACCTTAACCTATCCTAAATTCCCACTGCTATAACCTATAACCTACCTACAACCTAAACCTAAAAAACCTAAAAAGTAAATCTAAAACCTAAATGTGTTCTTCAATCCCTAAACCTAGACCTACACCTAATGCTAATCTCAACTCCTTAACCTAAACCTAAACCTAAACTTGAAAACCCAAAGCAAAACCCGATCCAGAACCCGAACCGATTTCCTAAACCTAAACCATAACTGATTCTCAATTCCCTACATTATAACCTATAACCTACCTATAACCTAAACCTATAATCTAAACCTAAACGTAAACCTAAAACCTAAATGTGTTCTCCAATCCCTAATCCTAAACCTATACCTAATGCTAATCTCAACTCCCTAACCTAAACCTAAACCTAAACTTCAAAACCCAAACCTAAACCCATTCCCAAACCCGAACCCGATTTCTTAAACCTAATCCTTAACCTATTCTCAATTCCCTATAGCTATAACCTATAACCCACCTATAACCTTAACCTAAAACCTAAACCATTTGCTAAACCTAAAACCTAAATGTGTTCTCAAATCCCTAAACTTAAACCTACACCTAATCCTAATCTCATCTCCCTAACCTAAACTAAACTTGTAAACCCAAACCTAAATCCGATCCCAACCCCGAACCCGATTTCCTAAACCTAAACCTTAACTTCCTTAACTTTATCCTCTATTCCCTACCTATAACCTATAACCTACCTATAACCTAAACCTAAACGTAAACCTAAACCTAAATGTGTTCTCCAATCCCTAATCTTAAACCTACACCTAATGCTAATCTCAACTCCCTAACCTAAACCTAAACATAAACTTGAAAACCCAAACCATAACCCGAACCCGATTTCCTAAAGCTAAACCATAACCGATTCTCAATTCCCTATAGCTATAACCTATAACCTACCAATAACCTAAACATAAACCTACTACCTAAATGTGTTGTCAAATCCCTAAACCTAAACCTACACCTAATGCTAATCTCAACTCCAACTCCCTTACCTAAACCTAAAACTAAGCTTGAAAACCCAAACCAAAACTCGAACCCAATTTCCTAAACCTAAATTATAACGATTCTCAATTCCCTATAGCTATAACCTATAACATACCTATAACCTAAACCTAAAACCTAAACTTAAACTAAAACCTAAATGTGTTCTCAAATCCCTAAACCTAAACCCACACCTAATCCTATTCTCAACTCCCTAACCTAAACCTAAACCTAAACTTGAAAACCCAAACCTAAACCCAAACCCGAACCCGATTTCCTAAACCTAAACCTAAATGTGTTCAAATCCCTAAACCTAAACCTACACCTAATCCTAATCTCAACTCCCTAACCTAAACCTAAACCTAAACTTGAAAACCCAACCTAAACTCGATCCCAAACCCGAACCCAATTTCCTAAACCTAAACCTTAACCTATCCTCAATTCCCTACTACTATAACCTATAACCAACCTATAACCTAAACCTATAACCTAAACCTAAAACCTAAATGTGTTGTCAAATCTCTAAACCTAAACCTACACCTAATGTTAATCTCAACTCCCTTACTTAAACTTAAAACTAAGCTTGAAAACCCAAACCAAAACTCGATCCCGAACCCGAACCTGATTTCCTAACCTAAACCATAACCGATTCTCATTTCCCTATAGATATAACCTACCTATAACCTAAACCTAAACCTAAAACCTAAATGTGTTCTCAAATCCCTAAACCTAAACCCACACCTAATCCTAATCTCAACTCCCTAACCTAAACCTAAACCTAAACTTGAAAACCCAAACCAAAACCCAAACCAACCCGAACCCGATTTCCTAAACCTAAACCTTAACTTATTCTCAATTCCCTACAGCTATAACCTATAACCCAAACGTAAAACCTAAACCTAAACCTAAACTTAAAACCTAAATGTGTTCTCAAATCATTAAACCTAAACCTACACCTAATCCTAATCTCAACTCCCTAACCTAAACCTAAACCTAAACTTGAAAACCGAAACCTAAACCCGATCCCGAACCCGAACCTGATTTCTTAAACCTAAACCTTTACCTATTCTCAATTCCCTATAGCTATAACCTATAACCTACATATAACCTTAACCTAAAACCTAAACCATTTCCTGAACCTAAAACCTAAATGTGTTCTCAAATCCCTAAACTTAAACCTACACCTAATCCTAATCTCAACTCCCTAACCTAAACCTAAACCTAAACTTGAAAACCCAAAGCAAAACCCGATCCCGAACCTGAACCCGATTTCCTAAACCTAAACCTTAACCTATCCTCAATTCCCTACTGTTATAACCAATAACCTACCTATAACCTAAACATATAACCTAAACCTAAACGTAAACCTAAAACATAAATGTGTTCCCAATCCCTAAACCTAAACCTACACCTAATGCTAATCTCAACTCCCTAACCTAAACCTAAACCTAAACTTGAAAACCCAAAGCAAAACCTGATCCTGAACCCGAACTGATTTCCTAAACCTAAACCTTAACCTATTCTCAATTCCCTACAGCTATAACCTATAACCTACCTATAACCTAAACCTATAACCTAAACCTAAACATAAACCTAAAACCTAAATGTGTTCTCCAATCCCTAATCCTAAACCTACACCTAATGCTAATCTCAACTCCCTAACCTAAACCTAAACCTAAACTTGAAAACCAAAACCAAAACCAGATCCCGAACCCGAACCCGATTTCCTAAAGCTAAACCATAACCGATTCTCAATTCCCTACAACTAAAACCTATAACTTGCCTATAACCTAAACCTATAACCTAAACTTCGAACCTAAAACCTAAATATGTTGTCAAATCCCTAAACCTAAATCTACACCTAATGCTAATCTCAACTCCCTTACCTAAACCTAAAACTAAGCTTGAAAACCCAAACCAAAACCCGAACCCGATTTCTAAACCTAAACCATAACCGATTCTCAATTCCCTATAGCTATAACCTATAACCTACCTATAACCTAAACCTAAAACCTAAACCTAAACCTAAACCTAAAACATAAATGTGTTCTCAAATCCCTGAACCTAAACTCACACCTAATCCTAATCTCAACTCCCTAACCTAAACGTAAACCTAAACTTGAAAACCCAAACCTAAACCCAAACCCGAACCCGATTTCCTAAACCTAAACCTTAACCTACTACGCAATTCCCCACAACTATAACCTATAACCCAAACCTAAAACCTAAACCTAAAACCTAAATGTGTTCTCGTATCATTAAACCTAAACCGACACCTAATCCTAATTTCAACTCCCTAACCTAAACCTAAACCTAAACTTGAAAACCCTAACCTAAACCCGATCCCGAACCCGTGCACTGATTTCCTAAACCTAAACCTTAACCTATTCTCAATTCCCTACATATAACCTATAACCTACCTATAACCTAAACCTAAACATAAACCTAAAACCTAAATGTGTTGTCCAATCCCTAATCTTAAACCTACACCTAATGCTAATCTCAACTCCCTAACCTAAACCTAAACCTAAACTTGAAAACCCAAACCAAAATCCGATCCCGAAACCAAACCCGATTTCCTAAAGCTAAACCATAACCGATTCCCAATTCCCTATAGCTATAACCTATAACCTACCTATAACCTAAACCTAAACCTACTACCTAAATGTGTTGTCAAATCCCTAAACCTAAACCTACACCTAATGCTAATCTCAACTCCCTTACCTAAACCTAAAACTAAGCTTGAAAACCCAAACCAAAACCCGAACCCGATTTCCTAAACCTAAACTATAACCAATTCTCAATTCCCTATAGCTATAACCTATAACATACCTATAACCTAAACCTAAAACCTAAACCTAAACCTAAAACCTAAATGTGTTCTCAAATCCCTAAACCTAAACCCACACCTAATCCTATTCTCAACTCCCTAACCTAAACCTAAACCAAAACGTGAAAACCCAAACCCAAACCCAAACCCGAACTCGATTTCCTAAACCTAAACCTAAATGTGTTCTCAAATCCCTAAACCTAAACCTACACCTAATCCTAATCTCAACTCCCTAACCTAAACCTAAACCTAAACTTGAAAACCCAAACCTAAACCCGATTCCAAACCCGAACCCGATTTCCTAAACCTAAACCTTAACCTATCCTCAATTCCCTACAGCTATAACCTATAACCAACCTATAACCTAAACCTTAACATAAAACCTAAATGTGTTGTCAAATCTTTAAACCTAAACCTACACCTAATGCTAATCTCAACTCCCTTACTTAAACCTAAAACTAAGCTTGAAAACCCAAACTAAAACGATCCAGAACCCGAACTCGATTTCTAAACCTAAACCATAACCGATTCTCATTTCCCTATAGATATAACCTACCTATAACCTAAACCTAAAACCTAAACCTAAACCTAAACCTAAAACCTAAATGTGTTCTCAAATCCCTAAACCTAAACCCACACCTAATCCTAATCTCAACTCCCTAACCTAAACCTAAACCTAAACTTGAAAACCCAAACTGAACCCGAACCCGATTTCCTAAACCTAAACCTTAACTTATTCTCAATTCTCTACAGCTATAACCTATAACCCAAACGTAAAACCTAAACCTAAACCTAAACCTAAAACCTAAATGTGTTCTCAAATCATTAATCCTAAACCTGCACCTAATCCTAATCTCAACTCCCTAACCTAAACCAAAACCTAAACTTGAAAACCTAAACCGAAACCCGATCCCGAACCCGAAACTGATTTCTTAAACCTAAACCTTTACCTATTCTCAATTCCCTATAGCTATAACCTATAACCTACATATAACCTTAACCTAAAACCTAAACCATTTCCTGAACCTAAAATCTAAATGTGTTCTCAAATCCTAAACTTAAGCCTACACCTAATCCTAATCTCAACTCCCTAACCTAAACCTAAACCTAAACTTGAAAACCCAAAGCAAAACCCGATCCCGAACCCGAACCCGATTTCTTAAACCTAAACCTTAACCTATCCACAATTCCCTACAGCTACAACCTATAACCTACCTATAACCTAAACATATAACCTAAATCTAAACGTAAACCTAAAACCTAAATGTGTTCTCCAATCCTAAACCTAAACCTACACCTAATGCTAATCTCAACTCCTAACCTAAACCTAAACCTAAACTTGAAAACCCAAAGTAAAACCCGATCCACGAACCCGAACTCCGATTTCTAAACCTAAACGTTAACCTATTCTCAATTCCCTACGCTATAACCTATAACCTACCTATAACCTAAACCTATAACCTAAACCTAAAAATAAACCTAAAACCTAAATGTGTTCTCCAATCCCTAATCCTAAACCTACACCTAATGCTAATCTCAACTCCTAACCTAAACCTAAACCTAAACTTGAAAACCCAAACCAAAACCCGATCCCGAACTCAACCCGATTTCCTAAAGCTAAACCATAACCGATTCTCAATTCCTAAAGCTATAACCTATAACTTGCCTATAACCTAAACCTATAACCTAAACCTGAACCTAAAACCTAAATGTGTTGTCAAATCCCTAAACCTAAACCTACACCTAATGCTAATCCCAACTCCCTCTCCTAAACCTAAAACTAAGCTTGAAAACCCAAACCAAAACCCGAACCCGATTTCCTAAACATAAACCATAACCGATTCTCAATTCCCTATAGCCATAACCTATAACCTAAACCTAAAACCTAAACCTAAACCTAAACCTAAAACCTAAATGTATTCTCAAATCCCTAAACCTAAACTCACACCTAATCCTAATCTCAACTCCTAACCTAAACCTAAACCTAAACTTGAAAACCCAAACCAAAACCCAAACCCGAACCCGATTTCCTAAACCTAAACCTTAACCTACTCTCAATTCCCTACTTTAACCTATAACCTATAACCCAAACCTAAAAACCTAAATGTGTTCTCGAATCATTAAACCTAAACCGACACACGATCCTAATCTCAACTCCCTAACCTAAACCTAAACCTAAACTAAACTTAACCCAAACCTAAACCCGATCCAGAACCCCAACCCGATTTTTAAACCTAAACCTTAACCTATTCTCAATTCCTATAGCTATAACCTATAACCTACCTATAACCTTAACCTAAAACCTAAACCATTTCCTAAACCTAAAACCTAAATGTGTTCTCAAATCCCTAAACCTAAACCTACACCTAATCCTAATCTCAACTCCCTAACCTATACCTAAACCTACACTTGAAAACCCAAACCTAAACCCCTTCCCTAACCCGAACCCAATTTCCTAAACCTAAACCTTAACCTATCCTAAATTCCCTACCGCTATAACCTATAACTTACCTACAACCTAAACTTATAACCTAAACCAAAAAGTAAACCTAAAACCTAAATGTGTTCTTCAATCCCTAAACCTAAACCTACACCAAATGCTAATCTCAACTCCCTAACCTTAACCTAAACCTAAACTTGAAAACCCAAAGCAAAACCCGATCCCAAACCCGAACCCGATTTCCTAAACCTAAACCATAACTGATTCTCAATTCCCTACAGCTATAACCTATAACCGACCAATAACCTAAACCTATAATCTAAACCTAAATGTAAACCTAAAACCTAAATGTGTTCTCCAATCCCTAATCCTAAACCTATACCTAATGCTAATCTCAACTCCTAACCTAAACCTAAACCTAAACTTGAAAACCAAAACCAAAACCCGATCCAGAACCCGAACCCGATTTCCTAAAGCTAAACCATAACCGATTCTCAATTCCCTACTGACTAAAACCTATAACTTGCCTATAACCTAAACCTATAACCTAATGCTAATCTCAACTCCCTAACCTAAACCTAAACCTAAACTTCAAAACCCAAACCTAAACCCACTCCCAAACCCGAACCCGATTTCCTAAACCTAATCCTTAACCTATTCTCAATTCCTATAGCTATAACCTATAACCCACCTATAACCTTAACCTAAAACCTAAACCATTTGCTAAACCTAAAACCTAAATGTGTTCTCAAATCCCTAAACATAAACCTACACCTAATCCTAATCTCATCTCCCTAACCTAAAACTAAACTTGAAAACCCAAACCTAAATCCGATCCCGAACCCCGAACCCGATTTCCTAAACCTAAACCTTAACTCCTCAATTCAATTCCCTATAGCCATAACCTATAACCTACCTATAACCTAAACCTAAACGTAAACCTAAAACCTAAATGTGTTCTCCAATCCTTAAACCTAAACCCACACCTAATGTTAATCTTAACTCCCTAATCTAAACCTAAACCTAAACTTGAAAACCCTAACCTTAACTGATCCCGAACCCGAACTTTGATTTCTAAACCTAAACCTTAACCTATTCTCAATTCCCTACGGTATATAACCAATAACCTACCTATAACCTAAACCTAAACATAAACCTAAAACCTAAATGTGTTCTCCAATCCCTAATCTTAAACCTACACCTAATGCTAATCTCAACTCCCTAACCTAAACCTAAACCTAAACTTGAAAACCCAAACCAAAACCCGATCCCGAACCCGAACCCGATTTCCTAAAGCTAAACCATAAACGATTCTCAATTCCCGATAGCTATAACCTATAACCTACCTATAACCTAAACCTATAACCTAAACCTAAACCTACTACTTAAATGTGTTGTCAAATCCCTAAACCTAAACCTACACCTAAAGCTAATCTCAACTCCCTTACCTAAACCTAAAACTAAGCTTGAAAACCCAAACCAAAATACTGAACCCGATTTCCTAAACCTAAACTATAACTGATTCTCAATTCCCTATAGCTATAACTTATAACATACCTATAACCTAAACCTAAACCTAAAACCTAAATGTGTTCTCAAATCCCTAAACTTAAACCCACACCTAATCTTATTCTCAACTCCCTAACCTAAACCTAAACCTAAACTTGAAAACCCAAACCTAAACCCAAACCCTAACCCGATTTCTAAACCTAAACCTAAATGTGTTCTCAAATCCTAAACCTAAACCTACACCAAATCCTAATCTCAACTCCCTAACCTAAACCTAAACCTAAACTTGATAACCCAACCTAAACCCGATCCCAAACACAGAAGCCAATTTCTAAACCTAAACCTTAACCTATCCTCAATTCCCTACTGAACATATAACCTATAACCAACCTATAACCTAAACCTAAACCTAAAACCTAAATGTGTTGTCAAATCTCTAAACATAAACCTACACCTAATGCTAATCTCAACTCCCTTACTTAAACCTAAAAACTAAGCTTGAAAACCAAAACCAAAACCCGATCCCGACCACGAACTGATTTCCTAAACCTAAACCATAATCGATTCTCATTTCCTATAGATATAACCTACACTATAACCTAAACCTAAAACCTAAACCTAAACCTAAACCTAAAACCTAAATGTGTTCTCAAATCCCTAAACCTAAACCCACACCTAATCCTAATCTCAACTCCTAACCTAAACCTAAACCTAAACTTGAAAACCCAAACCTAAACCCAAACCCGAACAGGCCAGATTTCATAAACCTAAATCTTAACTTATTCTCAATTCCCTACAATATAACCTATAACCCAAACGTAAAACCTAAACCTAAACCTAAACTTAAAACCTAAATGTGTTCTCAAATCATTAAACTTAAACCTACACCTAATCCTAATCTCAACTCCTAACCTAAACCTAAACCTAAACTTGAAAACCTTGAAACCTAAATCCGGATCCCTAACAGAACTGATTTCTTAAACCTAAACCTTTACCTATTCTCAATTCCCTATAGCTATAACCTATAACCTACATATAACCTTAACCTAAAACCTAAACCATTTCTAAACCTAAAACCTAAATGTGTTCTCAAATCCTAAATTAAAACTACACACTAATCTAATCTCAACTCCCTAACCTAAACCTAAACCTAAACTTGAAAACCCAAAGCAAAACCCGATCCAGAACACGAACCCGATTTCTAAACCTAAACCTTAACCTATACTCAATTCCTACTGATTATAACCTATAACCTACCAATAACCTAAACATATAACCTAAACCTAAACGTAAACCTAAAACCAAATGTGTTCTCCAATCCCTAAACCTAAACCTACACCTAATGCTAATCTCAACTCCTAACCTAAACCTAAACCTAAACTTGAAAACCCAAAGCAAAACACGATCTGAACCCAGACTCGATTTCCTAAACCTAAACCTTAACCTATTCTCAATTCCCTACGGCTATAACCTATAACCTACCTATAACCTAAACCTATAACCTAAACCTATACATAAACCTAAAACCTAAATGTGTTCTCCAATCCCTAATCATAAACCTACACCTAATGCTAATCTCAACTCCCTAACCTAAACCTAAACCTAAACTTGAAAACCCAAACCAAAACCCGATCCAGAACCCGAACCCTATTTCTAAAGCTAAACCATAACCGATTCTCAATTCCCTACGGCTATAACCTATAACCCACCTATAACCTTAACCTAAAACCTAAACCATTTGCTAAACCTAAAACCTAAATGTGTTCTCAAATCCCTAAACTTAAACCTACACCTAATCCTAATCTCATCTCCCTAACCTAAAACTAAACTTGAAAACCCAAACCTAAATCCGATCCAGAACCCAGAACCCGATTTCCTAAACCTAAACCTTAACCTGTCCTCAAATCCCTACAGCTATAACCTATAACCTACCTATAACCTAAACCTAAACGTAAACCTAAAACCTAAATGTGTTCTCCAATCCCTAAACCTAAACCTACACCTATTGCTAATCTTAACTCCCAACCTAAACCTAAACCTAAACTTGAAAACCCTAACCTAAACCCAGATCCAGAACCCGAACGATTTCCTAAACCTAAACCTTAACCTATTCTCAATTCCCTACGGCTATAACCTATAACCTACCGATAACCTAAACCTAAACATAAACCTAAAACCTAAATGTGTTCTCCAATCCTAATCTTAAACCAACACCTAATGCTAATCTCAACTCCCTAACCTAAACCTAAACCTAAACTTGAAAACCCAAACCAAAACCCAATCCCGAACCCGAACCCGATTTCCTAAAGCTAAACCATAAACGATTCTCAATTCCCTATAGCTATAACCTATAACCTACCTATAACCTAAACCTATAACCTAAACCTAAACCTACTACCTAAATGTGTTGTCAAATCCCTAAACCTACACCTACACCTAATGCTAATCTCAACTCCCTTACCTAAACCTAAAACTAAGCTTGAAAACCCAAACCAAAACCCGAACCCAATTTCCTAAACCTAAACTATAAGCGATTCTCAATTCCCTATAGCTATAACCTATAACGTACCTATAACCTAAACTTAAAACCTAAACCTAAACCTAAAACCTAAATGTGTTTTCAAATCCTAAACTTAAACCCACACCTAATCCTATTCTCAACTCCCTAACCTAAACCTAAACCTAAACTTGAAAACCCAAACCTAAACCCAAACTCGAACCCGATTTCCTAAACCTAAACCTAAATGTGTTCTCAAATCCCTAAACCTAAACCTACACCTAATCTAATCTCAACTCCCTAACCTAAACCTAAACTTGAAAACCCAACCTAAACCAGATCCCAAAAGCCCACCCAATTTCCTAAACCTAAACCTTAACCTATCCTCAATTCCCTCTGATTTATAACCTATAACCAACCTATCACCTAAACCTAAACCTAAAACCGAAATGTGTTGTCAAATCTCTAAACCTAAACCTACACCTAATGCTAATCTCAACTCCCTTACTTAAACCTAGTACTAAGCTTGAAAACCAAAACCAAAACCCGATCCCGAACCCGAACCTGATTTCCTAAACCTAAGCCATAACCGATTCTCATTTCCCTATAGATATAACCTACCTATAACCTAAACCTAAAACGTAAACTTAAACCTAAACCTAAAACCTAAATGTGTTCTCAAATCCCTAAACCTAAACCCACACCTAATCCTAATCTCAACTCCCTAACCTAAACCTAAACCTAAACTTGAAAACCCAAACCTAAACCCAAACCCGAACCGAACCCGATTTCCTAAACCTAAATCTTAACTTATTCTCAATTCCCTACAAACTATAACCTATAACCCAAACGTAAAACCTAAACCTAAACCTAAACTTAAAACCTAAATGTGTTCTCAAATCATTAAACCTAAACCTACACCTAATCTAATCTCAACTCCCTAACCTAAACCTAAACCTAAACTTGAAAACCGAAACCTAAACCCGATCCAGAACCCGAACACGATTTCTTAAACCTAAACCTTTACCTATTCTCAATTCCTATAAGCTAAAACCTATAACCTACATATAACCTTAAACTAAAACCTAAACCATTTCTGAACCTAAAACCTAAATGTGTTCTCAAATCCCTAAACTTAAACCTACACCTAATCTAATCTCAACTCCCTAACCTAAACCTAAACCTAAACTTGAAAACCCAAAGCAAAACCCGATCCAGAACACAGACCCGATTTCCTAAACCTAAACCTTAACCTATCCTCAATTCCCTACGGTTATAACCTATAACCTACCTATAACCTAAACATATAACCTAAACCTAAACGTAAACCTAAAACCTAAATGTGTTCTCCAATCCCTAAACCTAAACCTACACCTAATGCTAATCTCAACTCCCTAACCTAAACCTAAACCTAAACTTGAAAACCCAAAGCAAACCCGATCCACAACCCGAGACACGATTTCCTAAACCTAAACCTTAACCTATTCTCAATTCCCTACGGTATAACCTATAACCTACCTATAACCTAAACCTATAACCTAAACCTAAACATAAACCTAAAACCTAAATGTGTTCTCCAATCCCTAATCCTAAACCTACACCTAATGATAATCTCAACTCCCTAACCTAAACCTAAACCTAAACTTGAAAACCCAAACCAAAACCCGAACCCGATTTCCTAAAGCTAAACCATAACCGATTCTCAATTCCCAACAGCTATAACCTATAACTTGCCTATAACCTAAACCTATAACCTAAACACAGAACCTAAAACCTAAATGTGTTGTCAATCCTAAACCTAAACCTACACCTAATGCTAATCTCAACTCCCTTACCTAAACCTAAAACTAAGCTTGAAAACCAAAACCAAAAACCCAAACCCGATTTCCTAAACCTAAACCATAACCGATTCTCAATTCCCTATAGCTATAACCTATAACCTACCTAAAACCTAAACCTAAAACCTAAACCTAAACCTAAACCTAAAACCTAAATGTGTTCTCAAATCCCAAAACCTAAACTCACACCTAATCCTAATCTCAACTCCCTAACCTAAACCTAAACCTAAACTTGAAAACCCAAACCTAAACCCAAACTCGAACCCCGATTTCCTAAATCTAAACCTTAACCTACTCTCAATTCCCCACAACTATAACCTATAACCCAAACCTAAAACCTAAACCTAAAACCTAAATGTGTTCTTGAATCATTAAACCTAAACCGACACCTAATCCTAATCTCAACTCCCTAACCTAAACCTAAACCTAAACTTGAAAACCCAAACCTAAACCCGATCCCAAACCCGAACACGATTTCTAAACCTAAACCTTAACCTATTCTCAATTCCCTACAATATAACCTATAACCTACCTATAACCTAAACCTAAACATAAACCTAAAACCTAAATGTGTTCTCCCATCCCTAATCTTAAACCTACACCTAATGCTAATCTCAACTCCTAACCTAAACCTAAACCTAAACTTGAAAACCCAATCCAAAACCCGAACCCGAACCCGATTTCCTAAAGCTAAACCATAACCGATTCTCAATTCCCTATAGCTATATCCTATAACCTACCTATAACCTAATCCTATAACCTAAACCTAAACCTACTACCTAAATGTGTTGTCAAATCCTAAACCTAACCCTACACCTAATGCTAATCTCACCTCCCTTACCTAAACCTAAAACTAAGCTTAAAAACCCAAACCAAAACCCGAACCCAATTTCTAAACCTAAACTATAAGCGATTCTCAATTCCCTATAGCAATAACCTATAACATACCTATAACCTAAACCTAAAACCTAAATGTGTTCTAAAATCCCTAAACCTAAACCCACACCTAATCCTATTCTCAACTCCTAAACCTAAATCTAAACCTAAACTTGAAAACCCAAACCTAAACCCAAACCCGAACCCGATTTTCTAAACCTAAACCTAAATGTGTTCTCAAATCCTAAACCTAAACATACACCTAATCCTAATCTCAACTCCCTAACCTAAACCTAAACCTAAACTTGAAAACCCAAACCTAAACCCGATCCCAAACCAGACCCGATTTCCTAAACCTAAACCTTAACCTATCCTCAATTCCCTACGGCTATAACCTATAACCAACCTATAACCTAAACCTATAACCTAAACCTAAACTTAAAACCTAAATGTGTTGTCAAATCTCTAAACCTAAACCTACACCTAATGCTAATCTCAACTCCCTTACTTAAACCTAAAACTAAGCTTGAAAACCCAAACCAAAACCCGATCCCGAACCCGAACCTGATTTCCTAAACCTAAACCATAACCGATTCTCATTTCCCTATAGATATAACCTACCTATAACCTAAACCTAAAACCTAAACCTAAACCTAAACCTAAACCTAAAACCTAAATGTGTTCTCAAATCCTAAACCTAAACCCACACCTAATCCTAATCTCAACTCCACTAACCTAAACCTAAACCTAAACTTGAAAACCCAAACCTAAACCCAAACACAGAACTTGAACCCGATTTCCTAAACCTAAACCTTAACTTATTCTCAATTCCCTACATGCTATAACCTATAACCCAAACGTAAAACCAAAACCTAAACCTAAACTTAAAACCTAAATGTGTTCTCAAATCATTAAACCTAAACCTACACCTAATCCTAATCTCAACTCCTAACCTAAACCTAAACCTAAACTTGAAAACAAAACCTAAACCCGATCCAGAACCCGAACTTTGATTTCTTAAACCTAAACCTTTACCTATTCTCAATTCCTATAGCTATAACCTATAACCTACATATAACCTTAACCTAAAACCTAAACCATTTCTGAACCTAAAACCTAAATGTGTTCTCAAATCCCTAAACTTAAACCTACAACTAATCCTAATCTCAACTCCCTAACCTAAACCTAAACCTAAACTTGAAAACCCAAAGCAAAACCCGATCCAGAACTTGAACCCGATTTCTAAACCTAAACCTTAACCTATCCTCAATTCCCTACAGTTATAACCTATAACCTACCTATAACCTAAACATATAACCTAAACCTAAACGTAAACCTAAAACCTAAATGTGTTCTCCAATCCCTAAACCTAAACTTACACCTAATGCTAATCTCAACTCCCTAACCTAAACCTAAACCTAAACTTGAAAACCCAAAGCAAAACTCGATCCACGAACCCGAACACGATTTCTAAACCTAAACCTTAACCTATTCTCAATTCCCTACGGCTATAACCTATAACCTACCTATAACCTAAACCTATAACCTAAACCTAAACATAAACCTAAAACCTAAATGTGTTCTCCAATCCCTAATCCTAAACCTACACCTAATGCTAATCTCAACTCCCTAACCTAAACCTAAACCTAAACTTGAAAACCCAAACCAAAACCCGATCCCGAACCCGAACCCGATTTCCTAAAGCTAAACCATAACCGATTCTCAATTCCCTATAGCTATAACCTATAACTTGCCTATAACCTAAACCTATAACCTAAACCTGAACCTAAAACCTAAATGTGTTGTCAAATCCCTAAACCTAAACCTACACCTAATGCTAATCTCAACTCCCTTACCTAAACCTAAAACTAACCTTGAAAACTCAAACCAAAACCCGAACTCGATTTCCTAAACCTAAACCATAACCGATTCTCAATTCCCTATAGCTATAACCTATAACCTACCTATAACCTAAACCTAAAACCTAAATGTGTTCTCAAATCCCTAAACTTAAACTCACACCTAATCCTAATCTCAACTCCCTAACCTAAACCTAAACCTAAACTTGAAAACCCAAACCTAAACCCAAACTCGAACCCGATTTCCTAAACCTAAACCTTAACCTACTCTCAATTCCCCACAACTATAACCTATAACCCAAACCTAAAACCTAAACCTAAAACCTAAATGTGTTCTCGAATCATTAAACCTAAACCGACACCTAATCCTAATCTCAACTCCCTAACCTAAACCTAAACCTAAACTTGAAAACCCAAACCTAAACCCGATCCCGAACCCGAACCTGATTTCCTAAACCTAAACCTTAACCTATTCTCAATTCCCTACGGCTATAACCTATAACCCAAACTTCACACCCATCGCTTCTTAGATACGAGTCCAGAAGATGGATGTGAATTGCGTGTCTCGGTCTGACATGATCTCCAAAGAAACTCCATGTAGACGCACTATTTCTTTGATGTACAATCTGACCAAGTCGTCTGCCAAGTTCGGAACTCTGATAGGGAGGAAATGGGCCGATTTCGTTAACTGGTCCATAATCACCCAAATGGAATCATGTCCCTTCCTCGTCTTCGGTAGCCCTAAGATGAAATCCATGGAAATGAAATCTCATTTCCATTCTGCTATGGGCATGGGCTGAAGCAGTCCAGGAGGTCGGTGATGCTCTGCCTTGACCTACTGGTCGGTGAGACAACGGGACACATAATCTGTTATGTGGAGCTTCATGTTGTCCCACCAGTACGATCTCTTGATATCTCGATACATCTTCGTGCTTCTAGGTTGCATTGCCAGTTTCGAACTATGTGCAGCCTCGAGGACTTCCTGTCTCAAGCCATGAAGATTTTGGATGCATAGGCGGCCATGGTTACATAGGCCCCCATCCGTACCAACTCTCCATTCGTCATCCTCATCATCGCTAGCCTGCTCTCGAAGCTCAGACAATCCTCCATCGTCCTTCTGGGCCTCAATGATCCTATCATTAATAAGTGGCCACACACGAATGTGCGCGACGCTCTCGAACGGCTCTCCACAGTGAGTTTCTGCTCGAAGTCTCTCATGAACTCTACCATATCCCATTTTACCACCATCAGCGGAGCCATAAACTTTATGGTCTTCTTGCGGCTCAATGCATCAACCACAAAGTTAGTCTTGCCCGGATGGTAGAAAAACTCGAACTTGAAGTCCTTCAAGGTTTCCATCCATCGGCGCTACCTCATATTCAAGTCCTACTAAGGGAATATGTACTTAAGGTTCTTGTGGTCACAAAAGAGCTCGAACTCCTCTCCGTAGAGGTAATGTCTCCAGAGCTTGAATGCAAATATGACCACTGCTAACTTGAGGTCGTGCGTAGGGTAATTCTCCTCGTGTTTCCTCAACTGTCTCGAGGCATATGCAATCACCCTGTCTTTCTGCATAAGGACACAACCCAAATCAACTCGAGACGCATCGGTGTAAATCGTATACTTGACCCCTTGCTCTGGCAATACTAGCACAGGGGCTGATGTCAGTCTGTCCTTCAGCTCCTGAAAAACTGCTTCCGCCTTTTCATTCCAGGCGAACTTCATATCCTTTTGAGTTAACTGAGACAAAGGTCTGGCTATCTTTGAGAAGTCCCGAATGAAGCATCAGTAATAGCCTGCCAAGCCCAGAAAACTCCTCACCTCAGTAATCAAACCAGGCTGCTTCCAATCCTGAAGTGCAGCTACCTTAGCAAGGTCCACCGCTATCCCTTCCTTGGACACCACATGTCCTAAGAACTTGACTTCCTCCTGCCAGAAGTCGCACTTCTTGTACTGTGCAAATAGTTGGTTCTTCTTAAGAGTATCAAGGACCACTCTCAGGTGCTCCTCGTGATCTTTCCGATTTGTGAAGTATATTAGGATGTCATCTATAAACACGATGACGAATTGGAAAAGGAACGGCCGAAATACCCTGTTCATCAAGTCCATGAATATGGCCGGTGCGTTCGTAAGGCCGAACGACATCACAAGAAACTCATAATGTCCAAAACAGGTCCTGAAAGCCGTCGTCTACACGTCGTCCTCATCACGACGCGTGGCGATGATACCCACGACGTAGATCGATCTTCAAAAAATAGCATGCCCCCTTCAACTGATCAAACAGGTCATCAATCCTGGGCATGGGGTACTTGTTCTTCACCGTCACCTGGTTTAGTTTGTGATAATTGATACACAATCGCAGCGACCCATCCTTCTTCTTTACGAACAACACTAGTGCTCCCGAAGGGGACACACTAGGTCATATGAAACCGGCCTTCAACAGACCATCAATCTGCTTCCTCAGCTCCTCCATCTCACTTGGAGGGATGCGATAAGTTGACAATGAAATAGGTGTCGCACCAGGCGTAAGGTCTATGGTAAAGTCAATCTCACGCCGAGGAGGCAATCCAGGAATCGTCTCAAATACATCCGTAAAATTCTGAACTACAGGTGTGTCTACGAACGTCGGACTATTAATACTCTTCAACGAAGAAGCGTAATACCTCAACCGGGAAGTGTGACTAACTTGAACAGGGAAAGAAAAGATTGTGCCCTCAGATCCATGGGCTATCACCACCCTAGTCTCGCAATATATCTCTGCTCGCATCCCAGTGAGCCAATCCATACCGAAAATAACGTCGTAATGAAAAGGGGAATGACGATCAGGTCGACTAATATCATCATGCCCCCTAAGTCTATCGGGCAGCCCTCACACATCCTGGTAACGTCAGAGAAGGTCCCTGTGGCAGTGATGACACTTACTCCCTTCGTAGGAGCAGTGTCCAACCCCAGTCGCTTGACTGTCGTACATGATATCATAGAGGTAGTGGACCCAGTGTCCACCATGTTGAGGCATAAAATAAGCAAGGAAGTGAAAAACGACAAAGATCAAGAAATCACTTTGAAGATGAAAGAAAACAGTTTCAAGACCACTTTGCGCGGGGTCGCGCAAAGTGAAATAGTTACACAAGACCGCGCAAAGTGAAATGATTGCGCGGAGAATATGAAGACAGTTTGCGCAGGATGGAGGGTTTGCGCGACCCATGCAAAAGTATCGTTTGCGCGTGTCCGCGCAAAGTCCATCATGGTGAAATAAAATGGTTGGATGATATTTTGTCCCACATCGACCAGATCTGAGATTTCCGTTGATGGAAATGTCTATAAATACCCGTTCCTTCTCTAAAAAGGGGTTGAAGATTTGAAGTGAAGAAAAGACAAAGAAGAAGACGAAGGTGCGGAGTATTGGACTCCTGCGCTTTACGCGACGACCATGCAAAGGAGTATTGGACTCTGGAAGTTTGCGCCGGTCGGCAGGCGTAAAGGAAGCAGAGAAGTGCTCATATAGTTTGCGCGGACCGCGAAAAGCATATAGTTCTTGCGGACCAGCGCAAACCTATTATGCGATTTTTAACAAAGACAATGGGCTGAAATCTTTGTCGGAATGATTGGAGTCCTCAAAGCTTCAAGTTCTTCTTGATCAAGAGAAAGAAGAATCATCGACGAAGAGTCGTATTCCTCCTAAGTTTCGGAGATGACCAAAATAGCACCGAAATCTTTGCTTGGAATCTTCGTTCTCTTGAAGGCATTGATCAACTTGTCTATTCCTCCTAAGTCATTGGAGATGATTGAGATCATTGCTTAGTTATCTTTGTCGAAAATTATATTTAGCTATAATAATTGACATTTGTAATGAGTTCTTTGTAAACTATCTTAGAATCAAGGGATATCAGAGGATGTAAATGAATTCAGAATCAATAAAGTATGACGGTTGTCTTTATAACTATTTCATTGTTATGTTTGAATAAGATAATTTTCCCAAATCAAATACTTTTGTTTCCTTGTCGAAACAAAATGGTGACTCTGCTGGGGAAAAGTATCTTATTTAACATTAACATTGGGAAAGTTGTAAGACTCTCGTCACTATTTTTGGCGTCTATTAGGCCTTGAAATGGCGACTCTCGGTGGGAACATCCTCCCCTTCATCTCCAAGATAGTTTACTTAGTCTTTCATGTACTAATTTCAAGTATGTTTTATTATTGAAGGTACTAAATTCAATCACACAACACTACTAATGGCTAATATCGCGAGAAAAGTGAACTTCCGATTCATAAACCATACCGGGTTCATAATTGAATATGCGCCAAACCAAACTCTGAGCGTCGAAAGCAAGCACTACAAGCGGCGCAAAGTGATTCGATAGCAGTGGGAGTCATTTCCGTTTCACCTCAACCACAAGAGAGTGATGAAAGCGGACTTTGGTCTTGTCTAGAAAAGGCAAAGCAAAAACCTTAAAAAACGCAAGCGAAATTGTTTGCACCAAGAGTTGAGGGACCAATCACACGGAGCATAGCAAGAAGAAAACCCGAGCTCGCTCCTCCGGCAATTTATCCTGAACAAGCTGCTACGCAGTTCTCGTCACAAGATTTTCCAGCTTTGGTCGCCCCGAAGACCAAATGGACGATGAAACCTGAAAGGCAAAGCACTGATGATAGGATCCCCGATGCCTACGTCACCTCAAATAAGCTCGCCTATAGCTGTAACACCTCAATCGATTAAAAGTAAGGGAAGTACACAAGAATCAAACAAGACTCCAATTTCTCCCCTCTTTACAAGCCCTGTTACGTCAACATACTCTCATTTTACTCCAATAACAGCTTCGACGAACAGTCAAGAGGCCGCGGTATACATGGCAGAGACAGGTCAAGGAAATAGACCACTACTGAAGAACGTGTTGATCAAATGGCGGAGGCACAAAGAGTGCTAATGGATGAATGCTTAGGAACCTCGAGAAGCTCGACAACTCGGCACATAATGTAGCCCAAATAGTGGCTCCACCCATGATGGGAGCAACAAATGGACAAGAGAACCAACACGAAGGTTCCGTCCGCGAGGATAGGATCCCAGGGTCCGTTCGGTGACAAGAGCCATAACACAAGATGACGTAAGACAAGTCGTCGAAGAAGCGGTCGAGAATAGAAAGGGAGCGCGCAAATACCGGTCGTTTCGGATCTGAACACCCTACCCAAGAGAGGTAGAGGATGTTCCATTCCCGGTAATTTTAAGCATCCAGTTTTCGAAAATTTAATGGGAAGGATCACCGGAGGAACACCTGATGCATTTCATCACCAGCATGGGGAATTTTTCCACGATACCTCAATATTGCTTACGCTTATTTGGGTCATCGTTGACAAGTAAAGCTTTCAGGTGGTATTCAAATTTGGCACCAGGGTCCATACGAACATGGGAAGAAATGCAAGATGCTTTCATGTCAAACTTCTTTTCGTCAGAGCGCGATGTTAGCATCACAAAACTAGCTTCGATCGACAGCGAAGGAGAACCAGTCGAAAAATTCATAGACAGATGGAAGACATTGGGGGCATCATGCGGGCGATTCTTGGGAAGAAAGGAACAAGTCAAAATGTGTCTGAACTCTATGGAAATAGGAATCGCATTTGGACTCACCAGCGCTGATATCGGAACCTTCCGTGATTTGGCTACCAAAGCCCATGCATTGGAACTGATGACTCGTAAGATGCCGGCATTTCATCATGAAACTGTCAGAAGAATACCAGCGGGACAACTGTCAACACCATCGATCGGGATAAGAAGAATCAAGACGCAAAGGTTCAAGAGATAAAAGGCGGAAGGAAAAGAAGGTTGGAATCAATCAAGGGATAGATACGGTGGAAAAAAGCTCAGAATGCTCGATTCACATGAAGGATTTGAGTTTGATAAAGAAGACGTGGTGCCTATGATGCAACAATTGCTAAAGCGGTACCTTGGAATTACCGAGACCAAAATACCATGAAGATGCGACGAGGACTCGGGAAAGAAACTTTGCCGTTATCATCGCCTAGTAGGGCATCCAACGGAAAATTGTTATACGTTAAAATGCATTATACGAAATGATAAATAGAGGTGACATAATAACCGTGAAGCAAAGAAAAGAATGCAAGGGCAACAATAAATGTATTGTCAATACAAGAAAACACGCGGGGAATGAAAAAGGAAAAGTCGACAAGAAATGCAACAATGATTACGTTGCGATCGGGAAAGCAAATAACAAGTCGGTAAAGCAAAAACGGGAATCATAAGGAAAGAAGTGATGAAAGACGAAATCGAGAACAAAAGTAGAAATGGAGATGCAGTGACAAAAGTGGCTTATGATGTAGTTAATCACTTGAAAGGTATACCGGCACGATTAAGTATTTACGATACGCTCAAGTTGTCAGAAAATTTCGACGAGTTTGATTCAAGCCTTGTCGATCACAATGTGAGAGAAACTTTCTTGTGAAAATGAAGAATGAAAGAAATAATGAAAAAAATGAATTGTCTACCGGTAATATCTTTCTCTGATGATGATTTAATTGGTGAAAAGGAACATAACAGGCCATTGATGATAGAAGGATACATTTGTGAAAAGAAGATAAAAAGGATTATGATAGATAATGGATCATGATAAATCTTTTGCCACTCTCAATGATTACTAAGTTGGGTTTTCGTCGTTCAGACTTGCGCCCTAGCGGGATGATGATACAAGGGTTCAATCAAGATGGACAACGCGCACTCGGTAAAATTACGGTGACATTAGAAGTAGGAGAATTAATCACTGTTGTTGTATGTCACGTTATAAATGCTGTGACGACATATAACCTTCTCCTGGGAAGGCCGTGGATACATCAGTACAATATTATACCTTCTACTCTACACCAGTGCTTCAAATACTGTAAAGATGGGGTGCAGTGTAAAGTAATGGCTGATGCAAAACCCTATACAGAAGCTGAGTCTTTCTTTGCGGATGCTAGCTATTATAAATGTTTCTCTGAAGAAATGAGAAATGATGATGGGAAGAGAATCGTAAAAGATGCCAGGATAAATAAAGTTAAAGAAGAAAGAGCGAGAATCTTAGGTGCTGCCGAGAAGCAAGAAAAAAATTCTATTTTGTACCAAAGCGCCTGAGACAACCGGGACAACCGCCGTTGACACTATTGTCGACAAAACAGCTGAAAGTCTTACAGTCCAATTACACAGTGCCATTACCCAATATCGAAAGATGTAAGCCATTTGCGGCAGCTCCAGAACATTTCAAGTCAAAGCCAGTGCTAAATATCTGAACCAATAGAGTTTCACTGCATCGAAGTGAAGGATGAAAATATAAGCAATATATATCATGGAGAGTTAGCATCGCAAAATTTGAGGAAATACGATCGACAAGCAAGAAAAATCATGAGAAATATGGGTTTTGATTGTGACAAACCCACCGCTTAATCATGGGAAAGGAATTCAGATCCCTCTCGGGGTTAATCGGAAAAAGCGAAGAAAATTCCAAGGATTGGGAGCGAGAATCGTGATAAATATAGTATCGATTAACATGACCTCGGCTACACGGATACTAAGGTAATTGAATATCCACAGAAACCGCTCCAAGGCAATTAGAAGGCGGGGGGCAACCGACGATAGATGGCTGCGAGAAATAAATTTGGGAACAACGAAGAGCCAGGAACACATTCATCGGCGTTAGCCTTCGGATCGGAAAGCCGAGAAATATGGCCAACTTCTCAAGGAAAATAAAGACATTTTTGCTGGACATATGAAGAATGCACGGATTTGGAACCTTCAGTAGCAATGCATCGATTAAATATTTCCAAAGAAAAGAAACCAGTAAAACAAGCACAAAGGCGATTTCACCCAGACTTAATTCCGTTAATCGAAAAGGAAGTAAATAAATTAATAAAGGTTGGGTTCATCAGAGAAGTTAAATATCCCAAATGGATATCAAACATTGTTCCAGTGAAAAAGAAGAACGGACAGATCAGAGTATGTATTGACTTCAGAGATCTGAATGAAGCATGTCCAAAAGGCGATTTCCCTCTCCCGATAACTGAATTACTAATCGATAGCACTACTCGGTATCTTTATCATGTCCTTTATGGATGGATATGCGAGCTATAATCAAATCAGGATGGCGCTTTGAAAGATGAAGAAGCGGCAGCCTTGAGCGCCGCTTGGAATTTCTTGTTATAAAGTTATGCCTTTCGGTCTCAAAAATCTTTGGGGCAACATATCAAAGGGCAATGAAAAATATCTTTCAAGATATGATGCATAAACATGTCGAATGCTATGTTGATGACTTGGTAGTCGAGATCGGAGATCATCAAAGCACCGCGAACATTTAGCATCGATCTTCCGACGACTCGAAAAGAAGCAATTAAAGATGAATCAGGCTAAATGTGCATTTGGAGTGTCTTCAGGCAAATTCCTCGGCTTTGTGAGTGCGGCACGAGAGGAATCGAAATTGATCCAAAAAAGTTAAAGCTATTCAAAATATGCATACCAACAACGTTGAAGGAATTAAAAAAGCTTACAAGGAAAATTGGCATACATTCGCGCTTCATTTCGAACCTTGCGGGAAGGTGTCGACCATTTTCTCGGTTAATGAAGAAAGATCTGAAATTTGTATGGGATCAAGGCTTGCGAGAATGCCTTTGATTCAATTAAAGAGTTATTAAAACAATTGCTTAGGTGTTAACGACTCGATAAAAGGTAAGCCACTTATCTTATATACATCTGCTTCTTCTACAAATTCTTTGGGTGCTTTGTTGTACAGTATGTAAATGAAGCCGGAAAAAGAGCTGCTCTTTATTATTTAAGCCGAACAACGATGGGGTAGAAATCCAATTATTCTCCGATTGAAAAAGAATGTTTGGCGTTGGTATTCATTTGTGCAAAAGTTGAGGCATTATTGTCTCTCCCATGATATAACTCGATCTCAAGAGCGGTCGATAAAATTCTTGATGACCAGGCCAATGTTATCGGGAAGACTAGCCAAGTGGATGCTTTATTGTTATCGAGAATATACTATTTCGTATAAGCACTGCGAAAGCGATAAAAGGACAAGCTATGGCGGACTTTCTCGCACACATCCTATAGCGAGAAAATGAAGAAATCAATGATGAATTTCCCGGATGAACGAGGTTATGTTGGTGAATCTCGAGAATCTTTGGCGGATGTATTTTGATGGTCTTTGCTCGAGTATCGGGAGCGGGGCGGGAGTGATATTCATTACACCTCGGGCGATTTATTACCATACTCTTTCACATTGGGTATCGCGTGCACAAACAATGAAGTTGAATACGCTCTTATCATCGGAATGGAAATAGCACTGACAAATGGAAGTAAAATCATTGCATATCTTCGGAGATTCTAAATTGATTGTAAATCAATTAACAAAATTTGAGGTAAGGAAAGAGAACTTTTGCCTTATTATCGGAAGGCACTGTGATTGCTTGAAACGGCAGTTCTATTATGTGGAAATTAAACACATACAGCGGTGGAGAAATGCAAAAGCGGATGCTTTAGCCGATTTAGCAATGACGGCTTTATCTGCACAAACCGAAGTCCTCTTCGGTAACTATAGAAGAAAGAAGATTCACGCCATTTGTGGAAGTTATTGAAGAAACCGTTGAAATGTTGCCTATATCTGTTTGGAGATAACAATGGATGATTAGCGTGACCTTTTGTTGACTATCTCAAATATAATATCTTGCCGAAGATAATGCACAAAGACAATGATTAAGCGGCGATCAGGAAAATTTGTCATATGCAGCGAAGTATTATATAGAAAATCTTATAATGGAATGCTGTTAAGGTGCTTGGACAAGCGAGAAGCAAACCAAATGCTGCGAGAGGCACATTCAGGTAAATGTGGAGCACATCAAGCTGGCC
Source organism: Magnolia changhungtana (assembly GCA_030180095.1). Lineage (NCBI taxonomy): Eukaryota > Viridiplantae > Streptophyta > Magnoliopsida > Magnoliales > Magnoliaceae > Magnolia > Magnolia changhungtana. The sequence goes on along the minus strand of JASAUF010000524.1, from coordinate 780,658 downwards.
GGAATTTATGCCATAGAGTGCATCGAATGGGTTATTATTGGCCCACTATGTTTAAAGATGCGATAGAATATGCAAAGCGGTGTCATGAATGTCAAATACACGGAGATGTAATACATATTCCTCCAGAAGAATTACATCAGTCTGTTGCTTCTTGGCCTTTCTCAGCCTGGGGACTCGACGTAATTGGTCCCATAAATCCCCCTTCGTCTAAAGGAAAACAGTATATTCTGGCAGCAACAGATTATTTCTCCAAATGGACCGAAGCAGTCGCCTTGCGTAATGTTAAAGAGAAAGATGTGGTCAATTTCATCCATCATGCTATAATATACCGTCATGGTATTCCGAAGAAGATCATCACTGATAATGGCACCCCTTTTAAAAATAGAGGCATGGAAAAGTTATGTCAGAAGTTTGGCATCCAACATTCTTTTTCAACACCTTATTATCCTCCAGCCAATGGATTAGCAGAGGCGTTTAACAAAACAATTGTCAAAATAATGAAGAAAACGGTGACAGGCAATAAGCGCGATTGGGATGAAAAGTTACAAGAAGCGTTATGGGCCTACTGAGAACCACTCATCGTACGAATGGGGCGACACCATATTCATTAATCTATGGTATGGAGGCAGTTATCCCAATTGAAATACAAGTGGCATCACTCAGGGTAGCAGTGCATCAGTCTATAACAGATGATGAAAATGCAAAAATAAGGTTGAAAGAATTAGACTTACTCGATGAGAAACGTCTTGCAGCTCAGCAGCGGTTGCAATCATATCAGGCCAGAATATCGGCTGCATTTGATAAACAGGTTAAATACCGTTCTTTCAAAAAAGGAGATATGGTGTTAATGTTGAAAAGACCTATAATGGTCACTCACCGGACAGGGGGCAAGTTCGAACCTAAATGGGAGGGTCCATATGTGGTGAAAGAAGTATACTCCAATGGGGCATATAGAATCATAAATCAAGAAGGACAGGGTATCAGTGTACTTGTCAACGCCCGTTTTATCAAAAAATACTATCCCTAAAGATAGAGATGTGGATTTTGACCCAGAATATTATCGGCATAATGATTCTGTATCAAAAGGGGGCAAAGATGAATAAGATCATGTCTATATGCCAACAAAAGAAGCTGTAAAGAAGAAATTCACAAGCATATCAATTATCAAAGCAGCAAATCTGGAAAATATATATATGATCATCATCATCAAATAAGATTGACAAAGTTATATTGCCTTACAAGGCATAAATTCTTGAAGATTCTCTTAAATAAGATTGACAAAGTTATATTGCCTTACAAGGCACAAATTCTTGAAGATTCTCTTGAAGATATTATCTAAGCTGAGAATTATATTGCCTTACAAGGCATGGATCTTCTTGAAGATATTTTGGAAATATCTACTATATTTGCAAATGATGATGATCATATATATATATATATATATATATATATATATATATATATTATTGCCTTACAAGGCATGGATTTTCTTGAAGATATTATCAAAAGCAAGGATATATCAATATCAATCAAAGAGGCAGTATAGCCAAGCCAAAATCCTAAAAGAGCCAAAATTGAGCAAAATCAAAAAGATCAAGCTCGAAAAAAAAAAATGTTCTCAAAGGATCAAGCTCTAAAAAGCCGGCCAACTATACGTAAGACCCATGAAGATCGCCATTCGGGCGGCGGCGAGAGAGTCGGTGGCCTAAAAGCCGCGAAGACCATCGTGCGCACCCATGCGGGTAGTGACGAAGTCAGGATTCAAAGCCTAAAAGGCCATAAATCCGTGAAGACTAGTCACCGTAATTCCCATGCCGTCTGTATAGCTTCCGGCGGCATGCGGGGGAACGGATGAAAATGCCCTCTGTGAATGGGCTCGACCTTGCGGGCAGAAGAAAACAGGGGCGCGGTGCGAGCTTTATGCCAACCGTGCGTAAGACCCTCCGAGTCTAGGGTTTGATTTCGGTAGTAACTCGTGAGGAAGGGCTTAAACCTACTCATTGATGGGTGGCGACCCTAGATTTGGTGCCCAAAGGTAGCCTTGCGAGCCTGCGAACTCTGAGAGGATTCTGTGGCCAACCCTGCGCGTAAATCCAACAGTTCACCGTCCGGTAGCGTCAATGGGCCCCTCTGATGGATCGTGACCGTGAGCTCAAGGTAGTGAGAAGCCCAAAAGCGAACTCTAGAGAGTTACAGTGGCCATCACATAAGACCCATAAATGCTCTACTACTCATGAGCTTAAACTGTGTGTGTGCACACGCTCCACTACTCATGAGCATAAACTGCGTGTGGCTAATTGAATTGAAACTTAGTACCGCCAATTTAAATACTCATCTAGAGAATCCCGTACTAACAAAGCATAAAAGGTTTAGAAATTGTAAATAAAAAAGACGTGACGAAATTATTATAAAAAGAGTAAATAAAACTTGATAATATTAATAAAAAATATAAATATAATAAGATTATCATATAAATATAATTTGATAATATTAGTATAAGTATCACCAATATGTAAGATAAAAAAAATAATAATAATATACCATCATAAAACATCCCAAAATATTATCATGAGATATATGATAAATTACATCCAAGAAACACGAAAGCAAATATCACATGTTTGAAATTACATGATTCAAAGATCCTCTGTAATTCCCATTGCTTCTGAATATCTGAGCAAATCTTCTTTCAATTGCTTTGAAATTTGCATCATGTCTAGATTTTTCTTCAAAAATAAGTCTCGCATGATCAGGAGCACGCATGACAAGACTTATTCTCCAAAGAAGCGATCATTTCTTTACCTTGAAGTTGTGTGAATTTTTCAACGTCAATAGATTGAGCATTCACATATCTTCTCTTCAATATCTGAATGATTAAAACACTGTTCATGATTCTTCCTCTCCAGGTTGCAAGATTTCTTCCTTTAAAATTGCAATGCGGTCTTGAATAGTCTTGCTTTCATCAACATGAATCTTTAATTTATCTGAAGAATTATATGCTCTTGTTCAAGTTTAGAAATTGATGAAGTCCGTCGAAAGAGCTTGTTCTTGTGATGAAGCCAATTGCCTTCTACACTCTAAAATCTCGGGAGCAATTGTAACATTCTCTACCGGCCTTGAGAAATTACGGAATCACGAAATTTGAGGAGTGAATCCATGAAAGAGATATGTTAATTACGGCCATCTTAGAGAGCTTTCCAAAATTTCTATAGCAACATCCAAGTCCAACCATTGATCGGGGTTTACGAAGATATGGATTATTCTAACAGAAGAATGTTTCACCATAAGCATTTTGTGAGCGGGAATATTTGCAAGGATGATAGTTCGAAGTAGTGGTTCTGAGAATCGAACTAGCCGCACCGCTTTACGGGGATAAGTTCTATAGTAAAAGAAGAAGGATATTCAATATATTATTATGAAATATATATAGTCTTGAGTGATGATAAGCGTGCATATATATACACATCCTTTGGAACACGACTAACGAAGGAGAAGCTCTTTGAGCTATGGAAGGACCAAGTCCCACCATATCGGCGAAAGATGGTGCTCTAGCTTCCGTACTAGAATCTCTGGTAGTAGGGAGTTGGCAAGTCGATAGTTTACGTAGAAAATATGATTTCACGAGCCACTACTCTCTGTACTACCAACGGAACTACAGTGCTCTTGGTGAAGATACCACAAGAGGGCTCGTGAAGAGATAGCACCTATTTCGCAACTTGGGCACCTAAAAAAGGGAGATGCAATGATTTTAGATAAATAATAGTTGTTAAAATATAAATCAAAATATGTATGAAAATTTTCCTTTACCTGGTGAATACCCATATTCTCCATAATCTAAAGGCTCCTCTTCATCTTCCTCAGCTGCAGGAGATTTAGCAGGAACATTAATGCTAGAAGGAGTCTTAGCAGTTGCAGGAGAAGATTCTATCTCAACTTCTTTCGCAGTTGTTTCCTCTTCTTCGCCAATATCAACTTCACCTTCTTCAAAGTCATCATCTTTATCTTATTATCACTATCTCATTATCTTCATCTTGCGAAGATTCAGTTGTACTTGATGATGAAGTTGAACTTTCATCTCCCAAAATTTCTTCGTCAACTTCTTCAACGATAACTTGCTTCCCTTTATAAGAAACGGGTTGGCTGCTCTCCGGTGCAAGCTCTTGGACTATAGGAGAAGCAGAGGCTGGTCGAGTTCCTTCTGGAGGGATAGGGGATGATGATTGTAAACGCGTTCTTGATCTAGTCATCGGAGAAGATGGACTAGGACCAAGGGTGTGGAGGATATGTGGAAGTACCAATAGCCGTCCTTCTTGAACCACTGCAATCTCTGCGAGGTTGGAGAAGATGTACCTTCAGCATTATCTGCAGCCTGGTTTGAAGAATCCCGACGAGATTTCTCAAATTCTCTCAAATCCCCATGGGTAAACCAGCCATCCAAAGTGTTGATGGGCTTGATTTCACGGATGGGATCTTCCAATGATATCTTTCTGCAAATCTCTCCAGGGATGAGATGCATGGCTCTTCTCAGGAATATAGCCAATTCCACTCTCTAAATTTCTACCCTTCGACTGGGTGGATGAAGAAAGATAGAAGAATCTCTTGTGAAGCATTTATTGACCGGGTATGATTGATGATCCCACCATCGCATCCGGTATATGATGTACGGACTATGCGATCACGACTGGAATTATGAAGAGGAGGAGCCGACACAACCATTCAGCAATTGTTTCCATATCATGGCCCAGTTAAGAGGACCAGTTCCATAACAGCGCATTTTTCTGGTAACCAACCCACAGTCTTGGGGCACAGTTTGATCATAACCAAATTGACGAGCAAAACGGCCCAGGGTAGTAAGGTTCTCTCCAGTCTGTCCCTTCCGAGAGGTAAACTACATGAGCGAATAGAAAAGAAGAAAGCTCTCTGCTGCTGCGATAAGAGTTTCGTTGTCCACCATGTACGTGTGCTGCGGGATAGCGATAAAGGCGGAGAAAGAAGTTTATCTGATCATCATCACGAATCTTATTTGCAACCCACTCATATGCTCTTCTAGCCATTGCTCTTTGCTGAAAGAACCAGAGTGGAAGATGAGAAGGATGCGAATATGCTTGCTCAAAACTTCGAAAGTCCAAGGAAATAAACTCCAAGCCACCCCGTAAAATAATGCCAAGTATGTGCGGATGAAGCCCCAAAGTCGGGTCTTTTACATGAGTAGCTATTTCTCCAAGGGCCTGTAGATAGAGCATAATACAGGAGGAGCAAGAGAATATTTATGGCCCTCTGCTAAAGCACCAGCTACAACAAGACAGTGGGACGAACAACATCTGCCCACTTGGAGAGGGCAATACGACCAAGCTTAGCCAGTAAGCCAAGAATGTTGCAAGTTCTCAGAAAGGGCTATATTCTGGCTTTCCTCTTATTGCATCTCGAAGATTAGTTAATTCTTTCGAGCGGCAGTCACGAAACCTTCAAAGAAAAATGAAGGAGGTTAATATGTGGAAATGGCCAAGTAGCAAGAATATGAAGATAAAGATCAATTATCAGATTATTAAAATACCTGAGACCTCTAGAGAAATGTGCTAGCCATTGTAGAGGGGGAATTTTGTGGGAGTTGGGAAATTTTCCCATCTCTTTGAACAGCTCTATGGTAGTTTCGGAGATGGAAGGTTTACGGTCTGGAGAAGATACGAAGGCCAATTCTCTGTTTGTTGGAATGAACTCATCATAGAATTTGCCTGTTATTGTGAGACCAGCTATACGATGAAGGTCCCATAGAGATATGCTCATTTCGCCATAAGGAAGATGGAAGGAGTTGGTTGTAGGCGACCAGTATTCAAGGAAGCCTTTTAGAACATTGGGTTCTCGATAGAAGTATTTTGAGGTTACTTCTATTGCATCATAAAGGCCTATCTTTGCAAGAGTGCTCGTATGCTTCAGCAAGATAGCTTCCGCCCATTCAGAATAGTAGCGACGAGCAGTTAACAAGCCCCTAATACGAAATTCTGTCTGGCCCCAGAGTTGCTCTCGATCTCTGAAGCGCTGTCTCACTGTTTCATAGAAATGAGAAGGAAAGAGATCATGAGGACTGTGGAAGGGAGCCAAGAAGATCATGGGACGGGCTTCTCCTACGTTCTGTCGTGGCTTCTGAGCTTGAATAGTGCCTTCTAAGATTCGAGGCTCTCTTGAGGCCCATGATTCAGTATACATAAGCCTTTCGCCATGAACACAATCTCTGGATTCACAGTCTAGCATAGACTGATGGCGATATACCTTGATGGGAATGATTGTCATGCCCTCTGCATGAGGGTTGTCAAACTTCATGACTCCTTCAACGACTCGCACTGAGTCCCACGAGTTCTGAAGCCGCTTTTTCTTATGTTCTTTAATTTTCTCTGCAAACTCTTTCGCCTTATTGCGGCGAGATTTCTTCGAGTGAGAAGCGGGAGGAGTATCTTCTCGGAGAGGTGGTCTCTCACTGTCGGTACGAATATGAGCTGTAGTTTTCAACCATTCATCCCAGTCGTATTCTCTACCATGTTTAGGAGGACATTTAATGTCTCTTAAAGATATGGATCTGTGGATGGGAGAGGGTAAAGACTTAATGCGGTTGGAAAAATCAAAGGTGGGAAGAACAGGTTCTTTGAAATAAGCGGGATTCCTGGAAGTTGTCTTTACCCGCTTAGCAGGAGGTTGATCAGAAGGTGAACCAGAAGGAGACACAAGACGAGCTGTTTGTTTAATACGAGCCATGGAAAAAGGACAGAAGAAGAAAGAAAGGTGACAGAGTAAGAAAAGAAGAAAGAAGAAAAGTGGCTAAGTGTTGAAAATTTTCTAAGTACAAGGTACTTTGCGCGAGGTCGCGCAAAGTATAAGAGCTTGCGCGGAAAATCTCAAGTTCAGAGGAAGTCGCGTAAAGTGAGACGCTTTGCGCGTGGTCGCGCAAAGTCGAAGTTTGCACGGAATAAAATCGCCGGAGCGGAGTTCTAGCAGAAAAACAGTTCGTGAAAATGACTAAGTGATTGGACTATTTATAGGCTTTATGACCGAGTATGGTACTCGACCGGAGCTTTGCGCGGGGTCGCGCAAACCCTGAAGCAAAAAGAATGGTTTGATCCTTTTCTTTGATTTTCTGAACAAACAAAGAACGGATCAAGGGGGCATCTGTTGAGGCATAAAATAAGCAAGGAAGTGAAAAACGACAAAGATCAAGAAATCACTTTGAAGATGAAAGAAAACAGTTTCAAGACCACTTTGCGCGGGGTCGCGCAAAGTGAAATAGATACACAAGACCGCGCAAAGTGAAATGATTGCGCGGAGAATGTGAAGACAGTTTGCGCAGGATGAAGGGTTTGCGCGACCCCGCGCAAAGTATATCATTTGCGCGTGTCCGCGCAAAGTCCATCATGGTGAAATAAAATGGTTGGATGATATTTTGTCCCACATCGACCAGATCTGAGATTTCCGTTGATGGAAATGTCTATAAATACCCCGTTCCTTCTCTAAAAAGGGGTTCGAAGATTTCAGAAGTGAAGAAAAGACAAAAGAGAAGACAGAAGGTGCGGAGTACCGGACTCCTGCGCTTTGCGCGACCGCGTGCAAAGGAGTATTGGACTCTGAAGTTTGCGCCGGTCAGCGTAAAAAAGAGTGCTCATATAGTTTGCGCGGACCCACGCAAAGCATATAGTTTGCGCGGACCCGCGCAAACCTATTGCTTGGCAGTTTTTAACAGCAATGGGCTGAAATACTGTTGGAATGATTGGAGTCCTCAAAGCTGCAAGTTCTTCTTGATCAAGAGAAAGGAAGAATCATCGACGAAGAGTCGTATTCCTCCTAAGTTTTAGGAGATGACCAAAATAGCACCGAAATCTGTTGGAATCTTCGTTCTCTTGAAGACTGCTGATCAACTTGTCTATTCCTCCTAAGTCATTGGAGATGAATGAGATCATTGCTTGTTATCTTTGTCGAAAAATTATATTTAGCTATAATAATTGACATTTGTAATGAGTTCTTTGTAAACTATCTTAGAATCAAGGGATATCAGAGGATGTAAATGAATTCAGAATCAATAAAGTATGACGGTTGTCTTTATAACTATTTCATTGTTATGTTTGAATAAGATAATTTTCCCAAATCAAATACTTTTGTTTCCTTGTCGAAACACACCAACAAGAAGATTGAAGTACCTTGGATCTATGTCGTGATCTCAAAAGCCACCGGCACTGCATCTACTGTCTCGGATGCCTCAACTGTAAGTGAGTGCACACGAGCCTGCTGCAGACAATTCGACTGCGGAACCATGGGCCATTGAGATGGACTAAATTAGGGTGCCAGCGGTGGAACGAGGGGTGTGTAGGTGTAGTCCGTAGGGGTGGAGTCGATAGAACCTGAGGGCAAGGGCGTTCGATTCTCTACGGCGGCGAAAACCCACTGTCTCTCATACGTGTGAAACAGCTCTCCGCAGTGTGACCTGGTCTCCCACAATATGTACAGGTCACACCAAGTCTCCTCATCGGAACTAGTGGCACCGCGATCCTTGGAGGAGAGTCGGTATGGGACCTCTTGCAGAGGAATGGCCTGCTCAGCATATTTGGTCGTGGCCTAGGGATCATAGGCCCACGAGAACATGACAATCGATCCCCGTCCTGCTCTGCTCGTATAGACATGTGTACTAGCTCAGCATTGGAGGGTATGCTAGACAGCACATCTTCGAGCGAATATCAGGTCGCAGGCCCTCGAAAAAACGCCGCATCCACATTTGTGCGTTAGCAAGTATAGTAGGGACGTATTGGCCCAACTCCGTAAACCGGTGCTCGTACTCTGTCACTGACATACCTCCCTGTCTGAGGTGCAAGAACTCATTCTCCTTCTCATGCTAGTACGTAAGGGAATAGTACTTCTCATGGAAGCGGTTCTCAAATGCTGCCCACGTCCATACATAGTCAACTGCAATGGTCCGTAGGACACTATCCAACCATAAGCTGGCCTCCTCAAACATGAAGGTTACTAACTCGACCTGTTCCAGCTCTGTATAGTGTAGCATCCTCAATTGGAGACGTGGTCCAGCCAATATTCGATCTCCTCGGGTTTGTGAGAACCCGTAAAGGTAGGGGGCTGCAAGCGCTGGAATCGCTCGATAAGGCCACTAGTACCTAAGTTCCCTGTAGGGTATACAGCAGGAGCAGGTAAAGTCACACCCTCATCCTGAGCGGAAGGCTCTACAGTCTCAGCAGGGTGTATAGATGGTGAAGGTGAAGTCGCACTCCCACCCTGAGCTAAGGCCCTTGCAATAGTGGTCAAAGTGCCGCCGCTGCTTCTTCTTCGCTTCTTCGATCTTTGCATACTGCTATTCTTTGTTCTTTTCACCCTTTGGTGCATCATCATTAATAACTGCTCTAACCTATCCGTAGGTGGGACTGCCTGAGACATGTGCTGCGTCGAAGAAGATGCACAGTTCTGCTCACAAACCGGTGGTGTGTAAGGTGACGGCCCAACTATAGGACCAGTAGATGGCTGAGACTCAGGCATAGTCTCACGAACAGGGCCCAAACTGGGGTCCGTATGACCATCACTCGGGAGAGGTGTGAGGCGTGTTGTGCTCCGCATGACCTTAGGTGGCATTCCTTATATGACATAGGGTGCAACTTGTGTAAGATGTAGTATAGCAATACACAATCCTTTAAGCATTCACACACTTCATAGCATAAGAGACTGCATGCATTTCATTAACCAAAATTTGTCATAATACATGAGACACAATGTTAAATGAATCATGACAGAAGATGCATGTGAGCTCATACAACTAAGACTTCAAACATTTAAAACACTCTACCAACTACAAATTTTTAACTACAAATCATAACAGTGATACCAACTTCTACACTACTAGGCCTATTAACATGAAAACACAAAGATCCTAACACATCAACAAAACAAACACACAGGGCGACAGCGTGGATGTCTAGGCGTCCGAGTCTGGTGGAGGAGGGGTACCCTTATCCTGCAGACAACATAGGATAGTTTTCAAGGTGTGAGTCACCTTCTTGAACTTATGTTTCACGAGGCCCGGAAGATCCATCATATCCTGTCGTAGGACAGCTTAACCCTCCTCAAGTCGAGCTAAATGGGCATCCCTAGCAGCCCGATCAGTGTCCTGCTCCGGTGCCGTAGGAGGGGAGCTCTCCTCCGTGTCCTGGGCCTCCTCTTCTTCCTCGCTCTCTTCCTCTTCTATTTCAGCTCCACCTTCTTCCTCACTCTCTTCCTCTTCACTCTCCGTCTCATCCTCACTCTCCTCAAGTTAGGCTTGTCGTTGTCGTGGCACGATTTTCATCTAATTGAGAGTAGTTTCATTGATGAAAAGTTGCAGCACTGGGAGTTCTACGCCAAGTCCATAGCCGAACTCGTGTGCAATCTTGCATATGAGTCGGTCGAAGGGGAGCGAATCAGTCCTTCTATTGGAGCGTGCGGTAAGAACTATCTGTCGCAACATGAACGTAGGCACTCACAACTTCTCCCCCTGTCCCACTTGATACAGGAAATCTACCATCAGGCGTGTACACTCACTGCGATTGCTCCACCTAGGGTAGACATTAAACATGCAGATATGGTGGAGTAGGAGGAAATCATCTGTCATGTTTGACGCCAGGAGGCTATTGTTTGGCTGTCATTGAACCAGTCGACCACAAAGGAAATGCGTATGACGATCCCTTTCACGTGCACTCTTCAGATTCTTCTCACTCGCATGGACTTGGCTAAGCGGTATTCCCATGAGTCGAGCTATCAGGCCAGCGTCAATTATGGCCTCCCGACCTCTTCCTGCGGGAATCTTGAACTACAAGGGCTCTAGCGTAGGCTCTTGAATATGGGTATAGAATGATCGGACGGTACCCACATTTGCATGATATTTTCCCTCAAACACAGGGCCTCAACCGGCCTCACCTAGGTGCTCCAATAACAAATACTCCCCAAAGAGCCTCTCATCCACGTGTGCTTTAAAAAGGACCCTACTGCCCGCATATCTTCCATGGGATAAATCTGCTAGTAGATCTCTTGAGAGAGGAGCCTGGGGATCAAGGTCCCGCTTAGTCCGTATCTCATGTTCAATGCCCGTGCTTGCGATGACGCCTTTCTTTTTCCTTGAACGAGTAGGGCGACTCGGCTCGGCTTCATCCACGGCACCCTTTCTCTTTCCCATGAGAGAGAGAAAGGTAGAAATCAAAAATATGGTTGTAATAAGCTCAAATAGAGCCATGGAAAAGCGAAGAAAAGGGAGGAAAGGGTTGGGGTCTTTAGGTCTCCACGGATTTGAGCCTCCAAAGGGTGTGTCAAGGCTCAAATGACAGGGGTTAAAGAAGGAAAATGAAGAGATGGGAAGGGTTAGTGGGTTTACATGAATTTGAGACTCAAATGGAGGGTTTAAGAGCTCAAATGAGGGAGAATGGAGAGGGCCACATAACCCCAAAAATGCGTCGGCCTGAGCCAGCCCGCCCGGCCAGGCCCGTTTGGCGGCGAGGTCCTCGCAGGTCTCTGGACCTTTTGGCAAGGGCTCGCCCTTCGAGCAAGGTCCTCCTGCCCCCTGGACTTCAAATGTATGTGGATCCCACCCTAAGTCCCTCTGGAAGAGTCCCGTTTGGCCCTCGACTTCGCTTTGAGTAATTTCAGGTCCTCTCGGGTGTGTTTCTGATGTACAGCTGCATCTGTACAGTATTGAGGGCTGAGAAGAGGTGATTTACTATATAAACCCATCGATAGACGGTCTAGAAAAGATCCGGGGTCACCTCAAGCGATCATGGAAGTGAACGGACTCGATCTCGGCGATCGATATCGATGAACTTTGTCAATTGGGGAAATCGGGAAAACTTAAGCTAGTTTCTACATTTTCCTCGCACCCACCTATGTCAAAAAGAGTCAGCGTATGTCGTGTGACCATAACCCAGGTCTGATTCAATCTAAATCATGCTCTGATACTAACTTGTAATGCCCTGAAAATCAGGGGTCGAGTAGCAACTCGACTCCCTAGTTCCAAAACATCACTTATGCAACATATATGCTTATGATTGAAAGTTGTCCGTGTTAGTGCATTAATCATGAGTGAGATAATACCAAAACAGTAATTCATACTCTAGATCAATTAATGTAACGCAAGCGAAAGACTAAAAGATGTATATATAGACATGTATGAGCCAAAAGTTCACGACCGGTCTCTAGAGTATGAATACATCACTGAGTCACCATATACATGTAATAGCTCAAAAATCACAACGTCAAAAAAAAAAGTTCAACTACAGTGATAAGTCCAGTAGGCCCGTCGATCCGGATGGCCTAAGAGAAACCGCCGGAGAACTGCATATAGGAGAACTCATCCTGATCGTCATAGTAATTAGGCTCCGCCTCCTGAGTCGCATCGTCATCTGCAACTAAGATAGGGTCTGGTAGGTGTTCAGAACTGTAACGCCCTGAAATTCGAGGGTCGAGTTGCAACTCAACTCTCGGGTTCCAGATCATTACTTATGCAACATAGATGATGAAGATTGAATGTTGTCTGTGTCAGTGCAATAAACATGAGTGAAATTATACCAAAACAGTAATTCATACTCCAGATCAATTGAATAAAGGCAAGCGGAAGGCTGAAACTGTATATATAAGGTATGTAAGGAAACAAAACCATCATGGTCTCCAGAGTATGAACACTAACTGAGTATCCATATACATGTATTGTTTCTGAATCAAAGGTCAAAATACAACTAAAAGATAGATCCTGAAATCCCTACGATCCAGTCGGCCTAAGCAAAACCGTCAAGTACTGCATGTATGAGAACTCGTCCCGGTCCTCATCGTAGTCTAGATCCACCTCCTGAATCGACGTATCATCTATACCTGAGACAAAGTCTGGTTGGTGTGTACAACACCATCCCGTAACGTGGGAGTGAGTAGCTAACTCAGTGGAACAATAAAGCATAAGTTAACTTGTTATCAATTCAGTCAAGCAGTAATGATAAAGTAGTACAATTAAACAATCTTAACTACTCTTATTAAATGCAAGTATGAAATGACATGATGAATGCCCTTGCCAAACCACCCTCATGCGACACCATCTTACGTTCGCGAATGCGTTCATCCCTTAGTGCTCCACATCTACCAGGCACATGCAGGGCGATAATGAGCATGATTACCGAGTAGTTATTAGTCCATTTCAAATAGAAGTATTGGGAAACTAAGGTACCTTCCTTATATCATTCCCAAACATAATCCATTCTAGGGTCGTCAATCCTAGTTAATCTCATACGATGGTGTGTTTCTAGGTCACTGCAAAGGCTATCAGGGCTGTTACGCACAAAGGTTACACCACTCCCCCATCACCCTTTTAACGGTTCATCACTATACAGATACAGGCCTAGTTCATACTCTATATATCGCGGCAAAACTCATCGCCTCACCGCAAATTCAGAATATACTCGAGGACACTACCAAGGGCTTGTCACCAATCAGTGTAGGCCGACAGCTCGAATATAGTGTCACATACCACCATAATCGGCTCACGAGTCTGGTTGCTCACTGGTCACTACGGGGAGGCACGTGGCCCCGGCGTAGGCCGACAGATCGACTACGGTGTCCCATACCACCATGCCCGGCCCATGAGTCTTAGCGGATCGAGGTACCCTGGTTAACGGAATTCCACTGGTAAGTTTGGAATCCTAGGTTCAAGCAGTAGCGACCAAACATGGTGAACATATATTAGACATATCGAGTTACTTGACAAGCCTGACTAGCTCGAGCGCACAATCAACTAAACGACATGAAGTGCATAAGCACTTCGTGTGGCCTAACCACTGTCGCCAATTGAAGTACGACTCGGGTTCGTCAAACACTTCCTACGTGGCAACATGAATCCTCAACCACGATCTCAAGTCTGGTACCGATTGTCTGGACTATAAACATAGTCCCAAACTCAATCCTTATTCACAGCATGTGAAGTAAAGCATAATGAACAAAGTAATTCAAGCAAGTTAACAAGTATGTCATAAAGCATATTATAAAGCATGTTGTAAAGCATGTTATAAAGCGCCATATAAATAGGAACTACAAACACATATATTTCATAAGTAAGCGATTAAGGTAAACAACCACATGGAGGAAATCATACATGTCTCTAAGGTAATTGAGAATCCCATCTCAACTCCTACCTAAGGCACCATCATCCAAACACTTACTCTCACAAGCATTTTCACAAACACTTAGAATACACTATTTCAACATACATAGTGTATGTTAGTAAAACATGATATCATGGGTAATTCGTAACAACCAAACCTGAAACCAACACTTATCGTACAGATAAACTTTTCATCTTTACCAGCCTTTGATTTCCTTTATGAGCAGAAACACAAATGAGGGGAATCAAATTTCTCACCTATAGGGAGCAAACCTATAGCGAAAAACTTGTCACCTAATTTTATTTATTTATTTATTTATTTATTTATTTTTCATATGTCGACTATGGAGAATCAAATCTACACCTATAGGGAGCAAACCTATGGTGAAGATTTAGCCTTTTAATTCTTCTTTTTGCCAATTTAATCATTCAGTTATCAAACCGAAAACTTAATGTGTAAGTGAGATCTGATATGTGAAATCATGGCTCAATCAATGTTTACAACTTCTAATCATGGATTAACAATTTAAAATTAACTGTGAAATCAAGCAAATGTCCGAATCTAAGAGTCATAATTACCAACATCACATATCTTATAATGTTAAAATCACAATTATCCTTCAAAATCATTTTGAATTCAACAGAAATTCTAGAAAAAATTTTAAAATTTTCACAAATTTTGCTCAAGACCAAAAAAATACTGATTAGGTAACCTAATCTCCCACCCCCAACCTAAAATCTACATTGTCCTCAATGTAAAAGAAATAAGCAAATAATGCACATGGGACAACAAGAATAAAAGAGGAGTGAGGGAAAGATAGTACCTGGACGGAGAGTCAAGAGGCTTTCTCAAAAAAAATTTCAACGTACAACAGGTTAGCACAAGAGAGAAATCAACATAAGAACAAAAAAGAAAAACAAAAGAAGATCCTACCTATACCACTTTCGCAGGTGCTCTCGATTGCATTTAGCGCATGCAACAAGCCTTTAAACCCCTAGGTTACCCCTAGTGGACGAGTTGTAGTCTCGTGAGGGTTTGCAGTAATGTTACCCACAAACATTGAACTAACTAACTAGAAAAATGAAAAGGAATGAAATAAAATAAAAGGCTGGGTTGCCTCCCAGGAGCGCTAAGTTTAACGTCTTCAGCCAGACAAGAATGGACCATGAATGAAATAATCTTTATAACCAGGGTCCGCCAAAGAAATTACCTCAATACCTTGATTAACCGATCCCAGACAAGTGATGTGAGTTCCCATGAGCTGTGCTATCTGAAATGAGGTAACTGACACTGTCGTCAAATAATTTAAGGACTTCTGCTCGCACGACTTCTTCCATGTCAGGATCACGCTTCCTTTGCATTTCATGCGTCATTTCCACAGCATGATCCATACATACAGTAGGGCATACTCCCTGTATTTCCGCTATCTTCCTTTCAATTGCTGCCTTATATGCTCTAAGAAAATTAAGCAGCCTGCTCGCCTTTGTCTTCTCAGAGTTCGAAACTGTGCTGTCAGGAGGCGTCTCAGAGGGATGAAGAGGTTCCACTTTCGCTCTCCATTTTTCAGTCTCCAATATAGGAGTAGAGTCGAGCAATGCATTGACTTCATGGATGGGACTATCAATGTCAAAATCCATGCCCGATTGTGCTACGCAGGTCTCAAGAGGATCTTCAAAAGATGTATGGAAGGAGTCCTGCACAAGGCTCTCGATCATGTCCACTTCAAATATGTCATCCAAATCTGCGGATTGTTGTCTACATCATTAAAAACATTGAGTTTAATATTCATGTTACCAAAGGACAATTTCATAACTCCATTCCGGCAATTTATAATAGCATTAGATGTGGCCAAAAATGGACGACCCAAGATGACTGGGATCTGACTATGAAGATTCTGGACAGGCTGAGTATCAATAACTATGAAATCCACTGAAAAATAAAATTTATCAACCTGAATTAACACATCTTCAATAACACCCCAGGGCACTTTGACAGATCGATCAGCTAGTTGTAATGTTACCTTAGTCAGTTTCAACTCACCAAGTCTTAGCTGCTCATAAACCGAATAAGGTAACAAATTAACGCTCGCCCCTAAATCGAGTAATGCCTTCCCAATCTTATGATCTCCTATGCCGCAAGAAATGGTGGGAGCTCCTGGATCCCTAAATTTAGGAGGAGTGTTATGTTGAATCATGGAGCTGATCTGCTCTGCAAGGAAGACCTTCTTATGAACATTTCTCGCATACGCTTTTGAGTGCATAAATCTTTCAGAAACTTAGCGTAAGCAGGGACTTGTTTGATAGCGTCAAGCAACGGGATGTTGACTTGCACTTTTTGAAACACATCCAAGATTTCATCAAAATTATTTCTTTTCTGTATTGGTGTCAGACGTTGAGGAAAGGGTGCTTTGGGCATGTAAGGTGGCACATTAGTTGCTCCTGGAGAGTCAGAGAGCTTTTGAACTTTGGATGCATTGGTGTGACTCTCTGCTTCATCTTGATCTTTTGTTTTAGAATTTGATTCATCCACAGGCATCTCTATTCTGTTATCAATCTGCTTGCCTGACCTAAGGATAGTAATCGATTTGGCCTGTTCATGATATTGCTCTTGATTGGAATTAGACCCAATCTCATACTGTCCCTTAGGATTAGCCTCAGGTTGGCTAGGGAACTTGCCCTTCTCTCTCTCACTCAATGTGGCAGCTAGTTGACCCATTTGTATTTCCAGCTTAGCAATGGATTGTGCATTTGCATGTAAGCTTTGCTGGTTGGCCAGTAAGGTTTGTTGGGTGTCTTTTTGGAATTGGAGAGAACTCTGCATAAAAAGATGGAGTGTATCCTCAAGAGATGGGTTCCTTAATTGTGTAGGCAATTGTTGATATTGTGGAATTTGTTGACTGCCAACTTGGAGGTGCGGTTGCATGGGAGGATTTCCAGATGGTCCTCCTTGATGTGGTCCTTTTGCCCAAGAAAAATTTGGATGCCTAACCCACCCTGGGTTGTATGTGTTCGAGTAAGGATCATTCTCAGGTTTTTGAAAAGTGTTCATAACATGAACTTGTTCGAGAGAGAAGTTCAGGGATCTTGCCGCCTCGATGGACAAGACTGGCAGACTAGAACATGAGGCAATGTGCCTCGACTTGAGCTGTTTGTGGAGGTCCATTATTTAATACCAAAGCATCAACTTTCTTTGTCGGGTTATCGAGCTTAGCGCACGGCTACGCACGACTCCTATCTCATATATACCACCTCTCTTTTGTGGTTAGGGACTTCTGTCACCTCTATTTGAATAGTCCCATTCTTTGAGAATTTTCGCACAAGGTTTCAAAGAAGTTCCACGCTTCGACTTCACTTTTGGTCATGAATGACCCTCCACTGAGTGGCATCAACCATGCGACGGTTACAGGGTGTCGACCGTCATAGAAGTATTGAACTTGTTGCCACTTCTCAAAACCATGGTGAGGACATTTAAGAAGCAAGTCCTTCCATCTTTCCCAACATTCATGAAAGTGCTCGCCCTCTCTTTTGTGTGAAGTTAGTAATTTCTCTACGAAGGGCATTGGTTTTGTGAATGGGGAAGAACTTGTTTAAGAACTTCTTAGACAGTTGGTCCCATGTAGTGATAGATCCTACTTCTAGAGAATTCAACCATGCTTTCGCCTTATCCTTCAAAGAAAAAGGAAACAGGCGTAGGCGGATTGAATCGTCTGAGAAGTTTTGGAACTTAAAGGTGGAGCAAATGTCTAGGAATTCTTTCACATGATGATATGGGTCCTCCTTGTCCAATCCATAAAAGGATGGCAACAATTGTATAACTCCAGATTTCAGTTCAAAGTGTGCTGCCGTAGTGGTTGGCAACACTATGCATGAAGGCGCATTAAATTGGACAGGAGCTGAATAATCTTTGAGAGCCTTAACTTCAGTCTCATTCGCCATTTCAACAGAGTTATTTCTCAATCTTTCACACAGTGTTCTTTCTATTTCAGGATCAAACGGTGCTAGTTCTATATCTAGAGATCTACGTCCTAGCATAAACTAAGTAACAACCTAAGAGAAAGAAAACTAGAACTAGAAATTATGCTATTAAAAAAAAAGTTAAAACTATGTAAGTGAGAATGGGAAGAAAGAACCCGAAAAAAAGGAGATGATTGGTGTTAAGAAGCTCCTCCTCACTTAGTAGCTTTCTTCCTCAATTCCAAATTAGAGGTTTATCTCAGGACCCTACAAAACAGGAAATAGGTTAATAAAGAAAGGAACTCTAAGTTAGTAAAATCCTAAGCTATGAATTATGATACGAGAGAATCCTAAATTCAATTTGGACCGAAACAATCCCCGGCAACGGCGCCAAAAGCTTGATGTTTTATTTAAACCAACACGATTTAAATGATTTATAAACTCGCAAGTATACGAATCAGATGTAGATATGATACGTATTACGAGATCTTTCCCACGAGGACTGGTCGTCACAACTCAAATCTATGATTCTCCTTAACTAATCCAACAAAGAATGAAATAAACTACTAAGCACAATTCTAAGAAAAAATAAAACAATTAAGAACAGGGAAGAAAATTCAATCAGAGAGAGATCACTAGGACTTTCGAATCCACCCCTAATTATCATAACCCTTGTTTTGTCTGTTGATTCACCTTGATCTAGATTGATACCACTTAAATAGAGAAAGCACAATCTGTGTCCTAAATCGGGCATACAGACTGTCTAATTCCTTTAAGCAATGCCATGAATAACATATCCCATGTCCTTGGTCGAGTACATGGAATGTACATTCATTAAAGCATCCTGTTTCTTCCTCTATAGGAAACCTGTTCTTGATCAGACACAAGCACCTATAATAAGCATCCAAACATCATCTATATATATATACTTTGGTCAAGTTCATAGATGGAGAAGTATGGAATTTAAACCCATAAAGCCCACTCAGAGAAAGAAACAAATTAATTAAAATTCAAAGTAAATCAATCAATATAAGAGCTGATCAAATTAGGGGCTTCATCTCAGCCCTAGCTGAGAGATTAGTTACCCATAAAATCTATAAGAAATATTAAATAAAATTCATAAACATTCAACACCAAACCAATCGATCTCTCTCTCTTCCTCCTTCTCTTTCTTCTCTCCCTGGCTCTGGATCTCGAATTCCCTGGATATGAATGCCTTCCCTACATCCAAAACTTCCCTTTTATAGCTGCTGGATGGCTGGAATCAGTGACAGAGTCGTAGAAGGACTCGGAGTACAAATTTTCACAACCGTGATCGGTGGGCCCCACAGAGGTGTTTTCTGGAAAATCCACCCCGTCCATTGGATTTAGGACGAAATTTCAGTCAAGAATGAGTGGTTTTGAAGGTCCATTAACGTGGCCCACAGAAGAAATCTCAAAAAGATCAGATTTGAACGTTACAAGGTAGCCCTTTTGTAGCCTCTGTACCGCACACGTGTGTACGCATGGGAGAGGAATGTTAACATGGTTTTGTAGTATTCGTGGCCCTCTACACGATGGATGGATCAGATCTTCTGGAAAGTTGATGAGCGGGGCCCACAATAATTCCCAAAACGGCCAGCGGCCGTGCGTTACGCGGACGCCAAACCGGCGCTGCGATGATGGTGGGGCCCATTCCTCTGATTATCTGGAGAATCAGTGCCGTTCATTGTATTTCCCTCGAAAAACCAGTAGGAATTGACTGGTTTTGGGGTGGATTCAGTGCAGCCCACGTGATCTTTCGTTCCGCCGTCCATCCTGCGATTTTCATCAATCAACGTCCGTACACCTGCATGGGACCAAACGGACATCTAGGCGAGGGTAACACCCACCCTAGAGATGCAACGGACGGTTTGGATTTTCCATTTTGGCGATGTGTTGGGCCCACAACTGAGGACCGGCTGCCGTCTTCGCGGACGCTGGAAACGGTGCGGGTTGAGAGAGAAGCGCGGGTCAGCGCTTGCGCTGACCGTCTTGACGGCACGGTGCACGGCCGGCGCACATGTACGCATGGTGTACATGCATCCCACATGGGGCCCACTGTGATGTTTTTGAGAAATCTGCACCGTTCATCCTTTTCTTCATATAATTTCGACCGTCGACACCAAGTTTGAAGCAGTTCCAAATATCAGGTGGGCCCCAAATTGGATATTAATGGGCTGATCTGTCCGTTGGACCACTTCCTGAGATCTTCAAGGGCTGAAATTTAATATGTACGGTCAATTCATGGCCCCCATCACATGTATGAAGTTTCGAGTTGATCGGATGGCGGAAAACGTGTGATCTTGCATTCTGGACCCTTTTCGGGCCCCTTTGTCATGCTTTCCTCAGATCCCAGGCGTGTAAAATCTTCACTATCGGTTTTCTGGAGTCCATCCCGTGCTCTGGTAATTTTGGAGCGTTAAATTCACACTTTTAATATCATTTTTTAATCCATGCTTTTTATTTCATCCTGCGATAAAACACAATTAAATTTTAACATTAGGCGTTACGATTTACATAAGATCGTGCAATATCTGGGGTCTGATATGCAATATTTGACCCTTATCAAAACACGTATTAGGGTGAGTCCTTTCGCCAAGCAAGTATTTTACGCATATATAATATACTCATATAGCAATTAGTCATGCAAACACATGTCCAAAAGTTATACGTATACGGTACTTTCTACAATATACTATTTCTACATACATAGTGTATATTAGCCAAAACATGTATTAGGGCGAATCCTTTCGCCAAATAAGTATTTTATCCATATATCGTATATTCATACAACAAATAATCATGGCAAACACATTACCAAAATTTATACGTATACGGTATTTTCTACAAATACCTAGAATATGTGAAATTCCATATTTCACATCTTTAATCGAAATAGGAAACAAACAGCACTTTGTACATGTGCAATTGCATGCAGATCATTAATCTATCATTATTTGAGATTGAAAGCATTGAAAACCATAACCTATAAACCTAAAGTCCTCACCTTATACCGTAGAATCGCAACGAATCAGCTAGGTTTGCTAAGCTTCCGTATTCGGCAGTTTAGTAGCCTAAAGAATGAAATAGGTTAGCTATTTCATAACCTACAACCTTCACACCCCAAAACAGATTAGAGTTAGGGTTTCTTACCTCAAAACGAAGTCGGTATCACCGGGAAAGCGGCAAGAACGGAGTGGTGGAGCTTGGGTAGTGGCAGGAAACAATAGCAGGGAGTTTCTCCCTCTTCTCTCACTCTTTCTCTCGCTTTTCTCACTTCTCTCTCTAGGGTTTCTCTCAAATTCGTATGGCTGTGAGAGAGAGAGTTCTAAGGTCCTTTTATAGCCTAAAAACACTCTAAAATAGACTTGTGGTCAAGGTATACTTAGGTTATAACCAAAGCCGTACTTTTCCAGCTCAACGAAGGACTTCTAGCGGGCCTCCTTGAGCCAAAGGTCCGACTTAAGCTCATCAACCTTAGATCCAGGTAAAGTTAAGTTTTTGTTTCAATCGGACGCCCAAATCACGCGTGGCAGACCAGTTTCAGTTCAACGGTCAGTGGATCTCGATCCAAAATTCCAAGTACATGGAAATGTTTATGAAATTTTTCCTGATCCAAGGGTATATTTGGGTCAGATTCTGACGGTCTGGTTGCTTACAAATTGATCGCAAGTAACAAGTCTCAGATTACTATTCAATATATTTATTTAGAAAGAAAACTAAGTGTTTTCACACTCCCTCGCTCCGGACTCAAGCAAAGAGTCGTGGGACACTTTCTAAATTTAATTTCCGAGATGGTTGTCAAGCCCAGCGAGGCAGTCCTAAGTACTTAACCTCGTATTATTCGGACTCCCGATGTGCAGTCTAGACCTGATACGAAGTTTCAAATTGCTCCCGAGAGCAGTCGGGTAATGAGTTTGATCCTAGACTTTAGGGTAACCTAGCGTCCATGATTCTACAAGTTTTAGGTCTTGTAGATCTTATTTAAAGTGATTCAAATGGATTTCATGGCTACTCTAGTTTAGCACTTAGTTAACTTTGTCAAATTTCTAAAGGATTTAATCCTAAGTGATTTCTGGTCGAGGTGGTACTCGAGCCATTGTACGAAAATTTTTGAGTTGTTACAATCTACCCCTTAAACAAAAAATTTGTCCTCAAAATTTGTACCTTTTCATACTCCTCGAGAATCTGAGGGTAGTTCTTTCTGACCTCGGCCTCTGTCTCCCACGTAGCCTCCTCTTCTGAATGGTGCGTCCATAGTACCTTCACAAGTGGAATGACCTTGCTACGCAGTACCTGCTCCTTCCTGTCAAGTATATGCGTCGGACGCAGCTCATATGTAGCATCCTCGATCAGCTGTACCTGCTCCCATCTGATGATATGTGAAGGATCGGAACGTACTTCTTCAGCATAAATACATGAAATACATTGTGTACAGCTGCAACTGGTGTGGGCAAGGCGAGACGATATGCCACAGCACCCACGCGATCCAGTATCTGAAACGGACTGATAAACCTCAGTGTGAGCTTCCCCTTCTTCCCAAACTGAAGGACTCCTTTCACAGGGGAAACTCGGAGGAATACATGACCTCCGACCTTGAACTCAAGCGGTCGCCGCCTCGTATCAGTATAACTCTTCTACCTGCTCTGTGCTGTAAGAAGTCGACACCTGATAATGTCGACCTTCTCTGAGGTCACTTGTACCAACTCTAGGCCAATCAGACTAAGCTCGCCAACCTCAACCCAATAATGCGGTGCTCTGCAAGGATGACCATACAGGGCCTCATATGGCGCCATACCAATACTCGCCTGGAAGCTGTTATTGTAGGCGAACTCTGCATAAGGAAGACAGTCATCCCAATTGTCCTTGAAGTCCAACACATATGCTCGCAACATATCCTCCAGAATCTGATTCACCCGCTCTGTCTGCCCATCAGTCTGAGGATGAAACGCCGTACTGAACTTCAACTTCACACCCATCGCTTCCTGGATACGAGTCTAGAAGATAGATGTGAACCAAGTGTCTCTGTCCGACACGATCTCTAAAGAAACTCCATGTAGACGGACGTTCTCTCTGATGTACAATCTAGCTAGCTCGTCTGCAGAGTTCATGACTCTGATAGGGAGAAAATGGGCTAATTTGGTCAACTGGTCCACAATCACCCAGATGGAATCATGTCCCTTCCTCGTCTTCGGCAGCCCCGATATGAAATCCATGGAAATGAAGTCCCACTTCCATTCTACTATGGGCTTGGGCTGAAGCAGTCCAGGAGGTCGGTGATGTTCTGCCTTGACCTGCTGGCATGTCAGACAACGAGAAACGAACTCAGTAATGTGGGCCTTCATGTTATCTCACCAATACAACCGTCTCATATCCTGGTACATCTTCGTGCACCAGGATGCATCGCAAGCTTCGAGTTATGGATAGACTCGAGAAGCTCATATCTCAAGTCAAGCATATCAGGAACGCATAGGCGGCCACAGAATCGTAGACCCCCATCTGAATCAACTCTCCACTCGGAGCCTTCGGCGTCGCTAGCTTGCTCTTGAAGCTCAGACAACTGTACATTACCCTTCTAGGCCTCAACGATCCTGTCATCAATAAGTGGTCGCACCCGAACGTGCGCAACACACTCAAATGGCTCCTCCACGGTAAGTCTCTACTCAAAGTCCCACACGAACTCAACCATGTCCCACTCTGCTATTATCAACGGAGCCGCAAATGCTATAGCCTTCTTGCGGCTCAACGCGTCTGCCACAAGGTTCACCTTGCCCAGATGGTAGGAAACCTTGAACTTGAAGTCCTTCAAGGTCTCCATCCATCGGCATTGTCTCATATTCAAGTCTCGCTGTGTGAATGTATACTTAAGGCTCTTGTGGTCGCAGAAAAGCTCGAACTCCTCTCCGTAGAGGTAATGTCTCCAGAGCTTCAATGCAAAGATGACAGCTGCCAACTCAAGGTCGTGTGTAGGGTACGTGCTTCCTTAATTGTCTCGAGGCATACGCAATCACCCTGTCCTTCTGCATAAGGACACAACCCAAACCAACGCGAGACGCGTCAGTGTATATCGTGTACTTCACCCCTTGCTTTGACAATACTAGCATAGGGGCAGACTTCAACCTGTCCTTCAGCTCCTTGAAAGCTGCTCCGCCTTCTCATTCCAGGCGAACTTTAGGTCCTTCCGTGTTAACTGAGACAACAGCCTGGCAATCTTCGAGAAATCCCGAATGAAGCGTCTATAATACCCTGCCAGACCAAGGAAACTCCTCACCTCAGTAACCGAGCCAGGCTGCTGCCAATCCTGAACCACCAGTGTATCTTCTAATGTCGGACCATCAATCGGTGCTAATAAAGCAGTATAACACTCAACACGGTAGGGCCAACTAACCTGCACTGGAAACGTGAAAGTTATGCCGTCAGATTCATAGGCCGTCACGACCCGAGTATCACAATCTATCTCTGCCCTCATCTTAGTGAGTCAGTTCATACCAAGGATAATGTCGTAGTGCCATAGTGGAGCAATAATGAGGTCGACGAGCACTGTTCTGCTACCCAAATCCAAGGAGCAACCCTCACATACCCGTGCGACATCCGAAAAAGTCCCAGTAGCCGTAGTGAGTCTCATTCCCTTCTTGGGAGTAGTACGTAAAGATAGATGCTTAACTGCCCCATATGAAATAATAGAAGTAGTGGACCCAGTGTTCACCAACAAGGAGATGGAAGTACCATGAATGTGGGTCGTACCCTCAAAAGCCATCGGGGCCGTAATCGACGTCTCAGGTACCTCAGCAACAAGCGTATGTACTCGAGCCTGCTACTGACGGTTTGGCTGTGGAACCAAGGGCCGTTGAGGAGGCCGGAAGCGTGATATAAGAGGTCTGAAAGAAGGATGAGCAGGGGCAGTCTGTAGAGGTGGAGCTGATATGGCCTGAGGGTGAGGGCGATCCAGCCTCTGCGGTGGTGAGAACCCGCTAGCCCTCATACGTGAAAAATAGCTCTCTGCAGGGTGACCCAGTTTCCCGCAGAAAGAGTAGGTCACTCCTGGGCGCCGCATCGGAAGCACTGGCGCTGCGATCTTGGGGGGAGACTCGATGCGAGGCCTCTTGCCTAAGAAAGGCCTACTCTGCACCTCAGGTCGTGGTCTCATAACCATAATACCATGAGAACGTGTCAACCGATCGACATCCTGCTCGGCCATCATAGACATGTGGACTAGCTCTGCGTAAGAAGGTATACTGATATAGCACATCTTCGACCGTATATCAGGTCGTAAACCCCCAGAAAAACGATGCATCCGCATCTGCTCATCAACAAGGATGGTCGGGACAAAGCAACCCAACTTTCGTAAAGCGGTGCTCGTACTCAGTAATAGTCATGCCTCCCTGCCTGAGGCGTAAAAACTCATCCTCCCACTCGTGTTTGTAGGTCTGCGAGTAATACTTCTCATGGAACCTGAACTCAAATGTTGCCCAAGTCCACACATAGTCTGCTGCGATAGACTGCAACACACTGTCCCACCACAGACTGGCCTCTCTCTCGAACATGAAAGTGGCCAGCTCGACCTACTCTGCCTCAGTACAGTGCAGCATCCATAGCATCTTGAAGATGCGATCTAGCCAAAACTCAGCCTCCTCGGGTCTGTGAGAACCCGTGAATGTGGGAGGCCTCAAGCACTGGAATCGCTCGAGTAGGCTACGAGTACCGACATCTCCAGTAGGGGGTACAACAGGCGCAGGGGGAGGTATAGCCTCAGTCTGAGCAGGAGGCTCGGCAGTCTCAGTAGGGCATGTAGATGTCGGAGGTGGAGTCGCACTCCCACCCTGAGACAAGGCCTCAGAAATAGTGGCCATAAGCTGCTGGTGTTGTTACTGCTGCTACATCTGTTGTTGATGCATCATCAACATTAACTGCTCAAACCTGTCAGGAGGTGGAGCAGCCTGTGGGTCATGCTGTGTAGATGAGGATGCCCAGTGCTGCTTGCGAACCGGGGGTGTATAAGGTGGCAGTCCACCAATAGGACTAGCAGGAGGCTGATCAGAGTCTAACCCTCGATCCGTAGGACCACCTCTACCAGAAGGAGTCTGGTCCATCGAGCCAGTGAGGAGGGGTGTCGTGCTCCTCGTAGATCTCCGTGGCATGCCCTATACAACATAGGGTACATCGCTTGTGAGATAAAGCAGGGCAACACAATACGTAAGCACTTAAGCATTCCACACATATCATAGCAAAAGAGGCTGTATGCATTTCATTACCAAAATCATCATAATACATGGAATACAGAGTTATATGAATCATGACAGAAAATGCAGGGGAGTTAATACAACCAAGCTTCAACAACTACAAACACATACTACTAACTACTACATCCATCAACATGAAAAACATAAACCGCCTAATGCGGTGACCACAACAACTTCAAACAACAACTTGGATGATTCGGCATCCATGTCAGGCAATGGAGGAGGAGCATTCTTGTCCTATACACAGCACAGGATGGTCTTCAATGTGCAAGACACCTTCTTAAAACTCTTCTTCATGTGGGCTTCAGTCACCTCAAGCTTGCCTCGGGTCTCACTAAGCTCAGCCCGAACCTGTCCAATCTCTTGTCGCAGGGCGGCCTGGTTCTCCTCAATAGGAACCATGCGAGTATCTCTCGTAGCCTGAGTAGCGTCCGGCTCTGGTGCTCCAGAAGGAGAGCTCTCCTCAGTGTCCTGAGCCTCAGGTTCCTCTTCCTGTATCTCATCACCGCCACCCTCTTCGCTACCTGCCTCAAGGTTAACACTCTCCTCACTAGCACTATCCGACTCATCTCCAGACTCGTCGAGTCGGGCTTGCCGTTGGCGAGGGCCGATCTTCATGTTGTTAAGTGTAGCCTCACTTATGATCCAGACTGGTGCAAGGTCTTCCATGTTAAGCCTATAGCTGACATCATGAGTCATCTTACATATCAGGCGGCCAAATGGGAGCGAAAGGTTGTTCCTGATAGATCGAACAACTTGTACTATTTGAAATAGGACGAATGTGGGAAAGCATAAATTGTCCCCATGTCCAATCCTGTATAAAAAGTCCACCATCAACTGAGTACACTCTGTGCGGTTACCCCACCGTGGATACACATTATATGTGAAAATGTGGTAGAGCAAACGAAAGTCATCTGTCAACTTCGTCGACGAAAAACAGTTACCTCGTGTCCAAGAGACCCGTCAACCACAAAGGTATTGCGTACGGCGATCCCTTTCTCGCGCACTCCTGAAGAAGTTGTCATTAGGGAGCACTTCACCACGTGGGATCTTCATAATCCAAGCCATCTCAACCATAGTGTTTGTGCGCCTTATGCCCCTCACCAAGACCATGAACTGAAGAGGCTCCAATGATGGGTCTATGATATGGGCGTAGAAGGCACGAACTGTGTTCTCACATGCAGGCGACTCACCTTCAAATATATGACCCCATCCGATGACATCCACCAAATGGTCCATCGTCGGGTGTAGCCCAAACATCCGCTCATCCACATGGGTAAACACTATTTTACGGCCAATAAAACGACCGTATTCGACACCAATCGGTAGTGCATCTGTAACAGCCCAGATTTGTCCTAACCTGGAATTAGACGTCCTTAGGCAATGGGTTGTTCCTAACGCCTTATTAACTTGTCAAAACTCATTCCCTAAGTCAAAAAATCATTTTTTACCCTTTTCCTTCACAAATCTCACCTTTTACCACCTTGTTCTTTAAATTTTCTAAGTACTTTCACATTAGACACTATCTTAAAGTTTAGGTAATGAAGAACAATACTTAAACTAAACATTGCTAACAAAGGACTAAGTACCACCTCGACCAGAAATCACTTAAGATTAAATCCTTTAGAAATTTAACAAAGTCAACTAAGTGCTAAACTAGATTAGCCATGAAATCTGTTCGAGTCACTTTAAATACGATCTGCAAGACCCAAAACTTGTAGAACTATTGATGCTAGGTTACCTAAAATCTAGGATCAAACTCATTACCCGACTGCTCTCGGGAACGCATTGAAACTTCGTATCAGGTCTAGACCACACATCGTGAGTCCGAATAATACGAGGTTAAGGACTTAGGACTGCCTCGCTGGGCTTGATAACCATCTCAGAAATCAAATCTAGATAGTGTCCCACGGCTGTTCGCTTGAGTCCGGAGCGAGAGAGTGTGAGAACACTTGTTTCTTTACAAAATAAATATCTTGAATAGTAATCTGAGACTCGTTGCTTGCGGATTAGTATTAAGTAACCAGACCATCAGAATCTGACCCAAATACACCCTCGGATCAGGAAAAATTTCATAAACATTTACATATACTCGAAATTTCTAATCAAGATCCACTGACCGTTGAACTGAAACTGGTCCGCCATTTGCGATCTAGAATCCCAACTGAAACGAAAACTTAACTAAATGTAGATTTGGTGTCGGTGAGCTTAAGTCCGACCTTTGGCTCAAGGAGGCCTGCCAGAAGTCCTCCGTTGAGCTGAAACGGGTCCGCTTTGGTTATAACCTAAGTATGCTTCGACCTGGAGTCTATTTCGGTGAGTTTTTAGGCTATATAAGGACCTTAAACCCTCTCTTATTGCAGCCATACGAATTTGAGATTTAGAGAGAGAAGAGAGAAAAGAGAGAAAGTGTGGGATGTGAGAGAATCTCCCTGCCATGCTTCCCTGCCGCTCCACGAGCTCCACTACTCCATTCTAATCACTTTCCCAGCGATTCCAGCTCCGTTTCTAGGTAAGAAACCCTAACCCTAATCTATTTTGGGGTTGTATAGGTTGTAGGTTATGAAATAGCTAACCTATTTCATTCTATAGGTTACCAAACTGCCGCATACAGAAACTTAGCAATTTTATCGACTCCGTTTCGATTCTACGACACAAGGTGTGGACTTTAGGTGTATAGGTTACGGTTTTCAACGCTTTCAATGTCAGATAATGATAGATTCATGATCTGCATGCAATTGCACATGTACAAAGTGCTTTCCGTTTTTGAAATTTCGATTAAAATTGTAGAATTTAGAATTTCACATATTATAGGTATTCGTAGAAAATACCGTATACATATATTTTTTGGAAATGTATTTGACATGTTTATTTATTATATGATGGATATATGATGTATATGGATAAAATACTTATTTGGTGAAAGGATTCGCCTAAATGTTTGTTTACTAATATACACCATGTATGTAGAAATACTTGTGTATTGTAAGAAGTATGTATACATATATATTTTAGAGATTTGTTTGCATGATTATTGTTGTATAAATATATTATATATGCGTAAATTAATTTCTTGGTGAAAAGAACTCGCCATAATACATGTTTGCTAACATACACTACTACATATGTTGAAATAGTATTCTAGATGTTACATGTAAATCTTAAAATGCTTGTCATGATAAATGTTTGGATGTTGATGTTAGGTTAGGTGTTGAGATGGGATTCTCAAATGCTACCTTAGAAACATCTATGATTTCCTCCATGTGATTCTGTTTTACTTATGAAATATACGTTTGTATTCCTATGTTAAATAGCGTGCTTCAGTGTTTGTGTACATGCTTTATAGACAAATGCTTGGATGTTTGCTTTAGGTCTTGTTAATGGAATTGCTCGAACTATTTAGAGACATTTTATTTATGTGGTTGTTTAAATTCATGTTTATGTTGTACTGATCCATCATGATGTGATATGTATTTGTATCCCTATCTATATAGTGCTCTACTACATGCTTTATAACATGATTTATGACATGCCTTTAGATTGTATGATTTGAATCTTGATCCATCATGCTTAACTCCACATGCTATTGATGAGAACTGTTGATTGGTACTATGATCTATAGTCCAAACATTCGATAACTTAAGATTGTTGTGGCTGAGATTCATTCGCCACGTGATGGTGTTCGACGAACCCGAGTCGTACTTCGGTTGGTGATAGTGGTTGGCCACACGGAGTGCTTTTGCGCTTCACATCGCCTAACTTGTTGTGCGCTCGAGATAGTCAGGCTCGTCAATTAACCCGATATGTCGAATGTGTGTTCACCATGTTTGGTCATTACTGTTTGAACCTAGGGTACCAAACTTACTAGTGGAATCTCGTTAACCATGGTACCCATCCGCTAAGACTCATGAGCCGACATGGTGGTATGGGACACCGTGGTCGAGCTGTCGGCCTATGCTGGGGCCATGTGCCTCCCCGTAGTGACCATTGAGCAACCCAAACTCGTGAGCCGAATACGGTGGTATGGGACACTGTATTCGAGCTGTCGATACTTTTACGACGAAGAGCCGAGTGGTGAGATTCCGTACTGTACTCGACGATAGCGACGAGTCCTCTCGAGTATCTTCGAGTATACTCCAAGGTTGTCCGTGATTGGCACATGACGTTTTTGACGAGTCTTTTTGTATAGTGATGAATCGTTAAAGAGTATGAGTTGAGTGGTACGCAACGATTTAATACTACTGAGACCGGCCTTCGAGCCGACGAAACACATGATTGTAGAGAGTACGGGAGACCTGTACTGAGCCTACGAATGGATCATGTTTGGGAATGAGTCGCATACGGTGAGATCTCCTTAGTATTCCGTCCTTAGACGGGAAATGAGCCAACTTTGTAATCATGCCTTTGCTTGCATGTGCCTCTGATGTGGGGCAGGGATAATATCGTATGATGGTTAACTAGGGTGGTTTATGACCCATCAGAATGGATCATGTTTGGAATATATAAGGGAGGTACCTTTTTTAGATGCGTTTCCTTTATCATTACTACTTGACTATATTGAAACATGAACTATTGTTAATTACTTCGAGTTGATCATGCTCATCATCCCACTACATGTGCCCAACGGTTGAGTTTTGTGTGATGCACTTATGAGGGATGGACGACTACTACTATGATATTGAGGAGGAGTTTCTCCATAAGATGATGTCGCATGAGGGTGGTACTTGGCAAGGGCATACACTCATTTGTATATTTCATACTTGCATTAAATAAGAGTAGTTAAAATTGTTTGATTGTATTATATATATATCTTTCACGATCATTTAACTCGCTCTGGAGTATGATATGTTATTTGAATTGATAACATGTTAATGCATGCTTTATTGTTCCAATCATCATTCATTTTGATCATAACTCCCATGATACGGAACTTGGGAGTTCGAACACCCACCCGATTTTCTGGTTTTCGTCATCACGATTGCGGATCTGGTCTCGGCGGTCTACGCTTTCTATACTTCTTAATGGTGTTAGTGCGAGCCGGCCCTTCTTCTGGCGACGAGAATGATTCCTCGTATATACTTGCTCACCCTTCTTCTGCGTTAGCTTTTCCTCTTTCCCATGTGAGAGAGGATGGAGGAATGATTGAAAATGGCGTCAACTTGAAAAGGGCCATGGAAATGGAGGAAGGATAGAAGATGTTTTCTTTGATCACACTACACAACTTGGTATAATTTAAAATCATACTTGTAACTATTTAACCCGGAACTTTATCACACTTTGGGTTAGACCCACCACACGATTTATATATTTTGGTCTATCTATCACATGAAAGAAAGAGGAAGGGTTGCAAAGAGTTTAATTGTGATCTGAAAGTGGGTATGATATATTGTTTTAGCTTAATCTCACTCTATGTTCATTGCACTAATACCGATCACATTCAATCATCATTCATTTTGTTGCATAAGTGATGACCCCCACACATTTGGAACTCGGGAGTTGAGTTTATGCTCGACCCCGATTTTCGGGCGTTACATCCTGCGACGACCAACGACCGCCGCCCACCATGGTCCGCCTTGCCCGGCGCCGCGCCGCCGCGGTGGGGTGGTGCTCTCCACCATCCCAAGGTGCCAAATGCACCCTGGGTCCACCTTGTTTCTCCCTGTATTAACTCACGTGGCCCCCCGACTCCGTTCCATTCCAGATCAGGTAGTTTTGAGAACTCACTGATCCAGACTTACTTTTTACTGATTTTTAACGACTGAGATTGGGTGGAATGGAATCTAGACTCGTCAATAGATGGCTTAGGAATGTTTTAAGGTCGACCCGTGCGACCAGGGTTGGGTACGGACTCGATTTCGGCGTTCATTTTCAGTGAACTTTGCCGTTGGACGAAATTGGGTACCTAAGACTATTTCTATATTATTCTCATAACCTCCTAATTTGTAATGCGTCAGCGTACGTCATGGGAACATAACTCAGGTCTGGTTTAATCAAAATCATGCTCTGATACCAACTTGCAACGCCCTGAAATTCGAGGCTCGAGTAACAACTCAACTCTCGAGTTCCAGATCATCACTTATGCAACATAGATGATGAAGATTGAATATTGTCTGTGTCAGTGCAATAAACATGAGTGAAATTATACCAAAACAGTAATTCATACTCCAGATCAATTGTATAAAGGCAAGCGGAAGACTGAAACTGTATATATAAGGTATGTAAGGAAACAAAACCATCATGATCTCTAGAGTATGAATACAAATTGAGTATCCATATACATGTATTATTTTTTAATCAAAGGTCAAAATACAACTAAAAGATAGATCCTGAAATCCCCGCGATCCAGTCGGCCTAAGCAAAGCCGTCAGAGTACTGCATGTATGAGAACTCGTCCTGGTCCTCATCGCAGTCTGGATCCGCCTCCTGAATCGATGTATCATCTATACCTGAGACAGAGTCTGGTTGGTATGTACAACATCGTCCCGTAACATGGGAGTGAGTAGCTAACTTAGTGGAACAATAAAGCATAAGTTAATATGTTATCAATTCAGTCAAGCAGTAATGATAAAGTAGTAAAATCAAACAATCCTAACTACTCTTATTAAATGCAAGTATGAAATGACATGATGAATGCCCTTGCCAAACCACTCTCATGCGACACCATCTTACGTTCGCAAATGCGTTCATCCCTCAATGCTCCACATCTACTAGGCACATGCAGTGCGATGATGAGCATGATTACCAAGTAGTTATTAATCCATTTCAAATAGCAGTATTGGGAAACTAAGGTACCTTCCTTGTATCATTCCCAAACATGATCCATTCTAGGGTCGTCAATCCTAGTTAATCTCATACGATGGTATGTTTTTAGGTCGCTGCAAAGGCTGTCAGGGCTGTTACGCATAAAGGTTACACCACTCCCCCATCACCCTTTTAACGGTTCATCACTATACAAATACAGGCCTAGTTCATACTCTATATATCGCGGCAAAACTCATCGCCTCACCGTAAATTCAGAATATACTCAAGGACACTACAAAGGGCTCGTCACCAATCAGTGTAGGCCGATAGTTCGAATATAGTGTCCCATACCACCATAATCGGCTCATGAGTCTGATTGCTTACTGGTCACTACGGGAAGGCATGTGGCCCTAGCATAGGCCGACAGCTTAACACGGTGTCCCATACCACCATGCCCGGCTCATGAGTCTTAGCAGATCGAGGTACCATAGTTAACGGGATTCCACTGGTAAGTTTGGTACCCTAGATTCAAGAAGTAGCGACCAAACATGGTGAACATATATTAGACATATCGGGTTACTTGACGAGCCTGACTAGCTCGAACGCACAATCAACTAAACGACATGAAGTGCATAAGCACTTCATGTGGCCTAACCACTGTCGCCAATTGAAGTATGACTTGGGTTCGTCAAACACATCCTACGTGGCGACATGAATCCTCAACCACGATCTCAAGTCTGGTACGATTGTCTGGACTATAAACATAGTCCCAAACTCAATCCTTATTCACAACATGTGGAGTAAAGCATAATGAACAAAGTAATTCAAGCAAGTTAACAAGTATTTCATAAAGCATATTATAAAGCATGTTGTAAAGCATGTTATAAAGCACCATATAAACAGGAACTACAAACACATATATTTCATAAGTAAGAGGTTAAGGTAAACAACCACATGGAGGAAATCATACATGTCTCTAAGGTAATTGAGAATCCCATCTCAACTCCTACCTAAGGCACCATCATCCAAACACTTACTCTCACAAGCATTTTCACAAACACTTAGAATACACTATTTCAACATACATAGTGTATGTTAGTAAAACACGTATTAGGGCGAGTCCTTTCACCAAGCAAGTATTTTACACATATATAATATACTCATACAACAATTAGTCATGACAAACACATGTCCAAAAGTTATACGTATACGGTACTTTCTACAATACACTATTTCTACATACATAGTGTATATTAGCCAAAACATGTATTAGGGCGAATCCTTTCGCCAAATAAGTATTTTATCCATATATCGTATATTCATACAACAAATAATCATGGCAAACACATTTCCAAAATTTATATGTATACGGTATTTTCTACGAATACCTAGAATATGTGAAATTCCATATTTCACATCTTTAATCGAAATAGGAAACAAACAACACTTTGTACATGTGCAATTGCATGCAGATCATGAATCTATTATTATCTGACATTGAAAGTGTTGAAAACCGTAACCTATACACCTAAAGTCCTCACCTTATACCGTAGAATCGCAACGAATCGGCTAGGTTTGCTAAGCTTCCGTATTCGGCAGTTTGGTAGCCTAAAGAATGAAATAGGTTAGCTATTTCATAACCTACAACCTTCACACCCCAAAACAGATTAGGGTTAGGGTTTCTTACCTCAAAACAAAGTCGGTATCGACGGGAAAGCGGCAAGAATGGAGTGGTGGAGCTTGGGTAGTGGCAGGAAATAGTAGCAGGGAGTTTCTCCCTCTTCTCCCACTCTCTCTTTTCTTACTTCTCTCTTTAGGGTTTCTCTCAAATTCGTATGGCTGTGAGAGAGAGAGTTCTAAGGTCCTTTTATAGCCTAAAAACACTCTAAAATAAACTTGTGGTCAAGGTATACTTAGGTTATAACCAAAGCGACACTTTTCCAGCTCAATTGAGGACTTCTGGCGGGCCTCCTTGAGCCAAAGGTCAGACTTAAGCTCATCAATCTTGGATCCAGGTAAAGTTAAGTTTTCGTTTCAGTCAGATGACCAGATCACGCGTGGCGGACCAGTTTCAGTTCAACGGTCAGCGGATCTCGATCGAAAATTCCAAGTACATGGAAATGTTTATGAAATTTTTCCTGATCTGAGGGTGTATTTGGGTCAGATTCTGATGGTCTGGTTGCTTACAAATTAATCGCAAGTAACAAGTCTCAGATTACTATTCAAGATATTTACTTAGAAAGAAAACTAAGTGTTTTCACACTCCCTCGCTCCGGACTCAAGCAAACAGCCGTGGGACACTTTATAGATTTAATTTCCGAGATGGTTGTTAAGCCCAGCGAGGCGGTCCTAAGTCCTTATCCTCGTATTATTCGGACTCCCGATGTGTGGTCCAGACCTGATACGAAGTTTCAATGTGCTCCCGAGAGCAGTCGGGTAATGAGTTTGATCCTAGACTTTAGGGTAACCTAGCGTCCATGATTCTACAAGTTTTGGGTCTTGTAGATCGTATTTAAAGTGATTCAAATAGATTTCATGGCTACTCTAGTTTAGCACTTAGTTAACTTTGTCAAATTTCTAAAGGATTTAATCCTAAGTGATTTCTGGTCGAGGTGGTAATCGAGCCATTGTACGGAAATTTTCGAGTCATTACAAGAACATCATCTTAGAACGTGGGAGTGAGTGATCAACTTAGTGGAATCATAGAACAAAGATTAACATGTTATCAATTCAGTCAAGCAGTAATGATAAAGCAGACATATCAGACATTCCTAGCTACTCTTATCAATGCAAGGATGAAATGTATTTATGATGCATGCCCTCGCCTACACTCCCCCATACGACACCATCTTACGATCGCCGCATGCTTTCTTCCCTCTGTGCTCTTCAACTCGAGGCACATGAGTGCGATGTTATGAGCGTGATTACTGAGTTATTATTAGTTCCTTTCATACAGTAGGATTGGGAATCTAAGGTACCTCCCTTATATTATTCCCAAACAAGGATCCATTCTAGGGTCGTCAGTCCTAGTAAATCTCATACGATGTTACGGTTCTAGGTCGCTGCAATGGGCTCCTCGCCCGATCAGTGCAGGCCTAGTTTATACTCTTGTTGCTACGGAAGGGTCGTTGCCTCCACGTAGACTCAGAGTACTCTCGAGATTACTACAAAGGGCTCGTCACTTGATCAGTGTAGACCGATAGCTCGAATACAGTGTCCCATACCACCGTATTCGGCTCATGAGTCTGGGTTACTCACTGGTCACTAGGGGGAGGCTCATCGCCCCAGTGTAGGCCGACAGCTCGACCACAGTGTCCCATACTACCATGTCTGGCTCATGAGTCTTAGCGGATCGAGGTACCAAGGTTAAACGGGATTTCCCTGGTGAGTTTGGTACCTTAGGTTTAGGCAATGGTGTCCATACATGGTGAACATACATCGGGTCAATCGGGTTACTTGACGAGCTCGAATAGCCCAAGTGCACAACAAGTTGAACGACACGAAGTGTGTAAGCACTCCGCGTGGCCTAACCATTGTCGCCAACCGAAGTACCGCCCGGATTCGCTAAGCACGTCTCGTGTGGTGAAACAACCTCAACCACCTAATCAGGGTCGGTTACCGATTGCCTGGACTAGATCATAGTCCCAACCTCATTCCATTTCAATAGGTAATCATAGGAGACAGTCACAGCAATAATGAACGAATAATTCTATTCTTGCAATCATATGAGCATGTTGTGAAATGCAACACAAACATGATTTCACCCACATTCATTCCATAAATAAAACAGATATCATAATGTAAACATACATGGAGGAAATCATACACATAATTAAGGTAACCGACAAGCATATCTCAATCCTCATACAAGGTATTCCTTAGTAACAACTAGCTTACTCAGACATTTCTACAATCACTTAGACTACACACATCTTCATACATGTTGAATGTTAGTTATACATGTATTAGGCCAAATCATTTTACTGGGGAATTACCCCATATACCACATGCATATACCCAAGGCGAATAATCATGGCATGCACGAATCTGGGTTCCATACTCATTTAATTATTTCCACAAACACTTGGGCTACACACTTTGATATATATAGCGTATATTGGCCGTGGCGTGATTTAGGGCAAGTCCTTTCGCTAGGGATTTGTCGCATACATAACAAGCATATAGTCATGATAAATAATCATGTTAGACACAAATCCAAATTCCATACGTATTCAAACATTTCAATACGTACATAGAATACACTATATTCAACATAGCTCATATATGATTGAAAAGCGAAACAAACGACACATTTTGCATGTGAAATAGCACCCACGTTAAGAATAAATCATTAACTGACATTGAAAGCCTTGAAAACCATAACCTATATGTCTATAGTCCGCACCTTACGTCGTAGAAGCGTAACAAATTCGATAGAGACTCTAAGTCTTCATCAACGATGGAATGACAACCTATAGCACGAGTTGAGTCAGCTATTTCGCTACTAGCGACAATTGAAACCCTATAACAGATTAGGGTTAGGTTTTCTTACCTAAGAACGAAGTCAGAAACACCGGAATAGTGATTTGGTAGTGATGGATAGGCACGTAAAATAGAGGAATAGAATCCCAAGAATAAACTCCTAGCGCTCACTCACCCTCTCTCTTTCCTTCTCTTTCTTTTTTCTTCTCCCTCTAGGTTTTCTCAAATTCGTATGGGATGAGAGAGAGGGGGTTTAAGGTCCTTATATAGGCCTAAAACTGATGGGAATGGCCCCAGGGCCAAGGTATACTTAGGTTATAGCCAAAGGAGGCTTGTTCCGATCCAATAGAGCAATTCTAGAGGCCCCCTTTCTATGTGCGGTCGGACTTAAGCTCCCTGACCATGAATCTAGTTCAAGTTAAGTTTTCAGTCAGATCGGATTTACAGATTGACCGCGGCAGACCAGTTTCGATTCAACTGTCACCGAAACTCGATTAGGGCCACAAGTACACTGCCATGTATGGGAAATTTCTCCTGATCCAACGGTGTATTTGGGTCAGATTCTGACGGTCTGAATCCTTATATTCGGCCCGCAAGCAACAAGTCTCAGATTATTTAATTTTAGATTTTTATTTTTAAGATATCCACGTTTCTCACACACTTCACTTCGGGCTCAAGCAAATAGCTTCGGGACACTATCTGGACTTGATTCCCGAGGTGGTGGTCAAGTCCAGTAAGGCGGTCTTAATTATATAATTTCGTACTGATCGGACTTTCGACATGCGGTCTAGGTCCAATACGAAGTTTCAATGTGCTCCCGAGAGCAATTGGGTAATGAGATTGATCTTAGATTTTAGGGTAACTTAGCGTCAATGATTCTATAAGTTTTGGGTCTTGCAGATCGTATTTAAAGTGATTAGTGCTAATTTCACAGGTAAACTAGTTTAACACTTAGTTAATTTCGTCTAATTTCTAAAAGATTTAATCCTGAGTGATTTCTGCCTGAGGTGGTACTTGGGTCTTTGTACGGATTTTTCCGAGACGTTACAGTACGTCAAGTAACTAATTTTGGTTTAGAAGATATTCTTGTTAAATGAATAAAGAAATAAATGAAAAAAAAAAAGAGAAAAAAAAATTTATATGCTTATATATACATATTTATATAAATATGTGTTAGATAAAAATGTAGGTAGAATAAAGTTCTCCATGTAGAAAAAAAAAGGTGCACAGACTACCACGGCTGCGTCAGCCCATCCACTTTTTTTCAATGGCCATAAATGGGTCGTACAGTAGGAAATTTCTCTACCCTCTTCCTTATATTTATTTCTTATTCAATCAATTTTGATGATAATCCCTACTTGTGCTATTGGAGGGGGAAAAAAAAGTATAGAGATATAGACCCGTAAAAATTAATGATTGAATTGTATGCCAAATTGCTAGATGGTATTAGCATATATGATTGCCTCTAATTGAATTGTATTAGGTGCATGTAGGATTTTCTATATTTTGCATGTATCAGCTACCATATGCATTAGCAATATCCAAGCCATCCATTAGGGAGTCTCACAATACGAATGTTCTCATCTAAAAATAAGGCCTATTCACTCATTAGAGGAATCATTGAATCATTAGTGGAATCATTAGTGAAAAAATCCTTATGGGAAAAAACCATGGCACAAAGCGATAAATATCACTATGAAAGAAGAAATTATAAAGAGAAAGAGCTTACCCAATTCTAACAACCTCGAATTTAACCCTTGCTACACCCTTTGAAACCCTAAAATGATTTAAAAGCCTTAGAATACCTCCCAATTGTTGAGGGTCAAATATTGCATATCAGACCTCAGTCATTGCCCGGATTTATGAACATGATACCGTTTAACGGACTGATTTAATCGTGTTTATGATACAGAGTGTATTTACGAACTTGGATCAAAATAAGGTACTAAAAGCTGAGATTTAATGATTGGATGATCACCAAGGCATTGGACGGGACTCTATGGGACCAATATCGAGGAATTACACACCGGATACCAAAGAAATTCTAGCCACTCACCCTAAAACGGGCCTAAAAAGCGTCTAAAATGCAAGATCACAGGGTTTTCCCCATCGGATTGGCTCCAAACTTCATACATAGCCTGAGGACCATAAATTAACCATACATATCAAATTTTAACCACTGGATCATCGAGGAGTGGCTCAACGAATAGATCAGCCCCTTAAATCCTTAAGTGGGGCCCACATGATCCTGGATGTGCTTCACTTTTGGACTCGATGCCTTAAATGAGGAAACAAAATGGATGGACGGCGCAGATTTCTCATAAACATCACCATAGGACCAACACGCATGATGCATGTACACAGCAGGTGTATGACCGAGCCGCACCGGACATGTGAGTACGGTCAAAGTCGGTCTGACCAACTTTCCTTCTTCGGTCTCGCCAGCGTCCGCAGAAATGGAAGTTGTGATGGGTTGTGGCCCACCATATTGACCTAAATGGATGATCTGAACCGTCCATTCACTCAAGAGGATGGCTAAAACCTTCACCAAGATTTCCGTTTGGTTCTATACACGTACAGACAAGCAAATCACTGTTCAAAAATAGGATGGACGGTGGAAGAAAATCATCAGCAGACCGCTTCAAACAACGTCCGAAACTATCCATCTCTGACCAGTTTTTTGAGCTGAGTCCAATGGACGGACTGGATTTCACCAATGAGACAGATCATGGACCCCACCACTGTCACAGCGTAACATTTTTTTACGCAAGCTCTGTTTACACAGTCCGGAGAAACCTGGATTTTTCAGGCTATTGTGCATTCATAGATGGGATCGGATCACTGATCCGGACCGTCAATTCGTTGTATCAGGTGGGCATAACTCCAGCCATGAAGGCGGAATCAAGAAAAGTTCTCACCATCCCGTTTCACAGGCTATTCGCACGAGTTGAGTAAACAGATCCGGACGCTGTAGCTGCGTAAACAGCTATCCACCGACTTTGCTGCGGAAGCTCTCCCAGCTAACATCCAGCAAGGATAAAGGAGAGAGAGAAAGAGAGGGAGGGGATTCTTTGGGGACGTGCAAGAGAGAGTAATAGCTTTTATTTTTTATTTTTTTTGAGTTTTCTTTGTTTTTTTTCCCTGTTTTCTCATGTTAGCTTTTGAGTGTTTCAGCCCATTCATGTTAGGCTGAACCTCTTAGTTAGGGCTAAGAGGTGAAGCTTGTAGTGTGATGGGGCGATTCTATTACTTTGATTCATGTAGTTGAACTCTCTTTAATTCTAGTTTGATTATAAGGAATGCTTTTAGTTTTTTTATGGTCTGTTGTGACTTAAATTACAATGGGTCTGCGATAGCTTTGAGTATTTTCCATGCATTATAGGGTTTATAAATTTAGGAATCCCTGTTGTTCACCATCGTCTCCTGCGCATGGTTGGATGACAGAACTCTTCTTAACATTCATACATTCCCGGATTGGCTGTGGATTGGTTTAATTCTGTCGTTTACTTTGTCTCATGGGCATGTTTTTGTGATGGAATCCATTCTAATTTACACCCGTCTGATCTCTTGAAAACTAGATTAAATGAAGTTCAGAATTGATTTTCAGGTTATATCTTCCAACTGGATGAAGATGGGACTCTAAATCTAGTTGCATTCATGAATCGACCGTAGATCTCCCTGATCTCTACAAGTGGATCCTCTGAATCCCTAGTTTCTTACCTCTGATTTCTCCAAAGTTTTAGATAAATATTCCATCATTATTCCCTTACATTACACTTGAGATAGTTACATCTTAGTCTAGTTCTAATTCTATTTAATTTAAGACTACATATAGATATCAGTCCCTTGGGATTCGACCTTGGTCTTACCGAGTTTATTATTACATCACAACCCTGCACTTGGGGTGTGAACAAGTTTTTGGCGCCGTTGCTGGGGATTAATGGTTACGTTTTCTGAGATTAACTAGTTTTATGATTAGTTTAAGATTAGGATTTTTCTAAATTTAGGTTTGAATTTTTTTCTGTTTTAATTTTATAAACTAACTTGTTTTCCTGTCTTGTAGGATCCTGACATAAACATTCTAAATTAGTAATCTCTTTCTAATTTTCTAGTCTTTCTGTTTTCTATTTTAGATTAGGTTTTATCTTTAGAAACTTTGTAATTCTAGGATTTCTTCTAATTTAGAAACTAACTTTCTTTCTATTTTAGGTTTATAATTTTCCTAATTTGATTTTAGAAACTAATTTACTTTTTATTTTAGGATCTCCTGCTATTTCTAGACTTATATGTAGAAACTAACTTAGTTTATTTTGTTTTGTAGGTTCTTAATTTAGGATTTCTAATTTGGTAACTTCCTTCCAACTCTTTTCTCTTATTTTCTAGAATTGTATTTCTTCCTTTCTCTTAGGTTTAGGTTTAGAATTTGAATTGTGAGTTGCGAGTGTTTCATGCCCAAGTGGGTTTGTGACAACACTTTACATCTCAAGGAGGATTGGTTGAGGGGTTATCTATCCATCGCAGGATTAGACACCACTTGAGATCCTTAGAGTTAGCTGAGGTTATGGCCGCAAATCAACCTCTTCTATCCCAACCTAGGGTGGAGGACATCCAGGATGAGAATGAGGTGCATCAAGCACCCCCGCCTTGTACTTTACAAGATTATTTACAACAAGAGGGGGTGAGTATGTCCTCATGCATGGTTTTTCCAGAAAATATGGGACACATGAATATCAAGCCAGGGGTGATCCAACTCCTTCCAAAGTTTCGTGGGATTGAATCTGAAAATCCGTATCTACACTTGAAAGAGTTTGATGAAATCATAGCCACATTATACTTTCCTAACGTGTCTGAGGGCATGGTCAGGCTGAAACTCTTTCCCTTTTCTTTGAAAGAGAATGCTAAGGCGTGGTTTCATTCACTACGTCCCCGATCTATTGGCACATGGAATGACACGACAAGAGAGTTCATAAAGAA
Source organism: Magnolia changhungtana (assembly GCA_030180095.1). NCBI lineage: Eukaryota > Viridiplantae > Streptophyta > Magnoliopsida > Magnoliales > Magnoliaceae > Magnolia > Magnolia changhungtana. Next base: position 738,100 of record JASAUF010000524.1, on the reverse strand, counting down.
ATTTTTTTCATATCACAAAATGAACACCCTTAGAAAATCAATAATGAACTTCTCCCAAAAGGAGGATGAAACATTCTTCCAATGTTAGGAGCGGTTCAAGGATCTTGTTAGCTCATGCCCACAACATGGATTTGAAACATGGCACATTACACACTTTTTCTATGATGGACTGACATCTTCCATGCGCCAACTGGTCGAGACAATGTGCAATGGAGAATTTATGAATAAAAATGTCGATGATGTGTGGGATTACTTGGATAGACTTACTGAAAACACACAATTATGGGACACATACCCAAAATCAAATACCACTTCTAGACCCACTCAATCAAAGAAAATGGGTGGAGTATACTTTCTGAAAGAGGATGATGATCTTAATTCTAAAGTGGCTAATCTCATAAAGAAATTCGAGGCCATGGAATCAAGGGAGGACAAGGGTAAGGAAGTTGTTTACAGTATTTGTGGTCGTAACAATCACACAACTGAAAATTGTCCAACTATATCTACCTTTCAAGAGGTACTAACTGAGCAATCTAATGCTGTAAATAATTACTAAAGGCCTTTCAATGGACCCACCTCTAATAGATACAATCCTAGTTGGAGAAATCATTCAAACTTCAATTGGACGAATGAACAAACTACTACTCCTCAAGATTTCTTTAATCAAATTCCAAATCAAGTGAAACCTCAAGAGGATCCGATTCTAAAACACATTCAAGACCGAGAGCTGCTTAATCAGAATATGGCACAAGAAATCCAGGAAATCAGATCAGCAATTAGAACGCTTGTGTCATCTGTCCAAAGGATGGAGTCACAATTAGCAATTATGGGAAAGGGGATGCTTCCTGCTCAACCTCTCCCCAATCCCAAACCACAATATGAGATAAGTGATCCGAACTCTTCGAATCAGATGGAGCAATCTAAATCTATCACCACTCTTAGAAGTGGGAAGACCATTGACAAAACCATTCCGGTTAGGGCTGAAAAGCCTAAGGATCCAGAAGAGGACAACAATGATAGACGTAGCATTGCTCCACGTGAATTAGAACCGAAACCTCAAAGGAAGCCGATTGTTTCATTCCCCCAACGGTTGATTGTACCAAAACCTCTCTCTAACTCTTAGGATATTCTAGAGGTATTGAAACAAGTAAAGGTCGATATTCCTCTACTTAATGCTATAAAACAAATACCTTCATATGCCAAATTTCTGAAGGACTTGTGCACGACCAAAAGACGGCTGAATATTCAAAAGAAAATCTTCTTAAATGAGAAAGTGAGTGTTATCCTAAAGCAAGATGTGCCACAAAAATTCAAAGATCCCGGTAGCCCAACCATATCATGTGTAATCGGGGATTATCGAATTGATCACGCACTGCTTGACTTAGGAACGAGCGTCAATCTGATTCCCTACACAATATACAAATAGTTAGGTTTTGGTGAATTGAAACCCACCCTAACTACACTACAACTTGCAGATCACTCTGTTCGCGTACTAAGAGGGATAATCGAGGATGTGTTGGTCCAGGTCGACAGATTTTACTATCCTATAGATTTTATCATCCTAGATACCAAACCCATTGGTAACATGAGCACTCAGATTCCCGTCATTCTTGGTTGCCCATTCCTTGCCACTTCAAACACAATTATCAATTGCAAGAATGGTGTCATGATTATGTCTTTCGGGAATATGACATTGGAGTCAAATATATTTTTCAATACAGGCAAACGGTTTGAGGATGATGACGATTTTCACGACATTAACATGATTGACTCTTTTGTGGAAAATAGGACACCTTTAACCTTATCCTCTGACTCTCTAGAGACGTACATGGCCCACTCCCATGATTTTGATGATGACATGATTAAGGAGACAGGGGCCATGCTTGATACTACACCAGTACTTGAAGTTAACCGGGGGAGGCCATAATTTGAAAAATTGCCTCAAACCGAAGAAGTGTCTCTGTTGTCTAAGCTCAAGGCACCGAAGCTTGACCTAAAACTTTTGCCCACTGATCTTGAACAGTTTTACTTAGGTCAAGAAGAGACATACTCAGTGGTGATTTCATCCCACATTGAGAACAAACAAGATGTTATGCTCATTTCTACTCTCAAAGAAGATAAAGGAGTCATTGGACATGTCATTACAGATCTTAATAGGATGAATGAACTCCTTTCAACTAAATGTTTTGACTCTTTAGAAGATTACCCGGTATACTTTGTAGATATAAGCAATCCCATGATAGAAAATATAGTGGATGCCTCGCAAGAGAGTACCTCGGTAGTTGTCACAGATTGAGAGAACCCTTACTCTGAAGCCCCTTCTTCCACAGATCCTGATCGTCTACCATTGAGGGAGGAGGAGCTGAAAATTGAGCCGAAGTTTAATGACAAATTTCTTATGAGGTACAAAAGTTTCTTATGAGGTACAAAAGTTTCTCTGGAAAGTCGTGCTCCAGGGCGTCCAAGCCTATTACAAAAAGGGCTTTTGGATGATCATGTTAAGGAACTTACTGAGAAACTTATCAAGATATTAGCCGGAAGAGGAACCTTGCGGCATCATCAAGTAGTTTTCCCCTGCTTTCATAGGATTAGGGTAGTTTGCTTTATGCTGTTCTAGGTTAGTTTACTTTTTACATTGTTTTAGGATAGTTGCTTTTGTTGGTCTCTCTCTTGTGCTGACTTGCTTTCATGCTGAGATCTTTGTGGAAAATTCTCTCTCGATACGTTATCCAGTTACTATCTTTCCATCACTTCTCTTTCAATTTCGTTGTCCCATGTGCGTTGCATGCTCATATCTCTTTTACATTGAGGATAATGTATAATTTAGGTTAGATGTGGGAGATTAGGTTCCCTAATTAGTGTTTTCTTGGTCTTGAGTAGAAATTTGTGAAATTTTTTTTAAAATTTTCTGGACTTTCTTACTAATTCGAAGTGATTTTGATAGCCATCTAGGGCACTTAAAATTTTAAGATACGTGATGTTGGTAATCTATGACTCTTAGATTCAGTATCTGTTAAATTTCGCAGTTAAGTTTGAATTGTTAATCCAAAATTAGAAGTTGTAAACATTGATTGAGTCATGATTTCACATGTCACATCTTGCTTTCACATTAAGGTTTCAGTTTGATATTGAATTGTAACTTAGGTGATCACTAAGCAAAAAAGGAACCAACCTGCGAAGTTCTACCATCATGTTTATAAAGAAGAATTGAAAGGATTGGGCGAATGGTCTTCGCTATAGGTTTGCTCCCTACAGGTGAAGGTTTGATTCCCTAAGGTTGACATAAAAAAAAATAAGTATATAAAATTATTGGGCGACTGGTCTTTACCATAGGTCTGCTCCCTAAAGGTGAGGATTTGATTCCCCTTCTTGGCATTACTTTTAATGAAAAAAAAAATTAAAAGCTGTAAGAATGAAAAGATGATCTAAGAGGAAAGTTTTGGTTTAAGTCTTGGTTAGAATGAATTCTCTTGTTGGTTACCAATGATATCCTGAAATAGAGAAGTGAATTTTAAAGTTGATAAGCCGAGACTAGACTATACACTCATGGATCCTAATGTTTAGAATTTTTTTCTAATTGATGGATTACTATTGTAAGTTGACTATGAAATTACTGTGTGCTTGAGTTCAGGAGAAAATAATGCCCAACATTCATGAATCTTAGATTTCTTGTATCGAAATTGCTTTTCAAAAAATCACTCGGGTTTACAGAATTTCTTAAATAAGTCTCAACTTAATTTTTGCATACCTTGCTCAGGACTAGCAAGATGCTAGTTAGGGGTTGTGTTGAGGGTCAAATATTGCATATCAAACCTCAGTTATTGCCTGGATTTATGAACACGATACCGTTTAACGGACTGATTTAATCGTGTTTGTGATGCAGAGTGTATTTACGAACTTGGATCAAAATAAGGTACTAAAAGCTGAGATTTAACACTCGGATGATCACCAAGGCATTAGACGGGACTCCATGGGACCAATATCAAGGAATTACACGCCGGAGATCAGAGAAATTCTAGCCACTCACCCTAAAACGGGCCTGAAAAGCGTCTAGAATGCAAGATCACAGGGTTTTCCCCATCGGATCGGCTCCAAACTTCATACATGGCCTGAGGATCATAAATTAACCATACATATCAAATTTCAGCCACTGGATCACCGAGGAGTGGCTCAACGAATAGATCAGCCCCTTAAATCCTTAAGTGGGGCCCACATGATCCTGGATGTGCTTCACTTTTGGACTCGATGCCTTAAATGAGGAAACAAAATGGATGGACGGCGCAAATTTCTCATAAACATCACCATAGGACCAACACGCATGATGCGTGTACACAGTAGGTGTATGACCGAGCCGCATCGGACAGGTGAGTTCGGTCAAAGTCAGTCTGACCAACTTTCCTTCTTCGGTCTTGCCAGCGTCCGCAGAAACGAAGCTGTGATGGGTTATGGCCCACCATATCGATCCAAATGGATGATCTGAACCGTCCATTCACTCAAGAGGATGGCTAAAACCTTCGCTAAGATTTCCATTTGGTTCTATACACATACAGACAAGTAAATCACCGTTCAAAAATAGGATGGACGGTGGAAGAAAATCATTAGCGAATCACTTCAAACAATGTCCGAAACTATCCATCTCTGACCATTTTTTCGAGCTGAGTCCAATGGACGGACTGGATTTCACCAATGAGACAGATCATGGACCCCACCACTGTCACAGCGTAACGTTTTTTTTTACGCAAGCTCTGTTTATGCAGTCCAGAGAAACTTGGATTTTTCGGGCTGTTGTGCATTCATAGATGGGATTGGATCACTGATCCGGACCGTCAATTCGTTGTACTACGTGGGCATAACTCCAGCCATGAAGGCGGAATCAAGAAAAGTTCTCACCATCCCGTTTCACAGGCTATTCACACGAGTTGAGTAAACAGATCTGGACGCTGTAGCTGCGTAAACAGCTATCCACCAACTTTGCTGCGGAAGCTCTCCCAGCTGACATCCAGCAAGGATAAAGGAGAGAGAGAAAGAGAGGGAGGGGATTCTTTGGGGACGTACAAGAGAGAGTAGTAGCTTTTATTTTTATTTTTTTGAGCTTTCTTTGTTTTTTTTTTCCTGTTTTCTTATGTTAGCTTTTAAGTGTTTCAGCCCATTCATGTTAGGCTGAACCTCTTAGCTAGGGCTAAGAGATGAAGCTTGTAGTGTGATGGGGCGATTCTATTACTTTGATTCATGTAGTTGAACTCTCTTTAATTCTAGTTTGATTATAAGGAATGCTTTCAGTTTTTTTTTATGGTCTGTTGTGACTTAAATTACAATGGGTCTATGATAGCTTTGAGTATTTTCTATGCATTATAGGGATTATGAATTTAGGAATCCCTGTTGTTCACCATCATCTCCTGGGCATGGTTGGATGACAGAACTCTTCCTAACATTCATATATTCCAGAATTGGCTATGGATTGGTTTAATTCTGTTGTTTACTTTGTCTCATGGGTATGTTTTGTGATGGAATCCATTCTAATTTACACCCGTCTGATCTCTTGAAAACTAGATTAAATGAAGTTCAGAATTGATTTTCAGGTTATATCTTCCAACTGGATGAAGATAGGACTCTAAATCTAGTTGCGTTCATGAATCGACCGTAGATCTCCCTGATGTCTACAAGTGGATCCTCTGAATCCCTAGTTTCTTACCTCTGATTTCTCCAAAGTTTTAGATAAGTATTTCATCATTATTCCCTTAAATTACACTTGAGATAGTTACATCTTAGTCTAGTTCTAATTCTATGTAATTTAAGATTACGTACAGGTATCAGTCCCTTGGGATTCGACCTCGGTCTTACCGAGTTTATTACTACATCACAACCCTGCACTTGGGGTGTGAACACCAATCCCATTTACACCTATATATATATATATATGTGTGTGTGTGTGTGTGTGTGTGTGTGTGTGTGTATGTGTGGTATATATATATATATGTATATATATGGAAAGAATCCCAAATGAAATCGAAAATAAATCCCGTAAATTTGCAGCTCTATGAAAAAATCTGTGCAGAATTTGTGGATGTGATCGAACATTCAAAGATGGCATCGAAACTTGCAGCTCTACGAAAAAATCTGTGTAGAATCTGTAGATGTCATCGAACATTCAAAGATGGCATCGACACTTGCAGCTCTACGAAAAAATCTGTGCAGAATCTGTGGATGTCATCGAACATTCAAAGATGGCATCGAAACTAATCTTTCAATGACATCGAACACTCATTGATGACATCAAATTATCACCTCAATTGTCCAAAGATAAAACATGATTTTTTCTGAAATTCATGATGGCATCGAACACTCATTGATGGCATCGAAAAGGGGCCTAGTTAGTCCAGCGACCAACTAAAGAAAATATAGAAAATATCAATGGGATCAAGAACCATTCGGTGTCATCGAAGGTGACATCAAATAGACTGTCGATGGCATTGACAGACCCTGTATATGACTTGATTTAAGATATCAAATACAACAATCTCCACCATGTCTTCAATAATCAAACGTGTAGCTTCTTGTCCGCTTCTTTTATCTCTGCATTGCATCATAGTTCTAACGATACTTCTCGTCCACACTCCGTCTTCCTTTTATGCAAATGTCAAGCCAAAAGATGTTGCACAAAACTTAAACTTCTTCACAGGATCCACCTTGGTGAGCATGTCCATCATATTCACACTGGTGTGAATCTTTTCCAGTGTCATGCCTCCTTTAACACCTGTCGTATAAAATGATAACGAACGTCAATGTTTTTAGTACAGGAGGGATAAATAAAAATTTTAGCCAAAGTGATAGTGCTCTTGCTGTCACAATTAACTGGCACGGCTTCCTGTTAAAGTCCCAATTGATTTATCATGCTTCTCAACTAAACACCTTCCTTAAACGCTTCTGTCACTACCATATACTCAACTTCGGTCATGGAAAGAGCCACCACAGACTGAAGCTTTGACATCCAACTAATTGCTCCACCCGCTAGCACAAACGAGTAACCTAAAGTTAATTTTTTGAAATCCACACTGCCTACGTAGTCTAAATCTACATACCTAATTAACTTTGTTCCTTTCTTCTTAAAAGTTAAGACGTAGTCTTTTGTACCTCGAATGTATCAAAGTAGCCATTTTACTGCTTCTCAATGTTGCTTGCTGGGATTTGACATGTATCAGTTCCCAACACCGACTACCTGTGAAAAATTCAGTCTCGTATAGACTGTGGCATACATTAAACTGCCAACAACATTTGAATAAGACACATGAGACATAACCTATTTTTCCTCGTGGGGAATGCTCACCGACTTTGCCTGGTCCATCCCATACTTGATCCATATATTTTCAAGGTATTCTGTCAGAGATAACCAAAGCCTGCTCCTTTTTCCGTCTCTATAAATATTTAAGCTGAAACCTTCTTTGCAGCCCCCAGATCTTTCATCTGTGTCCCTGATAACTGAGTTTTCAGTTCATCGATTTCAGACAAGTCATGACTAACGATCAAAATATCATCAACATACAATACGAGGATAATAAACCTACCATCACTCAGTGTCTTATAATAGACATAGTGATCATATTTACTCCAAGTAAATTTCTAATTCAACATAAAATAATCAAAATTTTAATACTACTGCCTAGGTGACTGTTTCAGGCCGTACAATGACCTCATTAACATGCAAACTTTGCTCTTTGCCCCTTTAACTTCGTAACCATCTGGTTGCTTCATATAGATCTATTCTTCCAATTCTTTATGTAGGAATGCAGTCTTGACATTTATATGTTCCAGCTAGAGATCGTATTGGGCAACCAATGCCAACACAAATCCGATAGTCACCTAATTAACCACCGACGCGAATATCTTTGTGAAGTCAATTCTTTCTCTTTGAGCATAACCCTTTGCTACCAGCCTCGTTTTGTATCTATCATGTTTTTTTAGAATAACCACCTTACATTCAATCACTTTTCGGCCAATTGGAAGCTCTGCTAGCTCCCACGTGTTGTTTTTATGCAACGAGTCCATCTCATCGTCCATAGTCGCTATCCACTTTTCTGCATCAGGCTCATCAAAAGTGTCCTGAATAGTAGACGGGTACCCCTCATTTATAATGATGGCATGTTTGATATTAGAGTCGTCCATGTATCTTACCTGTCAGTTGTTATCTGGCAGTGGGTTTCTTCTCATGTGTCGCTGCTCCACCTGCTCCTGTACATCTGTCTGCACATTTATCTCTGCCTAAGTATCATCTATGTCAATCTGGAGGTCTACGATCCACCTTTCTGGTTCCTCTTACTTCTCTTGATCATTTTTGTAGAATATGGAGCTCTCATCGAATCTTACGTCACGACTAGTGATGACCTTGCATGTGGCCTTATCACATAACTTGTAACATTTCACAACAACAACATAGCCAACAAAGATGTACTTTTTAGCTCTATGGTCTTGCTTATGTCTATCAACTGATGGTACATGAAAGTAAGCCTCACAACCAAATATGCACAAGTCTGAGTAGTCCATCTTTTGACCACTTCATACTTCCTCTGGTATCTTACAATCAATTGCCGTAGAAGGGGACCGATTTACCAAATAGCAAGCTATGTTAACAGCCTCAGTCTATAGGTCCTTGCTCAACCCAACATTACTTAACGTGCATCGGGCCCTCTCTAAGAGAGTCTGATTCATTCGCTTAGGCACACCATTTTATTTGGGCTTGTCACACACCATGTTGTGCCTAATGATCCCTTCACCTTTGCAATACTCATTAAACTCAGTGTAAGTAAATTATCTATCATTGTCAGTCCTTAAATCTTTTATTTTTTGCCCTACTTATTTTTCTATCTGTAACGCCCTAAAAATCGGGGGTCGAGCATAAACTCAACTCTCGAGTTCCAACGCATCACTTATGCAACAAAATGAATGATGATTGAATGTTGTCTGTAATAGTGTATTGAACATGAGTGAGATTAAGCCAAAACAGCATATCATACTCCAGAGACAGTTAAATTGCAAGCGGAAGACTGTGATAGATAAATAACATATATATACTATGGTGAGTCTCCAGAGTGTGATAATGTTACCGGGTTAAATAATTACAAGTACAATTCTAAAATATATCAAATGTGAGGAAGTGTAAGGTCTTCGATCCCAAGTGTCATAGCCCCGTCAATACAATACCAGGTCTTCATAGACCTGTCAGAGGTTACATGTAGGAGAACTCCTCCTCAACATCATAGTAGTAGTCCAGCTCTGCTTCATAAGCATCGCCATCACCTGAAACTCAACAAATCTGGTTGGTGTGTACAACACCGTCCCGTAACATGGGAGTGAGTGGCTAACTCAGTGGAACAATAAAGCATAGGTTAACATGTCATCAATACAGTCAAGCAGTAATGATAAAGCAGTAAAATCAAAAACTCCTAACTACTCTTATTAATGCAAGTATGGATACAGTTATGATCGATGCCCTCACTGACATACTCCCTCATACGACACCATCTTCGTTCGCGGCATGCTTTCATCCCTCAGTGCTCCACATCTTCTAGGCACATGCAATGCATGCTGAGCATGATTACCGAGTTGTTATTAGTCCATTTTAAACAGCAGGATTGGGAAACTAAGGTACCTTCCTTGTATCATTCCCAATCATGATCCATTCTAGGGTCGTCAGTCCTAGACAATCTCATACGATGGTGTGTTTCACTGCAAGGGCTGCTAGGGCTGTTACGCGGAATCGTTGCACCACTCCCCCATCACCTTATCAATACAGGCCTAGCTTATACTCTGTTACTACGGGAAGGCTCGTCGCCTCACCGTAGATTTAGAGTATGCTCGAGGTCACTACACCGGATACGGTCAGGGCTGCCAGGGCTGTTACACGGAATCATTGCACCACTCCCCCATCACCCATCAAGTAGTGTAGGCCGACAGATCGAATATAGTGTCCCATACTACCATAATCGACTCACGAGTCTGGTTGCTCACTGGTCACTACGGGGAGGCACATGGCCCCAGCGTAGGCTGACAGCTCAACCACGGTGTCCCATACCACCATGCCCAGCTCATGAGTCTTAGCAGATCGAGGTACCATGGTTAACGGGATTTCACTGGTAAGTTTGGTACCCTGGGTTCAAGCAGTAGCGACCAAACATGGTGAACATACATTAGACATATTGGGTTACTTGACAGGCCTGACTAGCTCGAGCACACAATTAATTGAATGACATAAAGTGCATAAGCACTTCGCGTGGCCTAACCACTGTCGCCAACTGATGTACGACTCGGGTTCATCAAACACATCCTACGTGGCGACATGAACCTCAGCCACGATCTCAAATCTGGTACCTATTATCTGGACTATAGACATAGTCCCAAACTCAATCAAACCTTATTCGTAGCATGTAGAGTAAAGCATGGTAAACAAAGTAATTCAAGCATGTTAGTAAGCATATCATAAAGCATGTTATACAGCATGTTATAAAGCACTACATAAATAGGAATACAAACACATATATTGCAAAGTAAGCGGTTTAAGTAAACAACCTCATGGAGGTAATCATATATGTCTCTAAGGTAGTTGAGAATCCCATCTCAACACCCTCCTAAGGCATCATCATCCAAACACTTACTCACACAAGCATTTTCATAAACACTTAGCATACACTATTTCAACATACTTAGTGTATGTTAGCCAAACATGTATTAGGGAGAATCCTTTCGCCAAATAAGTATTTTATCCATATATCATATATTCATACAGCAAATAATCATGTCAAACACATTTCCAAAATATATACATAAACGGTATTTTCTACAATACACTATTTATACATACATAGTGTATATTAGCATAACATGTATTAAGGCGAATCCTTTCGCCAAATAAGTATTTTATCCAAGTATCATATATTCATACAACAAATAATCATGTCAAACACATTTCCAAAATATATACGTATATGGTATTTTCTACGAATACCTAGAATATGTAAAATTCCATATTCTACGTCTTTAATCGACATAGAAAACAGACGACACTTTGTACATGTGCAATTGCATGCAGATCATGAATCTATCATTATCTGACATTGAAACGTTGAAAACCATAACCTATACACCTAAAGTCCTCACCTTTAGTCGTAGAATCGTAACGAATACGATAGGTTTGTCAAGCTTCCTATTCGGCAGTTTGGTAACCTATAGAATGAAATAGGTTAGCTATTTCATAACCTACAACCAACACACCCTAAAACTGATTTAGGGTTAGGGTTTCTTACCTAGAAACGGAGTCAGTATCACCGGAAAAATAACAAGAAAGGGGTGGTGCAGCTTGTGTAGTGGCAGGGGATGGTAGTAGGAAGGATCTCCCTCAACTCTCTAGCTTTCTCTCTCTTTTTCTCTCTTCTCACTTAGGGTTTTTCTCAAATTCGTATGGCTATGAGAGAGGGGATTCTAAGGTCCTTATATAGCCTAAAAACTCTCTGAAATAGACTTAAGGTCAAGGTATACTTGGGTTATAACCAAAGCGGACCTATTTCAGCTCAACGAAGGACTTCTAGCGGCCCCCTTTGAGCCAAAGGTCGGACTTAAGCTCACGAACACAGGATCTAGGTTTAGTTAAGTTTTCGTTTCAGTCGGATTTCCAGATCGCGGGTGGCGGACCAGTTTCAGTTCAACGGTCAGCGGATCTTGATCCACAATTCTAAGTACATAGATATATTTATGAAAATTTTCCTAATCCAAGGGTGTATTTGGGTCAGATTCTGTCTCAGATTACTATTTGAGATATTTATTTTGTAAAGAAAATAGGTGTTTTTACACTCCCTCGCTCCGGACTCAAGCAAACATCCTTGGGGCACTGTCTGGGTCTGATTTCCGAGATGGTTGTCAAGCCCAATGAGGCAGTCCTAATTCCTTAACTTCGTGTTATTCGGACTTCCGACGTGCGGTCCAGACCTGATATGGAGTTTCAATGTGCTCCTGAGAGCAGTCGGGTAATGAGTTTGATCCTAAATTTTAGGGTAACCTGGCGTCAATGATTCTACAAGTTTTGGGTCTTGCAGATCATATTTAATGCGATTCAAATGGATTTCATGGCTAATCTAGTTTAACACTTAGTTAACTTTGTCAAATTTCTAAAGGATTTAATCCTAAGTGATTTTCGTCTGAGGTGGTACTTAGTCCTTTGTAGTTTGTATATAGAGTGATCCAAGTTGTACTACTTGGCCAGTTTAAGATAGTGTCTAGGGTGAAAGTACTTAGGAAAAATTGAAAGATCAAGGTGGTGAAGGGTGGGATTTGTGAAGGAAATGGGTTCAAAAGCGGTTTTAGACTTTGGAATTTAGTTCTGACAGGTTAATAAGGTGTCAGGAGCGACCCATTGCCTAAGGACGTATAATTCCAAGTTGGAAAAAATCCGGGCTGTTACACTATCATTTCCTTTCATTATCTGAATATGGTGAAAATTTTAGATTTACGCTTCATGAAGTCAACCCAAAATTTTTGAGAGTAGTCATTAATGAATGAGACAAACCATGACGACCTTCCAATGGAAACTTCTAGCGATGACCCTCATATGTCAGAGTACACATAATCAAGCACTCCCTTACATACATTTTTTTACATATTTAAAAGATAATCTATATTATTTACCATATATATAATGCTTGAATATATTTAAATTAGAATTCTTAAAAGTTGAAATCAAACAACAATCAGAAAGTACTTTCATGCTCTGTTCGCTCATGTGACCCAGACGAGCATGCCACATACGTATAGACATGGAATCCACAACAACCATTGTTGCACCACCTACTAAAGTGCTTTCGATCATACTATAAAGGTTTCCATGCATCTGTGCTCTTATAACCACAAGTGACCCCTTTGATACTTTAAAGACACCATTGACACCGGTGAACTTACACCCTATTACCTCAAGTGCACCGAGAGAAACCAAGTTCTTCTTCATATCAGGAACATGACCTTAGTCAAAGTATGCTCCATCTTATCAAACATCTTAATGCAGACCATACCAATAGCCACAACGTTATAGGCATTGTCATTGACCATAAACACATGTCCACCATCGCACTCTCTATAATTGGTGAACCAACTCCGATGAGGAGTCATGTGATATGACGCCCTTATGGAAGGATCCACTCGTCTCTATAGTCATTGTATAAGTTTACAATCATAGACACTAACAACACATCACCTATGCTTGTCTCTTCATCAGACGTCGCAATGTTGGCCTCCCTAGAAGAAGCCTCTGAGTTTTGTTTCTTTACTTTAAGATTTGTGCAATTCTTCTTTATGTGTATACTTATCCCACAATTTCAGCACTTTAACTTGCCCTTATCATTGCCTTTGGATTTGGATCTCGATCGAGAAGATCATGTATCATGCTTAATATTCCTGTCTCTTGTAATAGTGCATTAGAAGAGGTCCCTACGCTACCGTTTATCTTTCTCATAGCTTTCCCCCGAAGGGATGATATAATGGTGTCCACACTCAAGGATGATTTACCGATGCACAATGAGTCATTGAATGACTTATACAACGCTGGAAGAGAATTCAACAAAATACATGCTTGATCTTCATCTTTGACCACTTCCTCCATGTCTAGCAACTTCTAAATCAACATATTAAAATTACTGATGTGGCTTCCACATCTCCACCTTTTGTTATCCTGAAGTTGAACAATTGCAATTTCAAGTGTAGGTAATTTCAAGGGACTTTTTTGCATAAATGTCCTCTAACTTTACCCACAAAATCGATGCGGTTTTCTCCCTCAAAACATTATAGAAAAACTCATCCATGAGACAATCGGATAGAGGATTTAGCCTTCTTATCAAAAGTATTCCAATCATCGTCACTCATAGACGGTCGACACTCCTTAAGAGCCCTGTCTTCGCCTTACTTAGTTAATAGGCTAATCATCTTAACCTTTCATAACTCAAAATTATTTTTTCCTGAGTACTTCTTAATACCATACTTAGTGTTTCTCATTGATACTAATCCTTCAAATTCAAGCCTACGCCCCAAAGTTAGCTCTGATACCACTTGTTAGGGGACCATAGAAGCACACCGAGATGAATCAAGGATAGCAATCCAACGGAACCAATCAAAAGGAGGAAGAACACAACAATTTTTATATGGAAAAAACCCTTGTGGGAAAAAACCACAGCACAAAGCGACAGATATAACTATGAAAGTAGAAATTACAAAGAGAAAGAACTTACCTGATTCAAACAACCTCGAATCTCACCCTTGCTACACCCTTTAAAACCCTATGATGATTAAGAAAACCCTTAGAATACCTCCCAATCCCATTTACACCCATATATATAGCCTTGGAAAGAATCCCAAACAAAATTGAAAAAAATCCAGCAAATTCGCAGCTATGCGAAAAATCTGCGTGGAATCTGTTGATGGCTTCAAACACTCGTAGATGACATCGAAACTAATTATTTGATGGCATCAAACTATCACCTCAACTGTCCAAAGACAAAACATGATTTTCAGAAAATCTCGATGGCATTGAACACTCATCGATGGCATCGAAAAGGTGCCCAGTTAGTCTAGTGGCCAACTGAAGAAAATCCAAAAAATATCGATGGGATCGAAAACTGTTCGATGTCATCAAAGGTGACATCAAACAGACTATCGATGGCATCACAGACCCTGTATCTGACTCGATTTAAGACATTAAATACAACAGATAACAACATCAAGTTCGAAGAATTCCCATACTACCTCAGGTAAGGGGAGGTTGCATTCTTATCATGTGCATTCCCTTTGTCATCTATTATTGCGTTCCCTTGGATGAATTAATTTATATAACATGTTTCTTTATGAATCACGAGGCCTTGCGAATTTTTCTTTTAGGGTTTCTAAATCAATGGGGTTTTCCATCTTGCTTTTGCCTATCCTCTACTTATTTTATTTTTTAGGAAAAATCCTCTAATGGGTTTGGCTTGTAAGTCATTTATGTTTACACTATTTTATGATTAAAGCTAACTTCTTGGTGTTGTAGGTAAAACTGGACTGAACAAACACCTCGAATAAGATGGAAATAGCAAGGGAAATAGCTCGGGCATAAGGTCGAGTATGAACTCAGCATTTAACGCTGACTCCAACCTCTGTGACCAAGCTGAGTGACAACCATGAATGATAGCCTCGATCGCCCAATCGATACCTCACAATCTCGACTAAGAAGGCAGTTCTATATACCCACCTCGAGGGGTGACCTCGATCGTCGACCTCAATGACCAGTTTTGACCAAGGGCCCCGACCTTGAGGTTATTTTCAACTTAGAGGTCAGCCTCGACTATCGACCTCAACCTCAAATATCGAGCTTTACCTCGAGATATGAGGGGATATCCTCTCTACATAAGGGAAGGATAATGTTGAGTATCAAATATTGCATATTTTCCCCCATTTATATCTTGATTTTATAAACATGATAATACTTAATTGGTATATTTTATACATGTTTGTATTGTGAGGTGAATCTGAGAGCTTGGATTGAAAAGATATGTTAAAAGCATGGATTTGATGCTCAAGAATTACCAAAGCAAGGAGTGGATGTTAGGAGACCAAGATTGAAGATTTCGATACCTCAAGATCCAAAGAAACCAAGTATAAAGGATGAAGAAAAGACTGGAGAAGATCACAAAGCTTGCAACAGAAAAACAACCAGTTCGATCCGACCGAAATCGCAGAAAATAGTCCGACAACCAACGATGAAATTCAAGGCTAATTCGGTTTGACTAAAGGGTAATTCAGTCCAACCTAAACCAAGTTCAGTGTGACCAAAAGTGCACAAAAAGCTCCAACACTGTAACGCCCTGAAATTCGGGGGTCGAGCATAGCCTTAACTCCCGAGTTCCAATGCATCACTTATGTAACATGGATAAAGATGATTAAATGTTGTCTGTATTAGTGCATTGAACATGAGTGAAATTAATCCAAATCAGCAAAACATAATCTAGGGATAGTTGCAATACGTAAACGGAAGATTGAAACAAACAAGTATAACTTATAAACCAGTATAAGTCCCCAAAGTATGTATGCGTTGCCAGTTCAATAATTACAAGTATTATGTCAAAATATAAAATGTTCAAAATGGTAGTCCTCTACAAAGTATGAACCCTTAAGCCCCGTTGATTCAGAACTGCTTACATAAACCCACCTGAATACTGCATATACGAGAATGCCTCCTTGTCATCACAAAAGTCAGGCTCCGCCTCAGGAGTCGCGTCGTCATCTGTAATCAAGACAGAGTTTGGTTGGTGTTTAAAACACTGTCCCGTAACGTGGGAGTGAGTGATCAACTCAATGAAACTATACAGCAAAGGTTAACATGTTATCAATTCAGTCAAGCAGTAATGATAAAGCAGTAAAATCAAACATCCCTAGGTACTCTGATTAATACAAAATGATATGTAAGAATGATGCATGCCCTCACCTATACTCCCTCAGCATCTTCATCTTACGGCGCGCATGGCAACCTCCCGAAAGTGCTCTTCCACACCAAAGTACATGCAATGCGGTGCATGCACGTGATTAGTCAGGTTCTTACTTAGGTTTATTCATACAGTAGGATTGGAAAACTAAGGTACCTCCCTTATATCATTTCCCAAATAATGATCCATTTTAGGGTCATCAGTCCTAGTAAATCTCATACGATGTTACGGTTCTAGGTCGCTGCAAAGGGCTCGTCACCTGATCAGTGCAGGCCTAGTTTATACTCTTGTTGCTACGAAAGGGTCATCGCCTCCACGTAGACTCAGAGTACGCTCGAGGTCACTACAAAGGGCTCATCACCTGATCAGTGTAGGCCGACAGCTCGAATAGTGTCCCATACCACCGTCTTCGGCTCACGAGCTTTAGTTGCTCACTGGTCACTACGGATGGGCTCGTCGCCTCGGCGTAGGCCAACAGCTCGACCACGGTGTCCCATACCACCATGTCCTTCTCATAAGTCTTAGCGGATCGAGGTACCAAGGTTAACGGGATTTTCACTGGTGAGTTTGGTACCTTAGGTTCAAGCAGTAGCGTCCAAACATGGTGAACATACATCGGGCCAATCGGGTTACTTGACAAGCTCGACTAGCACGAGCACACATCGAGTTGATCAACATGAAGTGCATGAGCACTCCGTGTGGCCTAACCACTGTCGACAACCGTAGTACGACTCGGATTCATCGACCCATCCTGTGTGGCGAAAGCAACCTCAGTTACCCAATTCAAGGCCTGTTACCGATTGCCTGGACTATATGATAGTCCCAACTACGTTCAGTTTCAATAAGGAATTATATGAGGAGATTAAATGGTAATGAATAGACAATTCAAATCCTATAAGCATTTGATCATATTAGAAGATACAAGTTAAACATGAATTTACACATACACATTCCATAAATAATGTAGGTATTATCATATACAGTATGTGGAGGAAATCATACAAATCTTTAAGGCAGTCAAGAATCTCATCTCAACACTCTTAATTAGTACAACTTAACAACTACCCACTCATGCAAAGATTTTTACAAACACTTAGGCTACACTTTCCAACATACATAACATATGTTGGCTACATCACGTATTACAGCAGATCCTTTGGCCAAGAAGTTGTTACACGCATAACTAGTATATACACAAGGTAAATAATCATGGTAAGCACACTTTCAAATTTCATACGTATACGGTACTTTCTACAAATACAGAGAATACGCTAAACTCCACATAGTTCGTATATAACTGAAACGCAAAACAGACATCACATTTTGCATGTGAAATAGCGTCCACGTCAAGAATCTATTATTAACTGACATTGAAAGCTTTGAAAACCATAACCTATACGTCTATAGTCCGCACCTTACGCCGGTATATACGTATTGAACTCAGTTTGTAAGCCAAGTCGTTGTCTATGACACGAGGGCCACCTATAACATGCAATAAGTTAGCTATTTCATCACTTAGACTATTTGAAACCCTAGAACATATTAGGGTTAGTATTTCTTACCCAATAGTGGAATTGAAATCGCCGGAATAGCGATCCAGTATAATGAATAAGCACGGGAAGAGGCAAGGTAGAATACCAGGAATCTCCTCCAACTGCACTCACACTTTCTCTCTCTTTTCTCCCTTCTCTCTCTTAGGGTTTTTTTCAAATTCATATGGAATAAATGAGAGAGGGTTTAAGGTCCTTATATAGGCCTAAAACTGATGGAAATGGCCCCAGGGCCAAGGTATACTTAGGTTATAGCCAAAGGAGGCTTGTTCCGATCCAATAGAGCACTTTTGGAGGCCCCCTTTCTATGTGCAGTCGGACTTAAGCTCCCTGACCATGGATCTAGGTCGAGTTAAGTTTTTAGTCCGATCGAATTTATAAATCGACTGCGGCAAACCAGTTTCCGTTCAATGGTCACCGAAACTCCATCGGGCCACAATGGTCTTCCGATCGAAACTCGACCATCCTTATATAGGCCTAAAATCGATGGAAATGGCCCCACAAGGTATACTTAGGTTATAGCAAAGGAGGCTTGTTCCGATCCAATAGAGCACTTTTGGAGGCCCCTTTTCTATGTGCATGTGTGGATCTAAAAGTTTTTAGTCCTCCGATCAAACCAGCTTCGTTCAATGGTCACCGAAACTGTCGAATTGGGCATGTGTGGAAAATTTCTCCGATCCGAGGGTGTAAATCCTCCTAAATCCTTACAACTTGCCCGCAAATGGAATGACTCAGATTACTTAAGTTTGAGTTTAATTCTAAAGATATTCACGTTTCTCACACACTTTGCTCCAGGCTCAAGCGAATACCTTCAGGATACTATCTAAACCTGATTTCTGAGGTGGTGGTCAAGTCCAGCAAGGTGGTCTTAATTATATAATTTTGTAGTAATCAGACTTTCGATGTGGGGTCCAGGTCTAATAC
This sequence comes from Magnolia changhungtana, assembly GCA_030180095.1. NCBI lineage: Eukaryota > Viridiplantae > Streptophyta > Magnoliopsida > Magnoliales > Magnoliaceae > Magnolia > Magnolia changhungtana. The sequence continues at coordinate 719,142 of JASAUF010000524.1, read as the reverse complement.
AAAGTTTCAATGTGCTCCCGAGAGCAACCAGGAGTAGAGTTTGATCCTAAATTTTAGGGTAACCTAGCATCAATGATTCTACAAGTTTTAGGTCATGCAGATCATGTTTAAAGTGATTAGTACTAATTTCGTATGAAATATAGTTTAACACTAGTTAACTCTCACCTAATTTCTAAAGGATTTGGTCCTTAGTAATTTCTGCCTGAGGTGGTACTCGGGTCTTTATACAAATTTTTCTGAGACGTTACAATTTACCCCCCTTAAAGAAAAATTTCATCCTCGAAATTAGTACCTTTTCGTATTCCTTGAGAATCTGAGGGTAGTTCTTTCGAACCTCGGCTTCTGTAACGCCCTGAAAATCGGGGGTCGAGCATAAACTCAACTCTCGAGTTCCAACGCATCACTTATGCAACATAAAGAATGATGATTGAATGTTGTTCGTATTAGTGCATTAAAGATGAATGGGATTAAGCCAAAACAACATATCATACTCCAGAGACAGTTAAATATATCAATGTATACTCCAAAAATGGGCAAAATGAATATACAAGAGTGCTCTATAAGAGCAAACTAAAGTGTAATGACATCTAATCAGCAACCCTGTTACCCCGTCGATCATAAGATGGTCTACATAGACCCACCTGATAGATGTGTAAGGAGAAACCCTCCTCATCATCATAAAAAAAAAAAAATTCAGCTCCGCTTTGCAAGCATCGTTATCATATGAAACTCAAACAAGGTCTGGTTTGGTGTTTAAATACTGTCTCGTAATGTGGGAGTGAGTGATCAACTCAGTGGAATAATAGAGCATAGGTTAACATGTTATCAATTCAATCAAACAGTAATGATAAAACAGTAAATCACACATTCTTAGTACTGTTGTTAATGCAAGAATGCATGTATGTATGATGCATGCCCTCACCTATGCTCCCTCAGCGACTTCATCTTACGTTCGCAATGACAACACTGCCTCAGTGCTTGACCTGCAATGCCTGATTGCACGCGTAATGCAGTGCATGCATATGATTACCAAGTTCTTATTAGTTCTTTTCATACAGCAGTATTGGGAAACTAAGGTACCTTCCTTGTATCATTCCCAAACAAGATCCATTCTAGGGTCGTCAATCCTAGATAACCTCATATGATGTATAGTTATAGGTCGCTGCAAGGGTTGTCAGGGCTGTTACACAGAATCGTTGCACCACTCCCCCATCACCTTATCAATACAGGCCTAGTTTATACTCTGTTTACTACGGGAAGGCTCGTCGCCTCTCCGCAGATTCAGAGTATGCTCGAGGTCACTACACCAGGTACAATCAGGGCTGTCAGGGCTGTTACACAGAATCGTTGCACCACTCCCACATCACCCATTAAAGCAATGTAGGCTGATAGCTCGAATATAGTGTCCCATACCACCACAATCGGCTCACGAGTCTGGTTGCTCAATGGTCACTACGGGGAGGCTCGTGGCCCCAGTGTAGGCTGACAGCTCGACCACGGTGTCCCATACCACCATGCCAGGCTCATGGGTCTAAGCGGATCGAGGTACCACGGTTAACGGGATTCCACTGGTAAGGTTAGTACCTTAGGTTCAAACAGAGGCATCCAAACAAGGTGAACATACATAAGACAGATCGAGTTACTCGGCTAGCTCGAGCGCACGACAAGTTGAACGACATGAAGTGCATAAGCACTTAGAGTGGCCAGCCACTATCGCCAACCGAAGTACGACTCGGGTTTGTCAAACACATCTCACATGGCGAATGAATCTCAGCCACGAACTCAAGGCCTGTTACAGATTGCCTGGACTATAATCATAGCCCCAAACATAATCAATCCTTGACCAGAAGCATGTAGAGTAAAGCAGAATAAACAAAGTAATTCAAGCATGTTAACAAGCATGTCATAAAGCATGTTATAAAGCACAATATAAACAGGAAATACAAACACATATATTTCATAAGTAAGCAGTTAAATTAAATAAACAACATGGAGGAAGTCATATACATCTCTAAGGTAGCTAAGAATCCTATCTCAACACCTACCTGAAGCACAATCCTCTAAGTACTTACTCTTACAAGCATTTTCACAAACACTTAGGATACACTCTTTCAACATACATAGCGTATACTAGCAAAAACATGTATTAGGGCGAACCCTTTCGCCAAGTAAGTATTATACACATATATAGCATGTTCATACAGTAATTAATCATGGTAAACACACTTTTAAAATTTATACGTATACGATACTTTCTACAAATATGGGGAATACAGTATATTCAACATAGTTAACGTATAACCGAAAAATGAAACAGACAGCACTTTGTACATGTGCAATAACACACAGATCATGAATCTATCATTATCTGACATTGAAAGTGTTGAAAACCATAACCTATATGTCTAAAGTCCGCACCTTTTGTCGATAAGCTTGAACCGAAACCAGTTTAAACCCAACGCCTTTGTCTATAGCGCAATGATAACCTGAATCATGAAACAGGTCAGCTATTTCATCACCTACCCTCTTGAAAACCCTAAATCAACTTAGGGTTAGGTTTTCTTACCTATGAACGAAGCCAGAATTGCTAGAAAAGTGATTAGATAGCGATGGTTAAACACGTATAGCAGGGGGATGGAGTATCAGGAAGATACTCCCACTTCTCTCACACTTTCTCTCTCTTTTCTCTCTTCTCTCTTCTAGGTTTTCTCAAATTCGTATGGAATGAGAGAGTGAGGGTTTAAGGTCCTTATATAGGCCTAGAACTCACCAAATTAGACCTAGGGCCAAGGTATACTTAGGTTATGTCCAAATACGGACTATTTCGCTCAGCGGAGCACTTATGGAGCCCCCCCTTGAGCCAAAGGTCGAACTTAAGCTCACAGCCTATGGATCTAGGTCGAGTTAAGTTTTCAGTCCAATCGAGTTCCTAGATCACAGGTGGCGGACCAGTTTTAGTTCAACGGTCACCAAAACTCGATCAGGGTTACAAGTACATTGACCTGTGTATGAAATTTCTCTTGATCCGAGGGTGTATTTGGGTCAGATTCTGATGGTCTGATTACTTATATTAGGCCTGCAAGTGACAAGTCTCAGATTACTTAAATTGGATTTAATTTCTAAAGAAACCTACGTTTTCTCACACTCTTCACTCTGGGCTCAAGCGAATAGCCGTGGGACACTATCTTGATTTAATTTTTGAGATGGTTGTCAAGCCCAGCAAGGCGGTCCTAAACACTTAATCTCGTGGTCATCGAACTTTCGACGTGCGGTCCAGATCCGATACGGAGTTTCAATGTGCTCCCGAGAGCAACTGGGTAATGTGATTGATCCTAGATTATAGGGTAATGTAGCATTAATGATTCTGCAAGTTTTGGGTCTTGCAGATCATATTTGAAGTGGTTCAAGCTAATTCTACTGAGAATTTAGTTTAGTACTTAACTAAATTATGACTTAATTACGATAGAATATGGTCCTAGGGCATCTCTACGTCCCTTTTTAGCATTTTTAGATAATATATTAATTTAATTATTTTTATAATAGTTCATCATTAAGTTTACTTCATCTCCACCAAATTTCATTAGATTTCGTATTATAGAAAAATTCTAAAAATTCTAGAAGTAACCGTTGTCCAAACTAATAAGTTTTGAATAGTTGTCACATTAACCTAGATTAAACTATATTAACATTTTTATTATATTTTTTACTTATTTTTATATGAAACTAGACTTATCAAGCTTCAATTTGACTTTTGAATCACCTAAATCGGAGTTATAACGAGGGAGATATGACTTTTTAAAGTCAAGTGAAAAATTATAGAAAATGGGGCATCAAACGGGCCGCCCGGCCCGCTGTGGCCAGCCCGGCCCACTGGACCACGGTCGACGGCGGTAAGCGCGGTGCCGCCGCGGTTCACTGGACTATCTGGTGGTGGTTTTCGCCATGTGATTTTTTAAACGGGTGTATCTTGTGAATCAGGATAAGTTATTCGACGTGCAATATATGATTTTAAGGTAGGAGAAGCTGCTCTATCCAAATAACATATCTATTCCGTGAGATTCTAAAAGGTTAATGGTTAAAAACCTATTTTATTTATTTATTTACTATTTATAGTAAATGTTAATTTAAGTATTGATCTTCCTCACCTAAACTTTAGGATTCATGTCTAATATGAAAGTACTTAGAAAAATTTGGAGAATAAGGTGGTGAAAGGTGAGATTTTGAAGGAAATGGGTTAAAAAGCAATTTTTTACTTTGGGATTGAGTTTTGAGAAATTAATAAGTTGTTAAGATCAACCCATTACCTAAGAACGTCTATCTTTAGGTTGGCAAAATCTGGGGTGTTACAATCTACCCCCCCTTAAAAATAATTTCGTCCCCAAAATTGGCTAAAGGTAATAAGTAAGAATTCTATTATTTCATTTGCCTAAGACTTATTGATTTCAAGTTTATATGCGGGGTAAGGTATATATTGTGCATACTAGTCTAGTACATTTTAGGCACTACCCCCCTTAAAAATTTATTTCTTTATCCCTTGCTTATTCCCTAATAGGTTGATACAATTTACTCCGTTATCTATTTGACGTCTTGACGACAATTCCCAACTATTTAGAGTAAGCTGTTTTCAATATTTGACCAACACGGAAAGATGATTATAGCGAGCTTGATCCCGATACATCGATCATCTACCTGGCCAGGATAGAAAGCTCATCGTATCCCTTCCTAGTCCTAGTAGATCCTGGTCTTCTACTCGGCCAAGCAGTGAGTCCATTGGTAGTCGCCCAGGATTGAGAATTGGGTCAAGCCACGAATGTTTCGCAGTTGTATATTTCAGTAACTTCGTAGACCGATCACTCTGAAAACTTAGGGAATGCCCATCACAGAAAGGTTCAAATGTCATATTTCTCGGGTTGCCCTTTAGGTCTTGGTCTAGGAGAGTCCTCGATATTATCTATGTCTAAGGAAACGGTGAGTCAAATCTTACTAGAACATACTAAACGGTTTCTTATAGTAGAACTTGCTAGGGCTTCTATTATGTTCGTATTCAACGAGCACAGTTGTAAATACGTTGACCTTGGCTATTGTAACTCATTTCGCACCCGGCCTATTCTGTACTATGAATTTGTTTAATACTTGAACCCTAATTGCTTTACATTCTATGGAAGATTCAGATCCTATTTGGTGACTTATCTCTACGTACAGTCTGGATCAATTCCATTCGATCCTGGGCCAGTGGGGTAAGGGTCAACCATGCTTCCGCTGCGCCTATGAGTGGGTAGACGAGTATACCTACCTAACTCGACCGAATTCATAATCTTCCTACCCCCCTTAAAAATAATTTCTACTCTAAGGGCTCAAGAATCTGTCCTGATCCGTATGTCGGAATAAGGTGTAATTTAGGACCTATCCCTGACCTGAAATGGGATACGATCCCCCAGTACAATAGTCTTCCTTCCATCGATGATGTGTACTATGGCATTGGTACCTATGGTTATAGAAAGAAGCTAAAGATGATGGGTATTGTGGTTGATTTCAGGGGCAGGTGTGAGTTTGAGGCAAGATGCCTAATTCTACCAAGGAGTTTTGTCACGGTCCAGACTTATCCTATTTAATCATGTCTAGCTAAACAAGCAGGCTATCTTTCTACATTCATATACATAATATGTATGCCGACATGGCATGTGATTTGGGACCTAATTCCTAACTATCTGTTGCCCATTTGGGCAATTCCTTAGGCCTAAAAAGACAAGGTCTCTATCTGCTATATACTCCTAGTACTTCTAAAAGACGAAGTTATAAACTTTTAGTTGCAAGTAGTCGGGCCAACACGGAAGGAAAGTTGTGTAGTGGGTCTGAGTCGGATACATGGACCTTCTGCCTAGCTAGGACAAAAAATTTTGTCGTATCGGTTCTTAATCCTAGTTAATCCCGACCTTCTGCTTGATCAGAGCATAGAGTTCATTGGTAACTACCAGGGTTGAGGAGTCGATTCAAACCGCGAATACCTCGCTTACATATAGTTCTCTACTTCGTGTTCCCGATTGTAATACGTATTTGGGAAGGCAATTCAAAGGGGTGTATTGATTTGTCCTAACATTAAATCCAAGGGATATATGAGCTTCCTCATAGCGTGAATAATAACTAATCAAACAACCTTCCTAGGAGTTCTTAAAGAAGCCCATGAGTACCAAGGGGATTCAATGAAGGAATGGAGTCTCGCTCCAACCTACTCAAGTCAACTAATTAACTTTATCTTTCAATTATCTTTCAATTATCTTAGCATAATGAATCCTTTACATTCCTTAGTCTAACTAGTAGCCTAGTCGCAACGTATGAGTAGCGGTAATCCACTAGTTGTAATCCAAAGTCTATGCTTATACGCTAGAGGATTTCATACCGTTTCTAATACAAGTCAGATTTGTTTGCAAAACCAAGGAGTACCAACCCTAGGTCCAAAACTCTAAGGGACTACCTAGCCAGAGGTATGAAGTTGTATTAAATGGAACTGCATTGCTAATCCCACTTCGGGATTGGGAATGACATGTTTGGTAGGAGGGTGGGGTGGGATAAAAATTAATTTTATAGGCTTTGAAAACTGAGCCCTGTGTTGGAAAGTGTGAGATGGGATTTCCAAATCCCATAGTGATGAATTTCCAAGTGCAATTTGAAAGGAAAATCCCGAAATTTACTTTTGACTGCATACATTCCAAACATGGTATTGGAAAACATGAGATACACCCAATCCAAGGACAATACCTTACACATGCATTTATTGTTACCTTTACAATTCCATCCACCTTAAACTCACCTAATGCAATTGGCCGAACGGGCCCTAAATGTCCCAAACATTTGGAGGTTGTGAAGGTTATGGGACACAAGATCGTTGAAGCACACTATGGTATGTGTGTGTTCAAAAACAAGGAGGAATGCAGAGAGTTGAAGAAATGAAGAAGATTAGAAGAGGGATTGTTGGGTTTTGGAATCTTGAGCTACAAAAGAGGATGTGTAGGCTCTAATGAAAGGGGTTGAAGAAGGAGATATGAAAGGATGGGATGGCTAACGAGTACTACACGATTTTGAGCATCAAGTGGGGGAGGTATGAGAGCTCAAATGAGAGAGAATGGAGAGGGTAGGAGGATAGCTATTGCTGTGAACGATGGAGGGGTATAGGTTGTGACAATAGACGACGGAATGGGCAATTGGAGGGACGGTTTGAGAGAGAAAACAGAAAATATTGAAGGAAAGGGAGAGCTTAGAGGAGTGTTTGAGAGAGAGGAGCAAAAAGGACGTGTAATAGGGGCCCCCACCCAATTTCGCGGGCCCCACACGTGTCCAGGGGTCGGGCCGACACTGACCCGCATCGGCTCGACCAGCCCGGGCAAAGGGGACTGTGGTCGACTGCGGTCCTCTGGACTAGGCACGGTGCCACCGCGGTAGGGCGGTGGCCACCCTCCTCCCAAGGTGCCAATGGTACCCCGGGTCCACCGTGGGCCCCCCCCCCCCGGATTGCATCCTTTGGCCCACGGCTCTGTTACGAGTCATTTCGGGACCATTCGGGTAAATTTTTGGTGTATAGCAGTACATAGAGGTGTTTGTAGGCTGGGATGGGGTCAAACATTAACTAAACCCGCCGATTGATGGCTTAGAGGTGATTCAGGATCGACTCATGTGATCACAGATGAGTACGGACCCGATCTTGGCAACCTTTTTTACTGAACTTTGCCGATTGGCGAAACCGAGATACCTATGACTGTTCCTACGTCTTTCTTGCACCCACCTAAGTCAGAGTGCGTAAGAGTGCGTCGTGTGACCATAACCCAGGTCCGGTTTAATCCAAATCATGCTCTGATACCATCTTGTAATGCCCTGAAAATTGGGAGTCGAGCATAAAATCAACTCCCGAGTTCCAACGTATCACTTATGCAACATAAAGAATGATGATTGAATGTTGTTCGTATTAGTGCATTAAAGATGAATGGGATTAAGCCAAAACAACATGTCATACTCCAGAGACAGTTAAATATATCAATGTATACTCCAAAAATGGGCAAAATGAATATACAAGAGTGCTTCATAAGAGCAAACTAAAGTGTAATGACATCTAATCAGCAACCTGGTAACGCCGTCGATCAAAAGATGGTCGACATAGACCCACCTGATAGCTGTGTAAGGAGAAACCTTCTTTATCATCATAAAAAAAAATTCGGCTCCGCTTTGCAAGCATTGTCATCATCTGAAACTCAAACAGGGTCTGGTTTGGTGTTTAAATACCATCCCGTAATGTGGGAGTGAGTGATCAACTCAGTGGAACAATAGAGCATAGGTTAACATGCTATCAATTCAATCAAACAGTAATGATAAAGCAGTAAATCACACATTCCTAGTACTGTTGTTAATGCAAGAATGCATGGATGTATGATGCATGCCCTCGCCTATGCTCCCTCAGCGACTTCATCTTGCATTCGCAATGACAACACTGCCTCAGTGCTTGACCTGCAACGCCTGATTGCACGCATAATGCAGTGCATGCATATGATTACCAAGTTCTTATTAGTTCTTTTCATATAGCAGTATTGGGAAACTAAAGTACCTTCCTTGTATCATTCCCAAACAAGATCCATTCTAGGGTTTTCAATCCTAGATAACCTCATACAATGTATAGTTCTGGGTCGTTGTAAGGGCTGTCAGGGTTGTTACACGGAATCGTTGTACCACTCCCCCATCACCTTATCAATACAGGCCTAGTTTATACTTTGTTTACTACGAGAAGGCTCGTCGCCTCTCCGCAGATTCAGAGTATACTCGAGGTCACTACACCGGGTACAGTCAGGGCTGTTACACGGAATCGTTGCACTACTACCCCATCACCCATCAAAGCAATGTAGGCCGACAGCTCGAATATAGTGTCCCATACCACCACAATCGGCTCACGAGTCTGGTTGCTCAATGGTCACTACGGGGAGGCTCGTGGCCCCAGCGTAGGCCGACAGCTCGACCATGGTGTCCCATACCACCATGCCTGGCTCATGAGTCTTAGCGGATCGAGGTACCACGGTTAATCGGATTCCACTGGTAAGGTTAGTACCTTAGGTTCAAACAGAGGTATCCAAACATGGTGAACATACATAAAACAGATCGGGTTACTTAACGAGCTCGGCTAGCTCGAGCGCACGACAAGTTGAATGATATGAAGTGCATAAGCACTTCACGTGGCCAACCACTATCGCCAACCGAAGTACGACTCGTGTTCGTCGATCACATCTCACATGGCGAATGAATCTTAGCCATGAACTCAAGGCCTGTTACCGATTGCCTGGACTATAATCATAGCCCCAAACACAATCAATCCTTGACCAGAAGCATGTAGAGTAAAGCAGAATAAACAAAGTAATTCAAGCATGTTAACAACCATGTCATAAAGCATGTTATAAAGCACAATATAAATAGGAAATACAAACACATATATTTCATAAGTAAGCAGTTAAATTAAACAAACAACATGGAGGAAATCATATACATCTCTAAGGTAGCTGAGAATCCTATCTCAACACCTACCTATATAGCATGTTCATACTGTAATTAATCATGGCAAACACACTTTCAAAATTTATACGTATACGGCACTTTCTACAAATACGGGAATACAGTATATTCAACATAGTAACATATAACCGAAAAATGAAACGGAAAGCACTTTGTACATGTACAATAATATACAGATCATGAATTTATCATTATCTGACATTGAAAGCGTTGAAAACCATAACCTATACGTCTAAAGTCCGTACCTTTTGTCGGTAAGCTTGAACAGAAACCAGTTTGAACCCAACGCCTTTGTCTACGGCGCAACGACAACCTGAATCATGAAACAGGTCAGCTATTTCATCACCTACCCTCTTAGAAACCCTAAATCAGCTTAGGGTTAGGTTTTCTTACCTACAAACGAAGCCGAAATCACCAAAAAAGCGATTAGATAGAAATGGTTAAACACATATAGCAAGGGGATGGAGTATCAGGAAGATGCTCCCACTTCTCTCACACTTTCTCTCTCTTTTCTCTCTTCTCTCTCCTAGGTTTTCTCAAATTCGTATGGAATGAGAGAGTGAGGGTTTAAGGTCCTTATATAGGCCCAAAACTCACCAAATTAGACCCAAGGCCAAGGTATACTTAGGTTATGTCCAAATACTTACTGTTCCGCCTCAACGGAGCACTTCTGGAGCCCCCCTTGAGCCAAAGGTCGGACTTAAGCTCACAGACTATGGATCTAGGTTGAGTTAAGTTTTCAGTCCAATCGAGTTCCCAGATCACACGTGGCGGACCAGTTTCAGTTCAACGGCCACCGAAACTCGATTAGGGTTACAAGTACATTGACCTGTGTATGAAATTTCTCCTGATCCGAGAGTGTATTTGGGTCAGATTCTGATAGTCTGATTGCTTATATCAGGCCCGCAAGTGACAATTCTAAGATTACTTAAATTGGATTTAATTTCTAAAGAAACCTACGTTTTCTCACACTCTTCACTTCGGGCTAAGCGAATAGCCGTGGGACACTATCTGGATTTAATTTTTGAGATGGTTGTCAAGCCCAGCAAGGCGGTCCTAAATGCTTAATCTCGTGGTCATCGAACTTTCGACGTGCAGTCCAGATCCGATACGGAGTTTCAATGTACTCCCGAGAGCAACTAGGTAATGTAATTGATCCTAGATTATAAGGTAATGTAGCGTCGATGATTCTACAAGTTTTGGGTCTTACAGATCGTATTTGAAGTGGTTCAAGCTAATTCTACTGAGAATTTAGTTTAGTACTTAACTAAATTATGACTTAATTACGATAAAATATGGTCCTAGGGCAGTTCTACGTCCCTTTTTGGTATTTTTAGTTAGCGTATTAATTTAATTATTTTTATAGTAGTTCATCATTAAGTTTACTTCATCTCCACCAGATTTCATTAGATTTCGTGCTGTAGAAAAATTCTAAAAATTCTAGAAGTAACCGTTGTCCAAATTAATAACTTTTAAACAGTTGTCACATCAACCTAGATTAAACTATATTAACATTTTTATTATATGTTTCACTTATTTTTATATGAAACTAGACTTATTAAGCTTCAATCTGGCTTTTGAATCACCTAAATTGGATTATAACGAGGGAGATATGACTTTTTAAAGTCGATTGAAAAATTATAGAAAACGGGGCATCAAATGGGCCGCCCTTCCCGCTGTGGCCCGCCCGGCCCGCTAGACCGCGGTCGACCGCAATAGGCGCGGCTCTGCTACAGTTTGCTGGACTGTCTAGTGGTGGTTTCCACCATGTGATTTTTGAAACGGGTGTATCTTGTGAACCAGGATGAGTTATTCGAAGTGCAATGTATGATTTTGGGGTAGGAGAAGCTTCTCTATCTAAATAACCTATCTATTCTATGAGATTCTAAAAGGTTAATGGTCAAAAACCAATTTTATTTATTTATTTACTATTTATAGTAAATTTTAATTTAAGTATTATTCTTCCTCACCTAAACTTTAGGATTCATGTCTAATATGAAAGTACTTAGAAAAATTTGGAGAATAAGGTGGTGAAAGGTGAGATTTTGAAGGAAATGGGTTAAAAAGCGATTTTTGACTTTGGGATTGAGTTTTGAGAAATTAATAAGTTGTTAGGATCGACCCATTGCCTAAGGACGTCTATCTCCAGGTTGGCAAAAATCTGGGGTGTTACAGCTTCTGTCTCCCAAGTAGCCTCTTCTTCAGTGTGGTACGTCCATAACACTTTCACAAGTGGAATAATCTTGCTACATAGCACCTGCTCCTTCCTGTCTAGGATACGCGTCGGTCGTAGTGTATATGTAGCTTCCTCGCTCAACTGTACCTACTCCCATCTGATAATGCGTGAAGGATCAGGAACATATTTCTTCAGCATAGATACATGAAATACGTTGTGCACACCAGCAAGTGGTGTGGGCAAAGCCAAGTGATAAGCCACCACACCCACTCTATATAATATTTGGAATGGGCCAATGAACCGCGGCATAAGTTTCCCCTTCTTGCCAAACCAAAGGACTCCCTTCATAGGGAAAACTCTAAGAAACACATGATTTCCAACCTCGAACTCCAGCAGTCGCCGCCTCGTATCGGCGTAGCTCTTCTATCTGCTCTGCACTGTAAAAAGTCGACGCCTGATAATGTCGATCTTCTCTCAGGTCGCCTGTACTATCTCTGGGCCGATCAAACTGCGCTCGCCAACCTCTGCCCAGTAATGCGGTACTCGGCAAGGGCACCCATACAAGGCCTCGTAAGGAGTCATGCCAATACTCGCCTGAAAACTGTTATTGTAGGCAAACTCTGCATACGAGAGATAGTCATCCCAACTGTCCTTGAAGTCTAAAACACAAGCCCACAGCATATCCTCTAAAATCTGATTCACCCGCTTCGTCTGCCCGTCGATCTGTGGGTGGAATGCGGTACTGAACTTCAACTTCACACCCATCGCTTCCTGGATACGAGTCCAAAAGATAGATGTGAATTGCGTGTCTTGGTCTGACACGATCTCCAAGGGAACTCCATGCAGACGTACAATCTCTTTGATGTATAGCCTAGCCAACTCATCTGAAGAGTTCGAGACTTTAATTAGGAGGAAGTGGGCCGACTTAGTCAATCGGTCCACGATCACCCAAATAGAATCATGTCCCTTCTTCATCTTCGATAGCCCTGAGATGAAATCCATATAGATAAATCCCATTTCCATTCAGCTATGGGCAGGGGCTGAAGTAGTCCAGGAGGTCGGCGATGTTCAGCCTTGACCTGCTGGCACATGAGACAACGGGACACATAATCTACTATGTGGGCCTTCATGTTGTCCCACCAATATGACCTCTTCATGTCTCAATACATTTTCGTGCTACTAGGATGCATCGCAAGCTTTGAACTATGTGCAACCTCGAGAACCTCCTGTCTTAAGTCATGAAGATTCGGGATGCACAGGTGGTCGCGGTAACGCAAGCCTCCATCCGTACCAACTCTCCACTCGACATCCTCATCATCATTAGCGTGCTCTCCAAGCTCAGACAACCACTCATCGCCCTTCTGAGCCTCAATAATCCTGTCATCAATAAGTGGTGGCACCCGAATGTGCGCGACACTCTCAAATGGCTCCTCCATGGTTAGTTTCTGTTCGAAGTCCCGTATGAATGCTACCATATTCCACTCTGCTATTATCAGCGGAGCCATAAATGTTATAGCCTTCTTGCGGCTCAACGTGTCTGCCAAAAGGTTGGCCTTGCCAGGATGGTAGGAAACCTCAAACTTAAAGTCCTTCAAGGTCTCCATCCATTACCGCTACCTCATATTTAGGTCCCTCTGAGTGAATATATAGCGAAGGCTCTTATGGTCGTAGAAAAGCTCAAACTCCTCTCCGTAGAGGTAATGTCTCCAAAGCTTTAGTACAAAGATGACGGCTGCCAACTTCAAGTTGTGTGTAGGGTAATTCTCCTCATGTTTCCTCAACTGTCGTGATGCATAGGCTATCACCCTGTCCTTCGGCATAAGGACACAACCCAGACCAACGTGAGACGCGTCGGTGTATATAGTATACTTAACCCCTTGCTCTGGCAATATTAGCACAGGGGCGGACGTCAACCTATCCTTCAGCTCCTAAAAAGCTGCTTCTGCTTTCTCAATCCAAACGAACTTAAGATCCTTCCGAGTCAACTGAGACAAAGGTCTAGCTATTTTGGAGAAGTCCCGAATGAAGCGTCAATAGTAGCCAGCGAGTCCCAGAAAACTCCTCACCTCAGTAACTAAACCGGGCTACCCCCAGTCCTGTACTGCAGCTACCTTAGCCAAATCCACCACTATCCCTTCCCTAAACACCACATGTCCCAGGAACTTGACTTCTTCCTTCCAAAAGTCGCACTTCTTGTACTACGCAATAGCTGGTTCTTCTTAAGAGTATCAAAGACCGCTCTCAGGTGCTCCTCGTGATCTTCCCGACTCGTGGAGTATATCAGGATGTCATATATAAACACGATGATGAATTGGAAAAGAAATGGCCGAATTACCATGTTCATCAAGTCCATGAACATGGCCGGTGCGTTCATAAGGCCGAACGACATCATAAGAAACTCGTAGTGCCCAAAACATGTCCTGAAAGCCGTCTTTTGCACATCCCCATCCCTGACGCACAACTGATGATACCCTGACTGTAGATCGATCTTTGAAAAGTATCATGCCCCCTTCAACTGATCAAACAAGTCATCAATCTTGGGCAAGGGATACTTGTTCTTCACCGTCACTTGGTTCAGTCTGCGATAATCGATTCATAATAGCAGAGACCTGTCCTTCTTCTTTACGAACAACACTGGTGCTCCCCAAGGGGACACACTAGGTCGTATGAACCCGGCCTCTAACAGGCCATCGATCTGCTTCCTTAGCTCCTTCATCTCCCATGGAGGCATGCGATAAGTCGGCAATGAAATGGGTGTCACACTAGGCGTAAGATCTATGGTAAAATCGATCTCACGCCAAGGAGGTAAACTAAGAATCGTCTCAAACACATCCGCAAAATCCTAAACTACAGGCGTGTCTACAAGTGTCGGACTATCAATACCCTTCAACGAAGAAGCGTAACACCTCAACCGGGAAGTGTGACTGACCTGAATAGGGAAAGTAAAAGCTGTGCCCTCAGGTCCATGGGCTATCACCACCCTAGTCTCCCAATCGATCTCTTCTCGCATCTCAGTGAGCCAGTCCATACCAAAAATAACATCATAATGAAATAGGGGGACGACGATCAAGTCGACTAGTATCGTCCTGCCCCCTAAGTCTATCGAGCAGCCCTCGCACATCCTGGTAACGTTAGAGAAGGTCCCTGTGGCAGTGATGACCTCACTTCCTTTATAGGAGTAGTGTCCAACCCCAGTCTCTTGACTGTCGTGCATGATATCATAGAGGTAGTGGACCCAGTGTCCACCAGCAAGAAGATTGAAGTACCTTGGATCTGTGCCATGACCTCAAAAGCCATCGGCGCTGCATCTACCGTCTCGGATGCCTCAGCTATAAGTAAGTGCACACGAGCCCGCTGCTGACGGATCGGCTGTGGAACCATGGGTCGTTGAGGCCGCCTGAAGCGAGGTGTAGGCGGCCTAAAAGATGGATGCACAGGTGCTGACCATAGAGGTGGTGCTGATATGGTTTGAGGAAGCTGGCGGTTGATCCTCTGAGGTGGCGAGAATCCAGTGTCCCTCATCACGCTAAAACAATATCAGTCTGTATGCCCTGCCTTCCCACAGTAAGTGCATCACAAACCCACTCACCCCATCCGAGTCGGTGGCGCCGCAAGTCTGGGAGGAGAGTCAGCCCATGGTCTCTTGCCAAGAAATGGCCTGGCCATGAAATCAGATCGAGGCCTAGGGGCCACGGGTGCTCGCATACCGGATTGTCTGTCCCCGTCCTGCTCAGCCCGTATGGACATGCCGACTAGCTCAGCATAAGTAGATATGATAGCACAACACATCTTTAAGCAGATCTCAGGTCGCAGACCCTCAACAAATCATCGCATCCGTATATCCTTATCCCCTAATATCAGGGGGACATACCTGCCCAACTCTGTAAACCTATTCTCATACTCTGCCACTATCATGCCTCCCTGTCTAAGGCGTAGGAACTCACTCTCCTTCTCATGGCGGTACGTGAGAGGATAATACTTCTCATGGAAGCGCATCTCGAAAGCCTCCCACGTCCACACATAGTCTTCCACAACAGTGCGGAGAACACTGTCCCACCACAAGCTGGCCTCCTTCTCCAACATGAAGGTGACCAACTCCACCTGTTCTACCTCAATGCAGCGTAGTGGCTTCAGCATCTTAGAGATGCAGTCAAGCCAATATTCAGCCTCTTCGGGTCTATGAGTACCCGCGAAAGTGGGAGGCCATAAGCGCTGGAATCGCTCAAAGGTGTTGCTGGCACTAGAGGTCCCAACAGAGTGCATAGGTGATGCAAGTGGAGTCGCCCCCATACTCTGGGCAAAAATACCAGCCATGAAGGTCAAGAACTGCTGTTGTTGCTGCTGTGCCTGCTACTGCTAATACTGTGCCTATTGTTGTTGTTGTTGTGCCTGCTGCTGCTGCATCAACAGCATCATCTACTCCAGCCTAGCAGTAGGGTGAGCCGGCCGAGGCATGGGTGGCATCGACATAAACGCATGGTTCTGCTCAGGAACCAATGGCGTAACAGGTGGCACCACAAGCGGTGTCATAGGTGTCGGCCCAATGGCAGGGCTAGTGGCCTGCTGAGAATCCAGCATGACAGTGTGGGTCAGGCCTAAACCAGGGTCCATCGGGCTATCACTCAGGGAAGATGCACCGTCAATCGGATCGCCAAAAGTGAGACGCGCCACAACTCATGCAGCCTTAGGTGGCATTCCCTATATACAACATAGGGTGCAACCCAGGTCAGATTTGGCATACTCACAATCTCATTTACGCAGCATTCACAAACAATTTAAAGTAACTTCATGCATTTCATTTACCAAAATTGTCATAATAAATGAGACACAGCATTACATGAATCATGACAGAAGATGCATGTGAGCTAATACAACCGAGACTTCAAACATTTAAAAACATTCTACCAACTACTACACTACTAGGCCTATCAACATTAAAACACAAAGATCCTAACACAACAACAAAACAAGGTACAAGGCGATGGCATGGATGACTAGGCATCCGAGTCTGACGACGAAGGAGGGGCACCCTTATCCTGTAAGCAGAACAGGATAGACTTCAAAGTGCGAGTCACTTTCTTGAACTTGTGTTTCACAAGGGCCCGAATATAGATTATATCTTGTCGTAGGACAGCCTGACCCTCGTCAAGTCAAACTATACGGGCATCCCTAGTGGCCTGATCAGAGTCATGCTCCAGTGCCATAGGAGGAAAACTCTCATCCGTATCCTGGGCCTCCTCTTCTTCTTCATGTTCTTCTTCTATTTCTTCCCTGCTTCCCTCCTCACTTTCATACTCCTCACTAGCTATCTCATCCTCACTCTCATCAAGTCGGGCTTGCCGCTGTCGTGGCCCGATTTTCATCTGATTAAGCATAGTTTTATTGATGTAATGGATCGGCACCGGCCTTTCTGCCCCAAGTCTGTAGCCAAACTCATGTGCAATCTTGCATATGAGTCGGCCGAAGGGGAGCGAATCGGTTCTTCTATTGGAGCATGCGATAAGAACTATCTACTGCAGAACATACGTAGGCACACACAACTTCTCTCCCTGCCCCACTTGATATAAGAAATCTACCATCAGGCGCATACACTCACTACAGTTAATCCACTTGGGGTAGACGTTGAACGTGAAGATGTGATGGAGTAGATGGAAGTCGTCAGTCATATTGGTTGCTAAAAGACTATTATTCGACTACCACTGAACCAGTCGACCACAAAGGGACAGCGTGCGACGATCCCTTTCATGTGCATTCTTCAGATTCTGCTCACTTGCATGTACCTCACCAAGGGTCACATTCATAAGCGGAGATATTAAACCAATGTCAATTGTGGCCTCCCAATCTCTTTCGAATGGGATCTTGAACTGCAAGGGCTCCAGCATAAGCTCTCGAATGTGGGCATAGAAAGCTCAGACAGTACCCACATTTGCGTGGTACTCACCCTCAAATAGTGGGCCCCACCTGGCCTCTTCCAGGCGCTCGAGCAACAAGTATTCCCCAAATAGCCGCCCATCCACATGAGCTTCAAAAAGGACCTTACGACCCTCGTAAACTCCATGCGATAGCTCTACCAATAGGGCCCTTCTGACGGGAGCCTGAGGATCGAGATCCCGCTTAGTCTGAAACTCCCGATTCATACTTGTACTCGCGGCGGCACCTCTCGGTCTCCTCGAACAAGCAGGGCGACTAGGCCTAGCTTCTTCCACGGAAGCCCTTTTCTTTCTCATGAGGGAAAGAATGGTCGAAAGGGAGAAGATAGTCATCACAAGCTCAAAAAGAGCCATTAGGGTGGAAGAAAAGGGTAGAAATAGGGTGATTTTGGGGCTGCCAAGATCGTTGAAGCACACAATGGTACTTGTGTGTTCAAAATGAGAAGGAATGAAGAAGATAAAAGAGGGATTGTTGGATTTCAGAATCTTGAGTTACAAAAAGAGGATATGTAGGCTTAAATGAAAGGGAAAGAAGGATAGAAATAGCCATTGAAGAAGGTTTGAAGGGGGTGGTGTAGGTGATGCACGAAAATGGAAGGAGTGCTTGGAGGGAGAATTTGAGTGGGGATTTTGGGTTTTTTTTTAGAAAAAAGGAGAGCTTGGAGTAGTGATTTGTGAAGGAGAGGCAACATAGGAGCGGTTAGAATTGACCCCACATATATCAGTGGGCCATACAACGTCCTAGAGGCATCGGCCCCAGCCGGCCCGCCCAGCCAGGCCCGCTAGGTGGCGAGGCCTCACCAAACCAGCGAGGTCCTCACCGACCTCTAGAGGTTCCGGCAAGGGGTCGCCGATGGGGCAAGGTCCTCTTGCCCCCCTGGGTCCCAAAAATGTGTGGGTCCCATCTTGGGCCCCCCTGGACATGGTCCGTTAGGCCCCCGACTGCATTTTGAGCCCTTTCGGGTCCTTTTGAATAGATTCTGATGTAAATTCATGTTTACCGATTTTAAACGGCTTAGATGGGATAAAACATGATCTAAACTCCTCGATTGATGGTCTAGAAGTGGGTTGGGATCATTTCGCGTGATCACGAGTGAGTACGGCTCGATCTCAACGATCGATTTCGGTCAGTTTTGCCGCTCGACGAATTTGGAAAATCTTACATCTGTTTCTACATTCCATCACTCCCGCCTAAGTCAAAGTACGTCAGTGTGCGTCGTGTGACCATAACCCAGGTCCAGTTTAATCCAAATCATGCTCTGATACCAACTTGTAACTCCCTGAAATTCGGGGGTCAGGCATAGCCTTAACTCCCGAGTTCCAACGCATCACTTATGCAACGTGGATAAAGATGATTAAATGTTGTCTGTATTAGTGCATTGAACATGAGTGAGATTAAGCCAAATCAGCAAAACATAATCCACGGATAGTTGTAATACGCAAGCAGAAGAAAACAAGTATAACTTATAAACCAGTATAAGTCCCCAAAGTATGTATGCGTTGTCAGGTCAATAATTACAAGTATTGTAGTAAAATATAAAATGTTCAAAATGGTAGTCCTCTACAAAGTATGAACCCTTAAGCCCCGTCGATTCAGAATGGCTCACATGGACCCGCCTAAATATACATATATGAGAATGCCTCCTCGTCATCACAAAAGTCAGGCTCCGCCTTAGGAGTCGCGTCGTCATCTGCAATCAAGACAGAGTCTAGTTGGTGTTTAAAACACTATCCCGTAACGTGGGAGTGAGTGATCAACTCAGTGAAACTATATAGCAAAGGTTAACATGTTATCAATTCAGTCAAGCAGTAAATTCAAACATCCCTAAGTACTCTGATTAATGCAAAATGATATGTAAGAATGATGCATGCCCTCGCCTACACTCCCTCAGCATCTTCATCTTACAGCGTGCATGGAAACCTCCCAAAAGTGCTCTTCCACTCCAAAGCACATGCAATGTGGTGTATGCACGTGATTAGTCAAGTTCTTACTTAGGTTTATTCATAGAGCAGGATTGGGAAACTGTAAGACCCGTATCCTATACCATACTGTTTCATCGACCTCCGCGATCCTTCTCGACGAATTCCAGCAACTGCGACGTATAATCAACATTTGCGCATAACCCTAAGTCGTATTTTGTAGATTTAAGTCGACTTAATCCAAGACTTATACTATTGCGACCGCTCCGTCACTGCTGTTCCAACGCCGCGTCTTGTGCGTCAAACCGACGCTTAGATCATAAGTTGGGGACCATGCATTATAATGACCGTGGACCGCGTATTGCGGGGCCCACCTATTCCATGTGGCACCAATCTCTAGGAAAATTATGAAAGTGATGACATCACCCTACCCTAGCTATAGCCACCCTACCTTAGCTATAGCCACCCTACCTACCCCTATCCCTTCTTACAAGTACTTATGGCTAGCCACCCTACCCCTAGCCCTTCTTACAAGCATTTAATGCTAGCCACCCTCTCTTATAAGTCATCATTACCTACCTAAGCTACTCTCCCTCTCTCTTATCTCTCCCTCTCTCCTTTATTTCTCATTCCTTCATTTTTTCAAAGCAACAAAGAAAAAAAATCCCACGTCCATGGTTTTTCAAGTGTGAGAAAGAGTGTTGTGTGACCCACTTTCCCTCTCCCAAGATCCTCCATCTTAGCCATTCATCTCCCATCCTCTCCATCAAAGTGAAGCATAAGGGCATTGGCGTTCCAACGGACCGAAGAGATCAACCGGTGGGTGTCTTATAGGATAGTTTTTCCATGTTTTGATGATGGACCAAGTGAGGCCTACCGATCAATGGTATGGATCTCACTTGGGACCCTAAGATATGGCAAATGGCCCACTATGATTATCTTATGATGTATGATGGAATGCAAGGGAGGGTCCATAGTGTCGGGGTCCCTCCATCACACATGTGTCCCACTACTCTCTCTCTCTCTCTCTCTTCCTTGTTGTTGGCCCCTTGATGTATGTATTTTACCAAGTCATCCACCTTTGTGGGACCCACTTGATGGACGTGTAGGATCTACACCGTCCAAACCATGTGGGCCCTACCATAGGGAGATGGGAAACACAAATATCAAATTTACCTATGTGGGCCATGTCCCTGTGGGACCCACCTTAAATGTATAAAAACCGTCTAGCGTCTTGGGACGCTGGACGTTTGCAAATGAAGGTGAACTGACAGTGTCGTGTACTGACAAGCAAAATGCCAGTTTATTTTCTTTTTAAACTTTAGGTGGACCACTAATTTAGGCCCTACCTTGATGTATAATTTTGATCCGAGCCGTCCATCCCCTCTCTGACCTCATTTTAGGCGTTGAACCGAACAACGGAACCAATCCGAGGTTCTGGTGGGCTATACCTTTTCAAAATAGTGAATTTCACCGTTTAAATTCACTTTAAATTTTTCTACACGCCAAAAGATGCCCAATATTGGGCTTGATGGATGGACTATGGACTATGAAATCCATTGGTTGGGGCCGGATTCACTTGATGCGGGACCTACCATCGAAAAACCATAAAAAAAATACGATTTTCAAAAAAAAAATAACACAGCAGCTGCTGCTGCCGTGTCAGAGGCGGGCGGGCGGACGCCAACGTCCCACGGCCCTCAGTCGTGGCCCCCACCAAGATGTACTTATTATATCCACACCGTCAATTTTGGGGGCCACGTCCTGAAGTGGGTCCCCTCTAAATTTCAGGTCAATCCATGACTCAGGTGGCCCATATTATAGGAAACAGTGTGAATTGAACTCTACCGTTGAAATCCCTTCTGGGTCCACAGAAGTTTCGGATCAAGCTGAAATTTGTTTCTTCCCTTCATCCAGGCCTTCCCGACCTTATGAATGGATAGGATGGAAGATAAACATTATGGTGGGCCCCACGTGGGACCCACAGTGATGTGTGTGTTTCACCGTCCACCGTCAGTGAACGGTGAGCCCTCCCTGATTATATGTGTTGTATTCCACCGTCCGAGGGACTGCATGGGTCGGTGTGTGCGTATGTGTGTATGTGTGCACGTGTGTGTGTGCATGTGTGTGTGAGTGTATGCTGTGTGTGTGAGTGTGTGTTGTGTGCGTGCGTGTGTGTGTGGTGTGTATATATGTGTATGTATATATATATATATATGTATGTATGTGTATATATATATATATATATTATATTATATTATATTATATTATATTATATATTATATTGTATGTATTATATATTATATTATATAATATATATCTGTTGGTGGGCCTTAGGGATTTTAATGGTGGAAATCATCATCACCACTTGTATTTTGTGTGGCCCACCTTGGTATATACATAAGGCCCATGTGATTAGGTCCGTTTGATTTATGTGATTGGGCTCATTTTAATGTATTCTAAGGCCCATGGGTGCTGGCCCATTGGTGAGGCTCATTGAGGTGGCCCACTTGATGAATACAAGGCCTAGGAGATACGGCCCATTTGATGTATTTGGGGCCCCATGGGATGTACTTAAGGCACATTGCAATGTGTGACCCCACCATGATTTATTTAATGGTATTTAAGGCGAGCCAAGCCTTAGGGACAATGTTGGTTTGACGTCCACATTGTGCGAGTAATGTTGGTTAAATGTCCGCATTATAACTCTCCCTAAGGCCACTGATAGGCCCGTACTTGTTTCATGTAGGCCGTCTAGACCCATCTTCGGTGTAAGGATAGTTCATTACTTTATAACATGTTTAGTATAGCTCCATGATTCATACCCATACGCATCATTTGTATGCTTGATGTGAGGAATGTTTGATCATAGCATAAGCCATTGGGCTGAGACATTTACGGGACTCCTTATGAGACGGAGTGCCCCACATGATCGCGTGGTACACGTGAGATTGTTGCATGACTGATAGTGTGACTCATGCACTTACATTGTGTGATTGTAGTTACTGTATGCCCTAGCGACACCAGGGCCATAGCCTCCACAGACACATCGTGGGTGGTTGGATTGGATACCGAAAATGTTTGGTTCTAGCATACGGGCGCCATAGATGTCCCTGGGTGAAAATCCCTAAACCCGATGGTACCAGAGGATGACTCCAACGTCGAGACCGAGTGGATGTACGAGCGCATGAGGGCCGAATACCAGGAGGTCGCGTCTCCCACTATGTCGTGGTCGGTTGGAAAGGGGTGTGACCTTACCCGCCTGAGTGAGGGGGCAATTTCTAGGTTGAGTTTGACCAGCTTGAGGAATCGGTCTGCTATCGACGAGCCGGGCCCGATATTGGCAGGCGGATAGTGAGGTCTCTTCCACTCTCCTAGTTGTGTATTCGGATAGGGCGGCAAGGCGGCAGAGTGTACTAGACCCCTGGTGATTATCCGGGCCCGATAACTATTGACATGAGGATTGGCATGCTTGAGCTGCATCTTGCATCGCATAGTCTTGGTATGGCCGATTGCACTCATATCTTGTACTGCATAACCTTGGTACGGCAGGTTGCATTTATGTACACATCAGCATGATTCCGCATTACTCTGACCCTGCATTCTGAGCACG
Source organism: Magnolia changhungtana (assembly GCA_030180095.1). Classification (NCBI taxonomy): domain Eukaryota; kingdom Viridiplantae; phylum Streptophyta; class Magnoliopsida; order Magnoliales; family Magnoliaceae; genus Magnolia; species Magnolia changhungtana. The sequence goes on along the minus strand of JASAUF010000524.1, from coordinate 695,960 downwards.
CTCATATTACGCACACACTTACACCACCCTCTAAGCTTTCCATAAGCTTATGCATGATTGATGCGTGCAGGTGACGCCAGGACGCAGCCATAGACTTGCCGCAGTTGGAGTGTGCAGCCGAGCTTCTGAAGTTTTTTGTCATTTTCAGTATATCGTATTTCCCTTTCATACGCCTTGTACTCAAAAGTTTTTAATCATAGTGGATATTGTGATTGTGTTCTTGTGGTTATTGTTCGTGGGTTATGCTTGTGGTTATGCTCATTACGAATCAAATTGATGTTGAAAATCTTCCTTGTAGCATCCCAGGATTGGAACCTGGCGTATGGGCGCTGGGAGCTGAGAATGGGATTCTACGGAGGCTGTCGGCGCCGGATTCGGCGATCGGGAATTTTGTGAGCCCGATTTCCGAGTTTGGGGCGTGACAGAAGTTGGTATCAGAGCATAACTTGGGAATAACCGAGGATAACATCACATGTTTGCTATGAGCTTAGGACAATTAGGTTCTGAGTGCGTAACCTATCGATTGAATTCATTAGCGCGCGATTCTCAAGATTGATTGGCGCCTTATCTTTTCCATAGGACATGCCGCCTAGGAGAACGACCCGTTCGACCCCCGCTCCACCACCCAAGGCTCCAGCTTTACCACCTGTGCCTCTCGTTCCACCCCTAGAGATCCCTGCTCCCCTGCCTGAGGATGACGTTCCTCCACCTGATGCCGGCGTGCGGATCACCGTGCCGGCTAGCGCCTCTCGATTACGGCGAGATGTTACTGTGGCCGGTGATAATTGACCGTGGGGGCAGGCGCCCGCTTGTTTCACCAGAGCAGGCAGAGCAGGAGCGCGCGAGTGCTCTTCTTCGGGAGTTCAGATGACTTGATCCTCCGCGTTTCCAGGGTGAGCCAGATCCGACTGCAGTAAAAAGATGGCGCTCCGATGTGGAGAAGATCTTCGATACTATGTCATGCACGACCCAGCATCGAGTTCGGTTAGCGGTATTCCTTTTCAAGGGTGAGGCAGAGCATTGGTGGACCTCCGTTACCCGTGTTGCAGGACCCGATTACGTCTGGACATGGGATGACTTTATCGACAGATTCGAGGAGCAGTACTTCCCTGACCACATTCGACGTCAGAGAGCACTGGAGTTTGAGACTCTGGTGCAGGGGGACATGACCGTGGCGCAATACGTGGCCCGTTTTGTGGCGCTATCGAGGTTTGCGCCATATATGGTTGATGATGAGGGGCGAAAGGCCCGTCGTTTCGAGAACGGTTTACGTTACGGTCTTCGAGGCTGTGTTATTGGGCATGAGCTCCCGACCTTCCAGGGGGTAGTGCGGAGGGCTCAGATTTATGAGGCCGAGTGGGCCGACGGACAGAGCGATCGAGATCAGAGGAGGGGTCAAAAGAGGCAGGCCCCCTCCAGTAGCTCCCAGCAACACCGACGACGCAGAGATACAGGAGCCACCCATCCACCGGAGCACTAGTAGCACCGACTGCACCCCCAGTGGCACCACCTCAGAGACAGCTTCTTGACACCTGCTATAGATGTGGTAGGATAGGACACCGTAGGTGGGAGTGTCCCCGACCTCAGCAGTAGCAGCCGAGAGCACCTCAGCAGCCTCCACAGCAGCCGAGAGCACCACAGCAGCCGAGAGCACCGCAGCAGCCTCCGCAGGAGCAGCGACAGCAGATTCCACCACCGAGGCGGCCTCAGCAGCTGCACCAGCCTCTAGGACCTCCCCCGCAGTAGCAGAGGCCTCAGAGGGGACCTACACCTCCCCAGCAGGCCCAGGGCAGATTTTATGCCGTTCAGCAGGACCCTCAGTCATCAGGAGCAGTCGTCGATGATTCATGTGACTTAGCCCCTACACCATCTTGCTAGATTGCTTATGGATGATGCGTCTTGAGATTCATGGGCGTCATCCCTATCTTTTGATGTTTGATGTATGTTGTACTGTATTTTGATCATACATGATGTTATGTTCCCTATCCTCTTATGAGTTACGTTTAGTTGCGATGGTAGTGTAAATTTTGAGGATGAAATTTTTATTAGGTGGGGAGAGCTGTAAGACTCGTACCCTATACCGTACTGTTCCGTCGACCTCCGCGATCCTTCTCGACGAATTCCAGCAACTGTGACGTATAATTAACGTTTGGGCATAACCCTAAGTCGTATTTTGTAGATTTAAGTCGAATTAATCTAAGACTTATACTATTGCGACCGCTCCGTCGCTGCGGTTCCAACGCCGCGTCTTGTGTGTCAAACCGACGCTTAGATAATAAGTTGGGGACCATGCATTATAATGACCGTGGACCACATATTGCGGGGCCCACCTATTCCATGTGGCACCAATCTCTAGGAAAATTATGAAAGCGATGACATCACCCTACCCTAGCTATAGCCACCCTACCTTAGCTATAGCCACCCTACCTACCCCTATCCCTTCTTACAAGTACTTATGGCTAGCCACCCTACCCCTAGCGCTTCTTACAAGCATTTAATGCTAGCCACCCTCTCTTACAAGTCATCATTACCTACCTAAGCTACTCTCCCTCTCTCTTATCTCTCCCTCTCTCCTTTATTTCTCATTCCTTCATTTTTCAAAGCAACAAAGAAAAAAAAATCCCACGTCCATGGTTTTCCAAGTGTGAGAAAGAGTGTTGTGTGACCCACTTTCCCTCTCCCAAGATCCTCCATCTTAGCCATTCATCTCCCATCCTCTCCATCAAAGTGAAGCGCAAGGACATTGGCGTTCCAACGGACCGAAGAGATCAACCGGTGGGTGCCTTATAGGATAGTTTTTCCATGTTTTGATGATGGACCAAGTGAGGCCTACCGATCAATGGTATGGATCTCACTTGGGACCCTAAGATATGGCCAATGGCCCACTATGATTATCTTATGATGTATGATGGAATGCAAGGGAGGGCCCATAGTGTCGGGGTCCCTCCATCACACATGTGTCCCACTACTCTCTCTCTCTCTCTCTCTTCCTTGTTGTTGGCCCCTTGATGTATGTATTTTACCAAGTCATCCACCTTTGTGGGACCCACTTGATGGACGTGTAGGATCTACACCGTCCAAACCATGTGGGCCCTACCATAGGGAGATGGGAAACACAAATATCAAATTTACCTATGTGGGCCATGTCCCTGTGGGACCCACCTTAAATGTATAAAAACCGTCCAGCGTCCAGGGACGCTGGACGTTTGCAAATGAAGGTGAACTGACAGTGTTGTGTACTGACAAGCAAAATGCCAGTTTGTTTTCTTTTTAAACTTTAGGTGGACCACTAATTTAGGCCCTACCTTGATGTATAATTTTGATCTGAGCCGTCCATCCCCTCTCTGACCTCATTTTAGGCGTTGAACCGAACAACGGAACCAATCCGAGGTTCTGGTGGGCTATACCTTTCAAAATAGTGAATTTCACCGTTTAAATTCACTTTAAAATTTTCTACACGCCAAAAGATGCCCAATATTGGGCTTGATGGATGGACTATGGACTATGGAATCCATTGGTTGGGCCGGATTCACTTGATGCGGGACCTACCATCGAAAAACCACAAAAAAAATACAATTTTCAAAAAAAAATAACACAGAAGCTGCTGCTGCTATGTCAGAGGCGGGCGGGCGGACGCCAACGTCCCACGGCCCTCAGCCGTGGGCCCCACCAAGATGTACTTATTATATCCACACCATCAATTTTGGGGGCCACGTCCTGAAGTGGGTCCCCTCTAAATTTCAGGTCAATCCATGACTCAGGTGGCCCACATTATAGGAAACAGTGTGAATTGAACTCTATCGTTGAAATCTCTTCTAGGTCCACAGAAGTTTCGGATCAAGCTGAAATTTGTTTCTTCCCTTCATCCAGGCCTTCCCGACCTTATGAATGGATAGGATGGAAGATAAACATTATGGTGGGCCCCACGTGGGACCCACAGTGATGTGTGTGTTTCACCGTCCACCGTTAGTGGACGGTGAGCCCTCCCTGATTATGTGTTGTATTCCCACCGTCTAGGGACGGTGGGCGTGCGGGTGTGTGCGTATGTGTGTATGTGTGCACGTGTGTGTGTGCATGTGTGTGTGAGTGTATGCTGTGTGTGTGAGTGTGTGCTGTGTGCGTGCGTGTGTGTGTGGTGTGTATATATGTGTATGTATATATATATATGTATGTATGTATGTGTATATATATATATATATTATATTATATTATACTATATTATATATATTATATTATATAATATATATCTGTTGGTGGGCCTTAGGGATTTTAATGGTGGAAATCATCATCACCACTTGTATTTTGTGTGGCCCACCTTGGTATATACATAAGGCCCATGTGATTAGGTCCGTTTGATACACATAAAGCTTATGTGATTGGGCTCATTTTAATGCATTCTAAGGCCTATGGGTGCTGGCCCATTGCAATGTACCTAAGGTCCATTGGTGAGGCTCATTGAGGTGGCCCACTTGATGAATACAAGGCCTAGGAGATACGGCCCATTTGATGTATTTGGGGCCCCATGGGATGTACCTAAGGCACATTGCAATGTGCGACCCCACCATGATTTATTTAATGGTATTTAAGGCAAGCCGAGCCTTAGGGACAATGTTGGTTTGACGTCCACATTGTGCGAGTAATGTTGGTTAAATGTCGGCATTATTACTCTCCCTAAGGCCACTGATAGGCCCGTACTTGTTTCATGTAGGCCGTCTAGGCCCATCTTCGGTGTAAGGATAGTTCATTACTTTATAACATGTTTAGTATAGCTCCATGATTCATACCCATACGCATCATTTGTATGCTTGATGTGAGGAATGTTTGATCATAGCATAAGCCATTGGGCTGAGACATTTACGGGACTCCTTATGAGACGGAGTGCCCCACATGATCGCGTGGTACACGTGAGATTGTTGCATGACTGATAGTGTGACTCATGCACTTACATTGTGTGATTGTAGTTACTGTATGCCCTAGCGACACCAGGGCCATAGCCTCCACAGACACATCGTGGGTGGTTGGATTGGATACCGAAAATGTTTGGTTCTAGCATACGGCGCCATAGATGTCCCCGGTGAAAATCCCTAAACCCGATGGTACCAGAGGATGACTCCAACGTCGAGACCGAGTGGATGTACGAGCGCATGAGGGCCGAATACCAGGAGGCTGCGTCTCCCACTGTGTCGTAGTCGGTTTGAAAGGGGTGTGACCTTACCCGCCTGAGTGAGGGGGCAATTTCTAGGTTGAGTTTGACCAGCTTGAGGAATCGAATCTGTGCGCTATCGACGAGCAGGGCCCGATATTGGCGGTGCGGATAGTGAGGTCTCTTCCACTCTCCAGTTGTGCATTCGGATAGGGCGGCAAGTCGGCTTGAGTGTACTAGACCCCTATGATTATCCGGTGATAACCGTATTGACATGAGGATTGGCATGCTTGAGCTGCATCTTGCATCGCATGGTCTTGGTATGGCCGATTGCACTCATATCTTGTACTGCATTGCCTTGGTACGGTAAGTTGCATTTATGTACACATCAGCATGATTCCGCATTACTCTGACCCTGCATTCTGAGCACGCTCATATTGCGCACACACTTACACCACCCTCTAAGCTTTCCATAAGCTTATACATGATTGATGCGTGCAGGTGACACCAGGACGCAGCCGTAGACTCGCCGCAGTTGTAATGTGCAGCCGAGCTTCTGAAGTTTTTTGTCATTTTCAGTATATCGTATATCCCTTTCATACGCCTTGTACTCAAAAGTTTTTAATCATAGTGGATATTGTGATGGTGTTCTTGTGGTTATTGTTCGTGGGTTATGCTTGTGGTTATGCTCATTACGAATCAAATTGATGTTGAAAATCCTCCTTGTAGCATCCCAGGATTGGAACCTGGCGTATGGGTGCTGGGAGCCGAGAATGGGATTCTACAGAGGCTGTCGGTGCCGGATTCGGCGATCGGAAATTTTGTGAGCCCGGTTTCTGAGTTTGGGGCGTGACAGAAACTAAGGTACCTCCCTTATATCATTTTCCAAATAATGATCCATTCTAGGGTCGTCAGTCCTAGTAAATCTCATACGATGTTACAGTTCTAGATCGCTACAAAGGGCTCGTCACCTGATCAGTGCAGGTCTAGTTTATACTCTTGTTGATACGGAAGACTCGTCACCTCCACGTAGACTCAGAGTACACTAGAGGTCACTACAAAGAGCTCATCACCTGATCAGTGTAGGCCGACAACTCGAATACAGCGTCCCATACCACCGTCTTTAGCTCACGAGCTTTGGTTGCTCACTGGTCACTATGGGTGGGCTCGTTGCCCTGGCGTAAGCCAACAGCTCGACCACGGTGTCCCATACCACCATGTCCAGCTCATGAGTCTTAACGGATCGAGGTACCAAGGTTAACGGGGTTTTCATTGGTGAGTTTGGTACCTTAGGTTCAAGCAGTAGCGTCCAAACATGGTGAACATACGTCAGGCCAATCGAGTTACTTGACGAGCTCAACTACCACGAGCGCATATCGAGTTGATCGACATGAAGTGCATGAGCACTCCGTGTGCCCTAACCATTGTCAACAACCGTAATACGACTCAGATTTATCGACCCATCCTGTGTGGTGAAAGCAACCTTAGCCACCCAATTCAAGGCCTGTTACCGATTACCTAGACTATATCACAGTCCCAAATACGTTCAGTTTCAACAAGGAATCATATGAGGAGATCAAACGGTAATGAATAGATAATTCAAATCCTATAAGCATTTGATCATGTTAGAAGATACAAGTTAAACATGAATTTACACATACACATTCCATAAATAATGTAGGTATTATCGTATACAGTATATGGAGGAAATCATACACATCTTTAAGGCAGTCGAGAATCTCATCTCAACACCCTTAATTAGCACAACTTAACAACTACCCGCTCATACAAAGATTTCTACAAACACTTAGGCTACACTTTCCAACATACATAACGTATGTTGGCTACATCACGTATTTGGGCAGATCCTTTGGCCAAGGAGTTGTTACACGCATAACTAGTATATACACAAGGCAAATAATCATGGCAAGCACACTTTCAAATTTCATACGTATACGGTACTTTCTACATATACAGAGAATACGCTAAACTCCACATAGTTCGTATATAACTGAAACGCAAAACAGACATCGCATTTTGCATATGAAATAGAGTCCACGTCAGGAATCTATCATTAACCGACATTGAAAGCATTGAAAACCATAACCTATACGTCTATAGTCCGCATCTTTCGCCGGTAAACGCCTATTGAACTCAATTTGTAAGCCAAGTCATTGTCTACGACACGAGGGCCACCTATAACATGCGATAGGTTAGCTATTTCATCACTTAGACTATTTGAAACCCTATAACAAATTAGGGTTAGGATTTCTTACCCGATAGTGGAATTGAGATCGCCGGAATAGCGATCCGGTAGCGATGAATAAGCACGGAAAGAGGCAGGGTAGAATACCAAGAATCTCCTCCAACTGCACTCACACTCTCTCTCTTTTCTCCCTTCTCTCTCCTAGGGTTTTTCCCAAATTCGTATGGAATGAATGTGTAACACCCCGAATTGTTGCCAACCTGGAGATAAACGTCCTTAGGCAATGGGTCGATTCGAACACCTTATTAACTTGTCAGAACTGAATCCCAAAGTCTAAATCACTTTTTAACCCTTTTCCTTCACAAATCTCACCTCGCACCACCTCGTTCTTTAAATCTTTCTAAGTACTTTCATATTAGACACAAATCTTAGAGTTTAGGTGTTGAAGAACAATATTCAAACTCAAAATAACCTTATGGAATCATCGACGAATAGGTTATTTAGAAACATCAGCCTCTCCTGCCCTAGAACTTTCTTCTGTTGTAATTAGGGCGTGATTTAGTTAAGTGTTAATTCTTTGAACCACCTTCTATACAAACTACCAAAGGCCCGAGTATCACCTCAGACAAAAATCTTATAGGACTAAATCCTTTAGAAATTAGACAAAGTTAACGAAGTGCTAAACTAGATTACATACGAAATTCGCACTAATCACTTTAAATCCGATCTGTAAGACCCAAAACTTGTAGAATCAGTGACGCTAGGTTACCCTAAAATCTAGGACCAAACTCATTACCCGGCTGCTCTCGAGAGCATCACAAAACTCTGTATCAGATCTGGACTGCACATCGATAGTCTAAAAAATATGATGTTATGGAATTAGGACCGTCTTGCTGGGCTTGACAACCATCTCGGAAATCAAATCCAGATAGTGTCCCATGGCTATTCGCTCGAGCCCGGAGCGAGGAGTGTGAGAAAGCTTGGGTTTCTTTAGAAATTAAATTAATTTAAGTAATCTAAGACTTGATGTTTGCGGGCCAAATATAAGCAATCAGACCATCGGAATCTGACCCAAATACACCCTCAGATCAAGAAACATTTCCCATACATGTCTATGTACTTGTAACCCTGATCGAGACTCTGTGACCGTTGAACTGAAACTGGTCCATCACGTGCGATCTAGAAACCCGATTGGAATGAAAACTTAACTCGACCTAGATCCATAGTCAGTGAGCTTAAGTCTGACCTTTGGCTCAAGGGGGGGCTCCAGAAGTGCTCCGTTGAGCTGGAACAGATGCCCTTTGGACATAACCTAAGTATACCTTGACCCTGGGTCTATTTTGGAGAGTTTTGGGCCTATGTAAGGACCTTAAACCCTCTCTCATTCTCACCATACGAATTTGAGAAAACCTAGGAGAGAAAAGTGAGAAAAGAGAGAGAAAGTGAGAGAAGAGTGAGAGGTTCTTCTTAGCAGTTGTTCTGCTAATCCACGTGCTTCTTTCCTGCTATCAAATTGTCATTCCAACGATTCTAACTTCGTTCTTAGGTAAGAAAAACCTAACCCTAACTTGTTTTAGGGTTTTCATTTATGCTAGTAGTTTGATAGCTAACCTAGCTTGTATTACAGGTTGATATTCCACGTATACGAAGACTTAGAGTCTTTGTTGAGTTCGTTACGCTTCTACGGCGTAAGGTGCGGATTTTAGACGCTTAGGTTGTCATTTTTCAAAGCTTTCAATGTTAGCTAATGGTAGATTATTGACGAGGATGCTATTTCACATGTAGAATATGCTGTCCATTTTCCATTTCGAATAAATACGAAGTATATGGAATTTTATGTATTTTAGGTATTTGTAGAACATACCGTATACATATAAATTTTGTAAATGTGATTGCCATGAGTATTTGTCGTATATACATGTGAGTTATGGATGCAGTATCTGTTTGGCGAAAGGATTCACCCTGATACAGGTTTTAGCCAACATATGATGTGTAGGCTAATATGTGTAGTCTAAGTGTTTGTATAAATGCTTGTATGAGTACATAGTAAATAATGCTTTACTTGGGTGTTGAGATAGGATTCTCAACTACCTTAATGATGTTTATGATTTCCTCCATGCAAGTTGTTTAACTTAGTCGCTTTTCTTTGAAATGCATGCGTATGGATTCTTGTTCATGTTGTATCTTATAACATGTTGGGAAATATGCTTGAATTATTTGGTTATTTCTATTCTGGTTACTGTACATGTTTATTGGTTAATGTGGAATGTGTTTGGGGCTATGTTATAGTCCAGGCAATCGGTAACAGATTTGAGCTCGGGTTGGCCTCTATTTGCCACGCAAGACGTGTTTGATGAACCCGAGTCGTGCGTTGCTTGTCGGCAGGTTAGGCCACACGAAGTGCTTATGCACTTCATGTCGTACAACTCAACGGGTGCTCGTACTAGTCGATCTCGTCAAGTAACTCGATTGACCGTTGTATGTTCACCTTGTAATTGTCATAACTGCTTGAACCTAGGGTACCAAACTTACCAGTGTAACCTTGTTAACCTTAGTACCTTGATCCGCTAAGACTCATGAGCTGGGAATGGCGGTATGGGACACCGTGGTCGAGCTGTCGGCCTACGTTGGGGCCACGTGTTTCCCCGTAGTGACCAGTGAGCAACCCAGACTCGTGAGTCGAATATGGTGGTATGAGACACTGTATTCGAGCTATCGGCCTACACTATTTTGATGGGTGATGGGGGAGTGGTGTAACGAGTGCGTGTAACAGCCCTGGTAGCCCTGACCGTGCCCTGTGTAGTGACCTCAAGCATACTATAAATCTGTGGTGAGACAATGAGTCATCCCGTAATAACAGAGTATAAACTAAGCCTGTATTGATAAGGTGATGGGGGAGCGGTGCAACGAGTGCGTGTAACAGCCCTGGCAGCCCTTTACAGCGACCTAGAACTGCATCATCGTATGAGATTATCTAGGACTGATGACCCTAGAATGGATCATTGTTTGGGAATGATATAAGGGAGGTGCCCTAGTTTCCCAATACTGCTGTATGAAAAGGACTAATAACAACTCGGTAATCATGTTCATATCGCACTGCATGTGCCTGGAAGATGTGGAGCACTGAGGGATGAAAGCATGCCGCGGACATAAGATAATGTCGCACGAGGGAGTATGTTGGCGAGGGCATGCATAATTATTGCATCTCATCCTTGCATTAATTACAGTACTTAGGAATGTTTAATTTGCTTGCTTTATCATTATCGCTTGATTGATTTGATAACATGTTAATCTTTGCTCTATGATTCCACTCAGTTAACTACTCACTCCCACGTTATGGACAGTGCTTGTAACACCAACTAGACTGTCTTAGCTGCAGGTGATGGAGATGCTTATGAAGCAGAGTCGGACTACCACTATGATGTTAAGGAGTTCTCCTACATGTAACTCTCTGATGGGTCTATGTAGACCTGGAATTGCATTGACGAGGCTATGGTATTTGGGATAGAAGACATTACACCTTTGGTATAAATTAGAAATTTACATGTAATTACCTAACCTGGTAACATTATCACACTCTGGAGACTTACCGTAGTTTATATATTTTATGTATCTATCACAGTCTTCCATTTGCTTAAACTAATCGTCTCTGGAGTATGATATGATGTTTTGGCTTAATCTCATTCAAGTTTCATGTACTAATACAGACAACATTCAATCATCAGCATATATGTTGCATAAGTGATGCGTTGGAACTTGGGAGTTGAGTTTATGTTTGACCCCCGATTTTCAGGGTGTTACAGAATGAGAGAGGGTTTAAGGTCCTTATATAGGCCTAAAACTGATGAAAATGGCCCTAGGGCTAAGGTATAGTTAGGTTATAGCCAAAGGAGGCTTGTTTCGATCCAACAGAGCACTTCTGAAGGCCCCCATTCTATGTGCAGTCGGACTTAAGCTCCCTGACCATGGATCTAGGTCGAGTTAAGTTTTCAGTCGGACCAGTTTTTATTCAACGGTCACCAAAACTTGATCAGGGCCACAAGCACACTGGCATGTGTGGGAAATTTCCCCCGATCCGAGGGTGTAATTGGGTCAAATTCTGACAGTCTGAATCCTTACAACTTGCCCGCAAACGAAAAGACTCAGATTACTTAAGTTTGCGTTTAATTCTAAAGATATTCGTGTTTCTCACACACTTTGCTCCGGGCTCAAGCGAATAGCTTCGGGATACTATCTGAACTTGATTTCCGAGGTGGTGGTCAAGTCCAGCAAGGCTGTCTTAATTATATAATTTCGTAGCAATCAAACTTTCGACGTGCGGTCCAGGTCCGATACGAAGTTTCAATGTGCTCCTGAGAGCAACTGGGAATAGAGTTTGATCTTAGATTTTAGGGTAACCTAGCGTCAATGATTCTACAAGTTTTGGGTCTTGCAGATCGTATTTAAAGTGATTAGTACTAATTTCGCATGAAATCTAGTTTAACACTAGTTAACTCTCGCCTAATTTCTAAAAGATTTGGTCCTTAGTGATTTCTGCCTGAGGTGATACTCGGGTCTTTGTACAGATTTTTCTGAGATGTTACAAGCACTGAAAGAAGTTAATTCGGTCCGACCGATTCTAAGTTCGGTGTGACCGAAATCGGGCAACTGTTGAAACAGAATCCAATCATAACTTTAACTCGACTTTGGTCTGATCGAAGCATAACTCTGCTGCATAAATTTGAGGCAGTTTTCAAAGTCGACAAGACAAATGCTATAAATATAGGTTCTTTGAGGAATTCTAAAGATGAATTAGGTTACAAGGAGCAGATCCAATGGGTGGAGTAGCCTCCAAAGAGTTTTTCTTCTTCCCTAGTTTATTTTTCATGTTTTTTTCTAGAGATTTAGTTTCAAGCATGTCTATGGTGAACTAAACCGATTAGCTAAGGCTAAGAGGTGAAGCTTGTAGCATGTTGGGATGATTATCTTACTTTGATTTTTGTTTATGTTGAAATATCATTAAGTTTTAGTTTGATTTGAGAACTATTTTCAGTTTTCTCTGATTTATTTTGACTTCAATTATAGTAGATTTTGTTGAGGCTTTTAATATCTTCTTAATTTATTTGGAGTTATAGAGATTGGTAAATCCTGTTGTTCACCATTGTCTCCTAGGTATGGTAGAATGGTATCACAACATAAATACATGCGTACAAAATTGACTGTTGCGAGCAACATAACAATTTAGGTATATGTTATGGATAAAATTAAGCTAACTTGACGTATGAGATACTTGGCAAAAAGACAATCAAAACAGACTCTCTAAACTACTAAAAGGTAAGAGAAGATGAGCTGAGCAAGAAGACTTAGTGACCGAGCTGAAACAATTAAACCTATTTTGAGAGCAAGACTCATTAATAAACCTACAGATCTTGAATATGATCACCAACCTCGACCTTGTCTTTAGATACTGACCTTGACCTTGAATGCCAACCTCAAGGTTAGATACCAACCTCGACCTTGAATGCTGACCTTAAGGTCAGATACTAACCTCGACCTTGAATGCCGATTTTAAGGTCAGATATCGATCTCAACCTCAGATGTCAACATCAAGCTCAACATCCAGAGAGAATCCCGCATTGTATATGGGCGGCACTACATAGCGAGATTTCAACTAAAGATCATGCCAATTGAGGCATAATTAGAGAAATACTTAAGAACAGATTCTGATTCTAATACAAGCCCCTCTACTATATCTTATAAATCTACTCGAATACGAAAATTGCCTAAGAATGCCTATAATTGCATCGCCCTCTTCAATAAAGAGGTGCACACAACTATCCCAATTTTACTATGCCTACTGTGAGTCCATACACTAGCTTAAGCATCAGAGGGTCCCCAACTACAATCGGTGCCCCCAATGTCTCATTATTCTCTATTAAATTGCAGGTATCTAGCAAAGGCAACGCCGGATGGACCAAATTTAAGCAACTACGACATGATTCCTAGAATTTTATATCCCAATGGAAGCAAACGAAATGGAAGGAGGAAGAAAATTGAATGGAATTCATGATCTCAATGATTGCTGCTACATTATTGCATTTGTTGTATAGCTGAGTAACAATATGGTAGGTGAAAGTGAAATTGAATGAAATTCAAAAGCTGGTGTACCACACACCATTAATATGGCTGATATGTTGATGTCACTAGGGGTGTACACGAATCGAGCTAGCTCGGTTAGCTCGCTCGACTCGACTCGACTTGACTCAAAAAAGCTCGATTCGACTTGGTTTAAAGTTGAGTTCGAGCCGAGTCAAGCTGATTTTTTAAGCTCGAAAATGAGTTCGAGCTGAGTTCGAGCAGTCCCCAGCTTAAATCGACTCGGATCGAACCAGTTGGGTGACTTGGTTACTTTGTCATTGATGTTGCTCACAAATTGTTTAATAAAATGACTCAACGAAATGAGGCTGGTGGCAAGGAAGGTATGTACATGAAACAAATACCCTTTTTCTCTTTATTTTTCTTGGTTTTTATGTTGCTTAGAAGGTGTTTGGTAAAATACCTGTAAAGTCATTGCCTCTGTTTGTAAAACAGTGAGATTTTGAAGTTGCAGTTCAGGTGTTTATGGAAATGCCTCAATGGCGAACTTGGCTCGATCTTGGCTTGAACTCGGCTCAAGCTGCTGACCAAACTGAGCTGAGCTGAGTTCGAGCTGAGGTCAGCCAGTGGCTGAACCGAGTCTAGCTGAGGCCAGCTGACTCGGTTCAACTCGATGTACACTCCTAGATGTCACCAAGTTATGTGGGTCCCATCATGAGGTATGAATTATATCCAAACCATGCGTCCACTAGGCGAGAGATCGGTGAAAGGCTTAAGCTAAAAACATAAGATAGAAAGAAAATTTAAGTGGACCACACTGTAAAAAGTAGCGGGGGATGCCTACCATTGAAACCCTTTAGGGGTTATAGAAATCTTGGACCAATATGACATTTGTTTTTTCTCTTTATCCAGGTTTTTGTGTCCTTGTGAACAGATTGGATGGAAAGTAAATGTTACAGTGGGTCCTACAAATGTTTTAATGGTGAAAATGATTGTCCCCACTACTATTTGTGGTGTGGTACACTTGAGCATTGAAAATTTCTATTTTTGAGATCAAGATCTAAATTGATCTCTCCAAATGGATTAATGGTGTAGATATGATAAAAATATCATTGTCGACCCAGGCAACTTTAATCTCCTTTGAGCGGAATCAGATTGGCTACTTCCCCTGGCTAGTGGAAGTGGTCGATGCTCTATGAGACCCACCATGATGTATGTGTTTCATCCATGCTGTTTATCTAATTTTTTAGATCATTTAATGGTATGAGCCCAAAAATGAGGTATATCCCAATCTCAAGTGAACCACATTACAAGAAACAGGAAACACTATTGATAGAACTTTTACCATTAAAAACTTTTTAAGGGCCATCGAAGTTTGGATGAAGCTGATTTTTGTTTTTTCCCTTCATCTCGGTTTGTATAACCTAATCAACAGATTGGATGTCAAATAAACAGTACAGTGGGCCTTAGGAGGATTTTAATGGTTGATATCCAATCACTATTGTTTTCTTGTGGTGTGGTCCACCTAAAATTTATACCCCTCTCATTTTTGGGATCAAGTCCTGAAATGATATGTAAAAATGGATGAACGGCATGTATGAAACACATATATCATGGTGGGGCCCACAGAGCACTGACCACCAGCCACAGGGCTATTTGTAGGGGAGTAGCCAATCCGTTCTCCCTTTGAAGCGTTGGTACAATTCCGAGCTTTTTCTTTTTCTTTTTCTTTTACACACGCACACACACCACCACACACACCATGGTGTGACCCTTATCAGTGTAGGCCGACAGCTCGAATACAGTATCCCATACCACCATATTCAGCTCATGAGTCTGGGTTTCTCACTGGTCACTGTGGGGAGGCTCGTCGCCCCAGCGTAGGCCGACAGCTCGACCACGGTGTCCCATACCACCATGTCCAGCTCATGAGTCTTAGTGGATCGAGGTACCAAGGTTAAATGGGATTTCACTGGTGAGTTTGGTACCTTAGGTTCAAGCAGAAGCGTCCATACATGGTAAACATACATCAGCACATCGGGTTACTTGACGAACTCAACTAGCACGAGTGCACATTGCATCGATCGACATGAAGTGCATAAGTACTTCGTGTGGCCTAACTACTGCCAACGACCAACACACAACTCGAGTTCGTCAAACACGTCCTACGTGGCGAATGAATCTCAGCCATGACTTGAAACCTGTTACCGATTGCCTGGGCTATAACATAGCCCCAATCACATTCAATCCATAACCAGAAAGCATGTATAATAGTCAAAAGCAGAATTAACAAGGTAATTCAAACATGTTAACAAGCATGTTATAAAGCACAATATAAACAGGAAATACAAACACATACATTTCATAAGTAAGCGATTAACTTAAACAACTTGCATGAAGGAAATCATACACATCACTAAGGTAGTTAAGAATCCTATCTCAACACCTACTCTAAGCACTATCATCTAAATACTTACTCATACAAGTAATTTCACAAACACTTAAACTACACTTATTTAACATACATAATGTATATTAGCCAAAACATGTATTAGGGCGAATCCTTTCGTCGAGTAAGTATTACACATATATATATAGCATGTACACACATAATTAATCATGGCAAACACACTTTCATATTTTGTACATATATGGTATTTTCTACAAATATAGAGAATACACTAAACACCATAATTTGCATATGTAACCGAATCGCAAAATGAGCATCACATTTTGCATGTGAAATAACACCCAGATCATGAATCTATCATTATCTAACATTGAAAGTATTGAAAACCATAACCTAAGCCTTTATAGTCCTCACCTTACGCCATAGAAGTGTAACGAAGTCGATAGAATCTCTAAGTCTTCGTCGAGGTTGATATGACGACCTAAAGCATGAGTTGAGTCAGCTATTCCGCTACTTGCAACATTGGAAACCTTAGAACAGATTAGGGTTAGATTTTTCTTACTTAGGAACAAAGCCGGAATCACCGGAAAAGCGATTAGATCGTGATGGTTAAGCATGTATGGTAGCAGGGTAGAGTATTAGGAAGAATTTCTCATTCTTCTCACACTTTCTCTCTCTTTTCTCTCTTCTCTCTCCTAATGTTTCTCTCAAATTTGTATGGGCTGAATGAGAGAGGGTTTAAGGTCCTTATATAGGCTAAAAACTCACCATATTAGACTCAGGGCCATGGTATACTTACGTTATGTCCAAATACGGACTGTTCCGTCTCAACGGAGCACTTCTGGAGCCCCCCTTGAGCCAAAGGTCAGACTTAAGCTCACTGACCTTGGATCTAGGTCGAGTTAAGTTTTCGTTCCAGTCGGGTTCCCAGATCACACGTGTGCACTGGGCCAGCAACGGTCCACTGAGAAACTCGATCAAGGTTACAAGTACACAGACATATATTGGAAATGTTCCTTAATCCGAGGGTGTATTTGGGTTAGATTCCGACGGTCTGATTGCTTATATTGGGCCCGCAAGCGACAAGTCTCAGATTACTTAAATTAGATTTAATTTCTAAAGAAAACCATGTTTTCTCACACTCCTCGCTCCGGGCTCAAGTGAATAGCCCTGGGACACTATCTGGTTTTGACTTCCGAGATAGTTGTCAAGCCCAGCAAGGCGGTCTAAATTCTATAACCTCGTATTATTCGAACTTTCGATGTACGGTCCAGATCTGATACGGAGTTTCATGATGCTCCCGAGAGCAGCCGGGTAATGAGATTGATCCTAGATTTTTGGGTAATGTAGTGTCAACGATTCTACAAGTTTTGGGTCTTGCAGATCGTATTTAAAGTGATTAGTGCAGATTTCGTATGTAATCTAGTTTAACACTAGTTAATCCTCATCTAATTTCTAAAGGATTTGGTCCTTAGTGATTTCTGCCTGAGGTGTTACTCGGGCCTTTGTATGTGATTTTCCGAGTGGTTACAATCTACCCCCCTTAAAGAAAATTTTATCCTCGAAATTAGTACCTTTTTGTACTCCTTGAGAAGCTGAGGGTACTTCTTTCTGACCTTGGCTTCTGTCTCACAGGTAGCTTCCTCCTCTGTATGATGCGTCCACAGTACCTTCACAAGTGGAATCACCTTACTGTGCAACACCTGCTCCTTCCTGTCTACGATACGTGTCGGACGCAGTACATATGTAGCACCTCGCTCAACTGCACCTGCTCCCAATGGATGATGTGTGAATGATTAGGGATGTATTTCTTCAGCATAGATACATGAAATACGTTGTGCACGCCCGCGAGTGGTGTGGGCAAAGTGAGACGATATGCCACCACTCCCACTCGATCAAGTATCTGAAATGGGTCAATGAACTGCAGCGTAAGTTTCCCCTTCTTCCTAAACCGAAGGACTCCCTTAATAGGGGAAACTCGGAGGAATACATGGTCTCCAACCTCAAACTCAAGTGGTCGCTGCCTCGTATCGGCGTAGCTCTTCTATCTGCTCTGTGTCGTAAGAAGTCGACGCCTGATAATGTTGATCTTCTCTGAGATCGCCTATACTAACTCTAGGCCAATCAAACTCGCCTGAAAGCTATTATTGTAGGCGAACTCTGCATACGGGAGACAGTCATCCCAACTGTCCTTGAAATCCAAAACACATGCTCGCAACATATCCTCCAAAATCTGATTCACCCGCTCCGTCTGCCCATCGGTCTGTGGGTGGAACGCGGTACTGAACTTTAACTGCACACCCATCTCTTCCTGAATATGAGTCCAGAAGATAGATATGAATCGCATGTCTCTGTCCGACACAATCTCCATGGGAACTCTATGTAGACGAACAATCTCCTCAATGTACACTCTGGCCAACTCGTTTACAGAGTTTGTGACTTTAATCAGGAGGAAGTAGGCTGATTTAGTTAGCCAATCCACAATCATCCAAATAGAGTCATAACCCTTCAGTTATGGTCATGGGTTGAAGGAGTCCAGGAGGTCGGCGATGTTTTGCCTTGACCTACTGACACATGAGACAACGGGAGACATTCTGCTATATAAACCTTTATATTGTCCCACCAATACGACCGCTTCATATCCTGATACATCTTCGTGCTACCAGGATGCATCGCAAGCTTCGATCTGTGGGCAGTCTCGAGAAGCTCCTGTCTCAAGTCCTAAATATCTGGGACGCATAGGAAGCCACGGTATCATAAGCTCCCATCTGTGCCAATTCTCCACTCAGAGTCCACATCATCACTAGCTTGCTCTTGAAGCTCAGACAACCACTCATCGCCCTTCTGGGCCTCGATAATCCGGTCATCAATAAGTGGTCGCACCCGAACGTGTGTGACACTCTCGAATGGCTCCTCCACTGTGAGTTTCTGCTCGAAGTCCAGCACGAACTCCAACATATCCCACTCTGCTATCATCAATGGAGCCGCAAATGTTATAGCCTTCTTGCGACTCAACGCGTCTGCCACAAGGTTAGCCTTGCCAGGATGGTAGGAAACCTCAAACTTGAAGTCCTTCAAGGTCTCCATACATTGGCGCTACCTTATATTCAAGTCCTGCTGTGTGAATATATACTTAAGGCTCTTGCGGTCGCAGAAAAGCTAGAACTCCTCTCCATAGAGGTAATGTCTCCAGAGCTTCAATGCGAATATGACCACTGCTAACTCAAGGTCGTGCATAGGATAATTCTCCTCGTGCTTCCTTAATTGTCTCGAGGCATACGCAATCACCCTTTCCTTCTGCATAAGGACACAACCCAAACCAACGCGAGACGCGTCAGTGTATATAGTGTACTTAAACCCTTGCTCTGGCAATACTAGCACAAGGGTGGACGTCAATCTGTCCTTCAACTCCTGAAAAGCTGCTTCCACCTTCTCATTCCAGGAGAACTTTAGATCCTTTCTCGTCAACTATGACAAGAGTTTGGCTATCTTCGAGAAGTCCCAGATGAATCGTCGGTAATAGTCTGTCAGGCCCAGAAAACTCCTCACCTCAGTAACTGAACCAGGCTGCTTCCAATCCTGAACTACGGCTACCTTATCCAGGTCCACTACTATCCCTTCCTTGGACACTACATGTCCCAGGAATTTGACTTCCTCCTGCCAGAAGTCACATTTCTTATATTGCGCGAACAATTGATTCTTCCTCAGAGTATCTAGGACTGCCTGTAAGTGTTCCTCGTGCTCTTCCCGACTCGTGGAGTATATCAGGATGTCATCTATAAATACGATGAAGAATCGGTATAGAAATGGAAAAAATACCCGGTTCATCAAGTCCATGAACACAGCCGGTGTGTTCGTAAGACCGAACGACATCACATGGAACTCGTAATGCCTAAAACAGGTCCCAAAAGCCATCTTCTGCACGTCTTCTTCCCTGACGGGCAACTGATGATACCCTGACTGTAAATCGATCTTTGAAAAATACTTTGCCCCCTTCAACTGATCAAACAGGTCATCTATCCTGGGCAAAGGATATTTGTTCTTCACGGTCAACTGGTTCAACCTACGGTAATCAATACATAACTGTAGCAACCCGTCTTTCTTCTTGACAAACAACACAGGTGCTCCTCAAAGAGACACACTGGGTCATATGAAGCCCTTCTCTACCAGTCTGTCAATCTGTTTCCTCAATTCCTCTATCTCACATGGAGGCATGCGATACATCAGTAATGAAATGGGTGTCTTACCAGGCGTAAGATCAATGGTAAAGTTGATCTCCCGCAGAGGAGGCAAACTAGGAATTATCTCAAACACATCTATAAAATTCTGAACTATGGGCGTATCCACAAGCGTCGGACCATCAATATTCTTCAGTGAAGAAGCGTAACATCTCAATCGAGAAATGTGACTGACCTGAACAGGGAAAGCAATAGCCGTGCCCTCCAGTCTATGGGCTGTAACCATCCTAGTCTCGCAATCGATCTCTGCTCGCATCTCAGTAAGCCAGTCCATACCGAAAATGACGTCGTAGTGAACTAGGGGGACGATGATCAGATCAACTAGTATCGTTCTACCACCTAAGTCTATCGGGTAGCCCTCACACATACTAGTAAATCAGAGAAAGTCCCAGTGGCAGTGATGACCCTCACTCCCTTCGTAGGAACAGTATCCAAACCCAGTCGCTTGACTGCCGTGCATGAGATAATAGATGTAGTGAACTCTGTGTCCACCAATAAGAAGACAGGAATAGTTTGGACGTGTGCAGTGACCTCGAAGGCCATAGGTGCTGAAGGTGTTGTCTCTGGCTCCTCCGCTGTAAGTGCATGAATGCGTGCCTACTGAGGTCGGTTGGGCTGAGGCACCATGGGCCGTTGAGGCGGCCTGAAATGGGATACAGGAGATCTGAATGAAGGATGTACAGGTGTTGTCCGTAGGGGCAGAGCCGATAAAGCCTGAGGGCGAGAACGATCAATCCTCTACGGTGGTGAAAACCCGCTGTCTTTCATACGTGCAAAGCAACTCTCTGCAGGGTGACCCAGTTTCCCACAGTAAGAACAGGTCACACCTGGAAGCCTCATCGGAACTACTGGCGCTGCAATCCTAGGAGGAGAGTCAATACGAGGCCTCTTGCCAAGGAATGGCCTGCTCTGGATATCTGGTCGTGGCCTAGTAACCATAGGGCCACGAGAGCGTGTCAGTCGCTCTACATCCTACTCTGCCCACATAGACATATACACCAAGTCGGCATAGGAGGGTATGCTGACACAGCACATCTTCGACCGAATGTCAGGTCGTAAGCCCTTAGAAAATCATCGTATCCGCATCTGCTCGTTAGCAAGTATTGTAGGGACGTATCCGCCCAACTCAGTAAATCGATGCTTGTACTTGGTAACTGTCATGCCTCCCTGCCTGAGGCACAAGAACTCATTCTCCCTCTCATGTTGGTAGGTCTGAGGGTATACTTTTCGTGGAAACGAAACTCGAAAGCTACCCAAGTCCATATGTAGCCAACTGCGACAGTCCGTAGGACACTATCCCACCACATACTAGCCTCCTTCTCAAACATAAGGTGGCCAACTCAACCTGCTCTGACTCGGTACAATACAGCATCTGTAGCATCTTGGAGATACGGTCTAGCCAATATTCAGACTCCTCGGGTCTGTGAGAACCCGTAAAAGTAGGAGGCCTCAAGCACTGGAATCGCTCGAGAAGGCCACTAGTACCCAAATTCCCCGTAGGGTATATAGTAGGTGTAGGCGGAGGCACATCCTCAGCCTGAGCAGAAGGCTCTACAGTCTCAGCAGGATGTACAGATAGTGAAGGTGGAGTCGCACTCCCACCCTGAGATAAGGCCTCTGCAATAGTGGCCAAGAGCTGCTGGTGTTGCTGCTGCATCAACATCATCATCTGCTCAAACCTATCAGTAGGTGGGGCAGGCTGAGGCACGTACTACATTAAGGAAGATGCACGGTTCTGCTCATGAACCGGTGGTGTATAAGGTGGTAGTCCAGCTGTAGGACTAGTGGAAGGCTAAGACGCAGGTATAGTCTCACGATCTGGGCCCAAACCAGGGTCCGTACGACCATCTCTGTGGGAAGGAGCCTGGTCCATTGTATCAGTGAGTGTGAGGTGTGCCATGCTCCACGTATATTTCCGTAGCATGCCCTATACAACATAGGGTGCAACGCATGTAAGATGAAGCATAGCAACACAATACACAATCACATAAGCATTTCACACACTTCATAGCAAAAGGGACTGCATGCATTTCATTCACCAAAATTTGTTATAATACATGGGATACAGAGTTACATGAATCATGACAGAAAAATGCATGTAAGCTATTACAACCAAGGCTTTACACACTAAAAACATGCTACTACCTACTGCACTACTAAGTTCAGCAACACGAACACAAACATAACCTAAAACAGTAACCAAAACAAGTTGCAAGATAACTGTAGGGATGACTAGACATCCAAGTTTGGCAAAGGAGGAGGGGCGCCCTTATCCTGCAGACAGCACAGGATAGTCTTCAGCGTACGAGTCACCTTCTTGAATTTGTGTTTCACAAGGCCCCGAAGATCCATAATATCCTGCCTTAGGACTGCCTGACCCTGTCGTAGGGCAGCATGATCCTCCTCCAGTCGAGCTATACGAGCTTCCCTAGCAGCCCGATCCGTGTCCTGACTCGGTGGCCCAGGAGGGGAGCTCTCCTCCATATCCTGGGCCTCTTCTTCTTCTTCCTGTTCTTCCTCTATCTCATCACCACTTCTTTCCTCACTATCCTCATCTAGATCAATACTTTCCTCCCCCTCACTATCGGACTCCTCCCCATACTCGTCAAGTCGGGCTTGGTGTTGGCGAGGACCGATCCCCATGTTGTTAAGCATAGCATCGCTTATGATCCAGATCGGTGCAATATCATCCATGTAAAGTCTATAGCCGACCTCTCGAGCAATCTTACATACCAGACGGCTGAACGGGAGTGAGATGTCATTTCTGACAGATCGAGCAGTCTGGATTATCTGGAGTAGGGCGAACGTGGGTAGGCATAACTTATCCCCATGTCCAACCCTGTACAGGAAGTCCACCATCAAACGAGTGCATTCAGTGCGGTTGCCCCACCATGGATACACATTGTACGTGAAAATGTAGTGAAGCAAACGGAAATCATCTGTCAATCTCGTCGATGGGAGGCAGTTGCCTCTGGTCCAGGGAACCATTCGGCCACAAAGGTATCACGTACGACGGTCTCTTTCTCGCATACTCTTGAAATAATCCTCATTAGCATGTACTTCACCACGTGAAATTTCCATCACCTGGGACACCACATCCACATTGACCATATAATCCCACCTTATGAGGGAAACAGTAAACTATAGAGGTTCTAGCGATGGGTCTCGGATATAGGCGTAGAAAGAATGAACCATATTCTCACATGCGTGAGACTTACCTTCGAACATGGGGCCCCACTCAATGTCCACCAAGCGGTCCATAATTGGGTGTAGCCCAAACAACCTCTCATCTACGTGAGCTTCAAGGACAACCCTGCAGTCACGAAACTGACCGTATTCTTCATCTAATCCCGTCGACTGACGGTCTAGAAGTGATCCGGGATCACCTCATGTGATCACAGAGGTGTACAGACTCGATCTCGGTGATCGCTTTCGGTGAACTTCGCTAATTGGCGAAACCAGAACTCCTACAACTATTTCTACATGTTCTCGCACCCACCTATGTGGAATTTGCGTCAGCGTACATTGTGTGACCATAACCCAAGTCCCGGTTTAATCCAAATCAGGCTCTGATACCAACTTGTAACGCCTTGAAAATTAGGGGTCGAGTAGCAACTCAACACTCGAGTTCTAAAACATTACTTATGCAACATAAATGCTTATGATTGAATGTTGTCTGTGTTAGTGCAATAATCATGAGTGGGATTATACCAAAACAGTAATTCATACTCCGGATCAAGTTATAAAATGCAAGCAGAAGACTGAAAGATGTATATAAATGTATATAAAGCCAGAAACAGTCACAATCGGTCTCTAGAGTATGAACACCTTACCGAGTGACCATATACATGTATTAGTTTCAAAATCAAAATGCCAAAAAAGGGTACAACTATAATGGTAAACCCTGTAGCCCCGTCATCTGAAGGGCCTAAGCGAAGCCTCCAAAGAACTGCATGTAGGAGAACTCATCCTAATTATCTTAGTAATCAGGCTCAGCCTCCTGCGTCTCGTCGATACCTGCATCTAAGACAGAGTCTGGTGGGTGTCCAGAACACCGTCCTGTAACGTGGGAGTGAGTAGCTAACTCAGTGGAACAATAAAGCATAGGTTAACATGTTATCAATTCAGTCAAGCAGTAATGATAAAGCAGTACAGTCAAACAATCCTAATTACTCTTATTAATGCAAGGATGAAATGTAGTCATGATGCATGCCCTCGCCAATGCTCCCTCATGTGACACATCTTACGTTCGCGGCATGCATTCATCCCTCAGTGCTCCACGACGCCAGGCACATGCAGTGCTATGTTATGAGCATGATTACCGAGTTGTTATTAATCCTTTTTCATACAGCAGTATTGGGAAACTAAGATACCTCCCTTATATCATTCCCAAACAATGATCCATTCTAGGGTCGTCAGTCCTACATAATCTCATACGATGATGCGGTTCTAGGTCGCTATAAAGGGCTGTCAGGGCTGTTGCACGCACTCGTTGCATCGCTCCCCCATCACCTTATCAATACAGGCCTAGTTTATACTCTGTTTACTATGGGAAGACTCGGTACCTCACCGCAGATTTAAAGTATGCTCGAGGTCACTACAAAGGGCTGTCAGGTCTGTTACATGAAATCGTTACACCACTCCCCCATCACCTTATCAGTGTAGGCCGACAGCTCGAATACAGTGTCCCATACTACCGTATTCGGCTCACGAGTCTGGGTTGCTCACTGGTGTAACGCCCCAGATTTTTGCCAACCTGGAATTAGATGTCCTTAGGCAAGGGGTAGATCTTAACCCCTTCTTTAGGAATTAGACAAAGTTAACTAATTGTTAAACTGGATTAGCTACGAAATCCACTTGAAACACTTTAAATACAATCTGCAAGACCCAAAACTTGTAGAATCATTGACGCTACATTACCCTATAAGCTAGGATCAATCTCATTACCAGGCTGCTCTCGGGAGCATCATGAAACTCTGTATCGGATCTGGACCGCACATCGAAAGTCTGAATAATACGAGGTTATAGAATTAGGACCGCTTTGCTGGGTTTGACAACCATCTTGGAAATCAAATCCAGATAGTGTCCCACGGTTATTCGCTTGAGCCTGGAGTGAATAGTGTGAGAAACGTGAAAATAATTAGAAATAAATTCTGAATTTAAGTAATCTAAGACTTGTCGCTTGCGGGCCTGATATAAACAATCAGACCGTCAGAATCTGACCCAAATACACCCTCGGATCAGGGAAAATTTCATACACAGGTCAGCGTACTTGTAACCCTGATCGAGTTTCGGTGACCGTTAAACTGAAACTGGTCCACCACGTGTGATCTGGGAACCCGATTGGAATGAAAACTTAATTTGACCTAGATCCATAGTCAATGAGCTTAAGACCGACCTTTGGCTCAATGGGGGGCTCCAGAAGTACTCCTTTGAGACGGAACAGTCCGTATTTGGACATAACCTAAGTATACCTTAGCCCTGGGTCTGATTTGGTGAGTTCTGGGCCTATATAAGGACCTTAAACCCTCACTCTCTCATTCCATACGAATTTGAGAAAACCTAGGAGAGAGAAGAGAGAAAAGAGAGAGAGAAAGTGTGAGAGTAGTGGGAGCATCTTCCTGTTACTCTACCCTGCTATCATACCTGCTTAACCATCTCGATCTAATCACTATTCCGACGATTTCCGCTTCATTTCTAGGTAAGAAAACCTTAACCCTAACTTGTTTTAGGGTTTTTATTAGTATAAGTAGCGAAGTAGCTGACTTACCTTGTGTTATAGGTCATCGTATCAACGTTGACGAAAGCGTAGAGTTTCTATTAAGTTCATAACGCTTCTACGGAGTAAGGTGCGAACTTTAGACGTATAGGTTATGGTTTTCAATACTTTCAATGTCAGATAATGATAGATTCATGATCTGAGTGTTATTATACATGCACAATGCGATGTTCGTTTTGCGTTTCGATTGCTTATGCAAATTATGGCATATTGTGTATTCTGTATATTTATAGAAAATACCATATACGTACAAATTTTGAAAGTGTGTTTGCCATGATAAATTACTGTCTAAACATGCTATATATAAGTGTAAGACTTACTCGGCGAAAGAATTCGCCCAAATACTTGTTTTGGCTAATATACGTTATGTATGTTAATAAGTGTATTCTAAGTGTTTGTGAAAATGCTTGTATGAGTAAGTACTTAGATGATTGTGCTTTGGGTAGGTGTTGAGATAGGATTCTCAACTACCTTAGTGATGTGTATGATTTCCTTCATGTAAGTTGTTTAAGTTAATCGCTTACTTATGAAATGTATGTGTTGTATTTCCTATTTATATTATGCTTTATAACATGCTTGTTAACATGTTTGAATTACTTTGTTAATTCTACTTTGACTATTATACATGCTTTCTGGTTATGACTTGAATGTGATTGGGGCTATGTGATAGTCCAGACAATCGGTAACAGAAGTCGTGGCTGAGATTCAATTCGCCACGTAGAATGTGTTAGACGAACCCGAGTCGTACTTCGGTTGGCGATAGTGGTTAGGCCACGCAAAGTGCTTATGTACTTCATGTTGTTCAACTAGTTGTGCACTCATGCTAGTCAAGCTCGTCAAGTAACCCGATCTGTCTAATGTATGTTCACCATGTTTAGACGCTACTGCTTGAACCTAAGGTACCAAACTTACCAGTGTAATCCCGTTTAACCTTGGTACCTCGATCCGCTAAGACTCATGAGCCGACATGGTGGTATGGGACACCGTGGTCGAGCTGTCAGTCTACGCTGGGGCCACAAGCCTCCCCGTAGGGACCAGTGAGTAACCCAGACTTGTGAGCCGAATATGGTGGTATAAGACACTGTATTCGAGCTGTCGGCCTACACTGATAAGGTGATGGGGGAACGGTGTAACGATTGCGTGTAACAGCCCTGGCAGCCCTTTGTAGTGACCTCGAGCATACTCTGAATCTGCGGAGAGGCGATGAGCTTTCCCGTAGTAAATAGAGTATAAACTAGGCCTGTATTGATAAGGTGATGGGGGAGCGATGCAACGAGTGCGTGTAACAGCCCTGGCAGCTTTTACAGCGACCTAGAACCGTATCATCGTATGAGATTATCTAGGACTGACGACCCTACAATGGATCATTATTTGGGAATGATATAAGGAAGGTACCTTAGTTTCCCAATACTGCTGTATGAAAAGGACTAATAATAACTCGGTAATCATGCTCATAACATAGCACTGCATGTGCCTAGAAGATGTGGAGCACTGAGGGATGAATGCATGCCGTGGATGTAAGATGGTGTCGCACGAGGGTGGTTTGGCAAGGGCATGCATCATAACTGCATTCCATACTTGTATTAATAAGAGTATTTAGGAGTGTTTGATTGTACTGCTTTATCATTACTGCTTGACTAAATTGATAACATGTTAACCTATGCTCTATTGTTCCATTGAGTTGATCACTCACTCCCACGTTACGGGATGGTGTTTTAAACACCAAACTAAACCATGTTTGAGTTTCAGATGATGGCGATGCTTGTGAAATGGAGCCAGACTTTTATGATGATGAGGAGGGTTTCTCCTTACATAGCTATTAGGTGGGTCTATGTAGACCATCTTCTGATCGACGGGGTTACAAGGTTACTGATTAGATGTCATTACACTTTAGTTTGCTCTTTTGGAACACCCTTGTATATTCATTTTGTCCATTTTTGGAGTATACATTGATATTTGTAACCTAGTAACATGTTCACACTCTGGAGACTTACCACAGTTTATATATGTTCTATATCTATCACAGTCTTCCGTTGGCATAATTTAACTGTCTCTGGAGTATGACATGTTGTTTTGGCTTAATCCCATTCATGTTTCAATGCACTCATCATAATCATCATTATCTATGTTGCATAAGTGATGTGTTGGAACTCGGGAGCTGAGCTTTGCTCGACCCCCGATTTTCAGGGCGTTACAACTGGTCACTATGGGGAGGCTCATCACCCCAGCGTAGGCCGACAGCTCGACCACGGTGTCCCATACCACTATGTCCGGCTCGTGAGTCTTAGCGGATCGAGGTACCAAGGTTAAACGGGATTTCACTAGTGAGTTTTGTACCTTAGGTTCAAGTAGAAGCATCCATACATGGTGAACATACATCGGCACATCGGGTTACTTGACGAGCTCGACTAGCACGACCACACATTGCATCGATCGACATGAAGTGCATAAGCACTTCGTGTGGCCTAACCACTACCGACGACCAACACACAACTCGGGTTCGTCAAACACGTCCTACGTGGTGAATGAATCTCAGCCACGACTTCAAGCCTGTTACCGATTGCCTGGACTATAACATAGCCCCAATCACATTCAATCCGTAACTAGAAAGCATGTATAATAGTCAAAGCAGAATTAACAAAGTAATTCAAACATGTTAACAAGCATGTTATAAAGTACAATATAAACAAGAAATACAAACACATACATTTCATAAGTAAGCGATTAACTTAAACAACTTGTATGAAGGAAATCATACACATCACTAAGGTAGTTGAGAATCCTATCTCAACACCTACTCTAAGCACTATCATCTAAATACTTACTCGTACAAGCAATTTCACAAACACTTAAACTACACTTATTTAACATACATAACGTATATTAGCCAAAACATGTATTAGTGCGAATCCTTTCACCGAGTAAGTATTACACATATATATGGCATGTACACAGTAATTAATCATGGCAAACACACTTTTATATTTTGTACGTATACGATATTTTCTACAAATATAGAGAATACACTAAACACCATAATTTGCATACGTAACCGAATCGCAAAATGAACATCGCATTTTGCATGTGAAATAACACCCAGATCATAAATTTATCATTATCTGACATTGAAAGCATTGAAAACCATAACTTAAGCATCTATAGTCCGCACCTTACGCCGTAGAAGCGTAACGAAGTCGATAGAATCTCTAAGTCTTCGTCGAGGTTGATATAACGACCTAAAGCACGAGTTGAGTCAGCTATTCCGCTATTTGCAATATTGGAAACCTTAGAACAGATTAGGGTTAGGTTTTTCTTACCTAGGAATGAAGCCAAAATCGCCAGAAAAGCGATTAGATCGTGATGGTTAAGCACGTATGGTAGCAAGGTAGAGTATCAGGAAGAATCTCTCACTCTTCTCACACTCTCTCTTTTCTCTCTTCTCTCTCCAAAGTTTTCTCTCAAATTTGAATGGGCTAAATAAGAGAGGGTTTAAGGTCCTTATATAGGCTAAAGACTCACCAAATTAGACTCAGGGCCATGGTATACTTAGGTTATGTTTAAATACAGACTGTTTTGTAACGACCTGAAAAATTCCGTACGTTGGGTCGAGTACCACCTCGACCAGAAATCACATAGGATTAAATCCTTTAGAAATTTAACAAAGTTAACTAAGTATTAAACTCCGTTAGCCATGAAATCCGTTAGGATCGCTTT
Organism: Magnolia changhungtana; assembly: GCA_030180095.1. NCBI lineage: Eukaryota > Viridiplantae > Streptophyta > Magnoliopsida > Magnoliales > Magnoliaceae > Magnolia > Magnolia changhungtana. Next base: position 666,395 of record JASAUF010000524.1, on the reverse strand, counting down.
AAATACGATCTGCAAGACCCAAAACTTGCAGAATCATTGACGCTAGGTTACCCTAAAGTTTAGAACCAAACTCATTCCCCGTCTGCTCTCGGGAATGAAACGAAACTTCGTATTAGGTCTAGATCGCACCTCGGGATTCCGATTAACCCGAAGTTAAGGAACTAGGACCGCCCCACTGGGCTTAACAATCATCTCAAAAATCGGCCTTATCCGACATTCCACGGCCATTCGTTTCGAATCGGAGCGAGGTAATGTGAAAAACACTATTCACAAGCCGAAATAAATATCTGGAATAGTGATCTGGCATCGTTCGTTGACGCGTCAGTATTAAGCAACCTGACCGTCAGTATCAGACCAAATTACACCCTCGGATTAAGAAAAATTTCAGAACATTTACATGTACTCGAATTTCGATCGTGGCCCATTGACCGTCGAACCGAAAGTGGTCCGCCACGTGCGATCTGCGTATCCGAATGAGTCAAAAACGTAATCCCACGTAGATCCATTGGTGGTGAGCTTAAGTCTGACGTTTGGTTCAAAAGGGGCCACCAGAACTTCCCTTTTGAGCCGGAAAAGCGGCGAAAAACCTATATAGGCAGTACCCTATGAACCTAAGTCTGTTTTCGTAATGTTTGAGGCTATAAAAGGGGCTTAGAGCAGCCCCTCTCACAGCCATACGAATTTTGGTGGAAACCCTAGAGAGAGAGAGAGAAAAGAGAGAGAAGGACTTGGAGATCGTTGCCGATCTTCCTCCACTTGCACTGGATTGCTACACGGCCTACACCGCCTTATTCTCGGCGTTTTCCCGGTGTTTTCCGCCTCATTTGAAGGTAAGAAAACCTAACCCTAGGTCTGATTTGATGTGGAATTGAGGTAGGGTGTATACCGACTAACCGATTCCGCTCTTTAGGCTAGAAATCGGCCATAGACGGAAGATCCATCACCCTTGCTGATTTATTCCGTTTCCAAAGGCAAAGGTGAGGACTTTAAGCGTATAAGTTACGGTTTTCAACGCTTTCAATGTCAGATAATGGTAGATTCATGATCTGCTTGCAATTGCACATGTACAAAGTGCTTTCCGTTTCCTGTTTTGATTAACGGTGTGAAATATGGAATTTCACATATTCTAGGTATACGTAGAAATACAGTATACGTATTTTTTTTTTGGATAAATACTTGACATGTTTATTTAATGTTTAATTATATAACATATGAATAAAATACTAGTTTGGCGAAAGAGATCGCCAAAATATATGTTCCTTTGTAAATGTGCCGTATGTTGAAAATACGTATTGCAGAAATACCGTATACGTATTTCTTTTGGAATATTGTTTGACATATGTATTTAATGTATGATTATACAATACATGATTAAAATACTAGCTTGGCGAAAGGAATCGCCGAAACCGATGTTCCTTTGTAAACACTATGTATGTCGAAATTGGGTATACGTGAAAGTACCCTATACGTATAAAATTTGCTGATGTGTTGCTATGTTTATTTGCTGTATGAATAGGATGTATATGTATAAAATACTAGCTCGGTAAAGGGACAACCCTAGTACACACTTCCCTAGCATACGTCATGTATGTTGAAGTAGTGTATTCCAAGTGTTGGTGAAATCACTTGCGAGTGTAAGTGTTTAAGTATTAGAACCTTAGCTAGGTGCTGAGATGGGATTCTCCGCTACCTTAGAGTCACATATGACACCCTCCACATGGTTGTTCACTCTAACCACTCACCTATGAACTCCAAGTATTTGTATCCCTATGTGTATAGTACTTTATAACATGCTTCATAACATGCTTGATAACATGCTTTACAACATGCTTTACAACATGCCTTATAACATGCTATACTTCATGCTTTATAATACATGCTCTACTCCATGTTTTACTTTATGCTCTACCACTGATTGAGTTTGGGACTATGCCTATAGTCCACACATTCGGTACTAGACTTACTGTTGTGGCCGAGATTCATATCGCCACGATGGACGTGTCTGGCGAACCCGAGTCGTACTTCGGTTGGCGATAGTGGTTGGCCACACGGAGTGCTTTTGCGCTCCATATCGCTCAACTTGTGGTGCGCTCGAGCTAGTCAGGCTCGTCAAGCAAACCGATATGTGTATATGTATGTTCACCATGTTTGGTCGCTACTGCTTGAACCTAGGGTACCAAACTTACCAGTGACGATCCCGTTAACCATGGTACCTCGATCCGCTAAGACGCATGAGCCGGACATGGTGGTATGGGACACCGTGGTCGAGCTGTCGGCCTCGCCGGGGTCATGTGCCTCCCCGTAGTGACCATTGCGCAACCAACCTCGTGAGCCGATTATGGTGGTATGGGACACTATATTCGAGCTGTCGATATTTACGGCGAGAGCCGAGCATGGTGAGACCTGTGCTCGTGCTGACGGGCGACGAGTCCTCCGTAGTATCTTCGAGTACTACAAGTGTCTGTGATTGGCGACGAGTCTTTCACAAGAATCAGAGTATGAGTTGAGCCAAGCTACGGTGAGACCCGTACTTGAGCCGACGGCTAGTGATTGAGCCAGTGCACGGTGAGATATGTACCGAGCCGACGGCCAAGCAATTGAGCCGCATACGGTGAGATCTCAGTATCCGCGCCGACGGGTGACGAGCCCTTTGCGATGCCTTCACTACGCTTCTCAAACCATAACATCGTATGAGATTAACTAGGATTGACGACCCTAGAATGGATCATGTTTGGGAATTATACAAGGGAGGTACCTTAGTTTCCCAATACTGGTTGAAATGGATTAATAAAAACTTGGTAATCATGATCATCATGCACCGCATGTGCTTTGTAGATGTGGCGCACTAAGGGAGTAGCATTCGCGAACGTAAGATGATGTCGCTGAGGGTGGTTTGGCAAGGGCATACAAAGATCATGTCATATCATTTTTGCACTTAACAAGAGTAATTAGAAATGTTTGATTTGTACTGCATTATCATTACTGCTTGATTGATTTGATAACATGTTAACTTATGCTTTATTGTTCCACTGAGTTAGCTACTCACTCCCACGTTACGGGACGGTGTTTGCAACACCCACCAGACTCTGTCACAGGTGTAGATGGCGCCCCTGTTCAGGAGCCGGAGCTCGACTATGAGGAGGATCAGGAGGAGTTCTCCTTTATGCAGTACTCTGACGGCTACGCTTAGGCCGGCTGCATCGCGGGACTTCAGGGCCTCTTTTGAGGATTATATTTTGATATTTGACTTAGAAACAATACATGTATATTGGTACTCAGTTAGTACTCATACTCTGGTGTTCACAAAATTTTGATACTTTACATATTTTGAATATAAAATTTTAGTCTTCCGCTTGCCTTTATACAATTGAACTGGAGTATGAATTACTGTTTTGGTATAATCTCATTCATGTTTATTGCGCTAACTCAGACAACATTTAACCATCATTGTGTATGTTGCATAAGTGATGCGTTGGAACTCGGGAGTTGAGTTCATACTCGACCCCCGATTTTCAGGGTGTTACATGTTTCATCTCAACGGAGCACTTCTAGAGCCCCCCCTTGGGCCAAAGGTCGAACTTAAGCTCACTGACCTTGGATCTAGGTCGAGTTAAGTTTTCGTTCCAGTCGAGTTCCCAGATCATACGTGGCAGACCAGTTTCAGTTTAACGGTCACTGAAACTCGATCAGGGTTATAAGTACACAGACATGTATGGGAAATGTTCCCTGATCCGAGGGTATATTTGGGTCAGATTCCGACGGTCTGATTGCTTATATTGGGCCTGCAAGCGACAAGTCTCAGATTACTTAAATTAGATTTAATTTCTAAAGAAAACCATGTTTTCTCACACTTCTCGTTCCGGGATCAAGCGAATAGCCCTGGGACACTATCTGGTTTTGTCTTCCGAGATAGTTGTCAAGCCCAGCAAGGCGGTCCTAATTCTATAAGCTCGTATTATTTAGACTTTCAATGTGCGGTCCAGATCTGATATGGAGTTTCGTGATGCTCCCGAGAGCAGCCGGGTAATGAGATTGATCCTAGATTTTTGGGTAATGTAGCGTTAACGATTCCACAAGTTTTGGGTCTTGCAGATCGTATTTAAAGTGATTAGTGCGGATTTCGTATGTAATCTAGTTTAACACTAGTTAATCCTCGTCTAATTTCTAAAGGATTTGGTCCTGAGTGATTTCTGCCTGAGGTGGTACTCGGGCCTTTGTACAAGATTTTCTGAGTCGTTACAATAACACCTTATACTTCTTGGTCCACACTTCAGAAAAGTGAGAGTAATGTCAATGCAAAAGCACTAAATGCGATCACTTGCGCATTATCACCGGATGAGTTCAAAAGAATCATATCCTGTGATACTGCAAAGCAAGCCTGGGATATATTATAAATGACACACGAGGGTACATCAATTGTTAAAAAATCTAAAGTCCAACTCCTCACAACCAAATTTGAAGAAATTCATATGGAGGAAAATGAGAAGTTTATGGACTTTTACACAAGATTAAATGACATTGTAAACTCAATGTAGGGTCTTGGCGATTGTTTCGACAAGAAAATAAATGTGTTTGATTTGGGGGATTTATTCAATGATAACAAAAAAAGAATAAGAGAACATTGATCACATTTATTCTAAGTTCATTTACATCTTCTGATTCCCTTGATTCTGAAAAAACAAAGTACAATTAATCAAAGTAGACAAGATAGTCTTATGAAAATTTCGGCAGCATTCCGACACCTGTTTCAATCATCTCCTAGGACTTAGGATGGAATTGTTGATTTAATCAACCAATCTTCAATGAGATAGAAATTTCGGCAGCATAACGGCGCTATATTGGTCATCTCCTAAGTACTTAGGAGGAATTGCTAATTTGATCAGCTAGTCATCAATGAGATGGAACATCCTTTCGGTCATTCTTCCTTGAAATATGAAGCAACCCGTTGAAATGTGGTCGAGCCTTGAGGAAATCAAACCGATCATGCTAAACGGGCCTAAAAAGTCTCCCAGAATGTAAGATCACGAGGTTGCCACCGTCCGTTCAGCCCGAAACTTTATGTGTAGCATTAGAACCACAAATTAGCCGTACACGTCAAATTTCAGCTCCTGAATCTTTGTAGAAACGGCCAAACTGACAAATCAGCCCCTGAGATCGTGATTTGGGGCCCGCTTGATATCTGGATATGCTTCAAACTCGGTCTCAACGCGTTAAATGAGCTGACAATGAAGATAGATGGAGCAGATTTCTCACAAAACGTCACGATGAAGCCCACAGTACGCTGCATGTACATAGTGCACGAGTGCACTTAATGTGCACGGAATTTCCCAAACTCGGTCAAAGAAACTGACCCGAGCTTCTTCTTCTTCATTTTACAAAACCATATAGCGTCCTTTCCACGTTCACGCTTTTTGTGCAGTGTAGCCCACTCGCTGCTCTATTGAATGATCTGAGCCATCCATTCTCTTCAGAGGATGGGCATTACCGTTTCCTAGATGTCCTTTCGTCTCCATGCAGTCTATTTCAAGATCTTAACCATTGAATACAGAGTGGACGGTGGAGTAAATAACCTTGCAGGCCGCACTGATTTCACTTCAAAAACGGTCTTTCCTTGGTGGTTTTCCATCGTGAATTCAATGGACGGAGTAGATTTCTTCATCTCTGTTGATCTGGGGCCCACCGAATTTCACAGAGTCGACGTACGTCGACGTCGACTCTGTCAAAAACAGAGTTTCCGTCTCTTTGTTGTGGGCCACACTCGTGCCATAAATGAAGGATCTGAGTCGTCCATCAAGTAGAGGGCGAAAAACCAATCGAAACCATGCTAAACTTTGATGACCATGCTCCTCCATATGATCGTTATGGCGATCATAAACGGACCGTTGAGCCTCCATTGCAGCTTGATTATCTTGGTGGGCCCCATCATCAGATGATCAAAACCAGTCTTTTACGGTCGAAATCTCGAGAGGAAGACGGTGGATGGTGTGGATCTTCCAAAAGGCAGCCACAATGAGCCTCACTAGTAGCACAGCGGAATGAAGAAGCTTTTTTCTAAAAGTTTGGCCTTGCGCGGTCCCGCGCAAACCACTTCAGTTGCGCGGTTCCGCGCAAAGTGTATTATTCAACTCCCTTTTGCAAAGGCTTTATTGATCGCGCAAACCACTTCGGTTGCGCGGTTCCGCGCAAAGCCCTTCTGTTCTTCTTCTCCAGCCTTGCTTCTCTCTCATTCTCTAGCTCACCAACCGATCTAATCCGATCCAACCCCCTCAAATGAATAAGGGAGGGATATTTATAGGCCCCACCACTCTTACAGAGCAGTGATCACCACCACCTATCACTTCACATGAACAACCTCTCTCCTTAAACCATAGTGACCACCAAGCTTCTTCTTAAATGGTGGTGTACCACCTTATTTCCCTTAAAATGACATCTCTTGTACTCTTTTTACCAAACTACCCTTTTCAATACTTTTTTACTGAAATACCTAAACTACCCTTGGAGATGGAATTTTTACCAAAATACCTAAACTACCCCTTGATATGGATTTTTACTAAAATACCTAAACTACCCCTTGATATGAAACTTTATCGAAATACCCCCGGACATGAAAATTACTAAAATATCCCCGGACATGGAAATTACCGAAATACCCCCTAACATGAAAATTACCAAAATACACCCGGACATGAAAATTACCAAAATACCTCGGGACATAAAAATTACCAAAATACCCCCGGACATGAAAATTACCAAAATATCCCCGGACATGAAAATTACCAAAATACCCCGGGACATAAAAATTACCAAAATATCCCCGGACATGGAAATTCTCTGACCACTTCAATGGAATAATATTTTTTATGTCTCAACAACGATAAAATCCCAGAAAGTAAAGTGTGTGCAAAGATACTTCACTCACTTCCTGAATGGTTCAACTCTAAAGTAATTGCGATCCATTTGGGTGATTGTGGACCAGTTGACCAAATCAAGGGATTTCATTTCGGGGGTACCGAAGACGAGGAAGGGACATGATTCCATTTGGGTGATTGTGGACCGGTTGACCAAATCAGCCCATTTCCTCCCTATCAGAGTCACGAACTCTGCAGACGAGCTGGTTAGGCTGTACATCAGAGAGATTGTGCGTCTGCATGGAGTTCCCCTAGAGATTGTGTCGGACAGAGACGTGCGGTTCACGTCTATCTTTTGGACTCTTATCCAGGAAGCGATGGGTGTGAAATTGAAGTTCAGTACTGCATTTCACCCTCAGACCGACGGGCAGACAGAGCGGGTGAACCAGATTTTGGAGGATATGTTGCGAGCTTGTGTCTTGGACTTCAAGGAAGTTGGGATGACTGTCTTCCTTATGCAGAGTTCGCGTACAACAACAGCTTCCAGGCGAGTATCTGCATAGCTCCATATGAGGCCTTGTATGGTCGTCATTGCAGAGCATCGCATTGCTGGGCTGAGGTCAGCGAGCGCAGTTTGATTGGCCCAGAGTTGGTACAGGCGACCTTAGAGAATATCAACATTATCAGGCGTCGACTTCTTATAGTGCAAAGCAGGCAGAAGAGTTACGCCGATACGAGGCGGCGACCGCTTGAGTTCAAGGCCGGAGGTCATGTATTCCTCAGAGTTTCCCCTATGAAGGGAGTCCTTCGGTTTGGGAAGAAGGGGAAGCTCACACCGAGGTTCATCGGTCCGTTTCAGATACTTGATCGAGTGGGTGCGATGGCATATCGTCTCGCTTTGCCCACACCACTTGCAGCTGTACATAACGTATTTCATGTATCTATGCTGAAGAAGTACGTTCCTGATCCTTAACACATTATCAGATGGGAGTAGGTACAATTGAGCGAGGATGCTACATATGTGCTGCACCCGACACGTATCCTTAACAGGAAGCAGTAGGTACTGCGTAGTAAGGTGATTCCACTCATGAAGGTAATGTGGACGCATCATACCGAGGAGGAAGCTACTTGGGAGACAGAAGCCGAGATCGGAAAGAACTACCCTCAACTCCTCGAGGAGTATGAAAAGGTATTAATTTCGAGGATGAAATTTTTCATTAAGGGGGGTAGATTGTAATGACTCGAAAAATTCTATACAATGGCCCAAGTACCACCTCGACCAGAAATCGCTTAGGATAAAATCCTTTAAAAATTTGACAAAGCTAACTAAGTGCTAAACTAGATTAGCCATGAAATCTGCTAGAATCGCTTTAAATACGATCTGCAATACCTAAAACTTGTAGAATCATTTACGCTAGGTTACCCAAAAATCTATGAGCAAACTCATTACCCGACTGCTCTCGGTAGTACATTGAAACTCTGTATCAGACCTGGACCGCACATCGAAAGTCCGAATGATATGAAGTTATAGATTTAGGACCGCCTCGCTGGGCTTAACAACCATCTCGAAGATCAAATCTAGACGGTGTCCCACGGTTGTTCGCTTGAGTCCGGAGCGAGGAGTGTGAGAACACTTGGTTTTCTTTATAAATAAAAATCTCAAATAATAATCTGAGACTTGTTACTTGCGGACAATTTGTAAGCAACCAGACCGTCAGAATCTAAGCCAAATACACCCTCAGATTAGGAAAATTTTCATATACATGGAAGTATACTTGAAATCTCTGATCGAGTTTCACTGACCGTTGAACTGAAACTGGTCCGCCACGCGTGATCTGGGAATCTAACTGAAACGAAAACTTAATGGTACCTAGATCCAAGGTTGGTGAGCTTAAGTTCGACCTTTGGCTCAAGGGGGCCCGCTAGAAGTCCTCCGTTGAGCTGAAACTGACTCACTTTGGATATAACCTAAGTATACCTTGACCTTAGGTCTATTTTGGAGTAGTTTTAGGCTATATAAGGACCTTAAAACCCTCTCTCATTCAGCCATACGAATTTGAGAGAAACCCTAGGAGAGAGAAGTGAGAAAAGAGAGAGAAAGTGTGAGAGAAGTGGGAGAAGCTCCCTACTACTTTCCCCTGCCGCTCTACAAGCTTAACCACTCAAGTTTAATCGCTTTTCTGGTGATTCCGACTTCGTTTCTAGGTAAGAAACCCTAACCCTAATCTGTTTTGGGGTTGTGATAGTTGTAGGTTATGAAATAGCTAACCTATTTCATTCTATAGGTTACCAAACTGCCGAATATGAAAGCTTAGTAAACCTATCGGATTCGTTACGATTCTACGATAAAAGGTGCAGACTTTAAGTGTATAAGTGTAACGCCTTGAAAAATTGAGGGTCGAGTAGTAACTCAACTCTCAAGTTTCAGAACATCACTTATGCAACATAGATAATGATGATTAAATATTGTCTATGTTAGTACAATAAATATGAGTGAGATTCTACCAAAACAGTAATTCATACTCCAGATCCATGTATAAAACGTAAATGGAAGACTGAAGGTGATATAGATATATATAAAATAAAACATTCTCGATCTCCAGAGTATAAACACTAACTGAGCCACCGTATATATACGTGTTGGTTCTAAATCAAATTGTCAAAATAGTACAACTGAAATTATGAACCATGTAGCCCCGTAGCACTGGACAGCCTATGCGAAGCCTCCAGCAAACTACATGTAGGAGAACTCCTCCTGATCGTCATAGAAGTCGGGCTCAGTCTCCTGTGCTCCAGTGATACCTACATTTGATACAGGGTCTGGTGGGTGTTTTAAAACACCCTCCCGTAACGTGGAAATGAGTGGCCAACTCAGTGGAATAATAAAACATAGGTTAAGATGTTATCAATTCAGTCAAGCAGTAATTATAAAGCAGTACAATCAAACAATTCTAACTACTCTTATTTAATGCAAGTATGAAATGACATGATGTATGCCCTTGCCAAACCACCCTCATGCGACACCATCTTACATTCGCGAATGCATTCATCCCTCAGTGCTCCACATCTACCAGGCACATGCAGTGCGATGATGAGCATGCTTACCGAGTAGTTATTAGTCCATTTCAAATAGCAGTATTGGGAAACTAAGGTACCTCCCTTGTATCATTCCCAAACATGATCCATTCTAGGGTTGTCAATCCTAGTTAATCTCATACGATAGTGTGTTTCTAGGTCGCTGCAAGGGCTGTCAGGGCTGTTATACGGAATCGTTACACCACTCCCCCATCACCTTATCAATACAGGCCTAGTTTATACTCTGTTACTACGGGAAGGCTCATCGCCTCACCGTAGATTTAGAGTATGCTCGAGATCACTCCACTAACGTCCTACCAACTGGCAGTCTATTTTCGAAGCGCGACCAGTCCACTTATTGACAATGGGACCTGGATGCAACCCAACTGAGGACCATAGCCAGGCTACACCAGTGTAGGCCGACAGTGCGAATATAGTATCCCATACCACCATAATCGACTCATGAGTCTGGTTGCTCACTGGTCACTACGAGGAGGCACGTAGCCCCAGCATAGGCCGACAGCTCGACCACGGTGTCCCATACCACTATGCCCGGCTCATGAGTCTTAGCGGATCGAGATACCATGGTTAACGGGATTCCACTGGTAAGTTTGGTACCCTAGGTTCAAGCAGTAGCGTCCAAACATGGTGAACATACATTAGACATATCGGGTTACTTGACGAGCCTGACTAGCTCGAGCGCACGATCAACTGAACGACATGAAGTGCATGAGCACTTCGCGTGGCCTAACCACTGTCACCACTGACGTACGACTCGGGTTCGTCAAACACATCTTAGTGGCGACATGAATCTCAACCATGATCTCAAGTCTGGTACCGATTGTCTGGACTATAAACATAGTCCCAAACTCAATCTTATTCATAGCATGTGGTGTAAAACATAATAAACAAAGTAATTCAAGCATGTTAACAAGCATGTCATAAAGCATGTTATCAAACATGTTATAAAGCATATTATAAAGCACTATATAAATAGGAATACAAACACATATATTTCATAAGTAAGTGGTTAAAGTAAACAACCACATGGAGGAAATCATACATGTCTCTAAGGTAGTTGAGAATCTCATCTCAACACCTACCTAAGGCACCATCATCCACACACTTACTCTCACAAGCATTTTCACAAACACTTAGAATACACTATTTCAACATACATAGTGTATGTAAGTAAAACATGTATTAGGGCGAATCCTTTCACTAAGCAAGTATTTTATACATATATAACATGTTCATACAGCAAATAATCATGGCAAACACATCTCCAAAATATATACGTATACGGTACTTTCTAGAATACACAATTTCTACATACATAGTGTATATTAGCAAATCGTGTATTATGGCGAGTCCTTTCGCCAACTAAGTATTTTGTCCATATATAATATATTCATGCAACAAATAATCATGGCAAACACATTTCTAAAATTTATACGTATACGGTATTTTCTACGAATACCTAGAATATGTAAAATTCCATATTCTACATCTCTAATCGAAATGGAAAACAGAAAGTACTTTGTACATGTGCAATTGCATGCAGATCATGAATCTATCATTATCTGACATTGAAAGCGTTGAAAACCATAACCTATACACCTAAAGTCCTCACCTTTAAGCCGTTGGAGCGTAAGAAACTCGATGGATTTGTCTAGCTTCCGTATATGACAACTAGGTAGCCTAGAGAATGAAATAGGTTAGCTATTTCATCACTTGAATCGAATCAAACCCTTAAACAGGTTAGGGTTAGGGTTTTCTTACCTAGAAAAGATGTTGAAATCGTCGGGAATGCGATTAGATTGCAATGGTGGAGCTTGTAGAGTGGCAGGGTAGAGCAATCGGGAGATTCTCCCACTTCTCTCACACTTTCTCTCTCTTTTCTCTGTTCTCTCTCTAGGGATTCTCTCAAATTTGTATGGCTGTAATGAGAGAGGGTTTAAGGTCCTTATATAGCCTAAAAACTCACCGAAATAGACTCCAGGTCAAAGTATACTTAGGTTATAACCAAAGCGAGCCTTTTCCAGCTCAACGGAGGACTTCTGGCGGGCCTCCTTGAGCCAAAGGTCAGACTTAAGCTCACAGACACTGGATCCAGGTGGAGATAAGTTTTTGTTTCAGTCAGATTCCTAGATCACGCGTGGCGGACCAGTTTCAGTTCAACGATCAGCAGATCTCGATCGGAGATTCCGAGTACATGGACATGTGTATGAAATTTCTCCTAATCCAAGAGTGTAATTTGGTCTGATTCTGACGGTCTGGTTGCTTAAAACTGATCCGCAAGCGAGAGGTGCCAGATTACTATTTAAGATATTTATTTGTAAAGAAATTCAAGTGTTTTCACACTCCTCGCTCCAGACTCAAGCGAATACACTGGGACACTATCTAGATTTGATTTCCGAGATGGTTGTCAAGCCCAGCGAGGCGGTCCTAATTCCTTAACTTCGTGTTATTCGGACTTTCGACGTGCGGTCCAGATCTGATACGGAGTTTCGGGATGCTCTCGAGAGCAGCCGGGTAATGAGATTGATCCTAGATTTTAGGTTAACCTAGCGTCAATGATTCTATAAGTTTTGGGTCTTGCAGATCGTATTTAAAGTGGATCAAGCGGATTTTGTAGCTAATCTAGTTTTGCACTTAGTTACTTTGTCTCATTTCTAAAGGATTTAGTCCTGAGTAATTTCTGTCTAAGGTGGCACTTAGGCCATTGTAGTTTGTATATAAAGTGATCCAAGTTATAATACTTAACTAGTTTAAGATAATCTCTAAGGTGAAAGTACTTAGGAAAATTGAAAGAACAAGGTGGTGAAGGGTGGGATTTATGAAGGAAATGGGTTCAAAAACAGTTTTAGACTTTGGGATTGAGTTCTGACAGGTTAATAAGGTGTTAGGATCGACCCATCGCCTAAGGACGTCTAATTCAAGGTTGGGAAAAATCCGGGCTATTACAATAGGTTACGATTTTCAACGCTTTCAATGTCAGATAATGATAGACTCATGATCTGTATGTAATTGCACATGTATAAAGTGTTGTCCATTTCGCTTTTTAGTTATACAATAACTATGTGAATATACTGTATTCCTAGTATTTGTAGAAAGTACCGTATATGTATGAATTTTGGAAATGTGTTTCTATGATTATTTGCTGTATGAACATATTATATATGTGTAAAATACTTGCTTGGCGAAAGGGCTCGCCCTAATATATGTTTTGCTAATATACACTAAGTATGTTGAAATAGTGTATTCTAAGTGTTTGTGAAAATGCTTATGAGAGTAAATGCTTAGATGATGGTACATTAGGTGGGTGTTGAGATGGGATTCTCAACTACCATAGAACCGTATATGATTTCCTCCATGATAGTTGTTTAATTTAATCGCTTACTATGAAATATATGTGTTTGTATTTCTTGTTTACATTGTGCTTTGTAACATGCTTTATGCAATGTTTGTTAACATGCTTGAATTACTTTATTTATTATGATTTACTCCACATGATCTGAATAAGGATTGATTGCGATTGGGACTATGATTATAGTCAAGACGATCGGTACCAGACTTGAGTTCGTGGTTGAGATTCATTTCACCATGAAGGATGTGTCTGACGAACCTGAGTCGTACTTCCGTTGGCGACAGTGGTTAGGCCACGCGAAGTGCTTATGCACTTAATGTTGTTCAGTTGATTGTGCGCTCGAGCTAGTTAAGCTCATCAAGTAACCCGATATGTCGAATGTATGTTTACCATGTTTGGACACTACTGCTTGAACCTTAGGTACCAAACTAACCAGTAAAATCCCATTAACCATGGTACCTCGATCCGCTAAGACTCATGAGCCTGGCATGATGGTATGGGACACCGTGGTTAAGTTGTCGGCCTACGCTGGGGCCACGTGCCTCCCCGTGGTGACCAGTGAGCAACCTTGACTTGTGAGCCGAATACGGTGGTATGGGACACTGTATTCGAGCTATCGGCTTACATTGATTGGTGACTAGCCCTTTGTAGTGACCTCGAGCATACTCTGAATTTGCGGTGAGACGACGAGTTTTGTCGCAGTGTATAAAGTATGAACTAGGCCTGTATCAATTTAGTGATGAACCGTTAAAAAGGTGATGGGGGAGTGGTGTAACAATTGCGTGTAACAGCCCTGGCAGCCTTTGCAGTGCCCTAGAACCACACTATCATATGAGATTATCTAGGTTTGACGACTCTAGAATGGATCATGTTTGGAAATGATACAAAGGAGGTACCTTAGTTTCCCATTCCTGCTGTTTGAAATGGACTAATAACAACTTGGTAATCATGCTCATCATCGCACTGCATGTGCCTGGAAGATATGGAGCACTGAGGAATGAACGCATGCCGCGAGCGTAAGATGGTGTCGCATGAGGGAGTATGTCGGTGAGGGCATGCATCATGACTGCATTTCATACTTGCATTAATAAGAGTAGTTAAGACTATTCGATTGTACTGCTTTATCATTACTACTTGACTGAATTGATAACATGTTAACCTATGCTTTATTGTTCCACTGAATTAGCTACTCACTCCCACGTTATGGGACGGTGTTATACACACCAATCAGACTCTGTCTTAGGTGCAGATGAGGTGACGACTCAGGAGGCTGAGCCAGACTACGATGAGGACTGGGACGAGTTCTCGTATATGCAGTATGCTGGTGGCTTTACCTAGACTGCCTGGATCGATGGGACTTACAGGGCTTACTAATCTAGTTGTACTTTTGACATTTTGATCGTAAATAGATACATATATGTGGTGACTCAGTTGGGTTCATACTCTAGAGATTGAGATGGTTTTGTTTCTTTTACATACAATTATATACAGTTTCAGTCTTCCGCTTGCCTTTATACAATTGATCTGGAGTATGAATTACTATTTTGGTATAATCTCACTCATGTTTATCGCACTAACACAGACAACATTTAATCATCATTATCTATGTTGCATAAGTGATGTTTTGGAACTCGAGAGTTGAGTTGCTACTAGACCCTCGAATTTTAGGGCGTTACAAGTTGGTATCAAAGCATGATTTTGATTAAACTAGACCTGAGTTATTTCCCACGACGTACGCTGGCGCCTTTTTGACATAGGAGGGTGCGAGAACGATGTAGTAATAGTCTTAAGCATCCCAGTTTCGTCCAACGGTAAAGTTCACTGAAACGTACGCCGAAATCGAGTTTGTACCCAACCCTAGTCACACGAGTCAATCCTAAAACACTTCTAGCCCGTCTATTGACGGGTCTAGATCACAATCCACCCAACCCCAGCTGTTAAAACTCCATAAATGCCAGTTTAGATTAGAGACTTCTCGAAACTACCTGAATTTGGAATGAACAGAGTCGTGGGCCTCCCCGCACTAATCCAGAGGGACCCAGGACAGACCCAGGGGGTATTTGGCACCTTGGGAGGGTGGTGAACACCGCCCTATTGTGGAGGTGTTGCACCCGGCCAATCGGACCGCGGCAGAACCGCAGTCACCGCGGTCGACCGCAGTCAGGTCTATTGGGCCTGGTTGGGCCTGGTCTGGTCAAGGTCGACCCGACCCCAGGACATGTGTGGGGCCCACGAAACATGTGGGGGCTTCTATTTCTATTTTTTTTCCCCCTTTCCTCATTTCTACCCTTTCAAGCCCTCCAAATTGCTGCCTCTCTCTCAACTGTCCATCTCAATCGTTAAAACCCTTGTTTTCAGTCACAACCCATCCCTCTCCTTTGTTCACAGCAACCCTACCTCCCTATCCTCTCCATTTCTCTCTCATTTCAGCCCATACACTCTCCATTTCATCTCAAATTCGTGCACACCCCCTACCCCACTTCATCTTTTCATTTTTCTTCTTAAATCCTGGTCGTTTGGGCCTCTACAACCACTGTTGAGACCCAAGTTCATGGAGAAGCAAAAAGAGTAGCCCTTTCTCTCTCTTATCTTCATTTTCCATGGCTTTCTTCGCCATTGTTTCAGCCATTTTCTCTGTCTCCACCGTCCTTTCTCTTATGGGGAAAAGAAAGACCGCCGCAGATGAAGCTGGGCCTAGCCGTCCAACCCATTCAAGGAGAGAAGTGGACAATGAAGCCAGCTCTAGCACAGTTCAGGAGTATAGGTCGAAGCGAGACCTAGATCCCCAACTTCCGATCAGAAATGCTTTCCTGATAGGGGTCGAATACGGTCGTTTTGCTGACCATAAGATTGTGTTTAAAGCTCACATGGATGAGAGGATGTTTGGGCTACACCCGATGATGGACCGCTTGGTGGACATTGAATGGGGTCCTATATTTGAAGGTGAGTCTCCTACATGTGAGAACACGGTTCGTGCCTTTTACGCTCACATCATAGACCCATCATTGGAGCCTCTTCAGTTCACTGTCTCTATGAGGGACATAGTGCGCACAATTACTGTGGTTGAGATGGCTCGGATCATGAACATCCCACGTGGTGAAGTGCTTCCTAATGACAACTTCTTCAGGAGTGTGCGAGAAAGGGATTGCCGTACGTGATACTTTTGTGGTCAACGGGTTTCTTGGACGCGAGGAAACTGTCTTTCGTCGTCAAAGTTGACAGATAACTTCCATTTGCTTCACCACATTTTCACATATAGTGTGTATCCACGGTCGGGTAACCGCACGGAGTGTACTCTGTTGATGGTGGACTTCTTATACAGGATTGGACATGGGGACAACTTATGTCTACCCACGTTCGTCCTATTTCAGATAGTTCAGGTCGTTCGATCTATCAAGAATGACCTCTCGCTCCCATTTGGTCGCCTGATATGCAAGATGGCTCGAGATGTCGGCTATAGGCTTAACATGGAAGACCTTGCACCAATCTGGGTCGTAAGTGAGGCTACGCTTAACAACATGAAGATCGGCCCTCGACAACTGCAAACCCGACTCGATGAGTCTGGTGATGAGTCGGATAGTGCAGGTGAGGAGAGTTTTGACCTCGAGGCAGGAAGCGAAGAAGGAAGCAGTGATGAGATACAGGAAGAAGAAGAAGAAGAGGCTCAGGATACTGAGGAGAGCTCTCCTCCTGAAGCACCAGAGCCGGACGCTGCTCAAGCTACGAGGGATGCTCGTATGGTTCGCATTGAGGAGAACCAGGCCGCCCTGCGGCAAGAGATTGGACAGGTTCGGGCTGAGCTTGGTGAGACCCGAACCAAACTTAAGGTGACCGAAGCCTACATGAAGAGAAGTTTTAAGAAGGTGTCTCACACATTGAGGACTATCCTATGCTGTGTACAGGACAAGGGCGCTCCTCCTCCATCGCCTGACTCGGATGCCTAGTCATCCATGTGGTTATTTATAGTTTGTTTTGCTTACCGCTTTAAGCGGTTTATGTTTTCATGTTGATGGATGTAGTAGTTAGTAGTATGTTTTTGTAGTAGTTGAAGCTTGGTTGTATTAGCTCCCCTGCATCTTTTTTCATGATTCATGTAACTCTGTATTCCATGTATTATGACAATTTTGGTAATGAAATGCATACAACCTCTTTTGCTATGAAGTGGGTGGAATGCTTAAGTGATTATGTATTGTGTTGCCATGTTTTATCTCACATGCGTTATACCCTATGTTGTATAGGGCATGTTACAAGGTTTACGAGGAGCACGGCACCCCTCTTGCTCACTGACTTGATAGACTAGACTCCTCCTCGCAGAGGTGGTCCTACGGACCCGGGTTCTGGCTCAGATCAGCCTTCTGTTGGTCCTAGTGGTGGATTGCCACCTTATACACCCCCAGTTCACGAGTAGAACCAGGCATCCTCTTCGACACTATATGAGCCACAGGCTTCTCCACCTACTGACAGGTTTGAGCAGATGATGATGTTGATGCAACAGCAGCACCTGCAGCTTCTTACGGTCTTATCATCTCAGGGTGGGAGTGCGACTCCACCTTCGCCATCTACATGTCCTGCTGAGCCTACAGAGCCTCCTGCTCAGGCTGAGGATGTGCCTCCGCCCACACCTATTGCATACCCTACGGGAGACGTAGGTACTCGCGGTTTACTCGATCGATTCCAGCACTTGAGGCCTCTGACTTTTATGGGTTCTGACAGACCCGAGGAGGCTGAGTACTAGTTAGACCGCATCTCGAAGATACTGAAGATGCTGCATTGTTCTGAGGCTGAACAAGTTGAGTTGGTCGCCTTCATGTTCGAGAAGGAGGTTAGTTTATGGTGGGACAGCATACTATGGACCGTCGCAGTGGGATATGTGTGGACCTGGGCAGAATTTGAGTTCTGTTTCCACGAGAAATATTACCCTCAGGCCTACCGACATGAGAGGGTGAACGAGTTTCTGTTCCTCAGACTGGGAGGCATGACAGTCACTGAGATGAGCATCGCTTTACAGAGTTGGGCCGCTTTGTCCCGACTATACTTATTGATGAGCCGATGCGGATTCGACGCTTCTCTGAGGGCTTGCGACCTGACATCCGGTCGAAGATGTGCTGTGTCTGCATACCATCCTATGCGGAGTTGATTTATATGTCCATTCAAACAGAGTAGGATGTAGACCGCTTGACACACTCTCGTGGCCCTATGGTGCCTAGGCCACGACCGGATATGCTGAGAAGGCCTTTCCTTGGTAAGAGGCCTTGTGCTGATTCGTCTCTCAAGATCGCAGTGCCAGTGGCTCCGATGAGGTACCCTGTTGTGACCTGTACATACTGCGGGAAACAGGGTCATCCTGTTGGGAGCTGTTTTACGCAGATGAGGGATAATGGGTTCTCTCCGCCGCAGATGATTGATCGCTCTCGCCCACAGGCTCTACGGACTCCACCACTTCGGATGGCACCTGCACATCCATCCTTCAGACCACCTACACCTTGCTTCAGGCTGCCTCAACGGCCCATGGTACCTCAGCCTAATCGATCTCAGCAGGCGCGTGTTTATGCGCTTACAGCAGAGGAACCAGAGACTGCACCTTCAGCGCCTATGGCCTTCGAGGTCACTGCACACGTCCAAGGTACTCCCGTCTTTTTATTGGTGGACACTGGGTCCACTACCTCTATGATTTCATGCACGGCAGTCAAGCGACTGGGTTTGGTTACTGCTCCTATGAGAGGTGTGAGGGTTATCACTGTCACAAGGACTTACTCTGAAGTTACTTGTATGTGTGAGGGCTACTCGATAGACTTGGGTGGCAGGATGATACTAGTTGACCTGATCGTCGTCTCCCTATTCCATTACGATGTTATCTTCGGTATGGATTGGCTCACTGAGATGCGAGCAGAGATTAATTGCGATAATAGGGTGGTGACAGCCTATGGACTTGATGGCACAGCCTTTACTTTTCCTGTTCAGGTCAGTCACGCTACTCGGTTGAGATGTTACACTTCTTCATTAGAGGTTATTGATGTTTCGATGCTTGTGGATACGCCTATAGTTCAGGCTTTTACGGATGTGTTTGAACCGATTCCTGGGTTGCCACCTTGGCACGAGATCGACTTCACCATTGATCTTACGCCCGGTGCGATACCCATCTCTTTACCGACGTATCGTATGCCTCCGTGTGAGATGGAGGAACTACGAAAACAGATTGATAGGCTGGTAGAGAAGGGCTTTATACGACCTAGTGTGTCTCCCTGGGGAGCACCTGTACTGTTTGTGAAGAAGAAAGATGGCTCACTACGGTTGTGTATTGATTATCGTAGGTTGAACCAGGTCATAGTAAAGAACAAGTATCATTTGCCCAGGATAGATGATATGTTTGATCAGTTGAAGGGGGCAAAGTATTTCTCGAAGATCGACTTGCAGTCAGGGTACCACCAGTTGCGCGTCAGAAATGAAGACGTGCAGAAGACAGCTTTCAGGACCTGTTTTGGGCATTACGAGTTCCAGGTGATGTCGTTCGGTCTTACGAATGCACCGGCCGTGTTCATGGACTTGATAAACAAGGTATTTCAGCCATTCTTATACCAATTCATCATCGTATTCATTGATGACATCCTGATATATTCCATGAGTTCGGAAGAGCACGAGGTGCACTTGAGAGCGGTGTTGGATACTTTGAGGAAGAACCAGTTGTTCGCGCAGTATAAGAAGTGCGACTTCTGACATGAAGAAGTCAAGTTCCTGAGACATGTGGTGTCCAAGGATGGGATAGCTGTGGACCTTGCTAAGGTAGCTGCGGTTCAGGATTGGAAGCAGCCTGGCTCGGTTACCAAGGTGAGGAGTTTTCTTGGCCTAGTAGGGTACTATCGACGCTTCATTCGGGACCTCTCGAAGATTGCCACGCCGTTGTCACAGTTGACGTGTAAGGATTCGAACTTCACCTGGGATGAGAAGGCAGAAGCGGCTTTTCAAGAGTTAAAGGACAGACTGACGTCCACCCCTGTGCTAGTATTGCCAGAGTAAGGGGTCAAGTACACTATATATACTGATGCGTCTCGGGTTGGTTTGGGTTGTGTCCTTATGCAAAAGGACAGGGTGATTGCGTATGCCTCGAGATAATTAAGGAAGCACGAGAAGAATTACCCTGCACATGACCTTAAGTTAGCAGCTGTCATCTTTACATTGAAGCTTTAGAGACATTACCTCTACGAAGAGGAGTTCAAGCTTTTCTGCGACCACAAGAGCCTTAAGTATATATTCACGTAGCGAGACTTAAATATGAGGCAGCGCAGATGGATAGAAACCTTAAAGGACTTTAAGTTCGAGGTCTCCTACCATCCTAGCAAGGCCAACCTTGTAGCGGATGCGTTGAGCCGTAAGAAGGCTATTACATTTGTGGCTCCGCTGATGATAGCAGAGTGGGACATGCTAGAGTTCGTGTGGGACTTCGAGCAGAAACTCACCATAGAGGAGCCATTTGAGTGTGTCGCGCACGTTCAGGTGCGGCCACTCACTGATGATAGGATTATCAAGGCCCAAAGCGATGAGCGGTTGTCTGAGCTTCGAGAGTAAGCTAACGACACCGAGGACTCCGAGTGGAGAGTTGGAACAGATGGGGGTTTACGATACCATGGCCGCTTATGTGTTCCTAATATTCATGACTTACGACAGGAGCTCCTCGAGACTGCCCACAAATCGAAGTCTGCGATACACCCTGGTAGCACGAAGATGTACCAGGACATGAGACGGTCTTATTGATGAGACGGCATGAAGACCCAAATAGCAGAGTATGTTTCTCGTTGTCTAACATGCCAGTAGGTCAAGGCAGAACATCACCAACCTCTTGGACTGCTTCAGCCCATGCCCATAGCTGAATAGAAGCGGGACTTCATCTCTATGGACTTCATTTCGGGGTTGCCGAAGACAAAGAAGGGACATGATTCCATTTGGGTGATTGTGGACCGGTTGACCAAATCAGCCCATTTCCTCCCTATCAGAGTCATGAACTCTTCAGACGAGCTGGCTAGGCTGTACATCAGAGAGATTGTGCGTCTGCATGGAGTTTCCCTAGAGATCGTGTCAGACAAAGACGTGTGGTTCACGTCTATCTTCTGGACTCGTATCCAGGAAGCGATGGGTGTGAAATTGAAGTTCAGTACTGCGTTTCACCCTCAGACCGACGGGCAGACAGAGCGGGTGACCAGATTTTAGAGGATATGTTGTGGGCCTGTGTCTTGGACTTCAAGGACAGTTGGGATGACTGTCTTCCTTATGTAGAGTTCACATACAACAACAACTTCCAGGCGAGTATTGGCATGGCTCCATATGAGGTCTTGTATGGTCATCCTTGCAGAGCACCGCATTATTGGACTGAGGTCGGTGAGCGCAGTTTGATTGGCCCAGAGTTGGTACAGGCGACCTCAGAGAAGATCGACATTATCAGGCGTCGACTTCTTATAGCGCAGAGCAGGCAGAAGAGTTATGCCGATACGAGGTGGTGACCGCTTGAATTCGAGGTCGGAGGTCATGTATTCCTTAGAGTTTCCCCTATGAAGGGAATCCTTCGGTTTGGGAAGAATGGGAAGCTCACACCGAGGTTCATTGGTTCGTTTCAGATACTTGATCGAGTGGGTGCGATGGCATATCGTCTCGCTTTGCCCACACCACTTGCAGTTGTACATAACGTATTTCATGTATCTATGCTGAAGAAGTACGTTCCTGATCCTTCACACATTATCAGATGGGAGTAGGTACAGTTGAGCGAGGATGCTACATATGTGTTGCGCCTGACACATATCCTTGACAGGAAGGAGCAGGTACTGCATAGCAAGATGATTCCACTCGTGAAGGTACTGTGGACGCATCATACTGAGGAGGAAGGTACTTGGGAGACAGATGCCGAGATTCGAAAGAACTACCCTCAACACCTCGAGGAGTATGAAAAGGTACTAATTTCGAGGACGAAATTTTTCATTAAGGGGGGTAGATTGTAATGACTCGAAAAATTCCGTACAATGGCCCCAGTACCACCTCGACCAGAAATCGCTTAGGATCAAATCCTTTAGAAATTTGACAAAGTTAACTAAGTGTTAAACTAGATTAGCCATGAAATCTGCTAGAATCACTTAAAATACGATCTGCAAGACCTAAAACTTGTAGAATCATTGACGCTAGGTTACCCTAAAATCTAGGAGCAAACTCATTACCCGACTACTCTCGGGAGCACATTGAAACTCTGTATCAGACCTGGATCACACATCGAAAGTCCGAATGATACGAAGTTATAAACTTAGGATCGCCTCGCTGGGCTTGACAACCATCTCGAAGATCAAATCCAGACAGTGTCCCACGGCTGTTCGCTTGAGTCCGGAGCGAGGAGTGTGAGAACACTTAGTTTTCTTTATAAATAAAAATCTCAAATAGTAATCTGAGACTTGTTACTTGCGAACAATTTGTTAGCAACCAGACCGTCAGAATTTGACCCAAATACACCCTCGGATTAGGAAAAAATTCATATACATGGCAGTGTACTTGAAATCTCTGATCGAGTTTCACTGACAGTTGAACTGAAACTGGTCCGCCATGCATGATCTAGGAATCTGACTGAAACGAAAACTTAATGGTACCTAGATCGAAGGTTGGTGAGCTTAAGTCCGACCTTTGGCTGAAGGGGGCCTGCCAGAAGTCCTCCGTTGAGCTGAAACTGGCTCACTTTAGATATAACCTAAGTATACCTTGACCTTAGGTCTATTTTGGAGTAGTTTTAGGCTATATAAGGACCTTAAAACTCTCTCTCATTCAGCCATACGAATTTGAGAGAAACCCTAGAAGAGAGAAGTGAGAAAAGAGAGAGAAAGTGTGAGAGAAGTGGGAGAAGCTCCCTACTACTTTCTCCTGCCGCTCAACAAGCTCAACCACTCAAGTCTAATCGCTTTCCCAGCGATTCCGACTTCGTTTCTAGGTAAGAAGCCCTAACCTGTATCTGTTTTGGGGTTGTGATAGTTGTAGGTTATGAAATATCTAACCTATTTCATTCTATAGGTTACCAAACTACCGAATACGAAAACTTAGCAAACCTATCGGATTCGTTACGATTCTATGACAAAAGGTGTGGACTTTAGGTGTATAGGTTACGGTTTTCAACACTTTCAATGTCAGATAATGATAGATTCATGATCTGTATGTAATTGCACATGTACAAAGTGTTGTCCGTTTCGCTTTTCGGTTATATGATAACTATGTTGAATATACTATATTCCTAGTATTTGTAGAAAGTGTCATATACGTATAAATTTTAGAAATGTGTTTGCCATGATTATTTGCTGTATGAACATATTATATATATGTAAAATACTTGCTTGGCGAAAGGGCTCGCCCTAATACATGTTTTGCTAATATACATTATGTATGTTGAAATAGTGTATTTTAAGTGTTTGTGAAAATGCTTGTGAGAGTAAGTGCTTGGACGATGGTGCTTTATGTGGGTGTTGAGATGGGATTCTCAACTACCGTAGAACCGTATATGATTTCCTCCATGATAGTTGTTTAATTTAATCGCTTACTATGAAATATATGTGTTTGTATTTTTTGTTTACATTGTGCTTTGTAACATGCTTTATGACATGTTTGTTAACATCCTTGAATTACTTTGTTTATTATGATTTACTCCACATGATCTGAATAAGGATTGATTGTGATTGGGACTATGATTATAGTCAAGACAATCGGTACCAGACTTGAGTTCGTGGTTGAGATTCATTTCGCCA
This sequence comes from Magnolia changhungtana, assembly GCA_030180095.1. NCBI lineage: Eukaryota > Viridiplantae > Streptophyta > Magnoliopsida > Magnoliales > Magnoliaceae > Magnolia > Magnolia changhungtana. The sequence goes on along the minus strand of JASAUF010000524.1, from coordinate 642,345 downwards.
CGAAGAATGTGTCTGATGAACCCAAGTCGTACTTCCGTTAGCGACAGTGGTTAGGCCACACGAAGTGCTTATGCACTTCATGTCGTTCAGTTGATTGTGCGCTCGAGCTAGTCAGGCTCGTCAAGTAACCCGATATATTGAATATATGTTCACCATGTTTAGACGCTACGGCTTGAACCTTGGGTACCAAACTTACTAGTGAAATCCCGTTAATCATGGTACCTCGATCCGCTAAGACTCATAAGCCGGGCATGGTGGTACGGGACACCGTGGTCGAGCTGTCGGCCTACGCTGGGGCCACGTGCCTCCCCGTAGTGACCAGTGAGCAACCTTGACTCGTGAGCCGAATACGATGGTATGGGACACTGTATTCGAGCTGTCGGCCTACACTGATTGGTGACGAGCCCTTTGTAGTGACCTCGAGCATACTCTGAATTTGCGGTGAGGCGACGAGTTTTGCCGCGGTGTATAGAGTATGAACTAGGCCTGTATCAATTTAGTGATGAACTGTTAAAAAGGTGATGGGGGAGTGGTGTAACAATTGTGTGTAATGTGCCACTGACGACCTTTTACATTCCTAGAACCACACTATCGTATGAGATTATGTAGGTTTGACGACCCTAGAATGTATCATGTTTGGGAATGATACAAGAGAGGTACCTTAGTTTCCCAATCCTGCTGTTTGAAATGGACTAATAACAACTCGGTAATCATGCTCACATCACACTGCATGTGCATGGAAGATGTGGAGCACTGAGGAATGAACGCATGCCGCGAACGTAAGATGGTGTCACATAAGGGAGTATGTCGGTGAGGGCATGCATCATGACTGCATTTCATACTTGCATTAATAAGAGTAGTTAGGACTGTTTGATTATACTGCTTTATCATTAGTACTTGACTAAATTGATAACATGTTAACCTATGCTTTATTATTCCACTGAGTTAGCTACTCACTCCCACGTTACGGGATGGTGTTGTACACACTAACTAGACTCTGTCTTAGGTGCAGATGAGGTGACGACTCAGGAGGCTGAGCCAGACTACGACGAGGACCAGGACGAGTTCTCGTATATGCAGTATGCTGGTGGCTTTGCCTAGACTGCCTGGTCGACGGGACTTACAGGGCTTACTTCTCTAGTTGTACTTTTGACATTTTGATCGTAAATAGATACATATATATATATATGGTGACTCAGTTGGGTTCATACTCTGGAGATTGAGATGGTTTTGTTTCTTTTACATACAATTATATACAGTTTTAGTCTTCCGCTTGCCTTTATACAATTGATCTGGAGTATGAATTACTGTTTTGGTATAATCTCACTCATGTTTATTGCACTAACACAGACAACATTAATCATCATTATCTATGTTGCATAAGTGATGTTTTGGAACTCAAGAGTTGAGTTGCTACTCGACCCTTGAATTTCAGGGCGTTACAACAGGTGACAAGGCATTATTCACCGATCTAAAATATATGACTGATGGGTCAGTCACATTTGGTGATGGTAGCAACTGCAAGATTATTGGCCAAGGTACGGTTCAACTCTATAATCTTCCCCTATTTAAGAATGATTTATATGTTGAGGGAATAAAACACAACCTGTTAAGCATATCTCAAATATGCGACAACAACCATAGTGTTAAATTTTCTAATCAAGGTTGTGAGATTATAGATAAAAAGGATTTTATAATATTAACTGGTCGCAGAACTTCTGAAAATTGCTATATAGTAAGCAATGGTAGCTCATCTAATCAAACCTGTTAAATGGTTCATACCGATGAGACAGAATTATGGCATAAACGCCTTGGACATGTACACTACTGGAATTTATACAAATTGAGCAAAGGAGAACTTATTAGAGGTCTACCTAAGATTCAAAAAGTAGACAAGATATGTGGTGAATGTCAGTATGGTAAACAAATTAGGAGCTCTCACAAAAAAGTAAACTCCAATACCACATTAAGACCACTCGAGCTTCTTCACGTGGATCTTATAGGACCAAGTAGAATGGAAAGTCGAGGTGGCAAAAAATACATCTTGGTTATAGTAGATGATTTTACAAGATTCACCTGAGTTTCATTTTTAAGAGACAAATCAGAAACCCTTGATGAAGTGATAAAGATTATCAAACAGATCCAAATTGAAAAATGCTCTCAAGTCAGTAAGATCCGAAGTGATCATGGATCCGAGTTTAAAAATAGCGGTTTTGATAAATTCTGTAGTGATCAGGGAATATCACATGAATTCTCTGTGCCCAAAACTCCACAACAAAATGGTATTGTGGAAAGGAAAAATAGAGTGCTCCAAGAAATGTTGAATAGCATGAAGCTCCCTAGAAATTTATGTGCTGAAGCAGTAAATACCGCCTGCTACATTATTAATCGTGTCTATACTTGTAAATCCAATAATAAAACGGCTTATGAAATGTGGTTCGATAAGAAGCCGACTGTCAAATACTTTCGATTTTTTGGCAGCAAGTACTATATTTTGTATAACCGTGAAATTCTGGGAAAGTTTGACACAAAGAGTGACGAAGGAATCTTCTTAGGATATTCTTTAAACAGTCGTGCATATCATGTACTGAACAACAGGACCGGTGTGATTCAAGAGTCAATTAATGTGGTCATTGATGATCACCTGAATACACCTGCACCTAGTTTAGATAATGATGAAGTTCTTGTAATTGAAAAACCAGATACTTCATCAAGTGAAATTAATTCTGAATTAAGGACTGTTAAAGATCATCCAACTGATCAAATTCTTGGAAACCCTCTCATTGGTGTACGCACTCGTAGACAATTAGAAGACATATGTAATTACGTATGCTTTACATCCCAGATTGAACCGGTAAACGTAAAAGAAGCACTTTCTAATCAAAACTGGATAGTAGCAATGCAGGAAGAACTTAATCAGTTTGTTCGAAATGATATTTTGTATCTTGTTCCTAGACCTAAAGATAAACATATTATAGGAACTAAGTGGATTTTCAAAAATAAGTCTGATGAACTTGGAAATATAATTCGAAACAAGGCAAGACTGGTTGTACAAGGGTACACTCAAATAGAAGGTATTGATTACGATGAAACCTTTGCTCCAGTTGCTCACCTTGAATTAATTAGACTATTTATATCCATTATAGGCTTTAGAAAGTTTAAAATTTATTAAATGGATGTAAAGAGTGCCATTTTAAATGGTGATTTACATAAAAAGGTATATGTTGAACAACCTACAGGGTTTGAAAACCCTAAGTTTACTAATCATGTATACTACCTTAAAAAAGCTCTCTATGGTTTGAAACAAGCTCCCAGGGCATGGTACAAAAAATTGACTAAGTTTTTACTAAGTCATAATTTTCAAATAGGTAGTGTCGATAAGACGCTTTTTATTAAGAAACATAACGATGATATCTTACTGGTTCAGATCTATGTTGATGATATTATTTATGGATCAACTTGTACTAACATGACTATTGAGTTTGCAGATTTGATGAAATCTAAGTTTGAAATGAGCTTGGTTGGGGAATTAAATTATTTCTTAGGATTATAAGTAAAACAGTAGTCTGATGGAATTTTTATTTCACAATCTAAATATGCTTTGAACTTGATTAAGAAGTTCGGATTTGAGAATGGTAAGAATTTTGATACTCCTATGAGTACAACTCTAAGACTCTCAAAAGACTCTACAGGTAAAGTTGTAAATCCTAAATTGTATCGTAGCACGATAGGCAGTTTGCTTTACTTAACTGCAAGTAGACCTGATATTTCTTTAAGTGTTGGAATCTGTGCTAGATATCAGTCTAATCCTAAAGAATCTCACTTAACTATTGTTAAGAGAATTATTCGATATGTATAATGCCCTGAAAATCGGAGGTCGAGTAGCAACTCAACTCCCGAGTTTCAAAACATCACTTATGCAACATATATGCTTATGATTCAATGTTGTCTGTGTTAGTGCATTAATCATGAGTGGGATTATACCAAAACAGTAATTCATACTCCAGATCAAGTTGTAAAATGCAAGCGAAAGACTGAAAGACATAAATACACGTATATAAGTCAAAGATCACGATCGGTCTCCAGAGTATGAATACATCACTGAGTCACCATATACACGTAATAGTCTCAAAATTCAAATGCCAAAATAGTACAACTACAATGATAATCCCTGTAGCCCTGTCAATCCGGATAGCCTAAGCGAAGCCACCGGAGAACTGTATATAAGAGAACTCGTCCTGATCATCGTAGTAGTCAAGATCCGCCTCAAGGGTCACGTCGTTATCTAAAATCAAGACAGAGTCTGGTTGGTGTTTAAAACAGCGTCTCGTAATGTGGGAGTGAGTGATCAACTTAGTGGAACAATAAAGCAAAGGTTATCATGTTATCAATTCAATCAAGCAGTAATGATAAAGCAGTAAATCACACATCCCTGAGTACTCTTGTTAATATAAGACTGGTATGAATGTATGAGGCATGCCCTCGCCTACGCTCCCTTAGCGACTTCATCTCATGTTCGCGCATGAACAACACTGCCTCAGTGCTTGACCTGCTACGCCTGAACACATGCGTAATGTAGTGCATGCATATGATTACCAAGTTCTTATTAGTCCTTTTCATAAGTAGGGTTGGGAAACTAAGGTACTTCCCTTATATCATTTCCCAACTGATGATCCATTCTAGGGTCGTCAGTCCTAGTAATATCATACAATGTTGCGGTTCTAGGTCACTACAAAGGGCTCGTCGCCACGATGCAGTGTAGGCCTAATTTATACTCTAGTTGCTATGTAAGGCTCGTCGCCTCAGTGTAGGCTCAGAGTATGCTCGCGGTCACTACAAAGGGCTTGTCACCAAATCAGTGCAGGCCGACAGCTCGAATACAGTGTCCCATACCACCGTATTTGGCTCACGAGCTCTGGTTGTTCACTGGTCACTACGGGTGGACTCGTGACCCCAACGTAGGCCGACAGCTCGACCACAGTGTCCCATACCACCATGTCCGGCTCTTGAGTCTTAGCGGATCAAGGTACCAAGGTTAACGGGGTTTCACTGGTGAGTTCGGTATCTTAGGTTCAAACAATAGCGTCCATACATGGTGAACATACAATAGGCCGATCGGGTTACTTGGCGAGCTCAACTAATACGAGCGCATATTGTATCGATCGACATGAAGTGCATAAGCACTTCGTGTGGCCTAACCACTGCCGACGACCAACACACAACTCAGGTTTGTCAAACACGTCCTACGTGGTGAATGAATCTCAGCCACGAACTCAAAGCATGTTACCGATTGTCTGGACTATACCGTAGTCCCACACACATTTAATGTTAGCAACTAAGCATGTGAAGAGGTCAGAACAGGAATAACCAAGTAGTTCGAGCATGTTATCAAGCATGGTATAAGATGTAACATGAACAAGAATCCATACACATGCATTTTAGTAATAAAGCGATTAAACTAATCAACTTACATGGAGGAAATCATACACATCACTAAGGTAGTTGAGAATCCTATCTCAACACCTACTCAAGGCACTACTATACTAAGTACATACTTATACAAGCATTTTCACAAACACTTAGACTACACTTAATAACCTACATAACATATATTGGCCCAAACATGTATTAGAACGAATCCTTTCACCAAAGAGTCGTCACACACCTAACTAGTATATACACGCGGTAGTAAATCATGGCAAACACATTTTTAGATTTTATACGTATACAGTATTTTATACACATAGAAGGAATACGCTGAATTATACATAATACGTACATAACTGAAACACAAAACAGACGTCGCATTATACACATGAAATAATACCCAGATGATGAATCTATCATTATCCGACATTGAAAGCATTGAAAACCATAACCTAAGCGTCTATAGTCCGTACTTTATGCCGTAGAACCGTAACGAACTCGACAGAGACTCTAGGTCTTTGTCAACGATGAAATGGCAACCTATATCACGAGTTAAGTCAGCTATCTTGCCACTTGCAACAATTGAAACCCTAGAACAGATTAGAGTTAGGTTTTCTTACATAAGAATGAAGTCAAAATCGCCGGAATAGCGATGTGATAGTGACGGTCAGGCACATAGAATGGCAGGATAGAGCAATAGGAATCTCCTCCCACTTCTTTCACACTTTCTCTGTCTTTACTCTCTTCTCTCTCCTAAGGTTTTCTCAAATTCGTATGGAGTGAATGAGAGAGGGTTTAAGGTCCTTATATAGGCCCAGAACTGATGGGAATGACCCCAGGGCCATGGTATACTTAGGTTATGTGCAAAGGGAGGCTGTTCCATCTCAACGGAGCAGTTCCGGAGCCCCCCTTGAGCCAAAGGTCGGACTTAAGCTCCCTGACTATGGATCTAGGTCAAGTTAAGTTTTCATTCCAGTCGGGTTCCCAGATCACACGTGGCAGACCAGTTTCAGTTCAACGATCACCGAAACTCGATCAGGGTTACAAGTATGCGGACATGTATGAGAAATGTTCCCTGATCCAATGGTATATTTAGGTCAGATTCCGTTGGTCTGATTGCTTATATCTGGCCCGCAAGCGACAAGTCTCAGATTATTTAAATTAGACTTAATTTTCTAAAGAAAACCACGTTTTCTCACACTCTTCGCTCCGGGTTTAAGTGCATAGCCTTGGGACACTATCTGGAGTTGATTTTTGAGATGGTTGTCAAGCCCAGTAAGGCGGTCCTAATTATATAATTTCGTAGTAATCGGACTTTCGACGTGCGGTCTAGATCCGATACGGAGTTTCTATGTGCTCCCGAGAGCAACTGGGTAATGAAATTGATCCTCGATTTTAGGATAACCTAGCGTCCATGATTCTACAAGTTTTGGGTCTTATAGATCATATTTAAAGTATTTCAAGCGAATTTCACAGCTAATCTAGTTTAGCACTTAGTTAAACTCGTCTAATTTCTAAAGGATTTGGTCCTGAGTGATTTCTGCCGGAGGTGGTACTCAGGTCTTAGTACAAAATTTTTCAAGACGTTGCAATCTACCCCCCTTAAAAAAAATTTCATCCTCAAAATTAGTACCTTTTCATACTCCTTGAGAATCTGAGGGTAGTTTTTTCTGACCTCGGCTTCAATTTCCTAAGTAGCCTCTTCCTTAATATAATGTGTCCACAGTACCTTCACAAGTGGGATGACCTTGCTACGCAACACCTGCTCCTTCCTTCTAGGATACGCTTCGAATGTAGTACATACGTAGCGTCCTCGCTCGACTGCACCTGCTCCCATTTGATGATATGAGAAGGATCAAGAACGTACTTCTTTAGCATGGAAACATGAAATACGTTATGCACACCCGTAAGTGGAGTGGGCAAAGCCAGGCAGTATGCCACCACACCCACTCGGTCAAGTATCTAGAATGGGCCAATGAACCGCGGCGTAAGCTTCCCTTTCTTGCTAAAACGCACGACTCCCTTCATGGGAGAAACTCGGAGAAATACATAGTCTCCAACTTCAAACTCTAGCGGTCACCGCCTCGTATCGGTATAACTCTTCTGTCTGCTCTGGGCAGTCAGAAGTCGATGCCTGATAATGTCGATCTTCTCTGAGGTCGCCTGTACTAACTCTAGACCAATCAAACTATGCTTGTCAACCTCTGCCCAGCAATGCGGTGCTCGATAAGGGCGCCTGTACAAGGCCTTGTAAGGAGCCATGCCAATACTCACCTGAAAACTGTTATTGTAGGCGAACTCTGGATGAGGGAGACAGTCATCCCAACTGTCCTTGAAGTCCAAAACACAGGCCTGAAGCATATCCTCCAAAATCTGATTCACTCGCTCTGTCTGCCCATCGGTCTGTGGGTGGAACGCGGTACTGAACTTCAACTTCACACCCATCGCTTCCTGAATACGAGTTCAGAAGATAGATGTGAATCACGTGTCTCTATCCGACACAATCTCCAAGGGAACTCCATGCAGACGCACTATCTCCTTAATGTACAATCTGGCCAACTCGTCTGCAGAGTTCAAAACTCTGATCGGAAGGAAATGAGCCGACTTTGTCAACCGGTCGACGATCACCCAGATGGAATTATGTCCCTTCCTTATCTTCGGTAGCCCCGATATGAAATCCATAGAGATGAAGTCCCACTTCCATTCAGCTATGGACATGGGCTGAAGCAGTCCAGGAGGTCGGCGATGTTCAACCTTGACCTGCTGGCACGTGAGACAACGGGAGACATAGTCTGCTATATGAGCCTTCATATTGTCCCACCAATACGACCTCTTCAGGTGCTGATACATCTTCGTGCTACCAGCATGCATTGCAAGCTTCGATCTGTGGGCAGCCTCGAGAATCTCCTGTCTCAAGTCATGAATGTCTAAGACACATAGGCGGCCACGGTATCGTAGGCCCCCATCTGTGCCAACTCTCCACTCAGAGTCCTCGTCATCGCTAGCTTGCTCTCAAAGCTCAGACAATCGCGCATAGCCCTTCTAGGCTTCGATAATCCTGTCATCAATAAGTGGTCGCACCCGAATATGCGCGACACACTCAAATTACTCCTCCACAGTAAGTTTTTACTCGAAGTCCCGCACGAACTCTACCATATCCCACTCTGCTATCATTAGCAGAGCCGCAAATACTATAGCCTTCTTGCAACTCAACGCGTCTGCCATAAAGTTAGCCTTGCCAGAATGGTAGGAAACCTCAAACTTAAAGTCTTTCAAGGTTTCCATCCATCGCTGCTGCCTCATATTCAGGTCCCTCTAAGTGAATATATAGCGAAGGCTCTTGTGGTCGTAGAAAAGCTCGAACTCCTCTCTGTAGAGGTAATGTCTCCAGAGCTTCAGTACATAGATGACGGCTGCTAATTCCAAGTCGTGTGTAGGGTAATTCTCCTCGTGTTTCCTTAACTGTCTCGAGGCATATGCGATCACCTTGTCCTTCTGCATAAAGACACATCCCAAACCAACTCGAGACGTGTCGGTGTAAATTGTATACTTGACCCCTTGCTCTGGCAATACTAGCACAGGGGAGGACATCAGTCTTTCTTTCAGCTCCTGAAAAGCTGCTTCCGCCTTTTCATTCCAGGCGAACTTCAAATCCTTCTGTGTCAACTGAGACAATGGTTTGGCTATCTTCAAGAAATCCCGAATGAATCGTTGGTAGTACCCCGCCAGACCAAGAAAACTCCTCACCTCAGTAACCGAACCAGGCTGCCTCCAGTCCTGAACCGCGGCTACCTTAGCAAGGTCTACAACTATCCCTTCCTTGGACACCACATGTCTCAGGAACTTGACTTCCTCCTGCCAGAACTCACACTTCTTGTACTATGCGAACAACTGGTTCTTCCTCAGAGTATCTAAGACTGCTTATAGGTGTTTCTCGTGCTCTTCCCGATTCTTAGAGTATATCAGGATGTCATCGATAAACACAATGACAAATCGGTATAGAAATGGCTGAAATACCCGGTACATCAAATCCATGAATATGGCCGGCGCGTTCGTAAGACAAAACGACATCACGAGGAACTCGTAATGCCCAAAACTGGTCCTGAAGGCCGGCTTCTGCACGTCCTCATCCCTGACGTGCAACTGATGATACCCTGACTGCAGATCAATCTTCAAAAAGTATCACGTCCCTTTCAATTGATCAAACAGATCGTCTATCGTGGGCAAGGGATACTTGTTCTTCACGGTTAATTGGTTCAACCTGCGGTAATCAATACATAATCGTAGCGACCCATCCTTCTTCTTGACAAACAACACAGGTGATCCCCAAGGAGACACACTGGGTTGTATGAAGCCCTTCTCTATGAGTCCGTCAATCTTTTTCCTCAGTTCCTCCATCTCACATGGAAGCATCTGATACATAGGTAATGAAATGGGGGTCGCACCGGGTACAAGATCAATAGTAAAATCGATCTTGCTCCAAGGAGGTAATCCAGGGATCGTCCTGAACACATCCTCAAATTTCTGAACTACTGGCATGTTTCTTAACGTTGGCCCATCAACATACTCTAGTAAAGTGGCGTAACATCTAACACGACATGGCCAACTAACCTGCACTGGAAAAGTAAAGACTGTGTCGTCAGGTCCGTTGGCTGTCATGACCCGATTATCGCAATCAATCTCTGCCTTCATCTCAATGAGTCAGTCCGCAATTTGTGTAAGATGTAGCATAACAATACACAATCCTTTAAGCATTCTACACACTTCATAGTAAAAGAGACTCCATGCATTTCATTCACCAAAATTTGTCATAATACATGGAATACAGAGTTACATGAATCATGACAGAAGATGCATGTGAGCTAATACAACCAAAGCTTCAAACACTGAAAATATTCTACTAACTACTACACTACTAGGCCCATCAACACGAACACAAACATAGCCTAAAGCAGTCGTGCGATAAGAATTATCTGCCGTCAAAACATACGTAGGCACGCACAACTTCTCTCCTTACCACGCTTGGTATAGAAAATCTACCATCAGGTGCGTGCACTTACTGCGATTGCTCCACCTAGGATAGACGTTGAACGTGAAAATGTGATGTAGTAGATGGAAGTCGTCAGTCATATTGGTCGCTAGCAAACTATTGTTTGGCTACCATTGAACCAGTCAACCACAAAGGAAACACGTACAGGGATCCCTTTCTCATGCACTCTTCAGATTCTTCTCGCTCGCGTGGACTTGGCCAAGCGGTATGCCCATGAGTCAAGCTATCAGGCCAGCGTCGATTGTGGCCTCCCGATCTCTTCCTAATGGGATCTTAAACTGCAAGGAATCCAGTGTAGGCTCTCGAATATGGGCATAGAAAGCTCGGAGAGTACCCACATTCGCACGATATTTTCCCTCAAACACAGGGTCCCATCTGGCCTCACCTAGGTGCTCCAATAACAGATACTCTCCAAAGAGCTTCCCGTTAACTTGAGCTTTGAAAAGGACTCTACAGCCCTCATATCTTCCATAGGACAACTCCGCTAGTAGAGTTCTTGGGAGAGGAGTCTGGGGATTGAAGTCCAGCTTAGTCCGTATCTCACGTTCAACGCCCGTGTTTACAGTGGCACCTCTGTCTCCTTGAACGAGTGGGGCGACTAGGCCCGGCTTCATCCACGGCACCCTTTCTCTTTCCCGTGAGAGAGAGAAAGGTGGAAATTGAGAAAATGGCCGTAATAACCTTGAATAGAGTCATGGAGAAAGTGAAGAAAAGGGAGAAAAAGGTTGGAGTCTTTAGGTCTCCACGGATTTGAGCCTCCAAGGGGTGTGTAAAGGCTCAAATGAAAGGGAATAAAGAAGGAAGATGATGAAAGAGGATGGGTTAGTGGGTGTACATGAATTTGAGACTCAAATGGGGGGTTTAAGAGCTCCAATGAGAGAGAATGGAGAGAGTAGGCAGTAATGGAGGAGGATCTTGACAGGGTGATAGGTGTGGTGCACGAAAAAGAAAGAGGAAGAGGTTGGAGGGGCAATTTTTGTGAAAAATCTAAAGTTTGGGAGAGAAAGGAGAGCTTGCGAGGGTATTTTATGAAGGAGGGGCGACCTAGGAAGGGTTTTAACCGAAACCCCTTACATCAGTGGGCCATACAACGCCCCAAACTCGATCGACCCGAGTGGCCCGCTTGCTCGCCGACCTCTGGAGTATTTGGCGAGGGCTCGCCCTTTAGGCTAGGTCCTCCCCTCCCCCATGGTCCAAAAACATGTGGGGCCCACCTTGGGTCCCACCGAATTGCTCGTTTCGACCCCCCGACTCCGATTCGAGCCAAATTGGGTACTTTCGGGTAGTTTCTGATGTATACTCTCATTTACCGACTGTTGCTAGCTGGGATGGGGTAATTTGAGGTTTAGACCCATCGTTAATGTCTAGGAGTGATCCGGGGCCGCCTCATGCTATCACGGAGGCGTACGGACTCGATCTCGGCGATCATTTTCGGTGAACTTCACCAATTGGTGAAACTGGGACTCCTATGATTGTTTCTACATTTTCTCGCACCTGCCTACATTGAATTTGCGTCAGCGTACGTTGTGTGACCATAACTCAGGTCCGGTTTAATCCAAATCATGCTCTGATACCAACTTGTAACGCCCTGAGAATTGGGGGTCCAGTAGCAACTCAACTCCCGAGTTCCAAAACATCACTTGTGCAACATATATACTTATGATTCAATGTTGTCTGTGTTAGTGCATTAATCATGAGTGGGATTATACCAAAACAGTAATTCATACTCCAGATCAAGTTGTAAAATGCAAGTGAAAGACTGAAAGACATAAATACACGTATATAAGTCAAAGATCACGATCGTCTCCGGAGTATGAATACATCACTGAGTCACCATATACATGTAATTTTCTCAAAATTCAAATGCCAAAATAGTACAACTACCATGATAATTCCTGTAGCCCTGTCAATCCGGATAGCCTAAGCAAAGCCACCGGAGAACTGCATATAAGAGAACTCGTCCTAATCATCGTAGTAGTCAGGCTCCGCCTCAGGGGTCACGCCGTCATCTGAAATCAAGACAGAGTCTGGTTGGTGTTTAAAACACCATCCCGTAACGTGGGAGTGAGTGATCAACTCAGTGGAATAATAAAGCAAAGGTTAGCATGTTATCAATTCAATCAAGCAGTAATGATAAAGCAGTAAATCACACATCCCTAAGTACTCTTGTTAATGCAAGAATGGTATGAATGTATGATGCATGCCCTTGCCTACGCTCCCTCAGCGACTTCATCTCACATTCGCGCATGAACAACACTGCCTCAGTGCTTGACCTACTACGCCTGAACGCACGCATAATGCAGTGCATGCATATGATTACCAACTTCTTATTAGTCCTTTTCATACAGTAGGGTTGGAAAACTAAGGTACCTCCCTTATATCATTTCCCAATTGATGATCCATTCTAGGGTCGTCAGTCCTAGTAATATCATACGATGTTGCGGTTCTAGGTCACTAAACAGGGCTCATCGCCACGATGCAGTGTAGGCCTAGTTTATACTCTAATTTCTACGTAAGGCTCGTCGCCTCAGCGTAGGCTCAAAGTATGCTCGCGGTCACTACAAAGGGCTTGTCACCAAATCAGTGTAGGCCGACAGCTCGAATACAGTGTCCCATACCAACATATTCAGCTCACGAGCTCTGATTGCTCACTGGTCACTATGGGTGGACTTGTCGCCTCGGCGTAGGCCGACAGCTCAACCACAGTGTCCCATACCACCATGTCCAGCTCATGAGTCTTAGCGGATCGAGGTACTAAGGTTAACGGGGTTTCACTAGTGAGTTCGGTATCTTAGGTTCAAACAATATCGTCCATACATGGTGAACATACAATAGGCCAATCGGGTTACTCGGCGAGCTCGACTAATACGAGCGCATATTGTATCAATCGACGTGAAGTACATAAGCACTTCGTGTGGCCTAACCACTGCCGACGACCAATACATGACTCAGGTTTGTCAAACACATCCTACATGGCGAATGAATCTCAGCCACGAACTCAAAGCCTGTTACCGATTGTCTGGACTATACCGTAGTCCCACACACATTCAATGTTAACAACTAAGCATGTGAACAGGTCAGAACAGGAATAACCAAGTAGTTCGAGCATGTTATTAAGCATGGTATAAGATGTAACATGAACAAGAATCCATACACATGCATTTTGGTAATAAAGCGATTAAACTAATCAACTTACATGGAGGAAATCATACACATCACTAAGGTAGTTGAGAATCCTTTCTAAACACCTACTCAAGGCACTACTATACTAAGTACATACTTATACAAGCATTTTCACAAACACTTAGACTACACTTAATAGCCTACATAACATATATTGGCCCAAACACGTATTAGAACGAATCCTTTCGCCAAAGAGTTGTCACACGCCTAACTAGTATATACACACGGTAGTAAATCATGGCAAACACATTTTTAGATTTTATACGTGTACAGTATTTTATACACATACAAGGAATACGCTGAATTCTACAAAATACGTGCATAACTGAAACACAAAATAGACGTCACATTATACATGTGAAATAACACCTAGATCATGAATCTATTATTATCCGACATTAAAAATGTTGAAAACCATAACCTAAGTGTCTATAGTCCGCACCTTATGCCGTAGAACCGTAACGAACTTGACAGAGACTCTAGGTCTTTGGCAACGATAAAATGGCAACCTATATCATAAGTTAAGTCAGCTATCTTGACACTGAAAAGGCCTAGCTATATGTCCTAAAGGGGGGGGTGAATAGGACAATGCTAAATAAAACTTATCATAGCGGAACTAAAAGGAATATGATAGCCAAAATAAATTACATTGCAAGAAAGTAAAACAACCTCAAAAATTTGATCTTGAGAGGTTGATAAAATGTTGTTCTAAGGACAACCTTACACCAAAAACCAGAGTTTATGGTACAACAACCTTATTTCTGGAAAGATCTTTGTATCAAATCTCAAACCAAAGAGGAATGCAGAAATAAGCACAAACTGAATTAAATTGTAATCACAAATGTATTATTCTAGGGACAGCCATACACCATAAAAATGGCAGGGCAACCTTGCTGGAACAACTTTAAAGGAAATTGAATTTCAAGCAGATAAAGGAATAGCAGAAAGTAAATTCTAAACTATTACAAAATTCCCACAATGCTTGAATTAAATGATTACAACATTCACCACCATATATACATCCCACAAATAAATAATTAAAGATTAGAAATGTAAATCATTCAACCACAACATAAGGAATTATAGTGGTTCGCCTCTGTGTTCACCAACTGTTAAACAACAGCCACATAGAATGCTACTCCACTCCTAATATCCTCACATAGGGGATATTAGCATTCACTAAGAAAATAGGTTTTCATAGGTTCACCCAAAACCTTTACAATTGTGTCTTTGTCTGTGGGCTTACACAATTAAAAAACCCCACTTCTGAGTTTTCCTGGCTCTCCTCAGATAACCAAAACAACAAGATTTTTCTGGAAAATCTTGAAAGAAACCAAAAACAGAAAGGAATTTACAATTAAATGTAAAATACCTGATTATTTCCTTCGTTGTAGCAGCCCGGTAGAACCAAATCAGAGTAAATGATTGAATGTTCAAGTTCAATGTCTAGTACTCAATTACAATGGTTCTAGTTCTAATAGATTTTAAATTAAACCAACTAGGGCTTGCATTAATTGATTTTGATTCCAAAGAAAGAAAATAACAATTCCTCTTATCAAATTAGATTGGAATAGCAGAAACAAAATCAATTAAATAAAGCTAAAGAAAGAGAGTATAAAATAAGCACACTTAGCTTAGATGAAGCACAAAATTATCTCTCAGAAGTTTGACGAAGATTGGCTTGAATGGATTAATTAATTGCTTAAATTCTTCTGAGATTCATGCTCTATTTATAGGTGAGCAAATCACGTCTTCGACTGGTCTAGGGAGCTCTTCGACTAGTCGAAGAAGTAACAGATTTGAAAAAAATCGGGCGCGATAAGCTTTGACCGTTCTACGACTGGTCGAAGGTCTCCTTCGACTGGTCGTAGGTCACCTTCGACTGGTCGAAGATCCTGTAAATAATCGCTGGACTTTGAGTCGAAGATATTCGACCGGTCGATGATGCAGTCGACACTGTTCCTTCGACTGGTCGAAGAGATTCCTAGACTGGTCGAAGGCTAACTGAAAATATCTGAATTTTGTAACAACCTTACGACTAATCGAGGAAATTCTTAGACTGGTCAAAGCAAGGCTAGGACTAGTCGAAGAAAGCCTAGGATAAGACTTCAGACGACCCAAACTCAAGTGACATATACATATGACTTATGTATCCAAAATGGCTTACTCCTAAGGTCAACCTATGGTCAATCAAACCTCAATGAGAAGTAAGGACATTGAAACATTTAGGAACAAGTGACCTTGAAGTTTAAGTCCTGATGTCTTGATGTAGTTCAATCTTGAAACCTTGATGAAACTCAGCCTTAAAAGTGTCTTGAGTTCTTTATGAACTGCCTTGTATACTTCATGAATCATACATTCTTGAGACTTGTCTTGTGTGCAATACATGCAGTAAAGATTGATCTTTGTACTTGTGGGCTTTGTTTGTTGTGATCTTTGCTTGTACATGAATGTTGATCTTTGAGAGAGCTTCACTTATCCAAGTTATAATAACAGTGATTTTGGCATCACAAATTTGACAACCGACAGGGATATAGACTATAGCACTTACAGATACTTGTAATAATTGAAACCCTAGAACAGATTAGGGTTAGGTTTTCTTACCTAAGAACGAAGTCAGAATCGCCGGAATAGCGATGTGATAGTGACGGTCAGGCACGTAGAATGGCAGGATAGAGCAACAGGAATCTCCTCCCACTTCTTTCACACTTTCTTTCTCTTTACTCTCTTCTCTCTCCTAAGGTTTTCTCAAATTCGTATGGAGTGAATGAGAGAGGGTTTAAGGTCCTTATATAGGCCCGGAACTGATGGGAATGACCCCAGGGCCATGGTATACTTAGGTTATGTCCAAAGGGAGGCTGTTCCGTCTCAACGGAGCACTTCCGGAGCCCCCCCATGAGCCAAAGGTCGGACTTAAGCTCTCTGACTATGGATCTAGGTCGAGTTAAGTTTTCATTCCATTCGGGTTCCCAGATCACACGTGGCGGACCAGTTTCAGTTCAACGGTCACGAAAACTCGATCAAGGTTACAAGTACATGGACATTTATGAGAAATGTTCCTTGATCCAAGGGTGTATTTGGGTCAGATTCCGATGATCTGATTGCTTATATTTGGCCCGCAAGCGACAAGTCTCAGATTATTTAAATTAGACTTAATTTTCTAAAGAAAACCACGTTTTCTCACACTCTTCACTCCGGGTTTAAGCGAATAGCCTCGGGACACTATCTGGAGTTGATTTCCGAGATGGTTGTTAACCCCAGTAAGGCGGTCCTAATTATATAATTTCGTAGTAATCAGACTTTCGATGTGCGGTCCAGATCCGATACGGAGTTTCAATGTTCTCCCGAGAGTAACTGGGTAATGAGATTAATCCTCAATTTTAGGGTAACCTAGCGTCCATGATTCTACAAGTTTTGGGTCTTGCAGATTGTATTTAAAGTGTTTCAAGCGAATTTCACAGCTAATCTAGTTTAACACTAAGTTAAACTCGTCTAATTTCTAAAGGATTTGGTCCTGAGTGATTTCTGCCTAAGGTGGTACTCGGGTCTTTGTACAGAATTTTTTGAGACATTACAATATGTCATAAGTTCAGTTAATTTGGGTCATTGGTATCCTTATGATACTAGTGTTCAATTAGCTGGGTACTCAGATGCTGATTGGGTTGGTAATATCGATGACAGGAAATCAACCAGTGGTGGTTGTTTTTACATTGGAAATTGCTTGGTTTCTTGGTTTAGCAAGAAACAAAGTTCTATATCACTCTCAACTACTGAGGCTAAATACATTGAAGCTGGAAATGCATGTACTCAGTTGGTTTGTATGAAACGTATGTTGAGTGATTATGGAATTGCACAAGACTCGATGGTTTTATACTGTGATAATTCCAGTGCGATCAATATTTCAAAAAACCCAATCCAACATTCACGTACTAAGCACATTGACATTAGATTTCATTATATCCATGAATTAGTGGAAGAAAAAGAAATATCTTTAGAATATATTCCAACCGAGACTCAGCTTGCTAACATTTTCACTAAACCGCTCGACAAAAGCAGGTTTAATAAGTTGAAATTCGATCTCGGTATGTACAATTTAAAATGATTGAGCATGCATCTCTGTATCATATTGTAAATACTTTATTGGTTTATATTTAAAAATTTTCTTGAAAAATGCATGTTTATTTATTTTTCTGGTACACGACCAGTCGAGGACGTGCTCGACCAGTCGTGGCACGACCGGTCGAGGACGTCCCACGACCAGTCGTGTAGCGCGCTAATTGCCTTTATTTGGAGAAAAACCACTTCTTCTTCATTTCATTCCTCTTCTCCAACGAGCCGAGCTATGACTAGTCGAACCCCACTGTTTGATTCAACAAGGTTAGAACATTTTATTTGTTATTCTTGAAGATTCATAGTCTTTTCTCTTCAATTTCTTGATTGTAGTTGTCTATTTCAACTCTTTTTTCAAGTTGTTGGGTTTTTTCTTCCTCATTTGCTGAATCTAGAAAAACCCCATCTTTGTTTTCTTGAAATTTCTTGTATTTCTTCAAGAAAATGGACTCTAAAAGTAAAAAAGAAAAATCCTAGAGGTGCTTCTTCTTCTAGATCGAATGTTATCACTAGACGTCATTTTAGGTATCCTGAAGATGATCTATCACATGTACGTGATTTGTGTGTGCGCAATGTAATTGTTAAAAAAGTCGTTGATTTAAACCATATCGCTCCTTTTGGTCTCCTTCCTCTCCTTCAATCTGTAGGATGGGAAAACATTTTACGCAGGGGTGGGCCGGCATACCAGTCCATTGCGCAGGCCATGGTTGCATGTATAACTGATTTCTCTACTGAGCAACTGACTTTTACTATTGATACTAGAGAAGGGCCTTTTACTGTTGATCGACATTTAATTTTAGGCCTTATGGACATACCATTAAATGATGATGGTATTCATCCTAGTACCCTCACTGAGAAAGTGTCAGAATCGGAAAAACATGCTTATACTAGAGCATTGTGTAACATGAATGCACCATAAACTGCAAATGGGAATGCTCTCAAAACCAGATACTTGTTACCCAGATACAGAGTTTTACATCGTATCTTCACTTCTAATCTGCATCCCCGCTCTGGAAACAAGACGGAGTTAACTCTCCTTATGGTTCGTATTTTGTACTCAATCATTACTAGTGCTAATGCCTGTTTGCCTTCCTTGATTTGTTCCTCTATCATTTAAATCCGTAGTCATCCTGGTCATGGTGATATTCCATTTTGGTATCTGTTGAATGTAGTAGCCACTCACATGTTAGTCGTTATGCCCGTCGGAGAGGCTCCTGTCCAACACCTCATATTCAACAACTCCAACTTAAACAAAATGAAGTTGAAATTAGCTCCAGGCCAAGTTGATGTTGGTGAGGGTGGAGTTGCTGCTGAGACTGGGAATGATGAAGAAGGTGTTGATCTTCCTCTAGATGATATTAATATGGACCATATTTTTAATGAAATTAATTCTGACTCTGGGAATGATCCTGACTTTGAGCCATCTGATTTCAATGCTCGTCTAAGTGCATTAGAGTAGAAGGTAGAGAATGTGAATGTTGGCCACAATCAGCAATTTAAAAATATGTGCAAGTATTTTAGGCGCTTACAAAAAGGCCTTCATTAGATTGATCCTACCATACCTGCTCCTTCTTCTAGATCGGATTGAGTTTTAACTCTTTGGTCTATAATAACTATATTACTTTTTACTTTCTATGGTTATGTTCGACTCTATCTGTCTAGACTTTCTAACTCCTTATGCTATGTTCCGTACTCTTCACTTTCAATCTTTCTAACTTTATGACTTGTTCATTACTTTCCTGTCTTTTTAATCCTATTTGTGTTTCTTCCTTTGTCATATTTGACAAAAAGGGGGAGAAATTTGAGAATTTTCTATGGCTTATGATTGGATTGATGCTGTATGGGATGGTGGCAGTGTATTGCTAAGGGGGAGTTAAGGGGGAGTTTTACAAGGGAAGTTAAGTGGTAAGTGGTTGTGCATGAGGTTGTATGTTGTATGCTAGTTCATGACAACTGGTGCATGATTCGTTATTAATACATGTTGTACTTCTCTTGTTGAAGTATGTTTTGTCACAAATTTGACAAAGGGGGAGATTGTAAGTGCTATGGTTTGATTCCTCTTTGGTTGTTAAATTTTGTGCGTCAAAACCTCTGTATATGTCTTATGTTTATACCTTGATAAATTTGTTCGAGACACCATGTCAAGAAGATGAATTCCTCAAGCTAGTTCAAGCTACAATAAAGAAGATATTAAAGAAGAGTTCAAGCTCAAGACTCAAGTTCAAGTTCACATCCAAGACTCAAGCTCAAGTTCACATGTATTCAAGGTCAAGATTCAAGAATAGCTTAGGACTCAAGTGCAAACTCAAAATGACATTGATTTCAAAGCTTGTGAAGTTGTCAAGCTGCATTAAGAAGAACTCAAGCTTCATAATGTTCAAAGTCTAAACAAATGAAGTTTTCAATGTCCATACTTCATCTCTTAGGTATGATAAACCTTAGATTGACCTTAAGGTAGGTCACTTTGGCTACATAATTAATTTTGATATTAATACTTGAATTTGGTCTATTCTAAGACTAGTCCTAGACCTTGTTCGACCAGGTCTTAAGACTTTGGTTCGACTGATCTAAGAAGTTTCAGACCAAATCCCTAGAATTGTTGCAATTTATCAGATTTTCTAGTTCAGCTATGACCAGTCCTGCAGTCTGCTCAACCGGTCGTAGGATGGCTCAACTCGACCTTCAACCAGTTGTAGAGCTATGACTCAAACTCCAGTGACTAAATCAATTGTCGCATGACCAGCCGTAGAGGGGTCTCGACCGGTCGTGGACTGCCTACGACCGGTCGTACAACGGTCTTAGGTGATCGAGCTCAAAAATTCAAAAATCAGTTTATTCTTTGACCAGTCATAGTGACCCTAGAACCAGTCGAAGACGAATTTCTGTAGCTATAAATAGCACACGAATTTCAGAGTTTTTTATTGAAAAATTAAGTAAATTCAAGGCTCCACTCTAAGATAAGTTTGTATTTATTTTTAAGCTATATTGTGCATAATTCTATTTCCTTTTGATAGCTTATTATTATTTGATTTTGATTTGCATTCCAATCTGATTAGAAAAAGGGGAAATTCTTAATTCCTTCTTCTCGGAATCAAAATCAAATACAACTAGCCCTAAGTTGATTAAACTTAAAATCAATTAGAACTTAGAACCATTTTAAAGTGAGTATTGGACATTGAACTTCCATATTCGAACTTCTACTCCGATTGGTTCTACCGGGCTGCTACAAGAGGAGAAATCCAGGTATTTTACAATTCTGTAAAATTTTCTTTCCTTTAGTTTTTGTTTGGGATTTGCCAAAAAAATTCCATTTGTGTGGTTATCTGAGGAGAGCCAGAAAACTCAGAAAGAGGGATTTTTGGATTGTGTAAGCCCAAGTGAAAAAGACACAATTGTGAAGGTTTAGGTGAACCTGTGAAACTTATTTTGTTAGTGAATGCTAATATCCCCTATGTGAGAATATTAGGAGTGGAGTAGCATTATGTGTGGCTGTTGTTTAACAGTTGGTGAACACACAGGCGAACCACTATAATTCTTTGTCTTGTGGATTGAATGCTTGCTTAATCTTTTGTCTTTTATCATTCAAAGTTGTGGAATGTATGTGAGGTTGTGAATGTTGTAATTATTTACATTTCAAGCAAGTGTGGGGAATGTTGTAAATAATAAGTTAGATTTAAATTTCAGCAATTTATTTCAATTCCTTACTATTTATTTTTATTGAGTTCTTGATACAAAGGATGTTTTAGAAATAAGGTTGTCCTGCCATAAACCTTTGGTTTTTATGGTGTAAGGTTGTCCTTAGAACTGAATTCATATCAACCTCTCAATACTTGTTAATTGAGGTTAAGTTTATTTCAGCATTGTGAATTGATTTAATTTTTGTAAGGCTATCTCTTTATTGTTTATTCTGCTATTTTAATTTTAATTTGGCAATTTCCTATTCACCCCCCCCTAGGACATATAGCTTAGCCATTTCACCTTCCCGATTTCGTTCACTTGTGCCAACAAGGCTCCTAATGAATTTTTGACTGCCGATATGTACAAGATAAGAGGTCTTCCTTTCACTGGGGTCGTTGACACTGGAGGCTGCTTCAACAATTCTTTTATCGAATTAATCGAAGGTATTCTGGCAGGGCTTGTCCCATATGAAATCTATTCCTTTCTTCATTAAATGAGAAATCGGCTAACATCTTCCTGCCAGGTTTGAGATAAAGCGGCGAATATATGCTAGTTTACCTTGCAAGCTTTTCAATTCCTTCAACGTTTTCGGGGGCAGCATATCTCGAATGGCCTTAACTTTTTCTAGATCGATCTCGATTCCCCTGTGTCTTACAATGAAACTAAGGAATTTCCCTGATGATACTCCGAATGCACATTTGGCTGGGTTCATCTTTAACTGCTCCTTTCTGACCCAGCGGAAAACTAAAGCCAAATGCTCGCAGTGTTCCTCATGATGGTTTGACCTGACCACCAGATCGTCCACATAACACTCAACATGCTTATGCATCATGTCTTGAAATATATTTTGCATTGCCCTTTGGTACGTGGCACCCGCTTTCTTGAGACCAAATGGCATAACTTTATAACAATATATTCCCAAGGGAGTTCTAAAAGTTGTTGCCTCCAAATCTTCAGGTGCCATTCTTATTTGATTGTAACTAGCGTAGCCATCCATGGAGGACATGACAACATATTGTGTGGTACTATCAACTAGCAGTTCGGCAATCGGTAATGGAGAATCATCTTTCGGGCATGCTTCGTTTAAATCTTTGAAGTTGACACAAGCCTTGATCTGCCCATTTTTCTTATTTACTTGGACTATATTCGATATCCATTTGGGGTATTTGACTTCTCTAATGAATCCAACCTTTATTAGTTAGCTTATTTCTTCTTCTATACTGGGGACCAAATCTGGATGGAACCGCCTTTATGTTTGCTTAATCGGCCTTTTATCTTTAGAGACATTCAACCAATGCATTGCCACTGACGGTTCTAGGCCTGACATTTCTACATAAGTCCAAGCAAAGACATCTTTGTTCTCTTTTAAAAGACTGATATACTGATTAGCTTCTTCTTCTGGTAAAATGACACTTATAAACGTATTCTGCGGTTCTTCTTCTATTCCCAAATTTATCTCTCGTAAACTGTCAATCCTCGGCTGCCCCTCATCTTCTATCTGCTTCAGAGCTATCTCAAGCTTTCTGATCATTTCATAGTCTATTTCTTCTGTCTGGTTGACAGTTATCATGTTTACTGAAGCTTCTGCCTCCAGTCCTCAGAACTTTTCTTACTTTTTCTGACTAACGCCAATCGGGATCTGAATTCCCTTTCCGTAATTTAAACCAATTGGTTCTTCGTATTCAAAACCCATATTCTTCATGATTTTCTTACTTGTTGGACTACATCTCTTAAGCTCTTCGGTTGTTAATTTTTCATGTTTCATATCACTGTCGACTGTTTCTTCTTTTTTTACTTCTGAAGGGGCATAAAATTCAATCGATTCCGGGTATTTTGCGTTGTACTTCACGTGAAATCTTTTCGTGATGAGAGGAAATGGTTTACTCCTTTTAGCATACGGGAGTGGCACTGTGTAATTAGACTACAGAATTTTCAACTATTCTGGTGACAATAATGTTAACGGTGGTTGTCCCGGCTATCGCAGATGCTTTGGCACAAAATAAAACTTCTTTTTCGCCTTTTCTATTACAGACGATTCTGTTTCTTTTTCCTTCACTATTTCCATGCAAACAATTTCTAGGGCCTTATTCTCACCATTTCTCTTCTCTTCTCTTTTGGCAAATTCATCGTAATAATTGGCGTCTGCAAAGCAGGCTTTATGTAAGGCCCGTATCTTAGCCTGTATCATTCTATAGGCTTCTGCGGTCTTCCCTGTCGAATTTCGGCAACCCGCAATCTGTTATCAGCATTTGCGAGCAACCCTGAATCGTATCACGTATTTCAGAATCGGCTCAACCCGAGACTTGTACCCTAGCGACCGTCCTGTTGCCGTAGTTTTGATGCCGCGTCTTGCGAGCCGAGGCAATGCCCAGGCCAGGAGATGTGGGCTCATGTTCAGTTTGAGAAAACGCTGCGTGTTTATAATCCCAAGAGAATCTGTATAACATGTCCCATTAATCAAGTGCACATCAATCACCTAATGCCAAGTACAACCATCCCATCCCCAAGTACAACCACCCCTCCCCTTAAGTCAACTCTCTCTCTTACAACCCATACATATCAAGTACACCCAACACCCATCACTCACTCACCCATCCCTCTCTCTCATTACATCCCATCCTCTCTCTCTCTCTCATTTCTTCATTTTCAAGCAAACCCCATGAAAATCCAATGTCCAAGGGAGAGGAGAAAGCTAGGTGTGGCCTACCTCCCTACCACCCAATCCCACCATCCAAAGATCATCTCCACCATTGAAATGCATCCCCCGGAGCTTTAGGATGCCTTGATGGAAGAAGAAGTCTATGATCAAAGGTGGGTGACTTTGTATTTACCTTTTTGTGATTTAAGGGCCCACATTGGTGGGACCCATCTTGATGTATGACTTGTATCAAGAGGGGCCCATAGTGGCGGGGCCCCTCCGCCACTCCTCCTGATCTCTCTCTCTCTCTCTATTTCTTTCTCTCTCTCTCTCTTATGATGGTGTGTGGCCCACCTGTTCCAGACCGCCCGATCTTGAGGTCCGCCTAGCTACCTGCCCGTTGGGACAGGCCCTAGATGAAGAAAACTATTTATATCAGCTTGATCCAAATGTGTGGCCCACTAGATGTGGGACCACCATGATTTATGAGTTTTATCCACATCGCCCATTGTCTGGGACGGTGGGACCCACCCAACACGTTTTACACGTGTGGGGTGTGGGGCATACCATGATGGATGTGTTATATCCTCACCGTCCAGGGATTGGATGGTGGGAGGCTGATTAGCTAGAGTACTGCACACCAGCTACGTGTTGTTGTATAGTGCTAGGACCCACATGATATACCAGCTACGACAGCAGCTGGGTCTACCAGCTGGTGGGCCACCCACGTGGCTTCACCTTGAGGTATGTGTTCCATCACACCGTCCATCATCTGGACGGTGGTGCCCTACCGTGATGTATTTGTTATATTCAACTGTCCAGATGGTGGGACACACTTGATGTATATGCCTTGCATCCAGACGCTGGCATGTTTTTTATTTAAAAAACATATATTATAATATATATGATATATGATATATGATGGTGGGCCCTAGTGGGACCCACCATGTGGAGTAGATTAGCTGGTGTAACTCACCAGTTATATAGCTGGTGATGTCAACAAGTCAGTGGACCCCACCGTGATGTAAGGGTCCTATCCACACCGTCCAGCATCCTGGACGGGTGGGACCCACCTTGATTTAATGTGTTGATCCACACCGTCCTTACATGTGGGAGTCCCACCTGATGTAAATGCCTCATCCCCACCGTCCAGAGCTGAACGGTGGGCCTACTTAATGTAACGCCCTGGAATTCGGGGGTCAAGTATGAACTCAACTCCCGAGTTCCAACGCATCACTTATGCAACATACACAATGATGGTTAAATGTTGTCTGAGTTAGAGCAATAAACATGAATGAGATTATACCAAAACAGTAATTCATACTCCAGTTCAATTGTATAAAGGCAAGCGGAAGACTGAAATTGTATTATTAAAGTATATAAAGAACAGAATTTTTATGAACACCTGAGTATGAACACTAAGTATCCATATACATATACTGTTTCTGAATCAAAAATCAAAATACAATCTAAAAGATGAGTCCTGAAGTCCCCGCGATACAGTCGGCCTAAGCACAGCCGTCAGAGTACTGCATAAATGAGAACTCATCCTGGTCCTCGTCGAAATCGGGCTCCGGCTCCTGAACCGACGCGCCGCCTATACCTGTGACAGAGTCTGGTTGGTGTTGCAAACACCGTCCCGTAACGTGAGAGTGAGTAGCTAACTCAGTGGAATAATAAGGCATAGGTTAACATGTTATCAACTTAATCAAGCAGTAATGATAAAGCGGTACAAGCAAACAAGTTTAACTACTCTTGTTAAATGCAAGTATGAAATGACATGATGATGTATGCCCTTGCCAAACCACCCTCATGCGACAACATCTTACGTTCGCGAATGCATAACTCCCTCAGTGCTCCACATCTACTAGGCACATGTGGTGCAATGATACGCATGATTTCCGAGTTGTTATTAGTCCGTTTCAAACAGCAGTATTGGAAAACAAAGGTACCTCCCTTGTATCATTCCTAAACATGATCTCTTCAGTCCTAGTTAATCTCATACGATATTATGGTTTGAGAGGCGTAGCGAAGGCATCACAAAGGGCTCGTCACCCGTCAGCACGGATACAGATCTCACCGTATGCGGCTCAATTGTTGACCGTCAGCTCGAGTACAGGTCTCACCATACTCAGTTCAATCACTAGCCGTCAGCTCGAGTACAGGTCTCACCGTACTCGGCTCAACTCACACTCTAGTTACTATGAAAGACTCATCGCCAATCACAAACCTTGGAGTATACTCGAAGATACTACAGAGGACTCGTCGCCCGTCAGCACGAGTACAGGTCTCGCCGTAAGTATCGACAGCTCGAATATAGTGTCCCATACCAACGTATTCGGCTCACAAGTTTGGGTTGCTCAATGGTCACTACGGGGAGGCACATGGCCCCAGCATAGGCCGACAGCTCGGCCACGGTGTGCCATACCACCATGTCTGGCTCATGAGTCTTAGTGGATCGAGGTACCATGGTTAACGGAATTGCCACTGGTAAGTTTGGTACCCTAGGTTCAAACAGTAATGACCAAACATGGTGAACACATATTCGACATATCGGGTTACTTAACGAGCCTGACTAGCTCAAGCACACAACAAGTTGGGCGATATGAAGCGCAAAAGCACTCCATGTGGCCAACCACTATCGCCAACCGAAGTACGACTCGGGTTCGTCAGACACATCCATTGTGGCGACATGAATTTCAGCTACAATCTCAAGTCTGGTACCGAATGTTTGGACTATAGACATAGTCCCAAACTCAAACAGTTCTCATCAATAGCATGTGGAGTTAAGCGTGATAAACAAAGTAACACAAACATGTTAGGAGGCATGTCATAAAGCATGTTATAAAGCATGATATAAAGCATGTTATAAAGCATGTAATAGAGCACTATACAGATAGGGATACAAACACATATACATCATATGTGAGTGGTTGAAGTAAACAACCACATGGAGGAAATCCTACATGTCTTTAAGGTAGTCGAGAATTCCATCTCAGCACCGACCTATGGTGCAAACATCCAAGCATTTGCTCTCACAAGCATTTACACAAACACTTGGAGTACGCTATTCCAACATATATGACGTATGTTAGTAAAACATGTAGTAGGGCTATTCTTTCGCCAAGCTAGCATTTTATCCGCGTATATCGTAATCATACAGCAAATAATCATGACAATAGTGTTTTCAAAATTTACACATATACGGTATTTCTAGAATACACAATTTCAACATACATAGTATTTACAAGCGAACATGTATTACGGTGGTTCTTTTCGCCAAGCAATTAATTTATACGCACATAATATATTTATACAACAATTAATCATGACAAACACATCGCTAAAATATACCCGTATACGGTACTTCTTACAATACCGTATTTCTACATACATGGTGTATATTAGTAAACATGTATTTAGGCGAACCCTTTCGCCAAATGAGTAATTTATCCATACATCATATATCCATATCACAAATAAACATGTCAAACACATTTCCATAAAAAATACATATACGGTATTTTATACGAATACCTAGAGTATGTGAAATTCCAAATTCTACAATTCTAATCGAAATATAAAACGAAAAGCGCTTTGTACATGTGCAATTGCATGCAGATCATGAATCTACCATTAACTGACATTGAAAGCATTGAAAACCGCAACTTATACACCTAAAGTCCTCACCTTGTCTCTTGGAATCTCAACGAATCAGCAAGGTTGGATGAGCTTCCGTATTCGGGAGTTTTCTAGCCTAAGGAGTGAAATCGGTTAGCTATTTCACTACCTATAGCCTATACACTTCAAATCAGACCTAGGGTTAGGGTTTCTCACCTTAAAACGGAGTTGATATCGCCAGGAAAGCGCATGGAAAGAGGCGGTGCAGGCCGTGCGATGATTGAAAGCAGTAGGAGGAAGGTGCTCCCACAAATCCCAAGTCTTCTCTCTCTTTTCTCTCTCTCTCACTAGGGTTTTATCCCAAATTCGTATGGCTGTGAGAGGGGCTGTTCTAAGGCCCTTTTATAGCCTAAAACCTCCCCAAAATAGGCTTAGGTTCAAGGGTTACTACTATTATAAGCATTTCGACGATGTTCTAGCTCAAAAGAGTGTTTCTGGTGGCCCCCCTTAAGCCAAACATCAGACTTAAGCTCACCACTCATGGATCCACGTGGGATTATGTTTTCAACTCGATCGGATTCCCAGATCACACGTGGCGAACCAGCTTCAGTTCAACGGTCAGTGGGCCACGATCTGAAATTCCAAGTACATGTAAATGTTCCTGAAATTTTTCCTGATCCGAGGGTGTAATTTGGTCTGATTCTGACGGTCTGGTTGCTTAATACTGATCCACAACCGAATGGTGCCAGATCACTATTCCAGATATTTATTTTGTAAAGGAAAGAGTGATTTTCACACTCCCTCACTCCGGACTCAAGCGAATAGCCGTGGGACATCGACTGGACCTGATTTCCGAGATGGTTATCGAGCCCAGTGAGGCGGTCCTAAGTCCTTAACTTTGCGTTAATCGAATTTCTGATGTGCGGTCTAGACCTAATACGAAGTTTCAAGTCATTCCCGAGAATAACCGGGTAATGAGTTTGATCCTAATCTTTAGGGTAACCTAGTGTCAATGATTCTACAAGTTTTGGGTCTTGCAGATCGTATTTAAAGCGATCCTAACAGATTCATGGCTAATCGAGTTTAGCACTTAGTTAACTTTGTTAAATTTCTAAAGGATTTAATCCTAATTGA
The DNA here is from genome assembly GCA_030180095.1 of Magnolia changhungtana. Lineage (NCBI taxonomy): Eukaryota > Viridiplantae > Streptophyta > Magnoliopsida > Magnoliales > Magnoliaceae > Magnolia > Magnolia changhungtana. The sequence continues at coordinate 613,504 of JASAUF010000524.1, read as the reverse complement.
TTTCTGGTCAAGGTGGTACTCGAGCCAAAGTACGGAAATTTACGGGTCGTTACAATCTACCCCCCTTAAACAAAAATTTCGTCCTCGAAATTTATACCTTTTCGTATTACTCGAGAATCTGAGGGTAGTTCTTCCTGACCTCGGCCTCAGTCTCCCAAGTAGCTTCCTCCTCGGAATGATGTGTCCATAGTACTTTCACAAGTGGAATGACCTTGCTACGCAGTACCTGTTCCTTCCTGTCAAGGATACGCGTCGGGCGCAACTCATATGTAGCATCCTCGCTCAGCTGTACCTGCTCCCATCTGATGATATGCGAAGGATCAGGAACGTACTTCTTCAGCATAGATACATGAAATACGTTGTGTACAGATGCTAGTGGCGTGGGCAAAGCGAGACGATATGCCACATCACCCACTCGATCCAGTATCTGAAATGGACCGATAAACCTCGGTGTGAGTTTCCCCTTCTTCTCAAACCGAAGGACTCCCTTCATAGGGGAAACTCGAAGGAACACATGATCGCCGACCTTGAACTCAAGCGGTCGCCGCCTCGTATCGGCGTAACTCTTCTGCCTGCTCTGTGCTGTAAGTAGTCGACGCCTGATAATGTCGACCTTCTCTGTAATCGCCTGTACCAACTCCGGGCCAATCAGACTACACTCACCAACCTCAGCCCAACAATGCGGTGCTCTACAAGAACGACCATATAGGGCCTCATATGGCGCCATACCAATAGTCGCCTGGAAGCTGTTGTTGTAAGCGAACTCTGCGTACGGAAGACAGTCATCCCAGCTGTCCTTGAAGTCCAACACGCATGCCTGCAATATATCCTCCAGAATCTGGTTCACCCGCTCTGTCTGCCCATCAGTCTGAGGATGGAATGTCGTACTGAACTTCAACTTCACACCCATCGCCTCCTGGATACGAGTCCAGAAGATGAATGTGAACCGAGTGTCTCTGTCCGACACGATCTCCAACGGAACTCCATGCAGACGGACGATCTCTCTGATGTACAATCTAGCCAGCTCGTCTGCAGAGTTCGTAACTCTGATAGGGAGGAAATGGACCGATTTAGTCAACCGGTCCACAATCACCCAAATGGAATCGTGTCCCTTCCTCGTCTTCGGCAGCCCTGATATGAAATCCATGGAGATGAAGTCCTACTTCCACTCCGCTATGGGCATGGGCCATAACGGTCCGAGGAGGTCGGCGATGTTCTGCCTTGACCTGCTGGCACATCAGACATCGAGACACATACTCAGCGATGTGGGCCTTCATGTTATCCCACCAATACGTCCATCTCATATCCCGGTACATCTTCGTGCTACCAGGATGCATCGCAAGCTTTGAGTTATGGGCAGAATCGAGAAGCTCGCATCGCAAGTCAGGCACATTAGGAACGCATAGGCGGCCACGGAATCGTAGACCCCCATCAGAACCAACTCTCCACTCGGAGTCCTCGGTGTTGCTAGCTTGCTCTCAAAGCTCAGACAGCCGCATATCGCCCTCTTGGGCCTCAACAATCCTGTCGTCAATAAGTGGCCACGCCCGAACGTGCGCAACACACTCAAATGACTCCTCCACAGTGAGTCTCTGTTCGAAGTCCCGTACGAACTCGACCATGTCCCACTCAGCTATCATCAATGGTGCCACAAATGCTATCGCCTTCTTGCGGCTCAACACGTCTGCCACAAGGTTCGCCTTGCCAGGATGGTAGGAAACCTCGAACTTGAAGTCCTTCAAAGTCTCCATCCATCGGCGTTGTCTCATATTCAAGTCTCGCTGTGTGAATATGTACTTAAGGCTCTTGTGGTCGCAGAAAAGCTCGAACTCCTCTCCATAGAGGTAATGTCTCCAGAGCTTCAATGCAAAGATGACGGCTGCCAACTCCAGGTCATTTGTAGGGTAATTCTCCTCGTGCTTCCTTAATTGTCTCGAGGCATATGAAATCACCCTATCCTTTTACATCAGGACACAACCCAAACCAATGCGAGACGCATCAGTATATATCGTGTATTTCTCCCCTTGCTCTGGCAATACTAGCACAGGGGCGGACGTCAACTTGTCCTTCAGCTCCTTAAAAGCTGCCTCCGCCTTCTCATTCCAGGCGAACTTCAAGTCCTTTCGGGTCAACTGAGATAATGGCCTGGAAATCTTCGAGAAGTCCCGAATGAAGCGCTTGTAATACCCAGCCAGACCAAGGAAACTCCTTACCTCGGTAACCGATTCAGGCTGCTGCCAATCCTGAACCGCGGCTACCTTAGCAAGGTCCACTGATATCCCATCCTTGCACACTACATGTCCGAGGAACTTGACTTCCTCCTGCCAGAAGTCGCACTTCTTGTACTGTGCGAACAACTAGTTCTTCTCCAGCGTACCCAACACCGCTCTCAAGTGCTCCTCATGCTCCTCCCGACTCATAGAGTATATCAAAATGTCATCAATAAAGACAATGACGAATCAATACAGGAAGGGCCGAAATACCTGGTTCATCAGATCCATGAACACGGCTGGTGCATTCGTAAGGCCGAACGACATCACTAGAAACTCATAGTGCCCAAAGCACGTCCTGAAGGCTGTCTTCTCATTACTGCACGTCCTCTCTCTCATGCATGCAATGGTGGTACCCCGACTGAAGATCAATCTTCAAGAAATACTTCGCCCCTCTCAACTGATCGAACAGATCATCTATCCTGGACAAAGGATATTTGTTCTTCACCGTGACCTGGTTCAACCTACGGTAATCAATACATAACCGTAGCGACCCGTCCTTCTTCTTCACAAAAAGCATAGGTGCTCCCCAAGGAGACACACTAGGTCATATAAAACCCTTCTCTACAAGCTCGTCAATCTGTTTCTGCAGCTCCTCCATCTCACATGGAGGCATACGATAAGTCGGCAATGAGATGGGTGTCGTACCAGGCGTAAGATCAATTGTAAAATCGATCTCGCGCCGAGGAGGTAAACCAGGAATAGTCTCAAACACGCCTGCAAATTCTTGAACCACCGGCGTACCCTCCACTGTCGGACCATTAATTGGCACAAGTAAAGCAGCATAACAATCAACACGGCAGGGCCAACTGACCTACACTGGAAACGTGAAAGCTGTGCCATCAGGTCCATAGGCAGTCATGATCCGAGTATCGCAATCTATCTCCGCCCTCATCTTGGCGAGCCAATCCATACCAAGGATAATGTCGTAGTGCCATAGTGGAGCAACAATGAGGTCGACGAGTACTGTGCTGCTACCCAAAACTATCGAGCAACCCTCGCATAACCGTGTGACATCCGAGAAGGTCCCAGTGGCCGTAGTGAGTCTCATTCCCTTAGTGGGAATAGTATGCAAAGATAGACGTTTAACCGCCCCACAAGAAACAATAGAAGTAGTGGACCCAATGTCCACCAATAAGGAAATGGAAGTACCATGAATGTAAGCCATACCCTCAAAAGCCGTCGATGCCGAAATCGACGTCTCAGGTGCCTCAGCCACAAGCGTATGAACGCGCGCCTGCTGCTGACGGTTCGGCTGAGGAGCCAAGGGTCGCTGTGGCGGCCTGAAGCGCGACACAGGAGGTCGGAAGGAAGGATGTGCAGGAGCAGTCTGTAGCGGTGGAGCTGATATGGCCTGTGGGTAAGGGCGATCCAACCTCTGCGGTGGTGCAAATCCGCTAGCCCTCATACGCGAGAAGCAACTCTCAGCAGGATGTCCCGGTTTCCCGCAATACGTGCAGGTCACAATCGGGCGCCTCACAGGAACTACTGGTGCCGTGGCCCTGGGAGGCGAATCAGCACGAGGCCTCTTGCCTAGAATAGGCCTGCTCTATAAATCCTGACGTGGCCTCGCAACCATAGCACCACGCGATCTGGCCAATCGGTCCACATCCTGCTCGACCGTCATAAACATGTAGACCAGTGCTTCGTAGGTAGGTATACTGAGGCAACATATCTTCGACCGTATCTCCAGTCGCAAACCCAAGGAAAAATGACGCATCCGCATCTGCTCATCCACCAGTATAGTCGGGACAAAGCGGCCCAACTCTGTAAAGCGGTGCTCGTACTCCGTAATCGTCATGCCTCCCTGCCTGAGGCGTAGGAACTCATCCTCCCGCTCATGTCGATAAGTCTGCGGGTAGTATTTCTCGTGGGCACCGAACTCGAAAGCCTCCCAAGTCCACACGTCTGGCTGCGACAGGACCGCGACACGCTATCCCACCATAAACTGGCCTCCCTCTCAAACATGAAGGCGGCCAGCTCAACCTGCTCTGCCTCCGAACAATACAGCATCCGAAGCATCTTAGAGATGCGGTCAAGCCAAAACTCTGCCTCCTCGGGTCTATGAGTGCCCATGAATGAAGGAGGTCTCAAGCACTGAAATCGCTCGAGTAAACCGCGGGTACTGACATCTCCAGTAGGAGGCGCAACGGGTGAGGGCAGAGGCACATCCTCACACTGAGCAGGAGGCTCCGAGTGCTCAGTAGGACGAGCAGATGTCGTAGGTGGAGTCGCACTACCACCCCGGGATAAGGCCTCAGCAATAGTGGCCATAAGGCTGGAGGCTTCTGCTGTGTATCTGCTTCTTCCTTTCTGCATCTCTTCTTCTTCTGCATCTTTTTCTTTGGTGCATCATCAACATCAGCCGCTCGATCCTATCGGTGGGTGGAGTAGCTGTGAATCATCTTTGCCGCACAGATCATAATGCCCGGTACTGCTCACGAACCGGGGGCGTGTAAGGTGGCAATCCACTGGCAGGACCAGCAGGAGGCTGATCAAAACCTAACCCATGGTCCGCAGGACCGCCACTACCAGAAGGAGTCTGGTCCATAGAGTCAGTAAGGCGGAGGTGTGCCGTGCTCCGCGTATATTGTCGCGGCATGCCCTATACAACATAGGGTATAACGTTGGTGAGATAAAGCATAACACGCATCATAAAGCACTTTAAGAATTTCACACATCATCATAATAAAGAGGCTACATGCCTTTCATTTACCCAAAATTGTCATAATACATGGAATACAGAGTTACATGAATCATGACAGAAATCACATGATAGCCAATACATCCACAACATCAAACATTTAGAACATGCTACTAAATACTACATCATCTACATGAAAGCATAAACCGCCTATCGCGGCAACCAAAACAAACAACCACACACAACAACGTGGATGCCTAAGCATTCGAGTCAGGTGATGGAGGAGGAGCGTTCTTGTCCTATACACAGCACAGAATGGCCTTCAACGTACGAGACACCTTCTTAAAGCTCCTCTTCATGTAGGCTTCGGTCTCTTCAAGCTTGGCTCGGGTCTCACCAAGCTCAGCCCGAACTTGTCCAACCTCTTGCCGCAGGGCGGCCTGGTTCTCCTCAATGCTATCCATACGAGCCTCTCTCGCTGCCTGAGCAGCGTCCGACTCAGGTGCACCAGGAGGAGAGCTCTCCTCAGTATCCTGAGCCCCCTCCTCTTCTTGTATGTCATCCCCGCCCTCCTCATCACTCTCTACCTCAAGGTCAACACTCTCCTCACCGGCACTATCCGACTCATCTCCAGACTCGTCGAGTCGTGCTTGCCGCTGTTAAGGGCCAATCTTCATATTCTTAAGTATCGCCTCACTTATGACTCGGACTGGTGCAAGGTCTTCCATGTTGAGCCTATAGCCGACATCACGAGCCATCCTACATATCAGGCGGCCAAATGGGAGCGAAAGGTCATTCCTGGTAGATCGAACAACCTGAACTATCTGAAATAGGATGAATGTGGGCAGGCATATGTGGTCCCCACGTCCCATCTTGTACAGAAAGTCCACCATCAACCGAGTACACTCCGTGCGGTTACCCCACCGTGGGTATACATTGTATGTGAAAATGTGATGGAGTAAACGGAAGTCTTTGGCCATCTTTGTCGCCGCAATACAATTTCTTCGCGTCCAAGTAACTCGGCAACCACAAAGGTATCACGTGCGGCGATTCCTTTCTCGCGCACTCCTAGAGAAGTCGTCGTTTAGAAGCACTTCACCACGCGAGATGTTCAGGAGTCGTGCCACCTCAGCCACAGTAATCGTACGCCTTATACCCCTCACAGAGACAGTGAACTGAAGCGGCTCCAACGATAGATCTATGATATGAGCGTAGAAGGCGTAAACCGTGTTCTCACATGCGGGAGACTCGCCTTCAAATATAGGACCCCATCCGATGACATCCACCAAATGGTCCATCATTGGATGTGTTCCAAACATCCCTTCATCCACGTGAGCTTCAAACACGACCTTACGGTTAGCAAAACGACCGTATTCGAAACCGATCGGTAGTGCATCCCTGAGCGGCAGTTGGGGATCCAGGTCTCGCTTCGACCTATACTCCCGAACGGTGCTAGTACCGGCCCCATCGTCAGATCTTCTTCGGGAATGGGCTGGCCTACTCGGGCCAGCATCATCAACTGCGGTCTTCCTCTTTCCCATGAGAGATAGGATGGAGGAAATGGAGAAAATAGCCGCTACCACACCAAAGAGGGCCATGAAAAATGACAAAATAGGGAAAAAGGGGCTGATTGCTTTGATCTTCCACAAGCAACGGTTCTAATAGGTGTAGAAGAGACCTAGAGGTAGGAAATGGAGGAGGAACAAAAAGAAAATGGAATGGGTTAGGAGATTACCCAATTTTGAGCTCCAAATGGGGGATATGAGAGCTCCAACATGAGAAAAAGGGAAAAGGAGGAGGCTAGGGCTGTTGTGGACGGTTGGAGTGGGTGGTTTATGGAAGAAAATGGAGGATTTGCAAGATTTGGAGGAATGGGTTGAGGGAAAAAATGAAAATGGGGGTTTGGGCGTTTGGAAGGGGTGAAATGAGAGAGAGGGGTGCTCCAGCCCCTAAAATTCCAAACCCCAGCCAAAACTGCACATGCCAGGGGGTAAGGGAGGTCGGGCCGACCAATCCCATTCCCAGCCCCACTTCAGATGGGCCACCAGACCGCGGTCTGCCTTGGCCGGCGCTGCGCCGCCACGGTGGGACCCTGTTTGCCACATTCCCAAGGTGCTAAATGCACCTTGGTTCGACTCTGGGTCTTAGTACATTTAGGTGGGGAGGCCCCCGACTCATTTTAGCTCCAGAACGGGTGGTTCCGAGAAATTTCTGATCTGGACTGATTTTTTTTATTTTCCTAGCAACTGGATTGGGTGGATAGGAATCTAGACACGTCAATAGACGGTCTAGAAGTGATTTGGGATCCATAAGTGCGGTCGGGATCGAGTACGAACTCGATCAAAATGTCCATTTTCAATGAACTTCGCCGAACAGCGAAATCGGGAGACCCTAAGACTGTTTCTATATTTTTGCACACCCTCCTAGGTTGTAATGCGTCAGCGTACGTAGTGGGGACAACTCAGGTCCGGTTTAATCAAAATCATGCTTTGATACTAACTTGTAACGCCCTGGAATTCGGGGGTCGAGTATGAACTCAACTCCCGAGTTCCAACGCATCACTTATGCAACATACACAATGATGGTTAAATGTTGTCTGAGTTAGAGCAATAAACATGAATGAGATTATACCAAAACAGTAATTCATACTCCAGTTCAATTGTATAAAGGCAAGCGGAAGACTGAAATTGTATATTTAAAGTATATAAAGAACAGAATTTTTATGAACACACAGTATGAACACTAGCGAGTATCCATATACATATACTGTTTCTGAATCAAAAATCAAAATACAATCTAAAAGATGAGTCCTGAAGTCCCCGCGATGCAGTCGGCCTAAGCATAGCCGTCAGAGTACTGCATAAATGAGAACTCATCCTGGTCCTCGTTAAAATCGGGCTCCGGCTCCTGAACCGACGCGCCGCCTATACCTGTGACAGAGTCTAGTTGGTGTTGCAAACACCGTCCCGTAACGTGGGAGTGAGTAGCTAACTCAGTGGAACAATAAGGCATAGGTTAACATGTTATCAACTTAATCAAGCAGTAATGATAAAGCGGTACAAGCAAACAAGTTTAACTACTCTTGTTAAATGCAAGTATGAAATGACATGATGATGTATGCCCTTGCCAAACCACCCTCATGCGACAACATCTTAAGTTCGCAAATGCATAACTCCCTCAGTGCTCCACATCTACTAGGCACATGCGGTGCAATGATGCGCATGATTTTCGAGTTGTTATTAGTCCGTTTCAAACAGCAGTATTGGAAAACTAAGGTACCTCCCTTGTATCATTCCCAAACATGATCCATTTTAAGGTCGTCAGTCCTAGTTAATCTCATATGATATTATGGTTTGAGAGGCGTAGTGAAGGCATCATAAAGGGCTCGTCACCCGTCAGCACGAATACAGATCTCATCGTATGCGGCTCAATTGTTGACCGTCAGCTCGAGTATAGGTCTCACCGTACTCGGCTCAATCACTAGCCGTCAGCTCGAGTACAGGTCTCACCGTACTCGGCTCAACTCACACTCTAGTTACTGTGAAAGACTCGTCGCCAATCACAGACCTTGGAGTATACTCGAAGATACTACAGAGGACTCGTCGCCCGTCAGCACGAGTACAGGTCTCACCGTACTCGGCTCTCGCCGTAAGTATCGACAGCTCGAATACAGTGTCCCATACCACCGTATTCGGCTCACGAGTTTGGGTTGCTCAATGGTCACTACGGGGAGGCACATGGCCCCAGCATAGGCCGACAGCTCGGCCACGGTGTCCCATACCACCATGTCTGGCTCATGAGTCTTAGCGGATCGAGGTACCATGGTTAACGGGATTGCCACTGGTAAGTTTGGTACCCTAGGTTCAAACAGTAATGACCAAACATGGTGAACACATATTCGACATATTGGGTTACTTGACGAGCCTGACTAGCTCGAGTGCACAACAAGTTGGGTGATATGAAGCGCAAAAGCACTTCGTGTGGCCAACCACTATCGCCAACCGAAGTACGACTCGGGTTCGTCAGACACATCCATTGTGGCGACATGAATCTCAGCCACAATCTCAAGTCTGGTACCGAATGTTTGGACTATAGACATAGTCCCAAACTCAAACAGTTCTCATCAATAGCATGTGGAGTTAAGCATGATAAACAAAGTAACACAAATATGTTAGGAGGCATGTCATAAAGCATGTTATAAAACATGATATAAAGCATGTTATAAAGCATGTAATAGAGCACTATACAGATAGGGATACAAACACATATACATCATATGTGAGTGGTTGAAGTAAACAACCACATGGAGGAAATCCTACATGTCTCTAAGGTAGTCGAGAATTCCATCTCAGCACCGACCTACGGTGCAAACATCCAAGCATTTGCTCTCACAAGCATTTACACAAATACTTGGAGTACGCTATTCCAACATACATGACGTATGTTAGTAAAACATGTAGTAGGGCTATTCTTTTGCCAAGCTAGTATTTTATCCGCGTATATCGTAATCATACAGCAAATAATCATGACAATAGCGTTTTCAAAATTTACACATATACGGTATTTCTAGAATACACAATTTCAACATACATAGTATTTACAAGCGACATGTATTACGGCGGTTCTTTTCGCCAAGCAATTAATTTATACGCACATAATATATTTATACAACAATTAATCATGACAAACACATCGCTAAAATATACTCGTATACGGTACTTCTTACAATACCGTATTTCTACATACATGGTGTATATTAGTAAACATGTATTTAGGCGAACCCTTTCACCAAATGAGTAATTTATCCATACATCATATATCCATATGACAAATAAACATGTCAAACACATTTCCATAAAAAATACGTATACGGTATTTTATACGAATACCTAGAGTATGTGAAATTCCAAATTCTACAATTCTAATCAAAACAGAAAACGAAAAGCACTTTGTACATGTACAATTGCATGCAGATCATGAATCTACCATTAACTGACATTAAAAGCGTTGAAAACCACAACTTATACACCTAAAGTCCTCACCTTGTCTCTTGGAATCTCAACGAATCAGCAAGGTTGGATGAGCTTAAAATTCGGAGTTTTCTAGCCTAAGGAGTGAAATCGGTTAGCTATTTCACTACCTATAGCCTATACACTTCAAATCAGACCTAGGGTTAGGGTTTCTCACCTTAAAACGGAGTTGATATCACCGGGAAAGCGCCTGGAAAGAGGCGGTGCAGGCCGTGCGATGATTGAAAGCAGTAGGAGGAAGGTGCTCCCACAAATCACAAGTCTTCTCTCTCTTTTCTCTCTCTCTCTCACTAGGGTTTTATCCCAAATTCGTATGGCTGTGAGAGGGTCTGTTCTAAGGCCCTTTTATAGCCTACAACCTCCCCAAAATAGACTTAGGTTCAAGGGTTACTGCTATTATAAGCATTTCGGCGATGTTCTAGCTTAAAAGAGTGTTTCTGGTGGCCCCCCTTGAGCCAAACGTCAGACTTAAGCTCACCACTCATGGATCCACATGGGATTATGTTTTCAACTCGATCGAATTCCCAGATCACACGTGGCAGACCAGCTTCAGTTCAACGGTCGGTGGGCCACGATCCGAAATTCCAAGTACATGTAAATGTTCCTGAAATTTTTCCTGATCCGAGGGTGTAATTTGGTCTGATTCTGACGGTCTAGTTGCTTAATACTGATCCGCAACCGAATGGGGCCAGATCACTATTCCAGATATTTATTTTGTAAAGGAAAGAGTGATTTTCACACTCCCTTACTCCGGACTCAAGCGAATAGCCGTGGGACATCGACTGGACCTGATTTCCGAGATGGTTATCGAGCCCAACGAGGCGGTCCTAAGTCCTTAACTTTGCGTTAATCGAATTTCTGATGTGCGGTCTAGACCTAATACGAAGTTTCAAGTCATTCCCGAGAATAGCCGGGTAATGAGTTTGATCCTAATCTTTAGGGTAACCTAGCGTCAATGATTCTACAAGTTTTGGGTCTTGCAGATTGTATTTAAAGCGATCCCAACAGATTTCATGGCTAATCGAGTTTAGCACTTAGTTAACTTTGTTAAATTTCTAAAGGATTTAATCCTAATTGATTTCTGGTCGAGGTGGTACTCGAGCCAAAGTACGGAAATTTACGGGTCGTTACACTTAATATATTTGTTTCTTTCACATCGTCCAGTTGGGGACGGTGTACCCACTTGAGAGATGTGTTACATCCAACCGTCCATTTGTTCGACGAGCAGCAGATAGCTGCTATAGTCACATCATCAAGTTCCGTGAACCACGTCATGATGTATATGATGTAACCCACACCGTCCAGATGGCTGGACGGTGGGCCACACTGAGGTATATGTTATATCAAACCGTCTATCAGGTAGACCACACTGCAAAAATCAGTGGAGATTGAATGTCCACCATTGAAGCTACTTGCTAGTCACAGAAGTTCTGAATCAAAATGATATTTGTTTCTCCTCTTGAACCAGGTCTTTGTGACCTTATGAATAGACTGGATGGAAAATAAATGCGATGGTGGGCCCTACCTTGATGTATCTATTTCATACCCACACCTCCAAGGGTGAACAGTGTGTAATACCCACCTCGATGTATTTATCTTATCCACACCGTCCATTTGTCCAGGACGGTTGGCTGGATCATGAGGTTGTGTTATATCCAAACCGCCTATCTGTTTGGGTGCATGGGGCCCACACGTGTGGGCAGGTGGGGCCCCACCTTGATATATGTGATTTATATCCACACCGTCCTTTTGGACAGGCAGTGTAGGGCGCACCATAATGTAACTGTTTTATCCCCGCTGTCCAACACACCTTGTGATGTATCGTATATTCACACCGTCCATTCACTTGGCCCCCACGTGATGTACGTGTTTAATGCTAGTTGTCCATCTGGTGGGGCCCATTTGGAATGTGCAGGGCCCGCCCGTGATATATATATATATATATATATATATATATATATATATATATATATATGCGGGCCACCTTGATGTATTTATGGCCCATCCTTGGGGCCCACCCAGATGTATTTGTGGCCCATCGATGTGGCCCACTTGTAGATGGTGCAGCCCATTGGTGCGATTTGTAAATGCAACCCACCTTGATGTATCTATGGCCCATCCATGAGGCCCACCTTGATGTATCGGTGGCCCATCTGTTAAGGCCCACCTTGATGCAATTGTGGCCCCTTTGATGAGGCCCGATGTGATATATTAGGCCCACGTCATGCGGCCCATTGTGATATGTATTAGGCCCATGTCTTATAGCCCATTGTGATATATTTTCGGCCCATATGATGAGGCCCATTGAGATATATTTCTGGCCCATATGTCGTGGCCCATTATGATATATTTTTGGCCCATATGATTAGGCCCATGTGATGTATTTGAGGCCCAAGGGCAGGGCCCACTTGTTGTGTATTTGAGGCCCGTGCGATGAGGCCCATATGATGTATTTGAGACCCAGGTGCAAGGCCCACCTGTTGTGCACTCGAGGCCCGATGTGGTGTATGTTGGCCCATATGACGAGGCCTGATGTGACGTATTGAGAACCATCGTGATTGTATGTGAGGCCATGGGCCCACTATACGTTTGGCCCTATGTGGGCCACTCCTTGGGAGTAATGTTGGTTAAATGTCCACATTGATGGGCAATGATGGTTGAATGTACACATCATGACCTTTCCTTCGGCCTTGTTAGGCCCATTCTCACCGATCCCGATTGACGAGGCCGATTCTGATTGTCGAGACCGATTATTGAGGCCAATTCCGATTCCGACTATCGATTCTATTCCGATTATCGAGGCCAATTCTGATTCCGATCCTGATTGTTAAGGCTGATTATCGAGGCCGATTCCGATTATCGAGGCCGAGTCTGATTTCGACTATCGATTCCAATTCCGATTGTCGAGGCCGATTCCAATTCCAGTTGTCGAGGTCGATTCCAATTGTCGAGGTCAATTGTTAAGGCCGATTTCGATTCCGATTATCGATTCTGATTCATATTGTCGAGGCCGATTCTGATTCCAATTATCGAGGCCGATTCCGTTTGTCGAGGCTGATTATTGAGGCCAATTCTGATTCTGATTGTCGAGGTCGATTGTTGAGGCCGATTCCAATTTCGATTGTTGAGGCCAATTCTGATTCCAATTATCGAGGCCGATTTCGATTATCGAGGCTGATTGTTGAGGCCGATTTCGATTCCGATTGTTGAGGCCAATTGTTGAGGCCAGTTTTGATTCTGATTGTTGAGGCCTATTCCGATTGTCGAGGCTGATTCTGATTCCGATTGTCGAGGCCGATTCCGATTTCGAGGTCGATTCTAATTTCGATTGTCGAGGCTGATTGTCGAGGCCAGATATCGAGGCCGATTGTCGAGGCCCAATGTGATATATATGCGGCCTGTATTTGAGGCCCATTGTGATGTGCATTCCGCCCGTGTTTGAGGCCCAATGTGATATATGTGCGGCCCGTATTTGAGGCCCATTGTGATGTGCATTTGGCTCGTGTTTGAGACCCAATGTGATGTATATGCGGCCCGTATTTGAGGCCCGTTGTGATGTGTATTCAACCCGTGTTTAAGGCCCAATGTGATATATATGAGACCTATGTGATGAGGCCCATTATGATGCATTTGAGGGTCAGGCGATGGAGCCCATTGTGATGAATGTTAGGCCCATGTGAAAGGCCCATCATGATGTGTATTAAGCTCTTGAGTGAGGCCCATGGTGTTGTATATTTGGCCCTTGTGTGAGGCCATGGGTCCACTATATGTCAGGGTCTATGTGGGTCATTCCTTGGGGGCAATATTAGTTAAATGTCCACATTATCGAGGTTGATTGTCAATGCCGGTTATTGATACCAATTATGAGTATGTGACAGCATAGCATCATGATACATGCCCATACACATCATCTGCATGTTTGTTATGAGTATGGTTGACCATTACATATGTCATAGTGCCGGTTGTTTATGGGACTCCCTGATAAGCGGAGTTGCCTCACATGAGCATGCGGTATGCGCAGGTTTGATGCATGACTGGATGGTATGACTCATGCATCTCGCATTTTGTGATATGACCACCGTACACCCTAGTGACATTAGGGCCGTAGCCTCCATAGGCATATCATGGATAGCCAGATAGGACACCGGAAATCTATTCTACATGGGGTGCTATAGATATCCCTAGGTGAAAGTCCCAGAACCCTCTTGGTTCTAGAGGTTGCTCCAACATCTATACCAAGTGGATGCATGAGCGCATGAAGGCCGTATACCGTTAGGCCACGTCTCCCACTATGCCGTGGTCGGTTGGAAGGGGGTACAACCTTACCTGCCCTAGAGGAGGGGGCAATGCTAGGCTGAGTCTGACCAGCTCGAGGAATGGGTCCACTATCGACGAGCCGGGCCCGATATTGGTAAGCGGATTGTGAGGTCTCTTCTACCCACCTTGTTGCGTGCGATGGGTCGGCAATCTGGTTTAGAGTGTAATAGACCCTGGTGATTCCCCAGAGAGAAACCATACTGATATGTGGACTTATTGAGCAGGAATTGCATACTCATTCATTCATTCACTATCCACTCGAGCTGGTGGTGTGCAACTATTTGTTACGTGTACCTTCGCATGGCCAGGATTTCTGTGGGCGGGTGATTAACCTGTGATCAGGAGTTTACCACATTGAGTCTGTCTATCCAAATTTAGGTATGGGACTGGTTTGGGTAGAAGTCCCTTGTGATGGACCGTAGCCTGAGATACTACGTACTATCATCCCGACCTCACACTCTAACTTGGTCATTTCATTCACATCCCATATTGCATCAGCAGCCATATGGCATTTTGGGTTATTATGTTTTCTGTACTTATATGGCCTAGACGAACTTAGTAGGATTTACATATTACATTGTACCCTCGGCATCTGATATTTGGCTCTCTATGACTCCTCATTTGCATAGTTGATCTATATTGCATATTCTGATATTGTATGACTCATGGACTTATCAGTATTTTCGCTTACGCTATTATCATATGATTCATGATCTTGCCAATATTTCTGACATTGTATGATTATGGCATTACATTGAATACTTGGCACTTATCTTGTGCACACACTTACACCACCCTCTAAGCTTTCTATAAGCTTATGCATGATAGATGTGTGCAGGTGATGTTAGGTTGCAGCAGCATTGACCTTGGAGGGTGCAGCGGTCTTCCAGGGCTTTAATTTTGAACATATATATTTGAAAAGGCCAAGCTATATGTCCTAGAGGGGGGGTGAATAGGACTGTGCCAAATTAAAATTTAACAGCATAATTGAAATACGATAGCCTTATAAAAATAAAGAACAGTACTTTAAATAAATCAAAGACTAAAATATAAAGCAATCTTAAATAAAGAGCTTGATACTAACATTATTCTAAGGACAACCTTTACACCATAAAAACCAAGGGTTTATGGCAGGACAACCTTACTAGAACAAATTGAATATCAAAAACTCTAACAGAAAGGAAATAAAGGAAATAGCAAGAAATAAATTCTAAATTATTACAACATTCTCCACTTTGCTTGAAATGTAAAGATTACAACATTCACATCCACATATACATTCCACAAATCTGAATGATTAAAGATATAAAAATTAAAAGAGCATTCAAATCACAAAACACACCAATATATAGTGGTTTGCCTGTGTGTTCACCAACTATTAAACAATAGCCACACAGCTTGCTACTCCACTCCTAATATCCTCACACAGGGGATATTAGCATTCACTATCAAACAGGTTTTTACAGGTTCATCTAAAACCTTCACAATTGTGTCTTTTTAACTTGGGCTTACACAATCCAAAAACCCACACTTTCTGAGTTTTCTGGCTCTCCTCAGATAACCAACACAATGAGATTTTTCTGGCGAATCTTAAACAAAACTAAAATAATGAATTTACAATAAATGTAAAATACCTAGATTTCTTCTTTCGTAGCAGCCCGGTAGAACCAATGAGAGTAAAAGTTCGAATCAACGTTCAATGTCCAACACTCACTTAAGAAATGGTTCTAGGTTCTAGTTGATTTTAATTTAAACCAAATTGGGCGTAGCTCTATTTGATTTTGATTCTAATGAAGAAGGAATACATCAATTCCTCTTTTCAAAATAATATTGGAATATAAGAATAAAATCAAATAAGAAAAGCTTAACAAAAAGAATATTAAATATGCACAGCGTAACTTAAAAATGAACGAGGCTTAAATTTCTCAAATTAATCGATGTAAAACTCTGAAATTCATGCTCAATTTATAGAAGTAAAGATCGCGTCTACGACTAGTCTTAGGAACCTTCGACTGGTTGTAGCTCCAACGACATTTTGAAATTTTAAGCATGATCTGAAAATTCAGTTCTATGACTGGTCTTACGATTCTACGATTGGTCGTAAACCACCTACAATTGGTCGAAGCTGACCCAGGACTGGTCGTAGAAAACCAGATTTGGTTGCTAGAGTTTGAGCGAAGTTTTAGGACTGGTCGAAGGACAAGTCGAGACAACCCTATGACCGGTCGAACAGTCTCTAGGACTAGTAGAAGAATAACCAAAAAATTCCAAAAATCTTCAATAACTTAGGACTGGTCATGGAATTTCTTGGACTGGTCAAACCAGGTCTAGGACTGGTTGAACAAGGTCCAAGACTAGTCTTAGAACAGACCAACTTCATGTATAAAGATTTATCTTGACTTTTGTATACAAAATGACCTACCCTAAGGTCAAACTGAGGTCTTGCATACCTGGAACATGAAGTATGAACATTGAACATCATTCTTTCAGATGATGGTTTAACCTTTGAAGCTTGAGACCTCTACTTGATGTAGCTTGAGATTGAGAACTTCTACAACTTGAATATAAACTTCAACTTGAGTTGTACTTGAGTCTTGAAATGTACTTGAGTATTGAATAAACACACTTCTTATCGATGTAGTTTGAACATCGATGCATACAGAAGATAACACAGTACATAACCTTGCATTTCTTGAAGTCGAGCACCATTGTGATGTCGTCTTGAATCATATATATATATATATATATATATATATATATCAACATACAAACACAAGACACACAAATAGAAGTTTTGGCACACTAGAGGTTTTGGCACCACAAAATTTGACAATTAAAGGAGCATGAGACCATAGCACTTACAATCTCCCCCTTTGTCAAATTAGTGACAAAACATACTGCACTAAGAGAAGCACAACAAGTATAATAAAAAGTACAACGTGCATATTGACGAATCATGCACCAGTTGTCATTAAGTAGCACAAACTCATTATATACTACTCCCCCTGAGTAGCAACACATATTATCACAAACTCATTATATACTACTCCCCCTGAGCAGCACATATTAGCACAAACTCATTATATACTACTCCCCCTGAGTAGCAGCACATATCACATATGCACATCTCACATGTCCAAAAATACACATATCCATAAGTAACCTTTCATCTCCAAAAGTTAAACCTTCTCCCCCTTTTTATCACAATATGACAAAGGAAAGGAAAATCATTGGAGGAAGGAATGTGACAATATATAAGAAAGTAAACAGTTATAACTCAGGTACTTGATTAACTAAAAAGTCATCAAACCAAATATAGTACACAATCCAACATAAGTATGAACGTTATTACATACCAAGAATGAAAACACTTAATCGGATCCTAAAGAAGGAGTAGGAATGGTAGGATCAAGATTATGCATTCCTTTGTTCAATATTCATATTCTCTACCTTCTATTCTAAAGCATGAAGATGAGCATCAAAATCAAAAGGCTCAAAATCAGGATCATTTCCAGAATCAAATTCAAGTTCATCGAGAATATCATCCATATTCACATCGTCAGGAGGAAGATCACCAGCTTCTTCATCCCTAGCCTCAGCTCTACCAACATCCACTTGGCCACGGGACAATTTTAATTTCATTTTGTTAATATTCGAATTGTTAAAAATAAGAGGATGGATGGGAGCTTCTCCAACAGGCATAACCACGCGCATGTGAGTAGCTAAAACAGTCAAGAGATAAGCAAAAGGAATACCACTATGACCTGGATGGAGACGAGAATGAATAATGGAATGATAGATTAAGGAAGCAAGGCAAATTTTAGTACCAGAAATGACAGAGTACAAAATACAAACCATAAAGGCAGTTAATTCTGTCTTAGTACCAGAACGAGGATACAGGTTAGAAGTAAAAATCCTGTAAAGTACCCTGTATTTGGATAACAAGTACTTTGCGGGGAGTGCATTCCCTTTATGAGTCCAATGCACATTCATATTACACAAATCTCTGGTTAGCATACACTTTTCAGATTCTGAGAGTTTTTTAAATAAATTATTAATAGGAATACCCTCCTCATTAACAGGTATATCCATTAACCCTGCAATCAGATGACGGTCAACTTCAAATAGACCTTCTCTAGTATCAATCTTAAAAGTTAAATTCTCAAAAGAGAACTCTGAGATACATGCAAACATGGCCTGTGCAATAGATTGGTATGCAGGCCCACCCCAAAGTAAAATGTTATCCCATCCTACAGCTTGGAGTATAGGTAGAATACCAAAAGGATCAATATGGTCAATATAGACAGACCGTTTAACAATGACATTGCGCATACGCAAATCCCGTACATCAGAGGAATCATCCTCAGGTGAACGAAGAAAGCGCCAAGCGAGAGGAGCAGATCTAAAAGAAGATGGACCACGGGAAGCTTTCTTTTTCCCCCTAGCATCCATTATCAGAATGAAAATTAAAAGATCTAGTAGATACAAAAGATGTGGAAAATGGGTTTTGCTAGATCAGATATTTCAAGAAAAAGCCCCAAAATGTCGAGGAATCTTAAAATAGATTACTCTAAGAGTGAAAATGAAATAATAGAAACTAGAATCTACAAGAGAAACACAAAAGATGCACTAACCTTGAAGATCTAAGAAGCTAGGTACGACTAGTCGTGCCTCGGCTCGTTGGAGAGTGAAATGGAAATGAAGAAGATGAAAATTTTCCCCAATTTTAAAAGATTCCAATGCGCTACACAACTGGTCGAGGACCGTTCTCGACCGGTCATACCACGACTAGTCGAGTACGTCCTCGACTGGTCGTGAAAACACAAAAATATGCATTTTCCATAAATATTTGAAATTTAAACAAATAAATTATCAAATATATATATACACTATGATACAAACATGTATGAATAATCAATTTAGAATGCGCATTCCAAGATCAAATTTTAATTTATTAAACCTGCTTTTGTCGAGTGGGTTAGTGAAAATGTCGGCAAGTTGAGTCTCGGTCGGTATATATTCTAAGGATATTTTTTACCTACCACTAATTCATGTATATAGTGATACCTAATGTCAATGTGCTTGGTACGTGAATGCTGGATTGGATTATTTGATATATTTATAGCACTGGAATTATCACAATATAATATCATTGATTCTTGTGCAATTCCATAATCGCTTAACATACATTTCATCCAAACAAGCTGAGTACAAGCATTTCCTGTTGCGATGTATTAAGCCTCAGCCGTTAAGAGTGATATAGAACTTTGCTTCTTGCTAAACCAAGAAATCAGACAGTTTTCAATATAGAAACAACTACCACTGGTTGATTTTCTATCATCAATATTTCCAGCCCAATCAGCATCTGAATATCCAGCCAATTGAACACTAGTATCAAATGGATACCAGAGACCCATTTTAGCAGAACTTACGACATATCGCATAATCTGCTTAACAGCAGATAGATGTGACACTTTAGGATCAGAATGATATCTAGCACAAATCCCAACACTTAAAGCAATATCAGGTCCACTAGCAGTTAAGTAAAGTAGACTACCAATCATACTACGATATAATTTAGGATCAATATTTTTACCTATAGAGTCCTTTGAGAGTCTTAAAGTTGTACTCATAGGAGTATCAAAATTCTTACCATTCTCAAATCCAAACTTTTTGATTAAGTTCATAGCATATTTTGTTTGAGAAATGAAAATGCCATCTGGTTGTTGTTTTACTTGTAACCCAAGGAAATAATTTAATTCCCCAACCATGCTCATTTCGAACTTAGATTTCATCAATTCTACAAACTCAACAGTCCTATTAGTACAAGTTGATCCATAAATAATATCATCAACATAGATCTGAACCATTAAGATATCATCGTTATGTTTCTTAACAAAAAGCGTCTTATCGACACTACCCATTTGAAAATTATGACTTAGTAAAAACTTAGTAAATTTTTCGTACCATGCTCTAGGAGCTTGTTTTAAACCATATAAGCTTTTTTAAGACGATATACATGATCAGTAAACTTAGGGTCTTCAAACCCTATAGGTTGTTCAACATATACTTCTTCATGTACATCACCATTCAAAAAAACACTCTTTACATCCATTTGATAAATTTTAAACTTTTTAAAGCATGCAATGGATATAAAAAGTCTGATTGATTTAAGGGGAGCAAATGGGGCAAAGGTTTTATCATAATCAATGCCTTCTATTTGAGTGTACCCTTGAACAACCAATCTTGTCTTGTTTCAAATTATATTCCCAAGTTCATCAGACTTATTTTTGAAAATCCACTTAATTCCTATAATGTGTTTATCTTTAGGTCTAGGAACAAGATACCAGACATCATTTCAAACAAACTGATTAAGTTCTTCCTGCATAGCTACTATCCAGTTTTCATCAGAAAGAGCTTCTTTTACGTTTACCGGTTCAATCTGAGATGTAAAGCACACGTAATTACATGTCTTCTAGTTTTCTATGAGTGCGCACACCAGTGAGAGGATTTCAAAGAATTTGAGAGTTTGGATGATCTTTAACAGTCCTTAATTTAGAATTATTTTGACTTGATGAAGTATCAGGTTTGTCAATTAGAAGAACTTCATCATTATCTGAACTTAGGGCAGGTGTAATCAAATGATCATCTATGACCATATTAATTGATTCTTTAATAACACCGGTCCTTTCGTTAAGTACACGATATGCGTGATTATTTAAAGAGTATCCTAAAAAGATTCCTTCATCACTTTTTGTGTCAAACTTGCCTAGATTTTCACGGTCACGAAAAATAAGCACTTGCTACTAAAAACTCGAAAGTATTTGACAGTAGGCTTTTTATCGGACCACATTTTATAAGCGGTTTTATTATTAGATTTACATATATAAACACGATTAATAACATAGCAGGCAATATTCACTACTTCAGCCCATTCATGCGATATTCCCTGATCGTTACAGAATTTCTCAAAACTACTATTCTCGAACTCAGATCCATGATCATTACGGATCTTACAAACAAGAGAACCTTTTTCAGTTTGGATCTGTTTGAGAATCCTTTTAACTTCATCAAGGGTTTCTGATTTATCCCTTAAGAGGCTACCCAAGTGAATATAGAAAAATCATCCACGATTACCAAGATGTATTTTTTGCCACCTCAACTCTCCGTCCTGGTAGGTCCTATAAGATCCATATGGAGAAGCTCGAGTGGTCTTGATGTCGCATTGGAGTTCACCTTTTTATGAGTGCTCCTTGTTTGCTTGTCATACTGGCATTCACCACATATCTTGTCTATATTTTGTAATTTAGGTAGACCTCTTATTAATTCTCCTTTGCTTAATCTGTATAAATTACGGTAGTATACATGTCCAAGGAGTTTATGCCATAATTCAGTTTCATCGGTATGGACAATGTAGCACAATTGATTAGATGAACTACCATCGCTTACAATATAGCAGTTTTCAGAAGTCCTACGACCAGTTAATATTACAGAACCCTTTTTGTTCAAGATTTCACAACCTTTATTAGAAAATTTCACACTATGATTGTTATCGCATATTTGAGATATGCTTAACAGGTTGTGTTTTAGCCCCTCAACATATAAAACATTCTTAAATAAGGGAAGGTTATAGAGTTAAACCATACCTTGGCCAATAATCTTGCAGTTGCTTCCATCACCAAATGGGACTAACCCATCAGTCATATCTTTAAGATCGGTGAATAAAGCTTTGTCGCCTGTCATATGCCTTGAGCATCCACTTTCTAAGTACCACTTTAAATGGCTTGTAGCTTTGAAAATAATGTGGGCAACCAAGCAAGTAACTTTAGGAACCCATTTCATTACTGTTTTGGGTATAGGTGAATAGTTGGTCTTCTAGTATTTGTAATTTTTGTAGGAGTAACCCACTAAAAAGTTTTAACATTTTTAAAAAAACTTTAATTAATACTTTTCCCTTTGGAGTTAGAGGTTTCTCCTCATACAAACTTAGGAAGTGTATTCTTTTGTTTAAAAGGTACATTTTTATCATAGCCCAATCCGGATTTGTCGCCACATTTTCTAGATCCGGATAAAAGTTTCTCAGATTTCGGATCTCCTTGAGCATACCTCCATGTATCCTTTGAACTCAAAAGTGAAGAGTTTTCAAGCTTAAGTTTGTTATTTTCAGATTTAAGATTTTCAATCAGGGAGGTTTTGAATTCTAAATCACATTTAAATTTTT
Source organism: Magnolia changhungtana (assembly GCA_030180095.1). NCBI lineage: Eukaryota > Viridiplantae > Streptophyta > Magnoliopsida > Magnoliales > Magnoliaceae > Magnolia > Magnolia changhungtana. The sequence continues at coordinate 591,022 of JASAUF010000524.1, read as the reverse complement.
CAAAATAATCTGAAATATGGGATTTTTCTAAAACAAGTGACTCAAAATTTTCTTTAAGTTTTTAAAACTTTTCTTTTTGAAGTTTTAGTTTTACGGCAATTTTACAACTTTCCTTGTATAGGGCATTGTAAGCATCTTGAAGATCCTCTTCATTTTCATAATCACTATTCAGATTTTCTTCACTGGTTAAATCATCATGATCTCAAAAAGTGAACTTGACTAGAGTCATAAGGGCCTTAATTTCATTGCCCGACTCGTTTTCAGAATCTTCTGATTCAGAAGAGGCTTCAGTGCAAGAAGATTCGTCCTAAGTAGCCAACATTCCTTTCTTTTTAGGTTTGCCCCTTTTAGGACATTTGTTTGCTAAATGCCCATATTCTTGGTAGTTGTAACATTGACTATCTTTCAAAGATTTCTAAGTTTTAGATTTTGGTTTAGAACGTTTCTTATCATTTGATTTTTGAAAATCAACCCTATTTTTACTTTTGAAGATCTTATAAAACTTTTTTGCAAGAAGGGACATATCATCTTTAGAATTTTCTAAATCAGAATCTTGAGAAATACATTTTGAAGACTTAAGGGCAATAGATTTACCTTTAGGATCTTTAAAATTTAATTCATAGGTTTGTAAAGAACCAACTAGTTCTTCTACCCTCATATTGCACGTATCACGAAGTTCCTAGATCGCGGTTACCTTAGAGTTGATTCGTTCAGGTAGTGAGCGTAGTATCTTTGCACACACTTCACTTTCTGGGATTTTATCGCCAAGACCCCACATAGAGTTTACAATGTCATTTAATCTAGTGTAGAAGTCCATAAACATTTCATTTTCCTCCATATAAATCTCTTCAAATTTAGCCGTGAGGAGTTGGACTTTAGATTTTTTTACAATTGAAGTACCCTCGTGTGTCATTTCTAATATATCCCAAGCTTGCTTTGCAGTATCACAGGATATAATTCTTTTGAACTCATCCGATGATAGTGCGCAAGTGATTGCATTTAGTGCTTTTGCATTGGCACTACTCTCACTTTTCTGAAGAGTAGTCCATGAGAAAAATGGTGTTACTCTCATAGTTTTTGAACCATCAAGACCAGTCACTTCAATGGTAGGTGGGTTCCATTCAGTCACTGTGGCAAGCCACACGTTCTCATCCATTGATTTGAGGAAAATCCTCATCCTGGCTTTCCAATAGGTATTGTTGGAGCCATCAAAGGGTGGAGGCCTAGTGACTGAAAGGCTATCAAAATTTGACATCTTATATATATAGCTTAGATGGTTAGCTTAGGAAATAAATCCAAGAATAAAGAATTTAAAAAAACAAGCTATTAGGCTTTGATACCACTTGAAAAGGCCAAGCTATATGTCCTAGAGGGGGGGTGAATAGGACTGTGCCAAATTAAAATTTAACAGCAGAACTGAAATACGATAGCCTTATAAAAATAAAGAATAGTACTTTAAATAAATCAAAGACTGAGATGTAAAGCAATCTTAAATAAAGAGCTTGATGCTAACGTTGTTCTAAGGATAACCTTTGCACCATAAAAACCAAGGGTTTATGGCAGGACAACCTTACTAGAACAAATTGAATATCAAAAACTCTAACAGAAAGGAAATAAAGGAAATGACAAGAAATAAATTCTAAACTATTATAACATTCTCCACTTTTCTTAAAATGTAAAGATTACAACATTCACATCCACATATACATTCCACAAATCTGAATGATTAAAGATATGAAAATTAAAAGAGCATTCAAATCACAAAATACACCGATATATAGTGGTTCGCCTGTGTGTTCACCAACTGTTAAACAACAGCCACACAGCTTGCTACTCCACTCCTAATATCCTCACACAGGGGATATTAGCATTCACTATCAAACAGGTTTTTACAGGTTCACCTAAAACCTTCACAATTGTGTCTTTTTAACTTGGGCTTACACAATCCAAAAACCCACACTTTCTGAGTTTTCTGGCTCTCCTCAGATAACCAACACAATGAGATTTTTTTGGTGAATCTCTAACAAAACTAAAATAATGAATTTACAATAAATGTAAAATACCTGGATTTCTTCCTTTGTAGCAGCCCGGTAGAACCAATGAGAGTAGAAGTTCGAATCAACGTTCAATGTCCAATACTCACTTAAGAAATGGTTCTAAGTTCTAATTGATTTTAATTTAAACTAAATTGGGCGTAGCTCTATTTGATTTTGATTCTAATGAAGAAGGAATACAACAATTCCTCTTTTCAAAATAATATTGGAATATAGGAATAAAATCAAATAAGAAAAGCTTAACAAAAAAAATATTAAATATGCACAGCATAGCTTAAAAATGAACACAACTTATCTCAAAGTGGAGGCTTGAATTTCTCAAATTAATCGATGTAAAACTCTGAAATTCGTGCTCAATTTATAGAAGCAAAGATCACGTCTACGATTGGTCTTAGGAACCTTCGACTAGTCATAGCTCCAACGGCATTTTGAAATTTTAAGCGCTATCTAAAAATTCAGTTCTATGACTGGTCTTATGATTCTACGACTAGTCGTAGACCACCTACGACTGGTCGAAGCTGAATGTAACACCCCGAACTTTTCAATACCCAAGTATTGAAAGTTCTCGAGCGTTACCAAGTAATTTACTTAATATGTACATGTGTACGATACCAATCCAACTATTCGGGCCTTACATCCTTGCCCTGACACAAACTTAACCAATGGGAGTTACCTCCATTCAATAAATTCAACCATCTGACAGTTGATTTCAAGACAAGACTATCCATCACGTGATTTGACGTAAAATGTGAATGACACGATGAATAGCTCCCTATCCGTAATGATTTAGATATATATTCTTTGTAAGAACTTCTTAGAAACATGCCTATAACTATGTAGAGCCATTGGATTTTCCAAAACTTACATATCAGCAATAATTATGAAAATGTCATTGACCTAGGCCCCTGAATTCCAATTCACACGGTCCTCATGATCCGTTTAATGTGAAATTTTATACCATACCTAATTATCATAAATTAACCGTACACATCAAATTTCAGCCCTTAGATCATAGTAAATCAGCTACTTGACCTCTACATCCGTTCGTTCACTTATCAGATCAAGATTCCGATCTGTCCACCTTATTCACACTACATGAATATGCTTAACCCACCATTAGAATCAGAATCTAAGAAACTTTCACGTGTAAGAAAGTCACTCGAATCTAACGTTATATAAGCCCTACCCCTAATCACTCCAGAAACCTATTTTATGTCAATCTGTTTACGAAACTAACCGTACATCAACCCACATACATGGCCAGAGTGCATTCCATCAAGTTCCCATATTTTTAACAAGTCATCTGACCACCCATCCTAATTGGATCCGCCGAGTGGGCCATCCGTATATCAGGATAAATCGGTCATTACGAAAATCTTTGGGTTTAAGTCCAAACTGCCCGGTAACCTGTCAATCAGAGGAGTACAAATATTATTTTCAAATTTTAAAATATATTAGCAATTAAAGGAGAATCTTAGTCATCCTTGAGAGATCATAGCTCAAATCTGGGAGACAGAAAGAGCGTGAAAGACAAAGACCACCTGTCAAATTTCATCACATTTGGACGGTAGACTCATGAGTTACGGATGGCAGAAGTTTTGAAAAAAAAAGGGGTATAATTGTAAATATGGTAACATGCATGGCACTGTTGATGAGAGTTACAAATGAAGTCTCGCTACTCGGCGGGACCATGCGGTCCACTTGATTAACTAAACCACTCCGTTTTCAACAGAGTATCCTAAATTGATATAATAAACAGGATAGGCGGAAAGGATCCCCCGAAAGAACATCACAAGGGACCCCACCTAGATGTATGTTATGTCTCCACCGTCTATCCCATTTCCCGCCTCATTTTAGAAGTTGACCCAACATAATGAAGCCAACCTAACTCTCTGGTAGGCCACACCAGCAGAAAGACTAATTTAATAGTGGTAAATCATCAGGGCCGCTGTGATATTTCAGTGCGTCAACACATCCAATATTGGACATTGGACCTGTCCTGAGCTTTGGAACCCAATCGACGGAGTAGATCCTCCTGAGGTGGGCCCCACCTATCAAAAACATATATATATAAGGAACAGGCACGTAAACGTCTAGATGACGCTGCCTCCTTGTGCTTTAAATTTTGGCCAAGATCATGGGCCCCACCACAGGCCCTACCATGTGGTGTGTTGAACATCAACACCGTCCATTTGATGGGTCCTCTTTATATAAGGGGCGCCCCCAAAAATCAACCATACACAGAGCTCAGTGGCCCTCACCATCTGCAATCTTGTGAAAACATGTTAAATTATATAAAAGCACTTGCTGAGGCCCATCTGAGATTTGGATGCACCTGAAACTTGGTTTGACCCATTAACCTAGTGGGACACACATAATGGATGGGTTAGATTTGTGAGCCACAACTTGGTGGGCCCAACAAATGATTATGAATGCTCTAATGGTGGATAAACCTCCTAATTGTTGAGCATGGTTGTCACGCCCCGAACTCGAAAACCGGGCTCACAAAATTTTCGATCGCCGAATCCGGTACCGACAGCCTCCGTAGTACCCCATTCTCGGCTCCCGGCACCTATATACCAGGTTCCGATCCTGAGATGCTACAAGGAAGATTTCTAATATTAATTTGATTCGTAATGAGCATAACCAAGCATAACCCATGAATAATAACCACAAGAACACCATCACAAAATCCACTATGATAAAAAACTTTGAGTACAGTGCGTATAAAGGGAAATACAAGAGAATGGTAATATCAAAACTCCAAAAGCTCGGCGGCACGCTCCAATCATGGCGAGACTACAATTGCTTTCACGCATCACACCGCACGCATCAATCGTGCATAAGCTTATAGAAAGCTTAGAGGGCGGTGTAAGTGTGTGCGAACGTGCTCAGAATGCAATGTCGAAGTAATGCGGAATCATGCTGATGAGTACGTAAATGCAACCAGCCGTACCAAAGCTATGTAGTACAAGATGTGAATGCTATCGCCATACCAAGGCCATGCGATGCAATATTTAAGTCAAGCATGCCAATCCTCATACCAATGCAACTCCTAACTAGAGCATCAAATCAGTATAGTTCTCAGTCTGGATAATCTTCGGGGTTCAGTACACTCCAAATGGCACTGTCTCTCTCCAAGCAGCACAGTCCAAGTGAGCATAAGAAACCTCACTATCCGCCTGGCCAATAGTCAGCCAATATCTATCCGGCATGTCGATAGCGAACCCATTTCTGAGCTGGTCAAACTCAGCCTAGTAATGCCCCCTGCTCTGGGGCGAGTAAGGTCACACCCCTTTCCAACCGACCACGACACAGTGGGAGACGCGGCCTCATGATATTCGGCCCTCGTACGCTCATATATCCACTCGGTCTCGACATTGGAGTCATCCTCTGGTACCATCGGGTTCAGGGACTCTTACCCAGGGACATTTATGGTGCCCTAATTGCTTGGAACAAGATTTTTCGGTATCCAACCAGCCACCCACGATATATCTGTGGAGGCTATGGCCCTGATGTCGCTAGGGCATATCTCAATCATACAGATACAAGTGCATGAATCATACTGCCAGACATATATCAATCCTTTGCATACATGCGCTCATGTAGGGCAACTCCGCATATCGGGGAGCCCGTAATCAGTCTGCCCGAAGGCGTATGCTATGATCAGACACTCCTCATCTCAAGCATACATATGATGCGTATGATCATGAATCATGGGGCTGTGTTAAACATGTTATAAAGCAATAAACTATCCTCTCAATGAAGATGGGCCTAAATAGCCTACATGAAACAGATATGGGCTTATCAGTGGCCTTAGGGAGAGTTATAATGTGGACATCTAACCAACATTACTCGTACAATGTGGACGTCAAACCAACATTGTCCCCAAGGCTCGGCTCGTCTTAAACACCATTAAATAAACCCTGGTGGAATTACACATTGCAATGTGCCTTAGGTACATTCCATGGGGCCCTAAATATATCAAATGGGCCGTATCTCATAGGCCTTATATTCATCAGGTGGGCCACCTCAATGAACCTCACCAATGGGCCTTAGGTACATTGCAATGGGCCATCATCCATGGGCTTTGCATACATCACATTAGTCACCTAACATAGGTCTCAAATATAACAAGGTGGGCCTAATCATATGGGCCTTAACACATCTAAGTGGGCCTCAATATTGGGCCCATATACATGCCAAGATGGGCCTAAATACATGAGCCCATATATATCCAAGTGGGCCTTAATAATGGGCCTAAAAATACATCAAGATGGGCCTAAGTACATGAGCCCATATGCATCCAAGTGGGCCTCATGTGAAGCCCACCATAATGTTTATTTGGCACCAACCTGTTTATGAGATCAAGTGGGCCAAGGGCCCACTACAACGTTTATTTGACATCCAATCTGTCCAGGGGCCCACGGTCAGGGGAGGGGACCCACGGTAATGTTTATTTTCCACGCAATCTGTTTATAAGGTCACGTGAGCCAGGGCCCACGTGATGTATATTTGTCATGCAACCTGTCTATAAGGTCACACGTGACCTGGGGGCCCACTGTGATATGGTTCACAGATCCAGTCCACCCATTAGGTGTGTCCCACTTGGCTGAGGGTTCGAGACCAAATTTCACCGTGTCCAAATCTCAGGTAGGCCCCACCAAGTGGTAATTTTATATGTTTAGGCATGTCTTCACATGACTTTAGATGGTATGGCCCACCTGAGTTCCATATACAGCTGATTTTTGGGATACCCCATGATTTTTGGGATACCCCATAATTTAAAGGGGAACCATCAAATGCACGGTGCTGATGGTCAAAACGCACCACGATGGGGCCCACAGCTGGGCCGTGAGGGCCCAGCTGGTCCGCCCGACACCCATGCAGTGTGCTGCCGCCACGTTCTTTCGCAGCGAAGCCAACCGCTTTGCTTTTAATTTTTTTTTTGTTTTAGGGCCCACCGAGATGTGATTCACAATCCAGCCCACCCATTATGTGTGTCCCACTTGTTTGGCCATCCAGACCGAATTTCAACTGCATCCAAACTCCAGGTGGCTCCCACCAAGCACTTTTATATGTTCTGGCATGTCTTCACATGATTTTAGATGGTATGGCCCACCTGATGATCGGATCACCTTAAAATTTTGGCTCAACGCCTAAAATTATCTGGAGAACAGAATGGACGGCGTGGATCAGCCTCATACATCAAGGTGGGGCCTGCATGAGCAACCCCAAAAGCAATTTTTTTCTTTTAGTTAGCTCGTCCTTCACGTCCAGCGTCCAGAGACGCTGGACGGTATACACCGACCTCATGGTGGGTCCCACATACACAGACCTCATGGTAGGTCCCACATACACAGACCTCATGGTGGGTCCCACATGCACGTGGCCCACCATACACATATATATATATATATATATTAATATATATTATAATAATATAATATAATACACTACTACATATATATGTGTGTATATATGAAGGGTGGGTTTCACCTGAAATGCGGTGGACCACACCGTCTGATGGATGGAGTGGATTTAACATAATTTGGTGGGGTCCACAACATTCAAGGGGAAAAGAAAGAAAGAGAGAGATAGAGAATGAGACAAGAGACAAAAGGCGGTGATGGTGGGGCCCCGCCACTATGGGCCCCACATGATACAATTCATACATCAAAAATGGGTCCCACCAATAAGTGGCCCTAAGAAAAGAAATTTAACGGTGGATCACCCACCTATCTTCCTTCTTCTTGCTCCCCTAGCTTCCTTAGCGCCTTGCCTTCAAGTTTGATGGTTGTAGATGATGATTGGAAGGGTGAGATGGAGGATGAGAAGGTAGGAAGAGTGGGCCACACTTGGAGTTGGGGGTGAGGAGCTTGGAGTATGGAGTTTGGGTTGCTTTGGATTGAGTTGTGAGAAATGAGAGAAAATGAAAAATGATGGATTAAAGGAATGGATGGAGTGGTGTTTGTAAGGAAAGGTATGGGTTTGTTTGAAAATGTGAAAAAGAGGAGTGGTGAGGGGAGGGAGAGGTTTGACTTGTGGGAAAAGGGAGAGAGACCACTTGTACTTGTTGTTGGGTGAGGTGGCATGAAGATAAGGTGGTGTACTTGACTTGATTTGATGGGACATCTCGTAGAGATTCCCTCGAGATTCACAACGTGCGGCGTTTCTTCGAACCGAACGCTGACTGACATCTTCCCACCTAGGTATCGGTTCAGTGCGTGAGTCGCGGCGTTGGAACCACAGTGACGGCGCGATCGCTAGGATACAAGTTTCGGTTCGAGCCGACTTTGGTATGTAGGACTCGGCTTAGGATATCGCGCAACGATAGAAATGGGTCGAGGATTGCCGGAATTCGACTAGTAGGATCGCGGAAGCTTACGAAACGGTACGGACTAGGGTACGAGTCTTAATGGTTCTACCCACATAAGCCACATATTGACTTGATACTTTTGTCCCAAGTCCACCATGATGTATGTGTGTTGCACACACCGTCCATTTATTGTTAAACCGTGGGCCTCGTTACCTAGAGAGGCCCACTTACTGTGCATGTGAGACCCATTACGTTGTGTCAGGCCCAATTCAGGCCTTAGCTGTGGACAAACTCCAGGCCCGATTCACAACTACCACCCTTATTACTATTATAGACACGATTAGCCATTGGTAGACTAGTTACACTGATATTAAATATTATAAACATAATTATAATTATTAAATAATAATATTTTAATTATCATCCTTAAATATTATCATTAATAATGGACTGTACTAGTTGTCACTATCATAACAATTATGATTACCAGATTAGCTAATACTAATTGTATCATTAATATTAATAAGTACCTGGTAGCTATTATATTAACATTTATCACAACAATTATGATTACCATATTGGCTAATATTAATCATTAATGTTAATAAGCACCATTAAATTAACCCTTTAATTAATTGAACAACTAACTAGGATCTAAACCCCAAGGTCCGAGACTAGACTTGGACTCTTGGATAAAACCCTAAAACTAAGATAATCCAAACCCTAGGTTAAGACCTTGACATAGAATAGTGTGTAAAGCTTGAATCTAACGGTATAACTTTACAATTCATTATAGGGTTTGACTCTAAGGAAAACATGCATTCTCTAACAACACGGGTAGGCAGTTCAAAATATAAGGTGATGATTCTTCCCCTTGAGCTTTCCATCTTCTCATTAACTTAAGTTATAGTTTTTTATTTAAATTCATAATTGATATCTCCTTTATAATCACATGTGTTAGCTGGCAAAAATTGAATTGTTATATTACATGCTTTATGATTATCCTTTATAATTGTTCATGCTTGTGGATTTCTTTCATGATTGCTTATGGAACTTAAACTGGTACATTAGTGGGAAATTCCCACATATGAATGTACACCCATACTTGGGATATAACTTGACTAATTATGATCGTAATGGACCTTCGACTTGGTGGTTAATGAGTGGTGGTCTAGATGGATCATTGATGTGGGCCTACCATTCAGGGTTGTAGTGCCCAATGGTCTTTAAGGATGGTATTTATAGTATGGTTTTGATATCGGCCCTATGTGGTATATTTTAATACTCACCCTACGTGGTTTTGTTTTGATACTTGCCCTAGATGGGTTTGATGTTTTATATAGTGCAACCATGTAATGGTAAGCCCCATATACTGTAATGTGATTGGCCACTAGTCGATGAGTTTCCATTAAACATCCTACGGTGGTAGTCTTATGAGTCATGGATGGTGGTATGGGACATATGCCCGAGCTATCAGCCTACGCTGGGCTATACGCTCCCTGTAGTGACCTTGAGCTTACCTAAATTGGCTGATTGTAACTGGACTAATAACGGTTTGGCTAATCATGCATCCATAGCATGTTGGCGATGACGGGTGGCTATTCTGGATGTTGTAGCACGTGCCCTTAGGATCTTCGGGGTATCGTTTCGCTAGCTCCCAAACCACCGACTATCGACCCCTGTCCGACTAGATGATTTTCCCAGGTCGATGATTTGCATGGGTGACGAGCCCAAGTTCGACTGGATGTACATCCCCAGGTCGATGCGCATTCACGCATCCATGCATTTAAAAAGACTGCAGCATGTATTGCTTTGATTGCCTTGTTGTTTTATAACTATGCTTACCTAATGCGGCGGTGTATAATCTTGAGGGAAATTCCCACTGAGCTGGCCACTCATCCATCAAATATACAACCGTACAGGTAGAACAGGTGGCCCAGATGATGTATATAATCAGACTTGATGAGGAGCTGTGCAGCTACCATGGATGTACGGCCGTATTGCTAAGAGGAGCTGCGCGATCTTGTGGCTCTCATTTATATATTTTATATGTTTCAAATTTCTCATGTATGTAATCTTGCAATTGATAGTGTAGAGACATTGGTTTGTATAAGTCATTATGGGAAACCACTTGTATATTCTAAATGAAATGAAAATTTTACTTTATGTTGATTTGTCTATTCTACGCTCATCTGCTTAATCTGATAAATGAAAAAAAATACACTCGAATTTGACCATCCTTTAAGGTTAACACTCAGGTTTTTGGGAAATGAGTTATATACTCGGGTTCTGAAAACACAAGGCGTTACACTGACCCAGGACTGGTGTAGAAAACCAGATTTAGTTGCTGGAGTTTGAGTCGAAGTTCTAGGACTGGTCGAAGGACGAGTCGAGACACCCCTACGACCGGTCGAACAGTCTCCAGGACTGGTCGAAGAATAACCAAAAAATTTCAAAAATCTTCAACAACTTAGGACTGGTCGTGGAATTTCTTGGACTGGTCGAACCAGGTCTAGGACTGGTCGAACAAGGTCCAGGACTAGTCTTAGAACAGACCAACTTCATATATAAAGATTTATCTTGACTTATGTATACAAAATGACCTACCCTAAGGTTAAACTGAGGTCTTTCATACCTAGAACATGAAGTATGAACATTGAACATCATTCTTTCAGATGATGGTTTAACCTTTGAAGCTTGAGACCTCTACTTAATATAGCTTGAGATTGAGATCTTCTACAGCTTGAATAAAAACTTTAACTTGAGTTGTACTTGAGTCTTGAACAAACACTCTTCTTATCGATGTAGTTCTGAACATTGATGCATACAGAAGAGAACACAGTACATAACCTTGCATTTCTTGAAGTCGAGCACCATTGTGATGTCGTCTTGAATCATATATATATATATATATATATATATATATATATATATATATATATATATCAACATACAAACACAAGACACACAGATAGAAGTTTTGGCACACAAGAGGTTTTGGCACCACAAAATTTGACAATCAAAGGAGCATGAGACCATAGTACTTACAATCTCCCCCTTTGTCAAATTAGTGACAAAACATACTAGCTAAGAGAAGCACAACAAGTATAATAACAAGCACAACGTGCATATTAACGAATCATGCACCAGTTGTCATTAAGTAGCACAAACTCATTATATACTACTCTCCCTGAGTAGCAGCACATATTAGCACAAACTCATTATATACTACTCCCCCTGAGCAGCACATATTAACACAAACTCATTATATACTACTCCCCCTGAGTAGCAGCACATATCATATATGCACATATCACATGTCCAAAAATACTCATATCCATAAGCAACCTTTCATCTCCAAAAGCTAAACCTTCTCCCCCTTTTTGTCACAATATGACAAAGGAAAGGAAAATCATTGGAGGAAGGAATGTGACAATATATAAGAAAGTAAACAGTTATAACTCAGGTACTTGATTAACTAAAAAGTCATCAAACCAAATATAGTGCACAATCCAACATAAGTATGAACATTATTACATACCAAGAATGAAAACACTTAATCGGATTCTAAAGAAGGAGTAGGAATGGTAGGATCAAGATTATGCATTCCTTTGTTCAAGCGCCTAAGATACTTGCGCATATATTTAAACTGAAGATCATGAGTAATATTCATATTCTCTACCTTCTCTTCTAAAGCATGAAGATGAGCATCAAAATCAGAAGGCTCAAAATCAGGATCATTTCCAAAATCAAATTCAAGTTCATCGAGAATATCATCCATATCCACATCATCAGGAGGAAGATTACCAGCTTCTTCATCCCCAGCCTCAGCTCTACCAACATCCACTTGACCACGGGCCAATTCCAATTTCATTTTATTAATATTCGAATTGTTAAAAATAAGATGATGGATGGGAGCTTCTCCAACAGGCATAGCCACGCGCATGTGAGTAGCTAAAACAGTCAAGAGATAAGCAAAAGGAATATCACTATGACCTGGATGGAGACGAGAATGAATAATGGAATGACAGATTAAGGAAGGAAGGCAAATTTTAGTACCAGAAATGACAGAGTGCAAAACACGAACCATAAAGGCAGTTAATTCTGTCTTATTACCAGAATAAAGATACAGGTTAGAAGTAAAAATCCTGTGAAGTATCCTGTATTTGGGTAACAAGTACTTTGCGGGGAGCGCATTCCCTTTATGAGTCCAATGCACATTCATATTACACAAATCTCTGGTTAGCATACGCTTTTCAGATTCTGAGGGTTTTTTAGATAAATTATTAATAGGAATACCCTCCTCATTAACAGGTATATCCATTAACCCTGCAATCAGATGACAGTCAACTTCAAATAGACCTTCTCAAGTATCAATCTTAAAAGTTAAATTCTCAAAAGAGAACTCTGAGATACATGCAAACATGGCCTGTGTAATAGATTGGTATGCAGGCCCACCCCAAAGTAAAATATTATCCCATCCTACAGCTTGGAGTATAGGTAGAATACCAAAAAGATCAATATGGTCAAACAGACAAACCGTTCAACAATGACATTGCGCATATTCAAATCCCGTACATCAGAGGAATCATCCTCAGGTGAACGAAGAAAGCGCCAAGCGAGAGGAGCAGATCTAAAAGAAGATGGACCACGGGAAGCTTTCTTTTTTCCCTAGCATCCATTAACAGAATGAAAATTAAAAGATCTAGTAGATACAAAAGATATGGAAAATGGGTTTTGCTAGATCAGATATTTCAAGAAAAAGCCCCAAAATATCGAGGAATCTCAAAATAGATTACTCTAAGAGTGAAAATGAAGTAATAGAAACTAGAATCTATAAGAGAAACACAAAAGATGCACTAACCTTGAAGATCTAAAGAAGCTGGGTACGACTAGTCGTGCCTCGGCTCGTTGGAGAGTGAAATGAAAATGAAGAAGATGAAAATTTTCCCCAATTTTAAAAGATTCCAATGCGCTACACAACTGGTCGAGGACCGTTCTCGACCGGTCATACCACGACTGGTCGAGTACGTCCTCGACTAGTCGTGAAAACACAAAAATATGCATTTTCCATAAAAATTTGAAATTTAAACAAATAAATTATCAAATATATGAATAATCAATTTAGAATGCGCATTCCAAGATCAAATTTTAATTTATTAAACTTGCTTTTGTCGAGCGGGTTAGTGAAAATGTCGGCAAGTTAAGTCTCAGTCGGTATATATTCTAAGGATATTTTTTACCTACCACTAATTCATGAATATAGTGATACCTAATGTCAATGTGCCTGGTACGTGAATGCTGGATTTGATTTATTTATAGCACTGGAATTATCACAATATAATATCATTGATTCCTATGCAATTTCATAATCGCTTAACATACATTTCATCTAAACAAGCTGAGTACAAGCATTTCCTGCTGCGATGTATTCAACCTCAGCAGTTGAGAGCGATATAGAACTTTGCTTCTTGTTAAACCAAGAAACCAGACAGTTTCTAATATAGAAACAACCACCACTAGTTGATTTTCTATCATCAATATTTCCAGCCCAATCAGCATCTGAATACCCAACCAATTGAACACTAGTATCAAATGGATACCAGAGACCCATTTTAGCAGAACTTGCGACATATCGCATAATCCGCTTAACAGCAGACAGATGTGACTCTTTAGGACCAGAATGATATCTAGCACAAATCCCAACACTTAAAGCAATATCAAGTCTACTAGCAGTTAAGTAAAGTAGACTACCAATCATAATGCGATATAATTTAGGATCAATATTTTTACCTGTAGAGTCCTTTGAGAGTCTTAAAGTCGTACTCATAAGAGTATCAAAATTCTTACCATTCTCAAATCCAAACTTTTTGATTAAGTTCATAGCATATTTTGTTTGAGAAATGAAAATGCCATCTGGTTGTTATTTTACTTGTAACCCAAGGAAATAATTTAATTTCCCAACCATGCTCATTTCGAACTTAGATTTCATCAATTCTGCAAACTCAACAGTCCTGTTAGTACAAGTTAATTCATAAATAATATCATCAACATAGATCTGAACCATTAAGATATCATCGTTATGTTTCTTAACAAAAAGTGTCTTATCGACACTACCCATTTGAAAATTATGACTTAGTAAAAACTTAGTCAATTTTTCGTACCATACTCTAGGAGCTTGTTTTAAACCATATAGAGCTTTTTTAAGACGATATACATGATAAGTAAACTTAGGGTCTTCAAACCCTGTAGGTTGTTCAACATATACTTCTTCGTGTAGATCACCATTCAAAAAAGCACTCTTTACATCCATTTGATAAATTTTAAACTTTTTAAAGCATGCAATGGATATAAAAAGTCTGATTGATTTAAGGCGAGCAACTGGGGTAAAGGTTTCATTATAATCAATGCCTTTTATTTGAGTGTACCCTTGAACAATCAGTCTTGTCTTATTTCAAATTATATTCCCAAGTTCATCAGACTTATTTTTGAAAATCCACTTAGTTCCTATAATGTGTTTATCTTTAGGTCTAGGAATAAGATACCAGACATCATTTCGAACAAACTGATTAAGTTCTTCCTGCATAGCTACTATCCAGTGTTCATCAGAAAGAGCTTCTTTTATGTTTACCAGTTCAATCTGAGATGTAAAGCACACGTAATTACATGTCTTCTAGTTTTCTACGAGTGCACACACCAGTGAGTGGATTTCTAAGAATTTAAGCGGTTGGATGATCTTTAACAGTCCTTAATTCAAAATTGTTTTGACTTGATGAAGTATCAGGCTTGTCAATTAGAAGAACTTCATCATTATCTGAACTTGGGGCAGGTGTATTCAAATGATCGTCTATGACCATATTAATTGAATCTTTAATAACACCGGTCCTTTTATTCAGTACATGATATGCGTAACTGTTTAAAGAGTATCATAAAAAGATTCCTTCGTCACTTTTTGTGTCAAACTTACCTAGATTTTTATTGTCACTAAAAATATAGCACTTGCTACCAAAAACTCGAAAGTATTTGACAGTAGGCTTTTTATCAGACCACATTTCATAAGCGGTTTTATTATTAGATTTACATATATAAACATGATTAATAACATAGTAGGCAGTATTCACTGCTTTTGCCCAAATATTTTTAGGGAGCTTCATACTATTCAACATTACAGTTCTCATTTCTTGAAGCACTCTATTTTTCCTTTCCACAATTCCATTCTGTTGAGGAGTTTTAGGTGTAGAGAATTCATGCGATATTCCCTGATCGTTATAGAATTTCTCAAAACTGCTATTCTCGAACTCAGATCCATGATCACTACGGATCTTACAAACTTGAGAACCTTTTTCAGTTTGGATCCATTTGAGAATCCTTTTAACTTCATCAAGGGTTTCTGATTTATCCCTTAAGAAGGCTACCCAAGTGAATCTAGAAAAATCATCCACGATTACCAAGATGTATTTTTTGCCCCCTTAACTCTCTGTCCTGGTAGGTCCTATAAGATCCATATGGAGAAGCTCGAGTGGTCTTGATGTGGCATTGGAGTTCACCTTTTTGTGAGTGCTCCTTGTTTACTTGCCATACTGGCATTTACCACATATCTTGTCCATATTTTGTAATTTAGGTAGACCTCTTATTAGTTCTCTTTTGCTCAATCTGTAGAAATTACGGTAGTGTACATGTCCAAGGCGTTTATGCCATAATTCATTTTCATCGGTATGGACAATGTAGCACAATTGATTAGATGAGCTACCATCCCTTACAATATAGCAATTTTCAGAAGTCCTGCGACCAGTTAATATTACAGAACCCTTTTTGTTCAAGATTTCACAACCTTTATTAGAAAATTTCACACTATGATTGTTATCGCATATTTGAGATATGCTTAACAGGTTGTGTTTTAGCCCCTCAACATATAAAACATTCTTAAATAAGGGAAGGTTATAGAGTTAAACCATACCTTGGCTAATAATCTTGAGTTGCTTCCATCACCAAATGTGACTGACCCATCAGTCATATCTTTAAGATCGGTGAATAAAGCTTTGTCACCTGTCATATGCCTTGAGCATCCACTGTCTAAGTACCACTTTGAATGGCTTGTAGCTTTGAAAGCAGTGTGGGCAACCAAGCAAGTAACTTTAGGAACCCATTTCATTACTGTTTTGGGTATAGGTGAATAGTTGGTCTTCTTGTATTTGTAATTTTTGTACGAGTAACCCACTAAAAAGTTTTAACATTTTTAAAAAAACTTTAATTAATACTTTTCCCTTTGGAGTTAAAGGTTTCTCCTCATACAAACTTAGGAAGAGTATTCTTCTGTTTAAAAGGTACATTTTTATCATAGCCCAATCCGGATTTGTCGCCATATTTTCTAGATCCGGATAAAAGTTTCTCAAATTTCGGATCTCCTTGGGCATACCTCCATGTATCCTTTGAACTCAAAAGTGAAGAGTTTTCAAGCTTAAGTTTGTCATTTTCAGATTTAAGATTTTTAATCAGGGAGGTTTTGAATTCTAAATTACATTTAGTTTTTTCAAAATAATTTGAAATATGGGATTTTTTTAAAACAAGTGACTCAAAATTTTCTTTAAGTTTTAAAAACTTTTCTTTTTGAAGTTTTAGTTTTACGGCAATTTTACAACTTTCCTTGTATAGGGCATTGTAAGCATCTTGAAGATCCTCTTCATTTTCATAATCACTATTCAGATTTTCTTCACTGGTTGAATCATCATGATCTCAAAAAGTGAACTTAACTAGAGTCATAAGGGCCTTAACTTCATTGCCCAACTCGTTTTCAGAATCTTTTGATTCAGAAGAGGCTTCAGTGCCAGAAGATTCGTCCTAAGTAGCCAACATTCCTTTCTTTTTAGGTTTGTCCCTTGTAGGACATTTGTTTGCTAAATGCCCATATTGTTTGCAGTTGTAACAATGACTATCTTTCAAAGATTTTCAAGTTTTAGATTTTGGTTTAGAACATTTCTTATCATTTGATTTTTGAAAATCAACCCTATTTTTCTTTTGAAGATCTTATAAAACTTTTTTGCAAGAAGGGACATATCATCTTTAGAATTTTCTAAATCAAAATCTTGAGAAATACATTTTGAAGACTTAAGGGCAATACATTTACCTTTAGGATCTTTAAATTTTAATTCATAGGTTTGTAAAGAACCAACTAGTTCTTCTACCCTCATATTGCACGTATCACGAAGTTCCAGGATCGCGGTTACCTTAGAGTTGAATCGTTCAGGTAGTGAGCATAGTATCTTTGCACACACTTTACTTTCTAGGATTTTATCGCCAAGACCCCACATAGAGTTTACAATGTCATTTAATCTAGTGTAGAAGTCCATAAACATTTCATTTTCCTCCATATGAATCTCTTCAAATTTGGTCGTGAGGAGTTGGACTTTAGATTTTTTTACAATTGAAGTACCCTCGTGTGTCATTTCTAATATATCTCAAGCTTGCTTTGCAGTATCATAAGATATAATTCTTTTGAACTCATCCGGTGATAGTGCGCAAGTGATTGCATTTAGTGCTTTTGCATTGGCACTACTCTCACTTTTCTGAAGAGTGGTCCATGAGAAAAATGGTATTACTCTCATAGTTTTTGAACCATCAATACCAGTCACTTCAGTGGTAGGTGGGTTCCATTCAGTCACTGTGACAAGCCACACGTTCTCATCCATTGATTTGAGGAAAATCCTCATCCTGGCTTTCCAATAGGCATAGTTGGAGCCATCAATGAGTGGAGGCCTAGTGACTAAAAGGCTATCAAAATTTGACAACTTATATATATAGCTTAGATGGTTAGCTCAGGAAATGAATCGAAGAATAAAGAATTTAAAAAAATGAGCTATTAGGCTTTGATACCACTTGAAAAGGCCAAGCTATATGTCCTAGAGGGGCGGTGAATAGGACTGTGCCAAATTAAAATTTAATAGCAGAATTGAAATACGATAGCCTTATAAAAATAAAGAACAGTACTTTAAATAAATCAAAAACTGAAATGTAAAGCAATCTTAAATAAAGAGCTTGATACTAACGTTGTTTTAAGGATAACCTTTGCACCATAAAAATCAAGGGTTTATGGCAGGACAACCTTATTAGAACAAATTGAATATCAAAAACTCTAACAAAAAAGAAATAAAGGAAATAGCAAGAAATAAATTCTAAACTATTACAACATTCCCCACTTTACTTGAAATGTAAAGATTACAACATTCACATATACATTCCACAAATCTGAATGATTCAAGATATGAAAATTAAAAGAGCATTTAAATCACAAAACACACCGATATATAGTGGTTCGCCTGTGTATTCACCAACTGTTAAACAATAGCCACACAGCTTGCTACTCCTCTCCTAATATCCTCACACAGGGGATATTAGCATTCACTATCAAACAAGTTTTTACAGGTTCACCTAAAACCTTCACAATTGTGTCTTTTTAACTTGGGCTTACACAATCTAAAAACCCACACTTTCTGAGGTTTTTGACTCTCCTCAGATAACCAACACAATGAGATTTTCTGGCGAATCTCAAATAAAACCAAAATAATGAATTTACAATAAATGTAAAATACCTGGATTTCTTCTTTTGTAGCAGTCCGGTAGAACCAATGAGAGTAGAAGTTCGAATCAACGTTTAATGTCCAATACTCACTTAAGAAATGGTTTTAGGTTCTAATTGATTTTAATTTAAACCAAATTAGGTGTAGCTCTATATGATTTTGATTCCAATGAAGACGGAATATAGCAATTCCTCTTTTCAAAATAATATTGGAATATAGGAATAAAATCAAATAAGAAAAGCTTAACAAAAAGAATATTAAATATGCACAGCGTAGCTTAAAAATGAGCACAACTTATCTCAAAGTGGACGCTTAAATTTCTCAAATTAATCGATGTAAAACTCTGAAATTCGTGCTCAATTTATAGAAGCAAAGATTGTGTCTACGACTGGTCTTAGGAACCTTCGACTGGTCGTAGCTCCAACGGCATTTTGAAATTTTAAGCGTGATATAAAAATTCAGTTCTATGACTGATTTTAGGATTCTACGACTGGTCGTAGACTACCTACAACTAATTAAAGTTGACCCAGGACTGGTCGTAGAAAACCAGATTTGGTTGCTGGATTTTGAGTCGAAGTTCTAGGACTGGTCGAAGGACGAGTCGAGACACCCCTACGACTGGTCGAGCAATTTCTAGGACTGGTCGAAGAATAACCAAGAAGTTCCAAAAATCTTCAACAACATAAGACTGGTCGTGAAATTTCTTGGACTGGTCGAACCAGGTCTAGGACTGGTCGAACAAGGTCCAGGACTAGTCTTAGAACAGACCAACTTCATGTATAAAGATTTATCATGACTTATGTATACAAAATGACCTACCCTAAGGTCAAACTGAGGTCTTTCATACCTGGAACATGAAGTATGAACATTGAACATCATTCTTTCAGATGATGGTTTAACCTTTGAAGCTTAAGACCTCTACTTGATATAGCTTGAGATTGAGATCTTCTACAGCTTGAATATAAACTTCAACTTGAGTTGTACTTGAGTCTTGAATAAACACTCTTCTTATCGATGTAGTTCTGAACTTTGATGCATACGGAAGAGAACATAGTACATAACCTTGCATTTCTTAAAGTCGAGCACCATTGTGATGTCGTCTTGAATCACATATATATATCAACATACAAACACAAGACACACAGATAGAAGTTTTGGTACACAAGAGGTTTTGGCACCATAAAATTTGACAATCAAAGGAGCATGAGACCATAGCACTTACAGTATTTCCCTTTCAGCATTATATTTAAATATTTATATTAGTGGATATGTGATGATGATGTTGCCTTTGTGATTTGGGTGAACTTGTGGTTATGCTTATTACGAGTTAAATTTACATTGAAAAATCCTCCTTGTAGGATCCCGGGATCGAAATCTGACGTATGGACGCTAGGAGCCGAGAATGGGGTACTGCGGAGGCTGTCAGCACCGGATTCGACAATTGAAAATTTTGTGAGCTCAATTTCTGAGTTTGGGGCGTGACACTTTAGCTTCTGTATACGGTCTCGCATCAGCTAGTACTTTGTGTTGCACCCCGTTTTTACAGTATTTGAAGCACTGGCGTAAGGTAGAAGGTATGATGCATATTGATGCATCCATAGTCTTCCCAGAAGAACATTATATGTCATCACTGCATTTATAACATGGCAGACAACATTCATAGTTAACTCTCCTATTTTCAACATTATTGTGATCTTACCAAGTGCACGATGTCCATCTTAATTAAAGCCCTGTATCATCATTACACTAGGGCATAGATTCGAGCTTCTATAACCCAATTCATTTAGCATCGTTAATGGCAACAGGTTTATAGCAGACCCATTATCGAGCATTATTCGCTTTACTTGCTTACCGCAAATATGACCCGCTATCATCAATGGCCTATTATGTTCCCCACAAACTAGGTCGTCATCAGTGAAGGAGATAACTGGCATACAATCTTCTCATTTCTCATTCTCCATCTCAATCAGCAACACTCCCCTTATATCTTCATCAAATAAGACTTTAATCAGGCTTTGTTGGGAATCTTCCGACAATTTCAGAGCATCATAGATGCTCAACCGAGCTGGAATGCCTTTCAAGTGGCTTATAATGTCATAAGTCACCTTCCTTATCTCCTTTCCCTTTTCTTTCTCGCCACTGTTGCTGCTGCTGACGTGATTCTTAATTGTTTCTTTCTTTGACTTTTCACTTTTCGAATTCGGTGGGCTGGCCATCTTCTTCCCTAATCGCAAGGTAGTCACTGCAACTTTTCCCCTTATTTTCTAATTATCCGCCCTTGTCCTTCCCTGATAGTCTTCTCGCATGGTGAGTACGTTTGCTATCACTCTTCTGTCTCTTTCTTTCTCTTTTTCGATTATTATTTCACCCTTGTTTATCATCCTTTGTATGATACACTTCAATGTATAATAATTTTTTGTAAGATGCCCTACTATGCGGTGATAATGATAAAAGTCTCTTTCCTTCGTTTTAGATGCTTCTTCAGGACGCTTTGACAGGGGCAATTCAATTATTCCGGATTTTAGCAACTGATTCATCATAGAGAGTACATCCTCCTTTTCAAACGCAAAACCCTGATGAGAATTCAATGATTGGGGTTTTTTGTCGTAAAACCTTCCTCTAGGGCGATTCGACTCTTCTTTCCTTTTTTGTTATTTTGCCCCTTTTCCCGTCCTAGCTTCTCTTTTCGTGCTCAACCACATTTGTGATTAACTTCTGGGGTCCTCTTCTAACCAGTTCACAATTGAACGCCAACATTTTTCGAGTCATCAGTTCTAAGGTGTGCGCTTTTGTAGACAAGTCGCGGAAGGTCCTGATGTCATCACTGGTGAGACCAAATGCCACCCCCATTTCCATAGAATTCAGGCACATTTTCACCTATTCTTTCTCTTCTGGCAATTGTATGCAAGAAGCCCCCAAGGTCTTCCATCTATCTATAAATTTCTCTACTAGCTCTCCCTCTCTCTGTCGTACCATAGCTAGTTCTGTGATACTAACATCACGTTCTGATGAGAAAAAATTTGACATGAACACGTCTTACATTTGTTCCCACGTTCTTATCGACCCAGGTTCTAAGCTAAAATACCACCTGAATGATTTATTCGTCAGAGAAGACCCAAATAAATGGAGGTAATACTGGGGCATGGTGGAGAAATTCCCCATGCTAGTAATAAAGTGCATCAAATGTTCTTCCGGTGATCCACTCTCGTTGAATTTCTGAAAATTAGGATGCTTGAAATTGTTTAACAAAGGGATATCTTCTACTTCTCTCGAGTACGATGTTCGATATCTGAATCTTCATGTACCCTCGCGTTCTCTTTCTAACCTGACTGCTTCTTCGACAACAATCGTACTTCTTCCTGTGTCACTGCTCTCATCGTGGGGGCAGATCCGTGTGACCCGGTCCTTGGCGACTGTGACCATTCGGGGTGCTGTTCTCATTCATTCGTGTTATCGATCATTGGGGGTGCTGTCATCTAGGCTATGTTTTGTGCAAGAGTCCCCAAGGCCTCTCCGGAGGTTTCTACATTCTTCCATTAGTGCTTTCTATGCCTCTGCCATTTCAGCTATGCATTCCTCTGTAGTTGGGGAAGACCCTCGATTTGCCCCGGCCATATAAACAGCAACCTCTCCATTCCCTGATGAGGCGATAGTCGAGGCTGAATGAGAATGTATTGACGTTATAGGGGTTGCTAAAAGAGGAGACTCGTCTGATCTCCATGTATTTCTAGGGTAGCCAGTTGATCGGGGGGATATGGAGATTGGTGACGTGGATCCTGGCGAACTTGTTAGTAAAACCTTACCCTTCTGTTCTCTTGTCCACCAGGAGTCCTTAATAGGTAGGGCAGGAAAATCGTGTATCACTGAAGGAATGACAACTTGCCTAGGGTAGATTGCTGGTGGAGCAAGTTCGGGATGTTTCTTAGTTGTATTTTGTGTTATCGGTCCCCTAGCTCTTCCCAATGGTGCACTTGTTCCTGCAGCAGTAATGTTCTGAGTCCTTGTTCTCTTACGAGTAACAATGATCCAGTCATCTCTTTCTTCCTGCGCTACTGGCGAAGCTGTTATGACTGCAATAGTCGCTCGTGGTTCTAACGCTTGACTGTCATTGCTCTTCTTTTGTGACATTCGGCTTGCTTATCGGCATATTCGATGACGAACCCTGTCATAGTGAAGTAGAAGACTGTATATCTTTTGAATGATTGTCATTGATTGGTTGTAATTTCTCCTCCAGAGTCCTCTCATATTACAAAACGGCATAAGTCAGTACTTAAATTAAGTTATATTTTATTTTGGAGATGAAATGGAGGATGTTCCCCACTGAGAGTCACCATTTTGGTGCTTTAAAGATGTCAAACATTAGTGATTGTCCTCTGCACAATTCTTAAATTAATATTAAGTGAATACAATAATCCCCAGCAGAGTCGTCATTTTGTTTCGACAAGAAACAATTGCATTTTGATTTGGGAGATTCCATTCACGTAATAATTAACAAAAGAAGATGAAGAAGATAATCACAATATTTATTCATTCCGAATTCTTTTACATCCTTTCTCTCCTTTAATTCCAAAATAGAATATTTCTAGAATCATAATACAAAGCAAATGTGACAAATGTCTTGATCACTCCTTGGAACGAATCTAAAGATTTTTATTAATCTTTGACTGTTGGAGAAACCATGCATATATCACTTTATCGAAGAAACATCATTGTGCGCTGGCAGCACTGTGCGCTAGAGCCCATTGTGTGTTGGAGCACTGAATGCTGGAGCCCATTGCGCACTGAAGCTCATTGCGTGCTGAAGCCTATTGTGCACAGACAGTGTTATGCGCAACATAACACTTACTCTGCACACCAGATGTGAACTCTACCTCTTTTCGTTCAAGGTCCACTTCTCTCCTTACCCTCCTCTTGAATCTGGTGATAATGACCCCTTTAGAGGGGTCATGGGGTATTTATAGCTCTTTCACACGTACGAATATGCCATGTGTTCATCGTGCGCCAATCCCCTCTGTGCGGACCCCTTTTGCAGACGTCTTTGTGCGCATCCGAGTGTGCGGTCTCCTTTGTGCTGATTCCACTGCGCGACCACCTTTGTGCAGATTCCACTGCGCTACCACCTTTATGTGGATTCCACTGCTCGACCAACCTACTATAGCACACAATGCTTTTACGCACAACAGGAGTCTATCTCTTTTTATGCTTCAACAGGTACCAGGACGATGCTCCAACATCTAGACCAAGTGGATACATGAGCGCCCTGTAAGTGCTATGATCTCATGCTCCTTTGATTGTCAAATTTTGTTGTGCCAAAACCTTTATCCGTATCTTGTGTTTGTATGTTGATATATATATATATATATATATATATATACATACATATATATATATATGTTTTAAGACACGACCTCACAATGCTTCAAGTCAAGTACGCTAATTGACTTCAAGAAATGCAAGGTCATGTATTTTGTCCTCTTCTGTAAGCATCAATATCTAGAGCTACATCGATAAGAAGAGTATTTGTTCAAGACTCAAGTATAACTCAAGATGAAGTCTAATTTCTAGCTGTATAAGATCTCAAGATCAAGCTACATCAAGTAGAGATCTCAAGCTTCATAAGTTCAAAAGTTAACCATCATCTGATGGAATGAAGTTTCAATGTTCATACTTCATATCCCAGGGATGATAGACCTTAGTTTGACCTTAGGGTAGGTCATTTTGTAAACATAATTTAAGATGAATCTTTTTACATGAATTTGGTTTGTTCTAAGACTAGTCCTAGACCTTGTTCGACTAGTCTTAGCACTAGTTCGACCAGTCCAAGAAATTTCAAGACCAGTCCTAAGTTGTTTCAAATTTTTGGAATTTTTTTGTTATTCTACGACCAGTTCTTGAAACTGTTCGACCAGTAGTAGGAATGGTCACAACTTGTCCTTTGACTAGTCCTAGATCTTCGACTCAAAATCCAGCGACTAAACTTTATGTCTCATGACCAGTCGTGGGTGGTTCATGACCAGTAGTAGAGTGCACATGACCGATCGTGAACTACCTTCGACCAGTCGTGGAACGGTTTTACCAGATCATGCTTAAAATTTCAAAATGCAGTTTGTCCTACGACCAATCGTGGTGGCCACACGACCAGTCGTAGACGCGATTTCTGCAACTATAAATAAAGCATGAATTTCAGAGATTTATAACTCAATTTAAGAAAATTCAAGGCATCACTCTGAGATAAGTTAGTGTTCATTTTAAGCTACTCTGTGCATATTTTATATTCTCTTTTGTTAGCTTTGTGTATTTGATTTTGTTTCTATATTCCAATCTGAATTGAAAAGAGGAATTGTTGTATTCCTTCTTAGAATCAAAATCAAATCTAGCTAGCCCAACTGGTTTAATTTAAAATCAATTAGAACCTAGAACTATTTTAAAGTGAGTATTGGACATTGAACTTCTACATTCGAACTTCTACTCTGATTGGTTCTTCTAGGCTACTACAAAAGGAGAAATTCATGTATTTTACTTTATTATAAATTTCCATCTTTTGGTTTTGTTTGAGGTTAAGCCAGAAAAATCTCAATTTGTATGGTTATCTGAGGAGAGCCAGAAAAACTCAGAAGTGGGGTTTTTGAATTGTGTAAGCCCATTAGAAAGACACAATTGTAAAGGTTTTAGGTGAACCTGTGAAACCTATTTTCATAGTGAACGCTGATATCCCCTGTGTAAGGATATTAGGAGTGGAGTAGCAAGCTGTGTGACTGTTGTTTAACAGTTGGTGAACACACAGGCGAACCACTATATATCGTTGTGTTTTATGATTTGGATGTTTACTTAATTTCTATATCTTTAATCATTCGGATTTGTGGAATGTATATATGGATGTGAATGTTGTAATATTTACATTTCAAGCAAAGTGGGAAATGTTGTAATAGTTTAGAATTTATTTCTTGCTATTTCCTTTATTTCCTTTTTATTTGAGTTTTGATATTCAATTTGTTTTGGTGAGGTTGTCCTGCGATAAACCCTTGGTTTTTATGGTGCAAAAGTTGTCCTTAGAACAACATTAGTATCAAGCTCTTTATTTAAGGTTGCTTTACATTTTTGTTCATTGATTTATTTAAAGTACTGTCTTTTATTTATCTGTTTATAAGGCTATCTTATTTTCGATCGAATTCCACTATGAAATTTTTATTTGGCATAGTCCTATTCCCCCCCCCCCCCAGGACATATAACTTGGCCTTTTCAAGTGGTATCAGAGCCAAATAGCTTGTTTTTATTACTTTATTCTTGAATTCATTTCCTGAGCTAACGATCTAAGCGATATATAAGATGTCAAATTTTGATAGCCTTTCAGTCACTAGGCCACCATCCTTTGATGGCTCCAACTATGCCTATTGGAAAGCTAGGATGAGGATTTTCCTCAAATCAATGGATGAGAACATGTAACTTACCACAGTGACTAAATGGAACCCACCTACCACTAAACTGACTGGTAGCGATGGTTCAAAATCAATGAGAGTAACACCATTTTTCTCATGGACCACTCTTCAGAAAAGTGAGAGTAGTGTCAATGCAAAAGCACTAAATGCAATCACTTGCGTACTATCACCAGAGTTCAAAAGAATTATATCCTGTGATATTGCAAAGCAAGCTTAAGATATATTAGAAATGACACATGAGGGTACTTTAATTGTTAAAAAATCTAAAGTCCAACTCCTCACAACCAAATTTGAAGAAATTAATATGGAGGAAAATGAAATGTTTATGGACTTCTACACTAGATTAAATAACATTGTAAACTCTATGTGGGGTCTTGGCGATAAAATCCCAGAAAATAAAGTGTGTGCAAAGATACTATGCTCACTACTTGAACGGTTCAATTCTAAGATAACCGCGATCCAAGAACTTCGTTATACTGACAATATGAGGGTAGAAGAGTTGGTTGGGTCTTTACAAACCTACGAATTAACTTTTAAAGCTCCTAAAGGTAAATCTATTGTCCTTAAGTCTTCTAAACATATTTCTCAAGAAAACTCCGATTTAGAAAATTTTGAAGACGATATGGCTCTTTTAGCGAAAAAGTTTTACAAGATTTTTAAAAGTAAAAGGAGGGTTGATTTTCAAAAATCAAATGATAAGAAAAGATCTAAACCTAAATCTAAAACTTAGAAATCTTTGAAAGATAGTCAATGTTACAATTGCCAAGAATATGGACATTTAGCAAACAAATGTCCTAAAAATGACCAACCTAAAAAGAAAGGAATGTTGGCTACTTAGGACGAATCTTTTGGCACCGAAGCTGTAACGCCCCGGATTTTTGCCAACCTGGGATTAGATGACCTTAGGCAATGGGTCGATCCTAATACTTCATTAACTTGTCAGAATTGAATCCCAAAGTCTAAAGCCGCCTTTGAACTCATTTCCTTCACAAATCTCACCCTTCATCACCTTGATCTTCCAATTTTTCTAAGAACTTTCACCCTAGACACTATCTTAAACTAGCTAAGTGGTATAACTTGGATTACTTTATATACAAACTCCAAAGGCCTGAGTACCACCTCGACCAGAAATCACGTAGGATTAAATCCTTTAGAAACTTAACAAAGTTAACTAAGTACTAAACTCAATTAGCCATGAAATCCGTTGGGATCGCTTTAAATACGATCTGCAAGACCCAAAACTTTCAAGTGACGCTAGGTTACCCTAAAGTTTAGAACCAAACTCATTTCCCGTCCGCTCTCGGGAATGAAACGAAACTCTATTAGGTCTAGATCGCACATCGAGAGTTCGATTAACCCGGCTAAGGAACTAGGACCGCCCCACTTGGGCTTAACAATCATCTCAAAAATCACCTTTATCCGATGTTCCACGGCCATTCGTTTCGAATCGGAGCGAGGTAGTGTGAAAAACACTATTCATAGCCAAATTAAATATCCGGAATAGTGATCTCGGTATCGTTCGTTGACGCGTCAAGATTAAGCAACCCGACCGTCGAATCGACAAAATTACACCCTCGGATTAAGAAAAATTTCAGGGAACATTTACATGTACTTGGAATTTCGATCGTGGCCCACTGACCGTCGAACTGAAAGTGGTCCGCCACGTGCGATCTACGTATCCGAATGAGTCAAAAACGTAATCCCACGTAGATCCATCGATGGTGAGCTTAAGTCTGACGTTTGGCTCAAAGAGGGCCACCAGAACTTCCCTTTTGAGCTGGAAAAGCGGTGAATATCCTATATAAGCAGTACCCCATGAACCTAAGTCTATTTCCGTAATGTTTGAGGCTATAAAAGGAGCTTAGAGCAGCCCCTCTCACAGCCATACGAATTTTGGTGGAAACCCTAGAGAGAAAGAGAGAAAAGAGAGAGAAGGACTTGGAGATCGTTGCCGATCTTCCTCCACTTGCGTTGGCTTGCTACACGGCCTACACCGCCTTATTCTCGGCGTTTTCCCGGCGTTTTCCGCCTCATTTGAAGGTAAGAAAACCTAACCCTAGGTCTGATTTGCGGTGGAATTGAGGTGGGATGTATACCGACTAACCGATTCCGCTCTTTAGGCTAGAAATCGCCCGTAGACGGAAGATCTATCACCCTTGCTGATTCGTTCCGTTTCCAAAGGCAAAGGTGAGGACTTTAAGCTTATAAGTTACGGTTTTCAACGCTTTCAATGTCAGATAATGGTAGATTCATGATCTGCTTGCAATTGCACATGTACAAAGTGCTTTCCGTTTCCTGTTTTGATTAATCGGTGTGAAATATGGAATTTCACATATTCTAGTTATACGTAGAAATACCGTATACGTATTTTTTTTGGATAAATGCTTGACATGTTTATTTAATGTTTAATTATATAACATATGAATAAAATACTAGTTTGGTGAAAGGAATCGCCAAAATATATGTTTACTTGTAAATGCGTAGGTATGTTGAAATTACGTATTGTAGAAATACCGTATACGTAGTTCTTTTGGGATAATGTTTGACATATTTATTTAATGTATGATTATACAATACATGATTAAAATACTAGCTTGGCGAAAGGAATCGCTAAATCTATGTTCCTTTGTAAACACTATGTATGTCGAAATTGGGTATACGTGGAAGTACCCTATACGTATAAAAGTTGCTGATGTGATTGACATGTTTAATTGCTGTATGAATATGATGTATATGTATAAAATACTAGTTTGGTAAAGGGACAACCCTAGTACACACTTCCCTAGCATACGTCAGGTATGTTGAAATATTGCATTCCAAGTGTTGGTGAAATCACTTGTGAGTGTAAGTGCTTAAGTGTTAGAACCTTAGTTAGGTGCTGAGATGGGATTCTCCGCTACCTTAGAGTCACATATGACACTCTCCATGTGGTTGTTTACTCTAACCACTCGCCTACGAAACTTAAGTGTTTGTATCCCTATTTACATAATGCTTTATAACATGCTTTGAACATGCTTTGTGACTTGTTTATTAACATGTTTCATGTTATGCTTTATAATATGATTGCTAGTGTTCTTGAATTACCATGTTATCATGCCGTATTTCACATGCTATGGTTAGGATTTGACTGAGCTTGGGACTATGTTCGTAGTCCAGGCATCCGGTATCAGACTTGAAGATGTGGTTGGGATTCGTTCCGCCACGCACGATGTGTTGGTGAACCCGTGTCGTACTTCGGTTGGCGATAGTGGTTGGCCACACGAGGTGCTTCTGCGCCTCATATCGCCCAACTTGTTGTGCGCTCGAGCTAGCCGAACATGTCAAGTAAACTGTATGCCTTATGTATGTTCACCATGTTTGGTCGCTAATGCTTGAACCTAGGGTACCAAACTTACCAGTGAAAATCCCGTTAACCATGGTACCTCGATCCGCTAAGACTCATGAGCCGGGCATGGTGGTATGGGACACCGTGGTCGAGCTGTCGGCCTACGCTGGGCTACGTGCCTCCGTAGTGACCAAAGTGAGCAACTCAACTCGTGAGCCAATTATGGTGGTATGGGACACTATATTCGCGTTGTCGGCCTACACCGATAAGGTGATGGGGAGTGGTGCAATCTTTGTGTGTACAAGCGTCCCTTTGTAGTGACCGCGAGCATACTCTGAAGTTGCGGCGTGCCTTAGGGTTCGCCGCGATATATAGAGTATGAACTAGGCCTCATTTCGTATAGTTGTATCGTGATGAATCGTTTAAGGGGTGATGGGGAGTGGTGCAACCTTTGTGCGTAATGTTTCGGCCTGCAAATTGCCGATGACCTAGAAAACACACCATCGTCGATATTAACTAGGATCGACGACCCAGATTGGATCATGTTTGGATATGATACAAGGGAGGTACCTTAGTTTCCCAATCTTGTCTTTGTTTGAAATGGACTAATTAAAAACCCTAATCATACTCATCATGCATCGCATGTGCCTGGAAGATGTGGAGCACTGTGTGGATGTAAGCATGCGCGAACGTGAGATGGTGTCGCTTGAGGGAGTATGTCGGAGAGGGCATCCATCATACCTCGCATTCATACTTGCATTAATCGAGTAACTAGGAGTGTTTGATTTACTCGCTTTATCATTCTTGCTTGACTCAGTATTGATAACATGATAACTTATGTCTTATCGTTCCACCGAGTTAGCTACTCACTCCCACGTTACGGGACGGTGTTGTACACACCAAACAGTTGTTGAGTTTCGGGTGATGGCGATGCTTGTGAAGCAAGAGCCGGGACTACTTCTATGGTGATGAGGAGAAGTTCTCCTATCATGAAATTCTCTGGCGGGTCTCTGAAGACCCAGTAATTATTATTGTCGGGCCGTGTATCTTGGGATAGAAGACAAGAAACTTACACATTTGGTATATTTCGAATCGTACTTGTATTTATTTAACACGGTAATGTTATCACACTCTGAGACTCATCATAGTTTATATATTTTATCTATCTATCATAGTCTTCCGCTTGCAAAATTAACTGTCTCTCCGAGTATGATATCTTGTTTTGGCTTAATCTCACTCATGTTCAATGCACGAATACAAATCAACATTCAATCATCATTCATTTTGTTGCATAAGTGATGTTCTGGAACTCGGGAGTTGAGTTTATGCTCGACCCCCGATTTTCAGGGCGTTACAGAAGCCTCTTCTGAATCAGAAGATTCTGAAACCGAGTCGAGCAATGAAGTTAAGGCCCTTATGACTCTAGCCAAGTTCACTTTTTCAGATCATGATGATTCAACTAGTGAAGAAAATCTGAATAGTGATCAAGAAAATGAAGAAGATCTTCAAGATGCTTATAATGCCCTATACAGGGAAAGTTGTAAAATTGTCATAAAACTAAAACTTCAAAAAAAAAAGTTTTTAAAACTTAAAGAAAATTTTGGGTCTCTTGTTTTAGAAAAATCTCATATTTTAGATTGTTTTGAAAAGACTAAATGTGATTTAGAATTCAAAACCTCCTTGATTGAAAATCTTAAATCTGAAAATGACAAACTTAAGCTTGAAAACTCTTCACTTTTGAGTTCAAAGGATACATGGAAGTATGCCCAAGGAGATCCAAAGTTTGAAAAACTTTTATCCGGATCTAGGAAATGTGGCGACAGATCCGAGTTGGGCTATGATAAGAAAATACCTTCTAAATAGAAGAATACTCCTCCTAAGTTTGTGAGAGGAGAAACCTCTAACTCGAAAGGGAAAAGTATTAATCAAAGTTTTTTAAAAATGCTAAAACTTTTCAAAAACCTAAAAGCAATTATGTCAACTATAAAACTCAAAACCAAAACCCTTTAACTGAAAAAATAGTTGATTTGCTTAAGGAGCTCTTAAAATCTAACTCAGTGCGTCACCCGTACATCAATACAAATACAAGAAGACCAACTATACTCCTAAACCCAAAACACTAATGAAATGGGTTCCTAAAGTTACTTGCTTGGTTGCCCACACTGCTTTCGAAACTACAAACCATTCAAAGTAGTACTTAGACAGTGGATGCTCAAGGCATATGACAGGCGACAAGGCTTTATTCACCGATCTTAAAGATATGACTAATGGGTCAGTCACATTTGGTGATGGTAGCAACTACAAGATTATTGGCCAAGGTACAGTTCAACTCTATAACCTTCCCTTATTTAAGAATGTTTTATATGTTGAGGGGCTAAAACACAACCTGTTAAGCATATCTCAAATATGTGATAATAATCATAGCATGAAATTTTCTAATAAAGGTTGTGAAATCTTAAACAAAAAAAGGTTCTGTAATATTAACTGGTCGCAGGACTTCTAAAAACTGCTATATTGTAAGCGATGGTAGCTCATCTAATCAATCGTGCTACATAGTCTATACCGATGAAACAGAATTATGGCATAGACGCCTTGGACATGTACACTACAGTAATTTATACAGATTGAGAAAGGGAGAACTAATAAGAGATCTACCTAAATTACAAAATGTAGATAAGATATGTGGTGAATGCCAGTATGGCAAGCAAACAAGGAGCTCTCACAAAAAGGTGAACTCGAATGCCACATCAAGA
The DNA here is from genome assembly GCA_030180095.1 of Magnolia changhungtana. NCBI lineage: Eukaryota > Viridiplantae > Streptophyta > Magnoliopsida > Magnoliales > Magnoliaceae > Magnolia > Magnolia changhungtana. The sequence goes on along the minus strand of JASAUF010000524.1, from coordinate 558,561 downwards.
CCACTCGAGCTTCTCCATATGGATCTTATAGGACCTACCAGGACAGAGAGTCGAGGTGGCAAAAAATATATCCTAGTAATTGTGGATGATTTTTTTAGATTCACTTGGGTAGCCTTCTTAAGGGATAAATTAGAAACCCTTGATGAAGTTAAAAGGATTCTCAAACGGATCCAAACTTAAAAAGGTTCTCACGTTTATAAGATCCATAGTGATCATGGATCTGAGTTCGAGAATAACAGTTTTGAGAAATTCTATAACGATCAAGGAATATCGCATGAATTCTCTGCCCCAAAACTCCTCAACAAAATGGAATTGTGGAAAGAAAAAATAGAGTACTTCAAGAAATGGGAACATTAATGTTGAATAGTATGAAGCTTCCTAAAAATCTTTGGGCTGAAGCAGTAAATACTGCCTGCTATGTTATTAATCGGGTTTATATATGTAAATCTAATAATAAAATCTCTTATGAAATGTGGTTCGATAAAAAGCCTACTATCAAATACTTTCAATTTTTTGGTAACAAGTGCTATATTTTGCGTGACCGTGAAAATCTGGGAAAGTTTGACACAAAAAGTGACGAAGGAATCTTTTTAGGATACTCTTTAAACAGTCGCGTATATCGGGTACTGAACAAAAGGACCGGTGTTATTCAAGAATTAATTAATGTGGTCATAGACGATCATTTGAATACACCTACCTCAAGTTCAGATAATGATGAAGTTCTTCTAATTGACAAACCCGATACTTCATCAAGTCCAAACAATTCTGAATTAAGAACTGTTAAAGTTCATCCAACCGCTCAAATTCTTGGAAACCCTCTCACTGGTGTACGCACTCGTAGACAACTAGAAGACATGTAATTACGTGTGCTTTACATCCTAGATTGAACCGGTAAATGTAAAAGAAGCTCTTTCTGATGAAAACTGGATAGTATCTTGTTCCGAGACCTAAAGATAAACACATTATAGGAACTAAGTGGATTTTCAAAAATAAGTCTGATGAACTTCGTAATATTATTCGAAATAAGGCAAGACTGGTTGTACAAGGGTACACTCAAATAGAAGGCATTGATTACAATGAAACCTTTACCCCAGTTTCTTGCCTTAAATCAATCAGACTTTTTATATCCATTGCATGCTTTAGAAATTTTAAAATTTATCAACTGGGTGTAAAAGCTGCTTTATTAAATGGTGATCTCCATGAAGAAGTGTATGTGGAACAACCTACAAGGTTTGAAGACCCTAAGTTTACTGATCATGTATACCGTCTTAAAAAAGCTCTATATGGTCTAAAACAAGCTCCCAGGGCATGGTATGAGAAGTTGACTAAGTTTTTACTGAGTCATAATTCTCAAATGGGTAGTGTCGATAAGACGCTCTTTGTTAAGAAACACAACAATGATATCTTAATGGTTCAGATATATGTTAATGATATTATTTATGGATCTACCTGTACTAACATGACTGTTAAGTTTGCAGATTTAATGAAATCTAAGTTCGAAAAGAGCATGGTTGGGGAATTAAATTATTTTCTAGGGTTGTAAGTAAAACAACAACCAAATGGCATTTTCATTTCTCAAACCAAATATGCTCTAAACTTAATTAAAAAGTTCAGATTTGAGAATGGTAAGAATTTTGATACTCCTATGAGTACAACTTTAAGACTCTCAAAGGACTCTACAAGTAAAAATATAGATCCCAAATTATATCGCAGTATGATTGGTAGTCTACTTAACTGCTAGTAGACCTGATATTGCTTTAAGTGTTAGGATTTGCGCTAGATATCAGTCTGATCCTAAAGAGTCACATCTATCTGCTGTCAAGCGGATTATGCGATATGTCGCAAGTTCTGCTAAAATAGGTCTCTAGTATCCATATGATACTAGTGTTCAATTGGTTGGGTACTCAGATGTTGATTGGGCTGGTAATATTGAAGACAGAAAATCAACCAGTGGTGGTTGTTTCTATATTGGAAACTGTTTGGTTTCTTGGTTTAGCAAGAAGTAAAGTTCTATATCTGTAACATCCTGGATTTTTGCCAACTTGGGATTAGACGTCCTTAGGCAATGGGTCGCTCCTAACGCCTTATTAACTTATCAGAACTTAATCCCACAGTCTAAAATGGCTTGTGAACCCATTTCCTTCACAAATCCCACCCTTCACCACCTTGATCTTTCAATTTTTCTAAGTACTTTTACCCTATACACTATCTTAAACTAGCTAAGTAGTATAACTTGGACCACTTTATGTACAAACTACAAAGGACTAAGTACCACCTTAGACAGAAATCTTATAGGACTAAATCCTTTAGAAATGAGATAAAGTAACTAAGTGCTAAACTAGATTAGCTATGAAATCTGCTTGATCCACTTTAAATACGATCTGCAAGACCCAAAACTTGTAGAATCATTGACGCTAGGTTACCCTAAAATCTAGGATCAATCTCATTACCCCACTGCTCTCGGGAGCATCCCGAAACTCTGTATCAGATCTGGACCGCACGTCGAAAGTCTGAATAACACAAAGTTAAGGAATTAGGACTGCCTCACTGGGCTTGACAACTATGTCGGAAATCAAATCCAGGCAGTGTCCTACGGCTATTCGCTTGAGTCCGGAGCGAGGAGTGTGAAAATACTTGATTTTCTTTAAAAATAAATATCTCAAATAGTAATCTGAGACTTGTCACTTGCGGACATTTTGTAAGCAACTAGACCGTCAGAATCTGACCCAAATACACCCTCGGATCAGAAAAAATTTCATAAACATATCCATGTACTCAGACTTTCTGATCGTGATCCGCTAACCGTTGAACTGAAACTGGTCCACCACACGTGATTTAAGAAACCGACTGGAACAAAAACTTAACTCCACCTAGATCTAGTGTCTGTGAACTTAAGTCTGACTTTTGGCTTAAGGGGGGCCGCCAGAAGTCCTCCATTGAGCTGAAACTGGCTCACTTTGGTTATAACCTAAGTATACCTTGACCTTAAGTCTATTTTAGAGACATTTTAGGCTATATAAGGACCTTAGAACCCTCTCTCTTGCAGGCATACGAATTTGAGAGAAACCTTAGAGAGAGAAGAGAGAAAAGAGAGAGAATGTATGGGAGCAGTGGGAGAATCTCCCTGCCACTCTTCCCTGCTGCTGTACGTGTTCCACCACTCTGTTCTAATCGCTTTCCCGGCAATTCTGGCGTCATTTCTAGGTAAGAAACTCTAACCCTAATCTGATTTGGGGTGTTGATAGTTGTAGGTTATGAAATAGCTAACCTATTTCATTCTATAGGTTGCCAAACTGCCGAATACGGAAGCTTAGCAAACCTATCGACTCCGTTATGATTCTACGACAAAAGGTGAGGACTTTAGGTGTATAGGTTATGGTTTTCAATGCTTTCAATGTCAAATAATGATAGATTCATGATCTACATGCAATTACACATGTACAAAGTGTCGTCTGTTTTCCATTTCGATTAAAGATGTAGAATATGGAATTTTACATATTCTAGGTACTCGTAGAAAATACCGTATACGTATATATTTTAGAAATGTGTTTGACATGATTATTTGTTGTATGAATATATGATATATGGATAAAATACTTATTTGGCGAAAGGATTCGCCCTAATACATGTTATGCTAATATACACTATGTATGTAGAAATAGTGTATTGTAGAAAGTACCATATACGTATATATTTTGGAAGTGTGTTTGACATGATTATTTGCTGTATGAATATATCATATGTGCGTAAAATACTTGCTTGGCGAAAGGACTCGCCCAAATACATGTTTGTTAACATACACTATGTATGTTGAAAGTGTGTATTCTAAGTGTTTGTGAAAATGCTTGTGAGAGTAAGTGTTTAGATGATGATGCCTTAGGTGGGTGTTGAGATGGGATTCTCAACTACCTTAGAGACATGTGTGATTTCCTCCATGAGGTTGTTTACTTAAACCGCTTACGTATGAATTATATGTGTTTGTATTCTTGTTTATATGGTGCTTTATGACATGCTTTATAACATGCTTTATACATGCTTATGACATGTTTGTTAGCATGCTTGAATTACTTTGTTTATTATGCTTTACTCCACATGCTTTGAATATGGATTAATTGCGATTGGGACTATGTTTATAATGCAGACAATCGGTACCAAACTTGAGTTCGTGGTTGAGATTCTTTTCACCATGTAGGATGTGTCTGACGAACCCTATGGTTAGGCCACGCGAAGTACTTATGCACTTCATGTCATTCAGTTGATTGTGCACTCGAGCTAGTCAGGCCCATCAAGTAACCCGATATGTCTAATGTATGTTCACCATGTTTGGTCGCTACTGCTTGAACCTAGGGTACTAAACTTACCAGTGGAATCCCGTTAACCATGGTACCTCGATCCGCTAAGACTCATGAGCCGGGCATGGTGGTATGGGATACCGTGGTCAAGCTGTCGGCCTACGCTGGGGCCACGTGCCTCCCTGTAGTGACCAGTGAACAACCAGACTCGTGAGCCGATTATGGTGGTATGGGACACTATATTCGAGCTGTCGGCCTACACTGCTTTGATGAGTGATGGGGGAGTGGTGCAATGATTCTGTGTAACAGCCCTGGTAGCCCTGACCGTACCCGGTGTAGTGACCTCAAGCATACTCTAAATCTACGGTGAGGCGACGAGCCTTCCCGTAGTAACAGAGTATAAGTTAGGCCTGTATTGATAAGGTGATGGGGGAGTGGTGCAACGATTCCATGTAACAGCCCTGGCAGTCCTTGCAGTGACCTAGAAACACACCATCGTATAAGATTGTTTAGGACTGACAACCCTAGAATGGATCATTGTTTGGGAATAATATAAGGAAGGTACCTTAGTTTTCCAATCCTGCTGCTTGAAATGGACTAATAACAACTCGGTAATCATGCTCATCATGCATTGCATGTGCCTGGAAGATGTGGAGCACTGAGGAATGCAAGTATGCCGCGAACGTAAGATGGTGTCGCACGAGGGAGTATATCAGTGAGGGTATCCATCATGACTGTATTCATACTTGCATTAATAAGAGTAGATAGGAGTATTTGATTGTACTACTTTATCATTACTGCTTGACTGCATTGGTAACATATTAACCTATGCTTTATTGTTCCACTGAGTTAGCTACTCACTTCCATGTTACGGGAAGGTGTTTGCAACACCAACCAGACTTGTTGAGTTTCAGGTGATGGCGATGCTTATAAAGTAGAGTCGGGCTACTACTTTGATGTTGAGGAGGAGTTCTCCTACATGTAACCCTCTGACAGGTCTATGAAGACCTGGTATTGTGTTAACGGGACTATGGTATTTGGGATAGAAGAGATTACACTTCCACAACTTGGTATTATTTGAAATTGTACTTGTAATTCTTTAACCTGGTAACCTTATCACACTCTGGAGACTAACCACAGTTTATATATTTTATCTATCTATCACAGTCTTCCGCTTGCAATTTAACTGTCTCTGGAGTATGATATGTTGTTTTGGCTTAATCTCACTCATGTTCAATGCACGAAAGTAGACAACATTCAATCATCATTCATTTTGTTGCATAAGTGATGCGTTGGAACTCAAGAGTTGAGTTTATGCTCGACCCCCAATTTTCAGGGCGTTACAATATCGCTCTCAACTGTTGAGGCTGAATACATCGCAGCAGGAAATGCATGTACTCAGCTTGTTTAGATGAAACATATGTTAAGCGATTATGGAATTGCATAGGAATCAATGATATTATATTGTGATAATTTCAGTGATATAAATATATCAAAAAACCCAATCCAACATTCACGTACCAAGCACATTGACAATAGGTATCACTATATTCGTGAATTAGTGGAAGATAAAACAATATCTTTGGAATATATTCCGACCAAGACTCAGCATGCCGACATTTTCACTAAACCGCTCGACAAAAGCAGGTTTGATAAATTGAAATTTGATCTCGGTATGTGCATTCTAAATTGATTATTCATGCATATTTGTATCATAATGTATATATATTTGATAATTTATTGGTTTAAAATTCTAATTTTTATGAAATATGCCTGCTTTTATAGGTACATGACCAGTCGAGGAATGCTCAACCAGTCGTGATACGACCGGTAGAAAACGGTCCTCGACCAATCGTGTATCGCGTTGGAACCTTTTAAATTTAGGAGAAATCTCATCTTCTTCATTTCCTTTTTCTTCTCCAACGAGCCGAGGCACAACTAGTCGTACCCACCTTTCTAGATCTTCAAGGTTAGTGCATCATTAGTGTTTCTCTTGTAGATTCTAGTTCCTATAACTTCATTTTCACTCTTGGAGTAATCTATTTTGAGATTTATTATAATTTTGGGGCTTTCCTTGAAAAATATGATGTAACAAAACCCCTTTTTCACGTCTTTTGTATCTACTTGATCTTTTGATTTTCATACTGATAATGGATGCTTGAGGGAAAAAGAAAACTTTCCATGGTCCATCTTCTTCTAGATCAGCTCCTATCTCTAGGCGCTATCTTCATTCACCGGAGGATGATCCCTCTGATGTACGAGATTTACGTATGCGCAAAGTCATTGTTGAACAGTCTGTCTGTATTGAATACATTGCTCCTTTTGCTATCCTTCCTATTCTCCAAGCTGTAGGATGGGATAACATCTTACTTTGGGGTGGGCCAGCATACCAGTCTATTGCTCAATCCATGTATGCTTGCATTTCTGATTTTTCAATTGAAAATTTAACGCTTAAAATTGCTACTAGAGAAAGTCTATTTGATGTTGACCACCATCTGATTTCAGCATTAATGGACATTCCTGTCAATGATGAGGGTATTCCAATTCATAGTTTGACTGAAAAACCCTCTGAATCAGAAAAATGCATGCTCACTAGAGACTTATGTAAGTTGAATGTGCAATGGACTCATAAAGGGAATGCGATCCCCTCAAAATACTTGTTACCCAGATACAGAGTTCTTCACTAAATTTTCATTTCAAATTTGTATCCACATTCTGGAAATAAAACAGAACTGACTGCCTTTATGGTTCATGTTTTGCATTCTGTTATCTCCAATTATAAAATATGTCTGCCTTCTTTAATTTGTCATTTCATTATTCAGTTTCGTCTCCATCCCGATCATAGTGACATTCCATTTGCCTACCTTATGACTGTTTTAGCCACTCACATGTTCATGGCTATGCCTATTAGAGAGGCTCCTATCCATCATCTTATTTTTAACAATTCAAATATTAACAAGATAAAGTTGGAATTAGTTTCTGGCCAAGTGGATGTTGATGGTAGTGGTGTTGAAGTAGGAATTGAGACAGATGCTGGGAATCTTCCTCCTGACGATGTTGATATGGATGATATTTTTAATGAAATTGGTTCAGATTCTGGAAATGATCCGTACTATCAGCCTTCTGGCTTTAATGAGAGGTTGCGTTCTCTTGAGGAACAGGTGGCTGAAATACGTGTAACCCAAGCATCTCAGTTTACTTATATGCGCAAGTATATGTTGCGCGTTACTAAGGGTCTGCACAAAATTGATCCATCTAATCCTGTCCCTCTTCTGGATCTGATTGATTGATTTTCTCTTTTAGTCTGTATTAATTCTAATACTATTTTACTTTTGTTGGTCTGTTGACATTGATTTTACCTCTTTTTGGTTAACTGACTTTTGGTTAAACTAGTTAATGATATGTGGACTTTTGCTTATATCTTGACTAGTTTATCAATATATTATTATGTTCCATTTGTTTGCTTCCTTTGTCATATTGTGACAAAACGGGGGAGAAGATTTCTCAGGAAGTTTGTTTGGAATGGTAATGAAGATAATAGTAGCATTATTTTTTATATATGTGTGCTACTCAGGGGGAGTATATAAATAATGAGTTTGTGCTACTTAATGACAACTGGTGCATGATTTATTTATAACTGTTGCATGATTCATTATTGTGCATGTTGTGCTTCTCTTATTTTATTGGATTATTGGAGTGTGTTTTGTCACAAATTTGACAAAGGGGGAGATTGTAAGTGCTATGGTCTCATGCTCCTTTGATTGTCAAATTTTATTATGCCAAAACCTCTATCTGTGTCTTGTGTTTGTATGTTGATATATATATATATATATATATATATATATATATGTTTCAAGACACGACATCACAATGCTTCAAGTCAAGTACGGTAATCGACTTCAAGAAATGCAAGGTCATGTATTTTGTCCTCTTCTGTAAGCATCAATATCCAGAGCTACATCGATAAGAAGAGTGTTTGTTCAAGACTCAAGTGAATTTCAAGACTCAAGTGCAACTCAAGATGAAGTCTAATTTCCAGTTGTAGAAGATCTCAAGATCAAGCTACATCAAGTAGAGATCTCAAGCTTCATAAGATTCAAAGGTTAACCATCATATGATAGAATGAAGTTTCAATGTTCATACTTCATGTCCTAGGTATGATAGACCTTAGTTTGACCTTAGGGTAGGTCATTTTGTATACATAATTCAAGATTAATCTTTTTACATGAATTTGGTTAGTTTTAAGACTAGTCCTGGACCTTGTTCGACTAGTCCTAGCACTGGTTCGACCAGTCCAAGAAATTTCAAGACCAGTCCTAAGTTGTTTCAATTTTTCAAAATTTTTTGGTTATTCTACGACCAGTCCTGGAGACTGTTCGACCAGTCGTAGGAATGGTCACGACTCGTCCTTCGACCAGTCCTAGATCTTCGACTCAAACTCCAGTGACTAAACTTTATGTCTCACGACCAGTCGTGGGTGGTTCACGACCAGTCGTAGAGTGCACATGACCGGTTGTGGACTACCTTCGACCAGTCGTGGAACGGTTTTACCAGATCGCGCTTAAAATTTCAAAATGCAGTTCATCCTACGACCAGTCATGGTGGCCACACGACCAGTCATAGACGCAATTTCTGCAACTATAAATAGAGCACGAATTTCAGAGATTTATAACTCAATTTAAGAAAATTCAAGGCATTACTCTAAGATAAGTTAGCGTTCATTTTAAGCTACTCTGTACATATTTTATATTCTCTTTTGTTAGCTTTGTGTATTTGATTTTGTTTCTATATTCCAATCTGAATTGAAAAGAGGAATTGTTGTATTCCTTCTTCTTGGAATCAAAATCAAATCTAGCTAGCCCAACTGGTTTAATTTAAAATCAATTAGAACCTAGAACCATTTTAAAATGAGTATTGGACATTGAACTTCTGCATTCGAACTTCTACTCTGATTGGTTCTTCCGAGCTGCTATAAAAGGAGAAATCCATGTATTTTACTTTATTATAAATTTTCATCTTTTGGTTTTGTTTGAGGTTAAGCCAGAAAAATCTCAATTTGTATGGTTATCTGAGGAGAGCCAGAAAAACTCAGAAGTGGGGTTTTTGAATTATGTAAGCCCATTAAAAAGACATAATTGTAAAGGTTTTAGGTGAACCTGTGAAACCTATTTTCATAGTGAATGCTGAAATCCCGTGTGTAAGGATATTAGGAGTGGAGTAGCAAGTTGTGTGACTGTTGTTTAACAGTTGGTGAACACACAGGCGAACCACTATATATTGGTGTGTTTTGTGATTTGGATGTTTACTTAATTTCTATATCTTTAATCATTCAGATTTGTGGAATGTATATGTGGATGTGAATGTTGTAATATTTACATTTCAAGCAAAGTGGGGAATGTTGTAATAGTTTAGAATTTATTTCTTGATATTTCCTTTCTGTTTGAGTTTTGATATTCAATTTGTTCTAGTAAGGTTGTCCTGTCATAAACCCTTGGTTTTTATGGTTTAGTATCAAGCTCTTTATTTAAGGTTGTTTTACATTTCTGTTCATTTATTTATTTAAAGTATTGTCTTTTATTTATCTGTTTATAAGGCTATCTTATTTTTGATTGAATTCCGCTGTTAAATTTTAATTTAGCATAGTCCTATTCACCCCCCCCCCTCACCTCTAGGACATATATCTTGGCCTTTTCACGCCCAAGTACCGAATACTAGTAGGGCGCGTCTCCCACTATGTCGTGGTTGGTTGTGAAGGAGGTGTGGCCTTATCCGCCCTACGGTAGGGGGCAAAGTTAGGCTGAGTTTGACCAGCTCATAAATGGGTCCACTATCGATGAGCCGGGTAGATATTGATGGACTACTGGCCAGGCGGGTAGTGAGGTTTTTCCACTTGCATGGTTGTGCGCCCAATTTGGGCAGCAATCTTGTGTAGAGTGTACTAAACCCCGATAATATTCTAGAGATGAACTATACTGATACATGTGGACTTAATGAGGATTGGCATGCATGCTTTGTAACTTGCATATAACATTTGGCTACGCAAGCCTTGCGTCGCATAGCCTTGGTATGACTGATAGCATTCATAAACTTGCGAGTATTTCAGCTTACTCTGATATTGCATGCTTGGCACATGCATTGCACACACATGCACACACCCTCTAAGCTTCGTTATAAGCTTATGCACGACCATTGCATGCAGATGACGTTAGGTCGTAGCAGCATTGAGGCAGGAGCATGTGACAGATCTTCTTGGAGCTTTTGGTTATAGTTGTATTTCCCTTTCCACATTGTACTCAAATGATTTATTATAGTGGATATGTAGTGATGTTATTTTGTGACTTGGTTATGCTTGTGGTTATGTTCCCTTACAAAATAAAAAAATTTAGACTGAAAATCCTTCTTGTAGGATCCCAGGATTGGAATCTGACATATGGGTGCCGGGAGCCAAGAATCTGACATATCATAATATACTATGGATGCTGTCGGCACCGAATTTGGTGATCAGAAATTATGTGATCCCGGTTTACGAGTTTGGGGCGTGACGAAAGCCATTAATTTAAAATTGAAAAGCTAAAAAAATAAGTGGAAAGGATATTGTAAGGCATGTGTCCTAGTATCATCCTATTCCTCAGGATCCCGCAATTCTCTCCGTCGAATTCTGACAACCCGCGACCTGTAGACTGCATTTGTGAGTGACCTTAAGTCGCATCCTGTAGACCCAAGTCAACTCAACCTGAAACCTATGTCATTGCAACCGCGCCGTCGCCACAGTTCCAACACTGCGTCTCACACGCCAATCCGATACCTAGACTAAGAGATATGATCCACGCATAATCTCGGCCATAGACTGCACGTTGTAGGGCCAAAGATTTCAGGTAAAGTAGATTCTCTACAAGAGCAATTATGACTATGACATCATCCTAGCCTAACTAGGATAGGATGAGATCACCCTAGCCACTCATGCCTTGCTAGCAATGATGACTAGCACGGCCATGCTCTCTTACAACATTATGATTACTTTACAAACTCATAATTGCTTCCCTATACTCTCCCTCTCCCTCCCTTTCTTCCTCATTTGCAACCCAAGGAAGCGATGGACGTCCAAGCAAGGAGAGAAACCCAACATTTCCAGCCCATTTCCACCCTTAATCCCACCCAATCCAACCATTGAAACACCATCTCCACCATTGAAGAAGCACCTTGAAAGCTAAGGAACCCTAGGGAGCAAGAAGAAGAGAGGTGGGTGCATTCTTAGGATAGATCTATCCATTTTCTTGCATGAGGGCAAGTGAGACCTACCAATCAATGGTAGGGATTCCATCTTGGACCCTAGGTATGGCCAATGGCCCACCATGCTTGCATGCATGTACCATGATGGGGCCATTCTCCATGGACGATGTTTCTTTGATATATAACATGTAAAAGGGGTCATTTAGATCCTTGATCTTGTGGTGGGGATGGCATCCCCACCTTGATTGTTAATTTGAGGGACCACACATGGATGGGACCCATCTTGATGTATGCATGGCCCCTAGAGGGGATCATAGTGGCGGAACCCCTCCCACAACCGTCTCTCTCTCTCTCTCTCTCTCTCTCTCTCTCTCTCTCTCTCTCTCTCTCTCTCCTCTTTTTCCCCGATGATGTGGTCCACCTAATGTACTCAACACATCCAGACTGTCCAGCAGGTGAGTTTTCTGGACGTAGGCTCGCCCACCTTGTTGCCCTGTTTTGCATGCAAGGAAAAACACAATATCATCTCGGTCTAGGGGCCATGTGGCCCACCCAGGTGGACCATATCATAATGTATGTGTTGCATCCAAATAGTCCAGCAGTGGGGACACCCACTATCCAGCAAAACGGCCTAGCTACTGTCTGTTTCTGGGCTTGTGTGAACGGACGGTCACACAGGCTCGGATGGGGAAGAGAACACATATATTAGCTTGATTTTTCTAGCTCAGTGGGCCACCATATGGACCCCACTTTGATGTATACATTTTATCTATTCAGTCCAATAAATGGACTGTGTTGCTAGACATTGTGGGCCTGCATGACTGGCTGGTCATGTAGGACCGTCTGGATGGAGAGATATCCCCAATTTCAGCTCAATTTTTCCTGATGAGAGTGGGGTGGCCCACTAACGTGTGGACCCTACCATGATGTATGATTGAATCCACACCTTCCAGCCATGGGAGGCCACACTGGTGTGGGCCCAGCAGGGCTGGACGGTCTAGCATGCTGGCATCATCCAGCATGCCTGGATGATGGGAAAATATAAATATCAGCCTGACCTTTAGAGGAGGGGTGGCCCACTGATTTGGATCCCACCTTGCTGTATGTGCATGCACGCACATCTTCCATCCATTCCCCCATGTTTAGCAGGCCCTAGGCCCAACCCAGAGGCGGGCCCAATGCCCAGGCAGGGCCAGCATCCAGCAGGGCTAGCCATCCAAGCTGCTGGACCCACTTTGATGTTTGTATTGTACCCATGTCGTTCTTCCATTTTATGGCCCACTTGGATGAGGCCCACCTTCTGGTGGGATGTCTGCAAGTGGGGCCCATCTTGTGTAATGTTTTTGCCCACCGTCCATCCATTTGGGACATCCAGCAGGGGTGAGATGTATCCATGTTGTTCATCTAGTGGAGCCCACTATGACATGTATGAGCCTCCATGAGTTATGTATTTCAACCAGATAATCCATCTTCTGGACATCTAGCAGGCCCAAAACATTGGGGGGCTAGACGTCCAGCAAGGACTCCAACTTGCTGAATGTTTTGTAAACCATGCTGTCCATTTGAAGTTGTGAGGCCCATCATGATGAAGTGTGACATATATACACTGTGCAATCATTTTTCTTGGACCATGGGTCCCATTACCATATCAGGTCCACCATATGTGTGTGTCAACTAGGCTGTCCAGATTTTTAGGCGTCCAGTAGGCCTAGATGGGTTGGACGTCCAGCCATTGAGCCCACCTTGTTGAATGCATGCCTTGCACAAGCTGCCTATCTATTTTGTTGGACCATGGGCTGACTTGTAAGGACCACTATATGTATGCACCTTGCCCAACCATTTTCTGGAGCATATGGGCTGCCCCATGAGGCCCGCCATGATGCATGTGTTGTATGTACCCCTGACGATTATTTTTCTGGGCCATGGACTGCCCCAAGAGGCCCACCATGATGAATGAGATAATATGTATGCTACCCATTTATTTTCTAGCTAGTTTAAGGGTCATGGGCCCCATTGTGAGATAGTTTCTATAGGGGGCCGCACTCTAAGAGGCAATGGTGGTTAAATGTCCACATTGTAAACCTCCCTTGGGCTCATTGTTAAGCCCATTCTCATCTTCTCTTAGTGGGTTAACCCAAACCATTGGGGCCCCCATTATTGATGGTGCTTCTACCGTGCCTGGTATATTTGTCCAAGTAATAAAGCCCATCTTGTGCATATTGGGCCCCATAAGAAGCCAGTTTACTATGTGATGGAGAGGGTGAGGAAGCCCACTCTTGTACTTAGGCTCATCCTCTTAACTCCCCTTGTTATATACATTAGACTTACCCATGAAGCCCATTCTTAATATGAGTATGCCATCTAGGACGTTTATTAATTGTAGGAGAGTACATCATCACTGTTAGATATGCCTAGCATAACATCATGATACGTGCCCATGCGCATCATTTGTATGCTTGTTATGAGGAGTAATTGACCATAGCATGTGTCATTAGGCTGATTGTTTATAGGACTCCCTGAGAGATAGAGTTGCCCCATATGAGTGCGCGGTACGCACAGGATTGATGAATGACTGGATAGTATGACTCATGCATCTCACATTTGTGTGATATGATCACTATACGCCCTAGTGATATCAGGGCTATGGCCTCCACAGGCATATCATGGATGGCAGGATTGGATACTGAAAATATTTGGTTCTAGCACTAGGGCACTTAGGATGTCCTTGGGTGAAAGTCTCAGAACCCTTATGATACCAGGAGGATGCTCCAATGTCGAGACCGAGTGGATACATGAGCGCACAAGTGCCAAATACCAGTAAGTCGTGTCACCCACTGTGTCGTGGTCGGTTGGAAGGGGGTGTGGCCTTATCCGCCCAAGGGGTAGGGAGCAAAGCTAGGCTGAGTTTGACCAGCTCGAAAATGGGTCCGCTACTGACGAGCCGGGTAGATATTGGCTGACTACTGGCCAGGCGGGTAGTGAGGTCTCTTACACTCACTTGGTTGTGAGCCCGGGGGAGGGGCAGACATTGTGAAGTGCGTTAGACCACGGTGATATTCTAGAGATGGACTATACTGATATGTGGATCCAGCTGAGGACTAATATGCTTGTATTGCATTTTGCATATGACATTTGGCCATGTAGGCCTTGCATCGCATAGCCTTGGTACGGCTGATAGCATTCACGGGCTTGTCAGCATCATTCCGCATTACTCCGATATTTATATATTTGGCACATACCTTGCACACACTTACACCACCTTCTAAGCTTCCGGTTAGCTTATGCACGACCGTTGCATGCAGCAGCCGAGCTGAGGCAGGAGCATGCAGCGATATTTTCAGAGTTGTGATATATACTTGTATTTCCCTTCCGTATTGTATTCAAACGTTTTGATTATAGTGGATATGTGGTGATGTTGCTTTGTTACAATTTGGTTATGCTTATAATTATGCTTCTTTATAAAAAATTTTACTAAAAATCCTCCTTGTAGGATTCCAGAATCAGAATCCGGTATATGGGTGTCGGGGGCCGAGAATGGGGTACTACAGAGGTGGTCGACGCCGAATTCGGCGATCGAAAATTTTGTGACCCCGGTTTTTGAGTTTGGGGCGTGACAGATATAGGCTCGGAATCAGTAACTTGTGTTAATCTATCCACTTTGAAGTAATGATTATGGTTAATGTTATGGAAAGAAAGTTAACTTTTACATATTATAAGTTAAATTCCACTAAGCACATTGGGAACTTGATGTTTAGATGCATTTTATTGATTAAATTGTTAAGGGAACTTAGTTCATTTATTTACTAGTGATATTGGGTTCTAGATTGTCAAATAGTTCATTCTTATGTCTTTAAATTTAACCCATATGTTTAAGATTGCACAGAATGTTATTTTCTTAGAAAGGTTTGAAATTTGGATTTTGGGAAGATTAGTTTCTGCATGTTTTTCTTGGGACTAGTAAAATACTGGTTGGGGGGTGTGTTGAGAGTGAAATATTGTACATTTCTCCATTGTTATGCATTGATTTTATGAACATGGATGCGCTTAACTAATATAATTACACATGCTTTCTCTTATGAGATGATTTTAAGAGCTAAGGAGAAAAGGATACTCGAAGCATGGATTTAATGCTCAAATAATCACCAAGTAAATGATTGGATCTATAAAGGTCAAGATTAAAGAATTCAAGATGCCAAGATCTAAGGCAACCAAGTGAGAAAGGAAGAAAACTGAGGAATCAAAAGTGCAGAAAATCGAAAGTGCAAAAATTAACACTTCGATGTCATCAATGACATTGAAGTAAGTGTTAATGCCATCGAAGCCAATTCAAAACCATTGCAAAAAGCATGGAAAATCTTATTTTGTTGCTAGACATATTTGTGCATTCTTCGATTCCATCGAGGACATGTTAGATGTCATCGAAGCTAAGTTTGATCCCATCGAAGGAGATTCAATAACATCGAGAAAATACGCACATTCGAAAGTTCGTTGCTGGACGGTTTCCTGATTTCACCCAAACTCTTCGATGGGAGCTTGATGTCATCGAAGCTGCAATAGCTGCATAAAATCAAGTCGATTTTGAAGTCAGTTTGAATCAAGCCTATATAAAGGGATGTTTTAGGAGTTTCTAATCACGAATTAGGGTAAAAGGAGTATAACAATGAGTTGTGGTGCTTCAAAGAGTCCTCCCTCCTCTTCAATCCTTCAATTCTAGTAAGTTTCTACGATTTTCTTTTTTAGTTTTAGTTCAATCATGTCTATGGTTGGCTAATCTCTTAGATAGAGCTAAGAGGTGAAGCTTGCAATTTTTCTTAATATTTATTTTACTTTGATTCAAGTTATTTGGTTTTCATGTTGAACAATTCATTGATATTTGGTGAATGAAGAAGTATTTTCAATTTACTTTCATCCATTGTCAACTCCGAGCACTTTAGATGCTTAGGAAAGCTATTGATATTCTCTTACATATTTTACAATCGTTTGGTCTGTAAAATCCATTAATCTATCATTGAATTCAGGCATGATAAATACTTTGAATTCCCTACGATCAATACGTTGATACTTTATGAGGGAACCAATTCAATGAAGTTCAAATCTGTTTTAGAATATATGAATGATGATTTAACTGCTCCATTATCCGACTGGATAAGATAAGACTCCAATTCCAGTTGTGTGATCTGATTGAATCAAGCGAAGAAACATTAAGGAAGCTATAAGTGGATCCTTGGTACTCTAGTATTTTATCTCTGATAGTTTCTTCTACAACTATTCCTTAATCCAGATTTTTGTAGATAATTTAGATTTTAGTTCTAGTTCTAACATAATCCAGAAATCGCACAATAGCAAGTCCCTGCGGGTACGACCTCTGTCTCACCGAGTTATTACTACATCGCAGCCCTACAGTTGGGGTTGTCATAACAACTATTATTTCGAAGGATCATGCATGACACCTTGAATTTCAAGTTCCATGTCATCAGCTAATTATAAGGAAATTGAAAAGAAGGAAAGCGCTAAGTAAATCGACCAATGATGAAAGAATGATCAATAATCAATTTTATTAATCAAATGTTATTGTACAATGGATAAAAAGTTACATTTCAAAAGAAGAAAATTGCCAAATTGTCGCTTTAACCTTTTCCAGTCGACCTTTTGCCTTACACAAAATGACTTCTGTTTGACAATTGGTCGACGAACCCGGCCGATAACCTTTGTTTGACCTTTAGTGGATGTGAACAGGTCCTCGACCATTCTCTTCTTTCGATCGTGTTCAACACTCCTCTCTTCAAAAATCTCTCTTCAACGTCATCAACTCAGCCTCTAGAGAAACAATTCATACACTCATTTCCTCCAACCAGCATTTGATATCATCAACTCTATGTGGCAGGTCGATAGTTTATCGACAATATCATTGGACAAGCCATTTGGTATCCTTTTGATACGTGCTCAGCCTCGAAAGGACTAATGATGGTGTAAAGATTGTATTTTTCTTTAACACATTCCAAGAAATCCCTAAGGGCCGACAGTTTAGTCGTGAGACTCGTCCGAACAAAAAAAAGGCCCGATATTGATCGATTAGCTAGGTAAGTCGATCGATCATCTCGACCGATATAGTCCCTGATGAACCTGAATGCACAAGGGTTTAGAGTTCTTCATTGAGACACTGTAATTTAGTTAAGAATGAAGGGGACTATCCCATGTTAACATCACCGACGAGAGCATGTCGAAGGGAGGAGAGGATGTCTTAATCTGAAAGTGAATCTTCAGTTGTTGTAGAAGAGGCCAGGGCATCATCGGTGATCATCGGCGCTGATATTAGAATTGGGGCCAACCAAGGCAGAGGAATGTCGATCGTGAGGATCTCTTCCATTACCTGATCAAAGATAACTACCTTGTGTACTGCATCCAGTTGAAGAGGTTCTTTAATGTCTAAGAGAAGAGATTCCACGGTCGAAGGATGTAGCACCCGGATTTCATGTAGCCAATTATACGCACTTATACCCACCTAGACATATATCTCTACATCATGAGGAACACAGTGAAAATTAAACAATGAATCCATATGCATAATAGAAGTCTTTAAATTTCAAAGATGAAATTTTGTTTAAGGGGGGTAGATTATAACACCCCGAATATTTCAATACTCGAGTATTAAAAGTTCTCAAGTGCTACCATGAAATTTAATTTAATATATACATGTGTATGTCACCAATTTAGCCTATCCTAACTGTACATCTGTTCTCTAACATGAATCTAACCGTTAGGAATAATCTTCATCCATAGATTAAGTCATCTGACTGCTGATTTTTAAGACAAGATCATCATATATCTAAGTATTCTCACTTGGACATCATAACCAACCACTCAGTCAACTATTCACCACTAAGTAAAGATATCTAACTATCCACTTTGAGTTTGGACCACTCGATCATAGTAAACTAACTACTTGATCTCTACATCCTCTCGTACACATAATGATTCAAGATGCTGATCCATTCATCGTGTCCACACCTACGAATAAGCTTAACCCACTATCAAAACTACAATCTGAGGAACTTACATATGTGAAAAAGTCATTTGAATCTAACGGTATACATTTTCTACCTTTTAATTACTCTAAAAACCTACTTTTTGTCCATCCGTTTATGAAACCAATCGTACATTGACCTACATACATGGTCAGTGTATTAACCATCAAGTTTCCATATTTTTAACAAGTCATTTGATCATCCATCATATTTGGATCCACCAAATGAGCCACACAAATATTGTGGTAAACCGATCATCATGAAGATCTTAGGATATAGGTCCAAACTACCTGATAACTTGTCAATTAGATGTGTATAAACATTATTTTGAATTGTGGAGTGCGTTAGCCATTAAAAGAGCATCTTGGTCATTCTTGAGAGATTAGGGCCCAAACTAGGGAAATGGAAAGAGCATGAAAAATAATGAATGCCCGAAAAATTTCAACGCATTTAGACGGTGTATTCAGACGTTATGGTTGACAGAAGTAGAGACAACATAAAGGGCAAAATTGTATATAAGTAATGTCATGTGCATGGCAACAAGAGACGTAAGGAGGATTTTATGGTGAGTATTTGTAACGCCCCGGATTTCGAGGGTCGAACAAAGCTCTACTCCCGAGATCCAGCACATCACTTATATAACATGGATGATGATGTTCTGATTTCATCCATATTAATGAGTTAAACATGAGTGGGATTATACCAAAACAGCATATCATACTCTGGATACAATTAAATTAAGCAAGCGGAAGTCTAAAGCATATATATTTAAATATGTAAGTGTTTCACAACCTCCAGAGTATGATTATGTTACCGGGCTGAATATTTACATGTATTATTTCAAAATATACAAAATGTCAAAATGTAAAGTGTCCAACTAATCCACATGTCCCTGTAATCCCATCGAATCAGCACGAGGTCTACATAGACCCGCCTGAGAGCTGCACGTAGGAGAATTCTTCCTCCTCGTCCATGAAGTCCAGCTCTATTGCGTAGACTACATTGTCACCTGCATCTAAACCATAGTCTAGTTGGTGTTTTAAAACACCGTCTCAGGGTGGGAGTGAGTGATCAACTCAGTGGCACTATGAGGCAAAGGTTAATATGTTATCAAGTCAATCAAGTAGTAATGATAAAACATTATAACAATCACTTCCTACCTAGTCTTATTAATGCAAGAATGGAGTGCAATAATAATGCATGCCCTCGCACAAAGCTCCCACACAAGTGACTTCGACAACCAAGTTCACGCATGACAACCTCCCTAAAGTGCAACTTCCTCGCTAAAGCACATGCAATGCGGTGTATGGTCGTGTTAGCCAAGTACTTAATTAAGCTTATTCATACAGCAGGTTCAGAAAACTAAGGTACATCCCTTTATATCATTAACATAAGCGAAGGATC
Organism: Magnolia changhungtana; assembly: GCA_030180095.1. Classification (NCBI taxonomy): domain Eukaryota; kingdom Viridiplantae; phylum Streptophyta; class Magnoliopsida; order Magnoliales; family Magnoliaceae; genus Magnolia; species Magnolia changhungtana. The sequence continues at coordinate 538,610 of JASAUF010000524.1, read as the reverse complement.
CATCTAGGGTCGTCAATCCTAGTTAACCACATACAATAAGTAAGTTGTAGGGCATCACCCCTAATGAAAAGCAGTCGATAGGCAAATTCAAAAGTTTATACTCCCGGTCACTATGGAAAGGCTCGTCACCTTAGCGTAGGCCGACAGCTCGAACACGGTGTCTCATACCACCATGCTCCGCTCACGAGTTTTGGTTGCTCGTTGGTCACTACGGGGAGGCTCGTCACCCCAGCGTAGGCCGATAGCTCGACACGGTGTCCCATACCACCATGTCCGGCTCATGAGTCTTAGCGGATCGGGGTACCATGGTTAAAACGGGCTTTTACATTGGTAAGTGATACCTTAGATTCAAGCAGAGATGTCCATACATGGTAAACACCTAATAGGCCAATCGGTTTGTTTGGCAAGTTCGATTGATACAAGCACATGTCAACTTAATCGACATAGAGCGCATAAGTGCCCCTTGTAGCCTAACCACTGTCGACAATCGTCATGCGACTTGGATTCGTCGAGTTACCCAATGTGGCGAGACTAATTCGGCCACCCGAACAAAAATTGTTACCAATCGCCTGGACTACATCGTAGTCCCAATCTTACTCAGATGCAATAGGTAGACACATGTGATAATCATATCAGCATTCAACAACCAAATTCAAATACATTCCTCATTTGAGCATTTCATCAAACACGTTGATTATACTACCTATCACTTGCATTTTATCCATAACTCGCGTAGAGATAAATCAGATTACATGAAGGAAACTATACATATGCACAAGGTAATTGAGAATCCTATCTTAATACTTTTAATAAATACAAATCATCAACATTTTCTCATTTAGACAATTTATCAAACACTTAGACTACACTTCACCCACTACATAGACTAGGTTAGTTACAAAACGTATTTTGGCAATTCCTTACACAAAGAGGTCAGCATGTATATGGCAACAATGAATCCTAGATTAGTAGGCATAGCAAACACAAATCATGTTTACATGTTCATTCAAACATTTCAACAAACACATGGGATGCATCTTTTATTCAACATAGTTCATACATGTACAATATATCAAAAACAGCATATCTAAGACAATATGACAGCAATCAAGTCAGGCATAAATCACTAGCTGACATTGAAAGCATTGAAAACCATAACCTAAATGTTTATAGTCTGCACCTTTCATCGGAATACTCGATTCGAACTCGGTTCGAATTCTACGTTCCCGAAAATAGAACATCGGGCACCTAAACAACGAACTAGTTAGCTAGTTTATCGATTACTCTATCTGAATTTCTAAATTAAGATTAGGGTTAGGTTTTCTTACCCAAATTGTAGCCGAATCAGATCGTGTAACAAAATGGGGAGATGATTCGGTGCGTGGAGTTGTGGGAGAGAATCACAGCAACGATCTCTTGAGATTCTTCTTCTCTCCTTCCTCTTTTCTCTTCTTTTCTCTCTCTCTCTCCCTTAGGATTTTGGGGAAATTCGTATATGAGAGAGGTGGGGTGATATAAGGGCTATATATAAGCCCAGAAGTGATGCAAATGGCCCCAGGGCCACTGTATACATGGGTTATACCCTTTGGGCAGCTGTTTTTGACAAACAGATCTCACAGGGAGGCCCACTACTCACATACGTCACAGGGTAAGTTCCCTGACAATGGATCTATTCCAGGATGTGATTCCGATGCGATCAAATTAGTTGATCGACTGTGGAGGACCTGCGTCAGATCAACGGATGTACTTACTCGATTATGGATATGTGCAGGGAAATTTTCTCTTCCCATGGTTGAAGTTTGGTCAGCAACTGACGGTCCGAAATCCTCAATTTCGTGAGTGATCGAATGACCCAATTCACTTAAGTTTCAATACATTTTCTAAAGGTATTCGCGTTTCTCACACACTTTACTCAGGGCTCAAGTTGTGCATTTCTGAACACTATTTGGGCTTGATTCTCGCAATGGTTATCAAGCCCAGCAAGACGGACATAATCCTATAGTTTCGCGGTCATCGGACTTTTGACGTGTGGTCCAGGTCCGATACGAGGTTTTAATGTACTCCCGAGAGCGACAGGCTCTTGGGATTATCCTTAGATCTTTATGTAGTATTGAGTTAGTGGTATTAATGGTTTTAGGTCTTCTCATTTGTGGAAATGGTGGTCGAAGCTAAATCCACCGATTATTTAGTTTAGTACTTAAGTAAATTTTGCCTAAATTATACTACATGATGTGATCCTCGGGTAGTTCTATAATTTTTATGGCACTTTTAGTCAATATATTATTTTAATTATTTTTTTAGTAGTTCATCATCAAGTCTACTTTATCTCCACCAAATTCCATTAAATTTTGTATTCTAGAAAAATTCTAAAAATTCTGGAAGTAGTAGCTGTCCGAACTAATAATTGTTGGAAAGTTGTCACATCATTCTATATTTAACTATATTAAAAATTTTATTTTATTTTTCACTTATTTTTATATGAAACTGGACTTATTAAGCTTCAATCTGGCTTTTAAATCACCCAAATCGGTGTTATATTAAGGGAGATATGATTTTTTGAAGTTGGCCTAAAAATGTAAATAATTTCAGCAGGGTCCACCAAAATTCGGTGCACCAGCGGCAGTGGCGCCGCGCCCCGCTGGTGGTCCTGATTGTGGTTCTGCCACTCGATTTTTGAAACGAGTGTATCTTGCAAACTGGAATGAGTTATTCGACATGTAATATATGATTTTGGGGTAAGAGAAGCTAAGTTATCCAAATAACCTGGTTACTTTATGAGATTCCAAAAGGTTAATGGTTAAAAACCCCATTTTATTTATTATTTACTATTTATAGTAAATTTTAGTTTAATTATTGTTCTTCATCATTTAAACTTTAGGATTTGTGTCTAATATGAAAGTACATAGAAATATTTGAAAGATAAGGTGGTGGAAGGTGAAATTTTCGAAGGAGATGGGTTAAAAGGGGGGTTTGAGACTTTGGGATTGAATTTTGAGAAGTCGATAAGGTGTTATGATAGACCCATTGCCCAAGGATGTCTAACTCCAAGTTTGGCAAAAATCTGAGACGTTAAAGTATCGCTCACTCAGATCTGGAAAGTGTGGCCCACATAAGACTCCTATCTGCTTCATATTTGGACCCATGGCCCAACATGACCCTACAAAACTAATGAAGGGAGTGGATTCTTTGACAACTCATCACAATAGACCCCACCTAGCAACTGCAATTGAACTAAAGCTAGGTAGCTTCTGCACTTTGTAACAACATCCGATAAACTTACGCTTACGAGAAATCCTTCCACCAGAACTTCCTAATTGGCACCTCTAGCAGATCCGAACCGTCTAACCTCCATCAGAGAAGATTCGAACTCTAACCAGGAGCTCCGAGAAAGCTTAAAGAACCCCACGACGCTGGAATTCCCCAGAGTTGCAGCTTCAATTATGAAAATGCATAGAAACCGACTGTCACATAATTTTGCAGAACCCACCGAACAAACGCATCACAACCTTTGATTTTCAATGTCTACAAGCTTTCATGCTTTCATCTAGACCTCCACAACGACCACCTCGAAGAAAGATGGGTTGGATCAAAATCTGCCATTAAAATGGTGGTCATCTTCTTCAATGGAGTGTTGTCCATCGATCGCTAAGTCTGCACTATCCCACGATCAAATACATTCACTAAGTGGCCCACCTAAATGTGTGATATCTCCCGATATAGTAGAAGAAACAAACCAGCAATTTGGAGCATCGTATCAACCTGAACAGCTCACGTATGAGTCATGAGCAACTACTCACACACTGTGTAACACGTCGGGAGCTTCCTTTTGTGCAACGTCTAACTAAACATACCTATATATTCTCTATCTTGAAGAGATTTCAGCCAGATTATGGGAAACATAGAGAGAGAGAGAGAGAGTAAAGAAAGAAAGAAAAACACAAAGAGAGAGAGCTAGGGTGCTATCATCCAAACCACGACTCATTGAGTCACTGATTCAATTTCGAATTTTGGTTAAACCATCATCTTTAGAGGTATGTTGGCAATTCATATCCTTCCTTGCAAATCTCATCAAAAGGTAGGCTCTACTCAAATTATAGTCTTTTAAACATGTGTAGTTTGTATACTAGTCAAACTAGGAGTTTGCTGAATTTCGGCTTTGTCAAGCTCAAACATGGTGGCTGACAAGGCAAGTCTCCCATCCACGCAACATCTTACGAAAATATTTTCCTTAAATAGTAGGTTAAATAATTTAACCTATACAAAGATGATAGATGAAACCCTAATTTAATTCCTAACTAAATAAGTTATGTAATCTATAGCTGAAGTTGAACCTACAATGCGTATACATGCATCTAGCATACATATGGAGGTGATTCAACTTTAAAAGGTGAGGGATTTCATCTAAGCTTATAGTAATTAAATATGATTTATGCTTGGTTTATCTTATTCTTGTATACTTTGAATTTACTGAAACTGTTGTATTTTACTCACATGATAATTATGATTTAAATCATGACATTATTTCCTTGTTAACGCAAGTGATGTGTTGGAGGTCTCACATCTAGTGATTCATATATTTTATCATGGATGTAATGCACTCTAGGTAGTGACCCTCTTAGTCAACACGTAAATCCATAGATTTGGGTAGTGATGCATAAATTGATGTAAGTAATCCGTATTGCATGTTAGATCACTTCCTGGGATTGGATGTCGCAATAGTAACTCCATGAACAAATCGTGTTACATAATTCATCCAATCCATGTGTAAGGCTCGTGTCCTAGTCCGTACCATTCTGTAGGTTTCCATGGTCCTCTCAGTCAAATTTCAACAACCCTCGACCTGTATCTGACTTTTGCGTGCGATCCTAAGCTGAGTCCTTTATACCTAAGTCGGCTCGACCTGAAACTTGTACCCTAGGGAACATGTCGTCGCCGCGGTTCCAATGCCGCGACTCGCGCACCGATCTGATACCCAGGCCAGGAGATGTGGGCCCGCGTTCATTCGAAAGAAACACTACACATTGTGAATTTCGAGAGAATCTCTACAAATGTCCCATCAATCTATCAATCAAGTACACTCCATATGACAAGTACAAGCAACCCATTCCTTTCCCTTTCCCAAAGTCAACCCTCTCTCTCCACCCATCCCTTTTTCACCCAAATTTCAACCAAGCCCATACCCTAACCATCCTTTCCTTACAACAACCACTCCATCCATCCCTCTCATCCATCATCTCTCTCTCTCTCTCATTTTTATCTATACTCTCCAATCCCAAGAGCAATAAGGTTCCAACGTTCAAGGCTTCCAGAGTAAACCATGTGTGGTCCACTTTCCCACCCTCTCATCTCCCATCTCAACCATTCATTCTCCATCAACTTCCATCAAAATTGAAGCCAAGGAGCATAAGTGTCCAAGGGACTAAGTAGAAGGCCGATAGGTGGGTGATCCACCGTTAAATTTCTTTTTTTTGGGACCACATGTGGTGGGACCTGTTTGAAGCATACAATGTAAGAAATGGAGGGCCCATAGTAGCGGGGTCCCTCCTCTCCATCACAATCTCTCACTCACTCACTCACTCTCTCTCTCTCTCTCTCTCTCTCTCTCTCTCTCTCTCTCTCTCCCCCATTATGATGGTGTGGATTCCACCAATATGTGTTATATCTACTCCATCCATCAGCATCAGATAGTGTGGCCTACTCTCCATCCACTGTTAGGACGGTGGGAATCCCACCCACTGGACTACTCTGATCCATAGCTCAAAGTGGTAGACTGGGTGAAAGGTACCTCGTTTCAACACTGAGGTCTTAATGTTAATCCCTACTGGAAGTGGCTGTGTGAGCGCTACAAGACATTTAGCTCTACTTAGGACCCACCTGATGAATTGGATCAACTAGTGGTCATAGCCATGTGGGCCCCACTCTATATGATGTACGAGTTTTATCTACACCGTCCCTGATGGACGATGGGATTTCACGTGGATGGGATTTCACGTGGATTGTGTCCAGCATTCCACATGGCTACTGTATATTATATAATATATGTTATATTATATATATGTTACATATGTGATATATTATATCATAATATATACATTTGGGTGAGCCACACCCACGTGGGACCCACCTTTGTTATGGTCGAATGGCCAGCGCCCCTACAGCAGGTATATAGCTACTGTATTGCCGTCAGTAGCATGTGGGGCCCAACTGCTATGTGGACCCCATCCATTCTTCTGATTGCTGTGGGCCACACATGAGGTCTGCGTTATATCAAACCGTCCAACCATATGGCAAGCTTGCAGAATCCGAAGAAAATAACTTCTACTTAAATCATAACGGACGACAAGAATGATTAATCATTTGCTCACAAATTAAGGATTTTTTTTTATAACTATTGCCATTGCTCAAGTAGAAGTGGGGAATGGTGGTGGATTGAGGTGATAGGGGTAAGGTATTTTTCATCGAATGGAAGATCAGGATTATTTAATCTTTTTCTATCATCCCACCATTAATTCCAGCATTTATTATAATGAGCTTCTTGATAATGTTTTAGACCTTCTTCGATTTCTTTGGAATAGTCTTCAACGGAGAGCCCTAGCTAATATTTGGTTTTGAAGTATTTTTCAAATGATGACACATCTTCGGCCGAGGAAGTACCTGATTGTCATCGTCCTTTGAATTAGGTCAGCAATGACCGATTCACTATAGTTGGCTGAGGAGGAGGATCAAAGTGTGTGAAGACTAAAGTCGGAGGTTGTGTGGCTGGGCCGAGAGGAGCTCATAAGTCACGGATCCTCTTCAGGGCTGATGGAGATGTCGAGTTGGTGGAGATTTTGGAGCAATAGGTGCCATCACCATAGCTTTTTGGCACTTTGGTTGAGGAATTGTCTCGGTCGGTGAAGCTTGTGGAATGGAGGCAGTGGCTAATTTGGCCTTCGGCTTATTCAATTTTCAGCTAGGAGTCGTGGCTGATTGAGGTGCTACTCTTTTCTTTCCTTGAAGCTCCATAGTAGAAGAAAGTTGAGCTATGATAACTTAAGAAGATTTATTAACTAGCTTTTTATAGTGACTCTCCCACCAATCGGTGAAGGTATCCATTACCTAAGGTTGATTTGGGGAGATGGGATGTAACACCCCGTACATTTCGGTACTCGGGTGTTACCACGAAAATTTAATCTAGTTTACAAGCGTATGAGGATACACCTAGGTTACACTACACATCGTCATGATTCATAATCTATCCACTTCAACCATTTGATTTGGACTTTGACGACTCAAAATATATTCGTTAGGAATAAAGTCAAACCACTTTGAATGGACCATTAATTGCTTGTAATAGGATTACGTCATGAACGATTATCTGACCCATAATCTAAGCTAGTAATTGAGGCTTACGATATCATATCTATACACTTTAAATTCATTTGATAGTGAGGATGAACCAAACCTAAATGTTTGTGCAAAGTAAATATACATAACTTTTTAATCCGACCATATGTAAGGCAACTCACTTTATTGGCCAAAAGATCAATCCATGGGGAGAAATCTTTGCCTGTAATTAAGTGAAATGGACCCTATACCTGATTTAAGCCTTTAGACTTGAATCATTAGATCTGGAAATGATCCAATCGTGGGATCAACAAAGATTGTCTAAAAACACAACTTGAATAAAGACCTACCTAGGCAATATGTAATTTGTAGATGAATGACTAATCAAGGCTTGAATTAATTAAGAAAGATGCTTTAATTTATGACAAGTTCCACAACTTTAAGAGAACTTTTCGTTTAATAACGTATAGATATATATAAATTAAAATGAGTAAGAAATTAAAATAAAACTATTATTTTATTTGAAAGAGTTTATATAACCCTTTAAATGACAAACCATCATTTAAAAACCATTCACAAACAAATTAAGAGAAAATCCGACCGTTGGATCAGTGGGAATCGACACTTAAACCTAAAGAACACTTGGCGTGGCCCACCTAAGTCTTTAGATCTACCACATCTCTGCACTAGAGTCCCAATTGGGACCTCTCGAGTCAGATTGACGGTGTGGATCGCACTGAGAAGCACGTGGACCTCACTTTGGGGCCATGCGTGAGCATAGAGTGCATACACCTTCAGTGCACTGGACTGTTAGTGCGGTCAAACGACCCTTGACCCGAGGATTTCCAAAAAGAAGAAGAAGAAGGAAATCCTCTCCTTTACGCCTTCCCGCTCATGGGCATTTAAACTTGAGACCGTTTGCTACGGTTCGTGGCCCACTATCAAAGATGGCCTACTAGATCCGAACCGTCCATCCTAATCAGAGCATGAACCGGACCAAGCTTAGGCAAGTCCACACGTAGTTGCGTGCGTGCAAGCACACAATGCAAGCATACATCAATTAGAGAAATTTAAACGGACAGCGTACATTCCTGAATGAATGTGGCCACCATCTATTTACATTTGGATGATCCAAGCCGTTTATCTTGTAGCTAGATCAACCTCGAACAAACCCCACCTAGCTTTAGACTTTGGAATACATGGTTATACACCCAACTTCCCTTGCAAACAAGTGCAGGCGGGCGGTCGTTTCAGAAAACGGAAATCCCGTTTCTCATTGCCACGCTGGCGATCCGCGTGCCTCCACTTCTTCCCATCTCAATCGTCCATTTTAACCTATCCTAGCCGCTCAACTTCAGAAGGAGTTAGGGTTTCCTTTTCTTCACGCCCAAAGGGAATGCGGAAAAAATCTTTTCATATTTTCTCGCTGGCTCAATCCTAGCCACTTATCCATTTTTAGGAACCTTGTGAGAGTATCCTAGACGTCTGTTTTAGGGGTACCTCAGGTCCATTTACAGCTGTTACGAGTTCTCGTGAGAAACTCGTGAGTACATGAATTGCCGCGGCGGAGAATCTCGTGAAGGCACGATTTTAGGGGACTATTTAAGTGAATGGTGGGTCCCACAAGGTTCTCACGACCCATCTGAATCATCCAAACGTGGCTAATCATTAGATCAACTATCCGTGGGAAATTCGCCATTAATAGCGGAGCCATCTTCACCGTTTATCTGAAAACACCCATCACCCTTGATCGGGCCCATTCGTTGATTAGGGTCATCCATATGGAGGACCATGATGCCAGAAGATCATCCATCACCACCGATCATAGCCGTGCAATCAGGATTGCATTTTGCCATTTCAAAACATCTTATATTAAATGACTAAGGATCGTAACTAATCCTTTGATTAGTTACGATTCAAACTGCCTAGAATAAATTAATAAAACCTATAAAAGGGGTCTTTTAGGGCATCCCTTTCCGAAATAGGAAAGCCAGTAAGAGAAAGGAGAGATGAGCCGTTCTCCATATGACATTGGGTTGAGTTGACTCGGTCTGAGTCTGGGCCGAGTTCAGGCGTGTTTTGGTTAAGGGAAAGAGAGAGAGAGAGAAAAAAAACAGAAAGGAAATGGGGAAGACAAGCAGAAAGATGGAATGGAGAGAGGAAGAGGGTGCGCTGCCATCCCAACTCAAATCGAGCTGAGGCTAGACCGAGTCAGGTGACCGTTGCTGGACATTCTCTAGCTGGGAGTGAGAAAGAAAGGAAAAGAAAGGAGGATGCAAGAAAGCAGAGGAAGAAGCAGATGGAAGAAGAAGAGAGAGGGAGAGAGAGACCGAGAGAGTTTGAGAGAGGAATGAGCGGTTGTCGTGGTGCCACACTAGCTTGGCTCGGTCGGAATAGAGCCTGAGCCAGCTGGGTTTGGAAGGAACGAAGAGAAGAAAGGAAGGAAGATGATTGGAGATATAGAAGTGGGGATAATGATTGTGTGCCTCAACTGAGTCGACTCGCCTAGTCAACTTTTGACTCACATGAATTAGGACTGGTTTGAGGTCTCTTCCATTCATCAGTTCGAGTACAAGGTCAAGTGCTAGTTCAGCTATGGCAGTAGGTGTCTCAGCTCGCTGTTGAAGATCAGTTTTAAAACTAGGTCTCAAATAAACTTGCCACTGAGTTGACTTGGTTGAGTCACTAGATGTGGGTTGGGGCTAATCTGAATTCAGTTTATCCTTCTAACCATGATGATGATGGACCATTGGGTTTGGACTCACATCGGTTCATGGAGTTCATTTGCATAATGGATAACCATCGAGTCGAATTGAATTGGATCGGCTATTTTAGGTGAGTTAACTCAGTGAGTTTCATTAGTTGTTTTTGAATTGTATTAGAGGTGATTGTTGATAGCTTACTGTAGTATTCTAATCAAGTCATGGTTATGTATGGATCGGACCAAAATTGAGTCCATTGGGTTGAGATCAAAAGGCATCAAGCGGACCACACATCAAAGATTCTCAATGGAGTTGTTTGCGGGCGAGTTCAAGAAAATTCGAGTTGATTTCATTTCTATCTCTTGAGTGGTGAGGATTACCTTTAAGCTTTTCTACCTCATGATAATTATCTTAGTTTATTTAATTCAGCAATTGCTTAATTTATTATTCAGTCAATTTAATGATGAATGTTAGTTTCATTAGAGTAATCCTTTATAAATCCAACATGTTTAGATTTAAATTTAAGTAATTTAGCATGCTATAGATCTCTAGTGTCCTTATTTTAATTTAAGATGTGCATTTTATGTACGTATGTACTAATGACATTGTATGTGGCTTGTTCTACCACTTGTGCTTGCTTGATGGTGTTTTTAGGAAATCCTCAAACTTGTGGCCACCTGTGTAATGAATTAAATAAATTTATGTCGTAGACCTACCGCCTTGAGGATCATTTGTGCCTATGTGGCTCTTGGGAAATAATCCTTTTTTATCCCACCATTAGGTGGAATAGTTAGCCCTTGCGGTTTTTATGGAATAATTGCCCCATGTAGCTTTTAATAAATTATTCTATATAACTTTGCAATGGTAAATTTCACTTTTGGACAATGGTTGGTCACTAGTTGAAGAGGTTTCCCTTAAAACATTATATTTGTTAATCTCATGAGCCAGGGATGGTGGAATGAGACACTATGCCTGAGCTGTCGGCCTATGCTAGGTGACAAACCCCCCATAGTGACCTTTGAGCTTTCCTAAAGTGATTGTTTGAAATTGGAATAATAATGGTTGGGCTAATCATGCATTTTTATGGCATGCGGTCTTTTCCGGGCGACTAGTTCTCCTTAGACGTACCTTGAGTACTTTTTCGGGTGGCTAGATCTCCTTGGGCGATCTATATATTATGGTCTTTTCGGGTGGTTAGTTCTCCTTGGGCGTACCTTTGTGTACTTTTCTAGGTAACTAGTCTTCCTTGGGCGATCTGTATATTATTATGGTCTTTTATGGGTGATTAGTTCTCCTTGGGCATACCTTTGTGTATTTTTTCGGGTAACTAGTCCTCCTTAGGCGATCTATACATTATTATGTTCTTTTCCGGGTGGTTAGTTCTCCTTGGGCGTACCTTTCTGTACTTTTCCTGGTGACTAGTCCTTCTTGGGTGATCTATGTCATATGGTCTTTTCCGGGTGGCTAGTTCTCCTTGGGTATACCCTGACTACTTTTCTGGGTGGCTAGTTCTCCTTGGACGACTTTTTACTAGCTGGATGTGCATCTTCAGGTCTGTGAGCATGTGCATGCATCCATGCATTTAAACAAGATTATCTTGTGTGATTTATTTAATGAATGCATATCTAATGAACCTTATCTGATTCCTCTAATAATCATTGTGTAATATTTGTTATATACTGTCTCTGATAACTATGCTTAATTATCTTGATGCTGCGATAAATCTTGGGGGTTATACCTCACTGGATAGTCATTGACACCATCAAACCGTCCTCAGTGTGTAGGGAGACGCAGATGATGCGTACACTAGTATTCAAGAGGAATGTGAGGAACCAGATGATCTTACGACTCTCCATTCCTGATTTTATTTGTATTTAATCTATACTGTTATGTTTGTAAAAGTTAAGACATTGGCTTGTATAAGTTTTTGGGTAACCACTTGAAACTTTAGTTATGTATATTTGAACTCCCTCTTATGCTTGATTGCTCATATTCAGGTTAACACTCGGGTTTTTGGAAAATGAGCAGTGTATTCAGGTTCCGGGAACCGGGGTGTTACATGAGAAGATTTAGATTTAGACTGGTCGACTAAAAAGTAGAGTTAAAAGAATGATAGCGATCAAATTAATTGGCAATTGGCCAAGTTATATATATATATATATATATATATATATATATATATATAAGGGAGGTTGGTTGCAGAATGTCTAAATAAATGGGCAGGGAATGCACTTGACAAGACCAAACTAACAGGCGAGTAACAAGACCAAACTAACAGGCGAGTAGGTTTGGATAGTATTGCTGAATTTCAGCTCTGGTATTATTGTCAATGTTAATTATGCTACCATAAGGGAGATCCGTACAAATGAGTTAACTGTCCCAAGCGAGATGCATCTGAGATGCTTCCTGATTGTCTTCATTCTTGTATCGACCGACGAACCAAGTTGAGCCGAACTCTTATCATGAAAAGGGGAGAATGACTGACTCTGTCTACTTTTATTCAGGAAAAAGATATAGGAGTTCATATATAAGAAAAATGTATGGACCTCCTGGGGAGAATGGATGACATGTTGATCATATGAAGAATAAGCAACATTGGAATGAATGGGGGCATGTACAAGGGAAGGACATAAATATTCATAGATCCACTTCTGGAGAAGCCATAGTGGTCTTCCTCCAAGATACAAACCTTTGGTGGTGATTTAAAAAATACCTCTGTACAGGTAGCTGAGTATAAAAGGTGCTAGAGCAACTTTTCAAACCTATGCAAGCACCTCGGCTAATTAAACATACTAATTTGTGATATGAAGAGCATTCATACGAGTAAATGTCGACAGATTTAAAGTAACAGGATGACTATATGTTCTTCGTAATCGACCGGGCCATCACGTTTGCGATACATTTGCATGAAATGTGAATAAGCTTACAGGCCTCATGTATAAAATGTCCTGTTTCTTTCTGAGCGAAGCCTGAGAAAACTGCCCCACTAAAGGGAAGAAATTGGGTCAGAGCGCAATGTCCAAAATTATTGGACTCATAGGGCCACATCCGAAGAAGAATGTGTTGGTAGATGAGATCCAAAATATTGACGCCGCTGTAAGAAGAGTAAGGTCCGGATAATCGTATATGGAGATTTCGATACATTCGTAAATGTCGAAGTTTCCCCATGTTGCTTCATGTTGAGAAGAAACGCGAGCGAACCAAACATCCTATTATGATAGTGGTTTCGGCCAAGATCGAGGATTCTTTAGAGTATTGGTTGGTTCTGGTATGGATTTGGATTGAATCAGTAAAGTTTTACCAGGGCAGATAGGAAAAAGAGGGTCCTTCATACTAACGTCATCAACATCAGTCCTAGGGAATACTACTGGTCCCATACAATAATAGTCTCAATTTGGTGATTTGAAAACTATTTCATTGGATCATTTCTCATAAAGGGTGCCTATCATAGTGACTAAATCATCCTGATGAAAAGATGGGGAAGATGATGATGTGGATGGCATTGTTAAGGTATGAGAGGGAATAATGGAATTAGGATTTTTTGGGGAAAAATGATAAAGAAAGAAGTGTGGGGTGAAAAGAATACTAAAACAGTGCTTATATCGGTCGAGGAGACGGAGCATTTATTAGGACATCATTAAAATTTTGCTTTGTACGATACAAGTACATGCGTTGCAATGGGGTTAGCCCTTATTTCAAAAAAGGTAGTTAGAGCTGACATGTAGAGATGTATCGGTCAAAGACGATTACCACGACACTGCCGCGTGTATCAAAGGACCGCTGCATTAATGAGGGGTCACATGTCGCTTTCACATTTTTTCCAAAGGTGAAGCGACGTGAGGAGAAATGTTCATCCATATTATCGGCAATTCCTGTGAAAGCCATTTAGGGTGAGTTACGTGTGATTTAGATGGATTTGCATAGTGTATTTAGAGATCTATGAGGATATACAAGGAGGATTCTATGATAGTATAACTGGAGCGTATCAAGCAACGACATGTCATTCATTAAGTGATCGATTAAAGAATGATAGTGTAGAAGTAGTTACAAGACAGATGGTAAGAGTAGAAGCAAAGAAGGCCATGTAATGTTAAACGATTATAACAACCGTCAGAAAATGTGAAACATCTAGATGGTCAAGTTAAAGCTATAAATAGCAGAAAAGTTTAGTAGGAAGATTTTGTCTCATACCAACCCAATCAAACCCAAACATATATTTGAATTATATATTTCAATTATCCGTCATTTGCACTCTTTAGTGTAATCATTCTACTTTATCTGCAAGTCAATTACATTTCATAGTGTAATCTTTTATTTTTTTGCCTGTTGTTTACATTCCATAGTATGATTTGTAGCGTTAATCAAGTAATTGGTAATCTTAGTTGTAATTTAGGTCTACACTTGTATGCTGGATTTAGTTCTTTATCTAGGAATGTGTTTTGTAGCTGCTCACTGCAATTGATTGTAAGGTTTCTTTTCACGCTTTTTCCTTTTATATATACCGAAAAGTATTTTCGTAAAGAAGGCAAATGTGCAACTGTAACACCCCGGATTTTTGCCAACCTGGAATTATACGTCCTTAGGCAATGGGTTGCTCCTAACACCTTATTAACCTATCAGAACTGAATCCCACAGTCTAAAATCGCTTCTGAACCCATTTCCTTCACAAATCCAACCCTTCACCATCTGTTCTTTCAATTTTCCTAAATACTTTCACCCTAAACTATCTTAAACTAGTTAAGTATTATAACTTGATCACTCTATATACAAACAACAAGGACTAAGTACCACCTCGATCACTTAGATTAAATCCTTTAGAAATTTGACAAAGTTAACTAAGTGCTAAACTAGATTAGCCATGAAATCCATTTGAATCGCTTTAAATACGATATGCAAGATCCAAAACTTGTAGAATCATTGACGCTAGGTTACCCTAAAATCTAGGATCATCTCATTACCCATTTCTCGGGAGCATCTTGAAACTCCGTTACCGCACATCGGAACAATACGAGGTTAAGGACTTAGGACCGCCTCGCCGGGCTTGACAACCATCTCGAAAATCAAATCTAGCCGATGTCCCATGGTCAGTCATTAGTCCTGAGCGAGAGAGTGTGAAAACACTTGTTTTCTTTAAAAATAAATATCTTGAATAGTAATCTGAGACTTTGGGATCGCTTTTAAGCAACTGACCGTCGAAATCGGACCAAATTACACCCTGGATCGGGAGAAATTTCATACACATTTACATGTACTCGGAATCTCCGATTGAGATCCGCTGACCGTTGAACTGAAACTGGTCCGCCACGCGTGATCTAGAATCCCGACTGAAACGAAAACTTAATAGAACGTAGATCCAGCATTAGTGAGCTTAAGTCCGACCTTTGGCTCAATGAGGCCCGCCAGAAGTCCTTCGTTGAGCTGAAAAAGTCCTGCTTTGGTTATAACCTAAGTATACTTTGAACAGAAGTCTATTTCGGTGAGTTTTTAGGCTATATAAGGACCTTAAACCCTCTCTCATTGCAGCCATCCGAATTTGAGAGAAAACCTAGATTGAGAGAGAGAAAAGAGAGAGAAAGTGTGGGAGATGTGGGAGGAACTCCCTGCCACTCTTCCCTGCTGCTATTCGAGCTTCACCGCTCCATTCTCACCACTTTCCCGGCGATTCTAGCGTCATTTCTAGGTAAGAAACCCTAACCCTAACCTGATTTGGGGCTTGGGTGGTTGTAGGTTATGAAATAGCTAACGTATTTCGTTCCATAGGTTGCCAAACGCCGAATACGGAGCTTAGCAAACCTATCAACTCCGTGACGATTCTACGACACAAGGTGAGGACTTTAGGTGTATAGGTTATGGTTTTCAACGCTTTCAATGTCGAGATAATGATAGATTCATGATCGCATGCAATTGCACATGTACAAAGTGCTTTCCGTTTTCTGTTTCGATTAGAATTGTAGAATATGGAATTTCACATACTCTAGGTATTCGTATAAAATACCATATACGTATTTTTTGGAAATGTGTTTGACATGTTTATTTGTCGTATGGATATACGATATATGGATAAAATACTTATTTGGCGAAAGAGTTCGCCTAAATACATGTTTACTAATATACACCATGTATGTAGAAATACGGTATTGTAAGAAGTACAGTATACATGTATAATTTAGCGATGTGTTTGTCATGATTAATTGTTGTATGATTGTATAGTATATGAATAAAATACCTGTTTGGCGAAAGGAATCGCCGTAATACATGTTCCCTTGTATACACTATGTATGTTGAAATTGTGTATCTTAGAAAAACTCCATACGTATAAATTTTGGTGATGTGATTGTCATGATTATTTGCTGTACGAATATGATATATACGTATAAAATATTAGTTTGGTAAAAGAACAGCCCTAATACACATTCCTCTAACATACGTCATGTATGTTGAAATAGTGTACTCTAAGTGTTTTTGAAATTGCTTGTGAGTATAAGTGCTTAAGTGTTAGTGCCTTAGGTAGGTCTTTGAGATGGGGTTCTCAACTACCTTAGAGTCACGTATGATACCCCCATGTGGTGGTTTACTTTAACCACTCACTTATGAAACATATGTATTTACATCCCCCTTTGTATTAAGCGCTCCATAACATGCCTTTTAATATGCTTTGTAACTTGTTTCATAACATGCTTTATAATATGCTTTATGACATGATTGCTAGTGTGCTTGAATTACTTTGTTTATCATGCTTTACTTCACATGCTATGGTTGGGAATGATTGGGCTTGGGACTATGTCCATAGTCCGGACATCCCAGTATTGAAATTGTGGTTGAGATTCATCTCGCCACACATGATATGTTTGGCGAACCCGTGTCGTGTAGATAGTGGTTAGCCACACGAGGTGCTTCTGCGCTTCATATCGTTCAACTTGTTGTGCGCTCGAGCTAGCCGAGCACGTCAACCCGTGTGTCTTATGTATGTTCACCATGTTTGGTCGCTAATGCTTGAACCTAGGGTCCCAAACTTACCAGTGAGAATCCCGTTAACCATGGTACCTCGATCCGCTAAGACTCATGAGTCATAGTGGTATGGGACACCGTGGTCGAGCTGTCACCTACTGCTGGGGCCACGTGCCTCCCCGTAGTGACCAGTGAGCAACCAAACTTGTGAGCCGATTATGGTGGTATGAGACACTATATTCGCGCTGTCGGCCTACATTGATAAGGTGATGGGGGAGCGGTGTAACCTTTGTGCGTAACAATACCACACCCTTTGTAGTGACCTCGAGCATACTTTGAAATCGCAAACGCCTTAGGGTTCGCCGCGATATATAGAGTATGAACTAGGCCTAATTACGTATTGTGATGAATCGTTTAAGGGGTGATGGGGGAGTGGTGTAACCTTTGTGCGTAATGTACCTTGGACAAATTTCTGCGTGACCTAAAACATACCATCGTCGATATTAACTAGGACCGACGACTAGAATGGATCATGTTTGGGAATGATACAAGAGGAGGTACCTTAGTTTCCCAATCTGCTGTTTGAAATGGACTAATTAAAAACTCAAATCATGCTCATCATCAGCATGTGCCTGGAAAGATGTGGAGCACCTTTTGAAAGCATGCACGCGAGCGTTAGATGGTGTCGCATGCGGAGTATGTTTGATGGCATCCATCATACCTGCATTCATACTTGCATTAATAAGAGTAGCTAAGAGTGTTTGATTTTACTGCTTTATCATTACTGCTTGACTGAGTCAATAACATGTTAACCTATGCTTTATTGTTCCACTGAGTTAGCTACTCACTCCCACGTTACGGACGGTTGTACACACCAACCATATTTGTTGAGTTTCAGATGATGGCGATGCTTATGAAGCAGAGCCGGACTATTACTATGATGTCGAGGAGGAGTTCTCCTACATGTAACTCTCTGACGGGTCTCTGAAGACCTGGTACTGTATTGACGGGGCTATGGTACTTGGGATAGAAGACATTACACTTACACATTTGGTATATTTTAGAACTGTACTTGTAATTATTTAACCTGGTAATGTTATCACATTCTGGAGACTCATCATAGTTTATATGTTTTATCTATCTATCACAGTCTTCCGCTTGCAAATTTAACTGTCTCTGGAATATGATATGTTGTTTGGGCTTAATCTCACTCAAGTTCAATGCACAAATACAGTCAACATTCAATCATCATTCATTTTGTTGCATAAATGATGTTCCGGAATTCAGGAGTTGAGTTTATGATCGACCCCCCATTTTCGGGATGTTACAACAACCCATCATTAGAAGACGGATCCTACCCTTTGAATATTGTTGGATCTTATTTACATACTGAGCAAATGGCTGAATAGGCTGCCAATTTCATTTGATCTTATTCATGTACTGTGCGCTTGGGCAACAGCCCTTGGAAGTTTTCAACGGTAGGCTTTAAATCCCTGTCGCTTCATGTGGTGCAGTCCACTTGAGCCTTCGATCCGTTCCCTTTTGGGCTCTTGCCCTAAAATGATCTATCAAAATGGATAGACGGCCTGGATAAAACATATATAGACCACGGTGGGCCACACAACCCCTGATATGACCGTCAGTCTCTAGCTAACTCCTGGCGGGGGTAGTACCCAATCCCCGCCCATGCGGGTCACCTCGTTCGCCACTGGGTTTAACGAGGGATCATTCAAAGATTCGGACGGGCCGTTCAGCAATTCCCACCCGTAAGAAGACCAAGACTCCAGTTTGAGAGATAGTAGAAGAAGAGAGGAAAAAAAGAGAAAAAACTCTAAAACCCTTCTTCTCGAATCTCCTTGTTTCTCCAATCGCTCCCTCTCTCTACTGTAAAAAATGGCGTTGCGTCTTGTTTCTTCTTCGGACGAGGTGGTGATTAAAGCCCCGACGGACCACCGTTTATACCGTGTCCTTCACCTCCCCAACGGTCTCTCAGCCGTTCTCATCCACGACCCCGAGATCTTCCCCGATAAGCTTCCAGAAGATTCTAGAATCCTAGAAGAAGAAGAAGAAGAAGAAGAAGATGAAGATGAAGATGATGATGATGATGATGATGATGATGATGAAGAGGAAGGAGAAGGAGAAGCAGGAGAAGGAGAAGGAGAGAATGAGAAGAAAAATGGCGGAGTCATGCCTACTAAAAAGGTTGGGAAATTTCTTTTCCTTATAATCTCATTTTTTAATGGACATTTCTGATGTTGGTAGCCACCCCTTTCATTGTTTTGATTGAGAAGCAGCCAGGCGGTTTGCCGCAACGAGAGATTGAACCACATATTCACAGCATACTCATGCATGATGGGAGATATGCATCGGGCGGGCTCTACCTTGTGCTTGCCCTATGCCAGAAATCAGGCTGGTTTGTTCGTCTTCTTGAGGGTGATGAACAGTAAAAAAAGACTGGCTGTCTATGTTTCTTGTGCACAAGTGGCCTGTGCCTGGTCAGCTGGCTGGCTTCATTTGTTGGACTGGAAAATGTTCATAGTGGACCCCATGCATTGAGTGGCCTCGTGATGCAAACCCGAAAGGGAAATCAAATAAATCAATAAGAAAAGAAAGAGACTGCAGAAAAGACCCAACAATCCTCTAGCCAAATGCTAGAGATCACAAATGCGAGACTGTGAGCAAGCTCAACAGTTCTCTAGTCTTGAACTAGAGATCACTTCCCTCCCCCCCCCCCTCAACAGCTACCGTAGAGAATAAGAAAGTTCATAAAGAGAATATTAATCAGCTCTTCTTATTCCATAGGCCATAGGTCCTATTTATAATCAACCTTACAATATGTAATAAAAGATATGAAATCTAAAAATCTATGAAATAGGAAAGCACCTAAGTAAAAAAGCATTCTATAATTAAGAAAATGCCTAAAATAAGAAGATACTTAGATAAGAAAATATTTAAAATTATTCCCTGCCTAAAAATAAAGATATGAAAGAAAGAGCAAATTTCCTAATTTAGAGATTTGAGAAAAATGGGAAGTGATGATGGCTAAAAAAGGAAGGTGGTCCTTTTCTTGTACACACGTGCAGAGTGTGCACGTGTGCGATGTGGGACGATTGCATCAATTCCCACCGGCTTGAAAAAACTCGGCTCCATCGAGTTAATGACAATGTACTCCTCATATAGTTTTGGGTTGATGTGCCTGAAATCCTTTGCTAAAATCTGTGTGCTGTTGGACCTTGGTCGACCCTTCCATTTGACAAGAAACTTCTGATCCCCCCCTTGGCGTGTGGAAACTATTTGATCATCCAACCCATCCTCAATGATTTCTTCGAGCTGGCGTGGTACCTTAGGTATCTGGATAGCCTGTTCTTCTGTGCTCTCGTTTGTGTGATGTCTAAGATAAACTGTAAGGTTTTCCACATTAAAAATGGGGCTGATCTTCATTTCAGGTGGCAGCTTGATTAGGTATGAATTATCACCTAGCTTCTTCAAAATGTGGTAAGGACCTGTCGTTTTGGAGTGGAGCTTTGTATAAGAGCCCTCTGGAAACCGCTTAGGCTTAAGTCGCACCATGACTCTATCTCCTTCTTGGAATTGTGCAAAACATCGTCAAACATTTGTATATCCCTTGTAATTTTCATTACTAAGTGTGATCTTTCGCCTAACTTCTTCATGTATCTCTTTAACATGCTGTGCAAAAGCTTCAATGTCTTGGCTCAATCAAGTGACACTAGGAAGTGGGACTAAATTGATAGGTTGTCGCAGTCGCATTCCGGTCGCCAATTTCGAAAGGAAAGTCCCGTAGTGCGGTTCATAGAACTGTTATAAGCGAACTCAGCTCGTGGGAACATGATGTCCCATGAGCTTATATGATCACCAACCAAACATCGAAATAGAGTCCCAAGGTAATGGTTTACAACTTCAGTCTGCTCATCTTTTTGCGGATGATAAGCACTTGAGAATTTCAACTTAGTTCCCATCTTAGACTACAAGTTGCACCAAAAGTAGCTCATAAACTTGACGTCATGATCAGATACAATAATTTTGGGAATTCCATGTAGACGAACCACCTCTTTAAAGAAAACATTGGCGATGTGCATGACATCCGATGTCTTCTTATAAGGGATTAAATGAGCCATCTTTGAAAACTTGTCAATTACAACGTAAATAGAGTCATAGCCACGTTGCGTCTTAGGCAATCCCAAGACGAAATCCATACTGATGTCTTCCCATAGAGCATTTGGCACATGTAATGGTGTATAAAGACTAGAATTTTACTTGCTACCTTTACCAAGTTGAACCGCTTGACATTGACAAACAACGATCCCAACGTCCTTTAAACTCGGCCAGTAAAAATGATCCTCAACCAGAGCTGTTGTTTTATTGATACCAAAGTGACCACCTAGTCCCCCTAATAACAAGCTCTCGCAAGGAACTCTTAGGAAGACACA
Source organism: Magnolia changhungtana (assembly GCA_030180095.1). Classification (NCBI taxonomy): domain Eukaryota; kingdom Viridiplantae; phylum Streptophyta; class Magnoliopsida; order Magnoliales; family Magnoliaceae; genus Magnolia; species Magnolia changhungtana. The sequence continues at coordinate 517,186 of JASAUF010000524.1, read as the reverse complement.
ACCTCATGTCGAAGAATAAGTACCCATCCTGCAAGCTATACCTTGGGTACTTTGTGCCTGCACCAAAAACGAGTGTTGAAAATACCTTCCCAAAATCATAATCTGTGGCATAGTCTCGTTTAAGTTCTTCAAACACAACAACGGAAACTAATAAGGTAGACAATAGGTGTGACTTTCGGCTGAGGGTGTACGCTACCTTATTTTCAATACCGACATGATGTTTTAGGTTGAATGTGAACTCTTGAAGATAAGCACTCTACTTAGCATGCCTAACACTCAACTTCTTCTGAGAATTCAAGTAACGTAATGCCTCATGATCAGAATAGAACACAAACTCTCGATGAATGAGGTAATGACGCCAATGCTTCAGAGCTTGTACAATAGCATAAAACTCCACATCGTAAGTAGAATACTTCTTTCGTGCCTCATTGAGTTTCTCACTGAAAAAGGCCACCGAATGTCCTTCCTGGCTAAGAACACCTCCTATGCCCACGTGCGATGCATCACAGGCAACTTCAAATACTTTTTCGAAATCAGGAAGTCTGAGAACCGGAGCCTCTGTCATTTTCTGCTTGATTTCTTGAAATGCTTTGTTGATGCTTTAGTCCACTCAAATGGATTGGATTTCATACATTTAGTAATTGGCGCCATGATGGAACTAAAGTTCTGAATAAACCTTCGATAAAATGTTGCAAGCCCCTGAAAACTGCGAACCTCATAAATGTTTATGAGAGTAGACCATTCAACAATGGCCCTTATCTTTTATGAATCAGCCTTTACACCCGCTGCTAAAACGACGAACCCGAGAAAGACCACGCTAGAACTGATGAATGTACACTTCTTCAAATTGATGTAGAGTTTCTCATGGCGCAGTACTCTCATCACTTGGCAAAGATGGTCCAGTTGATCTTCTCGTGAATGGCTATAAATGAGGATGTCATCGAAGTATACGACGACAAACTTGTCAATGAATGGCCGTAGAATTTGCGTCATCACCCGCATGAATGTGCTAGGTGCGTTCGTCAAGCTGAATGACATAACTAGCCATTCATACAATCCATCCTTTGTCTTGAAAGCAGTTTTCCATTCATCGCCAGGACGAATTCTTATCTAATGGTACCCGCTTCGCAAATCAATCTTCAAAAAAATTGTAGCATTTGCCAACATGTCTAGCATGTCATCCAGGCGCGGAATAGGAAAATGGTACTTTATTGTTATCTTGTTGATGGCGCGACTGTCAACACACATTCGCCAACTGCCATCCTTCTTTGGTGTTAGCAACACTGACATAGCACACGGGTTGAGGTTATCACGAATGAACCCCTTTGTTAACAATTCTTCCACATGTCGATGAAGCTCTGCATGCTCTGTCAGGTTCATTCAATATGCTGGAAGATTTGGTAATGGTGCTCCAGGTACCAAATCAATAGCATTCCGAATGTCGTGCATGGGTGGAAGCTCACTTGGTAGTTCATCAGGGAACATATCTTGAAATTGGGACAGAATGTCCAGAATCTCAGGCGATTGAATAACAACATTATGAACTGGATTGATCTTGCATCCTACCAGAGCATACATGATTCCACGTTCACGATTCTCTTCCAGGAACTGGGCCATACTCAACACTGTGGAAGTCGACTTTGCCTCTTCAAGTTCGTCATCGTTCATAGGGTTAAAGAGTAATGGGCTTTCCTTTGTATATAAAGCTATATGTGTTCTTGCGACCCTCGTGAGTTACATCCCTGTCATATATCCAAGGGCACTCTAGTAATATATGTGACCTTCATTGGAATGATGTCACACTAAAGCGATTCTTCATAACGACCCGGAGAGAAGTTGACTGAGCGCCTTTTAGTCACAGGGATGAACATGTCATTCACCCATGCAATCTTGTATGGCTTGGGATGCATTTGAGGTTTCAGTTACAACTTGTCCACCATGCTTTGTGAGACCACGTTCATGCTACTGCCTCCGTCAATAATGACCTTGACAACCTTTCCACTACACGATACTCGTGTATGGAAAATATTCGTTCGCAGCTAGTCTTCTTGGGCCTCCTTTGGCTGTCAGAATCCTTCTGACCACCATTGATAACTTGTTTTCATTTAGGCCATCGATGCATTCCTCAAGTTCCTGCTCATCATCTTCTGGATCATTTGCGTGTTCATCTTCCACTTGGTCTGCAATGAAGTCTTCTGTCTCACAAAATTGTAGATTGCGAGAGGGACACTTAGTCGCGTAATGTCCACGACCACCACACTTTAAGCAATTGTTGGTCGACCTCCAATGATAACTTGTTTTCATTTAGGCCATCGAGGCCTTCCTCAAGTTCCTGCTCATCATCTTCTGGATCATTTACGTGTTCATCTTCCACTTGGTCTGCGATGGAGTCTTCTGTCTCACAAAATTGGAGATTGCGAGAGGGACACTTAGTCGCGTAATGTCCACGACCACCACACTTTAAGCAATTGTTGGTCGACCTCCCTTGTGTTATTGCAACATAAATATACTGAGGATCTCCTTGAAGTTGCCAATCTTCAGCATTCTACTCCAGTTGACACACCTCTTGAATTAAATTACATGTTGAGCAAAGATGACGTTGATCTTCTCCCTGATCCTACCTTATATTGACAACTTGTTGAAAGTTTAATTTATTTAACTATCACAAGACTTGATATATCTTATGCTGTCAACTTGTTGAGTCAATTTATGAGTGCTCCTCGGCATCTTCACAGATCAACGGTCAAACGCCTCATTCGATACCTTCTTGGCACAACCCAAAGGGGTTTTTATTTTCCCACAACTAATGATCTTACCCTACATGCATACTCTGATGCTGATTGGGTGGGTTGCTGTGACACGCGCCGATCAACCACTGGTTGGTGCATGTACCTTGGCAAGCCATTAATCTCCTCGAAATGTAAGAAGTAGAATCGGGTCTCAAGATCTTCTATAAAAGCATAATATTGAGGTATATCCTCTGCTTGTTCTGAAATCCTTTGGATCTATGGACTTCTAGCTGACCCGGGCTCTGTTCGACCTCATCCTATGCCTCTACATGTTGATAATACTAGTGCCGTTAAAATTGCAGAGAATCTAGTGTTTACAAAACACATCGAAGTTGATTATCACTTCATTCGTGACGGATATGAGCGTCGGGTCATCAACCTCCCTCATGTCTTCACCAACCTTCAAATCGCTGATATCTTCACGAAAGGATTTCCTCGACCACGCCATTCATTCCTCGTGTCCAAATTGCTGTTGTTTGATTCTCTGGCATCAATTTGAAGGGGGGTGTCAATCGAGGGACCACACTTTCAAAACGTGGATCCCATTCAATCATGTGCTATACTTAGGTAGTCTATTTTACGAATAGAATTAGTCTCCTTCATTATCCCTTAAATTAGGGATTGTAATCACCCAAAATTATGGGTCAACATGTACCATGTATAGCAATCTATAATCTATGTAAGAGGATAAAATCTCACAATGAGGACCACTAGAATTGTATGAAAACTTGATCTCAAGATTTCAGTAATTCAGATTTCTGTAGAAATATCAGAGATGAAATGTGATACGGGGTCATATTGGTCCGATGCGAAAAAAACTGACCTGTATTGGCACGTATTGGTTGATACAGGCTATGATGGCATCAAGACGAGGCCAATACAGGCCGATACACCCATAAAAGCCCCCCCCCTCTTTAATTTTAATTTCAAAATTTCACTCATGTCTCCTTCTTTTTTTGTTTTTTTCATTTAAACCATGGAGGAAGCTTAACAACTCATTTTAGGCTAGATCTAGACCTATTTTGGGATAAAAACAAATGATTTGAATGATATTTGACAAATCGAAGCGAAGTGACTGTTATAGGATAAATCGGAAAGAAGGGTAAACCTTCACTTTCTTTTTGATATTTTCATCTTCTTTTTATTGTATTTCAATATAATGGGCCCTAATCACCAAATCATGCTTGCTTTTTGTTCAATTAGGGCCCATTTAGTTGACCGTCAATAAGTCAAACAGACAGACTAACATTCTCATCAAAGAAATTTCCATACACCATCATATGCATGACTAATATTGATACGCGACGCCCATATCGTATTGTCTTTTGGCCATGGTGATATGTCCCTCGACACCGATATTCAGAACCATGAGAAGAGGTGAGAAAATTACCAGAAAAGATAAGAAAATCAAGATTCTCAATAGTTAAGTGTTGCTGGACAACAACCACAAGATCCAACACCTATGGAAGCAAGTTGAGGCCCCAAAACGATGTGATGCCTTTGTTCTCAAAACAACGCTTGATGTGTATGATGAAGTATTGGACCTCAACAAGGTTCTGAACTTTGATGGGGACCTTGTCGAGTGCACAAATTTCATTGAAGTACCAATCTTCAACCAGGATCGTGGAGAAGACAAATCCGAGGCCATTGATTATCTAGATCTCATTGGAGACTCGATCTATGACATAGACGAGTCCGAAGAGTATCAAAATTCTAAATCCTGATACAAGCTTGATCAAGGATGATATGATCGTCCATAAGGATAATGTTGAAGAAGCTGTACTTCATGCTGTTGTCAATTAGAGTTGATCATGGAGTGGAATTTGAGTTCTTTGAAGCCGACATGGTTTAATGACAATGGCAATGATTTGTATTAGGTCTTATGTTGCTGCTATTAGGCTACCCTTTGATCAAAACTCGAGGACAAGTTTTATCGTTTTCTCCAACATGAAGTGTGATGTGGTGGCATCTAGATCAAGATCATCACCATCATTGTTTTTGGTGTTGGCTGCAATTGGACCATTAATAGTCTTGGTTTCACTATGGTATACAAGCAAGACATCATATTTGTCCATGGTGGACAGCCATGGCCCAAGATCAGATGATGATGATTCGTTTTCTGTTGCATAGTGTAGCTCTTTTTCCATCCCATTTCTTTGATATGGGCGTTTGTTTTAGGGTGTTTTGGTACTTCCATTATCTTAGTTTGTGTGGATTGGATTAAAAGGTAGGTTAACAAATTATTGTCTTAGATTGATTGGGGTTAGGTTTTTAGTATAAATACCGTCCTTTGCATAGAAATTTTCAAAATTTTGAGTCAATGAAGTGAAAATGAGTTTTTCTCTGAGTGCATCTCCATGTTCTAGCATGTGCATTGAAGGAAATTGGGTCTTACTGAGACACTTGCATACCACATTTTTTAAGGTCTTTTGAATCCTCTTTTCTTGAGCTGCTTACAGGGTGTTCAATGACCATTTATCCCGCTGATTTGTTTAGTGTACCCGTGTCAATCCAATCATTTTTCTGAGTCACTACAATGACCCGAATGGAAGAAGATTCAATTAATGCTTGTGGGATGTTCCTTGCCTCTTTTTGTATTCAAGGGTCTTCCGCTTCTATCATTTATACCAATCGGGATTCCTCTGTCTTGCCTCCTTGTTGGTTTTAGCTCCTTCAATGTATGCTCGGTTAGTGTATGCTTCTTGCTTCTATATTGGGGACTCTCTCACAGGTGTGGGTTTGTCTTGCGGATTGATTTGTTGCGGATTGATTTGTATTGGTTGATTCCTCATCATCCTATTATTGGTTGTTTTTTTTTTTTTTCCAAAGCTATTATTGATTTTAATAGAAAGCAACTAGACAAATTGTCAAGCTAAAAGAATACAAAAAAACATATTAAAAATTGATGAATATTCGAAGCCTATTCCAAGGCGTCTCTCTTTGACTTCCATACGACTTGATCTGATGATTTGAACTTCTTGTCAAAGCAACGCGCATTACGTTCACTCCATATATTCCAAAAGCATGCCATAAGGCTCAATCTCCAAAGAATAAGACTTTGTTTGGACATCTAGATGCCGTGCCATTCCTGAATGAGGTTAGGAACTAAAGATGGCATGATCCAATGTACTTTAAAGAATTGCAGAATACGGCTCCAAAGCTGATTGGCGAAAATGACAATGAATTAATAGATGATCAACAGATTCTGCGTCTTTCATACAAAGAAGGCATATGTTTGGGATGATCATTCCCCTTTTTTGAAGATTGTATATTGTAAGAATCCGTTTCCTGCCTGCTAGCCACGTCAACAAGGAAACCTTAGGAGGGGTCCTGTAGGACCAGAAATCGACTGAAAGATGAAGCTATGGGAATTCCTCGAAGGATGGATATTGTTGTAAAAGGACTTAACTGAGGATGCTCTTGAGGAGGATGCCGTCCAGACCAAAGTGTCAGTTGAGTCCAGGAAAGGGATATATAGGTGGAGGTGCTCCAATAATTTTGCATACTCCACTGCTTCAGAATTAGAGAGAGCCCTTCTACATTGAGGGCACCTCACACCCCTACCACCTTCAGAACAGAAGCATCTTTGGACAGATGTTTTTCTCCGGAGAAAGCAAAGCCAAGGATGGAAACTCCTCGGCTAGAGGTCTGCTTCCGCACCAAGTGTCCTCCCAACAACGAATCCGCGTGTCGGTACCAAGAATGAATGATGATGCACTCATAACAGATGGAGCCACTGATGAAATTGCCTTCCAAATAGCCAAGGTACGATAGAGAGATGACTTCTTGATCTCCCAGCCCATCTCTTCCAAACCATACTTTCGAGCAATAACTTCCCTCTGAAGCTTATCTTCTTCAGTGCCGAATCTCCATTGCCATTTACCTAGCAAAGCCTCATTCGTTGATGCGAGATCTCTGACACCCAATCCCCCATCGGCTAGCGGATAACAAACCTCTTCCCATTTCAAAAGATGAAAATTTTGTTTATCCTCTGCCCCTCGCCACAAGAAATCCCATTGATTGGCTTTAGCTCCTTATTTTTCAAATATTTTCTGGATTTTTTTTTAGGCTAACAAAAAATCGGTCTGATGCGGTCCGTTATAGGTTGATATGGGGCACATACCGATACGCAACGCTGTATTGCATCAGTTTTTGTCGGGGGCAATATGCCCTCAGATACCGATATTCAGAACCATGCCGTATCGTAACAGTAATTACACTGGCCGTTATGGTCATTGTTATTGTTATTGAATACCTTGCATGCGGGGCTCTTTGAAGATGGCAGGTGGTACATGTGGCTACCATGTGGGTCATTTTATAAAGAGAGGGGTCCTTTCATCACACTTCCTTCAATTAGTCTTAGAAATGAAGTTTCAAAGTGTGGGCAAGCAAATGAGAAAGGGGCTTTTTTCAGGAAAATGAGAGGGAAACGGAAATGGCGTTTACAAGAAATTTACAAAAATATACAGCAGAAACACAAACACCGTTCTCATGGAAATGGTGTTTTTGCAATTTATGTTTCAGTGAATCCAAATGGGCTGTAAAATTTCCCCTTTATTTTCATTGCTATTCCTAACCTTTTCTGAAAGAGAAATCACCAATCTCATCTTATGCCTAGTGAGAAGCACCTCCCGGAAAATGAAGTTTTTGTGAATGCTCGATCTGCCACCAAATTTGTGAAAATACTGAGTTGGAAGTTCCCCGATTAGACATCCAATATGTTATTTAACCTATCTCTGGTTTTGTATGCTCCTTTCTGTGATTTAATCGTGTTGGGCTGAGTCATGTAATTAGAAGAATGCAGGACAGCCTATTAATCCATCTTTGAAAATACACTCTTCTGTTTCTATTTTGAATGATTGAGGGCTATATGGACCTGCTATAAATATTATAACTGGACAACTGCAAAGGTTGTTACATCGAGTGAGTGATTCTTTTGAACGGCACTGCTAGGCGCCGAGTGATTCCATTGCATTAAAATTTAAAGCAAAGGTGCCATGATAGACTGCGGTGAGGATTTTTTTTATATAATAATAATAATAATAATAATTATTATTATTATTTCCAAGTCTTTTCGACTTGAAAGCTGAGCAATTGTTTTGAATTTCTATTTAAGCACATTAAATGTTTGAAGGGGCTTGCCTTGTGTGTTTTTTCGTTTTTCTTTCCATTTGAGTTCACGATTCAAAGGTTTGCGTTTCTCTTTTGCATTTTATATCAGCCATTTGGTTTTTTATTTGTTTTGTGCACACGGAGTCCTTTCTTCTAATTATAATGCTTTTGCAGGCAGCAGCTGCTATGTGCGTAGGAATCGGAAGCTTCTCTGACCCCTTCGAGGCACAGGGTCTTGCCCATTTTTTGGGTACGTCGGATTTGCTTGGTTGTTATCTTTTCTTTCTTCTAGTGCTGTGTTATATTTCTTTTTTGCTAGTTTTTTAATATATTTATCTACTTAGTGAGTAAAACCTATATCATCTGATCATGCTGAATGTTGCTTATATTTCAACAGTTCTTATGGTAGGTTTTCTTTGATGTAGTACCCCACACCCTGAAAGAAAATCTAAAACTATTCCATATAATAGAAAGAAGTGGAAAATACAAAAAAGAAATGCCTTAAATCTCATAAAATTCCATATAATAGAAAGAAGTGGAAAATGCAAAAAAGAAATGCCTTGATCCCATATTTTATGAGATCTCTACAACTATGTCCAATCAATATAGTCTATGTAAACTCAGAAGAACAAGAGACGTGATCTTAGCATCTTACATTGAGCCGGCCCTTGAAGTGCACAATAAGTAAGAAGTTTTTCATAACTATGCGTACAGCCGACAACATCCATTGCTCTTCACTTTTCATGGAATCAATTAATCAAATACTTAAAAAAAAAAGATTTCATTGAAATAAATATTCTACATTCACAAATTCCACGGGTCTAGTTCCTATCATCGGCATTGCAACCATTATATGTGTTTTGGGAGGAGCTGCCTCCCAGTCAGCAAGGTGTTACAGACATAGCTAGTCACTTGAAACAAGTTTGTGGAAGTAATACAAGGACTACTAAAAGTGCAAGTAATATGGCATGGCCTAAAAATTGTCACCATTGGATGATCCTTTGTGACTGCCGACTGTAATTGTCCATTTTCAGACCATCATCATCATCATCTAAGCCTTATCGCAATTAATTGGGGTTGGCTACATGAATCCTGTTCCGCAATTCCACTCTATCAAGGGTTAGGATCATCTAATGTGGGAAACATGGAATTATGTTCCCATCCCATGATGGGGCTCACCAGCAAAATGGCTTAGAGTGCCGAAAGGTGGGGCATGCCTGTGCTATTGTTGGGTTGAGCAAAAGTCACTGTTTCGTTTGATCGAGAAGCATATAATTTCTCGAACAGCCATTGCAGAAAGTGTGGTGGGTAAGGCTGCATGAAATCCAACCTTCTTCTGTTCAGCACACACAAATCAGAGCATCTTTATATTGGACCTATGGTCACATGTCAATTTGTTAAATCCAAACTAACATGGTATAATCTTTAAGAAGTCGTTCTGAACATATCCCTCATTTTCTGGTTTTCCAAAACCCATCATGAACTGGCTTTTGTGTACATTACAACTGTTGATATATGCAAATCTTAGTCACAATTACTTTTTTGGCAGAACACATGCTCTTCATGGGGAGTTCAAAATTTCCTGATGAAAATGAGGTCTGTTTAGATTTATTTTGCCTTTATGCCACTAATTATGCATTGGAAGAAATGTGCTGATTTGAGTTTAGAGATGTTTGTTTGTTTGAGTTGATTGCTTTGGGAAACATTTAGTCTTCTTGTAGTTTATGTGATGACCTCTTTCAGTAAAACATTGACATCATAGGGCTTTGTGCTTATATGCATAAGCAACATTTGATAAGCACAAATGACTCCATAAAATGAACCGGGACAAACAAAGGATTTTCCAGGGACTTCGTTGCAATTTCAGTTCATTTTGGTGCTTGCCATTGCACCATATTTCCAAAATTTTCGAATTCAGTTGGCTGAATCAACTCGACCAGATTTCAACTCGACTCATCTAATTAGTGGATACTTGGTTACTTATTTGGCTCATTAAGTTTCTAAAAAGCATGGTGTGTAGTAAAGGCCGTTACGTAAAGGTAATGGAGGCAACCGTTACACGTTATAGGGTTGTAATGGTCGTAACAACCATTATGGAAAAAATGACCTGTAACTGTCATTAATGGCTCATTATGCCCCCCTGTAAAGGCTGTAACGCTCCGTAATGGTCTGTTATGGGGCAAATACATGTTTTTTGGATATATTTTTTTTTTCAATGTTATGGGGTAGATACAGGCTTTTTGAGAATTTTCTTTTAATAAAAAAAGAGACTGTAACGGTCGTTACAACCATTGCAACCCGTATCGTAAAGGTAATGGGGTGGTCGCCGTTATGGCCACTGTTACCATTACAGAATACCTTGTTAAAAAGATAAAGACAACAAATGGGCCACACAATTTGAATATATCGACAACATACACCCACCTAACTAATACCTGATTAAGTCTTGTCTTGCTCTCTCTTAAGACAAGTGCTCTTAAAACTATAGAAGATGCCCTTTTTTTTCCCAGAAAAATAAACCTTTTCTTTTCCTAAATGAAGGAAGGGGTTTCATTAAGAAAAATCCACTTTTAATATTTTTACTCATGGAATATTGTTGAGAGTTGATTATGGACTTGATCATGATGTGATTAAGTCTGCAAGTCGAATAGATGTGACTGACTTTTGAATTGAGCTTTTGGGTTTTAAAACATGGTTTGCAGGAATGAGTTTGGATTTGGTATTGTTAACTGTCATCAAAATTCTCTCTTCATCACCATTCATGGGCTGTTGCATCTACTGTTTTAAATATTGACGATATCGGCCAATATATTCCACGATATATCTTGTATCCCACTAGTGCGATACAAAATGCACAAGTAGTGTGATATATCCTACATGTTCGATCTAGTGAGCATTTTCGATTTTTGATGCTCTTATTTTCTCTAAATCATGTTAAATTAGTGTCAGATTGTTACAAATTCATGATTTTTCATGCAGAACATGAAAAATCATGGACTGGGAGCTTCGATTTCGAGATTTGGAGGAGATGGGTTAAGTTACGAAAAATTGAAAAAAAAAAATCAAAATTTCCCAATTTCTCGCAAATCATTTGCAATCTTTGTGTTCAAACATCACATCAAACATGTCTGTAACCTAATCTAGTGATTCTTCTTTTGCTTTTGAATGTATTGTTTGTGTTTCCACTTGTCTTCTTACATTTATAAATTATATGAATAGACATTGAATATACTTGCATCAATTCAGTTAGACAACGCATAGATTACGATCCCATACAAAGAAAACCTATTATTTGTACTTGTTTTTTGTAATGTTTTGATTTATAAGTGTGTATTAATGTCTTTTTTAATAATCACTGAAGTTTCGTCAAAAAATTCAACCAATTTCTCAATGTTTCCCCATGTTTCCAACGACAACGATACATTACACGATACAACCGATATATCCCATGCAATAACCGATACGTATCCGTATCCCCAAGAATACAATACGTAACGCGATACCGTTGAACATTGGTTGCATCAAGGATGCATCTTGGCCATTCGTTAGGCCTCACAAGTGATAGAGGTCTCCAGTTCAGACTCCAATGGATTGTGGGGCCCACTGATCAGATCAGTTTGCATTTACAACCCTAATTATTAGCTGGCTGCTTTTTACAGTTGCATTAACTCTTCTTTTTATAGGAACTAGTAAAATGCACATGCGTCACACATCAAGGATAATTCAAAGTGTGTTGCTAATTGCTTTTCATCTGACCATTTGATGGCCACCTATTGTTTCCGTAGCATCATCAATCTCATGGTTACTTATTTACCGTACTGTGGATATAGTATCACATGCCCATCTATACCATAAAAGTCTTGGACCCAATGATATAATGACTATATCAAATCAGTTCCTTAGTTGAGCTCAATATCTTTTTGACGGTCCACTTGATGACCTCAATTGTACATTTAGGATCAGCTCCGATATGTTAATTGTTAGCAATGCTCCATACAAGTGGGGACAACAATCTGATTGATTTTCCTTCATGGGAGTGAATGTGATAGGATTCTATGGCTATTGATGATCTCTCACATAAAATCGTGAATGGTATCTAACTGAAAGACAGGAAAGGATTTTGTTCTGTATTCTATTCTAGACTATTAAGCCTCTCATAAGCCATTGATTGAAATTTTTTTGCATCCCAGATCAATTTACGTTGAGTATGTAAACAATCCAGTCAATGGATTGGTCCATCCGTATGGTTTAACATGTGAAAGCTTGTCGGATGGATCCTAACTGTCCATCAAGGGATAATGAAGTGGACGTTTGGATCAGTATGATGTTGCATGGTTAGATTTCTCCGTAATCCATTAGGTGGGGCATTGATGGAAGGTCAAATATAACAATTCTTAGCAACCCAAATTCAGTACAGAACTTGAATTGTTCGTAGCATGCAAAGTCACATCGGGTGGACCCTAGTGCATCAAGAACCTACAAATGATAGTTAGATGTTATGATTTTGTACAATTAGAATAGTCTAGCCATTCGTTATGCGGGCCATCAATTGGAAGGTTAAACAGAACTATCTTCAACATTCCAAATTCGAATGGTGTCCAGTATTCACAATCACATCAATTGAGTAGTTGTAGATCAAGAGCACACAAAAATGGATGGTTAGGTCAATATGATTTTGCACATTAAGAATACTCTAGCCATCCAATAGGAAGACCTTCAATTGGACGGTTAAAAATGTTCAACAACCCAATTTCAGTGAAAAACTGAGATGGTTAATATATATGTTCTATGTGAATTTTTTTTTTCTCAGGCCATGCTCCACTCACAGTGGGGCCCACAACTTGGATGGTCTAGGCTGGCATCCATATAAGGTAGGTTTATTATGGATGGGTTGGGTTGCCTTGATTTTGTGTCAAAGACTGGTGCTTCCAACTCAACACAACCTCAAATTTGAGAATTGACATTTCAATTGACCATGGTTGCAAGTATCGTGTCCATCCTTGTTATACAGGGGCTGAACTGCTCCAGTAAGAAAAAGATGGGCCGTGTAGGCTGATACACTAATGTAGGATGATGGAAACTATCTTAGGATGCAAGATGAGAGATCAATTGCACATTAATTTCAGCAATCAACATGTAAAATCAAGCATATCCGCATAATAGATTCAGAAATTCAGATTTATAACACGGAGATCCTATGTTATCACATTCGCGGTGCACAAAAATATAAAATGATTCAAGAGTGATACACTTGGAAGTAGGGACTTCCAATCTAGCGTTTAGGGACTTCCAATCTAGCGTGGGTAGTGCAACAACCACGTGGATAGACGATAATGCAAGCACAATTCTAGTTTGGTGAAAGTTTTACAAAAAAATTCAGATTTTCATTAGGGTTTTGTATTCATGATGGAGATTTAGGAATGTGGTTTCTAGGGATTCAAAGGATCTAGGGTTTAGGGAGTTTTAGAGGGAAATCAAGGAGGGAAAACCCCTAACGAGGGCCCATGTGTGGCTGCTTGCACGGACGCACATGCGTGTGTGTGCATGTGTGAGTCCACACGTGGCTAGGTAAAGGGGAAGAAAGAGGGAGGATTGCGTAGGGTTTTGGTGGGTTTAGAAGGTTGTAATGGAAGGGGAAGGAGGAAGACAAGAAAAGAAGAATAATACCTTTTGAAGAAGAGAAAGTTGAAGGATGCACCTTGGGAAATCCACCACCAAACAAGCTTCTACTCTTCCACAATTCAATTGGAAGGGGGGGTTTCTTACAAACCTTAAAACACAAGGAGGAAAATTCCTTCTCACAAGAGAGCTTCTCTCTCTCTCTCTCTCTCTCTCTCTCTCTCTCTCTCTCTCTCTCTCTCTTCTTCTCAATAACTCCACTAGGGTTTGTCCACCCCCTGTGCTTTTATAATTAAAAATTCGGAATAATTAAAACTATGCAACTCAAGTGAAATGGCTTATCATCCAAAATAAAAAAACTAAAACACTTATCAATATCACCCATCAAATTTATCCTAAAAATAACAAAAAACGTAAAGGAAGTAAGATTTGAGACCAAGGGGCCCAGATCTAGAAGATCTGGTGGCCCGATGACCTGATCGACAAGATCCAACAGTTGGATCGACACAAAATAAAAATCCTATGACTAAAATGGTATCTTAAGCAGCTCACATGTATTATCCCAAAGTGGGGTCTTCCTGATGCACGCCCAATGCATGTGAGGTCTTCAAAATGGTCTTGCGGGCCCCATCCGGAACTTGTCTCCCATCCACAAAGAAAGCTACATTGATGTGGGTGGTCAACTCCATCTCTAGTACACCCGAGTAGGTCCTCTGATGCTCCCATCATACGCCCTTTCTCAGCACTGATACTGGGCCTATCACATCCGGTAAGAGCTGATATGGACACCAAAGCTCCATTTTGAAAATTTGATTTTCAAATTTTCTTGCTTTTTCACTTTTTTCTTCTTTTCAATCATCTAGGATGCTTAGAACTAATTTAGACTAGGTCTATGCCCATTTTGAGGATAAAAAAGCAACGTTTGAGTGGGATTTGGCTAACAAATCGGAATGGGCTATTTTGGGAAATATCGGGTATGTGACTAAACCATCACCTTTTTTTTTGCCTTTTCATCTTCTTTTTGTTGTAATCATAAATGATGCGCCTAATCCACCCAATAATGCTTGATTTATGTTCATTTGGGACTTGGTTGATTTTCAGTAGGTCAAAGGTAACTGACAACATTCATATCAAAGAATGGTATGATACGCCATTGAATACATGTTTATAACGGAAAAATTAAGATTCTGGGGTTTTACATTTTTTCTTCAATATTTTTCCAAGATTTTGTTGTTGTTGTTGTTGTTGTTTGTGTGTGTGTGTGTGTGTGTGTGTGTGTGTGTGTGTGTGTGTGTGTGTGTGTGTGTGTGTGCATAAAAAAGGAGGAGGCACGATACATGTTTGATGTGCCCCGCATCGTATTGTCTTGGGGTCTAGCCCATGCACCCATTGATACCGTTATTGAAAACCTTGCCAGTGACAAACACGACTCTTTTGAATAAACTAATAAGTAATAAGCACTTTCATCTCATAATCTGCAACAGAGATCCAATCCTAGACATCAAATTTTAAGCTCCACGAAATGTTACATCCAATTGATCAAAAGATCATTTCATAATCGAAGAAAAGAACCAGAGGAAATCATGACAGTAATAAAAAGAACTAAAGAATTTGCAGATTGCGTAGGACACTTGGTACCCAGAAAAGAACACATTAGGCTTGCCCTTATATGATATATCTACACACCAGATTGTTGGTAGGCTCACTTGGAACCCACAAAAGAATTTGCGCGTGCATGCACAAAAAAAAAGAGCATGGGGAGAACCCCAACCTAAAATCCTTTGCTATGTGAACTTGGGTGAGGACACTCCTTGCACAAAGCTTGTGCCAATGGGTAAACACCAATGAGATCCAAGTAGTCATTCAAGTCTACATTGTCTCATTAATTGTGGCTCACCAATCGACATACCAGCCTGATTTATTCTTAAGGGACCTAAACCTTTATTGTACACTTGTTGCAATGGCACATGCATCTAAATGGTTAATTGGTGCTTGTACATGTGTGTTGCATGGTGCATGCATCTTAGTGGTGGGATACCTAAGGTGGACAACACATCTTATACACGTGCTATGTTGGTGCATCTTCCTCTTTGCACACGCATATCCATTCCACAATAGAGTTGCTACTGGTGGGACCACTTCTAGATGGACATGTTTATCATGGTGCTTGTGCTTGAGATGAGCCATCTATCAATTAGACCCTTAATCAATTGCCTTGTCATAAGAATAATCTATTCTTCTCATTGACTGCACTTGCACATTCATCGTGATTTGTGAACTGTGAATTGAGCACCTATTAACTTCGAGACATCATCAAGATATAGGCCATTCATCAGGAGGGGTCATCGATGAACATGTCCTAGCCCAAACCTTTTACTAGTCTACTCATTAGATGGGCTGCTTGATGAGCTGATTCACCTGATTTTTGGGTAGGCAAAAGTCCGTTGTGATCCCACATGGAAAAAGTCCAGATCTCATAAACACATCCCATGTTGACCATTGTGCTTTCAAACTCATTGGCATTTCTCAAAATATGCATCCTTCTTCCCTAGAAAAGAAATTATATATAAAAAAAGAACGTGAAAGAGAAGATAAAGAAAGTCATCTCATGTTTTACTATTCTCCCAGAAGGTGCAACTATTTGCAATGAAGTACTAATTCTTGTTCTTCTTCTTCCTCTTCTTTTGAATTTCACCCAGAGAATTGATTTACTGGTCATATGGTGCAACCATTTTTTTCCTCATCCCTTTTAAGATTTATTTCCATCTTTGCCCTTGGAAATATGGGTTCAATTTAAAGGAAAAATGCTTGTAAAAACGGGTCATATGTTAAGTTAGCCTGTAATCGGTTGTACTTGTAGGTGATCATTTTTGCTCTCTCCCCACCAACACCAACCAAACAAGACCACCATCTCCATTATTCCCGTGTATATCTCTCCTACACTTTATTTACCTTGTATATCTATCATATATCCAATTAAAATGATTTTTTGACATCTACCACAAGTAGGGATGCAAATCGGCAGTCAACTCAAGCTCAACCCAACACCCATGGCCCCCCACCCAACCTAGACCCAGCTTGTGCTCCCCAACCTGAGCCTAACGTAACTTACCATGTCCTTAATCTTAATCCTCTCGGGTTGGGGCAAAGATTTAGTATCTCAATAAGTTATACCAACAAAAGAAGTTGCGGCACCGGAAGTTCTTTCTTGTTGTGGAAGACTACGATTGGAATGGCGAAGAGAAGAAGTTGCGGAAATGGATTAGAATGGCATAGAAAAGAAGCTACGGCACTAAAAGTTCTCTCCCGTTGTGGAAGACCAGGTGGGGAAGGTCTTACAGACGAGAGCAGAGCTAGAGAGAGCTCGGGGGAAGTGTACAGTCATGCCATAGATGAAAAGGGGAGGATGGACAAAGGTAAGGAGAAAGAAGCTAGGTGGGGGAAAGCTCAACGCGAGGTAGAAGACGCTAACCGAATAACTTACCTTGTTCGTCAATGGTTTCCCTGAAGGTTGGCTCACTGTTAACTTCGTTAGGATTTTCGAATGAGTGGGGTCATGGAGGTCGTTATTCCTTGTGACCTCTATACAGGAGATTATAGTGGAGGGAGAAGCTTGTTCCTCTGGGCATATGAGGATAGGGGTTGGGTGTGTGTCTTTTAGAGACGTTGTGGTGGGGGCTAATGAAGGAGAGAGATAATGGGAGCAAGGGAGAGGGGACAAAAAATACAAGGGAAGCTCGAGCAGGGGAGGAGAGTTGGATTTGGATAGAAGGGGATGGGGAAGAACAGTTGATTCGGGTAAGGATGAAGATAGTAGAAAGGGCATGGAGCACTCTTCAGTGGTCCATCATAGTTGTCACAAAAGAAGGGGCCTCTATCCCTCAGGTTAGAAAGTGGCTGGCCGAGTGTTGCAATTTGGAGGAAACATAATATTCTATCAAAATGATAGCGGAGAAGGAGGTTTGGATATTTGTTCATTCAGGGGTGAACATTGACCAAGTTCTCGTTGCGGGAGCTTTATGGAGAGTCGACTCAATGGAGAGTTTGAGAAGATGGTCTGACCACTCTTTTTTCGGGAGGGGGAATCTTGGTTTTTAATATGGGTTATCCCTCTGAAACTTTGGTTTAGAGATGTCTTCATTGCACTTGGTTCATGTACAGGTGAAGTTGTCCTTATAGATGAGGCAACGGATAAGGGTGATGAAATGGGTGTGTAGGTGGTCAAAATTGCTGTAGGGGATGATGTGCTTGAGGTTAACATACAGAAGGAAGAGAGAGGAGAGTCCTAGGCAAGATGGGGGTACATTTAGAGACATCGGGAGTCGGTCAACGCGTCTGGGCAACGTTATCGCCGGAAGTAGAGAGGTGTACATGGTAGGTGCGACAATGGAGCACTGTTCTATGGGGATGTGAAATGTTAGTGTTCACTTGCTGATGGCGAGGTAGGTGGAGTACAAATGAATGGTTGCACAAGATTCAACGATCCGTATCCTGCAGGAGTTAATGCTCCCACGTGCTCATCCCCGAACCTAGCTCTTACTATTGGCTCGGGTCCTCAAACTTGATTCAAATGAAGATATGCCAACAGGTGGCAGCTTCAGATTATGTTCGACCATCGAACCAGTTGCGTGTCCAGAGGAGAGCACTTCTCTAGGTAAAGGTGTTAATGCTGGTAAGCAAATCATGACGTCTTTTCACACGTGGAAGGGTGCTAATGTCATTGTGGAGGTTGAGGCCTTAGATTTGGCACGTGGCGATATGGCAGTAGAGTCATCGAAAACGATCGTCCCCTCTTTAACATGTGCAGAGTGACTTGTTGGACCGATATGTGCCAACTATATCGACTCGTGTGGATTTCTCGAGCTTTTTGACCCAGTTTTTTAGTCGTCACACGTGGGGACCTTTACTTGCTTCTTCTTGAGACATATTGCCATCTTTTACTTTTAATCAAAGTGATCTAGAAGTAGGTCATGGAGTGCGCGAGGTAGAGGGGGTTGTTCCTTTTGAAGCACCCTATCTTCATATTCTTCCGGCTAATGATTTGGCTTCAGTGGAGGTGTCTGAGTGCCTTGGAAGTCAGGTGCTTGAAGACCTATGGGTTGTTTCTAATTCCCCAGCCGAAGAATAAGAAATAGAGCCAACGAAAGATGACTTTATCGTGGAAGATCCGGAGCTAGGAGCCTCTCTGGAAGACGTCGTAATGATCACGCCACTGCAGGCTCCTCAATGCCATTTCTTGGAAGGTCGAACTCTCAAGTAGGGTTGGTGCTGGTAGAGAGAAACCCCCAAGTTTATCAGGATAGAGGACCGGTAACTGAAAAACAATGCCGGTAGTCCAAGGATGTGTTGGAAAAGGTTGGGGTTCAGATCAGACTGTCTTTTGAAATGGGTGATTAAAACAATTTCATCATGTAATTCTTGTTAGGCTTGTGGCATTTAGGATACCACTCATCATCTTGATCATAACCTAAAAGGTTGTATGAATCCTGTTTCTCCAATCATTTGTAAGGTCCTATCCTCATGGGCGGACAAGTCTTTGTAGCCCTTGTCACCACCTCAATTCAAGTCCTTTTAGTCCTTCCACATCCTCCTTTTAAGACTATAGCCCTAGTTAAAGTTCCCTACCTTACCCGGGCCTTCTCCTGTTTTCTTAGCACATGGATGAATCATCTTTGCCTTCCATGAAATATATATATATATATATATATATATATATATATATATATATATATATATATTCTATCGAGGTACTCTTAGGTTGTTTCAAATGTCTTCATTCTTGATTTTATCCTTCCTAGCCATTGCAGCGATCCATTCTGCATTTTAATCTTTGCAGCCTTCGTTCTTTGCTTTTGTTGCCTTCTAATTGTGCAACACTTTGCTCCATATCTTGTATGTCAAATAACAATCTTGTAAAGAATTTCCCTCAAGTTCCATTGGCATGTTACCATTACAAATTACTCCAGAGGAACATCTTTGCTTGATCCCCTTAGTACTAATTCTTTGGAAGCATCCTCATTGATCTCTCCATCCTTTGAATTATAGAAGCCAAGGTAATGAAACATTTCACTGCAAGGAATCACATATTCCATAATTTTCAAATAGTCTCGCCTCTAAACTATACAGCTCTCCTCCCAACCTCCAATTGAGCATTCCCCCCGAACCTTTTTATATTACTAGCTTGTTAATTCATATATATAACCAGTATTCGAAATATCGGTATCGCGCAATGTATCGCACCCTTGGTATACAGATACGTATCGGTTATTGCACGGGATATATTGTTTGTATCGCGTAATTTATCGCACTTTTTGGGAAACATAGGGAAACATTGGGAAAATGTTTGAATTTTTCAATGAAACTTCAGGGATTATTAAAAATGACCTTAATACACACTTTTAAATTATAAAATCTCAAAAAATAAAAAATAAAATTGCACACAATAGGTTTCCTTTGTATAATGTCCTAAGTTATGCGCTTTCTGATTGAACTAAAACAACTATATTCAAATATGTTGCATAACATTTATAAATGCATCAAGACATGTATCCACACCGTCCATCTGTTTTACGGCACCATACCAAAAATGAAGCATATCCAATTATCAAGTGGACCATGCCATAGGAAACAATATTGATTGAAGGCCCTACCATTAAAACCTTCTTAGGGCTTACCTTAATGTTTTCGCAGTGTTTATTTACCATCCAATCTATTGATAAGTTCACATAAGCTTGGATGAAAGGAAAAAAACAAATATCAGATTGATCCAAAACTTTTGTGGTCCATTAATAGTCAATCACAAATTTTTCCTTTGGTATGGTCCACCTGATAATTGGATGTGCTTTGTTTTTTGGATAATAGACTAAAATGATTTGGAAAAATGGATGAACGACATGGATACAAAATACATACATTAAGGTGGGCCCTGCATTAAGGCTGCATCATTTTGGGTGTATTGGCTCTCACCTAATCCACTCCAATTCCTGACGTTGATATCTTTACTTTTTGATAGGTCTTGGCTAAAAAAATGAGGCAGATTGTGTGGGCCCCATGCGTTGTATCCATGCCATCCATTCATTTTTTGGATCATTTTAAAGCCTGAGGAAAAAATGGGGCAGATCTAGAGATCAAGTGGTCCACATCAGAGGATGTACGTAATATGGCAGGACCATGACCGTGGGGCTACCTCAACGTAATATTGTGTATATACACCGTCAATTCATTTTGGCATATTATTTTAGGGAATGGGCCAAAAAATGAGGCAAATCCAAAAATGAGGTGGACTACACCACATGAAAAAGTGGTCATTGAATGGCCACCATTAAAAAAATTTTAGGGGCTACAAAAGTTTTGGATCAAGCTAATATTTATGTTTTTCCTTCATCTAGGTCTGTCAGACCTTATGAACAGATTTGATGGCAAATAAACATCACAATGGGCCCTAGGAAAGCTTCAATGGTGGATATCATTGCCACCATGACTTCCTGTTATGTGGTCCACATAAGCCTTATATTTAACTATATTTTAGGCGTATACCCTAAAATGACATATCAAAATGGATGGACTGTGTGGATAAAACACATATATCATGGTGGGCCCTATAGAGCCTCTGACTGGACCGTCCATCTCCAAGGCTTTCAATCCTCGCTGGACGCGGATTTCCTGCAAAAGGCTTTCTCGGGAAGTTCCTATGCTTGGATGCTAGGTGGGGCCCACTGTTCACAACCCCAAGTGTAGGGTCGCGATGTAGTAATAATCTCGGTAAGACCGAGGTCGAATCCACAGGGACTGAACCTTGTACGTAATCTGAAAGCAACTAGAACTAGAACTAGAAAAAGATGAAAACCTAATCTAGAATATTTGAGAGAGTAATTGTGATTAATGTAATTAAAACTAATGAAATCAAAGGTGATAACTAGGGTGCCAAGGATCCACTTGTAGCAATTGGGAAGGTACCTTGCATGATTCGAGGACACAACTAGAATCAGAGTCCTATCCTATCTAATTGGTAAGAAGAGATTTGTCACATCTCTGAACTTCTCATGGATCTAAACATCAATGGATGAGAGTGGTGAAGATTTGGAAGTGATTCTGTCACCAAACCATGCCTAGGAGACAAGACAAACAACAACAATATACCAAACCCACAACCAATCATAAGAGAATTGAGAAGATTAGGAGGATTCCATCACCCAACCATGCCCATGAGACGATGGTGAACAACGGGATTGCCTAATTTCACAATCTCAATGCATGAAAAGAAGATATCTCAAGCTATTGCAGATCTATTGTAATTTGAGTCACAACAAACCATTAAAAACTAAAAATATTCCTTCATGATCAAGCTAGAATCCAAGAGATTTTAATAAAGCATGAATCAAAACAAAGAAAACATCCTAACACGCCACAAGCTTCACCTCTTAGCCCTAGCTAAGAGGTTTAGCTCATCATAGACATGATGATCTAAAATCTCTTAAAAAGCATCAAAGAAGAAAAACCGAAAAGGAAGGAAGCCTGGCCGTCTCCATGTCTCTCTCTCTCTCTCTCTCTCTCTCTCTCTCTCTCCTTTGCTTCTCCATGTCCAAGGATGGATTTCACGCTCTCTTCTCTCCTTTTATAGACACAAGGAGGCAGTGCTGGAAGTCGGCTAGGGTGGAGTGAAGTTGGTGGGAACGTGCATAAGTGTTGTTTACGCAGCAACTAGTGTTCGAAATATCGGTATCGCTACAAGTTTCGTTGGCCAAGGATACAGAAACAATATCGATATCGCCGATAATATCACTGATAACCGGAGATGCGGGGAAACATGGGGAAAACGGTAGAATTTTCAGCGAAACTT
Organism: Magnolia changhungtana; assembly: GCA_030180095.1. Classification (NCBI taxonomy): domain Eukaryota; kingdom Viridiplantae; phylum Streptophyta; class Magnoliopsida; order Magnoliales; family Magnoliaceae; genus Magnolia; species Magnolia changhungtana. Next base: position 494,827 of record JASAUF010000524.1, on the reverse strand, counting down.
CAGGAGATGTTAAAATGTACATATTTGTATATTTAGAAATAAAAAAATTGCAAAAAAAAATATATACATAATAAGTTTCTATTTAATGGGGCCTTAAAAGCATGTGTTGTTGTAACTTGTAAGAAATCAGTCCAACCATCCCATCCGACCTTTTTAACCATCCAACCTTCCATCCAAACATGCGTCGATATTGCAAAATATCAACAACACATGATATTTCACCAAGAAATCCATCAACACTTGGAAAGAAAATGAAAGATTGTGGTCTCAATATCGCGCATGTTGCGATATCGACAAGATCGAGATATTATTAATGACAAATTGAACACGATACAACCATGTGCCCATGAAATTTTTTTTGAAATATATATGTATATATATATATATATATTTTTTTTTTTTCTAATAAACAAAATTTTGATGATATCAATACGTTGGCGATATTATTGAAATATTGTCGATACACTTATGATACAAGCATTACCTAGAATTTACATAGTCGAAAATATGGGCAATACATTGGCAATTTTGATGCATTGGCAATACAAGCGATCCCTAGAATTTACATAGTTGAAAATATTGGTGATTATATTAGTGATATTGATACTACTAGCGTTATCGGTATTGCTACCAGTGTTATCTGTATTGTTGAGCTAGAGATAAAGATAATATCGGAGATATTTCGATAATATCAGAGATAATTCGAACACTGATAGTAACAACGAAAGAACCGCTGAGGCAGCTGCGTTTGGCGCTGATTTTCGGGACGGTGAACGTTCCATCCTTGATTCCGTCATCTTGGCTAGGGTCTTGGCCCCCTTGGGCATCTTTTGGACGGTCTGGATCTTGGATCCGACCGTGTCCATGATCGTACAATGGGCCACGGAGGGCCGGACGTCCGGACGCGCGTAAACCTTACGCACCTTGCGCTGAGATGCTCAGTGGGCCCCACGGTGATGTTTTCGGAGAAATCCACCCCGTCCATTGGATTCCTGGTGAGATTTCGGTTGGAAAGGGGTGGTTTTGGTCGAATTTTGGTGCGACCCACTATCAAATCACGCTGCCGTTCATCGTGCGTTTGACGGTGATCTGCGTGTGTACATGTGCATGGGAGCAAAAGGACTTCATGGGTATGGTCGGCCCCACCCCCTGAACACAATGATGGACGGTGGTGGGCCTCTAATCACCTCAGTGGGACGGACGTCCCTCTGCTGCGTAAACAAGAGATGGGTCGGGTCAACTGACCTTTGACTGGACTCATCGGTTTGGTGCGGTGCGGGAGTGCAAACCCCATGTGCACACACATCCCCAGGTGGGGTCCATCGTGATGTTTCTGATAAATCCGCTCCGTCCATCCATTTTGCCATCTAATTTGAGGGGTTGAGACTAAAATTGAAGCATATCTAGAGATTAGGTGGGCCCCAAATCAGTGATTTAGTGGCTGATTTGTCCGTTGGGCCACTTCCACAAAGATCCAATGGCTGAAATTTTACGTGTATGGTTACTTTTTGGTCCTTCAGCCAGATATAAAGTTTCGAGCCAAACGGAGGGTGAGAATCCTGTGATCTTGCATTCAGGACGATTTTCAGGCTTTTTCGTCTTCAGTTACTTGATTTTCTTGGGTCTTTGGCGTTAGGAATTCTTTAATCTCGGTCTCCTAAGATCCATCCCTTGCCTTAGTGATCCTTGAGCATCAAATCCATGCTTTTAGTACTCTTTTCAGTCCAAGCTCCTAAATTCACCTTGCAACACAAACATGATTAAAATAAAGCGTTAAGCATTATCATGTTCTTAAAATCAGGTAATAACTGGGGTCTAATATGCAATATTTGACCCTCAACACCCACCGTGATGTTTGTGAGAAATCCACCCCGTTCATCGATTTTACAAGCTCATTTTAGGAGATGTGACTGAAAATGAGGTGGATCCAAAACTCAAGTGTGCCATATGAGAAGGAAAACTGGGGAAAGAGTTTCCTACCGTGGAAACTTTCCTGGGATCCACCTTAATGTTTATATGCCATCCAAACCGTTTATGAGGTTTTCCCATTGGGATGAAGTGAAAACATTAAAAACTAATCCTGATACGTAACTTCTGTGGCCATAAAAATGTTTCAACGATGGTCACTGAATACCTACTGTTTCCTCTCGTGCGGCCCACTTGAGTTTTGGATCCACCTTATTTTCGGCCGAATGTCCTAAAATGAGCTTGCAAAACAGATGGACGTGGTGGATTTCTCACAAACATCACGGTGGGCCCCACCTAGCATCCTAGCGCAAGTACTTCATGCGCGGAAGTCTTTTGCATGAATCCACGTCGGACCGCCCGATAGAAAAGGCTCAAAAGCCCTATTTGGAAGCAGAGAGGGTTTCAGCCCCCTTAGAACCCTAATTTCTCTTCCAAATCTCCAGATTTTTCCGAATTTTTTTCACATTATCTTCCGAAATCAATTCCCTACAAACTTTCGAAATCAATTCCCTACGAACAACGCACTTCGATTTGAATGGCCCACTAAATGCAACTTTCGATCAGCGCAAACTCTTCTACAGGTACAAAAATCCACATTGTTGAAGGTTCTCTCTTTTTTAATTTTTTTTTTTTCCGATTTTTTTGGATATTTACATACAATAAAAAATTTCTTGGTATCTTCTGACGGGTTTTGTATCGCTGGAGTGCGATACTAATAATATCGGCCGATAGTATCGATATTGCGAACACTGTATATAACAAGTGCAAAACAGTAAGGACTTAATGTGAACCTTCGATAAAGATCCATTGCTGTGGCCTATAATGAATTCATTTATCTTACCACAGCTGTGACACTATTATAACAACACTCTCATGCATGTCTTTGAAGATGTCGATATTTCATTCCTGTGGTTCATCACTCACCAGATAACCTTCTTAGATACCCATGCTTTCTCCAAATTTGTAAAAACCATGTGAAGATCTATTGCTATAATGAATTCATCTTTGTCACCACAATCTGTGACACTATTGTAACAACACCCATACATGTCTTTCATGATGTCGGTATTCCTTCATGGATCCTTTTTTTTCCTCATCACCCATCACAGAGCCTCCTTAGGTACCCTTGCTTTCTCCAAATATGTAAAAATCATGTGTAGTGTCTTCTCTCAATCATTTTCCTTCAATTATCTAAATAAGAAAATAGCCTTGGTTGTTAATCTCCCTCGTATGAATCCAAACTGAGAGTCTGAGACCCTGATGCGCTATCTTTGTCTCTTGCCTTCGTCTTTGCTTTGCATGTCATGACCCTCACCTAAAGCTTTGTAGTGTGACTCATAAGTTTGATATATGGTTGCATGAAGAGTGAGTGAAGTGGCAATAGGTTTGAGTGTGGTTGCAGGAAAGCATCTATTTAAAATGTTTCAAGTATAAACAGGTAGGAAGTTGGAGTGGGAGTGTGAGTGTGAAGCACGATTAAAAGCAGGAGTGCACCCAGTTAGCAGGATCGTGCAACTAGGGTTTGATATGTCACTAGCTGGCACAAATTTATTCGTCTCCTTTTTTTGTTGCAAGTAGGTATCATGATGCTTCCTCCGCCTATCTAACATTTTTTCTGCTAGGACATTTCTCATCATGTGTTTAAAATTCTGCATTCTCTTAATATTATCTTGATTGTTTCTTTGTTTACATTTTGTTTTGAAAATTCTGCCATGAGCATTTGAGTGAATACATCATTGTATATATTAAGTTCATCTTATGTAATACTTGTCTAGAAAGCTATGGGTGATTTACATAAATCCGTGAGGAGTGAGGCTTTGGACTAGGTAATGTACTAGCTATGAATGATGGGTTTCCCCATAGCCGCTCAATTTTTCTCTTTTGTTTTCTAGTATGATAGTTACTTGTCCAAGCACGGGGGTTCTTCAAATGCATACACGGAAACAGAGTACACCTGCTACCATTTTGAAGTTAATCGGGAATTTCTCAAGGGGGCCTTGAAAAGGTAAGTATGATGGGTACATCATCTAGTTCTTATTCTAGGAGTCTTACTGCATCCATATATTTAATTCACTGATGTTCTGTGGTTGTAGTTCCTTGCTTGTTTGGATCTACTTTGGCTGCTGAATCAGGGCTGCAATTGGCTTGGTTGTCGTGTCTTGGTTTGAAGCCTGGCTTGTCCCTGATATTTGGGTTCGTGGGTCGGGCCTCACCCTGCATTTCAGGCTCCTCTCAACAAAATGAGACAGGGCTTGGGCCCTTATTTGACAATATTTTCTAGTGATGCATGGACCAAGCCTGAGTGGAGGCCTTTTTACAGCTGTCATGGGCCTGGCCAGCATGTGCATATCAGGCCCAATTAGTAAACAGGTGGGGCCTGCGCCTGAACTTTGGGTCCAACTAATAAATAGGCGTTGACCCAAAAAGTGTCTGAACCTGGCTAATTGGCACCTTTATGTCAAATATCTAATTCTTTTTGAACTTCAAACTTATGAAATTACCCAAGCTGGTCATTCTTATAAAGTTGCAAATGTTTTGATTCATTGGTTTCCACAGATTTTCTCAATTCTTTGTTTCACCATTAATTAAAGCTGAAGCAATGGAACGGGAGATATTAGCTGTAGATTCAGGTATTTAACTAGTTCATTTGAATCACCCGGTGTTATTATTCTTTTCTTCTTTTATTAAGAGCTTAGACCGTTTTACTCATGAGATATTGGTTGAATGTTTCATGCTCTTCTCTTTTGTGATCAAAATCAAATGTAGAATTCAATCAGGTTCTGCAAAATGATGCTTGTCGCCTTCAACAATTTCAATGTCACACATCCGCCCCGGGCCACCCCTTTAACAGATTCTTCTGGGGTATTCCTGCATCCAATGTTTCTCTCTTGATTCGTTAGTTTGACGTGCATGGAAAGGTGGAGTGGTGGCCATTTCTTATTTCAGGCTTGCCTGAAATGTAACTGATCTTGTTTTGGGGCCGAAAAGGTGGGAAAACCATATACCATCATTGCAATTCCAGTTGTTTTTCCTCCATCGTTGCAATTCCAGTTGTTTTTCCTCCCCACTCTGCCCCTCTCCAGATGCACGTTGGAACAGATAACCATCCATTCTGCTGGAATGTTTGTTTCATAGGAGATTTTGCATACCCCCCATCACATGATGATTAATTCGTTTCTGTACTTGTATTGTAGGGAATAAGAAGAGCCTGAGTGATGCTATGGAAAGAGGGATTAATTTGCGTGAACAAATTTTGCAGTTGTATGGAGAAAATTACCATGGTGGAATAATGAAACTAGCAGTGATTGGGGGAGGTACGGTTTTTGTGCTACCATATTCATGATGTTTATTTTTCTATTATATGCCAATGCACAAAAAAATAAAAATAAAACAAAAAAGAAAGAAAGACAAGAAGAAGTAGAAAAAGATTGTCATGATGCTTTCCTTTTTTTTTTTCTTGTAAATCTATTTGAGCAGTGTAAGAGTTTTCTGCATATATTAGCAGATTGTCAGGTGGTGTGTGTTGGAGCCTGTGGTGGCATTATGTAGAAAGTATGCAATGTTTGGTTGAGCAATTTCTTATGCATAATGAAATGTACATATGGCTGCTTCCTTTTTTAATGATGCCAACCTTTTGTTTGATTTGTTCATTGTGGATGGAATACCATACAAGTCTCCCCATGTCCCCATCAGATTTTCCTGTCTGATTGTGCCCGAACTGGCTATAACCTTCTTTTTCTGAAAGGCCACTTGTCAGATGTCTAGGATCATCTGATAGTGGAAATGTACAATGCATGATCAAGAAATTTGTTCATCTCAGCAAACTGAATATATGGGGCTTGCTTTTGGGCCCGTTGTGGATGTGTATCCCAAAAACCTCAAACTTATCCTATTTGAGTCGAGCACATTAAATATATAACCCATAAGCTGTTAACTGCTGTTTGCAAGCTACTAATAAGATGCTACGGTCATTGGTGGAGGAGATATAGGGGCGTGGTTGGTCCAATAAAGGTCTGTGCTGTATGAATGCTGGGTCAGACAATAAAATCTGATTCATTTATCGAGTATCATTTATGTGTTGGTATTATTTGTGATGAAAATGTGAACTTAAAGACTATTCTCGTGACCTTGGCATACATGCTATTAGTTAATTTATGTTTGGTATCCTTTGATCCTGCAGAGTCTCTAGATGTCCTAGAAGATTGGGTGTTGGAGCTGTTCAGTGATGTCAAAGAAGGTCATTGCGTAAACACGATTTCTCAAAAGGTTGAACCTATTTGGAAATCTGGAAAAATTTACAGGATGGAAGCAGTTAAAGATGTGAATATACTAAATTTGACATGGACATTGCCGTGTCTGAATAAAGAATATCTTAAGAAGCCAGAAGACTACTTAGCACATATTTTGGGTCATGGTAAGTTATCTTATGGCCTTGAAAGATTTGGCAGATGATTTCAAATTTTACTACTTTTCTTTTATAGCAACGAATGGTTTAAAAAAATGGGATATGGATATCAGGTTTAATTCTTTAGGCCATAATTGGATGTCCTGAATTTCTCTGGAGGGTTGGATGTTTTTACAATCACAATCAATATTAATTACATGTTAGGTTCACCTGAAACATTCCAGATCTTGGGGCTGGAAAGGCAGAACATGGGGTCCTGCATAATTTGTTTCCTGAAATCTAGACCAATCCAAATGCATAGTAGAATGGATGACCATCTATTCTGCTAATTATCCTATCTGCTTGCAGTTTCTGGAATTTCCAAATCCACCCTTATAAATTGGTTTAATATACCACACGTGATGCCATGTGATTGCCATAGGTTCCCTATGTGCTAAGTTTGTTTATTCCTTTTGTGCTTCTTTTCATCCAATGAAGCTACTACAAAAATGATATTGTATTCATTCTTTCCTTGTTTTGAGCCTTTTCCTGGTTCTAGGCTTCTTTGCATGCAATCATTTATATTTGGTATCTTAAAGTAATGGCTCCAAGGGGATGTTTCGATGCTGACAATATCATGTATTGTACAAGCTGTCCTGTGTGGACAGCATATATGTGGTTTGTCAAGCTCTTTTTGAAAGTTGTGTCAAGCTCCTTTTTATATATGCCATGGGGAAAAATGAGTACATCATGTACTAAAAAATATGACTGTTGAGCAAGGATAGTCTATCCTTTTCTAGAAGGTTGAATAATAGACTATACATGCTAAGAGCCTTGTACGGTGCATGCAGGAACATAATCTTCCATGCACATGTCAAATATACTACATTTGTGACCATGCATTTTTAAGTACCCACATGTACACGTGCCACATATGCCACCATCAATCTTCAAGCTCCCCATGTTTCACATGTGTCAATCAGTGTGTACATGTGCCATAATGCCATGTGTGTCACCAGCCATCTTAAGCTACCACATGCTCCACCCCTCCTTGTTCCAGGTGCTTGGCAAATAGTGTAAATTACAAGTCATCTGACATTGCATGATTTGCATTGTATGCGCAAGACAGCATATGCAGTACACAACTTTATGAGCATCCAAACAGCCCTTCAGCGTATGACTCATTATTCCCCTAACGGCTGAGTCCAGTGATTAGTTTATGTGGTCAAAAATGTCACGCTATGAGAAATGATTCTTTCCATATGCCAGTGGGGTTTTTTGTATTGTAAATTTTGATTTTCTGGTCGATGTTTTCTCCACTGTTTCTCTTTTGATCAAAATACATATATCATTTTCTATTTTGATGTCATGCTATAAGAAGTGGTCCCTTTAAAATGCTTGTTGAAACTAGGGTTTTGTTTTGTAAAATTTGAATTTTCTATTTGGTGTTTTTACCATTTATGTTCATTTTGATCAAAATACAACAATCATTGCCTATTTTACAGATTCCTATTTCCTTCTAACAATCCAAAATGGATTTTTTGTTCCTTAGTTTTAGAATGATTGGACAATTGACTAAAACAGAGAATGGATATCAGACTAATTTAGTGAAGTTTTGATTTTCAGAGGGAAAGGGAAGCTTGCATTTCTTTCTCAAAGCTAAAGGATGGGCAACCTCGTTGTCTGCTGGTGTTGGTGATGAAGGAATGCATCGATCTTCTCTAGTTTACATCTTTGTCATGTCCATATACCTCACAGAATCTGGCTTAAAAAACGTACTTACTCATCTTCCTGCAGTGATCTAAAGTGCACTGTTTCTACTTAGTTCTTGTTTAATATCATGTCTCCTCAGTATACTTGTAGGTCCATTTGTAAGTGGGTTTCTCATGTGCTTAGATGCTGATTACTTCAAACCTTATTGTTGCATGTATGCTTGAGAATTTCCTTAAATGAGTCCATCCGTCTTTTAAGGCCTGTTTCCATATTTCTCATGCTTTTGAATAATATCTTGTATCCATAAGGAACTAACAAGTGACAAGGACCAATGTTGTCGAATCGCATATGTGATCATGTGCGATCGCATATGCCTATGTAAGTGGGTTTCTCATGTGCTTAGATGCTGATTACTTCAAACCTTATTGTTGCATGTATGCTTGAGAATTTCCTTAAATGAGTCCATCCATCTTTTAAGGCCTGTTTCCATATTTCTCATGCTTTTGAATAGTATCTTGTATCCATAAGGAACTAACAAGTGACAAGGACCAATGTTGTTGAATCGCATATGCGATCGTGTGCGATTGCATATGCCTATGCGCATATGCGATCCCACAATCGCATATGCGACCGCATATTTTTTGAAAAATTTTAAAAAATTGAAAATTATGGAAAATTCAAAAAAATTGTAAAAAAGAAGAAGAAATTAAGGGTAACTTTCGTACTTTCCTAAGTTAATAAATAACTAATTTTACATATTTAAAATATATTTAAGAGAAATAAAATCAATTAAAGAATGAATTAAATAACAAGTGCTTGAATCTTGATCTTTCAACTTCCAAGAGAGGGAATGTAGGGGGGAGAGAGAGAGAGACCACTTGGAAGTAGGAAATATGAGAGAGAGAGAGAGAGACTACTTCGAATTAAGAAATGTAAGAGAAGAAATAGGGTAAAAGAGTTTCGGACTAAGAATATTGCAAATGGGGGAGGTTTGGAAGCCTTCTTATAGACAAAAAGTTATTTTTTTTACAAAAAAAATAAAATAATGTGGCAACCGTTGGCCAATATGCGATCACATATGCTGTATGCAATCGCATATGTGCTAGATCGCATATGCCATGATCGCATATGCAATCTGCATGTGGATATGCGCATATGCGGTCGCACTTGACAACAATGACAAGACTTGATGTCAGCATTTCTGCTATCAGTTTGGTGAAAGAAGCCGGCGATCTTGATCCATTTTATTTTGGCGAGGGCCAAAATGAAATATATTGAGTTTGAAGGGATTATTTTTGTGAAATGATGGAAGTGATTCTCAGGTGGGCCCCCTTTTCAGGGTTGTCTGCAACAAATGATTCAAATCCATTTTCATGTTTGTATTCAAACAGGCCCATAAATATATCTTCTATTTTGTTTCTTTTTTCTTAATTCATTGTTGTGGAAATTTGATTGTTGTCTTCTTTTTTGTTACTTAACACTTTCTTTGAATGTCGAGCAAAAAAACTTCCTTTCAATTTTTCTTTTCTTTTTCTTTGAATGTCGGAAGGTTAGATCTTCCAATATGATAGAAATTTGGTTCATCTCAAATCTTTAATGGGTCCCCATCTGGTCAGCAGTATGGGTAACCATAGGCCTAGAGATGTAATCCTATTCGTTAGCAAGCTGTACATTTGCTTTGGCTGAGGGCTTTGTAGTTCCTCTCTAGTCCAATTGCTATCTACAGGCATATTTGAACTCAGTAGGGTTGCATCTTCATTAGGGCTCATTTGGGAGCTTGTAAACGGAGGTAAATGGGAAATGTAATTGGAGGTAAATGAATTCAGAGTAAATAGCTTACGCAATTGCGTTTGGATTGGAGTAAATGAATGCATTTGAAATCCAAATATTCTGTTTGGATAGGTGTAAATGGAAGGAATTTGAGTGCGTTGGAATTTTTCAATATATTCACAGCAAGTAGGAACATATTTGATATACCAAATCAGCTTTAATATCCCAAATTAGTGTACATATGTGACATTTAACAGAATTATTCTAATAAGCCCATTGAAATATATACGTTTGCCGAAAATGAGGAAATTTCAAGCCTTAGGTGGGCCACAAACTTAAGGATCACAAACAAGCAACTTACCAATATTTTTTAACCGTTCATTTAGATGGCCAACCTTTGGATGGTTTGGATCATTCTATTGGTGTGATTTTAGTGATGTAGCCAATAATTGGTTTGTTTTGGAGTATCATCAATGTGCCACGTGTATGGCAGACATGTGCGTAAGGCACCTTTGTTTACTCGTGCGACTCTCCAAGGGAACTCAAAAAGGCATTTTCACCCCCATTAACTTCCAAATCCTCTCTCACAGAAAGGATTTCATTTACAGGCTCATTTACTGCCATTTCATTTCATTTCCATGCATTTTACTTCCATCCAAACATACCTCAAATACCAATTCCCTCCATTTACCTCCATTAACCGTTTACTCCCATCCAAATGGCCCTTAGGCTAGCTCAAGTGTAGCCTAGGGCCCAGCTGACATTTGTAGCCCATTAACTAGTTGGGAGGAGCCTGAGCTTGAGTTTGTACAATATATGTAAAACTACTGGGCTAACCCATTTGACCGACCCAACCTGAGGCATTTCTTGCAGGCTCGCCCGAGCTTGAACTCAGGTCCTAAGGTCAATGGATGGGTCTGTATAAGCTCCGACTAGGATCAGTTGTGCCCTATTTCTTATTATGTATGTTTTGCCTCAATTGAGCTCTAATGTATAAACTTCTCATGATCGATTACTTTCCTATATGCTTCTTTCTGACTTGACACCTTGGCAGGTTCACGAGGTTATTGGGGTCATTTATCAGTATCTTAAATTATTACGTCAAGCTGGTCCACAAGCCTGGATATTTAAGGAACTCCAAGATATTGGGAATATGGAATTTAGATTTGCAGAAGAACAGCCCCAAGATGATTATGCAGCAGAACTTGCAGGTTCTTATTATTTATTTATTTTTTGTATTCCTAAATTAGTGGGTGAATAGGCAGTTCTTAGGGTCAGTGAATTGGCAGATTGTTATGAAAGTTTCTGTTAAAAGTGCGTTAATCACTTCACTCAGTGAATTGGTTGGTGAGTAGACAGTTCACAGGTGTCATTGAATTGTACCTTAAGTTTTCGCATCAAGATGGCTGATAGTCTGGATATTTAAGGAGTTCCAAGATACTGGGAATATGGAATATATTTTCAGAGGAACAACTCCAAGATGACTATTCAATAGAACTCGCAGGCGCTTTATATATATATATATATTCTTATATCGGTTTATGAGTAGATAGTTCTTAAGGTCAGTGAAATAGCAAATTGTTATTTAAGCTTCTGATAGAAGTGGGGTCAATCACTCCATATGATTCACAATTTTGAGTATCTGAATGGTTTGCTAAGCAGACATGTACCTTTTTTGCATGCAGCCATATCTTCTAGTGCAGGTGTGGGACATCCTAGCCGTGCATCAGGTCTGCCTCACTGTGTAGATGATCTGGCCCAAAAAAATAAGCTGGTCTGCTTATCAGGCAGGCTACATGTGATTGTTGGATATGGACGGTTGTGGTTTTGGACATGTACTGCCTAAAATGCTCGGTCAGTTGAAATGTACCTTTTGAGTATCTGAATGGTTTACTAAGCAGACATGTACCTTTTTGCATGCAGCCATATCTTCTAGTGCAGGTGTGGGACATCCTAGCCGTGCATCAGGTCTGCCTCACTGTGTAGATGATCTGGCCCAAAAAAATAAGCTGGTCTGCTTATCAGGCAGGCTACATGTGATTGTTGGATATGGACGGTTGTGGTTTTGGACATTTACTGCCTAAAATGCTTGGTCAGTTGAATGAAGTCTCCTCACATTCAACCTAAAGTCAAGTTGGGGATTACTTCCGGAGGCTACCTAATACAAACTTGAGTCCATTGTTGGATTGAAGGCCTTGTGGGAATGCATGTCAAGAAATGCTATGACACTATGCACACAAGGAGAGATTGAAGAGGCGACTTACGTTATGTTACTCCATCATGCACGTGAGATATGGTCCAGTCATCAAGTGGAAGCCAGCATTAATATGCCCTGCCTCAAAGATTGTGGTCCACTAAGCTGGTGGGGCAAATGGGTATCTTACATATAGACCATTTGATGAAGGACCAATGCATGAACCAAGTATTATGTGAGATCAAGTAGCAAAATTAAGGTAATCAACAAAAGAACATAAAGCTTGCCATTACGATCACTGATACCAAGTAAACCATAAGAATATTATGCATAATCGTAGCCTAGGTTACTAACATCATAACACAAGGTCATTAAATAAAGGAAATTAGAATCTAATGGATGTAGGGAAATCCAATTAGCATAGGGTAAAGCCTATTTCAAAGTAAAAGACCTAATACTACTTAGGGTAAAATTAGGGTTAGGGAAATTGGGGAAAAATATGATTTAGGGTTTATGGGATCAAATTGGATGAAGGGGCTAAAGGGTTTAGAGGTTAGGATATAGGATCTAATGGATGTAGGGACATCCAATTAGCATAGGGTAAAGCCTATTTCAAAGTAAAAGACCTAATACTACTTAGGGTAAAATTAGGGTTAGGGAAATTGGGGAAATATATGATTTAGGGTTTATGGGATTAAATTGGATGAAGGGGCTAAAGGGTTTAGAGGTTAGGATATGGAATTAGGGTTTTGGGTAAAAGGGGTGTAAGGATTTTGGGTGAATTGAAGAATGGGAGAAGTTAGGGTTTGGCAATTTGGGAAAATAGGAAAGTTAGGGATTTCTAGGTTTAGGGTAGGTTTTGGGAAAATAGAGAAGATAGTTTTAATTCTAGGGCAATGAGAAACCAAAAGGGCCAAGGTGTGGCTGTACGACTAACCCGCAGGGTTCACACGTCTTGCCGTACGGTCACACGTGTGGCGAAGTTGTATGGGTTTGGGTCTTTTAGGATCTGGATTGTTGATGAGTATGAGAAAGTTAGGTTTAGAAGAATATGAAGATCTAGGATGGAAGAATCGAAGAACTTTGAAGAAAATACCTTGATGGATAATGAATGATTGATGATGTGGGGATAGATGGAGACCTCGCACTTCCGTTGATGAAGATTAGCCTCACACTAATCTTCCTTCTAAATCACATGGAAGTATCTGCAAATCTCATGAAGATGGAAGAAGAAAAGAGCAAAGCCTTTTTTTTTTTTTTTTTCACCAAGATCCAATGGGAGAGAGTGTCACACACCCACCTTCTTTTATAGCTCCAAGAAGTTTTAATAATTACAATAATCACCCTGTCTTGTGCATCGAAAATAGTCTTAGTGTAAATAAAATCAACTAAAAACACTCACAATGATGTCCACACATAACATAAACAAAACTAAATCTTATAAGCTAATAAAGTCTAAGAAAAACTAGTGTGGACGATCCAAGGGCCCAATCATGTGATCCAATAGCCTGATCGTCACGTCCCTCCAATACAACGGTGTGGAACACTCCATAAAGCAACACATGTGCATCTTTTTAGTGTGGGGTCTTCTAGATGCTTGCACATACACATAGGGTCTTCAGTACAATCACTGTTACTTGCCTAGCCACAGGGAAATTGGTGCGGTCCGCCTCCTCCTCTGATATGTACGCAAAGGTGTACGTGAAGTCATGTCCTCATCAACTCTCCTCGGCTGAGAAGAGTTCGCCTCTGGCAGACTAAAACTCTTGTAGTGCTCCAAAATATCTAGATCCAAATGCTGTAGCTCGTCCTCTGTAATCCAACTACTGTTTGAAATCGGTCTGTGCTTCCACTTGACAAGGAATTTCTCAAATCCCCCATGGCAAGTGGAAACTGCTTGTGCATCCAATATGTCTTCAATTTGTTCGCTTCGAGCTGGCAAGGAGGGTAAAGGTGGTATAGGCTCAGATGATTGGTTAGGTAGGGCCTATGGATTTGGGATTAGGTCATGGTTTGTGGGAGGGTCTGTGGATGGATTAAATGGCGAAGTAGTAGGACCATTGTATTGTACTAGATCTTCCACATTAAAAGTAGAGCTAATTCCCATGGTAGGTGGAAGGTCTACTACATACGCATTAGGACCCAATTTCTACAATACTTTGTATGGTCTTGCACTATGCGCTTGTAACTTTTTAACGGCCCCATGTGGGAACCTTTCAGGTCTCATACGAACCATGACATAATCTCATACTTGGAATTCATGAAATCTGTGATGAGAATCAGCAAATGCTTTATTATTTTTATTACTTGCGTTAATTGGCTTCTTGATCTCACCAAGCAACTCATGTATGTGACGTGCAAACTTATGTGTTGACTTAGATGGCCTATGGGACACAAACATAGGTATGAGATATACAAGTTTTTTAGGTTTGTAGCCATGCACAACCTCAAATGGACTCATACCTATGGACCTATTAATGGAACTGTTATATGCTAACTCAGCTATAGGCAAAACAGTATTCCAAGTTCGGACGTGATCACCCACAAGGCATCTAAGCAGATTTCCAAGACTCCTATTGACAACTCAGTCTGAACGTCTGTTTGAGGGTGATAGGCAGATGAAAATTGAAGCCTTGTCCTCATAATGTGCCATAATATCTTTCAAAAATAGCTTATACAACTTGTATCACGATCAAACACTATGGTCTTAGGTAGACCATGTAAACACAATACCTCCCCCAAAAAACGCTTAGCCACATTGGAGGCATCTGAAATTTTCGAGCATGGAATGAAATGGGCAATTTTGGAAAAACGATCCACAACCACAAATACCAAATCGTGTTTCTTGATAGTTTTCGGTAAGCCCAACACGAAATCCATACTAATGTCCCTCTATGAAGCATGGGGTACTAGCAAAGGCGTATACAATCCTGTATTTTTCTTCCTCTGCTTGCTAGTTGATAAGCCCTGCAGTGCCCAACTATCTTGGCTACATTTCGCCTGAGACTTGGCCAGTAAAATCTTTCCTCCACAAGGGCAATGGTCTTGTCCCTCCCCAAATGACCACCTACCCCTCCTGCATGAAGTTCCCAAACTAAGAAATCATGGAGGGAGGTACGGGAAACGCAAAGTCTGTCACATTTAAATAGAAACTCATCGATGATGACAAACCTGCAATTGTCGGTCGACTGACCATCTCGTAATGACGCGTACAAATCTCTAAAGTCCGAGTAAGTAGGATACTCTTCTCTTAGCTGATCAAACCCAGTCACTTCCACTCTCATACTTTGGAGTAGCACCACATGATGATTAAGGGCATCAACACATTTGTTCTAGACTCCAACCTTATGTTTCAGAATGAAAGAATATTCCTGAAGAAATTGGACCCATTTGGAATGCTTAGGGTTTAGTTTCTTGTGGGAACTGCGATAATGTAAAGCCTCATGGTCAGAGAAGAAGACATTCTTGCGGTAATAAGTAATGCCACTAATGGTGTAAGGATTGGACAACCGCATACAATTCTTTGCCATAGGTGGAATACCGTTGCTTTGCCTCATTCAACTTCTCACTAAAAGAAGCAACAGGGTGATGGGGACATCTCGCGCACACGCATGTACGCAAGGAGGAGGGCCCCACCATCGATTTGGATCGACGACGACATTCATGGAGGGCCTCCTAGTTAGAGGGCTGTGCTATGGTTCCTTGGAGTGGACCCGATCATCATGTGGATCCCACCATTGGATCTCATGATCGTGGCCCACTGCCCTAGATGATCTAGGACTTTGAGTTTTGTTTATTATCGTTATTAGGAACATCATGAACGGTTTAGATTGCTTTGATTAAGAACATCATGTAGGTTTTTTCTTATTGAAAATTATGCATAAAATTCAGCGTTTTCCTGCTTCTCTAATTCTCTGAGTTGAGAAAATCCGATTGGGTGCGAAACCCTCCTTTCTTCGAAGGGCTAACTATCATGGTGCGAAGCCACACCCATCCCAAATCGCCCCCATCTCCTACCATCAATATCATCATCTCCCACAACCATCCACTCTTCAAATCCACCCCCTTTAGCAGTCAATTCTTCCTCAACAGATTTGCAGAATCAGGCCCTACAGGAGGGTTGAAACTTCGGCGGAGCACCATGCACAGACCGGACGTCAGATCAGCCTGAAATTTGGTGTATGGGTGGCCCACTTCTGGGCGACTAGACCCAAGCTTGCCTTTTTTGGGTTCGTGGGCCCCACACATGTGCGGGCGGGATCCCACGCATGTGTTTGGACTCAGCTGCTGTCCTCACGTGTGGAACACCTCGGGTTCGTCTCTCCTCTATTTCACTCCTCTCTCGCCTTATTTCCCTAACCCTAACCCTAGATAATCCTAAATCCCAAGTTTTACTCAACTTTTGCAACCCTAGGTTTTCCCGAATTGAAACATGTGAATCCCTTGATTGGGGAATAATCCTTTGCATGTGTGGATGAATCTACTCTCCTTTGAGTATTGTTTGGTCTATAATTTTTAATTGATCCAGCCCTAACATGTGTAGGCTTGGACCTTCGTAGATTCCCCTTGTTGAATGCTCGATCTTATGTGGGATGTGGAATTTCTGTGATTGTTTCTAAATTAGTATGATCTTAAGCCTGAAATCTTGCATATCATATTTAAATTTCATGTCCTGCATCATGGGGCGCCACTCTTGACTAAACACGCCACCTATATCTACCCCAGATGCATCACAGGCGACCTCAATGACTTTAGAAAAGTCTGGAAGGCGCATTACAGGGGCTTCACTTATCTTGCCTTAATCTCTTGAAATGATTTAGAGGTAGCTTTAGTCCATACAAACTCCCCTTTCTTGATGCAATCCGTGATGAGAGACAATGGAGCTAAATCCTCTGATGAACCGCTTATAAAAAGTTGCTAAGCCATGAAATCTTCGCACTTTGTGAATATTGCGTGGTTCAAGCCACTCAACTATGGCCCAGACTTTCTCGGGGTTCGACCCCATGCCGTCAGATGATACAATGAACCCTAAGAACATAACACTTTTCGACATAAACGTGCACTTCTTAAGGTTGGTGTACATCTTTTCCTTTAGGAGGACGCCGCAAACTTGCCTCAGATGGTGAGGATGGTGTTCCTTTGAGGTGTTATAGATAAGAATGCCATCAAAATACACCACAAGGAACTTACCCATAAAGGGTCTCAACGCTTAGGTTATTACTCTCATAAATGTGCTCGAGGCGTTAGTCAAGCCAAAGGGCATGACTAGTTACTCATATAGCCTATCCTTCATCTTGAAGGCTGTCTTCCACTCATCTCTTGGGTGTATATGTATTTGGTGATACCCGCTCTTGAGGTCAATCTTCGAAAAGATTGTGGCACCCGCCATCATGTCTAACATATCATCAAGATGCGGTATGGGAACCCTGTACTTGACTATGATTTTGTTGATGACTCTACTATCCACACACATACGCCACGTGTCATCTTTCTTGGGCGTGAGAAGCGCTGGCATGACATATGGACTCAGACTCTCCTGAATGAAACCCTTTCTGAGGAGCTCATCTACTTGCCTCTTCAACTTTGCATGCTCCTTGGGGTTCATTCGATAATAAGGAAGGTTTGGTAAACTCGACTTAGGGACAAGATCAATGGCATGCTGGATGTCCCTCATGGGTGAAAGCTCAGCTGGTAACTCTTTTGGAAATACATCGTGAAGCTCATCCATAATTAGCTTCACCTCAGGGGGTCCCTCTACACTAACATCGGGTGTAACTTCTCTCGCCATGAAGGCGTACACCATTGAATCCACTGTAGTCTCTCTCTCGAACTCCTTAACATTAATAACTCGAAGAGTTTTAGGTTGGGATTTCCTTGTTTCCCTTAGGTTACCCGACTTCCCCTCATTTTTCTTCTTCGCATTGCTTTTTGGTGGGAGAAGAACTAGAGATATCTTTTTGCCTTGATGCATGAATAAACATATATTTGAGTGACTGTATATCGTCATATCGCGGTCAAATAGCCAAGGCTGTCCCAAAATGATGTGTCCAACATTCATAAGACAGACGTCGCAACACAACGAATCTGAATATGATCCAAAATTAACGGGTACGGGACATCGCTGGGTAACAGGCATGGAAGATGCATCCACCCATTACACTTTATAAGGCTGAGAGTGCGGTTCAGGCTTCAAACTCAAACGGGATAAAGTGCAAGTGGAGACCACATTGGTACAACTACTACTATCGACGATTACCTTGCAATTCTTACTATCGATGATTATCTTGCAATTCTTCTCTCCACATTTTGCATAGGTGTAAAATATCGTAGTCTGACGCTAATCATCATTCTCCTTAACATTGGTCAAGGTGCACCTAACTACTGCAAGTAGTGTGGTCTCTTCTTCTTCTACTTCCTCATCACTAGTACCGTTGATGTTGGGTTGATAAACTTCTTCAAAATCATCCTATTCATCTCCTTCTTCCTCACCATCGCTAATCATCGGGGCTTTGTTCCTATCTTTCGAGGAACATTGATGCGCAAAGTGACCAACTCCATGGCAATTGAAGCATTGCATTTGCTCACCTCCCCTAAAGCTAACACTTGCTATCCATTTTCCTTTGACATCTCTAAGGTTGGACTGGGACCCAATTTGGGGTCTAGACTGACTCCCCATGTTAGGCTTAGCCCCTTGAGAGTAAGTCTTGACACTTGGATCCCGAGAGTTATAACGCCTATCAACTGGTGCCTTGAGGTAGTTCAATGTCTCGCACCACTTGGTACATGTGCTCCAATGTGCTAATATCACGAGAGTAAAGTTCTCGTTGGATCTCAAATCGGAGGCCCATCTTGAATATGGACAATGTAATCATCTGGTCGTCCTCAATGTCACATCGCATCATGTACTCGAACCTAGCGATGTAATCTAGCACGGTCATGGATCCATGGTGCAAAGCTTGCCACTGGTTTAGGAGCTTCTGGCAATAAGAAAGAGGGAGATACTTTTCTTTAAGAACCTCTTTCATCTCGGCCCAGTGCGCAACTGGGGGTTTTCCTTCCCTTTTAAGTTTACGCTTCATGTTGGTCCAAAAAAGTTTAGCCTGGCCCACCAAATTCATCTTGGAAAATCTTACTCGACGGGTATCAGACATATCATATCACTCAAAATAGTGGTCCATGTCTGCCAACCAATCGAGGAATGCTTTGGGGTCTAAGCGGCCATTAAAACTGGGGGCCTCAACTTTCACACTTTTCATGACCTGTGCATCTGGATCATGTTGGTCATAACGTTCCTCACGTGGTGGCAGCACTTGTGCTCGACCACGGCCAACGCCTTGGCCACGACCACGCTCTTGCCTGGCAACTTGATCTCCAGCCTGAGATTAAACATCTTCCCCAATGTCGGGGTTGGCCTGTAAAGAGGCCTCAAGTTGATCGACGCTTGCATTGGTTACGGTTAATTGAGTGGCAGTGGTTCTATTGTGCACTTCAATGGTCGTCAGACGATTATTGATAGCATTAAGGGCCTCAACAATCTACTCTAGATTCATTATGGGTTGTAGACCAAAACCACATCCTGAACAAGTGGGCATACACAAGAGAACTCTAAAAGGAAACCCTAGATGTGACTCTAACCTAGATGCAACACAAAAATCCTATGCTAAACCTATGTCTCTGATACCAAATTTGTCGCAGGACCAATGCATGAACCAAGTATTATGTGAGATCAAGTAGCAAAATTAAGGTAATCAACAAACGAACATAAAGCCTGCTATTATGATCACTGATACCAAGTAAAACATAAAAATATCATGCATAATCCTAGCCTAGGTTACCAGCATTGTAGCACAAGATCATTAAATAAAAGAAATTAGGATCTAATGGATGTAGGGGCATCCAATTAACATAGGGTAAAGCCTATTTCAAAGTAAAAGACCTAATACTACTTCGGGTAAAATTAGGGTTAAGGAAATTGGGTTAATATAGGATTTAGGGTTTATGGGATTAAATTGGATGAAGGGTCTAAATGGTTTAAAGGGTTTAGAGGTTAGGATATGGGAATTAGGGTTTTGGGTAGAAGGGGTGTAAGGCTTTTGGGTGAATTGAAGAATGGGAGAAGTTGGGGTTTGGTAGTTTGGAAAATAGGAGAGTTAGGGATTTCTAGGTTTAGGGTAGGGTTTGGGACAATAGAGAAGATGGTTTTAATTTTAGGGCGATGGGAAACCAAAAGGGCCAAGGCGTGGCCGCACGGCCAACCTGCAGGGTTCACACATGTGGCTGTACGGTCACACGTGTCTAAGTTATATGGGTTTAGGTCTTTTAGGATTTGGATTGTTGATGGGTATGGGAAAGTTAGGTTTCGAAGAATATGAAGATCTGGGATGGGAGAATTGAAGAACTTTGAAGAAAATACATTGATGGATAATGAAGGGGTGATGATGTGAGGATAGATGGAGACCTCGCACATTCGTTGATGAAGATAATCTTCACACCAATCTCCCTTCCAAATCACATGGAAGTATCTTCAAATCTTATGAAGATGGAAGAAGAAGAAGAAAAGAGCAAAGCTTTTTTTTTTTTTTTTTTTTTCACCAAAATCCAATGGAAGAGAGAGTCACACGCCTACCTCGTTTATAGCTCCAAGAAGTTTCAATAATTACAATAATCACCATATCTTATAAATTTTAACGAAAATAGCCATAGTCTAAATAAAATCAGCTAAAAACACTCACAATGATGTCCAAACATAACATAAACAAAACTAAATTCTATAAGTTGATAAAGTCTAAGAAAAACTAGTGTGGACGATTCACGATCAATGGCCTGGTCATGTGATCCAATGGCCCGATCGTCACGTCCCTCCAATCCAACGGTCTGGATCACTCCATAAAGCAACCCATGTGCATTTTCCTAGTGTGGGGTCTTCCAAATGCTTGCACATGCACATGGGATCTTCAGTACGATCACAGGTACTCGCTTAGCCACAGGGAAATCAGTGCGGCCCGCCTTCTTTGATACGTATGCAAAGGTGTACGTTAAGTGATGTCCTCATCACCACTGGTTATCTTTTTCTAATTGTCGAAATTTCTCATATTGTTATGTCTCACTGAGATTGCCGTGTTTTTAGATTTATGCCGTATTCATGGTGGCCTTTCTTGATAAGTGGTCCAGATCTTAGACACTTGTGCCTTTTCAGCACTTGTGCCACGAATCACCTCTTGAATCCTGTTTGAATAACCCTATCGCATCTCAAGGATATTTCCATCTAAAATTTACTTCTAGGATTGAACGACCTGACCTCCTAGTGTTTAGTTCAATCAATTGATTTTTTTATTATTATTGATAAATAGGACTAAATATATAAAAAGCACAATTTGCAAAATTGGGGTCATATAACACACACACACACACACACACATATATGCATGGGGTTCACGTGCGCGCGCGCACACACACACACACACATATATGCATGGGGTTCACGTGCGCGCGCACACACACACACACACACACACACACACACACACATATATATATATATGTATACATGGGGTTTTGCTAACGTCCCCACCTTTGTCGGGTCATTAGCAATGTCCCCAAACCTTTTAAATGGCACACAAGTGACCTATTGTTGATCCAGACTGTTCATTTATTCATATAACTAGGAGCAAGCCATGATGCCAAATAATGCCAATCAGGTGATCCTAAGCTTTCAATAGCATGAACATGGACAGTCAAGATTGACCGGAGAAACAAAATAGGTCCAATGATCATCTTGAAACATCTAGTGGATGGATCCCACTTTGTATTTCGTATGATTCTAAAGTAACAATTTGATTTGATGATTCTAACCATGTGATTTATGGCTTGTAAACAATCGACGGTTGTAAGAAATCGGCCCCATTCAAAGGGTTAGGATCACCGATCGGTGTGATTCCTGCACCATGACTTGCTCCCAGTTGTAGGAACCCCCCCTCAACACACACACAGCGATAAGTACATAACTCTTAATCTTGTTGCCGGAAAATCAACTCAATTTCCTCTCCTTCTTTGGATGTGGGATTCCTCAATTGGTACAGTGAAATGGGTCTACATCCCTTTGTCCAACAAAAGGTACGATAGGTTTTCTCAATTTGCAAATCTGACAACATCGAATTCACCATCATCATTTAAGCTATACCAACTAATTTGGGCCAGCTACACAAATCCTGTTCCGCCGTTCCTGAATCTGACTCCATCAGATTGCGATTGAGATGATTAGGCCTCCCTGTTCTCATATCAATCACATTTTGAGGCGGAAAAAGCAGAAAACACTAGGGTGCTTACTGCGGGTTCCATTTTCTGACTTGTCAAAGTGCGTTTAATGTACTTACTAAGTCCTGCCAACTGGGGCTTGTAGTAGCTTTTTCTAAACTTGTTTGATGTTCTCTCTCAGCACAGGTTATATCTGAAATAGGCAGATAATTTTTGTTGTAATGTTGAAAACATGGTCAAATGACACTTTGTTGTTTAGGTTGGTTGTCTTTAACATGTTTCGAAATTACAGTTTTATTTTATTGATCATTTAAATATATGCTTTTTTTTTTTTTTGTGAGCTAACTGTTCATGGTGATTTGTTATTGTAGAGAACTTGCTATTATATTCAGAAGAACACATTATTTATGGGGAATATGCTTTCGAAGTGTGGGATGATAGATTGATAGAACATGTTTTAAGCTTCTTCACACCAGAAAATATGAGAATTGACATAGTGTCAAAGTCTTTTGATAAGCAGTTGAAAGGTAATTTTCGCTCTTTGCAGGTCATTCAACTGTAATGATTTATTCTCGTCTTATAGAATTCTTCTGATACAATTTTTAAGGGCTTGTTTCAATTCATGGAAAGCATAGGAAAGGAAATATTGATTCTTTTTCCAGGAAACAAGGGGAAAGGATACATTGTTATCGTTGTTTGTTTTTCAATAAGATTTTCCTAGAAATTTAGGATATATTTTCAAATTTGTTGTTTGACAGAACAATAAATTTGCTTGGGAAAAAAAAAATTCTAGGCAGTTACCAGTGTCAGATTAGTACCTGTGGCACATGTGGAATGCTTGAAGATGGATAGTGTCACATGTGGCATGTGCAGCATGCATGGGCTCTTGAAGCTGAATTGTCGCACATGTGGCACATGTGAGGTGCTTGAAGCTGTATGGTAGCACGTGGCACAAGACACGCATTGGCGCATATGCCAAGTGGGCTCTTGAAGCTAGATGTCAGCACTTATGCACATTGGCACCATTTGCATATGTGGCATATTTTGGAGTGATTGAAGATGGATGATGGCACATGTGGAGTGAGTTGCACATGTGGGGTGTAGGAGAAGAATGGTGGTACATGCAGGACATTAGCACAAGTGGGGCGCAAGAGAAGGTAGATGGTGTTAGCGTCACACATGGCACATTAGCACATATGGTATGCTTTACACACATGGGGCGCAAGAGACGATGGATGTGGACGTGGGGCATAACTGAAGATGGATAATGGCTTATATGGCACATTGACACATGTGAGGTGATTGAAGATGGATTGTGGCACATTTGGGCTTAACCCTTTAAAAACCCATTTCCTTCTATCGTGAGAAAATCCCTTTGTTAGGGGTGGAGGTGAGAAAATAATTTTTTATTTACCACAGAGAGTGTTTCCCACAAATTCCCACAAAGAAAGGCTTGACAAACAATGGAAAGCGAGTTTCTTTGGAATGCTGTTTCTTTCCTTTCCTTTCCATGAATCCAAATGGGCCTTAAGGTGTGTTTTTTTTTTTTTTTTTTGAATAAATTACAAATTTATTGCATTTGTGAATGTATTCCAGGGATAGAATACCTAATATGCAATGATTGTCTAACTGGCCCTTCTTTTGCAAGCCTATCTGCCACATCATCAGCTTTGCGAATACCATGACTGAATTTAAACACATTTAAAACATATGAGGAACGAGACATATCTAGAAGTTCTTCATCAATACAGGCTAATCTCCATGGACCGTTTCTTTATTTGCTGAACTTGGTATTCTATTTACATAATCATGTTCAACTGATTACTGATTTGCATTGAAGATCCTTAGCTTTCTTCGAATCCTAGATGATGTTTAGAGAGATGTTTAGCTCCTTGTGCATAACTTCTCTCTTAGAGCACCACCAACACCATTAGGATTCAGGATGCAGAATTTACCATCATTTTTTGTTCTGAATGCCAACAAGAATTTACTGAATCGCATTAAAGAGGGGATGTAAAGGTTGGGTGGTGAGTGACCAACTATGCACACCCTTTTTAAAATGATAAATCTCAACCGCCAAAGGTATGTCGCACCGAGAGAGAGAGAGAGAGAGAGAGAGAGAGAGAGAGAGAGAGAGAGGACGCCCCACATCTAATAGGCGACGAACTTTTGACTCAACAAAAAGTTGCTAGGAGGAATATGCAGATCTCAGAGAAGATTTTCTTCCATTGGGTAGTTTTGGAATTGAATCCTTGAGATCTTGACCAGGGAGAGGTGGTGCAGGTGGGAGAGGGACGAAGGGTAGGTTGGGAAGACAAAAAGGCAGAGGGAAGGTTAGCGAGGAGAATGAGCTTCTCTCCTCGGGCATGTAGAATGAGGATGGGTGGGTGGTGGTTTCAAAGAAGAAGTCTGGTACTAATCGTAGTAAAAAGGAGCTTTAAGGTTGATCATTGCAAGACTATCCGACCTCTATGTCGAGAAATTTTCGTCTGATTGGCTTGAGAATCACTTATTTAGTGTTTTTGACCAGTGTGGGAGAGTCATGGACATTGTGATCCCTTGGGATGGGAAGACGAAGGCTCCTCGAGGCTTCTCCTTTGTGCGTATACAGACAATGGAGGAACTGGAGCGAGCTACAAACCTACTTCACGGTAAGGTATTCAAAAGAATGGGAATTTTAGTGTAGAAAGCACTTTATGGTTTGGACATGGTGGTCAATGCTAGGTTCCAGCAAGGTGAAGATGATTAGGGGAAGCGAAGCAGTAGGGTTAGCGGAGCATAGGACACAGGGAGGGAAGGGGGAGGTTGTCTTGGTCAAAGGGGAAGAGGGAGAAGGTGAGAAGGGGGAGAGGAAAGAGGGTCTGGGTAGCTTGATCCTATGTCGATGCAGTGGTGGGAAAGTAGAAGGGTTAGCCTGGAGGAAGGATCCATGGACAATGAAGGATCTTCAGGAACTAGAGGTTTGGGCTTTGGAAGGATGAGGAGATGGGGATTCCGATGGTAAAGGTTCACCCAAAAGTTTTGAAGAGGACTTGGCCACAGTTGCAGAATACCTTGCTCGTTCTCGCTAGGGAGGGAGCTTTGTTGCAGAAAACCAGGAGCTAGTTCGAAGCTTGTTATGGGCTACAGGAGGACTGTACCATTAAATCATTGGGTGAAGTGGAATTGTGGGTATCCATCAGGTTTAATATTAATATAGATCAAATTATAGCTGAGGGGCTCTTTTCAATGATGGGAAGAGAAGTCCTTCGAAGAGGTGGAACTATGGCTCATGGAGGTCCCTTTGGAACTATCACTCATGGAGGTGTTTAAGGCGGTGGGCTCCATGAGTTGATGTTATACTTGGGAGAGGTTATGATGCGGAAATTAGTGGTGCACCCTTTAGAGTGTACGAGAGGAGGCGGTGTCGCTGACAGAGTACCAAAGCGGAGGAGTTGATGTGGATGGATGTTGGGTCCGTCAGACCCACTTTTTGACGCGCTGCGAGTGCAGGAGCGGCATGACCACACCTTGACTACAAATCCATGGGTCGGATTTCACACTGCCACACGGGTGTTTTAGTTTTAGATGTTTTTTGTTATTTTTTCTTGTCTCATGGGCTTTATTGCACTTTCTTTATTTTTTTGTCTTTTTGTTATTTTTCTTGTTTTCAAGGGCTTTAGTGCACTTTTACTTTTTGCATGGCTTATATATACATTATGAGAAACCTTATTTTAATTATTATTAAATGAATAGAAATTCATATCTTTTCTTCCTCTTTTATCAAGAGACGAGGGTTTTAGGATTGGCCCTTAGTTGTTGAGGATTCCACTCGATTTCAGGTTTCTTTTTTTTTTAGATATTCGAGGTGCAGGAAAAGGTAAGAATCACTTGCCATCTTTTCTTTTGATTACAAAGGACTCATACTTTCTTCATCTCGAATCCTTTATTCTTCACCCCTTTCGTTCCTCACTGAATATCCCCCTTCTGGTTTGAACGGAAAAGAGGGATGGTTAATCAGTAGAATCAGATCCAAACTTGACCGTGGACTGACTTATGCTAGATCTGAGATATCCTTATATCTCTAGGTCCTCCCTTTTTACTGTTTACGTGATTTTATACTAAGAGGCATGATTTTAACGGAATGACCTCATCTTTGTGTTGAGATTTACCTAATCCCTTTGATTGGAAACGGTTAATTGATTAATGTATTTATTTGAATATTCTTTAACCTGATTATATATGCATCTAGGATTAAGTCATCACATGTCCCTGCATCAGGTTACGACCCTTGGCCCTTGACCCTTCAATTGGGAATGGGAGGAGATTACTGCCGCTCTAGTTTGAGTTAGGAGGATAACAACCTATATTGAGCAGTGAGTGGTGGGCGTGGATGCTTTTAAGTTGTCCACGTGTTGAGACATCAATCAATAATTCTCAGCAGGAGGTTTGGGTGAATAGTTAGGTTTCAAAGCCAGTTCAGTGTGTAGATGGCTTGGGGGTCGGTTGGGAGGCTCGCTATTTGCTTCAGAGATGACCCGGAGGCTTGTAATGACACGTGTAGGGGAGCGATGTGTGAGAGGTTGACATGAAAAAAGCCAGACCATCACGAGGGAGGCAACTCCCGTAGTGCTTTTCGGTGGGTGTCAATGGCAGGAGATGGTGCTTTAAATATCTAGTTGGGCGGCGAGTGGTTGACATGGATGCTTCTGAGCCATTCACATGTGTTGAGTTGTCTATCAAGAGTTCTCAGCAGGAGGTTCGAGCGAGTAGTTAGGTTTCGGAGTTGGTTCGATGCATAGATGGCATGGGGATTGATTGGGAGGCTCGCTATTTGCTTCGAAGATGACCCGGAGGCTTGTAATGACACTTGTAAGGGAGGTGTGTGGGAGGCTAACACGTAAGGAGCTAGGCCATCATGAGGGAGGTAATTTTCTAAGCGCTTTTTGGTGGGTGTCAGCAGTGGGAGATGGTCAATGTTGTAATATTACATATGCGGTCGCATATATATATATATATATATATATATATATATATATATAGAGAGAGAGAGAGAGAGAGAGAGAGAGAGAGAGAGAGAGAGAGAGAGAGAGAGAGAGAGAGAGAGAGAAATTAAAAAATCAGAAAAATAGAAAAAAATAAGAAAGTATGAGGAACTTTCCTAAGTTAATAGATAAATAATTTTATATGTTTAAAATACATTTGAGTGGAATAAAACCAATTAAATAATGAATTAAACATTAAGTCATCAACATTCGACGATATAGTTAACAAATATCAATCAACACTTAGTAAACAAAATGAAGAAGATATTTATTTATTATTGATCTATTATAATTTATAACAAATAATACTAAATGGTAAATGCTACTATATACATTGATCTATTTGTCATTGTGGCATTTTATCACCACCACCATCGTTATCATCCGAGTCATCTCCTTCTTCTACATACACTTCTTCTTTTATTTTTTCATCATTTGTATGTAGTAATACTTCATCAACATCCAACGGTGGATATTCAGCCTAATCATCATCATCTCCTCCTTCTATATCCTCGATCTCTTCCACGGGCTGACCGCTACTACTCGCCCTCTATCCTTCGTATTCGAGTGGAAGTAGAAGTACCTTCTTTAGGTGTCGATCCGTATGCGGCATCTTCAACCAGCGTCTATGTCTGATCCTCCCCATCAAATACCGGGTCTTTCGTCTTTATGAGTCACTTGTTATTTGCATCCAGCTCATCTAAGCAAATGGGGTTAAAGAAATCAGGCTTTTCTTTCCTAATCTAGAATCATTCTCGTAATTTTTTATTGTATCAGACGAAGACCAAGTCCTTGAGCTTCTTTTGTTCAAGGCGATTCATTTTCTTGGTGTGAATGTGCATGAAAGTCTGTAATATACTAACATATTAATATTTTCATTCCAAACTTACTGCTTTGAACGTGTTCCAGTTGTGCTTGTAACCACTGACAGAACACGTGAGTCCAAGAATCCTCATGGCCCGCTTCTTTAAAGCTGGATCCTTCCTGTTCAGGTCCACTCTATAGGCAGCTTACTAGTCAGCTGAGAAAAACAATTTAAATAGGTTAGACTTTGTATATTACATTGTAAAAAAACTATTTGTAAGAGAGCTGAGACATTCATACTACTAACTAGGCAATTTCATTGTCCGATGCCTGATGACGATATCCCTTGAGAATATGCTCTCACTCTTTGTATAGAAGTCCAATAGAGGTGATATCTTGTCCCGTTCTTCTCTATCTGTAATCATTCTTTCCAACACATCAACAAATCCAACCGATGCATTGACGGACTTCAAGAACATTGTCTCAACTAGACAATTTATTAGAAAGTTAACGAGAGATTGACTGGATATATCGATCCATCCATTGGCCATGAGTGAATACCCATACGATTTCAACGATTCCTTATATTTGGCTATAAAGGATCATGTATAATCAACTTCGCCTTTAAGGCACATCTCCCTCATTTCATGATATGAAAGAGGTTTAAGCACATGTCCAAATTGGCTTCTAGCCTCAACCATAACTTTAAAGCTTCTTGATTTAAATGCGTTGAAAGTAATGCCGGTTTGGTAAACCACTTAGCAATATATTGAATAGTAATTTTCCTAACTTTTTTTTTTTTTTTTTTTTTTTTTTGTAAATTTTTTTTTTTTTTTTAAATTTTCATTTTAAAAAAATTTTTAATTTTAATTTTTAAAAAATTTTTAAATTCCAGTTTTCTAAAGTTGCTTGAGCCGGACCCTTTGCCCTGACCCCTTTGGTCTACCAAATCCTCGGGGTTTGGTCTACACCATATATCCATGGGCCCGTGCCCTCGGGCTCTTTTCGAGCAGTTGATGGTGGTCTAGACTGGCCTGTCTAAGTATGGAGAGTGGGACTAGCTTCATCCACATCAACTACGTTTATATCTTCGTATGCGTCTTATTTATATATTCCTCGTGACGTAGGGTACTATCACATCTCTTTCTCAATTGTTTATCTATATACTCCATGATTTTCTTTCGGATTTCTGGAGTGATATTGTCGCATGCTTTTGTATTTGACTCTAATAAATGTGCAAGGTGTTGCTTGTGCCGCGCAATGCCACCGGAACCCACATAACTCACATACTATGTGGGTTTTATCCGTAGCACTAAGATAGTGCCCATACTTCCAACCCGGGTCATTCGATTTAGGTTTTAAAGAGGAAGAGTGGGAAGAAGACATGGTGTGTGTGTGTGTGTGTGTGTGTGTGTGTGTGTGTGTGTGTGTGTGTGTGTGTGTGTGTATTGATTCTTCTTGTTATAACTTGTGTTGATGCTGAAATTTGGTTAGTCCTTACGAGACCTTTAGGTACCTGCAACACAGATGGCAAATGAGACTCTGGCTATGGTCGGGGGACCCTCCGATGCCTAAGTTAGAACTCTTGGGGAATTTGGGTCTAGTTGATTTAAGGGTAACTGGTGCGTACCTTTTGCTGTAGGTGGGGCCTTTATTTATAGGCCTAGAGTTGATTATGTGGATAGAAACGCTTCCTGAATAATAGTCGTGCGTTGCTTCTGTTTCTCAGCAGTTTCTCGAGATCCTCGAGAATGATTTTTAGTGATAAGGTCGGGGGTGGTCGCGACCTGGGAGCATAAGGGACTGGTATCCGAGGTCCACCATTCGAGCCAACCTCATGATCTAAAGCCCAGGGTCGACTTAAGGATGATCATCCCGAGTTGAATGTTTGGTAGGCTGTGGTCGGGTCTTCTTCCAATATGTAGAACGATTTGATTCGTATTCTAACAACAAGTCCTCGGTGATTTGTCGAGTTCTTAGCTCGTGCTCAAGTTGTTGATCTTCTTGCAGAGGCTGTGCCCGAGCATTAGGATTGGACTGCTTTCCTTGGGTCCTTTTGTATTCTATCATATTGGTCGCCTCTGGTTAGTTCATTTTTATCCTTAACAACTTGTAAGTTGTAAACTAGCAAAAACTAAAAGCTAAAGTAAAGAGTAAAGACTAAAGAGATGGGAAGGGAGTTAGAAATAGAGATTAAAGAGAGAGAAATAGAAATTAAAGAGAGAGAGAGAGAGAGAGAGAGAGAGAGAGAGAGAGAGAGAGAGAGAGAGAGAGAGAGAGAGAATTACAAAAATACAAATTACGCAATTTAAAATTTGGAAATATATTGACTCTTGAATGTTGTAGACTTGTACTCTTGTTGCTCTTGTAGAATGTTAATTCTTGCATTCTTTGAACTCTTACTTGATTCTTGAAAGTTGAATCTTCTTGTAACTTGTAAGTTTTAACGAACTAAAAATAAAAAATTGTCTTGAGTCGCTTGACTCTTGAATGTAAAGAAAGAGAGAGGAGTGTATGATTATGAATGAATATTATGTAACTTGAGAATGAATATAATAAATAAGAGAATGTAGAAAATGAAATGAATGAGAATTATGAGATGTAGAAAATGAAATGATATCTAGAAACTAGAAAGAGAGAGATGCAGAAAATCAATTGTGAGACTTGACTTGGAATTCAATTTCGATGTATTCTTGCTTCTACTTTCTTGAATCTTGATTCAAACTTGAAAGAAGATGGAGCTTGTGCCTCAAAGGCTTCAAATTTGAGAGTTGAAAGATGGAGAATGTAATTATGATTTGAGACTTTGAAAGTGTATGAGAGTAGAGAGAGAGAGAGTTTGAGTGTATTTAGAATGCAAATAAGGGGTATGAATGCCTTTTTATAGGGAAAAGGCTGAATTTCGATTTTGATTTTTTTATTTTGATTTTTATTTTTTATTTTTTATTTTAATTTTTTTTTAACGGTTAGAAAACGGTCGGATTTCTGACCGTTGGTCAATATGCGATCGCATATTTTTGCACGAGTGGCATATGCGATCACATATGTGCAGAAATCGCATATGCCACTGTTGCATATGCGATTTCCCCTCCAATGTGCACATATGCAATCGCATATGCGAATGTGTGGTCGCACATGACAACACTGCAGGCTGTGCTTTAAATATCCAGCTGGCATGTGTCCATGACGTTAGCTGGCATCGTCAAGGTTATCAGGAAGTTTGGGCCAGTTCTCATAATTTAACGAAGTTGCTGGCAGCATGTGTATGATATTCGGAGGTTCGGGGGACGGGTGGTTGTTGTAGCGTGGTTGAGGTAGGTCTCGAGAGTTTTCTTCCCCACGTGTACTCCAAGCATAGGTGTCGAAGCACAGTTTGCTTTGACATGCTGCTCGATGGTAACTAATCATCTAGCGCTCGTGCCTCTTTCGGCACGTGTGATAGAAAATGTTGTGGTTTCGCATGTGCCTTGGCGTTTTAAAAATCGCATGTGGGAGTAGGTGGCTTGAAGTTCACTTGGTCCAATGGGAGGGAAGAACCGGCTATGTCTAGGCTGCACATATTTATGCTCTTTGTTGATTGGATGATAAGTTTCCCTTGGTTACATTGCATGGTCTCCCTAGATCCATGTCTGACCATCAACCTATTTTATTGGAAGGTGAGGAAGATAGTTGGGGGCTTAAGCCATTTTTCTTTGAACTTATGTGGTTGGAAGTGGAAGGTTCTGTGCATCTTATTAAAGGTTTGGTGACAATCTTTCAATATCATAGGTGCGATTGGTTTCTGATTGTCTCAAAAGCTCATGCTTCTTAAGGGTAAACTGAATGCTTGGAAAAGGAGTTTTTAAGGGCTAGTTTGGATACCACCCGATAAGTAACCTTTTATTTTTATTTTTATTATTTTTATGAACTTATGGTAGCAAATGAGTTACTTTTTAAAGTTAGTTTGGTAAGCACCTTTTCAAAAGTAATTTAATACCTTAAAGTTGCTTGTAGCCATCAACCAAATTTTTTTTGCTTCTCAAGTTTTTACGTTTATATTTTTCTCCTTCTCCCTCTTAGTCTCCCTGTTTCTGTCTCTCTTCTTTCTCTTTCTTATCTCTCCACATAATAACAATCCATATCAAAGGTGGCCTCGCATGATGGATTGCCCACATTGAAGGTGGGGCCCACATGATGGACGACCCACATCAAAGATGGGCTCAACATGATGGACAATGGACATTAAAGGTGGGTCGCACGTGAAATTAAAATTGATGGTGGGCTCCCAACAAGGTTTGGGCAAGTGGCCATCATCATGGGTTTGCTCCCTATAGGTGTGGGTTCGACTCCCCTCGGCATTACCCGATACATGTGGTTGTGGGTGATTGTGTGTATCCGCAGGGAATAGTCTTCCCTCAAAGGGGTGGGGACACCCCGTGTCTTAAAAAAAATGGTGGGCCCACATGATGGATGACCTACATTAAGGTGGGCCCCACCTAATGGGCGGTTCGCATGAAAGATCAACTCATAATGATGAATGACCCACATCCAAGGCAAGCCTTGCATGGATGACCCACATTGAAAGTGGGGTCCACATGACTGACTGTGTACATGAAAGGTGGGCTCTATAAGTTGTGTAATGGACATTGAAGGTGGGCCCCACATGATGGATGGCGCACATCAAGGTGGGCCCCACATAATGAATGGTTCACATCAAAGGTCTGCTCTTAATGATGAATGGTCCGCACGCAAGGTGGGCATCACATGATGGATAGCCCATGTTGAAGGTTGGGCCCACATGATGGATAGCCCACATCAAAGGTGGGACATGATGGGATGGTGTATATTGAAGGTGGGCCCGACATGATGGATGGCCCATATCAAGGTGGGCACTATATGAGGACAAACCACATTGAACGTTGGCCCCTAATGATGAATGGGCCACATCCAAGGGGGCCTCGCATGATGGACGGTCCACATCCAATATCTGGATAATGGACAACCTACACCAAAGGTGGGCCCCACACGGTGGATAGTCGACGTTGAAGGTGGGCCTCGCAAGGTGGATGACCCACGTTAAAGGTGGGCCCCACACTATGGACACTTCACATTGAAGATAGGGCCAAGGTAGGCCCATCATAATGAATGGTCCACATCAAAGGTTAGCCTCACATGATGGACGGTTGATATTACGGGTGGACCAAACAAACTTGAGGAGTAAGTACTTATGTAATGTTGGAAAACAAACATACTAATATGCTGAGTGAGTATAAACCAAGATAAGCTACTTGAGGTATAAGTACATCTGTCGATGCCTCAATTTGGACCAGCTGATGCCCCTTCCAGTTCTAAAGAACATCTGCCACTTCTTGATGGAGCTTAACACCTCTGGCAAGACTCATCCCAAAGGAGAGTTCGACTCACACATTTGGGATAAAAGGGGGTCCAAGTCCTCCCACGTGTGGCAACTTAGAAGCCTTACCACATGAGTGGAAAAAGGCCGATGCCGTTGCACAGGCCAAGGATGGCACGAGTGCGAAAGCATCTCAAATGCTTAACTGGACACGTGTTGGTTTCTCACTTCCCCTAACCCATTTATCATCATCACCTTCTAAGGTGCTTGCCATGCGTCGTCTGTTGCCATTCCACTGCCTTTTAAGCATTTGTCATCGTCACCACATGGTTGTTCCACCTCGAACCTCACCCCACCTCTCGCTCGAGCCTCAACCCAAATCTCTGTTGTCACTTGAGTCTTAAAACTCTCTTGCCACGTGTCTAAAATATGGTGCCTTTCGCTTGACCTAAGACACCATGGACACATGTTCTGGTGTTCGCTCCTTGAGAGTCAATCAACATGACACGTTATAGTTGAGAGAGGTATGCATTACCTCCACTATTCTCGCAGCTTCCACCACGTCATATGTTGGCTTGCTAGTTGCCATCTGTCCACTAATTTGTTGCCTTGCAATTCGTGCTTTGTATGTAGCCCTTTGCTTTTGGTGCTCCATTTTCTTACACCGTCTTTTGTCTACGCTTCTTTAATTGACCACTACCTTCTCTTTGACAACTCTCCCCATCTACATGCCATCCCCATTTCTCCCTCTTCACCCCTAGCGCCAATTACTTATATCTGATAATGATTGAGACAATCTTAGGGTCGGCAGTGCCTCTTTTCTTCACTGCACCGATTTCTTTGCTTACTTCCATCTCCTAATCAATGGTTACAACCTTTCCAAGGCAAGAATCAATCGCCACAAAAGCTTCTCTGAACCACAACTCCAAGGGAACCCCCCAAATTCGGAACCACACATCTTCCCCTTCGAAGAAGGTTCTCTTTGATCACTTGCAAATTGACTTCACATGCCCATTGTTGGAAGGAGCCTCAATGACTACTATCCGGTCTAGATTGGTCTCCGGTCGGTGTGTCAGAGATCCAACACTTGTTATCTCCTGATGGCTTGATCAGAAAGTCATTCTCCCCTAAAGCATTCATCCAAACCTTGATCCTAGAAACTAGATCTCTCTCTCTCTCTCTCTCTCTCTCTCTCTCTTCTTTCAACTACAAGTGAAGTGACCATTGTAGCACAACCCAGGTATTATCAATCACTGCGGGATCCACCCGAACCATCGAACATACTCCAAATTCCTTCTAAACTGATCTCCCCTTCTTCGATCTCTTCTCCTCCCCTTGTTCTGGCCTAGCATTGGTTGGGGACACTCCTCGCGACCACACCCCTGAATGATCTGGGTTCTCCCTCCTATTCTCTTCCTCGCCTTTACTCCTTGAGCTAGGTGCATCCTTATCCGCCTCCTCCGTCTTGATCGTCTTTGCTCTTACACGCCTCTCCCCGTTTATGGCTTCCATTTGGTTTACTATCTCTAGACCAAATTGAGCTCCCCCCCCCCTTCCCAAAATCTTTCATTGTTCAACCTTGGCATTGCCTTGGATTGCTCCTCCATCAAGTTCATCCACATGAAAGCACAGCCATGAGGCGATGATGATTCCCTAGCGCGAGGGATCACCACCTCCATGACCTCTCCCACACATCCAAGGAGCCTGGAGAAGTTGACAGCTAGCCTACCTTCCACAAAGAGAGTTGGATACTCCACCACTGAGGTCACTGCATGCCCTTTTTTTGCTACTAATGTCTTCTTCTTCCTAACCGTGGTCCAACTGCTCTCCCCATTTTCCATTGTGGCTATCTTCTTCCTCGTCTCCTTAGAATCCCCACTTTGAGAGTCATCTCAGCTTATGCTCCTTACCGTACATATATCCCTTGCACTTCCTAACCGGAACTCCTGAGATGTGCGCTCTCGTGACTCGTCCATTGCCCTCCTTTTTGACCCCTCTCATCCACACCCTACCTCTGCTCCCTCCTCTTTGCTTTGTCAGCTCTCTAGTAGCTGTATCCTCCCTTCTCCTCTCCCCTCTGAGAAGAGATCTTCCTCTCTCTGCCTGTGACGGATTGCGTAGATCATCTCTTGACCTTCCACGCTAGCCTCATCCACACAGAATCACCATTTGTATTGCTTTTCAAATGTGATTATGAACCAGTTCGTGCACATATCTCAGGTGGCAAGGATGTGCCATATCTGATTGACTCTACAAGTGGAGCTAATGACAACTCTATTTGGCATCCTTTATTGTTCGAGGCCGCGATGACTATTGGCGGCAAAGGTAATCAAGGTGGTCGTGGTGAAGTGGTAGGAAGTCATGGTAGAGGTCGCAGGCTTAAAAAGTGCATGCAATGGGCTCACAAATTACTCTCTTGAAAAATGCAGTGATCTTCTTCATGGGAAGCCATCATGGGCTGATTATGCATCTTACATTGGAGAGAACAATGGATCTTCTCCGGCTTATTCTACGTCCACAACTCAACAGTCCCGAGAGATGATTATACTCACTCAAGAAGAGAAAAGTCTACAGAATCAGCTTGCTCTTGCCACTTATGGAATTACTTCATCGTAACTGTTTTGTGTTACAAGGCCAAAATGGTTGTAACGGCCGTTATAGAAAAAAACCGCCCATAACGTACATGTAATGATCCAATTTAATTTAATTTAATTTATTTATTTTTAAAGGTCGTAATGGCTGTTACGGCCTGTATTGTAACGGTAACGGCGGTGGACGTTATGGCCACTGTTACCATTATGGAACACCTTGATGGCCAACCATGGTGTGCTATCCCCCGTATCTTCTTTTGAGCTTAATGATCTAGATACGTTTGATGTTTCTGGTGCCTTAAGGAAAGGTAAGTGTGCTTGTACTGATTATCCTATCAATTAATGTTTCCTTTCAATGCTTGTCTTGTACTTTTTATAGATTTGTTCTATTATTATCTTCTCATTCTATTTTCAAGTCATACCAAGAAGCATTGTTAAATAAGGTGTGGAAGTATTAGCAATGGAAGATGAAATGGCTGCTCTTTATCAGAATAGCACTTGGGAGCTCACCAATTTACCTTTCGGAAAATGTGCTATTGGTTATCGGTGGATGTACACCATTAAGTTTCATCCTAATGGGGCGATTGAGTGTTTGAAGGCTTGCTTGGTTGCTAAGGGATATACTTAGACTTTTCGTGTTGATTATATTGAAACCTTCTCTCCTGTAGCCAAGGTAAATTCCATTTGTGTTATTCTTTCCATGGCAGTTAACCATAGCCGGTCCTTTTTCCAATTGGATGTCAATAATACCTTTTTTTATGGTGATCTTATAGAGGTCTATATGGAGCAACCGCCTGGATTTGTTGCCCAAGGGGAGTCGGATAAAGTGTGTAAATTGAAGAAGATGATTTATAGGCTGAAGCAGTCACCACATGCATGGTTTAACAAATCCAGTAAAGTTGTGTTGAACTACGGATTTCTTTGAAGCCATGCTGATCATTATGACTTTATTAGGAAAGGCTTCTCAGGTCTTACCGTGTTAGTAGTATATATCGATGACATCGTTGTTACGGGAAGTGACAGTAAGGGGATTGGGGACCTTAAGAAGCATCTTTAGAGGCATTTTTATAACAAAAGATCTTAGTTACCTTTGATATTTTCTTGGTATAGAGTGACCGGATCAAAGGAATTAATTTGTTTGAACGGAATTACAATATGGATTTGCTCATAGAGATGGGCCTTCTTGGTACTAAGATGGCTAATAAAACAATGGATTTGATACATAAACTTGTTAGTGATCAAGGAGATGAATTCGAAGGCCTACGGAGGTTTAGAAGACTAGTGGGTAAACTCATCTATTTAATCACTACTCGGCTAAACATATCCCGTGAGTGTGGTGAGTCAGTTTATAAGCTCACCAAGGGTACCTCATATGTTTGTAATTATCCAAAATTTGCGGTATCTTAAAAAAAGCACCATGTTAGGGAATTCTGTACAAACAGAACAATCAAATTTAAATCATAGGATATTCTGATGTAGACTGAGCAGGTTCTTTAGTAGATAGGCGGTCTACTACTAGGTGCTGTATGTTTGTAGGGGGAAATCTAGCTACGTGGAAGAGTAAAAAGCATAGTGTTGTAGCCTAATCAAGCACAAAAGAAAAATATAGGGAAAATATTCATGCTATGGCTCATACTGCGTGTGAGTTAATGCAGATCAAGAAATTGTTACAGGAGATGGGGATTTGTAATGAATCTACCTATACAGTTTTACGATAATTAGGCAACATCCCATATTGTAAATAATCTAGTATATCATTAACTAAACATATTGAAGATTTGAAGTTAACTGCCACTTCATACGTGCGAAGTCTCTAGTGGTTGAAGGGGATAATGGAAGTTGATATGTCCACCTAGGCCCACCTAGCTTCCCATTCTTTCATTATGTTTTGTTTATGTTGATTAGGATATGTTGGGTATTTTTTTCCTTTGTTATTTAAAGAACATAATTTTCATATTGGATTTGTTTTGTTATAAAAAGGAGAGGGGGATGTCCAACTCAATTAGGCCTTTCCACTTATTTTCTCCTCTTCTTTTGATTCTTTGCCACGTACTACAATGCATCTACAGTGACATGCCATAGTGCCATGATATAGTAATGCTTTAGTACTGTGCTATTGTAACAAAGGAGATTATGCTACAATGTTCATTAATCTTTCAAAGGCAGTATCCTCAGTAAGCAAACAAGCCTTCATGTCCCTTCTCATCACCTCGATCCATGTCCCTTTAGGTCTTCCTCTTGGCCTCTTTTAACGCCCTAGAAGCTTACTGAAACCATATTTAGTCTTCCTTGCACATCTTCTCTCATGTTTAATTATATCCCTTCTAGACTTTTCTTAACTCCATCTCAATATCCGCATCTTTGCAACACTATCCTCTTCTTGTGTCGCCCCCTAATGATCCAACACTCTGCTCGATAAAATTTAGCCAATCAAATAATGGCTTAAATTTTTTTGCTTTTTTCACAGCCATGTGGGTATCACACTACTCTAGTGGAATATCCCTGCTATATCCACCCAACTCAAATTCTATTGGAAATATGATCACCAACCTGTCTCCTTTATTTTCAATAATAGAGATGATAGTGAAATAATCACTTTGATGAATCTTTTGGCTATTAAATTTAGTTAAAGCCTTTCCTCTATAACGATTCCTACTAAAGTTGCATTCCGATTGCTTGGTCTCGGTTATGCTAATTCTTAAGCCTCTAGGCTCTAGAGCCTGCCTTTGGACCTCCTATTTAGCTTTTTCTGCCGATCTAGTCTCGCCATCAACATGGCATCATCTGGAAATAACTATAACACTAATGGACCTGATCCTAGACTTTCTGATTCTCCTTTGTTCCTCTAAATATATTTGACTATGCTCCACTCATCGGGCATTTTCTGTCAGCCACAGTTCTTGTTAGTCTACTGAACATGAATTCCTCAACATATCATTTGATCTTAATTGCATTTGAAGCTTGAGAAATTCTAAGATTCTGAACCCATGGATATGCGGAGTATCTTGGGCTTGGAGTTTCTAAAGTACGCCATGGTTTAGTGATCCAGAATGTTGACCGTGTCCTAAAATCTCTTAGAATGGAAGATCCTAACCCTTCTGTTGGTGTCCTGCAGCTCAACTGTACAGCCATGCTCCATATTTAACAAAAGTGCCAAAAATACAACAGCTTAGGTCTCCAGTCTGGTATATATTTGGGGCATTGTCCATTCACTGTAGAACACATCAGATCAACAGTCTGGCTGACCAATGTTTGTGCCTGCTTGTGCAGACTTAAGGCTCAGGTGATACTATGCATATCTTCAGGACAGGGATCATATAACTCCCCTGCAGCATATACTTAACAACTCTGTAGGAATCAGATATTTGCACTTTATTCCCATTAACTTCGAGGCTTTGCTTTAGTTACCTTAATTCCCATTAACTTTGAGGCTTTACTTTGAGGCTTTGCTTGAGTTACGTTAATTCCCATTAACTTTGAAGCTTTGCCTGAGTTATTTTACTTTTACCTTCATATGATTTACTACTTCTCTTGTTCTTTTCTTTACTGTCTCAGATGTTCAGTATGAACCATGGTTTGGATCCTGCTACATTGAAGAAGATATTTCACCATCTCTTTTGGAACTGTGGATGAACCCTCCACAAATAGACGCTTCCCTGCATTTGCCTCCAAAGAACGAGTTCATTCCATGTGACTTCTCCATCCGCAATGCAAAGTCATCAAAGAATCCCACAAGTTTAGATCTCCCACAGTGCATAGATGATCAACCATTGGTTAAGTTATGGTACAAACTCGACTGGACGTTCAATGTTCCTCGTGCAAACACATATTTTCTGATAACGGTCAAGGAGGGATACAGCAGCGTTAAAAAATGTGTTTTGACTGAATTATTTGTAAATCTGCTTAAAGATGAGCTGAATGAGATTTTGTATCAGGTATGTTCTTTAATCAATAAACTATGTTTGGACTCATTTTGCTAAGGTGTTTGTAGAACCAATGGTGCTTTATTTGGGATTTGTGTAGAGTGGAATGCTGTAACAGGATTCATGTAGCTGACTCCAATTAGTTGGGATAAGGATTAGATTATGATGATGGTGGTGGTGGTGCTTTATTTCTAAACAGAGGAAATAAACAATATTGGATTAGCACACAGTCGGACCAATGAACACTACACGTGGGGGTGACATTTTGGCAATCCAAATCATTGATATGGTGAAACCAGTCACCTGCCGCCCTATGATATAAGTACTCTTCTAGTTGAATTTTCAGTTGTCATGGGGAACATTCCAGATGTTTTTTGGGGGATACTGCAAGGATCTCCTCCATAGGATAGATCTGCTTGATCAGACCCCATTAAGATGATTGGTTTTTGCTAGTCCATTGCATGATGCGGGCAAAACAAAATAGGTTACTGAAGGGTGGGTTTCTCCTGTACAAATGCTGCTTTGAAGAAAATAATGCCATTTCTTCCTCTGAACATCCTAACATACTCCTAATTACACTAGACTGCACATGATAATAATACATTGAGCGATTCTATTTCTGTCCTGAAGTACAGGGCTTTGTATGTTTGCTGTGTTCTTCGCCAAATTTTATTACTGTGCAGTTTTACGTTATTATCGGGAATCTGTAGTACATAAGTCATCAGCATCATGAATAAAGTCTGTACTTGCATTAGTCACAATCACATGGCTTTTAAAGTTAATACCTATTGAATGTTTTAAACATCATAGTTTTCAATGTTATTACTATAGTTGACTAGAAGCAAGATCACCGCTTCCCATTGAAATGAGCTATCCATCATTGTCATAGCCTTCTCCTATCTATTTGTGGTGAGCTTTAAAACGAACTATTACCAAGGAAAATTGTTTTTCTTTTAATCTATTTATTTCCAGTGCACTCTTAACTGTATGGCTTTCCATCTAGTATCAATGGATTGTAGATTTGTTTCCGCACTTGCTACAAGCAGTATTTGCAGCATCGATAGTATTGACCAATATGTTGGCAGATACTATCTATATAGATCGCATGGGCCCGGTATGAAACGTAGGGGAAATTGTAAAATTCCCCCATATCGATGAGAATATCACATGCACCGTTCTATATATCATCAATGGATGTATTGCAAAATAGCACACTACTGCTTTACAAATATATCGTCAAAGTTTCATGGAGAAATTGCGATCAAAGAGCGGAAAAGGGCTGGAACCGATTTCGTAAAAATGTTATGATTTTTTTTTTTTTTCCCCTTCTATTTAACTCTTTTTTCTCAGATCAATAGAAATAAGTTACTAAATCATGATTATGTATATTTTGCATGCAAAACTATGGATTTGGAGCTCCGATTTTTGAATTTGGGGAAAATGGAAGACTTTAGAAAAAATATTAAGACTCAATGGTTGGGTCTTTAGAATCTTCTGTTTTTACCCATTTAAATTGCAAATAGGGTCTAAAAAACTAAATGGACACTACTTGTAAGCCGATCTATGGATGGAGATGGTTTCTGGAATTTTTGATTTTTTTTTTTTTTTAAAATTAAAAATAACAAAAATAATTAAAATATCATTAAATTTTTTTGGTTCTTTTTTGGTTTTTGGATATATTGTTTCTGTTTTTGTACTTGTATTGTATTATTTATGTATTATACAAACTCTTTTTGGATATTAGGTGGTTGTATGTTTCTATATCCCAAGGGTGATACATGCATCGATACCAATACCGTGAACGCTGGCTACAAGTATGCATGCTTTATATTTCAATGTTTCTTTGGGCATTATGTCATTGAGGTATATGACATTTGATCTAAATAAACAGCAATTTTTATTTGACCCAGAAATAGTGAGTGTGGTTGTCTGTTCTTAGCCATGCCATTAATCTTGTGGCCCCCATCATGATTCCATTCTCTCCTAGCAGATGATCCTACCCTTCCAGTGAAAATGCAGAATGACAACTGATTGTCAAAATGTAACGGATTGGTCAAAAGGTTGTGTTATCTCCGGTACACAATGGGCCCTACTGTATGACCACTCTTTAGATCTTCCAATTGGCCACACTTGTGAAATTTATCTAGCAAATGATTGATCAAATAGTGTATATTTTTTCCTCGTTTGGTGCAATAGTATCTCAGCTCAAAGTTTGTAAATACTGACTTTAATGTGCAGGCTGGTGTGGCCAAGCTGGAGACGTCCCTGTCTATGATAGGGGACAAGCTTGAGCTGAAGCTCTATGGCTTCAATGATAAGCTCCAGAATTTGCTGTTTGAAATTTTAACTGTATCCAAATCATTCTCACCAACTGAAGATCGTTTTAAGGTATGTTTGAAGTCTGCAAATTCTACTTGAGAGTTGTTTGGATGTTTCTTTGGCTTCAGTTCAATTTGATTTGATCTGATTAGGCAGGTAATATTTACATTGACTATTTCAATACATAGAACCTGTTATCTTTGGTAAAGTGCATGGCAAACATTACAAGGCATAGTTCTAGAAGTGTTGACTTAACTCGAAACTTGGCTGCGTCGACTTGATTTGGTGAGGTTTTGAGCTGAGTCACTGGGAAATTCATTCATGAGAGTGACTAGCTCCCCACTTGACAGACTCGTTGAATCGGCTCACCGACTTGGCTGACTGAAAGTGACGCATGGAGACTCGAGCTGAATTATTGTTGTAAATTTTCATGTCTTTTTCTCAATAAAAAATGGAGGCAAGAGATTTGAACTCATGAAATGAGAGCTTATGACCATGTTGATTGTGGCTTCTTTGACTACATGATGCTTCGAATGGGGTGTGGAATGAAGTGGAGGAATTGGATTCAGGAATGTGTGGGGTTGGTGCGCTTTTCTGTTCTTATTAATGGCTTTCCAAAAGGCTTTCTTAAAAGCTCTAGGGGCCTTCGCCAGGGAGATCCTTTATCTCTGTTTCTCTTCCCTATGGTGGTAGAGGCTTTGAG
This sequence comes from Magnolia changhungtana, assembly GCA_030180095.1. NCBI lineage: Eukaryota > Viridiplantae > Streptophyta > Magnoliopsida > Magnoliales > Magnoliaceae > Magnolia > Magnolia changhungtana. Next base: position 451,848 of record JASAUF010000524.1, on the reverse strand, counting down.
TAGAAAGCTTGCTAGGGGATAGGAGGAGGGCTTCTTCAGGGACTTTAAGGTGGAGGGGTTGCCCAACTAAGCCCATCTCTCACTTGCAGTTTGTAGATGATACTTTAGTATTCTACGACGCATCTTCCCAAAATGGTGGATAATCTGTGTATTACTGTTCAGTGTTGCGAGGAGGTGCTAAGTTTTGAAATTAACATTGCAAACAAGGTGTTCCATAACAGTAACGGTGGCCGTAGCGGCCACCATACCTTTACGATACGGGGCATAACGGCTGTTATGGCCCCGTAATGGTCATTACGGTCTCTCTTTTTTATTTTTTTATTTATTGAAAAAACCCTCGAAAAACCTGTATCTGCCCCGTAATGTTGTTTAAAAAGTATGAAAAACCTATATATGTCCTGTAATAGACCATTACGGGGCTATTATGGCCTTTATAGGGGATGTAACTTGCTGTTAACAGCAATTATGGGTCATTTTTTTCCCATAACGGTTGTTACGACCCCATAACGTGTAACGGTTGCCACCGTTACCTTTACGTAATGGCCTTTACGACACACCATGCTTGCAAAGAGCAAGATATTTGGGGTGCGGATGGATATGGATGAAGTTGGGTGATTGGCCGAGGTCTTCGGATGTGCGGTGGGGGCGCTTCCAACTTCTTTTGTTGGGTTGCCCCTTCATGTAGGTAAATTGGCCAAGCATCTTTAGGAGAGGGTGATCAAGAGATTTGAAAGGATGCTTACATGGTGGAAAAACAAGCACCCCTCTCTTGGTGGTTGAATTGCGCTTATTAAAGCGGCATTATTGAATCTCCCCCTATACTTCATGTCACTTTTTAATGCCCGACTCTAGCGCTTTCAAGACTCAATAAACTTAGAACAAACTTCCTTTGGCAAGGGGTGGAGGATAAGTGGAAATACCATTTACTTAGCTGGGATGAGGTTTGTAGATCTTATGAAGAGGGTGGAGTTGGTATTAGGGACCTTAGATCAATGAATTTAGCACTGCATGGGAAATGGCTTTGGAGGTTCAGGGTCTAAGGTGGAGCGCGCTTTGGAAAGATGTTGTTTAAAGTAAGTATGCATGCTTGGAAGGAGGTTGGTGTTCAAGAGATTCGTTAATATATAGTGTCGGCCTTGTGGAAAGGTGTTTCTTCAGTGAAACGGCTTTCATGGAAGGAATAGAATTTTTGTTGGGGAATGTGGAAAAAATCAGATTTTGGGAGGATGAGTGGGTGGGGACCACCTCCTTAAAAGTTGAATTTCCTGCTATCTTCCGTTTGGCTTTGGATCCCTAGGTTAAAGTGGCAGATTTCTTCTCTTGCATAGGTTGGGTGGTGGTTTGAGAATCTCCATGTAGGTGATTTCTTCACGATGAGGAGGTTGACCACTATGCTACTTTGCTTCATCGCATTCATCTATATACTTTTACCTCTTCTGAACAGGACAAATTGTTGTGGAAGGTCGACAAATTAGGTGTATTTTTGGTTAAGTCTCTCTATTCCCTTCTGAATGGGGAGGACTGCCAGACGAAGGTTGTGTGCACCAAGGTGGTTTGGCACTAGAATGTCGCTCCTAAGGTAGTGGTGGCCTTCGGGTGGTTAGTAGGGAGGAAGAAAGTCCTTACTATGGACAATGTTTGTAAGAGAGCTATGATCATTCGTAACATTTGCAATTTATGTATGCATGGTGAGGAGACTTTGGACCACCTTTTTGTTCATTGTCCTTTTGCAGGTTCGATTTGGGTAGATATTTTAGGAATGTTCTAGGTGATGTGGATGGCTCCGGAATCGGTTGATATTCTTTTGAAGGCTTGGAATGATGTAGGGCTTGGGAACACGAAGAAATTGCTTTGGAGAATGGCTCTTCTTGCTATATGGTGGGCTGTTTGGGAAGAAAGGAATGAGAAATGTTTTAACAACATCATGAAGTTGGTGGATTGTATTTCCCACAAAGTTAGAGCTTTGATCATCAAATGGACTTCTTGCGTCTCTTCTTGGGATGAAGTTCGGTTTGCCTTCCTAGCATCCCGGTTTTGTTGTTGCTTTTGTTTTCTTTTTGCCTCTTAAGAAAATTGTCATCTTTTTTTTTTTTCCTTTTCTTTGTAAGAGCCCTAGTAAAAGTGGAAGGTTAACATCTGGGAGCAGCCAATTGTAAAACTTTTGCTAATCAATCATTTGAAAGCCAAAGCCAAATTTCCGGGAGAAAAGCTACTATGACTAACATTGTTGCTGTTTTTGCTAAATCTGTGCTTTTGCAAAACTTGGAGGCTTTTCTCTAACCCCAGAGGTGATGAGGAGTCGGCTAACCACTTGTTCATCCACTGTCCTTTTACAGCCCAAGTTTGATCGCATTTTCTCTCGTTTTTCTTCATGCCTTGGGTTATGCCTGCGTCCACATCTATGCTTCTTTGGGCTTGGCATGGTGGTGGGGTGCGGAAGCAAGAAAGGGCTGTTTGGCGGCTTTCCCTCCCTGCTATTTTTTGGGAGAGGAACAATCAGGTTTTCTCCAACAGTTCTAGATCGGTTGGGTTGGTGGTGATGAAGATAAAAATGTCTATATTTGAATGGGCATCTCTCCCTTGAGATGTAGCTGATTTTGATTTTACCCCTTTCCTCGGGTTGTAATTGGGTTGCTCCCTTCTTAGTTTCCCTTTTCTTTTTCTTTCGTTTTCTTTTTCCTTCTTTCCCTTTTTTAGTATTCTTTTCCCGTTCTGGTGTTTGGTGAGCTTTCTAATAAAATTCATTATCCCTCAAAAAATAATGTGCACCTTCACAGCTCTATGTTACTAGACCAATAACCTGATTTTTCAGGCCTGCGAAATAATCAGGCTGGCCCTTATGTGTGCCCCAAGGTTGACCATCTAGCCCGATTTAAAAACGCTATTAGGCTTGAGTACATATATGGTGGTTTGGGATCAGGCCCACTTAATAGACTATAGGCTGGCCTGGACAAGCATCAGGCTGGTTAGCTGGCACCTTTGTCGTATATGTTAGCAAGGCATTGTTTATTTATTTATATATGTTAGCAACTTAGAAAGAGGATGTGGGTTTACGTTATTTTTTGGGATAAATGACTTAAAATTTCATTTATGTAAAAACATAAATAAATACAATTCATCGAATTAATGGATTAGAGTCTCCTATACAAAGATTAGCTTTTGTGGCCTTCTTCCTTCACAAGGGAATTGGCTATAGAGTTTGCTTCTTTCCAGACCTGATTAAAGGTATATGAGGAATGACAACATATTCTATAGTCATTCAGCATAAACGCTAGCATCCGTGGTGCTAATTACTTTCTCGAGGCCCACAGAATTGCCCAAGTTGAGTCTCCACAATGTTAATTGGGCCCTCAAAACGAACTAAATTAATTTGATCCTGATTTTAATCTCTGTAAGTTTAACTCTGTTAGAATTGCCACTTTCCACAAGACCTGAGAAGCAAAGTACAGGAGTGCTGCTGTCATCTCTAACCAGTAACCACTCTTCGAATACCCAGTTCAAGGGTAACCCAACAAACTACCATCAATGAGTTTCCAGCTACCCGGGGGCGGGGAGAACCAACTTGAAGTTCTGATAGGTTATCACATGTACTCATCAATGCAGTTCACGTAGGGGTCTAGATGAAGTAATTTCCCAGGAGGTCCAGAGAGGCACCCCATGATACTAGGGAAACCTTAATGTTGGCGGCCAAGGATGATACAGATAATTCCTTACCCTAAAAAAATCTTGTATTTCTCCCTTTACAGATTTCCCACATTGCATCATGCAGCAAAATCTTCGAAAGCGCTGTACCTTGTGTTTTGTAGTGGTCATTAGTCCACCCTTCCATGATCGTCAATACAGAAACCAAAGAGACCAAAACAGCTTCAAATTAGCTAATAAAGCTAGACTAATACCTACACACCCAAAAATTTTCTACTAACCATGATGGTTTACTGTGAATTCCTCTACCAAATCATGATGGCTCATGGCTTTACTGTAACTTGCAGTAAATCTTCCAAAGAGCTGTACCTAGTGGCTTGTAGGGATCATTAGTCCACCCTTCCATGATCCTCAATACGGAACCCAAAGCAACCAAAACACTTCGAATAAGCGAATAAAGCTAGACTAATAACTCATACCCAAATTTCTTATACTAACCATGATGGTTTTATCGTGAATTCTAGTAGCAACTGTCTGCTTAAACGCCTCCCACCTGGGCTCCCCCCCATTCCCTTACTTTTTGAGCAAATCAGTTTAGTAGGAGTTTGCAGGCAAAAGCCCTTTAGTAGTGATGAGCCAAAAACAAACTGTTGGGAGACGGAGACCAAAGCATCTCATCTGCATTGGAACAAAACATGGCCAACCTATGTCAAAAGTCGAGGAGCTCTGCCACCATAACTATTTCAGCATTCCAAAGATTTCTACGATGTTAAACAGACTAGACTACCTTTTCTCCAACTAATTCATAGGAATTTTTAGTTCGTGTTTGTCGAAGCATGACCTTAAAGTTGGGGAACATTTTCTGCCAATATGGAATCATCATTTTTTCGAGTGTGATTCATTGATTATGCCTAGTAATATTATTAATATTCATGACCTTAAAGTGTTAAATAGGGATATTATTAATATTTGAAATATATATTTTCCCAGTCTAGAAGGGTAGAGGTCAGTCTATCAGTGAACCGAACCAAATCATTAATAATCTGTAGTTATAAACCGTTAATATGCTTAGTAATTGTTTTTGCTAGCTCTGAAGGCATAATATTGTTAATTCCTACAGTAATTGTTAAATTTAAAGTGGACAAGTATCCTTGTAATGCTAGCACTTAAGACCTGTCGAACGCATCCATTAGTAGCAACTCACCTTTTGAAGTGTCCAAGTAACTTACCATATTTCATGTGGATTCCTCTTTTCATGCCCTACGATATAAGTTTTCTTTAGATGCTCTTCACCATTTCCATTTATAACCTTCAAGCATGGTTCATGCACTTACGTACTCTAAATAGGTGAGTTTGAAAATAATCTCGTCCGTTGCAATTGTTGTTTTTGTGTCTTTATAAATGTCAACAATTGGAATAAAACAGGTTATTAAAGAAGATATGGAGAGATCCTTCAGAAATGCCAATATGAAGCCTTTGAATCATTCTACATACTTGAGATTGCAAGTTCTGCGAGAGAACTTCTGGGATGTGGATGACAAGCTATCTTACCTATCTGACATAACCCTTTCTGACTTGAAGGCTTTTATTCCCATACTTCTTTCCAAGGTACATGAATAATCTTCCACATTCAATGTTTGTTATCTTGTTACGCATCTATCAATTCATTGTTAGGGTGCTGATGTTCAGATAATCCATCACAGGACAGATGTTTTTCCTTTTTATTCCCCCCTGCCCAAATTGCTAATTGGGATAGAAACATGTCCATTGTGTTCTTGCTCCACTATCTATATAGGTTAGAAATGTGCAAAAAAAGAAAAAGAAAAAGAAAAAGAGGCTATTTTATGGAGTAACAGGAAATGAGCAGGGCTAGTTGTGTCAGTAGGAACTTGAATTGTACCCTTGCCACGTGCTAATGTGGTTCAGCTATACGTGATCCGAATTGTTCATCAGGTGGGCCCCACTGTGAATGTGGCATGTCCCAAGCTTGTCAGGTCATCTGTAGGCTACACATGTACATTGAATTTTGGTGCGTCAATTCTCTTTAGTACTCTTCTAGTCGTACGTGTGTGGCGATCCAGTGACGTCTATTTTTGTCCACATGCATAAGGGTTCACTGGATCAAGGTCCTGCACATGGAATGGGATTCAAGGTCATACTCTCACCAGTGGTCTTTGCATTTCTCTCTACAGAGGGCAAATGCCACCATATGCCATGCTGAAAGCATAGACATCCTTTCTGCTGATGATGTCAACCAAAAATAGATTTGGCTGACATCCAAAGGCTACCTTATCTTCTTGATAATATGTATCACAATATTCTCCTACCCTTTTTCTTTATCCTCCTACGAAGATCAAATTGTATTCTGCTTCAATGCATGAAAATCAACAGTTGCATATCGAGGGCCTATTGCATGGCAATTTATCAATGGACGAGGCATTCAGTATATCGAGCACCTTCAGATCTATCTTGTCTGTACAACCACTGCCAACTGAACTGAGACATCAGGAACGTGTTATGTGTCTCCCCCCTGGTGCCAGCCTCATTAGAAATATGCATGTAAAGAATAAGTTTGAAGTGAACTCTGTGGTTGAGGTAATCTAATCTTGATACCTATTTTTCCCTTTCATTTTCTGGTTTTCTTTTTCACAATTGTTATTTTAGCATCTCAAGTCTTCATTTGTCATATTCCTATCTTTTTATGTTCCAATTTTCTTTTGCAGATTTATTTTCAAATTGAACAGGATACGGGAACGAAATGGTCGAAATTGAGAGCCATTGCAGATCTTTTTGATGATATTGTGGAAGAACCGTTTTTTGATCAATTAAGGTAATGCAATGCTTTCTGGAATTTTTACTTGCGTGTGTTGATGCCTCCCATTCTTATATGGTATGTGCCGAATCTTTGTAAAATTTCTGAGGAATTATACGATCCTTGATTGCAAATTTGCATAGGATTCTTGAATCTTAGAGTTTTTACTAGTGAGGCCTTTGGGTTGGTGATTCAGACCATTGAGCTGATGGATGCACCCGCTGCAGGTAGACCTTGCTCCAAAAATCTCCATTGGAGGAATCTTGCCATCCACTCTTTGGACTTGCTTCTATTGAATATTCTTCTTAACCATCTATTTGCAGGCCACCAGTCAATGGGTTAGGATCATCTTCTTGGGGATACGCAAGGTTCATCTGTTCGTCAGTCTGTATGACTAAACCATGGGCCCACTTGTACAGAATCATTTATATTGTTACCAATTTCTAGTGACTCGTTTTTGTTAAAGGCATGGTGTGGCCAAGTGCCTCTTTGGGCATACCCACAAACTGGGTTCGGTGCCACTGCAATGGCTTGGTAAACAGAATGAAAGAATATGACATCATTTGTTGTTCCCATAAATTGGGATTCTCTCTCTTATATATGACCAATACACCATTGAAACATAACCTTTATCCGTCAGCTTGACTTGAATATCATGAGAATTAATGACGGAAGGCAAATGGCACTGTAAAGGTCGGGTTACTGCTCGACAAATTTCTTAATTTATTTTGAAATGTAGGACAAAGGAGCAGCTTGGGTACGTTGTTGAATGTGGTCCACGGATGACATACCGTGTACTGGGATTTTGCTTCCGTGTTCAGTCTTCAAAGTACAATCCATCTTACTTACACGGGAGAATCGACAACTTCATAAATGTTGTGCCAAAATTACTGGTATGATTTCAAACTAATGTTTTGTAAAACTTTTAGGCTACATTTGGACACATTACTTTCTAAAGTTTGGTTCATCAATGAATCAAGATTTACTTGCAACGTCAGATCATTCTTGTCATTTAGTGGAGAGGATGCTGCAAATCCTCCTTCACAAAGATTTGGAATATTGTGATTTTATGCCATTTACTTTGAAGAATGACAATAATGATTTGACATGATTGGCATGGATTCAGCTAAATCTTTGTTATTTGATTATCCCAAATTTGGAAATTCACACGTCCAAACATATCCTTAGATTATCAAGTTTATTTAGATTAACTCTCTAGGTAAGCTTTTTATAAGTCAATATCGTCCATGTGGAGATACTTCCTAGCATGAAGCCAAACTAATTTGTTGATATATTCATCTCATGCTTTAGCCTTTGCTCAATCACTCTCTCAACGTTTCATACCATGGCTTATAAGTTTAATCTTGTTATAGTCATTGTTCAAATTATCTCCGATATTATCTTTATCTCCAGCTCAGCGATACTGATAACACTAGTAGCGATACCGATAACACTGGCAGTATTAGAAATTTTAGGAATCAGTGATGTATCGCCAATGTATTGATATGGCCAATGTTTTCGATTGTGTAAATTTCAGGTGTCGCTTGTATTGCCAATGTATCAATATCACCAATGTATAGTAAATATTTTTGATGAGGCAAATTCCAAGTGTTGCTTGTATTGCTAGTGTATTAGTGATATTTCGATATTATTGCAAAAAAAAAAAATCTGTTTATTAAAAACTTTGTTTCAAATTTTTTTTTTTAATGAACGCATGGTTGCACGCAGTCTTCAATTTGTAGATAATAATATTGATAATATCGCGATATTATCGTTATCGCAACATGGGCGATATCGAGACCACAATATTTTGTTTTCTTTCTAGTTGTCGACGATTTCTCGGCGAAATATCGTGTGTTGTCGCTATTTTGAAATATCGATGAATGTTTGGATGGAAAGTTGGATGGTTGGATGGATAGATGGGATGGATGAGATGGCCGAACTGATTTCTTACAACAACACATGCTTTTTGGCCCCATTAAATGGAAACTTATTATGCATGCATTCCTTTTGTAATTTTTTTAATTTCTAAATATACAATAAGTGTATTTTAATATCTCTTGAAGTTTCATTGAAAAATTATACCATTTTTCCATGTTTCCATAATGTTTATGCATTTCCGGTTATCGACGATATTATGGGCGATATCAATATTGTTTCCATATCCCCGGCCAACGAAACTTGTAGCAATACCGATACTTCGAACACTGGTTATAGTACATATTTGGGTGCACCATTATGGGAATATATGAAAATGTGTTCAAGTGTCGGTGCTCCTGCAGTGCATTTTTTTATATTTTTTATTTCATATCTATAATCCAACTGTTGTATATCCTTATTTATTGATACCTCCTTTTGTTTAAATAAATAAGAGGGGAGAGAAGAATCATCTCAAATCCTGATTGAAACAATGATAGTTTTTCTTTTTGGTGCAAAACATAACTGTAGGGAAAGAGAAACTAAGAGAGGATGTATCTGAGAGAGAGAGAGAGAGAGAGAGAGAGAGAGAGAGAGAGAGAGAGAATGAACAACAACGTCGACATCGGAAGATAGAGAAGATGGAAGGGAATGATACCACCGTGAAAGATCGAAGTCTCCTGTGGAGAACTCTCAACAAGAAAAGAGAAGAGAAGAGAAGCCAAGAGTGACCATCATAGAGTTGCCTGTGTGCAAGGAAAAGGAAAGAGAATTGGAGAGAAGATCAAAGCAAGCAAGAAAAGAGGGTCAAGATCCCATAAGGCTTCAAAGCCTAGGCAAAGAAAGTACCGATTTTGGTCATGGTCACAAACAGGGTAACTTCGATAGAGGAAGGTCTATTTCTAGAATTTGGCTCCAACAGATTTTGATCCAAAGGCAACGAAAAAGATTTTAGATCTAGAGGATTCGCAAAAGAAGATTTTGGTTAGTCCTTCTTAGGTGTTGGTATCCAACATTCAGGTGTTCAACTGGGTGTGAAGGGGGGTGGCCCTTACCACTGTTCAAAATATCAGTATCGCATTATGTATCACCCTTGGGATATGGATACATATTGATTATTGCATGGGATATATCGGTTGTATTGCGTAATGTGTCACTGTTGTTAGAAATAGGGAGAACATTGGGAAATTCGTCTAATTTTTCAATGAAACTTTAGTAATCGTTAAAAAATACATCAATAAACACTTATAAATCAAAACATTATAGAAACCAAGTGCACATAATATGTTTTCTTTGTATGGGGTCCTAATCTATGCGTTGTCGAAGTGAATTGATGCAAGTATATTCAAAGTCTATTCATATAATTTATAAATGTAAGAAGATGTGTGGTAACACAAGCAATACATTCAAAAGTAAAAGAAGAATCACTAGATCAGGTTATATACATGTTTGATTTTTTATGTTTGGACAGATTGCAATCGAATTGCGCGAAATTGGAAAATTTTGATTTTGATTTTTATTTTTTTCAATATTTCCATAACTTGGCCCATCTCCAAATCTCGAAATCGAAGCTCCCAATCCATGATTTTTCGTGCAAAACATGAAAAATCATGGATTTGTAACAATTTGACATTGATTTAACATGATTTACAAAAAAAAAGGATCAAAAATCGAAAATGCTCATTGGATCGAACATGTGGGATATATCCCACTATTTGTGCGTTTCGAATCACACAGGTGGGATATAAGATATATCGTGGGAAATATAGGCCGATATCATCGATACTTAAAACACCGGCCCTTATAACTGTTTCAATGGCGGTCATCAGAGTTGTACACAAGTCGAACCGAGTCGAGCTTGGCACAGCTTGGCTCGGCTCAGCCAGTCGCTAACCCCAGCTCGAACTCAGCTCGACTCGGTCCTTGAGCCTGACTAGCCAGCTTGGCTTGGTTTGGTCAGCAGCTTGAGCCAAGTTCGAGCCTATGCGACATTTTCGCAAACACATAACGCATCTTCAATTTTTCACGGAATGCAAAACAATAACAACAACATACGAGTATTTCATCAAACACTAGGTGGGCAACATCAAAATCATGATTTAATGGTAGTTTTATAATGTGGAGTATATATATATTTTTTTTCGTGTAGTGATTTGTTTCGTATCCATTCCTTCCTTGCCACTAGCCGATCCCGCGGAGTCTCGATGACACATGCTCTTAATGCCACTAGCCGATACCAGGGCTATTTAATACGCATTTCACACCTTGCTCGAGTGGGGTAGCCTGCGGGATGCGGGGACATACTCGGGGTGGGGCGGCCCGTGTGAGGCGGTACCCATTTGATTTGGGGCCCACGAGGGGGGTTCGGCCGAGGTCCTAACCCATGAGATGTGGGGCCTGGGCTATGAGATAAAGGGATTAATTCGCCATGCTCTAATAGTTTGGGCTTTTAGAGCAAGTGGTTGATTGTCCTGTATCACTAAGCCCTCTGTAAAACCTTTCCTTGTCAGATCTCAAATTCATATCCCGCTTTTCCCTCTTCCAAAAGATGCCTTCCAACCTCTTTCCTTAACATCCCACTCTCTCGCAATCCTCATATTGGTCATTGGTCCCAGTAACCTCCAGAAACTTGTCCCACCCACCTCCTTTTTCCTGTCACAATTTCTCTTCCCCCTTTCTTTTCGATGATGCTCCCCTCCATATTCTCCCGAAAGACGCTCCTATCCCTAACATCCAGGTGCCTGCAGACCCTATTGCAGGGACTCACAAAGGGTTAAAGTGACACTCATGGATTTTGGGAAGTCAATGGGAATATCCTTTGGGGAAAAGGAGGACGACTACACTGCTCTTTTATAGTTCATCGAGGAGCAAGATGCGAGAGCTGCTCTAGCAGTTAGGAAAAGCGCAACGTCCCCTAGAGGTTGGAGGGAGTTGGTCAACCTTGAATCCTTGATCTACTATGAGTCTAGATCCTCCTTGAGGTCTTCCAAGAAAGGTAAAAGAAGTAAGCTCATTCACCAATGAAAATCATTTCCTGGAACATGCAAGGCATTGGAAGTGGGAGATAAAAAAAAAGAAGCCCAAGTCGAAGAGATTCTTTATAGATATAAAGCCCAACTCGTGGCTATCTAGGAAACCAAGCTTCAGTCGGTACGTCGTTCCGATATTGATGCTTTTTAGGGAGCTCGTCACAAGGATTGGATGTCCCTAGATGCGACTAGTTCCTTAGGGGGGATCTTGCTCGCTTGGGACTCTTCTTCCTAGGTTAAGGAAGATTCATTCATAAGTTCCTTTGCGGTCTCTGTTGTTCTCAGAAACTGCTCCAATGGGTTTAAATGAATCTTTTCCTCTGTTTATGGCCCATGTTCAGCCTCTTCGAGACACCTTTGGGACGATCTAAATGCATTCATGATAAGTGGACTCACCCTTAGTTCCTCGATGGAGACTTCAATGTCATTAGATTTTCCTCCGAGGGCTCATTTGGTAGCGCTTGTAAATGGAGGTAACTGGGAAATGAAATTGGAGGTAAATGAATTGAGGTTAAATAGCCTACTCAATTGTGTTTGGATGGGAGTAAATGAAATGCATTTGAAATCCAAATATTCTGTTTGGATGGGAGTAAATGGGAGGAATTGGAATGCATTGGAATTTTTCAATATATTCACAGGAACGTATGTGGTATCCCAAATCAGCTTTAATATCCCATGTTAGTGGATGTGTGATATCTAACTGAATTATTGTAATAAGTCCATTGAAATATATACTTACATCAAAAATGAAGAAATTTCGAGCCTCGAGTTGGCCACAAACGTAAGGATTACAAACAAACAACTTTCCAACGTTTTTTAACCATCCATTTAGATGGCCAACCTTTATACAATTTCGATCATTCTATTGGTGTGATTTTAATGATGTAGCTGATAATTGAACTATTTCAAAGTATCGTCAACGTGCCATGTGTATGTCGGACATGTGCACGGCGACACCTTTGTCAAGAAAACCTCTGGGAGTTGTTGCATTTACTTGATGAAGAATGCAAGAAAACCTCGAAAAATGCCTTTTTTCTTGAGGTCCGCTCAACACGCTAGGGTTTTTGGGGCCTCCATAACTTGATGTGGGTCTTAAGGTTTTAAAGAGGAGATTTGAGATCCAAATCACACATGGAATGGAATAGCTCTAATACCATGTATATTCATAAAATGAATGGAAAAGGAATAAATAAAGGAGAAAATAATAAGAAAGCGAGGAATGGAGAGAAGGAGATTTGAGATCCAAATCCCGAATCTGTTTTTTTTTTTTTTTACTATGGCTTTCACTTAAAGTGACTTAAAGAGAGAGATATAGCCAATATATAACCATGGGCCTGAAAATCTACCCAAACATACGTATTGAAGCCCAAAAAGCCCATAGGGAGATCTCCTAAAGGGTGTAGAGAACTAATGAGACTTGAGTGCTCTATTAATTATGACAACAATTGCAGTTGCTCAGGAGGGAAAAGGGCCAGATCGAGGAAGCTTGTTGCTCAATGATCATTTTATCATGGAACGTTCGTGGTTTGGGAAACATGACCAAAAGGGCTCAAATAAAAAAGATTTTCAGGAAATCGATGGTGGAAATAATTGCTTTTCAAGAAACCAATCTTTAGTTCTTCAATAAAGCTACGCTTGATTCTTTTTGGGGGGGCGAAAGCAAAAGATTGGGTTGTGCTTAATGTTGTTGGGTCAGTTGGAGGGATTTGCGTTGCTTGAAATTCTAACAGATGGAACAAAGTTGAATCTTGGGTGGGGAACTTTTGTGTCTCAGTCCTTTTCGTTGATGTATTTACAGGTTTTCGTGGGATCTTCTCATCTGTCTATGGGCCGTGCAAATATCAAGATTGAAAGGCTTTCTGGGAGGAACTCGACAATATTAGACTCAGGTGGAGGGAACCTTGATGTATAGGGGGTGATTTTAATTTGGTGTAATATCCTCATGAAAAATCTCGCGGAGTAAGATTACTAAAAGCATGGAATTATTTTTTGAATGGATGGCTTGATCTTCCCCAAAAGGGTTTTTTAGGTCTTCTTGAGGCCTCAGATAGGGAGATCCCCTTTCTCCGTACTTGTTCTTGGTGGTCATGGAGGCGTTAAAGTACAATGCTTGCCAAGGGTGAGGACAATAGACTTTTCTCTGGCTTCCAGATAACGGGCCTCCAAAATAGTATATCTCATTTGCAATATGCGGATGGCACTCTTCTCTTTTGTGTGGTGAATGTGGACGCAATGCAGAACTTGCAAAAAATTTTGGTTTGTTTTGAAGCAGTTTTGGGCCTAAAGATCAACCCGACAAAACCCGAGATGCTTGGCATCAATGTAAATTAGACAGAGTTGAGTCAGCTTGCTTCAGCATTTGGTTGTCATCCAGGTTCTTTCCCTTCCAAATACCTTGGTCTACCGCTTTGCATCGGGAAACCGACACTTCACTTATGGGACACGGTCATTTAGAAGTTTGAACAAAGGTTAGATTCTTGGCAGTGCAGATTTTTATCTTTGGGGGGTCAAATTGTGTTGATTAAATTCATTATGTTTAGTTTGCCACTATACTATATGTATATGTTCAAATGCCCGAGACCTGGGCTGGATAAAATCGAGAAGCTTAGGAGGAACTTCCTTTGGAACATAACAAAGGATAGGAGGAAATTCAATGCTCTTAGAGAAATGGATATGGAGATTTTGTGAAGAAGATAATAATAGCCTGTGGAGAAGGTTAATTGCTGCCAAGTATAGGGATGCAAGATGGAGGGTGGTTTGTTAAAGCATCCTCGTATATAACTTCGACAGTTTGGAAAGCAATCATGGTGACACAACACTGTTAAAAGGGGTATTTCCTTCGGTATCGGCAACGGTTCCCGCTTAAGATTTTAGATAGACGTTTGGTGTGGGTCTCAATCGCGATTGCTTCGGTATCATTTTACTTGGTCCAATGGTCAAGATAACCCCGTTACGTCACGACTGGATGGATTTCTCATCTCAACCGATTGGATTGACAAATATCCCCTACTTTTTCAATAGGATCTTCCGAGGGTTATATCTGATCACAGACCGATAGTCTTGCAAACAGACGAGGAAGATTGGGGCTCGAAGCCATTTAGGTTTGGACTCACATGGATGGAGATTGAAGGCTTTAATCAACTAGTTGCTGAGTGGTGGTCATCCTTCTTGGTGGAAGGTTATGCAAGCTATAAACTTTTCAGAAAGCTTAAGCTGGTGCAAGAGAAATTGAATTGGTGGAAAAAAAAAAGTGGTGCCAGGAAAGCAGGAAGAGGTGTTTGATAAGTGGGCTGAATAGATTCATGAGCTAGATTTGCTGGAAGAAGCTTTAGGTCTCTTTAATGCCGATTGTTTAAGAAGGTCAGGATTATCCCAAAGTTATGCGGTTAGGGCTAGAGAAGAAAAAATAAGATGGAGACAAAGATCTCGTTCGATTTGGCTTAAAGAAGGGGAGAAAAACATGTTATTTTCATAATATTGCTAGTTCCAGAGCCCGGGCAAATAGAATTCTAAGTCTTCAGGTTGTGGAGTCTATCACAAAAAAGGAGCGCATATGCGAGTCCATTGTTTCCTTCTACAATAATCTTCTATCTGGAGACAATTGGAGCAGACCGAGATTGGAAAACTTGCAATTTCGTCGATTCTCGATTGAATTGGCATCCGAGCTAGATAGGCCTGTGTTGGTTGAAGAGGTTAGTGCTGTATTGGCCTCGATGTGTGGGGACAAGGCTCTGGGCCCAGACGGTTACCCAATTGTTTTTTTTTTTTTCAAAAGTTTTGGCACGTAGTGGGGGAGGATGTTTTCAACTTTATGGCTGAATTCTTCGAGCGGGGTTGCTTATCGGTTGAAATGGGAGCTACTTTTTTTGGCTCTAATCCGTAAGACAAAAGGGGCGGTACAGTTGAAAGACTTTAGGCCCCTCGGTCTTATTGGAGGTTCGTATGAGATCTTGGCCAAGATTCTTGCTACAAGGATATCATCTCCAAAGTGATCTCTGAAAGTCAAGGGTCCTTTGTTTTGGGCCGACAAATATTAGATATCACTCTTATAATGCACAGTGTATCAATGCTAGACATCAGGAGAAGAAAAGCAGTGTGATTTGTAAGCTTGACATCGAGAAGGCCTATGACCATGTAGACTGGGGGTTTCTTGATTATATGTTGGAAAAGTCGGGTTGTGCTGCAAAGTGGAGAGGATGGATTAGATCATGTATTCAGTCCGCCTCGTTCTCGGTCCTAGTTAACGGCTCCCCAAAAGGGGTTTTTAGTTCTTCTTGAGGTATCAGATAGGGAGATACCCTTTCTCCGTACTTATTCGTGGTGGTCATGGAGGCACTAAGCAAGATGCTTGCCAAGGATGAGGACAATGGACTTTTTCTCTAGCTTCCAGATAGTAGGCCTCCAAAATAGCATATCTCATTTGCAATATGTGGATGACACTCTTCTCTTCTGCGAGGTGAATGTGGACGAAACGCAAAACTTGCAAAAAAATTTGGTTTGTTTCGAAGCGGTTTCGGGCCTGAAGATCAATGCGGCAAAATCCGAGATGCTTGGCATCCAGTAAATTAGATAGAGTTGAGTCGGCTTGCCTCAGCATTTGGTTGTCATCTAGGTTCTTTTCCTTCCAAATACCTTGGTCTGCTGCTTTGCATCGGGAAACCGACGCTTCACTTATGGGACACGATCATTCAAAAGTTTGAGCAAATGTTAGATTCTTGGTAGTGCGGATTTTTATCTTTTGGGGGTCAAATTATGTTGATTAAATTTGTTATGTTTAGTTTGCTTCTATACTATATGTCTATGTTCAAATGCCTGAGACTTGTGCTAGATAAAATCAAGAAGCTCAAGAGGAACTTCCTTTGGAACAGAACAAAGGATAGGAGGAAATTCTATCTCCTAAGATGGGAGGAGGTGTGCAAACCCATGGCTGAAGGGGGAGCAGGTATAAAATCTTTAGGCTCAATGAATTCAATGCTCCTGGAGAAATGGATATGGAGATTTTGTGAAGAAGATAATAATAGCCTTTGGAGAAAGTTAATTGCGGCCAAGTACGGGGTGCAAGATGGAGGGTGGTTTGTTACATCATCCTCGTTGTATATAACTTCAACAGTTTGGAACGCAGCCATGGCAACGCAACACTGTGTTAAAAGGGGTATTTCCTTCGGTATTGGCAGCGGTTCCTGCTTAAGATTTTGGATAGACGTTTGGTGTGGGTCTCAATCGCTCCAAACGTTTTTCCCGGCTATTGCAGCTCTAGCCCCGGACAGATTCGTTAGAGTGTCTCAATGCTATTATGGTAGGGGAGAGGCGGTAGTTTGGAACCCTCCTTGCCGCATGAATTTGACGAACATTGAGCTCGACGAGTACATCACCTTGTTGGCTCTTCTTCAGAAGATTCAATTGGAAAGGATGGAGGGTTATAGGGTCATTTGGAACTTGGACAGTAATGGAAGGTTCTTGATCAAATCGTTGTACTCTCTCATCTCCTCGGGGCCCTCCTCCTCAGCCCCATCCTACCTGTTTCACCATTGGTTCTATGGGGCTCCCCCTAGGGTGGCAACCTTTGTTTGCATAGTGGGCCGGAAAAGAATTCTCACCATCGATAACCTGCAAAGGAGAGCGATGGTCCTCCCTAACATTTGTTTCATGTGTATGGGGGATGAAGAGTCAATTGATCATCTCTTATTCATTGTCCTTTTGCTAGGAGGGTTTGAGATCATTTTCTATCTGCTTTTTAGGTAGGAATGGGTCATGCCAACATTTGTCCACGACTTGTTATGGGTGTGGCATGAATGAGGGAGCGGGAAGGCTTCTAAATCCTATTGGCGTCTCCTTCTCTTGGCCGTTTTGTGGGCTAGTTGGGGTTCTAGGAGTGGGCAATGCTTTTGGAATGTGGAGGAGGGGGTAAATGTTGTGATTGCTACGATTTCCTCCTTAGTCAAAGGGTGGGCAGGTTTTGTAAATGCAGCCCCGGCTGTTCCTCTTCTATTGCTTTTCATTTGGCTGTTTTGGGGCCCTGTATTCTTTTCTTTCTTTGCAGTTCCCTCAATAAATTTCTCTCAAAAAAAAAAAAAAACCCCTCTAAATTCTTCTGCTTCTTGAGAGACCAAAAGACATTACATCAATGCCATCCTGTGAATTTTCAAAAGTCGTAGAAGGAGTGCGATTTTTGCACAATAGCAACAGTCGCAGGGGTGACTTTTCCACAATAGCAAAAGCATAATTTTGGACAGCAAAAAGTTCAGTTCATTGGAATTTGCAGTGTTCTGTAGTTTAGAAATGCATGTTCTCAGTTGGAGTTGCAACTGAGTTCAGCTTGATCCATAGTCCATGGGAAAATTTAGTTCAATAGCAATGAATTTAGCAATGCATTTCAGTTCACGGAAATTCCAATAGTATGGACTTCAACAAAATGTTCAGTTCAAGCTACAGTCCACATTCCAGTTCAAGTTCAGTTCACAAATGAGTTCCAGTTCACAGATTTGTCTGGAGTTTAGTCTATGAATCAGTTGAAAAATTAGATTAGGATCTGCTGCAATCACATGATTCAATCCAGTTCACATGAGTGCATGAATCAGTTTACAAATGAGTGCAAGAAAGAAAAGTAACCATTGATTTGACAAAAAACCTTTAATGTGCATGACTTCACAAAAACCTGCAACCCATCACTGCAATCACAGAATAAGTCAATGAATCACTTCACAACCATCCATCGATCTGCGTCACTTCACAAGCATGTGCATTAGTTACAAAAGTCTAGGATCTGTGGCAATAAAGAAAAGTCAATCAGTTACACAAATGAGTTGATGAATCAGGCTACAAATGAGTGCATGAAGCCCAAGTACTACTACATGTGGTGACAGGTCTGCATCGGTGGCTATCAGTTCAGAAATGAGTGCACAAAAGGAAAGTAACCATTGATTTGAAAAAGAAAAAAAAAAAAAAAACCATTGATACAAACCACTTCACAAAACCTGCAACCAAACTCAGCAATCACAAAAAAAGGTTAATTTATGAACCACTTAGCATGCATCTCCACTGATCTGCATCACTTCACAAGCATCTGCATTAGTTTCAAAGTTTAGGATCTGCTGCAATCAGGAAAAGTCGGTCAATGAATTAGCGCATGGATAAGTTTTTACCATCACAACCTATTTGCATTTACAGATTGTAATAGGAATTACAGAACATTCACAACCACATTTGCATTCATTTTAGTGATTCTGAAATGTGTTCATTTCACATTCCCAACCCTATTTACATTTATGAATCAGAAGTTTCACATTCCCACAAATGAATATAATGGCAATACAGAAAACTCAGTCCACGATCGCATGCATCACTTCACAAGCACATTGTTTTTTCACAGATTGGATTCACAAACCTGAGTCCACAGTTGAGAGTCAACACACGTTTTGCAGAGAATGCTGCAAGTGCTCTATTTTGTCAATTAGCGTGAATTGTGAGTCATCGAGTCCGGAGAGCCCCATGAAAGATTGAAGACTAAAGACTTGAAGATCATAGGCATCCAAGCATTGAAAATCAAGGAAATGATGAAGTGTCATGACCTCTTCAAAACCCATAACCTATAAACATGACCCTCCAAGTAGCCTAAACCCAATAGGAAAAACCATTCCAATATGAGCGAGTACATGGTCATGGGAAGAAATCAGTTTAATAGAAAACTTCAAAAAAAGAAAAAAAGAAAAAGAAAAAAAAAAGAGACTGTTTCGTTCCCTCGACCACCCATTGAGGGGTCTTCGATGGCATCGGAGACCACTCAATGACATCGAGTAGGTATATCAGATATGTCCAGCAACAATTGAGAATTTCTATATGATTTTCTCAATGACATCGAGGGACATTTGATGGCATCGAAGGGTCACCTCAATGGCATCGAAGGCCATTCGATGACATCAGGTAAGGACCTTAAACTGTCCCGCAAACTCATTGGAAAAATTCTAGATTTTCTCAATGGCATCGAAGATCAGTCCATGGCATCGAGTAGAGACCTTAAACTGTCCAGCAAGCTTATTGAAAAAATCCTGGATTTTCTCGATGGCATTGAGGGACCTTCAATGACATCGAAGGGTCACCTCGATGGCATTGAAGGACACTCGATGACATCGAGTGGAGTCTCTTAAACTAACCAGCAACCTTTCAAGTTAAAATTAGATTTTCTAGATGCCATCGAAGCTTAATAGATTTCTCCCCTTTTTTTTACTGTTGCAAACTCCTCTACTTAAACAAAAGAGGGGTTTCTTTGCAAATGGGTGAGTAATAGAGAGAGCCTTGTGAGTGTGTGATACCCTAGCTAAAAACCCTTATCCCAAGCTCTCTTCGCTCATGGAGTTCATCATTCAATCCCTGCTCATTGAGTATTCAAAGCTCAGATTGGAGAATAAACTCCAACATTCATTAATGCTCTAGCACCCATCTTTAATGGCAAACCCTTTGTGCTAGAAAGCATTGAATGCTTGACCTTAGGAATCCTAAACCTACCGGTAAAGACTCGTCATAAGTTAAGATCCTCCTACCCTTGACCCACACCTTGGCATTTCCAGAGGCATAGCACTTCAAGGTTGTAGTTCAAGGGAGATGAAGATGCTTTCATGATCTAGGAAGATCTTCAACAAAGGTGCCTCAATGGGATTCATCCACTTTAGGTAAGAAAGTTATTTTGAATCCATTGTTTCTAGAAACTGATTAAATTCAGTCACTGCCACCTACTCAGTGTATAGCAGTCACAACCACCGACTCAGTGAAAATCATTCGGTGAACCTATGAACGTGGCATCACTGTGATGCCACTGATTCAACGAATAACAATCACAAATATGATTATATGAATAGTAGTCAAAGTTTCAGTTCGTAATATGATGCATGTGCAAAGTCCAATGATGATGCAATAAAATGTGATATTACCTAAAAACAGTCAATTGCCCAGGCCTCTCCCTTTGCCTCTATGTATAGACATCTTGTGCCTTTGAGATTGAGGTTGAGAGGATGATGCCATGGATTCCTTGTAAGTCTTCCTACTGTGTCCTAGCTTCTTGTTTAATTCATGACCAACTGTTTGACCCTGTGACATATGTTGGCCCAATGTTTTAGTTAGCTTATGCTACGTAGCAGGCTTAGCCTTTACATCACATATATCATGAACATAACTTAATTCACGTCAATTAGCATATGCTACATGCTATGTAGGCATGTTATACACTATGTATTTGACACTGCACGTTAACTCTTCACAAAACATTAAAATTAATTAATGCCTTCAATGATTTGTTATGTTTTTCGATTTTTCATTAGAAATTAGTTAATGTTTTCAAAGAATTTTAGTAAAATAATGCAAGTAATACTATTAAATAAGTTCCATTGCTATTTTTTTAATTTTTTTTAATCTTTATACTTTATTTTTGTCATATTGATCCTATTATTTTAGAATATATTTGGTTGCACCAAAATCATGAAATTTCGTGATATTTTGCACCAAAATTAGATTTGATTAATAATGAAATTTGACGAGATTTGGTGCAACTACACGCAACCTCATCAATGCTCCATAGACATCTGATCGCAACACATTGTCCCGTCATTCTGTTCCCCTTGTTCGTTGTAAACATTAGTTATAATGCTTTTCTAATAGATTATGCCCTCAATGCATTTCTAAACAAATTAATGTCATCAAATTCCGACCCAATATACAAATTTGGATTGAACAACTCTATATGTGGATCATTGTTCGCGGACCTCGTAGTCACCCTTGTTGTCATCAGACAACTCTTTCGAGGGAGTTTCACTTGGATATATCACTGTAATTTGAATATTCCTTTTCTAGGTTCACAAAATCTTTTTACATATTTACTTCTTCCGCATTATCTTACTCTTTCATCTTCTTCGACTTCTTCATGCTCCTCTTCTTTTTTTTCTTTTTTCTTTTTTTTTAATTTTTTATTACCCATTCCATTTCCACTTTCCATGTCATTATTACCTTCTGTTACACCCTGCCTCCTGAAACTTGAGTTCACCCGACTCAGTCACTAAGTAAGAGGCGTGACTCGGGTGTGGATGATATAAAAATAGTTTGCAACACCTCGTTGGGTATTCAAACCATAACTAATCAATATAAAATTCGAACAATCATGATCAAATCATTATCAATTACTTAGTCATCATCAATCATCATCCATCCTAAAATGAAATTATTCAAGTACAATCATCCATATGGCCACACTTGGCCAAACATAAACATTAACATTACTCGAAAACAGAAATAGATCTAGCACTCTTTATTCAATTATCCAATTAGAAGGAGCATGCTTCTCAAATGCATCAGTATGCTCTTGGAGTCTCCAAGTCTTTTTCAGAACCTAGATGGTTTTCCAATTGACAACATGAGCTAATGACCCAATAAGTAGTTATACGCATGATTCATAACAAGACGAAGATACAAAAGCAAGCATATATAAATCAGTATGCTAACTACCAAGGTACAATTATAAGTTGAACACTACGGCCATGGCTACGTACAACGTCCGGCCTGCCAACACCCATTCAACCAAGACTACACAAATCCATCACTTGTAGGAGTGTATTCACAAGGCTTGCTCACGGTTTCTCACGTACGATGTGTGATCGTATAATTTGGCGATGAGTGAGTGACTTTGAAGCTGGCTAAACTTCTTCCCCAGCCTTGACCTCAGTTGAAGGAAGAGGTTCTATTGGTACCAACTCAAGTCCATGTGGGATGCTCGCCCAAGAATTTAAGGGATACTTGTTTCCTGAGTTATTTAGTGTTCTAAAAAAATCAATCATCATATAAGGCAGTTGCATACTTAGTAAATATCAGTAATAATCAAAGGTAAACAAGTAGATGTACATGATATGCTATGAGATGCATGCAGGAAAATCCATCCATGTAAGTGACTACTTACCCAACGTGTCCACTCTTCTTTAGACCATTTAGGCTTCTTGATCATCTCCCTGATGATCTGTCGGCTAGATTCTCGTTTTCTTTGTTTGAACAGTTTTCTCTTTTGAGTCATGACTAAAATTAAATGATTTAGTCAATGCACTACTCTACTCAAGGATTTGTACACTAGGATCAGAAACAAAAATCAACATTTATCAACATCTAAGCACTGATCGGCAAAGCTGACCCACGGTCCATTCTATCGATAATATACCTTTAATACAATCCAAACCGTTCATTAAGTCTAAAACTCACAGTTAGGTCAAGATATTTCTTTAAACTATGTTGGATGCTAAGAGCCATCCAATCCGATCATTGAATTTCATGATTCACTTGAATTTTGAATCTAATGGTTTGGAATTTATGGGGTAGGTCGGGTGGATCTTACTTTCCTCACATTAGACCTTCCAATTAGGTGTCCACTCTTAGAATGAACGGTTGGATTAGGCTCAATTGAGATATTAGCGGCCCAAGTAGATCATTCTGCCTTTTCCTTTAAATCTCATGGTTCATATCTGAGATCGGTCCAGTGATCATTGTGATCATGGCCCTATATATGATTTAGATCACATGATAACTTTTTTTTTTTGAAGACACAAGGTGTCCCCACCTCTTTTTTGAAGTGAGACTAATCCTTACGGATACACGCAATCACCCACAACCACGTGTATCGGGTAAAGCCAAGGAGGGGAATCGAACCTTCACCTATAGGGAGCAAACCTATGGTGAAGACCATTTGCCCAAACCTCGTTGGGTAATCACATGATAACTTTAGATATCCAAATCTACTGTTGAAACTTAGCGTAGGTAGTGGGGCCCATTGATCTATCACTTGATCATTGGTAGGTCTAGTATTTAGATGGTTAGATTAAAGTTATATTTCAAATCTTATTTTGGTTCTTAAATCTATAAGGCCGAAGGTGAGGTCCACCTGAATCAAGTTGCATAATATCAAAGGGATCTTGTTCCAGGACACAATTGGCTATCAATCATAACATCATATCTTACACCACCTTGATCTTAACGAGATCATATTATCAAATCCAAACAAAACTCATTTTGGGGCCCACTAAGATTGTAGTGATCACATGAGGTGGGGCCCTCATAATCATCATGCCTCAAAATCTAAGATGATCAAAGACACTTTATGTAATCAAGTTTCATTCTATCAAACGTTCGATCTTATGGTGGGTTGTCCGCTAAATCCATGGCCTGATTAGTTAATCTTGACATTTGGGCAATCCAAATCCATAAAATGAATTGGATGTCCCTACTTTCGCCATGTGGGGCCCATCACATAAGATTGGTGTTTATCCATACCATTGATCAATGGTCAAAATCTCATATCTAACCAGATCTATCCAGATCACAAGTTCAGATCCACATGTACAAAATATCTTAGCAAATACAATAAGCATATATATACTCATCAAATCTTAATCTCAAGATTGTGTGGTGGGGCACATTCACATGATTAGATCCAAATGGGTCCCACTACATCAAATCCACTGTTTACAAATAATCCTACGGTCTAGATTGGTTCTTGATCCATTGTCTTTGCAGTCTAAAATATATGATATGATTATCAAAAATCAGATCTGGCCCACCAGAGCTCAAAATACACAGATCCAACACACAGATCATAGATTACATATTCTACACAAGATATATCAACAAGATCCAAATCAAGCAAAGGACGGGGTCCACCAAACGACATAGGGGAAAACCCCCTTTTTAAAATCAAGAGATGGGGTGCAAGAGGGGCCCATTGCTGACATGGCCGCTCCCCAAAATGGGCTGCCTATGTGGTAACGTGTGGGCCACCCCCCCACCCCACACACAACACACGATTTGGTTTGAAAATCTCTCTTTGGCGCAGATTTGCACAAGTTTTTGTTTTGATAAATTATCATAATACAAATTTACTTTATTCAACCTATTGCTTGACAAAGAAACTCGGGATAATACCTCTTTGGAATGCAGGGAAGATGATGGACAATTCAGATTGCAGCACCTCGGCGTGGGGCCCATGGATTTTGGTCACTGACGTTTTCTCTATAACAGGTTCTGGCACAAGGAGGTGTGACGCATGGGATTTTTATGAGATTCTCTCTCGGTAACGTGTGGAGAGAGTAGATTTAGGAGAGATCTTAGTGATCGGAACGATTTTAGGTAAAGTGTAGTCTAGGGTGTAGTCTAGAGTTCATAGACATGCCATTCTTAAAGTGGGTCCCACATAGATGGTCACCACCATTTAAAACGTCTGTCTCCACTACTGCCAAAATTTGTCCCATAATCAAATGACACATGGTGAGAAGTTTGGGGGAAAGAAGCTGAGTGACCAAAAGGCAAAATACGGCCCAGAGTTTAAAATTAAAGAATGAGATAATGGGAATGAGATGAGGTTTACAGAGAAAGGAATAAAAAAAAGAAAGGGAGAATACTCAAAGAGCTGCGTCAGTGGCGATGGGTTCTCAGGGGCAGGTGGGTAGAAAATCGTTCAAAGAGGTCATTCTAAAGTTCTAAACTCTGAGAGTGCTACTGATTTCGTGAAAGAAGAAGCTATCATACCTCCGCAAAAGGTAGTTTGGAAGGAAGTTCTGTTTGTATTGAAGAGAAAGTACTGGAAGAATCCCTCAAATCGTTCGAGTTTTGTTGTGTGGTAGTGATTAGATCTGGTGTCGATAAGGAAGATTTTGTCAGCTAGATGAGCGAGAACTGTAAGATTGATTCATAGGACACGGTGGTGAAAAAGCTTATGGAAGAGGCTGTATACATTTTCCTGTGCTCTAAACAGAAAGTGGATAACTTCATTCTTTCATGCAATCGACACAAAGATGAAACATTTTAAAGGGTTCATCATTGGGAAGAGTGGTCAGATTTTGGCTGCAGATTTGGGATCTTCCTCTTGAACTCTAGTTGGTAGAAGTCATACAAGAAGTGGGAGCTTTTGTGGGTCGGTGGTAGAGATCGATGAGCGAAGCTTGAACTGTGAGATGATACGTTATGCTAGAATAAAGATAAGGAGGAGGAAGAGGTTCTTGATTCCAAGTAAGGTGAGTGTTCGAGTTGGCTTCAAGAAGCTTGTGGTGAGCATCCGCCAAGAAGAATAGTTCTGTAAATTGCCGCTCGAGATGCTTAACTAGGCGGAAATCGCAGAAGACGTAGGCGACCCTGAAGGAGTTCATGACCATGCCTCTTGCAGAGCACCAGACCATTTGCTTCATGTGTGTCTTAATGCTGTTGGCCGTTCTAAGGGAGCACAGTTTCTAGAAGATCGCTTGTAGATGCGTGGTGGAGCTTGCGTGCGGGAGGAAGTTTTGTCAAGTGGCTTTTATGAGGGAGGGAGATGGACACCTGTCGCATTGATAGTTGAACAACTATCTCTGCTTTTGAGTTATCGGTGGACCGATAAAAGCATGCGGAAGATGGGCTTTCCCCAGCACATGCGATGATAGTGGCACATGGCGATACTAGCATGTGTTCTAGAACTTAAAGCGCCGCACATGCGCACATTTACGTTTTAATCCCCTTTAGTCCTCTTTGCCGCCCGCTACAGGCAGTCCCATCAAACAATGTTGTGCTTTTGAGTTGTCTCTACATAAGTCTCTCACGGTCATTTCGCAAAGAGATTTCCATCAGAATGGCGGCAAAATTGCAAAAAATCTGCCATCTCCAATTGCGATAAATGCTAACCCATCTGCGAGCAGTCCTCCGCAGATAGCGCTCGATATGCAGGTACATCTTATGTCAGGATTCTCTGAGGTTCAAGAATATGACGAGCTGACAGTTTCTAGCATAAATGGGGTTTTTGATATTGAAAGCCCTTTTGCGAAGTCTCTTTCCGGAGTCCAAGAAATCAGCCTGCTAGCAGTAATCAAAGAAAGTTTGTGGCCTAGGGAATGAGGGTGAAGAATGTGGCTAGAGAGAGAGCACGGATGCTGGGGGTGACTTTTGGGGACAAACTAGAAGATTGTGGCTTTGTTCGAGTAGGTGGAAGAGAGGGGCCAACAAAATTTGTCATAGGTGCAGTCAGAGAATTTGAGGATTCAACAGTGGGTAATGACTCTATCGATGGCCTTCTACAGCAAGATCCTGAGTCTGGGAAACTGGGTTAGTGTCGTTTGATATGGAGATAGTTACTTGGAATGTTCGAGGTTTGGGGTGCCCCCCCCAAAAAGGCTTCAAATTAGGGACTTTTGCAGAAAATACAAAGTGCAGCTAGTTGCTCTTCAAGAGACTAAATTGCAGGGGGTTGATAGAAATATGGTGGATTCTCTGTGGGGTGGTCAGAAAATGTCATGGGAAGCGATAGATGTTGATGGTTCGTCAAGGGTATCTTAGTAGTCTGGAATATGCAGAAATTGGGCATTGAGGACTGTTTTAAGGGTCAATTCTCTCTATCGCTGTTGATTAGAGATATCTCATCTGGTTTTAAATGGTCGTTCATGATAGTTTATGGCCCAAATAAACCCAGTCTTTGGCAAATGTTTTGGGAGGAGTTGGATGAGTGTCGTAACAAGTGGGCATATCCGTGGTGGGGGAGGTAATTTTATTGTGGTTAGATTTCCATGTGAAAAATCAAACGTGGGCAGGATAAATCGAAGTATGTGAAGCTTCTCAGACTGGATATAAAAAAAAATGAGCTGATTGACATGCCGATGGGTGTGGTAAGGTTTACGTGGTCAAATGGGCAGGCAAATGCTATTCAGTCAAAGTTAGATAGATTTCTTCTATCGTATGAAATGCTAGACAAGTTCCCAATGATGCTTCAAAGGGGTTTATTGAGACCTATATCCGATCATTGTCCAATTATTTTGGAATTAGATGAGGAGGATTGGGGGCTGAGACCGTTTAGATTTGAGTTTTCATGGTTCGAAGTGGAGGGATTCCTGGACTAAATGAAAGAATGGTGGACCTCTTTCCCGGACCGAGGGGGAGCATGTTTTAACTTCAGAATTTGAAACTTCTAAAAAACAAGATCAATGAATGGAAAAAAGTTCTTTTTCGCCGTGAAGAGGAATTGTCGGCCATTCTGAATTCAATTGAAAACCTAGATTTAAAGGAAGAAAATGGTGAGCTGACAAAGGAAGATAGTGCTTGGAGGGAGGTTCATTCGGCTAAGTACTATGCAAGGCTAAGAGAGGATGAGATTAAATGGAGGCAAAGGTCAAGGGCACTACGACTCAAGGAAGGTGACAAGAACACAGTTTTTTCACAATATGGCTAGTGCGAGACCTCGGGTAAATAAAATAAATTCTATAGTGGTGGAGGGGGAAAGAATAGAGGGTAAGGCTAATGTATGCGCAACGATAGTTGATTTCTACAAGAATCCATTGAAAAGGTAAAGCTGGAACCGGCTGAAGCTAGGCAACCTTCCTTTCGATATGATTTCAAGGGAGGCCGCATAATCATTAGAAGAAGCCTTTTCGGAAGAAGAAATCATAAATGCTAATCATAAATGCTATCTCCAAGTTGGGGAGTGAGAAAGCGCCTGATCTGGATGGCTTCCCCTTGTTGTTCTTTTGGAAGTTTTGGGAGATTGTGAAGAAGGACGTGGTTGGTTTTATTAACAAGTTTTATGTTTCAGGTACATTATCTCTAGAGCTTGGTGCTACATTTATAGCTTTGATCCCAAAGGAGGGAGCGGAAAGTTTATCGGACTACAGGCCTATAAGTCTCTTGGGTGGGCCGTTAAGATCCTCGCCAAGATTCTAGCAACGAGATTCAAACAAGTAATTAGGGGAGTTATATCAAAGTCTTAGGGGACATTTGTAGCTAGGAGGCAGATTGCGGATAGTGTGTTGGTGGCTCATGAAAGTATAGATGCTTGCCATAGGAGAAAGGAGAAAGGGGTGATGTGTAAGTTGGATGTCCAAAAGGCGTATGATCATGTTGATTGAGAATTCCTCAATTACATGCTACGTCGCGTGGGGTGTGATGAGAGATGGTGGGCTTGGATTTGTGCATGTGTTGCAATGGCAAAGTTTTCAGTCTTGGTAAATGGTTTGCCAAATGGGTACTTCTCATCATCTAGAGGTTTGAGGCAAGGAGATCCTTTATCCTCATATCTATTTGTGATCATGATGGAAGCTTTGAGTAGGATGATGGATAAAGGGGGAGAAGGAAAAGCCAGTGAGGGGTTTCACTATCATAATTCCAATTTTTAGTTGACTCATCTTCAATATGCGGATGATACGCTTTTGCTATGTAAGGCCGATGAAGATTTGGTGGAGAATTTGCGCATATTATTATATGTTTTAAAGTGTTGTCGGGGCTCAGCATTAATATCTCAAAGAGTGAAGTATTGGGAGTAGGATTATCTAAGGAAGAAGTGGGTTTTTTTCGCAAGTTTGTTTGGATGCAAGGCATGATCACTCCCATCTACTTACCTCGGGCTCCCTTTGTGTATAGGTAAGCCTCCAAAGCGTCTATGGGATAAGGTTTATTTTATTTCTTTGTTTGAATGCTCGAAATCTGTTTTGGGAAAATTGGAGAAAATTAGAAGAGATTTTCTATGGAAGGGAGTGGAAGACATGTACAAATTTCATCTTGTGAAGTGGGAGGAAGTGTGCAAGCCTTGGGATAAGGGGGGGCCAGATTGAGAAGCTTGGAGAGGACTAACGATGCATTGATAGGTAAGCGGGTGTGGAGGTTTGGGGTGGAAGAGGGGTCCCTTTGGAGGGAGGTAGTAGGTAGAAAGTATGGGGTGAAAAAAACAGGGGATGGTGGACTCGATCTTCATCTCTGTATAGGTCTTCCATAGTGTGGAAAGCGATTGCTAGGATTAGGCATAGGGTGTGGGAAGGCATTGGGTTCGCCCTAGGGAATGGGTTGAAGATTAAGTTTTGGGATGACATTTGGGTGGGGGATCAAAAATTGGGGGAGATATTTCCAAGGTTAGCTAGGCTGGTATTTGGGAAGGGGACTGTGGTGGCAAGTTGCTTCTTGATCCAAGGAGAGATCTGTATGCTCCGCCGTGTAGGAGGAATTTACATGATGATGAGGTTGAGAAGTTAGCGGGATTGTTGGCCCTTCTTGATAAGTTGAGGCCGGTGTTATCAGAATCAGATTCCATGTTGTGGTTGAAAGATAGATCCAGAAGATTTTCAGTTAGATCTTTCTATAAGTATTTGGAGGAAGGTCATAGCAATAACGGGATAAGTTCGTCGGCAGAAGTGTGGCGCTACGGTGTGCCTTCAAAGGTGGCAGCTTTTGCTTGGCTAGTAGGGTGCAGCAAAGTTCTGACAGTTAATAATCTTAGAAAAAGGAAGATGATTCGGAAGAATGTTTGTGTGATGCGCTTCAAGGGTGAGGAGATGGTGGATTACCTATTTATTCATTGCGACTATGCAAGATAGGTGTGGCATAGGTTCTTCAACCTCTTTGGAGTAATGTGGGTTTCTCCAAATTCCATTGGCTAATTCTTGTTTATGTGGCAGGAAGGCATTCATGGGATCACAGGTCAGAAAGTGTGGCACCTTGCTATGTTGGAGGGTTTATGGTTCCTATGGTTGGAAAGGAATAATAAAACTTTCAGAAATCATTTGGGTCGAGTTGAGGAAGTGTTCGAAAGCCAAGCTTCATCTAATTCAATGGGTAGTGGCTGCTAAGGCTGTAGTTCAGTTTCCAGACAACTAGGCGGATCTTTAATGGTTCCCGGGAGGGTGTATGGTTTTTTCCTTTTTTGTATATTCTGGCCTCGGCCTTTTTCTCAATAAAAATTTGTTCTAATCGCAAATAAAATAAAATAAAATAAAAAATAAAAATAAAAATAACATAAATTCTGAGTGCTTCTGAAATTTTAAAAATGCTTTTGCATCTCAATTAAGAAATGAACATAAATCACAATTCACTACAACTCAAATCAGAAATAGGTGCATGAATCACAATTGACAGCTGCATCTCAAGACACAAATAAGCACATGGATCACAAGCCACAGCTAATTCACAAATCAGAAATGAGTATAGATCATAATTTGCAGCTGCATCTCAGATAAGAAATGAGTGCATGAATCACAATTCGTAGTTGCATCTCAAATCAGAAATGAATACATAAATGATAAATCACAATTCGCAGCAGCCTCAGCCTCTCAAGACAAAAATGATTGCATGAATCACTATTCACAATTGAACCCGAAATCAGAAATGAACATAGATTACAAATCACAGTGACATCAGTTAGGAAATGATCATAGATCTCAGTTCACAGTTGCATCTCAAATCAGAAATGAGTACATGAATCACAATTCACAGCTGCTTCGCAAGACAGATTAGCATAGACTGCTTTATCACAGTTCACAGACTACAGTCCAATATGAGCTCAGAAATGAACATAGATTGTATTTCACAGCCCACGGCTGAATCCGAGATCAGAAATGAACATACATTCACATTCACACTGAATCTGAGATCATGAAATAAACATGAATTATGTTTTACAGCCCAAAGTTGAATATGTGATTAGAAGTGAACATGGATTACAATTTACAACACTGCTGAAATTTAAATTAGAAATGAACACACATTCACATTCAAAGCTGCATCTCAAATCAGAAATGCACATATATCGCAATTCACAACTCACAGCTAAATCTGTGCTCAGAAATGGATATAGACCACATTCCACATCCCACAAATGAAGCTGAAATGAACATAGATTATAGTTCGCAGACCACAACTGATCTAAAAACTGAATATGGTTTACATTGAAAGAAAACAAGGATCTGAGTTATTGGCTTTTTATGATGAAATTAATGCCATTCATAGGTTGATTGGATCTCACAAATCAAAAGCCCCCAAAGGCCTTGTATTGGCAAGGGACTTTTGCTGAAATTCAAGAGATTCATTGATCAATCCGGCCTCATGTAACAAATCCCCAATTTTCCAGCGAATATTGATTGTTAAGACCACAAATCAAAGGCCCTCAAATCAGTAAAGGGATTTTGCTAAAATTCATGCCCTTCGTCAATCGATTGGACCCCACATATCGAAATCTCCATTTCATTCTTTTGATTTCAACAGGCCCCAAATCAGTCAAAGTAGCTTGATTTCAAAGTCCCCAAATCAGAACCTAAATCTGTTAAACAAATGCAAAACTCATAAAAATGAATAGCTTAATACCTTCACTTATTCTTCTACTTATTTTTCTTTATGGTCAATGTTCACTCCCCAAGTATAGGGTTGTGATGTAGTAATAAACTCGGTGAGACTGAGGTCGAATCCACAGGGACTGAAACCTGTACGTAATCTGAAAATAACCAGAACTAGAACTAGAAGAAGATGAAATCAAAATCAAGTGAGTGTGAGGGAATAATCGTGAAATATTAATTAAAAACTAATAAAATTAAAGGTGGGAACTAGGATGCCAAGGATCCACTTGTAGCAATTGGGAAGTTACCTAGCAATGATTTAAGGACACAACTGGAATCAAAGTCCTATCTTATCCAGTTAGTAAGAAGAGATTTGTTAGGTCTCTGAACTTCTCATGGATCTAATCATCAATAGATAAGAGTGGTGAAGATTTGGAAGTGATTCCGTCACCTAACCATGCTAAGGAAACTATGGCAAACAACAACAATTTACCAATCTCATAGCCAATCATAGGAGAATTGTGAAAGTTAGGAAGGGTTCCATCACCCAACCATGCCCATGAGACGATGGTGAACAATAGGGTTCCCAAGTTCACAATCTCAATACATGAAAAGAGAATATCTCAAGCTATCGCAGATCTATTGTAATTTGAGTCACAACAAACCATTAAAACTAAAAATATTCCTTATAATCAAACTAGAATTCATACGAGTTCAATAAACATGAATCAAAACCAAGCAAACATCCCAACCACGTTACAAGCTTCATCTCTTAGCCTTATCTAAGAGGTTTAATCTGTCATAGACATGCTAAAATCTCGTAAATAAAAGCATAAAATAAACTAAGGAAAAGAAAAACCAAAGAAGGAAGCAGAAGAACTCGTTGCCGGCCCGCTCCACGTCCTAGCCTTCACGGCTGCCCAAGATCTCAGGATGGATTCCCAGCTGCTGGCTCCTGCCCTTTATAGGCGCTGAAGACGGTGGATGTGTGTAGAGCACCGACCTGCCTTTCGCAGGCTGTTTGCAACAGGGCCGGACTCTGTATCGTGCAACAACAGGGCTTCCTGCGTAAGGATGATTGGTGGGGCCCACTTGAGCTGTCATTTGAGAGATCCATGCCGTCCATAAGCTTCTCCTCAGAATTTCGACCGGAGATGGTCTATTTTGATCGTCCGTTGATGCGGCCTAGGGAAGAATTCCTGCTGCAACGGTATTTGAATGGTCTTCTTGAGATCACTGTAGTGGACATGTATGCGTGTATGGCTAAAAATGGTCAGAGTGGTTCTGACCAGATTGAGTCCCTCTACATGATAGACGGTTCGGATTGATCTTTTAAACTAAGATGGAGCCCCACTAGCGGTCGACAACGCCCCTGCTTGCGAACAGAGTCATCCTGCATTTTTTGACGATCCACGTGTGTACACGTGTACAGGCCAAAAGAGAAAGCTTGGCGGGGGTATTTTCCCCCCTAGAGACGCAATGGACAGATTTGCTCATCATAATGTATGATGTGTGTGACCCACAAGCAAAACCCAATCACAAGCACGTCCGTCACCGGCGTTTTTGAATTTTTGAGAAGTTTAGTCCGTCAGCATGCGCTGACCAACTTTAGATGTAATGGTACACGGTCGGCCTTGTATACATTGTGTACACGCACCACACTGTGGGGTCAACTGTGATGTGTATGAGGAATCCTCTTCGTCCATCCGTTTTTCCAGCTCATTTAAGGCTTTGAGAACAAAATTGAAACATATCCAGATACCAGGTGGGCCCCAATTCGCTGATTTATGGGCTGATCTGTCTGTTGGGCCACTTCCAGAGGGATCTAATGGCTGAAAATCGACGTGTACGGTTAATTTATGGTCCTCAAGCCATGTATGCAATTTCGAGCTGAACGGACGGTGGAAACCCTGTGATCTTGCATTCTGGCTGATTTTCGGGTCACTTGAGCTTTAGTTTCTCAATTTTCTCAGATCTCTGGCGTGTAAATCCGTCGATCTTGGTCTCCTGGAGTTTGTTCTTTGCTTTGGTGAATTCTGAGCGTTAAATCTCATGCTTTTTGCATCCTTTCCCGTCCACGCTCCTAGATTCACCTTGTATCACAAACACGATTAAAATGGCCCGTTAAATAGTATCGTGTTCGTAAATCCAGGTAATAATAACTGGGGTCTAATAGGCAATATTTGACCCTCAACAGTCAAAGACAAGCATGGGCATGCTATGGTAGGGGCGGGAGTGGCGGAGGGAGTTTAAAGGCGTTTTTCCAAATACAGCTCCGTCCAACGAAAAGGTGACAAATGTGAGTTTGTAGTGGGTATTGTCAGGGTACAATAACTGGGTAAATCTAAGTGGTTGAGAAATGAGGGTAGCTAGTGGAGTTTAGGGGCGTTTTTGCTTAAACGGCTCTATCCAATGAGAAGGTGATGGATGTGGGTTGGTATTGGGCATTGTTAGGGTACAGTAATGGGGGAATCTGGAAATAATGAAAACTGAGGGGTATATCTGCAAATGTCAGATACTAAAAGGGGCTATATGAAACAACTCATTTTTCCCACGATCTTTTTTTTTTAAAATTTTTTATACTGTAGTTTTGATTGTGATATTTGGTAGGCTTGGATCAGATGGATAGGATTTTTTTTTTTTTTAAATATTTATGTTGCTCTATTATATTGCAAATTATCTCGGCCCAGACAAGTTTCCAATCAGTCAATTTCAGGTATCGATTCCCAAGTGGGGTGTGTACCAACTGTGGGCATGTGTACTAATATGTTAAACCCAAAAGAAAATAATAATAAAATAAAAAAATCAGCCCAGACATTAATCTTATTTCCATTTTTAGTTTGTGTCCACCATTTAGGGTGGTTTTCTCCTCTTATATCATTGCACTCCGACACTTTTTGTTTATATTATTAACTGACAGGAACAATTTGATTTCATTTGCATTCTTCCTTGATGTGCTGTATTATTTTGCATGCCCTGCTTGGCACAGTTGCAAAGTTTTGCGAATCTAAAAAGGTTTTTGGCATTACAGGATGGGATTGATGATGAATCATTTGAGAATTATCGGAGCGGATTGATAGCAAAAAAATTGGAGAAAGACCCGTCGCTTACATATGAAACCAGTCACCATTGGAATCAAATTGTGGATAAGAGGTTTTCTTTTTCTTTTCTTTGTGTATGTTGCATTATGCATGTATTATGAACCCTACCGTGGCTAGTGAATAAACTATGGCTCCGACTCTCCCCTAAGATCTGATCTGTTCAGCAGATGGGATCGTCTTGTCACAAGGTGGGCCTGCGTGTATGTGACTGTTGAGCGTTGGTCATTTTCTTTGTCTGTATCTGGTTCTTGGGCACAGTGCATACAGGTAGGGCCCACCGGGTGAGTGGTCCGGATCTTTAACAAGTGGCACATTGGCACATTGGGTAGAGCAGTATTCTCCATTGCACTGTTTTGCACTGTTGACTGTCACACTACAGCTAACATGTTTCTGATTGGTGCTGCTATGGAATCCGACAACTTCAAGAATGAACCCAAGTAAGAAAAACTAACTTGTTTATATTGTTGAACATCAGGTATTTGTTTGACATGTCAAAGCTGGAGGCGGAAGAGCTTAAGCACATTCAGAAGAGTGATGTCGTTGATTGGTACAACACATATCTGAGACTTCCCTCTCCAAAGTGTAGACAACTTGCAATTCATGTGTGGGGCTGCAACACCAACATGAAAGAGGAGGCTGAAACGCAAGCCAAATTTGGGGAAGTTATCGAGGACCTTGTTTTCTTGAAGAAGTCTGCTGAGTTCTACACAAGCCTTTGTTGAATGAATATGGGAGTGGCTAGCACTGCCGATTTTAATGGAGTAATTATGTGAGTTGAGGGCACATGTTTTTTCAGCTTTCAGTTGGTACAAGTGGGACCCATGTTCAGTGATCTAGGCCATTGGTATGATTGGCTTGACTGTGTATGACTATGCCCCAAGAAGTCTCCCTAGTTAAAAAGTAATATCTTCAGACCATCGCAGACTGAAGGGAGATTGTCCATTTGGGAAGATCTGTGCCAGATTAGTCTGTTGACGTGGGGCCCATCAGATTGACTACCTTGACACTGCACTGCAAACCCTGCTTGCATAAGCCATCCATTGTTGAAAGTTGGCCACATGCATTAACGAAACTACAAGCTGGGCAAGCCAAATAGAAAAAAAGTTACATGATTGATAGGTTTGCATAAATTGATCATTGTTTTCAATTAAGATGAATAAATTCATTTAATTGATCCTTATTTTTTGGGGGAATTTAAAACCCTCCCAATGCTTGAAATCATTCTACCTGTATCATTCCAATTGGCACATTGCAGATATCTTTTTTTTTTTTTTTTTTCAACGGACATTCTATTAGAATGGGGGAATGGGGAAGTTCTTGAACTCTTGTCCATGCACGCAGTACTAGTAGCCAACCAACAGTTGGTGGGGGAGAATCGGTGATTGCGGGTGTGATGGGGTTTGCAGGTATTGCTTGGCTTCCAACCAAACAAATGGGTCCTGTTGCTTTCTACAGTAATTTCTCAGATGACCAGATAATTGTTAGGTGTTGTGAAGTGCCAAACAGGAAAATCTTGCTGATGCTTGTGCGGGATCCTTGTCAACCATTGCCACCCGTGCTTAACACGAGGAATCTACCATGCTCAATCGAACAGGCTGGTACCTTTCGGTCCGCCTTTCATATGGTTGCTCCATGGAAAATTAGAAACGTCCTGCCAGATTATCCTAACCATTTGATCGGCCTCTAATGTATCTTAAAACTACCATTGCATCAAGTAGCCTGAAACATATTTTGAAATGTGAATTTCCAAAACAAAAAAATCTTAAACTTGCAGGTATCAAATCCAAAACAACTCTAAACTATTGAACTCGATCTATCAAATCCGTAGCTCGAATTGCAAGCTAGATCAAACAGTTTGTTCACGAATGGCTCTCTTCAAGAGGAAGATGATGAGATGGGAATAGGAAGGTACTGCATCCCGCATTCTTAGTGTTATTTCATCTGTTAGATTTATTGTTTAGTGGATGGCTCACTTGAATAATTTTAGCTCAGAGGCATATTGCAATGTCGTTTCTAGAAGACAATTTACGCCTCTAACAGTCTTGCATAATGTCCTTGGAATTTAAACGAGCCCATATCCTTGAAAAGTTCGTATTGGTCTTGGTATCATAATAATGTCTGTTGTTTGTTTACATTATCAAGAAGATAGACTCATCTTTTTAATCTTACTCAAGATTGAAAGGAACTAAAAGAATGAAGAATTAGAAGTGAAGATTTCTATCTTTCAAATGAGTTAAGGTTTAGGTTTATATATATATGTGTGTGTGGACCTAATGAGGTGGATACTGTTGATACTGTTTTCTGGCTAACCCTTCTTGGACCCTCGAGTACCTGCATAAAGAATGAAACAAGGAAGACCCTAGCTAGTGCAGGGGACCATCGGATGGCAAAGTCAGGAATTGGGATCTTTGTAGAAATAGTTTAGTGTAAAGGGTTATGTGAGTGTCCCTTTCACTATTAGAGGTGCATCTATTTATAGTTGAAGGGGAGTGGTAGCATAGAGAAAACTTCCCTATTTAGTAGGCGCATGTTCTAGAAGAGCATTAGGACTCCTAATGGATGGTAGATCTCTCGGGATCCTCGGTGGAGATCTCGGAATCCCGAACCAATCGCAAGTTAGTTTCCGCGATCCTTGGAGGAAAGGTCGGACAAGTCTTCCTTCATATTAGGTCGGTCTTGGTTTAGATACCGGGGCGTAGTCGTCTGAGCTTTGATTAAGGTTGGCTGATGGAAGTCACAATGCTGACCGAGCTATAAGAAGGTCGGTGTCATCCGCTGATTAAACCAACTAAAGGTCCTTATGATGTCCTTGTGATCTCCAGTTTATATAACCTTTGAGCTTCTTCATTGTCTTCCACAGAGAATCTGTTTTGGGTCGTTCCGACCTTTGGGACGACCTTGGTCTTCCCGACTTCTTTCCTTAGACAGGTGTTGGGTTCCTCGCCTCTTGTAACCGTCGAGACGCGCTAGCTCTTGACCTGACCTACTTTTATAGGTCGATCCATTTTTCCCCATAACAGTAAGCCCTCCACTTTCAAGTTAGTAGAACAGAACTGGAAAGTAGATCACCGTTTTGTCATTTATGCTAAGTAAGGAGGCAAGCGCAAGAATCAAGGGGTATTAGCAATCTTGATTAATGAGAACTGAATTTTGGATTTTTCTACCTATACATAGAACTATCATATGGATATTTTTCTCCTTCGAAAGTAGGCCTCACATGGTCTTAAATCTGGCTCGAAGATGGCTAAAGAACCAACCATGCACAAAAAATAATAATAATAATAATAATAATAAATCTGTTTGATAGAAGTTTCATGTGGGGCCACATCTATGGGGTCCACCACCTTCCCAAAGAATTATCTAAACCCTGGACATGAGCCCTTAGGTGGTGTTGGACCCAATATCTTAAGTGCAACTTTTGCTTGTAGGTTGTATCTGTGTATGGTGAGGCTCACCTTGTGTATGTTATAAAGTGATTATTGCTAAATTTTGTGATTGGGTGATAGACAACCCTTGTTGCCCATCCATCTCTCTTAGACTATCTATGACCTTTAGCCATCCACATGAAGCAACATAAGGCCTAAGTGGACTCAATACTAAGGGAAATGGTTGGGAATGACAAAACAAACTTTGGGAACATTCTTGGGCCCATAAGGTATTCCACTTGCCTTGTGGGCAGCGTGCCTTGCATACTACCGCCAATCAGCTGGGCCATACTTAATGTGCCTATTTGTATTATATAAATTGTAATAAACAAGCCTTCATATCTTGTGAATGAGGTTTGTTAGCCTAATATGACGTGGGATCTATGCATTGTTGGTATGTGAGTCTTATATTTGGGATTGTAATTTTATCTCCTAGTTGATGTTGGAGTTGTGGGGCCCAATTGTGTTATGAGAACCACCTTAGAGGTATGATCCATGTATACTTCCTTTGGTGTAGGACTGTTGTCCACTACTAAACTAAACCTAAACCTAAGTGGGCCATACTACGAGAATGTCGAATCAATGAAAAGCCCATTAACTATACTTATTGTAAAATGTGGGGCACAATCGGGTGCTGAACTTACACCTTTACCTAGTGGGGCCCACTTAGTTGTGGAATTAGATCCACACCATTGAAAGCCTAATGGTTGGACGTGTATGCCTTTGAGTTGGCCTAGTGATTCACCAAGTGGGACTCACACTTGGCCTATACAACCCCATGCCTTGCGTGTAGTTCAAGGTCAATGTGGAACTCGCGCTAGGTGGGACGCACCTAGTGATAGTTGAGATGATGATAAATGTGTGGTAACATGATAATGATGATGGTGAGTTGTTTGTTGAATGATATATATGATTTAATGGATAGTGAATTATGACATATGCATTGATGATGGATGAGTAATTATTCGTGTTACTTATAACATTTCTTATGTTAATCATGAAGTGAGAATGATCCTCATGGTGATGATGATGATATTATGTATGTATATGCATGATGACCAAACATGCTAGTTGACCACCATGCTTGATATCTAAGTGATAATAATGCACGTATTGATTGTCATGATGATAATGTGGACAAGATAACCATGTTTTACTTGATGCATGGATGATGATAAATAAATGATGTTGGTGAACGTAAGGATAACCTCATGCATGACAAACAACTAATGCCTAGGGCATGTATGATAGTGATGGATGATGGCCATGATATTGATGATACATGTGAATCCTTACATGTTGTGTACTCCATGCACATGCTTGCATGATGTAGATTGTGACGATGAATTTGATGTTGAATGATGTTTATGATAATGATGATGCATGCGAGAACTTGTGTACCACTATAACCTATGCACCTTATGTATGTACATGCTATGTGAGCCCTGGTGGCTATTTGTTAAGTATTCACAAGAGGCATAGGGCCTTAGTGTGCTATTGAAGACACTTAAATGTATGGACCTTTGCGTCACATTGGTTATTCTTGTGTTGGGCCTAGTCCCTTGGGCTTATGAAAGCCTACTTGCCCATGGAACTTAGGATGTAAACTAGTTGCAAGTAATTGTTGGATGAGAGGCCAAGTGATCCCACTTCCATGATCAAGGGAAGGGTGTTTGATTATTATTAGTTTGTTAGTCTACTTAACCAATTGACACTATTGTTAAGTAAAGTCTATGAGGGCATGAGATGATTATGGTATGTGATGTAATGTATGGTGAATGCATGTGATATGTTGCAATGTGTGGATGATGTGTGATGTGTAGCTCACACATGATGATTATGGCATGTGTTATACAACCAATATGTGATAGATATGGTATGAAATGTGTAACTTAAACAAAACATGGGTCTTATAAAATCGGATTATGAATTGATGATTGAATCTTAGTTTGGCCCAAGTTAAGGCCCATTTGTCATGCCCCAAACCCAGAAATTGGATTCACAGGAATTCCGATCACCGAATCCGGTGCCGATAGCCTCCGTAGTACCCCATTCTCGGCTCCCAACGCTCATATGCCAGTCCTAGGACCTACGAGGAGGATTTTCCAACATACATTTATCTCGTAAGAAGCATAACCACAGGTTTACCCAAATCACAAAAATAATATCATCATCACATATCCACTAATATAAACTTTGAATACAATACTGAAAGGGAAAATACATATGTCAAAATAAAATCAAAGCTCCAGAAGACAGCTACATGCTCTAAACTCCACGCTGCTGTAACCTAACATCACCTGCACGCATCTATCGTGCATAAGCTTATGAAAAGCTTAGAGGGTGGTGTAAGTGTGTGCACAAGGTAAGTGCCAAGTATTCAATACAATGCCATAATCATACAATATCGAAAATACTAGTAAGATCATGAATCATACGATATCAAAGGAAACAGAAATACTGACAAGTCCACGAGTCAAATAATATCAGAGTACGCAATATAGATCAGCTATGTAAATGAGGAGTCATAAAGAGCCAAATATTAGATGCTGAGGATGCAATGTAATATACAATTCTTGCTTGCTCCTTTGATTGTCAAATTTTGTTGTGCCAAAAACACAATCTGTTCTTGTGTAGCATGAGGATATATATATATATATATATGTGTGTGTGTGTGTGTGTGTGTGTGTGTGTGTGTGTGTGTGTGTGTGTGTGTGTGTGTGTGTGTGTGTGTTCAAGGCACTGCATAACAATGCATCTAGTTGAGAATGAAGGTCTACTTCAAGACATGCAAGGTCAAGTACATTGTCCACTCTTGTAAGCTTCAAAGTTCAGAATATCTCAAGAGCTACATCAAAAGACAAGTTCTTGTTCAAGACTCAAGTACAACTCAAGATGAAGAAGAATTTAAGTCTAAGCTTTAGAAGATCTTAAATTCAAGCTACATCAAGTATAGAGATCTCAAGTTTCATAATTCTCAAAGTTCAACCATCATCTGAAGAAATGAAGTCTCAATGTTCATACATCACTTTCGAGGTATGATTGACCTTAGACTGACCTTAGGGTAGGTCATTTTGTATACATAATTCAAATTGAATCTCTTTACATGTATTTGGACTGTTCTAAGACTAGTCCTGGACTCTATTCGACTAGTCCTAGCATTGGCTCGACCAGTCCAAGAAATTTCAGGACTAGTCCTAAGTTGTTATAAATTTTCAAATTTTTTTTATTGAGCTTCGACCAGTCCTGGATTCTGTTCGACCGGTCATGTGAATAGTGCACGACTCATTCACGACCAGTCCTGCAGCTTCGACTCAAACTCCAACGACTATTATTGGTTCCTCACGACCAGTCGTGGGAGGGTCACGACCAGTCGTGGAAGGCTCTTGACCGGTCGTGAACAGCCTACGACCAGTCATGGAATGGTTTTATCTGATCGCGCTTACAATTTCAAAATGCAGTTCGTCCTACGACCAGTCTTGGTGGCCACACGACCAGTCGTAGACGCGGTTTCTGCAACTGTAAATAGAGCACGAATTTTAGAGTTTGGTATTCAATTCAAGTAAAATCAAGGCATCACTCGGAGAGATAATTTTATGTTCTTTTAAAGCTACATTGTGCATATTTAATATTCTCTTTTGTTAGCTTTGTTGATATGATTTTGTTTCTATATTCCAATCTGATTTGAAAGAGGAATTGCTATATTCCTTCTTCTTGGAATCAAAATCAAATAGAGCTAGCCCAACTGGTTTAATTGAAAATCAATTAGAACCTAGAACCATTTCAAGTGAGTATTGGACATTGAACTTCTATTTTCGAACTTTTACTCCGACTTGGTTCTTCCGGGTTGCAACAAAAGGAGAAATCCAAGTATTTTACATTATTGTAAATTTCATTCTTTTGGTTTTATTTGAGATTAAGCCAGAAAAATCTTAATCTATTGGTTATCTGAGGAGAGCCAGAAAACTCAGAAGTGGGGTTTTTTGAATTCTGTAAGACCATTTGGAAGACACAATTGTGAGGGTTTTAAGTGAACCTAAGAGACCTATTTTCATAGTGAACGTTGATATCCCCTATGTGAGGATATTAGGAGTGGAGTTGCAAGCTGTGTGGTTGTTGTTTAATAGTTGGTGTACACATAGGCGAACTGCTATAATTCTTTGTGTTTTGTGGATGTGTGATTTATTTTCTAAATCTTTTATCATTCAAGTTTGTGGAATGTATTTGTGGATGTGAATGTTATAGTCTTTTACATTTTAAGCATTGTGGGGAATGCTGTAATAATTT
This sequence comes from Magnolia changhungtana, assembly GCA_030180095.1. Taxonomy (NCBI): domain Eukaryota; kingdom Viridiplantae; phylum Streptophyta; class Magnoliopsida; order Magnoliales; family Magnoliaceae; genus Magnolia; species Magnolia changhungtana. The sequence goes on along the minus strand of JASAUF010000524.1, from coordinate 409,569 downwards.
AGATTTTATTTCTTTGTTATTTATATATTTATTCCTCTGTATCAAGTTTGAGTTTTTGATATAAAGACCTTTCTAGGAATCAGGTTGTCCTACCATAAACCTTGGTTTTTGGTGTAAGGTTGTCCTTAGAAGAACATTTGTATTAATCTCTTAATTCTCATACATTTGAGGTTGCTTTACATTTCAGTAATATGAATTGATTATAGTTCTATCTTTTATTTATTTGTTTATAAGGCTATCTTATTGTTTAAATTCCGTTGTTATCATTTTAATTTGGCATAGTCCTATTCACCCCCCCTCTAGGACATATAGCTTGGCCATTTCAAGTGGTATCAGAGCGTAATAGCTCGTTTTTAATTCTTTATATTTGGATTAATTTCCTGAGCTAATTGATCTAATCTATATATACGATGTCAAATTTTGATAGCCTTTCAGTCACAAGGCCTCCACCCTTTGATGGCACCAATTATGCCTATTGGAAAGCCAGAATGAGGATTTTCCTAAAATCCATGGATGAGAGTATGTGGCTAGCCAAGGTGATTGAATGGACCCCTCCTACCATTGAAGTAACTGGTATTGATGGATGTAAATATATGAAAATCTCACCTTATTTTTCTTGGACCACTCTTCAGAAAAGTGAGAGTAGTGCCAATGCAAAGGCACTAAATGCAATCACTTGCACCCTATCACTAGATGAATTCAAAAGAATTATATCTTGTGATACTGCAAACAAGCTTGAGATATTTTAGAAATGACACATGAGAGTATATCAATTGTCAAGAAATTTAAAATCCAAATCCTTACAACCAAATTTGAGGAAATACATATGGAAGAAAATGAAATGTTTATGGACTTCTATACTAGATTAAATGATATTGTGAACTCTATGTGGGGTCTTGGTGACAAAATCCCAGAAAGTAAAGTGTGTGCAAAGATACTATGCTCACTTCCTGAATGGTTCAATTGTAAGGTAACTGCGATCCAGGAACTTCGTGATACGAACAATATGAGGGTAAAGGAATTAGTTGGCTCTTTACAGACTTACGAGTTAACTTTTAAAGCTCCAAAAGGTAAATCTATTGCCCTTAAATCTTCTAAAAATAGTTTTCAAGAAAACAATAACAATTCTGATTTAGAAAACTCTGAAGATGATATGGCCTTTCTAGCGAAAAAGTTTTACAAAATTTTCAAAAGTAAAAAAAGGGTTGATTTAAAAAAAATCTAATGATAAGAAAAGATCTAAATCTAAAACTTGGAAATTATTAAAAACAGTCAATGTTACAACTGCCAAGAATATGGGCATTTGGCAAACAAGTGTCCTAAAAAGGACAAACCCAAAAAGAAGAGTATGTTGGCTACTTGGGATGAATCTTCCAGTTCTGAAGATTTTGAAACCGAGTTGGGCAATGAAGTCAAAGCCCTTATGACTCTAGCCAAGTTCACTTTTTCAGATAACGGTGATTTAATTAGTGAAGAAAATCTGGATAATGATCATGAAAATGAAGAAGATCTTCAAGATGCTTACAATGCCCTATACAAGGAAAGTTGTAAAATTGCTGTCAAACTTAAACTTTAGAAAGAAAAGTTTTCAAAGCTTGAAGAAAATTTTGAAACTCTTGTTTTAGAAAAATCCCACATTTCAGATTGTTTTGAAAAATCGAAATGCGATTTAGAATTCAAAACCACTCTTATTGAAAATCTTAAATCTGAAAATGAAAAACTTAAAGTTGAAGTCTCTTCACTTTTAAGTTTAAAGGATACATGGAGGTATGCCCAAGGTGATCCAAAGTTAGAAAAACTTTTGTCTGGATTAAGAAAATGTGGTGACCAATCCGATTTGGACTACGATAGAAATATTCCTCCTAAACAGAAGTATACTTCTCCTAAGTTTGTAAAAGGAGAGTCCTGAAACTCAAAAGAGAAAAGTTCTAATCAAAAGTTTTCTAAAAATACTAAAACTTCCCAAAAACCTAAAAGCAATTATATCAACTATAAAAATCAGAACCAAAACCCTTTAGCTAAAAAAATAGTTAATTTACTTAAGGAGCTTTTAAAAACTAACTCAGTGGGTCATTCTTACAACAACTATAAACATAAGAAGACCAACTATACTCCTAAACCCAAAACAATTATGAAATGGGTTCTTAAGGTTACTTGCCTAGTTGCCCACACCGCTTTCAAAGCTACAAACCATTCAAAGTGGTATCTAGACAGTGGATGCTCAAGGCATATGACTGGTGATAAAGGTTTATTCACCGATCTCAAAGACATGGCTGATGGTTCAGTCACATTCGGTGATGACAGCAATTACAGGATTATTGGCCAAGGTACGGTTCAACTCTTTAACCTCTCTTTGTTTAAAAATGTTTTATATGTTGAAGGGTTAAAACATAACCTGTTAAGCATATCTCAAATATGCGATAACAATTATAACGTAAAATTTTCTAATCAAGGTTGTGAAATTATAAACAAAAAGGATTCTGTAATATTAACTGGTCGTAGAACTTCTGAAAACTGCTATATTGTTAGTGATTCTACTATCTAGTTAAATGTGTTACATGGTCCATACCAATGAGTCTGAGTTATGACATAAACGCCTTAGACATGTACACTACTGAAATCTGTACAGATTGAGCAAAAGAGAATTGATAAGAGGTCTACCTAAATTACAGAAAGTAGACAAAATATGTGGCGAATGCCAGAATGACAAACAAACTAGGAGTGATCACAAAAAGGTGAACTCCACTACCACATCTAAACCTCTCGAACTTCTCCATATGGATATTATAGGACCAACCAGGACGGAGAGTTAAGGTGGCAAAAAATATATACTGGTAATCGTGGATGATTATACCAGATTCACCTGGGTAGCTTTCTTAAGGGATAAATTAGAAACCTTTGACAAAGTAAAAAGAGTTCTCAAACGAATCCAAACTGAAAAATATTCTCAAGTCTGTAAGATCCGTAGTGATCATGGATCGGAATTTGAGAATAACAATTTTGAGAAATTCTATAGCGATCAGGGAATATTGCATGAATTCTTTGCGCCCAAAACACCACAACAAAATGGAATTGTTGAAAGAAAAAATAGAGTGCTTCAAGAAATGGCTAATGTAATGTTGAATAGTATGAAGCTATCTAAAAATCTTTGGGCTGAAGCCGTAAATACTGCCTGCTATATAATCAACTGGGTTTATACAAGTAAATCTAACAATAAAATGGCTTATGAAATGTGGTTTGATAAGAAGTTTACTGTCAAATACTTTCGAGTTTTTGGCAGCAAGTGCTATATTTTACGTGATCGTGAAAATTTGGGTAAGTTTGACACTAAAAGTGATGAAGGTATCTTTTTAGGATATTCTTTAAACAGTCGCACATATCGTGTACTGAACAAGAGGACCGGTGTGATTCAAGAGTCCATCAATGTGGTAATTGACGATCACTTAAATACACTTGCCCCAAGTTCAGATAATGATGAAGTTCTTTTAATTGACAAACCAGATACTTCATCAAGTCAAAACAATTCAGAATTGAGGACTTTTAAAGATCATCCAACCACTCAGATTCTTGGAAACCCTCTCATTGGTGTGTGCACTCATAAACAACTTAAAGACATATGTAATTACGTATTTTTTACATCCCAGATAAAATCGACTAACATAAAAGAAGCTCTTACTGACGAAAACTGGATAGTTGAGATGCAAAAAGTGCTTAATCAATTTGTTAGAAATCATGTTTGGTATCTTGTTCCTAAACCTAAAGATAAATATATTATCGGAACTAAGTGGATTTTTAAAAATAAATTTGATGAACTTGGTAATATAATTCGAAACAAGGCTAGACTGGTTATACAAGGGTACACTCAAATTGAAGGAATCAATTATGATGAAACCTTTGCCCCAGTAGCTCGTCTTGAATCAATCAAATTATTTATATGCATTGCTTGCTATAGAAAATTCAAAATTTATCAAATGGATGTAAAAAGTGCCTTCTTAAATGGTGATCTACATGAAGAAGTGTATGTTGAACAACCAATGGGTTTTGAAGACCCTAAGAACACTGATCATGTCTATCGCCTTAAAAAGGCTCTCTATGGTTTGAAACAAGCTCCCAGGGCATGGTACGAAAAATTGACTAAATTTCTTCTAAGTCATAATTTTAAAATGGGAAGTGTTGATAAGACTCTCTTTGTTAAGAAACATAACGATCATATCTTAATGGTACAAATCTATGTTGATGATATTACTTACGAATGTACCTGTATTAACATGACTGTTGAGTTTGCAGATTTACTGAAATCTAAGTTTGAAATGAGCATGGTTGGGGAATTGAATTATTTCCTAGGCTTGCAAGTAAAATAATAACCTGATGGTATTTTTATTTCTCAAACCAAATATGCTTTAAATTTGATTAAAAAGTTCGAATTTGAGAATGGTAAAATTTTTTATACTCTTATGAGTACAACTTTAAAACTCTCAAAGGACTCTACAGGTAAAAGTATAGATCCTAAATTATATCGTAGTATGATTAGTAGTTTACTTTATTTAACTACAAGTAGACCTGATATTGCTTTTAGTGTTGGTATTTACACTAGATATCAATTTGATCCTAAAGAGTCTCATCTAATTGCTGTTAAGCAGATTATGCGATATGTCGCGAGTTCAGCTAATTTGGGTCTCTGGTATCCACATGAGACTAGTGTTCAGTTGGCTGGGTACTCAGATGTTGATTGGGCTAGTAATATCGATGATAGAAAATCAACCAGTGGTGGTTGTTTCTATATTAGAAATTGTTTAGTTTCTTGGTTTAGCAAAAAACAAAGTTCTATATCGCTCTCTACTGCTGAGGCTGAATACATAGCAACTGAAAATGCATGTACTCAGCTTGTTTGGATGAAACGTATGTTAAGCGATTATGAAATTGCACAGGATTTTATGGTCTTATATTGTGTTAATTCCAGTGCAATAAATATTTCTAAAAATCTAATCCAGCATTCATGTACCAAGCACATTGACATTAGGTTTCATTACATTCGTGAATTAGTGGAAGAAAAGCTGATATCTTTGGAATACATTCTGACCGAGACTCAACTTGCTGCCATTTTCACAAAACCGCTCGATAAAAGCAAGTTTAATAAATTAAAATTTGATCTTGGTATGTGCATTCTAAATTGATTATTCATGCATATTTGTATCATAGTGTATATATATTTGATAATTTATTATTTTAAATTTCAATTTTTTATGAAAAATGCATATTTTTGTTGGTACACGACCAGTCGAGACATGCTCGACCAGTCATGGCACGACCGGTCGAGGACGTCCCATGACCAGTCGTGTAGTGTGCTGGACCTACTTTAATTTGGGAAAAACTTCATCTTCCTCATTTCTTATTTCTTCTCCAATGGGCCGTAACACGACTAGTCGTACCCAACTGTTGGATTCATCAAGGTTAGTGCACTATTTCAGTTATTCTTGTAGATTCAAGCTCTATTCACTTCATTTTCTTCCTTGGAGTGCTTGATTTTAAGTTTTCTTGAGGTTTTTGGAATTTTCTTCTCCAAAATCTGATTTGGAAGAAATCCATTCTACATCTTTTTACACTCACTTGATTCCTTCATTTCTTAGTTGTAAATGGATGCTAGAGGTAAAAAGAAAACTTCCCATGGTGTTTCCTCATCGTGATCAACTATAACAAGGCGCCACCTTCGGTCACCCGAAGATGATCCCTCCCATGTGCGGGATTTACGATTGCGCAATGTTATTGTTGAGCGTCCTGTGTTTATTGATCACATTGCTCCTTTTGGTCTCCTTCCACTTCTCTAATCTGTAGGTTGGGATAACATCCTACATTAAGGTGGGCCAGCGTACCGGTCATTGTGCAAGCTATGTTTGCCTGCATTTCTGAATTTTCGACTGAGAATTTAACATTTCAAATTGTAACTAGAGAAGGTCCATTTGATATAGACTGTCATCTAATTTCGGCTCTAATGGCCATACCTGTTAATGACGAAGGTATTCCTATTCAGACTCTAGTTGAAAAACCGTCTTAATTCGAATAACGTATGTTAACTAGAGATTTATGCAATATGGATGTGCAATGGACTCATAAAGAGAATGCGCTCCTCTCAAAGTACTTGTTACCCAGATACATAGTTCTCCACAGAATCTTTACTTCAAATCTGTATCCACGTTCTGGTAATAAAATAGAACTGACTTCCTTTATGGTTCGGGATTGCATTCCATCATCTCTGGTACTAAAGTTTGTCTTCCTTCTCTAATCTATCATTTCATCATTCAGTTTCGTCTCCATCCAGGACACAATGATATTCCATTTGCTTATCTTATGACTGTGTTAGCTACTCACATGCTAGTTGCTATGCCTATTGGAGAGGTTCCTATTCATCACCTTATTTTTAACAATTCTAATATTAACAAGATGAAATTGGATTTGACCCCTGGCCAAGTGCATGTGGGTGGCCAAGTGCATAGGTGATATCAATATGGATGACATTTTTGATGAAATTGAATCAGACTGTACAAATGATTCTGACTATGAGCCATCCGATTTTGATGCTCGTCTTCGGGCACTTGAGGAGAAGGTAGATAACATGCATGTTGCCCATGATTTACAATTTAAATATATGCGCAAGTATCTTAGGCGCTTAAATAAGGGCCTTCATCAAATGGATCCTACCATACCTGCTCCTTCCTCAGGATCTGATTAAGTGTTTTATCTTTTGGTCTGTAATAACTTTTATACTACTTTTGTTGGTGTGTGAACTTTGATTTTACTTCAGTTTGTATGACTGACTTTTGTTTCAGCTGGTTTATGATATGTGACCTTTGAATTTGCTTATATTACTTGCATATCTTAACTAGTTAATCCTTTCATTACTCTCTTATTTATTATCCTTATCATTTTCTTATTTCATTCCTTTGTCATTTTGTGACAAAAAGGGGGAGAAGATTCTCAAGTTTGATTTGGAATGCATATGGATTGTGGGGTAGTATATATATTTTTTGAAATATATGTGTACTACTCAGGGGGAGTAAGTAAGAAGGGGTTTTGACTAGTTCATGATGATATGTGCTAGTTGTTGATAATTGGTGCATGATTCTTTAACCAGGCTGTAACTGGTTTACTTTTTTAACTGATGCATGATTCTTTGTGTTCATATTGGTCATATTTTTGTTAAGTGTGTTTTGTCACAAATTTTACAAAGGGGGAGATTGTAAGTGCAAGTCTTGCTTGCTCCTTTGATTGTCAAATTTTGTGGTGCCAAAAACACAATTTGTGTCTTGTGTTGCATGAGGATATATATATATATATATATATATATATATATATATATATATATATATATATTTTCAAGGCACTGCATAACAATGCTTTTAGTTGAGAATGAAGGTCTACTTCAAGACATGCAAGGTCAAGTACATTGTCCACTCTTGTAAGCTTCAAAGTTCAGAATATTTCAAGAGCTACATCAGAAGACAAGTTCTTGTTCAAGACTCAAGTACAACTCAAGATGAAGAAAAATTCAAGTCCAAGCTTTAGAAGATCTTAAATTCAAGCTACATCAAGTATAGAGATCTCAAGTTTCATAATTCTCAAAGGTCAACCATCATTTGAAGAAATGAAGTCTTAATGTTCATACATCACTTTCGAGGTATGATTGACCTTAGACTGACCTTCGGGTAGGTCATTTTGTATACATAATTCAAATTGAATATCTTTACATGTATTTGGACTGTTCTAAGACTAGTCCTGGACTCTGTTCGACTAGTCCTAGCATTAACTCGACTAGTCCAAGAAATTCCAGGACTAGTCCTAACATTGACTCTTCAGTGCACAACTCGTTCACGACCAGTCCTGCAGCTTCGACTCAAACTCCAGCGATTATTTTTAGTTCCTCACGACCAGTCGTGGGAAGGTCACGGCTAGTCATTGAAGGCTCTCGACCGGTCATGAACAGCCTACGACCAGTCATGGAACGGTTTTATCCGATCGAGCTTAAAATTTCAAAACGCAGTTCGTCCTACAACCAGTCGTGGTGGCTACACGACCAGTCGTAGGCGCAGTTTCTACAACTACAAAATAGAGCACGAATTTTAGAGTTTGGTATTCAATTCAAGTAAAATCAAGGCATCACTCTGAGAGATAAGTTTATGTTCGTTTTAAGCTACATTGTGCATATTTAATATTCTCTTTTGTTAGCTTTGTTGATTTGATTTTGTTTCTATATTCCAATCTGATTTGAAAGAGGAATTGTTGTATTCCTTCTTCTTGGAATCAAAATCAAATAGAGCTAGCCCAACTGGTTTAATTTAAAATCAATTAGAACCTAGAACCATTTCAAGTGAGTATTGGACATTGAACTTCTATATTCGAACTTCTACTCCGACTTGGTTCTTCCGGGCTGCAACAAAAGGAGAAATCCAGGTATTTTATATTATTATAAATTTCATTCTTTTGGTTTTATTTGAGATTAAGCCAGAAAAATCTTAATCGATTGGTTATCTGAGGAGAGCCAGAAAACTCAGAAGCGGGGTTTTTTGAATTGTATAAGCCCATTTGGAAGACACAATTGTGAGGGTTTTAGGTGAACCTGAAAAACCTATTTTCATAGTGAACGCTGATATCCCCTATGTAAGGATATTAGGAGTGGAGTAGCAAGCTGTGTGGCTGTTGTTTAACAGTTGGTGTACATACAGGCGAACCACTATAATTCTTTGTATTTTGTGGATGTGTGATTTATTTTCTATGTCTTTTATCATTTAAATTTGTGGAATGTATTTGTGGATGTGAATGTTGTAATGTTTTACATTTCAAGCATTGTGGGAAATGTTGTAATAGCTTAGATTTCATTTCCTTGTTATTTATCTATTTTATCAAGTTTGAGTTTTTCATACAAAGACCTTTCTAGGAATCAGGTTGTCCTACCATAAACCTTGGTTTTTGGTGTAAAGTTATCCTTAAAACAACATTTGTATCAATCTCTCAATACTCATACATTTGAGGTTGCTTTACATTTCAGTATTGTGAATTGATTATAGTTCCATCTTTCATTTATTTGTTTATAAGGCTATCTTATTGTTTAAATTCCGTTGTTATCGTTTTAATTTGGCATAGTCGTATTCACCCCCTCTCTAGGACAAATGGCTTGGCCTTTTTAGAGTTCACAAATACCGTCAGCCATGTCTAGAACATTTATATGTAGAAACATAGTAACCCAAAATGTCATATGCTGCGGATGTAAAGCAATATACGGTGCGAATGGACTGACCATGCTAGAGTGTGAAGTCGAGATGATAGTACGTAGTATCACAAGTTATGGGGTCCATTACAAGGGACTTCTATCTAAACCAGTCCCATACCTAATTTGGATAGTCAGACTCGATGTGGTAAACTCCTGATCTCAGGTTAGTTGTGTGCCCCAACCGAATGCAAGATGCATGAGTCATACAATCCAGTCATGCATTAATCCTGCGCATATCGTGCGCTCAGGTGAGATAACTCTGCCTATCAAGGAGTCTCATACAACCTGCCCAATGACATATACAATGGTCAACTACATCTTATAATAAACATGCAGATGATGCGTATGGGCATGTATCATGATGTTATGTTGTCACATACTTATAATCAGTATCAATAACCAGCATCGACAATCGACCTCGATAATGTAGACATTTAACCAACATTGCCCCCAAGGAATGACCATTATAGAGCCTAACATATAGTGGACCCATGGCCTCACATAAGACCAAATATACAACACCAGAGGCCTCACTCAAGAGCTTAATACACATCACGATGGGCTTAACATACATTACAATGGGCTCCATCGCTTGGCCCTCAAATGCATTACAATAGGCCTCATCACATAGGCCTCATATAATCACATTGGGCCTTAAACACGGGCTGAATACACATCATAACGGGCCTTAAATATGGGTTGCATATACATTACATTGGGCCTCAAACATGGCTGAATCCTCCTCACAATAGGCCTCAAATACGGGCTGTATATGCATCTCATTGGGCCTCGACAATCAGAATCGCTCTCGACAATCGAAATCAGAATCGACAAATTGGAATCAGCCTCGACAATCAGAATCGGAACCGGCCTCAACAATCGGCCTCGACAATTGGAATCGGCCTCGACAATCGGCACCAATGATTAGCATCGATAATCGACATCGACAATCAGCACCGATAATTGGCCTTGGTAATTGGAATCGAAATCGACAATTGAAATCAGCCTCGACATTCGGAATCGGCCTTGACAATCGGCACCAATGATCAGCATCGACAATCGACATCAACAATCAGCATCAATGATCAGCATCGACAATTGGCACTGACAATCAACATTGATAATCGACACCGATAATCAGCATATAAACAAGGCGGGATCCATAGATGAACAACCGATCAACCATAATATAAAGATCGGTCCTCGGCCGTGGTTATATCAAACCCGATAGCGCGAAACCATTTGTGTATGGCGAATGGGGCCCACTTATCTAGGTTAACCCACAAGAAAATGATGAGAATGAGATAATCAAGGCCTAATGGAAGGTCACAATGTGGACATTCAACCATCATTGCCCATCAATGTGGTCATTTAACCAACATTAGTCCCAATGAGTGGCCCACATAGGGCCAAACATATAGTGGACCTATTTTGACAAGAAAATAAATGTGTTCTATTTGGAAAATTATCTTATTTAAGCATAACAAAGAGAATGAACATGGATCAATCATCATATTATTATTGCTGAATTTATTTACATCCCTTTAATATCCCTTGATTCTAAGATAGGTCATTTAATATAACAAGTTACAATTAGCAAGTTTTATATGTCTGATCTTAAATCCGGCAACATCTCGACGCTATTATAGTCATCTCCTAGTACTTAGGAGGAATTGCTAAATTGATCAGCCAATCTTCAAAGAGAGAGAAATTTTATCAGTATTCCGGCGCTATTTTGATCATCTCCCAATACTTAGAAGGAATTTCTTCTTTCCAAAGAAGAACTTGTAGAGATGAGGGATGGACTTGAATGCTCCCTGCAATTCCCACAGTATGCTTGACTGAGTCATGAGCAGGTTGCGCAACCCGCGCAACCGATATGCCAATTATGCGATCCGCGCAACTAATAAATGCATTGCGCGATTCGCGCAACCTAAAAGAGCTGTTGCGCGATCCACGCAACGGATAGGCACGTTGCGCGATCCGCTCAACCAATCCTTCTCTCTGCTCCCTACCTTCAATCTCTTTGCTCTATTCTCTTCAATCTTTTATCCCCAAATGAGAGGGGGAATGGGGTATTTATAGGTTCTTCACACGTGCCAATCCTGAATTCTCGTGCCATTGGATCTACTTTGCATTTAGAGGAGACCATTCATCACAACGCTTTTCTTTTGCTGATTGTGCGATCTGTGGAACGGTGTTTACTTGTTGCGTAACCTGGGCAACGGGCTTCCTTGGTTGCACGACCCACGCAACGGAGCTTCCTAGTTGCGCGACTCACGCAACTGACAAAATTGTTGTTTCATCCATTCCTTTCCTTCTATGTCCAGCTTTCAATCTTGAATCCTTCTTCTCTTCATGATTTTTTTATGCTCCAACAAATGCCCTTTTGATTCGTTCTTTGTTCTCTTAAATCAAAGAATCAGGATCAATCCCTTTTTCCTTCCAAATTTTGCTGCTCTTAAGGCCATTGTGCGACCCGCGCAATGCCTACCCGAGTATGGTACTCGACCCAAACTCCTATAAATATTCAAACTTAGTTCATTTTCTTATTCCTCCATTCTACAGTGGAGCTCTTGCGAAAATTTTCTTCTCGCTCAACTGACACTTGTTGCGCGACCCGTGTAACGACTCCTTCGTCGCGCAAGGCTTCAGACTGTTTCGCTTCCCGCGCAATGCGTAATCCGTTACGCGATCCGCATAATGACTTTTTCGTCGCGCAAGTCTTCAAACCGTTACGCTGCCTGCGCAACGCCTTATTCGTTGCGCGACCCACACAACTACCACTTCAGCAATTTTCTTCATTTTAAACACATCTTCATTTTCAACATGCCTCGAATCAAAAGAATTTTCATTGTCATCGATCCTCCTTCTAATCAACCCTCCCACCGAGAGCTACCAAACATTGAAGCTTACCAAATGACAACCCCTCAAGCAATAGAATCACCATCCTCTCCAGCTCAAGCCCCACGTAAGCGATTCAAGACCACCGCTATAAACAGGGCATCATCACAATTCCGATCATCACAATAGGAAGAAACTCCACAACACTTGGGAATCAGTCCGTGCTATACAGGGTGTCATTCAATTTGACAACCCCTATAAATAGGGCATAATTCCGATCAACATTCACCGCCATCACTCTATGTTGGTCTACGAACCCAGGGATCACCTCACTGCAGAAAGATTAGCTTACATAAAGTCTTGGTCGTTCAAGGAGCCAAGACTATTAGAAGGCATTTTGCAACCACCAAGGCCTCGACAGAAAATAGGCGACATTCATCCCATGATATTCCTTGTTCCCTCCTATGACGTTCATAGTCTCTATCCAACTTGCTTTTATGAGACACTCAGGCAACATTTTAGTCACCACCCTTTCATTTGGAGTCCGGAAGAATTTAGAACAAGGGGTCTTCTGACTCCTTGCAACTACTATTCTGAGTGGGCTACCGCAGTTTTGGCGAAACATGCTATGACTTTGCCAAAGATTGATATTCTCCATGCGATAGAAGCTACATCATAGTCCTTATAAAAAGAACCTTCTATTTTGAAGGCATTCCTCAACTATTGGTGCCCTTCCACCAATTCCTTCCATCTTCCTGAGGGTGAAATGAGTATCACACTCTGGGATATTCACAGGATTTGCGGCTTACCAATAACCGGAAAGTTCCTTGATGAGTTTGTTCCCACTAATGAGGAATTTGCTTTTGTCTCCTCTCCTAATCGTATCCCCTCTATTTCGGAATCGACTACCAAACTCTTCAGGGAGATGTCAATATTCCCGAATATCCACAAGATCCCTCCCATGCAGTGGCTAGCTCACTTCAGCAGAGCTTTCAAGTAATTCCTTTCTTCTCTAACCTCTCTTTATGGCGACTTGATATATCTATACATAATTATAATTTCATTTACCTATCCCTTCAGGTTTACTGGCAGTCATTCATGAGAACTCGAACATCTCAGAAAGAGTATAAGAGGTTGTGCTGAATACTCTATCTATGGAGAACTGGCAGCATTCATCGCATATTGGCTAAGCGTGATAGTCTTCCCCAGTTCTAAATCGACAGATGCTATTCATCCTTCACTGTTCGTGGTCGCAGGTGCCATGGCCGAGGGAACCAAGTATTCTCTTGCCCCGACCGTTCTTTGTTCAATCTATAGAGGTTTCAGAGAGATTGTGTGCCATATAAAAAGTCCCTCTGTCAGTTCTGCCTCAACTTAAATGTCGTGGCATTATTTCCTGGGTTGGCTTGGTGTTTACTTCCCCTGGACTTTCGAAGTACCAGAAAAGGCCTATGTCCACCTTTCTAAAGTTCCTCTCCACTTCTTCTAAAAGAGATCCTACTACTGGGCAAAAGATGTCATTTCCTCGGATGACAAGATAAACTATTTCCACTTCGGCTTACCTTGTTACATCGTAGATACGGAGAAGACAGACACAAAATCACTTTCTTCAGCAGAGAGAGGATTCCTTGTATCGATTAGATCGTGCAGTCTTCCACTGAGAGAAGGGACTGAATTCTGGCGAGAGCCATATTACCCTAGTCGCTTTGCCCGTCAATTTGGTTTTGATCAGGCGGTGCCGAAAGATTGCGGACTAGTGACTCACAGAATGCGAAGTTACGGGACTGACCCTTTTAACTAGGCGATGATTTGGAAGTAATTATTGGGCCTAGCCAATTCTTCATTCATCATTCCAGGGTGTGATCGTACTCCGAGAGCATCATACAACCATATGAGATGGTGGGTGCACCAGTCATACCTGGTTAGAAAAAGTCTGCCAGTGTTTAGACCCGTATGACTTCCACCTCTCGTGCTTAACGGTCGTATCATCGAAGCCGGAGTTAGTTTTATCGCAGAGACCACTCATGCCCCCACTGCCAGTCATCACAATATTCAGATTTCTATTGACGAACCTATTCGTGAAATAAAACCCGATAATACCCTTGAAGGATGGACAACATACGGTGATATTCATGAATTTAAACAAATCCCTCTCCATCGTCCACAACGAAGAACTGCAGAAGAGGCTTTCCTTCAACTAGATGATATTGTCAATCCTCAGGATCGACCCTCTTCTTCTATTCATCCTCAGCAACAACCGATTTCTTCTCCCGTTTCCAAGACCAATATTTCTCGACAACGATTAACTCCTTCTCTTGTCTCTAGGACCGACATTCCTCATCAGCAGCCAACTTCTTCTCTGATGACAAGGTCTCGTACACGCGCTCAAGCTTCTCCAAAGGGAGAGACTACTGCTATTACTGCTCTAGTTTCGTCTGCTGCAGATATTCAACCGAAAGGCTCTCAATCTCTTCCCTCTAAAGGAAAGCAGGTTATTGTTGAGGAATTAAGCACAAAAGACACTGTTGGAGAAGATTCAACTTTTTTGTCTGGACATACTTCCTCTGAGGAAAGTGATATAGGAGGAGAGGGTCAGGAGAATGACTATGAGGAGGGAGAAGTTGATATCAGTGGCGAAGATGATATAATTGCGGAAATATCCCCATTAATGAGGGATATATTCTTTCAACTTCTGAAGCCGTTCTTACAAATACTTCTTATGTGGCAAGGGAAGAAGAAGAACCACTGGACTCTAGGGAATATGGATATTCACCATGTAAGGAAGTCTTGATACTGCTATTTACTTTTGTCTTTCTTTATTTCTTGTCTTACGCATCTTATTTCAGGCGATCATGTTGCAAATACGAAGGCAGATAGTGCTTCTCCTCTGGATTTGCCCCTTGTTACACCAACAGCCTCACCAAGATCCTCAATACCTCTGCGATCAGTAGCACGTGGGATTGCTTTTCCAGAGGAGTCAACTGATTTACCCACTCCTACCATTATTACTTCAAGTGCTGGACGCGAAACGGTTTTTTCAGTGGAATCAACTGTTCTACCCACCTCTACCACCGTCACTTCGAGTACTGAAGCTAGGGCTCCATCTTTCGCTGAGATGGTAGTACCTAATCCTTCCCTTGCTAGAGAGACGCAACTGCCTGCTATTCCAATACCAGCAGAAGGTATTTCCTTTTCCTTGTCTACACTTTCTTAGATTACCTGCACATAAAACTTCTACCATAACTTTATATTTCTTAATAGGAAATTTACCTCAAAGTGGTGCAGCAAGTTCTGGCTCTATTGGCACTTCACTGAACATGCTGTTACTCGAGAAGATTTCTGGGTACAAATTGGCATCGATTAAAAACTCCATATTGGCGATTATTGAGATATTCAAGGATCCTGATCAATGGTCCGATCTGACTGCTGCTTTGGATGTCCTGGATAGTGCCACACGAATGGTCAAAGTCTATGTTTCCTCTGTACACGATGCTCTTCTCAGGTTTAATAATTCAATAGCTATTTTTTCATTAGCTGAAGCCGTGATTGTTCCACTTGAACTCTTAGAATACAAGAAGCAGCTTGCATGTTCTAAAGAGAAAGTTTCTCGGCTTGCTTCAATTGTGTCTCGCCATGATCAAGAACACTTATCTCTGCGCGAGCAATTGAAGACCTTTACTGATAATAAGACAACTATCCAAGATCGCATTTCTCTCCTGAAGCAAGAAATAGCTCAACTAGAGAAGAAAAGTTCAGAGGAGGATCTGAACATTGAGAGAATGCAAGAACAGATAGATTGTAGCCTTCATTTTGTGGATTCTGAAAGATCCGAACTGATTAAGAATGAAGAATTGATTGCTTCTTTGGAGAAAAAGTTAGTTGGCATCCTAGATCCTACAAGAATGATTTCAACTGCCAGACTGGAACATGCAACTGCTCAAGTTAATTTTTAAGAAAGTTTGCAACAGTATTTAACAGTACTAGGCATCACAGGGGAATTTTGAAATGTATAACTTCAATACATTGTATAACTTCATTTTGATTACTGCTTTATTTACGCCTTTTAGCCATCCTTTCATGATTTGTTAGTAAAGGATTTCCTAAATAATCCTTATCTTAGTTGATGGTACTAAATTTCAATTTAGTTAGTTACACAAAGTTTAAGCTCTTGAGTAGTGGAGCAAATGCAATTTCTTAGACTCTTACGGAATGAAGTCGGGTGGTCTTACGTGATGGTCTCTGTAACTCTTAGGATTTCGCTGGACTTCTCACTGCCTGGGGAGTTCACAAACTGCGGTCCATCAAAGGGGCCCAATGAAGCTACCGGGGCGTGAACTCTGTTGGAATTACGCACAGGGTTGGCCATGGTAACTGTCTAGAGTTCACAGAGCTCACAAGGTGACCTTTGGGGTACCAAATCCCAAGTTGTCAGTTCGTCAATGAGTAGGTTTAAGCCCTTCCTCATGAGTTAGTACTGAAATTGAGTCAAAGATCTGGGGGGTCTTACGCATGGTTGGCCTATCTATGGACATGGCCAAAGAGCTCACACTGCAACCCGCTTTTCCTTAGTCTGCAAGGTCAAGCCCATTTACGGGAGGGCATTTTCCTTCGTTCCCCGTGACGCTGTCAGAAAGCTATACAGACGGCATTGGTCTTACATGTGACTGGCCATTGAGGACTTTTAGCCTTTTAGGTTTCAGTCGCTAGCTTTGTCAGTTGCCCGCATAGGTATGCGTACGATGGCCTTCACGGGCTTTTTAGGGCTGTTGGCTTCTCGCCGCTGTCCGAATGGCAATCTTGATAGGCCTTATGCGTAGTTGGCCATATAGGCTTGGCTAGGTTGCCTTAAAATGCCTCAAAAGACAATAATAGTTGTGATCATTGCTGCTATGAGAATGATAGACATCTCTGTCTGAGATTGATGTGTCACCGCTTCTGCTAATATCTTCAAAAGATCCATTTATATTGTTTATAATATATCAGCTTAGTGACGATATCAATTTCGGCAGAGTTTTACAGTTCTGCAGGGGTCACTTGATCAGAACTCTCTTAGCCTGACGATGTTCACTTTCTTTTTGCGACACTTGTCGATACATAGTCTTAATATGCTCGCGAATTTCTTCTTTATTTATTCATTTGTTAATACATTGTCATGGTCTTGTCCATTCTTGTCCCCTTTTGATACAGAATCATCATGCTGATGATATTCTTGATCAAAAGTCAGTAATGTTTTCATGGATGATATCTCTTTATGAAGCGAGCATTGACCGGTATACTTATCCTTGCCCGTCTTGATTCACCACTCTATATGTGCCATTAGAGTATACTTCTTTAATTATATAAGGTCCATCCCATTTAGGCTCAAATTTGCCCCCTGTTCGTCGAGTGACCACTATAGGTCTTTTTAGCATCAACACCATATCCCCTTTCTTGAAAGAGCGATATTTAACATGTTTATCGAAAGCAGCTGATATTCTTGCTTAATATGATTGTAATCGCTGTTGGGCTGCCAGGCATTTTTCATCAAGCAAATCTAACTCTTCCAGCCTTATTTTTACATTTTCATCCTCTATTATAGACTGATGTACTGCCACTCTGAGTGACGCTACTTGCATTTCGATCGGGATAACTACTTCTACACTATAAACCAATGAATACAGTGTTGTTTTTGTCGCTGTTCGGTGAGTGGTTCTGTATGCCCATAATGCTTCTTCTAATCTTTTATCCCAATCATGTCTGTTCCTTGTCACTGTTTTCTTCAGTATCTTGACTATCGTTTTATTAAACGCCTCTGCTAATCCATTGGCCGGTGGATAGTAAGGCGTTAAAAATGAATGATGAATATTGAATTTTTGACACAACTTTTCCATGCCTCTATTTTTGAATGGCGTACCATTATCCATAACAATTTTCTTTGGAATACCATGATGATATATTATTGCATGCTGGATGAAATTCACCACGTCCTTTTCTTTGATATTGCGTAAAGCAACTGCCTCTGTTCACTTGGAAAATAGTCTGTTGCTATCAAGATATACTGCTTTCCTTTGGACGAAGGCGGATTTATAGGACCAATGACGTCAAGTCCCCAGACTGAGAAGGGCCAAGAGGTAACTGATTAATGTAAGTCTTTTAGGGGGACATGTATAACATCTCCATGAATCTGACATTCATGACACCATTTCGCATAATTTATTACATCTTTGAACATAGAAGGCCAATAATATCCCATTCGATGTATTCGTTGGAATAAGTTTCGTCCCACCTGATGCGCTCTACATTCCCCAGAATGTGCTTCTCGTAACATCTAATTTGCTTCTTGTTGGTCTAAACGTCGTAGTAGTATTCCATTGTAAGATCTTCTGTACAATATTTCATTGCATATGATGAATCTGCTTGACCATTGTTTAACTTGCTGTTTCTGTACTGGTACTTCTTGCAGGATGTTGTATTTAAGATAATTGATGAAAGGCTGACGCCAATCGATTGTCGTTATCTCTAAACATGATACAAGAAGGGTTTCGATGACTTCTTCAATGATCTCTGAAGATGGTAAAAATCTTCTCTCTTCGAGAGGGCTTCTATTTGGACAGGACAGAGCTGCTGCCAGGCTGGCCAAAGCGTCTGCTCTTGCATTCTCAGATCACGGTATATGCTTAACTTCCACATGACAGAATTGTTCCAGTAATTGCTGTGCTTTCCAACAATATGGTAAAAGTTCTTGCTTCCTTACCTCAAATTCAGTTGTCAATTGATTTATAATCAATTTAGAATCCCCAAAAATATGCAGCGTTCTTATCTTCATTTCTTGAGCCATTTCCATTCCAATAATAAGGGCCCTGTACTCAGCCTTATTATTCGTGCATGTGGCATTCAACGTGAAGGAGTACGGTAGTAGGTCACCTTGAGGAGTGATGAATATTATTCCTGCCCCCGCTCTTGATGCTCGAGCAGCGCCGTCAAAATACATCTGCCAAGGGCTTTGTGCTTCAGACAACATGACTTGTTCATCTGAAAAGTTGTCATTAACAATTTCGCATTCTGCTATGGGATGTACTGCAAGAAAGTCTGTCACTGCTTGTCCTTTTACTGCTTTTGCTGGCTCATATGTAATGTCATATTCTGAAAGTAATAATGTCTATTTGGCTAATCTTCTAGACAACATTGGTCTCGTCATCAAAAACTTTATAGGATCCTCTCTTGAGATCAAAGTTATGCTGTGAGAGAGACAATAATGTCTTAATTTCTGTACCGCAAATATCAATGTCAGGCACTCTTTCTCGATTAGGGAATAGTTGCATTCTGCACCCATCAGAGTTCGGCTTAAATAATAAAGAGCAGTTTCTTTCCTGTCTCATTCGCCTGAGCTAATAAGGCTCCTAAAGAACCTTCTGCCACAGAGATATATAAAATTAACGGCTTCCCTTTTATTGGAGCTGATAATACTGGCGGCTGTTTTAGCAAATCTTTGATTAAGTTGAACGCATTTTGGGTCCCATACAAATTCTGTGTCTTTCTTCATCAGATGGGAAAATGGCTGACATCTTCCTGCTAAATTTGAAATGAAGCGGCAGATGTATGCTAACTTTCCTTACAAACTTTTCAATTCTTTGAGTGTTTTTGGTGGCTGCATATCTTGAATTGCTCAAAATTTCCTTGGATCAATTTCAATGCCTTTATACCGAACAACAAAACCAAGAAATTTACCTGAGGATACTCCAAATGCGCATTTGGCTGGATTCATCTTCAGCTGTTTCTTTTTGAGTTGGCGGAAAACTGAAGCCAAGTGTTCACGGTGTTGCTGATGATTCCCTGATCTGACACCAAGTCATTGATATAACATTCAACATGCTTATGCATCATGTCTTGGAAGATATTCTTCAACACCCTTTGATATGTCGCCCCAGCATTTTTTAGACCAAACGACATAACTTTATAGTAAAAAATTCTTAATGATGTCCTGAAGCCGTTGCTTCTTCATCTTTGGGTGCCATCCTAATCTGATTATACCCTGCATAGCCGTCCATAAAGGACATGATAGCATACTGAGTTGTACTATCAATTAGTAACTTAGTTATTGGGAGAGGAAAATCATCTTTTGGACAGGCTTCATTTAGATCTCTGAAGTCAACACACACCTTGACTTGTCCATTTATCTTTTTCGTAGGGACAATGTTTGATATCCACTTAGGATATTTGACCTCCCTGTAAATCCCACCTTTATTAACTTATTCACTTCTTCTTCTATCAAAGGAACCAAGTCTAGATGGAATCGTCTTTACGCCGTCTTGACTGGTCTTTTCTATTTAGATATATTTAATCGGTGCATTGCTACGGAAGGTTCCAAGTCTGACATCTCTGTGTACGTCCAAGCGAAAACGTCTCTTTGAGAAGTCGAACATATTCCTCGGACTCTTTTTCAGAAAGGCCGGTGCTGACAAATGTGTTCCTCGACTCTTCTTCCATACTCAGATTTATTTCTCGAAAATTATCTATCGTTGGCTGCCCCCCGTCTTCTATTTATTTTGGGGCCACTTCAGGGTGTTCGATTGTCTTGGGATTCTCTTCTGATGACTGCATGGTTGTGACTGTGTTCACTGATGATTCTGCCCCCAGTCCTTGAGACTTCCTCCTCTTTTCCTGGCTCACCCCAATGGGAATTTGAATTCCTCTTCCGTGATTCATACCGGTAGGTTCTTCATAATCAAAACCCATGTTTTTCATAATTTTCTTGCTCACCCCACTGTATTTTTCAATATCTTGGGCGTAAGCTTACCGTGATATACGGTACTCTCGGTTTCTTCTTCGATCCTTGCTTCTTCCGCGGCGTAAAATTCTATTGATTCCTGATGCTTTGTACTGGCCTTAACCTGAAATCTTCCTAGAGCGATCAGAAATGGTTTATTCCTTTCAACATGTGGCAATGACATTGTATAATTGGATTGCAAAATTCTCAATTGCTCATGAGATAACAGGGTTAACGGCGGCTGCCCTAGTTGTCTCAGACATTTTGGAACAAAATAGAATTTCTGCTTTGTTTCTGTGGTCTTGGATGATTCTGCCCTTTCTTCTTCAACCTCATTTACCGGGATGTCCCTCAGGACTCTACTTTCATCATTCTCTTTATCCTTTTTAGCGAATCCTTTATAGTAGCTGGCGTCCGTGAAGAAAGACTCGGCTTTCGTGTATGGCTTCGCGTCAACCATTACTTTATACTGCATCCTATTTTTACAGTACTTAAAATATTGATGCAGGGTAGAAGGTATAATGCTATACTGATGTATCTAGGGCCTTCCTAACAGAAGATTGTATGTTTTCACAACATTTATAACATGGCACATAACATCAGTTGTTAATTCTCCCACTTCCAGTGTCATTGTAATCTTACCGAGTGCACGTTGTCCATCTTTATTAAAGCCCTATATCATCATTCCACTAGGGCGTAGGTCGAGCGACGATACCCTAATTTTCCCAACATTAAGAGCGGTAAAAGGTTTACAGCAGACCCATTATCTATCATAATTCGCTTAATCTTCTTCTCGTGTATGTGGCCTTCTATCATCAGTGGCCTATTGTGCTCTTCTTCACAGATCAAATCATCATCAGAAAAGGAGATGACTGGGAGGCAATTCTCTTGCTCTCCGTACTCTTCGCATTCTAACTCTGCCAATAAGGTTTCCTTGACATTGTGATTGGACACTGCTTGAATTAAACTCCGTTGGAACTCTTCTGACAATTTAAGAGCATCATAGATGCATAATCGAGCCAGTATGCCCTTCAAATGACTCACCACATCATAGGTCACCTTTGCTTCCTCGCTCTTCTCCTCTTCCTTATCAACATTGTTTTGCTTTTCAACGGATTCTTTTCTTGTAATGCCTGATTTTTGCTTTGCTAGGCTTGTCATTTTCTTTCCTGATCTTAGCGTGATTATCGCTACCTTTTTCATCGTATCACTGTCTCCTTTCTCTTTCATACCCTGAATCTTCTCTCTGGTCGTGGACATGTTCACCGTTGCCATTGCACCCCTTTCCTTCTCTTTTCTAATTACTATTTCACCTCTATCCATCATTCGCTGTATTATGCACTTCAATGTATAACAATTTTTTGTTGGATGTCCCACCAAACGATGATAGTGGTAAAAATCTCTCTGGTTTTCGTCACATCTTCAGGGCATTTGGGTTCTGGTAATTCAAGCATGCCGGCCTTCAACAATTGGGTCATCATTAGAACAACATCTTCCTTATCGAATGCAAATCCCTCATGAGAATTGACATTCTGGACCTCTTCCCACTGTATCTATTTCTTGATTGGTTCCATTCTTCTTTTTGTTCCAGCCTCTTTTTCTTTACGTCTCTAGCATCTTTGCTTCTTTTATCACAATCAACGGTGTTTACGGTCATTCTGCTGGGTATTCTCCTACCCGTTTCACGGTGGAATGCTGGCATCTTACGGGTCATCAATTCCAGAGCATGGGCCTTGGTAGCCAAGTCACGGAAAGTCCTGATATCGGCACGGGTGAATTCGAACGCGATTCCTGTTTCCATGGAATTCAAACACATTTTGACTTGTTCCTTTTCTTCTGGCAATTGTCTACACGAGGCTCCCAATGTCTTTCACCTGTCTATGAACTTTTCTACTGGTTCTCCTTCTTTCTACCGTACAGAGGCCAATTCTGTAATACTAACATCTTGTTCCGAGGAGAAGAAATTTGACATGAATGCTTCCCGCATTTGCTCCCAAGTGTGTATAGATCCTGGGGCCAGACTGGAGTACCATCAAAATGCCTTGTGCATCAGTGAGGACCCGAACAGTCGTAAGCAATACTGCGGTATCGTAGAGAAATTTTCCATACTGGTAATGAAATGCATTAAATGTTCTTCTGGTGATCCCTCTCCATTAAACTTTTAAAAGTCTGGCTGCTTGAAGTTGGCTGGAAAGGGTATATCTTCTACCTCCCTTGGGTATGGAGTTCGATATCTAAAATGGCTCGTATTTTCGCGCTCTCTCTCTCTATTCTGACAGCTTCTTTGACGACTTGCCTCACTTCATCTTCCATCACAGTTCTCATGGCTGGGATAGACCCTCTTGATCCCGCTCCTTGTGGTTGAGAGCCTGCGGGTTGCTTTTCTTGTTCATTCATTGGTGGAGCCACTATCTGGGCTACATTACGTGCCAGGGTTGTCAAGGCTTCCCTAAAGTGCCTGCAGTACTCTTCTATTAATGTCCTTTACGTTTCTGCCATTGCATTCACACGTTCTTCTGTAGTCCGCATATCATCTTGATTTGCCCCGGTCATATATTCCGTGGCCTTTCCACTCTTTGACGAAGCTGTGATTGGAGTGGAGCAGGAATATGTCGGTGTAATAGGGCTTACGCAAAGAGGAGAGGAAGAAGTTTCATTTAACTTCTGTACACTTCTGGTGCTATTGATCGATTGGGGTGACGTAGACATTGGTGAACTCGTTTGGAGCGACACGGGTATCGACGAGCTTGCCATCAATGCTTGGCCTTTCTACTCTTTCGTCCATTTGGCCTGTGGAGTAATCAATGCTGGGAAGTCGCGGGACGCGACTGGAGAATTATTCGTTCAGGGTATATCGCAGGAGGGGCGAGCTCAGGATTCTTCCTAGCTACATTGCGCGTTACCGGCCCTCTGGCTCTTGACGAAAACATGCTCGTTCTAGGGCTTCTCGAGTTTCATATTTTTATCCTAAGAGATGTTACAATAGTCTATCCTTTATCACCTTCCAATGGTTGAGGTGAAGCAGATACAACCCCAACTGTCATTCGAGCCACATGCTTTGAAGTTTGATTCGATATGTATTCTATCACGAATCCGATTGAAATGAAGTGGAAGCTCACTTTCTTCGTAGAATTTGCCATTGGTTATATTTCGCAGTTGGATTCAGAAAATTCCTGAGATGAGACACAACCATAATTAGTATTTGGTTAGCCAGATAACCTATCTTAGAGATGAAGGGGGAGGATGTTCCCATTGAGAGTTGCCATTTTGGCATCGGAAAGACGCCAAACCATAATGAAAGCTCCATAATTATCTCAATGTTAGTATCAAATAAGAACATATTCCCCAGTGGAGTTGCCATTTTGTTTCGACAAGAAAACAAATGCGTTCTATTTGGTAAATTATCTTATTTAAGCATAACAAAGAGAATGAACATGGATCAATCATCATATTATTATTATTGAATTCATTTACATCCCTTTAATATCCCTTGATTCTAAGATAGGTCATTTAATATAACAAGTTACAATTAGTAAGTTTTATATGTTTGATCTTAAATCTAGCAGCATCTCAATGCTATTTTAGTCATCTCCTAGTACTTAGGAGGAATTGCTGAATTGATCAACCAATCTTCAAAGAGAGAGAAATTTCGGCAGTATTCCGGCGCTATTTTGATCATCTCCCAATACTTAGAAGGAATTTCTTCTTTCAAGGAATTTCTTCTTTCCAAAGAAGAACTTATAGAGATAAGGGCTGGACTTGAATGCTCCCTGCAATTCCCAAAGTATGCTTGACTGAGTCATGAGCAGGTTGCGCGACCCGCACAACCGAACGCTAATTGTGCGATCCACGCAACTAATAAATGCGTTGCGTGATTCGCCCAACCTGAAAGAGCTGTTGCACGATCCGCGCAACGGACAGGCACGTTGCGTCATCTGTACAACCAATCCTTCTCTCTGTTTCCAACCTTCAATCGCTCTTCTCTGTTCTCTTCAATCTTCTATCCCCAAATGAGAGGGGGAATGGGGTATTTATAGGTTCTTCACACGTGCCAATCCTCAATTCTCGTGCCATTGGATATACTTTACATTTGGAGGAGACCATTCATCACAACATTTTTCTTTTGCTGATTGCACGATCTGCGCAACGGTGTTTACTGGTTGTGCGACCCACGTAATGGAGCTTCCTAGTTGTGCGACTTGTGCAACTGACCAAACTGTTGTTTCATCCATTCCTTTCCTTCTATGTCCAACTTTCAATCCTGAATCCTTCTTCGCTTCATGATTTTTTATGCTCCAACAGGGCCCATGGCCTCATACAAGAGCCATATATACACCACATCGGGCCTCGCCATATGGGCCTCATATACATCACATCGGGCCCTATCATATGGGCCTAATGCACATCACAATGGGCCGCATCACATGGCCTAATTGTAACACCCCATCCATTCCGTACCATTTTTTATGTATATGTACACGATGATCGATGCCTTTAACTAGACCTGGATTGGCCGTTCATAGTACACACCCAACTGATCGGAACCTCAAGACCCCAAAACCTATTTTATATCGACCGCCCCGTCGCCGCGATCGTGGAGGTACAACACGTGCGTCTGTACGATACTCCGTTAGTGAGATATGCCGTGAAGAATCATTAATATATCATGTGCGCAAGGCGCCATGTACTCCATCCCACACATGTGCACAACACATGCCATGCACACATGTACATGCCACACATGGGTAAGAGAATCTCTACCCATGTGTGTGATGTCACACACCCATACCTCTCCCTCTCTCATGTACACCTCAAGTCAACTCTTTTCCATGCCACGCCTTAAGCATGACATCATCACACCATGCCATCTCATGCTTCTTTAACCCACCATTAATTACAAATCATGAATTAATTGTCATAATCCTAATCTAAGCTAACCAAGATCACATTAATTGAATCTAACCACATTTTAACAATTTCTCTACAAATAGTCCTTCATCCCTTAGCATTTCCCCATTTTCTATACATAAAGGGGGACAGAGAGAGAGAGGGAGAGAGAGAGAGAGAGAGAGAGAGAAGAGTGATCTTGGAGGGCCATCAACTCCATCAATCCCATCCCTTCCATCCACCTCAACCATCCATCTAATTCATCAAGGTGAGTACACCCACTCCACTCTTGGTTTGTTTTCTTATTATTATTATTATTATTATTATTATTATTATTATTATTATTATTATTATTATTTGTATGATTATTAGTGGTGACGATTTGATGTGATCAATGGTGTGCATACATAAGAGAGTACATATAAAAAGATGATCAATAATGGTGTTGATATGATGATAATGATGTGATTAATGGTGTGGATTCATGGGAGAATACATATAAAAAAATAATAAAAACAATTTATTATAGACTTTATGTGGAACCCATTGATAGTGGGTCCCACTAGAATTTTATAGGCCATCCAAACTATCCAAAAAGTGGCCCATTGGGTTGGCCACACACTCACACATACACACACGTGCACACGCCACATTATAAAATAAAATAAAATTAAATAAATTAATTAAAAAAAAACAACGTCCAGCTGCTTTTAATAAAAGGGAAGGGCTGTAGGACCACGACAGGCCCCATCATGTTCTATGTATTTGATCCATGCCATCTATTTAATTCCCTAACTCATTGTAGGCATTGACCCCAAAAATGAATTCAATCCAAATCTCTGGTTGGCCACACCATAAAAAATATTATTTTAATAGTGATAAACTGTTAGGGCCTACTGCGATGTTTCCGTGCGTCAAAATATATTGAATATTGGGCTTGATAGGTCTGTCTCGGGCCAAAGAATGCAACAGATGGACTAGATCGTCTTAATGTGAGCCCTACCTATGAAAAATCACAAGAAAATAAAAAATAAAAATATAAAGATCTCGACGTTGTTCTTTGTCAAGTGTCCGTGTGGCGCCATGCAAGCGGCGTCTTCTTTATGTTGACAGGGACCATGGCTCCCAGCCATAGGCCCCACCATGATGTATGTCGAACATCAGCACCGTGCATTTGATGGGTCCCCTTTAAATGGTGGGATCCCCCAAAAAACAGTCGTACATGAAACTCAGGTGGCCCACACCATCAAATATAATGTGAAGACATGCGAAAACATATAAAAGTACTTGCTGGGGCCCATCGAAAATTTTGATGCATCTGAAACTTGGATTGACCCCTCCACTAAGTGGAACATACAAAATGGATGGACTGGATCTCTCAAGTGACTTACCTTGATGTGAAATATAAAATAATAAAATTAAATAAAAATAAAGGGCGTGGAGGAGGTGACGTTCTCCCTGGACGTCCAGAGAGTGCGGCCCCACCTTTGGGGTAAAGTTTTGTGGGGTTGATCATGGCCACACCATAATGTATGTGCTAAATCCACACCATTCATCCATCTTACTGGCACCATTTATTGTATGGTCCCAAAAATTAGGTCGATTAGAAGTTCATGTAAGCCATGCCACTTAGATAGTGGAAATTGTACTCAAGATACTTAGACTTTTCTGGGGCCCTCCTTGGTGTTGAAAGGTATATCTGGGCCATTCATCCACTCCTTCAGACCATTTTAAGTCATGAGAAAAAGAATGAGGTAGATCCACACCTTAGGTGGACCACAATATAAGAAACAGTGGGAATAAAAATCCCTACTATTAAATCCTTTGAGTTCTACCTTGATGTGTAACTGCCACTAAAGTTGGGTCAGCCATTAGACCATGGAGCCAACTCGTTATGTGTATTTTATATCCAAGTTGTCCATCATATAGACCATCCATGTGTTATGATCCCCACCCGACATATGTACCTTATATCCATGTCATTCGTCTAATGGGTGGTATCAACTATGATGTTATTTGTTGTACAAATTGTTCATGGGGTGAACCCCACCATGTCAATGGGACCCACATTATACAAAATATAATAATAATAATAATAATAATAATAATAATAATAATAATAATAATAATAATAATAATAATAATAATAACAAGTAAAGGGAATTGTAAGCTTAGAAATGAAAACTTCCCTGGACATAACGTGATACATGTGGAGCCCACCTAGGTGCATGTGTTGTATACTCACACTGTCTATATTTTCCAGTCACTTGGGAAGTGGGCCCGCCTCTTGCCCATGGACACAGATGAAGTAGAACTCCATTTTAGGTGGGTCACGCTACAAGTAGAAACAGTAGTAATAACCATTGGAAATTTTTAGGCTCTAGTGTGCCCCTATATGCTAGGATGCTTCCTTGACCATGGACTTCACCTTGTCGTATGATGTAGATCCATACCATTTATCGGTTTATCCTTATCATTTTAGAGCATGGTCCCATAGACTAGTCAGATCCAAATCTCATGCCAAGGGATCAATTTTGATCACTTGTCCACCGTTAAATATTTCCTAGAGCTGCATTAATGTTTATGAGAAATCTATCCATCTACTCTTTTTAAACCGGTCATGGACCACCTAATATACATGTTTTACTAGCCATTCATCTATTTTGATTAGATCATTTTAGAGTGTGGGGCGGCCTATATATTTATTGCAATCTAAGTCATTTTCATGGTGCCCATTATAATAGTTAGTCCTCATTTAGACCGTCAGTTGGTAGGAATCATGTGGATTACTATACTATAGGAATTTGGGATTTTGGGTGGCCCAACTAGTCATGTGAATTAGTGGAAGTTGTGTGGGCCACCACACCATGTAAGTGTGTGATTTTTATAGCTCACCTAACTATATAAAATTGAGGCAATTGTGTGACTACTTGCCTAAGTGGATTTATGAATGATGTGGCCCTTAACCATAAGATCACTGACGAGATGAATGACAACTAGATTTGGAAAAATGGTGTTGAATATGAAGCCATAAATCTTATGATCATGCGTGACATGGATAGCCGTAAATCATGTGGGTATGTGGGGAATGTGTGGCCTAACCATATGATTATGTGGTGCTTAGGTGACTGCTAAACTATGTAAAATTGTGGTACAGTCCGCCTGACTATGTGAAAGTTTAGTAAAGCTGTTGCCCCATTAGTGCGACCCCTTGATGCAGCCCACTTGATGTGTATGAGGCCCATTAATGCAGCCCACTTGATGCATACGAGGCCCATCATGATATATTTGAGGCTCATGTTTATGGTCCATGTGCCGAGGCCCATGTGATATATATGCGGCCCGTATTTGAGGTCCATTGTGATGTGTATTCAACTTGCGTTTAAGGCCCAATGTGATGTATATGAGGCCTATGTGATGAGGCCCATTATGGTGCATTTGAGGGCCAGCTGATGGAGCCCATTGTGATGTATATTGGGCCCATGTGAGAGGCCAATCGTGATGTTATTAAGCTCTTGAGTAAGGCTCATGATGTTGTATATTAGGCCCTTGTGTGAGGCTATGGGTCCACTATATGTTAGGCTTTATGTGGGCCATTCTTTGGGGGCAATGTTGGTTAAATGTCTACATTGTCGAGGCCAATTATTAATGCTAGTTATTGATACCGATTATGAGTATGAGACAGCATAAGATCATGATACATGCCCATACGCATCATTTGCATGTTTATTATAAGATGTGATTGACCATTGCATATGTCATAGTGCAGATGGTTTATGGGACTCCCTGATAGGTGGAGTTATCCCACACGAGCGCACGATATGTGCATGATTAATGCATGATTGGATTAGATGACTCATGCATCTTGCATTGTGTAATTGTGATTACTGTACGCCCTAGCGACATCAGGGCTGTGACCTCCACAGGTATGGCGTGGATGGCTAGATGGGACACCGAAAATGTTTGGTTCGAGCATCTGGGCACTTTGGATGTCCGTGGGTGAAAGTCTCTAAACCTCTGAGGCCAGGAGACGCCCCAATGTCGAGACTGAGTGGATACATGGGCGACCAAGTGCAGAATACCAGGAGGCCGTGTCTCCCACTATGTCGTGGTCGGTTGAGAGGATGGGTGGCCTTACCTGCCCGAGCGTAGGGAGCATAGCTAGGCTGAGTTTGACTAGCTCGTGAATGGGTCCACTCTCGACATGCCGGGTAGATATTGGCTGACTACTGGCCAAACAGATAGTCTTTCACTTGCATGGTCGCGCGTCAGTGGGCAGTGATTTGCATGTAGAGTGTACTAGACCCCGGTGATGATCCCAGAGATGAGCACTACTGATATGTGGACTTATTGAGCAGGAGTTGCATACTCATTCATTCACTATCCACTCGGGCCAGTGGTGCACAACTATTTGTTATGTGTACCTTCGCAATGGCCAGGATTTCGGTTGGGGCGCGCGACTAACCTGAGATCAGGAGTTTACCACACCGAGTCTGACTATCCAAATTAGGTATGAGACTGGTTTGAATAGAAGTCCCTTGTGATTGGCCTTATAGCCTGCGATACTACGTATTACCATCCCGACTTCACACTCCAGCATGGCCATTCCATTCGCACCGTATATTGCATTACATTCACGACATTTAGCATTTTGGGTTACTGTGTTTCTGCATTTAGATACGGATGACGGTATTCGTGAACTCATTAGGAATTGTATATTGCATTGCATCCTCGACAATTGATATTGGACTCTTTATGACTCCTCATTTGTATAGCTGATCTGTATTGCGTACTCTGATATTGTATGACTCATGGACTTGTCAGTGTTTTCGCTTACTCCGATATCGTATGATTCATGATCTTACCAGTATTTCCGATATTGTATGATTGTGGCATGATAATACGATGATGATGATATGATTACAGAAGCGTGTAATACGGTTATGGCTGTGGTATATGAGAAATGAAAATATGAATCGGTGATGCTGATAACATTGACTCAGAGTATTACTATGATGTATATGCATTGCATTGGCATTGACATCATACCTTACGTGTTACACGCCTTTTACATACATGATTTTCTTGTGGCATATTTGTCTTACTTGCATGTATGACACACTGCACACACGTGTGTACTCATTAGGCTTTTTGCCTAAGCTTCCTATTTCCCATTTTTTTTAAGGGCAGGAGTAGCTTGGAAGACTTAGCTTTCTAATGCATTGTACCTATTTTTCGATTTGACAATATTGACGGGATTTATAATGGAGAGTGTTGCTTGGTATTTTGATCATGGATCTTCAAGCTCAGGTATTATTATAAGTATATACAACAAAAAATATATTTTCAATCAAAAATCTTCTTTGTGGTGCGCCGAACTCGGGACTTGGTGTATGGAAGTTGAGTGCCGGATTCGGGGCATTACGGAAGCTGTCTGTCATCAGATTTGGGGCGTGATAGAAGATGGTATTAGAGCATAAGATTTGGGATCAGTTACGAGCAAAGTCAGCAGTTAAAAAACATAGAAGAACTTAAACTAAGTCTTCCACCGCGATTGATTGAAAACCTACATGCTATTAGTACCCCTGATTTGTATGAATCTAGAGACATAAATTTAAGATTCCCAGTTTGAGAACCTAGTCAAAACAGGATTCCCTAGTTGAGAACGTAGAGATTATACTTAGCACCCAGGCATAAGGGGATAGTCACGAGTAATACCCTCACTTGTGGGATGGATGATTGTACTGTATATGTATGATGATACGTATGTTTGGCTTTCCATGTTATGAGTTTATTAATGTATTGTGACTAGAAATTTCGAGGATGAAATTTTTGTTAGGAGGGTAGATTGTAACACCCCGTCCATTCCGTACCATTTTCTATACATATGTACACGATGATCGATGCCCTTAGCTAGACTTGGATTGACCGTTTATAGTACACACCCAACTGAACGGAACCTCAAGACCCCAAAACCTATTTCATATTGACCGCCCCATCGCCACGATTATGGAGGTACAACCCGTGCGTCTATACAATACTCCGTTAGTGAGATTTGCCATGAAGAATCATTAATATATCATGTGCGCAAGGTGCCATGTACTCCATTCCATGTGCACAACACATGCCATGCACACATGTATATGCCATACATGGGTGAGAGAATCTTTACCCATGTATGTGATGTCACACACCCATACCTCTCCCTCTCTCATGTACACCTCAAGTCAACTCTTTTCCATGTCACACCTTAAGCATGACATCATCACACCATGCCAACCCATGCTTCTTTAACCCACCATTAATTACAAATCATGAGTTAATTGTCATAATCCTAATCTAAGCTAACTAAGATCACATTAATTGAATCTAACCACATTTTAACAATTTCTCTACAAATAGTCCTTCATCCCTTAACATTTCCCCAGTTCTACACATAGAGAGAGCGAGAGAAGAGTGATCTTGGTGGGCCATCAACTCCATCAATCCTATCCCTTCCATCCATCTCAACCATCAATTCCATCTCTTCCATCCATCTCAACCATCCATCTAATTCATCAAGGTGAGTACACCCACTCCACTCTTGGTTTGTTTTCTTTTTGATTATTTGTATGATTATTAGTAGTCACGATTTGATGTGATCAATGGTGTGAATATATAGGAGAGTACATATAAAAAGATGACCAATAATGGTGACGATATGATGATAATGATGTGATTAATGGTGTGGATTCATGGGAGAATACATATAGAAAAATAATAACAATAATTTATTATAGACTTTATGTGGAACCCATTGATAGTGGGTCCCACCAGAATTTTGTAGGCCATCCAAACTGTCCAAAATGTGGCCCATTGGGCTGGCCACACACTCACACATACACACACGTCCACACACCACATTATAAAATAAATTAATTTAATTAAAAAAAATAAAGGGGAGTGGACACTGATTGCCGCCAGCGTCCAGAGGATTGTGCAGCAAGCAGCATCCACCTACTTTCAATAAAAGGGAAGGGCTGTAGGACCACGACAGGCCCCATCATGTTCTATGTATTTGATCCACGCCGTCCATTCAATTCCCTAGCTCATTTTAGGCATTGGCCCCAAAAATGAATTCAATTCGAATCTCTGTTAGGCCACACCATAAAAAACATTATTTTAATAGTGATAAACTGTTAGGGCCCACTACGATGTTTCTGTGCGTCAAAATATATTGAATATTGGGCTTGATAGGTCTGTCCCGGGCCAAAGAATGCAACAGATGGACTAAATCATCTTAATGTGGGCCCAACCTATGAAAAACCACAAGAAAATTAAAAAACAAAAAAAATAAAGCATCTCATGCTGTTGCTGTCACCGACGCTGCAGCAAGCAGCGTCTTACTGCTTGTGTTGGCATGGACCGTAGGTCCCAGCCATAGGCCCCACCATGATGTATGTCGAACATCAGCACTGTGCATTTGATGGGTCCCCTTTAAATGGTGGGATCCCCCAAAAATCAGCCGTACGTGGAACTCAAGTGGCCCACACCATCAAATATAATGTGAAGACATGCTAAAACATATAAAAGTACTTGCTGGGGCCCAACTGAATTTTTGATGCATCTGAAACTTGAATTGACCCCTCCACCAAGTGGAACACACAAAATGGATGGACAGGATCTCTCAAGTGACCTACCTTGATGTGAAATATAAAAAAAAAAATTAATAAAATAAAATAAAAAGAAAGGGCGTGGAGGAGGTGACGTTCTCCCTGGGCGTCCAGAGAGTGCGAGCCCACCTTTGGGGTAAAGTTTTGTGGGGCTGATCATGGCCACACCATAATGTATGTGCTAAATCCACACCATTCATCCATCTTACTATCCCCATTTATTGTATGGTCCCAAAAATCAGGTCGATTAGAACTTCATGCAGGCCATGCCAGTTGGACAGTGGAAAATGTACTCAAGATACTTAGACTTTTTTGGGGCCCACCTTGGTGATGAAAGGTATATCTGGGCCGTTCATCCACTACTTCAAACCATTTTAAGTCATGAGAAAAAGAATGAGGCAGATCCACACCTTAGGTGGACCACACTATAAGAAACAGTGGGAATAAAAATCCCTACTATTAAATCCTTTGAGATCTACCATGATGTGTAACTGCCACTAAAGTTGGGTAAGCCATTAAACCATGGAGCCAACTCGTTACGTGTATTTTATATCCAAGTCATCCATCATTTAGACCATCCATGTGTTATGAGCCCCACCCGACGTATGTACCTTATATCCATGTCATTCGTCTAATGGGTGGTATCAGCTATGATGTTGTTTGTTGTACAAATTGTTCATGGGGTGAACCCCACCATGTCAATGGGACCCACAATTATACAAAATATTATAATAATAATAATAATAATAATAATAATAATAATAATAATAATAATAATAATAATAAGGAAAGGGAATTGCAAGCTTACCAATGAAAACTTCCCTAGACATAACGTGATACATGTGGAGCCCACCTAGGTGCATGTGTTGTATACCCACACTGCCTATATTTTCTAGTCAATTGGGAAGTGGGCCCACCTCTTGCTCGTAGACACAAGATGAAGTAGAACTCAATTTTAGGTGGGTCACGCTACAAGTAGAAACAGTAGTAATAACCATTGGAAATTTTTAGGCTCTAGTGTGCCCCTATATGCTGGGATGCTTCCTTGACCATGGACTCCACCTTGTAGTATGATGTAGATCCATACCATTCATCGGTTTATCCTTATAATTTTAGAGCATGGTCTCATAGACTAGTCAGATCCAAATCTCATGCCAAGGGAGCAATATCGATCACTTGTCCACCGTTAAATATTTCCTAGAGCTGCAATAATGTTTATGAGAAATCTATCCATCTACTCTTTTTTAACTGATCATGGACCACCTAATATACATGTTTTACTGGCCATTCATCTATTTTGATTAGATCATTTTAGAGTGTGGGGTTGCATATATATTTATTGCAATCTAAGTCGTTTTCATGGTGCCCATTATAATAGTTAGTCCTCATTTAGACCGTCAGTTGGTAGGAATTATGCGGATCACTATACTATAGGAATTTGGGATTTTGGGTGGCCCAACTAGTCGTGTGAATTAGTGGAAATTGTGTGGGCCACCACACCATGTGAGTGCATGATTTTTATAGCCCACCTAACTGTATGAAATTGAGGTAATTGTGTGACTACTTGCCAAAGTGGATTTATGAATGATGTGGCCCTTAGCCATATGATCACTGATGGGATGAATGACAGCTAGATTTGGCAAAATGGTGTTGAATATGTAGCTCATAAATCTTATGATCATGCGTGACATGGATAGCCGTAAATCATGTGGGTATGTGGGGAATGTGTGTCCCAACCATATGATTATGTGGTGCTTAGGTGACTGTTAAACTATGTGAAATTGTGGTACTGGCTGCTTGACTATGTGAAAGTTGAATAAAGCGGTTGCCCCATTAGTGTGGCCCCTTGATGCAGCCCACTTGATATTTATGAGGCCCATTAATGTAACCCACTTGATGCATATGAGGCCCATCATGATATATTTGAAGCTCATGTTTATGGTCCACGTGCCGAGGCCCATGTGATGTATATGCGGCCTGTATTCAAGGTTTGTATTCAACCCGAGTTTAAGACCCAATGTGATGTATATGAGGCCTATGTGATGAGGCCCATTATGGTGCATTTGAGGGCCAGGCAATGGAGCCCATTGTGATGTATATTAGGCCCATGTGAGAGGCCCATCGTGATGTATATTAAGCTCTTGAGTAAGGCCCATGGTGTTGTATATTAGGCCCTTGTGTGAGGCCATGGGTCCACTATATGTTAGGCTCTATGTGGGCCATTCATTGGGGGCAATGTTGGTTAAATGTCCACATTGTTGAGGCCGATTGTTAATGCCAGTTATTGATACCGATTATGAGTATGAGACAGCATAGCATCATGATACATGCCCATACGCATCATCTGCATGTTTATTATGAGATGTGATTGACCATTGCATATGTCATTGTGCAGATGGTTTATGGGACTCCCTGATAGGTGGAGTTATCCCACACGAGCACACGGTATGCGCAGGATTGATGCATGATTGGATTACATGACTTATGCATCTTGCATTGTGTGACTGTGATTACTGTACGCCCTAGGGACATCAGGGTTGTGACCTCTACAAGCATGTCGTGGATGGCTAGATGGGACACCGGAAATATTTGGTTCGAGCATCTGGGCACTTTGGATGTCTATGAGTGAAACTCCTTAAACCTTCGAGGTCAGGAGACGCCCCAACGTTGAGACTAAGTGGATACATGAGCGCCCGAGTACCGAATACCAGGAGGCTGGTCTCCCACTGTGTCGTGGTCGGTTGGGAGGGGGTGCGGCTTTACCCACCCGAGCGTAGAAGGCATAGCTAGGTTGAGTTTGACTAGCTTGTGAATGGGTCCACTATCGACGTGCCGGGTAAATATTGGATGACTACTGGCCAGGCGGATAATGAGGTTTCTTCCACTTGCATGGTCGGGCGTCAGTGGGCGACGATTTGCATGTAGAGTGTACTAGACCCCAGTGATGATCATAGAGATGAACAGTACTGATGTGTGGACTTATTGAGAAGGATTTGCATACTCATTCATTCATTCATTCACTATTCACTCGGGCTGGTGGTGCGCAACTATTTGTTACGTGTACCTTCGCAATGGACAGGATTTCGGTTGGGGCACGCGACTAACCTAAGATCAGGTGTTTACCACACTGAGTCTGACTATCTAAATTAGGTATAGGACTGGTTTGGATAGAAGTCCCTTGTGATGAGCCCCACAGCCTGTGATACTACGTACTACCATTCCAACTTCACACTCCAGCATGGTTATTCCATTCGCACCGCATATTGCATTACGTCCACGACATTTGGAATTTTGGATTACTATGTTTCTACATTTAGATACGGCTGACGGTATTCGTGAACTCATCAGGAATTGTATATTGCATTGCATCCTTGGCATTTGATATTGGACTCTTTATGACTCCTCATTTGCATAGCTGATCTGTATTGCGTACTCTGATATTGTATGACTCATAGACTTGTCAGTATTTCTACTTATTCTGATATCATATGATTCATTGTCTTACCAGTATTTTCAATATTGTATGATTGTGGCATGACAATATGATGATGATGATATGATTACGGAAGCATGTAATACGGTTATGGCTGTGGTATATGAGAAATGAAAATATGACTTGGTGATGCTAATAACATTGACTGGGAGTATTACTATGATGCATATGCATTGCATTGGCATTGGCATCATACCTTA
Source organism: Magnolia changhungtana (assembly GCA_030180095.1). NCBI lineage: Eukaryota > Viridiplantae > Streptophyta > Magnoliopsida > Magnoliales > Magnoliaceae > Magnolia > Magnolia changhungtana. The sequence continues at coordinate 372,485 of JASAUF010000524.1, read as the reverse complement.
CATGCTACACTCCTTTCACCATACATGATTTCCTTGTGGCCTATTTGTCTTCCTTGCATGTAGGACACACTGCATACATGTGTGTACTCACTAGGATTTTTGCCTAAGCTTCCTATTTCTCATTTTTTTCAGGGCAGGAGTAGTTTGGAAGACTTAACTTTCTCGATGAATTGTATCTATTTTTCGATTTGGTAATGTTGACATCGTGTACCTTGTGAAAAGCATTGTACTTGTAACCATCAGGATTTATAATGCAGAGTGTTGCTTGGTATTTTGATCATGGATCTTCAAGCTCAGGTATTTTTATATGTATATATAACAAAAAAATTTCAATCAAAAATCTTCCTTGTAATGCGCCGAACTCGGGACTTGGTGTATGGAAGTCGAGTGCCGGATTCGGGGCATCATGGAAGCTGTTTGTCCGCGGATTTGGGGCGTGATACTAATGTACATCATAATGGGCCGGATCTATGGGCCGGAAATACATCTCAATGGACCTTACCAAATGGGCCAGAAATACATCATAATGGGCCGCAACCCATGGGCCTCAATACATTACAATGGGCCACAACCCATGGGCCTCAAATATATCACAGGTGGGCCTTACACATGGGCCATTATTACATCTCAATGGGCCATGACCCATGGTCCTCAGATACAACAAGTGGGCCGTATCACATGGGCCTCAACAATGGGCCTCATATACAACAAGTGGGCCGCACTAATAGGCCTCATATACAACAAGTGGGCCGTATCAATGGGTCGCACCAATGGGCCTTATGTACAACAAGTGGGCCGCATCAATGGGCCGCACCAATGGGCCTCATATACAACAAGTGGGCCATATCACATGGGCCTCAACAATGGGCCTCATATACAACAAGTGGGCCGCATCATTGGGCCGCACCAATGGGCCTCATATACAACAAGTGGACCGCATCAATGGGCTGCACCAATGGGCCTCATATACAACAAGTGGGCGGCATCAATGGGCCGCACTAATGGGCCTCCTATACAAAAAGTGGGTTGTATCACATGGGCCGCACCAACTACACCATTCATATATTGCTAGAGATCATATAGAGCATTAAAAAAAAATGGATCATATCCAAAGGATCATCTGGACCATACCACAAAGGACAGTGGATGATAATGATTTCCACAATTAAATTTCCAGTAGGCCCACTATAGTATTTATTTTCCATCAATACTATTCATAGGGTCACAAGGACCTGAATAGGGAAGGAAAACAATTATTACATTGAATTAAAGCTTCTATAACCTAAAGGATTTCAATGGTGGGCGTTCAGCATCACTGTTTTTTGTAGGGTAGACCACTTGATGATAGATTTGTCTTATTTTTTTTTAGTCTTTAGCCTTAGGAGTTGCTCACCAAATGGGTGGACGGCTTGGATGAACTACATCCATCAGGGTGGGGTCCACGAACGTGGCCCACCTAAGACGACTCGGTAAAGGGATGGACGGTTTAGGGTGAAACACATACAGCAACGGTGGGTCCCACCCGTACATCACAGTGGCCCCGCATAAATGAATGGATGGTATGGATACAACTCATGCATCATGGTGGGGCCATACCTGGCATACCAAATAGATGGACGGCCTGGATGGGATATAACACATGCATCATGGTGAGGCCGGTCACCAAATGAATGGATGGTAGGGATGCAGCATATGCATCATGGTGCGGCCAATCACCAAATGAATGGGCGGTCTGGATATCACGCCTGCCGCACCGTCCAGCAACTGGACGGTGCAGATGTAACGATACACCATGCTGCGGTCCACATAGTGGCCCACCAATATAATGTTATTAATATATTATATATTACATAATATAATATAATATAATATATATATCTTCACTGTGGCAGCAGACAGCCCAGACTCACCGTCCAGATGGATCTAGACGGTGGATACATCATGACGAAGGTGGGTCTCACAAAGCAGTGGCTCATCACAGTATTAATATATATATATATATATATATATATATATATATATATATATACATTAAAATATACACACGTGTGTGTGTGGGGGAGTGGAGATATCAACGTTCAGCGTCCAATCTGGACGGACGGCTTGGATGATAGAATGCATACATCAATGTGGGCCCCACCTCCACACGTACAACACGTGTGGGGCGGGTCCCACAGTCTGAAATGGATGGATGGTATAAATGTGACACCTGCACGCATCATGTGCCAACATAACTTGCTGACGCAAGTGCAGCAGCAGAGCTGCTGCAGTCCCCATCACATTGATTCCACGTGTGGGGCCAGCAGCGTAGATAAAACACTTAGATCACGGTGGATCCCACGTCCTCAGATGGACGGTGTGGATTATATCATCCACGTGGGGTCCATTCCACGTCCAGGACTGGACGGTTAGATAAAACACGTATATTAGGTGGGACTCACAGAACTTCTGACGTCACACATCAGCTATATAGCTACTAAGGTACACCAGCCAATCGGCTTGGTGGGTCCCACGTATAGCCCAGCAGATATACCTATGTGGTATATAATATTATATTATATCTATTATTAATATTATATATTATTTATTTTAAAAAAATCCAGCGCCCGCGCCCCAACTTCTGCACATATGCAGGTGGGCCCTGCAGCTGCCGTCCAGTAGCATGCTGTAGATGGATGTCCCGGATGAATCACATGCTCACGGTGGGTCCCACTTAGTCATGGGTCACCCAGGAGTGGCCGACCGTCATCCTCCCCCAATCAGGTGGGCTGTGAGGATAAAACAAATACATCAGGGTGGACCAGCGGCTAGGCAGACCCCTGCCCGCTGGATCTGACCCATTCTTAGGCTCATCCCCTAAATGATGTCTCCATGGGTGGTGTGGATAGAAATACATGCATCATAGATGGGCCACACGATTAAGAGAGAGAGAGAGAGAGAGAGAGAGAGAGAGAGAGAGAGAGAGAGAGAGATCGGTTGGTGGAGGGACCCTGCCACTATGGATCCCTCTTTGATACAATAAATACATCAAGATGGGTCCCACATATGTGGGCCCTCAAATCATAAATCAAATAAATGAAATCACCCACCTTCAAAACTCCTCCTTCCGCACTAGGGTGATCTAGCTCCAAGGAGAAAGAATCAATGGTTGAGATTGGATTTTAGAGGTTGGATGATGAGGTATGAAGCTTCATGGTGGCTGGAAAAATGGAGGAAAAACTTGGACGTTGGGAGTTCTTGGGATTGCTTGGAGAATAAGAGAGATGAGAGAGAATGATGTAAGAGAAGTGATGGAGAGAGGGATGGTGAAGTGATGAGAAAGTTGACTTTTTGGGGTTGCTTTTGTACTTGGGAATGGGAAGAGTAATGGGTTGAGTGATGGGTGTACTTTTGACAAGTGAGGTGATTGATGTGATGGATTCTCTTGGGTTTTGCAATGCGGGCATATTTCTCGAACTGAACGCGGGCCCACATCTCCTGGCCTAGATATCGCATCGGTGTGCGAGACACGGCATCGGAATCACGGCGACGGCGCGGTCATAAGGGTACAAGTCTCGGGTCGAGCTGTCTTTGGAATACAGGGTATGACACATGGTCGTGCGCAACTACCGATTATAGATCGCGAGTTGCTGGAATTCGACCGGGAAAACAGTGGAAGCCTACGGAACAGTACGGGCTAAGATACGAGTCTCATAGCTCTTCCCACCTAATAAAATTTTCATCATCAAAATTTACAGAATAGACAAGGGAAGTAAAAACAACATCAAGTATATATGTCAAGGCTCAATCAATCTACAAGAGGGTGGAGATAACTCTCTCTAATCTCAACCTCGCCCTCCTAAGACGCATCATCAACACTTGGTGATCCTATTGAACTTCGGATCCTAGATCAGAAACGATCGAAACTGAAATGCTATATAGCCTCACAATCTCAACGGTCGGGAGCTATAACAGAAAATCTCTAAGTTATTCAAATGTGGGGATCTAACCATTCTAAGTTCTCAATAATCGTATAATGTAGGGTAGCTATCAGCAGATATGTGATGTTATCTTCAGGTATTCCAAAGTTATGCTCTGATACCATCTTTTGTCACGCCCCAAACCCAGAAATCATATTCACAGGAATCCCGATCTCCGAATCCAGTGCCGACAGCCTTCGTATTGCCCCATTATCGGCTCCCAGCGTTCATATGCCAGGTTCCGATCCTGGGATCCTACAAGGAGGATTTTTCAACGTACATTTACCTCGTAAGAAGCATAACCACAAGTTTACCCAAATCACAAAAATAACATCATCATCATCACATATCCACTAACATAAACTTTGAATACAATACTGAAAGGGAAAATACATATGTCAAAATAAAATCAAAGCTCCAGAAGACATTTACATGCTCCAAACTCCACGTTGCTGCAACCTAACATCACCTGCACGCATCTATCGTGCATAAGCTTATAGAAAGCTTAGAGGGTGGTGTAAGTGTGTGCACAAGGTAAGTGCCAAGTATTCAATACAATACCATAATCATACAATATCGAAAATACTGCTAAGATCATGAATCATACGATATCAGAAGAAACGGAAATACTAACAAGTCCATGAGTCAAACAATATCAGAGTACGCAATACAGATCAGTTATGCAAATGAGGAGTCATAAAGAACTAAATATCAGATGCTGACGATGCAATGTAATATATAATTCCTGATGAGTTCACGAATACCGTCAGCTGTGTCTAGACCATATAAATGCAGAAACACAGTAACCCAAAATGCCATATGCTGCAGGTGTAATGCAATATATGGTGCGAATGGAATGACCATGCTGGAGTGTGAAGTCGGGATGATAGTACGTAGTATCGCAGGCTATGGGGTCCATCACAAGGGACTTCTATCCAAACCAGTCCCATACCTAATTTGGATAGTCAGACTTGATGTGGTAAACTTCTGATCTCAAGTTAATCACGCGCCCCAACCAAAATCTTGGCCATTGCGAAGGTACACATAACAAATAGTTATACATCACCAGCCCGAGTGGATAGTGAATGAATGAATGAATGAGTATATAACTTCTGCTCCACAAATCAATACTGTACATCTCTGGGATCATCACCGGGGTCTAGTACACTCTACATGCAAATCGCCGCCTACTGACGCACAACCATGTAAGTGGAAGAGACCTCACTATCCGCCTGGCCAGTAGTCAGCCAATATCTACCCGGCACGTCGATAGTGGACCCATTCATAAGCCGGTAAAACTCAGCCTAGCTATGCCCCCTACACTAGGGCAGGTAAGGCCACACCCCTCCCAACTGACCATGACACAGTGGGAGACCCGGCCTCTTGGTATTCGACACTCGAGCGCTCATGTGTCCACTCGATCTCGATGTTGGGGTGTCTCCTGGCCTCGGAGGTTTAGAGACTTTCACCCACGGACATCCAAAGTGCTAGATGCTCAAACCAAACATTTCCCGTATCCCATTTGGCCATCCATGACATGCCTGAGGAGGTCATAGGCCCGATGTCACTAGGACGTAAAGTAATCACAATCACATAATGCAATATGCATGACTCATACAATCTAGTCATGCATCAATCCTGGGCATACCGTGCACTCATGTGAGATAACCTCCGTCTATCAGGGAGTCTCGTACAAGCTGCCCAATGACATATGCAATGGTCAACCACATTTTATAACAAACATGCAGATGATGCATATGAGCATGTATCATGATGCTACGCTGTTACATACTCATAATCGGTATCAATAACCAACATCGACAATCGACATCGACAACGTGGACATTTAACCAATATTGCCCCCAAGGAATGACCCATATAGAGCCTAACATATAGTGGACCCATGGCCTCACACAAGGCCAAATATACAACACCAGGGGCTTCACTCAAGAGCTTAATACACATCATGATTGGCCTTTCACATAGGCCTAACATACATTACAATGGGCTCCATCGCTTGGCCCTCAAATGCATCACAATGGGCCTCATCACATAGGCCTCATATACATCACATTCGGCCTTAAACATGGGCTGAATACACATCACAATGGGCCTCAAATACGGACTGCATATACATTACATTGGGCCTCAAACACGAGCCGAATTCACAGCACAATGGGCCTTAAATACGGGCTGCATATGCATCTCATTGGGCCTCGACAATCGGAATTGGCCGAGACAATCAGAATCAGAATCGATAAATCGGAATCAGCCTCGACAATCAGAATCGGTATCGACAATCGAAATCGGCCTCGACAATTGGAATCGTCCTTAACGATCGGTCTCGACTATCGGCACCAATGATCAGCATCGACAATTGGCACCGACAATCAGCATCGATAATCGGCCTTGGCAATCGAAATTGGAATCGACAATCGAAATCAGTCTCGACAATCGAAATTGGCCTCGACAATCAACACCAATGATTAATATCGATAATTAGCATCGACAATTAGCATCAATGATCAACATCGACAATCGACACGAACAATCGATATCGACAATCGGCACCGATAATTAGCATATAAACAAGGCGGGATCCATAGATGAACAACCGATCAACCATAATATAAATATCAGCCCTTGGCCGTGGTTATATCAAATTCGATAGCCCGAAACCATCCGTATATGGCGAATGAGGCCCACTTATCTGGGTCAACCCATAAGAAAATGTGAGAATGAGACTATCAAGGCCTAAGGGAAGGTCACAATGTGGACGTTCAACCATCATTGCCCATTAATGTGGTCATTTAACCAACATTGCTCCCAAGGAGTGGCCCACATAGGGCCAAACATATAATGGGCCCATGGCCTCATACAAGAGCCATATATACACCACATCGGGCCTTGCTATATGGGCTTCATATACATCACATCGGGCCCCATCATATAGGCTTAATGCATGGGCCAGAAATACATCTTAGTGGGCCTTACCAAATGGGTCAGAAATACATCACAACGGGCTACAACCCATGAGCCTCAATACATCACAATGGGCCACAACCCATGGGCCTCAAATATATCACAGGTGGGCCTTGCACATGGGCCATTAATACATCTCAATTGGCCATGACCCATGGGCTTCAGATACAACAAGTGGGCCGTATCACATGGGCCTCAACATTGGGCCTCATATACGACAAGTGGGCTGCATCAATGGGCCGGACTAAGGGGCCTCATATACAACAAGTGGGCCGCATCAATGGGCCGCACCAATGGGCCTCATATACAACATGTGGGCCGCATCAATGGGCCCATATACAATAAGTGGGCCGTATTACATGGGCCTCAACAATGGGACTCATATACAACAAGTGGGCTGCATTAATGGGCCGCACTAATGGGCCTCATATACAACAAGTAGGCCGCATCAATGGGCCGCACCAATGGGCCTCATATACAACATGTGGGCCGCATTAATGGGCCGCACCAATGGGCCTCATATACAACAAGTAGGCCATATCACATGGGCCTCAACAATGGGCCTTATATACAACAAGTGGGCCACATCAATGAGCCACACCAATGGGCCTCATATACAACAAGTGGGCCACATTAATGGGCCGCACTAATGGGCCTCATATACAACAAGTGGGCTGTATCACATGGGACGCATCAATGGGCCGCACTAATGAGCCTCATATGCAACAAGTGGGCTGTATCACATGGGCTGCACCAACTACACCATCCATCTATTGCTAGAGATCATATAGAGCATTAAAAAAAAGGGATCATATCCAAAGGATCATCTGGACCGTACCACAAAGGGCAGTGGATGATGATGATTTCTATAGTTAAAGTTCCAGTGGGCCCACCATAGTATTTATTTTCTATCCATACTTTTCATAAGGTCACGAGGACCTGAACAGGGAAGGAAAACAATTATTATATTGAATCAAAGCTTCTATAACCCAAAGGATTTCAATGGTGGGCGTTCAACATCACTGTTTTCTGTAGGGTGGTCCACTTGATGCTAAATCTGTCTTATTTTTTTTTAGTCTTAAGCTTTAGGAGTGGCTCACCAAATGGGTGGACGGTTTGGATGAACCACATCCATCAGGGTGGGGTCCACGAACGTGGCCCACCTAAGACGACTCGCCAAAGGGATGGACGGCTTAGGGTGTAACACTTATAGCAGTGGTGGGTCCCACCCGTACATCACAGTGGCCCCGCATAAATGAATGGACGGTATGGATACAACTAATGCATCATGGTGGGGCCATACCTGGCACGCTAAACAGATGGACGACCTGGATGAGATACAACACATGCATCATGGTGAGGCCGGTCACCAAATGAATGGACGGTAGGGATACAGCACATGCATCATGGTGGGGCCGATCACCAAATGAATGGCCGGTCTGGATATCACGCCTGCTGCACTGTCCAGCAACTAGACGGTACAAATTAACCATACATCATGGTGCGGTCCACGTAGTGGCCCACCAATATAATGTTATTAATATATTATATATTACATAATATGATATTATATATGTATCTTCATTGTGGTAGCAGACTTCCCAGACTCACCGTCCAGATGGATCTGGACAGTGTATACATCATGATGAAGGTGGGTCCCACGTAGCAGTGGCCCATCACAGTATTAATATATGATATATTATTTAATATATACATATATACGTTAAAATATATAAACACGTGTGTGTGTGGGGGAGTGGGGATATCAACGTCCAGCGTCCAATCTAGATGGATGACTTGGATGATAGAATGCATACATTGATGTGGGCCCCACCTCCACACATACAACACATGTGGGTGGGTCCCATGGTCTGAAATGGATGGACGGTATAGATGTGACACCTACACGCATCATGTGCCCTCATAACTTGCTGACGTAAGTGCAGCAGCAGAGCTGCTGCAGTCCCCATCACATTAATTTCACGTGTGGGGCCAGCAGTGTAGATAAAACACTTAGATCACGGTGGATCCCACGTCCTCAGATGGACAGTGTGGATTACATCATCTACGTGGGGTCCACACACAGTAGGTGGGGTCCAGCCCACGTCCAAGACTGGACGGTTAGATAAAACACGTATATTAGGCGGGACCCACAGAACTTCTGACGTCACACATCAACAATGTAGCTGCTAAGGCACACCAGCCAATCGGCTTGGTGGGTCCCCCGTATAGCCCACCAGATATACCTATATGATATATAATATTATATTATATCTATTATTAATATTATATATATATTTATTAAAAAAAATCCAGTGCCCACGCCCAGACTTTTGGACATATGCAGGTGGGCCCTGCAGCTGCCGTCCAGCAGCATGCTGCAGATGGACGTCCTAGATGAATCACATGCTCACGGTGGGTCCCACTAAATCGTGGGTCGCCCAGGGAGTGGCCGACCCTCATCCTCTCCCAATCAGTTGGGCTGTGAGGATAAAACAAATACATCAGGGTGGACCAGCGGCTGTGCAGACACCTGCCCGCTGGATCTGGCCCATTCTTAGGCTCATACCCTAAATGATCTCTTCATGGGTGGTGTGGATAAAAATACATGCATCATAGGTGGGCCACACGATGAAGAGAGACAAAGAGAGAGAGATCGGTTGGTGGAGGGACCCCACCACTATGGGTCCTTCTTTGATACAATAAATACATCAAGATGGGTCCCACATATGTAGGCCCTCAAATCACAAATCAAATAAATGAAATCACCCACCTTCAAAAGTACTTCTTCTTCCGTACTAGGGTGATCTAGCTCCATGGAGAAAGAATCAATGGTTGAGATTGGATTTTAGAGGTTGGATGATGGGATATGAAGCTTCATGGTGGGTGGAAAAATGAACTAAAAGGTTAGACATTGGGAGTTCTTGGGATTGCTTAGAGAATGAGAGAGATGAGAGAGAGTGATGTAAGAGAAGTGATGGGAGAGAGGGATGGTGAGGTGATGGGAAAGTTGACTTTTTGGGGGTTGCGAAAGCCTACGGAACAGTACGGGCTAGGATTCAGGTCTCACACCATTGCTTAGGGATGCTAAGGCTATGATCCAGCCCATATCAAGATAAGATTAAGGGTATAGATGAACATTCCCATGGACAATGGGTTATGACTTGAGGGTCTATTATCGAGTATCTATGTGCCGTGCCTTGGCAATTTGATCTATCCTACCATTGTTATGTTGATATCAACCTGATAGTTTGATACGCATGGTAGATTTGTAAGCATTCATTTTATATGCATGCATGAACACATCATAAAATTGGAGTCCTTGTGTTATTCCATATTCCTGGATGAGATCCAGAGGAGTTGAGGTATTTTGGATATTGTTTTGATTTGGGCCCTTATGTTAGTCCATATGATTAGATGAGGTGCATTGATGTACTATGTTTGGGCCCTCGTGTTGGCCTGTATGGTAGTATGTGTACCCATGTGTTGGTCCATATGGTAGTATGTGGGCCCTCGTGTTGGTCCATATGGTAGTATGTGGGCCCTCATGTTGGTCCATGTGCCTGGATGAAAGTTCAGAGGAGTTGGGGTATGTACATGCCATTGTGATTATACACTTTATTTGTGTGGGCTTTCATGAATGACATATTTCATGAATGGATGTTTTATATGTTGGCCATGTGATGGCTAGTTTGGTGTGATGATTATGTTGAGGCCTTGTGATGGCCCACGTATTGATATTGTTGAGAAGTTTTTAGAGGGGTGTGCTATGGCCACCCTGGGCTTAGATCCTGATATTGGAGACGCCTATCCTCCATTGAACCCGCTAAGATTGGCTAATCAGGTCCTCTTCTGTCGTGTTTTGAGTCGGGGTGAGCATAGTATGATGGGTGCAAGAGTCCTTTCCACTGTCTGGACTGGGAAGGGAAGAGGTGTGATGAACCTACCTACCGTTGTGTGCCGGGTCGAGGTGAGTGGTATTCCTATTGTTGAGGTTGGGAAGGGAGAAACAAATCGGGGTCCCCCATTATTAAGCTGATGGCTAGATGGGTAGGGGTTGATACAACCAATACTTTGCTTTTGGAAATGTTGTCTCACTCTTATGTGAGGATGGTGGATTACCCATGTGTGGTACATTGGTGATTTCTAATGGAGATGTATTATGTGTTGTGGAGATATACTAGCAAATGATGATGGATGTTGTCGCACTCTTATGTGAGGATGATGGATTACCCCTGTGTGGTATGTTCGTGGTTCCAATGGAGATGTATTATGTGTTGTGGATATGTACTCGCAGAAATGAGGGATGCTCAGTATTTGACTCATGCATTCATTCATCCACCATTCACTTGGGCTGGTGGTGCATAAATAAACTATTATGTACACCTTCGTAATGGCTACAATTTCGGTTAGGAATGGGACTAACCTGAGATCAGGAATTTACCACATCGAGTCTAGCTATCCAAATCGGGTATGAGTCTGGTTTAGATAGAAGTCCCTTGTGATGAACCCCATGACTTGCGATACCGTGTACTATCATCCCAACTCCACACGCTAGCTTTGCCATTGCCTTTCCATCATATGCCCTACAGTGGAAAATGGAATTTGATTATCTTGTTCATGATGATTGGCTATTCTAATGATTCATGGTCGCTTGTTGAGTGGCATGCCTAATATTGATGTCATGTTCATAATAACGTATGTAGTTATGCGACATGCTTGATTGATAACCTTCTCACCTATAATAACATGCTTGGTTGATAACATGCCTATGGTTGTTTTAGATGTCTTTACGGGAGCACCCTGATAAGCCGTGTTTTACTTCAGGCACGCAGTAGACTCACGAGCTGTGGTTTGCTTATACATATGATTACACTTTTTCAGGATGCATGCAAGAGTTGTTGGAGTTTGCTATTGTTCCCTTCATTACTGTTGAGCTGGTGCACCATATTATGTGTGACATGTTCAATAGGTTCGTCTCTTTGATATGCGTTGTACCATGTACAAAATGTGTAACTGCCTAAACAGATTAACCGTTCAGAGAAAAAAAAAATCTCCGCCATGGGTTCGGTTTGGTGTCGGGAAGTTCATTAACTATTCATTAAGTCTAGTAAGTGGCGAGGGAGTTGCTCCTACCTGAGTTCGGGACTTGGAAAGTGGTAGTTCCCGGGTTCCAAATTTGAGGCATGACATAGATCAACCCCTCTTGGTATATGGACCCGAAGGTCATCGGAGGATGATCCAGATTATGTTCAGGATTTTCGCACAAGAGACATAATCTTTGAAAAATCTGTCAACTTAGACCACATTACTAGGTTTGGTCTTGTTCCTATTCTCTCAGAGGTTGGATGGGAACACATATTGAGTTGGGGTGGAACGGCTTACCACTCCATCGTGTAGGGCATGTATGTGTCCATTTGTGATGTCTCACTTGAGAATTTGATATTCTCAGTTAAATTTGTGGAAGAGACATTCACAATAACGTCGCACATTATTTCAACATTGATGGATATAGTTGTTGCGGATGATGGAATACCAATTGCCACATTATCAGAGAAGATGTTGAACACTAAAAAATAAGCCATCACTTGTAAATTATGTCGCTTTAATGCTAAATGGCGATCGGGTAATGTCCTTCCCGCTAACCAAATGCTCCTAAAATACCGCGTATTATATCAGATTTTTACGTCCAACGTTTATCCTCGAGCCGGGAATAAGATTGATCTTACTCCCTTCATTCTTAGAGTATTTCGCTCTATTGTATCTGGTATGCATGTTTGTCCACCTTCCTTAATCTATTCCATCATCATTTAGTTTCACTTACATCTCAAGCACGGTTCGATTCTCTTTGCACATCTCATGACTTTCCTTACATTTCACTGCAATGTTCAAATTCTAGCATATGAAGTACTAGAATCTGAACTTCCATTTAACAACTCCAATCTGAATATGATAAACCTCGAACCTCTTCCTGGACAAAATGAAGAAGAAGAGGAAGCACAGCCAGCTACAGACTACACAATGAAAGATATTTTTAATGAGTTGGATGATTCAGATGATCTAGCTGATTTCGACTACCATTGCTCTCAGTTTGATGAGAGACTTACAACATTGGAGGAGAAAGTGGTGTCCTTGCATGTATCGCAGGCTTCATTGGCACAAACCTAAAAATCTACAATGAAGTACATGAAGAAGTATTTCCATCGCATCACTCGGAGTTTAAGCCAAATGATCCCTCGATGCCTGCTCCTTCCTCTGGGTCGGATTGAGCTAGATTACCTTTATTTTTCAAACTTATGCCAGTTATGTACTAAACTTTATTTTGTGTTTGTCTTGGTACATTAGATGTTTTTACTGACACTTGATTACCCTTACACCTTAACATATTTCATATGCTTACCTTTATAATTTCATATGGTTGGAAATTTCATATGCTTATCATTTTTCTCCTTTTACATGCTCCTTTTATTTATCTTATTCTTCCTTTGTCAACTTGTGACAAAAAGGGGGAGAGATATGTTAGTATGGGGGAGAAATGATACCAATGCTATGATAATGTATAGGGGAGAGAATGTAGAAGAGTATGTATGGAATGAATGTGATGGATGAACGTTATGTGTATGGAAGTATGAAATGAATGCATGAATGCTATGTGTATGGAATGCTATATGTCTATTTCACAGGGGGAGTGCCAGTTGAGCATCATTAGTTAGTAAGCTGAAGATTACAAGAAGACTTCACAAGATTTCAGATTACAAGACTTCAGACGTTAAAAGATGTTTGTACATATTTGTAATGTTAAAGTGTTTTGCCACGAAATTGATAAAGGGAGAGATCGTAAGTGCTAAGATGTTGAGCACACATATGTTGTCAAATTTTATAAAGACAAAACCACTTTATAGTAGATCTTCAAGATCGGTCTATGTTCAAGAGAAGATCAAGCTCAAGATCAGTTTATGTTCAAAAGAAGATAAAGCTCAAGATCGGTTTATGTTCAAGAGAAGATCAAGCTCAAGATCGGCTAATGTTCAAGAAAAGATTGAGCTCATGAAATTCAAGTTGAAGTCTGAGACTAAGTTCAAGTCAAAGAAGAATCAAATATTTGATATATCTCAGGTGGTATAAAACCCTAGAAAGACCTTAAGACTAGGTGTTTTCCAAATTGTTTAAATATGGGTTTTTTCACTTGTTTTACCTTGAATTCGGCTAACCTAACTTTTGGTCAGCCAGCCCAACTTTAAGCTTGAAGCAATAACAGTTTTTTGTTGCAAATTCGGCTAGCCCGAGTTTTTGTTTGGTTAGCCCAAGCTTGAAATTTAGCTAGCCCAAGAAAGTTTAGGTCAAATTCCAACAACATCGTCTTTTGGAATTTGGGGGAATTTGGCTAGCCGAAGGTCAAATTCAGCTAGCCGAATTGTACTGTTCGGCTAGCCGAAGTTGACCTCTGGCCAGCCAAATTTTAGATAATTCTTATCCCACGCAATCCGAAATCCGTTGAACTGAATCTACGGAACTTAGGCTAGTCGAAGCCTAACTTGGGCTAGCTGCAGTTTTAACTTCTTTGCTTATAAATTGAGTTTTTCTCTCATTTCGAATTACACAAGTTAATTATCAGAATTCTTCTGGAAGAGAGAAAGAAGTTCAAGTTATTAGCAAGCTATTGGATGGTATTTATAATATATTTTAAATAGTTTTTTCAATTCCCTTTTATCTCAGATCTTTCAAGTTTAATCTAAGAGAATAAACTATACTCTTCTTTTGAGATAAAAGAGAATTGATTTAAGTAACTTTTGGGTTTAACTTAATTAAAATCAATAGAACTCTAGACCCTTTCTATCTGACTGAACATGAAACAATCTATATTTAAGAAAGAGGTTCTTCTGCTATAATTTTCTGCTACATCTTCTATGGTGAAGATAAGTATACCTTCTTAACTCTTTTTAGGTTTTTCTGAGATCTCCTGTGAAAATCTCAGTTTCAGGTTTTGTCTGAGATATCCTGGTAAAATTCAGTTTGGGTTTTTATTGTGATAGCCCGTGAAAATCATAAGAATTGTATCAGGTTTTAAGGTGACCCTGAGAAAACCCTTTCATAGTGAAAGCCAAAATTCCGAGGGAAGTAATTTTGGGAGTGGAGTAGGTGTGGCTATTTTTAAAGCACCGAACCACTATAATTCTTTATACCATGTGGTGAATGTTTTATTTCTATTTGTGGTGGATTGAATGTATTTAATTTCAATTGAGTGGTGAATGTTCTAATACTTTAATTTACTCTTGCAAATTTGAGATTTTGAGTTTAAAGAAATTCGTGAAATAAGGTTGTTCTGCCTAAAACTTAGGTGAAGGTTGTCCTACAATTATTTGGAATCAAGGTTTCAATACTCAAGTAATTGAGATCTTTGTTTTATTTACATCTTTAACACTTATTGCGATTATTTGGCATTGTCTTATTCACCCTCCCTCTAGGACATCTTAAGCTCTCATTTTTAGCAGCTAATTCGCAAGAAGGATTGTATTCAACAGGGCCTCTAACCTTCTGACAAAGAAGGCATTATCCTGTTCACCCCCCCTCTAGGATATCTTAAGCTCTCCTTTTCATCAGCTAATTCGCAAGAAGGATTGTATTCAACAGGGCCTCTAACCTTCGCATTGTCCTATTCACCCCCCCCCCCCCTCTAGGACATCTTAAGCTTTCCTTTTTAGCAGCTAATTCGCAAGGAGTGTATTCAACAGGGACTCTAACCTTCTGACAAAGAACTTCAAGTTCTTGAGAATTATGATCTGTAAAACTGTCAGAACAATGAAATTAGAAATACAGTTATTGAATAAGCAATAAAGGGTACAAATTTTTTAATGAAAATGGGAAAAAGAAAGAAGCATACTGTAAGTCTCAGGAGAAATGAGCTAGCCAGTCAAGGAAATAAATCTCATAAATATTATGAAATTTGGCCATCTCCTTGAAGAGTTCGATAATAGTCTCTAAAATCGTAGGTCGACGGTTTTCTGAGGAGAGATGTACAAACTCCTCGTTCATAGGTACATATTCATCAAGGAAATTTCCTATAATAGGAAGGCCTGTCATCTAGTGAAAATCCCTCAGAGTAATGATAACTTATCCTGTGGGAAGATGAAATGAATTAATGGTCATACACTAATACTTCAAGAAACTTTTGAAGATTGTTGTATCTCTACAGAAATATTCGGATGTGTCTTTAATCGCATCCAAAAGATTGATTTGTTTTAGGACGTCCGAATGCTTCTTGACAATAGCCCGGGCCCATGCACTATAATATCTATGTGAAGATAAAAAAAACCTATGGTTTTGAATTCTCCTGTGTGTTGAGTCTGAAATATTGCATATTTTTTCCTATTTATACCTTAGTTTTATAAACATGATAGTGCTGAATTGATTTGATTATGCATGTTTTCATGTGCGAGGTGATTTCTAGAGCTTAAGGTGAAATTGATGCCAAAATGAAGATTTATGCTCAAAAGATTACTAAATGAATATTTGAAGATTTGGAAGTCATTAATGAAGAATTCACATGCCAAAGATCCAAGAAAATTAAGTGAGGAATGAAAAGAATCAAATATTTGAAGTGAAGAAAAGGAATCCTGAAATTATCCTGAAAACAAACATATTCCTGAAATTATCCTGAAAAAATATATTCTGAAACTCCGAGTCTATTTTAAGAAACTGCGAAGAGTGCGTAAATTTGAGGCGGTTTCTAGATTTTTCCAACTCGTTACGAAAGTTGGAGTTCCACAACTATAAATAGGACTCCCTAGGATGCTCCGAAGTATCTTCAAGGGTTTGGAAAGGTCTCAAGGAGCATACACAAGGGTGGAGCAACTAGCCGCCAAAGAGTTTTTCTTCTTTTCTAGTTTATTTTTCATGCTTTGTTTAAGAGATTTGGTTTCAATCATGTCTATAGTTAGCTAAACCTCTTAGCTAGGGCTAAGAGGTGAAGCTTGTAGCGTATTTAGATGATTATCTTGTTTGATTCTTGTTCTTATTGAACCTCATTGATTTCTAGTTTGATATTAAAGGAATATTTTTAGTTTTATATGATTTATTGTGACTCAAATTACAATAGATGCTGTGATAGCTTTGGATATCTTCTTTTCCTATTTTGAGATTGTGAGATTAGTAAATTCTGTTGCTCACCATCGTCTCTTGGGCATGGTAGGGTGATGGAATCCCTTCCAATTATCACAATTCTCCTTCATTGAAAATTATGTCAATGAAAAGTTCAGATTTGATTTAAATTGCTTTATCTTTCAAATTTATAAGATAAGACTCCAATTCCAATTGTATTCCTTGAATCAAGTAAGGTAGCATCTTGATAGCTACAAGTGGATCTTTGGCACCCTAGTTCCCACCTTTAAATTCATAAGTTTTAATCAACATTATTCACCATTACTCTTAATTATTCAGATTTCAATTTAGATATTTTTCTAGTTCTAGTTCTAGTTATTTTCAGAATGCATACAAGTTTAGTCCCCGTGGATTTGACCTCGGTCTTACAGAGTTATTACTACATCACGACCCTATACTTGGCGTTGTGAACAAGTTTTTGGCGTTGTTGCTGGGGACTACGACTGCCTTTTTATGAGAATAATTAGTTTTGGAATTAGGTTAAGATTATGGTTAATTTTTGCTTTGTTTTTAGGTTTGGATTTTTTTTTTTCTGAAATTAATTTTAGAAACTAACATTATTTTCTGTTTTGTAGGATCCTAACATAGCTACTCCAATTCGCTGACCTCTTTTCAATTCTCTCTTTCTTTTCGAGATTTCTTATTTGTTGTAGGTTTTCTTTTTCTTTTTCTTAGGTTTATTTGTTTAGTTACTTGAGAGCTGCGAGTGTTTCATGCCCAAGTGGGTTCGTGACAACACTCGACACCTCTTAAGTGAAGGAGGACTAGTCGAAGGGTTGCCTGTCATCACAGGATTAAACACCACTTGAGACCTTTTGAGTCAATAAAAGTGATGGCTGCAAATCAACCTCAACCTCTAGTTGAGGAAGTTCAAGATGAAAACGAGGTGCAGAATGCACCCTCGCCTCATACTCTATGAGATTATTTACAATCGGCGGAGCTGAGTACACCTTCCTACATGATATTTCCATTGAATATAAGAACTATAGATATTACACCAGAGGTAACTCAAATCCTCCCTAAGTTTCATAGACTGGAATTTGAAAGTCCATACTTTCATATGAAAGAGTTTGATAAAATAATATCTACATTACACTTCCCAAATGTGTCCGAGGACACAATTAGATTGAAATTGTTTCCTTTCTCTTTGAAAGAAAAGGCCAAGTCGTGGTTATATTCCTAAAGAACAAGGTCCATTGGCACATGGGTTGAGATGACAAGGGAGTTCCTTAAAAAGTTCTTTCCATATCATAAAATGAATTCCTTAAGGAAAGCAATCATGAATTTTGCACAAAAGAGGATGAGACCTTCCAATGTTGAGAGCGATTTAATGATCTCATAAATTCATGTCCACAGCATGGCTACGAAACATGACATATAACAAGATTTTTCGATGAGGGATTGACCTCACCCATGCGCTAATTTGTGAAGATGATGTATAATAGGGAATTTATGAATAAGGAAGCCGATGATGCGTGGGATTATTTTGATAAACTTGTTGAAAATGCACAATCATGAGATACCGCTTCAAGAATTACCACTTCTAAGCCTACTCAATCAAATGAAAGGGGAGGAATTTATCTTCTAAAAGAGGAAGATGATATAAATGCAAGAGTGGCCAAACTCACAAGAAAAGTTGAGGCCATAGAACTTAAGAAGGTAGAACCCGAAAAGACTACGGAAGTTGTTTGTGGTATTTGTGATTGAACATACATACAACTGAGAATTACCGAACAATTCCTGGTTTTCAAGAGATATTGAATGAGCAATCAAATGCCATAAACAAATACCAAAAACCTTTCAGTGGACCCACCTCAAATACATATAACTCAAGCTAAAGGAACTATCCAAACTTCAATTGGAGGAACAGACAAACGGCTACTCCTTAAGGGATCCTTAACCAATTTTTGAATCAAAGTAAACCTCAAGAGGATCCATTCTTAAAACATATACAAAACTAAGAGCTTTCTAATCAGGGTATGCTGCAAGCCTTTCGAGACCTTACAAAGGCCATACAAGGGCTTGAAATAAAAAATTCGATTGGAGAGAAAGGGATCCTTCTGACTTAGTCTATCCCCAAGCTCTTCAAAACAGATGGAGTAGGCTAAGTCTATCACCACTCTTAAAAGTGGGAAGACAATTGACAAATCTATTCTAGTGAGGGCTTAAAAGCCTAAGGACCCGGAAATAAATGAGAATGTGGACCTAGCAATGCTCCACATGGGCTAGAACTAAAACCTCAAAGCTCAAAGTAAGCCGATTGCACCATTTCCTCAACGATTGATTGCACCAATACCTCTCTCTAACTCTCAGGATATTCCAGAGGTGCTTAAGCAAGTGAAGGTCAATATTTCTCTACTGGATGCAAGTGCTATCCTCAAGCAAGATATGCCATAAAAATTAAAAGATCCTGGTAGCCTAACCATCACTTGTGTAATTGGGAACCACTGGATTGAGCACGCACTTCTTGACTTAGGGCAAGCATAAATCTGATCCCTTTCTCTATTTACGAACAATTTATAACTTGTCGATCGCTAAGTTTGTGTACTAAGAGGATGATTGAGGATGTGTTGGTCTAAGTTGATAAATTCTACTATCCAGTAGATTTTATTGTCCAGGATACTCAACCCATCATAGATGGGAGCACTCAAATACCCGTCATTTTGGTTGCCCATTCCTTGCTACATCAAATGCTATCATTAATTATAGGAATGAAATTATGAATTTATCTTTCGAAAATATGACATTGGAGCTCAACATCTTTTTCAACATGAACAAACAACCAGAGGATGATGACGATACCCACGACATTAACATGATCGATTCTTTCATAGAAGATAGAGGACTCTTAACTCTATACTCTGACACTCTAGAGACGTGCTTGGCCCACTCCCCTGATTTAGATGATAAAATGATTAGGGAGATGGATGCCTTGCTTAATGTTACGCTGGTACTTGAAGTTAACATATGGAGGCCACAATTTAAAAAATTGCCTCAAATCGATGTAGTGCTTCTACCGTCTAACCTCAAAGCACCGAAGCTTGATCTAAGACCTTTGCCCACCGATCTTAACTATGTATATTTAGGTCAAGATGAGACATACTCAATGGTGATCTCTTCCCACCTTGAGATGAACAAGAGAGTGTGCTCATTTCCACTCTCATTGAGTAAAAAGGAGCTCTTGGATGGTCGACTGCGGACCTCAAGGGAATTGACCCTTTGATTTATACTCACCATAGCCATCTTGAGGATAATACGAAAACCTCCTGACAACCACAATGTCAACTCAATCCAAATATAAAAGAAGTGGTTAAAGCTGAGGTAATTAAGTTGTTGGATGTGGGTATCACATACCCTATATCCGACAGTCAATGGGTGAGTCCAACTCTGGTAGTTCCTAAGATGTTCGGAATCACCATTGTAGCCAATGTCGACAATGAACTTGTGCCAACTAGAGGTACTACTAGTTGGAGAATGCGTATTAACTATAGGAAGTTGAATATCGTCACAAGGAAGGACCACTTTCCTTTGCCCTTCATTGATCAAATTTTAGAAAGGCTAGCCGGTCACTCATTATTGCTTCCTTAACAGATATTTAGGCTACAATCAGATAGAGATAGCCAATGAAGATTAAAAGAAGACAACATTCACATGTCCCTTTGGCACCTTTGCTTACTGAAGGCTGCCATTCGGACTATGTAATGCCCCTGCCACTTTTCAGTGATACTTGTTGAGTATTTTTTTTTGACATGGTGGGGCAATATTTAGAGGTCTTCATAGATGACTTCTTTGTTTTTGGTTCATCCTTCAGCGAGTGTTTGGAAAATCTTAAAAATGTGCTAAAGCGATGCGAGGAAAAGAATTTGGTTCTGAATTGGGAGAAATGTCATTTCATAGTCCCCAAGGGAATTGTTCTTAGACATATAATTTCGTCCAAGGGAATTGAGGTAGACAAGGCTAAAATTGATCTTATCTCTAACCTCCTCCACCCAAGAGCGTACGTGACATCGATCCTTCCTAGGACATGCCAGATTTTATAGATGATTCATAAATGACTTTAGCTATCTCCCTCGTCCTTTATGTAATCTACTTTAAAAGGATGCACATTATGAGTGGACTGAACAATGCCATGAAGCTTTCACAAAGCTCAAGGGCATGTTGACTACTGCTCCTATCATGTAGCCACCCGACTAAAGCATCCCTTTTAAGGTGTGACTTGTCTGACTATGCTATTAGGGCAGTGTTAGGCTAAAGAAAAGAGAAGAAGCCCTATGTGATTCACTATGCGAGTAGAACTCTAAATTTTGTCCAAGTAAACTATTCTATTACAGAGAAGGAACTCTTAGCCACAGTGTTTGCTTTGGACAAATTTAGGTCCTACTTGATCGAATCCAAGATCATCATTTACACTGATCATGCGGCACTAAAATACCTTCTGAAATTGCGGTGAGGACCACTTTAGTTGAAATGGAAATAACTCAAGGTGTCCTAGAGTGGGGTGAATAGAACTTTAAAATATTTTTATGCCTTATTTTAAATCCTATTACCTTAATATTGATTTAATATGCAACTATCAAGATATCCCCAATTTAACTCTAATGACTTCCAAGCCAAGTAGAGGATCCAATTACAAGACTACTCAATATTAAGCATGATTCAACAAATAGTTTAAGATGGATGAGAAGTGTGAATGTGTGTGAGATGTGATTCAAATCAAAGCATTCAAATTATCAAGCTTGCATGTAAAAGATTAACATAATGAAAGATCAAGCAAGAATCAATCTCAAACACACTCATTTATAGTGGTTCGACTATGTGCCTACTCCACTCCCGGCTGATGCACTCATCCCACGAGTGTACCAGATTTCACTAACGGAGGTTTCAAATAAGGTTCACCTCAAATTGTTACAACCTACAGAAGATTGACTCTAGGACCTACACAAGGTACCTAAAACGTGCCTACACAAGACACAAGTTTATGTCCTACATAAGAGCAAAGGTCAACACGAAGTACTTAAGTTTTATGCCCTACACAAGAGTAAAGGTCAACACGAAACACCTAAGTTTTATGCCCTACACAAGAGCAAAAGATCTACACAAGGAACCTGCATTTTAGGCCACACAGGCTAAGGATTCACGCAAAGAACCGAGGTTTCAGGCCACACAGGCCAATGATCCACACAAGGAACCTAGGTTTAGGCCACACAGGCCAAGGACCGAGACAAAGGACCTAAGTTTATGCCTTACACAAGAGCAAGGGTAAACACACAACACCCAAATATACTCTTCCGTCGGAGGCCTCCTATGAGGACTTTTAAGGGGTGAGATGAACCTGTGACCCAATCCTACATAAAGAATGATCAACAGGGTCTCTAGACTAATGACTTACAGATAAGTAGATGAGCCCCGTTAAGCACATTGATGAAGATCTCCTCCTTGATGATGAAGATTCTTCAACTCCCTTGATCCGCAACACATGATGATGTTGCAATAAAGGTGACGGGTTGGGTCAAGGTTATGTTGGAATCCTACTCTAATAAATGTTTTCCTATTTTAAAGGAGTGATTCCAAGCATTTAAGCATTCAAGGTATCCCAGCTCATTGATTTGCCATTAAGATAGTAGCTGGATGATCCTTTAATGAGGAAGTTCATTCCTCAATTCACTCTATTGAATATCAATTATGAGGGTGGATTGAAGGATGAACTTCAATGAGAAAATGAGCTTAAGGTAGGTGATATGTAATTACTCTCTCAAAGCTCTCTCTATTTTTTTCTCTTTCTAGCAACCAAGAACAAGCTCTCCTTATATAGCCAAAACGTTCCAACGGAAATAAAAATTTCAGAATCTAACTGAGTTCAATATCATCGATCCTAATTTGATGTCATCAAATGTATACTTTCGATGCCATTGAATCATAGTTCGATGATACGAACTCTCTTAAAAATTATTCTGAGAACTTTTTGATAGACTATCGATGATATCGAAACCGATTCGATTTCATCGATATTTGAATTTTGATATCATTGATTCATGTTTCGATTCCTCGACATTATAACACAAGAGCTTGCTAGACATTTCAGAGTTGACCACGATGATATCGAGACTGTTTTGATGTCATTAAAATTCAAATTCTGATATCATTGAAATCAATTTCAATTCCTCGATCATGTTGGAATATATTCCTTGAAAGCTCGCTGGACATATTTTATCTAGATTCGATATCATTGAGACTTTCTTAATCTCATCGAAGTTTGAATATCGATGTTATCGAGGTTGTCTCGATTCCTTGATCATTTCCATTTGATTTTCCTGTTAAGCTCGTTGGACACAATCTGTCTAGATTCGATATCATCGATTAACTCTCGATGTCATCGAAGTTTGAATTCCAATGATATCGAGGATGATTCGATTCCTCGAGTAATGTCAAAATATTTTCTAAGAAAGTTCAATGGACAGTACTCTAAGACCTTCGATATCATCGACTAACCTTCGATGACATTGATATTTGGAATTCGATGTTATTGAAGATCCTTTCGATTTATCGAACATTTTGTCCAAAATACTTTGTGGTTACTGGACATAAATCAGCCTAATTCGATGTCATCGAGTACGGTTTGATGTCAATGCCATAGACTCGATGTCATCGAACTCAACCGAAAAACTTAGAAGATTTTTTCTATTTAAAACTTAAGTTTTCAGACTTTTTCATCATATGTTGTTCTAAGTCTTTTAAGGATTTTGTTTACTTCGGTGTTTTGAGATTTGGGTTGTGAGGCTGATTTACTTGTGACGAGCTCAGAACACACATCCGATTGAGGCAATAGCTTGATCAATCTTCATATGGGGCTTACCCAACTCACCGACTCAACCTTCATACTAATTGACAAACAAGGGCACTTTCAATCTTCTCCTTTGTCAATTACGTGACAAAACACAAAACACCTAGAACAATACATAGAACAACATCCTAAATTGTGTGTACATGAACTTTACACAATTTTACACATGATCTATTGGACTTCATACACATAATTGAAACTTTATGTAGCTGCTTCCCCTATCTTCTTGCAGTTGCTCCCCCTATCACTTGCATCACAATGCATATAATCCATTCAAACCATTGTTCTCATGGTGGGATTTGTTCTCCCCCTTTTTGTTAGTCATTGGTAAAGATTAATATATACCTATAGCAGATTTGACTGAAGTTTGAACTCGAAGAACATGGTCAAAGTATTTATATCTCCAAAAATGCATAAATAGATAGTAGAATATTCAACATTCCGAAGAGCACATTTGCATTTGAATTTAAAGTACTGAAATCATCAATGAACATTCGTAATTAAACATGTTCGCGAGCATATGATATGCTGTATAATAAAGCTTAAAAATAAAAGCATCCATTCGATGAGCATTCAAAAGAACTGTCCAAGCTTGACAGTTATAAGCTATTTAAATCATCAAAATGGAACATCTAGCCCATCCATGGGCACATCAAAATTCTCAAAATACTTTACCCATTCAGGGGCATAACCAGAGATATTCAATATTTAGCCCTTCCAATGGCACAACACACAAAATGTTAATCTATTCAGGTCAATAAGTCATCACATACATACATATATATACTTAGGGCATCCAAAAAGATATTCATACCCTAAGTTCTCCAAAGATAATCTAGTGTACGTGATGAGGGAAAAGAAAAGCTTATAGGAATCATGAAAGCTTCCGTTTGCATGGTGATAGGGTAGTGAATCCAGAATTTGTTGTGCCGTATGTTACAGAACTATCAGCACCTGATCTATGTCTGAGAGACGGGCTTAACAGGTGTCAAGACGCTTCGTCATGTGTGATTGCCTATCGAGGAGATGTCGCACGAGATCATTTTCACTGAACGTCTTATTTATATTGACAGAGTCGGGGCTATGCACAGGATTTCCCTGGCCCGAGATCTCACCAGTCGGCCGGCCACGAAAAACGTTGTCAGTTATATTCAGTTTGCAAATGGTTTCTTAATTGAACTAGGCAAAAGGGTGCGGTAAATCATTTGCCGGTGGCAATCCAACAAGTCAGGAGAGCTTGGACATAATGTAAGTGGTATGTTTTCTAGCTCCTATGATTGTCAAATTTTGGAGTGCCAAAACCTCTTGGAATCTGTATCTTGTTTTGTTCTTCTTCAAGTTCAAGATGTTCCATTTTTAAGATTCAAGTACAAGTTCAAGATGATCCATTTCAAGATTCAAGCATCACAAGTATAAGAGTTCATCAAGTGTTAGTTCAAGCTTTCAAAGCTTCATCTAAGTCAAGATAATATACTTTACTTTGGTACTCAAAGCTCAAGGTGAAATGCAACTCAAA
This sequence comes from Magnolia changhungtana, assembly GCA_030180095.1. NCBI lineage: Eukaryota > Viridiplantae > Streptophyta > Magnoliopsida > Magnoliales > Magnoliaceae > Magnolia > Magnolia changhungtana. The sequence goes on along the minus strand of JASAUF010000524.1, from coordinate 347,029 downwards.
GTACCTCAAGCTCAAGCTTCGAAGTGTTTCAAAATCAAGCTTCAAAGTGTTACAAGTTCAAGCTTCAACATACTTCAAGATGTCAAGCTTTATGTACTTCAAGATCAACTATTAACCGAAGCCAAAGATGTTTCAATGTTCAAACATCGCTTATAAGGTATGAATGACCTTAGATTGACCATAGGTTAGGTCATATTGATTGCATACTTTAATTGGGTCACTTTATAAGTGTATAGGCTATTTCTCGACTAGTTTTAGCCTATGTTCGACTAGTCTTAGTACTGGCTCGACCAGTCCAAGGTTTGTTACTTATTTTTGGGATTTTTTGTTAGATCTTCGACCAGTCCTGGAGATTGCTTGACCAGTCGAGTGAATAGTGGTCGACCAGTCGAGCAGCCTCGACTCAAAGTCCAGCAACTAAATTGGGTCCCACACGACCAGCCGAGTGCAACATTCGACCGGTCGTGCAGGCTACTCGACCGGTCGTGGAAGCCACTCGACTAGTCGTAGAACAGTTTTATCATATCGTACTCGAATTTTCAAAAGTTTGTTCGTCTTTCGACCAATCGAGCTGTCCCCTGGACCAATCGAGTGAACAAATTCTGCAACTATAAATAGAGCACGATTGTCAAAGTTTTTCATTCAATTCAAGCAAAATCAAGACACCACTCTGAAAGATAAGTTAGTGATATTCTTAAGCTATTTAGTGCTCATTTAATATTCTTTTTAATTAGCTTTTTGTATTTAATTTTGTGATTTTATATTCCAATCATATTTTGAAGAAGGGATTTTTGTTTTCCCCTTTATTGGAATCAAAATCAAATCAAGCAAGCCCAAGGTGATTTAATCTAAAATTCATTTAGAACTTAGAACATTTTTATAAGTGAGTATGGACATTGAACATCTACGTTGAACATCTACTTCGAATTGGTTCTACCGAGCTTCATCAAAGGAGAATATCTAGATAAGTATTTTTACAATTTTTATTTTTTATTTTATTGAGATTGTGCCAGGAAAAATCTCTTCCTTTTTTTTTATTTGTCTGAGGTGATCCAGAAAACTCAGAGTGTTTTGAATTGTGTAAGCCCACTAAAAAGACACAATTATGAAGGTTTTAGGTGAACCTTAAAAAACCTATTTCATAGTGAACGCTGATATCCACTGTGTGAGGATATTGGGAGTGGAGTAGTTGTGTGGCTATTTATCTAAACAGTTGGTGTACACACAAGAGAACCACTATAATTTTTAGTTTTGCAGTGATTGATTGATTGTGACATTATGTGGATGTTATAATTTTCTTTTATGTATTTGTGGAAGAATGTTGTAATCTTTTTATGTAAGTGTGGGAATGTTGTAATAGTTTAGTTTATTTTCTTTGCTTTTTATTTATTTATTCCTCTGTATCGGTTTGATATTTTGATACATAGACCTTTCTAGGAATCAGGTTGTCCTACCATAAAACATTGGTTTTTGGTGTAAGGTTGTCCTTAGAACAACATCTGTATCAACCTCTCAATACTTGTACATTTGAGGTTGTTATTCATTTATGCATTGTGAGATTGTGTAAGTGTTATCTTTATTTATATTTATTTAATTCCGTATTTAAGTTTTTAATTTGGCATAGTCCTATTCACCCCCCCCCCTTTAGGACTTTAGCTTGGCCTTTTCACATAAGACATGAGAATGGAAGTGTAGTTAGATGTTCTCCTGTAACAATACGAATCAACTGTTGTAGGAGAAGAGTGGGTAAACACACTTGAATCCCTTGGTGAACATCATATAGGATGTTAAGAATGTAGGGAGAAAGCTTGTAAGATCCTTATCCTAGTCGGTACTATTCTGTCAACTCCTGCGATCCTTCCCGACGAATTCAGGCAATCCGCAACGTATAATCGACGTTTGCACGCGATCCTAAGTCACATCCTGTAGATTTGAGTCGGCTTGACCTGATACTTGTACCAGCGTGACCGCGCCGTCGTCGCGGTTCTGATGCCGCGTCTCATGCTCCGAGGCGATACCCTGACCAAGAGAAGTGGGCCCGCGTTCAGTTTGAGGAAAAATGCCGCGCGTTGTAATCCCAAGAGAGTGTCTCATCAATCATATCAAAAGTAAAGTACTCCATCCAATCAAGTCAAGTACAATCCTCCATTCCCCTCTTACATCACTGTTACCCAAAGTCAACTCTCCCATCACTCACCCATCACTCACACATCACTCACTCACCTCTCTCTCTCTCTCATTCTCTCTCTCTCTCTCATTTCCCCAAGCAAGGAACCGTCCATGGCATTCTATGAGAGAAAGAGAGCTTGGTATGGCCCACCTTCCTATCTCTCATCCTCACCCTCTAAAAAAATAATCTCGACCGTTGAATCGCATTCCTTGGAGCTTTATGACACGTTGGCGGAAGAAGGAAGAAAAGATCCTACAGAGGGTGTTTCTTTCTCTCTCTCTCTCTCTATCTCTATCTCTCTCCTTTGTTTGATGATGATGAAAAGGTATGTGGCCCATCTAGTGTGTGTGTCCCACTATGAATTATATATTTTATCTATGCCATTTACCTTCACGTGGGACCCACCCAACGGATACATTGGATCTACATTGTCCAGCCCATTAGTGGGCCTGGATGAAAGGAAAATACAAATATCATGTTGATATAAATAGGTGGGCCAGGTGAAATAGCGGTGACGACCACTTGAGTAGAAGTTGGACTATGCTGATATGTCCTAGAGGGGGTAAATAGGACTTTTTAAAGATTTATGAGTTCTTTAAAAATCCTATCACTCTAATCCTATCATGTATGCAATTCTCAGGATTACTCAAATGTAACTCTACCGGCTTCCAAGCCAAGTAGAGGATCTAATCACAACTAATCAAGATATAGCAATATACAACTTAGTCTATATTGGATGTGACTGTGTGTGTGTGAGATGTGATTAGATATAAAAATAGATTGTCATGAATCACACATAGAGAAATAATCACAAACATAGTCATTTTATAGTGGTTCGACGATAAGTCTACTCCACTCCTGGCTGTCGCACTCAACCCTTGAGTGTACCGAATTTCACTAAGGAGGTTTCCCAGGGTTCACCTCTAACCTAAGGTTTTAAATCAGGTTCACCTTCAACCTTTACACGGAGGTTTCTACTCGGTTCACCTCTAACCCTGGAGTTTTACTGGTTCACTCCTAACCAGATGTTTATGCTCTCCATAGAGTAAGGGTCCACACAACGCACCCAGAGGTTTCTACTCGGTTCACCTCTAACCCTGGAGTTTCACTGGTTCACTCCTAACCAGATGTTTATGCTCTCTACAGAGCAAGGGTCCACACAACGCACCCACAGCGTACACTCCCGTCGGAGGTCTCCTTGAGGACTTCAAAGGGTGAGAACCACTTAAGACCCAATCTTATAAAGGAATGATCGTAAGTGTCCTCCTGAACTCTAAATACTTATAAATAAGTTGATGAGTCCCATTAAGCACAACGCCGAAGATCTCCTCCTCCTTGTTGACGAAGAGTCTTCTGCTCCCTTGATCCGCAACACAAAAGATATACCAAGACTAGGCTTAGGGTTGGGTCAAGGTTAAGATGGAATCCTACTCTCTAAAGGTTTACCTATAAGGAAGGTAGAGTAGTTCCAATCTTATGCATTCAAGGCATCCCAGCTCAATAATTTGACTTTAAGGTAGTAGTTGAAGGATCATTGAATGCGGAAGTTCATTCTCCAATCTACTCTATTGAATATCAATGGTGAGGGTGGATTGGAGGATGAACTCCCTCGAGAGAAAGGGCTTAGGGTATAAGATGTAAGTTGAAACACACAAAAGCTCTCTCTTTTTTCTCTTACTGCAACAAAAGACAAGTCATCTATATATAGGCAAAAAGCTCCAACGGATATAAAATGGTCACATTTATGATGGAGTTCGATATCATCGAGTAGGTTCGATATCATCAAGCGTATACTCTCGATAGCATCGATGGTCTGCTCGATGACTCGGACTTGATGTCATATGCTTTTGAAACTCTTTGCCAATTGGTCAATGAATCGAAGCTATTGTTGATGTCATCGGATTTCGAACTCCGATTCCATCGATGACAAGATCAATCCATCGACACATGAAAAATGAGAGAGACTTGACTTTGAGATATTTTAGGTTTTTATGAATGATCGGGGGAACCGTCGAGGTCATAGAAATTAGAATGTCGATGATATCGAGATCAGAGTCGAGGCATCAATAAATCCAGTTGATTTATCTTTGAACTTGCCAGTTTAAGGCTTTGTTTGATGCAATCAATCCGGTGTTGATAACATTGATATTTGAATATCGATTCAATCGAAGGGCCTCCGATCATAGTTAAAAACTAACCTGAAATAACCGCAGTAAGAAATGTGTGCCCACTATCGATATCATCGATGGACCTCCGATCTTATCGATATTTGAATTTAGATAATATTGGACGGTCATCGATATATCGAAGAATTTTGAGATTTTCATTAAAAAACAGGGGAGCCAAAAATCTGCCTGTCGATCTTATCGAGCCACTCTCGATGGTCTTGAGATTTGAATATCGATGATATCGATATGTGTATCGATACATAGATAATTCGTCCAGATATATTGTGAAGTTGCTAGACATATTTAGTAGTTTTATCGATGATATCAATAGGTGTGTCGATACATCGATAATTCTGTCCAGATAAATATTTAGTTGCTGGACATTTTGGTCCTCTTATCGATAATATCGTTAAGGTATCGAGGACATCGACAGTGCAGGTTGATCATATCGATGGTGCTTCGATAAAATCAACAAGGTGAGAAAAACTTAGAGATTTTCTTATTTTGTAAAAAGTTTTCTCTCCTTAAAAACCCTAAGATATCTATCTTGTTTTAAGGGTTTTAATCACCTGGTGTTTTGGGACATAGGATGTGAGGCTATGATTTACCTATTGTGAGCTTCCACACATCCGGTTGAGGCAGACGCTTGAAATAATCTTCCTATCGAGCTCTGTAGACAGTCTGACCCATCATTCACGTAACTTGACAAACCAGGGCACAAGAAGGTGCACTTTCACCACGTCCATGTGGGATCCACCATAAAGCCTGTGTTTATCGATTCCATCTAGCGTCCCTGGATGCTGGACAAGGCTAACATGGAATGCTTGTACTGACATGGGTGAGTACTAACAAGCTAACAAAATAATAATAATAATAATAATATAATATTTATATTTAAACTTTTGAGGTGGGCTGCTCCTATAGGCCCCACCTTGAAGCATGTACTTAATCCAAGCCATCTATCTCGTTTCCCAGCCCATTTTAGGCGTTGAGCTGAAAAATGAGGGCAATCTGATCATCGGGTAGACCATAGTTTAGCAAATAAGTTTTCCACCATTGAAATATTCACTGATTTTTCGGTGCACCAAAACCCATCCAATATTGGGCTCGATCTGTTTGTATTGAACCATAAGATCCAATGGCTAGGTTGGATTTTCTTGTGGTGGGCCCACCTACCAAAAACCACGGGATTTCCTGTTTTTTTTTTTATAAAAAAAGCAAGGGCAACAAAGATATGTTTACTTCTTCTTGCCGCATGAGCGGGCGAACGGACGGCTGGGCCTCATGGCCCCGGCTTTGGGCCCCCATCGTGATGCGTTTTGGACATCAACACCGTGCATTGGGTGGGCCTTCCCCCTGGATACGGGCCACCCAAAAATCAGCCGTATACGGAACTCAGGTGGGCCATACCATCTACAATCATGTGAAGACATGCCTAAAACATATAAAATCACTTGGTGGGGCCTACCTGAAATTTGGATGCAGCTAAAACTTGGTCTGAACCCTCAGCCAAGTGGGACACACATAATGGGTGGACTGGATTTGTGAACCACAGTATAGTGGGCCCCAGGCCCACCCCCAAGTCCACATGACCTTATAAACAGGTTGTATGATAAATAAATATCACGGTGGGCCCATGGTCCACGTGACCTTATGAATAGATTGGATTACAAGTAAATATTACAGTGGGCCCTCAGGTCCACGTGACCTTATGAACAGATTGGAGGCAAGTAAACGATACAGTGGGCCCTATGTCCCACGTGACCTCATGGACAGTTTGGATTGTAAATAAACATTACAATGGGCCTTAGGCCCATGTAACCCTATGAATAGTTTGGATGGAAAATAAACATTATGTGCGGCCCCAGTTTAGTTGAAAAATAAACATTATGTTGGGCCCTAGTTTGGATGGAAAATAAACATTATGTTAGGCCCTAGGTTGGGAGGAAAATAAACATTATGGTGGGTCCTACTTAGGACCCACTTATGTATGTATTGTGTCCACACCTTTCATCACTATGGACCTCCACCATGGAGTATGGGATTTATCTATGCCTTCCATCCCTATGGGACCTACCATGATGCATGAGTTCCATCCAAACCGTCCAACCATTTTGGAGATTATTTCAAGGCCATGTGATGAGGCCCATCTTAATGTATTTATAGCCACCCACTAAGGCCCACTTTGATATATATGACACCATGGTTTGAGGCCCATTTGAGGAGGCCCACCTTGATGTATTTGTGGCCCGTTGTTGAGGCCCACCTTGATATTTATAAGGGCTCATTTGATGTGGCTGATTTGATATATTTAGGGCCCACTTGATAAGACCCGATATGATGTATTTTGAGCCCACGTGATGTATATATTTTTTATCCAGGCCGCCCGTTCAAGGCTAGGCGCCGGTTAGATATAATCATAGTATTATGATATTATTATATTATCATCATCATCATCATTATTATTATTATTATTATTATTATTATTATTATATATGTATTATGATACATATATACATGTATATGTTGTGGGTCCCATGTGGGGACCATAGTGATGTATTCGTTTCATCCACACCGTCCAGATGATCTGGACGGTGTTGGACATGCTTAGACGGTGCTGAATAGTGTTTGGGCGGTGCTACGGACCCCACCTCGATGAATGTTTCGTATCCCCACCGTCTAGAGTGTTTGGATGGTGCTGGGCAATGTCTGGAAGGTGTTGATTTCACATGGGCAAAATTTGGACAATGCTGATTACCATAGTGAGCCATGTACCCCCATAGAGTGATTGTGTACTGTGATGCACATGTTGCACCTACAACTATTAAAATGATTTTAGATGTAATCTTAGTTCTCATCGTGATCTACAAACCCTCCACCTTCATGGGAGACCCATATCATAGTGGGACCCACTGTGATATATATATATATATGTTATATATTCACACCGTCCATTCATGTGGCCCCCATGTGATGTACGTATTTAAGGCCCAGATGATGAGGCCCAATACGATATATATATGGCCCATGTTCGAGGCCCAATATGATGTATACTCGGTCCAGGTGTTGGGGCCCATTGGGATGTATCTGAGGCCCATGTATTGTGGCCCACATGATGTATGTGAGGCCCATGGGTTGTGAGCCATTGCGATGTATATTGAGGCCCATGGTTATGGCCGTTATGATATGTCAGAGGCCCATGGGTCGAGGCCCATTGTGACGTATTTTCAGCCTGTATGTCATGGCCCATTGTGACATGTTCCCAACCCAGCTATCGAGGCCCGACTTGATGTTACAAGGCCCATTAGTGTGGCTCATTGATGCGGCCCACTTGTTGGATATGAGGCCCATTGGTGAGACCCAATGATGCGACCCACCGTGATGTGTATATTAAGCCAATGGTGCAGCCCAATGTATCGACCCGCCGTGATGTGTAGGCCCATGTGTTGCATGTGTAAGGCCCCCTGTGATGACTATTTGAGGTCACTTGTTGGATATTTGGGCCCACCTTATGTTTGACTCTATGTGGACCACTGCTTGGGAATAGTGTTGGTTGAATGTCCACATTTTTGGGTAATGGTGGTTAAACGCTCGCATGGTGACCTTCCCTTAGGCCTAGTTAGGCCCATTCTCATCGATACTAATTGTATAGGCTGATTCGTCGAGGCCGATTCTGATTGCCGAGGCTGAGTATCGAGGCCTGTTCCGAGTGTCGAATCCAATTGTTAAGGCTGATTTTGTTTGCCAAGGCCTATTGTTGAGACCCATATGATGTATATGCGACCCATAGTTAAGGCCCATTGAGTTGTGTATTCAGCCTGTGTAATGTATATGCAGCCCGTGTTTAAAACCTAATGTGATGAGTAGGAGGTCTATGTGATGGGGCCCATGGTGATGTATTCGTGGCCTATGGGCGAGGCCCCCTTGTGATATGTAATAGGCCCATGAGGCATGGCCCATTTGATGTATTCGAGGCCCAGGAGCAGGACTCACCTGCTGTGTATATGTGGCCTTGATCGAGGCCCATTGTGTTGTATATTAGGTCTTTGTGTGGGGCCGTGGGCCTATGATATGTTTGGCTCTATGTGGGCCATTCCCTGGGGACAATGTTGGTTAAATGTCCACATTATCGAGGCCGATCGTGAATACCGATTATGAGTATGTGACAACATAGCATCATGGTACATGCCCATACGCATCATTTATATGTTTGTTATATGATGTGATTAACCATTGCATATGTCATTGGGCAGGATGGTATGAAACTCCCTGATAGGCGGGGGTTATCTCACATGATCGCACGGTATGCATAGGATTGATGCATGACTGGATTATATAGCTCATGCATCTTCCATTGTGTGCTGTGATTACTATACACCCTTGCGACATCAGGGTCGTAGCCTCTACAGGCATATCGTGGATGGCCAGAGGAGACACCAAAAATATTTGGTTCTAGCATACGGGAGCCATAGATGTCCCTGGGTGAAAATCCCTAAACCTCCGTGGCCAGGAGACACCCCAACGTCGAGATTGAGTGGATATATGAGCGTCCGAGTGCCGAATACTAGGAGGCCGCGTCTCCCACTGTGTCGTAGTCGGTTGGGAGGGGTGTAGCCTTCTCCGCCCGAGGGTAGGGGACATTGCTAGGCTGAGTTTGACCAGCTCGTGAATGGGTCTGCTATTGATGTATCAGATAGGTATTAGCAGACTATTGGCTAGGCGGATAGTGAGGTTTCTTACACTCACTTGGACTGTGTGGCTGAGAGAGCGACAGTGCCATTTGGAGTATACTAAACCCCGGTGATGATCCTAGAGATTAACAGTACCGATATGTGGACCTATTGGGTAGGAGTTGCATATTCATTCATTCACTTCCACTCAGGCTGATGGTGCGAACTATTTCTTACGTGTGCCTTCGCAATGGCTAGGATTTTGGTTGGGGCGCGCGACTAACCTGAGATCAGGAGTTTTTCACATTGAGTCTGACTATCCAAATTTAGGTATGGGACTGATTTGAATAGAAGTCCCTTGTGATGGACCCCATAGCCTGCGATACTACGTACTATCATCCTGACTTTACACTCCAGCATGGTCATTCCATTCGCACCGTATATTGCATTACATCTGCAGCATATGGTATTTTGGGTTACTATGTTTTTGCATTTATATGGTCTAGATACGATTGATGCTATTTATAGACTCATCAGGAATTACATACTGCATCGTATCCTCGACATTTGATATTTGGTTCTTTATGACTCCTCATTTGTATAGTTGTTCTATATTGCGTATTCTGATATTGATTGACTCATGGACTTGTCCGTATTTCTGCTTACTCTGTTATCGTATAATTTATGATCTTACCAGTATTTCTGTTTACTCTAATAATTCCTGCTCGTGTTAGTATTTTTGCTTACTCCAATATTGTACGATTTATGGATTACCAGTATTGTCAGTACTGTATGATGATGACATTCTATTGAATACTTGGTACTTACCTTGTCACACACTTACACCACCCTCTAAGCTTTCTATAAGCTTATGCACGATAGATGCGTGTAGGTGATGTTAGGTTGCAGCAGTGTTGAGCTTGGAGTATGCAGCGGTCTTCTGGAGCTTGATTTTCGATTTATGTATTTTCCTTCAGTATTGTAATCAAATGATTATATTAGTGGATATGTGATGATGATGTTGCCTTTGTGATTTGGGTATACTTGTGGTTATGCTTATTACGAGTTAAATATATATAAAAAAACCTCCTTGTAGGATCCCAGGATCGGAATCTGGTGTATGGACGCTAGGAGCCGAGAATGGGGTACTACGGAGGTTGTCGGCACCGGATTCAGCAATTGGGATTCCTGTGAATCCGATTTCCAGGTTTGGGGCGTGACAAAGCTTATTGCCGAAAGCTTCACAAGGGTAGACATTTGTGCTAAAGATGTTGTGAAGTATTTTATAGGTAGAATCGAGATGCCTAACATGGAGGAAATTTCTTGCATTTATGAATATTGTCGCACCATTACATAAGGCTTGAGTAACTTCTCCCCATACTCCAAACGCATTCATATTTCATTCAGTTACCGGTATGCGAGTATCTTCCACACCTACCAGACGACTGATCAACACAGGGGTGATGTGTTTGGTCTGGTTCATGATGGTGACCGAAATAGTGGGGGGTTTTTCTTAACATTTGTAAATCGAGTTCAGAAACTAATGTATAAGATCATATTGAAACTCCTCATCCAAATTTACGATATTGCTCCACCCAATCATTCTTAGGAGATTAACAATCCCAAAGGGTTTAATACACTTACTTTGGACAGCTTGTTCTATCATGGGTTCTATGTCTAAAGATGAAGATGAGACGGGTGAGTGCTTCTTACTTTTCTTGCATTTAGATGACTCATCTTGTGGAGAGACCAGATCCTTGTCTTTAACCATTTGTGCTGGAGAAGGAAGAAGAAGAAAAATGAGCTCAAGAACCACAGATAGAAGAGGATAAATTTGTGGAATGGATCCTCTTGTGTATTTAAGCACAAGTACACGTCTTTCAATAGCATTAGAGTTCAGCAAGACTATGAGCATTACGAAGATATTTAAGGAAGATGGCGAGGAAGACGAAGTGACAACCTGATTTGGGTTTTTCACAACCCTTCGATTTATACAAGTTGGAATACTTCGATGACATCGAGTTTGATTCGATGACATTAAAGTTCAAATTTTGATTTCATCGAGAGAATGGTTCGATGACATTAAAGGCATTTTGACGGTTCAGCTTCCTTATGTACTTTGATAGTCCTGAAGTACATTTGATGTCATCGAAGAGTCATTCGATTGACTTATCAAAGTGAAGAATATGACATTGATCTGAGTACTTCGATAATCTTTCATATATGCATATCATAAAATATTTTCTTATCAGCATATAAACACAACAAAATTTTGTACAAAAAGTCGTGAAACTCAAAATTATGAACATTTGTTATGTTCATTGTCAAAAAGAAATTTTGAGGTATAGAAACCTCAGATATAACATAGTAATCACAAAAGTGCATCATTTCACACACATGTTCGGGCCTAGATGCCATGGCCTTGGATATAACATAGTAATCACAAAAGTGTATCATTTCACACACATGTCCGGGCCTAGATGCCATGGCTTGAACTCATTATCTATGTTCTGGTGATATCAGGCAGAGGGATCATCCTTGCTCTTGCCTTTGACAACGTAGCAGTGATCATTAGTGCGAAGACCCTTCATAATTAATTTTCCTGATAGGTCCAAGATCTTGTACTCTTGTTTAGAGAATGTCACCACATGCTTGTTGTCACATATTTGAGAGATGCTTAGAAGGTTGTGTGTTAGTCCTTCTACACAAAAAGCATTCTCACTTTTGAGCACCTCTAATCCAATGATAGTGCCATGCCTTAATACCTTTGCGGTGCTTCCATCACCAAAGGTTACCTTCCCATCATCAAGATTTGAATAATTGGAGAGAAGAGTTTTGTCACCCGTGACATGCCTTGAGCACCCACTATCTAGGTACCACTTAGCATTATTGCTTGTTTTTGGGCTTGAATGAGTTATTAGGCAATTTTTCTTTTCTTTCACTACCCATTTTGTGACAAGTTTCCTTGATAATGCTATTTTTATTGTACTATGAACTTGTCTGGGTAGGTTAGGTGATTGAATCACTTTTCCTTGTTTCATTAATTCATTTGTTTTCTGATTCAATTGAGCCACCTAACTTAGTAGTTCCTCCATTTTCTTAGTCATTCTAGGTGGAGACGGAAGTGGCTTACCTTTTGCCATGTACTTTGGTGAACTCTTGGCAGTTTCTATCATTTTTCCTGTTAATTTGTATTTTCTTGTAAGGTTCAAACTAGAATTTGATTGAGTTCTCCCAGTAGTGAGGCATTTGAATTTATAATGACCCGAGTTGCCACATGAATGACAAATAGGGGTACCTCTTGTATTGCTTCCTGATCCAGCAACTTTCTCAATCAATGGTGCTGCATTATTAGGACTTGTCTTGACTTTTTCATATCCTAATCCTATCTTGTCTTTTTGAGGTCTCCCCATCCCTAAAATCTTTATAATTTTTCACTACCTTGGGAGAATTTGTAACTAAGTTCAACAGACTTTTTAGATTTTTCTGTATCAAAGATAAGTGTGTGATTTTCATTCTTAAGATGCATATTTTCATCTTTCAATAGTTCAATCAGTTTGGTTAGCTCTATTGACTCAGATTTGAGAAATGAATTGATTCTTTCCAGCCTATCATTATCTGAGTGGTATTGCTGAAGATCATTAATTATGTGTGTATTGGTCTCTAAGGTTTTATCCAGATCTATTTGCAGTAATTTATTTTTATTTTTCTTTATCTCTAGCCTTTTAAGGATATTGATGTTATGTATGTAAAGTTGATTATAGGCATCCTGTAAATTATCCTTTTCTTCCTCCTCTTCTTCTTTCTCCTCATTTGATGGAAGTGTCCCTTCGACTCGTGGTTCATCAATTTCCTTGGTTATCAAAGGAATGTTTGTAGGTGTGGAGGCCATGAGTATTTTTAGGGATTTCTGGTCTCCATCACTCTCTGAATCACTGAAGTCTGAGTTTGATTCTTCAGTGTCATCTCAAGTGGTTGCCATAGCCTTTCTTTTGGCTTTTCTGTTGGGGCATTCGATGGATAGGTGTCCAAATTTTCGGCATGTGTAACACTGTGGCTCTTTGGACTTTTTAATAGGTTTACCTGTATAACACTTGTTGTCCAACTATTTCCCTTTGAATGGTCAGCCACGGTTTTTGTGGAAGAATTTTTTGAACCGTTGAACCAAGAGCTCCACTTCCTCATCTTCATTTTCCCTTTCACTTTCCTCCTCATTACTGTTGATATGTTTTGTAGCTTTGAGGGCATTACTTTTGGATTTAATGGTTGGTTTGAAGTGTAGTTCAAATGTTTGTAGGGAACCTACTAGTTCTTCTACTTTCATTTCATCCAAGTTACTACATTCTTCAATGGTTGTTACTTTGGAGTTGAACTATTCTGTTAGAGGTAAGACCCTAACCTTAGTGTCTATTTCACTCCGTCGGGTCCCGCGGTCCTACCGGTCGAATTCTGGTGACCTATGATCTATGCATTGCATTTTCGATGACCCTTGAGTTTCATCATATATATCCGACCTGGATCGACCCAAAACTAGTGCCATAGCGACCGCATCGTCACTGTGGTTCCAATGTCGCATCTCATGCGGCAATCCGAGTTGTAGATCATGAGATGTGGGTTGTGTATGTTTTAGATCGTAGATCGCGATTATAGGGCCCACCTAAGATTTGCACAAATCCCTAGACATTAATTTCATTACCATAGGCCATCATTAGAGTAGCTAGCCTAGGCTAGGTTGCTAGAACCCCTAGCTAGCAAGTCATGATTATTTCTCTTACCAAGAGAGCTTCTTTTTCTCTATCTCATGCATTAGCCACCTTTTACTCTTCCCAAATCTGAAAAATTCTAACTTCCCTTTTCTCTAGAGAGAGAGAGAGGCCATCATGCCCTCTCTTTTCTAGCAATGCCATCGTTAGTTTGAGTATAAAATAAAACCCCTAGTTGCTAGCAATCCACCTCATTTCCCTCTCTCCCTATCTTCTCCTCATCTCTCCCTCTTCCTCTCCAAGCTCTTGGACATCCCACCCTCCACCCATTTTCCAGCCCTTCATCCTCCCTTCTACCCCATAATCCAGCCCTTAGTCTAGCATCTTGACCATTAAACCTCTTTCCTTGGAACTTGAAGACTATCTTGGAGGTGTTTTCTTGAAGACCTTGTAGATGGGTGTGCATGTACTTAGAATCTTAGGATTTTCATTCCTTCTTCTTATTTCTCATCTTCACCTCATGTTTGAAGCATGTGGGGCCCACCAAATGATGATGGATGTGGCCATTGGCTCATCCTTTTGTGCACACATAACCCATGGGTGGGGTTCTCCATAGACCCCACCATGGTTTTTTTGTTAGAAGGATTCTTGGGTCATCTAGACCCTTAATCCTTGGTGGGGATGGCATCTCCACTATTGGATTTTGATTAGAAGTTGCATGCATGGGTAGATCTTGTCATTTCATCAATATAGTGATATATGTGTAGTTTGTGATGAAGGGAAGGGCCTCAATGTGGCGGAGCCCCTTCCCTTGTGGATGATTCTCTTTCTTCTCTTAATAATCTCTTATTTTTCTGAGGTGTGTGTCCCACCATATGGCTTGGAAATATCCAGATCATCTAAGGAGAGTGGACGCCCATGGTAGTCCACTCTATGGATGGTGATGACTTGTTTGCCCTTTTAGGGGCATATGCAATGAATTTTTATCTGAGGAATAGGTTTGGATGTTTGTGGGGCCCACTGAGGTGGACCACAACTTAGGTTTCATGGGGTGCTTTTCCCCTAATTTGAATTATATACTCAGTTTATTTCATATGCATGTTGTTGTCTAGAAATTTTCTGGACAGTTTCTGGTTGTTTTTGGGTCAAATTTTTGGGCTGTTGGGGGAACTATTTCTATACCTTAAATATACTTTTCTTGAAGGTGTGGAACCCACCTAGATGTACCCCAAATTTCAGCTCCATCTAACCTTGATTGAGGTCCCAAAGGAGTGGCCCAAGTGGGGTGGACAGTCCAGATTTTCTGGACTGTCCAACAACATTACAGTTTGGAAATCCTTAAATATAAAATAGTTTTTGTAATGGTGGGCCACTTTTGTGGACCCTAACTTGTAGTACACATATATGGGGAGGTTAAAAATATTTTTCCCCAATTTTTGGAGAACTTGGGCCCACCCCTTTAGGTGCTCAAAACAGGGACAAAAATGTTTTCAATTTTCTGCTATAATTGTTTTACCTTGCTGTCCATACATGTTTGCCTAGGCTTTTGTGTGGTGGTGGCCCTTCCATTCACCCAATTTGTGGCCCACATTATAGAGGATAACCCTAAGTGCTTGTGGTCCACATATCTAATCATATTTTGGGGTGTTTTTGGGGTTGGGACAGCAGCAACTTGCTGGACATCCAGTTGGGCTGAATGTCAAGCAATAGGCTGACCATCCACCCCACCTTAGGCCCACATTCGGGTTTTTTTAATCCTAACCTTCCATCCATTATGTGGCCCACTTAGTAAGGGACCAGCCCCTGGGGGGACGTCCCAAAGTGGGGCCCACTTGGACCTCCAGATGGGCCAGCCGTCCCACCCTTGGGACACCCAAGGGTGTGGGCTGGCCGTCCACCTTGAGGCCCATTTGATTTATATGTTTTATCTAGGCCATCCTCCCTAGGGGTGGCCCAATGATTTGTGGACCACTCCCTAGAGGGACACCCACCTCATGGAGCCCGCTTTGATGTATGTGTTCTAGGCCGTCCAGGCCTTAGGACACCCAAGCCCACCCGAACGTCTAGCTTGTTGGTGGTGCTGCTGGACTTGCAGTCCAGCATCAGGCCCACCTTCTTTTGAGTGATGTATCCATGCTCTCCATCTGTTGGGGCCCACTATGATTATTAAGAAGCACCACTAGATCTATTTTCTTCTATAAATACCACCTGCTGAACCTCACAAGCCTAGGAAGCTGGGTGGGCTAAAAATCCAGTAATATACTAGAAGTTGTATAATTCATGTTGGGATGTTTTGAGGGATGTGTGGCCCACAAAATGGAGTGTTCAGTACACACATATCCAGTCTATTTTTGAGGCATATTTTTGGGCTTAATCGATGGCTGCGCATTGTACTTTTATAGTAGTTTTCGAGCCTTAGGCCTTGGTTTAGTTAGTTATCTTGATTAGGCCATCTTCTTAGGGACAATGGTGGTTAAATGTCCCCATTGTGGACCCCTCTAGGCCCATTGGTGGTTGAATGTCCACCTTAGGTCTATTTATTAGGTCCATCCTCATCCTTGGCAGTTGGAGGTCCACCTTAGATCTTGTTTGGGCCCGTTCCTAACCCTTAGGCCCATAGTATGGCTTTCTTAGACATTGTGGGCTATCCCAAACCATTGGACCCCCACTAGTAGTATGTATCTTTCATTTTGAGGATTTGTCTAAGTACCTAGACTTAACCGTGGTAAGAGGAGAGTACATCATTGTCTCATACTTAGTTATCTTCACGACTCATCCATGTGCATCATATGTATGCTTGGAGCATGGATTGGCTGATCATGACTCATGTCGTTGGGCAGATTGTCTCTATGGACTCCCAGAGATATAGAGTGCCCTACATGAGCACTGGATGCGCAGGACTGATGCATGGTTGACTGGCGTGATTCATGCATATTACATTTGTATGGTATAAATATTCGCCCTAGCTTCATTAGGGTTGTAGCCTCCACAGGCATAACGTGGATGACCAGATTTAAACACCGAAAATATTATCTTAAGCATTGTGGGTACTTGAATGTCCTTGGGTGAAAGTCCCAAAACCTTCATGGTACAAGGAGACACTCCAATGTCTAGACCGAGTGAAAATATGAGCGCCAGTGCCTACACCTTGAGGCCATGTCTCCCACTATAATGTGGTTTGTTAGAAAGGGGTGTGGCCTTATCCACTCGAGTGAGAGGGCATTTAAGCTAGGCTGAGTTTGACTAGCTCGTAAATGGGTCTGCTATCGTCGAGCCTTGTTGGTGATTGGCTGTCCACAGGAAGGTAGTGAGGTCTCTTACGCTCACTGGTCTGTACGGTTAGGGAGGCGGCAGTCAGCATGTAGTGTATTTGACCCCGATGGCTTCCTTGAGAGGAATTATATTGATACGTGGACTTGATATGAGGACTGGCATGATTGCATTGTACCTTGCATATAACATTTGGCTATGTAGGCCTCTTATTGCATTGCCTTGGTATGACGCCCAGTACTCATATGTTACATTATATAGCCTTGAGACGGTTGACAGTATTCATGCTTGGTATAGCATAGCCTTGGTATGGCTAATAGTATTGATGGTATTCATGGTCTTGCTAACTTTTCCGCATTCTCTGACATTGGACCTTTGTAACCTATCCTGTACACACTTACACTACCCTCTAAGCTTTCTATAAGCTTATGCACGATTGATGCGTGCAGGTGACACTAGGCTGTAGTAGGCGCTGAAGCAGGAGCTTGCCGTGGAGCCATATCTCTTTTGGAGTTGTTATTATCCATCATTGTACCTTTTCTATTCCAGCTTGTATTGTAAAGTTTTAATTCTTAGTGGATTTTGTAATTTGTTCTTGTAGTTATTTCCTATGGTTATGATCTTGGGTATGTTGATTATGAATAGACTTATGTTATGGAAATCCTCCTTGTAGGATTCCAGGATCGGAACCTAGTGTATGGGTGCCAGGAGCCGAGAATGGGGTACTACGGAGGCTGTTGGCGCCAGATTCGGCGATCGGAAATTTTGTGAGCCCGGTTTTCGAGTTTGGGGTGTGACAATAGAGATGTTAAAATTTTCCTACAGATTTTTAGATGCCAAAACTTTTTGTCCTAATCCATCCATGGAATTACAAATGATGTTCAGTTTCGTAAAGAATTCGATGAATGTCTCATGTTCCTCCATTCTGAGATGTTCGAATTGAGATGTTAGAAGTTGCAGCTTGGATCTTTTCACTGTGCTGGTTCCCTCATGGGTTGTTTCCAACAAATCCCATGCTTCTTTAGAAGTGCCACACATGCTGATTTGATTAAGGACTTGTTAGGACAACACAGTAAATGACATTCATTGCTTTCGCTTCAGCAGTCTATTTCTCTGTCATATGTATTCCACATCTCTTTGGATTTAGGTTTGGACATAGTTGTGACATTTTCAAGTACCACTTGATTCATTGGGGGAAAATATCTGTTTTCAACTATGTCCCAAACATCATGATCCAAAGATCTCAGAAAGTAGTGCATCCTAGCCTTCTAGTTAGCATAATTTAAACCGTCAAATATAGGAAGTCTAGTTACACATGAGCCCTCTCCTTCGGCCATGATTCCAACTTCAGTCAAGATCACTCTCTAGGCGGTTAAGCCCTTAAGAGAGACCCTCTCTGATACCAATTGAAATTGCGGTGAGGACCGCTTTAGTTGAAGTGGAAATGGCTCAAGGTGTCCTAGAGGGGGGTGAATAGGACTTTATAAAATTTTATGACTTATTTTAGATTCTATTACCTCAATCTTGATTTAATATGTAACTATCAAGATATCCCCAATTAAACTCTAATAGCTTCCAAGCCAAGTAGAGGATCCAATCATAAGACTACTCAATATTAAGCATGATTCAAAAAATAGTCTAAGATGGATGAGAAGTGTGAATGTGTGCGAGATATGATTCAAATCAAATCATTCATATTATTAAGCTTACATGTAAAAGATTAACATAATGAAAGATTAAGCAAGAATCAATCCCCAACACAGTCATTTATAGTGGTTCAGCTATGCGCCTACTCCATTCCCGGAGGACGCACTCACCCACGAGTGTACTGGATTTCACTATCGGAGGTTTCAAATTAGGTTCACCTCAAACCGTTACAACTTACATAAGGTTGACTCTAGAACCTACACAAGGTACCTAAAATGTGCCTACACAAGACACAAGTTTATGCCCTACACAAGAGCAAAGGTCAACACAAAGCACCCAAGTTTTATGCCCTACACAAGAGCAAAGGATCCACATAAGGAACCTCTGTTTTAGGCCACACAAGCCAAGGATCCACACAAGGAATCGAGGTTTTAGGCCACACGGGCCAAGAATCCACACAAGGAACCTAGGTTTAGGCCACACAAGCCAAGGACCTACACAAAGGACCTAAGTTTATGCCCTATACAAGAGCAATGGTCAACACACAACACTCAAACATACTCTTCCATTTGAGGCTTCCTATGAGGGTTTTTAAGAGGTGAGATGAACCTGTGACCCAATCTTACACAAGGAATGATCAACAAGGTCTCTAGACTCTAATGACTTATAGATAAGTAGAAGAGCCCCATTAAGCACGTTGATGAAGATCTCTTCCTTGATGATGAATATTCTTTAGCTCCCTTGATCCACAACACTTGATGATGTTCCAATAAAGGCAACTAGTTGGGTCAAGGTTATGTTAGAATCCTACTCTAATAAATGTTTTCCTTTTTTAGAGAAGGAGTGATTCCAAACATTTAAGCATTTAAGGTATCCCAGCTCAATGATTTGTCATTAAGATAGTAGCTAGATGATCCTTGAATGGGAAAGTTCATTCCTCAATCCCCTCTATTAAATATCAATGATGAGGGTGGATTGAAGGATGAACTTCCATAAGAAAATGAGCTTAGGGTAGGTGATATGCAATTATTCTCTCAAAGCTCTCTCTATTTTTTTTCTCTTCTAGCAACCAAGAATAAGCTCTCCTTATATAGCCAAAAAGTTCCAATGGAAATAAAATTGTCAGAATCTGACTGAGTTCGATATCATTGATCCTGGTTCGATGTCATTGAATATATACTTTTGATGCCATTGAATCATAGTTTAATGATACGAACTCTCTTAAAAATTATTCCAGGAACTTTTTGATAGACTATAGATGATATTGAAACTGATTCAATTTCATCGATATTTGAATTTCAATGTCATCGATTCATGTTTCGATTCCTCGACATTATAACATAAGAGCTTGCTGGACATTTCAGAGTTGACCACGATGATATCGATACTGTTTTGATGTCATCAAAATTCAAATTCCGATATCATCGAAACTAATTTCGATTCCTCTATCATTTTGGAATATATTCCTTGAAAGCACGCTGGACATATTTTGTCCAGATTCGATATCATTGAGACTTTCTCGATCTCATTGAAGTTTAAATATCGATGTTATCAAGGTTGTCTCGATTTCTCGATCATTTCCATTTGATTTTCCTGTTAAGCTCGCTGGACACAAATCTATCTAGATTCGATATCATCGATCACCTCTCGATGTCATCGAAGTTTGAATTCCGATGATATCGAGGATGATTTGATTCCTCGAGTAATGTCAGAATATTTTCCAAGAAAGTTCAATAGACAGTACTCTGAGACCTTCGATATCATCGACTAACCTTTGATGACATCGATATTGGAAATTCAATGTTATTGAAGATCCTTTCGATTTATCGAACATTTTGTCCAAAGTACTTTGTGGTTGCTGGACATAAATCAGCCTAATTTGATGTCATCGAGTACGGTTCGATGTCATCGAATATAGGTGTTCGATGTCAATGCCATAAGCTCAATCTCATCGAACTCAGCTGAAAAACTTAGAAGATTTTTTCTGTTTAAAGCTTAAGTTTCCAGACCTTTTCATCCAATGTTGTTCTAAGTCTTTTAAGGCTTTTGTTTACCTGGGTGTTTTGGGATTTGGGATGTGAGGTTGATTTATCTGTGATGAGCTCGGAATACATATCCGGTTGAAGCGATAGCTTGATCAATCTTCATATGGGGCGTACCTGAGTCACCAACTCAACCTTCACACTAATTGACAAACCAGGGCACTTTCACCTTCTCTCTAAGAATGACGCCAAGCCTCCCCTGATAAGATGGATCCTCCTACTCTAGGAATTTGACATAGAAATAAGAGACAAAAAGGAGTAGAGAACGTAGTAGTTGATCACCTCTCAAGACTTGAACTCCCTAATTCCCTTGAGCCGACACTGATAAATGTCACGTTCCCTGATGAACATTATTTAAAATCTCCTAATTACCTTAGTTTGCTGACATTGTGAATTATCTTACTATAGGTTTCACGCTAACATATTGGACTGCGCAAGATAAGAAAAAAAATTCTTTGCCGAGATACAAAAGTTTTTTTGGGATGATCCTTATTTATTTAAATATTTTCTAAACTAAATTCTAAGGAGATGTGTGCCAGACTATGAATATCAGAGTGTCATCTCCTTTTATCATTCTCAGGCCTGTGGTGGTCACTTTTCTGCTAAAAAGACCATGGGCAAAATTCTACAGTGTGGCTTTTACTGGCTCACGATGTTCAGAGATACTCATGAGTTTTGCAAACCTTATGAGCATTGTAAAAAATTAGGAGGGTGTTCACTCCCCAAGTATAGGGTTATGATGTAGTAATAAACTCGGTAAGACCGAGGTCGAATCCACAGGGATTGAAACCTGTACGTAATCTGAAATTTACCAGATCTAGAACTAGGCTAAGATTAAGTGTAAACCAATTGAGATTTGAGGAATAATGGTGAAATAATTAAACTAAAATTTAAGAGAATTCAGAAGTGGTAAACTAGGGATTCAGAGGATCCACTTATAGAGATCAGGGAGATCTTATGCCTGCTTGAAGAGTCATGGAATTTAAACTGAACTTATTTGATATAGTGTTTAAAAGATGAAAGGTGTATGAATTAGAATGGATTCCATCACCAAACCATGCCCAAGAGACAAAGCAAACAACAGAATTAAACTAATTACCAACCAATCAACATGCCATGAAGGTTAGGAAGGATACCGTCATCCGACCATGCCCAGGAGACGATGGTGAACAACAGAGTTTTCTGACATCATAAACATAAAAGGGGGAAGAAATACTCAAAGCCACCGCAGATCTATTGTAATTTCAGTCACAACAAACCATTGAAAACTAAAAGTATTCCCTAAATTAAACAAAAATCAAATTCAGTTCATGCATTAAAATCAAATTAAAGGCAATGAATAAAATCCCCCATCTCGCTACAAGCTTCACCTCTTAGCCCTAGCTAAGAGGTCTAGCCTAGCATGGATAGGCTATACATCTTAAAAGAATAAAAATAAGGAAAACAGTGAAAAAAACTAAATATTACTTCTCTCTATATCCTTGCTCCACCGAACTCCCAGCCATGATGCACCAGCCCTCTCTCTGCCTTGCATCATCACTGCCGTGCCTCCAAACTAAGATGCCCTCCCATTCTCTCTCTCTCTCTCTCTCTCTCTCTTCGTTTTATAACCACAGCAAGGGAAGCCCGTGGAAGGGAGAGTCTGTGCTGGAGTCGTGAAAAGGTGCGGACGGAGGAGAGTTTACCCACGTCAGCCTGCGATGAATCCTGTGAGGCCTACAATCAACGTCGGTGAAGAAATCCACTCCGTCCATTGGAATCATGTCGGAAAAACAGTCAGATATGGACGGTTTTGGTTGAGTTTTGGTGTGGTATACTAATGCTTTGCTTCCGTCGTCCAACCTACGTTTGAACGGCTGGAAAACCATCCTCACTGTCTTCTGAGAATCTGCCACCTAGGTAATGGTTACAGGTCCCTTTGGAGTCTACTGGACGGTCCAGATTGGACCTTTGACTCGTGATGGTGGCCCACGAGATCCGTCCGTAAGTCCTCTGCGTAAACAGAGAATGCGAAGACGTCTGCTGTGATGTTGGTGGAGCTTACTTCTCTCGGCGTTTACAAAATCCAGACCATCCATCTTATTTCTTATGAAAAACCGGTCAGAGATGGTCGCTTTGGGTCGGTTTCTGCGTGGTCCACAGAGTTTTGTACTTGACCGTCCATTGTCTGTTAGATAGTTGGAGATCGTACTCACCATCATCTCTTGAAATTCTGACACCTAGGCCGTGGTAAGTGACCCCTTTTTGGTCTGATGAACGGTCCTGATCCTCCAGAAGGTGGACCATGGTGGCCCACTAAGATTGCCCGGAATGCTCTGTTCGCAGCCAAGCAAGAGGAAGCCGACTTTGGTTTGGATTTACTTGGCCAAACAAATGCGTTTGATCGGCGTTGAGAACTCACAGACCGCGAGTGCAATTGCTTCGTGCACTCCAATCTTGTGAAGTAGGTCCCACCTTGCTGTTTTCAGGAAATCCGTTCCGTCCATTCATTCCATCATAACATTTTATGCGTTGAATCTAAAATAAAGGCGAATCCATAGAGAAGGTGGACCTCACTTAAGGAATCACGGGGCTGATATGTCTGCTGGGCCGCTTATAGAGGGATCCACTGGGTGAATTTTTACGTGTGCGGTTAATTTAGCGTCCTTGGACCTTGTATAAAGTTTTGAGCCAATCAGATGGTGGGAACTCTGTAATCTCGCATTCTGGCTAACTTTCAGGCCTCTTCATCGTGAGTGGCTGGAATTTCTCTGATCTTCGGTGTGTAAATCCTCCATCTTAGTCTCATGGAGTCCCGTCCAATGCCTTGGCATTATCAGAGTGTTAATTTCATGCTTTTAGCTGCCTATTTCAATCTTGACTCGTAAACTCACCCTGCAGCATAAACACGTTTAAAATAGGGCGTTAAACAGTATCATGTTCGTAAATCCAGGCAGTAATTGGGGTCTGATATGCAATATTTGACCCTCAATACAACCCCCAACCAGCATTTTGCTAGTCCTGAGCAAAGTATGCGAAAATAAATTGAGAATTACTGAACAATTTCTAAGAACTCGAGTGATTTAGAAAATAATCCAGATACTAGAAATCTGAGATTCACGACTGTTGGGCACAAATTTCTCCTGGAATCCAGCTCACGGTGACTTCATAATCAAGTTCAAATATTAATCCATAAACTAGAATAATTCTTAAACATTGAGTTCCATGGGTGTATAGTGTAATCTTAACTTATCACATTCAGTTTCCGTCTTTCTTTCATGATATTATTGGTAACCAACGAGGTCATCCATGACAACCAAAACCTAACCTAAGACTTGCCTCAAGAGTCATTCTTCCATTATTTTTTTTTAAAGAATGTCAAGAGGGGAATCAAATTTTCACTTATAGGGAGCAGACCTATGGTGAAACTAGTCGCCCAACTCTTTTCAACTGTTAATCATGGAGAATTGAATCCACACCTATAGGGAGCAAACCTATGGTGAAGACCATTCGCCCAATCCTTTCAATTTCTCGGGTTGGTTCCTTCAAGCTTAGTGATCACTAAGTTAATCTTTCAATATTGAGCTGAAACCTCAATGTGTAAGCGAGATGTGACATGTGAAATCATGACTCAATCAATGTTTAAAACTTCTAACAATGGATTAACAATTCAAACTTAACTGTGAAATCTAACAGATATTGAATTTAAGAGTCATAAATTTTCAACATCACGTATCTTGAAATTCTAAATCCAGGATATCCGTCAAAATCACTACGAATTCACAAGAAATTTTAGAAAAATTTTAAAAAAAAATTCACAATTTTTACTTAAGACCAAGAAAACACTGATTATAAAACCTAATCTCCCACCCCCAACCTAAAATCTACATTGTCCTCAATGTAAAAGATATAAACATGCAATGCACATGAGACAACGACAGTAAAGAAAAAGTGATGGGAAGATGGTACCTGGATAACGAATCGAGAGAGATTTTTCAAGAGATTACTGGGAGAGAGCATGTCAGTACAAGAGTAAAACCAACAAAAATAACAAAATAAAATCCTACCTATACCACTTTCGCAGGTACTTTCGATTGCATTTAGCGTATGCAACAAGCCTTTAAACCCCTAGGTTGCCCCTAGTGGACGAGTTGTAGTCTCATGAGGGTTTGCAGTAATGTTACCCACAAACATTGAACTAACTAACTAGGAAAATGAAATGAATTGAAAAGCTGGGTTGCCTCCCAGGAGCGCTAAGTTTAACGTCTTTAGCCAGACAAATAAGGCAGACTACCCTAGTCCTAAGAAAGCAATAAACCTACCTATACCTTCATCAGACTAGGAGATCAGTCCTGGTAAATAGGATCATTCAGAGGTGTGGACATGTCCTCTGAATCAAATTTCTCGACAAATGGTTTTAATCGATGTCCATTTACTTTAAATTCCTTACCATTGTCGGGATCTCTTATCTCAACAGCCCTATGAGGATAAGTAGTAATAACAATGTAAGGGCCAGTCCAACGAGATCGAAGCTTACCCGGAAAGAGATGTAATCGAGAATTATACAAAAGGACTTTCTGGCCTGGTGTGAATGATTTTCGTAGAATATGTTGGTCATGAAACGCCTTCATCCTGTCCTTGTAAATTCTCGAGTTCTCGTATGCGTCGTTCTGAATTTCTTCAAGTTCATTTAATTGAAGTTTGTGTAGCGAGCCAGCGTTGTTCAGATTGAAATTCAGATTTTTGATCACCCAGTAGGCTCTATGTTCCAATTCCACAGGTAAGTAGCAAGCCTTCCCATAGACGAGTCTAAAGGGAGACATTCCAATAGGGGTTTTTAAAGCAGTACGGTATGCCCATAAGGCATTAGTCAATCGGATTGACCAGTCTTTACGATCAGGGTTAACTGTTTTCTCCAAAATGTGTTTGATCTCCCTATTAAAAATCTCAGCTTGCCCACTTGTCTGTGGGTAGTATGGGGTGGTCACCTTATGAGAGATACCGTATTTCTTCATTAAACTCTCGAATGGCCTATTACAAAAGTGTGAACCCCCATCACTAATGATGGCTCGAGGCGTTCCGAATCGGGAAAGGATGTTTTCTTTTAAGAATTTAATGACCGTGCGATGGTCATTAGTTCGACATGGAATCGCTTTGACCCATTTAGTGACATAGTCTACGGCAAGCAAAATATATAATTTACCAAAAGATTGGGGGAATGGCCCCATGAAATCGATGCCCCAGCAATCAAATGCCTCTATGATAAGAATGAGATTCAAGGGCATCATATTTCGATGAGATAATGCTCCCAATTTCTGACAATGCTCACAAGCTTTGCAAAACTCATGAGTGTCCCTGAACATAGTGGGCCAATAAAAGCCATACTGCAGAATCTTGGCCGTGGTCTTTTTTGCAGAAAAGTGACCACCACAGGCCTGTGAGTGATGTAGAAGGAGATGACACTCGATGCTCATCGTCCGCACACATCTCCTCAAGATTTGGTTTGGGCAATATTTAAACAAGTATGATCATCCCGTAAGAAGTTGCGCACCTCGATGAAAAATTTCTTCTTATCTTGCGTAGTCCAATGTGTCGGCATGGAACCCGTAGCAAGATAATTAGCAATATCACGAACCAAGGTGAATGGGAGACTCGAATGTTGTTCATCGTGGAACATGTCATTGATATGGGTCGCCTCAAGGGAATCAGAGGTATTAAGGTGAGAAAGGTGATCGGCCACTACGTTCTCTACTCCCTTTTTATCTTTAATTTTCAAATCAAATTCTTTTTGTAGAAGGATCCATCATATCAAGCAGGGCTTAGAATCATTCTTAGAAAGAAGATACTTCAGTGCCGCATGATCTGTATAGATAATGATCTTGGATCTGATCAAGTAGGACCTAAATTTATCCAAGGCGAACACTACGGATAAGAGTTCCTTTTCCGTAGTCGAGTAGTTCACTTGGGCAGGATTTAAAGTCCTACTCGCGTAATGGATGACGTAGGGCCTCTTATCTTTTCTCTGGCCTAGAACCGCTCTAAGAGCATAATCAGAAGTGTCGCACATAAGCTCAAAAGGAAGGCTCCAGTCGGGTGGCTACATGATGGGTGCAGTGGTTAACGTGCCTTTAAGCTTGGTGAAAGCTTCCTAGCATTGTTCAGTCCACTCGTATGGAGCATCCTTTTGAAGAAGATTACATAAAGGACGAGAGAGGAGACTAAAGTCCTTTATGAATTGCCTGTAAAATCCTGCGTGTCCTAAGAAGGATCGCACGTCCCTGATGTTCTTAGGTGGAGGCAGGTTAGAGATAAGATCGATTTTTGCCTTATCTACCTCAACTCCCTTGGATGAGATGATATGTCCAAGGACAATTCCCTTATGAACCATGAAATGACACTTCTCCCAATTAAGTACCAAGTTCTTTTCTGCACATCTTTTCAGCACACATTTGAGATTTTCTAAGCACTCGCTGAAAGATGAACCGAAAATAGAGAAATCGTCCATAAAGACCTCTAGGTATTTCCCCACCATGTCAGAAAAGATACTTAGCATACATCGCTGAAAGGTGGCAGGGGCATTACATAACCTGAATGGCATCCTTCTGTAAGCAAAGGTGCCCTAGGGGCAGGTAAATGTGGTCTTTTCCTGGTCCTCAGGGGTGATTTCAATTTGGTTATAGCCCGAATACCCATCAAGGAAACTGTAATAAGAATGACCAGCTAACCTTTCCAAGATCTAATCAATGAATGGTAAAGGAAAGTGGTCTTTCCTCGTGACGGTATTTAACTTCCTGTAGTCAATGCACATTCTCCAACCAGTAGTGACTCTAGTTGGCACGAGTTCATTATTAGCATTGGCTACGATGGTGATTCCAGACTTCTTAGAAACCACCTGAGTTGGACTCACCCATTGACTATTAGATATAGGATATATGATACCCATATCCAATAGTTTGAGGACCTCGGCCTTAACCACTTCCTTCATATTTGAATTTAGTCTTCGTTGTGGTTGCCGAGCGGTCTTCGTATTATCCTCAAGATATATGTGGTGAGTACAAATCGAGAGGTCGATTCCCTTGAGGTCCGCGATCGTCCATCCTTGGGCTCCTTTATGCTCAATGAGAGTAGATATAATCATACTCTCCTGTTCTTTCTCCAGGTGGGCAGAGATCACCACCAGGTATGTCTCATCTTGACCTAAATAGGCATATTTCAAATCAGAGGGCAAAGATTTTAGGTCAAGCTTCGATGCCTTGAGGTTAGACGGTAGAGGCACTACATCAGTTTGTGGTAATTTTTCAAATTGTGGCCTCCACCGGTTAACTTCAAGTACCGGTGCAGTATCTAGCAAGGCACACGTCTCCCTAATCATATCATCATCAAACTCATGGGAGTGGGCCAAGCACGTCTTTAGAGGATCAGAGGATAAGGTAAGGGGTGTCCTATCTTCCACAAAAGAGTCAATCATGTTAATGTCGTGAAAATCGTCATCATCCTCTGAGTTGCTGCCGTTATTGAAAAAGATGTTCGACTCCAATGTCAAATTTTCAAAAGACATAGTCATGACACCATTCCTGTAATTGATGATTGCATTTGACGTGGCAAGGAATGGGCGACCAAGAATGACGGGAATCTGAGTGCTCATGTTATTGATGGGGTCGGTGTCCAGGATGATAAAATCTACAGGGTAGTAAAATCTATCGACCTAGACTAACACGTCCTCAATTATCCCTCTTGGTACACGAACAGAGCGATCAGCAAGTTGTAGTGTGGTTAGGGTGGGTTTTAACTCACCCAAACCTAACTGTTTGTATACCGAGTAGGGAATCAGATTGACGCTCGCTCCTAAGTCAAGAAGTGCGTGATCAATTTGATGGTTCCCGATTACACATGATATGGTTGGGCTACCGGGATCCTTGAATTTCTGCGGCACGTTTTGCTTCAGGATGGCACTCACTTTCTCAGTCAAGAAAATCTTCTTTTGAATACTCTGCCGTCTTTTGGTCGTGTATAGGTCTTTCAGAAATTTTGCATATGAAGGAATCTGTTTTACGACATCAAGTAGAGGAATATTGACTTTTACTTATTTCAACACCTCCAGAATATCCTGAGAGTTAGAAAGATGTTTTGGTGCAACCAACCATTTTGGGAACGGAGCAACTAGCTTTTCTAGAAGTTCCGGTTCTAATTTTTGTGGGACATCACTAGATTCATCATTATTGTCCTCTTCTGGTTCTTGAGGCTTTTCCGGCCTAACCGAAAGGGTTTTATCAATGATCTTCCCACTTCTAAGAGTGATGATGGATTTAGCATGCCCCATTTGATTTGAAGAGCTGAGATCATTTATCTCGTATTAAGGTTTAGGATTGGGGAGCGGTTGTGCAGGAAGCATCCCCTTTTCTATAACCGACATGCGTGAATATATTTTTTGCATAAAATCTCGCATTGTCTGGGCCAGCTCTTGCATGGAATTTTAAACCGGTTCTTCTTGAGGTTTCCCCTGATTTGGATTTTGATTGAAGAAACTTTGAGGGGTAGCAGTTTGTCCATTCCTCCAACTAAAATTTGGATGATTTCTCCAACCAGGATTATATGTATTAGAGGTAGATCCATTAAAAGGTCTTTGATAGTTATTTACGACATTAGCTTGCTCATTCAACACTCCTCGAAAAGCAGATATTGTAGGACAATTTTCAGTTGTGTGAATGTTGCAATCACAGATGTCGTAAACAGTTTCATTAACCTTATCTTTCTTTCCTTTCATGGCCTCGACTCTTCGTATGAGATTAGTCACTTTAAAATTTACATCATCCTCTTCTTGCAGGAAATATACTCCACCTTTCTCCTTAGATTGAGTTGGCCTAGACGTGGTGTTTGATTTTGGGTAATGGTCCCATGATTGTGCATTTTCAGCAAGTCTATCGAGGTAATCCCATACCTCATCGACCTCTTTATTCATGAATTCTCCATTACACATTGTCTCGACCAGTTGGCGCATAGAAGATGTCAGTCCATCATAGAAAAAATTTGTAATGCACCACATTTCAAAACCGTGTTGTGGGCATGAACTAACAAGATCCTTGAACCTTTCCCAACATTGGTAGAATGTCTCATCTTCCTTTTGGGCGAAGTTCATGATTGCTTTTCTGAGGGTAATTGTTTTGTGGTGTGGGAAAATTTTCTTTATGAATTCCCTCTGCATATCATTCCATGTGCCAATGGATCTAGGACGCAGTGAATGTAACCACATCTTAGCCTTCTCTTTCAAGGAGAAAGGAAAGAGTTTCAGCCTGATTGTATCCTCGGATACATTAGGAAAGTATAAGGTGGCTATAATCTCATCGAACTCTTTCAAATGTAAGTATGGACTTTCTAATTCAAGCCCATGGAATTTAGGAAGGAGTTGGATAACTCCTGGCTTGATGTCCATCTGTCCTGTGTTTTCAAAAAAAATCATACACGAGGGCGTACTCACCCCTGCTGGTTGTAAATAATCCCGTAAAGTACGAGGCGGGGGTGCTTGATGCACCTCATTCTCATCATGTACTTCCTCATCCATATGTTGAGGTAGTGCTTGAGGTTGATTTGTAGCCATAACCTCAATTAACTCAGGGGAATTCGAGCGGTGTCTAGTCCTGCGATGGACAGTCAACCCCTCAACTAATCCTCCTTCAGTCAAGAGACGTCGAGTGTCGTCACGGGCCCACTTGGGCATGAAACACTCGCAGCCCTCAATCAAAATCTAAACCTAATCCTAAGAAAGAAAATGAGAATCAAGAAAGAAAGAGAGAATTAGAATGAGATTACCAAATTGGAGTCCCTAAGCTAAAGACCTGCAAAATAAAACAAAATAAGTTAGTTTCTAATAAAAGTTCCTAAAAAGAAGGAAGTAGAAAAATTCTAAAATAAATTAGGAAAGTCCTAGACTAGAAAATAACTTAATAAAAGAGATCTAACACCTAGAAAGTAGAGGTTAGAAAGAGCTTACAGAATTAGAAGTTTCTATCTTAAAAGCCTATAAAACAGGAAGGTTAGTTTCTAAAAATCAGGAAAATCTTAACCTAAAATTAAAACCTAATCTTAAACTAATTCTAAAACCAATTAATTTCAGAAAATCGTAGCCGTCAGTCCCCGGCAACGGCGCCAAAAACTTGTTCACTCCCCAAGTATAGGGTTGTGATGTAGTAATAAACTCGGTAAGACCGAGGTCGAATCCACAGGGACTGAAACCTGTACGTAATCTGAAATTTACCAGATCTAGAACTAGGCTAAGATTAAGTGTAAACCAATTGAGATTTGAGGAATAATGGTGAAATAATTAAACTAAAATTTAAGAGAATTCAGAAGTGGGAAACTAGGGATTCAGAGGATCCACTTGTAGAGATCAGGGAGATCTTATGCCTGCTTGAAGAGTCATGGAATTTAAACTGAACTTATTTGATATAGTGTTTAAAAGATGAAAGGTGTATGAATTAGAATGGATTCCATCACCAAACCATGCCCAAGAGACAAAGCAAACAATAGAATTAAACTAATTACCAACCAATCAACATGCCATGAATGTTAGGAAGGGTACCGTCATCCGACTATGCCCAGGAGACGATGGTGAACAACAGGGTTTCCTGATGTCATAAACATAAAAGGGGGAAGAAATACTCAAAGCCACCGCAGATCTATTATAATTTCAGTGACAACAAACCATTGAAAACTAAAAGTATTCCCTAAATTAAATAAAAATCAAATTCAGTTCATGCATTAAAATCAAATTAAAGGCAATGAATAAAATCCCCCATCTCGCTACAAGCTTCACCTCTTAGCCCTAGCTAAGAGGTCTAGCCTAGCATGGATAGGCTATACATCTTAAAAGAATAAAAATAAGGAAAACAGTGAAAAAAACTAAATATTACTTCTCTCTATATCCTTGCTCCACTGAACTCCCAGCCGTGATGCACCAACCCTCTCTCTGCCTTGCGTCTTCACTGCCGTGGCTCCAAACTAAGATGCCCTCCCATTCTCTCTCTCTCTCTTCCTTTTATAACCACAGCAAGGGAAGCCTGTGGAAGGGAGAGTCTGTGCTGGAGTTGTGAAAAGGTGAGGACAGAGGAGAGTTTATGCACGTCAGCCTGCGATGAATCCTGTGAGGCCTACAATCAACGTCGGTGAACAAATCCACTCCGTCCATTGGAATCACGTTGGAAAAGCAGTCAGATATGGACAGTTTTGGTTGAGTTTTGGTGTGGTCTACTAATGCTTTGCTTCCGTCGTCCAACCTACATATGAACGACTGGGAAACCATCCTCGCTGTCTTCTGGGAATCTGCCACCTAGGCAATGGTTACAGGTCCCTTTGGAGTCTACTGGACGGTCCAGATTGGACCTTTGAATCGTGATGGTGGCCCACGAGATCCGTCTGCAAGTCCTCTGCGTAAACAGAGAATGCGAAGACATCTGCTGTGATGTTGGTGGAGCTTACTTCTCTCAGCGTTTACGAAATCCAGACCGTCCATCTTATTTCTTATGAAAAATCGGTCAGAGATGGTCGCTTTGGGTTGGTTTCTGCTGGTCCATAGAGTTTTGTACTTGACCGTCCATTGTCTGTTAGATAGTTGGAGATCGTACTCACCATCATCTCTTGAAATTCTGACACCTAGGCCGTGGTAAGTGACCCCTTTTTGGTCTGATGAACGGTCCTGATCCTCCAGAAGGTGGACCGTGGTGGCCCACTAAGATCGCCCGGAATGCTCTGTTCGCAGCCAAGCAAGAGGAAGCCGACTTTGGTTTGGATTTACGGTCAAACAGCGTTTGACTGCTGTTGAGAACTCAGTGCACTGCGAGTGCACTACTTTCTGTGCACTCCAATCTTGTGAAGTAGGTCCCACCTTGCTGTTTTCAGGAAATCCGTTCCGTCCATTCATTCCATCATAACATTTTATGCGTTGAATCCAAAATAAAGGCGAATCCATAGAGAAGGTGGACCCCACTTAAGGAATCACGGGGCTGATCTATCTGCTGGGCCGCTTATAGAGGGATCCACTGGGCGAATTTTTACGTGTGCGGTTAATTTAGCATCCTCGGACTCTATATAAAGTTTTGAGCCAATCAGATGGTGGGAACTCTGTAATCTCGCATTCTGGCTAACTTTCAGGCCTCTTCATCGTGAGTGGCTGGAATTTCTCTGATCTTCGGCGTGTAAATCCTCGATCTTGGTCCCATGGAATCTCGTCCAATGCCTTGGCATTATCAGAGTGTTAATTTCATGCTTTTAGCTGCCTATTTCAATCTTGACTCGTAAACTCACCCTGCAGCATAAACACGTTTAAAATAGGGCATTAAACAGTATCATGTTCGTAAATCCAGGCAGTAATTGGGGTTTGATATGTAATATTTGACCCTCAATAGAGGGTTGTCTCGTCCAAATATTATGTCTCTAAACCCCATTCTTATCATTGAAGCATTTAATTGCTAGGGCATAGATTTCATGGGACCATTCCCCCAATCCTTCAGGAATATTTACATTTTGTTAATAGTAGACTATGTCACTAAGCAGGTCAAAGGGATCCTGTGTAAGAATAATGATTATAAAATGGTCATTCGATTCTTAAAAGAAAATATCCTTTCTTGGTTCAGAACGCCTCAAGCCATCATTAGTGATGGAGGTTCACACTTTTGTAATAGGCTATTTGAGAACTTAATGAAGAAATATGGTATCTCTCATAAAGTGAGCACTCCATACCACCCGCAGACAAGTGGACAAGCCAAGATTTCCAATAGGGAAATTAAAAAAATTCTAGAAAAAAATGATTAACCCTGACCATAAGGATTGGTTGATTCACTTGACTGATACCCTATGGGCTTACCATACAACTTTTAAGACCCCTATTGGAATGTCTCCCTTTAGACTTATCTATGGGAAATCTTGCCACCTACCTATGGAGCTGGAGCATAGAGCCTACTGGGCTATTAAAAATTTGAACTTTAATTTGGACAACGCTGGCTCACTGTGCAAACTTCAATAGAATGAACTCGAAGAAATCTAGAACGACACTTATGAGAACTTGAGAACTTACAAGGACAAGATGAAGGTATTCCATGACAGGAACATCCTTTAGAAATCATTCATAACCGGTCAAAAAGTCCTTTTATACAATTCTCGATTACATCTTTTTCTGGGTAAACTTTGATCTCGTTGGACTGGTCCTTTTATTGTTACTAATTTCTATCCTCATGAGGCCATCTAGATAAAGAATTCAATGAATGGTAATGTTTTCAAAGTGAATGGACATCGTCTTAGGCCATTTGTTTAGAAGTTTGATTCAAAGGACATGTTCATGCCTCTGATTGATCCTGTGTACCAGGATGGACCTCCTAGTCTGACAGAGGTGTAGTTAGGTTTATTACTTTCACAAGATTTATGATTAGGATAGTTTGATTTCAATTTATTTAGTCTTCATTCTAACCCATTTACATGTTAAGGACTTTAGAAAAGCTTCAATTCTCCTTCTTCAGGTATTATCTTTTCATCACTTCCCATTTCTTTTTGCTGTCTCATGTGCATTGCATGCTCATATGATTTACATTGAGGACAATATCAGTTTTAGGTTGGGGGTATGGATTAGGTAAACTAATCAGTGTTTTCTTAGTTTTGAGCAAAAAATTTAAAAATTTTCAAATTTTCAAGTTAAAAATATGTTTGGGAAATGATAATTTGTGGAATTAAGAATGCTTTGAGTATGATGATAAGATGGAGATTGAACTTTGAATTGTTGGAGTTTGATCAACCGAGTAAACTATCGTCTAAATTCTTGCATTTAATTAATTAAGAGGAAGTTTAA
This sequence comes from Magnolia changhungtana, assembly GCA_030180095.1. NCBI lineage: Eukaryota > Viridiplantae > Streptophyta > Magnoliopsida > Magnoliales > Magnoliaceae > Magnolia > Magnolia changhungtana. Next base: position 312,549 of record JASAUF010000524.1, on the reverse strand, counting down.
ATATCATGTTAATCTAAGTTAAAAGCCACATTCAAATTGCTTTCTGTGAATTGTACTAGAATTTCTCATTGTTATTATGTGTATCATTGATAGATATTGAGAATTAAGTCAGGAGAATTTTATCCACCTTAAAAAGATGAAAAAACCAATTAGAAAATAAAGAGATCGACAAAAAGGTCATATATGATAAAAAGACTGGAAAGGAATAAAAATTCTGAAAAGAATGAATAAATAAAAGGGACTGTTGATATAAAATAAAAAACTGGAAAAGGAAGGAAACGGTGATAAGTTCGGAATTAGTACTTGATTATTCAATAAAACTTGAGGTGATGAGCATGGCTAACATTATAAAATAGTAGTATGTTATAGAAAATAAATAGAATTCACTAAGCACATTGGAAAATTTTAATATTTGAACTTATGCTCTTAAATGATTGATAAAGAAACTTTTTGATTGATTGCTCGTGTGATTCGGTAGGTTTTCAAAATTGCACTCTTGCTTCTTTAGATTATACTTATTCATAATTGATTACATAAAACATTATTTTCTGAAAGTGATTTGAACATTGAAGATTGAAGATCACTTCACATATGTTTTGCTCGAGACTAGCAAAATGCTGGTTTTTTTTTGGGGGAGTGTTGAGTGTGAAATATTGCATATTTTTCCTTATTTATATCTTATTTTTATAAACATGATAGTGCTTAATCGATTTAATTATGCATGTTTTTATGTGCGAGGTGATTTCGAGAGCCCAATGTGAAATTGATGCCAAGAGGAAGATTTGGATATTTCGAAGTCATTAATGAAGAATTCACATGCCAAAGATAAAAAAAAAAAACTAAGTGAGGAATGAAGAGAATCAAAGATTTGAAGTGAAGAAAAAGAATCCTGAAATTGTCTTGAAAACAAGCATATTCCTGAAATTGTCTTAAAAATAAGCATTTTCCTAAAATTGTCCTGAAGAAGCATATTCTGAAACTCTAAGTCTATTTTAAGAAACTGCACAGAGTGCGTAGATTTAAGGCGGTTTAAACTCTGAGTCTATTTTGGAAAACTGTGTAGAGTGCATAAATTTGAGGCGGTTTCTAGATTTTTCCAACTCGGTGTGAAAATTGGAGTTACACAACTATAAATAGGACTCCCTAGGATGCTCCAAAGCATCTTCTAGGGTTTGGAAAGGTCTCAAGGAGCATACATAAGGGTGGAACAGCCAGCTACCGAAGAGATTTTCTTCTTCCCTAATTTATTTTACATGCTTTGTTTAAGATATTTGGTTTCAATCATGTCTATGGTTTGCTAAACCTCTTAGCTAGGGCTAAGAGGTGAAGCTTGTAGCATGTTTGGATGATTATCTTGCTTTGATTCTTATTCTTATTGAACCTCATTGATTTTTAGTTTGATGTTAAAGGAATATTTTCAGTTTTCTATGATTTATGGTGACTCGAATTACAATAGATGCTGTGATAGCTTTGGATATCTTCTTTTCTTGTTTTAAGATTATTGGTAAATCCTGTTGTTCACCATCGTCTCTTGGGCATGGTAGGGTGATGGAATCCCTTCCAATCATCACAATTCTCCTCCATTAAGAATTAAATTAATGAAAAGTTTAAATTTGATTTAAATTGCTTTATCTTCCAATTGGATAGGATAGGACTCCAATTCCAATTGTGTTCCTTGAATCAAGTAAGATAGCATCTTAATAGCTACAAGTAGATCCTTGGCACCTTAGTTCTCACCTTTAAATTCATAAGTTTTAATCAACATTATTCATCATTACTCTCAATTATTTAGATTTCAATTTAGATCTTTTTCTAGTTCCAGTTCTAGTTATTTTCAGAATACGTACAAGTTTAGTCCCCGTAGAATCGACCTCGGTCTTATTGAGTTATTACTACATCGCGACCCTACACTTGGGGTTGTGAACATTGTGCCCCACATCGATTCTCTAGCACGGAAGCGTTGCTGGACGGTTTTAAAGTAATGAGTGGGGTAGAGATAATGACAATTGTAATATGGTCATGAGAATCACATTAGATGGGTTCTACTGGCTTTATGATGAGATCCTCTCTCTATGAGATAACCGGCTGTTCACAACCACCAATGCAGGGCTGTGTTGTAGTAATAACTCAGTGAGATCGAGGTTGAATCCACATGAACTTAACTTGTACGTATTCTGAAATAAACTAGAACTAGAATAAGATTTAAACTAAAATCTGGAATAAGAGAGATCAATTGTGAAAAAACTAGCAATAAGAAAAGGGACACTAAAGCGCCAAGGATCCACATGTAGCTATTAAGATACTACCTTACTTGATTCAAAGAGCTACAATTAGAACTATAGTCCTATCCTATCTAGTTGGATGATAGAGTAGTAAAAACTTAAAAATCTGAATTTTCCATTAACATAGCTCTTTCATGAAGCATTCATGTGATAATATCAGGGAATCCAAACATCCACCATGCCATAGACTATGATGAATCATGAATTTTATAGGTCACACACTTCTCAAAATAGATTAAGAAGATATTCAATGCTATCACAACATCTATTGTAATCTGAGTCACAATAAACTATAGAAAACTGAAAATATTCCTTTAATCAAACTATAATTCAATAGGAATTGAACATATACTTGAATCAAAGCAAATGAAGCATGAAAATAAACTACAGCTTCACCTCTTAGTCCTAGCTAAGAGATTAGATAGTCATAGCTAACTCAAAAATGAAAGAAAAACTAAAAGATATACTGGAATCCATAAAGAAATTGAAGTGGAAGAACTTTTTCGGTGCTCCACCTAGGCCTTTTTCCCTTTCCAAAACCTAAAAGATTATTTGGAATAGCCTAGGGACTCCTTTAAATAGTTTTGTAACTAAAACTTTCGCACAGCCTCAGAAAAGTTCGCAAACTGCCTCAAATTTACACATTCTGCGCATTTTTGATGTCAAACTTCGATGTCATCGAAGGTCTTCGATGACAAACTTCGATGTCATTGAAAAATCATCCAGAACTTGTCAAGCAAGTTTAGCCAGAAATTTCTGAAATTGTTGATGTCATCGAAGGATGAAATTGTCGATGTCATCGAAGGCCTTCGATGACATCAAAGTCTATTTTGTGAATTATTTCAAAACTTTCACTTTTTAGACCCGGAGTTTCAAATATGTTTTTTCTGACCAATTTTCAAGATTCCTTTTCTTCACTTTACATCTTCGATTATCTTCATTCCTCAATTGGTTTCCTTGGATCTTTAGCATGTGAATTCTTCATTAATGACCTCCAAATCTCCAAATCCTCATTTAGTAATCTTTTGAGCATAAATATTCCTTTTAACATTAATTTTACCTTAAGCTCTTGAAATCACCTCGCACATGAAAACATGCATAATTAGATTGATTAAGCACTATCATGTTTATAAAACCAAGGTATAAATAGGGGAAAATGAGTCTGTTTTGAGTCATTTGATCAGCTGGCTCGCTATGAAGAATGGACCAGTGAAGACATAAATTCATGGGAATGATGACCATTTCATCCCTAAATGTACTGCAAAATTTAAATATCTCTTGATGAATCATTATACAAGCCTAAGTATTTTAGAATCTTTTCTTGATATCCTTTGGATCCTTAGCTATAGTCATTGATCGTTTCACGAGTCGATCTTTAGAATGTATAGATTGGGAGGATTCAAGAGTATAATGTCGAAGATTATCAGATGTATTTTTTCCCTTACTCCTAGCCATTTGATTATAGAAGTGGAATGTAAAACAGAAAGCAATCAGACAACGCTCCGACACTAGAAGAAATTTATGCCAAGATAGAGGCGTTGCACGAGAATTATGGTGTGTGTAAGGAGCTATTGCATGGAAGACTGGTAACGTGCGATAATTTCGCCCAAGAGTGTAGAATGAATGAGGAAGGAATGCAAACTTATATAGCTAATGGAGACATGATCTTCCATTATGCGGACTCGATAGCAAAATACATTGTGCGTGATTGCACAAGTTGAAAGAAAAGAATTTTTGGTGACAAAAATAGGTTGATCCTCCATTCATTTTGAAGAAAAATTAATAAAAAAATTAAGGGGACATCTGTTGGAGCACAAAAGAATCAGAAAGAAAGAAGTAATGAAAGAGTAGAAGTCAAGGAAGAGTAGAAAGGGAAAAGAGGAGAAAAGTCCCCATTTATGTAGTAGATGTGTTGTGCGCGTAGAACAGGTATGTCGCGTTAACCAAAGAGATGTCTCATTGCTAGGCATGTATTGGGTCTCATGCACATCCGTGCAATGCAATTGGAATGTACGGAAATCTGGCTCACAGGTGTGGAGGCCTACAAATACTCCTCTCCCCCCTCATTAAATTCATTCGCAAGTACAGAGCTCCATAGAATTCTAAAGAATTTCAGGATTTTATCTGAAGGATTTTAGGTATCTCGCAGAAGAAGAAGAAGGATACAGGGGAAGCCCCTTATTATGTAGAGGCGCGCAACAGGGACCTACTGCGCTCCACGCAATGGTTCAGTTGTATGCGCAATAATTCACCCTGCTTGTATATTTCGTCAGTTCTTCATGAAGGCAATGATTTCTAATAGAATCCCATTATTCCCCTTAAGATTATCATCTCGAATAAATCAGAAGAGAAGTAGAGGATTTCTGAAGGATTCTTAAATCTGCACAACTCCTCCTTCATTAAGATAAATGCCATGTAAGCCGTAATGCTACCGAAATCATTATCCGAACTATTCCTACATACACTATTGTTGTATTTGCTAAATATACTTTACATTAGAATCAAGAGAAATATGAGGATGTAATGAATTTCAGAATTAATAAAAATATTCGATAATGATTTTTCTCTAAGATTCCTTTGTTATTATTGAAGAAGATATCCCCAATTGCAATACATTTATTTCTTCATTAAACAAAATGTTGACAACTCTAACCTACAATATGACTCAAGATACTGCTCCTCTGAGGGAAGTTTCTACAAATGATAATGGACAAAAGGTGGAAGAATCACAATTATAGAGGGTTGGATCCCATGGGTCTGTGCTAGCCACTGTCCAAACAATAACACAAGAGGAAGTTTAGCAAGTTGTTGTCAAAGACGTTCGCCTAAAAAGGGAATAAGAACATAAAGAAAAAATTTACTTTCAAACATTGTACCCTCATGAGATTGAAGAAATACCATTCCCCGCTATATTTAAGTGTACAGATTTTCAAAAGTTCAATGGAAATGGCTCGCTAAAAGAACACATGATGTATTTCATCATGACTATGGGAAATCTCTTTAGAATACAACAATATTGCCTACGGTTGTTTGAGTCGTCCCTTACAAGTAAAGCTTTCAAGTGGTATTCAGCCTTAACATCATAATCCATACATACATGGGATTAGATGCAAGACACCTTTATGGAGAACCGATCAAGAAGTTTATTGATCAATGGAAAACCTTGGGAGTAGCTGTTAGAGCACAAAGTTCATTGTGCATCCACACAACAAGAATGTGCTGCAGGACCATGCAAAGTAGTGTGTTGTGTGGTTGCGCAATCGAAGAAAGAGGCAGAGGGGGAAAGGAAGCAGGTAAGAATAAAATATCAGTGGCATGACTGTGCCAGTATGAAATTCACACAACATAGATGTGTTGCCTGACCACGAAACATAGAAGTAGTGTGCACCCATGCAATAGGGTTATATTGCACATATATGGAGCTTTACATGTGTGAAAGCCTATAAATACCCCCTCACTCTTCTCATTTGGACATTGGAAAATATTTGAGAGCTTTAGGAGTGAAGGGGTTTCATAATTTAAGTATCATGAGAAGGAAGAAGGAAGATGAAAAAGCTGTCGTGATAACAATCCTATTGTGCGACCGCACAACAGAGGTCCTCCGCGACCAATGTGTTGGACATTTCATACGGATTCATCATGGATTCATCATAGGATGTGCATTTCATGTAGATTAATCATGTATTCACTATCTTATGCGTGTCTCATGCATACTAGTGTGAAGCAAGGTTTTCAAACTTGCATAATTCTTCTGTCATTGCGATAGATACTCTAAAAGCCAAATTGCCGTTGAAATCGCTGCAAAACTATCTTTATTTGTCATTTAACATTCTCATAATTAATTGTACTTTGTTTTAGAATTAAGAGCAATGTGAAGAATGTAATAAGAATCCAGATTAATGAAATAATTAATGATGAGTATCCTTTGTTCAAGCTTCTTTTATTATTATCGAATGTAGATATTCCAATATCCGTGGCACGTTTCTGATTGAAACCAGATGACGACTCTATTGGGGATCAAATCTAAAATCTCTCGTGACTCTCGACAGGAATATTCTCCCCTTCATAACTGAAAACGCCTAGCTATATGTCCTAGAGGGGTGGTGAATAGGACTATGCCAAATAAAACTTATAACAGTGGAATTAAAAAGAATATGATAGCTAAAATAAATCACAATGTAGGAAACTAAAACAACCTCAAAATTCAAATCTTGACAAGTTGATACAAATGTTGTTCTACGGACAACCTTACACCAAAAACCACAGTTTATGGTAGGACAACCTTATTTCTAGAAAGATCTTTGTATCAAATCTCAAACCAAAGAGGCATACAGAAATAAATACAAACTGAACTGAAATAAATTGTAATCATAAATGTATTGTTCTAGGGACAGCCATACACCATAAAAATGGCAGGGCAACCTTGCTGGAACAACTTTAAAGGAAATTAAATATCAAGCTGATAAAGGAATAACAGAAAATAAATTCTAAACTATTACAAAATTCCCACAATGCTAGAATTAAATGATTACAACATTCACCACCATACATACATCCCCCAAATAAATAATTAAAGATTAGAAGTATAAATCATTCAACCACAACAAAAGGGATTATAGTGGTTCGCCTGTGTGTTCACCAACTGTTAAACAATAGCCACACAGAATGCTACTCCACTCCTAATATCCTCACACAGGGGATATTAGCGTTTACTAACAAAATAGATTTTCTCAGGTTCACCCAAAACCTTTACAATTATGTCTTTGTCTGTAGGCTTACACAATTAAAAAACTCCAGTTCTAAGTTTTCTTAGCTCTCCTCATAACCAAAACAATAAGATTTTTCTGGCAAATCTTAAAAGAAACCAAAACAGAAAGGAATTTACAATTAAATGTAAAATACCTGATTATCTCCTTCGTTGTAGCAGCCCGGTAGAACCAAGTCAGAGTAGATGATTGAATGTCCAAGTTCAATGTCCAGTACTCAATTACAATGGTTCTAGTTCTAATAGATTTTAAATTAAACCAAATAGGGCTTGCCTTAATCGATTTTGATTCCAAAGAAAGGGAATAATAATTCCTCTTATCAAATTAGATTGGAATAGTAGAAACAAAATCAATTAAATAAAGCTAAAGAAAGAGAATATTAAATAAGCACACTTAGCTTAGATGGAACACATAATTATCTCTCAGAAGTTTGACGAAGATTGGCTTGAATGGATTAATTAATTCTGTTAATTCTTCTAAGATTCGTGCTCTATTTGTAGGTAAGCAGATCGCGTCTTCGACTGGTCTAGGGAGCTCTTCGACTAGTCGAAGAATTAACAGATATTTGAAAAAATTAGGCGCGATAAGCTTTGACCATTCTACGACTAGTCGAAGGTCTCCTTCGACTGGTCGAAGAACCTGAATTTCATCGCTAGACTTTGAGTTGAAGACTTTCGACTGGTCAAAGATGCAGTTGACACTGTTCCTTCGACTGGTCGAATAGATTCCTGGACTAGTCGAATCCTAATAGAAAATATTCAAATTTTGTAACAAACTTGCGACTGATCGAGGAATTTCTTAGACTGGTCAAAGCAAAGCTAAGACTAGTCGAAGAAAGCCTAGGACAAGTCTTAGAACTGCACAAACTCATGTAACTTAAACATATGACTTATGTATCCAAAATGGCCTACTCCTAAGGTCAACCTAAGGTCAATCAAACTCCAATCGTGAAGTAAGGACATTGAAACATTAGGAACAATTGACCTTGAAGTCTTGATGTAGTTCAATCTTGAAATCTTGATGTATCTCAACCTTGAAAGTGTCTTGAGTTCTTTACGAACGGCCTTGTACGCTTCTTGAAGTCTTGCATTCTTGAGACTTGTCTTGTGAGCAATACTTGCAGTCAAGGTTGATCTTTGATTGAATCTTTGTACTTGTGAGCTTTGCTTGTTGTGAGCTTTGCTTGTTCATGAATGTTGATCTTTGAGAGAGCTTCGCTTATGCAAGTTATATAACCGTGATTTTGGCATCACAAATTTGACAACAGACAGGGATATAAACTATAGCACTTACAATCTCCCCCTTTGTCAAATTAGTGACAAAACACATAACCAAGATAGACATAAAGTAAAACAACTGGTTAAAGAATCATGAACCAGTTAATATCAACTGGCTTACCTGCAAATCAATATTCAATATTCAGCATTTAACATTTAACCAGTTCATTCAACTAGTTCAAACATACTCCCCCTGAGTAACATAACCAACGCTACTCCTCTCACAATCACATCGTTAAGAACAAACCATTCTTCCCCTTTTTGTCACAATATGATAAAGGAAACAACAATAAAGGAGAACGAAATAAAGGGATATATGAGAGTAAACATGAGTTATGAGATTATAGAAAAAATCAGAGATAGAGATACTCAGCATAGTTTCACATAGAATAAATACCCAACATAAAACAAAGATAGTATCCAACTCAAAATCAGTCAGCCTAGTGCTAAGTTATAAAGTTATTACAAACCAGAAATCCCATATAAACTAATCAGAACCAGAACCAGATGACGGAGCAGGAATGGATGGATCAAGTTGGTGCATACCTTTGTTCAATTGCCTAAAATATCTGCGCATGTACTTGAATTGTAAATCATGAGCAACAGACATGTTTTTCATCTTTACATTTATATTCTCAACTTTATCCTCCAATGCACTCAGACGTGCATCAACATCAGATGGTTCAAAATCTGGATCATTTGTTGAATCAGAATCCAGTTCCTTAAAAATGTCATCCATATTAATGTCATCATTAGCTTCTTCATGACCACCACCACCACCACCTTGTTCAGGAAGTAATTCCAGCTTCATCTTATTGATATTAGTATTGTTGAAAATCAGATGATGGATAGGTGCCTCATCAACCGTCATATCGACTAACATATTGTAGCTAATATAGTCATTAAATAGGCAAAATGAATGTCACTATGACCAGGATGAAGTCTAAACTGAAGAATGAAATGACAGATTAAGGATGGTAAACAAATCTGAGTACCACTGGCAATAGCATGGATAACACGAACCATAAATGAGGTCAAGTCAGTTTAATTATCCGAACGAGGATACAGATTAGACAAAAAGATTTTGTGGAGAACTCTGTATTTGGGTAACAAATACTTTGCGGGAAGCGCATTCCCTTTTTGTGTCCAGTGAACATCCATGTTGCACAAATCTCTAGTGAGCATGCGTTTTTCAGAAATTGAGGGTTTATCAGTTAGGTTATGGATATGAATACCCTCATCATTCACAGGAATGTCCATAAGGGCTGAAATTAAATGACAAACAATGTCAAAAGGCCCTTCTCTAGTAGATATTTTAAAAGTTAAGTCATCCTGTGAGAAAGTACTAATACATGCAAACATGGATTGGGCAATGGACCGATATGCTGGCCCACCCCAATGTAATAAGTTAACCCAACCTACAACTTCAAGTATAAGAGGGATGTCAAAAGGTGCAATATGATTAGCATCAACAGGATGTTCAACAATAACTTTACGTAATCTAATGTCTCTAACATAAGATAAATCGTCATTTTGAACAAGAAGATGACGCTTAGTGATAATGGTCGATCTGGAGGAAGAAGAAGGACCACGGGAAGTAGTTTTTCTACCTCTAGAAGCCATTTGTAACAACAATAACGAGGAAATAAGAAGTTGCAAAGGATTGAGAAGTGAGTTTACTCAAAACAGATTTTTTAAAATCCATACCCCAAATCTCAATGAAATCTAAAATAGAAAGCTTCAAGCTAGAAAAAAAATAATCTAGACACAGATCTACAAGAAAAACGTATATGTAACACTAACCTTGAAGAACAAGAATAGTGGGTTCGACAAGTCGAAGCTCGGCTCCTTAGAGAGAAAAAAAACAGAATGAGAAAGAAAGCAAAATCCCCAAATTTTAAGTGATTCCCGAGATCTACGACTGGTTGTGGATATCTACGACCGGTCGAAGTTCGACTGGTCGAGTATACTCACGACTGGTCGAAGAATGTCCAAAAATTCATATTTCTTGCAAATTATTCCAAAATTGGAATTCAACCTAGCAAATATATACACTATGATACAAGTAGGCATAAATAATCATTTTAAAATGCACATACCAAGATCAAATTTCATCTTTTTGAACCTGCTTTTATCGAGAGGTTTTGTGAAAATGTCAGCTCGTTGATCTTCAATAGGAATATATTCCAGAGATATAACTTTTTCTTCTATTAATTCCCGAATATAATGAAATCTAATGTCAATGTGCTTAGTACAAGAATGCTGAATAGGATTTTTTGAAATATTTATAGCACTGGAATTATCATAATGTAATAACATATAATCCTGTTTAATTCCATAATCATTTAGCATTCGATGCATCCAAATAAGCTGTGTACATGCATTACTAGCTGCGATATACTCAGCTTCAGCTGTTAAAAGTGATATAGAATTTTGTTTCTTACTAAACCAGGAAACTAGATAATTTTCAATGTAAAAGCAACCACCACTGGTTGATTTTCTATCATCTAGATTACCAGCCCAGTCAGCATCCGAGTACCCTGCTAATTGGACACTAGTCTCATGAGGATACCAGAGACCTAGATTAACAGTACTTACGACATATCTAATAATCCTCTTGACAGCAATCAAGTGAGATTCTTTTGGATCATATTGATATCTTGCGCAAATACCAACACTTAGAGAAATATCAAGTCTACTAGCAGTTAAATATAACAAACTGCCAATCATACTCCGATAAAGTTTTAAATCAACATTTTTACCATTAGAGTCTTTTGAGAGTTTCAGGGTAATACTCATAGGAGTATCGAAATTCTTGTCATTCTCAAATCCAAATCTCTTGATTAGATTCAAAGCATACTTAGATTGAGAAATGAATATTCCTTCAGGTTGTTGCTTTACCTGTAATCCAAGGAAAAAAGTCAATTCCCTAACTATGCTGATTTCGAACTGTGATTTCATCAAATCTGCAAACTTAGTAGTCAAGTCAGTACAAGTTGATCCATAAATGATATCATCAACATAAATCTGTACCATTAAGATATGATCATTATGTTTTTTAACAAACAGAGTTTTATCAACAGATCCCATTTGAAAATTATGACTTAAAAGAAATTTTGTTAGTTTCTCATACCATGCCCTAGGTGCTTGTTTTAATCCATAAAGTGCCTTTTTAAGCCGATACACATGATCAGTATTTTTGGAATCTTCAAAACCCATTGGCCGTTCAACATAGACTTCTTCATGTAAATCGCCATTTAGAAAAGCACTTTTCACATCCATTTGATAGATCTTTATCTTTCTAAAACATGCAATGGATATAAATAGTCTGATAGATTCAAGACGTGCTACTGGTGCAAAAGTTTCATCAAAATCAATTCCTTCAATTTGAGTATAACCTTGTACCACTAGTCTAGCCTTGTTTTTAATTATATTTCCATGCTCGTCAGACTTATTTTTAAAAATCCATTTTGTTCTAATGATGTGTTTATCTTTAGGTCTTGGTACGAGATACCAAACATCATTTCTTACGAATTGGTTGAGTTCTTCTTGCATCGCAACAATCCAGTTCTCATCAGCAAGAGCTTCTTTTACGTTAGATGGTTCTATTTGGGATGTTAAACATACATAATTACATATATCCTCAAGTTGTCTACGGGTGAGAACACCGGTGAGAGGGTTTCCAAGAATTTATGTGGTTGGATGATCTTTAACAGCCCTCAACTCAGAATTAGTCTGATTCGATGAAGTATCGGGTTTATCAATGATTAAAACTTCATCATTATCTGAATTAGGGATTGACGTGTTTAAGTGATCATCAATGACAACATTGATGAACTCTTGACTCACACCAGTTCTTTTGTTCAGAACCCTATAAGCTCGACTGTTTAAGGAATATCCTAGAAAAATCCCTTCATCACTCTTTGTATCGAATTTTCCTAAATTTTCACGATCTCATAAAATATAGCACTTGCTGCCAAAAACTCGAAAGTATTTGACAGTAGGCTTTTTATTGAACCACAATTCATAAGCCATTTAATTATTATCTTTGCTAGTGTAGACTCGGTTAATAATATAGCAAGCTATGTTAACTGCTTCAGCCCAAAGATTTTTAGAGAGCTTCATGCTATTCAATATGACATTAGCCATTTCTTGAAGCACCCTATTCTTTCTTTCCATAATTCCATTTTGTTGTGGAGTTTTGGGTACTGAGAATTCATGTAATATTCCTTGGTCGGTACAGAACTTCTCAAAATTTCTATTCTCAAATTCAGATCCATGATCACTACGAATCTTACTGATTTGAGAAGATTTTTCAGTTTGAATCCTTTTGAGAACTTTTCTTACTTCTTCGAGGGATTCAGATTTATCCCTTAAGAAGACTACCCATGTAAATCTGGTAAAGTCATCAACTATTACTAGGATATACTTTTTCCCACATCGACTTTCCGTTCTGGTAGGTTCTATTAGATCCATGTGGAGGAGTTCGGTGGTCTTGATGTGGTATTTGAATTTACCTTTTTGTGTAAGTTCCTTGTTTGTTTGCCTATCTGGCACTCACCACATATTTTATCTAATTTCTGAAGTTTGGGTAAACCTCTTATAAGTTCTCGTTTGCTCAATCTATATAAATTTCGATAATGTACATTTCCAAGACGTTTGTGCCATAAATCAGTCTCGTCTGTATGGACCATGTAACATGTTTGATTAGATGAGTTAGATTCGCTAATAATATAGCAATTTTCAGACGTTCTACGTCCAGTTAATATTATAGAACCCTTATTGTTTAGTATCTCACAACTTTTAGAAAACCGAACACTATGGTTATTATCACATATTTGAGATATGCTAAGCAAGTTATGTTTTAAGCCTTCAACATATAAAACGTTTTTAAACACAGGAAGATTAAAAAGTTGAACCGTACCTTGGCCTATAATCTTGCAGTTGCTACCATCACCAAATATGACTGAACCATCAGTCATATCTTTTAGATCTGTGAATAAAGCTTTGTCACCTGTCATATGCCTGGAGCATCCACTGTCTAGGTACCACTTTAAATGACTTGTTGCTTTGAAAGCAGTCTGAGCAACCAAGCAGGCAACTTTAGGAACCCATTTCATAACTGTTTTGGGTTTAGGAACATAGTTGGTCTTCTTTTGTTTATAGTTGTAAGAATCACCTATAGAGTTAGATTTTAAGAGCTCCTTGAGTAAATCAACTATCTTTTCAGCTAGTGGATTTCATTTCTGATTAATGTTGACATGGCTGCTTCTAGGTTTTTGAAAAGTTTTTGAATTTATAGAAAAACCTTGATAAGTACTTTTCCCTTTTGAGTTTGAGGACTCTCCTTTCACAAACATAGGAGGAGTATACTTTTGTTTAGGAGATAAATTTTTATCATAACCCAACCCGGATAGATCGCCACATTTTCTTGATCCAGATAAAAGTTTTTCTAACTTTGGATCACCTTGGGTATATTTCCATGTGTCCTTTAGACTCAAAAGAGAAGATACTTCATTTTTGAGTTTCTCAATTTCAGATTTCAAATCAACAATTAGGGAGTTTTTGAATTCCAAATCGCATTTTGATTTTTCAAAACAATATGAAATTTGTGATTTTTCTAAGACAAGTGATTCAAAAAATTCTTTGAGTTTAGAAAACTTTTCTTTTTGAAGTTTAAGTTTGACAACAATTTTACAACTTTCCTTATATAGGGCATTGTAAGCGTCTTGAAGATCATCTTCATTTTCACATTTACTACTCAGATTTTCTTCACTTGTTGAGTCATTATCTGAAAATGTGAATTTGGCTAGAGTCATAAGAGCTTTAACTTCATTGCCCAACTCAGTTTCAGAATCTTCTGATTCAGAAGAAGCTTCAAAATCAGATGATTCATCCCATGTAGCCAACATACCCTTCTTCTTGGGTTTGTCCTTTTTACGACATCTATTTGCTAAGTGCCCATATTCTTGACAGTTGTAACATTAACTATCTTTTAAAGATTTTCGAGATTTGGGTCTAAACTTCTTTTTATCATTTGATTTTTGGAAATCAACCCTTTTCTTGCTTTTGAAAATCTTGTAAAATTTCTTAGCTAAAAGAGTCATATCATCTTCTGAATCAGAATTTTCTTCTGAATTACATTTAGAAGATTTTAGTACGATAGATTTACCTTTAGGAGCTTTAAAGTTTAACTCGTAGGTTTGTAGACAACCAACTAGTTCTTCTACCCTCATATTATCTGTATCACGAAGTTCCTGGATCGCAGTTACTTTAGAATTGAACCGTTCAGGAAGTGAGCGTAATATCTTTGCACACACTTTACTTTCTGGAATTTTATCGCCAAGACCCCACATTGAGTTTATAATGTCATTCAATCTAGTGTAAAAGTCCATAAACATTTCATTTTCCTCCATATGAATTTCTTCAAATCTGGTTGTGAGGAGTTGGACTTTAGATTTTTTGACAATTGTAGTACCCTCGTGTGTCATTTCTAATATATCCTAAGCTTGCTTTGCAGTGTCATAGGAAATGATTCTTTTGAACTCATCCGATGATAGTGCGCAAGTGATTGCATTTAGTGCTTTAACATTTGCACTACTCTCACTTTTCTGAAGTGTGGTCCATTGGTAATATGGTGTGACTTTCATAGATTTTGAACCGTCAACCCCAGTAACTTCCATGATAGGAGGATTCCATTCAGTCACTGTGGCTTGCCACACACTCTCATCCATTGATTTGAGGAAGATCCTCATTCTGGCTTTCCAATAGGCATAGTTGGAGCCATCAAAGGGTGGAGGCCTAGTGACTGAAAGGCTATCAAAATTTGACATCTAAAATAGCTTAAATTGTTAGCTCAGGAATTAAATCCAAGAATTAAAAAAGAGCTATCTGGCTCTGATACCACTTGAAAAGGCTTAGCTATATGTCCTAGAGGGGGGGTGAATAGGACTATGCCAAATAAAACTTATAACAGTAGAATTAAAAAGAATATGATAGCCAAAATAAATCACAATGCGGGAAAGTAAAACAACCTCAAAATTCAGATCTTGAGAGGTTGATACAAATGTTGTTCTAAGGACAACCTTACACCAAAAACCAGAATTTATGCTAGAACAACCTTATTTCTAGAAAGATCTTTGTATCAAATCTCAAACCAAAGAGACATACAAAAATAAACACAAACTGAACTGAAATAAATTGTAATCACAAATGTATTGTTCTAGGGACAGCCATACACCATAAAAATGGCAGGGCAACATTGCTGGAACAACTTTAAAGGAAATTAAATATCAAGCTGATAAAGGAATAACAGAAAATAAATTCTAAACTATTACAAAACTCCCACAATGCTTAAATTAAATGATTATAACATTCACCACCATACATACATCCCACAAATAAATAATTAAAGATTAGAAGTATAAATCATTCAACCACAACACAAGGGATTATAGTGGTTCGCCTGTGTGTTCACCAACTGTTAAACAACAGCCACACAGAATGCTACTCCACTCCTAATATCCTCACACAAGGGATATTAGCGTTCACTAACAAAATAGGTTTTCTCAGGTTCACCCAAAACCTTTACAATTGTGTCTTTGTCTGTGGGCTTACACAATTAAAAACCCCCACTTCTGAGTTTTCCTAGCTCTCCTCAGATAACCAAAACAACAAGATTTTTCTGGCAAATCTTGAAAGAAACCAAAACAGAAAGGAATTTACAATTAAATGTAAAATACCTGATTATCTCCTTCGTTGTAGCAGCCCGGTAGAACCAAGTCAGAGTAGATGATTGAATGTCCAAGTTCAATGTCCAGTACTCAATTATAATGGTTCTAGTTCTAATAGATTTTAAATTAAACCAAATAAGGCTTGCCTTAATTGATTTTGATTCCAAAGACAGGAAATAACAGTTCCTCTTATCAAATTAGATTGGAATAGCAGAAACAAAATCAATTAAATAAAGCTAAAGAAAGAGAATATTAAATAAGCACACTTAGCTTAGATGAAGCACAGAATTATCTCTCAAAAGTTGGATGAAGATTTGCTTGAATGGATTAATTAATTCCATTAATTTTTCTGAGATTCGTGCTCTATTTATAGGTAAGCAGATCGCATCTTCAACTGGTCTAGGGAGCTCTTCGACTAGTCGATGAATTAACAGATATTTGAAAAAATTGAGCGCGATAAGCTTTGACCGTTTTACGACTGGTCGAAGGTCTCCTTCGACTGGTCGAAGAACCTGAATTTCATCATTGGACTTTTAGTCGAAGACTTTCGACTGGTCGAAGATGCAGTCGACACTGTTCCTTCGACTGGTCGAACAGATTCCTAGACTAGTCGAAGCCTAAAAGAAAATATTCGAATTTTGTAACAAACTCATGACTGATCGAGGAATTTCTTAGACTGGTCGAAGCAAAGCTAAGACTAGTTGAAGAAAGCCTAGGACAAGTCTTAGAACTGCCCAAACTCATGTAACTTAAACATATGACTTATGTATCCAAAATGGCCTACTCCTAAGGTCAACCTAAGGTCAATCAAACCCCAATCGTGAAGTAAGGACATTGAAACATTAAGAACAAGTGACCTTGAAGTTTAAGCCTTGAAGTCTTGATGTAGTTCAATCTTGAAATCTTGATGTAGCTCAAACTTGAAAGTGTCTTGAATTCTTTACGAACGGCCTTGTACGCTTCTTGAAGTCTTGCATTCTTGAGACTTGTCTTGTGAGCAATACTTGCAGTCAAGGTTGATCTTTGAGTGAATCTTTGTACTTGTGAGCTTTGCTTGTTGTGAGCTTTGCTTGTTCATGAATGTTGATCTTTGAGAGAGCTTCACTTATGCAAGTTATATAACACTGATTTTGGCACCACAAATTTGACAACAGACAGGGATATAAACTATAGCACTTACAATATCTAAAACAAAGTGCAGTTCAATTCGATCAGAATAACTAATGATAACTTATTTTAGAATTTAGCTACTTTGTTCTCGTACGATAGTAATGGCTTCTCTACCAGTCAACGTGATCATTTACTTTACACCCAACAGGTTCACTGTGGGTTATGCTAGTGATGCTCGAACGCTTCGTAAAAAATATTGGATAAAGAGAAGCCAACTGCGACTAGGAATAGACAGCAACAAGCTATGTTAGGGGTGATCCCTAACTCACCTACAATGCAGAAAGATGATGAGGGATGGGTAGTAATGACATCCAGGAGATGAAAGACTCAATCTCCTCCAATGAGGGGCCCGATTCCATTGCAAATAGTGAGAGGGTCGTTTATACCTAATATTGCAAAATGAAATCCCGCCTTAGCTTCGCCCCTGCTCTATCCTGAAGAGATCGCACGAGATTGAAGACATATCATTTCCTGTAAACTTCAAATATTCAAATTTCCAAAAGTTTAACGGAGATGGTTCGTCGGAAGAGCACTTGATGCACTTTATCACAACTATGGAATTTCTCTACAGTCTCGTAGTATTGTTTGCTGTTGTTTGGGTCATCCCTGACAGGAAAGGCATTTATATGGTACTCAGTTTGGCTCCAGAATCTAAAAGTGCCCTAGTTTGTCAAATTATGTGAATGTTGAGTCTGTCCTTAAGAGAGTTCCAAGATGAAGATTCCAAGATGAGGATCTCAATAAGAGAGAAGATTGAGTGCTCCAAATAGGTAATGAAGCCTCACTTCCCTAAACCAAACCCTAAGGTATATGACCCCTATCCAACTTATATCTTACCTCAATTCATTTTGAAAACCTTTGGTAAGTTTAAGTAAGAAAGACACTTAGAATGTTAGAGGAGTGAAAAATGCATTGTACTGACAAGTCGATATAATCCACTTGCAATCGAAAGGCATATTTGATATTATCGAAGATGGTTCGATAGTATCGATAAATAGTCCCATTCTGTCTAGCAATAATATGAACCATTTGCTAGAGATTTCAATAATATCGAACACAGTTCGATAATATCAAAATTCAAACTTCGATAGATATCGAATCCTCCTAGATGATATCGACTCGGGTCACTCCCTCTACACAGAAAACATTCTAAAAGTGTTCATCGATAACATCGAGTAACCTTCGATTATATCGAGAGTAAGTTCTCGATAATATTGAGGCTTACTCGATGACATTGAGTAATTGGATCATTTTGTCCAGCAAGCCATATATATATATATATATATCTTCTTATCGAAAATTATCGAAGACCTTTTTGATATTATCAAAATTCAAACCTCGATATAATTGAAGGAGGCTCGATCATATTGATATATTGGATAAAATCTTCCAGTAGTCAAATGTATGTTTCCTAAAGAGAATCCAAATGGGATTGATCCACCTCTCGATACTATCGAAGTGCACATCAATAGAATCGAAAATTGATTGATAAAATCGAGCAGAAACTGTCTACACAAACTTGAATACTTATTTGTAGGAAGTCGATACAATCGAGTATATCTTGATAACATCGAAGTTCAAATCTCGATGTTATCGAAGACTATTCGATAGTATTGACAATGTCAGTTGTCTGCTCATTTTATTGCCATTGGTATTCTTCTTCTATAAATACCTGAAGTTGCCTCTTGTTAAAATGAGCTAAAATCCAAGAGAGTTTGAGTTTGTTATTTCAAGATCTACTCTCTCTTTCCCATTAGAGTTCATCATTCAATCCCGTGCTTAAAGCATCAACAAATTATCTTATATGCTTGGATTAAATTATGAACTCTAGCATTTATGAAGCTTCCAACTAAATATACCTATGCTTGGAACTCCTGAATGCCTAGCTCATGGAAACCTTCTCTATCGATTTAAATCTTATCATTTAAATAGAGAAGATTAAAAACCTTAAACCTTACAACCTCAGAGCCTTCACGAAAGCATCGTCAGCAAGTTGCGGTTCAAGGGAGTTGAAGATTCTTCATCATCATTAAAGATCTTCACATTACGTGAGAACGAGACTCACCAACTTACTTTGTAAGTACTTAGAGTCTAATGTGTTTGAAGCCCCTTCCTTGTATAGGATTGAGATTCAGAGTTTGAGTGTCAAACTCGCCAAGTCCTACGTGTAGGCCTCCGACGGGAGAATATGTTGTGTCCTTGTGTAGGACATGTACCCATACGTAGGTTGTGCCTTGTGTAGGCTCCCAGTGTTATGTCCTTATGTAGGACGTGTTGCCTTGTGTAGGCATCTAGGAACATTATGTAGGTGTCCTAATTTAACCTTGTGTAGGTTGTGAAGGTTAATGGTCAACCTGATTTAAAACCATTGGATAGTGAAATCTGGTATACTCTAGGAGAGTGCGACCGCCGTGAGTGGAGTAGGAAAGTAGCCGAACCACTATACATGATTGTGTTTGGGATTTCTTTGAGTACATTTATCTAGTTATGCTTATGTTCACCATATGTTCACAATGATGCATGATTTAGTTAATGTATAAGTATTGATAGAAGTCACATCCCACACACAATATACACTATCATTATAGGCGTTGCTTCAATATATAAATCTTGTATAAGCCTATGTGAATTGGAGCCTCTATGGACTTGGAAGCCATAGAGTTACTTTGCCTTTATTTCTTTGTTTTAAAAGTTAGGCATAGTTTGTTATTAATAGATAACAAGTTTCTGAAAAATCCTATTCACCCCCTATAGGACATTTAGTCATACTTCATACTTCAGTACTAGCGGTTCTACCACAATTTCAATTGGTATTAGAGTGCGTTCCTCTTAAAGTTAACAACCTAGAGGGAGATCCTTAAACTGAAGTTAGAATTATGGCCAAAGGAGAGGGAACAATAGTCTCTCATCCTCCTATTTTCAATGGTTCAAAATATGCATATTGGAAAGCAAGAATGAACTACTTTCTGTAATCCTTGGATCATGAAGTTTGAGAAATAATTGAGAATGGATATGTTCTACCAACCGAGGTAATTGTATTAGAAAATGACACAACCATCACTAAACTCAAACCAAAAGAGAAATGGATAGCTTTTAAGAAAGAGAATAAAACATATGAAGCAAGATCTATGAATGCCATTTATTGTGCGGTTTCTGAAGAGGTATTCAACCAAATTAGAATGAGTAAAACCCTGGAAGAAGCATGGGATCTATTGGAAACTACCCATGAAGGAACCAGCACAGTAAAAAGATCAAGGTTGCAGTTGTTGACAACTCAATTTGAACAATTGAAAATGGAGGAAGATGAGACCTACATGGAGTTCTTTGCAAAACTAAATATCATATGCAACTCTATGGGTAGACTTGGAGAAACAGTTCCTGTACCAAAAATCTGTAGGAAAATCCTAAGATCACTTCCGGAATGGTTTAACTTTAAAGTAACCACCATAGAAGAATGAAGGAACATTAATGAGATGAAAGTAGAAGAACTAGTTGGTTCTTTACAAACATTTGAACTACATATTAAAAAACCCATAAAATCCAAAAATAACGTTCTCAAAACATTTAAAAACATGAATACAATAGAGGAAGAAGATAGTAAGAATGAAGATGGAGATGAGGATGTTGCCCTTCTAGCTAAGAAATTTAAAAGATTCTTTAATAAGAATCATGGGAAACCATACAATAACAAAGGAGTTTAACCGGACCACAAACACCAAATCGACAAAACCTTCAACAAGTCCAAAGAACTTCAATGCTACAATTGTAGAAAATATGGTCACATCTCTACGGAATGCCCTACAAAGAAGTCTAAAGGAAAAGCTATGGCAGTCACTTGGGATGATACTGACAACTCAAATTCATATTCAAGTGACTCAGAAAGTGATGGAGACAAAAAAATCATTGAAGATACTCATGGCCTCCACCACTATAGTCATTCCTAAGAAACTGGATGAGGAACATGAACTTGATCTTGAGAGAATTAAAAATGGGAGGGGAACTGTTGTTAGAAAGAAAGAGAAATTAGAAAGAGAAAACAAAATTTTAAAAATAGAAGTAAAAAATTCAGATCATACAACAGAACTAACTCGAAATTTACTCAAACCAATGAAAAGTTTGAAAAACTTCTAGGCATGGGTAGAAAATCCAAAAACATGAAAGGCCTAGTATATGAATCGGACTCTTCCTCTACTTCATCAGAGATGACAAATTCAGCTATCTCAAATAGAAAAATTCAATTGAAATACCATGTCATCATTGTGGAAAGTTAGGACACTACAAATGGGAATGTCTTATATCCAGGAATCATCATCTCACTTCCAAGACAAATTTCAAAGATATATCCAAATCATCTAGAAGTCACCCCGAGAAACATTCCTCTGGCTCAAAGAAAGTTGTTACCAAATGGGTAACACACAACCAATACAAGTGCCCTGAAAATGAATTGATTAATTCAGGCACTTGCAACAATCACTCCAAGTAAAACAATTTATTACCTTGACCCATATTTTGATACTTATTGTAATGGGTGAGGTACTTTATAAGGGAGATGTTGGAAGTAAAAGTGAGCCATAGAAATTTCTAAGGATTGATTAAAGATATTGGTCAAGAAGCAAATCACAGTTATATAAAATTGATTCAAGAACATTAAAAAGCATGGATAAATAATGATATTTTCTTTAGGGATCAATTTACAATCTATTCCTTGACTAACAGTTTCATTATATATGGAGGTTGTTGAGACTCATACATTTAAGTAAAAGTGACTTCATGATAAGCATCTCCATATAAACCAAGTATCATGCATAATTTTGAAATCATTCTGAAAAACATTATGTGTGCTATGATACTTATTTTGAACAAGAGAAGGTTTATCTACACATTACAATCAATGCTTATAATTTAAAGATCAACCATCTCCAAAGAATGATTAATGGTTCAATTGTTCTAAAGATATCATCTGAGGATACATAGCCTCACCATTTATCATGCTCCAGACTCGGTAACCGGATTCACAGGGAACCTGATAGCCGGTTCTGGCCGCAACAGCCTCCGTAATACTCCATTCTCGGCTCCTGAAGTAGGTTCCGATCCTGGGATCCTACAAGGAGGATTTCTATAATCATATATCCATTCCAATAAGAGCATACCCAAGATCACAGCAAGTAAATCTTAGAAATAACAAGGAACACAATTGCAAAATCCATTATAAATTGAACTTTAGATACAAGGCTGAAGGAACTACATATGATAATAGAAGAAAGAGGGAAAGATCTACAACACTGGGGTCCTCGGATCAACTCCTATCCAAGCTTCGTTGCTATGACGCCGACTTAGGATCTCCTGTATGCATCAATCGTGCAAAAGCTTATAGAAAGCTTAGAGGGTGGTGAAAGTATGTGATAATGGTGTTCGAAAGAAGATAGAGAATACGGAAGGGAACCATGATCAATACCAATACCACTAGCCTTACCAAGGCTACCATGAACGCAAGAAGCCATACCAAGGTTAAACTATGAATGCAGGAAGTCGTACCAAGGCTATACAATGCAATGAGTACTGGGTGTCATACCAAGGCGATGCAATATAAGGCTTATACAGCCGATGCAAATGCAATGCGAAGTGATGCCAGTCCTTATGTCTAATCTACATATCAAGTATAATTTCATCATAAGAAATCTACCGGGGTCAAGTACACTACAGGATGACTGCTGCTTTACAGACCCGCACAGTTAAACGAGCATAGGAGACCTCACTACTCACCGGTGGACAGCCAATCACCAGTAAGGCTTGACGGTGGCAGACCCATTCACGAGCTGGTCAAACTCAGCCTAGCTATTGCCCTCTCTCTCAGGTGGGTAAGGCCACACCCCATCCCAATCGACTACACGACAGTAGGAGTCGTGGCCTAAAGGTGTAAGGTACTCGGGCGCTCATACATCCAATTAGTCACGGCGCTAGGGCATCCCCTCGGTACCATGGAAGTTTAGGGGTTTTCACCTAAGGGCATCTTTGCACCCCAAATGCTCAGGCAACATTTTCGCCATCTAATCATGACCATCCACGATATACCTATGAAAGCTACTGCCCTGATGAAGCAAGGACGAATATCCACATGATATGCAATGCCAGATGCATGAATCACACAATCAACCATGCATCAATTCCAAGCATCCAACGTGCTCAAGAGGGGAGGCTACGTCCCTCGGAGAAGGTAACATGCAATGCCCAATGACATAACCATGCCCACACACAGAGTGTTAACCAAGCATACAATGATATACATGGGCCATGAAGATGAATCTAAACATGCTATGCAGCGATATACAATGCGGTACACTCCTGTAAGGCCCGTATCCTAGTCCGTACGGTTCCGTCAACTTCCGCGATCCTTCCCGACGAATTCCGGCAACCTGCATATATAATCGACGTTTGTGCGCAATCCTAAGTTATATTCTGTAGATTTGAGTCGGCTAGACCCGATACCTTGTACCAGTGCGACCGCGCCGTCGCCACGGTTCCGATGCCGCGTCTCGCGCGCCGAGACGATACCCTGGCCAGGAGGAGTGGGCCCGCGTTCAGTTCGAGTAAACGCCGCGCGTTGCAAATTCCAAGAGAATGTCTCATCAATCACATCAAATGTCACTTCAACCCATCAATCAATCAAAGTACTTTCATCACCTCATGTCAAGTACACATCACCCCATCCCTAAACAACCCCAAAAGTCAACCTTTCTATCCTATCTCTTACACACCCCATCACTCCTCTCTCATCATTTCTTTCTCTTTCATTCTCTCTCTCATTTTCCTCTCCAAGCAACCCACTTCCATGGCTCTCCATGGGAGGAGCTTGTGTGGCTCGCTCTCTACCATTCAATCCAATCCTTCAAAGCCGATCTCAGCCGTTGAATCACACCCATTCGAGCTCTAAAATCGCATTGGCGGAAGAAGAAATAGAAGATCAAAGGTGGGCTCTCTCTCTCTCTCTCTCTCCTGATTTAGTGGCCCACCATTGATGTGTATGTGAGATCCACGCTGTCCACGAGTGGGACAAATTCTTCTATGCTTTTGGGCTGCTTGGATGGTGGGGAAAACACCAATAGAGACTGGTTTCCAGCCGTGTGGACCCCCATCCGTGGACCTCACCTTAAGGTGTGAGTTTTATATCCTAAATCGCCCATTTGTACGGCCTAGATCCAACGTCTGTAGGCTGTACCATAGTAGTAGCAGGGACGCGCAGGGCCTCTGCACGTCCAGATCCACTCGCTGGATGAAGAGGGAATACAAATATCAGCTATCCAGGTCCCACACGTGTGGACCCATCCTTCATATATGTGATATATCCCATCCGTCCATTCATTTCAATCGTGTGGGGCCACCTCACACGTGCTGCACGTGTGGGATGGACCCACCTTTGATATATGAGTTTTATACTCCCAGCCGTCCGTTCATTTGAAACAAGGACGATGGTCCCTGCAGCATTGCCTCAGCAAAGTTCTCGTGGGCTGCCATGATGTATGCGTTCCTCCCACTGTCTATCTGTACGGACGTGGGGCCCACCTTGGTGGATGCTTTGCATCCACACGTGTGGGACCCTACCTTGATGTATGCGTTCTAATATCCACACCGTCCATGAATGGACGGTGTAGAAGGCACCACCGTGATGTGTTACAAAGACACCGTCCATCTCTTTGCCATGGGACTCCGTCACATGTGTGACACGTGTGGCGGTAGGGACCCACTTCGAGGTACGTGCTATGTATCCCCACCGTCCGGGACGGTGCGGTGGATTCCAAAGATGATGTATGTGTTTTTGAACATTATCTGTATTATGTTCCACACCGTCCGGACCTTTGACGGTGGGTCCGGACCATGATGTATGACTTGTATTCACGCCGTGTACACGTGTAGGCACTAGCATGAGGTATGGATTGCATCCAGACCATCCGTCCTGTGCTGGGATGTGATCATAAGGTATGTGTTAAATCCCAACCGTCCATCTGTTTCATCCCAGTTGTGGATGATGGCTCTGTACGTGCCTCACATGTGGTGTATATTGATATAATATTATATATATATATGAGAGAGAGAAGGTTACAGTGGGTGGCCCACCACATGGGACCCACCTTCCGTAACGCTGGCGTTATCTCCAAACCGTCCATCCATCCATTTTTATGGGTGGGGTCCACCATGATGTATATTTGTATCCACGCCGTCCATCCACCATCTGGACGGGTGGAGTCCACCGTGATGCGTGTGCTTCATCAACGTCGTCCATTTAATGGTGGTCCCACCTATGATGTGCATGTTCCATCCGTCCGTCCATCTGGACGCTGAACATGGACGCTGAACGTTGGTGTTTTTTTTTGAAGCTATATATTTTTATATATAATAATAATAATGTATTATATTATGTGGGGTGGGCCACACGTGTGGACCCACCCATGATGCATGATCCTTACATCCACATCGTCCATCCAGCGTCCAGACCCTGGACGCCGACACTTTTCAAATATATATATATATATAATGCTATATTATTGTAATATATATGCATGTAACATATATGGTAGGCCCACGTGGACCCACCTTTTTGGGAATTATTATATAATATAATAATATATATTATGATGGGCTCCCTGATGTATGCGTTTTAACTCACCGTTCATCCACTTGGCACGTGTGTGGGGCCACCCCACACGTGCTGCACGTGTGGGATGGGACCCACTTGCTGTACGGTTATGTGTATACACGGTCCAACAATCTGGACGGGTGGGACCCCCCCCCCCTCCAATGATGTATCTATCACATCCTAACAGTCTATACATTTGATGAAAAATGAAGCAGATTCAATCCTCTAGTGGGCCATGCACGTGGACTCCACCTTGATGTATGTTATTCATCCAAACCGTCTATCCTTTTAGCTGGGACGGGCAGGAGCTTGGAGTAGCCACCTTGATGTATGTATCACATCTCCACACCGTCCATTCTGGACAGTGATGTGAGGGACGCACCGTAATGTATGTGGGTATATCCCAACCGTCCATCTATTTTCTGTGCAGAGATTTGCAGGCCCACTTGTTGTGCATTTTAGGGCCATGTGATGAGGCCCATATGATGTAATTGAGGACTATGTGATGTGGCCCGCTTGACATAAGAGGCTCATTGAGATGTATTCGAGGCCCTGGTGCGAGGCCCACATGTTGGGTATATTCGAGGCCCAATGTGATGTATGTTGGCCCGTGTGACGAGGTCCATGTGAAGTAAATAAGGCCCATCATGATTGTACGTGAGGCCATGGGCCCACTATATGTTTAGCCGTATGTAGGCTACCCCTTGGGAGCAATGTTGGTTTGACGTCCACATTGATGGGTAATGATGGTTGGATGCCCACATTGTGACCTTCCCTTAGGCCTTGTTAGGCCCATTCTTAATCGATCTCAATTGACGTGACCGATTTGCCGATTCTGATTATCGATCGCTCCGATTGTCGTGACCGACACGATCCCAATCGACGTGACCGATTTGGCGATTCTAATTATCGATCACCATTATCTCACCGATCACGATTCCGACTATCGATCGAGTGCGATTACACGTGACACTTGGTCGATTGATTGCCTTTGACCGATTATCGATTTCGATTAATGTGGTCGATTTACCGATTCACTATCGATCGGCAGAAATTGTCGTGAACGATTTGTTGATTTTGATTATCTTGACCGCTTGCAATTCGGATTGTCGTGACCGATTTGGTTTAACTCGAATTGTCGTGACCGATTTGCCGATTCTCGATTTCGATCGAACCCCGATTGTCATGGCCGATTGTCGATTAGTGATCGAGGTTGATTGTCTTGACCGATTACGATTTCGATTAACGCCTGATCGATTTGGATTCTTCCTCGACGGCATCGAGATTGTCGTGACCGATTTGCTAATTCCGTTATCTTCACCAATTGCAATTGATTGATGTGACCGATTGTGGATTCCGACTATCGACGGTGCATGCGATTGTCGTGGACCGATTTGGCGATTCTAATTATTTTGACCACTTGCCGATTTCGATTGACGTGGACCGATTTGCCAATTTTGATTGTCGATAGGTGCGATTGTCGGACCGATTGCCGACCCGATGGACGTGACCGATTTGCCGATCCCGATTATCGATCGATTTCAGTATCAAGGCCAATTGATTTTCAATTGTCGAGGCCGAGTATCGAGGCCAATTATCAATGTAGACGCAATTGTCGATTCTCGACCCATATTGTCGAGGCTTATTGAGACCCATTCGATTCGATTATCGAGGCCGATTCCGATTTGTTGAGGCCATTCTCGATTGTCGGCCAAGCATCGAGGCTAATTCCGATTGTCGAGGCAAAGGTATCGAGGCCGATTCTAAGTGTAATTGATTGTTGAGGCATTAAAAGCCGATGTCGAGACTTATATGATGTATATGCGACCCGTAGTTGGGGCCCACTGTGATGTATTCGTGGCCTATGGGGAAGGCCCATTGTGATATGTATTAGGCCCATGATGCATGGCCCATTTGATGTATTCGAGACCCATGTGTAGGGTCCACATGTCATGTATTTAAAGCCCATGAGCAGGGCCCACCCGTTGTGTATATATGGCCCTTAAGTAAGGCCCATTGTGTGGTATATTAGGCCTTTGTGTGAGGCCGTGAGCCCATTATATGTTTGGCTTTGTGTGAGCCATTCCTTGAGGGCAATGTTGGTTAAATGTTCACATTGTCGAGGCCGATTGTTGATACTGGTTATTGATACCGATTATGAGTATGTGACTGCATAGCATCATGATACATGCCCATACGCATCATCATGCGCATGTTTGTTATGAGATGTGGTTGACCATTGCATATGTCATTAGACAGATTATTATGAGACTTCCTGATAGGCAGAGGTTATCTCACATGAGCGCACGGTATGCGCATGATTGATGCATGACTGGATTGTATGGCTCATGCATCTTGCATTGTGTGCCCTAGCGACATCGTGGCCGTAGCCTCCACGAGCATATCGTGGATGGCCGGACGGACACCTGGAAATCCATTATACATGGGGTGAACTTTAGATATCCCCGGGTGAAAGTCCCTAAACCCTCTTGGTTCCGAAGTTGCTCCAACATCTAGGACCGAGTGGATGCATGAGCGCATGAGGGCCATATACCGTTGGCCGCGTCTCCCACCGTGTCGTGGTCGGTTGGAAGGGGGTACGGCCTTACCTCGCCCGAGAGGAGGGGGGCAATGCTTGGGGTGAGTCCGACCAGCCTCGAGGAATGGGTCCGTTTGTCGACGAGCCGGTCCGATATTGGTAGGGAACCATGATAGTGAGGTCTCTTCCACTCACCTTGTTGCGCGCGATGGGCGGTAATCTAGTTTGGAGTGTAATAGACCCCTGATTTCCCGAGAGGCTAACCGCATCGATATGTAGACTTATTGAGTAGGATATGCATGCTCATTCATTCATTCATTCACTATCCACTCGGTGGTGGTGCGCAACTAATTGTCAGTGTACCTTCGTTATGGCAAAGATTTCGGTTGGCGCGCGACAAACCCGACATCGTGAGTTTACCACGTTGAGTCCGACTATCCAAATTTAGGTATGGGACCTGGTTTGGATAAAGGTCCCTTGTGGTGGACCCCGTAGCACTGCGATATTACGTACTATCATCCCGACTTCACACTCCAAAGATGGTCATTTCATTCACATCGCATATTTCATTACATCCGCAGTGGCATATGACATATTGGGTTGCTATGTTTCTGACTTATATGGCCTAGACAGGACTTAGAAGATTTGTATATTGCACCGCATCTTCGCATATGATATTTGGCTCTTTATGACTCCTTATCGCATAGTCGTTCTATATTGCGTACTCGATATTGATTGACTTGTGGACTTGTCCATACTTTCATTTACTATGTTATCTCGATAATTCATGATCTTGTCGATTTCCCGCTATTCCGATAATGTACGATTTATGGATTACCATGGAATTTCGGGTATTGTATGATGATGACATTGTATTGAATACTTGACACTTACCTTGCTGCACACACTTTCACCACCCACTAAGCTTTCATAAGCTTATGCACGATAGATGCGTGCAGTGATGATAAAGTTACTAGCACGTTGAGCTTGGAGTGTGGCAATGGACTTCCAAGTTTCGATACTTTCATTATACTGTATTTCCCTTTCATACGCATTGTACTTAAAGTTTTGATATAGTGGATATGTGGTGATGTTGCCTTTGTGAAATGGGTAATCTTGTAGTTATGCTTATTGCGAGTTAAATGTACAAAAAAAAAAAAATCCTCCTTGTAGGATCCCAGGATTAGAATCTGGCGTATGGGCGCTAGGAGCCGAGAATGGGGTACTACGGAGGCTGTCGCACCGGATTCAGCGATCTGCATTCCCGTGAATCCGATTTCTGGGTTTGGGGCGTGACAACTCCTATCCAAGAAGGGACCAAAACTAGGTACTTAGACAATATCCATAAGGAACTAATCTCTAGTGGAGGCCCATTTACCTGGGGTAGCCCATGAGACTAAGCATACAAGCTATAGGTCTAAATAATACAAAAATGGGCCTAACAAGAGTCTAAGATGGACATCCAATCATACTTAGATACTACCAGGCCTAGAGGGGTCCATAATGGGGACATTTAACCACCATTCCCTAAAAGGCATATTAACCATGAACTATGTGGATAGAAGGCCCAAGGCCCACAATCAAGATAAAAATAGGTGGCCACATATATATATCCCTCATAATGGGCCATAAGAAAAAGGGTCTAATGCTACCTTCAACAACATGCCCCCAAGAGGGGAATTAAGGCCCCAAGGCTCAAACCCAATGGCCATAACATACATGCATTAAGTTGGACTTGGTATAAGACCCGTATCCTAGTCCGTACCGTTCCATTGACTCCCACGATCCTTCTCGTCGAATTCTGGTAACCTATGACCTATAATCAATGTTTGTATGCGACCCTAAGTCGTATGCTTTAGATTTGAGTCAGTTTAATCCGAGACTTGTACCATTGCAACCACACTATTGCCGCGGTTCCAACGCCGCGTCTTGCATACCGATCCAATACCCTGGCAGGGAGATATGGGCCAATGTTTATTTCGAAGAAAATGCCGCGCGTTTGCAATCCCAAGAGAATCTCCACAATATGTCCCATCAATCAATCAATCAATCAATCACCTCATGTCAAGTACAAGAGCACCCATACTTTCTTTCTCCATAAGTTAAGCAACCACCAACTCAACCCATCTCTCACCTCACCCATCACTCACTCACATCCATCACCTCACCCATCTCTCACATCCATCACTCTCTCTCCTTACATCCCATCTCTCACTCTCTTTCTCAACACAATTCCAAGCACCAAAAAAAAATGTAAATGTCCAAGCTCTTCTAAGGTGAAAAAAAGTGCATGTGTGTGGCCCACTTTCCCCATCCCAAAATCCTTCATCCTAACCATTCATTTCTCATCTTCCACTATCAAAGTGAAGCACAAGGAGACTGGCGTTCCAACGGACCAAGAAGATTGAACGGTGGGTGCTTCTATAGGCTAGTTTTCAAATTGTTATGATGGGCCGAGTGAGGCCTACTGATCAATGGTATGGATCTCACTTTGGACCCTAAGATGTGGCTGATGGTCCACCTTAATCCTCATGATCATTCCATGATGGGGCCATTCTCCATAGGCCCCATCATGATATTTATTTTCCTTGCATGGATAGGGTCATATAGACCCTCCAATTCATTGGAGAAAGGATCTCCACCGTTAATTTTAATCGGTGGGCCCATATGAAATGGGACCCACTTGATGTATATTTTAAATCATGCAAGGGAGGGCCCATAATGTCGGGGTACCTCCATCACACGTGTCTCTCTCTCTCTCTCTCTCTCTCTCTCTCTCTCTCTCTCTCTCCCTCTCTTTTTAATTTGCTTTGTGTGTGATGATATGATTGTGTGGCCCACTTAATGAGTGGTGAGATGTCCAAACCGTTCATCAAAGGGACCTCACCTTGATGTGGGTCTGATGCACACCATCCAACCATTTGGTGGCTCACCATGGTAGCATGTATGTGGGTGGGGCTCACCTTAAATATATGTGTTATATACAACCATCTAGCGTCCAGGGACGCTGGACGTTGCCAACAAGTGAAGTGTGAGCTGAGCGTACTAATGATAGCAGCAAAAGGAAAAAAAAGGGGTTTAGGTGGGCCGCTCATGCAGGACCCACCTTGATATATGTATTCAATCCATGCCGTCCATCCCATTCAGCGGACCATATTAGGCGTTGAGCTAAAAAATACGGTTAATCTGACTCTCAGGCGGGCCATAGCATGACAAACAATGTGTCTACCATTGAAATTCGCCCTGTTGTTTTGATGCACTGAAACATGCCTAATATTGGGCTTGATGGATTGGTTATGGACTATAGAATTCATTGGGTGGGATGGATTCTTCTGATGCGGGCCCCACGTATGAAAAACCTCAGGAAAACTAATTTTTTCAAAAAATAAAAATAAAAAATATAGCAACAGTGCCTGCTGTTGTAGACTTTACTGACACACGCAGCTGCGTGCGCTGGAGGCAGGGCCCACTCTGGTGTGTGTTCTGTCCACACCGTCCACACCTGGACGGTGGGACCTACCGTGATGTATGTGTTCTATCCATGCCATCCAGCCATTGATCAGGTGGCCCACGTCACAAGAAGCAGTAGTGATTGAACCGTCTGCCATTGAACCCTTTTGGGTATCATAGTAGTTTTGGGTCAATATAAAATTTATTTTTCCTTTCATCCAGGTCAGTGTGACCTTATCAACAGGTTGGACGACACATAAACATTATGGTGGGCCCCACGTGGGACCCCAAGATGTATGTGTTCTATCCGCACCTGGATGGTGGGACCCACCATGATGCTTGTACTACATCCAAACCACCCATCAATTTTGAAAGCTCATTATATGGCATGAGCAGAAGAATGAGTCAGATCCATAGTTCATGTGGAACCCACCATGATGCATGTGTTGCATCCAACCTGTCCAACTATTTTTAAAGTTTATTTTAGGGCTTGAGGCTAAAAATAAGGCAGATCTATAGTTCAAGTGGACCCCACCTTGATATATGTATGGGGCTCATCTTGATTTATTTGTGGCCATCCATTGAGGCCCACCTTGGTACATGTATAAGGCCCATTTTGATTTATTTGTGGTCGTCCATTGAGGCCCACCTTGGTATATATATAAGGCCCAAGTGATTAGGCCCATCTTGTCATATTTATGGCCCGTTGTTGAGGCCCACCTTAATGTGTATGAGGCCGTTGTTGAGGCCCACCTCGATGTGAATGTAAGGCCTATGTTTTGAGGCCCATTGTGATGTATTTCAAGGCCCAGGGGTTATGGCCCTTTGTAATATATATAAGGCCCATTGATGTGGCCCACTTGATTTATATAAGGCCCATATGATGCAGCTCATTTGATGTATCCAAGGCGCATGGGTCGAGGCCCAACGGGGTGTCCTTAGGGTCCATTGCAATATGTGATTCCCCCATGGTTTATGTAATGATATTTATGGTGGGCCGTGCCTAGGGAACAATGATGGTTTGATGCCCACATTATAAGTACAATGTTGGTTAAATGTTCGCATTGTAACTCTCATTAGGGCCCATTGATAGGCCCATACTTGTTGTGTGTAGGCCATCTATGCCTATCTGCATTGTAAGGATAGTTCACAACTTTATAACATGCTTAGTATAGCTCCATGATTCATGCCCATACGCATCATATGTATACTTGATATAAGGAATGTTTGATCATAGCATAAGCCATTGGGCTGAGACGTTTACGGGACTCCTTATGAGATGGAGTGCCCCACATGATCGCGTGGTACTCGCAGGATTGCTGCATGATTGTACGGTATGACTCACGCATCTCGTATATGTGTGACTTGATCACTGCACGCCCTAGCGACATTAGGGCCATGGCCTCCACAGATACATCATGGATGGTCGTATCGGATACCGAAAATATTAGCTCTAGCATTGTGGGCACTTAGGATGTCCTTGGGTGAAAATTTCAAAACATTTTTGGTACCAGAGGATGCTCCAACATCTAGACCGAGTGGATACACGAGCGCCCGAGTGCCGAATACTAGTAGGCTGCTTCTCCCATTATGTCATGGTCGGTTGGAAGGGGGTGTGGCCTTATCCGCCACAGTGAGGGGCTATAAGCTAGGCTGAGCTTAACCTACTCGCAAATGAGTTTGCTATCGATGAGTCAAGTAGGTATTGGTAGACTACTGGTCAGGCGGATAGTGAGGTCTCTTCCACTTGCTTGGCTATGCAGCTAGGGAGGAGGCAGTCAGAGTGAAGTGTATTAGACCCTGGTGATATTAAGAGAGGAACTGTACTGATATGTGTACTTGATGAGTACTGGCATGCTTGCTTTGCATCTCGTATATGGCATTTGGCTACATAGGCCTCGCATCGCATGACCTTGGTATGGCCGATAGCATTCATGTCTTGCATCATATTTCCCCATTAGTCTGATATTGTATACTTGACACTTGCCTTGCGTACACACTTACACCACCCGTTAAGCTTTTGTAAGCTTATGTACGACCGTTGCGTGCAGGTGTCATTGGACAGCAGCAGCGCTGAGGCAGGAGCGCGATCTGATCATTTTGGAGCTTTTTGATCACCCTATATTTCCATTTTCACATTGTACTTAAAGTTTTTGATATAGTGGATATGTGGTGATGTTGTTTTGTGACTTGATTATGCTTGTGGTTATGCTCCATTAAAAAAAAATCATACTGAAAATCCTCCTTATAGGATCCCAGGATCAGAATCTGGCGTATGGGCGCTAGGAGCCGAGAATGGGGTACTACGGAGGCTGTCGGCATCGGATTCGGTGATCAGGAATTTTGTGAGCCCATTTTTCTGAGTTTGGGGCGTGACACTTGGTGGGCAGCCCATGTACACAATATATGGCCAAAAAATAAGTCTAAGTTTGGGTGAAATGGGCTCCACTACATCAGCCCAATAACTAGCAATTTAAGTGGGTAACCAAGGGCCCAATACCGTACATATCTCAGCCCACAAGTCTATCAAAATGGTGGAAGTCAGCCCAACATATGGCTGGGCCAAGCTGGGACGTCCTTGACCACTCTGGTTCCACTGGATGTCCCAAAAATCTGATCTAAAATGGGGTCCTCATATGATCATTAAAGGTGACCCAAAAGAATGCACTAATTAAGCCCAAAGATTCTAAAAAATATATATAAGCATGCAACACGTACACAAGTTTCTCAATATGGTTGGCCCTGCATCCAATAAAGTTTCAACCATAACAATGTATATTTAAGGCCCCTTGATAAACTTTTGGCCCACTTAACTTCCTGGGCCTGCTAAAGCCTAGAAATTAGTCAAACTATGTGGAAATAATCTCACGAAGGCCAACGATACTCACAAGAAGCCCCATCAGATGGAGAGTGTGTATACATCACAAAAAGATTAAGTGAGCCTACTACTGGATTGCGAGCCCGCAGCAGCCCAAGACAGTGAGTGTCCCTATGATCGGGCGATCCAGGCTTGGATGGCCTGGACCAAACATACGTTAAGGTAGGCTCCACATACATTCATATTGGGCCTCCAATAAATGTCCTAGGGTTATGATGGACTTTTAACCACCTATAGAGAAACCTATGGGCCTACCTTGGGATCACCAAGGAGGACATCCAACCTCAAATAGTTCCCCAGAGGTAGCCCACATCTACTCGAATACAAATCAAGGCCAAAGGCCTATACCAAATCATGGGCCTAGTGGGCAATCATACAAAGCCCAACTCATAAGCAATATCATGGGCCCATAAGCAAGGTTTGGGCCCAAACATAGGGGTCATAAACCCATATATTGTGGAGGGCCTGATGGGCAGCCCGTTATTCCAACTATATGGCCAATTCTTATGTTTAATTCAAGTGAATTGGGCTTTACAACTTGGCCCAAGTATAAGGTTATTTTGGTGGGCAATCCAAAGGTCCAACTACTTATGAAATTTTGGCCCATAAACCCATCACAATATGTACTAAAATATAAGCCCAAGGGTCCAATGGACCCATCCAGAAAGTTTCATCCCAACTGGATCTAAAGAATCCACCAACTAGCTATATACATGGACCTAATAAAACCCAACTGGGGTGGGCCTCAAATGTGCATTAATTGAGCCCAAAGCATGATAGGAAAAAGGGGCAGGATGTGTGTACAAACATCCCCAAATTTGGTAGGCCATGCTACCCCAAAACATACAATTATGGGCAACAACTTTAGGCCTAACGTGGAAATTCCAGTCCACCCATTCTCTAGGCCTGCTGGAGTCCAAAAATAATCAACTTATATAAATATTTGTTCCATGGTGACCCACACATATGTAAGTGTTATGGTCTCATACTCCTTTGGTTGTCAAATTTTGATGTGTCAAAACATCTATCTGTGTCCTGTGCTTGTATGATGATTTATATGAATTCAAGACACTGCATAAATACTTCAAGAAGCTACAAGTTGAACTACATATTGAAGTTCAAGAAGCTACAATGTTGATGTTCAAGATGTTCAAGTCTTAAGAAACAACTCATGACTTCAAGACTAATAAGCAATGCATGAAGTAGTTGTTATGCTGATGAAGATCTCAAGTTTGAAGCTACAACAAGTTCAAGATCTCAAGCCTGATATGGTTCAAACAATCTACATTCGTTGAATGGTTGAAGTTCAATGTCCATACGACATGATTCAGGTTTGAATGACCTTAGGTTGACCCTTTAAGTAGGTCACTTTGGATACATAAATCAAATATTTATTTTACATAAGTTTGGTCTATTCTACGACCAGTCCTAGCTCTTGTTCGACCAGTCCTGGCATTGGTTCGACTAGTCCAAAAAATTCCACGACCAGTCCTAAGTAGTTGAAGATTTTTTGGAATTTTTGGTACGCCCACGACCAGTCCTGGAGGTCCTTCGACCGGTCGTAGGTGTGGCTTCGACTCGTCCACTACCAGTCGTGGATCTACGACTCAAAGTCCAGCAACGTAATCTATGGTCCTACGACCAGTCGTAGAGATCTACGACCAGTCGTAGGTGACCCACGACCGGGCCGTAGGCTACTCACGACCAAATGTGGAACGACTTTCAAAGATCGCGCTTAAATTTTCAAAAATGTATTAGAGCTACGACCAGTCGAAGGTTTCTAAGACCAGTCGTAGGAACGATTTTTGCTTCTATAAATTGAACACGAAATTCAGAGTTTTCACACTTCAACTTTATTCTATTCAAGAATTTTCAAGTGATCACTCTAAGATAAGTCTGTGTTTATTTTAAGCTACATTGTGCTTATTTAATATTCCTTTTTGCTAGCTTATTTAATTTGATTTTGTTTCTTTATTCCAATCTTACTTGAAAAGAGGAATTATCTTATTCCTTCTTCTTGGAATCAAAATCAAATATAGCTACGCCCAACAAGTTAAATCTAAAATCTATTAGAATTTAGAACCTTATGAATGTGAGTATTGGAAATTGAACTTTGACATTCAATCATCTACTCCGATTGGTTCTACTGAGCTAAGAAAAGGAGAAATCCGGGTATTTTACAATTTCAGAAAATTTATTTAGTTTTGGTTTTGTTTGAGGTTAAGCGAGAAAAATCTCATTGTACTTGGTTTTGTTTAAGGTTGAGCCGAAAAAATCTCATTGTATTGGTTGTCGAGGAAAACCGAGAAAACTCGAAAAGAGGGTTTTTGAATTGTGTAAGCCCAAGTGAAAAATACACAATTGTAAAGGTTTTTGGTGAACTGTGAAAACCTATTTGATAGTGAACGCTAATATCCCCCGTGTGAGGATATTAGAGTGGAGTAACTTTTTTATGTGGTCATGGAAAAGCAGCTTGGTGTACACAAAGCGAACCACTATAACTCTTTGCCTTGTGGATTGAATGCTTGCTTAATTTTCATATCTTTTATCATTCGATTGTGTGGAATGTACAAGTGGATGTGAATGTTGTAACTATTTACATTTCAAGCAAGTGTGGGGATTGTTGTAATAATTTAGATCTATACTTCTGCATTTAATTTCAATTCCTTGCTATTTCATTTACTTATATTAAAATTGAGTCCTTGATCCAAAAGAGGTTCTAGAAATAAGGTTGTCCAACCATAAGCCCTTGTTTATTATGGTGTAAGGTTGTCCTTAGAACTGAATTTGTATAAATCTCTCAATACTTATTTATCAAGGTGATTTAAATATAGCATTGTGAATTGATTCATAATTGTAAGGATATTGGTTTACTTTATTTCCGCTGATTTTATTTTAAATTTGGCATAGTCCTATTCACCCCCTCCTCTAGGACTTATAGCTTGGCCTTTTCAAGTGGTATCAGAGCTTAATAGCTCATTTTTGTTGCTTTTTATTTGGATTTATTTCCTGAGCTAACGATCTAAGCTATATAAAAAGATGTCAAATTTTGATAGCCTTTCAGTTACTAGGCCTCCACCCTTTGATGGTTCCAACTATGCCTATTGGAAAGCCAGAATGAGGATCTTCCTCAAATCAATTGATGAAAGTGTGTGGCAAGCCACAGTGACTGAATGGAATCCTCCTATCATGGAAGTAACTGGTGTTGATGGTTCAAAATCTATGAAAATTACACCGTATTACCAATGGACCACACTTTAGAAAAATGAGAGTAGTGCTAATGCTAAAGCACTAAATGCAATCACTTAGCGCACTATCACCTGGATGAGTTCAAAAGAATCATATCTCCGTGATACCGCAAAGCAAGCTTCTGGGATATTTTAGAAATGACACACGAAGGTACATCAATTGTCAAGAAATCTAAAGTCCAACTCCTCACAACTAAATTTGAAGAAATTCATATGGAGGAAAATGAAATGTTTATGGACTTTTATACTAGATTGAATGACATTGTAAACTCAATGTGGGGTCTTGGCGATAAGATTCCGAGAAAGTAAAGTGTGTGCAAAATACTACGCTCACTTCCTCAACGGTTCAATTCTAAGGTAACCGCAATCCAGAACTTTGTGATACTGGATAATATGAAGGTAGAAGAATTAGTTGGTTCTTTACAAACCTATGAATTAAGTTTTAAAGCTCCTAAAGGTAAATCTATTGCTTTGAAGTCATCTAAAAGTATTACTCAAGAAAATTCAGATTCGAAAAAGTCTGAAGATGATATGGCCCTTTGGCTAAAAAAAGTTTTATAAGATTTTCAAAAGTAAGAAAAGAGTCGACTTTCAAAAGGCAAATGAAAAGAAACGTTCTAAACCTAAGTCTAAAACTTGGAAGTCATTGAAAGATAGTTAATGTTACAATTATCAAGAATATGGGCATTTAGCAAACAAATGTCCTAAAAAGGATAGATCCAAAAGGAAGGGTATGTTGGCTACTTGGGATGAATCGTCGATTAAGCCTCTTCCGAATCGAGAAATTCAGAAACCGAGTCAGGCGAAAGAACTTAAGGCCCTTATGACTCTAGCCAAGTTTACCTTTTCCGATCACGATGATTCAACAAGTGAAGAAAATTTGGATAGTGATCATGAAAATGATGAAGACCTTCAAGATGCTTACAATGCCTTATATAAGGAAAGTTGTAAAATTGCTGTTAAACTTAAACTTAAAAAAGAAAAGTTTTTTAAACTTAAAGAATGTTTTGAAACCCTTGTTTTAGAAAAATCTCAAATTTCAGATTGTTTTGAAAAATCAAAGTGCGATCTAGAATTCAAAACCTCCCTAATTGAAAATTTGAAATCAAAATGAGAAACTTAAAAATGAAGTATCTTCTCTTACGAGTTTGAAGGACACATGGAGATATGCCCAAGGTGATCCAAAATTAGAAAAATTATTATCCTGATCAAGAAAATGTGGCGATCGATCCGGGTTGGGCTATGATAAAAACACATCTCCTAAACGAGAAGAATACTGCGTTCCAATTTTGTGAAAGGAGAGACTTCTAACTCAAAAGGAAAAGGTACTTAATCAAGTTTTTTCTAAAAATACAAAAACTCTTCAAAAACACAAAAGCGACTATATAAATTTCAAAAATCGTTCGAAACCCACTAGTGAAAAAAATTGTTGATTTACTTAAGGAGCTATTAAAATCTAACTCGTAGGTCACTCTTACAACTATAAACAAAAGAAGACCAATTATTCTCCTAAACCCAAAACAAGATCTTGAAATGGGTTCCTAAGGTTACTTGTTTGGTTGCTCACACCTTTCAAAGCTACAAGCCATTCGAAATGGTACCTAGACAATGGATGCTCCAGACATATGACAGCGACAAAGCTCTATTCACCGATCTTAAAGATATGACTGATGGGTCAGTCACATTTGGTGATGGTAACAACTGCAAGATAATTGGCAAAGGTACAGTCCAACTCTATAACCTTCCCTTATTTAAAAATGTCTTAATGTTGAGGGTTTAAAACACAACCTGTTGAGCATATCTCAAATATGTGATAACAACCATAATGTTAAATTTTCTAATCAAGGTTGTGAAATTATAAATGAAAAGAGTTCTGTAATATTAACTGGTCGCAGAACTTCTGAAAACTGCTATATAATAAGCAATGGTAGCTCATCTAAATAAACGTGCTACATGGTCCATACCGATGAGACAGAATTATGACATAAACGCCTTGGACATGTTCACTACCGAAATTTATACAGATTGAGCAAAAGTGAACTAATTAGAGGTCTACCTAAGATGCAAAAAGTAGACAAGATTTGTGGTGAATGCCAGTATGGTAAACAAACTAGGAGCTCTCACAAAAAGGTGAACTCCAATATCACCACAAGACCACTCGAGCTTCTCCACATGGATCTTATAGGACCAACAAGAACGGAAAGTCGAGGTGGCAAAAAGTACATCTTAGTTATTGTAGATGATTATACAAGATACACTTGGGTTTCATTCTTGAGAGACAAATCAGAAACCCTTGATGAAGTGAAAAAGATTATAAAATGGATTCAAACTGAAAAATGTTTTCAAGTCAAAGAAGATCCGTAGTGATCATGGATCCGACCCGAAAACAATGGCGGTTTGAGAAATTTTGTAGCGATCAGGGAATATCGCATGAATTCTCTGCACCTAAAACTCCTCAACAAAATGGTATTGTCGAGAGGAAGAATAGAGTGCTTCAAGAAATGGGAAATGTTATGTTAAATAGCATGAAGCTCCCTAGAATCTCTCGTCAAGCAAAGTGAATACAAACTGTTACATTATTAACCGTGTTTATATTTGTAAATCTAATAATAAAACGGCTTATGAAATGTGGTTTGAGAAAAAGCCTTCTCATCAAATACTTTCGAGTTTTTGGCAAGAAGTGCTATATTTTGCGTGACCGTGAAAAATTTAGGAAAATTCGACACTAAAAGTGATGAAGGGATCTTTTAGGATATTCTTTAAACAAATCAGTGCTTATCGAGTTCTGAACAACAGGACCGGTGTGATTCAAGAGTCAATAAATGTTGTGATTGACGATCTTTTGAATACACCTGTCCCTAGTTCAGATAATGATGAAGTTCTTATACTTGAAAAACAAGAAATTTCATCAAGTGAAACTAATCTGAATTAAGGATCAAGTTAAAGATCATCCAACTTCTCAAATACTTGGAAACCCTCTCACTGGTGTGCGCACTCGTAGACAATTAGAGGACATATGTAACTACGTATGCTTTACATCCCAGATTGAACCGGTTAACGTAAAAGAAGCACTTTCAGATGAAAACTGGATTCTTGCGATGCAAGAAGAACTTAATCGCTTGTCGAAATGATGTCCGCACCTTGTTCCTAAACCTAAAGATAAACATATTATTGGAACAAAATGGATTTTCAAAAACAACGATGAACTTGGAAATATTATTCGAAATAAAGCAAGACTAGTTGTACAGGGGTATACACAAATTGAAGGTATTGACTATAATGAAACATTTGCTCTTGTAGCTCGTCTTGAATCAATCAGACTTTTTATCTCCATTGCATGTTTTAGGAAGATTAAAATTTACCAAATGGATGTAAAGAGTGCCTTTTTGAATGATGATTTACATGAAGAGGTATATGTTGAACAACCTACGGGGTTTGAAGATCCTAAATTTATTGATCATGTGTATCATCTTAAGAAGGCTCTCTATGGTCTGAAACAAGCTCCCAGAGCATGGTACGAAAAATTGACTAAGTTTTTACTGAGTCATAATTTTCAGATGGGGTGTGTTGATAAGACGCTCTTTGTTAAGCAACATAACGATGATATTCTAATGGTTCAAATATATGTTGACGATATTATTTATGGATCAACCTGTACTAACATGACTGTTGAGTTTGCAGATTTGATGAAGTCTAAATTCGAAATGAGCATGGTTGGAGAATTAAACTATTTTCTAGGGTTGCAAGTAAAACAACAACCTGATGGAATTTTTATCTCTCAAACCAAATATGCTCAGAGTTTAATTAAGAAATTTGGATTTGAGAAAGGTAAAAATTTTGATACTCCTATGAGTACAACTTTGAGACTCTCAAAAGACTCTACAGGTAATGATGTGGATCCTAAATTGTATCGTAGTTTGATTGGTAGTTTGCTTTATCTGACTGCTAGTAGACCAGATATTGCTTTGAGTGTTGGTATTTGTGCTCGTTATCAATCAAATCCTAAAGAATCTCACTTAACTGCTGTTAAACGGATTATGCGATATGTCGCAAGTTCTACTAAACTGGGTCTCTGGTATCCACATGAGACTAATGTTCAATTAGTCGGGTACGCAGATGCTGACTGGGCTGGAAACATTGATGATAGGAAATCAACCAGTGGTGGTTGTTTCTACATTGGAAATTGTCTTGTTTCTTGGTTTAGCAAGAAGCAAAGTTCTATATCGCTATCAACAGCTGAGGCTGAATACATTGCTGCTGGAAATGCATGTACTCAACTTATTTGGATGAAACGAATGTTAAGCGATTATGGAATCACTCAGGATTCTATGATTTTATTTTGTGATAATTCCAGTGCAATAAATATCTCTAAAAATCCGTTCAAAGATTCACGTACTAAGCATATTGACATTAAATTTCATTACATTCGTGAATTAGTGGAAGAAAAATTAATATATTTGGATTACATTCCAACCGAGACTCAACTTATGACATTTTCACTAAACCGCTTGACAAAAGCAGGTTTAATAAATTAAAATTCGATCTCGGTATGTGCAATTTAAATTGAATTTACATGATTTGATGTATCATAATGTACATAACTATGATGTTTTATTTGCTTGAATTTGAAAATTATTTAAAATTTTGCAAATTTTGAGTCGTACTCGACCAGTCGTGAGTATACACGACCGGTCGTGCTATGACCGGTCGAACACTTACACGACCAGTCGTGAAACTCGGGATTTCACTTTAATTTGGGGATTTTGACTCTTCTTCTTCATTTCTTTTTACTCTCCAACGGTTCTAGCTAAGACCGATCGAACCCACCTTCATAGTACTTCAAGGTTAGTGGTTCTTTTACATTTTTTTTTGTAGATTCTTGCTATTAGTGTTTCAAATCTCATTCTTGTGGAATCTATTTGGTCGTTCATTACAAGTTTGGGGTTTTATCTTGAAAAATCTGTTTTATTTAAATCCCATTTCTTCCAACTTGTTGTTTCCTTGAAATCCTTCTGTGAAAATGGATGCTAGAGGTAAAAAGAAAACTAGTTGAGGTCCATCTTCTTCTATATCAGCTTCTATTGTACAACGTCATCTTTGCTCTCCTGAAAATGATCCTTCTGATGCTCGGGATTTGCGTATGCGCAATGTTATTGTTGAGCGTCATGTTAATATTAA
Organism: Magnolia changhungtana; assembly: GCA_030180095.1. NCBI lineage: Eukaryota > Viridiplantae > Streptophyta > Magnoliopsida > Magnoliales > Magnoliaceae > Magnolia > Magnolia changhungtana. The sequence continues at coordinate 269,396 of JASAUF010000524.1, read as the reverse complement.
TCACATTGCTTCATTTGGTATCCTTCCTCTATTGGAATCTATGGGATGGGATAACATCTTACATTGGGGTGGAGCTGCATACCAGTCCATTGCCCAATCCATGTTTACATGTATCTGTGATTTTTCTCTTGAGAATTTAACTTTTAAAGTTGATACTCAAGAAGGATTGTTTTTAGTGGATCGACATTTGATTGCTGACATTATGGAAATACCTGTCAATGACGAGAGCATTCCAATTAATATTTTACTTGACAGTCTCTCAGAATCTGAACGAAAAATGCTTACTAGAGATTTATGTAATTTGGATGTTCATTGGACTCATAAAGGTCATGTACTTCCCTCAAGGTATTTGTTACCTAGACACATAGTACTTCATAGGATATTCATCTCAAATCTTTATCCACGTTACGTAATAAACCGAACTCACCGCTTTCATGGTTCGTGTTTTGCATTCTGTAGTCTCCGTGCAAAAATATGTCTACCTTCTTTAATTTGTCATACCATTATTTTGTCTCGTTACCATCCTGGACATAGTGATATACCCTTTGGTTATTTATTGACTATGCTGGCAAATCATATGCTCGTAGCTATGCCTACTAGAGAAAACCCATCCATCATCTCCTTTTAATAATTCCAATCTTAACAAGATGAATTTAGAATTGGTCGATGGCCAAGTGGATGTTGTAGTAAGGGTGGTCTTCAAGGTGAAATGCTCAAGCTAGTGATCTTCCCGAAGACGTGAATATGGATGACTTATTTGAAGAACTTGAATCGACTCTACCGATGATCCCGATTTTTCAAATTTTCCGATTTTGATGAGAGATTGAATTCCTTCAAGAGCAGGTGGCTCAAATTGTGTTACCCAAGACACGCAATTTTCATATTTACACAAATATATGAGGCGGATTGCTAAGGGTTTACATAAAATTGATCCATCTAATCCTGCACCCTCTTCTGGTTCTGACTAAATTTTTGATGGGTTTGTAATATTTTGTTTACTGAACTTTTCGTGCTTACTGACTTTTTAATTATGCACTATGCTCTCTTGAATCAACTCCTATTGTCTTTATTATTGATGCACTTCTTCCTTTGTCATTTTGTGTCAAAAAGGGGGAGAAGTTTTGGAGGCTTTTGATTTATTTAAATTTAATCTTTATGATGTGCTCCTATTACTCAGGCTATTACTTAGGGGGAGTTAAGCTTCTCAGGGGTAGTTATGGGAGAATGATGCTGATGCTAGTTATTACTTATCATATCTATATAACTGTGCATGCTTCTCTATTGTGAACCTGTTGTGTTTGTACTTCTCTTATGTCTATTGGAAGTATTATTACTTGGGTGTTTTGTCACAAATTTGACAAAGGGGGAGATTGTAAGTGTTATGGTCTCATACTCCTTTGGTTGTCAAATTTTGATGTGTCAAAACATCTATCTGTGTCCTGTGCTTGTATGATGATTTATATGAATTCAAGACACTGCATAAATACTTCAAGAAGCTACAAGTTGAACTACATATTGAAGTTCAAGAAGCTACAATGTTGATGTTCAAGATGTTCAAGTCTTAAGAAACAACTCATGACTTCAAGACTAATAAGCAATGCATGAAGTAGTTGTTATGCTGATGAAGATCTCAAGTTTGAAGCTACAACAAGTTCAAGATCTCAAGCATGATATGGTTCAAACAATCTACATTCGTTGAATGGTTGAAGTTTAATGTCCATACGACATGATTCAGGTTTGAATGACCTTAGGTTGACCCTTTAAGTAGGTCACTTTGGATACATAAATCAAATATTTATTTTACATAAGTTTGGTCTATTCTACGACCAGTCCTAGCTCTTATTCGACCAAATTCCGGCATTGGTTCGACTAGTCCAAAAATTCCACGACCAGTCCTAAGTAGTTGAAGATTTTTCGAAATTTTTGGTGCCCACGACCATCCCGGAGGTCCTTCGACCGGTCGTAGGTGTGGCTTCGACTGTCCCACCTACGATGGGCGTAGATCTACGACTCAAAGTCCAGCAACGTAATCTATGGTCCTACGACCAGTCGTAAGGATCTACGACCAGTCGTAGGTGACCCACGACCAGTCGTAGGCTACTCACGACCAGTCGTGGAACGACTTTCAAAGATCGCGCTTAAATTTTCAAAAATCTGTTAGAGCTACGACCAGTCGAAGGTTTCTAAGACCAGTCGTAAGAACGATTTTTGCTTCTATAAATTGAACACGAAATTCAGAGTTTTCACACTTAACTCTATTCTATTCTAGAATTTTCAAGTGATCACTCTAAGATAAGTCTGTGTTTATTTTAAGCTACATTGTGCTTATTTAATATTCCTTTTTGCTAGCTTATTTAATTTGATTTTGTTTCTTTATTCCAATCTTACTTGAAAAGAGGAATTATCTTATTCCTTCTTCTTGGAATCAAAATCAAATATAGCTACGCCCAACAAGTTAAATCTAAAATCTATTAGAATTTAGAACCTTATGAATGTGAGTATTGGAAATTGAACTTTGACATTCAATCATCTACTCCGATTGGTTCTACTTGGGAACAGTTAAAGAAAAGGAGAAATCTATTTTACAATTTCTATTTATTTAGTTTAGGTTTTGTTTGAGGTTGCTTCTAGAAAAATCTCATCATGCACTGGTTTTGTTTTGAGGTTGAGCGAGAAAATCTCATTGTATTGGTTGTCCGAAAAACCAAAAACTCAAAAAAGAGGGTTTTTTAATTGTGTAATGTAAGGGTTATGGTTCACTCCTTTGTCAAATTTTGAACTGTGTCAAAATCATCTATCCGTGTTCTTGGTTTTGGTATGATGATTTTATACTTCAAGATGCTACAAGTTGAAGCACAAGATGTTAAAGTTCAAAAAGCTACAAGAGGGGTTTTTGAAGTGTAAGGGTTATGGTCTCAAGGTGTCAAGATGTCAAAACATCTATCCGTGTCTTGTGCTTTATGTTGATTTTATACTTCAAGATGCTCAAGTTGAAGCACTTGTTAAAGTTCAAGCTACAAGATGAAGCTTAAGATATTGTTCAAAGATTTCAATGAAGATCTCAAGACTTCAAGCTCCGATATTGTTCAAGACTTCAAGCTCGATATTGTTCAAGACTTCAAGACTGATATTGTTCAAGATTTCAAGCCCGATATTGGTTCAAACAATCTACATTCGTTGAATGGTTGAAGTTCAATGTCCATACGACATGTTTCAGTGTTTGAATGACCTTAGGTTGACCCTTTAAGTAGGTCATTTTGGATACATAAATCAAATGTTTATTCTACATAAGCTTAGTCTTAGTCTGTTCCAAGACCAAATCCTAGCTCTTGTTCGACCAGTCCCAGCATTGGTTCGACTAGTCCAAGAAATTCCACGACCACCCCTAATTTGTTGAAGATTTTTCGATTTTTTTTGAACGCCCACGACCAAATTCCGGAGGTCCTTCGACCGGTCGTAGGTTGGCTTCGACTGTCCACGATCGGGCCGTGGAGCTACGACCGAAATTCCAAAGAACCTATTTCATGGACCTACGACTGGGCCGTAGGTGTCCCACGACTGGGCCGTAGTGTCCCACGACACCGTCAGTAGGGTACACACGACCAGTCGTAGAACGGTTTTCAAAGATCGCGCTCAAATTTTCAAAAATTGTTAGAGCTACGACCACCCTAGGTTTCTAAGACCAAATGTAGGAACGATTTTTTCTTCTATAAATTGAACACGAAATTCGTAGTTTTTACATCCGTAACTCCATTCCATTCAAGAATTTTCAAGTAATCACTCGAGATAAGTCTCGTGTTTATTTTAAGCTAAATTGTGCTTATTTAATATTCCTTTTTGCTAGCTTATTTAATTTGATTTTGTTTCTCTATTCCAATCTTATTTGAAAAGAGGAATTATATTATTCCTTCTTCTTGGAATCAAAATCAAATATAGCTACGCCCAACAAGTCAAAATCTAAAATCTATTAGAATTTAGAACCCTATGAATGTGAGTATTGGAAATTGAACTTTGATATTCAATCATCTACTTCCGATTGGTTCTACCTGGCCGCTAAAGGAGGAATCCGGTATTTTACACCTTCAGAAAATTCATTTGTTATTGGTTTTGTTTGAGGTTGCTTTAAAAATCTCATTGTATTGGTTTTGTTTGAGATTGAGCTTAAAAATCTCATTGTATTGGTTGTCCGAGGAAAACCAGAAAACTCGAAAAAGGGTTTTTGAATTGTGTAAGCCCAAGTGAAAAAGACACAATTGTAAAGGTTTTTGGTGAACCCGAGAAAACCTATTTGATAGTGGAACGCTAATATCCCCCGTGTGAGGATATTAGAGTGGAGTAGCATTCTGTGTGGTCATGTAAAACAAGCAGGTGTACACACAAAGCAACCACTATAACTCTTTGTCTTGTGGATTGAATGCTTGATTAATTTTCATATCTTTTATCATTCGATTGTGTGGAATGTACAAGTGGATGTGAATGTTGTAACTATTTACATTTTCAAGCAAGTGTGGGGATTGTTGTAATAATTTAGATCTTTACTTCGCATTTATTTTCAATTCCTTGCTATTTCATTTACTTATATTAACATTGAGTTCTTGATTCAAAAGAGGTTCTAGAAATAAGGTTGTCCTACCATAAGCCCTTGTTTATTATGGTGTAAGGTTGTCCTTAGAATCGAATTTGTATCAATCTCTCAATAATTATTTATCAAGGTGATTTATATTTAGCATTGTGAATTGATTCATTATTGTAAGGGTATTGATTTACTTTAGTTCCACCGATTTATTTTTAAATTTGGCATAGTCCTATTCACCCCCCCCTCTAGGACATATAGCTTGGCCTTTTCAAGTGGTATCGAGCCTAATAGCTCATTTCTTGTTACTTTTTATTTGGATTTATTTCCGAGCTAACGATCTAAGCTATTTAAAAAGATGTCAAATTTTGATAGCCTTTCGCTTACTAGGCCTCCACCTTTTGATGGCTCCAACTATGCCTATTGGAAAGCCGTAATGAGAATCTTCCTCGATCAATGGATGAAAGTGTGTGGCTAGCCACAAAGTTGATCGAATGGAATCCTCCTACCATGGAAGTAACTCGTGTTGATGGTTCAAAATCTATGAAAATTACACCATTTTTCCAATGGACCACACTTCAAAAAATGAGAGTAGTGCTAATGCTAAAGCACTAAATGCAATCACTACGCACTATCACCTGGATGAGTTCAAAAGAATCATATCCTGTGATACTCGCAAAGCAAGCCTGGGATATTTTAGAAATGACACACGAAGGTACTACAATTGTCAAGAAATCTAAAGTCCAACTCCTCACAACTAAATTTGAAGAAATTCATATGGAGGAAAATGAAATGTTTATGGACTTTTACACTAGATTGAATGACATTGTAAACTCTATGTGGGGTCTTGGTGAAAAGATCTCGTAAAGTAAAGTGTGTGCAAAAATACTACGCTCTCTTCCCGAACGGTTCAATTCAAAGGTAACCGCAATCCAGAACTTCGTGATACTGACAATATGAAGGTAGAAGAATTAGTTGGTTCTTTGCAAACCTATGAATTAAGTTTTAAAGCTCCTAAAGGTAAGTCTATTGCTTTGAAGTCATCTAAAAGTATTACTCAAGAAAATTCAGATTCAGAAAAGTCTCAAGATGATATGGCCCTTTAGCTAAAAAAGTTTTATAAGATTTTCAAAAGTAAGAAAAGAGTCGACTTTCAAAAGGCAAATGAAAAGAAACGTTCTAAACCTAAGTCTAAAACTTGGAAATCATTGAAAGATAGTCAATGTTACAACTCACAAGAATATGGGCATTTAGCAAACAAATGTCCTAAAAGGACAGATCCAAAAGGAAGGGTATGTTGGCTACTTGGGATGAATCGTCTGATTCTCAAGCCTCTTCAATCGGAAAATTCAAAACCGAGTCGGGCAGTGAACTTAAGGCCCTTATGACTCTAGCCAAGTTTACCTTTTCAGATCACGATGATTCAACAAGTGAAGAAAATTTGGATAGTGATCATGAAAATGATGAAGATCTACAAGATGCTTACAATGCCTTATATAAAGAAAGTTGTAAAATTGTCACAAACTTAAACTTCAAAAAGAAAAGTTCTTTAAACTAAAAGAATGTTTTGAAACCCTTGTTTTAGAAAAATCTCAAATTTCAGATTGTTTTGAAAAATCAAAGTGTGATTTAGAATTCAAAACCTCCCTAATTGAAAATTTAAAATCTGAAAATGAGAAACTTAAAAATGAAGTATCCTCTCTTCTGAGTTTGAAGGACACATGGAGATATGCCCAAGGTGATCCAAAATTAGAAAAATTATTATCCGGATCAAGAAAATGTGGTGATCGATCCAGTTGGGCTTTGACAAAACACATCTCCTAAACAAGAATGCTCCTTCCATTTTTGTGAAAGGAGAGACTTCTAACTCAAAAGGAAAAGGTACTAATCAAGTTTTTTCTAAAAATACAAAACCTTTCAAAAACACAAAAGCAAAATATATAAATTTCAAAAATCGATTCAAACCCGCTAGCTGAAAAAAATTATTGATTTACTTAAGGAGCTATTAAAATCTAACTCAAGAGGTCACTCTAATAACTATAAACAAAAGAAGACCAATTATTCTCCTAAACCCAAAACAAGATCGAAATGGGTTCCCAAGGTTACTTGTTTGGTTGCTCACACTGCTTTCAAAGCTACAAGCCATTCAAAATGGTACCTAGACAAGTGGATGCTCCGACATATGACAAAGCACAAAGCTCTATTCACCGATCTTAAAGATATGACTGATGGGTCACCACATTTGGTGATGGCAGCAATCGCAAGATAATTGGCAAAGGTACGGTCCAACTCTATAACCTTCCCTTATTTAAAAATGTGTTATATGTTGAGGGTTTAAAACACAACTTGTCGAGCATATCTCAAATATGCGATAACAACCATAATGTTAAATTTTCTAATCAAGGTTGTGAAATTACAAATGAAAAGGGTTCTCAGTAATATTAACGGTCGCAGAACTTCTGAAAACTGCTATATAGTAAGCAATGGTAGCTCATCTAATCAAACGTGCTACATGGTCCATACCGATGAGACAGATTTATGGCATAAACGCTTTGGACATGTACACTACCAAATTTATACAGATTGAGCAAAAGTGAACTAATAAAAGGTCTACCTAAAATGCAAAAGTAGACAAGATCTGGTGAATGCCAAGATGGTAAACAAACTAGGAGCTCTCACAAAAAGGTGAACTCCAATATCACCACAAGACCACTCGAGCTTCTCCATATGGATCTTATAGACCAACAAGAACGGAAAGTCGAGGTGGCAAAAAGTACATCTTAGTTATTGTAGATGATTATACAAGATACACTTGGGTTTCATTCTTAAAGATAAATCGAAACCCTTGATGAAGTGAAAAAGATTATAAAACGGATTCAAACCGAAAAATGTTCTCAAGTCAAGAAGATCCGTAGTGATCATGGATCCGAATTTGAAAATAGCGGTTTTGAGAAATTTTGTAGCGATCGTGAATATCGCATGAATTCTCTCGCACCTAAAACTCCTCAACAAAATGGAATTGTCGAGAGGAAGAATAGAGTGCTTCAAGAAATGGGAAGTGTTATGTTAAATAGCATGAAGCTACCTAGAATCTCTCAAATTGAAGCAAGTGAATACAAATTGTTACATTATTAACCGTGTTTATATTTGTAAATCTAATAATAAAACGGCTTATGAAATGTGGTTTGAGAAAAAGCCTTCTCACAATATTTTCAATTTTTGGCAAGAAGTGCTATATTTTGCGTGACCGTGAAAATTTGGGAAAATTCGACACTAAAAGTGATGAAGGGATCTTTTAGGTTATTCTTTAAACAAATGTGCTTTATCGTGTTCTCAACAACAGACCGGTGTGATTCAAGAGTCAATAAATGTTGTGATTGACGATCTTTTGAAGACACTGTCCCTAGTTTAGATAATGATGAAGTTCTTATACTTGAAAAACAAGAAACTTCATCAAGTGAAACTAATCCCGATTAAGGACCATAAAGATCATCCAACCTCTCAAATATTGAAACCCTCTCACCGGTGTGCGCACTCGTAGACAATTAGAGGACATATGTAACTACGTATGCTTTACATCCCGCATGAACCGGTAACGTAAAAGAAGCACTTTCTCGATGAAAATTGATTCTTGCGATGCAAGAAGAACTTAATCAGCTTGTCGAAATGATGTCCGGCAACTTGTTCCTAGACCTAAAGATAAACATATTATTGGAACAAAATGGATTTTCAAAAACAACTGATGAGCTTGGAAATATTATTCAAATAAAGCAAGACTAGTTGTACAGGATATACACAAATCGAAGGTATTGACTATAATGAAACATTTGCCCCTATAGCTCGTCTTGAATCGATCGACTTTTTATCTCCATAGCATGTTTTAAGAAAATTAAAATTTATCAAATGGATGTAAAGAGTGCCTTTCTGAATGGTGATTTACATGAAGAGGTATATGTTGAACAACCTACAGGGTTTGAAGATCCTAAATTTACTGATCATGTGTATCGTCTTAAGAAAGCTCTCTATGGTCCAAACAAGCTCCCATAGCATGGTACAAAAAATTGACTAAGTTTTTACTGAGTCATAACTTTCAGATGGGATGTGTTGATAAGACACTCTTTGTTAAGAAATATAACGATGATATTCTAATGGTTCAAATATATGTTGACGATATTATTTATGGATCAACCTGTACTAACATGACTGTTGAGTTTGCAGATTTGATGAAGTCTAAATTCAAAATGAGCATGGTTGGAGAATTAAACTATTTCCTAGGATTGCAAGTAAAACAACAACCTGATGGAATATTTATTTCACAAACCAAATATGCTCGAGTTTAATTAAAAATTTGGATTTGAGAAAGGTAAAAATTTTGATACTCCAATGAGTACAACAGTAAGACTCTCAAAAGACTCTACAGTAATGATGTGGATCCTAAATTGTATCGTAGTTTAATTGGTAGTTTACTTTATCTAACTCAAGTAGACCCGATATTGCTTTGAGTGTTGGTATTTGTGCTCGTTATCAATCAAATCCTAAAGAATCTCACTTAACCGTCGTTAAGCGGATTATGCGTTATGTCGCAAGTTCTACTAAATTGGGTCTCTGGTATCCACATGAGACTAATGTTCAATTAGCCTGCACGCAGATGTCGACCGGGCCGAAACATTGATGATAGGAAATCAACCAAAGGGTGGTTGTTTCTACATTGGAAATTGTCTTGTTTCTTGGTTTAGCAAGAAGCAAAGTTCTATATCGCTATCAATCACGAGGTCAATACATTGTCAGCTGAAATGCATGTACTCAACTTGTTTGGATGAAACGAATGTTAAGCGATTATGGAATTACTCAAGATTCTATGATTTTATTTTGTGATAATTCCAAAGGTAATAAATATCTCTAAAAATCCAGTCAAAGATTCACGCACTAAGCATATTGACATTAGATTTCATTACATTCGTGAATTAGTGGAAGAAAAATTAATAAATTTGGATTACATTCCAACCGAGATTCAACTTGCGACATTTTCACTAAACCGCCGACAAAAGCCGGTTAATAAATTAAAATTTGATCTCGTATGTGCAATTTAAATTGAGTTTGCATGATTTTGTGTAGCATAAGTTTGATGTTTTATTTGCTTGAAATTATTTTAAAAAAAAAAAAAAATTACAAATTTTTTGTCATACTCGACTGTCGTGAGAATACACGACGGGTCGTACTACGACCGGTCGAACACGTACACGACATTGTCAGTAAAGCACGGGATTTCACTTAAAATTGGGGATTTTAGTCTTCTTCTTCATTTCTTCTTTTCTTTCCAACCGTCCTAGCTACGGCTGCCCCAACCCATCTTCATTGTTCTTCAAGGTTAGTGATTCTTTTACATTTTTCTTGTAGATTCTTACTTTTAGTGCTTCAAAACTCATGTTTGTGGAATCTATTTGATCATTGATTGCAGGATTTGGGGTTTTTCTCTTGAAAAATCTGTTCTATCTAAATCTCATTTCTACTATCTTGCATCTTGTTGTTCCCTTAAAATCTTTCTTTGAAAATGGATCCTAGAGGTAAAAAGAAAACTACTCGAGGTCCATCTTCTTCTAGATCAACTTCTATTGTTCAACGTCATCTTCGTTCTCCTGAAAATGATCCTACTGATGCTCGAGATTTGCGTATGCGTAATGTAATTGTTGAACGTCATGTTAATGTCAATCACATTGCTTCTTTTGGTATTCCTTCTTTGTTGGAATCAGGGATGGGATAACATCCTACATTGGGGTGGAGCCGCATACCACCATTGCCCAATCCATGTTTGCATGTATTCTGCGATTTTTCTCGAGAATTTAACATTTAAAGTTGATACTCAAGAAGGTTTGTTTGTTGTAGATCGACATTTGATTGCGTATATTATGGAAATACCTATCAATGATGAAAGCATTCCAATTAATATTTTACATGATAGTCTCTCGAATCAACGACGAATGCTTACTAGAGATTTATGTAATATGGATGTTCATTGGACTCATAAAGGTCATGTACTTCCTCAAGGTATTTGTTACCCGCATAGAGTACTTCATAAGATATTCATTTCAAATCTTTATCCACGTTCCGTAACAAAACCAAACTCACTTCTTTTATGGTTCGTGTTTTGCATTCTCGTTGTCTCTGGTGTTAATATATGCCTCCCTTCTTTAATCTGTCATTCCATTATTCTCACACGTCACCATCCTGGACATAGTGATATACCCTTTGGTTATTTACCGACTAGGTTAGCAAATCATATGCTCATAGCCATGCCTACTAGAGAAAACCCATCCACCATCTCCCTTTAATAACTCCAATCTTAATAAGATGACTTTAGATTTGGCTAAAGGCCAAGTGGATGCCGGTAGCAAAGGTGGTGAAGGTGTAATGCCGAAACTAGTGATCTTCCCGAGGACGTGAATATGGATGACTTATTTGAAGAACTTGAGTCGACTCGGTACGATGATCCCGATTTTCATCCTTCGATTTTGATGAAAGGTTGAATTCTCTTCAAGAGCAGTGTGTGGCTCAAATTCGTGTTACTCAAGACACACAATTTTCCTATATGCGTAAATATATGAGGCGAATTGCTAAGGGTTTACACAAAATCGATCCATCTAATCCTCGCACCCTCTTCTGGTTCTTGAATTTTTTTGGTCTGTAATATTTACTGATATTAGCTTGCATCTCAAACCTTTTTGTTGGTTATGGACTATTTTTTTTGCTTTAACTCCAACTTGGTTATGCACATTAACTGCTTTTCTTCCTTTGTCATTTTGTGTCAAAAAGGGGGAGAAGTTTGGTGAATGTTATAAATTTTGTTGTTGTGCTATTACTCAGGGGGAGTTAAACTACTCATGATTATTGCTTATCATGTCTATACATGTCTATACATTGCTTATCATCTGTACACATGTCTATACATTGCTTATCATCTGTACATCTGTGCTTGCTTTGTACTTCTCTTATGTCTATTGGAAGAATTATTACTTGGTGTGGTGTTTTGTCACAAATTTGACAAAGGGGGAGATTGTAAGGGTTATGGTCTCATACTCCTTTGGTTGTCAAATTTTGATGTGTCAAAACATCTATCTGTGTCTTGTGCTGGTATAATGATTTTATACTTCAAGATGCTACAAGTTGAAGCACAAGATGTTAAAGTTCAAAAAGCTACAAGATGAAGCTCAAGATGTTGAAGATCTCAAAGTTGATTTATGTTGATGAAGATCTCAAGACTTCAAGCCTGATATTGTTCAAGACTTCAAGCCTGATATTGTTCAAGACTTCAAGACTGATATTGTTCAAGATTTCAAGCTCTGATATTGGTTCAAACAATCTACATTCGTTGAATGGTTGAAGTTCAATGTCCATACGACATGTTTCAGTTTGAATGACCTTAGGTTGACCCTTTAAGTAGGTCATTTTGGATACATAAATCAAATGTTTATTCTACATAAGCTTAGTCTGTTCCAAGACCAAATCCTAGCTCTTGTTCGACTGGGCCCTAGCATTGGTTCGACTAGTCCAAGAAATTCCACGACCGGTCTAATTTGTTGAAGATTTTTCGGATTTTTTGGAACGCCCACGACCACCCCGGAGGTCCTTCGACCGGCCGTAGGTTGGCTTCGACTGCCACGATCGGTCGTGGAGCTACGACCGAAATTCCAAAGAACCTATTTCATGGACCTACGACCGGGCCGTAGTGTCCCACGACCACCGTAGGGTACACACGACCCCGTAGAACGGTTTTCAAAGATCGCGCTCAAATTTTCAAAAATTGTTAGAGCTACGACCACCCCTAGGTTTCTAAGACCAAATGTAGGAACGATTTTTTCTTCTATAAATTGAACACGAAATTCGAGTTTTTACATCCGAACTCCATTCCATTCAAGAATTTTCAAGTAATCACTCGAGATAAGTCCGTGTTTATTTTAAGCTAAATTGTGCTTATTTAATATTCCTTTTTGCTAGCTTATTTAATTTGATTTTGTTTCTCTATTCCAATCTTATTTGAAAAGAGGAATTATATTATTCCTTCTTCTTGGAATCAAAATCAAATATAGCTACGCCCAACAAGTCAAAATCTAAAATCTATTAGAATTTAGAACCCTATGAATGTGAGTATTGGAAATTGAACTTTGATATTCAATCATCTACTCCGATTGGTTCTACCGGCCGCTAAAGGAGGAATCCGTATATTTACAATTCTCAGAAAATTCATTTGTTATTGGTTTTGTTTGAGGTTAAGCCAGAAAAATCTCATTGTATTGGTTTTGTTTGAGATTGAGCCAGAAAAATCTCATTGTATTGGTTGTCTCAAGAAAACCAGAAAACTCAGAAAAAGGGGTTTTTGAATTGTGTAAGCCCAAGTGAAAAAGACACAATTGTAAAGGTTTTTGGTGAACCCGAGAAAACCTATTTGATAGTGAACGCTAATATCCCCCGTGTGAGGATATTAGAGTGGAGTAGCATTCTGTGTGGTCATTGTAAAACAGCTTGGTGTACACACAGTGAACCACTATAACTCTTTGTCTTGTGGATTGAATGCTTGATTAATTTTCATATCTTTTATCATTCGATTGTGTGGAATGTACAAGTGGATGTGAATGTTGTAACTATTTACATTTTCAAGCAAGTGTGGGGATTGTTGTAATAATTTAGATCTTTACTTCTCGCATTTATTTTCAATTCCTTGCTATTTCATTTACTTATATTAACATTGAGTTCTTGATTCAAAAGAGGTTCTAGAAATAAGGTTGTCCTACCATAAGCCCTTGTTTATTATGGTGTAAGGTTGTCCTTAGAACTGAATTTGTATCAATCTCTCAATAATTATTTATCAAGGTGATTTATATTTAGCATTGTGAATTGATTCATTATTGTAAGGGTATTGATTTACTTTAGTTCCGCTGATTTATTTTTAAATTTGGCATAGTCCAATTCACCCCCCCCTCTAGGACATATAGCTTGGCCTTTTCAGTAAGCCCAAGTGAAAAAGACACAATTGTAAAGGTTTTTGGTGAACCTGTGAAAACCTATTTGATAGTGAACGCTAATATCCCCTGTGTGAGGATATTAGGAGTGGAGTAGCTTTTTGTGTAGGTCATTGGAAAACAAGTTGGTGTACACACAAAGTGAACCACTATAACTCTTTGCCTTGTGGATTGAATGCTTGCTTAATTTTCATATCTTTTATCATTCGATTGTGTGGAATGTACAAGTGGATGTGAATGTTGTAACTATTTACATTTCAAGCAAGTGTGGGGATTATTGTAATAATTTAGATCTATACTTCTGCATTTAATTTTAATTCCTTGCTATTTCATTTACTTATATTAAAATTGAGTCCTTGATCCAAAAGAGGTTCTAGAAATAAGGTTGTCCTACCATAAGCCCTTGTTTATTATGGTGTAAGGTTGTCCTTAGAACTGAATTTGTATAAATCTCTCAATACTTATTTATCAAGGTGATTTAAATATAGCATTGTGAATTGATTCATAATCAGTAAGGATATTGGTTTACTTTATTTCCGCTGATTTTATTTTAAATTTGGCATAGTCCTATTCACCCCCCCCCCCCCTCTAGGACTTATAGCTTGGCCTTTTCAACATATCACTGTGGGTCCCACCAGATAAGAGGAGTGGATACAACACAAACATCCAGTAGGCCAACTACTAGACTACAAGTCCAGCAGCAGCCCATAGGCTAGGTGTCCTTGGTGGACGGTCATGAGAGCCCTGGGATGGCTGCCCAATGGGCATCAAGGTGGGCCCTGAATGTGGACGTCCCACAGGGGAGGTGGGCCACATCCCATGTAGACCACATAATGGAGGGACGGCATGGATAACACACCACATCAAGGTGGGCCGCTTGGAGGGTGGATGGCCAGCCATGGTTGGACGCCAGCCTAGCTAGAACGTCCAACTATGGCTTCCAGTCTAGTAGTAAAACCTCCTATGTTGAGTAGAAAAATGGTGGCCCACACCCCCAAGATGGATCCCAACATGCTGGGCCACAAGATGGGCCAATTAGGAAGCCTTAAGCCCAAGTAAAGCATGAGGCAACCACATGGATAGCAAGGCCTAAACAGAAAATCTGCTGCATAAAAAAATGTTGTTGTCCATACAATGTACACCTAATAAAGTGGGCCCAATCTTGTCTAAAAGGGGAGTGATGAGTGGTTAATATTTTTGTTGGAAGGTATAGTAAGGTGGGGTCCACAAAAGGTGGCCCACCCCTCAAAATCCAAACTGAAATTTGTGTTTTCTCTTCATTCTATAGGGTTGGACAGTCCAGCAAGGTGGACTGTCCAGCCCTATGGGCCTGCATTTTTGGGTGCCTTTGAATGGAAAAATGGAGGAGGGGTTTAGGGTACTTCAAAGTGGGGTCCACTACTCCAAAGGATGCCTCACATCTGGGAGAAAAGAACCCACAAACATGGGCAAACTCCATCCAAAAAAAATAAAAAATCAGCTACAACAGTCCAATAAAACTGTCCAAAATTCTGGTCAGCCATATATGGCTGGACATATCAGCCCATATCTGGACATATGCATCAAATCAAGGGCGGTGTGGCCTTCCTTAGTGGACCCCACTAATGTCCAGATCAAGGCCTCAAGCCAAAACACTTTGCATGCATCAAATTTGTAGCAAGTAGGACACCCTAAATCAAGAAATGGGTGATAGGGGCGTCCCACCATTGCTGGATTTTTTGGACATCCCAAGCCCACCAAGTGGGCCACACATATCATTATCAAAAATAAGAGAAAAAGAGAGAGAAGAAGAACATTCCGACCATAGGGAAAGGGCTCTGCCACTAATGATCCCTCCCAAGAACAATCACACCACACATCTTCATTGATATAGGATCACAACATAGATCTACATCATGCATGTCCTATAATCAAGATGAATGGTTGGGATGCCACCCCAACCATGATTCTAAGGTCTAAATGCCCCTTTATGCTATGAAATCCAAAGAAAACCTCCATGATGGGGCCCATAAAGGAAAAACCCCATACATGGGACATGCATGCATAGGATAGGCCATTTGGCCACATCCAAGGGATTGTGTAGGATCTCCACCATTGATTGGTGGGTCCTACACTTCCCAAATGAAAGGAATAAGAAGATATATACTAGAGAAATGAAATTACACATTTAGAGGAGCACCCACCTTAGATCTCCTCCAAAAACTCCAACTCTAGGCTTCTAAGGCTCCAACCAAGCAAGATTGATGGTTGAGATGGGTTTTCAATGGATGGATGGGGAGGAAATATGGGAGGAGGAGGCTGGAATGGAAGGGGTTGGTGGGGACCTCCCACCCTCTCTTGTTAGGGAGAAATGGAAGTGAGAAGGGGGAAATGAGAGGGAGAGAAGAGAGAGGGGAGAGGTGTAGGAAAACCATCATTACTAGGTGGCTTGGGAAGAGGAAAGCCATGATTTTTCTCTAGGAAAGAGGTGTATGGAGTAGAGAAACAAATCATGGGCTAGCAAAAAGGAGGTCTAAATGGTGGCTATAGACTAGGGATGGGTAGTGTTAGGGATGTGGGTAGTGTGGGAGATGGAACTCTAGTTAGTGTGTGTAGTGTGTGTTGGAAATTGAGCAAATGGGTAGGCCATCTTGGGAAAAATGTGCATATCTCTCTAGGTGGGCCACATGATCATGATCAAAGGGATAAAAATGAAATGCCTACATCTTATGATCTACATACCAGATAGACGCACGGGACGTGTCATCGAAACCGCAACGACGATATGGACAAGATGGCATAGGTTTTGGGTCGATCCGGGTCGGGTCAATGTGATCGGACGTAAAGATGATCGTAAACACTATCCGAGGGTCACAGGTTATCAGGATTTGACCGGTAGGACCGCGGGACCAAGATAAACGAAATGCACACACACACATACACACACACACATGCACTCGGGTCAGGTCTCACACCATTCCTTTTGAATATGTGTAGATTTTTTTTAAGGATGTACATAATACTAATGACCTTATATGTATTCATGTACATCGGTTAGAATGGTCAGTTCAAGCTGAAATAGGCATAGTCTGTCTGAAATGCTTTGATAACATCAAAGGATACTTGATATCATCGAACATACTTTGATAATATCGAGTACTACTAGATAATATCGAACATTTTGCAAAACTCACTGACCTATCTGGGCAATTGCTCGATAGTATCCTAGACCCATCTTCGATAATATTGAACATACCTCAATAATATAGAGGAATCGAGGCAATACAAATTGTGTGGGCAGGATTTTTTCTCTGTTTCACTCTCCACTAGTGACCATTCATCTTTCAACCTTCCTAAAGGTATAGAGCCGACCACCTTGCACCTTTTTCTTCATCTTCTCCGTACTCCTCAGGTAAGATTATCACTCTTAACTCTTCACTCCTATGATATTCTGTGAGAGTTCTACAATAGATTTAGGGATTTTCTTTTTCCTTGTTCATTTATCTCGAAAAGCCCTACCCAAACTATTTATTCCTAATACCGAAAGAGAAAGGGAAAACAACTGAGGTTGGAGAGTCCTCTAGGGGTGTTCGAACTACACTCCGATCAAGACCTCGATCTAAACGGCCCCTACCGGATGAACCAACCTCCCCATCTCAATCACCTGTTAGATGAACTAGAACTCAATGGAGTACACCCACTTAAGCCCCTCCCGCATCTTTTCAACCTAAAATTTTGATCCCTCAGGTCCCTCCTCCACTAGAGTGCCTGTATGACAAATTTCGTGTCGCGAGGATTGTATATGAGAAAAAGATAGATAGAAAATGCATTAGACCGTTTGGGATTCTAGAAATTTTGGATAAAGTTGGTTGGAGTATGTAACATCTTGAATTTTCATGGCCAGAGTTTGTACTCGTGCCAGAGAAAACCGGGTGTTAATACTGTATAAATTGGATGCTTTAAAAATAACACCCTATTATTTTTTTTCATTTAGATCACATTTAGATACATTTATGAAGGTAACATTCACAAGAATAAATCAACTGCATTGATTATTTCATTAGAGTAAAAGAGTTCAGTAAATAATCAAATGCCTTCTCAATGAAAGCTTATTACATTTATCGAGTTCGCAACAATAGTATAAAACTAATCATATAACTATCTTCATATTATTTCAGTATAATCTTCCATAAGGGGGATGGTCTTCTAGGTTTTCAATCTATACATCACTTGCATCATTTGTACGGTTAGAGAGGGTCAACGCCCTACTCATAGTGATGGTTATCCTTTAAGATTAACATTAATTCAAGAGATTCATAAAAGTAATGTAAGGGTTCTGATACGTCATGTACTCCACCACTACGAGAGATATCAGTATGTGTAACCAATCTATCTAAATGTATGCCTAGCAAAGTGTGTGCGGCTCATTACACGTAGTGATCACTGTCACAATGTGGAAAATAGTTCATAATATCCGAATCGACCCACATTCTCACACTGCGAATATTCGTTAACGCGTCCAACGTTACATCTCAAGGCGATATAACAATGCGATTGGGAGATTTACGTAGCACGATGTGTTCATGAAGTGACTACTTGTGACATCCAATCCCGAGAAGTGATAAAACACACATGGTGATTTACTTACATCGATTGTGCACCATGCCAACTAACCCATGGAATTATGTGCCGACCAAGAGGGCCGCTACATGTAACACATTATATCCATGATAAAATATTAGATTCACTATTTGTGATACCTTTAACACATCACTTGCATTGATAGAGAATGTAAACTGAATCATGGTTCCCAAAGGGGTAAATAAGTGTTGATAATAAATTAAACAATCGCAGAGAGAAAATCTTAGTAACATAAAAGCATAGTATGTAATAGGCAAGATAAAGCATATCAACTTAAATCAAAGTAAGCTTAGAGGAATAAAACCCTCACCCTTAGAAGGGGATTGCGCTCTAAGATTGTTAGTACTCGTCGTATACGGTGTAGGATCGAATTTTAGCCTAGGTCCTACGATTAGATTTTATTATTATGAGGTTAAGATTAAATACCAAAGTTTGCAGATATGAGTTTATACTAAATAGTGATTTAACTAGGAGCTTGAATTAAGTTAGAATAACTTACCTTGCTTAGAGAATTCCTAGTCTAATAGGTTGGACTTCAGCAACACTCGGTGTTGAGTTGACTCATTTTGACTCGATCCTGAACAGCCTTTCACGTTGGGAATGTTGGCTATATTAGCCAGAGTTTATCTTGGCTTTACAAAGCCTTGGGTTTGAGCTCACTGGACTCGTAGAGGAGAAGAGAAACTTTGTAATTCTTATATTGCTTACAAGCTTACTGACTTGGTTACAAACGACTACAAGAGCTCCCTTATATAGACTTTTCTTAGCAATGTGAAAAGACACAAATGCCCATTTAAAATACACTACAGGGGCATAATATTAACTACTACAACAAATATCAAAAGAAATATTAAAGTTTCTATTTTTTCAAGGCATCTGGAACTGAACCGATACATGGAGGAAAGCAACAGGCTGTTGGAAGCTTCTTCCTCATTTACTGACCTTGGGAATCAGACGGTTTCGTTTGGACTTCCAACACTCCCCTTCAAACTAAAACCGGCTTCATTCCGAGCATTGTTCTTAGTCGTTTGAATGCATCTGTCGGTAATGCCTTTGTGAAAATATCCGCCACCTGTTCCGTAGTATGACAATACTCCAATTTCATCGTTTTCTGCTTCACATGATCTCTCAGAAAATGGTATCGGGTATCAATGTGTTTGCTTCTTCCATGCTGCACTGGATTTTTGGCTAGTTCGATTGCCGACTTGTTATCCACATATATGACTGTGGATCCTTCCTGTGGATGCTTCAGTTCCTTTAGTAGGTTTCTCAACCAAATTCCTTCACAAACAGTGGACGATGCTGCTACGTACTCTGCTTCACATGTGGACAGGGCGACCACACTCTGCTTCTTCGAATTCCATGTGAAAGCAGTCGTTCCGAGATAGAATACATAGCCAGTGGTGCTTTTTCTTTCATCTTGGTCACCTCCCCAATCACTATCTGAGTATCCATACAGTATTGCTTCATCATCGTATGGATAGAACAGACCAAATTCCATTGTTCCTTTGATGTACCTGAGGATTCTTTTTGCGGCTAGCCAATGTGATTCTTTTGGTGCTTCCATGTACCTACTTAGAAGCCCAACACTGTAGACGATATCCAGCCTTGTGATTGTGAGGTATCTTAGTCTTCCAATCAGACTCTTGAACATAGTCGAATCAACGCTTCTTCCTTCTCTGTCCTTTGACAGTTTTAAGCCCGTTGTTACAGGCGTGTTTACGGCATTGCAATTGGCCATCTTGAACTTTTCAAGCAATTCCTTGGCATACTTCTTCTGAGATATATAGATGCCACTATGTTGTTGCTTCACTTCAATGCCCAGAAAAAAGGACATGAGACCTCCGTCGGTCATCTCGAACTCCTTAAACATAGCCTTCTTGAATTCATCAAACATTGATCGACTGTTTCCTATAAATAGCAAATCATCAACATATACGCATGCTATAAGTATATCGCCATGAGCATTCTTCTTGATATAAACTGCATGCTCATATGGACATTGGGCGAAGCCGTTCTCTTGAAGATAGCTGTCGATGCGTGCATTCCAAGCACGTGGAGCTTGCTTCAACCCATAGAGGGCTTTCTTCAGTCGATACACCTTGTGTTTCTCCCCTTGCATAATAAAGCCTTCAGGTTGGTCAACATAGACCTCTTCTTCCAGAATTCCATTTAGGAATGCAGATTTCACATCCAGTTGGTAGATCATCCAACTGTGATGGGCTGCAAGGGAGATAATCATCCTCACAATGTCAAGGCAAGCAACAGGAGCAAAGACTTCTTCATAGTCCACCCCATAC
The DNA here is from genome assembly GCA_030180095.1 of Magnolia changhungtana. Taxonomy (NCBI): domain Eukaryota; kingdom Viridiplantae; phylum Streptophyta; class Magnoliopsida; order Magnoliales; family Magnoliaceae; genus Magnolia; species Magnolia changhungtana. The sequence continues at coordinate 248,889 of JASAUF010000524.1, read as the reverse complement.
TTTTGTTTATAGCCCTTTGCTACGAGCCTTGCCTTATAGCGATCAATCTCCCCATCAACATTTCGCTTGATCTTGTACACCCATTTAACGCCAATAGTTTTCTGGCCATTAGGAAGCGTAGTCAGCTCCCATGTGTCATTTTTCTCAATGGCATGAATTTCTTCTTTCATAGTAATTCTCCAACATTCTTCTTTTATGGCCTCTTAAAATGTTAGAGGCTCGTGATCTGCATATAGGCAGAAAAGATTGACCTCTTCAGTTTGCTCATAAATGTCGCTTAAGCTTTTCATTTTTATGGGTGCCATGGGTGAGGACGAGCTGGCCGAATTTTGACTTGATGGAGTGCTTTCAGGAGTGTTGGAATGTACTCCTGGACTTCTGTGTACTGATGATGCGGACGAAGGTGTTGCGGGCATTTGCTCTTGACGGTCATGCCTTTCTTCATGTTCTTCAGTTTCGACTAGAATATCTTTGGTCGATTCTTTATTGTTCCATTTCCAAGCTTCTTCCTCACTAAAGACCACATCTCTACTCACCACTACTTTATTGGTTAGTGGATTGTAGAGCTTGTAGGATTTAGATGCTTCACTATAGCCGATGAAAATACATTTTTCGCCACGATCATCAAGATACCTTCTTCTTGCTTCTGGAACTTGAGCGTAGGCGACACACCCAAAGATCCTTAGGTGGGTCACGCTCGGTTTGTAACCACTCCATGCCTCCTATGGTGTCATGTTTCTAACCTCTTGGTTGGACACCGATTGAGTAGGTAGGCAGTACAAGTAACTGCCTCTGCCCAGAAGCTCTTTGGCAGGTCTTTCTCCTTTAACATGGTCCTCGTCATGTCGAGGATGGTGCGGTTCTTTCGTTCCGCAATTCCATTCTGTTGTGGCGTGTAAGCTGCAGTATATTGTTGCTTAATGCCATGTTCCCTGCAAAAATCTCGAAATGCATTTGAGGTGTACTCTCCACTTCTGTCAGATCTAAGTACTTTAATTTTGTAACCACTTTCAACTTCAACACGAGCTTTGAACATTTTAAAGATAGTGAAAGCGGAAGATTTTTCTTTGATGCAATACACCCAAAGTCTTCTGCTGAAATCATCAATGAAGGTAATAAAATATTTATTACCTCCAAAGAGGGTGTTTCAAGTGGTCCGCAAATATCGGGTGAACCAACTGAAATGGTTCCTTTGCTCTTCTGAACACTCCACTTGGGAAGGAGTTCCTTTGTTGCTTGTCGAGTGTGCACGCCTCACACACATGTTCTGGAGCTTCAATAGCCGGCAAGCCATGCACTATGCTTGATGAGGATAAGAGTTTAAGGCCACTAAAATAGAGATGCCCAAAACGAAGATGCCATCTTCATGAATCATTCTTCACAAGTCCATAAAAACACTTCTCAGCCTTTGTGTTGATATGGAGCGGAAACATGCGATTCTTCGCCATTTGAACTTGAGCCACAAGTCTCCTGTGAGCATCTCTTATGGAGAGAGAATGATTCTCCATGCGTATGACATACCCCTTCTCAAGGAGTTGGCCGATACTGAGGATGTTATTTTTCATATTTGGTACATAATACACATTAGAGATATAATTTGGCTTACCATTCTTCTGATAGATTTTAACTTTTCCTTTGCCAATCACGGGTACCTTTGATGAGTCGCCAAAACTCACGTCGCCACGAACTCCTTCTGTGAGTTCCACGAACAGTTCTTTGTTACCACTCAAGTGGTTGCTTGCACCCGTGTCGAGATACCACACATCTGGCTATTCACATGTCTTTTCTTGTGCGAGGAGGAGTGTGGAGACTTCTTGTTCATGGTGTAATGCTTCAACATAGTTGGATCGTTCATCTTGATCCACTTTGCTCCAACACTCAGAGGCATAATGGCCGAATTTCTTACAATTGTGGCATTGAACATTCTTTGTGTTTCCACGACCACGTGTGAATCAGCCTCTACCATTTCCTCTTCCACGAAAATTGGTAAACTTTTGTTGATTTTGTTGATGGCTTGGATGATATCCACGCCCTCTACCTCTTGCACGATTGCTAGTGCCACGGCCGCCTCGTTGTGTATGACCATTCTTTTGTTCATTTAGAGTCAACTTAGACTCTAAGGCATGTTCAAGCGTTGCACTAGCATTCTTTTGCATTCGTTGTTCATGCACTTGCAACGATCCCATCAGTTCTTCAATGGACAATTTTTCAAGGTCCTTTGATTCTTCGATCGCCACAACCACATGCTCAAACTTGGTTGTGAGAGATCGCAGTGCCTTTTCAATGACACATATGTCTTCAACTTTGTCACCATTTCTTTTTAAATTGTTAATAATAACAATTAGACGTGAGAAGTAGTTAGAGATGCTTTCACCTTCCTTCATGTGCGCCACTTCAAACACGGCTCTTAGTGTTTGAAGACGAACCCGCTTTACTCGATCAACACCCTTGAAGATAGTGCCAAGAGTATCCCAAGCTTGCTTGCTTGATGTCGCTTCGGCAATCTTTTCAAAGGTTGATTCATCCAACCCTTGATAGAGGAGGAATAAAGCCTTATTATCTTTCTTCCTTTGATTTTTTAGAGCCGTTTTTTCTTCATTGGTGAAGGTGGCTTCTTCCTCCATAGTGGGTTCTATATACCCATCAGTGACGATTTCCCATAATTCTTGTGACCCGAACAACGCTTTCATTTGGATGCACCACCTTTCATAGTTGTCCTTAGACAACGTAGGAACCTGTGGCTGGATTGAGTTGGCCATCTTTTCTATTTTCAAGGAAGGAATAACTGGTTTTTTTTTTAATGAAGGGAGAGAAGGATGGAATAGAAGATTTGGTTTTTTTTTTTTTTTTTTTTTTAACAGATTTTTTAGCTGAAAAGAAAAAATTTCTACGATCTGATTTTTTTTTAAACAGAATTTTTGGCTGAAAAAACAAAACTGCTGAAATAGCTTTTTCTTTCTTTGGCTGGGAAAAAACTGAAAACTTCTAGAAACTGTACTAGGCTCTACGATCTGAATTTTTTCTTGACTGTAAAACTGCTGCAATCTGATTTTTTCTCTGAAAAACTGCTGACAACTCCAACCAGGGAACAAAAACAAACTTTTCTTAAACAGATTTTTTTTCAGAAAAATCTGTAGTTCGCTGGAAAAACTGCTGGAAAACTTCCTGTAGGAGAAGAACCTGTGCTCTGATACCAGTTTGTTGGCTATATTAGCCAGAGTTTATCTTGGCTTTACAAAGCCTTGGGTTTGAGCTCACTGGACTCGTAGAGGAGAAGAGAAACTTTGTAATTCTTATATTGCTTACAAGCTTACTGACTTGGTTACAAACGACTACAAGCGCTCCCTTATATAGACTTTTCTTAGCAATGTGAAAAGACACAAATGCCCATTTAAAATACACTACACGGGCATAATATTAACTACTAGAACAAATATCAAAAGAAATATTAAAGTTTCTGTTTTTTCAAGGCATCTGGAGCTGAACCGATACATGGAGGAAAGCAACAGGCTGTTGGAAGCTTCTTCCTCATTTACTGACCTTGGGAATCAGACGGTTTCGTTTGGACTTCCAACAGGGTAGTCTGTCCCAAGCTTGGATTTCGGACTGACAGTCGCCCCCTGCTCGGTCTAACCTGGATTTCTGTTGGTGTCCGATGGATCTTGACGGAACTCGGCTTCTTCTTTCTTCCTTCTTTCCTTCTTCCTTTCTTTCTTTCTTTCTTTCTCCCTCTCTTTCTCTTTCTCTTTCCTTCTTTTCTCTTTTCTTTTCCTTTCCTTTCCTTTCCTTTCCTTTACTTTCTTGCTAATCGAACAACAATGGGCTGGCCGTTTGTCTGGAGTTGGAGCTCTCTCTCTCTCTCTCACGTTTCTCTGCGTGGGATTTTATAGCTCTCAACCCCTGCGCAAGTTGGATTTCGGATCAGACGGAAGCTGTTCCCCGCACTCCTTTTATGCATAACATTTGCTATTTCTGGCATGCGGTCTGAGATCCAGTTCCTGATGTTGCTCTTGGTCTCATCCACTCCTCGTGGGAAGACCCTTTGATGATGGGCCATTAAACATCCCGTTCCGATCATCTCCTAAACACCCTTTCTTGGTCACTTCTTTCGGTGTGCAATTTGTTAACCGGAGCTCTGTTTTCAACAGCGGATTGGCTTCCAGTCATTCCTACACTAGGTCTGCTTTCTTTGGACGGTCTGGGGCATCGTTATCATTCCCGGCCCACCGAACTTGGTCTGATCACGTTCTGAATAAAGCGTGCGGAGTGCTCGTGAGCGTGTTCCATGAGCCTGTTTCTTGCGTGAAAAACAGCGGACTCCCCTTTCTGTGCTATTTCCTTTCTCTGGACATCTTGGATGGGATCAGAAATGCCTCTCCTTAGCTTTGGAAGGTTGTGATCAATCCGAATGTCTTTCTTTGGGTTCCCTTACGCAGAGAATGAAATCACGCTGATTTATGCTATTTGCGAAAAGAAATCGTGCGAGGATTTGTTTGTCTTCGTCATTAAGTTAAAAGTGAAAAGGGGTCTGGGTTTGGTCATTTTAGTGTGGCTGTCAAGATGGACGGATTGGATCGCCTAGTCTGATGATTAAGGTGGACCACGACGTCTCCAAATAGATGGTGTCTGTTTACGTTGCAAGAGACATCTAGTCCTCTTGAAATTTTTGCTGTGGGCACGTGTGCATGCATGGATGCACATGGGCGGCAAAACTTTAGTCGAATTTATTCCAGGACTGAAATGGACGGTTCGGATCATCCATTTGATTTTGATGGTGGGCCAAAGTGGCTCCTAAATGGAATGTTGTTCGTTCGTGTTGGTGGAAAATCCCTCTGGTTTCGGGATTTCATGGGTCCCCCAGTGTTTGACTGGTACTTCTAGTCCGGTGCACTGCGGCTGTTCGCAGCCTACATACACACAATCTAGGTGTGGGTTCTGCTGTGATGCTTTTCTAAGCAATCTACATCGTCCATTCATTTTTCCATCTAGTTTAAGGGGTTGAGCCCAAAATTGAAGTATATCCAAGGATCAGGTGGATAATACTACATGAAACAGTGATTATTTGTGATTTCCACTACTAAAACCGGTCTAGGCCCTATAGTGATGTTTGTTTGTCATCTAACCTATTCATAAGATCATACAGACATAGATGAAAGGAAAATATCCTATCACGACTACCCATGACCTTTCGTCAATCGATGGACGCCAAGATTAACGGTTATGGGGCTGATCTGTCAATTGGGTCACTTTTACAATGATCTAAGGGATGAAATTTGATGTGCATTGTTAATTTGTGATTCATAGATATGGTATAAAATTTCACGTTAAATGGGTAGTGGGAACATTGTGATCTAGAATTCAGGGGTCTAGGTTAGTGACATTTTCGTAATTATTGTTAATCTAAGAGTTTTATGAAATCCAATGGTTCTACGTAGTTGTATGCACCTTTCTTAACAATCCCTACAAATGGACTTACATCTGGATCATTATGGGTAGGGAGCTATTTGAGAGTTCGTTCAAGTGAAGGTACCTACATCAAATCATGTGATGGATGGTCTTGTCTTAAAATCAATGGTCAGATGGATTGGTCTATTGCATGGAGATCATTCCCAACGGTTATGTTTGTGCCAAGGAATATAAGTAAGGTTAGGATAATTAGATTGGTATCGTACGCGTGTACATATTTTGCCAAATTTCATGGTAACACTCGAGAACTTTCAATATTCAGGTATTGAAAAGTTCGGGGTGTTACAGAGAAACATCCTAGATTTTGGAGGAACAATTCGGAATGAACAGGTGATTCGGTTCTTGTCATATTATCACTCACCTGTGTTGCATCCTACTTTGTTCATAGTCACTATTGGACACACCTCCTCTACCATTACTCCTGCTGTAGTTTCCTCACTTATAAGGATTCCAGCCTCCTTTCAAGGATTAACTGATCATAACCTTGATTCCATAGATGTTCAGGTACAAATTACACAGTATCTTTGTAACGGAAAAAATGTGTCATGGCATCAAGGTAATGCCCTTAAGGCTTCAAATATGACAGATAAGTACAGGGTACTTCATAATATCTTTTGTGTAAACATTTATCCTTAGGGGGAAAATAAGTCTGACATAACCGCGTACATGTTAGATATTCTCTACAGCATCTGTGAGGGTATTCCTCTATGTCTACCCACCATCATGGTTCATCTGATTGCCGACTGCATTCAGAGCACGAGATACACATGCATTCCATTTCCATACCTCATTTGTTTGCTCTCTCGCCATGTTGTCTTGATGCCCATGACCAATCGTCCCAGACTTGCATGCCTATTTTCAAGGACCAATATCAAGTGTATGAGGCTGGAGAATGAGGGGGCATCCTCATCAAGAGCGCATACTAAAGATCTTCAAGGAGAAACAGAAGCAGAAGCAGCAAAGACGGATGCAGTTGAGACTGATTATCCTATTGAGGATGAGCATCGTGAGGTGCCATGTACCTTAGATAGACACACCAGACATCACACACCATACTACGACCGACGGGAATCCATCTTGGTACGGATGGATGAACAAGGCCGTCGTCTTTCTCGTCTGGAGCAACTATCAGAAGTTATTCAAAAAAGCCTGGAGTGGGTGGAGCAAAAGATTCAGAACCTAATTTCCTCGATCACTTGTCAGCGTGATAATGTCTCTCCACCAGAGGGAGGACCGTTCAGTTAGATAGTTTAGCTTGTGCATGGTTAAGAATGTCGGCTTGGGCATCAGATATCTTTTTGGGATGCCAAGCCAGTTTGATCTAATTCCAATCTTATTTTATGATTAGTCTTGGATATGTTTGGATAGTTTTTCTTGTGATTTTGTGTTGTTGGTGCCTAACTTGGGCTGTTGTGTTTTGTTGTGGTAAAAGATGATATTTCCCTTTTGGATCTTTATGCCCTTAAGGGCTTGCTTGTTTTCGTAGGTTCTTTTTAGATGATGATTATACAACCTAAGCTTGGGGTAGTCATTTTGGTTAACTTTGAATCTTTTTTTTTTTTTTTGCTAAAAATGCCATCTATGATCTATGTGCTACATTTCTCAAAGGCGTGATTACCTCACATTCGGTTCTTATGCTTTATTCTTCTATCTTATGAACTTATGTGATTTCTCTCTTTTTAACCTGGATTTAATTGCAAATTTCATACTTCAGTTTTATTGGCTTGATTCTTTATCTATCATTTGCCAATGACTAATAAAAAGGGTGGGAACCATATATGCTCCCAAGTTTGTTGTTTTGTGTCATGTATATCTTATGTGTAAGAACTAAGGGGGAGCATGAATAAAGGGGGAGCATGATCAACTATAGAGTAGATTTATTTAAAAAATTATCATATACTGAGTTGATTGTAATAACCTAAGGTTAGTTAGTTTATTTTTGTCATGTAATTGATAAAGGGAGAGATTGAAAGTGCCCTAGTGTAACATCCCGAATTTTCATGGCCAGAGTTTATACTCGTGCCCGAGAAAACCGGGTGTTAATAATGTATAAATTGGATACTTTTAAAAATCGCACCTTATTATTATTATTATTATTATTATTATTATTATTATTATTATTCATTTAGATCTCATCTAGATACATTCATGAAGGTAACATTCACGAGAATAAAATTGACTATATCGATTATAAAGAATTCAGTAAATAATCAAATGTCCTCTCAATGGGAGGTTATTATATTTATCGAGTTTGCAGCAGAAGTATAAAACTAAATCATAAAACTATTTTCTTATTCTTTTAGTACAACCTTCCATAGGGGGATGGTCCTCTAGGTCTTCAATCTGTACATCACCTACATCATCTGTCCAGTTGGAGAGGGTTAACGCCCTACTCATAGTGATGGTTATCCTTTAAGATTAACAATAATTCAAGAGATTCATAAAAGTAATGTAAGGGTTCTGATACGTCCCGTACTCCACAACTACGAGAGGTATCAATATATATAAACAATCTACATGAGATGCATGCTTAGCAAAGTATATCCCGTTCATCACACTTAGCGATCGCCATAGTGTGAAAAATGTTTTAGAATTATCTGGCTTGACCAACATCCCATTCTACAGAGATTGGCCGGCATGTCCCACGTTTAACATGGATTTATGTGGTTATCCCAAGACGAACACAACACATGACTGGATGAATTGCGTGACACGATTTGTTCATAGAGTAACTATTTACGACATCCAATCCCGGAGGTGATGTAATATGCATTGTGAATTACTTACATCAATTTGTATACCACTACCAATGAAACATGGAATTACATGTCACCCCAGGGGCCGTTACCAAAAATGTATTACGTCCACAATATTTATTCGATCACTAAAGGTGGGATACCCAACATAATACTTGCACCAAAAAGGGAAATCTATTGAATCATGAGAGCTTTAGAATATCAAGACACATGCCCAAGCCTTAAAGGTAAATAACACAAGGCTAACATAATATAAAGGAAAGTAGCAATAGTTAACTCAACAAAGAGGAGAGTGACAATAGCCAACTATACTTGCATATCAAAGAGTTTGATGAGATAGTTGCCACATTACACTTTTCAAACGTGTCTAAAGATATAGTGCGACTTAAATTGTTTCCCTTCTCATTGAAGGAGAAAGTTAAGATATGGATGCACTCCTTAAAGCCACAATCTATTGGCACATGGGCCGAGATGACCCGAGAATTTCTGTAACGCCTCGTGTTTTCAGGACCCGAGTATATGACTCGTTTTCCAAAAACCCGAGTGTTAACCTTAAAGGATGGTCAAATTTTAGTATTTTTTTTCAACTATCAGAGTAAGCAGATGAGCGTAGAGTGGACAAATCAACGTAAGGAAAATTTCATTATCATTCAAATATACAAGTAGCCCATAATAACTTATACAAACCAATGTCTCAACATTAATTATTGCCCAATTTACATACATAAGAAATAACAAAAAGCATATAAATGTAAGCCGCATGACCCCGCAGCTCCTCTTAGCAATACAGTCGTGCATCCATGGCACCTGTGCACAGTTCCTCATCAAGAATGAATATATACATCATCTGGGCCACCTGTTCTACCTGTACAGTTGTATATTTGATGGATGAGTGGCCAGCTTAGTGTGAATTCCCCTCAAGATTACACACCGCCACATTAGGTAAGCATAGTTATAAAACAACAAGGCAATTAAAATAATCACACAATACAGTCTTTTTAAATGCATGGATGCATGAATGCACATCGACATGGGGATGCACATCCAGTCGGACTTGGGTTCGTCACCCATGCAAATCATCGACCTGGAAAAATCATCCAGTCGGAGAGGGGTCGATAGTCAGTGGTCTGGGAGCTAGCGAAATGATACTCGAAGATCTTAAGGGCACGTGCTACAGCAACTAGAATAGCCACCCGTCATCGCCAACATGGTATGGATGCATGATTAGCCAAACCGTTATTAGTCCAATTACAATCAGCCAATTTAGGTAAGCTCAAGGTCACTATGGGGAGCTCAGAGCCCAACATAGGCCAACAGCTCGGGCATAGTGTCCCATTACCACCATCCCCTGCTCATAAGACTACCATCTTAGGATGTTTAATGGAAAGTCATCGACTAGTGGTTAATCATATTACAACATATGGGGCTTACCATCGCGTGGTTGCACGATATAAAACATCGAACCCATATAGGGCAAATACCAAAACAAACCACGTAGGCAGATATCAAAATAAGCCACATAGGGCGAGTATCAAAATATGCCACATAGGGCAAATATCAAAACCATACGATAAAGACCATCCTTAAAAATCATTAGGCACAACAACCCTAGATGGTAGGCCCACATCAATCATCCTTCCAGACCACCACTCAATAACCACCTAGTCGAATGTCCATTACAATCACAACTAGTCAAGTTACATCCTAAGTATGGGTGTACATTCATATGTGAGAATTTTCCACCAATGTACCAGTTTAAGTTCTATAAGCAACCCATAAAAAGAAATCCACAAGCATGAGCAATTATACAGGATAATCATAAAGCATGTAATACAGCAATTCAATTTCCACCAGCTAACACATGTGATTATAAAGGGAGATATCAATTATGAATTTAAATAAAAACTATAACTTAAGCTAATGAGAAGATGGAAAGCTCAAGGGGAAGAATCATCACCTGTATGGTAGTGTCCACGTACTCGGTCCGAGGTTGCTTAAGGAATTTCCTAAAATTATGGTTCATATTTGTCAGGTATTTCTATGGCTTTGCACATCTAACAAAAGTTCAAAGGGGGTACAACAATAAGGCCCTTTTAGGCTAGTGTTAGGCCCAACTTATTCACCTAAGTAGTGTAGCCCAACTGGGCTCACCACTATAGGCCGAACAGGGCCCAGTTTGGCCCTAGGTGTTGGGTCCACATTTGACCCAAGTGGGAATGGCCTATGCATTATGACGGTGTACATATTCTATAGGCCAGTGGGCTCACCATGACCTCTATTGCATTTTGCATTTAGAGGCTATTTGGAGCATTCTGCAAGGGGACAGATCAAGTTGAAGGACCATCTGGACAGTATTACAAATAATAGTGGCAGTAATGATCTCTACTGTTGAACCCCACAGGGCTCATCATGGTGTTTTATTTTCCATCCAAGCCGCTCATAAGGTCACAGGGTCTGGACCAGGGAAAATAAAATATTGATCCCAAAACTTCCGTGACATGAAAGGTTTCAATGCTGGATGCTTAATCTCAAGTGCACTATGGTCCCCTTGATGGATCTATCTTATTTTGTTTCAAACCTTAGGGCAAGCTCACCAAATGGGATGGACGGTTTGGATTGCGGCACATGCATCAGCGTGTGGCCAACTGTCCTGCTATTAGACAGCGTGGGTTACAACATAGACATCATGGTGAGGCTCACAGAACTTGCTGACGTTATCAGCTGGTGGAGTGGCTAGCCCATCGTTCAGGTGGGTGGTCTGGATAAAAAATGGGTGGAGGATGTTAATGAAACATATGATCTCAGTGGGTCCCATGGATCATATGTATGCACAGATACAATATTAAATATATCCCTACATATACATATATGTGTGTGTGTGTGTGTGTGTGTGTGTGTGTGTGTGTGTGTGTGTGTGAGAACGTCCAAGGACCGGACGTTCCCTGATGGACAACCTGCATGTAGCCCATCCACACCATGTGTGTGGAAGGAAAGCATATATCAGAGGTGGGCGACGTCCAAACATTGGACGGTCTGGATACCAACACAGGTGTCAGGTGGGTCATGCATGTGGCCCGCCAGCTGTACATTTCACAAGTATACGTTATAAAATATATATATTTTCTTGAATAAGGAGGCACGTCCAGTCTTCTGCTTGCTAATTTAATTATATCTGGAGTATGATATGCTGTTTTAGTATAATCTCACTCATGTTTAATACATTAATATGGACAACATTTAAACATCATTATCCATGTTGCATAAGTGATGTACTGGATCTCGGGAGTTAAGCTTTGCTCGGCCCTCGAAATGTATGACTTACAAGTTAGTATCAGAGCATGATTTGGATTAAACTAGACCTGAGTTATGGTAACACGACGCACACTAACGTACTTTGACTTAGGAGGGGGCAATAAAATGTAGAAATGATCGTAGGATCCCAAGTTTCACTGACGGGTGAAACAAAATGCTGTAGGTTAGTTCCCGGCGAATACTTAAGGGACTTGGATCACGTGCAATGATCCAAATCACCTCCGGGCCGTCGATAGATGGGTTTGAACGATAATTTGGCAATCCCACACTTGAAACAATTTAAAAAGTGTGAATACACACTTCTTGGATCGAGAAAACATATCACACTGGCGTAGGGGCCCAAATCACAATTTTCGGTGGGACCCAGGGGGCCCCCACACATGTACAACACCCCGGGAGGGGGTGGCCACCGCCCCAGGGCGAAGCCACCGCCGGCCTCCCCAGTAGACCGTAGCGGCCCCGCAGCAGCGGTGGTGCGTCGCCCACCGTCTGACCATGTGGGGCCCACCCACGTGTGGGACCACTCTTTTAAACCTCCTTTGCCCCCCTTTGTTCATTTCACCCCTTTCCTAACCCTCTAAACCCTCCAAAATCTCATTCTCTCTCAAATCTCTCTTTCCATGCACCCAAACTTTCAATTTCTTCTTCATCTTCCACCCTTCCACCATTATTTCTCCAAAAACCATCTCTTACAACTCTCCATTTTCCTTATCCACACCCACTTGAGCACAAAGGTCCTCTTCTGTGTCTCATAACCTTTAAAACCCATAAACCATTTCACCCTTCAAGCTTTTTCAACTCAATAGCTCTTTTTAGGCTAGTCACCACTATCTTCTCCCTCTCCACACTCCTTTCCCTTATGGGAAAGAAGAGGGTGTCCTCGGATGAAGTTGGGCCTAGCCGTCCAACCCGTTTAAGGAAGAAGGCGTGCGCCAAGGCTAGCGCAAGTGCTGAGCGAGAATGAAGATCAAAACGGGAACTTGGCCCATGGATCCCCATTGAAAGATCTCTACCACTGGACGCCGAACTTAGTAAGTATTGTGACTGCAAAGTTGTGTTTGAGGCTCATGTTGATGAAAAGTTCTTCGGGTTGTATCCAGTAATTGACATGCTCTTAGAAAATGAATGGGGTCCCATGTTTGAGGGAAATAATCATGCTTATGAAGGCACCGTACGAGCCTTCTATGCCCATATACAGAACCCACTATTAGAGCCTCTCCAGTTTACTATCCCGTTGGGGAGGCAGGAAGCCATAGTCAATGTAGACTTGTACATGCCAGCGAGAAAAACCTTATTAGTGAATGAGAAAGAAATCGCCGCACACGTTTCCTTTGCGGCCAACTTGAGCGGTGGAGGTGAAGAAATAGCCTTGCATCGACCAAAATGACAAATGATTTCCATCTGCTCTATCACATATGTACATATAACGTATATCCCATGTGGAGTAACCGCACAGAATGTACTTGATTCATGGTGAATGTCTTGTATAGAACTAGTCAGGGAGACAAGCTGTGCATGCCTACTCTCGTCCTGTCTCAGATTATCAGTACTGCATGATCAATGCGAGGAGATGCCTCACTTCCTTTCGGTCGAGTTATTTGTAAGATCGCCCGAAATTTCAACTTCCAACTCCATATGGATAAGCATGCCCCGATCCATATCATTAGCGACACGACACTCAACAACATGGGAATTGGCCCTAGGCAACGCCAAGCCCGACTTGATGAGTACGGGGATGAAATAGAGGAAGAGATAGAAGAAGAAGAAGAAGGAAGTGAAGACGAGGAAGAAAATGAAGGGGAAGAGAGCATTGAGGAAGAAGAACAGTAAGAAGAGGAGTCCCAAGATTCAGATGGGGGACCTCCTCCTGCTACGCATGAAGACCGCCACAATCGGGCTGCCTTTGAAGCTCATATGGCCAAGATAGAAGAAAACCAGGCCAAGTTGAAGCAAAAGCTTGAAGAGAATCAGGCTTATCTGAAACAAAAATTCAAGAAGATGTCTTGCACCTTGAAGACCCTCCTATATTGTATGTAGGATAAGGGGGCGCCTCCACCTTCACGAGAGTCAGCGGACTAGTCATATGTAGCAGTTGTCTATTGTTTTGCTTTGTTTCTTGCTTTCCTATGCAATAGCCCTTGTTGGATTAGTTGGATGTTAGAATAGTTAGTGTTGAAACTTTTGTTAAACTTAGCTCACATGCATCTTCTATCATGATTTATGTAATGATACACCATATGTATCATGACAATTTTGGTTAAATGAAATGCATGAAGCTTGAAATGTGTAGAATGTTTAGAAAAGTGAGTAATATTATTCTAAATCTTACACACGTTGCACCCCGTGTTGTATATAGGGAATGCCTCCTAAAAACACTCGGAACATAGCAAGTCTAGCACTTGGTAGATCAATTGACGGAGCACCTCCCTAAGCGATAGCCATATGGAACCCAATTTGGGCCCGAATATTGAGACTATGCTGGATTCACAGCCGGCCACTGGCCCCACCAATGGGCCAATACCTTGTGCACCATCAGTTCTGGAACAGAACCATGTGTCTTCGTTGACGCCACACATACCTCAAGCAGCTCCTCTCCCTAATAGGTTGGAGCAGATGATGCTCCTAATGCAGCAACAGCAGCAAGTTTGGGCCACTATTGTGGGGGCCATTGCCCAAAACATGAACACGGTCCCGCCTATGCCGCCTGTGCAGCCTCTGGAGCCATGAACACTAGTGGCTTGTTTGAACGCTTTCAGCGCTTCCGCCTTCCTACTTTTACGGGTACTCATCGACCCGAGGAGGTAGAGTATTGGTTGGATCATATATCTAAGATGCTGAAGCCATTGCACTGTACTGAGGCAGAGCAGGTGGAGCTGGTTACTTATATGTTTGAGAAGGAATCTAGTCTTTGGGGGGACAACATCCTACGAACCGTTCCCACAAGATACGTGTGGACGTGGGACGCGTTCGAAGATCATTTTCATGAAAAGTACTTCCCCCTCACCATAATAAAAAGGAGGGTGAATTTCTCAGCCTTCGACAGGGAGGAATGACTGTGGCTGAGTACGAGAACCGATTTACGGAGCTGGCTAGATATGCTCCATTGATCTTAGCGAATGAGCCGATGAGAATGCGGTGATTTTAAGAGGGTTTGCGGCATGAAATCCGTACAAAGATGTGTTACGCTAGCATTCCCAACTATGGTGAGCTAGTGAACATGTCCCTGCGAGCCGAGCAGGATGGTGAGAGACTATCTCGGACATGTATGCCTATGGGCCCAAGGCCTCGACCTAATAAAGGAGAAGAGTAGCAATAAGCTAACTCAATAAAAGAGAAGAGGAGAAAATAGGCTAACTCAATAAAAATAAGGAGAGAGGAACATAAGGCCATCTCAATATAGAGTGGAAGCATGCGTCGCTCTCAAAATTGGTAAAGGGTAAAGTTTGTATCCATCACCCCACATAAATTAATAAAAATCACACATAATTAAAATTATACCTTAACCATAATTTCTAAAAGGATAAATAGTTGATGATGGTAAATCAATCAATTGCACAAAAAATCACAGTAAAATGAAAGTACGTAAAAACAAAATAAATCATATCAAGTCAAATTAGTGTAAGCTTAAAGGAATCCCTCACCTTAGCCTTAGATCTAAATCCTGGGTAGATATCCATGTAGAAAAGCTTCTATAAGAATCACGATATCACTTAACCAAGAGGAAAACTGTAAGGCCTATATCTTAAACCATACCATTCTGTAGGCTTCCACGGTCCTCTCGGTCAAATTCCGGCAACCCGTGACTTGTAATTGGCATTTACGTGCAACCCTAAGTCATATCCCATATTCCAGAGTGGTTCAACCCTAGACTTGTATTCTTACGACCGCGACGTCGCCGCGGTTCTGACGCAGCGTCTCGCATGCCGATACGATATACAGGCCAGGAGATGTGGGCCGGCGTTCATTTCGAGAAAAACACCTCACATTTGTAAAACCTAAGAGAACCTTTCAAATCTATCCCATCAATCAAGTACAGATCATACCTCAAGTCAAGTACAAATACCCCATACCCTACCCTTACCTCTCTCTTACACAATACCCTAAAGTCAACTCTCTCTCTCTCCATCCATACCCATCCCTTATATCACCTCTCTTTCTCACTCTCATCTCTCTCTTCACTCCCAAGCAACCTCACCATGAGAGAGAACGTCCAAGCTCTCCATGAGAAAGAGCTAGGTGTGGCCCACCTTCCTACCACCTAATCCCACCCTCCAAAGATCATCTCAACCATTGAAATTCATCCCTTAGAGCTCTAGAACGCATCAGTGGAAAGAGGAGTCCAAGATCTAACGGTGGGTGATCCGCTGTTGATTTTTATTTGAGGGCACACTTGTGATGGGACCCATTTTTTGATGTATGTGTGTAATTAAAGGGAGGGCCCATAGTAGCGGGGTCCCTCCCCTCCATCACGCGTTTCTCCTTCTTTCTTTCTCTCTCTCTCTCCTTTTCTTTCTTTTGTATGGTGATGATGATGATGAGGTGTGGGTGGCCCACCTAATGTGTGTGTGTGGCCCACCACGATGTGATATATCCATGATGTTTACCTGTGGTGGACCCACCTACGATGCATGCACCTTACATCTATACCGTCCATCCCACACAGCAGGGAGCTACTATGCTGACTCAGCAAGCTCTGTGAGCCCCATCATGAGATATATGTTATATTCAAGTCGTCCAGCCGTTTGGCATGTGTGGGGTCGACCCCACACGTGCTGCATGTGTGGGATGGGACCCACCTAGATGTATTTGTTATATCCAAACTGTCTGTCTATTTGGAGATTGGGGCCCGCTACTGTCCGACGTTAGCACGTTATGAGGCCCCACAATGATGTATGTGTTGTATTAAAACCGTCCATCCATCTGTAGCTCATGGGCCCACCCCACACATGTGACATGTGTAAGTGGGACCCACCTTGATGCATTTATTCTACATCCGCACCATCCAATTTCCAGGACGGTGGGACCCCTGTGGTGTATGTGTTTTACACACACCGTTCATTTGGGACCCACCTCACACATGTGGCACGTGTGGGGGTGGGACCCACCTTGCTGTATATGCTCTATGTCCACACCGTCCCTCTAGACGGGTGGTGTGCAGCCACCATGATACATGTATTTCATCCTCGCTGCTCGTCCATTTCTGGACGTGTGGGGCCCACTCCACACGTGTGGCCTGTGTGGGATGGGACCCACCTTGATGTATGTAATCTATATGCACACCATCCATCTACCCCTAGACGGTGGGGCCCCCTATTGTGTATGTGTTTTATACATGCTATCTACTAGCATGTGGGGCGCACCATGATGAATGTGTTTCAACCACATCGTCCATTTGTTTTCTAGGATGAGGTCCACATTAATGTATGCATTGCACATTAGCACCGTCCATCTGGACGTGCTGTGGGATGCACTGTGATGTATATATTGTATATCTATGCCGTCTATTTGTGCGGCTCGCTGCGATGTATGTTTTAAATATCTATGCCGACCATTTGTGCGGCCCGTCGTGATATATGATTCAGGCTGCCCATCCGTTTATTTTTTCCCTGGGTTATAGGCCCACTTGATGTTTATGAGGCCCATTGGTGCGGCCCACTCGATGTATATTGGCCCATTAGTGCGGCCAATGTGATGCGTCCCACTTGATGTATATTAGCCCATTGGTGCGGCCCATGTGATGCAGCCCACTTGATTATATATGAGGCCCATTGGTGTGGCCAATGTGTTACGACTCACTTGATGTATATTGGCCCATTGGTGTGGCCCATGTGTTACGGCCCACTTGATGTATATTAGCCCATTGGTGCGGCTCATATGATGCAGCCCACTTGATTGTATATGAGGCCCATTGGTGCGGCCCATGTGTTGCGGCCCTCTTGACGTATATTGGCCCATTGGTGCGGCCCATGTGATGAGGCCCACTTAATGTATATTGGCCCATTGGTGCTGCCCATTGATGCGGCCCACTGGATGTATATGAGGCCCATTGGTGCAGCCCATGTGATGTGGCCCACTGGATGTATATGAGGCCCATTGGTGAGGCTCATATGATGCGGCCCACTTGATGTATATGAGGCCCATTATGATGCAATTGAGGCCCAATGTGATGTATATAAGGACCATGAGTGAGGCCCAATGAGATGTATATGAGGCCTTTGTACGAGGTCGAATGTGATGTATATGAGGTCCATTGTAATGTGTGATTCCACCATGATGTATGTAATGATGTTATGATGGGCCATGCCTTAGGAGCAATGATGGTTTGATGTCCACATTGTAAGAGCAATGATGGTTAAATGTCCACATTGTAACTCTCCCTAGGGCCCATTGTTAGGCCCCATTCTCACCTCCCCTTAGTGGGCTAACTGAAACCGTAGGACCCCCATGATCGTTAGGCCCATTCTTGATATGAGTAGACCATCTAGGCCCGTCCTTGATATGAGAAGAGTACATCATCATCATATAACATGCTTAGTATAGCTTCACATCCATGTCCATGCACATCATATGTATGCTTGATATGAGGAGTGATTGATCATAGTACATGCCATTGAGCGGATTATTATGGGACTCCCTGATAGTAAGAATTACCCACATGAGTACGTGGTACCATAGGATTGTCGCATGATGTAGCACCCTGAAAATCGGGGGTCGAGTAGAAACTCAACTCGCGAGTTCCAACGCATCACTTATGCAACAAATGAAGTGATGTTTGTATGTTGTCTGTATTAGTGCATGAAACATGAATGAGATTAAGCCAAAACAGCAAACATAATTCAGGGACAGTTGTGATATGCAAGATGAGTATCTAAAACCTTCTAAACTAGTACAAGTCCCCAAAGCATGTATGCGTTGCCAGGTCAATAATTACATATAAAATTTTAAAATTTACCAAATGATAAAGTGTAATGTTCAACTATCCATATCCCTGCGGCCCCGGTACGCAACTTCAGGTCCACATAGACCTGCTAGATCATTGCATGTAGGAGAACTCCTCCTCACCATCATAAAAGTCAGGCTCCGCTTCACGAGCATCGCCATCATTTGAAACTACAACAGGGTCTGGTTGGTGTGTACAACACCTTCCCGTAACATGGGAGTGAGTAGCTAACTCAGTGGAACAATAAAGCATAAGTTAACATGTTATCAATTCAATCAAGCAATAATGATAAAGCAATAAATCACATATCCCTAAGTACTCTTGTTAATGCAAGAATGGTATTTATGTATGATGCATGCCCTCATTTGCGCTCCCTCAGCGACTCCTTCTTACGTTCGCGGCAAGCCAAACTCCCTCAGTGCTTGACCATTAACGCCAAACGCACACATATGCGGTGCATGAACGTGATTACCAAGTTCTTTATTAGTCATTTTCATACAGCAGGATTGGGAAACTAAGGTACCTCCCTTATATCACTTCCCAAATAAGGATCCATTCTAGGGTCGTCAGTCCTAGTAAATCTCATACGATGATACAGTTTTAGGTCGCTGTAAAGGGCTCGTTGCCTCAACGCAGGTTCAGAGTATGCTCGAGGTCACTATACCAACGCGTCATCCGGGGCTGACGCAATCACAACACCCCTTCAAATATTACCCAACCAACAGTATCAGAGTGCGCAGTGGTGGTTTTATTTGGCAATGGCCCACACGAGGCACACTCACAACGCATCTTTTGATCAGTGTAGGTCGACAGCTCGAATATAGTGTCCCATACCACTATATTCGGATCACAAGTCTGGGTTGCTCACTGGTCACTACGGGGAGGCTTATCACCCCAGCGTAGGCCGACAGGTCGACCACGGTGTCCCATACCACCATGTCCGGCTTAAGAGTCTTAGTGGATCGAGGTACCAAGGTCAACGGGGTTTCACTGGTAAGTTTGGTACCTTAGGTTCAAGCAGTAGCGTCAAAACATGGTGAACATATAATGGCCAATCGGGTTATCAGACAAATTCGACTGGTACGAGCATACGCTGAAGTAACCGACAAGGTACCACTGTCGACAACTATCGTACGACTCGGATTCATCGAACGTGTCTTTTATGGTGACATGACCTCAGCCACAAAATCAAGGCCTGCTACCGATTGCCTGGACTATACAATAGCCCCAATCACATTCAATTACAACAAAATATCCTAGAAGATAGTTAAAGCAGTTATGAATCAAGATTGCAAATCATATAATCAAAGGTCCAATAATGTCTGCTTTGTTACACGTAATCATTATACCACTCCCCCATCACCCTTCACAGATTTGTTTCTGCATTTTATGGACTACAACTTAAACATAAATCCACACATATGCATTTCATAGATAAAACAGATGCTATAATATACGGTATATGGAGGAAATCATACATATAGTTAAGGGAGTTGGGAATCATAGCTCGACACCCATATAAATTATAATTTACTAACCACTTACTCATTCAATCATTTTAACAAACACTTAGACTACACGTACATCAACATACATGACGTATGTTGATCACACAGGTAGTAGGCCAAATCCTTTCACTGGGGAGTTGCCCCGTATACCACACGTATATACCCACGATGGATAATCATGGCATGCATGAATCCGGGTTCCATACTCATTCAATCATTTCCACAAACACGTGGGCTACACACTTAGACATATATACGTGCATTAGCCGTGGCGTGATTTATGGCAAATCCTTTCGCTAAGGGTTATCGCCTATACAACCATCATATATCCATGACTATTGGTCATGGCAAGCACGAATGCGAATTCTATACTCATTTAGTCATTTTCACAAACACAGGCTACACAATATAACATACATAACGTATGTTAATATAACATGTCTTAGGGCAAATCCGTTCACCCAGAAGTTAATACTAGTAAGTCTAGCATACATATACAACAATTAATCATGGCTAACACAATTTCAAATTTTATACGTATATGGTATTTTCTATAAATACATGGAATACAGTATATTCAATATAATTAACGTATAACTGAAAAACGAAACGGACATCACTTTGTACATGTGTAATTGCATCCAGATCATGAATATATCATTATCTAACATTGAAAGCATTGAAAACTATAGCCATGCATCTATAGTCCGCACCTTATGCCGTAGACGCGAAACGAAATCAGTTTAGACACTAAGTCTTTGTCAACGGCACAACAACAACGTACAGCAGGGAATAGGTTAGCTATTCCACCATCTGTTCTATTTGAATCACTATAACAGGTTAGGGTTAGGATTTCTTACCCAAATACGGCATTGGAAACACCGAATAACTACACGGGAGTGGTGTTTCAGCAGGTGGATTAGCAGGGAAGAATCCTCACTTCTCTCTCTCCTCTCTTTCCTCTCTTCTCTCTCCTAGGGTTTCCCAAATTCATATGGGATGAGAGAGTGAGGGCTTAAGGTCCTTATATAGGCCTAAAATTGATGGAAATGGCCCCAGGGCCAGTTTCATTTCAATGGTCCACAATCACTGATCAGGGCCACCAGTACATTGACCTGTGTATGAAATTTCTCCTGATCCGAGGTTGTATTTGGGTTAGATTCTGACGGTCTAATTGCTTATATTCAGTCCGCAACTGACAAGTCTCAAATTCGAATTAATTTCTAAAGGAAACCACGTTTTCTCACACTCTTCGCTTCGTGCTCAAGCGAATGGCTTCGGGGCACTATCTAGACTTGATTTCCGAGGTGGTTGTCAAGCCCAGCAAGGCAGTCTTGATTCTATAATTTCGTAGTAATCGGACTTTCAACGTATGGTCCAGATCCGATACGGAGTTTCAATGTGCTCCCGAGAGCAACTGGGTAATGAGATTGATCCAAGATTTTACGGTAACCTAGCGTCGATGATTCTACAAGTTTTGGGTCTTGCAGATTGTATTTAAAGTGGATCAAGCGGATTTTGTAGCTAATATAGGTTAACACTTAGTTAATTTTGTTAAATTTCTGAAGGATTTGATCCTGAGTGGTTTTTGCCTGAGGTGATACTCGGGTTTTTGTACGGATTTCTAAAGTATTGTCCTTCATCACCTAAACTTTAAGATTCCTGCCTAATATAAAACTACTTAAAAACATTTAACGAACAAGGTGGTTAAAAGTGAAATGGGAGATTTGAAAGGAAATGGGTTAAAAAGGGATTTTGGCCTTTGGGATTGACCAAGGGTTTAGGGTTTTGGCCTAAGGACGTCTAATTCCAAGTGGCAAAAATCCGTGGTGTTACAATCTACCCCCCTTAAAAATAATTTCGTCCCCGAAATTGGCCAAGGGTAAGTAAAGATTTTATTACTGCAATTGCCTAAATTTTTTTATTGATTTCAAGTTTATACGCGTGGCATGGCTCATTATAGTCTACCCTCCTTAAAATTGTTTCGCCCTAAAATTGGCTAAGGCTCCTATTAAGTTCGTATTCAATGAGCACCGTTGTAGATACACCGACCTTGGCCATTGTCATTCAGTTCGTACCCATTGTTAGGCCTATTCTGTAATATGAATTGGTTTAACACTTGGACCCTAATTACTTTTATTTCAGTAGCTTCAACGTTGACTTTCCAAGGAAGATTCAAATCCTATTTAATGACCTATCCTTATGTATAACCTGGATCAGTTTCCTTTGATCCTAGGCCAGTGGGGCAGGGGTCCACCATGCTTTCGCTGCGCCACCCTGATCAAAGAGGTGTATTAGCCGACCTAACTAGATTAGGATCATAATATTCTACTCCCTTTAAAAATTATTTCTAACCTCAAGGCTCAATAATCTGTGTTCTGATCCGTATATCGGAACAAGGTATAACCGAGGACCTATCCTTAACATGAAATGGGATACCATCTCCTAATACATTGGTCTTCCTTCCATCGGTGATGTGTACTATGGTATTGGTACCTATGGTTACAGAAAGGAGCTAACAATGCTGGGTGTTACGGTTGATTTCTGGAACGGGTATGAGTTTATAACAAGATGCCTAATTCTCCAAGGAGTTTTGTCACGGTCCAGACTTACCCTCTTTAATCATGTCTAGTTTAATACTGTAAGATAATCTATACATGAAAGAATTTAGACAAAATAGGTTAACGAGCAGACTAACCTTCTAAGTTCATATGCACAATATGTATGCCAGGATGGTCTGTGATTTTGGGACCTAATTCCTAATTGTCTGTTGCTCATTTGAGAAGTTTCTTAGGCCCGAGCAAAGTATCCCTATTGGCTATACGGTCTTAACACTTCTCAGAGGCGAAGTAACAAACTTTTGGTTGTAAGTGATAGGGACAACACGGAAGGAAAGTTGTGTAGTGGGTCTGAGCCGGATACAAAGACCTTTTGCCTCGCGAGGACAGAAAATTTGTCGTATCAGTTCTTAATCCTAGTCGATCCCAACCTTCTGCTTGATCAGAGCATAGAGTTTATTGGTAACTACTAGGATTGAGAATTCAATTCAAACTACGAATACCTCGCTTATATATAGTTCTCTACTCCGTGTTCCCGATTGTAATAAGCCCTTGAGAAGACAATCCTAGGGGGTGTGTTGTTTTGATCTAACGTTCAATCAGAGGGATACATGGCTTTTCTCTAAGCGTGAATAGTTTCTAATCAAAACAACGTTCTTAAGAGTTATGAAATAAGCCTATAAGTATTAAGGGGATTCAACAAAGGAATGAGGTCACACTCTAACCCAATCAAGCTGACTAACTAAGTCTATCGATCTCTGACATTCCCTACTCTCAAAGGCTAGATGATTTCGTACCATTTCTAATACATGAAATTGTTTATCGCTTAGGGTTAAACATTGTCTGATTGAAATTGAGTTGTCCAAACTTGAATTTAACTGCGCTCGAGCATTACACATATGCTCATACCAGCTAAGGAGGTTCTAGGGTTCACATTATCAATTTATTAGATTTCCCATACTGTCAGGTCTTTCGAAATCTAGGAGCACCACTCTAGGTCCAAAACTCTATGGGCCTATTTGGCTAGTGGTCTTAAGTTGTATTAAATGGGACTGCATTGCTAATCCCACCTCGGGATTGGGAATGACATGTTTGGAAGGAGGGTGGGATGGGATAAAAATCAATTTCATAGGCTTTGGAAAATGAGCCTTGTGTTGGAAAGTGTGAGATGGGATTTCCAAAACCCAAACATAGTATTGGAAGCCATGGGATACACCCAATCTAGGGACAATACCTTACACATGTATTTATTGTTACTTTTACAATTCCATCCACCCTAATCTCTCCTAATGCAGTTGGTCGAACGGGCCCTAAATGTCCTATCAGTTGGAGGTTGTGAAGGTTATAGGACACAAAAACGTGGGTTTTGTGCTCAAAATGAGGGGGTATAAGGAAGGTGAAGAATTGTAATGAGTAAATTTTAGGTAACGATGGTGGATGCGTGTAAGATGTAGAAGAAGGAAGCATGAGTGAATAGAAGTGGGGATGTGAGATCATTGTACATGGTCTCGGCTACTACGATCTATACTACTGTAGTTAATCTCGCCCGTCGGTGAAACTTAGGATACTAATGTGGTTTCTAGATTCCATCGCTCCCTTCCTAAATCAGAGTGTGTCAGTGTGTGTTGTGTTACCATAACCCAGGTCCAGTTTAATCCAAATCATGCTCTGATACCAACTTGTAACACCCTGAAAATCGGGGGTCGAGTAGAAACTCAACTCCCGAGTTCCAACGCATCACTTATGCAACAAATGAAGTGATATTTGTATGTTGTCTGTATTAGTGCATGAAACATGAATGAGATTAAGCCAAAACTACAAACATAATTTAGGGACAGTTGTGATACGCAAGATGAGTATCTAAAACCTTCTAAACCAGTACAAGTCCCCAAAGCATGTATGCGTTGCCAGGCCAATAATTACATATAAAATTTTAAAATTTACCAAATGATAAAGTGTAATGTTCAACTATCCATATCCTAGGGGCCCCGATACGCAACTTCAGGTCCACATAGACCCGCCAGATCATTGCATGTAGGAGAACTCCTCCTCACCATCATAAAAGTCAGGCTCTGCTTCACGAGCATCGCTATCATCTGAAACTACAATAGAGTCTGGTTAGTATGTACAACACCGTCCCGTAACATGGGAGTGAGTAGCTAACTCAGTGGAACAATAAAGCACAGGTTAACATGTTATTAATTCAATCAAGCAGTAATGATAAAGCAGTAAATCACACATCCCCAAGTACTCTTGTTAATGCAAGAATGGTATGCATATATGATGCACGCCCTCACCTGCACTCCCTCAGCGACTCCTTCTTACTTTCGTGGCATGCCACACTCCCTCAGTGCTTGACCATCAATGCCAAACGCACACGTATGCGGTGCATGAATGTGATTACCAAGTTCTTTATTAGTCGTTTTCATACAGTAGGATTGGGAAACTAAGGTACCTTCCTTATATCACTTCCCAAACAAGGATCCATTCTAGGGTCGTCAGTCCTAGTAAATCTCATACGATGATATGGTTCTAGGTCACTGCAAAGGGCTCGTCGCCTCAACGCAGGTTCAGAGTATGCTCGAGGTCACTACACCAACGCATCATCTGGGGCTAACGTAATCGCAACACCCCTTCAGATATTGTCCAACCAACAGTATCAGAGTACGCAGCGGTAGTTTTGTTTGACAATGGCTCATACGAGGCTCACGCATAACGCGTCTTCTGATTAGTGTAGGCCGACAGCTCAAATACAGTGTCCCATACCACTGTATTCAGTTCACAAGTATGGGTTGCTCACTGGTCACTACGGGGAGGCTCGTCGCCCCAGCGTAGGCCGACAGCTCAACCACGGTATCCCATACCACCATGTCCAGCTCATGAGTCTTAGCGGAGCGAGGTACCAAGGTTAACTGGGTTTCACTGGTAAGTTTGGTACCTTAGGTTCAAGCAGTAGCGTCCAAACATGGTGAACATACAATGACCAATCGGGTTATTAGATAAGTTCGACTGGTACGAGTGTACGCTAAAGAAACCGACAAGGTATCATTGTCGACAACCATCGTACGACTCAGATTCATCGAACGTGTCTTTTGTGGTGACATGACCTCAGACATAAAATTAAGGCCTGCTACCAATTGCCTGGACTATACAATAGCCCCAATCACATTCAATTACAATAAAATATCCTAGAAGATAGTTAAAGCAGTTATGAATCAAGATTGGAAATCATATAATCAAAGGTCCAATAATGTCCACTTTGTTGCACGTAATCATTAAACCACTCCCCCCTCACCCTTCACGGCTTTATTTCTGCATTTTATGGACTACAACTTAAACATAAATCCACACATATGCATTTCATAGATAAAACAGACGCTATAATATACGGTACATGGAGGAAATCATACATATAGTTAAGGGAATTTGGAATAATAGCTCAACACTCATATAAATTATAATTTACTAACCACTTACTCATTCAATCATTTTAACAAACACTTAGACTACACGTACATCAACATACATGACGTATGTTGATCACACAGGTAGTAGGGCAAATCCTTTCACTGGGGAGTTACCCCGTATACCACACGTATATACCCACGACGGATAATCATGGCATGCATGAATCCGAGTTCCATACTCATTCAATCATTTCCACAAACACGTGGGCTACACACTTAGACATATATACGTGCATTAGCCGTGGCGTGATTTAGGGCAAATCCTTTCACTAAGGGTTATCACCTATACAACCATCATATATCCATGACTGTTGGTCATGGCGAGCACGAATGCGAATTCTATACTCATTTAGTCATTTTCACAAACACATAGGTTACACAATATAACATACATAACGTATGTTGATATAACATGCCTTAGGGCAAATCCGTTCACCTAGAAATTAATACTAGTAAGTCTAGCATACATATACAACAGTTAATCATGGCCAACACAATCTCAAGTTTTATACATATACGGTATTTTCTATAAATACATGGAATACAGTATATTTAACATAATTAACGTATAACTGAAAAACGAAACAGACAACACTTTGTACATGTGCAATAGCATCCTATCATTATCTAACATTGAAAGCATTGAAAACCATAACCTACACATCTATAGTCCGCACCTTATGCCGTAGACATGAAACGAAATCAGTTTAGACACTAAGTCTTTGTCAATGGCACCACAACAACCTACAGCAGGGAATAGGTTATCTATTCCACCATCTGTTCTATTTGAATCTCTACAATAGGTTAGGGTTAGGATTTCTTACCCAAATACGGCGTTGGAAACACCGGAAGAACTACACGGGAGTGGTGTTTCAGCAGGTGGATTAGCAGGGAAGAATCCCCACTTCTCTCTCTCTCTCTTTCTCTCTCTTACCTCTCTTCTCTCTCCTAGGGTTTCCCAAATTCGTATGAGATGAGAGAGTGAGGGCTTAAGGTCCTTCTATAGGCCTAAAACTGATGGAAATGGCCCCGGGGCCAAGGTATACTTAAGTTATGTCCAAAGAGAGGCTGTTCCGTCTTAACGGAGCACTTTTGGAGCCCCCCTTGAGCCAAAGGTCGGACTTAAGATCCCTGACCATGGATCTAGGTTGAGTTAAGTTTTTGTTTCAGTCGGGTTTCTAGATCGCACGTGGCGGACCAGTTTCAGTTTAACGGTCCACGATCACCGATCAGGGCCACAAGTATACTGACCTGTGTATGAAATTCCTCCTGATCCGAGGGTGTATTTGGGTCAGATTCTAATGGTCTAATTGCTTATATTCGGCCCACAACTGACAAGTCCTCAGATTCGAATTAATTTCTAAAGGAAACTATGTTTTCTTACACTCTTCGCTTCGAGCTCAAGCGAATGGCTTCGGGGTACTATTTGGACTTGATTTTCGAGGTGGTTGTCAAGCCCAGCAAGGCGGTCTTGATTATATAATTTCATAGTAATCGGACTTTCGACGTACGGTCTAGATTCGATACAGAGTTTCAATGTGCTCCCGAGAGCAACTGGGTAATGAGATTGATCCAAGATTTTACGGTAACCTAGCGTCGATGATTCTACAAGTTTTGGGTCTTGCAGATCGTATTAAAGTGGATCAAGTGGATTTTATAGCTAATCTAGGTTAGCACTTAGTTAATTTTGTCAAATTTCTAAAGGATTTGATCATGAATGGTTTCTCCCTGAGGTGATACTCGGGTTTTTGTACGGATTTCTAAAGTATTGTCCTTCATCACCTAAACTTTAAGATTCTTGCCTAATATAAAAGTGCTTAAAAACATTTAACGAACAAGGTGGTTAAAAGTGAAATGGGAGATTTGAAAAGAAATGGGTTAAAAAGAGATTTTGGCCTTTGGGATTGAGTTTTGAGAAATTAATACAGTGTTAGGATTAACCCATTGCCTAAGGACGTCTAATTCCAAGTGGCAAAAATCTGGGGTGTAACACATGACTGGATGGTATGACTCATGCATCTTGCATTTTGTATGACCACCGTACGCCCTAGCGACATCAGGGCCGTGGCCTCCACAGGTATATCGTGGTTGGCCAGATGGGACCCCATAAACATTTGGTTCTAGTATACGGGAGCCATAAATGTCCCTGAGTGAAAATTCCTAAACCTCTGTGGCCAGGAGATGCCCCAATGTCTAGACCGAGTGGATATATATGAGCACGTGAGGGTCGTATACCAGTAGGTCACGTCTCCCACTCTATTGTGGTCGGTTGGGAGGGGGTGTGACCTTACCCGCCTGAGTGAGGGGTAATATCTAGGTTGAGTTTGACCAGCTTGAGGAATGAGTCCGTTATCGATGAGCTGGGCCCGATATTAGCAGGCGAATAGTGAGGTCTCTTTCACTTACCTAGTTGTGTGCTTAGATAGGGGCGGCAAGCTAGCGTAGAGTGTAATCGACCCTGGTGATGATCCCAAAGATGTATGGTACTAATATGTGGACTTATTGAGTATGAGTTGCATACTCAACATTTTTTTCATTCATTCATTCATTCACTATCAACTCGGGCTGGTGGTGCGTAACTAATTGTTATGTGTACCTTTGCAATGGCCAGGATTTTGGTTGGGGCGTGCGACAAACCCGAGATCAGGAGTTTACCACATTGAGCCTATTTATCCAAATATAGGTACGAGACTGGTTTCGATAGAAGTCCCTTGTGATGGACCCCATAGCCTGCGATAGTACGTACTATCACCCTGACTTTACACTCCAGCTTGGTCATTACATTTGCACCACATACTGCATCTGTGGCATACGACATTTTGGGTTGCCATATTTCTGCATTTATATGGCCTAGATGATCCTGACGGTATTCGTGGACTTATCAAGATTTGCATATTGCATTGAATCCTCAATATACGATGTTTGGCTAAGTATGTCTCCGTATTGTATAGCTGATCTACATTGCTTCCTCAGCATATGATATTGGCCTATTATGTTTTTGCATCGCATAGCCTGGATAAGGCTGATGATATTTATGGACTTACCAACATGTTTTCGCATTACTCTAATATTGTACAATTTATGAATTGCTGGTATTTCCACTTAATCTGATATTTATATGCTTGGCACGTGCATCGCACATACTTTCACCACCCTTCAAGCTTTCTATAAGCTTATGCACGATAGATGCGTGTAGGTGGCGTTAGGTCGTAGCAGTTAAGCTTGGAGCGCGTGACTATTTTCTGGAGCTTCGATTTTTGATATATGTATTTCCCTTTCAGCACTGTATTCAACTGTTTATATTAGTGGATATGTGATGATGATGCTGCCTTTGTGATTTGGGTAAACTTGTGGTCATGCTTCTTATAAGATAAATGTATGTTGAAAAATCCTCCTTGTAGGATCTCAGGATCGGAATCTGACATATGGGCATTGTGAGACAAGAATGGGGTACTACAGAGGCTGTCGGCACGAGATTCGGAGATCGAGAATTTTGTGAGCCCGGTTTCCGAGTTTGGGGCGTGACAGAAACACCACACATGTGGAAAAGGAATGAGATGATGATGTCTAGGCTTTGTCTCTCTCTCTCTCTCTCTCTCTCTCTCTCTCTTCCTTAGGTGTTGGGAAGATTGGGTGTGTGAGTGGAGAAGGGACACACACCCCTTTTTAAAAGGAGTGGGCGTGTGAGAGGGGTGTGTTTCACATCCCACTTGGATTGAGTTTCTCTAATTTTTCCTTTTCTGACGATCTTTCTTTAAATCTAATTCATTCATTATGTCAGGGTCGTCGAATGAAGCCAGGGTATGTGATTTTCTTGGTGATCCAAAATTTAGATTGACCTATCTTGAAAATTCTCCTAACGGGTGCCAAAACGAACTTGATCTCAATTAATTGTCCACACTTAATGAGCAGGGCTCGATTTTGGGAGAAATGTGTAGTCAAGATAGGAAAATGGTTAGACAAAATTTGGTGGTTGATTGATGGTGGAAAAATTCTAAATCTAAAATTTCACCTTTTGCACCAAAAGGAAGGAACTATCTTCAACATTTAACGGTGTAGGATCATTGATCGAGGTCTAAATTTTGTATAATCTTGTAGTCGTATGAGACCAAAGTTTGGTCCAAATTGAATTGCGAAGGATGGCAGGGAGTGGTTAAATCAAAATATCTAGATTTATAAGGAGTTGGTAAGCCTCGAAAGGATAACTTCGTGCCTAAGGAAAAACCTACCAAAGTGGGGTATTCATATTTCACACTTGGTCCAT
Organism: Magnolia changhungtana; assembly: GCA_030180095.1. NCBI lineage: Eukaryota > Viridiplantae > Streptophyta > Magnoliopsida > Magnoliales > Magnoliaceae > Magnolia > Magnolia changhungtana. The sequence continues at coordinate 218,618 of JASAUF010000524.1, read as the reverse complement.
ATGATAGGCAATCTAAGTTGTTTATATGAAGGAAAATATCCTACTATAACTACCCACAAGGTTTCTTCACTTGATGGACACCAAAATCAACGGTTAAGGGGATGATTTATCAATTGGATCACTTTTATAATGATCTAAGGGCCAAAATTTGACATTTATGGTTAATTTATGATACATATGCATGGTATAAAATTTCACATCAAATGAATCGTGGAACCATGTCATCTATAATTCAAGGGTCTAAGTTAATGACATTTTCATAATCATTGCTGATATGAGAGTTTTGAGAAATCTAATAGTTCTAGATGATTATGGCACACTTCTAAGTAGTTCTTACAAAAGAACTTATATCTAAATCATTATGAATAATGAATTATTCACCAAACTAATTAAGAAAATGTACATATATCAACCAATATAATGGATGGTTAGATGACATGTTTAAAATCGAAAAACTTGATTCTTAGTACTTTGATCATGTATGTAAGTGGGAGTACGGTCAGTTTTGTAAACAGATAATCACAAGTGAGTTTTTGGAGTGATCAAGAGTTAGAACATGTATACCGTTAAATTCAAGTGACGTGTTCACATGTGTAAGTTTCTTAGATTGTAGTTTTGATGGTGGGTTAAGCATATTCATAGGTGGTAAACAAGATGAATGGATCAAAATCTCAATTTGATATGTGTACGAGTGGATGTTGAGATCAAGTAGGTACACTACCAAAAAAAGGGGCAAAGGATACAGACCACGTTAGTTTTTTGCTACGGATATAAACCGTAGCTATACTTACTACGGTTTTAATCTTTAGCTAAAAGCTTGCTACACCATTAATAAATAATGACGGTTTAAGGAGCTCTACAGGGCCTAAAAAAATATACGTGTTCTATCTAAGTCGTCCATCGATTTTAAAATTTTATTATAGGTCATGAAACTAAAAGTCAGCTAGATCGAAGGCTAAAGTGGACCACACGATAGGAAACATTGAGATTAAATCACATGTGCTTCCTATGGTGCGGTCCACTTGGGCGTTCAATATACTTTATTTTTGGGATCATGTACTAAAATTAATGGATGGAATGGATAAATCAAATACATTAAGGTGGGCCCCACGGAGCCCTGAGAGGACCGTCCATGGGTCCCTCTCACCGTTCGACACCTAAAAATGGGCGCGCGCTCAAAACAGAGCCACGCCCAAAAACCCTCATCTCTCTCTCTCTCTCTCTCTCTCTCATTTCATTCCCTAACCCCATCTCTCATCTTCCTCCCTCTCTCTCCCCGTTCCCCAATCCTCTCTCTCCTAATCTCTGCTCCATCTTTCTCAATCTCCTCCCTCTCTCTCTTGATCTCTGCTCCATCTTTCTCAATCTCCTCCCTCTCTCTCCAATGCATCTCCGTCGTCTCTTCTATCTCCCTCACATCATCGCCATGACTCTGGCACCGTAACCCCTCTCTCTCTCTAGCTACCTTTCTCTTTAAGATGTTGGAAATGGTAGGGTTTCTGTGAGCTCTTAAATATGTAAGCTTTTATTATTATTTTATTTTATCAAGTCCCATTTGTTTGCTAATTTTTCTTTGTGCGTGTGTGTGTAGTTGTCTTTCTCTATTTAAGATGTTGGAAATGATAGGGTTTCTTTGAGATCTTAATATGTAGGCTTTATTATTATTATTGTTATTATTATTATTATTATTATTATTATTATTTCATGATTTGTGTCTTTACAATGACAGAATCTTATTTCTTACAAGAAGTAGTTTTCACAAACTGGGCTGCGGGTGGTTTTTCTGGCATTTCTATTTTTCAATTAGTCATTTCAGTGACTTCTTGTAAGCCAAATCCAGATTTCTAATTTCTATATTTTACATTTTTGAATTGGGTTTTGTAGGGAAACTTTTGCATGATTCATAACCCGAATTTAATGTCTAACCGATTGGAATCCAGTTTTTCTATCCTGAATTGGGAATTTGATTTAGCGAAGTTGTAATCCAAACCGGGTTCTGTCATTTCCATCATTTCTAGTCGTGAATTGGGTCTGAAAGGGATTCATTTCACCAATTATTGAAACCCAAATAATACTTCTTGCTAGAATGATTTTGCTTGAATTTTACGTGGATTTTCTATTCCTGAATTAGAATCCTGAATTGGGGATTGGACTGTGGAGTGATCCTTTGGAGTGAATAATCTGGACTGCGTAGTGATCCTTTTGAGTGAATAATCTGGATTGCGGAGTGATCCTTTTGAGTGAAAATCACAATCCAAACCAGGTTTTGTTATGTATGTCTTTTCGAATTGGGTTTTAGATGGCTTCTTTTGATTAATAATACAAAATCAGAATAATGTTTCTTACTGCAAGTAGTTTCGGTGAATCCAATTGCAGTGTTTTTCTAGCATTTCTACTCTTGATTTAGTGCCTTTTCAGTGACTCATTGCGAGTCCAATATGGATTTCATATATATATATATATATATATATATATATATATATATATATCTGAATTGGGTTTTAGAGGGAATTGACATCATTCACCTTAACCCGAGCTGAATTCTTAATGGAAAGTATTCCTGAATCATAGTCCTAAACTGGATTCTGTGATTTGTATTGTTTCTAGCCCTGAATTGTTTTTGAATAGGATTTTATATTATTATTATTATTATTATTATTATTATTATTATTATTATAAATTTCTCAAGTCCTGTTTGTTTGAGTCAAAAACATGAATCAAGGCTTGTTTTGTGTAGTTGTTTATCTCACCTATGTTTCTTTATTATGTGGCATTTGCACAAGTTATCATGAGGCAATCTTTTTTTTTTTTTTAAAATGTTTTTCCCTCTTTGTACTTGCTTACTAAATCCAATTAAATTTTCTTAAAATGTCGGACATGGTACACATGTATGAGATCCAAGCTGTCCATCAGGTGTGTCCCACTGTTTAAATGGCATCTGCCCAAAAATTGGGCAGTTCACCTATTAAAATCCCATGATGCTAGAAATGAAAGGATGGTTTACTAAAATTTTCTAACAGTCCAATATTTGTTCCACAAACTTTAGCCCAATTGATCAACACATGTTATAAACGTTTCCTGATGGATGGGCTGCTTCCACAAATTTTTTGTTTGAGATTCGTTTCTTCCCCCTTTTTTTAGTGCAAATGTATTGTCGATTCAAACTGTTGCACAAAGGCTCATTTCCTTTTCACTCTCAAACCTAAAGAGAAAAAAATTAAATTAAATCTCTTCCTTTTCTACCATTTTTCTCATGCCATGTTTTCCTTTTCTCAGTTACTTTTTTAATTTAAACCAATCCAAATACAAGAGAGACGGCTGCAAATCACATGCCTCCTCCTATAGGCCCAGGCTTCCATCCCAAAAAGATCTGTAGAGCCACTAGAAATGCTAAGGTGGACTAGTTCCATGAGAAAATGGCCCTAGTGATTAGCCAGCACCTCCACACTGTGTAAAACCTGATTAATATCCTAAAAATGGGCACAATACATCATAGTCATGCCATGGCCAAGCCTTCTCTTTCAATGCCATGTCTCCACCAAAGGCTAGCTAAATTCTGTTTTACATGTATGAATAAATAGCACTATTATTATTATATAGAACACATGCTTTCAAAATGGCAGAGCCAATATCCAGGACAAGTGTCATTGGCTTTGTTTCTCTCTATCCTCAGAAAAGGGAAGATGTGAGTTCATTCACATTTGATACAACTTGGGTGTAATCTGCCTTCTGTTTTTCTAGTTCTTCCTGGCCTAACTCCCCCTTGGTAGGTTTGGTTAGCACCAAAACACAGCATGTAGGCCTCTTGTTGGCTCCTGCGGTAGCAAGATCCTCCTTCGATGGAACGTATATGTATTGGATTTCAGCTTCACAAGATGGGTACATGTGTGATCACGTCAAGTGTAGAAATGTTTCCAGCTATTACACACAAGATAATGGAAGGAGTGTTTTTGCATCCATGTAGGTATTATTGTTTGAATGATCTTATTATTCACATATGGTTGCAATAATTTAGAAACTTGAATTTTTGTTTGTTTTATGACATCCTTATTTCAGATTTCTGAATTTGTTTCCACAAAAGCAAATTTTGGATTTGAACTAGCTATAAGTACTAGAACAGAGCTTGAGCCAGGTGATAAGATTAAAATGCTTACTCACTCAATCAGTTGTTCTTAATTATTTGTATGAATGCAATGATTAAATGTTTTATATACATAATGATTGTTTTATTGGTGATAATAAGATGCTCTTCTGATTGACTTATTAGTTACTTGGTGGCAACAACTTGGGACTAATTGCTTACAGCTCTCGCGGATTGCCATAGGCATATTAAGCTAGAGATGCTCTTCATTTGTTTGCAAACACAGCTGGAGTTCATTTGATCAGATGCATTGTAAAATTACCTTTTAGATGCCAAAGAGCACCCAACTAAGGTAACTTTAATAGCACTAGCAGAAATGCCAAATGTACTCGTTAGAGTGCTTTTTAAAGGTTCACTTGCCTCATACATATTAGATAGGACCTCATTGTTTGGATTCCATGCATTTAAATTCAGGCAAGAGAAGACTTTATCTAACCAGTTTGAAGCATCCACGAGTTGAATCTCTGGCTCCATTCCTCCACAAATTGGGAATCTACAAGATTTGGTTAAGTTGTTGTTGTTACAGAATAATTTGACTGGTCCAATTCCTCCTGCTTTGGGTAATTTGACCACGCTCAAAATTTTATATTTTTCCAATCAATAATGTTGTTGTAGACATTTTTGAAACCATACATATCTGCATTTTTTTAAAAAAAATTGACTTTGGTATGTTCACAGGTATTATTTTGGTTAGCTTCGTTATGGCTTACATTACTGAACATGAAATGCAAATTTATCGACCAGAACCAAAGACTTCTGCCTCCACTTCTTTTTTTGGTACATTGGCATATATGATGTGTTACCCATACAAGCTTTCATTGTAGTCCAAAAGATTGGTTATTGAATGGTCCTTATGCATGTTGATTGATGTAAATTTGGCCCATTTTTTCAGACTAATGTAGTGCAGAAATTCAGAAACTGTGACTTTTGAGCTATAGGCATGCTTCATGGCGAGACACTAGATGAATGGATGGAAGATCCTGATAAAAACACTCATGCAGCAGGCCCCTGGTGGATGATCCTGTTTGGTAAGACAGATTAAATGTCACTACACCAATATCACAAAATTGGAATGGATATATTTTTGGTTCAAGAATGGCTGCTAAAATCACTCTTCCCTTTTTGTGCGTTTTTTGGTTGGATGCATTTATGCCTCTAACTACACTGAGAATGTTTGCTCAAGATGTCCTGATCATAGTTCTAAAATCTTGCAGGTTGACTCAAAACTGTGGGCTGGGGTGGATGTTGGGTTTAAAGTTCAGAAACTTTCTACCAGTGACAATGATGACCTTTGCACAATATTTGCAGATTTTGGAGATCTTCTGCTTTGTGATGGATACCCTAGGGCCTTTCACCAGGGTAAATGTCTACATCTTTTCCTACCAATCTTCTATACTTCAATATGACTTTTGTAATGTTTGATCATAATATTTCATGAAACTTGGATCAGTTCACATTCAATGAATTGAAATTCATTTGGATTGAGCATCCAAAAGCACTCAAGTTTTGTTATTCCACTTAGAATTGGGAAATCCACTACAGTGAAACACCAAAATGGATAGAAAATTCTATTTTTTTTTAAATAAAATTGAAAAAAGGAGATTTCGTTAAGGAAAAAAGAACACTAATATTTCGTACTTCATAATTTCATACATGTATATGCATGTATGAATTCACAGTGGACAGAAATTTGTTTTTTTTTTTTTCTCCTAACATTGCTTGTGTGTTCTACAACCATTGAGCGTGATGAGCTGTTTGTTTAGCTGTTCCTGAACTGCATCTCTTTAGATTTACTTGTGGGCACCCCATTTTTTATGGTGTAACAGAGTGTAATAGATGATATGTAGGCACTTACAAATTACATTAATTGCATGCAAGCCATACAAGTCAAATTAAACTGTTCAAATAATGGTTCTCAGTTTAGATATATCATGAACCAAAAATTACACTATCTGATTGCCTGACTATCAAAATAGTGAACATTTATTGGATGATTAAAAATGTTTTCATGCCCAACGGTCCTATTGCATAAACAAGTGTCCATGGATTAGAAACTAGGATTGTTTTATCAGGATTTACTGCCTATTTCATGGCCTTTGTGTATGTCTGCATTTGTTTCAAGTTGTTCCTAGTTTATTGGCGAATGTTGCCATCTGATCATCCCGCTCTATGTTAGAATGTGACCATTTGGATGATTTGGTTTATGAATTTTCTTTTATCAGTGGCACTTTTTGAGCCTTTCTTTGATATCTTATTTGAACTTCAAACTTACAGTCTAATTACATGATTTGGAGCAGGTTGTTGATTATTTTAACAAGGCATTGGAGGGCTCAAGTATAGATCTGTCATATGCCAGTATCTCTGTGTAGATTGATCTTGGGAAACAAACAATTACATGACCGCCATTACTAAGGTAATTTTTTCTTATTCCCTAGTTTTAAGCTATTTTTAGCTTTTACACTGCAATACCAACATTTCATGGATTATTTCACGTCCGTTTGGGTGGGATATGACCTTTTTTATAAGAGTTGTCCATGCCAATTTTTGAGAATTGGGTGCAGCAAGTGGGTCCCATTAATCTTAAAATTAGTGAAGATCTCAAAGTTGTCAATCTATACTCTTGGGAATTGAGCAGTAGGTGGGCTCATCAATCTTAAAATTGCTTAATTCCAAGACCCAAATTTGTTAATCTCAGCTTTTGGGAATAGGGGGCAAAAGGTGGGCCCTTCAATGTTGGAATTGGTCACTATTTGAAGGCTCCAAAGTTGCAATGTCCGGGAGCGACGCTGATTGGAAATCCTAATCATCCAAATTTTGGTCATCAAATGGAAGGTTAAAAAGAAAATGGTCAGCATTCATCAATCTAAGTTTAACGGCTGATCTCGGATTGTTAAGAGTGTTTGATCAATTTGATTTTGGGTTATGCTTCAACCCATGATTTGACCATCTGGATAGATGCACATTTATGCCACATGCAGTGGATGAGTCACCACCATTTTAGAAACATAGTAACACATAACATAATAGTCCGACCTGGCAATTTTTGTTATCTGCTTTAAATCGAGAACAACACTGCACTGACTTTGACTATGATAAGGTCAACATGGTGTAGGTGCTGCATGTTGGTGTCCTAGAATGTCTTCGACTGTCTTCTAATGGGGACTTAGTCAAACATCATGAAGAGAAAACATTTATCTCCATGTTTTCTGTTTTTATTTCTCCTTTCGATTCCACTTTTCTTACTAGGATCTATTGATCAATTATGAGGATTTTATGATGCTTGGGTTGGGAGTTTGTATGGTATCTTTGTTTTAGTTTGGACAAGTGGAGTCTATGGCTCAGCAATAAAAATGGTTGATATGCTTGGCCTCATGTTAAGTGGCCCATCCGTTCTAGGTATGGAATATTTGTCCTTTATTTGGTTGAATGGGAATGGTTACCGTCACGACCCTAAATCTAGTGTTGGTCATCCATGATTACTCGACACCAAATTTTGGTTAACAGCCTCTGTAGAACTCCGATTTTGGGACTTCCAACTATCACATCCTAAGTCCCATAAGCGGGGCTCTACAAGAAGGATTTCTGAAAGTAAAGACAACAAACATGTATCATTTTTTAAAATTTCATCATATTCAACATATATTACTGGGTACAACTGAACACATCAAGGCAAAACCAAAACATAAACCATGTCATATTTACTATACCTGATGTACATATTTAGGGTATTACTAAAACAAATATATACACTGATATGTACAAAATAAAAAGTACAACTGGAGTCCATAGCCTCTACTCCTGCAGCTCCTTACTCTCACCTGAAAAAAATAGAAAGGAAAGCTTGAGCTACTAAGCCCAGTGAGTGCGTGTGTGCAGTGAAAACGCACGTTTTATGTCATGCTCTTATAATGCATAGGCTTTCTGGTTCAATACCAATAAAATAAAGATACAATGCATACTCTTTCAATGTTTCCACAACATTCCACATTTCTCAATTGGATCAACAAGGTCTAAACCTGAAGTGGGACTCATTATTACCCACTCGTGTAGACTTTTCCACTGTGGTCAACTACAGAGGTGGGACTACATAGTTCACTGGCTGAACTAGTTTAACCCACTTGTGTTAAACCTCACTATTTGCCTAATGGCGAGAAGTAACAAGTCGCTTGGTAAAACGATAGCAGAAAATTTATGAGCTTGTCACACATAACCTATCTTTACTTGCCCATAAGCAGGTCAGGCAAACCTCTCAACCAGTCGACGCATGTCGGTGGGAGTCACTGCCTACTTTGGTATTTCAGCATTACAACGCTCTGTTCTTCCACCCGTTCTAAGCATTGGTCGCTCCCAATAGTACTAATCGAGGTTTAGGGACTTTCACCCATAGACCCTCTAATCATGTCCTGTCGAATTACACATTTTCAGTGCAGTGTCCAACTCGAGTTATAACAAAGTATATTCATATGCATAAGTCTACATACAAGCATAGTATGTCAGAGTTTTCAAGGTAAGCATAGGACAACCATCCTCATGTGGTCTCCTCATACATTTAAGTTCCTTCCACATTTAAGTTCCTCATGATCACCATATCATGACATGAATCATTTACTCTCAAGCATACAATGATACAACAACTATGAATCATGCATATGATATGCACATGACGTAGCCCAATCTAACTCCAATCCGGGATTTATTCTACTATAAGACTTTATGCTACAAGTATGCTTTTTCTCAAGAAGTAACTACGTTAAAAGGATGAAGGATATTTCTTTGAAACAATTTGTCAAATAGGTAGCGGGCGGATATTGTAAGGGACAAAGAGAGAAACCGTTAGAAAGACGTATAACCTTAAACAAAACTAATCATATCTATCATCCAATCTTCCATTAATGACATAATCAACTAACTCAGTAAATCCAGCCATACCCATAAGAAAATCCAGCAATAACCTAACGAATTGAAATTAGAAAAATTAGTCTACTTAGGACTTTAAAAGAAAATCCAGTAACAAATTATCTTCTATAGGACTGTCTTGGCTTTCAAGAAAATTGACTAACCGTAAATGAAAATCCATCAGTTTATCAAAACAGAAATCTTATCTTTTACCCCTATATTTATACCTAATTCCAACAATACCTACTTCCAGCAATACATAATTCCAGCAATACCTAATTTCAACAATACATAATTCCAGCAATACATAATTCCAGCAATACCTGATTCCAGCAATACCTAATTCCAGGAAATACCTATGAAAATCTATTAATCCTAAATGAAAAGCCAGCAAAACCCTAACCCTAAAACAGAAAAATCAGCAATTTTCTAACCCTAAATGAAAATCCAGCAAAAGGGTTTTGAAGGAAACCCCAACGTACACATATGCGTGCTCCTAATCTATGCACTCACCTGTAACTAGCAGAGGATTGGATCTCAACCTCAACTTCTATTTCCTTTTCTTCTTCTTCTTCTTCTTCTTTTCCTCAACTAGAGTGCTGGAAATGGAATGTTTGAAAGAGGTTTTTCCTATTTGTGGACTTAAAAAGGGTCTTAAATAGGCTTTTGTCTAAAAAGGAGGGTTATGGGATGTTTTGTGTTGATTTTGAGAAGTTTAAACTTATGGTTGTAATAAATAAAAGGTTATTTAAGTGATTTGAACTAACGTATTCCAAAGATTTTAAAAAGATCAAGGTCATTTGAGTATATTTTCTCAAAATATACATGTGCATCCCTATACATAACTTACAATCTGGGTGTCCTATTGACATGTCGTTTTCGCCATTAACTCCGTAACTCGACTACAATTATAACAATTAAGCTCTCTGACCTAACGGATTTTGAAAACTCGATGGTGGGGCTCCGCCAGATAAAATAAGGACATAATTGTCATTTCTCATATTGTTTAATTTTAAGTCCATATCTTAAAATTTGGACATCAGGTTGAAATCTGGCTTGCAGCTTGATAACAGAACAACATTATGATCAAGTCAAAACATTCTCGAGGCCAATGGACCCATTGGCCTATAGTCAATGGCTATCTAGTGTACAAACCATATTTTGGGATCACGGGTCTTACAGTTACTGTATTTCTTTCTTAACCATCTATTTCATTATGGCGTTTTCTCATAGGATGCAAGCTCTGGTTGAGGATTACATTTTCAGTGGAGGTATTTTCTCTATGTAGGTGTTTCAGTATACTATTGAGGAAAAAAGCTCTCAAGGTTAGTTCATTTCCACTTAAAACATCGAATAACTAGATAAATCAGATGGTATGTACATTGATCAGTTGGTAGTTTTTTGGCTTTATCTCATTTTTCTACAGTGGACCCTAAATTCATAGATAAATCAGCTGGTATGTACATTGCTCACTTGTGCGATACTACCCAAACTGCACTTCCGTTTTGCTATTGATTTATAGGTTTGATCTGGAAGTGCAGATATTTCCATGGGATGTGTCTTGCATTTGAGCATCAATGTAGGCAAAAGAAATCCAAACAAAAACAAGACTGATTCAATTCCATCTTCAATAGACAACAAGGTGCATTCTTGCACACACTTATTGTAATTGGCTAATTCTTGCACATGTTTATTTTTAAATTTCGATGCATTCAATTGTGAAAGGATTTATGACTTTGAAAATGAAAGAGAGAGACTCATTATAGAGAAGGACGCAGTCATTTAAGAGCATGCTTCCCTGGAATATCAATTGGTTTCTTTACAGACACCGATAAACAGCCTCACTACAGAAGTAGGTAACCTTATAAGCAAGGTGCTTAAACTTACAATCTAACCCTTTTTACTGAACACAAAATGCAGGAGTCTTTATTGCCTTTCCTATTGCAGGTTAGTTCCATAAAGAAGGAATATGATCAAGCCTAATTTGAGCTTAATTTGAGTCATTCAAAGATGAAAGAATGTGACGCTGAGATCAGTGCCATTGTCAAGGAGCAACGGAAGCTTCAACATAAAATTAGTGATACAAATGTTGAGAGGAAAAAATTGGAAAATGAGGTACTTGCAGTGGTTATTCTGTTTCTATTTTATTTAACTTGCTTGATCTATGAAATTGTGTATGTGTTCTTGATAGAAACCCACTCTTTCCCATTCACACAAATTATGCGAATGGAGATGGAACAAAAAGATTGCTCGCTGAAGGTAGATAAACTACTAGAAAGGCATAGTTGGATGCAGCTGAGAAACAATTATTTAGAGAAAGTAGGACAGATTATGACTTCTCATCTCGTGATCCTCGTAAATCAAGGGAGGAGCTTGAGAAACTTCAAGCTAAACAATCTGGGTGTGTTATTAGATTACTTGTTGTGTTGTTTCGTATGCTTCTTTATTTTCTTTTCCATGACAATGAAATAATATGATTCAACACCTAATTGATGTTTGGTTTTGCATTTTTTTTGAAAGAAGAAGTTTAATGGACATGCATCTTAGTTAATATGGTTGATTGCTTTCATCCTTAAGAAGAGGGTCAACAAAAAAGTTATGGCAATGTTCGAGAAAGCTGAAGATGAATACAATGACTTATTATCCAAGAAAAACATCATTTAGGTATATTGCTGTATTTCTCAGCATGTAAATGATCTCATCATTTTTAAAAAAAAATTGAATTTGTTTATGTCTGAAGTTGTTTGTTTACTGTATTCTTCTCTTGCTTAAAATGATAAGTCAAAAATCAAGAAGGTGATTGAAGAGCTTGATGAAAAGAAGAAGGAAACACTAAAAGTTACTTGGGTTAAAGTGAACAAGTGAGTCAACACTTCTCCGCACTCATGTTCCAGTTCATATTTTGGGCTTTCTAGTTGTAAATCAAGAATGACATTTACTTTTGTTGGTATATTTCAGCGAAAGAAATTTCCTTTCCGGATTATGTTAGTGGGCGTGATTTCAGCGTTTTAGATGGCTGAAACTATGGCCCAAATTATAGTATCCGGCTTCCTTGGATCCCTGGATCAGAAGAATTCGGTGGATCCCGGGAACATGCCGTGTTTATGTATTTGCTCAAAATTAATGGAGTAGACGTGGATGTGCGTTGGAGCTATCTGGATGAGCGGGGGTCCTTGGAAGGTGGGAATCGCTGTTATGACCATGATGAAGCTGTCTATTTCCTATGGACAACATTGGAGGGGCCTGGCCATTTGGACAAGCCGTGTTTATATCTGTATTTGCAGGGACCACACCATTAACCTAATACCCAAACGTAAACCCAATCTCGAACCCGAATCCAATTTCCTAAACCTAAACCTTAATGTATTCTCAAATCCCTAAACCTAAACCTACACCTAATCCTAATCTCAACTCCCTAACCTAAACCTAAACCTAAACTTGAAAACCCAAACGTATACCCGAACTCGAACCCGATTTCCTAAACCTAAACTTATAAACTTAACCTAAACCTATTCTCAAATCCCAAAACCTATAACCTAAACCTAAACCTATTCTCAAATCCCAAAACCTATAACCTATAACCTAAACCTAAACCTAAACCAAAACCTAAACCAAAACCTTAACCTATAACCTAAACCTTAACCTATAGCCTTAACCTATAACCTAAACCTATAACCTAAACTTAATTCCTTAAACCTAAACCTTAACCTATTCGCAATTCCCTAAACCTATAACCTAAAACCTAAACCTAAACCAAAAACCTAAATGTATTCTCAAATCCTTAAACCTAAACGTACACCTAATCTTAATCTCAACTCCTTAACCTAAACCTAAACTTGAAAACCCAAACCTAAACCCGATCCTGATTTCCTAAACCTAAACCTTAACCTATTCTCAATTCCCTAAAGCTATAACCTATAACCTAAACCTAAACTTAAACCTAAAACCTAAATGTATTCTCAAATTCCTAAACCTAAACCTAAAACCTAAATGTATTCTCAAATCCCTAAACCTAAACCTACACCTAATCCTAATATCAACTCCTTAACCTAAACCTAAACTTGAAAACCCAAACCTAAACCCGAATCAATCCTAACCCGAACCCGATTTCCTAAACCTAAACCTTAACCTATTCTCACTTTCCTAAACCTAAACCTTAACCTATTCTCAATTCCCTAAACCTTAACCTATAACCTAACCTAAACCTATAACCTACACTTATAACCTAAACCTAAACTTGTAACCTTAACCTAAACGTGAAACCGAAACCTAAACCTAAACCCGATCCCGAACCGAATCGAATCGAATCCCTAAATCCCTAAATCCTTAATCCTAAACCTAAACCTAAAACCCAAACATAAACCCGATCTCGAACCCGAACTCGATTTCCTATACCTAAACCTTAACGTATTCTCGGATCCCTAAACTTAAACCTATATCTAATCCTAATCTCAACTCCCTAACCTAAACCTAAATCTAAACTTGAAAACCCAAACCTAAACTAGATCCCAAACACGATTTCCTAAACCTAAACTTATAACCTTAACCCAAACCTATTCTCAAATCCCAAAACTTATAACCTAAACCTATAACCTAACCTTAACCTATAACCTAAACCTATAAACTAAAACCTAAACCTAAATCTAAACCTAAAACCTAAATGTATTCTCAAATCCCTAAACTTAAACCTACACCTAATCCTAATCTCAACTCCCTAACCTAAACCTAAACCTAAACTTGAAAACCAAAACCTAAACCCAATCCCAACCCGAACCCGATTTCCTAAACCTAAACCTTAACCTATTCTCAATTCCTTAAAGCTATAACCTTTAACCTATAACATATAACCTAAACATAAAACTATAACCTAAACCTATAACCTAAACCTAAACCTTAACCTAAACCTAAACCGAAACCAAAACCTATAAACTAAACCTTAACCCATAACCTACAACCTATAACCTAAACTTATAACCGATAACCTAACCTTAACCTAAACCGAAAATCTAAACCTAAACCTATAACCTATAACCTAAACCTAAACCTAAAACCTAAATATATTCTCAAATCCCTAAACCTAAACCTACACCTAATCCTAATCTCAACTCCCTAACCTAAACTTGAAAACCTAAACCTAAACCAGATCCCGAACCCGAACCCCATTTCCTAAACCTAAACCTTAACCTATTCGCAATTCCCTAAAGCTATAACCTATAACCTACACCTAAACCTAAAACCTAAATGTATTCTTAAATCCTTAAACCTAAACGTGCACACCTAATCCTAATCTCAACTCCTTAACCTAAACCTAAACTTGAAAACCCAAACTAAACCCGATCTCAAACCCGAACTCGATTTCCTAAACCTAAACCTTAACCTATTCTCAATTCCCTAAAGCTTTAACCTATAACCTATAACCTAAACCTTAACCTTAACCTAAACCTAAACCTATAACCTTAACCTAAACCAAAACTTATAACCTAAACCAAAACTTATAACCTATAACCTATAACCTAAACTTATAACCTATAACCTAAACCTATAACCTATAACATAAACCTAAAACCTAAATGTATTCTCAAATCCCTAAACCTAGACCTACACCTAATCCTAATCTCAACTCCCTAACCTAAACCTAAACCTAAACTTGAAAACCCAAACCTAAACCCGATCCCGAACCCAAACCCGATTTCCTAAACCTAAACCTTAAGCTATTCTCAATTCCCTAAAGCTATAACCTATAACCTAAACCTAACTTAAACTTATAACCTAAACCTAAACCTAAAGCCTAAACCTAAACCTAAACCTAAACTTAAACCTATAACCTTAACCTAAACCTAGGTTCTGAGTTTAAAAGTCCATCCTAGGTTTGAACACATTACTCATGTTGGATTTTGCCATAGTTTAGAAGATTTATAGGTATATTTTTTATTTCTTCATATATAAGTGTTTTTTTTTTTTTTTTTTTGTCTTTCTTCCTTTTGAGATGTGTACAAAGGCATGCTTGTTTGATTGTATCTACAAATGTTATTTTATACAGGCTGACAAGCTAAAGAAGTCAGTGGAGGATGAAATTCATTTTCTCAAGGGAAGGGTTTCAGAACTTGAAAGTGATCTTGTGTCGAAGTCCACAGAAGTTACATCTGCAGTTTCAAGGAAAGAAGAAGCTCTATCTTCTGCATTTGCTGAAATTGATTGTCTGAAGGAAGAAAATTCTATAAAAATATGAGCATTATTGAATGCATATGGAGGGTGTTTACTGTGTTGGAGCATATTTGTTTCTTGCACATGAGGGCACGCCTTAGTTGTAATTCTTATGATAGGTTGAGCAAAGTGAAGTATTGTTTATTTAGAAATGTGAATGTAGGATGCATTGTATGATTTGATTGCTATTTGTAATAAATGCATCATTTTTTTTTCTGATTGCATTTTATGTACTATTTCTATCAGCATTAAGCTTAGATGAGTTATCAATCACAATAGGTTCTTGCAATGGAAACAGGTTGTATTATTATAAATTTAAAAAAATAGCTATAAATATAATTCGTAGCTATAGCTATGGCTTTTGTTCGTAGATATTGATATCTATTGCTACGGATATTATTCGTACTATTGGTATCTATTGCTACAGATAAAATCCCTTTTGCTACAGATATGATCCGTAGCACGCCCGTCGCTATTAGTGGGGTAGCTAAAGGTATTGCTACGGATATAATCCATAGCTAGTGGTATCTATTGCTACGAATATAATCCGTAGCTATTGGTATCTATAGCTACGGATTATATCCGTAGCTATTGGTATCTATTGCTACGGATATAATCCGTAGCTATACCTTTAGCTACCCCACCAATATCGACGGATGTGCTACGGATTATATTCGTAGAAAAAGGGCTTTTGCTACGATTTTCGGCCGTACCCTTTACCTGTTTTTCTTGTAGTGGTAGTTTACTATGATCAGGTGGTCCAAACTCAGAGTGGACGGTCAAATATCTTTACCTAACGGTGAATAATTGACTAAACAGTTGGTTATGATAGACAAGTGAGAATACTTGGGTATATGATGATCCTATCTTAAAATCAATGGTCAGATGACTTGATCTATGAATGAAGATTATTCTCAATAGTTAGATTCATGTTGGAGAATGGATGTAAGGTTAGGATAGCTAGATTGGTATCGTACACATGTACATAATAAGTTAAATTTTATGGTAACACTGGAGAACTTTCAATACTCGTGTATTGAAACGTTTGGGGTGTTAAAATTTGTGTTTGCAACATACATACAACTGAAAATTATCCAACAATTCCATCTTTTCAAGAAATATTGAATGAGAAATCGAATGCCGCAAACAACTATTAAAGGCCTTTCAGAGGACCCACCTTGAATACATACAATTCCAGCTGGAGGATCCATCCAAATTTCAGTTGGAGGAATGGACAAACGGCTAACCCACAAGAGGCCCTTACTCAATTTTTAAATCAAAAGAGGCCTCAAGAGGATGCGGTTCAAAAATTCATGCAAAACTGTAACGCCCTGAAAATCGGGAGTCGAGTGTAACTCAACTCCCGAGTTCCAATGCATCACTTATGCAACATATTTAATGATGTTTGAATGTTGTCTGTGTTAGAGCAATAAACATGAATGAGATTATACCAAAACAGTAATTCATACTCTGGATCAATTGTATAAAAGCAAGCGGAAGACTGAACTGTATATATATATATATGTAAAGAAATAAAATAAACGTTTCATTCTCCAGAGTATGAATCCATCTGAGTCCATATACATTTCTGTTTATAATCAAAAAGTCAAAAATAAACTAGGTACAATCCCTGTAGAACCCGTCGATCCTGGCAACCTAGTCGAAGCCGCCAGAGAACTGCATATACGAGAACTCCTCCTGGTCCTCGTCATAATCAGGCTCCGCCTCCAGAGTCGTCGGATCGCCTAAACCTGAGACAGAGTCTGGTTGGTGTGCGCAACACCTTCCCGTAATGTGGGAGTGAGTAGCTAACTCAGTGGAACAATAAGGCATAAGTTATCATGTTATCAATACAGATAAGCAAGAATGATAAAGCAAGAATCAAACACTCCTAATTACTCGATTAATGCAAGTATGAATGCAGTGCCATGGATGCCCTCACCGACATACTTTGCCTCATGCGACACCATCTCACGTTCGCGGCATGCTTACATCCCACAAGCTCCACATCTTCCAGGCACAAGCGATGCATGATGAGCATGATTACCGAGTTTTTAATTAATCCATTTCAAACAAATAGGATTGGAAAACTAAGGTACCTCCCTTGTATCATTTCCAAACATGATCCATTCTAGGGTCGTCACCCCTAGTTAATATCGACGATGGTGTATTTTATAGGTCACTGCAGAGGTCGCTGTGGCCATTACGCACAAAGGTTGCACCACTCCTCCATCACCCTTTAAACGATTCATCACTATACGTAAAACAGCCTAGTTCATACTCTATATATCACGGCGAACCCTAAGGCGCATCAAGACTTCGTAATATGCTCGGGTCACTACAAAGGGTGCTGTGGTCATTACACATAAAGGTTGCATCACTCCCCCATCACCTTATCAATGTAGGCCGACAGTGCGAATATAGTGTCCCATACCACCATAATCGGCTCAGAGTTAAGTTGCTCACTGGTCACTACGGGAGGCACGTAGCCCCAACAGATGCCGACAAATACTCGACCACGTGTCCCATACCACCATGCCCGGCTCATGAGTCTTAGCGGATCGAGGTACCATGGTTAACGGGATTTTCACTGGTAAGTTTGGTACCCCAAGTTCAAACATTAGCGACCAAACATGGTGAATATACATAAGACACACGGGTTACTTGATGTGTTCGGCTGGCTCGAGCGCACAACAAGTTGGGCGATAAGAAGCGCAGAAGCACCTCGTGTGGCCAACCACTATCGCCAACCGAAGTACGACACGGGTTCGCCAACACATCATGCGTGGCGGAACGAATCCCAACCACAACTTCAAGTCTGATACCGGATGCCTGGACTATGGACATAGTCCCAAGCTCAATCAAGTCCTAACCATAGCATGTGAAATACAGCATGATAACATGGTAATTCAAGAACACTAGCAATCATGTTATAAAGCATATCATGAAGCATGTTAATAAACAAGTTACAAAGCATGTTCAAAAGCATGTTGTAAAGCATTATGCAAATAGGGATACAAATACATATATTTCATAGGTGAGTGGTTAGAGTGAATAACCACATGGAGGGTATCATATGTGACTCTAAGGTAGCTGAGAATCCAATCTCGGCGCCTACCTAAGGTTCTAACACTTAAGCACCTACACTCACAAGCGATTTCACCAACACTTGGAATGCTCTATTTCAACATACATGACGTATGTTAGAGGAAAGTACACTAGGGTTGTCCCTTTATCAAACTAGTATTTTATACATATACATCATATTCATACAGCAAATAACCCTGACAATTACATCAGCAAGTTTTATATGTATAGGGTATTTTCTAGTATACCCAATTTCAACATACATAGTGTTTACAAGGGAACTTGTAATACGGCGATTCTTTTCGCCAAGCAATTAATTTATACGCACTTAATATATTTATACAACGATTAATCATGACAAACACATTGCAAAAATATAGACGTATACGGTACTTCTTACAATACCGTATTTCTACATACATGGTGTATATTAGTAAACATGTATTTAGGCGAACCCTTTCGCCAAATGAGTATTTTATCCATACATCATATGTCCATACGACAATTAAACATGTCAAATACATTTCCCAAAAAAATACGTATACGGTATTTTATACGAATACCTAAAGTATGTGAAATTTCAAATTCTACACTTCTAATCGAAACAGAAAACGGAAGGCACTTTGTACATGTGCAATTGCATGCAGATCATGAATCTACCATTATCTGATATTGAAAGCGTTGAAAACCATAACTTATACACTTAAAGTCCTCACCTTTGCCCTTGGAATTCCAACGAATCAACAAGGGTAGTAGAGCTTCCGTATACGGGAGATTTCTAGCCTAAAGAGCGGAATCGGTTAGCCTTTTCATAACCCACAACGATCCTACCTTAAATCAGACCTAGGGTTAGGGTTTCTTACCTTCAAATGGGATGGATACCGCCGGGAAAACACCTAGAATGGGGCGGTGCAGGCCGTGCGACAACCCAAAGCAAGAGAGGAAGATCAGCAACAAATTCCAAGCTTTTCTCTCTCTTTTCTTTCTCTATCTCTAGGGTTTTTCTCCCAAATTCGTATGGCTGTGAGAGGGGCTGTTCTAAGCCCCTTTTATAGCCAAAAACATTTCCAAAATAGACTCAGGTTCAAGGGTGACTACTTATATAGGCATTTTCGCCACTTTTCCAACTTCAAAAGGGAGGTTCTGTGGCCCTCCTTGAGCCAAATGTCAGACTTAAGCTCACCATCTATGGATCTACGTGGGATTACGTTTTTGACTTGATCAGATTCCCAGATCACACGTGGCGGACCACTTTCAGTTCAACGGTCAGTGGGCCACAATCAGAAATTCTAAGTACATGTAAATGTTCCTGAAATTTTTCTTAATCTGAGGGTGTAATTTGGTCTGATTCTGACGGTCAGGTTGCTTAATACTGACGTGCAACCGAACGATGCCAGATCACTATTCCTGATATTTTTATTAGGATGGGAATAGTGTTTCTCACACACCCTCGCTCCGAATCGAAACGAATGGCCGTGGAACATCGGATGGGCCTGATTTTTGAGATGATTGTCAAGCCCAGTGAGGCGGTCCTAGTTCCTTAACTTTGTGTTAATCGGACTTCCGATGAGCGGTCTAGACCTAATACGAAGTTTCGTTTCATTCCCGAGAGCAGCCGGGAAATGAGTTTGGTTCTAAACTTTAGGGTAACCTAGCATCACTTGTTTTGTAAGTTTTAGGTCTTGCAGATCGTATTTAAAGCGATCCCAATGGATTTCATGGCTAATCGAGTTTAGTACTTAGTTAACTTTGTTAATTTTCTAAAGGATTTAATCCTAATTGATTTCTGGTCGAGGTGGTACTCGAACCAACGTACGGAAATTTACGGGTCATTACAATCTACCCCCCTTAAACAAAAAATTTCGTCCTCGAAATTTATACCTTTTCATATTCCTCGAGAATCTGAGGGTATTTCTTTCTGACCTCGGCCTCGCCTCCCTGTAGCTTCCTCCTCGATGATGTGTCCAAAGCACCTTCACAAGTGGGATGACCTTGCTACGTAGTACTGCTCCTTCCTATCAAGGATACGCGTCGGGCGCAGCCGTACGTAGCATCCTCACTCAACCGTACTGCTCCCATCTGATGATATGCGAAGGATCAGGAACGTACTTCTTCAGCATAGATACATGAAATACGTTGTGTATGGAAGCAAGTGGTGTAGGCAAGGTGAGACGATACGCCACATCACCCACTCGATCCAGTATCTGAAATGGACCGATAAACCTCGGTGTGAGCTTCCCCTTCTTCCCGAACCGAAGGACTCCCTTCATAGGGAAAACCCGAAGGAACACATGATCCCCGACCTCGAACTCCAGCGGTCGCCACCTCGTATCGGCGTAACTCTTCTGCCTGCTCTGCGCTGTGAGTAATCGACGCCTGATAATGTCTACCTTTTCTGTAGTCCCCTGTACTAACTCTAGGCCAATCAGACTACGCTCGCCAACCTCTGCCCAACAGTGCGGTGCCCTACAAGGTCGACCATATAGAGCCTCATATGGGGCCATGCTAATAGTCGCCTGGAAGCTGTTGTTGTAGGCGAACTCTGCGTACGGAAGACAGTCATCCCAGCTGTCCTTGAAATCCAACACACATGCTCGCAACATATCCTCCAGACCGATTCACCCACTCTCGTCGCCCATCGCCGAGGATGAAACGCCGTGATCGAACTTCAACTTCACACCCATCGCCTCCCGGATACGAGTCCGAAGATAGATGTGAACCGCGTGTCTCTGTCCGACACGATCTCCAAAGGAACCCCGTGCAGACGGACGTCTCCCTGATGTACAATCTAGCCAGCTCGTCTGCAGAGTTCGTAACTCTGATAGGGAGGAAATGGGCCAATTTGGTCAACCGGTCCACAATCACCCAAATGGAATCGTGCCCCTTCCTCGTCTTCAAGAACCCGATATGAAGTCCATGGAGATGAAGTCCCACTTCCACTCCGCTATGTGCATGGGTCGAAGTAGTCCAGAGGTCGGCGATGTTGTCTCGCTTGACCTGCCGGCACGTCGACATCGAGACACATACTCAAAGAATGTGGGCCTTCATGTTATTCCACCAATACGTTCGTCTTATATCGTGGTACATCTTCGTGCTACTGTGATGCATCGCAAACTTCGAGTTATGGGCGCACTCGAGAAGCTCGCGTCTCAAGTCGTGCACATCCGGAACACATAGGCGGCCACGGAATCGTAAACCCCCATCGAACCAACTCTCCACTCGAGTCCACGGCATCACTAGCCCGCTCTCGAAGCTCGAGACCGTATATATCTCCCTCCCGGGCCTCAACAATCCACGTCAATAAGTGGTCGCACCCGAACGTGCGCAACACACTCAAATGGCTCCTCGACGGTGAGTCTCCGCCGAAGTCCCACACAAACTCCATCATGTCCCACTCGGCTATCATCACGGTGCCGCAAATGCAATCGTCTTCTTGCGGCTCGGCCGTCGTCGCCACAAGGTTCGCCTTGCCGGATGGTAGGAAACCTCGAACTTGAAGTCCTTCAAGGTCTCCATCCATCAAGATCTTTGTCTCATATTCAAATCCCGCTGTGTGAATATGTATTTAAGGCTCTTGTGATCGCAGAAAAGCTCAAACTCCTCACCATAGAGGTAATGTCTCCAGAGCTTCAATGCAAAGATGACAGCTGCCAACTCCAGGTCATATGTAGGGTAATTCTCCTCGTGCTTCCTTAATTGTCTCGAGGCATACGAAATCACCCTATCCTTCGCATCGACACAACCCAAACCAACGCGAGACGCGTCAAGATACACCGTGTATTTCACCCCTTGCTCGCAATACTAGCACAGGGGCGGACGTCAACTTGTCCTTCGCCTCCTTAAAAGCCGCCTCCGCCTTCTCATTCCAGCGAACTTGTCCTTCCGAGTCAACTGAGACAATGGCCTAGCGATCTTCGAGAAATCCCGAATGAAACGTCTGTAATACCCAGCCAGACCAAGGAAACTCCTCACCTCAGTAACCGACTCAGGCTGCTGCCAATCCTGAACCGCGGCTACCTTAGCAAGGTCCACTGCTATCCCATCCTTGGACACTACATATCCCAGGAACTTGACTTCCTCCTGCCAGAAGTCGCACTTCTTGTATTGCGCAAATAACTAGTTCTTCTCCAACGTACCCAATACTGCTCGCAGGTGTTCCTCGTGCTCCTCCCGACTCATGGAGTATATCAAGATGTCATCGATAAAGACGATGACGAATCGGTAAAGGAAGGGCCGAAATACCCGGTTCATCAGATCCATGAACACGGCTGGTGGGTTCGTCAGACCGAACGACATCACCAAAAACTCATAGTGCCCGAAGCACGTCCTGAAGGCTGTCTTCTGTACGTCCTCCTCTCTCACGCGCAACTGGTGGTACCCTGACTGAAGGTCAATCTTCGAGAAATACTTCGCCCCCCTCAACTGATCGAACAGATCATCTATCCTGGGCAAAGGATACTTGTTCTTCACATGACTGTTCAACCTACGGTAGTCAATACATAACCGTAGCGACCCGTCCTTCTTCTTCACAAATAGCACAGTGCTCCCAAGGAGACACACTAGGTCGTATAAACCCTTGTCTACCGATCATCAATTTGTTTCACGGCTCCTCCATCTCACATGGAGGCATACGATAAGTCGGCAGTGAGATGGGTGTCGCACCCACGTAAGATCGATTGTAAAATCGATCTCGCGTCGAGGAGGTAAACCAGGAATAGTCTCAAACATGCCTGTAAATTCTCGAACCACCGGCGTACCCTTTACCGTCGGACCATCAATCGGCACAAGTAAAGCAGCGTAACAATCAACACGGCAGGGCCAACTGACCTGCACTGGAAACGTAAAAGCTGAGCCGTCAGGTCCATAGGCCGTCACGATCTGAGTATCGCAATCTACCTCCGCCCTCATCTTGGCGAGCCAATCCATACCAAGGATAACGTCGTAGTGCCATAGTGGAGCAACAATGAGGTCGACGAGCACTGTGCTGCTACCCAAAACTATCGGACAACCCTCGCACAACCGTGTGACATCAGAACAGGTCCCAGTAGCCGTAGTGAGTCTCATTCCCTTTGTGGGAATCGTAGGCAAAGATAGACCTTTAACCGCCCCACAAGAAATAATAGAAGTAGTGGACCCAGTGTCCATCAATAAAGAAACGGGAGTACCATGGATATAAGCCGTACCCTCAAAAGCTGTCGGGGCCGCAAGTGATGTCCCTTGGCCCCTCAGCCACAAGCGTATGAACGCTCTGATACCAACTTGTAACGCCCTGAAAATCGGGGGTCAAGTGTAACTCAACTCCCGAGTTCCAACACATCACTTATGCAACATATTTAATGATGTTTGAATGTTGTCTGTGTTAGAGCAATAAACATGAATGAGATTATACCAAAACAGTAATTCATACTCGGATCAATTGTATAAAAGCAAGCGGAAGACTGAATCAGATATATATGTATGTAAAGAAACAAAATAAACGTTTCATTCTCCAGAGTATGAATCCATCTGAGTCCATATACATTTCTGTTTATAATCAAAAAGTCAAAAATAAACTAGGTACAATCCCTGTAGAACCCGTCGATCCTGGCAACCTAGTCGAAGCCGCCAGAGAACTATATACAAGAACTCCTCCTGGTCCTCGTCATAATCAGTTCGCCTCCCAGTCGTCGCCGATCGCCTAAACCTAAGACAGACAGTCCGGGTTGGTGTGCGCAACACCGTCTCGTAACGTGGGAGTGAGTAGCTAACTCGGTGGAACAATAAGGCATAAGTTATCATGTTATCAATACACAAGCAAAGAATGATAAAGCAAGAATCAAACACTCCTAATTACTCTGATTAATGCAAGTATGAATGCAGGTATGATGGATGCCCTCACCGACATACTCCCTCATGTGACACCATCTCACGTTCGCGGCATGCTACATCCCACAGTGCTCCACATCTTCCAGGCACAAGCGATGCATGATGAGCATGATTACCGAGTTTTTAATTAATCCATTTCAAACAGCAGGATTGGGAAACTAAGGTACCTCCCTTGTATCATTTCCAAACATGATCCATTCTAGGGTCGTCAGTCCTAGTTAATATCAGACGATGGTGTATTTTATAGGTCACTGCAGAGGCGCCAGTGGCATACGCACAAAGGTTGCACCACTCCCCCATCACCCCTTAAACGATTCATCACTATACAGAAACAGGCCTAGTTCATACTCTATATATCACGGCGAACCCTAAGGCGCACTGCGACTTCAGAATATGCTCGCGGTCACTACAAAGGGCTGCCAGGCTGTTATGCACAAAGGTTGCATCACTCCCCCATCACCTTATCAATGTAGGCCGACAGCGCGAATATAGTGTCCCATACCACCATAATCGGCTCACGAGTTAAGTTGCTCACCGGTCACTACGGGAAGCACGTAGCCCCGGCCAGTAGGCCGACAAATTAATCGACCACGGTGTCCCATACCACCATGCCCGGCTCATGAGTCTTAGCGGATCGAGGTACCATGGTTAACGAGATTTTCACTGGTAAGTTTGGTACCCTAGGTTCAAACATTAGCGACCAAACATGGTGAATATACATAAGACACACGGGTTACTTGACATGTTCGGCTGGCTCGAGCGCACAACAAGTTGGGCGATAAGAAGCGCAGAAGCACCTCGTGTGGCCAACCACTATTTCCAACCGAAGTACGACACGGGTTCGCCAACACATCATGCGTGGCGGAACGAATCCCAACCACAACTTCAAGTCTGATACCGGATGCCTGGACTATGGACATAGTCTCAAGCTCAATCAAGTCCTAACCATAGCATGTGAAATACAGCATGATAACATGGTAATTCAAGAACACTAGCAATCATGTTATAAAGCATATCATGAAGCATGTTAATAAACAAGTTACAAAGCATGTTCAAAAGCATGTTATAAAGCATTATGCAAATAGGGATACAAATACATATATTTCATAGGTGAGTGGTTAGAGTGAATAACCACATGGAGGGTATCATATGTGACTCTAAGGTAGCTGAGAATCCCATCTCGGCGCCTACCTAAGGTTCTAACACTTAAGCACCTACACTCACAAGCGATTTCACCAACACTTGGAATGCTCTATTTCAACATACATGACGTATGTTAGAGGAAAGTGCACTAGGGTTGTCCCTTTATCAAACTAGTATTTTATACATATACATCATATTCATACAGCAAATAACCCTGACAATTACATCAGCAAGTTTTATATGTATAGGGTATTTTCTAGTATACCCAATTTCAACATACATAGTGTTTACAAGGGAACTTGTAATACGGCGATTCTTTTCGCCAAGCAATTAATTTATACGCACTTAATATATTTATACAACGATTAATCATGACAAACACGTCGCAAAAATATAGACGTATACGGTACTTCTTACAATACCGTATTTCTACATACATGGTGTATATTAGTAAACATGTATTTAGGCGAACCCTTTCGCCAAATGAGTATTTTATCCATACATCATATGTCCATACGACAATTAAACATGTCAAACACATTTCCCAAAAAAATACGTATACGGTATTTTATACGAATACCTAAAGTATGTGAAATTTCAAATTCTACACTTCTAATCGAAACAGAAAACGGAAGGCACTTTGTACATGTGCAATTGCATGCAGATCATGAATCTACCATTATCTGATATTGAAAGCGTTGAAAACCATAACTTATACACTTAAAGTCCTCACCTTTGCCCTTGGAATTCCAACGAATCAACAAGGGTAGTAGAGCTTCCGTATACGGGAGATTTCTAGCCTAAAGAGCGGAATCGGTTAGCCTTTTCATAACCCACAACGATCCTACCTTAAATCAGACCTAGGGTTAGGGTTTCTTACCTTCAAATGGGATGGATACCGCCGGGAAAACACCTAGAATGGGGCGGTGCAGGCCGTGCGACAACCCAAAGCAGTAGGAGGAAGATCAGCAACAAATTCCAAGCTTTTCTCTCTCTTTTCTTTCTCTATCTCTAGGGTTTTTCTCCCAAATTCGTATGGCTGTGAGAGGGGCTGTTCTAAGCCCCTTTTATAGCCAAAAACATTTCCAAAATAGACTCAGGTTCAAGGGTGACTACTTATATAGGCATTTCGCCACTTTTCCAGCTCAAAAGGGAGGTTCTGGTGGCCCTCCTTGAGCCAAATGTCAGACTTAAGCTCACCATCTATGGATCTACGTGGGATTACGTTTTTGACTTGATCAGATTCCCAGATCACACGTGGCGGACCACTTTCAGTTCAACGGTCAGTGGGCCACGATCAGAAATTCTAAGTACATGTAAATGTTCCTGAAATTTTTCTTAATCTGAGGGTGTAATTTGGTCTGATTCTGACGGTCAGGTTGCTTAATACTGACGTGCAACCGAACGATGCCAGATCACTATTCCTGATATTTTTATTAGGATGGGAATAGTGTTTCTCACACACCCTCGCTCCGAATCGAAACGAATGGCCGTGGAACATCGGATGGGCCTGATTTTTGAGATGATTGTCAAGCCCAGTGAGGCGGTCCTAGTTCCTTAACTTTGTGTTAATCGGACTTCCGATGAGCGGTCTAGACCTAATACGAAGTTTCGTTTCATTCCCGAGAGCAGCCGGGAAATGAGTTTGATTCTAAACTTTAAGGTAACCTAGCGTCACTTGTTTTGTAAGTTTTGGGTCTTGCAGATCGTATTTAAAGCGATCCCAATGGATTTCATGGCTAATCGAGTTTAGTACTTAGTTAACTTTGTTAATTTTCTAAAGGATTTAATCCTAATTGATTTTGGTCGAGGTGGTACTCGAACCAACGTACGAAAATTTACGGGTCGTTACAAAAACCAAGAGCTATTCAACCAGAAAACAGTACAAGCATTTCAGGATCTCAAAACAACAATGGGAATGTTTGCATCATCAATTTAAAGGACTGAGTCACACTTTGCGAGTGGGGAGAAAGGGATGCTTCCAGCCTAACCTCTCCCCAATCCAAAGCCATGATGTGAAATTAGTGGCCCAAGCTTAGTGGGTGTAGAAAGCTTAGTGGGTGGTGAAAGTGTGTGCGCAAGATAAGTGCCGAGTATGCAATACAATGCCATAAATCATATAATATCGAAATAGGCGAAAATACTAACAAGATCATGAATCATACGATATCTGAGTAATCGAAAATATACTGATAAGTCCATGAGTGCCATCAACCGTACCAAGCTTATGCGATGCAAAACATGAATGCTAACGGTCATATCAATGCAGAAACATGGCAACCCAAAATGTTAAATGCTGTGGATGCAATGCAATATGCAATGCGGTTGAAATGAATAAGCTGGAGTGAATCAGGATGATAGTACGTAGTATCGTAGGCTATGGGATCCATCACAAGAGACTTCTATCCAAACTAGTCTCATACTTAAATTTGGATAGTCAGACTTAATGTGGTAAACTCCTGATCTCAGGTTAGTCACGTGCCCTAACCGAAATCCTGGTCATTGCGAAGGTACACGTAACAAATAGTTGCACACCACCAGTCCGAGTGAATAGTGAATGAATGAATGAGTATGCAACTCCTGCTCAATAAGTCCACATATCAACACTGTACATCTCTGGTATCATCACTGAGGTCTAGTACACTCTAAGCTGGCTACCGCCCCAGCCAGCTGCGTAGCCCAGCGAGTGAAAAAGACCTCACTACCCGCCTGCCAATAGTATACCAATGCCTACCAGCTCGTTGATAGCGGACCCATTTGGATGCTGGTCAAATTAAGCCTAGCTTATAGTGTAACATCCCGAATTTTTGCCAACCTGGAATTAGACGTTCTTAGGCAATGGGTCTATCCTAACACCTGGTTAACTTCTCAAACACCCAATTCAAAGGTCTCAAATCCTTTCTTTAAACCATTTCTGGAAAAACCTCACCTTTCCTTCACAAATCTCACCTTTCACCACCTCGTTCTTTAAATCCTTCTAAGTACTTTCACATTAGACACCAATCTTAAAGTTTATGTGATGAAGAACAATACTTAAACTATAAATTGCTGTAATTAGTAAATACAGAAATAAAATGGGCTTTAAACCAATACCCTTATGGAATTTCACAAAACGAATAAGTTATTTAGAACATCCGCCTCTCCTGCCCTAGGATTTCCTTTTGTTGTAATTAGGGCATGCTTTAGTAAGTATTGATAACTTGAATCACTGTATGTGCCAACTATAAAGGCCCAAGTACCACCTCAGACAGAAATCTTACAGGACTAAATCCTTTAGAAATTAGACAAAGTTAACTAAGTGCTAAACTGAATTAGCTACGAAATCCACACTAATCACTTTAAATACAATCTGCAAGATCCAAAACTTGTAGAATCATTGACGCTAGGTTACCCTAAAATCTAGGATCAATCTCATTACTCGGCTGCTCTCGGGAGCATCTTGAAACTCCATTTCAGATATGGACCGCACGTCGGAAGTCCGATTAACACGAAGTTAAGGAATTAGGACTGCCTTATTGGGCTTGACAACCATCTTGAAAATCAAATCCAGATAGTGTCCCAGCGCTATTCGCTTGAGCTCGGAGCAGGGAGTGTGAGAAATGTGAAAATAATTCTAAATTAAATTCAAAATAAATAAATCTGAGACTTGTCGCTTGTGCGTCAGTATTAAACAACCTGACCGTTAGAATCAGGCCAAATTACACCTTCGGATCAGGGATATTTCCCCAAACATATTCATGTACTCAGAATCTCCGATCGAGAGCCACTGACCATTGAATTGAAACTGGTCCACCACACGTGATCTGCAAACCCGACTGGAACGAAAACTTAACTCCACCTAGATCCAAGGTTGGTGAGCTTAAGTTCAACCTTTGGCTCAAGGGGGGCCGCCGGAAGTCCTCCGTTGAGCTGAAACTGACTCACTTTGGTTATAACCTAAGTATACCTTGACCTTAGGTCTATTTTGGTGATTTTCTAGGCTATATAAGGACCTTAAAACCATCTCTCATTCAGCCATACGAATTTGAGAGAGAATAGAGAAAAGAGAGAGATAAAGTGTGGGAGTTGTAGGAGCACCTCCCTGCCACCTGATCCTGCCGCTCTGCAAGCTTAACTGCTCCGTTCTAATAATTTTTCTGGCGATTCCGACATCGTTTTTAGGTAAGAAACCCTAACCCTAAATTGATTTGGGGTTTTGATAGTTGTATGTTATGAAATAACTAACCAAAGGCATCCTATAGGTTGCCAAATCATCGTAGGTGAAAGCCTAGCAAACCTATCGGACTCGTTACGATTCTACGACAAAAGGTGCGGACTTTAGGTGTATAGGTTATGGTTTTCAACGCTTTCAATGTCAAATAATAATAGATTCATGATCTGCATGCTATTGCACATGTACAAAGTGCTATCTGTTTTCCGTTTCGATTAAATACGAAGAATATGGAATTTTACATATTCTAGGTATTTGTAGAAAGTACCATATACATATAAATTTTAGAAATGTGTTTGCCATGATTATTTGCTGTATGAATATATTATATATGTGTAAAATACTTGTTTGGTGAAAGGGTTCGCCCTAATACATGTTTTTGCTAATATACACTATGTATGTTAAAAATAGTGTATTCTAAGTGTTTGTGAAAATGACCAAATGAATATAGAATTCGCATTCATGCTCGCCATGACTAATTGTCATGAATATATGACTATTGTATTGGTGATACTCCTTTGACGAAAGGATTTGCCCTAAATCACGCCACGACCAATATACACTATATATGTTAATACGTGTAGCGCAAGTGTTTGTGGAAATGACTGAATGAACATGGAACTTAGATTCCTACTTGCCATGACTATCCGTCATGGGTGCACGCATGTTATAATTGGGGCAACTCCATAGTGAAAGGATTTGGCCTAATACCTATGTGATCAACATACGTCGTGTATGTTGATGTATGTAGTCTAAAGTGTTTATTGAAATGTTTGAATGAGTAGTAGTTAGTAAATTATAATGTATAAGGTGTTGAGATAGGATTCTCAACTACCTTAGTGATGTATATGATTTCCTTCATGTAAGTTATTTAGTTTAATCACTTACTGTTTTATGAAATGTATGTGTTTGGATTTCCTGTTTGCATTGTGTGTTATAACATGCTTGTTAATATGTTTGAATTACTTGTTTATTTAATTCTGCTCTGATTACTTCACATGTTTAAGTTGTATTCCATAAATCTGTGAAGGGTGATGGGGGAGTGGTGCAACGTTTCCATTCAACAGCCCTGGCAGCCCTAAGCGATGAATATTAGATATTTGATTATATGATTTGAAATCTTGATCCACTACTGATTTAACTGTTTTGTAATTGAATGTGATTGGGACTATGATTATAGTCCAGACAATTGGTAACAGACTTGAGTTCGTGGTTGAGATTCATTTACCACATGAGATGTGTTCAATGAACCCGAGTCGTGCTTCGGTTGGCGATAGTGGCTGGCCACACGAAGTGCTTATGTGTTTCATATCGATCAACTTGTTGTGCACTCGAACTAGCCGAGCTCGTCAAGTAACCCGATTTGTCTTATGTATGTTCACCATGTTTGGACGCCTCTGCTTGAACCCAGGGTACCAAACTTACCAGTGAAATCCCGTTAACCATGGTACCTCGATCCACTAAGACTCATGACCCGGGCATGGTAGTATGGGACACCGTGGTCGAGCTGTCGGCCTACGCTGGGGCCACGTGCCTTCCCGTAGTGTCCATTGAGCAACCAGACTCGTGAGCCAATTATGGTGGTATGGGACACTATATTCGTGCTGTCGGCCTACATTGATAAGGTAATGGGGGAGTGGTGCAACGAATGCGAGTAACAGCCCTGGCAGCCCTTTGTAGTGACCTCAAGCATACTTTGAATTTGCGGTGAGCCTTAGAGTTTTACCGCAGTGAATAGAGTATGAAATAGGCCTGTATCAATTTAGTGATGAACCGTTAAAGAGGTGATGGGGGAGTGGTGTAACCATTGTGCGTAACAGCCCTAACAGCCTTTGCAGCGACCTAGAAACACACTATCGTATGAGATTAACTAGGACTGACGACCCTAGAATGGATCATGTTTGGGAATGATACAAGGGAGGTACCTTAGTTTCCCAATCCTGCTATTTGAAATGGACTAATAACAACTCGGTAATCATGCTCATCATCGCATTGCATGTGCCTGGAAGATGTGGAGCACTGAGGAATGCAAGCATGCCGCGAACGTAAGATGTTGTCGCACGAGGGAGGGTGTGGTGAGGGCATACATCATGATAGCATTCTATACTTGCATTAACAAGAGTACTTAAGATTGTTGATTGTACTGCTTTATCATTACTGCTTGACTGTTTTGATAACATGTTAACCTATGCTTTATTGTTCCACTGAGTTGATCACTCATTCCCACATTATGGGACAGTGTCGTACACACCAACCAGACTTGTTGAGTTTCAGATGATGGCGATGCTGCGAAGCGGAGCCGGACTTTTATGAGGATGAGGAGGATTCCTCCTTTATGCAGTTTCAGGCGGGTTTCCGTGAGCCGTGTCCTGATCGACGAGACTTTCTGGGATGTTGTCTAGATGACACTATATATTTGGTATAATTTAAAATTGTACTTGTAATTATTTAACCTGGTAATGTTATTACACTCTGGAGACTCACCACAGTTTATATATTTTACATATCTATCACAGTCTTCCATTTGCAAATTTAACTGTCTTTGGAGTATGATATGCTGTTTTGGTATAATCTCATTCATGTTTCAATGCTCTCATCATAATCATCATTATCTGTGTTGCATAAGTGATGCGTTAGAACTCGGGAGCTGAGCTTTGCTAGACCCACGATTTTCAGGGCATTACATATAGCCCCCTCACTCGGGCAGATAAGGCCACACCCCCTCCCAACCGACCACGACATAGTGGGAGATGTGGCCTACTGGTATTCAACATTCGGGCGATCATGTATCCACTCGGTCTAGACGTTGGGGCGTCTCATGGCCTCGGAGGTTTAGGGACTTTCACTCACAGACATTCAAAGTACCCAGATACTTGAACCAAACATTTTCAGTGTCCCATCTAGCCATCCATGACGTGCCTGTGGAGGTCACAACCCTGATGTCGCTAGGGCGTACAGTAATCACAATTACACAATACAAGATGCATAAGTCATGTAGTCCAATCATGCATCAATCCTGCGCATACCGTGCAATCATGTGGGATAACTCCACCTATTAGGGAGTCTCATAAACCATCTGTACTATGACATATGCAAGGGTCAATGACATCTCACAATAAACATGTAGATGATGCGTATGGGCATGTATCATGATGCTATTTTATCACATACTCATAATCGGTATCAATAACCGGCATCAACAATTGACCTCGACAATGTGGACATTTAACCAACATTACCCCCAAGGAATGGCCCACATAGAGCCTAACATATAGTGGACCTATGGCCTCACACAAGGACCTAATATACAACACGATGGGCCTCACTTAAGAGCTTAATACACATCACGATGGGCCTCTTACATGGGCCTAATATATATCACAATAGACTTCATTGCATGGCCCTCAAATGCATCACAATTGGCCTCATCACATAGACCTCGTATTTATCACGCTAGGCCTTAAACACGGGCAGCATATACATCACATAGGTCTCAACAATCGGCCTTGGCAATCGAAATCGGCCTCCATACTCGGCCTCGATAATCGGAATTGGCCTATACAATCGGCCTCGAGAATCAGAATCGGCCTATACAATCGGCCTCGACAATCGGAATCGGCCTCAATACTCAACCTCGACAATTGGAATCAGCCTATAAAATCGACCTCGACAATCGAAATCGACCTCAATACTCGGCCTCAACAATTGGAATCGGCCTATAAATCAGCCTCGACAATCGGAATCGGCCTCGATACTCGGCCTCGACAATTGGAATCGGCCTATATAATCAGCCTCGATAATCGGAATCGGTCTCGACAATCGGAATCGGCCTATACAATCGACATTGACAAATCATAATCAGCTTCGATACTTGGCCTCGACAATCGAAATCGGCCTATACAATCGGCCTTGACAATCAGAATCGGCCTCGACAATCGGAATCGGCCTATACAATCGGCCTCGACAAATCGAAATCGGCCTCAACAATCGAAATCGGCCTATACAATCGGCCTCGACAAATCAGAATCGGCCTCGATACTTGGCCTCGACAATCGAAATTGGCTTATACAATCTGCCTCGATACCCGGCCTCAACAATCAGAATCAGCCTATACAATCAGCATCGACAATTAAAATCGGTCTATACAATCGGCCTCGACAAATCGGAATCGGCCTCGATACTCAGCCTCGAGAAATCGAAATCGACCTCGATACTTGGCCTCGACAATCGTAATCAGCCTCGATACTTGGCCTCGACAATCAAAATCGGCCTATACAATTGGCCTCGACAATCGGAATCGACCTCGATACTTGGCCTCTACAATCGGAATCAGCCTATACAATCGGCCTCGACAAATCGGAATCGACATCGACAATCAGAATCGGCCTTGATACTCGGCTTCAACAAATCGGAATCAGCCTCGACAATTAGAATCGGCCTCGACAATTGGAATTGGCCTATACAATCGACCTCAATAAATCGAAATAGGCCTCAATACTTAGCCTCGATAAATCAGAATCGGCCTCGATAATCAGAATCGGCCTCGATACTCAGCCTTGACAAATCAGAATCGGCCTCGACAATTAGAATTGGCCTATACAATCGACCTCGATAAATCGAAATAGGCCTCAATACTTGGCCTCAATAATCGGAATCGTCCTCGATACTCAGTCTCGACAATCGGAATCGGCCTATACAATCGAAATTGGCCTATGCAATCGACCTTGACAAATCAGAATTGGCCTCGATACTCGGCCTCAACAATCGGAATCGACCTCGATAAATCGGAATCAGCCTCGATACTTGGCCTAGACAATCGGAATCAGCCTCGATACTCGGCCTCGACAATCGAAATCGGCCTATACAATCAGCCTTGACAAATTGGAATCGGCCTCTACAATCGGAATCGGCCTATACAATCAGCCTCGACAAATTGGAATCAGCCTCTACAATCGGAATCGGCCTATACAATCAGCCTCGACAAATTGGAATCGGCCTCGACAATCGGAATCGGCCTATACAATCGACCTCGACAAATCGAAATCGGCCTCAATACTCGGCCTCAACAATCGAAATCGGCCTATACAATCAGCCTCGACAAATCAGAATTGGCCTCGATACTTGGCCTCGACAATCAAAATTGGCTTATACAATCTGCCTCGATACCCGGCCTCAACAATCAGAATCAGCCTATACAATTGGCATCGACAATTAAAATCGGCCTATACAATCGGCCTCGACAAATCGGAATCGGCCTCGATACTCGGCCTCGAGAAATCGAAATCGACCTCGATACTTGGCCTCAACAATCGTAATCAGCCTCGATACTCAGCCTCGACAATTGAAATCGGCCTATATAATTGGCCTCGACAATCGGAATTGGCCTCGATACTTGGCCTCTACAATCGGAATCAGCCTATACAACCGGCCTTGACAAATCGGAATCGACCTCGACAATCAGAATCGGCCTCAATACTCGGCTTCAACAAATCGAAATCAGCCTTGACAATTAGAATCGGCCTCGACAATTGGAATTGGCCTATACAATCGACCTCGATAAATCGAAATAGGCCTCAATACTTAGCCTCGATAAATCAGAATTGGCCTCGACAATCAGAATCGGCCTCGATACTCGGCCTCGACAAAACAGAATCGGCCTCTACAATCAGAATCGGCCTCTACAATCAGAATCGGCCTCGACAATTAGAATTGGCCTATACAATCGACCTCGATAAATCGAAATAGGCCTCAATACTTGGCCTTGATAATCGGAATCGTCCTCGATACTCAGTCTCGACAATCAGAATCAGCCTATACAATCGAAATTGGCCTATGCAATCGACCTTGACAAATCGGAATTGGCCTCGATACTCGGCCTCGACAATCGGAATCGACCTCGATAAATCGGAATTAGCCTCGATACTTGGCCTAGACAATCGGAATCAGCCTCGATACTCGGCCTCGACAATCGAAATCGGCCTATACAATCAGCCTTGACAAATTGGAATCGGCCTCGACAATCGAAATTAGCTCGACAAATACAATCGGCCTCGACAAAATCGGCTCGACCTCGACAAATGATCGGAATCGGCATCGATACACTGACATCGGAATTGGCTTATACAATCGGCCTCGACAAATCGGAATTGGCTTATACAATCGGCCGAACAAGGCCTAAGGGAAGGTCAAAATATGAACATTAAACCATCATTTCTCCCAAGGCATGGCCCACTATAAACATCATTATATACACCACGGTGGAATCACGCATTGCAATGGACCTTATATACATCCCATTGGGCCGTAACCCATGGGCCTCAAATACATTCAATGGGCCGCATCACATGTGCCTCATATATATCAAGGTGGACCTCAACGGACGGGCCATAAATACATCAAGATGGGCCTCATCACTTGGGCCTTATATATATCAAGGTGGGTCTCACACATCCCCAAAAAGAATCATATTGAAGGATCATTCGAACCATACCACAAATAGTAGTGGAGATAATAATTCTCACTGTTAAACAAATCACAGGGCCCACCATAAAGTTTATTTTCCACCCAATCTAATCATAAGGTCTTAAAGACATGGATAAAGAGGGAAAAATAAATTTCTTATTGATTCAAAACTTTTGTGACCCAAATGGGTTTCAATGATAGACGTTTAAATCCCACTATTTTTGCTGTGTGGTCTACCTGATCAATGGCTGGACACATCACGGAGTGGCCCACCATGATGTATTTGAGATCCAACCTATTTATAAGTTAACATAATGATAGATGAAATGAAGACATATATCAGCTTAATTGGAAACTATTATGGCCCTTAGAAGTTTGAACGGTGGATGTCACTGTCTACTATTTCAATTGTGGGATCCACTTAAACTTTAGATTTGACTCATTCTTTACCTCATACCATAAAATGATATCTCAAAATGGTTTGACAGTATGCATCATGGTGGGCCTCACCATCCAAACGGTGGATGGTGTAGATAAAATAAATACATCATGTGGTTCTTACGCTGCATGGATGCAACACACGTCAGGGTGGGCGAGCGTAGATGAAACACTTACTTCATGGTGGGGCCAGCGGCTGGGACCCACGGTCCCTGCCCTCTTCTCATAAGAAGACAGAAGAATGACGCTGCAGTCATCCTTTGAGACGAGCGAGTGGCCCCTTTGTACTCCTATTTTTATTTTTATGTTTTTATTTTTATTTTTATTTTTCTAAGGTTTTGCCTAGGTGGGGCCTGCATCAAGAAGATCCACCCCACTGGTTAGATTCTATGACTTGTGATAGACCAAATGAGCCCAATATCCGATGTGTTTTGGTGTATAGAAACATCATAGTGGGCCATAGCGGATTTTAATGGTAAAACCCACTATTTTCTAATATATGACTCGCCGGATAATCGGATTAGCTTCAATTTTCAACTCAACATCTAAAATGAGCTGGGGAATAGGATGGACGGCATGGATCAGACCCATACATCAAGGTGGGGCCTGCATGAGTGGCCCACCCAAAAACCTTGCTGTTAGTACATCCCACTGTCTGTTCACGTTTCACTTAACCACGTTCAATGTCTAATGATGTTGGACGGACGGTGTGAATATGTACCATCAAGGTGGGTCCCACATGGACGTGGCCCACCTAATTTGGATCAATCAAATATTTGTGTTTTCCTATCACCATTAAGGTAGGGCCCACATGGCATGGACGGCGTAGACCCAACACGTCCATCAAGTCGGTTCCATGAAAGTGGATGACATGGATAAGTTACATACATCATGGGGCCATCAACAAGGGAAAAAGAGAGAGAGATCAAGCGATGGAGGGACCCCGGCACTATAGGCCCTCCCTTCCATGATTTACAACATACATCAATTGGGTCCCATTACATATGGGCCCACCGATCAAAATCAACGGCGGAGATCCTTTCTCTACCAAAATGTAAGGTCTAGATGACCCTATTCATGTAAGGAAATAAACATCATAATAGGGTCCATAGAGAATGGCCCCATCATGGAATGATCATGAGAATTAAGGTAGGCCATCGACCACACCTAGGGTCCAAAGTGAGATTCATAGCATCAATCGATAGGCCTCATTTGGCCCGTCATCAAAGTATTAAATCTAGGCCTATAAAGCACCCACCTTTGATCTTCTCCTCTTCCTTCCGCCAAAGCATCCTAGAGCTCTAAAGGATGAACTTCAACGATTGAGATAGGTTTTGGAGGGTGGGGATGGGAGATAGGAAGTGGACCACACAAAGCTCTCTCTGATGGAGCTTGCTTGAAAGTGGGTTGCTTGGGAGAAAATGAGAGAGAGAGAGAGAGGTGTAAGAGAGAGAGGGATGGGTGAGTGATGGGGTGTGATGGGTGAGTGAGTGATGGATGTGTACTTGTGTAAGAGAGAGTGTTGACTTTTGGGGAGGGTGGTTGTATTGGGGATGAGATGGAGTGATGAGTTGTACTTGATTGATTGATGTGACGTGTAGTAGAGATTCTCTCAG
This sequence comes from Magnolia changhungtana, assembly GCA_030180095.1. NCBI lineage: Eukaryota > Viridiplantae > Streptophyta > Magnoliopsida > Magnoliales > Magnoliaceae > Magnolia > Magnolia changhungtana. The sequence goes on along the minus strand of JASAUF010000524.1, from coordinate 180,556 downwards.
AATTGCAATGCGCAGTGTTTTCCTCAAACTGAACGTGGGCCCATATCTCCTGGCCTAAGTATCGCCTCAGCGTGCGAGATGTGGCACCAAAACCGTGGCGATGGCATGATTGCACTGGTACAAGTCTCGAGTCGAGTCAACTCAGATATGTAGGACTCGACATAAGCTCGCGTGCAAACATCGGTTACAGGTCGCGGGTTACTGAAATTCGACTGGGAGGACCGTAAGAGTATATGGAATGGTACAAACTAGGATACGGGTCTTACATTGATCCTTTGATTTATACTCACCACATTCATCTTGAGGATAATGCGAAACCTCCCGACAACCACAATGTCGATTAAATCCAAACATGAAGGAGGTGATTAAAGGAGAAGTCAATAAGTTGTTGGATGTGGGTATCATTTACCCCATATCCGACAGTCAATGGGTGAGTCCAACTCAGGTGGTTCCTAAGAAGTCTGGAGTCACCATCATAGCCAATGCTGCCAATGAACTCGTGCCAACTAGAGTTACTACCAGTTGGAGAATGTGCATTGATTATAGGAAGTTGAATACTGTCATAAGGACCTCTTTCCTCTACGTTTCGTTGATCAAATTTTGGAAAGGCTACCTGGTCACTCTTACTATTATTTCCTTAACGGATATTCAGGCTACAATCAGATAGAGTTAGTCATTGAAGATCAAGAGAAGACAACATTCACATGTCCCTTTGGCACCTTTACTTACTGAAGGATGTCATTCGGACTGTGTAATGCCCCCACCACCTTTTAACGTGCATGTTGAGTATATTTTCTGGCATGGTAGGGTAATATTTGGAGGCCTTCATGAATGACTTCTCTGTTTTTGGTCCATCCTTCATCAAGTGTTTGAAAAATCTTAAAAATGTGTTGAAGCAATACGAGGAAAAGAATTTAGTTTTGAATTGGGAGAAATGTCATTCATTGTTCCTAAGGGAATTGTTCTTGGACATATAATTTCGGACATCTTATCTCTAACCTACCTCCACCTAAGAGTATACATGATGTGCGATCCTTCTTAGGACACGTTGGAGTTTATAGACGATTTATAAAGGACTTTAGTCATTTCTCTCATCCTTTATGCAATTTACTTCAAAAGGATATACCATACGAGTGGACTGAGTAATGCTATGAAGCTTTCACTAAGCTTAAAGGCATGTTACCAACTGCACTTATCATGTAGCCACCCGATTGGAGCATCCCTTTTGAGATTATGTGCGACCCGTCTGACTTTGTTATTAGGGTAGTGTTAGGCTAGAGAAAAGAGAAGAAGCCCTATGTGATTCACTATGCGAGTAGAAATCTGAATTTTGCCCAAGTGAACTACTCTACTATGGAAAAGGAACTCTTAGTCATAATGTTCGCTTCGGAAAAATTTAGGTCCTACTTGATTGGATCCAAGATCATCATTTACATTGATCATGCAGCATTAAAGTACCTTCTTTCTAAGAATAATACTAAGCCCTGCTTAATAAGATGGATCCTTCTACTCTAAGAGTTCGACATAAAAATAGGAGACAAAAAGGGAGTAAAGAACGTAGTGGCTGACCATCTCTCTCAACTTGATCTCCTTGTTCCCTTGAGCAGACACCGATAAACGATATGTTTCCTAACGAACAAGTGTTTAAACTCTCCCAATTACCTTAGTTTGGTGACATTGCGAATTATCTTGTCACAGGTTTTACGCTAACACATTGGACTGCACAAGATAAGAAAAAGTTCTTCGGCAAGGTACATAAGTTTTTCTAGGACGATCCTTATCTATTTAAATATTTCCCAGACCAAATTCAAAGGAAATGCATGCCAAACAATGAACATCAGAGTGTTATCTCCTTTTGTTACTCTCAGGCCTATGGTGGCCACTTTTTTGCTAAAAAGACCACAGCCAAAATTCTGTAGTGCGGCTTTTACTGGCCCACTATGTTTTAAATACAAATGAGCTTGCAAAGCTTATGATCATTGTCAGGAATTGGGAGGATTATCTCAACGAAATATGATGCCACTGAACCCAATTCTTATCATTGAAGCATTCGATTGTTGGGGCATTGATTTCATGGGGTTGTTCCCTAATCCTTTGGAAATAATTATATTTTATTAGTAGTAGATTATGTCACTAAGTGGGTTGAAGTGATCCCATGCCAGAACAATGATCATCTGTAACATCCCGAATTTTTACGGCCAAAGTTTGTACTCGTGCCCAAGAAAACCAGGTGCAAATAATGTATAAATTGGATGTTTTAAAAATCACACATTTTTTTTCCATTTAGATCACATACAGATACATTCATGAAGGTAAAATTCATGAGAATAAAATTGACTGTATTGATTATTTCATCAGAGTAAAAGAATTCAATAAATAATCAAATGCCCTCTCAATGGGAGCTTATTACATTTATCGAGTTCACAGAGGAAGTATAAAACTAAATCATAAAACTATCTTCTTATTCTTTCAGCATAATCTTCTAGAGGGAAATTGTCCTCTAGGTCTTCAATCTGTATGTCACCTACATCATCTATACGGTTGGAGAGGGTCAATGCCCTACTTATAGTGATGGTTATCTTTTAAGATTAATAATAATTCAAGAGATTCATAAAAGTAATGTAAGGATTCTAATACGTACTGTTCTCCACTAATATGAGGGTATTAGCATACGCAAACAACCTACATGAGATGCATGCCTAGCAAAGCATATGTGGCTCATGATACATAGTGATCATTACAATGTGGAATACGATTTATAGAAAATTTGACTCGACTGCATTACATAACTACGGATATTCATTGGCATAGCCAATGCTACCATATATTTACTTGAACACCTCAAGGCGGCACAACACATGAGTCAGATAAATTACATGACACAATTTATTCATGGAGTGACTATTTATGACATCCAATCCAGAAAGTGATGTAACACTACATTTACAAATTACACACATCGATTTGTGCACCACTACCCAAAAGCCATGGAATTACATGATGACCAAGAGGGTCTCTACCCAGAACGCATTACGTCCATAATAAAAATATTTAAATCACTAGTTGTGATACCTCTTAACACATCGCTTGCACTTATAGATAATGTAAACTAAATCATGAAAGTTTTCGAATAACAAGTCACATGCCCAAGCCCTTTAAAGGTATATAGCACAAGGCCAATAACATAAAGAGAAGAGTGGCAATGGCCAATTCAGCAAAGATAAAAGTGGCAATGGCTAACATAATATAGAGGAGAGTAGCAATGGCTAACTCAACAAAAAGTGGAGTGGTAATGGTCAACTCAATAAGGAGAAGAGTGGTAATGACCAACTTAAAAAAGAAGAGTGGCAAAAGCCAACTCAACGAATAGATGAGTAGCAAGGGCTAACTCAACAAAATTGGTAAAGGCAAGGGCAAGGGCAAGGCCTGTATCCATCGCTCCACAGATATTCATAAGGATCACTTGTAATTGACATCATATCATAATTTCCAAAAGGGTAGATAACTGTTGATGATAAATTAAATAATTGCATGAAGGGAATCATAGCAACATGAAAACATATTATGTAAGAGGTAAGCCAAAGCATATCAACTTAAATTAAAGTAAGCTTAAAGGATAAAATCCTCACCGCTAGTGTTGTTCCTTCTTGAAAGTGGTTATGCGTTGAAGGATTAGGCCCTTAATCTAGTATTTAAGAATTTATATTGTTAGATTTGATTTAACTGACTGATCTTCTTAGCTCGAATTCTGTATCGAAGGAGGAAAGGAATCTAACAGGGAGGAAGAGCCGATGTGGGCCTACCTCGAGTCTGGCTTGACTTCAAGACCTCCCTTTCTCTTCTCTCTTTCTCTCTCTTTCTCTCTTTCTCTTTCCTTTTCCTTTCTTTTCTTTCTTTCTTTCTTTTTCTTTTCTTTTCCTTTCCTTTCTTTTCTTTTTCTTTTCCTTTCCTTTTCCTTTCCTTTCTCTTTCTGAAGAATGTGATCTGCCTTAATGGGCCATTAGCTGGATGTTTTGATTGTTAGAATGATTGGTGGGAGAGCGTTTTAGAGGTTTCTTGCATGATCTATGCATCGAACGGACTGCATGAAAGAAAAGAGGTGTGCAGCAGAGAAAGTTCTAGTTTTTGGTATGTGGAGGTCGTTCCAATTCTTTCGGCATTCTTGGCTGGGATCGAAACTCCTCTTATGTTTGGACGGTGTGGATTGCATGAAAAATGGGAGTTTCCATCTAGAAGGTTTCCTTCTAGCTGGTTTTATCGGACGCTGTCGCATCGGCTGAACTTTTGCCTTTAGCCGATCTTCTTGATTAGTTGGGTTCCACAAATCATGGATTATCGGGAAATCCAATCCCTTCATTAGCTTTGGCACCTTGTGTTGGCCAATGGGTCAAATTTGGGGCTGATCCAAGCTTTTGGTGGGACACACCGTCAGACAATATTCACCATTGAAAACGGTTCTCGTGTGCAAGGTTGGTTACGTCACGGCGTGCGTTTCTTGGTTTGGTGAATGATTGAGGGAGGTGGGGTGCACTTGTGATGTCCCTTGGGAGATCCACTCTGTCCATTAGTTTTGGCTTGATCATAATTGTTCACTCCCCAAGTATAGGGCTGTGATGTAGTAATAAACTCAGTGAAACCGAGGTTGAATCTCAAGGGACTGATACCTGTACGTTATCTGAAACTAATTAGAACTAGAACTAGAGTGAGATGAAATCTAAACTGATTGTAATTTGAGGAATAATTGTGAAATATTAATCTAAACTTAAGGAATTTAAAGGTAGGAAACTAGGGATTCAGAGGATCCACTTGTAGAGATCAGGGAGATCTTATGCCTACATCAAGAACTCAATTGGACTTAGAGTCCACCTTCATCTAGTTGAAAGGTGTAACCACAAAAATTAATTGAACTTCCTTTGATATAATTTTAAAGAGATGAAAGGTATATGAATTAGAATATATTCCATCACCAGACCATGCCCAAGAGACAAAGCAAACAACATAATTAAACTAATTACCAACCAATCAATAGTGTATGAAGGTTTGGAAGGGTACTATCATTTGACCATGCCCAAGGGACGATGGTGAACAACAGGGCTTCCTGACGTCATAAACATAAAAGGAAAAGGGAATACTTAAGACATCGCAGATCTACTATAATGTAAGTCACAATGAACCATTAAAACTAAAGCATCCTTCTATCAAACTAGAATCCAAATTAGTTCAGTTTAACATGAATCAAAAAGCATAAGGAAAACTCCCATCTCACTGCAAGCTTCACCTCTTAGACCTAGCTAAGAGGTTTAACCAGACATGATTAGGCTAAACATCGTAAAAGAAAAAGAAAAGGAAATAAACAGAAATAGGAAAGAAAAAAAGAACTCTTCTTCACGTGTGCATGGCCTCCACTGCTGATCCCCCCTTTTCTCTTTTTTCTCCCTCCTTATATTGGTGCTGTGGAAAGGCCCCCTTGCTAGAGTCGGTGGAGTCCTTTTTAGAAACTGCCTCCCCCAAAATTTACGCAGCCAGCGTACCTATTCGCAGCAGAAAGTTGGTGCCCCGCGCTAAAGTGTTGGTGGGGCCCACTTCAACTGGTGTTTGGGAAATCCACTCCATCCATTGTATGTCCCTCAAAATTTCAACAAGAGAAGGGTGGTTTTGATTGCATGTTGGCGCGACCTAGGGACAGAATTTCGCTGAAATTGGTGCAAGGCCGTCTATTTAGGACCGTTGAACCTAGCACGTGTGCGAGCATGAATGCTCGGGGTCAACATGGATTTGACTAGCTCGCGGCCCTCTGAATGATGGATGGTTCAGATTGATCGCTTGGGCCATGATGATGGCCTACTCAGATTGTCTGCAGCCTCTATTTCGCGAACAAAAACAGAGGCGCGACTAGCTGTGATGGTCTATGGCCCTACCTTGATGTTTATGAAGCATTTATTCCATCCACTGGATTCCTCTCAGAATCTTAGCTCCAGAAACCATGTTTTGATCCATATATAGAGTGGCCCCACAAAATTAATCAGGCTGTACTGTTTTAAACGATGCCAAGGAGCCTTCTTGTGACCTCCTTAGCTGGCACGTGTGTGTGCATGGTTGCACAAAGTCAACGTGGGTTTGATCAGTTTAATCCCCTCTTCATGATGGATGGCTTGGTGTAACATCCCGGATTTTTACCAACCGAGAATTAGACGTCCTTAGGCAATGGGTCTATCCTAACGCCTTATTAACTTGTCAGAACTGAATCCCATAGTCTAAAATCGTTTCTTAACCCATTTCCATCACAAATCTCACCTTTCACTACCATGTTCTTTAAATGTCTCTAAGTACTTTCACATTAGACATTATCTTAAAGTTTAGGTGATGAAGAACAATACTTAAACTAAACATTACTCAAAATAGTAAATACATAAATAAAACGGGCTTTTAACCATTAACCTTATAGAATCATCGACGAATAGGTTCTTTAGAAACATCAGCCTCTCCTGCCCTAGGATCTTCTTCTGTTGACAAAGGCCCAAGTACTACCTCAGACAGAAATCTTATAGGACTAAATCCTTTAGAAATGAGACAAAGTAACTAAGTGCTAAACTAGATTAGCTACGAAATCCGTTTGATCTACTTTAAATACGATTTGTAAGACCCAAAACTTGTAGAATCATTGACGCTAGGTTACCTTAAAATCTAGGATCAATCTCATTACCCGGCTACTCTAGAGAGCATCACGAAACTCCGTATCAGATCTAGACCGCACATCGAAAGTCTGAATAATACAAAGTTATAAGATTAGGACTGCCTTGCTGGGCTTGACAACCATCTCGGAAATCAAATCCAGATAGTGTCCCAGTGCTATTTGCTTAAGCCCGGAGTGAAGTGTGTGAGAAACGTAGATATTTTAGAAATAAATATCTAAATTTAAGTAATCTGAGACTTGTCACTTACGGGCCTAATATGAGGAATCAGACCGTCAGAATCTGACCCAAATACACCCTCGGATCAGGAGAAATTTCATACACATGTTTGTGTACTTATAACCCCGATCGAGTTTCATTGACCGTTGAACTGAAACTGGTCCGCCACGCGTGATCTCAGAATCCGACCGAAACGAAAACTTAACTCGACCTAGATCCAAGGTCAGTGAGCTTAAGTCCGACCTTTGGCTTAAGGGGGGTCTCCAGAAGTGCCCCATTGAGCTGGAACAGACTCGCTTTGGTTATAACCTAAGTATACCTTGACCTGGAGTCTATTTTAGTGATGTTTTAGGCTATAGAAGGACCTTAAACCCTCTCTCATTCAGCCCATACGAATTCGAGAGAAATCTTAGGAGAGAGAAGAGAGAAACGAGAGAGAAAGTGTGAGAGAAGTGGGAGCATCTCCCTGCCATTCTACCCTGCCGCTATACAAGCCTAACCACTCCATTCTAATCGCTCTCCCGACGATTCCGACTTCATTCTAGGTAAGAAAACCCTAACTCTAATCTGATTTAGGGTTTCAAATGATTCAATTAGCGAAATAGCTAACACTACTTATGCTTTAGGTAGTTATACTGTCGTGGAAGAAAGCTTAGAGATTCTAGCGTATTCGTTCCGATCATACGACAAAAGGTGTGGACTTTACATGTATAGGTTATAGTTTTCAACACTTTCAATGTCAGATAATGATAGATTCATGATTTGTATGTCATTGCACATGTACAAAGTGCTGTCTGTTTCGTTTTTTGATTATACTTTAACTATGTTGAATATACTGTATTCTTCGTATTTGTAGACAGTACCGTATACGTATAAATTTTGGAAAGGTGTTTGCCATGATTATTTACTGTATGAACATATTATATATGTGTATAATACTTACTTGGCGAAAGGGTTCGCCCTAATATATGTTTTTGCTAATACACACTATGTATGTCAAAATAGTGTTTTCTAAGTGTTTGTGAAAATGCTTGTAAGAGTAAGTGCTTAGATAATCATACTTTAGGTGGGTGTTGAGATGGGATTCTTAATTACCTTAGAAATGTATATGATTGCCACCATGATGGTTGTTTAATTTAATCGCTTACTATGAAATATATGTGTTTGTATTTCTTGTTTATATTGTGCTTTGTAACATACTTTATGACATGTTTGTTAACATGCTTGAATTACTTTGTTTATTATTCTTTACTCCACATGCTCTGAATAAGGATTGATTGTGATTGGGACTATGACTATAGTCCGGATAACCAATAACAGACTTGAGTTCGTAGTTGAGATTCATTTCGTCATGTAAGATGTGTCTGACGAACTCGAGTCGTACTTCGGTTGGCGACAGTGGTTAGGCCACGCGAAGTGCTTATGCACTTCATGTCGTTCAGTTGGTTGTGCACTCGTGCTAGTCTGGCTCGTCAAGTAACCCGATCTGTCTAATGTATGTTCAGCATGTTTGGGCACCACTGTTTGAACCTAGGGTACCAAACTTACCAGTGTAACCCCGTTAACCTTAATACCTCGATCCGCTAAGACTCATGAGTTGGGCATGGTGGTATGGGACACCGTGGTCGAGCTGTCGGCCTACGCTGGGGCCACGTGCCTCCCCGTAGTGACCATTGAGCAACCAGACTCGTGAGCCGATTATGGTGGTATGGGACACTATATTCGAGCTGTCAGCTTACACTGATAAGGTGATGGGGGTGTGGTGCAACGATTCCGTGTGACAGCCCTGGCAGCCTTTTGTAGTGACCTCGAGCGTACTCTGAGTTTACGTGGGAGCGACGACCCTTCCGTAGCAACAAGAGTACAAAACTAGGCCTGTATTGATAAGGTGATGGGGGAGTGGTGTAAGGATTTCATGTAGCAGCCCTCGCAGCGACCTAGAACCACACTATCGTATGAGATTATCTAGGATTGACGACCCTAAAATGGATCATTGTTTGGAAATGATATAAGGAAGGTACCTTAGTTTTCCAATACTGCTATATGAAAATGACTAATAACAACTCGGTAATCATGCTCATCATCGCACTGCATGTGCCTGGAAGTTGTGGAGCACTAAGGGTGACAGCATGCCGCAGACGTAAGATAGTGTCACACAAGGGAGTATGTTGTAGAGGGCATGCATCATGACTGCATTTTCATACTTGCATTAATAAGAGTATTTAGGAGTGTTTGACTTTACTGCTTTATCATTACTGCTTGACTGAATTGATAACATGTTAACTTATGCTTTATTATTCCACTGAGTTGATCACTCACTCCCACGTTACGGGACAGTGCTTGCAACACCAACCAGACTGTCTTAGCTGCAAGTGATGGTGATGCTTATGAAGCAGAGCCGGACTACTACTATGATGTTGAGGAGTTCTCCTACATGTAACTCTTTGACGGGTCTATGAAGACCTAGAATGGCATTGACGGGACTATGGTATTTGGGATAGAAGACATTGCACTTCCTCAATTTGGTATATTTTGGAATTGTACTTGTAAATAGTTAACCTGGTAACATTATCACACTCTGGAGACTCACCATAGTTTATATATCTTATATATCTATCACAGTCTTCTGCTTGTAAATTTAACTGTCTCTGGAGTATGTTATGCTGTTTTGGTATAATCTTATTCATGTTTTAATGCTCTCATCATAATCATGATTATTTATGTTGCATAAGTGATGCGCTGGAACTCGGGAGCTGAGCTTTGCCCTGAAAATCGGGGTCGAGCAAAGCTTAGCTCCCGAGTTCCAGCGCATCACTTATGCAACATAGATAATGATGATTATGACAAGAGCATTGAAATATGAATGAGATTATACCAAAATAGCATATCATACTCCAGAGACAGGTAAATTTGCAAGCGGAAGACTGTGATAGATATATAAAATATATAAACTGTGGTGAGTCTCCAGAGTGTGATAATGTTACCAGGTTAACTATTTACAAGTACAATTCCAAAATATATCAAATTGAGGAAGTGTAATGTCTTCTATCCCAAATACCATAGCCCCGTCAATGCCATTCCAGGTCTTCATAGACCTGTCAAAGAGTTACATGTAGGAGAACTCCTCAACATCATAATAGTAGTCCGGCTTTGCTTCATAAGCATCACCATCACCTGCAGCTAAGACAGTCTAGTTGGTATTGCAAATACCATCCCGTAATGTGGGAGTGAGTGATCAACTCAGTAGAACAATAAAGCATATGTTAACGTGTTATCAATTCAGTCAAGCAGTAATGATAAAGCAGTAAAGTCAAACACTCCTAAATACTCTTATTAATGCAAGTATGAAAATGCAGTCATGATGCATGCCCTCTACAACATACTCCCTCGTGTGACACTATCTTACGTCTGCATGCTGTCACCCTCAGTGCTCCACATCTTTCAGGCACATGCAGTGGGATGATGAGCATGATTACCGAGTTATTATTAGTCATTTTCATACAGCAGTATTGGGAAACTAAGGTACCTTCCTTATATCATTCCCAAACAATGATCCATTCTAGGGTCATCAATCCTAAATAATCTCATACGATAGTGTGGTTCTAGGTCGCTGCAAGGGCTGTTACATGGAATCGTTACACCACTCCCCCATCACCTTATCAATACAGGCCTAGTTTTGTACTCTTGTTCTTACGGAAGGGTCGTCACCCCCACGTAAACTTAGAGTACGCTTGAGGTCACTACAAAGGGCTGCAGGGCTATTACACAGAATCGTTGCACCACTCCCCCATCACCTTATCAGTGTAGGCCGACAACTCGAATATAGTGTCCCAAACCACCATAATCGGCTCACGAGTCTGGTTGCTCAATGGTCACTATAGGGAGGCACGTGGCCCCATTGTAGGCAGACAGCTCGACCACGGTGTCCCATACTACCATGCCCGGCTCATGAGTCTTAGCGGATCGAGGTACCAAGGTTAACGGCGTTACATTGGTAAGTTTGGTACCCTAGGTTCAAATAGTGGCATCCAAACATGGTGAACATACATTAGACAGATCGGGTTACTTGACGAGCCAGACTAGCACGAGCGCACAACCAACTGAACGACATGAAGTACATAAGCACTTCGCGTGGCCTAACTACTGTCGCCAACCGAAGTATGACTCGGGTTCGTTAGACACATCCTACGTGGCGAAATGAATCTCAACCACGAACTCAAGTCTGTTAACGATTGTTTGGACTATAATCATAGTCTCAATCACAATCAATCCTTATTCAGAGCATGTGGAATAAAGCATAATAAACAAAGTAATTCAAGCATGTTAACAAACATGTTATAAAGCATGTTACAAAGCACAATATAAACAAGAAATACAAACACATATATTTTATAGTAAGCGATTAAATTAAACAACCATCATGGAGGAAATCATATACGTTTCTAAGGTAATTGAGAATCCCATCTCAACACCCACTTAAAGCATGATTATCTAAGCACTTACTCTTACAAGCATTTTCACAAACACTTAGAATACACTATTTTGACATACATAGTGTATATTAGCAAAAACATGTATTAGGGTGAACCCTTTCGCCAAGTAAGTATTATACACATATATAATATGTTCGTACAGTAAATAATCATGGCAAACACCTTTCCAAAATTTATACATATACGGTACTTTCTACGAATACAAAGAATACAGTATATTCAACATACTTAACGTATAATCGAAAAACGAAACGGACAGCACTTTGTACATGTGCAATGGCATACAGATCATGAATCTATCATTATCTGACATTGAAAGCGTCGAAAACTATAACCTACATGTCTAAAGTCCACACCTTTTGTTGTAGGATTGGAACGAATACGCTAGAATCTTTAAGCTTTCTTCCACAGCTGTATAACTACCTAAAGCAGAAGTAGTGTTAGCTATTTCGCTAATTGAATCAGTTGAAACCCTAAATCAGATTAGGGTTAGGGTTTTTTTACCTAGAATAAAGTCGGAATCGTCGGGAAAGCGATTAGAATGGAGTGGTTAGGCTTATATAGCGGCAGGGTAGAATGGCAAGGAGATGCTCCCACTTCTCTCACACTTTCTCTCTCTTTTCTCTCTTCTCTCTCCTAGGGTTTCTCTGAAATTCGTATGGGTTGAATGAGAGAGGGTTTAAGATCCTTATATAGCCTAAAACATCACCAAAATAGACTCCAGGTCAAGGTATACTTAGGTTATAACCAAAGCCAATCAGTTCCAGCTCAACGGAGCACTTCTGGAGGCCCCCCTTGAGACAAAGGTCGGACTTAAGATCACTGACCTTAGATCTAGGTCGAGTTAAGTTTTCGTTTTGGTCGGATTCCCAGATCACGCGTGGTAGACCAGTCTCAGTTCAACGGTCAGTGAAACTCGATCGGGGTTATAAGTACACAGACATGTGTATGAAATTTCTCCTGATCCGAGGGTGTATTTGGATCAGATTTTGACGGTCTAATTTCTAATATTAGGCCCGCAAGTGACAAGTCTCAGATTACTTAAATTTAGATATTTATTTCTAAAATATCTACGTTTCTCACACACTTCACTTTGGGCTCAAGCGAATAGCACTGGGACATTATCTGAATTGATTTCTGAGATGGTTGTCAAGCCCAACATGGCGGTCCTAATCCTATAACTTTGTATTATTCAGACTTTCGATGTGCGGTCTAGATCTGATACGGAGTTTCGTGATGCTCCCGAGAGTAGCCGGGTAAGGAGATTGTTCCTAGATTTTAGGGTAACCTAGCGTCAATGATTCTACAAGTTTTGGGTCTTACAAATCGTTTTTAAAGTAGATCAAGCGAATTTTGTAGCTAATCTAGTTTAGCACTTAGTTACTTTATCTCATTTCTAAAGGATTTAGTCCTATAAGATTTCTGTCTGAGGTAGTACTTGGGCCTTTGTCAACAGAAGAAGATCCTAGGGCAGGAGAGGCTGATGTTTCTAAATAACCTATTCGTGGAAGATTTCATAAGGTTAATGGTTAAAAGCCCATTTTATTTATGTATTTACTATTTTCAGTAATGTTTAGTTTAAGTATTGTTCTTCATCACCTAAACTTTAAGATATTGTCTAATGTGAAAGTACTTAGAGACATTTAAAGAACAAGGTAGTGAAAGGTGAGATTTGTGATGGAAATGGGTTAAGAAGTGATTTTAGACTGTGGGATTCAGTTCTGACAAGTTGATAAGGCGTTAGGATAGACCCATTGCCAAAGAACGTCTAATTCTAGGTTGGCAAAAATCTGGGATGTTACACTTGGATCAGCCGTTTGTGCCATGATGATGGGCCCACATCGTCCGCACGGAGGATGCTTGTCCGGGTTTGCAGCAGAGAACGAAATTTCCATTTTTGAAGAAGATACGGGTCAAAGCGGTTTGACCCGTATCTTGCATCCAATGCACCTCTAGTGCATGTGTGTTGTGCACACTCATTCCATGAAAGTGGGTCCCACCGTGATATTTTGAGAAATCTAACCCATCTATCCGCTTTATCATCTAATTTAAGGTGTTGGTACCAGACTTAGAGCATATCTCAAAGATCAGGTGGGCCCCAGATTGAGATTTATGGGATGATCTGCCCGTTGGACCACTTCCACTGCGATCCAATGGCTGAAATATGATATGTACAGTTAGTTTATATTCTTTACGCCATGTAGGAAGTCTTGAGCCGAACGGATGGTGGAAACCCTGTGATCTTGCATTCTAGCTGACTTTCAGGCCACTTGAGCTTCAGTTTCTCGATTTTCTTTAATTTCTGGTGTGTAAATCTGTCGATCTTGGTCTCCTGTGGTCCATCCCATGCTTTGGTGAATTCTGAGCGTTAAATCTCAGCTTTTATCACTTTATTCCAATCCAAACTCGTAAATGCACCCTGCATCACAAACATAGTTAAAGTCTGGTGTAAACCGTATCATGTTGGCCAATCCAGGTAATAAAAGGGGTCCAATATACAATATTTGACCCTCAACAATAATAGTCATGAGCTCAAAAGTGATGCAGATTTAACGATTAGGTGGGTCACACTAATCTTCACGATAGAGAGATTTGGAGAAGGAAATTTCATCCAACACATTTCTTCCTCCAACACATCTCTTACGTGAGATAGCTTGGATAAGAACACAAGTAGGTATAATATAGGGTCCACTGTGGTGAATTTTCAGAAAATCCACCTCTTTTTATTGGATTGGTCGGGTCATGTTAGCTACGGGCCAAATGATGGAATTGATCGGAGGCTTTTCTCGAAAGTTCTTTTATTAAGTGCCAAAACAAATTTGATTTCAATTAACGGCCAACACTTAATGATCGGGGCCCAATTTTAGAAGAAATGTGTAGTTAGGATAGGCAAACGATTGGGCAAATTTTGGTGATTGATCTATGGTGGAAAAGGCCTCGATTTGAAATTTCACCTTTTGCGTCAAAAGAAAGGAATTGGCTTCAGCGTTCAATGGTGTAGGATCATAGATCGGGGTTCAAATTTTGTATGATGTCATAGTCTTATGAGGCCAAGGTGTGGTCCAAGTTTGAATTTCGATGGACGGAAGGAAGTATCTAGATCTGAAGATCTAGATTTATAAAGAGTTGATAAGCTTAGAAAGGATAACTTCGCACCTAAAGAAAAGCTTACCAAAACGGAGTCTTCATATTTCACACTTGTTTCATATGATGGAAAATCTAAGTCGTTCATATGAAGGGAACTATCCAACTATGACTACCCACGAGGTTTCTTCACTCGATGGACATTAAAATTAATAATTAAGGGACTGATCTGTCAAATGGGTCACTTTTATAATGATCTAAGTGCTAAAATTCAACATGCATGGTTAATTTATGATACGTAGGCATGGGATAAATTTTTAAATTAAACAGATAGTGGGAACCATGTGATCTATAATTAAGGAGTCTAGGTTAGTAGCATTTTCGTAATATTACTGATCTAAGAGTTTTGTGAAATCTAATGGTTCTACATAGTTATACACACATTTCCAAACAATTCTTACAAAAGAACTTACATCTAAATCTTTGTGGATAAGGAGTTATTTGCCAATTCATTTAAGGGAAGGTACACGTCAAATCACCAGATGGATGGTCTTATCTCAAAATCAATGGTCAGATTGCTAGATTTATGAATGGAGATCATTCCCACTGGTTAGATTCGTGTTAGGGAATAGATGTAAGGTTAGGATAGTTAGATTTGTATTGTACATATGTACATATTATGTTACTTTCCATGGTAACACTTGATAACTTTCAATACTTGGGTATTGAAATGTTCGGGGTGTTACATCATCAAACGGTCATTAGATTCTTAAAAAAAAATATACTTTCCCGGTTCTGAATGCCTCGAGCCATCATTAGTGATGGAGGGTAACACTTCTGTAATAGGCCATAAGAGAATGTATGAAGAAATATGACATCTCTCATAAAGTAAGCACTCCATACCACCCGTAGACAAGTGGGCAAGTTGAGATTTCCAACAGGAAAATTAAACAAATTTTGAAAAAAATGGTTAACCCTAACCATAAGGATCGGTCAATCTGCTTGACCGATGCTTTATAGGCTTACCGTACAATTTTTAAGACCCCAATGAAATGTCTCCCTTTAGACACAGTCTATGGGAAAGCTTGCCTCTTGGCTGTGGAATTGGAACATAGAGCATACTGGGTTATCAAAAATCAGAATTTTTACCTAGACAATGCTGGCTCGCTGCGCTAACTTCAATTAAATGAACTCGAAGAAATCCAGAATGATGCATATGAGAACTCAAGAATTTACAAGGACTGGATGAAGGTGTTCCGTGACCAGAACATCCTTCAGAAATCATTCACACCTGGTCAAAAAGTCCTTTTGTACAATTCTCGGTTACATCTTTTTCTGGGTAAACTTCGATCTCTTTGGACCAGTCCTTTCATTGTTACTACTGTTTATCATTTCATTGTTACTACTGTTTAGATAAAGAATATAACAAATGGTAATATTTTCAAAGTGAATGGACATTGTCGTAAGCCATTGTTAAGAAGTTTGATTCAAAGGATATGTCCATACTTGTTATTGATCTTGTGTATCAGGATTGACCTCCTAGTTTGATGGAGGTATAGTTAGGTTTATTGCATTCATAGGATTTAGGATTAAGATAATTTATTTTTCAATAAGTTTAGTCTTCATGCTAACCCATTTACATGTTAAGAACTTGGGAAAAGCTTCAATTCTCCTTCTTTAGGTACTACATTTCTATCACCACTCCTTTCTTTTTGTTGTCTCATGTGCATTGCATGCCTATATCTTTTACATTGGGGACAACGTAGATTTTAGGTTGGGGGTGTGGATTAGGTAAACTAATCAGTATTTTCTTAGCCTTTGAGCAAAAAATGTTGAAAATTTTCAATTTTTCAAGTAAAAGAACTGTTTGGAAAGCGATAGTTTGTGCACTTAAGAATGCCTTGAGTATAATGATAAGATTGAGATTCAATTTTAAATTGTTGAAGTTTGATCAACTGAGTAGACTATTACTTAAGTTCTCTCATCTAATTGACTAAGAGAAAGTTTGAATATCGTGTGATTTAAATCACAAGACACATTCAATTTATTTTATGTGAATTATGCTATTATTTCTGATTGTTAGTGTGTGAATCATTGATAGACGTTGAGAATTAAGTCTGAAGAATTTTATCCACCTTTAAAAGATGAAAAAAAAACAGTTAAAAAATAGTGAGATTGATAAAAAAAAGTCATATATGATAAAAAGTCTGAAAAGAATGAAGAATGAAAAGACTGAAAAGAATGAATTAATAAAAAAGGACTATTGATATAAAATCAAAATTTGAAAAAAGAAGGAAAAGGGGATAAGTTCGGAATCAACACTTGATTATTCAATTAATCCTGAGATGATGAGCATGGCTAACATTATGAAATGATAGTATTTTTAAGGAAAGTAAGTTGAAATTTGCTGAGCATACTGAGAAGCTTGATATATGAACTTATGCTCTTAAGTGATTAATAAAGAACCTATTTGATTGATTGCTCGTGTGATTTGGCTCTAGGTTTTCAAATTTTCACTCTCGCTTCTTTGGATTCTACTCATTCATACTTGATTGTACAAAAGATTATTTTCTGAAAGTGATTTGAACATTGAGAATTAAAGATTATGCCATGCATGTTTTGCTCGGGACTAGCAAAATGCTAGTTGGGGGGTGTGTTGAGTATCAAATATTGCATATTTACCCCTGTTTATATCTTGGTTTTATGAATATGATAATGTTTAATTGTTACATTTTATACATGTTTGTATTGCAAGGTGAATCTGAGAGCTTGGATTGAAAAGAATGTTAAAAACATGGATTTGATGCTCAAGAATCACTAAGGCAATGGATGAATGTTAGAAGACCAAGATTGAAGATATCAAGACCCCAAGATTCATTGAAACCAAGTGGAGAAGGAAGGAAGTCGAAAGTGTAAAGTGCAGAAATTCACAGAATCTAAACTTCATTGTTTATGTCATCAACCGCCGGTCGCTGACATTAAAGCCATTGTTTGATGACATCGAACATAGGTCAATGACATTAAAGAATTACAGGAAATCAAGTTTTCTTGCTGGATAAATGTAACAACCCGAATCTTCAGGACCCGAGTACACGACTCGTTTCCCAAGAACCCGAGTGTTAACCTTAAAGGATAGTCAAATATATATATATATTTTTTCTTCTTTTATCAGAGTAAGCAGATGAGCGTAGAATGGACAAGTAAGCATAAAGAAAAGTTCCATTATCATTTAGAATATACAAGAGAGTGCCCATAATGACTTATACAAACCAATGTCTCGAAAATAACAAATACAAGAATCCACATGATCTAGCACAAGAAAAAACATAAGAATGTAAACATAAGCCGCAAGATTGCACAGCTCCTCGATGTAGATGTAGTCATGTAACCCTGGCACTTGTACGCGGCTCCTCATCAGCCCGAACCTAAAAGTCACTTAAGACATCTGTGCTACATGTACGGTTATATATTTGATGGATGAGTGGCCAACTCAGTGTGAACTCCCCTTAAGATTACACATCGCCGCATTAGGTAAGCATAATTATAAAATAAAGCATACAAAACAGTACATGATGCAGTTCTTATTATGGGCATGGATGTATGGAATGCGTTTACGCCCCGGGGATGCTCATCCGTACGGACAGGGCTACCACCCATGCCATCATCGAACCTGGGAACATCAACCAGTTGGAATCATCGAACCTGTGAAATATCAACCAGTCGGAAATAATACATAACCCATGTACGATAGCAATAGATGTTGGTCTGTGCAATGTATGCATGATTAGCTAGTCCATTATTAATCCAATTATATTCAGCAGGTTTAATAAGCTCAAAGGTCAATACGAGAAGCTCAAAGCCCAGCGTAGGCCGACAGCTCAAGCATAGTGTCCCATTCCACCATCCTTGGCTCATGAGGCTACCACCTTAGGATGTTTAATGGAAACCCATCGACTAGTGGCCAATCATATTACAGTATGTGGGGCTTACTATCACATGGTTGCACAGTATAAAGCATCGAACCCATGTAGGGAAGATATCAAATAAAACCACGTAGGGCGAGTATCAAAATATGCCACATAGGGCCAATATCAAAACCATATGATAAAGACCATCCTTAAAAACCATTGGGCACGACAACCCTGGATGGTAGGCCCACATCAATGATCCATCTAGACCACCACTCAAAAACTCCCGAGTCGAAGGTCCATTACAATCACAAAGAGTCAAGTTACATCCCAAGTATGGGTGTACATTCATATGTGAGAATTTTTCACTAATATACCAGTTTAAGTTCCGTAAGCAATCCACAAATAATCCACAAGCATGAACAATTATACAGGATAATCATAAAGCATGTAAGACAGCAATTTAATTTCCACCAGCTAACATATGTGATTATAAAGGGAGATATCAATTATCAATTTAAATAAAAATTATAACTTAAGCTAATGAGAAGATGGAAAGCTCAAGGGGAAGAATCATCACCTGGTTTGTCGACTCGCCTTTTAATGTCATTAGGAAGTGCGCATGCCCTTAGACTTTAATCCTACCACAGGTTATGAACTTGTACGATTAACTCAAAGTTCTACAAGACTGTCTATGGTCTAGATTATAACTTAGGGTTTAAATTACTCATTCTTAGGGTTTTAATGTAATATTAGGATTTTCTTTCTAGGGTTTAATCTTGAACTTAAATTCTAGGATTTACTTATGGAATTTTAACTCTATTTTGTGTGGCCATTAAGGACATTGTTAATGGGAGTAATAAATGAGTAAAACTAATAAATAACTTAGTTATAAATTTTAAGAATCTTACAACTGCTAATATTAGAGTGAATTACCTAACATCCCATGAATCATGACACTAGTAATGACTCATAATAGTAATATCAACAGTAAAAGGAACCTGTAGTGGTATCATAGAGGATAAACTCATTAATTTACAAGATTAGGATCATAACTTATGGTTTTAGGTTACTTATATTTAGGGTCTTATCCACTAGTCTAATTTTAGATTTTGGTCTAGAGTTTGAAATCTAACTCATACCATTAATTCATATTAACTTTAGAATGAAGTATAAGTAGATGGAAATTTCCCATTAATGTGATCAATGCTAATAACGCTAATCTTATTGTTAATAACCTATAATGACAAAATAGGTATAACATCATAAATGTTAATATTTAATACTCATGATAACTAACACTAGCAAAATTAACCTACCAATGGTTAGCCGTATTAATAATCACAATAATTATAGCTACATTAATGATGATATTAGATACCAATGTTTGACAATTACAACCTTCTACCAATATGCTAATTAAAATTTCAATACAATGGTGTTGGAGAAAATGCACCTTTAGTTAATTCGACTTGAATCAACTCAGCTCGATGTCCGAGTTGACTCGGCTCAACCCTTACCTCCTTCTTTGTCTCTTTCTTCTCTCTTCTTCCTCATTTATTTCTGCATGTTGGAAATCCAGCAAGAGTCTGGACAGTCCAAGCCCAACTTGACTTGGCTGGACTCGGTTCCAAACCGAGTTGACTCAGTTCAACCAACCACCCTTCTCTCTTCTTTCCCTTTCCTTTCTCTCTATCCTTTCCTTCATCTCTCCCTTTCTCACCTATTTCTCTTCTTTCTTCTTCCTCTTCTCCTGCTAGACCTTCACACCACATAGGTCAGACCCATCCTGACTCAGCCCTGGTCGAGCTGAGTCGACTCAGCGACTGCATAAAGGCATGCAGCGAGTCAGGTTTGACTCGGCTCAAGTTGAGTAGTGTGGCAAGACAGCCACCACACGTAGCTTCCTCTCCTTCCCACCTCTATTCGCCTTCTTCTTCCATGCCCTTTTCCTACCCATGACCAGACCCGGCCCTAGCTCAGACCAAACTCGGTCAGGTTAGTGTGGTGTAACAGTAGCACCCCACGAATCCACTCCTTCTCTCTCCTACTCTCCTTCTTTCCTATTTTCCTCTCTCTCTCTCTCTCTCTTTTCTTTGAAGTCCAGCAGCACCACTAGTCTCGACCCAAGCACGGCCCAAACTCAACTCAGTTCGAGCGGGAGTGCGGCACGGTGGTGCGGTGCAACAGCCGCACCACCTCTTTCCTCCCTCTTCTTTCTTTCTCTCCATATTCTTCTTCTTTTCTCCTCTGACCTACATAGGCCACTATAGAGATGGCCCACCTAACAACTATTCTGAGACCAGGGGCTGCAACAGGAAACGAACGGCCGAGCTTCCAACAAGGAAGAGGACCTAGACTGTAATGGTAGGTCTTGAACAGAGGCTTGCACTTCCAATCCACTCCCTACAAATGATTTCTATGGGTCCTAGAAAGCTTCCAGGTAAGTTCTTTCAAAGCTTAGGGAAGCTTCAGTCGGTGGGTTTGCTAACAAAAGGAAACGGTGGGTTTTTCTCTTTGGCGGCTGCAATAGGTGGAGATGTCTGCTGCCGCACCACCCATTCATTTTATATCATGCCCTAGATGTCTTTAGAGTCGTCAGATTGGTAATGAACGAATCAGATCAAATCTGGTAGAGGCGTTTTCAAATACGACTGCTGTGGGCGGAACCTTCTCCCACGTGGAGGCCAATGAACGGCTGGAATTGATTTGAAACGAACAGCCGGGATTGGAGGACTCCCTCTCACGCGGATTGCCGCGATGGCAAAGAGGAGTTGTTTCCATTTTTGGAAAAATAGGTTTTGTACAGCCCACTTGCTGCAAGGATTGTGCCCACATACGCACATATCAATGTACGAGGTAGGTGGGTTTTGGTGGGGCCCACTATGTGAATCCGATGGACAGTACAGATCATGAAACTCAGACTGTATGGTGGGCCATAGATTGAGCACATCGCCCGTCCGTTTAAAAAGGATGTTAGCGTGAAACAGAAAGAAGAAGGGAAACTTCCTTCTTTGGGAATGTCGGGTCAAACCTGTCTGACCGATCTCCATGGTCTCGTGCACAGCAAGTGCACACGCACGGTGTACTCACAGAGTCGGTGGTGGGGCCCATGGTGATGTTGTGGGAAATCCATGCTGTCTATTCACTTCTAGGAATCCATGTAGGGCCTTTGGCCAAGTATCAGATGAATCTAAAGTTTAGGTGGGCCCTACTCTCAGTTATAAGCTCTAATTGAGGGTTTATGTTGAATTGGTGATCAGATCGTCCTGAATTTGGATCTCAACGGTTAAAATGGTCCTAGGGATTTATTCAGGCACCTGGGACTACCTATACTACGGATTTTAGAATATTAACTGTTATTAGTAGAATAAGTTTTAATACTTACTATTATTATTAATATCATTATTATTACTATTATTATTTTTATCAAATTGTAGGGCCTTGTTTTAAGGTGGCCATGCAGTGGGCCACAAAATGATTTAATTAAAATCCTTCGTAGTTAGTTACAAGTTTCTTTTGAAATTTAGTGGTCAGATTTGGTTTTGAATTGTTGATCCATGTCAATCTAGTGATTTGACCGCTCTCATTACTAGGCACGAAGTGATTGATTAGGAGATCTACGTGTTTGGTCCCGACTCTGGTGAAATTCAGCCTTGTTACGGCATGATGGTCCACCCTAAGAGTCAATGGTTGGATAGCCCAACTATGGATGAAGGCTACTCCTTATGGATTGATCTAGAGTTTATTTAAGGAGTCCTAATCGATCTAGATGAATACATTGGGGACCACGGGATGCTGATGTGTAAGGTGAGTCACGTGTGACCCCACCCACGTGTGATTAATTCAAATTTTCAAGGTAACACTCAATTACTAGAAAGTATGGGGTATTACAATAAATTAGATGCAGTTCTCAATGACATCGAAGCCCTATTCGATTGCTCGAAGACTTGCTCGATGACATCGAGATTTTTGTAGATTTTTGGAGCAACTCGCCTCAACACTCTAGACACATTCTCAATTGATTGAACACCCTTCAATGACATAAAGACTTTCACAGTGCGAAAGGCGTTACACAGTACGAAAAGGTATGACTTCCGGACTCAAGTTACGCTCGATGACATCAAAGGCTATTCGATAACATCGAAGGCATTACATAGAGTGCATAAATTTGAGGCGGTTTTAAAAAACGGTCGAATAAAGGTTATAAATATGGGTTCTTGAAGGAGTTTGAAACATGAATTAGGTTTTAAGAAGTAGAGCCAAAGGGTTGAGTAGCCTCCCAAGAGTTTTTCTTCTTTTCTTATTTATTTCTAATGCTTTCTTTTAGGGTTTTAGATCCAATCATGTCTATGGTTGGCTAAACCTCTTAGATAAGGCTAAGAGGTGAAGCTTGTACCATGTTGGGATGATTTTCTTGATTTGATTCTTGATTTTCTTAAACCTCATTGATTTCTAGTCTGAATTTAAGGCATATTTTCAGTTTTTAATGATTTATTGTGACTCAAATTACAATAGATGTTGTGATGGCTTTGAATATCTTTTTTTCCTATTTTGAGATTGTGAGATTGGTAAATCTTGTTGTTCACCATTGTCTCCTGGGCATGGTAGGATTATGAAATCCCTTCCAATCATCACAATACTCCTTCATGTGTGGCTAGGTCAATGAAGAGTTTAGATTTGGTTTAATTACTTCATCATCCAATTGGATAGGATAAGACTTTAATTCCAATTGTGTCTCTTGAATCAAAGTAAGGTAGCATCCTGATTGTTACAAGTGGATCTGTAAGACCCGTATCCTAATCCGTACTATTTCTTCGACTCCCACGATCCTTCCCAACGAATTTCGGTAACCTGCGACCTATGATCGACGTTTACGCGTGACCCTAAGTCGTATCCTGTAGATTTGAGTCGGCTTAATTCGAGACTTGTACCATTGCAACCCCACCGTTGCCACAATTCTAACACCATATCTTGCATACCGATCCGATACCCTGGCAGGGAGATGTGACCCTGCATTTATTTCGAAGAAAACACCATGCATTTGCAATCCCAATAAAATCTCTACATCATGTCCCATCAATCAATCAATCACCTCATGGCAAGTACAAGAGCAACCCATGCTTTCTTTCTCCACAAGTCAAGTAAACCCCAAAAGTCAACAAGTCTCTCACCTCACCCATCACTTACCTCACATCCATCACCCATCACTCTCTCTCTCTCTCTCTCTCTCTCTCTCTCTCTCTCTCAACACAAAATTCCAAGCAACCAAAAGGAGTACACGTCCATGCATTTCTAAGGAGAGAAAGAGTTGTATGTGGCCCACTTCCTCTCCGAAAAACCTTCATCCTGGCCATTCATTTCTCATCTTCCACCATCAAAGTGAGACACAAGGAGATCGGCTTTCCATCGGACTAAGAAGATCGAACGGTGGGTGCTTCTATAGGCTAGTTTTCATATTTTTATGATGGGCCAAGTGAGGCCTACCGATTGATGGTATAGATCTCATTTTGGACCCTAGGTATGGCCGATGGCCCACCTTAATTCTCATGATCATTCCATGATGGGGCCATTCTCCATAGACCCCATCATGTTGTTTATTTTCCTTGCATAAAAAGAGGTCATCTAGACCGTCCATTTTTGGTGGAGAAGGAACCTCCACCATTGATCTTTGATTTAGTGGGCCCATATGTATTGGGACCCACTTGATGTATGATTGAATGCTTAAAAAGGAGGGCCCATAGTGTCGGGGTCCCTCCATCACATGTGTGTCCCACTTTCTCTCTCTCTCTCTCTCTCTCTCTCTCTCTCTCTCCCTCTCTCTTTCATTTCTTCCTATTGTATGTAATGATGTGGCCGTGTGGCCCACCCGGATGGACCCCACCATCAAGCATGTATTTTATCCAAGCCATCCGTAGGTGGGGCCCACTTTATATATGTGTTGTATCCACACCATCCACCCATTAGTGGCCCACCTAGGCAGCCATCTGTAGGTGGGCCCCACCTTATATATGTGATACCCAAACCATCCAGCGTCCAAGGACGCTGGACGTAGCCATGCACGTGGAAGTGTGGATTGTCAGTGTGGTGTATGACGCTGGGATGAAAATAAGAATATTAGTTAGATTTTTTAAATACTTTGGGTGGACCACTCATGCAGGCCCCACCTGGATGTATGAACCCAATCCAAGCTGTCTATTCCATTCCCCAGCTCATTTTAGACGTTGAGCTGAAAAATGAAGTTAATCCGATTTTCTGGCGGGCCATAGCATAAAAAATATTGATTTTTATCGTTAAAAATTGACTAGGACTCACCTTGAGCCAAAACATGCTGAATATTAGGCTCGTTTGGTCGGTCTTGAGTCAAGAAATGCAATGGCTGGGGAGGATTTTGCTTATACGGACCCCACCTAGGAAAAACTTTAAAATTTCATTAATATCTTTTTAAAAAATATAACGCAACAGCAGCAGGCGCTGTTGTTGCTTACAACCCAGGGACGCAGTAGCATCCTACGCTGGCCGTGGGCGAACGGTCAAGGACCACGGGTCCCAGCCGTGGGCCCCACCATGTTGTGTGTGGAACATCAAAACTGTGCATTTGGTGGCCCCATTTTTGAGTAGTGACCCCTCCAAAAATCAGCCGTATACATAGTTCAGGTGGCCCACAACATAGGAAACAATGGGATTGAACGGCAGCCATTGAAACTCTTTTGGGTGTCAGAGAACTTCTGGACCATTGTGAAATTTGTTTTCCCTCTTCATCTAGGTCTACGTGACCTTATCAATGGATTGGATGGCATACAAACGTTATGGTGGGCCCCACGTGGGACCCACAAGTGGACAGTGAAACCCACCATAATGTGTGTTTTGTCCACACCGTCCCCAGTACTGGATGGTGGGATCCACCCCCCTCCCCCCCCCCCCATTCTCTCCACACCGTCCATCCTTATGGGACCCACCATGATGCATGTGTTGCATCCAAGCTGTCCAACCATTTTGAAAGCCTATTTTAAGGCTTGAGACTAAAAAAAAAAAAAGACAGATCTATTTATCAAATGGACCACACGATGCTGTGAGCATTGAACGTTTACCATTGAAATCCCCTTGGTATCATAGAAATTTTGGATTAACATGAAAATTGCTTTTCCTCTTAATTCAGGTCTGTGTGACCTTATAATTAGATTGGATGAAAAATAAATGTTATGGTGGGCCTTGGGAATTTTAACGGTGGAAATCATTATCACCATTTATATTTTGGTGTGGCCCATTTGATATACATGGGGCCCATTGGTGTGGCCCATCTGATATACATAAGGCCCATGTGATTAGGCCCATCTTAATGTATTTGTGGCCCATTGTCAAGGCCCACCTTGATGCGTATAAGGCCCGTTGTTAAGGCCCATCTTTATATAAATAAGGCCCATTATTGAGGCCTATCTTGATGTATTTGTGGCCTGTCCATTGAGGCCCACCTTTATATATATGAGACCCATGTTGTGAGGCCCATTCGATGTATTGGAGGCCCGTGGGTCGAGGCCCAATGGGATGTACATAAGGCCCATTGTAATGTGATTCCACCGTGGTTTATGTGTTGATCGTTATAGCGGGCTATGCCTTGGAAGCAATGATGGTTTGACATCCACATTGTAAGAATAATGTTGGTTGAATGTTTGCATTATAACTCTCCCTAGGGCCCATTGATAGGCCCATTGATAGGCCCGTACTTGTTGCATGTAGGCCGTCTAGGCCCATCTTCATTGTGAGGATAGTTCATCACTTTATAACATGCTTAGTATAATTCCATACCTCATGCCATATGCATCATATGTATGCTTGATATGAGTAGTGACTGATCATAGCATATGCCATTGGGCAGATTACTTATGGGACTCATTGATAGGAGTTACCCACATGAGCGCATGGTATGCACGAGATTGCTGCATGATTGTACGGTGTGACTCATGCATCTCGTATATGTGTGACTTGATCATTGTATGCCTTAATGACATT
This sequence comes from Magnolia changhungtana, assembly GCA_030180095.1. Classification (NCBI taxonomy): domain Eukaryota; kingdom Viridiplantae; phylum Streptophyta; class Magnoliopsida; order Magnoliales; family Magnoliaceae; genus Magnolia; species Magnolia changhungtana. The sequence continues at coordinate 154,150 of JASAUF010000524.1, read as the reverse complement.
AGGGCCGTGGCTCCACAGGCACATCGTGGGTGGCCGTATTGGATACCGGAAATACTTGGTTCTAGCACTGTGGGCACTTAGGATGTCCTTGGGTGAAAATCTCAGAACCTTTTTGGTACCAGGAAATGCTTAAACGTCTAGACAGAGTGGATACACAACGGCCTGAGTGCCGAATACCAGTAAGCCGCTTCTCCCACTGTGTCATGGTCGGTTAGAAGGGGGTGTGACCTTATCCAGCCGAGTGAGGCGGCTATAAGCTAGGCTGAGTTTGACCAACTCGCAAATGAGTCCGCTATCGACGAGTTGGGTATGTATTGGCAGACTACTGGTCAGGCGGATGGTGAGGTTTATTCCGCTCGCTGGGCTGTGCGGCTAGGGAGGCGACAGTCAATGTGGAGTGTACTAGACCCCGGTGATATCCCATAGAGGAACTGTATTGATATGTGTAGTTGATGAGTACTGGCATGCTTGCTTTGCATCTCGCATATGACATTTGGCTACATAGGCCTTGCATCGCATGGCCTTAGTATGGCCGATAACATTCATGTCTTGCATCACATAGCTTTGGTACAACTAATAATATTCATGGACTCACCGCATATTTTCGCATTACTCTGATATTGTACACTTGGCGCTTGCCTTACGAACACACTTACACCATCCTCTAAGCTTTTGTAAGCTTATGCACGACCGTTGCGTGCAGGTGGCCTTAGATAGCGGTAGCGCTGAGGCAGGAGCGCACATCAGATCATTTTGGAGTTTTTGATCACCTTGTATTTCCCTTTCCACATTGTACTTAAAGTTTTTGATATAGTGGATATGTGGTGATGTTGTTTTATGACTTGGTTATACTTGTGGTTATGCTCTATTACAAAAAAATAAAATAAAATCATATTGAAAATCCTTCTTGTAGGATCCCAGAATCGGAATCGAGCATGTGAGTGTCGGGATCCAAGAATGGGGCACTATGGAAGCTGTTGGTGCCAGATTCGGTGATCGAGAATTTTGTGAGCCTGTTTTCCGAGTTTGGGGTGTGACAGGATCCTTGGAAACTTAGTTCTCACCTTTCAAATGATAGTTTTAATCAACATTATTCACAATTACTCTATTTTATTCCAGATTTAGGTTTAGATCTTATTCTAGTTCTAGTTCTAGCTATTTTTAGAATACGTATAAGTTTAATCCCCACGGATTTGACCTCGGTCTCACCGAATTATTACTTCATCACGGCCCTACACTTGGGGTTGTGAACAAGGCTATTTATAGTGCTAGAATGTGCACAAATAGTCTAGGTGACTCTTTTTCCATTAAGGTTGCCCTTAGGTAGGTTATTTTCGATTTAGAGAGCCTCACCGGAGGTCCACTAGCTTATCTACACCATAGGACAGGTGCCCCGCCATGAGATTTATGTTTCATCACAATCGGGCAGCAATCGGACACTTCGATTAGCCGTGGAGACCCCACTTATGATGGACGGTCATCGATGATCAATTGGGACTTCGGCTACAGAGGTATATATGGGGAGATATCCTTAACTCACACATCGAGTTTGGTTGAAACCCAACGGTAGGAATGTCGCAAACTTCGCAAAAGAGCAGAGAGCCCAATTCACTTAAATTTCAGGTTTCTGCCTAGGGCATTTGCACATCCCGTGCACCCAGCCTTCGGCCCAAGTTAAGCGATTTTAGACACTATCCCATATCGACATCCACGATAGACATTAAGCCCAGTAAGACGGTCGTTATTCTATAGTTTCGAGTCTAGCGGACCACTAACATGCGATCTATATCTAATCCGATGAATTTGGGCATTTTTGGGATGAATTAGGCAGCGAAATTTCTCATGCACGATGATTGGGGTTTGGATTAGTTAAATTCATAGTATAACCTACTCGCAATTAGTGAAAATGGTAACTCGGCTCTAATCACCATAATCAAGGACAATAATTCAACTATACTCGAAGCTATCTGAATTAGTAAAATATATTAAAAATAGAAAATATTAATTTAATTAAATAGGATGATTCCTATTATGATTAGAAGCAATTTCTAAGAAGACATCGAAATTAAAACTCTAAGATGAAAAAGATATGTGCAGTTCATCGGCAACATGTACTTACATAAATTTTCAGTTTCAATAAGTCTATTTCATATAATAATTTTGGTAGTTTTAATTATTAGATTATTTTAATTTTTTTTAGTAGTTCATCATTAACTATACTTTATCTCTACCAAAATTCATTACATTTCAAGGTATAGAAATATTCTAAAAATTATGGGAGTACCAGCTGCTTGAAACTAATGATTTTGGTAACTAAATTTAACCTCCTTTAGTTTTTCTTTTTGTAAAATTAGACTCATTAAACTTCAATTTGGTTTTTGAATCACCTTAATCGAAGTTGTAGAAAAATAGATATGACCTTTTGAAGTTAATACATTGAAACTGTCAAAATCCAAACATGCAGAATATTGCTGAATAGAGTTACTCAGTTGGACCGAGTCACAATCGGTGCAACCAAACCTTACTGTCCAAATTTGCTCGGTTGCTCGATATTTACTTAGTGCAACCGATCAATGCTGCCCTAGTTTCCTTAGTTTGCTTGGTGCAACCGAACCTTGTTGTCCTTATTCTTCAAAATTCTCAAATTTCACTCCGTCGGGCGATTTTGGTGGATCCGAGGTCACTCCTTTTAGCCCCAAACATGTGTGAATACACACACAGACATGCACTCAAGTCCAAAAATCAAATGTACTTCCCAAAGACGTCTAATTCCCAATTGATAAAAACTGGGGGCATTACGCTCCACTTGAGAATCAAGATAATTAAATCTATAGCACTAGGGTTTTCATTTCATCAAATACATTAGATTCCTATACTCATTCTGGTTGTGCAAATATTACCTTCTTTACACCTAAGAATGAAGATCACTGCTACAAGAGTCGACTGTATCTTCGAATCATCATTTTAAGATAAGTACATTATCAATTATTTTATTTTATTTAGGTTTTTCAGAAATAGCCCAGAAATCTCTGTTGGTTGATTTGTGATAGTGTCATACCCCAAACTCGGAAAATGGGCTCACAGAATTCTCGATCGTCGAATCTGGTGCCGACAACCTCCGTAGTACCCAATTCTTGGCTTTCATTGCCCATACGCCAGATTTCGATCATGGGGTCCTACAAGGAGGATTTTTCGACGTACATTTATCTCGTAAGAAGCATAACCACAAGTTTACCTAAATCACAAAGACAACATCATCATCACAAATCCACCAATATAAACAGTTGAATATGGTGCTGAAAGGGAAATACATATATTGAAAATCAAAGCTCCAGAAGACAGTCGCACACTCCAAGCTCAATGCTAATGCGACCTAATGCTACCTGCGCGCATCTATCGTGCATAAGCTTATAGAAAGCTTAGAGGCTGGTGTAAGTGTGTGCTTAAGGTAAGTGCCAAGTATGTAATATCAGAGCAATGCAGAAACATGTTGGAAGGTCTATAAATACCATCAGCCTTATTCCGGTTATGCTGTGTAGAAGCATAGTAAACTAAATGCTATGTGCTGAGGATACAATCCGATATGCGGTGCAAATGAAATGACCAAGCTGGAGTGTGAAGTCAGGATAATAGTACGTAGTATCATAGGCTATGGGGTCCATCACAAGGGACTTCAATCCAAACTAGTCTCATACCTAAATTTGGATAGTCAGACCTAATGTGGTAAACTCCTAATCTCAGGTTGGTCGCACGGCCCAACCAAAATCTTGGTTATTGCAAAGGTATACATAACAATTAGTTGCACACTATCAGCTCAAGTGGATAGTGAATGAATGAATGAGTAAAATGTTGAGTATGCAACTCCTGCTCAATAAGTCCACATATCAGTACCATAAATCTCTGGGATCATCAACGTGGTCTAGTACACTCTACGCCACCTGCTGCCCCATCAAGCGCACAACTGGGTAAGTGGAAGAGACCTCACTATCCGCCTACCAATATCGGCCTGGCTCGTTGATAGCGGACCTATTTATGAGTTGGTCAAACTCAACCTAACATTGCCTACTCCCTCAGGCGGGTAAGACCACATCCCCTCCCAACAAACGACGCCTCAGTGGGAGACACGGCCTATTGGTATACGACCCTCATGCGCTTATATATATCCACTTGGTCTAGACATTAGGGCGTCCTCTGGTACTAAGAGGGGTTATGGACATTCACCTAGGGACATCTATGGCACCTCATGTAGAAAAGATTTTCGGTGTCCCATCTGGCCACCCACAATATGCCTATGGAGGCTACGACCTTGATGTCGCTAGGGTGTACGGTGGTCATATCATAAAATGCGAGATGCATGAGTCATACCATCCAGTCATGCATCAAACCTGCGTGTACTGCACGCTCATGGGAGGGCAACTCCATCTCTCAGAGAGTCCCATAAACAATCAGCCCAATGGCTCATGCTATGCTTAATCACTCCTCATAACAAGCATCCAGATGATGCGTATAGGCATATATCATGATGTAAGAAAGTACATAGGCATGATTATCTAATATGGTAGACAACAATAAACCACAATCGACCTTCACCGGCATGTCACATGCCAAGAGCATAAACTAAACATCATGCTCCTTCTACAACTATAGGAGTCCATGCGGCATGTCCCACGTTATATTAACATTATCCTACCAAGGTACTAATATATCATATATTCCAAGATGGGGTCCACTGGAAGGACGATGAATCTTGCCCATACATTAAGAGAGGCTCTATATGGTGAATATACTAAATCCGATACCACATATTTTTCCATCTACAGTAAGAGATGATGAATACTCATCCTACAAACAATGGATGGCTTAGATGACATACTAACGTCAAGGATGGGCCTCACACTCATCCCAAGAGGGTAACTGGACGATGTGGATGATACAAACATAATATCAAAGTCCTACCAATCGATTATGAGAGTAGAACACATCACACGAGGTGAGTCAAGCGGGTGTATAAGAGGATGAATCTAAGTACAATAAGTGGGTTTCCTCACCCTCTCTATTCATGTAATAACTAGGCTTCCCTATGGAGGCCCGATATGAATATAAGGTGGGCTTTGGTGGGGTCCATACATCTAGGACTATATGTACTTCCAAATGATCTGGGTAGCCCATTCAACGTCTAAGTGGGCCTCAGGTTTGGTCCCTAAACTTGAGCAAACACATGTACCTAGGTAGGCCACATTTCCAATGAGAGGCCCGGTATGAATACAAGCTGGGCTCCAAGGTCTAGGTAGTCCTACAGTGTGAGGTAAAAAGCAACAACATCAATGGGGGCCCAACGGTTTGGGTTAGCCCACTAAGGAATGATGGAAAATTACTATGATCAATAGGGGCCCAATGATTTGAGTAGCCCAAAAAGGCTAAATAGGTAACACTATGGGGGCCCAATAGATGAGAATGAACCTGACAAAGGGCTCTAGGGAGGCTTATAATGTAGACATTTAACCATTGTGGACATTTAACCACCGATTACTCCCTATAGAGCGGCCTATTAAGAAATCTAATATGCGATGGGGCCCATGGCCGGAATACTACTTAGAAACAAGAATGGGTATCACACTTAACATTTCATACATCATGGTGGTCTCAAGAAATGGCCCATGGCCCACATACATCAAGATGGGCTATATGTATGGGTAGGCCATGGCCCAGAAATATCATGGCCAAAGGAAACATACACTACGATGGGGTCACGTATCATAATTGGGCCTCATCACATTGGCCTCATATGCATCACATTGGGCCTCATATAAGGCCACATTTATATCACATTGGGCCTCACACAAGGGATTTATATACATCGCAATGGGCCTCACTCATGGGCCTCATATAGATCACATTGGGCCTCATACTTGGGCCTTAAATACATTACAATGGGCCGCATCACATATGCCTAATACACATAATAATGGGCCGCATTACATGGGCCTTATACACATCTGTTCACACCCCAAGTATAGGGTTGTGATGTAGTAATAATCTCGGTAAGACCGAGGTCGAATCCACAGGGACTGAACCTTGTATGTAATATGAAAGTAACTTAAACTAGAACTAGGATTAGATGAAATCTAAATCAGGTAAAAGGAAGGGAATAATTGTGAATAGATTAATTAAAAACTAATAAAAATAAAGGTGGGAACTAGGGTGCTAAGGATCCACTTCTAGCAATTGGAAAACTACCTTGCATTGATTCAAGGACACAACTGGAATCAGAGTCCTATCCTATCCAATTTGTAGGAAGAGATTTGTCAGATCTCTGAACTTCTCAAGGATCTAATCATCAATAGATAAGAGTGGTGAAGATTTGGAAGTGATCTGTCACCTAACCATGCCTAGGAGACTATGGCAAACAACAGCAATTTACCAAACCCACAACCAATCATAAGAGAAATGTGAAAATTAGGAAGGGTTCCATCACCCAACCATGCCCATGAGATGATAGTGAACAATGGGATTGCCTAATTTCATAATCTTGATATAGGAAAAGAAGATATCTCAAGCTATCACAGATCTATTGTAATTTGAGTCACAACAAACCATTAAAAACTAAAAATATTCCTTCATAATCAAACTAGAATCCAAAAGAGTTCAATAAAACATGAATCAAAACAAAGAAAACATCCTAATCACGCTACAAGCTTCACCTCTTAGTCCTAGCTAAGAGGTTTAACTAACCATGGATCTAATTAACTGAAATCTCTTAACAAATATTAATGGAAAAAAAAAACTAAAGAAGAAAAGGAAGATGAATTCCTGGCCAGCTGATACCCTCTCCCTCTCTCCTCTTCCTTGGCTCATGTCCAAGCCTCCACAGCTGCACAGATCTGATAAAAAAGATTGGATGCCCTTCTCTCTCTACTCTCTTCTCTTTTTATAAAGCTGGTAGGTCAGTCGGTTCACGCAGAACTGACACGCACAAACAGCTGCGTTTGAATCGAATTTTTAAAGGCTCACCGTCCATATCCCTCAAAAAAGACTTCTTGGACGGGGTTATGGCTACCCTATCTCACCTCTAGACGGTGCAGATGGTGAATCTGATCACGAACATGATCGCGGAACGACCTAAAAAATTCAGATTTTTCGGACGCACGGCCTACGAAAAACCGATGCTATGATGATCGGTGGGCCCCACAGTGATGTTTTTGATGAAATCCGACTCGTTAATTGGATTCCTGGTGAGATTTCAATAGAGTAAGGGTGATTTTTATCGAGTTTTGGTACGGTCCACTGTATAAAATCAATTTGCCATCCATCCTGCGTTTTTCGACGATCCACGTGTATATGTGTGTATGCGGCCAAAAGGACACCTAGGCGAGGGTCAAGCCCACCCTCTGGTCACATTGGATGGCTTTGATTGTCCATATGGATGATGGGTTGGGCCCACAATAAAAAAATGGTGGACACAGTGAGGACGCTATGTCCGTTTTTGAATTGGAGAAGTGAGAGTCAGTCAGCGTGCACTGACCGAGTTTAAGAAATTCAGTGCATGGCTGGTGCACTTGTGCACCGTGCACACATGATGTGCGTGAGGTCTTACGGAGATGTTCGTGAGAAATTCACTCCATTCATCTGTATTGTTAGCTCATTTAACACGTTGAGATCAAAATCGAAGCATATCCAGATATCAGGGAGGCCCAAAATCGACGGTTTATGGGCTAATTTGTCCATTGGGCCACTTCCACAAGGGTCCAAGAGCTAAAATTCGACGTGTACAATGAATTTATGGTCCTCAAGCCATATATAGAGTTTCAAGCCGAACGGATGGTGGGAACCCTGTGATCTTGTATTCTGGATGAATTTCGGGCCTCTTTGGCGTGAAATATTGGATTCTGTTGAATCCCGGGCGTATAAATTCTTCGATCTCGGTCCCTTGGAGTCCGTCCCTTGCCTTGGTGACTTCAGAGCATCAAATCCATACTTTTAGTACCCTTTTTTCAGTCCAGACTCCTAAATTCACCTTACAACACAAACACGATTAAAATAAACCATTTAAACATTGTCATGCATGTAAATTCATGTAATAACTGGGGTCTAGTATGCAATATTTGACCCTCAACACAACCCCAAACCAACATTTTGCTAGTCCCGAGCAAAGTGTGAGAAAAATAAGATGAGAATTACAGGACAATTTCTATAAACTTGAGTGTTTTTTTGAAAAACAATCCAGATACAAGAATTCTAAGATTCATGAATGTTGGGTATTACTTTCTCCTGGACTCAAAATGCACGGTAAACTTCATAGTCAAGTTCAAGGAATTAATCCACGAATTAGAAAGCTTCTAAACATTAAGATCCATGGGTGTATAGTGTAATCTCGGCTCAACAACATTAAGATATCCAATTGTCAATTTCCATGATAACATTGATGATCCAAAGAGCATTCAAGACAACCAAAACCTAAACCAGAACTTGCCTTACAATTCTTCTTTTCATTCTTCCAGCTTTTAATTTTTCCATCGAGGGGGAGGGGAATCGAATCTACACCTGTGGGGAGCAAACCTATGGTAAAGATCGTACACCCAACCCTTTTCTGATGACAATTGTTTTTAGTTGAGTATTCTTTTTTTCTTTCTTTCATTCATTCTTTTTTTAAAAAAAAAATCTTCTTTTTCTTTCTTTATATTCTTCTTATTGAACATGATGGACAAATTCCCCAGGTTGGTTCCTTCCATGCTTAATGATCACCAAGTTATAATGCAATATCGAACTGAAACCTTAATGTGCAAGCGAGATGTGTCTTGTGAAATTATGACTCAATCAATCTTTAAAACTTCTAATCATGGATGAACAATTCAAACTTACTGTGAAATCTAACAGATAACTGAATCCAAGAGTCATAAATTACCAACATCACGTATCTTGTAATTCTAAAATCAAATATGGCCGTCAAAATCACTTCGAATTCATAAGAAATTTCAGAAAAATTTAAAAATTTTCACAATTTTTACTCAAGACCAAGAAAACATTAATTAGGTAACCTAATCTCCCACCCCCGACCTAAAATCTACATTGTCCTCAATGTAAAAGATATGAGCATGCAATGCACATGGGACATCGAAAGTAAATGAGAAGTGATGGGAAGATAGTACCTGAATAATGAATCGAGAGAGACTTTTCCATAGAGATCTCAGCATGAGAGCGGGTTAGGACGATAGTGAAAACAACTAACTCAAACTATTCTAAAACAATGTAGGAAGCAAACTAACTGAATGGCATAAAACCGTCTATCCTAAAACAACATAAAGCAACTACCCTAGTCCTATGAAAGCAGGGAAAAACTACTGAATCATGCCGCAAGGTTCCTCTTCCGGCCAGTATTGTGATAAATTTCTCAGTAGGTTTCTCAACAGGATTATCCAAAAGCCATTTTTGCAATAGGCTTGTATGCCCTCAAGCATGACTTTCCAGAGAAACTTACGTACCTCATCAAAAATTTATCGTTAATTCGCCTGAGGTATCCAAAGTATATATGATTCACCTGTGTCAGAAAAAGTTTCAAAGTTAGTATCCCATGGTGAATCAAAGACTGCACATAAATGAAATTCAGAAAAAAATCTCAGAAAGTGATGTAGTCTCGACGCATTCCGAAGTTACAGACTTCGGTTCAATTTTCAGCTCCTCCTCCTTTAATGGTAAGCATTTAAGACCTATGGAGGGAAGGATTTTAGAGTATGGGTTCCCTCGATCTGTGACAACCATCGAGGTATTGTCTTGTAAGGCATTCACTATGTCTTTTATTATAGGATCGTTTGAATCTGCAAAGTGTATTAAGCAATCATCTAAAGAGTTGGAAAATTCCACATTGAAATCTATAAGGAGATGCTCGAGGACTCTATTGTCTTTAAAAGTAGATGGAGGAACACTCTCATATTCTAACCTTACACTGACAGATTAAGGGTCAGTAGACGAAGCATTGATGTGCGGACTCTGTTCATTAATACTACTCAGAAAAGGCATTGAATCGTCAAAACTCGATAGTTTAGATGGTGGCCTCAACTGGGTGGTTTCAAATTCCAGAGTCGTATCAAGCAACTCGTCCATCTCCCAAATCATATCATCGTTCAATTTAGGGGAGTGATCTAAACATGTCTCACAAGAGATAGAAGGGTTAGTTGTAAGGAGCTCATCCACTTTTAAATTATACATGTCAGGTGAGTAGAGTAGCTCATTATGACCGCTCCCTTCGTGTACTTCTTGATCGTTGACCTGGACCAAACTTGAGATTAATTCCAAGGGAACTTGGGCTACACATTCATGATCATCATCCTAATACTCATCATATTCTAGTTCAGTGTAGTGCACATTTGGGATGAGATTACTTTCCTCACATTTTATTCCCAAATTGGGTTGAGGTTCACATAAACCAACCTCTTCCTCATCATTGAAATCTAGTGTATCCTGTGAGTGAAGTGTGTCATCATCATTATATTTGAAAGACACTCATGTATCTTCGCCATTCTTTTGAACAGTCATCAAGATTGACTTATCAGGAAATTGAACCATATGCTCATTAATGGAATCCAACTCCTCAATCCAAATTCCAGATTTATTCAAAAGCGAGTGAGATCACTTTCCTCACATTGTATTTCTGGATTGGGTTATGGTTGGGATGAGCGAGCTTCCTCTATCCTATCGAGGCACGAATTAAGTGCTTCCATTGCTTTTCTAATTTCCACAAGACACTCCATGTTACACTGAAATGAATTCTCTTGGATCATTTTTGGTTGGATCTTAAAGGTAGGGTATCTAAGAGAATAATCATTATAACATGTTGTTGATTCATCTTCCCATTTTTGATGTTTCCACTGGTTATAGTCATATTGATCATACATGGTAGAATATGATGATTGATAATAATCCTCATTCCTAAAATTATGATCGCATATGTACTTATTAACCGATGGAGCATAATGCTCTAATCGGTTCTCAATGTCGGTTCTCAATAAAGAAAAATCTTAAGGTACAAGTTGAATTCCACAACCCTTAGGCATTCCCCAATATCTCTTATCCATCTCAGCATATACACGTACCCACGCTTCCATGGTAGAACCCTAACTCTGAGTCTAATCCTAGAATAAAAGAAAAATCCTACAGTAATATGGAAGGTAAGCAGAGGCGAAGTTAAAAGGATGTTACCAAATTAGAAGTTCCTATGTTAAGATCCTGCAAAATAAAAGAAACCAAGTTAGTATCTAAGAGATAAGACCTAATCTGAAGAATAGAGAAAGTAAAGAAATTAGGACGAAGTTACCAATTTAAAATATCTATCAACAACCCTACAAAACAAGAAAGTTAGTTCTAAAAATCAAATAGAAAGAAAAATCTAAAACTAAAGTTAGTAAAATCTTAATCTTAAACTAATTTTAAAACCAATTAATTTTAGAGAATCATAGTCGTCAATCCCCGGCAACGGCAGTAAAAACTTGTTCACACCCCAAGTATAGGGTTGTGATGTAGTAATAATCTCGGTAAGGCCGAGGTCGAATCCACAGGGACTAAAGCTTGTACGTAATCTAAAAGTAACTCAAACTAGAAGTAGGATAAGATGAAATCTAAATCAGGTAAAAGGAAGGGAATAATTGTGAATAAATTAATTAAAAACTAACAAAAATAAAGGTGGGAACTAGGGTGCTAAGGATCCACTTGTACCAATTGAGAAGCTACCTTGCATTGATTCAAGGACACAACTGGAATCAGAGTCCTATCCTATCCAATTTGTAGGAAGAGATTTATCAGATCTCTGAACTTCTCAAGGATCTAATCATCAATAGATAAGAGTGGTGAAGATTTGGAAGTGATCCCGTCACCTAACCATGCCCAGGAGACTATGGCAAACAACAGCAATTTACTAAACCCACAACCAATCATAAGAGAAATATGAAAATTAGGAAGGGTTCCGTCATCTAACCATGCCCATGAGATGATGGTGAACAATGGGATTGCCTAATTTCACAATCTCGATACAGGAAAAGAAGATATCTCAAGCTATCGCAGATCTATTATAATTTGAGTCACAACAAACCATTAAAAACTAAAAATATTCCTTCATAATCAAACTAGAATCCAAGAGAGTTCAATAAAACATGAATCAAAACAAAGAAAACATCCTAATCACGCTACATGCTTCACCTCTTAGCCCTAGCTAAGAGGTTTAACTAACCATGGATCTGATTATATAAAGCCCTGAAAATCGGGGGTCGAGCATAAACTCAACTCCCGAGTTCCAGAACATCACTTATGCAACAAAATGAATGATGATTGAATGTTGATTGTATTCGTGCATTGAACATGAGTGAGATTAAGCCAAAACAGCATATCATACTCCAGAGACAATTAAATTGCAAGCGGAAGACGATGATAGATAGATAAAATATATAAACTATGATGAGTCTCCAGAGTGTGATAACATTACTAGGTTAAATAATTACAAGTACAATTCTAAAATATACCAAATGTGTAAGTGTAATATCTTCTATCCCAAGTATCATAGCCCCGTCAATGTAGTACCAGGTCTTCAGAGACCCGTCAGAGAGTTACATGATAGGAGAACTCCTCCTCATCACCATAGAAATAGTCCGGCTCTGCTTCATAAGCATCGCCATCATCTGAAATTCAACAAATCTAGTTGGTGTGTACAACACCGTCCCGTAACGTGGGAGTGAGTGATCAACTCAGTGGAACAGTAAAGCATAGGTTAACATGTTATCAATTCAATCAAGCAATAATGATAAAGCAGTACAAATCAAACAATTCTAACTACTCTTATTAAGTACGAGAATGAAATGACATGATGCTATATGCCCTTGCCAAACCACCCTCATGCGACATCATCTTACGTTCGCGAATGCTTAACTCCCTCAGTGCCACATCTACTAAGCACATGCGGTGCGATGATGATCATGATTACCGAGTTATTATTAGTCCATTTCAAAAAGGGTGATTGGGAAACTAAGGTACCTCCCTTGTATCATTCCCAAACATGATCCATTCTAGGGTCGTCAGTCCTAGTTAATCTCATACTATATTATGGTTTGAGAGGCGTAGCGAAGGCATCACAAAGGGCTCGTCACCCGTCAGCACGGATATAGATCTCACCGTATGCGGATCAATTGCTGACCGTCAGCTCGAGTACAGGTCTCACCGTACTTGGCTCAATCACTAGCCGTCAGTTCAAATACAGGTCTCACCGTACTCGGCTCAACTCATACTCTAGTTGCTGTGAAAGACTCATCGTCAATCACAGACCTTGGAGTATACTCGAAGATACTACAGAGGACTCGTCGCCCGTCAGCACGGGTACAGGTCTCACCGTACTCGGCTCTCGCCGTAAGTATCGACAGCTCAAATATAGTGTCCCATACCACCATAATCGGCTCACGAGTCTGGTTGCTCACTGTTCACTACGAGGAGGCACATGGCTCCAGCGTAGGCCGACAGCTCGACCACGGTGTCCCATACCACCATGCCCGGCTCATGAGTCTTAGCGGATCGAGGTACCATGGTTAACGGGATTTCACTGGTAAGTTTGGTACCCTAGGTTCAAGCGGTAGCGTCCAAACATAGTGAACATACATAAGATAGATCGGGTTGCTTGACGAGCTCGGCTAGCTCGAGTGCACAACAAGTTGAACGATATGAAGCGCATAAGCACTTCATGTGGCCAACCACTATCGTCAACCGCAGTACGACTCGAGTTCGTCGAACACATCTCACGTGGCAAATGGATCATAGCCACAAATCCAATTCTGGTACCGATTGTCTGGACTATAATCATAGCCCCAAACACAATCAATTCCTAACCATAGCATGTGAAGTACAGCATGATAACATGGTAATTCAAGAACACTAGCAATCATGTTATAAAGCATGTCATAAAGCATGTTAATAAATAAGTTACAAAGCATGTTCAAAAGCATGTTGTAAAGCACTATACAAATAGGGATACAAATACATATATTTCATAAGTGAGTGGTTAGAGTAAACAACCACATGGAGGGTATCATACATGACTCTAAGATAGTTGAGAACCCCATCTCAGCACCTACCTAAGGCACTAACACTTAAGCACTTACACTCACAAGCAATTTCACCAACACTTGGAATGCACTAATTCAACATATATGACGTATATTAGAGGAAAGTGCACTAGGGTTGTCTCTTTACCAAACTAGTATTTTATACGTATATATCATATTCATACAGTAAATAATCATGATAATTACATCAGCAAAATTTATACGCATGGGGTATTTTCTAGGATACCCAATTTCGACATACATAGTATTTACAGGGGAACTTGTATTACGACGATTCCTTTCGCTAAGCAATTATTTTATGCGCACATAATATATTTATACAACAATTAATCATGACAAACACCTCGCTAAAATATACATGTATACGGTACTTCTTACAATACCGTATTTCTACATACATAGTGTTTATTAGTAAACATGTATTTAGGCGAATCCTTTCGCCAAATAAGTATTTTATCCATACGTCATATATCCATACGACAAATAAACATGTCATACACATTTCCATAAAAAATATGTATACGGTATTTTATACGAATACCTAGAGTATGTGAAATTCCAAATTCTACAATTTTAATCGAAAAGCAAACTAAAGCACTTTGTACATGTGCAATTGCATACAGATCATGAATCTACCATTATCTGACATTGAAAGCGTTGAAAACCGCAACCTATACACCTAAAGTCCGCACCTTTTGTCGTAGAATCGCAACGGAGTCGATAGGTTTGCTAAGGTTCCGTATACGGGAGTTTGGCAGCCTAAAGAACGAAACAGGTTAGCTATTTCATAACCTACAACCTATACAACCCTAAAACAGATTAGGGTTAGGGTTTCTTACCTAGAACGACGCCGAATCGCCGGAAAGCGATGAGAATCGAAGCGGTGGAGCCGAATAGCGGCGGGAATGATGGCAGGAGTTCCTCCCACATCTCCCTCACTTTCTCTCTCTTTTCTCTCTCTCAAATCCAAATTCGTATGGCTGGAATGGGAGAGGGTTTAAGGTCCTTTTATAGCCTAAAACATTCCTAAAATAGACTCAGGTTCAAGGGTTATTGCTATTATAAGCATTTCGGCGATGTTCCAGCTCAAAAGAGTGTTTCTGGTGGCCCCCCTTGATCCAAACGTCATACTTAAGCTCACCACACATGGATCTATGTGGGATTACGTTTTCGACTCGATCGGATTCCTAGATCGCACTTGGCGGACCACTTTCAGTTCAACGGTCAGTGGGCCACGATCCGAAATTCCAAGCACATGTAAATGTTCCTGAAATTTTTCTTAATCCGAGGGTGTAATTTAGTCTAATTCTGACGGTCTGGTTGCTTAATATTGATGCGCAAGCGAATGGTGCCAGATCACTATTCCAGATATTTATTTTGTAAAGGGAATAGTGTTTTTCACACACTCTCGCTCCGGACTCAAGCGAACAGCCGTGGGACATCGGCTGGATTTGATTTCCGAGATGGTTGTCAAGCCCAGCGAGGCGGTCCTAAGTCCTTAACTTCGTATTGTTCGGACTCCCGATGTGCGGTCCAGATCAGATACGGAGTTTCGAGATGCTCCCAAGAGCAGCCAGGTAATGATTTTGATCTTAAATTTTTGGGTAACCTAGCGTCAATGATTCTACAAGTTTTGGGTCTTGCAGATCGTATTTAAAGCGATTCAAATGGATTTCATGGCTAATCTAGTTTAGCACTTAGTTAACTTTATCAAATTTCTAAAGGATTTAATCCTAAGTGATTTCCGTCTGAGGTAGTATTTAGTCCTTTGCAGTTTGTATCTAAGTGATCCAAGTTATACTACTTAGCTAGTTTAAGATAGTGTCTAGGGTGAAGGTGCTTTGAGAAATTGAAAGCACAAGGTAGTGAAGGGTGGGATTTGTGAAGAAAATGGTTTGAAAAGAGATTTGAGGCTTTAATTGCGCGTTTAAGAAGTTAAACCTGTATTAGGATTGATCCATTGCCTAAGGACGTCTAATCCCAGGTTGACAAAAAATCCGAGGTGTTACAATCTACCCCCCTTAAAAAAAAATTTCGTCCCCGAAATTGCCTAAGGGTAATAAGGAAAGATTTCTATTATTTCATTTACCTAAGACTTCTTGATTTCGAGTTTCTACACGTGGTAGGGTATATACTAGCCTGGTTCATTTTAGTCTACCCCCCTTAAAACAAAATTTCTTTATCCATTGCTTATACTCTAATGAGTTGCTACAATTTATTTCTTTACCTATTTAGAGTCTTGACGATAATTCCCACCAATTTAGAGTAGGATAGCTGTTTTCATTATTTGACCAACACGGAGAGACGGTAATAGTGGGCTCGATACCGATACATCGATCATCTACCGGGCCAGGGTAGGAAGGTCATCGTATCACTTCCGAATCCTGGTGGATCCTGGTCTTCTGCTCGGCCAAGCAGTGAGTCCATTGGTAGTCGCCCAGGATTGAGAATTGGGTCAAGCCGCGAATGTTTCGCAGTTGTATATTTCAGTAACTCCGTGGTCCGAACACTCTAGAACGTAGGGAATGTCCATCATTGAAAGGCTCAAATTGTCTATTCTAAGGTTGCCCTTTAGGTCTCAGTCTAAGAGAGTCCTCGTTATTATCTATGTTAAAGGAAATGGGGAATCAAATCTTACTAGATCATCCTAAAACATTTTCTCATAGTAGGGCAGGCTAGGGCTTCTATAATGTTCGTATTCGACGAGCACCGTTTCGATCCTGGGCCAGTGGGGTAGGATCCACCACGTTTCCGCTGCACCACTCTGATCAAAGAGGCGTGTCAGGTGACCTAACTAGATTGGGCTCATAATTTCTACCCCCTTTAAAATTTTAGTTTCACCCTCAAGGCTCAAGAACTATGCCCTGATCCGTATGTCGGAACAAGGTGTAATTTATAACCTATCCTTGACATGAAATGGGAAATACATTGGTCTGCCTTTCATCGACGATGTGTACGATGGCATTGATACCTATGGGGATCGAGAGGAGCAAAAAAAAATGATGGGTAATGTGGTTGATGTCAGGGGCAGGTGTGAGTTTGAGGCAAGATGCCTAATTCTACCAAGGGGTTTTTGTCGCGGTCCAGACTTATCCTATTTAATGATGTTTGGCTTAACAGGCAGGCTATCTTTCTACGTTCATAAGCACAATATGTATGCCGACGTGGCATGCGATTTGAGACCTAATTCCTAACTAATTGTTGCCCATTTGGGTAATTCCTTGGGGCCTAAAAGAAAATCTCTATTGGCTATATGTTCTTAACACTTCTCGAAGACGAAGTTATAAACTTTTAGTTGTAAGTGGTCGGGCCAACACGGAAGGAATGTTGTGTAGTGGGTCGGAGTCGGATACATGGACCTCCTGCCTAGCTAAAACAGAAAGTTGCCATATCATTCCTTAATCCTAGTCGATCCCGGCCTTCTGCTTGGTCAAAGCATAGGGTTCATTGGTCACTACTAGGATTTGAGAATGCGATTCAAACCGTGAATACCTCGCTTATATGTAGTTTCTCTACTCCATGTTCCCGATTGTACTAAGTCCTTGAGAAGGAAATTCTAAGGGATGTATTGGTTGGACCTAACATTGAATCCAAGGGATATATAGGTTTTCTCTAATCGTGAATAGTTTCTACGCCAAACAAGCTCCCTAAGAGTTACTAAGGAAGCCTAAAGTATTAAGGGGATTCAACGAAGGAATGGAGTCTTGCTCCAGCCTAATCAAGTTGTCAGAGTGTGGTGGGTTACTGTATATCAAGGGACTTTATCACTGCATCACTACTTGGCCAATGGTCTTAAGTTGTATTAAAATGGGATTATATTGCTAATCCCACTTCGGGATTGGGAATGACATATTTGGCAGGAGGGTGGGCGGGGATTAAAATTTACTTTATAGGCTTTGAAAAATGAGGATTGTGTTGGAAAGTGTGAGTTGAGATTTCCAAATCCCAAGATAATGAATTCTTAAGTGTAATTTGAAAGGACAACAGAGTTTACGTTTAATGGCATACAATCCAAACATGGTATTAGAAAACATGGGATACAACCAATCTAGGGCCATACCTTACACATACCTTTATTGTTACCTTTTCAATTCTATCCACCTTAAACTCACCTAATGCAATTGGCCGAACGGGCCCTAAATGCCCTCAAATATCTAAAATATTCTATCAACAACTACAACCATCAACATGAAATCATAAGCACCCTAAGACAGTAACCCATGCGAACCACGAGGCAACAGTATGGATGATTAGACATCCAAGAGAATGGCCGTACATGCTCGGATAGAGCCGTGGAAAATCAAATGGAAAGTGATGGAGAGAGAGAGAGGATAGGGCTGGAAGTTTGGTTCTCCACGGATTGGGGTCTCAACAGACGTTGTAGAGGCCCAACAGACAGGGTTTAAAGAAAGGAAGTGAAGAGATGGGCTGGTTTGAGAGTTTACAGGAATTTGAGCCTCAAACGGGGGGTGTAGGAGCTCAATTGAGAGAGAATGAAGAGGGGGGAAAGGTAGGTATTACTGTAAACATTGTGGAAGGATGGATGGTGGTCGAAAAAGGTGGAATGTAGGATTGAGAGGGAGATTGGAGAGAGAAACAACAAGTTGGAGGGCTTGGAAGGGTGAAATGAGAGAGTGGGGTGCTCTAGCCCCCAAAATCCCAATCATTTGCCAAAACCGCACGTACAGGGGGGTAGGGGAGGTCGAGCCGACCAATCCCAGCCTTGGAGCCACCTCAGATGGGCCACCGGACAGCGGTCCGCCTTGGCCGGAACTGCGCCGCCGCGGTGGGGTCGTGTTCTATCTGGTCCCAAGGTGCCAAATGCACCCTGGTTCGACCCTGAGTTCCATCGGATCTAAGTGGGGAGGCCCCCGAATCAGATTCGCTCCATTTCGGGTAGTTTCGGGATAATCGGACGTAACTTGCAATCCGGAATGAGTTATCTGATGTAAAATATATGAATTTGGGGTAGAACGAGCTAATGAAGCCAACCAACCCG
This sequence comes from Magnolia changhungtana, assembly GCA_030180095.1. NCBI lineage: Eukaryota > Viridiplantae > Streptophyta > Magnoliopsida > Magnoliales > Magnoliaceae > Magnolia > Magnolia changhungtana. The sequence goes on along the minus strand of JASAUF010000524.1, from coordinate 135,058 downwards.
CTATGTCGGGTTGCGCAGCCCGGAATTGTGAAAAAAACCTCTGATTGACAGTCATTTCCCCGTTTTAAATTTCGTTTTACTAAAATAGTAATTTTTAGTTTAATTACTCTTCATCCATTGGGCTTTAGGAATTACGCTCATCGCGTAAAGAGCTTAGAATAATTAGGAGAATGGTTTGGTGAAGCCAAATAGGACACTTATTATTCTTGGCTGAAAACTTTGCGCACTGGTAGACATCACCACCTTATGGTAAGTCGCGAATTCTAGGAGTTTTAGTTGTAGTTTGTTTCTGATTTCTTTACCATTGCTTGGTATTCCTATTTAAAGGTTTGTGAAGTCAATTTTTGTAGTCATTTATTAATCAATTCGAATTAATTAGAATTTATTTCTACTTTTTGCTTTTCTTTTCTCGTGGATTTGGGAAGTCTCTGTGAGGAGTCCAGAGAAGCTCCGAGGATTCGGAGTAGTTATTCTCATCACGTTTATCCCGTATTCTATCTATTTTCAACGGTTAAGGTGAGGTGGATTGTAATCTAGACTCTTTAATAGACGGCCTAGGAATATTATAAGGTCGACCCGTGCGACCAAGGGTTAATACGTACTCGATTTCGGCGTTTGCTTTCAGCGAACTAGCCGTTGGACGGAGCAGGGATGCCTAAGACTGTTTCTGCATTCCGTCGCTCCCTCCTAAGTCAGAGTGCGTCAGTGTGCGTCGTGTGACCATAACCCAGGTCCGGTTTAATCCAAATCATGCTCTGATACCAACTTGTAACGCCCTGAAAATTGGGAGTCGAGCATAAACTCAACTCCCGAGTTCCAGAACATCACTTATGCAACAAAATGAATGATGATTGAATGTTGACTGTATTCGTGCATTGAACATGAGTGAGATTAAGCCAAAACAACATATCATACTCCGAGAGACAAGCAAATTGCAAGCGGAAGACGATAATAGATAGATAAAATATATAAACTATGATGAGTCTCCAGAGTGTGATAACATTACTAGGTTAAATAATTACAAGTACAGTTCTAAAATATACCAAATGTGTAAGTGTAATATCTTCTATCCCAAGTACCATAGCCCCGTCAATGTAGTATCAGGTCTTCAGAGACCCGTCAGAGAGTTACATGATAGGAGAACTCCTCCTCATCACCATAGAAGTAGTCCAGCTCTGCTTCATAAGCATCGCCATCATCTGAAATTCAACAAATCTGGTTGGTGTGTACAACACCGTCCTGTAACGTGGGAGTGAGTGATCAACTCAATGGAACAAGAAAGCATAGGTTAACATGTTATCAATTCAATCAAGCAATAATGATAAAGCAAGACAAATCAAACAATTCTAACTACTCTTATTAAGTACGAGAATGAAATGACATGATGTCATGCCCTTGCCAAACCACCCTCATGCGACATCATCTTACGTTCGTGAATGCTTAACTCCCTCAGTGCGCCACATCTACTAAGCACATGCGGTGCGATGATGATCATGATTACCGAGTTATTATTAGTCCATTTCAAACAGCAGTATTGGGAAACTAAGGTACCTCCCTTATATCATTCCCAAACACGATCCATTCTAGGGTCGTCAGTCCTAGTTAATCTCATACGATATTATGGTTTGAGAGGCGTAGAGAAGGCATCACAAAGGGCTCGTCACCCGTCAGCACGGATACAGATCTCACCGTATGTGGCTCAATTGGCTTGTTGTCGTCACCGAGTACGGTCTCACCATACTCGACTCAATCACTAGCCGTCAGCTCGAATACAGGTCTCACCGTACTCGGCTCAACTCATACTCTAGTTCTTTGTGAAAGACTCGTCGCCAATCACGACCTTGGAGTATACTCGAAGATACTACAGAGGACTCGTCGCCCGTCAAAGACGAGTACATGTCTCACCATACTCGGCTCTCGCCGTAAGTATCGACAGCTCGAATATAGTGTCCCATACCACCAAATCGGCTCACGAGTCTGGTTGCTCACTTGGTCACTACGGGGAGGCACATGGCCCCAGCGTAGGCCGACAGCTCGACCACGGTGTCCCATACCACCATGCCCGGCTCATGAGTCTTAGCGGATCGAGGTACCATGGTTAACGAGATTTCACTGGTAAGTTTGGTACCCTAGGTTCAAGCAGTAGCGTCCAAACATGGTGAACATACATAAGACAGATCGGGTTGCTTGACGAGCTCGGCTAGCTCGAGCGCACAACAAGTTGAACGATACGAAGCGCATAAGCACTTCATGTGGCGAACCACTATCGTCAACCGCAGTACGACTCGAGTTCGTCGAACACATCTCACGTGGCAAATGGATCATAGCCACAAATCCAATTCTGGTACCGATTGTCTGGACTATAATCATAGCCCCAAACACAATCAATTCCTAACCATAGCATGTGAAGTACAGCATAATAACATGGTAATTCAAGAACACTAGCAATCATGTTATAAAGCATGTCATAAAGCATGTTAATAAACAAGTTACAAAGCATGTTCAAAAGCATGTTGTAAAGCACTATACAAATAGGGATACAAATACATATATTTCATAAGTGAGTGGTTAGAGTAAACAACCACATGGAGGGTATCATACATGACTCTAAGATAGTTGAGAACCCCATCTCAGCACCTACCTAAGGCACTAACACTTAAGCACTTACACTCAAAAGCAATTTCACCAACACTTGGAATGCACTAATTCAACATACATGACGTATGTTAGAGGAAAGTGCACTAGGGTTGTCCCTTTACCAAACTAGTATTTTATACGTATATATCAATTCATACAACAAATAATCATGATAATTACATCAGCAAAATTTCTACGCATGGGGTATTTTCTAGGATACCCAATTTCGACATACATAGCATTTACAAGGGAACTTGTATTACGGCGATTCCTTTCGCCAAGAAATTATTTTATGCGCACATAATATATTTATACAACAATTAATCATGACAAACACCTCGCTAAAATATACATGTATACACTACTTCTTACAATACCGTATTTCTATATACATAGTGTTTATTAGTAAACATGTATTTAGGCGAATCCTTTCGCCAAATAAGTATTTTATCCATACGTCATATATCCATACGACAAATAAACATGTCAAACACATTTCCATAAAAAATACGTATACGGTATTTTATACGAATACCTAGAGTATGTGAAATTCCAAATTCTACAATTTTAATCGAAACAGAAAACGGAAAGCACTTTGTACATGTGCAATTGCATGCAGATCGTGAATCTACCATTATCTGACATTGAAAGCATTGAAAACCGCAACCTATACACCTAAAGTCCGCACCTTTTGTCGTAAAATCGCAACGGAGTCGATAGGTTTGCTAAGGTTCCGTATACGGGAGTTTGGCAGCCTAAAGAACGAAGCAGGTTAGCTATTTCATAACCTACAACCTATAAAACCCTAAAACAGATTAGGTTTAGGGTTTCTTACCTAGAAACGACGCCGGAATTGCTGAAAAAGTGATGAGAATCAGGCGGTGGAGCCCGAATTGCGGCAGGGAACAGCAGCAGGGAGTTCCTCCCACATCTCCCTCACTTTCTCTCTCTTTTCTCTCTCTCAAATCCAAATTCGTATGGATGGAATGGGAGAGGGTTTAAGGTCCTTTTATAGCCTAAAACCTTCCCAAAATAGACTCAGGTTCAAGGGTTATTGCTATTATAAGCATTTCGGCGATGTTCCAGCTCAAAAGAGTGTTTCTGGTGGCCCCCCTTGAGCCAAACGTCAGACTTAAGCTCACTACACATGCATCGATGTCGGATTACGTTTTCGACTCGATCGGATTCCCAGATCGCACGTGGCGGACCACTTTCAGTTCAATGGTCAGTGGGCCACGATCCGAAATTCCAAGCACATGTAAATGTTCCTGAAATTTTTCTTAATCCGAGGGTGTAATTTAGTCTGATTCGATGGTCCGGTTGCTTAATACTGATGCGCAAAATGGTGCGATCACTATTCCATATATTTATTTTGTAAAGGGAATAGTGTTTTCACACACTCTCGCTCCGACTCAGCGAACAGTACCGTGGGACATCGGCCGGATTTGATTTCTCGAGATGGTTGTCAAGCCCAATGAGGCGGTCCTAAGTCCTTAACTTCGTATTATTCGGACTCCCGATGTGCGGTCCAGATCAGATACACGGAGTTTCGAGATGCTCCCGAGAAGCAAATAGGGTAATGAGTTTGATCCTAGATTTTTGGGTAACCTAGCGTCAATGATTCTACAAGTTTTGGGTCTTGCAGATCGTATTTAAAGTGATTCAAATGGATTTCATGGCTAATCTAGTTTAGCACTTAGTTAACTTTGTCAAATTTCTAAAAGATTTAATCCTAAGTGATTTCCGTCTGAGGTAGTATTTAGTCCTTTGCAGTTTGTATCTAAAGTGATCCAAGTTATACTACTTAGCTAGTTTAAGATAGTGTCTAGGGTGAAGGTGCTTTGAGAAATTGAAAGCACAAGGTAGTGAAGGGTGGGATTTGTGAAGAAAATGGTTTGAAAAGAGATTTGAGGCTTTAATTGAGCGTTTAAGAAGTTAAACCTGTATTAGGATTGATCCATTGCCTAAGGACGTCTAATCTCAGGTTGGCAAAAAATCCGGGGTGTTACAGATTAACTGAAATCTCTTAACAAATATCAATGGAAAAAAAAACTAAAGAAGAAAAGGAAGAAGAATTCCTGGCCAGCTGATACCCTCTCCCTCTCTCCTCTTCCTTGGCTCACGTCCAAGCCTCCACGGCTGCACAGATCTGATAAAAAATGATTGGATGCCCTTCTCTCTCTGTTCTCTTCTCTTTTTATAAAGCTGGTAGGTCAATCGGTTCACGCAGAACCGACCTCTATTTTTCACAGCGAGAAACGCACAAACAGCTGCGTTTGAACCAAATTTTGAAAGGTTGACCATCCATATCCCTTAAAAAAGACTTCTTGGACGGGGTTATGGCTACCATATCTCGCCTTTAGATGGTTCAGATGGTGAATCTGATCACGGACATGATCGCGGAACGGCCCGAAACATCTAGATTTTTCGGACGCACGGCCTGCAAAAAAGCAACACTACGATGATCATTGGGCCCCACAGTGATGTTTTTGATGAAATTTGACCCGTTCATTGGATTCTTGGAGAGATTTCAGTGGGGAAGGGGTGGTTTTTATCCAGTTTTGGTGCGATCCACTGTATAAAATCAATTCGCCGCCCATCCTGTATTTTTCGATGATCCACGTGTATATGTGTGTGCAGCCAAAAGGACACCTAGGCGAGGGTCAAGCCCACTCTTTAGTCACATTGGATGGCTCTGATTGTTCATATGGATGATGGGTGGAGCCCACAATAAAAACTGGTAGACACGGTGAGGACGCTGTGTCCGTTTTTGAATTGGAGAAGAGAGTCGGTCAGCATGTGCTGACCGACTTTGAGAAATCCAGTGCATGGCTGGTGCACTTATGTACCGTCCACACGTGATGTACGTGAGGTCTTACCGAGATGTTCGTGAGAAATCCACTCTATCCATCCATATTGTCAGCTCATTTAATATGTAGAGACTAAAATCGAAGCATATCCAGATATCAGGCGAGCCTAAAATCAACAGTTTATGGGCTGATTTGTCCATTGGGCCACTTCCACAAGGGTCCAAGAGCTGAAATTCGACGTGTACGATCAATTTATGGTCCTTGGGCCATATATAACGTTTCAAGCTGAACGAATGGTGGGAACCCTGTGATCTTGCCTTCTGGATGAATTTCAGGCCTCTTTAGCGTGAAATACTGGATTTTCTTGAATCCCGGGCGTGTAAATTCTTCAATCTCGGTCCCCTAGAGTCCGTCCCTTGCCTTGGTGACTTCAGAGGGTCAAATCCACACTTTTAGTACCCTTTTTTCAGTCCAAGCTCCTAAATACACCATGCAACACAAACACGATTAAAATAGACCGTTTAAACATTGTCATGCATGTAAATTCATGTAATAATTGGGGTTTAATATGCAATATTTGACCCTTAACAACAACACAATGGGCCGCATCTCACATATACATCATAATGGGGCTCATGTACATCACAATGGGTCTTAAAGACGGGCTGCATGTTCATTATAATGGGCCTCATACACAGGCTTATACACAGGCCTCATAAACATCTCAATGGGTCTCATACACGGGCCGCGAATATGCCACAATGGGCCACATCCATGGACCTCAAATACATCGCATTAGGCCTCATATACAGGTCTCGAATGCATCTCATTGGACCTCAAACATGGCCGCATATACATCAAGTGGTACCCACCATCCTAACTGGACTATCTGCACCATTCATCTATTTTTAGAGATCACTTTAGAGCATTACCCAAAAAAATTGATTCATATCGAAAGATCATCTGGACCATACCATAAATAGCAATGGAGATAATGATTTCCACTGTTAAACAGTTCACAGGGCCCACCATAATGTTTATTTTCCATCCAATTCGTTCATAAGGTCACAAAGGCCTGAATTAAGAGGAAAAACAAATCTCATGTTGATCCAGAACTCCTATGACCCCAAATGGTTTTAATGGTGGACGTTCAATCCTCCGCTAATTTTTACAGTGTGGTCCACTTGATAGACCGATCAATGACGTGGATGAACGGTGTGAATGTAACACACCTCATGATTAGACCCATCGAACTTGTTGACATCCATACTGATGGACAGTCGGATATAACACATATCTGATGATCAGGCCCACAGAACTTGCAAGGGTCAATACAGTAGCTATGTTGCTCGTGGGATGGATGGATGGATGGTTTGGATTTAATACATACATCAGATCAGAACCACAAAGCTTGCTGATGCAATATAACAGCTATATAACTGGTGTGAGGTACTCCAGCCAACCGCTTACCACAATAGGTGGGTCCCACATGGGGCCCACCATAATATATATATATATATATTAAAATGTCCAGGCCTAGATGTCTGTTGATGGACGGCCTGGATAAACTCATACCTCACGGGTCCCACCGTCCCGTGATAGACGGTGTAGATTGAAAAGCATACATCTCGGTGGTCCCCATCATCCAGAACACTAGATGGTGTGGATGTAAGGCACATGCATCATGGTGGGGTCCCATGTGCTGGAGGCAGCACAGACGGCCTGAATATATGACATATACATCAGGGTGGGTCCACATGTATGTGGCCCACTCGGTATAGATCAAACTGATATTTGTGTTATCCCTCCAGCAACGCCTGCTGCTGGATGGTGGATGATACGACACATATACATGGGGTGGGGTCCACGTGGGTGATCCTATCCGTCCATCAGTTAGCCACCTCATGGTGGGCCCCTAAGAAGTTTCGAAAGAAACTGATATTTATAATTTCCCTTCATCCAGCCCTACCCGTATATGGGCAACAAGGTGGACCCATATGGATAATGGTTTGGCCTGACAGCATGGATGAAACTCATACACTCATCAAGTGGGCCATCAACCATGGAAGAAAGAGAGAGAGAGGGAGAGAGAGAGAGAGAGAGAGAGAGAGAGAGAGAGAGAGAACGTGCAGTGGAGAGGAGCTTCACCACTATGAGCTCCTCTATATCATACAATGTACACATCAAATGGGGTCCCACCACATGTGGGCCCTTAAATCATAAGGATCAATGGTGGAAATCCCTTTTCCACCAACAATATAAGGTCTAAATGACCTTCGTACAATGGAAACAAGGTAAACATCATGATGGGGTCCATGGAGAATAGCCCTATCATAGAATTAATATACACATGAAGGTGGGCCATTGGCCACACCTAGGGCCCAAAGTGGGATCCATACCATCATTCGGTAGGCCCACTTGGCCCATCATCAAAAATACAAATCTAATCCTATAAACACCCACAGATTGTCTTCTTCTTTAGCTCCTTGGAATCCTTGGCTCTTAAGCTCTCTCTTTGATGGTAGATGATGAAGTTTTGTTGGTTAGATGGTGAGATTGAGTGGTAGGGAAATGGGTCCTCTCTTTTCTCTCCTTAGGATTTTCTCTCATGAAAGCTTAGAAAAATGGTGGAGAATGAGATGGGATGGGGTGATGGATGGGAGAGAGGGATGGGTGTATGTGTAAGAAAGGGATGGGTGGAGAGAGAGAGAGTTGACTTTGGGAATGGGAGAGAGATGGGTAGGGTATAGGTTAATACTTAACTTGTAATGAGATGTGTACTTGATTGATTGATGTGATGGTTGGTAGAGATTCTCTCAGAATTCGTAACGCCTGGTGTTTCTTCGGAATATACGCGGGCCTACAACTCCTAGCCTAGGTATCGCATTGGCACGCAAGACATTATCGCTAGGGTACAAGTTTCAAGTAGAGTCGACATAGATCTACAGGATGTGACTTAGGGTTGCGCGCAAACGCCAATTATACACTACTAGAAAAATGGGCAAAGGCTACAGATTTAAGCCATAGCCATAGACCGATGGCTACAGATTAAATCTGTAGCACGACCGTAGTCGTAGGTGCCGTGTTAATATGTCTAAAACCTATGGCTACATATTTAATTCGTAGCCATAGCTTAAAATAGCTACGGATATAATCCGTAGCAAATATTTCTGTAGCCAAAAGCACCTACAACTACGGATAATATTCATAGCTAAAAGTAATGTTGGATCCTTAGCAATATGCTGAATTTTATAACAGTTATGGTTAATATTCGTAGCTATTTTCTACATTTAAAAAAAATTATAATCATCATTCATTCATTCAATTACCGCCTGCATAATCATTCTTCAATTACCACCTGCATAATCATTCATTCATTCATTCATTCAATTACAATCATTTAGTCAATTACAATCATTCATTCATTCAATTACAATCACATAGTCTCATTTGATGGATCTGAGTCGCAAGATTCTGGAAAAGGAAATGCAAGATTTTGGAAAAGGAAATGCAAGATTCTGGTGTTGGGGATACCTATGAAAAAAAATCAAAATCAAAACTATTTGTACAGGGGAAAACGATGCAACAGCCTGGTAGATGGTTATATATCTCAAGTTCTTTTCAACTAAGTCTCACTCGTCCATGATTTAGAAAAAAGAAAAAAGATAAGTTCATCTGAACTGGAATTTATTCAACAAATAACAACAGCTGAAAAAAGGGGCTGATCATTCACTTTTGCCATTTTGCTGGGCGACAACAAAGTTACGGATGACTTCCATGGCTAGTTGGTGAGCAGTCTTGTTCTGCAACTTTGCAAGTTCATCCATGGCTTCATATGTGTCTTTGTTAGTAAAAAGCTTTAGATTAAATCGTGCCGGTGCCTTTGCTAAGCCCTCCCACTTCTCAACTGTCTCTTTCGGTTTGTCAAAGCCCTGCATAGGACAGGAAGAAACTTAATGTATGCTTACTTTGTCGGTATAGAACCGTTCAAATTTTCTATTAGCTACCCTAGGAATGATATGTAGATGAAAATGGGGCAAAACCTATGGTAGTGTTCTTTTAAAAATGATTAGACATTGCTAAATTTTAGATCTTAAAAGCCATGAAATAATTCAAGTTGCAAGTATGGATGGAAGAAATTCAGATGTTGTAAATAACATGACCCAAATACAAACTTGGGTACTCACTAGGCAGGTTGTGAAATCACCAAAAAATTATCCTTGTTGATGTTTGCGCCTCCAGTTGTAGAACAATGGCTCCAACACCTTTTCTAGATCATTAATCTTTACCTTATTCATGAAACATTTTGCTAGTGAGGTTTGGTTAGGCGTTCCCCTGAGCCAAACCTGTTTGAAACATGCAAAAGTACCCCATCATTCATATCCTTTTAAAATAATTCCTATTTTAAAGATTTGTAAGAGACATCCTGTAATGGATCTTTAGAATGACATTTCAGTGTTCCTGCTTGTTTGGGATTTTCCCCCATTTTTGGGGGCGGACAGATATGTCGTGCTTAAATCACCATTTTGGCAACTACATGGTACCTATCCTTGTAAAAGAATATAACTCATCTATGATACATATGTTTTTAAGGTTTCAATGTGCTGGACCAAAACTCGGGTCCTTGGGCTAATCATGTGCTCCTCATGTGTAGACAAGAATAGATAGTTAAGAAAACTTGTTTCATAGCACATTTGATGTATACATGTGTTCCACCAGATAGCAGGTCCATTTTACAAATTCCAGGTTGGCATGGAAAACATGACTGTTTCTATGGTGGAGAATCATGAACTGCATAGTCGTATGCATAGCCGTTAAATAGCAAACCTATCATGGATATAGCATGGCCTAACAATCATTTAACTGAAAAAACAAACAAAGGGCCTCTGTTTTAGAGAAAACCCAAATCAAACCAGTTGAAAATAAAAATTAAAAAATAAAATAAACCTCTGTTTTGTAGCCTTCTTTTGCAACAATCCAAAAACCAAAAAGAAGAAGAAGTAAAAAATCCAAATCAAAATGATTCTATACTAACAAGTTATTTAAAAAATACATTTAAGGCCTTTGATTGCTAGCTAATTAGACAAAAAACTAAATTCAGACTATAAATAAAAAATATTTAGGACTGCTACCTATGCAACACGTAGATCCACTTCCAAGAAAAAGATCCAGACATTAGTAACAAACAACTATTCATCAATATCATGTAATTGAAATGTTGCAAGCCCAATGAATGATAAGAAATTCTTACTTGCACCCATATTGGTAATTATACAAACTCCTCTTTCCACAGCCAAAGGTAGGAGTAAAGACATCCAATCTGAAATTACACAAGCATTGGAAAGTGGGACTAAAGAAACCAAAGGATATTTTGTCAAAGTGAAGATCCCACATCTATGGGCCCACATTGATGCATGTGTTTTATCCACGCCATACATCCATATGGGGAAAATAAAAGATGTCCAAATGTTTAGATTCAAGAGTGAGGTGTGTAAAAATCAGATGCCAATACGATTCAATTAACAGACATATACAAGTTATAACAAAGGCAAATAGAAAATGATCAATGGAGACAACGAGCATATAGACCAAATTCAACATTTCGAAACTCATAATGGCAAAGAAAATTGAGCTTCAAAGGTTTAAACGGATATTGCCTCCCAATTGTCTCGAGTTCCTTCTTACATTTCCCATTCAAACTGTCAAATATTGTAATGAATAAATGGTCGACATGTCTAAGATTTGCAAGTCCACGAATAATTTCTCACCAATGCAAATATAAGTTATATAGCTACAAGATATTCACTACCAGAAGCCTAGCCTATGCTCCACCCTAACATTACTTGAGCCAAGTTGAGCTACAATCCAATTTAATTGGCATGCAGAATTCTCAAAAACTAAGTCATGCATAAGAAAATAATAAAATAAAATCAAAGACAACCTGATAGGGCAAAGAACTCAAATTGCAAAGGCATGAAACAAAGATACCTCTAATTCAATCATGTGCCGAAAGGCAAGAAACAAAGATACCTATAATTCAATCATTTGCCCAAAGGCATGAAATAAAGATACCTCCAATTTCTTGTAATGGTTGGAAGCATGCTTGGTAGAGTAAGCAATGTCAGTGGAGATCCAAGAGTGCCTTTAAAAGGAAATTAAAACAAGAACTTCACCTATAGTGGCAACAGAACTAGAAAAACTGATTTTTGCTGCACCTTCAGTGGAGACAACTGCAGATGTTGAAGTAGAACAACCTGCAAAAGAATCACATAAAAATTTGCACAATCACAACAACAAGGGTACATTCGAAAATCGAGTAGGCAATCCACAGCCAAGGCCATCAACCTCGAGAAGTAAACAAGTGGCTAAAAGAGTAGAATGGCAATAGAGTATCAATTACACAAGGGAAGCCACTTTATACCAGTTTTTTCTACAAATAAGAAAAAACAAAAAACAAGAAAGATTCCACCATGATTACACAGAAAATTCAAAACAAGGTGAGCATTTAAAATTGTGAGTTGGAGACCAATAAGATTCACAAAGGCCATATATCAACCAATTAAGGGGAAAAAATAATTGAAACTTCACAAATAGAAAATATCAGTGGACTTTCAGGGGCATAACCACAACAATGACATGGAAAGAAAAATGTCCAAAACATTAAAATGGCCTATGAAGGATAAGAACATATGGAATTGCACCAGTACTAGATTGCTGCAGTGAATATCAACAAGAGAAACAATTACAAAAACTATTTACCTTTATGAGGAAACGAAAACCAATTTCCTCACTCTTGGCTTTCCCAAAAAAGGGGAACTGTCAAATCCGAGGAAATCAATCCTTTCCTCCATTGAATCCCATTTTCCACCAATCCAAACATCCACTATTACTTAACATGTTCTTCAAGCACATTTCCTTCCATCTTATCCTAAGTAGTGCCCATCCAAATGGAATCTCTCAGTTGGTCTAACAATGAAAACAAAATTTCTCAAAAATGGCCCATAGAGATGAAAAGGATAGTCTTGAAAATGCAATCAGTTACTTGCTTAGTATAGCAAAGTTCTGTCCTTTGTTCCCATCCAAATGGAATCTGGCCATGGCTAGATTTCGGGCAAGGCATCCACCAAATGTCTTTCTTTTAATCTAGAAAAGGACCAGTACCTATGAGATTGAAAGCAAGTATTTGCAAGTGTGGTAGCTAGGCCAGTTTGGATCGCCCCCAATGAGCAATTTGGGTTGAGATTTGCCTGTTTGTGACGTTTGGGGGTTACAGGTCACGCTCAGGTCTGGATTTTAGGCCAATTTACTAAATGGATTGGGCTTTGTATGGCCCTTGACCTGACTCAAACCCGACCCATTGCCACCCCCAAGAAAATCCCTCCATCCAACTTCTGGGGTACATCCAAACGGCCCGTTTATACTTTTCCCATTAATAATATATGCAGAATGTAGGGAATAACAACCCTAACAGCTGAACAATGAAGACCAATAAACAAGATATACTACAACTTAAAAGAAAATGGCTATTTTTTAGTTCCTGCCACTCTATTTGTTTTCAGCTCGATATCATGTCATGTATAAAAACTTGGAACTTACCCGTTAGCAAAAAATTGCATAATACTAATGAACCAAAATAAAGGAATGCAAGCAAGAAAACCCTTGGGTGCATGATAATTAATGCTTTGGAAAAGTGAGAGGCACCACAAGGTGGAAGGGCTACCTAAAAATAAGTTAGAGTGACTTCTGTCATGGTGAACCGCCATGGACATTGGCTAAGGAGTGTGGTGGTGTATTATGATCCCAATGGTTTTAAGTAGGGGTGGCAATGGATGGGGTTTAGATTGGGTAGGGGTTAGCACAAGCCCGACCTATTTACAAAATGGACCAAGAATTCGTGCCCAAACCTTACCCAAAGTAAAGGGTTCGTCAACATTAAAGGGAACAGACAGGTAGAAAAACCAGCATAGAAGGCTATACATTGACGGCCATGGATGAATCTGTTTACTTTTAAGTAGCAAAAGGGAGTTCTAAACAAGAGATACAAAGTCATAGAAGATTATAGTTTCCATTCAATGTAGGCAACTTCTTTCACAAAATAATCAGAATGAAATAGAAGAACATGCAATGACAGCTGTTGAGAATAGCCACAAAAATTGAAGCAAGGAAACTCACTTTCCATGTTGTTCTTGCACACTCTGAGTGGTGGATTTTGTGATTGTTTCCTGCTTCAAATGCCCAAAAAACTCTGCAGAACTAAAATTAGTAGAGCATATACTTGGAGATATCGACTTAGAAATAACCTTTCACATTTACATTAAACAAATGAAATAAAGGGTCAACTAAAAGTAAAGAAAATACTGACGATGCTTGGATTTGATATAAAAATTTAGCTACATAGCAATTTGCCTACATTGAGGGCTGAAGAATATCACCACAAAAATAAATGAACAAAATTACAACAACATCGACAGTAATCAAAACAAAGTTCTACCACCAAAACCTTCTTTGTTGAGCCATTTCATCAAACAGTTAGTATGCATGAAATCTGAAAGAGAGAAAAAAAAAGATATAGAGAGAGGAGTAGATCAAACATATGAAAATACCTCAGATTCATTTGATTTTAAGAGATGTCATAAAAATATGAAAGGATGGTGGAGATGCATGGCTGCAGAATGGCGGATACAAACCTATGTAGGAGCTTCATGGCTGCTGCAATGGAGGTCCGAGCAAGATGATGATGTGAGGGAGATAGAAGATATGGCGAAGATGCATCGGAGAGAGAGGGAGGCGAATGAGAGAGATGGAGCGGGTGAGAGAGAGAGAGAGAGAGAGAGAGAGAGAGGGAGAGAGAGATTAGGAGACGAGGTAGAATAATGGAATGGAAAAGGTAGAATAATGGAATGGAAAGAGAGAGAGAGAGAGAGAGAGAGAGAGAGAGAGAGAGAGAGAGAGAGAGAGGGAGAGGAGAGGACAAGGTTTTTTGGGCACGGCTCTGTTTTGAGCGCTCGCCCTTTTTTTAGCGTGGAGACGAACCAACACATGGACGGTCCTGTCAGGGGCTCCGTGGGGCCCACTATGATGTATTTGGTTTATCCATGCTATCCATTCATTCTAATAATTAATTTTAGGATGTGATCCCTAAAAGGAGGTAGATTAAAGACCCAAGTGGACCACACCATAGGAAGAACATGTGATTTCATCTCCATTGTTTCCTACCCTGTGGTCCACTTAAGCCTTCGATCTACCTGCCTTTTTGGGTTCGTGCCCTAAAATGATATTTCAAAACGTATGGATGGCTTAGATAGAACACATATATTGTGGTGGGCCCCATAGAACCCCCCACACTACCGTCAATTTCTAATTGTCCGGGTTGGTGTAGAATATATTAGCTACGGATTAAAGTCATAGTAAAATAGCTACGATTTATATCCATAGAAAAAAACTAACACAGTCCGTAGCCTTTGCTCAATTTTTTGGTAGTGATAGGTCGTGGGTTGTCAGAATTCGACAGGGGGAATCTCGTAAGTCTAAGGAACGGTACGGACTAGGATACGGGCCTTACATCTCTCCCCTCCTAATAAAAATTTCTTCCTCGAAATTTTCATTATCATTGCGACTAAACATAACTCATAAAAGAGGGGAATCATTTCACTATGTAAAATCAGAAATACAACATACGAGTGCAGTCAAACAACAAGGAGACGGGGATAACACTCACGAATCTCAACCTCTTGTTTCCAAGACATCTCCTCCATGAATAATCTATCAAGACAATCCTAAGGCCTGGTAGCACGAATCATCGATGACTCCTCCTGTCGACTGAGGGTCTTGCTAGGGAGGTGTATGTCCGTTATGTGGTCATTGTTGCTATTGCTGCTGTAGCGGCCTATGCTACTGCGGGTGCCTCCGTGGCTGATGATGCCGCTGTTGGGGCCTCGGCGGCAGATACTACTGTCGTTGTTGCTGCTGCTACCGTGAAGGCTGCTGCTGAGGATGGGGACACTCGCTCCTACGATGCCCTATCCCATCGCATCCAAAGCAAGCACCTGAGAACGGTCTTGGTGGTAGGGCCTGCTGAAGGTGGGGGCACTCCCACCAATGGTGTCATATCCCACCACATCCATAACAGACACCGGGGAGCCACCTTGGAGTTGGTGCTGACGGTGCCACTCGACCTCGATGGGTCACGAGCCTCTGCTGCTGTCGACGCTACCGCTGTCGGGAGTTACCGAAGGGGGCCTTCCTCTTCTGGTGTAACACTCCAAATTTTGAGGGTCGAGTAAAGCTCTACTCCCAAGATTCAGTACATCACTTATGCAACATGGATAATGATGTTAAGATGTCATCCATACCAATGCATTAAACATGAGTGGGATTATACTAAAACAACATATCATACTCCAGAGATAAGCATACAAAAGTCTGAAGGTTATGTATTTGAATAAGTAATTCGCAACTTCCAGAGTATGATGGTGCAACAGGGTTTAATATATACAAACTTTGTTTCAAAATAGACCAAATGGGGAACTGTAAGATGTCCAACTCAACAAGTATCCCAGCATCCTAGCATCTCGACGAGTCAGCTCTAGGTCTATGTGGACCCACCAGAAAGCTGACAGTAGGAGAACTCATCCCCGTCCATGTAACCCTGCTCTGTCGTGTAAACCTCTTCATCATCTGCAACTAAACCAATGTCTAGTTGGTGTTTTAAAACACCGTCCCAGAGTGGGAGTGAGTGATCAACTCAATGGTACTATAAGGCAAAGGTTAACATGTTATCAATTCAATCAAGCAGTAATGATAAAGCAGCATAACAATCACTTCCTAGCTACTCTTGTTAATGCTAGAATGGAGTGCAAGTAATGATGAATGCCCTCACATCAGAAGCTCCCTCAACAAGCGATGCCAACACCATATCGCATATGACAACATGACCTCCTGTGCCACTTCCACGCCTTTAAAGCACGTCCTAACTAATGCAGTGCTATGCATGGTCATGTTAACCCAGTAATTAATTAAGTTTATTTATACAACAAATTTAAGAAGCTAGGATACCTCCCTTTATATCATTTACCTGAACAGAAGGATCCATCTAGGTTTGTAACTCCTAGTCAAGCACATACGATATACAAGTTGTGGGGTCATCACTCCCGATTAAAAGCAGTGGATAGGCGCGTTCATAATTTTGTACTCACGGACACTACGGGATGGCTAATCACCTCGGCGTAGGCCGACAGCTTGAACACAGTGTCCCATACCCCCATGCTCAGCTCACGAGTTTGAGTTTGCTCACTGGTCACTACGGGGTGGTTGATCACCTCGACGTAGGCCGACAGCTCGAACACGGTATCCTATACCACCATGCCCGGCTCATGAGTCTTGGTGGATCATAGTACCATGGTTAAGATGGGCCTTTACATCGGAGGGGGTACCTTAGATTCAGGCAATGGTGTCCGTACATAGTAAACACACATTAGGTCAATCGGTTTATTAGACAAGTTTGATTGGTACGAGCACACGTAGACTTAATTGACATGGAGTGCATAAGCACCCCTCGTGGCCTAACCACTATCGATAATCATCGTGTGACTCGGATTCGTCAAATATATCTGAGGTGGCGAGATTAATTGGATCACTTGAATGGGGACTGTTTTCGATTGCCTAGACTACAGCGTAGCCCCGATCCTACTCAAATGTAACCAGTAAACACATGTGACGATAATTCTAGCATTTGGCAATTAGTCTATACGAATATCTCATTTGGCAATTATGATTACATGGAAGAAACTATACATATGATTGAGGAAATTAAGAATCCTATCTTAATACACTGACCAAATACACTTCATCAACATTTTCTCATTCAGCAATTTTATCAAACACCTAAGTTACAATTCACCAATTACATAGACTAGATTAGTTACGACAATTCCTTACACAAGGAGATCATCATGCAAATGACAAACATGAATCCTAGGTTAATAGTCATGGTAAGCATAAATCACAATTTGCATATTCATTCAAACATTTCAACAAACACATGGGATGCATCTTGTATACAACGTAGTTCACACATGTATAATACATTGAAAACGTCGTATCTAAGACAATATGACAGCAATCAAGTCAAACATAAATCATTAGCTGACATTGAAAGCATTGAAAACCATAACCTAAACATTTATAATCCGCACCTTCCATTAAATTTCTCGATTCGTACTCGGTTCAAACACTACGTTCCCAAAATTAGAACAATGGGTACCTAAACCATTAAATAGGTTAGCTAGTTTATCGATTACTCAATCAGGATTTCTAAATCGAGATTAGGGTTAGAATTTCTTACCCAAATCATAACTGGAAATGATTATGTAGCGAAGTGGGGAGGTGAATCCGTACGTGGAGTAGTGGGAGAGAACCACTGCAGCAATCTCCAAAGATTTCCCCTCTCTCCCTACTCTTTTCTCTTCTTTTCTCTCTTCTCTCTCCTAGGATTAGAGAAATTTGTATGGAATAGAAATCGGGTGGTTTAAGGGCTTTATATAGGCCTAGAACTGATGTAAATGGCCCTAGGGCCATGGTATACTTAATTTATAACTAAAGGGTGTCTGTTTCGGGCAAACGGGGCACATCGGGAGGTCCATTACTCACTTACGCCACAGGGTAAGTTCCCTGATAATGGATCTATGTCAGGATGTGATTTCAATGCGATTGGATAGGTCAATCGGCCGTGGAGAACCCGTGTCAGATCAATAATCATGCTTGCTCGATCGGGGCCACAAGTATGCAGATTCGGGCAGCGAAATTTCCCTTATCCATGGGTGAAGTTTGGTCAGAAACTAATGGTCTGAAATCTTCAATTTTGCGCATAAGCGAATGGCCCAATTCACTTAAGTTTTATTTCATTTTCTAAAGATATTCGTGTTTCTCATAGACTTCGTTCAGGGTTCAAGTTGTGCGGTTTTGGACACAGTCTGGGCTCGATTCCCATGATGGTTGTCAATCCCAATAGGATGGATATAACCTTATAGTTTCGTGATCATCGGACTTTCAACGTGTGGTCAAGGTCCGATACGGAGTTTCAATGTATTCTCGGGAGCTACGGGCTAATGGGATTTCTCCTAGGTTTTCAAGTAGTGTCGAGTTAGCGACTTTGATGGTTTTGGGTCTTGCTATTTGCATAAATGGTGGTTTGAGCTAAATCCACCGATTAATTTAGTTTAACACTTAATTGATTTTTGCCTAAATTTCTACAAAATACAGTCCTTAGGGATTTCTGCCTGAGGTGGTACTTGGGTCCTTGTACGTATTTTTCCGAGACGTTACAATCTACCCCCCTTAAAGAAAAATTTTGTCCCCAAAATTAGTACATTTTCGTACTCCTTGAGAATCTGAGGGTAGTTCTTACGGACTTCGGCTTCTATCTCCTAAGTAACCTCTTCCTCAGTGTGGTGAGTCCACAACACCTTCACGAGCGGGATCACTTTGCTGCATAGCACTTATTCCTTCCTATCAAGAATACACGTCGGTTACAGTACATAGGTACCATCTTCACTTAACTATACCTGTTCCCATTTGATAATGTGGGTAGGTTAGAAACATATTTATTCAACATCAATACGTGAAATACATTGTACCCGCCTGCGAGTGGTTTGGGCAAAGCAAGGCAGTACGCTACCACACCCACTCGGTCTAGTATCTGGAATGGACCAATAAATCATGGTGTAAGTTTCCCTTTCTTGCCAAAATGAAGGACTCCTTTCATTGGGGAAACCATAAGGAATACATGGTCCCCAACTTCAAATTCTAGCTGTCGTCGTTTTGTATCGGCGTAACTCTTCTGTCTGCTCTGGGCTACGAGAAGTCGATGCCTGATAATATCAATCTTCTCTGAGGCAGCCTGTACCAATCTAGGCCAACCAGACTCTTCTCTCCAACTTCTGCTCAACAATGAGGAGCTCGACATGGGCACCCATACAAAGCTTCGTAAGGAGCCATGCCAATGCTTGTTTGGAAGCTGTTGTTATAAGCAAACTCAGCATAAGGGAGTCAGTCATACCAACTGTCTTTAAAATCAAGCACACACGCTCATAACATATCTTCTAATATCTGATTTACCCGTTCCGTCTACCCATCAGTCTGTGGGTGGA
Organism: Magnolia changhungtana; assembly: GCA_030180095.1. Lineage (NCBI taxonomy): Eukaryota > Viridiplantae > Streptophyta > Magnoliopsida > Magnoliales > Magnoliaceae > Magnolia > Magnolia changhungtana. Next base: position 115,464 of record JASAUF010000524.1, on the reverse strand, counting down.
ACGCGGTACTGAACTTCAGTTGCACTCCCATTCCTTCTTAAATTCGAGTCCAGAAAATCGACGTGAATCGCATGTCTTGATCCGACACAATCTCCAAAGGAACCCCATGCAGTCATACTACCTCCTTGATATACAGCTTGGCTAAATCATCTGTTGAGTTTGAAACTCTAATCGGGAGGAAATGAGCTGATTTCGTCAATCGATCCACAATCACCCAAATGGAGTCGTGCCCCTTTCTTGTCTTGGGTAACTCGGAAATGAAATCCATGGATATGAAATCCCATTTCCATTCAGCTATGGGCATGGGCTGAAGTACACAAGGGGATCGACGATGTTCGGCCTTAACTTACTGGCACATGAGACAACAGGACACAAAGTTTGCTATCTGGGCCTTCATGTTGTCCCACCACTACGAACACTTCATGTCTTGATACACCTTCATACTACCCGGATGTATCGCCATCTTGGAATTGTGAGCGGCTTCTAGGACTTCCTTTCTCAAGTCATGGAGATTCGGAATGCATAGGCGTCCATGGTATCATAAACCTCTGTCCAAGCCAACTCTCCATTCAGATTCTTCACTGTCGCTCACACGCTCTCTCATCTTTACCAACAGTTCATCTTCTTTTTAAGCTGCAATGATTCCGTCATCGACAAGTGGTTACACCTATATGTGTGTGACACTCTCGAACGGCTCCTCTACTGTAAGCTTCTGTTTGAAGTCTTGCACAAACTCCACCATATTTCACTCCTCTATCATCAGCGGAGCTACAAATTCTATTATTTTCTTACAACTCAACGCATCGGCCACAAGGTCGGGCTTGCTAGGATGGTAGGAGACCTCAAACTTGAAGTCTTTCAAGGTCTCCATCCAATGTCGTTGCCTCATATTCAGGTCTCTCTATGTAAAAATGTACTTGGGGCTCTTGTGGTCGCAAAAGAGGTCGAACTCCTCTCCGTAGAGGTAATGTCTCCAGAGCTTTAATGCGAAGATGACTGCTGCCAATTCCAGGTCATGCGTGGGGTAGTTTTCTTCATGTTTACTCAACTGTCGTGAGGCATAGGTGATCACCTTATCCTTCTGTATAAGTACACATCCCAAACGAACACGAGAGGTGTCGGTGTATATAGTATATTTGACCCCTTGCTCTGGAAATACGAGCATAGGTGCTGATGTCAGCTTGTCCTTTAATTCCTAGAAGGCTGCTTCTGCTATCTCGTTCCAAGCAAACTTAAGATCTTTTCGAGTAAGTTGAGATAATGGTCGGGCTATCTTGGAAAAATCTTTAATGAATCGGCGATAGTAGCCGGTAAGTCCAAGGAAACTCCTCACTTCTGTAACTGAGCCAGGCTGCTCCCAGTCCTATACTACAATCACCTTGGCAAGGTCCACAGCAATTCCTTCCTTGGAAACCACGTGTCCCAGAAACTTGACTTCTTCCTTCCAAAAATCGTATTTTCGGTGCTGAGCAAATAACTGATTCTGCCTGAGAGTATCAAGAACTGCTCATAGGTGTTCTTCATGATTCTTCCGACTCTTGAAGTATATCAAAATCTCATATATAAACACAATGACGAATCGGTATAAATACGGCCGAAACACCCGGTTCATGAGATCCATGAATATGGCCAATGCATTTGTAAGTCTAAACGGCATCGCGAGGAATTCGTAGTGCCCGAAACTGGTTCTGAAACCTGCTTTCTACACGTCTTCATTCCTGATGCACAACTGATGATACCCAGACTGTAGGTCGATCTTAGAGAAATACTGCACTCCCTTCAACTGATCAAACGGGTCATCATAGAGAAATACTTGTTCTTCACTGTTACGTGGTTCAACCTGTGATAATCTATACATAATCGTAGCGATCCATCTTTCTTCTTTACAAACAACATAGGTGCTCCCCAAGGAGATACGCTGGGTAGTATGAAACTTGAATCTAACAGATCATCAATCTGTCTCCTCAACTCCTCCATTTCATAAGGAGGCATGCGATACGTCAGTAAAGAGATAGGTATCACACCCGACACTAGGTCGATGGTAAAGTCGATCTTGCACTGAGGAGGTAGTCTAGGGATCGCTCTGAACACGTCCGTGAAATCTTGGACTACTGACGTGTCTCCAAGGGTGAACTATCATAGTTCTTTAGCAGGGAAGTATAACAGTTGATGCGATAGGGCCAACTGACCTGAACGTGGAAAGTGAAGGTCATGCCCTCGAGTCCATGGGCTGTCACCAATCTGGTATCACAGTCGATCTCTGACTTCATTTTGTAGTGATCCATCTTTCTTCTTTACAAACAACATAGGTGCTCCCCAAGGAGATATGCTCGGTAGTATGAAACTTGAATCTAACATATCATCAATCTGTCTCCTCAACTCCTCCATTTCACAAGGAGGCATGCGATACGTCAGTAAAGAGATAGGTATCACACACGACACTAGGTTGATGGTAAAGTCAATCTTGCACTGAGGAGGTAGTCCAGGGATCGCTCTGAACACGTCCGTGAAATCTTGGACTACTGACGTGTCTCCAAGGGTGGACTATCATAGTTCTCTAGCAGGGAAGTATAACAGTTGATGCGATAGGGCCAACTGACCTGAACGTGGAAAGTGAAGGTCATGCCCTCGAGTCCATGGGCTGTCACCAATCTGGTATCACAGTCGATCTCTGACTTCATTTTGGTGAGCCAATCCATGACAAGGATGACGTCGTAATGATATAGGGTGGTGATAATCAGGTCAATACATACCACCTTGCTCCCTAAATCTATTAAGCAACCTTACATAACTTAGTGGCGTTTGTGAAAGTTCCTACTGTCGTAATGACTCTCACCCCAACCATAGGAGTAGTGTTTAGCCCTAAATGCTTGACGGTAGAGTACGATATTATCAAAATAGTGGACCTGGTGTCCACTAACAAAAACACAGGTGTACCTTGAATGTGGGCAATGACTTTAAAGGCTAACGGTACTGTAGTTGCTGACTCAGATGCTTCAGCTGCAAGTGCAAGTACACGAGCTTGTTGTGGGCGATTTTCTTACGCTGCCATAGATCATTGAGGCCACCTATTTTGAGATACAGGCGGTCGGTAGAGTGGCTGTGCTGGTGGTATAGATCGTAGAGGTGGAGCTATTATAACACGTGATGGCTGACAGTTAATCTTCTAAGGTGGTGTGAAACCGTTGTCCTTCATCTTGGTAAAACAGAAGGGATCAGTGTGTCCCCCTTTGTCGCAGTAACTGCACCAACGGCTAGTTTGCCACTACTGGGCTGGCGGAGCCATGAGCCTAGGAGGTGAGTCCATACATGGCCTCTTGCCAAGGACTAGTTGGTTCTGTAATTTAGGCCGAGGCCTCGGGCCCATTGACATACGTGTTCGAGATAATCTCTCACCATCTTTCTCAGCTCATAGGGACATGTTCACTAGCTCAGCATAATTGGGAATGCTAGTGCAACACATCTTAGTGCAGATTTCAGGCCACAGACCCTCTAAAAACCACCGCATTCTCATCAGCTCATTCACTAGGATCAATGAAGCATATCTGGCCAGCTCCATGAAGCGGTTCTTGTATTCAGCCACTGTTATCCCCCCTTGTTGAAGGCGGAGGAATTCACCCTCTTTTTCATTACGGTAAGTGAGGGGGAAGTACTTTTCATGAAAATGAGTTTCGAACGTGTCCCACGTCCACATATAGCGGGAACGATTCGTAGGATGCTATCCCACCAGAGACTAGCCTCCTTCTCAAACATGTAAGTAATAAGCTCCACTTGCTCTGCCTCAGTATAGTGCAACAGATTTAACATCTTTGAGATGCGATCCAACTAGTATTCAGCCACCTCGGGCCTACAAAAGTAGGAGTGTAGAAGTGCTGAAAGCGCTCAAATAAGCCACTTGTATTCATTGTTCCAGTGGGTTGCATGGGTGGCATAGGCGGGACTACATTGATGTTTTGGATAATAGCCCCCGCAATTGTAGCCAAAACTTATTGTTGTTGTTGTATTAGGAACATCATCTACTCCAACTTATCAGGAGGAGAAGCTGCCTGAGGCACGTGTGGCATCGATGTAGACGCACGGTTCTGTCCCAGAACCGGTGGTGCACTAGGTGTTAGCCCATTGGTGGGGCCAGTGTCCGGTTGTGAATCCGACATTGTCTCAATATACGGGCCCAAACTGGGGTCCGTATGGTTATCGCTCAGGGGAGGTGCCCCATCAATCGATTCACCAAGTGGGAGATGTGTTGTATTCCAAGTGATTTTAGGAAGCATTCCCTATATACAACATAGGGTGCAACAAGTGTACGATTAGGATAACAACACCTACTTTTTCCAAACATTCTATGCATTTCATATCAAAAGAAGCTTCATGCATTTCATTTAACCAAAATTTGTCACAATACATGAGATGTAACATTACATGAATTATGACAGAGAATGCATGTGAGCTAATTTAACAAAATCTTTAACACAACTACTCTAACATCCAACTAAGCCAACCAAGGCTATTACAAAGAAAAATAAGAAACAAAGAAAATAAGAAGACAACGACAACACATGACTAGTCCTCTGACTCTGGCGAAGGTGGAGACACACCCTTATCCTGCATACAGCACAGGAGGGACTTCAAGGTGCGAGACATTTTCTTAAATTTTGGTTTCAGATAGGCCTAGTTCTCCTTGAACTCCTGCTTCAGGGCAGCCTGGTTTTCTTCAATCCTGGTCATGCGAGCTTCCAAGGCAGCCCAATCATGGTGCTCTTCATGTGTAGTAGGAGGTCCCCCATCTGAGTCCTGGGCCTCCACTTCTTCTCCCTGCTCTTCCTCCTCACTGCCTTCCTCTTCACCACCTTCCCCACTATCTCCATCTTCATCCTCACTGCCTTCTTCCTCTCCACTTGCTTCCTCATTTTCACTACCTTCTTCCTCTTCACTCTCTTCTTCTATATCATCCTCGTACTCATCGAGTCGGGCTTGGTGTTACTTAGGGTCAATCCCTATATTGTTAAGTGTAGTCTCACTGATGAAGTGGATCGGTGCAATATTATCCATATGAAGCCTTAAACCAAAGTTACGGGCAATCTTGCAGATAAGTCGGCCGAATGGGAGGGATGCATCCCCCAAGTAGATCGTGTGGTCTTAATTATCTGTGATAAGGCAAAGTAGGCAGGCAGAGCTTGTCTCCCTGTCCATCTCTATACAAGAAGTCCACCATCAAATGAGTGCATTTTGTATGGTTACTCTACCTAGGATACACGTTGTACGTGCATATGTGGTGGAGTAGGCAGAAGTCTGCCATCATGCATGACGATGTGAGGCTATTGTCTCGCCTCCAATGAGCCAGTCGACTGTAAAGGAAACATATGCGGCGATCTTTCTCTCGTCGACTAGTGAGATGAGTTGCACTAGCATGTACCACACCACATTCTATTCCCATAATACGGGCCATCACATCCTCATTGACTAAGGCTTCCTGCCTCCCCAAAGGGATAGTGAACTGAATAAGCTCTAGAATCGGGTTCGGTATGTGGGCATAGAAGGCTCGCACGGTGCCTTCACTTGCATGAGCCTTCCCTTCAAACATGGGACCCCACCCGGTCTCCAACAGAAGGTCAATCACTGGATACAACCCAAATAATTTCCCATCCACATGAGCTTCAAATACAACTTTGCGGTCACGGAACTTACCAATTTTGGCGCTCGCTGGTAGCGATCTTTCCAACGGGATTCAAGGATCGAGGTCCCGTTTTGATCTTCGCTCTCGCTCAAAACTTGCTCTAGTCTCGGAATCCATCCTCTTCCTAGAGCGGCTTGGACGACTAGGCCAAGCCTCATCTGAGGCCGCTCTCTTCTTTAGCATAAGGGAAAAGAGAGTTGATGTAGCGCCCCGTGTTTTCAGGACCCGAGTATATAACCCGTTTCCCAAAAACCCGAGTGTTAGCTTATAAAATCTAGTGTAATTTGAACCATTTATAATTAATCAGAGTTAACAGCAATGAAGCTAGGATAAACCATGCATTGTACAAAAACATTCTGATCATTTCAAAATTCCAAATGTAGCGCCCATACAGGACTTATACAATCCCGAATAACAAAGTTTGTATAAGCAAAAATAAGGATCTATTAGCTAGTGGTGGGGTTCAATATGGGCCGCAAGGACCCCATCTAGCTTCTCAGCTACCCGATCTGCTCGAGCAACCCAATGAACAACATCGGCTTGCTCTACACCTGCATCAACTGTTACGGTTTCATAGCATCAATGGCTATCGCAGTGAGGAGCACCCTCCAAGATTGCATACTCGTCATTCATAATCAATATAGAACGCCAATCATAAATTTAGATATATTAAACAGAGCAATTTATAATCATGAGTATGCTTACAAAAATTTAAGTCAACCAACACAATCTCATCATAAGCAAGATATAATAGCAGTCGCAATGCAAGAAAACATGTTCAGATAACCAAACAATCAAACATACAATTTTCTGTTGCGCCTGAAATCACATTGTACGTGAACTCCATAAAATGGCTAGAAAATCGACAAAGCGAACTTCGGCTCCACCCGGAAATCATGGTACAAGTAGAATTTGTAAGGCGAATAGAAAATCTCCCCTTTAAATCCCCACTTCACCCGGGAATCATGTCGTACGTGAACTCCACAAGATGGCTAGAAAAATCGACAAAGCGAACTTCAGCTCCACCCGGAAATCATGGTACGAATGAACACCACAGATGAAGAGACAAACAACATACAAACCCTAAACCACCCGGAAATCATGTTGTACGTGAACTCAGCAAGATGGCTAGAAAATCGACAAAGCGAACTTCGGCTCTACCCGGAAATCATGGTACGACTGAACTCCGCAAGATGGATAGGAAACAACAGGGTATGCGAACATACCCAACAACCCACAAAGGGCAACAATAGGTCATCAAGGCCATGAGGGCAAATATACGATCCAAGCCACATAGGCGAAAATATACAATCCAAGCCACATAGGCGATGTGCGGTCCAAGCCACATAGGCAAATGTACGATTCAAGCCGTGTAAGGTAAATGTAGACCGCATGATCATAAGTCCAAGGTAAGTTCCATTCAATTCATCTTTTAAGCACAAGTGGTAGCATAAAGTAAATTAATGCGTATCCAATAAAGGATAGCATGTTATCATCGAACCATTCATGAATGTTATAATTTAAAAGAAACATTTATCGTCCAACACATGAATTAACTATACAACAAAACATGTTCAATAGTAAAGTAAGTAACTCAGTTAAGTAAATCATGTCATCATCTATATCTAGATTGATAAAATCAAGTGGGAAGCTCAAAGGGTGAGTCCTCACCTTGGTCAAACAACCTAGTTGTGTGGCCCACTAGATAGCATGTCTGAAGTCTGATTGAGTCAAATCTAGTTGATAAACATGTGACCACAACCAATCAAATTATCAATGAAAATGGTAATGCTTGTTTTCTACGATTAATGAATTTAATTAGTGAAGACTCGCTGAGTCAACTCAGTAGTAAACAAATGAAATGGGTTTTGATTTACCTTGGGTTTATGTCACTTGGCAACTATAAGGCTCGAGTGGGCCAGCCCAAATTCAGCCCAACTCCACCAAGTTGACTCGGTAGCCACCAACAACCCCAAACCCTCTATCTTCCTCTCCTTCCTTTCTTTCTCTTTTCTTATTTCCCTCTCTCTCTCTCTCTCTTACCTTCCTTCTTCTTCCTTACATTTTTTCTTTTCTTTTTCTTCTCTGCACCGTCTAGTAAAACCTGGACTCAACCAGCGTCTGAGTCACACTGACTCACTGAGTCGGGTCGTAGATGCAACAGGCACCGACCCAACCCTCTCCTTCTCCTCTTCTCTGTATCCCTCTTTCTTTTCTTCTGCTTCTCCTTTCTTTTGTTTTCATTGGAATGTCCAGAGGCGTGTGGACGTAGGTAGAATTTGAGCAAGCCCTGCCGAGTAGAAACTTAGCTTGAGTTGTTTCCCTTGGTGTAGCAGCAAGGTGCCGCACCAACTTACTGGTTCGGCTCGACAGCAATTCACTCCACTATCTCCCTCGTTTTTCTTTTCCTGCTAGACCAAACAGCGTCTGGGCTCGTCCAGACAGCAACAACTCGGTCGAGACTCAGTTCAGGCTGAACCGAGGCACCGAGTCAAGACCAGATGCAGCAAAGAACCCTCACACGGTTCCCTCTTGCCTCCTCTCTTCTATCTTCTCCATTCTCTCAGATTTTCTTCTCTCTCAACTCTCTTTTCTTCTTCTCTCTCTAAAAAAATATATAAACAACAATGTGTAGACAGCAAGAAGAAAAGATAAAAAGAACATATATAAATGGCTCTCCAAGTCGCCTCTTCCTTCTGCTTTCTCTCTCTTTCTTTCCCCTATTTTTCCCTTCTCTTTCCTCCTTTCTTCTTTCTTCTCTTTTTCCCTTTGATTTTCTCTCCTTCTTCTCTACGTGTGTGTGTGTGCATGTGCTGGAACTCTAGCAGCACATAAACCAGGTCTAAATAGCGACTCAGTGCGGCACGAGGAAGAAGCCTCGGCCGTTAATGGTGGAATCTCATCCGTGCGATCTCCCTTCAATCTGGCCTTGTGGGATGGTCCCCAGGGATGTAACTGAGCTTGTAGATGCAAGAAACTAGAGGTTTGATGATATTTTTTCAGTGGGTTTGGAAGTAGAAGACGACTGCTATTTTTTGAGTGCGGCTGCAGTAATAGGAGAAGGGACGCTATCTCTCCCTTTTTGTAGGGATTTCGATGCCCATTGGGTCCGTTGGATGCAAATGGAAGCCCAGGATTTAATCCCGGAGCCTGGTTTTTCTCAAAATAGCTAGTACATTGCTGGTTTTGGGCATTGGTTTTTCATAGACAATCCTTAGCATGCGAGCAACGAACGAACGGTTAGGATAGCATTGGGGTGAACAGCTGGGATGCAGGGATTCTTCCTCACTTGGATCGCCGAGCTGGCGGTGGAGATAGTTTCCACTTCGAAAATTTTGTGTTTTCGGGCTCACTTGCGGCAAGGATCGTGTACATTCACACGTGTAGAAGAGCATGAAACTTACAGGCCTTTGGTTGCACGTGTGTTCTCTATCAGATGGATGGTCTGGATCATCAAGGTGGGGACCAAATGGTGGGCCATGATCAGAAATTAGGGACGCCTATGCGTTTGCTGCCCAACCGAGGAGAGAGAGAAATCTCTCTATTTCGAGAGAGGCACGGTCAGAGGCGTCTGACCGAGCTCCCTTGACTCAGTGCACAACTGGTCCACATGTATGCTATACACACACCCCATTAGGTGGGGCCCACGAGGTAGATCTTGATGGATTTGGGCCGTTCGTCGGGTTCTATGGGCTTTATTCGGACATTAGGCTAAGGATGCGGCAGATCCTAAGCTAAGGTGGGGCCCACAACCTGATTTAGGCTCTATTCATCGATTCTTGGCGATCTAATGGTCGAGATGTCCTGAATTCAGACACTAACGGTTAAAAGAGTCTTGTTTATAGGATTTCATAATACTACCCAATCACTAACTCAAATGTTCCTTACATTGTTATTACATATCATTATCATTATTTCTCTTTCTTTATTATTATTATTTTTCTTCTACACACATGCATGCATTTTTATTAATGTTGTTTATTATTATTATTATTATTATTAGTAGTAGTCTATGTGTACCCATAGGTACTTATTTGTTTATTTATTCATATCAGTAGTAGTGTCTTACGTAGGACTCACTTTTTGATTAGGGTCCGTAGTGGTTTGAACCATGACTTGTTAAGCCATGCGTCTAAATCTAGGGCACAACTTTTACTTGGGTGACTTATGGTTAGATTTATAACTCGATGGTCGAACTTGTGATTACGTGAGTTCCTTTGATGATTTGGTGATCCCTCTTGAAGATCAGTGGATGGATGACTTAATACATGGATGTGAACGGTTTTCATTGGTTGGATTTAGGCTAGAATGCGCACAGACGCTTGCTTAAGCTAGGCTTGCATTTATTTTAAATCTTGTTATGCAGTAACACCCGAGTACTGAAAGTATGGGGTGTTGCAATCTACCTCCCTTAAAGAGAATTTCGTCCCCGAATTCAATATTGCTTCTACCTTACATGGGAAGGAGAATAATGTATTCTACCATGTCTCTTATCATTCGCCACTTTCCTTGTGATGTAGGCTTATATGCTCAAGGGCTTGTGACCAACTACTAGGACTGGGGTTGTTATAGTTGAGATGGAGAAAAATGGCGGCGACGAGCTCAAAGTGAGCCATGGAGGTGGTAAAGCTTTAGAATGAAGTGGATTTATGGATATGGGAAGTATGAGACACAAAAAGAGGATTTTTATACTCAAATAGGTGGAAATAAGGAAGATGGGGAGTTATAAGAGGTAGGTTTAGGGGAAAGATGGTGAAAGGGTGTAAAATGTAGAAGTTTTGAAAGATTGGGGTGAATAGAAGTGGGGATTTGAGAGAGAGAGAGAGAGAGAGAGAGAGAGAGAGACTTGTTAGAGGGTTTGGGGTGTTAGAGAGGTGAAAATAGGATGAAATGTGCATGAGAGGGCTTTTAGGGGGTTACAAGGGGTTAGCTGTAACGCCCTAAAAATTGAGGGTCGAGTAGCAACTCAACACCCGAGTTCCAAAACATCACTTATGCAACACAAATGCTTATGATTGAATGTTTTCTGTGTTAGTGCAATAAACATGAGTGAGATTATACCAAAATAGTAATCCATACTCCAGATCAGTGTATAAAACGTAAGTGGAAGACTGAAAAATATATATAAATGTGTATAAAACCAAAACGATCTCGATCTGTCTCCAGAGTATAATTACTTCGCTGAGTCATCATATACATGTACTGAATCAAAAACAAAATGTCAAAAAAATAGTCCAACTGTCGTGATAGCCCAGTAGTCCTGTAAATCCGGATTGCCTAAGTAAAGCCGCCGAAGAACTGCATGAAGGAAAACTCATCCTGATCTTCATAATAATCAGGCTTAGCCTCCAAAGAATAGTCGGCACTTACGTCTAAGACAGAGTCTGGTGGGTGTCCAGAACACCGTCCTGTAATGTGGGAGTGAGTAGCTAACTCGGTGGAATAATAAAACATAGGTTAACATGTTATCAAATTAGTCCAAGCAGTAATGATAAAGCAGTACAATCAACAATCCTAAGTACTCTTGTTAATGCAGGTATGAAGTGCAGTCATGATGCATGCCCTCACCAACATACTCCCTCATGTGACACCATCTTACGTCCGTGGCATGCGTTCATCCCTCAGTGCTCCACATCTTCTGGGCACATGCAATGTGATGATGAGCATGATTACCGAATTATTATTAGTCTATTTCAAACAGCAGTATTGGGAAACTAGGGTACCTCCCTTATATCATTCCCAAACATGATCCATTCTAGGGTCGTCAATCCTAGATAATCTCATACGATGGTTTATTTCTAGGTCGTTGCAAGGGCTCCCAGGGCTGTTACACGGAATCGTTACACCACTCCCCCATCACCTTATCAATACAGGCCTAGTTTTGTACTCTTGTTTCTACGGAAGGATCGTCGCCCCCACGTAAACTCAGAGTACGCTTGAGGTCACTAAAAAGGGCTGCTAGGGCTATTACACGGAATCGTTGCACCACTCCCCCATCACCTTTTCAGTATAGGCCGACAGCTCGAATATAGTGTCCCATACCACCATAATCGGCTCACGAGTCTAGTTGTTCAATGGTCACTACGGGGAGGCTCATGGCCCTAGCATAGGCCGACAGCTCGACAACGGTGTCCCATACCACCATGTCCGGCTCATGAGTCTTAGCAGATCGAGGTACCATGGTTAACGGGATTCCACTGGTAAGCTTGGTACCTTAGGTTCAAACAGAGGCGTCCAAACATGGTGAACATACAATAGATAGATCGGGTTACTTGATGAGCCTGACTAGCACGAGCGCACAACCAACTGAACGACATGAAGTGCATATACACTTCGTGTGTCCTAACCACTGTTGCCAACTAAAGTACGACTCGGGTTCGTCAAACACATCCTATGTGGCGAATGAATCTCAACCACGTACTCAAGTCTGTTACCGATTGTCTGGACTATAATCATAGCCCCAATCACCATCAGTCCTTAACCAGAAGCATGTAGAGTAAAGCATAGTAAACAAAGTAATTCAAGCATGCTAATAAACATGTCATAATGCATGTTACAAAGCACAATATAAACAAGAAATACAAACACATATATTTCATAGTAAGCGGTTAAATTAAACAACCAACATGGAGGAAATCATATACATCTCTAAGTTAGTTGAGAATCCTACCTCAACACCTGCTTAAAGCACAATCATCTAAGTACTCACTCATACAAGCATTTTCACAAACACTTAGAATGCACTTCCTAACATACATAACATATATTAACCAAAACATGTATCTGGGCGAATCCTTCCGCTGGGTAAGTATCATACACATATATAGCATATACATATAGTCATTTATCATGGCAAACACACTTTCAAAATTTATACGTATACGGTACATTCTACAAATACAAGGAATACGGTATATCCAACATAGTTAACGTATAACCGAAAAACGAAACGAATAGCACTTTGTACATGTGCAATAACGTGGAGATCATGAATCTATCATTATCTGACATTGAAAGCGTTGAAAACCATAACCTATACACCTAAAGTCTACACCTTACGCCGTAGAAGTGTAGTGAATTTGGTAGGAACGCTAAACTTTCGTATACGGCGATGTGGCAACCTATACATAACTAACAACTATCAAAACCCCAAAACATATTAGGGTTAGGGTTTCTTACCTAAAAATAAAGTCCAAATCGCTGGAAAAGTGATTAGAATAGAGTGGTTAAGCTTGCAGAGTGGCAGGGTAAGATAACAGGGAGATCCTCCCACTTCATCACACTTTCTCTCTTTTCTCACTTCTCTCTCCTAGGGTTTTGCTCAAATTCGTGTGGGCTGAATGAGAGAGGGTTAAAGGTCCTTATATAGCCTAAAACCTCACCAAAATAGACCCAAGGTCTAGATATACTTAGGTTATAACCAAAGTGGGTCAGTTTCAGCTCAACGAAGGACTTCCGGCGGCCCCTTTTCTACGTGCACTCGGACTTAAGCTCACCAACCTTGGATCTAGATGGAGTTAAGTTTTCGTTCCAGTCGGATTCTCAAATCACGTGTGGCAGACCAGTTTCAGCTTAACAATCACCGAATCTCGATCGGAGATTTCAAGTACACTGCCCTGTATATGAAATTTTTCCTGATCCGAGGGTGTATTTGGGTTAGATTCTGACGGTCTGATTGCTTATATTAGGCCCGCAAGTAACAAGTCTCAGATTACTATTTGAGATTTTTATTTATAAAGAAAACCAATTGTTCTCACACTCCTCGCTCTGGACTCAAGCGAACAGCCGTGGGACACAATCTGGATTTGATCTCCGAGATAGTTATCAAGCCCAGCGAGGCGGTCCTAAGTTTATAACTTCATATCATTCGGACTTTCGATGTGCGGTCCAGATCTGAAACAGAGTTTCAACGTGCTCCCGAGAGCAGTCGGGTAATGAGTTTGATCCTAGAATTTAGGGTAACCTAGCGTCAATGATCCCACAAGTTTTGGGTCTTGCAGATCATATTTAAGGTGATTAGTGCGGATTTCATGGCTAATCCAGTTTAACACTTAGTTAACTTTGTCTAATTTCTAAAGGATTTGATCCTAAGTGATTTCTACCTGAGGTGGTACTCGGGCCATTGTACGGAATTTTCAGAGTCGTTACAATCTACCCCCCTTAATGAAAAATTTCATCCTCGAAATTAGTACCTTTTCATACTCCTTGAGAAGCTGAGGGTAGTTCTTTTGAATCTCAGCTTCAGTCTCCCAAGTAGCTTCCTCCTCAGTTTGATGCGTCCAAAGTACCTTCATGAGTGAAATCACTTTACTGCACAACACCTGCTCCTTCCTGTCAAGGATATGCGTCGGGCGCAACACGTAGGTAGCATCCTCGCTCAACTGCACCTGCTCCCAATGAATGATATGTGAAGGATCAGGAACGTATTTCTTTAGCATAGATACATGAAATATGCTATACACGCCCGTGAGTGGTGTGGGCAAAGTGAGACGATATGTCACTGTACCCACTCAGTCAAGTATCTAAAATAGCCCAAGAAACTGCGGCGTAAGCTTCCCCTTCTTCCCAAACCGAAGAACTCCCTTCATGAGGGAAACTCTGAGGAATACGTGATCTCCAACCTCGAACTCAAGCGGTCGCCTTCTCGTACCGGCGTAGCTCTTTTGTCTGCTCTGCGCTGTAAGAAGTCGATGCCTGATAATGTCGATCTTCTTAGAGGTCGCCTGAACCAACTCTGGGCCAATCAAACTCTTCTCACCAACTTCAGCCCAGCAATGCAATGCTCTGCAAGGGCGCCCATACAAGTCCTCATAAGGAGTCATGCCAATACGCACCTGAAAGCTATTGTTGTAGGCGAACTCTGCGTACGGGAGACAGTCATCCTAATTGTTCTTGAAGTCCAAAACACGGGTCCGTAACATGTCTTCTAAAATTTGATTCACCCGCTCTGTCTGCCCATCGGTCTGAGGGTGAAACACAGTATTGAACTTCAGCTTCACACCCATCGCTTTCTAGATACGAGTCCAGAAGATAGATGCGAATCGCGTGTCGCGGTCCGACACGATCTCTAAAGGAACTCCATGCAGATGGACTATCACTCTGATGTACAACCTGGCCAAGTCATCTGCAGAGTTCGTCACTCTAATAGGGAGAAAACGAGCCGATTTGGTTAATCGATCCATGATCACCCAAATAGAGTCATAACCCTTTCTCATCTTCGGCAGCCCTAAGATAAAGTCCATAGAGATGAAGTCCCACTTCCATTCAGTTATGGGCATGGGCTGAAGGAGTCTAGGAGGTCAGAGATGCTTGGCCTTGACCTGCTGACACGTGAGACAACGTGAAACATACTCGGCGATATGAACCTTCATATTATCCCACCAACGATTGCCTCATGTCCTGGTACATCTTCGTGCTACCAGGATGCATCGCAAGCTTCGATTTGTGAGCAGTCTCGAGGAGCTCCTGTCTTAAGTCATGAATATTTGGAACACATAGGCGGCCATGGTATCGTAGACCCCCATTTGTGCCAACTCTCCACTCTGAGTCCTCGGCATCGCTAGCTTGCTCTCGAAGCTCAGACAACTTCTCATCGCCCTTTTGGGCCTCGATAATCCTATCATCAATAAGTGGCCGCACCCGAACGTCCGCGACACACTCAAATGGCTCCTCCACTGTGAGTTTATGCTCGAAGTCCTGGACGAACTCCAACATGTCCCACTCTGCTATCATCAGCGGAGCCGCAAATGTTATAGCCTTCTTGCGGCTCAATGCATCTGCCACAAGGTTGGCCTTACCAGGATGGTAGGAGACCTCGAACTTGAAGTCCTTCAAGGTTTCCATCAATCGGCGCTGCCTCATATTCAAGTCCCGCTGAGTGAATATATACTTAAGGCTCCTATGGTTGTAGAAAAGCTCGAACTCCTCTCCGTAGAGGTAATGTCTCCAAAGCTTCAATGCAAAGATAACAGCTGCTAACTCAAGATCGTGTGTAGGGTAATTCTCCTCGTGCTTCCTTAATTATCTCGAGGCATATGCAATCACCCTGTCCTTTTACATAAGGACGCAACCCAAGCCAACGCGAGACGTGTCAGTGTATATCATGTACTTAACCCCTTGCTCTGACAATACTAGCACAGGGTGATGTCGTCACCGTCCTTCGCCTTCGAAAAGCTGCTTCCACCTTGTCATTCCAGGCGAACTTCAAATCCTTACACGTCAACTGTGACAACGGCCTGGCTATCTTCGAGAAGTCCTGAATGAAGCGTCGATAGTACCCTGTTAGGCCAAGAAAACTCCTCACCTCGGTAACTGAGCCAGGCTACTTCCAATCCTGAACTGCGGCTACCTTAGTAAGGTTCACAGCTATCCCATCCTTGGACACCACATATCCCAGGAACTTGACTTCCTCCTGCCAGAAGTCACACTTCTTATACTACGCGAACAACTGGTTCTTCTTCAAAGTATCCAACACCGCTTTCAGGTGCTCCTCGTGCTCTTCCCGACTCCTAGAGTATATTAAGATGTCATCGATGAATATGATGACAAATCAGTATAAGAATTCTGAAATACCCTGTTCATCAAGTCGATAAACACGACCGCTGCGTTTGTAAGACCGAACGACATCACCAGGAACTCGTAATGCCCAAAACAGGTCCTGAAAGCTGTCTTCTGCACGTCTTCATCTCTGACGCATAACTGGTGGTACCCTGACTGGAGTCAATCTTCGAGAAATACTTTGCCCCCCTCAACTGATCAAACAGATCATCTATCCTGGGCAAAGGGTACCTGTTCTTCACGGTGACTTTGTTCAATCTACGGTAATCAATACATAATCGTAGTGAGCCATCTTTCTTCTTCACAAACAATACAGGTGCTCCCTAAGGAGACACACAAGGTCGTATAAAGCCCTTCTCTACCAGCCCGTCAATCTGTTTTCGCAGTTCCTCTATCTCACATGTAGGCATACGATAAGTCGGCAATGAGATAGGTGTCGCACTAGGAGTAAGATTAATGGTGAAGTCGATCTCGCATCGAGGAGGCAAACCAGGAATCGTCACAAACACACCTGCAAAATCCTGAACCACAGGCGTATTTCCCAACGTCGGACCATCAACATACTCTAGTAAAGTAGTGTAACATCCAACACGACATGGCCAACTAACCTGCACTGGAAAAGTAAAGACCGTACCATCAAGTCCATAGGCTGTCACCACCCGGTTATCGCAATCAACCTTTGCCTTCATCTTGGTGAGCTAGTTCATACCGAGGATAATGTCGTAGTGCCATAGTGGGACGACAATGAGGTCAACGAACACTGTCTTACTACCTAAATCTACTGAGCAACCCTCACACATCCGTGTGACATCCGAAAAAGTCCTAGTAGTAGAAGTGAGTCTCATTCCCTTCGTGGGAGTAGTATGTAAAGCTAGACGCCTAACTGCTCCAGATGAAATGATAGAAGTAGTGGACCCAGTGTCCACCAACAAGGAGACGAGTGTACCTTGAATGTGGGTCGTACCCTCAAAAGTGCGTGTACTCGAGCCTGCTGTCTATGGTTCGGCTGTGGCATTTTAGTCCATTGAGGCGGCTTGAAATTAGATGTAGGAGGTCAGAAGGAAGGATGAGGAGGGGCAGTCCGTAGGGCTGGAGACGATATAGCTTATGGGTGAGGGCGATCAATCTTCTGCGGTGGAGAAAACCCGCTATCCCTCATTTGAGCAAAGCAGCTCTCTACAGGATGACCCGGTCTCCCGCAGTATGTACAGGTCACACCTGAATGCCTCATCAGAACTACTGGTGCTGCGATCCTGGGAGGCGAATCAGTACGAGGCCTCTTGCCGAGGAAAGGCCTACTCAGCATATCCGGTCGTGGCCTAGGCACCATAGGGCTACGAGAGCTTGTCAAATGGTTTACATCCTGCTCCACCTGAATAGACATATGAATCAACTCTGCATAAGATGATATGCGGATACAACACATCTTCGACCGGATGTCAGGTCGCAAGCCCTCAGAAAAATGCCTAATCTGCATCTGCTCATCAGCAAGGATAGTCGGAACAAAGCAGCCCAACTCAATAAAGCGACGCTCATACTCAGTAACTGTCATGCCTCCCTGTCTGAGGTGTAGGAACTCGTTCTCCCTCTCATGTGATAGGCCTGAGGATAATATTTCTCGTGGAAGCAGAACTCAAAGGCAGCCCACATCCATACATATCCTACTGCGACGGTCCGCAGTATACTGTCCCACCACAAGCTAGCCTCCTTCTCGAACATAAAGGTGGCTAACTCGACCTACTCAGCCTCAGTATAATGCAGCATCTTCAGTATCTTAGAGATGCGGTCTAACCAGTATTCAGCCTCCTCGGGTCTGCGAGAACCTGTGAAAGTAGGAGGCCTCAAGCGCTGGAAACGCTCGAGAAGACTGCGAGTACCCACATCTCCCGCAGTATATGTAGCAGGTGAAGGTGGAGGTACATCCTCAAACTGAGCAGGAGGCTCGGCAGTCTCGGTAGGGTGTGTAGGTGGCAGAGGTGGAGTCGCACTCCCACCCTGAGATAAGACCGCCAAGAGCTGCTAGTCATCATCAGCTCAAACCTATCAACAGGTGGAACAGCCTGTGGCTCATTCTGTGTCAAAGAGCATGCCAGGTTCTGCTCGCGAACCGGTGGTGTAAAAGGTGGTAGTCCACCAGTAGGACCAGCATAAGGCTGATTTGAGCCAGAACCCAAGTCTGTAGGACCACCTCTGCGCGGAGGAGTCTGGTCCATCGAATCAGTAAGTAAGAGGGATGTCGTCGTCCTCGTATACCTCCGTGACATGTCCTATACAGCATAGGGTACAATACATGTAAGATGAAGCATAACAATACAATACATAATTACTTAAGCATTCCACACACTTCATAATAAAAGAGGCTGTATGCATTTCATTACCAAAATTGTCATAATACATGGAATACAGAGTTACATGAATCATGACAGGAGATGCATGGGAGCTAATACAGCCAAGCTTCAACTACTAAAAGCATACTACTAACTACTACATTTATCAACATGAAAACATAAACCGCCTAAAGCAGTAAGCAAAACAAACTACAAACATCAGCATGGATGAGTAGGCATCCGAATCAAGTGATGGAGGAGGGGCATCCTTGTCCTGTACACAGCATAGGATAGTCCTCAATGTGCGAGACACCTTCTTAAAACTTCGCTTCATGAAGGCTTCAATCACCTCAAGCTTGGCTCGGGTCTCACCAAGCTCGGCCCAAACCTGCCCAATCTCTTGCCGTAGGGCGACTTGGCCCTCCTTAATGCGAACCATACGAGCATCCCTTGGAGCCTGAACCGCGTCCTACTGTCTTGGCGTAGGAGGGGAGCTCTCCTCAGTATCTTGGGCCTCCTCTTCCTCTTCTTGTTCCTCCTCTATCTCATCACCACTTCTTTCCTCACTCTCCTCCTCTAGATCAACGCTTTCCTCCCCCTCGCTATCGGACTCATCCCCATACTCGTCGAGTCGGGCTTGGCATTGTCGAGGACTAATCCCCATGTTGTTAAGCGTAGCATAGCTTATGATCTGAATCGGCTCAACATCATCCATATTAAGTTTATAGCCGACCTCTCGAGCAACCTTACATATCAATCGGCCGAACGGGAGTGAAATATCATTTCGGACAGACCAAGCGGTCTGGACTACCTAGAATAGGGCGAACGTGGGCAGGCACAACTTATCCCCATGTCCAACCTTGTACAAGAAGTCTACCATTAACCGGGTATATTCGGTGCGGTTACCCCACCGTGGATACACATTATACGTGAAAATGTAATGAAGTAGGCGAAAATCGTCGTTAACCTTGTCGATGGGAGGCAGTTGCCCCTAGTTCAGGGAACCAGTCGGCCACAAAGATATTGTGTACGGCGGTCTCTTTCTCGCACACTCTTAAAATAATCCTCACCAGCATGCACTTCACCACGTGGAATTCCCATGACCCGGGACACTAAGTCCACATTAATGGGGTAATTTCGCTCCCTAATAGAAACAATGAACTGGAGAGGATTAAGCGATGGGTCTCGGATGTGAGAGTAGAAAGCACGAACCGTGTTCTCACATGCGGGAGTCTGACCTTCGAACATAGGACCCCACTCAACATCCACTAAGCGGTCCATAATCGAGTGTAGTCCAAACAGCCTCTCATCAATGTGAGCTTCAAGTACAACCCTACGGCCACCAAACCGAACGTGCTCAAAGCCTATCGGTAGCACTCTTTCAATGGGAACTTGGGGATCTAGGTCCCGCTTCGACCTATGCTCACGGACGACATTGTACTAGCCCCGACATCAGTCCTTTTTCTTGAATGGGTTGGGTGACTAGGCCCGGCTTTATCCACGACACTCTTCCTCTTTCCCATGAGAGAGAAGATGGTGGAGATGGAGAAAATGGCTGTAACAAACTCAAATAGGGCCATGGGAAACGATGAAAAGTGATGGAAAGAGAGAGAAAAGGCTAGAGTTGCTGATCCTCCACGGGTTTGAGCCTCAACTGAGGTTGTAAAGGCCCCAAGAACAGGGATTTGAGAATGAAAATGGAGAGATGGAGTGGGGCAGGGAGTGTGCACAATTTTAGCTACAAATGGGGCGTGTAAGAGCCCAAATGAGAGAAAATGGAGAAGGTAGGGAGGTAAGGAGTGCTGTAGAAAATGGAAATGGATGGGTTATAACCTAAAATGATGGATTGGGCGATTGGGATGGAGATTTGAGAGAGAAATCAGTGAGTTGGGAGAGAAAATAGGGCTTGAAAGGTTGGAAAGTGAAAACATGGGTAAAACAGACCACTTATGGGGTCCCCACGAAAATTTCAAGGGCCCCACACATGACTAGGGGTCGGCCTGATGCCGACCCGCACCGGCCCGACAAGCCCAGCCCAAGGGGACCGCGGTCGACCACGGTGAGCTCGGCGCCGCCGCGGTCCTATGGACTGACCGCGGTGCCGTTGCAGCACGGCGTTGGCCACCCCCCTCCCAAGGTGCCAAAGACACCTTGGGTCCACCGTGGGTCCTCCCGGATTGCCTTGTGTGGCCCTCGACTCCCTTTCGAGTAGTTTCGAGTCATTCTGAGAACGTTCTGATAATTGATAGTACTTTACTAATTTTTAACAGCTAAAATTTGGTGGATTGTGATCTAGACCGTCATTTGATGGTCTATAATTATGTTGGGGATGACTCGTGTGATCAGGATTGCATACAGCCTCAATTTTGGCGTTTATTTTTTTTATAAACTTTATCGTTGGACGAACTGGGATGCTTAAGACTATTTCTACATTACTCTCGCACCCTCCTAAGTTGAAATGCATTAGCGTAAGTTGTGGCCATAACCCAGGTCCAGTTCAATCCAAATCGTGCTCTGATACTTACTTGTAATGCCCTGAAAATCGGGGGTCAGTAGCAACTCAACACCCGAGTTCCAAAACATCACTTATGCAACACAAATGCTTATGATTGAATATTGTCTGTGTTAGTGCAATAAACATGAGTGAGATTATACCAAAACAGTAATCTATACTCCAGATTAGTGTATAAAAAGCAAGCGGAAGACTGAAAAACATATATAGATGTGCATAAAACCAAAACGATCTCGATCTGTCTCCAGAGTATAATTACTTCGCTGAGTCATCATATACATGTAATGAATCAAAAAAAAAATGTCAAAAAAATAGTTCAACTGTCGTGATAGCCCAGTAGTCCCGTAAATCCGAATTGCCTAAGCAAAGCCGCCGGAGAACTGCATGAAGGAAAACTCATCCTGATCTTCATAATAATCAGGCTCAGCCTCCAGAGAATAGTCGGTACCTGTGTCTAAGACAGAGTCTGGTGGGTGTCCAGAACACTGTCCTGTAACGTGGGAGTGAGTAGCTAACTCACTGGAACAATAAAGCATAGGTTAACATGTTATCAAATCAGTCAAGCAATAATGATAAAGCAGTATAATCAACAATCCTAAGTACTCTTGTTAATACAGGTATGAAGTGCAGTTGTGATGCATGCCCTCACCAACATACTCCTTCATGCGACATCATCTTACGTTCGCAGCATGCGTTCATCCTTCAGTGCTCCACATCTTCCAGGCACATGTAATGTAATGATAAGCATGATTACCGAGTTATTATTAGTCCATTTCAAACAGCAGTATTGGGAAACTAGGGTACCTCCCTTATATCATTCCCAAACATGATCTATTCTAGGCTCATCAATCCTAGATAATCTCATACGATGGTTTGTTTCTAGGTCGCTGCAAGGACTGTCAGGGCTGTTCCTAGATAATCTCATCATACGACGGAATTGTTACACCACTCCCCTATCACCTTATCAATACAGGCCTAGTTTTGTACTCTTGTTGCTATGGAAGGGTCGTCGTCTCCACATAAACTCAGAGTACACTCGAGGTCCCTACAAAGGGCTCCAGGGCTATTACATGGAATCATTGCACTACTCCCCCATCACCTTATCAGTGTAGGCCGACAACTCGAATATAGCGTCCCATACTACCATAATCGGCTCACGAGTCTGGTTGCTCAATGGTCACTGCGGGGAGGCTCGTGGCCCCAGCGTAGGCCGATAGCTCAACCACGGTGTCTCATACCACCATGCCCAGCTCATGAGTCTTACCGGATCCAGGTACCGTGGTTAATGGGATTCCACTGGTAAGCTTGGTACCTTAGGTTCAAACAGAGGCGTCCAAACATGGTGAACATACAATAGACAGATCGGGTTACTTGACGAGCCTGACTAGCATGAGCGCACAACCAACTGAACGACATGAAGTGCATATACACTTCGCGTGGCCTAACCACTGTCGCCAACTGAAGTACGACTTGGGTTCGTCAAACACATCCTACGTGGCAAATGAATCTCAACCATGTATTCAAGTCTCATCGATTGTCTGGACTATAATCATAGCCCCAGTCACAATCAATCCTTAACTAGAAGCATGTAGAGTAAAGCATAGTAAACAAAGTAATTCAAGCATGTTAACAAACATGTCATAAAGCATGTTACAAAGCACAATATAAACAAGAAATATAAACACATATATTTCATAGTAAGCAGTTAAATTAAACAACCAACATGGAGGAAATCATATACATCTCTAAGTTAGTTGAGAATCCTATCTCAACACCTTCTTAAAGCACAATCATCTAAGTACTCACTCATACAAGCATTTTCACAAACACTTAGAATGCACTTCTTAACGTACATAACATGTATTAACCAAAACATGTATCTGGGTGAATCCTTCCGTCGGGTAAGTATCATACACATATATAGCATATACATATAGTCATTTATCATGGAAAACACACTTTTAAAATTTATACGTATACGGTACTTTCTACAAATACAAGGAATACGGTATATCAACATAGTTAACGTATAACCGAAAAATGAAATGGACAACACTTTGTACATGTGTAATAATGTACAGATCATGAATCTATCATTATTTGACATTAAAAGCATTGAAAACCATAACCTATACACCTAAAGTCCGCACCTTACGCCGTAGAAGTGTAGTGAACATGGTAGGAACGCTAAGCTTTCGTATACGGTGATGTGGCAACCTATAACATGTTTTAGGTTAGTTATTTCATAACCTACAACTATCAAAACCCCAAAATAGATTAGGGTTAGGGTTTCTTACCTAGAAACGAAGTCAGAATAGCCGGGAAAGCGATTAGAATAGAGTGGTTTGCATAGTGGCAGGGTAAGATAGCAAGGAGATCCTCCCACTTCATTCACACTTTCTCTCTCTTTTCTCACTTCTCTCTCCTAGGGTTTTGCTCAAATTCGTGTGGGTTGAATGAGAGAGGGTTAAAGGTCCTTATATAGCCTAAAACCTCATCCAAATAGACCCAAGGTCTAGGTATACTTAGGTTATAACCAAAGTGGGTCAGTTTCAGCTCAATGGAGGACTTCTGGTAGCCCCTTTTCTGCGCGTGGTTGGACTTAAGCTCACCAACCTTGGATCTAGGTGGACTTAAGTTTTTATTTCAGTCGGATTCTCAGATCACGCATGGCGGACCAGTTTCAGTTCAACGGTCATTGAATCTCGATCGGGGATTTCAAGTACACTTCCCTGTATATGAAATTTCTCCTGATCCGAGGGTGTATTTGGGTTATATTCTAACAGTCTGATTGCTTAAATCAGGCCCGCAAGTAACAAGTCTTAGATTACTATTTGTGATTTTTATTTATAAAGAAAACCAAGTGTTCTGACACTCCTCGCTCCGGACTCAAGCAAATAGCCGTGGGACACAATCTGGATTTGATCTCAGAGATGGTTATCAAGCCCAGTGAGGCGGTCCTAAGTTTATAACTTTGTATCATTCAGAATTTCGATGTGTGGTCCAGATCTGATATGGAGTTTCAACGTACTCCCGAGAGCAGTCGGGTAATGAGTTTGATCCTAAAATTTAGGGTAACTTAGCGTCAATGATCCCACAAGTTTTGGGTCTTGCAGATCATATTTAAGGTGATTAGTACGGATTTCATGGTTAATCCAGTTTAGCACTTAGTTAACTTTATCTAATTTCTAAAGGATTTGATCCTAAGTGATTTCTTCCTGAGGTGGTACTCGGGCCATTGTACAGAATTTTTCGAGTCGTTACATTAGCAAAGGGGTCCCACACATGGGAGGGCCTGCCGTGCCCCCTGCGGTGGCTGGAGGTGGCCACCCCCTCCCAGGGTGCCGAATACATGCGAGGGACCCCCTAGGTCCCACTAAATTTTAAGATTCGGGCCCCTAGGCCCACAAGGTCTATTTTCATCATTCTATACGCGCGTATTCACACCTTTTGACATATTTCAAATTTTGGATTCACTGAATTATAGTGCAAACCCATCGATTAATGACTTAAAGGGACTGAGATCAATTCACATGATCTTGAGTGCGTACGAGCTACGCTATAGAAGTCAATCTCGCCCGTCGACGAAACTTTGAGATCATACGATTATTTCTAAATTTTATCGCCCCCTTCCTAAGTCAGAGTGCGTTAGAATGCGTCGTGTTACCTATCACCCTTGTCCAGTTTAATCCAAATCATGCTCTGATACCAACTTGTAACGCCCCAAATTTCAAGGGTCGAGCAAAGCTCTACTCCCGAGATTCAACACATCACTTATGCAACATGGATAATGATGTTTAGATGTCATCCATACCAATGCATTAAGCATGAGTGGGATTATACTAAAACAACATATCATACTCCAGAGATAAGCATACGGAAGTCTGAAGGTTATGTATTTGAATAAGTAAGCAATTCGCAACTTCCAGAGTATGATGGTGTAACAGGGTTTAATATATACAAAATTTGTTTCAAAATAGACAAAGTGGGGATATGTAAGATGTCCAACTAAACAAGTATCCCAACATCCCAGCATCCTGACGAGTCAGCTCTAGGTCTACGTAGACCTTCCAAAAAGTTGATAGTAGGAGAACTCCTCCTCCTCGTCCATGAAATTCTGCTCCGTCGCGTAAATCACATCATCATCTGCATCTAAACCAGTATCTGATTGGTGTTTTAAAACACCATCCCAGAGTGGGAGTGAGTGATCAACTCAGTGGTATTATACGACAAAAGTTAACATGTTATCAATTCAATCAAGTAGTAATGATAAAGCAGCATAACAATCACTTCCTAGCTACTCTTGTTAATGCAGGAATGGAGTACAAGTAATGATGTATGCCCTCACATCAGAAGCTCCCTCAACAAGTGATGCCAACACCATATCGCATATGACAATACGACCTCTTGTGCCACTTCCACGCCTTTAAAGCACATTTTAACTAATGCAATGTTATGCATGGTCATGTTAGCCCAGCAATTAATTAAGTTTATTCATACAACAGATTTGAGAAGCAATGGTACCTCCCTTTATATCATTTACTCAAACAGAAGGATCCATCTAGGTTCGTCACTCCTAGTCAAGCATATACGATAGGCAAGTTGTGGGGTCATCACTCCAGATTAAAAGCAGTGGATAGGTAAGTTCATAATTTTATGCTCGTGGACACTACTGGGTGGCTAATCACCTTGGCGTAGGCCGACAGCTCGAACACGGTGTCTCATACCACCATGCTTGGCTCACGAGTTTGAGTTTGCTCACTGGTCACTATGGGGTGGCTGATCACCTCAATGTAGGTCGACAACTTAAACACGGTGTTCCATACCACCATGCTCAGCTCATGAGTCTTGGTGAATCGTAGTACCATAGTTAAGGCGGGCCTTTACATCGGAGGGGGTACCTTAGATTCAAGCAGTGGTGTCCGTACATGGTAAACACACATTAGGCTTATTGGTTTATTAGACAAGTTCGATTGCTACGAGCACATGCCGACTTAATCGACATGGAGTGCATAAGCACCCCTCGTGGCCTAACCACTGTCGATAATCATCGTGCGACTTAGATTCGTCGAATATATCTGAGGTGGTGAGATTAATTCGATCACCTAAATGGGGACTATTTCTGATTGCCTAGACTACAACGTAGCCCCAATCCTACTCAGATGTAACCAGTAAATACATGTGACAATAATTCCAACATTTGGCAATCAATCTATCTGAATATCTCATTTGAGCATTTCATCAAACATATTTAACATGTCACCAACACTTGCATTTTATCCATAAATTGCATAGTGGCAATTATGATTGCATGTAAGAAACTATACATATGATTGAGGAAATTAAGAATCCTATCTTAATACACTGACTAAATACACTTCATCAACATTTTCTCATTCAGCTATTTTATCAAACACCTAAGTTACACTTCACCAATTACATAGACTAGATTAGTTATGACAATTCCTTACACAAGGAGATCATCATGCAAATGACAAACATGAATCCTAGGTTAATAGTCATGGTAAGCACAAATCACAATTTGCATGTTCATTCAAACATTTCAACAAACACATGGGATACATCTTGTATACAACATAGTTCACACATGTATAATACATCGAAGACGTCGTATCTAAGACAATATGACAGCAATCAAGTCAGACATAAATCATTAGCTGACATTAAAAGCATTGAAAACCATAACCTAAACATTTATAGTCCGCACCTTCCGTCGGATTTCTCGATTCGGACTCGGTTCAAACACTACATTCCTGAAATCAGAATAACGAGTACCTAAACCATGAAATAGGTTGCTAGTTTATTGATTATTCAATCCGAATTTCTAAATCAAGATTAGGGTTAGGATTTCTTACCCAAATCGTAACCGAAAATGATTGTATAGTGAAGTGGGAAAGTGAATCCATGCGTGGAGTAGTGGGAGAGAACCACTGCAGCAATCTCCAAAGATTTCCCTCTCCCTACTCTTTTCTCTTCTTTTCTCTCTTCTCTCTCCTAGGGTTAGAGAAATTCGTATGGAATAGAAATAGGATGGTTTAAGGGATTTATATATGCCCAGAACTGATGTAAATGGCCCCAGGGCCATGGTATACTTAATTTATAACCAAAGGGTGTCTGTTTCGGGCAAACGGGGCACATCGGGAGGTCCATTACTCACTTACGCCACAGGGTAAGTTCCCTGACAATGGATCTATGCCAGGATGTTATTTCAGCACGATTGGATGGTCGATCGGTAGTGGAGAACCCGTGTCAGATCAACAGTCATGCTTACTCGATCGGGGCCACAAGTATACAGATTCGTGTAGCAAAATTTCCCTTATCCATGGGTGAAGTTTGGTCAGAAACTGACGGTCTAAAATCCTCAATTTCTAACGTAAGCGAATGGCCCAATTCACTTAAGTCTCATTTCATTTTCTAAAGATATTCGTGTTTCAGACACACTTCGTTCAGGGCTCAAGTTGTGCGTTTATGGACACAGTCTAGGCTCGATTCCTACGATGGTTGTCAAGCCTTGTAGGATGGATATAACCCAATAGTTTCGCAGTTATTGGACTTTTGACGTATGGTCTAGGTCCGATTCGGAGTTTCAATGTATTCCCGAGAGCGACAAGCTCGTGGGATTTCTCCTAGGTTTTCAAGTAGTGTTGAGTTAGTGACTTTGATGGTTTTAGGTCTTGCCATTTGCGTAAATGGTGGTTTGAGCTAAATCCACCGATTAATTTAGTTTAACACTTAATTAATTTTTGCCTAAA
Source organism: Magnolia changhungtana (assembly GCA_030180095.1). Lineage (NCBI taxonomy): Eukaryota > Viridiplantae > Streptophyta > Magnoliopsida > Magnoliales > Magnoliaceae > Magnolia > Magnolia changhungtana. The sequence continues at coordinate 87,621 of JASAUF010000524.1, read as the reverse complement.
TTTCTATAAAATATGGTCCTTAGGGATTTCTATCTGAGGTGGTACTCGGGTCTTTGTACGGATTTTTTGGAGACGTTACATCGGGTCTCCTCTTTGAAGAATGGCAGTTATTGCTTGCATCATTTTTTGTAGCTAGTCCGTACTCACGAACATGGTTGGTGCTACGCTAGACTCGGACGGGGAGCCGCTTGGCTTACTCTCTCAGACGTCATGTCTTACAGTATAGAAGAAGAGCCTATTATCCTTGAACACTCTCGAATATACACACGATGGGGAGCTATATCAGAAAATCCTTAAGCTATTCGAACTCGGGGATCTAATCATTCTAAGTTCTCAACAATTATACAGTAAAGGGTAGTTATCAGCAGATATGTGATGTTATCCTTAGGTATTCCCAAGTTATGCTCTAATACCAACTTCTGTCACGCCCCAAACTCAGAAAATGGGCTCACAGAATTTTCGATTGCCGATCTAGTGCCGACAGCCTCCGTAGTACCCCATTCTCGACTTTCAGCGCCCATACACCAGATTCTGATCCTGGGGTCCTATAATGAGGATTTTTCAATGTACATTTATCTCGTAAGAAGCATAACCACAAGTTTACCCAAATCACAAAGACAACATCATCATCACATATCCACTAATTTAAACAGTTGAATATAGTGCTGAAAGGGAAATACATATATCGAAAATTAAAGCTTCAGAAGACAGCTACACGCTCTAAGCTCAATTTTGTTGCAACCTAACGCCACTTGCATGCATCTATCATGCATAAGCTTATAGAGGGTAGTGTAAGTGTATGCGTAAGGTAAGTGCCAAGTATGCAATATCAGAGTAATACAGAAACATGACGGAAGGTCCCTAAATACCATCAACCTTATTCAGGCTATGCAGTGTATAAGCATAATAAACCAAATGCTATGTGCTAAGGATGTAATACAATATGCGGTGCAACTGAAACGACCAAGCTGGAGTGTGAAGTCAGGATGATAGTACGTAGTATCGCAGGCTATGGGGTCCATCACAAGGGACTTCTATCCAAACTAGTCTCATACCTAAATTTGGATAGCCAGACCCAATATGGTAAACTCCTGATCTCAGGTTGGTCGCTCGCCCCAACCGAAATCCTGGCCATTGCAAAGGTATACATAACAATTAGTTGCGTACTACCAGCCCAAGTGGATAGTGAATGAATGAATGAGTAAAATGCCGAGTGTGCAACTCTTGCTCAATAAGTCCACATATCAGTACCGTACACCTTTGGGATCATCACCGGGGTCTAGTACACTCTATGCCACCTGCCACCCCATCAAGCGCACAACTGGGTAAGTGGAAGAGACCTCACTATCCTCCTACCACTATCGGCCCGGCTCGTCAATAGCGGACCCATTTATGAGCTTGTTGACTCAGCCTAACATTGCCTACTCTCTTAGGTGGGTAAGGCCACAACCCCTCTCAACCAACCACGACACAGTGAGACGACGCTTCCTACTAGTATAAAGCCCTCATGCGCGCATAAATATCCACTCAGTCTAGACATTGGGGCGTCATTTGGTACCAAGAGGGTTTAAGGACTTTCAACTAGGGACATCTATGACATCCCATGTAGAAAAGATTTTCAGTATCCTATCTGTCCACCCACGATATGCCTGTCGAGGCTACGGCCATGATGTCGCTAGGGCGTACGGTGGTCATATTACAAAATGTGAGATGCATGAGTGAAAAGGCCTAGCTATATGTCCTAAAGGAGGGAGTGAATAGGACTATGACAAATTAAAACTTTAACAGTGGAAATTAAATGAATAAGATAGCCTTGAAAGATAGAACTATAAACAAATCACAGTACTAAAATGTAAAGCAATCTTCAAATAATAAAATAGAGAAGTTGATACCAATGTTGTTTTAAGGACAACCTTGCACCATAAAAACCAAGGGTTTATGGCAGGACAACCTTACTAGAACAATTTGAATATCAAGAACTCAAACTGAAAGGAAATAGCAAGAAATTAAATTCTAAACTATTACAACATTCCCCACGATGCTTGAAATGTAAAAGATTACAACATTCACATCCACATATACATTCCACAGCTTTGAATGATAAAAGATATAGAAATTCAAACAAACATTCAAACCACAAAATACAAAGAATTATAGTGGTTCGCCTGTGTGTACACCACCTATTAAACAACAGCCACACAGATTGCTACTCCACTCTTAATATCCTCACAAAGGGGATATCGACGTTCACTATGAAAATTGGTTTCACAGGTTCACCTAAAACCTTCACAATTATCTCTTTCAAATGGGCTTACACAATTCAAAAAAACCCCACTTATGAGTTTTCTGGCTCTCCTCAGATAACCACAAGATTGAGATTTTTCTGGCTTAATCTCAAACAAAAACCAAAATGAAGGAAATTTACAATATAGAAAATACCTGGATTTCTCCTTTCGTTGTAGCCCAGAAGAACCAATCGGAGAAGAAGTTCGAATATAGAAGTTCAATTGTTCAATACTCACTTTGAAATGGTTCTATGTTCTAATTTATTTTAAATTAAACCAAATGGGCTAGCTCTATTTGATTTTGATTCCAAGAAGAAGGAATACAACAATTCCTCTTTTTTATTTAGATTGGAATTCAGAAACAAAATCAAATAAATAAAGCTAACAAAAGAGAATATGAAATATGCACAGCGTAGCTCAAATAACACAATCTTATCTTAGAGTGATGCCTTGATTTTAGTTAAATTGAATTCTTGAAAAACTCTAAAATTCGTGTTCTATTTATAGTTACAGAAATCGCATCTTCGACTGGTCGTGTGGCCACCACGATTGGTCGTAGGTCAAACTACATTTTGAAATTTTAAGTGTGATCGGATAAAACCGTTCTACGACTGGTCTTAGGGTGTCCACGACTGGTTGTGAGGCCTCCACGACTGGTCATGACCATCCCACGACTGGTCGTGAGGTACCAAGAATGGTTGCTGGAGTTTGAGTCGTAGCTGCAGGACTAGTCATGAATGAGTCGACACTGTTCCTACGACTGGTCCAGCAAACTCCAAGACTGGTCGAAGCTCAACCAAAAAATTTCAAAAATTTACAACAACTTAGGACTGGTCTTGAAATTTCTTGGACTGGTCGAGCCAGTTCTATGACTAGTCGAACAGAGTTTAGGACTGGTCTTAGAATAGACCAAACACTTATAAAATAATTCAGTTCGAATTATGTATTCAAAATAACCTACCCTAAGGTCAAACTAAGGTCATGCAAACCTTAAATGTGAAGTATGGACATTGAGTCTTCATTTCTTCAAATGTTAGTTAACCTTTGAAGATTGTGAAGCTTGAGATCTCTGATGTAGATTGAACTTCATCTTGTACTGTTATTCTTGAGTTATACTTGAGACTTGAATAAGAACTTGTCTTCCGATGTAGCTCTTAAAATATTCTGATCATTGAGGCTTGCAAAAGTAGACAAATAACTTGAACTTGAACTTCTTGAAGTAGATCACCATTCTTAGCTTGTAGCATTGATGTAGTGACTTGAACATACAAGTTAATATGCTACACAAAACATAGATTGTGTTTTTGGCACCACAAAATTTGACAACCAAAGGGGTAAATAACTATTGCATTTACAATCTTTCCCTTTGTCAAATGTGTGACAAAACACACTTAAAAAATATGATTAATATGAACACAACAGAAATCATTCACCCGATATAAAAGTAAGCCGGTTACAGCCTGATTAACAAATCATGCACCAGTTGTCAATCACAAATCCTTCATTACTTACTCCCCCTGAGTAGCACAACTAATTCCAGCATAAAAATGATTTGCTACTCTACTCCCCCATAATCCATATTTATCTCCCCCATATATCCATATTTATCAAACTTAAATTATTCTCCCCCTTTTTGTCACAATAAGACAAGGGAGGAAAGGAAGAAATGGAAGTGGAAGACCAATATATGCAAGTAAAAATAAGCAAATTCAAAGTTCACATAGCATTAACCAGCTGAAATAAAAATCAGTCATACAAACTGAAGTAAAATGAAAGTCCACACACCAACAAAAGTAGTATGAAAGTTATTACAAACCAATGATTAAAACACTTAATCAGATCTTGAGGAAGGAGAAGGTATGGTAGGATCAATTTAATGAAGGCCCTTATTTAAACCCCTAAGATACTTGCGCGTATATTTAAATTACAAATCATGGGCAACATTCATGTTCTCTACCTTCTCCTCAAGAGCACGAAGACGAGCATCAAAATCAGATGGCTCATAGTCAGGATCATTTGTAGAATCTGATTCAATTTCATCAAAAATATCATCAATATTTATGTCATTAGGAGGAAGATTTCCACCTTCTTCATCATTCCCTGCTTCAGCACTACCACCACCCACATCTATTTGGCCAGGAGCTAATTCCAACTTCATATTATTTATATTAGAATTGTTAAACGAAAGATGACGAATAGGAGCCTCTTCAATAGGCATAACAACTAGCATATGAAGCGCTAACACAGTCATAAGATATGCAAATGGAATATCATTGTGTCCTGGATGGAGTTAAAACTGAATGATGAAATGACATAGTAAGGAAGGCAGACAGACTTTAATACCAGTGATGATAGAATACAGAACCCGAACCATATAGGAAGTCAGTTCTGTTTTGTTACCAGAACGTGGATATAAATTTGAAGTAAAAATTCTGTGGAGAACCCTGTATTTGGGTAATAAATACTTTGTGGGGAACACATTCCCTTTATGAGTCCATTGAACGTCCATATTACATAAATTTTTGGTTAACATACATTTTTCTGATTCTGACGGTTTTTCCACTAGAGTCTGAATAGGAATACCCTCATCATTAACAGGTATTTCCATAAGATCTGAGATCAGATAACAGTCTACTGTAAATGGACCTTCTCTAGTATCAATATTAAATGTTAAATTATCAGATGAAAATTCAGAGATACATGCAATCATGGCCTGTGCAATGGATTGGTATGTTGGCCCACCCCAATGTAGGATGTTATCTGTTCACTCCCCAAGTATAGGGTTGTGATGTAGTAATAAACTCGGTAAGATCGAGGTCGAATCCCACGAGGACTGGTTGTCACAATTCAAATCTATGATTCTTCTTAACTAATCCAATGAATAATGAACTAAACTACTAAGCATAATTTTAGGAAAAACAATTAAGAAACGGGGAATAAAATTCAATCAGAGAGAGAGCACTAGGACTTTCGAATCCACCCCTAACTATCCTAACCCTTGTTTTGTCTGTTGATTCACCTTGAAATAGATTGATACCACTTAAATAGAGAAAGCACAATCTGTGTCCTAAATCGGGCATACAAACTGTCTAATTCCTTTGAGCAATGCCATGAATAACAAATTCCATGTCCTTGGTCGGGCACATGGAATGTACATTCATTAAAGCATCCTGTTTCTTCCTCTATAGGAAACCTGTTCTTGATCAGACACAAGCACCTGTAATAAGCATCCAAACAACATCCATCTATATACTTTGATCAAGTTCATAGATGGAGAAGTATGGAATTTAAACCCATAAAGCCCACTTAGAGAAAAAAAAAAACAAATTAATTAAAATTCAAAGTAAATCAACCAATACAAGAGCTGATCAAATTAGGGGCTTCATCTCAGCCCTAGCTGAGAGATTAGTTACCCATAAAATCCATAAAAAATATTAAATAAAATTCATAAATTAAAACTCCAAACCGAACAATCTCTCTCTCTTTCTCCTTCTCTTTCTTCTCTCCCTGGCTCTGGATCTCAATTTCCCTGGATCTGAATACCTCTCTCACGTCCAAAACTTCCTTTTTATAGCTGCTGGATGGCTGGAATTGGTGGCAGAGTCGTAGACGGACTCGAAGTGTAATTTTTCGCAGCCGTGATCGGTGGGCCCCACAGAGGTGTTTTCTGGAAAATCCACCCCGTCCATTGGATTCAGGACGAAATTTCAGTCAAGAATGAGTGGTTTTGAAGGTCCATTAGCGTGGCCCACAGTAGAAATCTCAAAAAGATCAGATTTAAACGTCGCCGAGTAGCCCTTTTGTGGCCTCTGTATCACGCACGTGTGTACGCATGGGAGTGAACTATCAGCATGGTTTTGTAGTATTCATGGCCCTCTACACGATGGACGGCTCGGATTGACCAAAAGGTTGACGGGTGGGGCCCACTGTTCTTCGCAAAACGGACCAGCGTCCGTGCGTTTCGCGGCGCGAAACTCCTTCCGTGGTGATGGTGGGTCCCACTTCTTTGATCAAGTGACAAATCCACTCCGTCCACTGAGATGGGAACGGAAAACCGGTCGGGAATGTATATTTTCGAGTGATATTTGTGGTGGCCCACAGAGTTTTGAACTCGCCGTCAGACCTGCGTTTGAAAGGCTGGAGCCTGATCGTCGCTCCCTCTCGCAATTTCGCCACCTAGGCAACGGTAATATGGACCTTAGAGGGACAATGGACGGTCTGGATTGGAGGTTTGATGGACGGTGTGGACCCACAATCGCCGACCGGCGGTCGGGTGCGCGGACGCTGGAGCGTTGTTCGCGTTTCTGAGGAAGACGGTGCGCGGGTCAGCGCGGACGCTGACCATTCGGGCGGTCCGGTGCCAGTACGGTGCACGAGTGCTGTGTACACGTGTGCCCTGTAAGTGGGTCCCACCGTGATGTTATGAGAAATCTGCTCTGTCCTTCCACTTTCTCCTCTTATTTCCACCGTCAGGACCAAAGTTGAGGCGTATCCTATTATCAGGTGGGCCTGAAATCAGTGATTCATGGGCTGATTTGTCAGTTGGAGCACTTCCTCAACAATAGCGAAATTTAATATGTACGGTTAATTCACGGCCCCGTCACACGTATGAAGTTTCGACCGATTGGATGGCGAGAACCATGTGATCTTGTATTCTGGACCCTTTTCGGGCCCCTTTGGCTTGCTTTCCTCCGATCCCAGGCGTGTATATTCTTCACCATTGGTTTTCTAGGGTCCATCCCGTGCTCAGGTGACTTCAGAATGTCAAATCCATGCCTTTAACATCAATTTCCAATTAACGCTCCTGATTTCATCCTGTAATAAAAACACGATTAAAATCTGGCATTAAACATTATCATGTATGTAAAATCAAGTAATTACTGGGGTCTGATATGCAATATTCGACCCTGATCATTATCCCAACCTACAGATTGGAGAAGAGGAAGGATACCAAAATGAGCAATATGATCAATAAATATAGGTCTTTCAACAATGACATTATACATACGCAAATCCCTAACATGAGCGGGATCATCTTCGGATGATCGAAGATGACGCCTAAAGATAGAAGTTTATCTGGAAGAGGATAGACAACAAGTAGTTTTCTTTTTCCCTCTAACATCCATTTGCAATAGATTAAACAAAGAAACAAGTAGATTCAAAAGATGACGAGTGGGTTTTTGATAGATCATATTTCTCAAGAGAAAACCCCAAAATCGTAATGAAATACTAAATAAATTACTCCAAGAGTGAAAATGAAGTAATATTAACTAGAATTTACAAGAAAAACACAAATGATGTACTAACCTTGAGGAATCAGATAGTTGGGTACGACTGGTCGTACCTATGCCTGTTGGAGAGAAAATAAGAAATGAGGAAGATGAGATTCTTTAGGGTTAGACTGATATCTAGCACAAATACCAACACTTAAAGCAATATCAGGTCTACTTACAGTTAAATAAAGTAAACTGCCAATCATGCTACGATATAGTTTAGGATCTACATTTTACCTGTAGAGTCTTTTGAGAGTCTTAAGGTTGTACTCATAGGAGTATCAAAATTCTTACCATTTTCAAATCTAAACTTTTTAATCAAGTTCAAAGCATATTTGGTTTAAGAAATAAAAATACCATCAGGTTGTTGTTTTACTTGTAACCTTAGGAAATAATTCAATTCCCTAACCATGCTCATTTCGAACTTAAATTTCATTAAATCTGCAAACTCAACAATCATGTTAGCATAGGTAAATCCATAAATAATATCATCAACATAGATTTGTACCATAAAGATATGATCGTTATGTTTCTTAATAAACAGAGTTTTATCAACACTTCCCATTAGAAAATTATGACTTAGTAAAAACTTAGTCAATTTTTTGTACCATGCCCTAGGAGCTTGTTTCTAACCATAGAGAGCCTTTTTAAGGTGATAGACATGATCAGTGTTCTTAGGGTCTTCAAAACCCGTTGGTTGTTCCACATACACTTCTTCATGTAGATTACCATTTAAGAAGGCACTGTTTACATCCATTTGATAAATTTTGAATTTTTTAAATCAAGGAATGGATATGAATAGTCTGATTGATTCAAGGCGAGCAATTGGGACAAAGGTTTCATCATAATCAATGCCTTCTATTTGAGTGTACCCTTGTACAACCAGTCTTGCCTTGTTTCGAATAATATTACCAAGTTCATCAGACTTATTTTTAAAAATCCACTTTGTTCCTATAATATGTTTATCTTTAGGTCTAGGAACAAGATTCCAGACATCATTTCGAACAAATTAATTAAGTTCTTCCTGCATAGAAACTATCCAGTTTTCATCAGAAAGCGCTTCTTTTATGTTAGTCGGTTCAATCTGGGATGTAAAGCACACGTAATTACATGTCTTCTATTCGTCTACGAGTGCGCACACCAGTGAAAGGGTTTCCAAGAATTTGAGTAGTTGGATGATCTTTAACAGTCCTTAGTTCAAAATTAGTTTGATTTGATGAAATATCTGGTTTATCAATTAAAAGAACTTCATCATTATCTGAACTTGGGGCATGTGTATTCAAGTGATCGTCAATGACCATATTGATGGACTCTTGAATAACACTGGTCTTTTTGTTCAGTACACGATATGCATGAATGTTCAAAGAATATCCTAAAAAGATACCTTCATCACTTTTAGTGTTAAACTTCCCCAGATATTCACGGTCACGTAAAATATAACACTTGCTGCCAAAAACTTGAAAGTATTTGACAGTGGGCTTTTTATTGAACCACATTTCATAAGCCGTTTTATTATTAGATTTACAAATATAAACTTGATTAATAACATAGCATGCAGTATTCACTGCTTCAGCCCAAAGATTTCTATGGAGCTTCATACTATTCAACATTTCATTTCCCATATCTTGAAGCACTCTATTTTTCCTCTCCACAATTCCATTTTGTTATAGTGTTTTGGGTGTAGAGAATTCATGCAATATTCCCTGATCGCTACAAAATTTCTCAAAACTGCTATTCTCGAAATCAGATCCATGATCACTACGGATCTTACAAACTTGAGAACTTTTTTCAGTTTAGATCCATTTGAGTTACATCGTCAAGGGATTCTAATTTATCCCTTAAGAAGGCTACCCAAGTGCATCTGGTAAAATCATCCACGATTACCAGTATGTATTTTTTGCCACCTGAACTCTCCGTCCTGGTAGGTCCTACAAGGTCCATGTGAAGAAGTTCGAACCGTTTTGATGTGGCATTAAAGTTCACCTTTTTGTGAGCACTTCTAGTTTGTTTGCCAATCTGGCATTCGCCACATATTTTGTCTACTTTTTGAAGTTTAGGTAGACCTCTTATTAGTTTTTCTTTGCTCAATCTGTATATATTACGGTAATGTACATGTCCAAGGTGTTTATGCCATAATTCTGTATCATCGGTATGGACCATGTAGCACAATTGATTAGATGAGCTACCATCGCTTACAATATTGCAGTTTTCAGAAGTCTTGTGACTAGTTAATATTACAGAACCCTTTTTATTTAAAATTTCACAACCTCGATTAGAAAAGTTCACGTTGTGATTGTTATCGCATATTTGAGATATGTTTAACACGTTGTGTTTTAGCCCCTCAACATATAAAACATTCTTATTAAGGGAAGGTTATAGAGTTGAACCGTACCTTGGCCAATAATCTTACAGTTGCTACCATCACCAAATGTGACTGACCCATCAGTCATATCTTTAAGGTCGGAGAATAAAGCCTTGTCACTTGTCATATGCCTGGAGCACCCACTATCTAGGTACCACTTTGTATGGCTTGTCACTTTGAATGCGGTGTGGGAAACCAAGCAGGTAACCTTAGGAACCCATTTCATAACTACTTTGGGTTTAGAGGTATAGTTGGTCTTCTTATGTTTGTAGTTGTTGTAAGACTGACCCACTGAGTTAGATTTTAAGAGCTCCTTAAGTAGATCGACTATTTTCTCAGCTAAAGGGTTTCAGTTTTGATTTTTGTAATTGATATGGTTACCTTTAGTTTGGAAAGATTGAAAAGTTTTAACATTTTTAGAAAACTTTTGACTTAAACTTTTCTCTTTTGAGTTAGAGAATTCTCCTTTTACAAACTTAGGAGAGGTATTCTTCTATTTATGAGAAATATTTTATCGTAGCCCAAACCGGATCAGTCGTCACATTTTCTTGTTCGAGATAAAGTTTTTCTAATTTTAGATCACCTTGGGCATATCTCCATGTATCCTTTAAACTCAATAGTGAAGAGACTTCAAGTTTAAGTTTATCATTTTCAAATTTCAGATTTTCAATAAGGGTTGTTTTGAAATCTAGATCATATTTACATTTTTCAAAATAATCTGAAAGATGAGATTTTTCTAAAATAAGAGACTCAAATCTTTCTCTAAGCCCTGAAAACCTTTCTTTTTGAAGCTTTAGGTTTACCACAATCTTACAACTTTCCTTGTATAGGGCATTGTAAGCATCTTGAAGATCTTCATTATCATGATCACTATTCAGATTTTCTTCACTGGTTGAATCATCATGATCTAAAAAAGTGAACTTGGCTAGAGTCATAAGGGCTTTAAGTTCATTGCTTGACTCGATTTCAGAATCTTCTGATTCAGAAGAGGCTTTAGTGATAGAAGATTCATCCCAAGTAGCCAGCATTCCTTTCCTTTTAGGTTTGTCCTTTTCGAGACACTTGTTTGATAGATACCCATATTCTTGGTAGTTGTAACATTGAACATCTTTCAAAGATTTCCAAGATTTAGATCTAGATTTAGATCTCTTCTTATCATTTCATTTTTGAAAGTCTACCTTCTTTTTTACTTTTGAAAATCTTATAGAACTTTTTTGCTAAGAGAGTCATATCATCTTCAGAATTTTTCAAAATCAGAATTTTCCTGAGAAATACATTTGAAAGACTTAAGGGCTATAGATTTACCTTTAGGAGCTTTAAAGTTTAACTCATAGGTATGTAAAGACCCAACTAATTCTTCTACCCTCATATTGTCCGTATCACGAAGTTCCTGGATCGCAATCACCTTTGAGTTGAACCATTCAGGTAGTGAGCGTAGTATCTTTGCACATACTTTACTTTCTGGGATTTTATCACCAAGACCCCACATAGAGTTTATAATATCATTTAGTCTTGTATAAAAGTCCATGAACATTTCATTTTCTTCCATATGTATTTCCTTAAATTTAGTTGTGAGGATTTGGACTTTAGACTTCTTGACAATTGATGTACCCTCATGTGTCATTTCTAAAATATCCCAAGCTTGCTTTACAGTATCACAGGATATAATTCTTTTGAACTCATCCAGTGATAGTGCGCAAGTGATTGCATTTAATGCTTTCTGAAGTGTGGTCCAAGAAAAATAAGGTGATATTCTCATTAATTTTGATCCATCGATACCAGTCACTTCAGTGGTGGGAGGGATCCATTCAGTCACTGTGGCTTGCCACACACTCTCATCCATTGATTTGAGGAAAATCCTCATCCTGGCTTTGAAAGTGCCCTGGTTTGTCAATTAGCGTGAGTGTTGAGTCAGTTAGACTACAGATCCTGATAGGAAGATCAATTCAAGCGTCTGCCTCAACTGGATGTGTGCATGCTCACCACAGGTAAATTTGAGCCTCACATCTCTTGTCTCAAATCACCAGGTATACTAAAACCCTTAAAAATGTTGAAATATCATAGGGTTTTTAGGGTAAGAAAATGTTTTCAAAATAGGAAAATTCTCTAAGTTTTCTTGCCTTGTCGATTTTATCGATACACATCTCTATATGATCGACCTGCGCTGTTGAGTCCTCGATGCTCCATCGATACCATCGAAAAGAGGACTAAATATGTTTAGCAACCTTAAACACATCTAGACGGAATTATCGATTTATTGATACACCTATCGATATCATCGATATTCAAATCTCGAGTCTATTGAAGTTGACTTGATAATATCGACAGGCAGATTTCCGGCGCCCCTGTTTTTTCTTAAGAATATCATATAAGAATCGATATAACGAAGCCTCCTCGATACCATTGAAATTCAGACCTTAATGATATCGGTAGGCCTTCAATAATATCGGTCTTGGGCGCCAAGTTCTCCAGCAAAATATTTCAGGATGGTTTATCTATGATCGGGGGTCACTCGATAGAATCAATATTCAAATATTGATGATATCAATGCCGTATCGATTGCATCGAGCATGGACATAAACTATCCAGCAAGCTTTATGAAAAATCCTTTTGATTTATCGATGCATCGACACAGCTATTGATATCATCGACATTCAAATTCCGATGATCTCGAAGGTCCCTCGATCATTCATGAAAACCTGAAATATTTCAAGTCAAGTCTCTCTCATTTTTCAAGTGTCGATGGATCGAACCTCTCATCGATGGAATTAGAGTTCAAAATCTGATGACATCGACAATCGTTTTGATTCATCGACCAGCTGGCAAAAGGTTTTAAAAGTGTATGACATTGAGTTCGAGTCATCGAGCAGACCTTCGATGCTATACGCTCGATGATATCGACCCTACTCGATGATATCGAACTCTATCATAAATGTGACCGTTTTATATCTGTTAGAACCTTTTGCCTATATAAAGAGGACTTGTCTATTGTTGCTGTGAGAGAAAGGAGAGAGAGCTTTTGAGTGTTTAACCTTAGATCTTATAACCAAAGCCCTTTCTCTCAAGGGAGTTCATCCTCCAATCCACCCTCACCATTGATATTCAACAGAGTGGATTGGGGAATGAACTTCCGCATTCAAGGATCCTTCAGCTACTACCTTAATGGAAAATCATGAAGCTATGATGCCTTGAATGCATAGATGATTGAAATCGCTCTATCTTCCTTATAGAAAAATCTTTTGAGAGTAGGATTTCATCATAACCTTGACTCAACCTGTCGTCATGCATTGATACATCTTTTGAGTTGCAGTTCAAGGAGACTGAAGACTCTTCATCAACAAAGGAAGAGATCTTCGTCAACGTGCTTAATGGGACTCATCCACTTATCTGTAAGTACCTAGAGTCCAAAGGACACTTGTGATCATTCCTTTCTAGGATTGAGTCTTAAGTGTTTCTCACCCCTTCAAGCTTTCGTAGGAGGCCTCTAGCGGGAGTGTACGTGGTGGGTGCATTATGTGGACCCTTGCTTTGTGGAGAGCATAAACATTTGGTTGAATGTGAACCAGTCAAAACCTTAGGTTTGAGGTGAACCGTGTGAAATATCGGGTTTAGGGTAAACCGCATAAAACCTTCGGTAGGGTCTTATGGAAGATCCTTGGCCAGTGTGCCTAAAAGTGCGTGCGTTGTGTTGACCCTTGCTTGTGAGAGCATAAACAGTCAGCCTCAGTGTAGGTTATAAAGGTTGAAGGTGAACCTGATTTAAACCCTTAGGTTTGAGGTCAACCGCTGTGAAACCTCCTTAGTGAAATCCAACACACTCAAGGATTGAGTGCGTCTGCCGGGAGTGGAATAGACTGATCGTCGAACCACTATAAAAATGACTGTGTTTGAGATTACTATTTTTCTGATTGTGTGATTTACTTTAATATTTCCATATCTAAATATCTAAGATCACACCTCACACACATACACAGTCATATCCATCATGAACTAGTTTGCATACTGTTCACTGATTAAATAGTTTGTGATTGGATCCTCTACTAGGCTTGGAAGCCAGTAGAGTTATTTTTGAGTAATCCTAATATGAGCTTGTCGTTAGGATTAGTGGAATAGGATTTTAAATAAGAAAAAAAACTTTAAAAGTCCTATTCACCCCCCTTAGGACATATTGGCATATTCCTACTTCAACTAAAGCGGTCACCACCACTATTTCAGGCTTTCCAATTGGCATAGTTGGAGCCATCAAATGGTGGAGGCCTAGTGGCTGAAAGGCTATCAAAATTTGACATCTTATAAATAGCTTAGATCAATTAGCTCAGGAAATAAATCCAAATAACAATTAAAACGAGCTAGTAAGCTCTGATACTACTTGAAAAGGTCTAGCTCTATGCCCTAGAGGTGGGGAGGGGTGAATAGGATTGCCAAATTAAAACTTTAACAATGGAATTTAAATGAATAAGATAGCCTTGAAAGATAGAACTATAAACAAATCACAGTACTGAAATGTAAAGCAATCTTCAAATAATAAAATAGAGAGGTTAATACCAATGTTGTTCTAAGGACAACCTTGCACCATAAAAATCAAGGGTTTATGGCAAGACAACCTTACTAGAACAATTTGAATATCAAGAACTCAAACTGAAAGGAAATAGCAAGAAATTAAATTCTAAACTATTACAACATTCCCCACGATGCTTGAAATGTAAAAGATTACAACATTCACATCCACATATACATTCCACAGCTTTGAATGATAAAAGATATAGAAATTCAAACAAACATTCAAATCACAAAATACAAAGAGTTATAGTGGTTCGCCTGTGTGTACACCAACTGTTAAACAACAGCCACACAAATTACTACTCCACTCCTAATATCCTCACAAAGGGGATATCAGCGTTCACTATGAAAATAGGTTTCACAGGTTCACCTAAAACCTTCATAATTGTGTCTTTCAAATGGGCTTACACAATTCAAAAAAACTCCACTTATGAGTTTTCTGGCTCTCCTCAGATAACCACAAGACAGATTTTTCTGGCTTAATCTCAAACAAAAACCAAAATGAAGGAAATTTACAATATAGTAAAATACCTGGATTTCTCCTTTCGTTGTAGCTCGGAAGAACCAATCGGAGAAGAAGTTCGAATATAGAAGTTCAATTGTCCAATACTCACTTTGAAATGGTTCTAGGTTCTAATTTATTTTAAATTAAACCAAATGGGCTAGCTCTATTTGATTTTGATTCCAAGAAGAAGGAATACAACAATTCCTCTTTTCGATTTAGATTGGAATGCAGAAACAAAATCAAATAAATAAAGCTAACAAAAGAGAATATGAAATATGCACAGCGTAGCTCAAATAACACAATCTTATCTCAGAGTGATGCCTTAATTTTATTTAAATTGAATTCTTGAAAAACTCTGAAATTCGTGTTCTATTTATAGTTACAGAAATCGCATCTTTGACTGGTTGTGTGGCCACCACAACTGGTCGTAGGTTGAACTACATTTTGAAAATTTAAGCGCGATCAGATAAAACTATTCTACGACTAGTCTTAGGGTATCCACGACTGGTCGTGGCCATCTCACGACTGGTCATGGGGAACCAAGAATGGTTGCTGGAGTTTGAGTCGTAGCTACAAGACTGGTCATGAATGAGTCGACACTGTTCCTACGACCGGTCGAGCATACTCCAGGACTGGTCGAAGCTCAACCAAAAAATTTTGAAATTTTGCAACAACTTAGGACTGGTCTTGGAATTTCTTAGACTGGTCGAGCTAGTTCTAGGACTAGTCGAACAGAGTTTAGGACTGGTCTTAGAACAGACCAAACGCTTATAAAATAATTCAGTTCGAATTAAGTATTCAAAATGACCTACCCTAAGGTCAAACTAAGGTCATGCAAACCCCAAATGTGAAGTATGGACATTGAGTCTTCATTTCTTCAGATGTTGGTTGACCTTTGAAGATTGTGAAGGTTGAGATCTCTAATGTAGCTTGAACTTGAGATCTTCTAAAGCTTGAACTTCATCTTGTACTGTTATTCTTGAGTTGTACTTGAGACTTGAATAAGAACTTGTCTTCTGATGTAGCTCTTGAAATATTCTGATCATTGAGGCTTGTAGAAGTAGACAAATAACTTAAACTCGAACTTCTTGAAGTAAATCACCGTTCTTAGCTTATAGCATTGATGTACTGACTTGAACATACAAGTCAATATGCTATAGAAGACATTGATTGTATTTATAATGCCCTGAAAATCGGGGGTCGAGCAAAGCTCAACTCCCGAGTTCTAACGCATCACTTATGCAACACAGATAATGATGATTATGATGAGAGCATTGAAATATGAATGGGATTATACCAAAACAGCATATCATACTTCAGAGACAGTTAAATTGCAATTGAAAGACTGTGATAGATATATAAAATATATAGACTATGGTGAGTCTCCAGAGTGTGATAACATTACTAGGTTAAATAATTACATATGTAAGTCCAAAATATATAAAAAAAAATGTAGTGACATCTAATCAGCAACCCTGTAACCCCGTCGATCAAGATACGGCTCGCATGAAGTTACCAGAATACAGCATATACAAGAAGGCATCCTCGTTGTCGCAAAAGTCCGGCTCCGCCTCATAAGCATCGCCATCACCAGCGGATACAACAGGGTCTGGTTGGTGTGTACAAC
Organism: Magnolia changhungtana; assembly: GCA_030180095.1. Classification (NCBI taxonomy): domain Eukaryota; kingdom Viridiplantae; phylum Streptophyta; class Magnoliopsida; order Magnoliales; family Magnoliaceae; genus Magnolia; species Magnolia changhungtana. Next base: position 71,009 of record JASAUF010000524.1, on the reverse strand, counting down.
ACCATCCCGTAACGTGGGAGTGAGTGATCAACTCAGTGGAACAATAAAGCATAGGTTAACATGTTATCAAAACAGTCAAGCAATAATGATAAAGCAGTAAAGTCAAACACTCATAAATACTCTTATTAATGCAAGTATGAAAATGCAGTCATGATACATGCCCTCACTAACATACTTCCTCATGCGACACCATCTTATGTCCGCAGCATGCCTTCATCCCTCAGTGCTCCACATCTTCCAGGCATATGCAGTGCGATGATGAGCATGATTACCGAGTTGTTATTAGTCCATTTCATACAACAGTATTGAGAAACTAGGGTACCTCCTTTATATCATTCCCAAACAATGATCCATTCTAGGGTCGTCAATCCTAGATAATCTTATACGATAGTGTGGTTTTAGGTCACTGCAAGGGCTGCCAGGGCTATTACGCGGAATTGTTGCACCACTCTCCCATCACCTTATCAATACAGGCCTAGTTTATACTCTATTACTATGGGAAAGCTTGTCGCGTCTCGGCAGATTCAGAGTATGCTCGAGGTCACTACACCGGGAACGGTCAGGGCTATCAGGGCTGTTGCACAGAATCGTTGCACCACTCCCCCATCACCCATCAAAGCAGTGTAGGCCGACAGCTCGAATATAGTGTCTCATACCACCATAATCGGCTCACAAGTCTGGTTGCTCAATGGTTACTACGGGGAGGCACATCGCCCCAGCGTAGGCCGATAGCTCGACCACGGTGTCCCATACCACCATGTCCAGCTCATGAGTCTTAGCGGATCGAGGTACCAAGATTAATGGGGTTGCACTGGTAAGTTCAGTACCTTAGGTTCAAGCAGTAGCATCCAAACATGGTGAACATACATTAGACAAATGTAACGCCCTGAAAATCGGGGGTCGAGCATAAACTCAACTCCCGAGTTCCAGAACATCACTTATGCAACAAAATGAATGATGATTGAATGTTGACTGTATTCGTGCATTGAACATGAGTGAGATTAAGCCAAAACAGTATATCATACTCCAGAGACAGTTAATTTTGCAAGCGGAAGACTGTAATAGATAGACAAAATATATAAACTATGATGAGTCTCCAGAGTGTGATAACATTTCCAGGTTAAATAATTACAAGGACAGTTTTAAAATATACCTAATGTGTAAGTGTAATGTCTTCTATCCCAAGTACTATAGCCCCGTCAATACAGTACCAGGTCTTCAAAGACCCGTCAGAGAGTTAAATGATAGGAGAACTCCTCCTCATCACCATAGAAGTAGTCCGGCACTGCTTCACAAGCATCGCCATCATCTGAAATTTAACAAATGCTTTGGTGTGTACAACACCGTCCCGTAACGTGGGAGTGAGTAGCTAACTCGGGGAACGATAAGGCATAAGTTATCATGTTATCAATACCAAGCAAAGAATGATAAAGCAGTAAATCAAACACTCCTAGTTACTCTGATTAATGCAAGTATGAATGCAGGTATGATGGATGCCCTCTCCGACATACTCCCTCAAGCGACACCATCTCACGTTCGCGCATGCTTACATCCCACAGTGCTCCACATCTTCCAGGCACATGCGATGCATGATGAGCATGATTACCGAGTTTTTAATTAGTTCGTTTCAAACAAATAGGATTGGGAAACTAAGGTACCTCCCTTGTATCATTCCCAAACATGATCCAATCTAGGGTCGTCACCCTAGTTAATATCGACGATGGTGTGTTTTCTAGGTCACCGCAGAGGTGCTGTGGTCAGTTACGCACAAAGGTTGCACCACTCCCCATCACCCCTTAAACGATTCATCACGATACAACTATACGTAAACAGTGCCTAGTTCATACTCTATATATCGCGGCGAACCCTAAGGCACGCCGCAACTTCAAATATGCTCGCGGTCACTACAAAGGGTTGCTGGGTCATTACGCACAAAGGTTGCACCACTCTCCCATCACCTTGTCAATGTAGGCCGACAGCCGCGAATATAGTGTCCCATACCACCATAATCGGCTCACGAGTTGAGTTACTCACCGTCACTACGGGAGGCACGTAGCTCAGCGGGCCAGGGGGCCGACTCGACCACGGTGTCCCATACCACCATGCCCGGCTCATGAGTCTTAGCGGATCGAGGTACCATGGTTAACGGGATTTTCACTTGGTAAGTTTGGTACCCTAGTTCAAGCATTAATGACCAAACATGGTGAACATACATAAGACACACGGTTTACTTGATGTGTTCTACTAGCTCGAGCGCACAACAAGTTGGGCGATATGAGGCGCGAAGCACCTCGTGTGGCCAACCACTATCGCCAACCGAAGTACGACACGGGTTCACCAACACATCATGCGTGGCGGAACAAATCCCAACCACATCTTCAAGTCTGATACAGGATGCCTGGACTACGAACATAGTCCCAAGCTCAGTCAAATCCTAACCATAACATGTGAAATACGGCATGATAACATGGTAATTCAAGAACACTAGCAAGCATATTATAAAGCATAACATGAAGCATGTTAATAAACAAGTCACGAAGCATGTTCAAAAGCATGTTATAAAGCATTATGTAAATAGGGATACAAATACTTAAATTTCGTAGGGCGAGTGGTTAGAGTGAACAACCACATGAAGAGTGTCATATGTGACTCTAAGGTAGCCGAAAATCCCATCTCAAAGACCTACCTAAGATTCTAACACTTAAGCACTTACACTCACAAGTGAATTCACCAACACTTGGAATGCAATATTTCAACATACATGACGTATGCTAGGGAAGTGTGTACTAGGGTTGTCCCTTTACCAAACTAGTATTTTATACATATACATCATATTCATACAGCAATTAAACATGGCAATCACATCAAGCAAATTTTATACGTATAGGGTACTTCCACGTATACCCAATTTCGACATACATAGTGTTTACAAAGGAACATAGATTACGGCGATTCCTTTCGCCAAACTAGTATTTTAATCATGTATTGTATAATCATACATTAAATAAATATGTCAAACATTATTCCAAAAGAAATACGTATACGGTATTTCTAAAATACGTAATTTCAACATACGTCGCATTTACAAGTGAACATATATTTTGGCGGTTCCTTTCGCCAAACTAGTATTTTATTCATATATTATATAATCATACATTAAATAAACATGTCAAACATTTATCCAAAAAAAATACGTATACGGTATTTCTACGTATACCTAGAATATGTGAAATTCCATATTTCACACCGTTAATCAAAACAGGAAACGAAAGCACTTTGTACATGTGCAATTGCAAGCAGATCATGAATCTACCATTTTCTGACATTGAAAGCGTTGAAAACCGTAACTTATAAGCTTAAAGTCCTCACCTTTGCCTTTGGAAACGAAACGAATCAGCAAGGGTAGAAGAACTTCCGTATACGGGAGATTTCTAGCCTAAAGAGCGGAATCGGTTAGTTGTTACACAACCCACATCGATCCCACCTCAAATCAGACCTAGGGTTAGGGTTTCTTACCTTCAAATGGGACGGAAAACGCCGGGAAAATGCCTAGAACAGGGCGGTGTAGGCCGTGTAACAAGCCAAAGCAGGAGGAGGGAAATCGGCAACAATCTCCAAGTCTTTCGCTCTCTTTTCTCTCTCTCCCTCTAGGGTTTCCTTCAAAATTCGTATGGCTGTGAGAGGGGCTGTTCTAAGCCCCCTTTATAGCCACAAACATTACGTAATTAGACTCAGGTTCAAGGGGTTCTGCTAATATAGGATTTTCGCCGCTTTTCCAGCTCAAAAGGGAAGTTCTGGTGGCCCTCCTTGAACCAAACGTCAGACTTAAGCTCACCGTCGATGGATCTACGTGGGATTACGTTTTCGACTCGATCGGATACCCAGATCGCACGTGGCGAACCACTTTCAGTTCGACGGTCAGTGGGCCACGATCAGAAATTCCAAGTATATGTAAATGTTCCTGAAATTTTTCTTAATCCGAGGGTGTAATTTGGTCTGATTCTGACGGTCAGCTGTTGCTTAATACTGACGCGTCAACAAATGATGCCAGATCACTATTCCGTATATTTATTTTGGCATGTGAATAGTGTTTTTCACACACCCTCGCTCCGAATCGAAACGAATGACCGTGGGACATCGGATAAAGCTGATTTTTGAGATGATTGTTAAGCCCAGTGGGGCGGTCCTAGTTCCTTAGCTTCGGGTTAATCGGACTCCCGATGTGCGATCTAGACCTAATACGAAGTTTCGTTTCATTCCCGAGAGCAGACGGGAAATGAGTTTGGTTCTAAACTTTAGGGTAACCTAGCGTCAATGATTCTGCAACTTTTGGGTCTTGCAGATCGTATTTAAAGCGATCCTAACGGATTTCATGGCTAATTGAGTTTCGCACTTAGTTACTTTGTCTCATTTCTAAAGGATTTAGTCCTAAGTGAATTCTGGTCGAGGTGGTACTCAGGCCTTTGGAGTTTGTATATAAAGTCATCCAAGTTATACTACTTAGCTAGTTTAAGATAGTGTCTAGGGTGAAAGTTCTTAGAAAAATTGGAAGATCAAAGTGATGAAGGGTGAGATTTGTGAAGGAAATGAGTTCAAAGGCGGCTTTAGACTTTGGGATTCAGTTCTGACAAGTTAATGAGGTATTACGATCGACCCATTGCCTAAGGTCATCTAATCCCAGGTTGGCAAAAATCCGGGGCGTTACAATCTACCCCCCTTAAAACAAAATTTCATCCCCGAAATTGGCTAAGGGTAATAAGGGAAGATTTCTATTATTTCATTTGCCTAAGACTTATTAATTCCAAGTTTCTACGCGTGGTAGGGTATATACTAGTCTGGTTCCTTTTAGTCTACCCCCCTTAAAACATATTTCTTTATTCATTTCTCATACCCTGATAGTTCGCTACAATTTATTTCTGTACCTATTTGGAGTCTCAGCGATAATTCCCACCAATTTAGAGTAAGATAGTTGTTTTCAATGTTTGACCAACACGGAGAGACGTTTATGGTGGGCTTGATCCTGATACATCGATCATCTACCGAGCTAAGGTAGAAAGCTCATCGTATCCCTTCCGAATCCTAGTGGATCCTGATCTTCTGCTCGTCAGCAGTGAGTCTGTTGGTAGTCGCACAGGATTGAGAATTGGGTCAAGCCGCGAATGTTTCGCAGTTGTATATTTCAGTAACTCCGTGGTACGATCACTCTAAAGACGCAGGGAATGTCCATCATTGAAAAGTTCAAATTGTCTATGTCTAAGGTTACCCTTTAGGTCTTAGTCTAAGAGAGTCCTTGATATTATCTATGTCCCAGGGGAGGGTGAATCAAATCTTACTAGATCATCCTAAAACATTTTCATAGTAGAACTTGTTAGGGCTTCTATAATGTGCGCATGTTAACGAGCACCGTTTCGATCCTGGGCCGTGGGAGTAGGGTCCACCATGCTTTATTGCGCCACCCAGATCAAGAGATGCAATAGGTAACCTAACTAGATTGGGCTCATAATGTGCTACCCCCCTTAAAATTTTATTTTAACCCTCAAGGCTCAAGATTTATGTCCTGCTCCGTATATCGGAACAAGGTGTAGTTTAGGATCTATCCTTGACATGAAATGGGATGCGATTTCCCACTACATTGGTCTTCTTTTCATCAATATTGTGTATGATGGCATTGATACCTATGGGGATCGAGAGGAGTTAAAAATGATGGGTAATGTGGTTGATGTCAGGGGCAGGTGTGGGTTTGAGGCAAGATGCCCAATTCTACCAAGGGGTTTTTGTCGCGGTCCAGACTTATCCTATTTAATCATGTCTAGCTTAATAGGCATGCTATCTTTTTGCGTTCATAAGCACAATATGTATGCCGACATGGCATGTGATTTAGGACCTGATTCTTAACTGTCTGTTGCTCACTTGGGAAATTCCTTAGGCCTAAAAGGAAATATTTCTATTGGCTATATATTCTCACACTTCTCAAAGACAAAGTTATAAACTTTTGGTTGTAAGTGGTCAAGCCAACACATAAGGAAAGTTGTGTAGTGGGTCAGAATCGGATACATGAACCTCCTGCCTAGCTAAAACAGTAAGTTGCCATATCATTCCTTAATCCTAGTCGATCCCGACCTTCTGCTTGATCAGAGCATAGGGTTCATTGGTCACTACCAGGATTGAGGATTCGATTCAAACCGCGAATACCTCGCTTAAATGTAGTTTCTCTACTCCGTGTTCCCATTGTACTAAGTCCTTGAGAAGGTGATTCTAAGGGGTGTATTGATTTGACCTAACATTAAATCAAAGGGATACTGAGCGTGTATAGTTTCTATGTCATACAACCTTCCTATGAGTTATTAAAGGAGCCTATGAGTATCAAGAGGATTTCAACAAAGGAACGGGGTCTCGCTCCAACCTAATCAAACCGACTCACTAAGTATATCACTCAATTATCTTAGCATTTTTTTTTGTCGTTTACATTTCTTAGCCTAATCAGCAGCCTAGGCTCAACTGATGAGTAGCGGTAATCCACCAGTTGTAATCTAAAGTCTATGCTTATACACCAGATGATTTTATATCATTTCTAATACAAGAAATTATTTATCGTGTAGGGTCAAACGTTGTCTAAGTGGGATTGAGTTGTCTGTACTTGACGCTCGAGCTTTTCACACATGCTCACACCAGCTAAGAAGATCCTGGGGTTTGTATTATTAATTTGTTGGATTTCCTATATGGTCAGGTCTGTCGAAAACTAGGAGTATCGCTCTAGGTCCAAAACTGTAAGGCCTAGTTGTCAAACAACCATTTACTCCAAAAGCTTAAGCTATCAGAGTGTGGTGGGTTAATGTATATCAAGGGACTTTATCACTTCAACACAATTTGGCCAGTGGCCTTAAGTTGTATTAAATGGGACCGCATTACTAATCCTACCTTGGGATTGGGTGTGACATGGTTGGTAGGAGGGTGGGAGGGGATCAATTTTATAGGCCTTAGAAAATGAGCCTGGTGTTGAAAAAAACGTGAGACGGGATTTTCCATATCCCACGATGGGGAAATTTCTAAGTGTTATTGGAAAGGAATTCTCGGAATTTACTCTTAATTGTGTACATTCTACACATGGTGTCGGAAGACATAGGATACACCTAATCTAGGGGCCATACCCTACATATACATTTATTATTACTTTTACAATTCTATCCACCGTAAACTTATCTAATGTAATTTGGCCGAACGGACCCTAAACGTTCTCAAATACTTAAAACATTCTATCAGCTACTACACCTATCAACAGGAAAACATAACCACCCTAAGATAGTAGCCCATGCAAACTACAAGATAGCATATGGATGAGCTCGGATAGAGCCATGGAAAATGAGGATAAGGGAAATGGGGGGTTGGAGTTTTTGGTTCTCCATGGACTTGAGCCTCGACAGGGATTGTAAAGGCCAAAAAGGTAGGGAATGAAGAAGGTAAATGGAAAAATGAGATAGGTTTGAAGGTTGCACGAATTTGAGCTCCAAGTGAGGGGGGTGGGAGCTCACATGTGAAAAAGAGGGAAAGGATAGGAGGTTAGGGCTGCTGTGATGGATGGGAGTGCGTGAATCATGGCCGAATATGGTGGAACGAAAGATTGGAGAAAAGGTTTGAGGGAGAAAATCGGAAATAGAAGGGGAGGGCGTTTGGAAGGGAAGATGTGAGAGAGAGGGGGGCTCCAACCCCAAAAAATCCAACCATTTGCCAAAATGGCACGTGCCAGGGGGTAGAGGGGGTCAGGCCGACCAACCCCATGCTTGGAGCCTCGCCGGAAAAGCGACCGGACCGCTGTCCGCCGCCCGTGTCGCGGTGGCGCCGCGGTCGGACTTGGCTGGAACCGCGCCACCGCGGTGGGACCCTGTTCTCCATGGTCCCAAGGTGCCAAATGCACCCTGGTTCGACCCTGGGTCCCATCGAATTTAAGTGGGGAGGCCCCCGACTCCGATTCGCTCTATTTCGGGTAGTTTCGAGCAAACTGGACATATCTTGCAATCCGGAATGAGTTATCTGACGTAAAATATATGAATTTAGGGTAGAACGAACTAATGAAGCCAACCAACCCCGCTATGCCGGGTTGCGCAGCCCGAAATTGTGAGAAAACCCTCCAATTGGCGGCCATTTTCCCGTTTTAATTTTGTTTTACCAAAATAGTAATTTTTGTTTGATTACTCTTCATCTGTTGGGCTTTAGGAGTTGCGCTCATCGCGTAAAGAGCTTAGAATAATTAGGAGAATGGTTTGGTGAAGTCAAATAGGACACTTACTATTTTTGGCTGAAAGCCTTGCGCACTAGTAGACATCACAACCTAGGAGTTTTAGTTGTAGTTGGTTTCAGATTTCTTTCCTATTATTTGGTATTCCCATTTAAAGGGTTGTGAACTCAAATTTTTTTTTTTGTAATCATTCATTAATCAATTCGAATTTATTAGAATTTATTTCTACTTTTTGCTTTTCTTTCCTCATGAATTCGAGAAGTCTCTGTGAGGAGTCCAGAGAAGCTCCGAGGATTCGGAGTAGTTATCCTCATCACGTTCATCCCTTATTCTACCGATTTTCAACTGTTGGGATGAGGTGGGTTGTAATCTAGAATTATCTATAGACGGCCTAGGAACATTTTAGGGTCGACTTGTGCGACCATGGTTAAATACAGACTCGATTTCGGCGTTCGTTTTCAGTGAACTAGCCGCTAGACGGAACAGGGATGTCTAAGACTGTTTCTACATTCCGTCGCTCCCTCCTAAGTCGGAGTGCGTCAGTGTGCGTCGTGTGACCATAACCCAGGTCCGGTTTAATCAAAATCATGCTCTGATACCATCTTGTAACGCCCTGAAAATCGGAGGTCGAGCATAAACTCAACTCCCGAGTTCCAGAACATCACTTATGCAACAAAATGAATGATGATTGAATGTTGACTGTATTCGTGCATTGAACATGAGTGAGATTAAGCCAAAACAGTATATCATACTCCGAGAGACAGTTAATTTTGCAAGCGGAAGACTGTAATAGATAGACAAAATATATAAACTATGATGAGTCTCCAGAGTGTGATAACATTACCAGGTTAAATAATTACAAGGACAGTTTTAAAATATACCTAATGTGTAAGTGTAATGTCTTCTATCCCAAGTACTATAGCCCCGTCAATACAGTACCAGGTCTTCAAAGACCCGTCAGAGAGTTAAATGATAGGAGAACTCCTCCTCATCACCATAGAAGTAGTCCGGCACTGCTTCACAAGCATCGCCATCATCTGAAATTTAACAAATCTGTTTGGTGTGTACAACACCGTCCCGTAACGTGGGAGTGAGTAGCTAACTCAGTGGAACGATAAGGCATAAGTTATCATGTTATCAATACAGTCAAGCAGTAATGATAAAGCAGTAAATCAAACACTCCTAGTTACTCTGATTAATGCAAGTATGAATGCAGGTATGATGGATGCCCTCTCCGACATACTCCCTCAAGCGACACCATCTCACGTTCGCGCATGCTTACATCCCACAGTGCTCTACATCTTCCAGGCACATGCGATGCATGATGAGCATGATTACCGAGTTTTTAATTAGTTCGTTTCAAATAGCAGGATTGGGAAACTAAGGTACCTCCCTTGTATCATTCCCAAACATGATCCAATCTAGGGTCGTCAGTCCTAGTTAATATCAGACGATGGTGTGTTTTCTAGGTCACTGCAGAGGCTGCAAGGGCTGTTATGCACAAAGGTTGCACCACTCCCCTATCACCCCTTAAACGATTCATCACGATACAACTATACAGAAACAGGCCTAGTTCATACTCTATATATCGCGGCGAACCCTAAGGCACGCCGCAACTTCAGAATATGCTCGCGGTCACTACAAAGGGTCGCCGTGGTCATTACGCACAAAGGTTGCACCACTCCCCATCACCTTGTCAATGTAGGTAGACAGCGCCGAATATAGTGTCCCATACCACCATAATCGGCTCACGAGTTGAGTTGCTCACTGGTCACTACGGGGAGGCACGTAGCCCCAGCGTAGGCCGACAGCTCGACCACGGTGTCCCATACCACCATGCCCGGCTCATGAGTCTTAGCGGATCGAGGTACCATGGTTAACGGGATTTTCACTGGTAAGTTTGGTACCCTAGGTTCAAGCATTAATGACCAAACATGGTGAACATACATAAGACACACGGTTTACTTGACGTGTTCGGCTAGCTCGAGCGCACAACAAGTTGGGCGATATGAGGCGCAGAAGCACCTCGTGTGGCCAACCACTATCGCCAACCGAAGTACGACACGGGTTCACCAACACATCATGCGTGGCGGAACGAATCCCAACCACATCTTCAAGTCGATACCGGATGCCTGGACTACGAACATAGTCCCAAGCTCAGTCAAATCCTAACCATAGCATGTGAAATACGGCATGATAACATGGTAATTCAAGAACACTAGCAAGCATATTATAAAGCATAACATGAAGCATGTTAATAAACAAGTCACAAAGCATGTTCAAAAGCATGTTATAAAGCATTATGTAAATAGGGATACAAATACTTAAATTTCGTAGGCGAGTGGTTAGAGTGAACAACCACATGGAGAGTGTCATATGTGACTCTAAGGTAGCCGAAAATCCCATCTCAGCACCTACCTAAGATTCTAACACTTAAGCACTTACACTCACAAGTGAATTCACCAACACTTGGAATGCAATATTTCAACATACATGACGTATGCTAGGGAAGTGTATACTAGGGTTGTCCCTTTACCAAACTAGTATTTTATACATATACATCATATTCATACAGCAATTAAACATGGCAATCACATCAGAAAATTTTATACGTATAGGGTACTTCCACGTATACCCAATTTCGACATACATAGTGTTTACAAAGGAACATAGATTACGGCGATTCCTTTCGCCAAACTAGTATTTTAATCATGTATTGTATAATCATACATTAAATAAATATGTCAAACATTATTCCAAAAGAAATACGTATACGGTATTTCTAAAATACGTAATTTCAACATACGTCGCATTTACAAGTGAACATATATTTTGGCGGTTCCTTTCGCCAAACTAGTATTTTATTCATATATTATATAATCATACATTAAATAAACATGTCAAACATTTATCCAAAAAAATACGTATACGGTATTTCTACGTATACCTAGAATATGTGAAATTCCATATTTCACACCGTTAATCAAAACAGAAACTGAAAAGCACTTTACATGTGCAATTGCAAGCAGATCATGAATCTACCATTTTCTGACATTGAAAGCGTTGAAAACCGTAACTTATAAGCTTAAAGTCCTCACCTTTGCCTTTGGAAACGAAACGAATCAGCAAGGGTAGAAAAACTTCCGTATACGGGAGATTTCTAGCCTAAAGAGCGGAATCGGTTAGTTGTTACGCAACCCACATCGATCCCACCTCAAATCAGACCTAGGGTTAGGGTTTCTTACCTTCAAATGGGACGGAAAACGCCGGGAAAATGCCTAGAACAGGGCGGTGTAGGCCGTGTAACAAGCCAAAGCAGGAGGAGGGAAATCGGCAACAATCTCCAAGTCTTTCGCTCTCTTTTCTCTCTCTCCCTCTAGGGTTTCCTTCAAAATTGTATGGTCAGAGAGGGGCTGTTCTAAGCCCCTTTATAGCCACAAACATTACGTAATTAGACTCGTGTTCAAGGGGTTCTGCTAATATAGGATTTTCGCCGCTTTTCCAAATTTCAAAAGGGAGTTCGGTGGCCCTCCTTGAACCAAACGTCGACTTAAGCTCACCGTCGATGGATCTACGTGGGATTACGTTTTCGACTCGATCGGATACCCAGATCGCACGTGGCGAACCACTTTCGCCGACGGTCGGTGGGCCACGATCGAAATTCCAAGTATATGTAAATGTTCTGAAATTTTTCTTAATCCGAGGGTGTAATTTGGTCCGATTCGACGGTCGGGTTGCTTAATACCGACACAACAAATGATGCCGATCACTATTCCGTATATTTATTTTGGCATGTGAATAGTGTTTTTCACACACCCTCGCTCCGAATCGAAACGAATGACCATGGAACATCGAGATAAAGTGATTTTGAGATGATTGTTAAGCCCAAGTGGGGCGGTCCTAGTTCCTTAGCTTCGGGTTAATCGGACTCCCGATGTGCGATCTAGACCTAATACTGAAGTTTCGTTTCATTCCCGAGAGCGTACGGGAAATGAGTTTGGTTCTAAACTTTAGGGTAACCTAGCGTCAATGATTCTGCAACTTTTGGGTCTTGCAGATCGTATTTAAAGCGATCCTAACGGATTTCATGGCTAATTAAGTTTCGCACTTAGTTACTTTGTCTCATTTCTAAAGGATTTAGTCCTAAGTGAATTCTGGTCGAGGTGGTACTCAGGCCTTTGGAGTTTGTATATAAAGTCATCCAAGTTATACTACTTAGCTAGTTTAAGATAGTGTCTAGGGTGAAAGTTCTTAGAAAAATTGGAAGATCAAAGTGATGAAGGGTGAGATTTGTGAAGGAAATGAGTTCAAAGGCGGCTTTAGACTTTGGGATTCAGTTCTGACAAGTTAATGAGGTATTACGATCGACCCATTGCCTAAGGTCATCTAATCCCAGGTTGGCAAAAATCCGGGGCGTTACAACAAATCGGGTAACTTGATGAGCTAGGCTAGCTTGAGCGCACGACAAGTTGAACGACATGAAGTGCATAAGCACTTCGCGTGGCCAACCACTATCGCCAACCGTAGTACGACTCGGGTTCGTCGAACACATCTCCCGTGGCGAATGAATCTCAGCCATGAATTCAATCCCGTTACCGATTGCCTGGACTATACAATAACCCCAATCACATTCAATTATGGAACAGTTAAAGCAGTAATGGATCAAGTTTCAAATCATACAATCAAATATCCAATATTGTCCGCTTAGGGCTGTCAGGGCTGTTACACGGAATCGTTACACCACTCCCCTATCACCCTTCACGGCTCTTATGGAATATAACTTAAACATATGCAGTACATAGATAAACTCATACAATCAGTTGAGCATGTTATGAAGTACAACATAAGCATGAGTTTGTACATATTCAATTCCTAATCACATAGATATCTAAAGAAATCATACACATAGTTAAAGGAGTTGAGAATCATATCTCAACACCCTCATACATTAAAATTTACTAACTACTACTCATTTAGACATTTCAACAAAGACATTAGACTACATATATCAACATACATGACATATGTTGATCACATAGGTATTAGGCTAAATCCTTTCACTAGGGAGTTGCCTCAATTAGAATACGCGTGCACCCACGACAGATAGTCATGGCAAGCAGGAATCCAAGTTCCATATTCATTCAGTCGTTTCCACAAACACTTGGGCTACACATTTTAACATATATAGTGTATATTGGCCGTGGTGTGATTTAGGGCAAATCCTTTCGTCAAAGGGGCATTGCCTATACAACAATCATATATCCATAACAATTAGTCATGGCGAGCATGAATGCGAATTTTATACTCATTCGGTCATTTTCACAAATACTTAGAATACACTCTTTTAACATACATAACGTGTACTAGCAAAAGCATGTATTAGGGCGAATCCTTTCCCCGAGTGAGTATTATACATATATATATATATATATAGCATGTTCATACAGTAATTAATCATGGCTAACATACTTTCAAAATTTGTATGTATACGGTATTTTCTACAAATACGAGGAATACAGTATATTCAACATAGTTAATGTATAACCGAAAAATGAAATGGACAGCACTTTGTACATGTACAATTGCATGTAGATCATGAATCTATCATTATCTGATATTGAAAGCGTTGAAAACCATAACCTATACATCTAAAGTGTCCGCACCTTTTGTCGTAGAATCGTAACGAACTAGACAGAGACTCTAGGTCTTTGTCAACGATGGTATAACAACCTGAATCACAAAATAGATTAGCTATTTCGCTACCTGCAACAATAGAAAGCCTAGAACAGATTAGGGTTAGGTTTAGCCTAGAACAGATTAGGGTTAGGTTTTCTTACCTAAGAATGAAGCCGTAATCATCGAAAAAGTGATTAGATCATGATGATTAATCACGTATAGCAACAAGGTAGAATAGCAGGAAGACTCTCCCACATCACTCACACTTTCTCTCTCTTTTCTCTCTTCTCTCTCCTAGGTTTTCTCAAATTCGTATGGAATAAGAGAGTGAGGGTTTAAGGTCCTTATATAGGTCAAGAACTCACCAAATTAGACTCAAGGTCAAGGTATACTTAGGTTATAGCCAAAGTGGGTCTGTTCCATCTCAACGGAGCACTTCTAGCGGCCCCTCTTGAGCCAAAGGTCGGACTTAAGCTCACTGACCTTGGATCTAGGTCAAGTTAAGTTTTCATTTCGGTCGGATTCCCAGATCACGCGTGGCGGACCAGTTTCAATTCAACGGTCACCGAATCTCGATCAGGGTTACCAGTACATGGACATGTGCTGGGAAATATCCCTGATCCGAGGGTGTAATCTGGTTAGATTCCGACGGTCTGGTTGCTTATAAATTGTCCGCAAGAGACACGTGCCAGATTTCATAAATTTATATTTTATTTTTAATTAATTTCACATTTCTCACACTCTTCACTCCGGGCTCAAGAGAATAGCACTGGGACACTATCTGGATTTGACTTCCGAGATGGTTGTCAAGCCCAGCAAGGCAGTCCTAACCGTTTAACTTCATATTAATCGGACTTTCGATGTGCGGTCCAAATCTGATATGGAGTTTCAATATACTCCCGAGAGCAACTAGGTAATGAGATTGATCCGAGATTTTAGGGTAACCTAGCGCCAATGATTCTACAAGTTTTGGGTCTTGCAGATCATATTTAAAGCGATTCAAGCGAATTTCGTATGTGATCTAGTGTAGCACTTAGTTAACATTGTCTAATTTCTAAAGGATTTAGTCCTGTAAGATTTCTGTCTGAGGTGGTACTTGGGCCTTTATAATTTATGCATACAGTGATCTAAGTTATTAATACTTACTAAAGCATGCCCTAATTACAACAGAAGAAGGTCCTAGGGTAGGAGAGGCTGATGTTCTAAATAACCTATTCGTTTTATGAAATTCCATAAGGGTATTAATTAAACCCCATTTTATTTATGTATTTACTATTTTCGGTAATGTTTAGTTTAAGTATTGTTCTTCATCACCTAAACTTTAAGATAGTGTCTAATGCGAAAGTACTTAGAAGCATTTAAAAAATACGGTGGTGAAAGGTGAAATGGGAGATTGTGAAGGAAATGGGTTCAAAAGCGATTTTAGACTTTGGGATTGAGTTCTGATAAGTTAATAAGGTGTTAGGACCGACCCATTGCCTAAGGACATCCAATTCTAGGTTAGCAAAAATCCAGGATGTTACAGTATTTTTGGCACCACAAAATTTAACAACCAAAGAGGCAAATAACTATTACACTTATAATGAGTCATACCATCTAGTCATGCATCAAACCTGCGCATACCACGCGCTCATGGGAGGGCAACTCCATCTCTCAGGGAGTCCCATAAACAATCAACCCAATGGCTCATGCTATGCTCAATCACTCCTCATAACAAGCATCCAGTTGATGCGTATGGGCATGTATTATGATATAATAAAGTACATTGACATGATTATCTGATAAGGCAGACAACAATAACCACAATCAACCTTCACCGGCATATCACATGCCAAGAGTATAAACTAAACAACATGCTATACGAGTCCATGCGGCATGTCCCATGTTATACTAACATTAGCCTACCAAGGTACTGATACATCATATATTCCAAGACGGGGTCCACTGGAAGGACGACGGATCTTGTCCATACATCGAGAGAGGCTCTATATGGTAGATATACTAAATCTAGTACCACATATTCTTCCATCTACGGCAAGAGGTAACAGTATACTCATCCCACAAATAATGGATGGCTTAGATGACATATTAACGTAAAGGATGGGCCTCACACTCATCTCAAGAGGGTAGCTGGGCGGTGTGGATGATACAAACATAATATCGAAGTCCTAGCAATAGGTTATGAGAGTAGAACACATCTCACGAGGTGAGTCAAGCGAGTGTATAAGAGGATGAATCTAAGTACAACAAGTGGGTTTCCTCACCCTCTCTATTCATGTAATAACTACGCTTCCCTATGGGGGCCCGATATGAATATAAGGTGGGCTTTGTTGGGGTCCATACATCTAGGACTATATGTACTTCCAAATGATCTGGGTAGCCCATTCAACGTCTAAGTGGGCCTCAGGTTTGGTCTCTAAACTTGGGCAAACACATGTACCTAGGTGGGCCACATTTCCAATGGGAGGCCCGGTATGAATACAAGTTGGGCTCCAAGGTCTGGGTAGTCCTACAGTGTGAGGTAAAAAGCAACAGCATCAATGGGGGCCCAACAGTTTGGGTTAGTCCACTAAGGAATGATAGAAAATTACTATCATCGATAGGGGCCCAATGATTTGAGTAGCCCACAAAGGCTAAATAGGTAACACTATGAGGGCCCAATATATGAGAATGGACCAGACAAAAGACTCTAGGGAGGCTTATAATGTGGACATTTTACCACTGTGGACATTTAACCACCGATTACTTCCTATAGAGCGGCCCATTAAGAAATCTAATATACAATGGGGCCTATGGCCCGAATACTACTTAGGAACAAGAATGGGTATTACACTTAACATTTCATACATCATGGTGGTCTTAAGAAATCGCCCATGGCCCACATACATCATGATGGGCTATATGTATGGGTAGCCCATGGCCCAGAAATATCATGACCAAAGGAAACATACACTACGATGGGGTCACGTATCACAATTGGACCTCATCACATAGGCCTCATCTGCATCACATTGGGCCTAACACAAGGCCACATTTACATCACATTGGGCCTCACACAAGGGCTTATATACGTCGCATTGGGCCTCACTCATGGGCCTCATATAGATCACATCGGACCTCATACTTGGGCCTCAAATACATTACAATGGGCCGCATCACATGTTCCTAATACACATCACAATGGGCCGCATTACATGGGCCTAATACACATCACAATGGGCCGCATCACATGGGCCACATATACATCATAATGGGCCACATCCCATGGGCCTCATGTACATCACAATGGGTCTTAAAGACGAGCCACATGTTTATTATAATGGGCCTCATACACAGGCCTCATAAACATCACAATGAGTCTCGTACATGGGCCGTGAATACGTCACAATGGGCCACATCCATGGGCCTCAAATACATCGCATTAGGCCTCATATATGGGCCTCGAATGCATTTCATTGGGCCTCAAACATGGCCACATATACATCAAGTGGGACCCACCATCCTAACTGGACTATCTGCACCATTCATCTATTTTTAGAGATCACTTTAGAGCATTACCCAAAAAAAATGATTCATGTCGAAAGATCATTTGGACCATACCACAAATAGCAATGGAGATAATGATTTCCACTGTTAAACAGTTCACAGGGCCCACCATAACGTTTATTTTCCATCCAATCTGCTCATAAGGTCACAAAGGCCTGAATTAAGAGGAAAAACAAATCTCAAGTTGATCCAGAACTCCTGTGACCCCAAACGGTTTCAATGGTGGACGTTCAATCCTCCACTAATTTTTGTAGTGTGACCCACCTGATAGACCGATCAATGACGTGGATGGACGGTGTGGATGTAGCACACCTCATAATCAGACCCATTGAACTCGTTGACATCCATACTGATGGACGGTCAGATACAACACATACCTGATGATCAGGCCCACAGAACTTGCAGGCATCAGTACAGCAACTATGCTACTCGTGGGATGCATAGATGGACGGTCTGGATTTAATACCTACATCGGATCAGACCCACAAAGCTTGCTAACGCAATACAATAGCTATATAACTGGTGTGAGGTACTCCAACCAATCCGCTTACCACAACAGATGGGTCTCACGTGGGGCCCCACCGTAATATATATATATATATATATATATATTTAAAACGTCCAGGCCTGGACGTCTATTGACGGACGACCTAGATAAACTCATACCTCACGGGTCCCACCGTGCCATGATAGACGATGGATTAAAAAGCGTACATCTCGGTGGTCCCCACCGTCCAAAACACTGGACGGTGTGGATGTAAGGCACATGCATCATGGTGGGGTCCCATGTGCTGGAGGTAGCACGGACGGCCTAGATATATGACATATACATCAGTATGGGTCCACATGTACATGGCCCACTAGGTATAGATCAAACTGATATTTTTGTTGTCCCTCCAGCAGTGCCTGCTACTGGACGGTGGATGATATGACACATATACATGGGTGGGGTCCATATGGGTGATCCTATCCGTCCATCAGTTGGCCACCTCACGATGGGCCCCCAAGAAGCTTCAAAATAAGCTGATATTTATAATTTCCCTTCGTCCAGCCCTACCCGAATATGGGCAGCAAGGTGGACCCATATGGACAGCGGGTTCGCATGCTTAAATGGACTGCGTGGACGAAACTCATACACTCATCAAGTGGGCCATCAATCATGGAAGAGAGCGAGAGAGAGAGAGAGAGAGAGTGTGTGTGTAAAGTCCCAGAAAAATCCATACAAAGACCCGAGTACAACCTCAGGCAGAACAACCCAAGGACCGCGTCCTGTCGTATAAGTTAGATGGAATTTAGTTAATTACTAAATAATTGGTGGATTAAGCTCGAGCCACCATTTTCACAAATGAGAAGGCGTAAAACTATGAGTACCACTGGCTCAATGCTACCTAAAGACCTACGAGAAATCCCATGAGCCTGTCGCTCTTGGGAGTACATTGAAACCCCGTATCGGACCTAGACCGGATGTCGAGGGTCCGATGACTGCGAAACTATAGGACTAGGGCCATCCTGTTGGGCTTGACAACCATCACGGGAATCAAGCCCAGATAGTGTCCAGAAGGGCCTAACTTGAACCATGAGTGAAGTGCGTGAGAAACGCGAATACCTATGGAAAATGAAATGAAACTTAAGTGAATTGGGTCGTTCACTCCCTCTTGAAATTGAGGATTTCGGACTATTAGTTTGTGACCAAACTTCACCCATGGGGAAAGGAAATTTTCTTGCACATATCTATATAATTGTTGCCCGATTGAGTAAGTATGACCGTTGATTTGACGCAGGCTCTCCACGGTCGATCAGCTTATCCAATCGCACCGAAATCGTGTCCTAGCATGGATCCATTATCAGGGAGCATACCCTATGACGTACATGAGTCATGGGCCTCCCAATGAGCCCTATTCATCAGAAACAACTGCCCACTGGGTATAAACTATGTATAAAGTGGCCATGGGGTCATTTGCATCACAACTGGGCCTATAAATAGCTTCCCACTCACCCTCTCTCTCCCATATATGATTTTTTGCAAAACCCTAAGGGAGAGAGAGGAGAAAAAGAGGAGAAAAGAGGAAAGAGAGAAGAGAGATTTTGGGAGATTGCTGTAGGAATCCTCTCCCACGAATCCATGCACCAAATCTCCTCCCCATTGCACTGCCCAACCTTTTTCGATTACGATTTTGGGTAAGAAATCCTAACCCTAATATTGTTGTAGAGATCCAGGAAAGTTGTTCGTCAACCTAGCTAACCTGTTTCATTATTTAGGTGCCCGACATTCCATTTTAGGAAATGTAGGATTTAGACCGAGTCCGAGTTGAGCATCTCGACGAAAGGTGCGGACTATAAACGCTTAGGTTGCAGTTATCAATGTTTTCGTGTCATCTAATGATTTATGTCTGACTAAATTGCTACCATATTGTCTTAGATACGTCGATTTCTGTATGATATACACATATGAACTGTGATGAGTAAAAGATGCATTCCATGTGTTTGTTGAAATGTTTAAACGAGCATTTGAAAATGATTTGTGCTTGCCATGATTACTGATCTAGGATTTATCATTGTCATATGCATGTTGAACTCTCTGTATAAGGAATTGATAAAACATATGTTGTAACTAACCTAGTCTATGTGTTCGATGAATTGCCTGAACGAGAAATTGTTGATGATTTGTATTTACTACAAGTATTAAGATAAAATTATTTACTGCCTTATGTATGTGTATCATTTCCTTCATGTAATCATATTTTCCTCGATGTAATTAATTGATAAAATGCAAGTGTTTGGTAACATGATCGATGTGTTTGATGAAATGCCCAAATGAGGAATCCACTTGGATTGTTTATTAAATGTTGAGATGAATATCACATGTGTTTGTTAGCTGCATATAAGAAGGATTGAGGCTACCGCGTAGCCCAGGCAATCAGCAACAGTCCCTGTTCGGGTGGCTGAATTAGTCTTGCCACATTGGGTATACTCGATGAATTCGGGTCGTAAGACGATTGTTAACAGTGGTTAAGCCACGAGGGGTGCTTATGCTCTCCATGTCGATTAAGTCAGCGTGTGCCCATACCAATCGAACTTGTCTAATGAAACGATTGACCTATTGTATGTTTACCATGTATGGATGTGACTGTTTGAATCTAAGGTACCCCTCACCAATATAAAGATCCACTTTAACCATGGTACCACGATCCGCTAAGACTCGTGAGTTGGGCATGGTGGTATGGAATACCGTGTTCGAGCTATCGGCCTACACCGGAGTGACGAGCCTCCCCATAGTGATCTGTGAACAACTAAGACTCGTGAGCTGGGCATAGTGGTATGGGACACCGTGTTCGTGTTGTCGGCCTACACTGGGGTGACGAGCCTCCCCGTAGTGACCGCGAGTATAAATTTCTTGTAACTTACCTATCGTATGTGTTTAATTAGGAGTGACGACCCTACAACTTACCTATCGTATGTATTTGACTAGGAGTGATGAACCTAGATGGATCCTTCATTCGAGTCAATGATATAAAAGGAGATACCCTATCTTCCCAAACTTGCTATATGAATAAGCTTAATTAATTACTTGGCTAACACGGCCATGCAATGCACCGCATTAGTTAGGTCGTGCTTAAAAGGCGATGGAGTTGCACCATTTTGAGGAAGTGTTGTCATATGCGAAACAGGTTGTTGGAGTCGCTTGTGAGTGAGCTTCGATGCGAGAGCATACATCATTTCTTGCACTCCATTCCTGCATTAAAAAGAGTAGTTAGGAAGTGATTGTTATAATTGTTTTATCATTACTGCTTGATTGACTTGATAACATGTTAACTTTTACCTTATAAAACTACTGATTTGATCACTCACTCCCACATTGGGACAGTGTTTTAAAACACCAACTAGACTGATTTAGATGTAAGTGCAGATGAAGTCTATGTAATGGAGTAGGACTTCTTGGACGAGGTGGAGGAATTCTCCTACTTTCAACTCTCGGGCGGGTCGATGTAGACCTCGGGCAGATATGCAATGATCACTGGGATATCTGGGCATAGTTGGACACATTTACATTTCCATTTTTGTTCACTTTGGAACCATACATGTATATATTGGACTCGGTTACATACTTATACTCTAGATGAGGTTTTGTGAAACACCTACATGCTTAAATAGATATGTTTTAGACTTCTGCTTGCTTAACTTGATTATATCCGGAGTATGATATGTTGTTTAGTATAATCCCACGCATGCTTAACTCAGTAACATGGACGAAATCTAAATATCATCATCCATATTGCATAAGTGATGTTCTGAGTCTCGGGAGTAGAGCTTTGCTCGACTCTCAAAATTCTGGGCGTTACAAGTTGGTATCAAAGCTGATTTGGATTAAACCGGACATGGGTTATAGGTCACATGACACACTCTGACTAAGGAAGGGGGCGATGAAATTTAAAGACGATATTAAGATCCCAATGTTTCGCTAACAGACGAGACTAAACACTATAATTTAGTCCACAACGTATCTTAGATCACATGAATTGACCTAAGTCGCCCCTAGGCCATCAGTCGACGGGTTTGAGTCGTCAATTGATGAATTTTGAACCTGAGATGGATCCCGGTGGTGCGAATACATACGTGTTAGACCATGAAAAATAGACCCTACGGGCCTAAGGACCCAAACCAATGAGTTCGGTGGGGCCTAGGGCGTCCCACAGACCAAAAACCATCACCGAGGGGAGGGGGGGGAGGGGTTGTGGCCACTGCCGGCCGGACCAGTGGGATGCGATAACGCCACGCAATCGGTAGCGCACTGCCGACCAGACCAGCAGGGCGTGACGGCGCCGCGGGATTGGCGGCGGCGAGGTGGGTCCCTCCCACGTGTGGGGGCCCCCTTTTACTCATCCATTCCACTCTTTTAGGCCATTTTACACCCCTCTCAACCATTTTCACACCCCCAAACCTCTCCTAAACCACTCTTCTCTCTAAAATCTCCATTTCTAAACTCTTAGGTTCATCTTCTTCCTTGCATTTTTCATTTTTACCCACTCACAACCCCAATCACTCTCAATCCTTCAAATCTCTCCCTTATTCTTAGTCATTTGAGCACAAAATCCTCCTTTTTGTGTCTCATAACCCCCATACCTTCAAATCCACCCCATCCTCAAAGTGTTTCCACCTCTATGGCTCTTTTTTGAGGTTGTGACTGCCATCTTCTCCATTTCGATGCTCCTTTCCCTTATGGGAAAGAAGAGAATGACCCCGGATGAGGTCGGGCCTAGTCATTCGAGTCGCTCCAACAAGAGGACAAGTGTTGAGACAACTGCGAGCGCCGAACGGAGGTCGAAGCGGGACCTCGACCCTCAAATCTCGATAGAGAGGTCTCTATAGACGGGCACCGAACTCGATAAGTTCCGTAATCGCAAGGTTGTTTTTGAAGCTCACGTGGATGATATATCCAGTTATCGACCACCTCCTGGAGAATGGGTGAGGCCCCATATTTGAAGGAAAAACACATGCTAGTGAGGACACCGTGCGGGCTTTCTATGCACACATAAGGGACCCAACTCTTGAGCCTCTCCAGTTTATCGTCTTGTTGGGGAGAACAAAAACCAGGGTCGATGTGCATATCATGGCCTGTATCATGGGAGCGGAGTGTGGTGTTGTGCATGCCAGTGAGACTAATCTCGCTAGTGGATGGGAGAAAGATAGCTGCGCTTGCTTCCTTTGCGGCCAACTTGTTAATTGGAGGTGAGGGAACAGCCTCCCATCGACACGTATGATGGAAGATTTCCGCTTGCTCCACCATATATGCACGTACAACATGTATCCTAGATGGAGCAACTGCACGGAATGCACTAGATTTATGGTGGACTTCCTATATCGAGTTGGACAAGGAGAAAAGGTGTGCTTGCCTACTCTTGCGTTGACCGAGATAATTAATACGGCACAGTCTACTTGAGGGGACTCATCCCTCCCATTCAGCCGACTCATTTACAAGATCGCCTGCAACTTCGGATTCAGGTTTCACATGGACAACCTTGCCCCTGTCCATTTCATCAACGAGACTACCCTCAACAACATGAAAATAGGCCCCAGGCAATGCCAAGCCAGAATTGAAGAATTTGGGGATGAGATAAAGAAGAGACCGAAGACGAGGATGACAATGAAGAAGAGGAACGGGAGGAAGAAGAGGAGGCCCAGGACTCAGACGGGGTGCCTCCTATTTCTCGTGATAACCACCATGACCGGGCTGCCCTAGATGCCCGCATAGCCAAGATCGAGGAAAACCAGGCCTACATGAAGTAAAAATTCAAGATGATGTCCCGTACCCTGAAGGCCCTCCTATGCTACATGCAGGATAAGGGAGCACCTCCGCCTCCGCCAGAATCAGAGGAATAGTAATATAGTTTGTATTTGCTTTCCTTTTTTTTTTTTGTAATAGCCTTGAATAGGCTTAGTTTGGATGCTAGGATTGGTAAGTGTTGAAGCCTTTTGTAGTAAGCTTTCATGTATTCTC
Organism: Magnolia changhungtana; assembly: GCA_030180095.1. Taxonomy (NCBI): domain Eukaryota; kingdom Viridiplantae; phylum Streptophyta; class Magnoliopsida; order Magnoliales; family Magnoliaceae; genus Magnolia; species Magnolia changhungtana. The sequence goes on along the minus strand of JASAUF010000524.1, from coordinate 47,058 downwards.
TGTCATAGTACATATAATGTCACATCATATGTAACTGTGATAAATTTTGTTAAATGTAATGCATGAAACTCCTTTTGTTTAGAAATGTGTAGAATGTTTGGAAAAAAAATTGATGATGTTATCTTAATCCTATAAATGTTGTACCCTATGTTGTATATAGGGAATGCCTCTTAAAACTACTCGGAACAGGGCACGTCTCCCACTTGGCGTGTCATGCCCCAAACTCGGGAACCGGATTCACAAAATTCTCGATTACCGAATCCGGTGCTAACAGCCTTCGTAGTACCCCATTCTCGGCTCCCAGCACCCATATGCCAGATTCCGATCCTGGGATCCTACAAGGAGGATTTTCCAACATACATTTATCTTATAAGAAGTATAACCACAAGTATACCCAAATCACAAGAACAACATCATCATCACATATCCACTAATATAAACATTCGAGTACAATGCTGAAAGGGAAAATATATGCATATAATAAAAACTTCACAAAAGCTTGGCCGCATGCTCCTACTCCTACTCAACTACGACTGCGTCTAGGCGTCACCTACACGCATCTACCATGCATAAGCTTATAGAAAGCTTAGAGGGTGGTGAAAATGTGTGCTCAAAGTAAGTGCCAAGCATATAGATATCGGAGTAAGTAAAAATACTAATAATCCCATAGGTCATACAATATTAGAGTAAGCAAAAACATACTGGTAAATCTATGAATGCTATCAGCCATACCAAGGCTATGCGATACAAAAATATAAGCAGCCAGTTTCATATACTGAGGATGCAAAGCAATATTCAAATCCTAATGAGTCCACGAATACCGTCAGCCGTATCTAAGCCATATAAATGTAAAAACATGGTAACTCAAAATGCTAAACGCAGCGGATGCGATGCAATATGAGGTGCGAATGAAATGATCAAACTGGAGTGAAGTCGGGATGATAGTACGTACTATAGCAGGCTATAGGGTCCATCATAAGGGAATTCTATCCAAACCAGTCTCATACCTAAATTTGGATAGTCAGACTCAATGTGGTAAACTCCCGATCTCAGGTTAGTCGCGGGCCCCCAACCGAAATCCTGGCCATTGCGAAGGTACACGTAACAAATACCAGTCCCAGTGGATAGTGAATGAATGAATGAATGAGTATGCAACTCCTGTTTAATAAGTCCACAAATCAGTATGATTCCTCTCTGGGATCATCACCGGAGTCTAGTACACTCTACATGCAACTGCTGCCCACTGACGCGCGACCATGCAAGTGGAAGAGACCTCACCATCCGCTTGGCCAGTAGTCAGCCAATATCTACCCGGCACGTCGATAGCGGACTCATTTACGAGTTGGTCAAACTCAGCTTAGCTATGCCTCCTACCCTCGGGAGGGTAAGGCCACACCTCCTCCCAACCCACCACGACATAGTGGGAGACGTGACCTCCTGGTATTCGGCCCTCATGCGCTCATATATATCCACTCGTTCTAGATGTTGGGGTATTTCTTGGCCACAAAGGTTTAGGGATTTTCACTCAGGGATATCTATGGCTCCTGTATACTAAAACCAAATATTTTTGGTATCCTATCTGGCCATCCACAATATGCCTGTGAAGGCTATGGCCCTGATATCGCTAGGGCGTACAGTAGTCACAACACACATTGCAAGATGCATGAGTCATACAATTCAGTCATGCATCAATCTTGTGCATATTATGCACTCATATGAGATAACCTCCGCCTATCAGGGAATCTCATAACAACCTGCCCAATGACATATGCAATGGTCAATCACATCTCATAACAAACATGCAGATGATGCGTATGGGCATGTATCATATTGCTATGCTATCACATAGTCATAATCGTTATTAATAACCAGCATCAACAATCGGCCTCGACAATGTGGACATTTAACCAACATTGCTCCCAAGGAATGGCACACATAAAGCCTAACATATAGTGCACCCATGGCCTCACACAAGGGCCAAATATAAAACACCATGAGCCTCACTCAAGAGCTTAATACACATCACGATGGGCCCCTCACATGGGTCTAATATACATCACAATGGACTCCATCGCCTGGCCCTCAAATGCATCACAATGGGCCTCATCACATAGACCTCATATTCATCACATTAGGCCTTAAACATGGGCTGAATATACATCACAATAGGCCTCAAACACAGGCTGCATATATATCACACAGGCCGAATACACATCACAATGGGCCTCAACTATGGGTCGCATATACATCATATAGATCTTAACAATCGGCCTCGACAATTGAAATCGGCTTCGATAATCGAAATCGGGCATAACAATCGGAATCGACACTCAGAACCGGCCTTGACAATTGGAGTCTGCCTATACAATCGGCCTCGACAATCATAATCGACTTCAATGCTCGGCCTTGACAATAGGAATCGACACTCAGAATCGTCCTAGACACTTGGCCTCGACAATCAGAATCGGCCTATACAATCGACCTCAACAATCGGAATCGGCCTCGATACTTGGCCTTGACAATCAAATCGATTGATAATCGAAATTGGTGAATCGATCACGCCAATTGGAATCAGAAAACAGCCACAACAATCGGGATCGATCGATACTCAGAATTGGCAAATCGGTCACGTCAATCAAAATCAGCAATCAACCACGACAATCGAGATCGATCGATAATCAGAATCGACAAATCGGTCACATCAATCGGAATCGACAATCGGTCACGACAATCGGAATCGATCGATAATCAGAATTGGAAAATCAGTCACGTCAATCGGAATCGACAATCGGTCACGATAATCGACTTCGATCGCTAATCAACAATCGACCTCGATACTCAGCCTCAACAATCAGAATCGGCCGATACAATCGGCCTCGACAATTGAAATCGACCTCTATACTCGGCCTCGACAAATCGAAATCAGCCTTGATACTCGGCCTCGACAATCAGAATCTATATCGACAATCGGAATTGGCCTCGACAATCGGAATCGGCCTCGATGATCGGCCAATCAAGGCCTAAGGGAAGGTCATAATGTGGAATTAAACCATCATTGCCCATCAATGTAGACATTTAACCGACATTGCTCCCAAGGAGTGGCCCACATAAAGCCAAAGATATAGTGAGCGCGTGGCCTCACACAAGTGCCTAGTATACATCACACTGGGCCATCACATCGGGCCTCATTATATGGGCTGGGTATACATCACAATGGACCTCGGTACATGGGCCATAATTACACAACAGGTGGGCCCTGCACATGGGCCTCATATGCATCAAATGGGCCACGTCCCATGGGTTGGAATACGTCACAATGGGCCCCAACCCCTGGGCCTCAAACATACCATAACGGCCTCATATACATTAAGTGAGCCACATCACATGGGCCGCACCGATGGGCCTCATATACATCAAGTCAGCTGCATCAATGGGCCTCGTATACATCAAGTGGGCAGCACCAATGGGCCGCTCAATGGGCCTCGTATACATCAAGTGGGCAGCACCAATGGGCCGCTCAATGGGCCTCACACATACATAGTGGGCTTCTTACCTGGGCCTCAAATACATCTCAATGGGTTGGGCCCCGTTTATTTCAAATGGGCCTATCAATGGACAACTTGGATAAAACACGTACATCACCTGGGGGCCACATGAATGGCCGGTGTGAATACAGAATACATACATCATGTGGGCTCGGCACAGTCCCACGCTGACAGTGTGGACCGCACACACATCACAGCAAGCACCACCATTATCCATGCAAGTCAACACCGTCTAAACATTGTTCATGCAGATTAACACCTATCTAATGGCTGGATAGCATGTATAATATACCTACATCATGGTCAGGCCCACACAGATGGACGGTGTTGATCAAAACATACACAATGGTGGTCCACAACACCGTCCATCCATTTCCAGCACGATCAGCACCTGTCCAAGCATTGGACAGTGTGGATGAAATACATAGATCACTGTGGATCTCACACGTGCAATAAGTGGGGTCCACGGCTGGACAGAGTGGATATAGGATAAATACATCAAGGTGTGGCCCTGCACGCTGCAGGTGGGCTTGCGGATAAATGGTCTGCATGAATGAAACACAAATATCATGGTGGCGTCCTACACCACCTGTCCAGATGGACGGTGTGGACCAAACAGACATCAAAGGTGCACCCCCACATAACTTGCTGACGTCAATAGGCAACAGTAATGACTGCTGGCCCACCGTCCAGATGGACGGTCTGGATTAACACATGCCACGGTGGGGCCTCTGAACTTGTTGTTGTCAGTATATCCACTAAAAAGATGGTGGGTTCCACATAGATGGACGGTTTGGATATAACCCAAACATCATACGGGACCCACAGTACTGCTGCATGTGGGGCCACAAATGGATGGCGTGGGTTGAACAATACATCAAGGTGGGGTAGATGAGTGGACGACTTAAATGTGATACACCCATCAGTGGTGGGCCCATAAACCACCGTCCAGATGGACGATGGATAAAACATATAAATTTATGGTGGATCCCAATCGTCCAGCGTGCTAGACGGTGGATGTCACCTCACAAAAATGGTGAGGTCTACCACTTGCTGACGTGAATCCGTTGCTGTGTGAGGTTCACCAGCCAATCCACTCGCTAGGTGGGTCCCATGCACGTGGCCCACCCTACCATCCTCACTCTCATCATATATATATATATATATATATATATATATATATATATATATATATATATATATATATATATAATATACTATGATAAGATATATAATAAAATAATATAATTATAGCTAATGCCCACCGTCCAGACTCTCTGGACGTTCTGGACGGTCGGGACCTAACGCATAAAACATGGTGGGTCCACACGTGTGGCCACCACAATATATGTACGGTGTATATATATCAAAATATTGATATTATTATTTTCTTTTTCTTTTTTGCTGGTTAGTGCATACCACTGTCAATTCACGCTACACTGTTAGCCACACCCCTCTGCTACCACGTCCAGCGTCCAGGACGCTGGACGGCATGGATATAACATGGCACCATGGTGGGTCCACATCAGCGTGGCCCACCGCTTGGATCAAACTGATACTTGTGTTTTTCCTTCATCTAGGTTCGTATGGGAAGGCAGTGTGGATAACACACATGGTGGGATTTCCACCACCCATGGTGTGGATCTAATCCATTCTTCAAGGTGAGCCTCAATAGGAGAGAGAGAGAGAGAGAGAGAGAGAGAGAGAGAGAGAGAGAGAGAGAGGAGGGAGGAGGGAGAAAGAGAGAGAATCGGTTGGTGGAGGGACCCCGCCACCATAGGTCCCTCTTTGATACAACAAATACCTCAAGATGGGTCCCACTTATGTGGGCCCTCAAATCACAAATCAAATAAATAAAATCACCCACCTATGATCTTCTCCTCCTCCTTCCGGCAAAGCATCCTAGAGCTTCAATGGACGAACTTCAACGGTTGAGATGGATCATGGAAGGTGGAGATGAGAGTTGAGAAGGTGGGCCACACTAGCTTCTCCTCTTGGAAGCCATGGACGTGGGTTACTTGGAGAGATGGAGTTTGAAAATGAGAGAGAGATGAGAGAGAGAGAGAGGTGATGGGTGAAAAGGTGAGTGATGGGTATGAGATAGGTGATGGGTGATGGATGTGTACTTGGATGTAAGAGAGTGTTGACTTTGGGGAGGGTGGTTGTACTTGGGGATGGGATGGGTACTTGACTTGATGTGATTGATTAATGAGATATTTCTCTTCAGTTTTGAAACACGTGGCATTTTTTCTCGAACCGAACATGGGCCCACATCTCCTGGCCTGGGTATTGCCTCGGCGTACGAGACGGGGCATCGGAACCGCCGCGACGACATGGTTGCTAGGGTACAAGTCTCGGGTTGAGCCGACTCTAGAATACGAGATACGACTCAGGATCATGCGCAAACACCGATAACATATCGTAGGCCACCGAAATTCGATCGGGAGGACCGCGGAAGCTTATGGAACGGTACGGTCTAGGATACGGGTCTTACATGATGGGTTAGTTGACGGGGCTGCTCTCCCGAGTGATAGCCAAACAGACCCTAGTTTGGTCTGATTAGCGAGACGATGCCGGACCGGTTCTAGGTCAGAACCGCGTGTCTTCGTAGATGCCACACATGCCTCAGGCAGCCTCTCCCTCTGATAGCTTGGAGCAGATGATGCTCTTAATGCAATAACAACAACAGGTCCTAACGACCATAGTGGGGGCCATTGCACAAAACATGAACATGGCCCCACCGATGCCACACGCACAGGCTACTGGGACTATGACTGCAAGTGGCCTGTTTGAACGTTTTCAGCACCTCTGTCCTCCCACTTTTGCGGGTACTCATAGACCCGAGGAAGTTGAGTACTGTTATATTGTATTTCTAAAATGTTAAGGCCATTACACTACTCTGAAGCAGAACATGTCGAGCTTGTGACTACATGTTCGAAAAGGAAGCTAGCCTGTGGTGGGATAGTGTCCTACGGACCATTCCCGTAGGATTTGCGTGGACGTGGGATAAGTTCGAGGTACGCTTCCACGAGAAATACTTTCCCCTCACGTATCGTAATGAAAAAGAGAGTGAATTCCTCCACCTCAGACAGGGGGGGATGACAGTAGCAGAATATGAGAACCGTTTCCTGGAGCTAACTAGATATGCTCCTTTGATTTTGGCAAATGAGCCGATGAGAATGCGTCGATTTTTAGAAGGACTGCGGGCTGACATCCGCATGAAGATGTGTTGTGCTAGCATTCCCAACTATGTTGAGTTGGTGAACATGTCCCTGCGAGCTGAGCAGGATGGTGAACGGGTGTCCCAAACACGCATGCCAATGGGCCAGAGGCCTAAGCCCGAATAACAGAACCAGTCGTTTCTTAGTAAGAGGCCGCGTATGAACTTGCTCCAAGACCAATGGTTCCCCTGACTTAACAGAGATGTTCCGATCTTTGGTGTACCTACTATAACAAAGCGGGCCATACTGACCCCTACTGCTTTACCAAGATGAGGGATAACGGCTATACGCCACCTGAAAGGGTCAACTACCAGCCACTGCATGCTATTTCAGCTCCATCTTTACGATCTGTAGCACTGGCACAACCATACAACTAACCTCTTGCATCCCGTAGTAGGCCGCCACAATGACCTATGACAGTGCTGCCTAACTGCCTGCAATAAGCTCGCGTACATGCACTTGCCGCCGAAGAATCTAAATCAGCGGTTGTTGTAACGCTAGCCTTTGAAGTCATTGCCCACATTCAAGGTACACCTGTATTCCTGTTAGTGGACACCGGCTCCACTGTTTCTATGATAGCATTCTCTACAGTCAAGCGATTAGGGTTGGACACTACCCCTATGATCGGGGTGAGAGTCATCGCTGCAACAGGAACCTTCTCAGATGTCACTAAGCTTTGTAAGAGTTACCTGATAGACTTAGGGAGTAGAGTGGTATGCATTGACTTGATTGTAACCAAGATACATCATTTCAATGTCATCCTCGGCATGGATTGGTTCATCGAAATAAATGCAGAGATTGACTGTGAAACCAGATTGGTGACAGCTCATGGGCCAGAGGGCACGACTTTCACCTTCCCAGTTTAGGTCAGTTGGCCTTACCGCATTGGTTGTTATACTTCCCTATTGAAAGATTATGATGGTCCATCACTTAGGGACATGCCAGTGGTCCAAGATTTCACTGACATGTTCAGAATGATCCCTCGACTACCTCCTTAGCGGGAGATCAACTTTACCATTGATCTTGTGCTAGGTGCGACACTTATTTCCTTACTGACGTACCGCATGTCTCCGTGTGAAATGGAGGAATTGAGGAAGTAGATTGATGATTTATTGGACTCAGGTTTTATATGGCTGAGCGTATCTCCTTGGAGAGCATCTGTGTTGTTTGTGAAAAAGAAGGATGGATCACTACGATTGTGTATAGATTATCGCAGGCTAAATCACATCACGGTAAAGAACAAGTATCCTCTGCCCAGGATAGATGACCAGTTCGACCAATTGAAGGGGGCTCAATATTTTCTAAGATAGACTTACAATCAGGGTATCATCAATTATGCGTCAGGAGTGAAGACGTGTAGAAAACAACTTTCAAGATCAGCTTCGGGCACTACGAATTCCTCGTGATGCTGTTTGTACTTACTAATGCACCGGCCGTATTCATGGATCTCATGAACCGGGTGTTTCTGTCGTATCTTTACCGATTCATCATCGTATTCATATACGACATTTTGATATACTCAAAGAGTCGGAAAGATCACAAAGAACCCCTGCGAGCAGTCCTTGATTCTCTTAGGTAAAATCAGTTGTTTGCACAATAGCAAAAACGCGACTTCTAAAAAGAAAAAGTCAAGTTCTTAGGACACGTGATTTTCAAGGAAGGAATCGCCGTGGACCTTGCTAAAGTAACCCCGATACAAGACTGGGAGCAGCCCGGCTCAGTTACAGAAGTGAGGAGTTTCCTCGGACTTGCCTGCTATTATCGCCGATTCATTAAAGATTTCTTCAAAATAGTCCGACCATTGTCTCAACTTACTCGGAAAGATCTTAAATTTGCTTGGAATGAGAAAGTAGAGGCAGCCTTTCAAGAATTAAAGGACAAGCTGACGTCTGTGCCCATGCTAGTACTACTAGAGCAAGAGGTCAAATATACTATTTACACTGACGCCTCTCGAATCGGTTTGGGGTGTGTTCTTATGCAGAAAGATAGGGTGATTGCCCATGCCTCACGACAGTTGAGGAAACACGAAGAAAATTATCCCACTCATGACCTGGAGTTGGCAGCAGTCATTTTCACATTAAAACTTTGGAGACATTACCTCTAAGGAGAGGAGTTCGAGCTCTTTCGCGACAATAAAAGCCTCAAGTACATCTTTACATAGAGGGACCTAAATATGAGGTAGTGCTGTTGGATGAAGACATTGAAAGACTTCAAGTTTGAAGTCTCCTACCATCCTGGCAAGGCCAACCTTGTTGTCGATGCATTGAACCGTAAGAAAACTATAGAATTTGTAGCCCCACTGATGATAGAAAAGTAGAATATGGTGGAGTTCGTGCGGGATTTTGAACAGAAACTGACAGTGGAGGAGTCATTCGAGAGTGTCGCACACTTCTACGTGTAGCCACTTATTGATGACCGAATCATTGTGGCTCAAAAAGAAGATGAGCTATTATTGAAAATGAGAGAGCGTGCAAACGACAGTGAAGAATCAGAATGGAGGATTGGCTTAGATGGAGGTTTGTAGTATCATGGCCACCTATGCGTCCCGAACCTTCACAACTTGAGGAGATAAGTTCTAGAGGCCGCACATAGTTCAAAGTTGGCGATGCATTTAGGTAGTATGAAAATGTATCGAGACATGAAACGTTTATACTGGTGGGACAACATGAAGACCCAAATAACAGACTTTATGTCTAGATGCCTCACATGTCAGCAAGTCAAGGCCGAGCACCGCCGACCCCTTGGTTTACTTCAGCCAATGTCCATAGCCGAGTAAAGGTGGGATTTCATATATATGGATTTCATTTCCAGGTTACCAAAGACGAGAAAGGGGCATGACTCCATTTGGGTGATTGTGACTAGTTGACGAAATCGGCCCCATTTCCTTCCAATTAGAGTTTCTAATTCAGCAGATGACCTGGCCAAGCTGTACATTAAGGAGATAGTACAACTGCATGGGGTTCCTCTAGAGATTGTGTCGGACCGAGACACACGATTCATGTCTATGTTCTGGACTCGAATACAAGAGGCGATGGGGGTGAAGCTGAAATTTAGTACCACGTTCCACCTATAGAATGATGGGCAGATGAAGCGGGTAAATCAGATACTCGAGGACATGTTACGAGCATACGTACTTGACTTTAAGGACAGCCGGGATGACTATCTCCCTTATGCCAAATTTGCCTATTACAACAGTTTCCAAGCAAGCATTGACATGACTCCTTACGAAGCCTTGTATGGACGCCCATATCGGGCTCCGCATTGTTGGGCGGAAGTTGGCAAGAAAAGCTTGGTTGGCCTAGATTTGGTTCAGGCAACCTAAGAAAAGATCGATATTATCAGACGTCGACTCCTTACAGCCCAGAGTAGGAAGAAAAGCTACGTAGATACGAGACGCAGTTTGTTGGAATTTGAAGTTGGGGACCATGTATTCCTTAAAGTTTCTTCAACGAAGGGAGTGCTTCGTTTTGGCAGGAAAGGGAAACTCACGCCAAGGTTCATTGGGCCTTTTCAGATTTTAGATCGAGTGGGTGTGGTGGCATACCATCTTACCTTGCCCACACCACTCGCAGGCATACACAACGTGTTTTATGTGTCGATGTGTCGATGCTGAAGAAATATGTTCCCGACCCCACTCATATTATCAGGTGGGAGCAAGTACAACTAAAGGAAGACACCACCTATTTATTGCGGCCCACGCGTGTTCTATATAGGAAAGAGCAAGTATTGCGTAGAAAGGTCATCCCACACTTGAAAGTGTTATGGACACACCACACCGAGGAGGAGGATACTTGGGAAACGGAAGCTGAAGTCCATAAGAACTACCTACAAATCTTAGAGGAGTTCGAAAAGGTACAAATTTCGGGGACAAAATTTTTCTTTAAGGGGGGTAGATTGTAACAACCTGAAAATATCCGTACAAAGACCCGAGTATAACTTCAGGCAGAACAACCGAAGGACTGCATCCTGTCGTATAAGTTAAACGAAATTTAGTTAAGTACTAAATAATTGGTGGATTAAGCTTGGGCCACCATTTTCACAAATGAGAAGGCCTAAAACCATGAGTACCACTGGATCAATGCTACTTAAAGACCTAGGAGAAATCCTATGAGCCTGTCGCTCTCGGGAGTACATTGAAACCCCGTATTGGACCTAGACCGCACGTCGAGGGTCCAATGACCGTGAAACTATAGGACTAGGTCCATCCTACTGGGCTTGACAACCATAGTAGGAATCAAGCCCAGATAGTGTCCAGAAGGGCCCAACTTGAACCATGAGTGAAGTGCGTGAGAAACGTGAATACCTTTAGAAAATAAAACGAAACTTAAGTGAATTGGCGTTTGCTCTCATGCGAAATTAAGGATTTCGAACCATTAGTTTGTGACCAAACTTCATCCATGGGGAAAGAAAATTTCCCTACACATATCCGTATAACTGTGACCCCGATTGAGTAAGTATGACCATTGATCTGACGCAGGCTCTCCATGGTCGATCGACTTATCCGATCGCATTGAAATCGTGTCCTAGCATGGATCCATTGTCAGAGAGTGTACCTTATGACGTAGATGAGTCATGGGCCTCCCTATGAGCCCTATTCGTTAGAAACAGCCACCCACTGGGTATAAACTATGTATAAAGTGGCCCTGGGGCCATTTGCATCACAATTGGGCCTATAAATAGCCTCTCACTCACCCCCTCTCCCATATACGAATTTTTGGAAAACCCTAAGGGAGAGAGAGGAGAAAAGGAGGAGAAAAGAGGAAAGAGAGAAGAGAGATTTTGGGAGATCGCTGTAGGAATCCTCTCCCACGAATCCACACACCAAATCTCCGCCCCGTTGTGTTACCCAACCTTTTTCGGTTACAATTTTTGGTAAGAAATCCTAACCCTAATATCGTTGTAGAGATCCAGGATAGTTATTCGTCAACCTAGCTAACTTGTTTCGTCATTTAAGTGCCCGACGTTCCATTTTCGAAAATGTAGGATTTGTACCGAGTCCGAGTCGAGCACCACGATGAAAGGTGCGGACTATAAATGCTTAGGTTGTGGTTATCAATGCTTTCATGTCAGCTAATGATTTATGTCTGACTCGATTGCTACTGTATTGTCTTAGATACGTCGATTTCTGTATGATATACACATATGAACTGTGATGAGTAGAAGATGCATCCCATGTGTTTGTTGAAATGTTTGAATGAGCATTTGAAAATGATTTGTACTTGCCATGATTACTAAACTAGGATTCATCATTGTTATATGCATGTTGATCTCTCTGTATAAGGAATTGATAAAATATATGTTGTAACTAACCTAGTCTATGTGTTTGATGCATTGCGTGAATGAGAAATTGTTGATGATTTGTATTTACTACGAGCATTAAGATAGGATTCTTTACTGCCTTATTTATGTGTATAATTTCTTTCATGTAATCATATTTTCCTCCACGTAATTAATTAATAAAATGCAAGTGTTTGGTAACATGATCAATGTGTTTGATGAAATGCCCAAATGAGGAATCCACTTGGATTGTTTGTTAAATGCTGAGGTAAATATCACATGTGTTTGTTAGTTGCATATGACTAGGATTGAGGCTACAACGTAGCCCAAGCAATCGGTAACAGTCCCGGTTCGGGTGACTGAATTAGTCTCGCCACATTGGGTATACTCGATGAATCCGGGTCACACGACGATTGTCGACAATAGTTAGGCTACGAGGAGTGCTTATGCGCTCCATGTCGATTAAGTCAGAGTGTGCCTGTACCAATCGAACTTGCCTAACGAACCAATTGACCTATTGTGTGTTTACCATGTATGGATGCGATTGTTTGAATCTAAGGTACCCCTCACCAATGTAAACATCCACTTTAACCATGGTACCACGATCCGCTAAGACACATGAGTTGGGCATGGTAATATGGAACACTGTGTTCGAGTTGTCGACCTACGATGGGGTGATGAGCCTCCCTATAGTGACCTGTGAGGAACTAAGACCTGTGAGCAGGCATGGTGTTATGGGACATCATATTCGTGCTGTCGACCTACGCTGGGGTGACAAGCCTCCCCGTAGTGACCGCGAGTATAAATTTCTTGTAACTTGCCTATTGTATGTGTTTAATTAAGAGTGACGACCCTACAACTTGCCAATTGTATGTGTTTGACTAGGAGTGACGAACCTAGATGGATCCTTCGATTCAGCTCAATGATATAAAGGGAGGTATCCTAGCTTCCGAAACTTGTTGTATGAATAAGCTTAATTAATTACTTAGCTAACACAACCATGTATTGCACCGCATTAGTTAGGTTATGCTTAAACGGCGATGAAGTTGCACCATTTTGAGGAAGTGTTGTCATATGCGAAACAGGTTGTTGGAGTCGCTTGTGAGGGAGCTTCGATGCGAGGGCATACATCATTACTTGCACTAAAAAGAGTAGTTAGGAAGTGATTGTTATGATTGTTTTATCATTATTGTTTGATTGACTTGATAACATGTTAACTTTTTCCTTATAGAACCACTGAGTTGATCACTCACTCCCACATTGGGACGATGTTTGAAAACACCAACCAAACTGATTTAGATGTAGGTGCAGATGAAGTCTATATGTAATGGAGCAGGACTTCTTGGACGAGAAGGAGAAATTCTCCTACTTTTAACTCTCGGGCAGGTCGATGTGGACCTCGAGCTGATACGCAGGGATCACTGGGTTATCTGGGCTTACTTGGAAACATTTACATTTCCATTTTTGTTCATTTTGGAACCATACATGTATATATTAGACCTAGTTACATAATCATACTTTGGATGAGGTTACACCTACATGTTTAAATAGATATGTTTTAGACTTCCACTTGCTTAACTTGATTATATCAGGAGTATGATATGTTGTTTAGTATAATCCCACGCATGCTTAACTCAGTAATATGGACGAAATTTGAATATCATCATCCATACTGCGTAAGTGATGTTCTGAATCTCGAGAGTAGAGCTTTGTTCGACCCTCAAAATTCAAGGCGTTACAAAGAGAGAGAGAGAGAGAGAGAGAGAGAGAGAGAGAGAGAGAGAGACGTGCAGTGGAGAGGAGCTCCACCACTATGAGCTCCTCTCTATCATACAATGTACACATCAAATTGGTCCCACCACATGTGGGCCCTTAAATCACAAGGTTCAATGGTGGAAATCTCTTTTCTATTAACAATATAAGGTCCAGATGACCTTCTTACAATGGAAAGAAGGTAAACATCATAATGGAGTCCATGGAGAATGGCCCCATCATGGAATTAATATACACATCAAGGTGGGCCATTGGCCACATCTAGGGCCCAAAGTAGGATTCATACCATCAATCGGTAGGCCTCACTTGGCCCATCATAAAAAATACAAATCTAATCCTATAAACATCCACCGAATGTCTTCTTCTTTAGCTCCTTGGAATCCTTGGCTCCTATGCTCTCTCTTTGATGGTTGATGATGAAGTTTGGATGGTTGGATGGCGATATTGAGTGGTACGAAGATGGGTCCTCTCTTTTCTCTCCTTAGGATTTTCTCTTATAGAAGCTTAGGAAAGTGGTAGAGAATGAGATGGGATGGGGTGATGGATGGGAGAGAGGGATGGGTGATGTAAAAGAGAGATGGGTGTGTGCGTGAGAGAGAGAGAGAGAAAGGGATGGGTGGAGAGAGAGAGAGTTGACTTTGGGAATGAGAGAGAGTTGGGTAGGGTATGGTTTGGTACTTGACTTGTGATAAGATGTGTACTTGATTGATTGATGTGATGGTTGGTAGAGATTCTCTGAGAATTCACAATGCGCAGTGTTTCTTCGGAATATACTCGGGCGCACAACTCCTAGCATGAGTATCGCATCAGCTCGCGAGACACGACGTTGGAACCGCAGTGACGACGCGGTCGCTAGGGTACAAGTTTCGAGTCAAGTCGACATAAATCTACATGATGTGACGTAGGATCGTGTGCAAATACAAATTACAGGTTGTGGGTTGTCAAAATTCGACGGGGCGAATCCTGAAAGTTTAAGGAACGATATAAATTAGGATACGGGCCTTACAGATAACATGTGAAAATCATAAAGAGATTTTTATTGTGGTGAGCTCATGAAAATGATAAGAACTATATAAGGTTGTTAAGGTGAACCTGTGAAAACCTTAAAATATTGAAAGCCAAAATTACGATAGTAGTAATTTTAGGAGTAGAGTAGGTGTGAGTTTAAGCACTGAACCACTATAACCCCTTGTGCATTGTGATGATTGCTTATCTGTGGTGAATATTATATTTATTGTGGTGAATGATATATTTATTTTATATTCTCTTACTAGTTTGAAAGATTGATTTCAAAGACATTCATGAAATAAGGTTGTCCTGCCAAAAATTCTAGGTGAAGGGTGTCTTACGAATTATTTGGAATCAAAGTTTCAGTACTTAGGTGATTGAGATTATTTATTCCGCATTATTTCAAAATTTTTGATAGCCCTATTCACCCCCCTCTAGGACATGGATAGCTCGTCTTTTCATAATTAATATTTCATCGGCTGCTTAAATAATGACACGACATTATTTGATGCGCTCCGGTTATACTATACCGTAAAATCCTCTTCGAATTAATATCAAATACACTACCTAGAACCATCCGGATGACACGTAATTCATGCTGATTGGTTCCCGCGGGTAAGAGAGACAATCGGGATGAACAATGGCCTTGCGTGGTAATCTTAAGGCAGATGGCCTAGTCAAATCCTGCTAGGTGGGTGATCATGGACTGTCGGTGGTGGCGGGGTCACCAACCAATTGGTGTCCCAGTTTCATATATTTTGTCACGTAACTGTGCAAAAGTTGTATAATTACATGTGCAAGAGATGTCCCACCGATATTGGCATCTTTCACTTCCGACAAGAGCATTTGCCAGAATCTGGAAATACAGTGCAGATGATAAATACCCTTCCCAAATATGGCCCCGGATGGACGGTTAAGAAAACAATCAGAACACCAGTCCACATTCAACGTCAATAGTGGCCCAGTTTGGTCTTCGAGATCTTCCAGTCCGGCAGTCTTTTGGAGCATGGTACTTCCGTAGTTTGATCCAATAAACCAATGGGCTGGATTGCCGATTCGTTCGGCCTACTTCGCAGAATTGTAACCGCATGTGCACTGTTCAGAGATGGGGGTGGCGGTCAGTCACATGACTCTTCCCAAGTATCAACTAACGCTGACACAGGAATTACGTGGCCACAACCCGAGGACATCCCCATAATACTTGGTTTTCATTATTAGAAGGTAGACTCCATGGTGCAACCATCTAGGTCGTTCGTATGCTGGCCCCCACTGCAAATGGACTATGCCCCAAAAATCTCCTGTATAAGGTACTAACCTGTTATATTTTTAGTATAGAAATATAGCAAAGCTCACATAAAACTGGAAAGAGGTCAAAAATGGATCGAAAGATCATTGTTCACATCAAACAATACCTATTTCCAGGCTACAAAAAGAAAGTTCGGCATTGTGCCATCGAGGAGATTTCAGAGCCGTGGTTCATCGGCCGTGGGCCCCACTAGACCTGTGGTCTAGATCACAGGTTCCATGGGGCCAAGGTTCAAGAAAATCCCTCACCATCACAAACCTCGACATGAAGATATCTGTCCGCATTGAGTCACATTTAAATGCTGTCGATTCATGACCAGATACCTCTAAAATGCTACGAAACTGGGATCATGGATGGCCAACCACCCACATGGGGCTAAAATACATACATGTATGCATACGTGGCTATCAGTCATCACGTCTTTTTACTACCCTTAGATAGCAATGAATCCCACAACTTGGTTAGGGTCCCTTTCATTGGGGTGGGGCCACCAGACAATCCATTGTGAAGGCCACTAGCCTTGCCTCCTAACCAACAACACTAGCAGATAAAATCCCACATGCCTTTGTAGGTGAGTGGTTTGTAGTTTGATCCGTCTGCTGAGACTCATGTGCGGGGCTTGAAAGACCACAGGGAATGACCCTACCCTGCAGTAGCCTTTCAAAGATGCTTCCTTGGAAATTTAGAAATTTTTAATATAAAAAAATAATAATAAAAAATCCATTTCCAGTGGCCTAAATTTTTCGAGCCCTTCTCTTTCAAAATATTTAAAGCATTGGGAGAGGTGTGTTGCAAAGTCTTGGAGGTAATTGGACTGAATTTCTTCTCATCCATGCATTACGCATGGATAAGTATACCAAGATTTATTAGACGAAACACTAGAGAAAAGACATATATAAAATAACTATTTTGTTTTATTTTTGGGATTTTGACCTTACTTGCCTCGAAGTTTGGGTCAATTACCTCGATCACCACCACACTCTACATATTCCCTAAAGGGCCTTCTGACAGCTTTTGGACCATGTTTCGGACGAAATTGCCCCTGACCATGGTTCAGGAATTGTACGGTCCTGGCGTGAAGCAGAAGTCACCCGTTGTCTTAACCCCCGAGAAATGGACGGTTCGGCTACTCCCCGAGACACCGTCCAATGGCTGGCGCTCGGTGCTCTGTGGGTCCCACCACCAACTACGTGTTTCATCCATTCCGTCCATATAATCTCTAAAGATCATTATATGGCAGGAGACCAAAAACGACCATGATCCAATCACGGTGGGACCTAGGGGGATCATAGTGGTGGATATCCAATAACGACTATTTTCCTGCAGTGTGGTCCACCCGAGAGTTGTATCACTCTCGATTTTCGCTTCATGCCATAAAATGATATTTAAACCGGACGAACGGCCTAAACGAAGCACATACATCTTGCTGGGCCCCACAGACCACTCATCACCTGCACCACGAGCCTCTGATGGGGCAGATGTCGCACTAATGCACATTTGAGAGGCCCTCTCCTTCCCTTTCTCTTGCTTTCCTAGAGAAGTCAACATCCAGGGGCCAACCGCCGCGGGAGACGACGTTGTTTCTCCTCCTCGCTTTGCTCGTCTAAAGCCTCTTCCACTGCGAGGTTTGTACTCTATTCCGTTTCAACTGCTTTTTCTTTAGTCGTGATCCTTCTCCTTCCTCAGTCACGTTCACGATCTGCCTAAAGCTCAACGACTCAGTGTGATTAGTTACCACGATCCAACCTGTAGGACAACCCCGATCTACCGTGCATGAACGTGCTAAAGTCCTTGTAATGGGACCGGTTGCAGACCAATTTGCGTGTGCTGTGGATTGCGCAAAAGTCCTTGTAATGGGCTGAACCCATCCTCTAAGCATGATAAACGGATTGGATTACCCAAACCGATCACAGAGGTGGGCCACATCAAGTCACAGCGACATGGTTGCCCTGTTTGCACGCGCAATGGAAATCCCATTGATTCCTGGATTTTCCTGCGAAATTTCTTTCAATTTTCCTGTTCTTTCTCAACCCTTCTCCATGCGTGGCCCACTCCGTACGGATCCTCCTGCGAAAACCTCCTGTTTACGCAACCACGCAGCCAGCTGCCTTGCGTAACCGACCGGAAAGGCAGGAATCCAGCTTGCATATTCAACGCACAAGGAGGCTTCTTCTTCAAAAGGGAGAATGCCCCCATGGTCGATATTTTTATGGACAAACATATGGAGGTCTAATGCCATACCCAAACACGCCCGGCTGGATGTCGATGGTGTACAGCGAATCCAATGGCCATCCCAAACACGCTCGCCATCCGAAGTCGTCCCATCTCTTGGGATTAGCCGACATCCACTATCACCACGATCATTACCATAAAAACACTTCCATCCCTCCTAATCCCATGGGATTGGTCTCGCCAAACACGCCCTAAAGACGCTCCTTCCCCGTAATACATTGGGCATCGAGCGCGACCCTTCGTTATCCGTGCGAACGTGCTGAAGCAGCGCGACCCTTCGGAATCGTGGTTGGCCATTGAATTGCCAGCCTATAAGAGTGGTACCTTGCTGAAACTTCCACAAGCCAGTTCATGCATTTCTTTGCCATCTCATTCAAAACAACGGAGCAGATATTCGAAGAAATAATAGAGCCCATATCGCTATCTTCCTCTATTCGTGAACCCTTCTCCTTCCTCAGGGACGTTCACAATCTGTTTAAAGCTCAAAGGTCTCCGCTGGAAGTTCTGTAGACTACTTCCGATCTCCGCCAACTAGACAATTTCAACGGGCACCCAGCCATCGGAAAAAGGTTAGGGCATGGCATACGTGTTTGCATAAATTTAGTTTGTAATAAACGGCAAGCAAGTAATTATGTAATTTGTTATGTGTCTCTAACAGAGGACAGCTGGTTCAAATTACATGGAAAAGAAAAGAAAAAAAAACGTAAGAGATGAGAGAAGAGACGGAAAAAACTCATGGGGAACCTTTCCTTGTCTTGTAGGTCTTTGAAGAGATGTTCATTGGCCATGCATCAATTGGGATCGACTCTACGTAAACCATTCAAGGCGGCATAAAACTCAGGTGGGCCATATTCACTTGTTCTATGCTTTACATTGAGCTCACCCATTCTTTTGATCCCAAATGATGCATGGTCAATGAACATCTCTTCGAAAACCATCAATTGGTGTTTGAAGAGATGTTCATTGACCATGCATCAATTGGGATCAAAAGATGGGAGAGAACTCAATGCAAAGCTAGAACAAGTGAATATGGCCCACCTGAGTTTTATGCTGCCTTGAATGGTTTACGTCGAGTCGATCCCAATTGATGCATGGCCAATGAACATCTCTTCGGAAACCTACAAGACAAGGAAAGGTTCCCCATGCATTTTTTCGACTCTCTTCTCTCATCTCTTATGGTTTTTTTTTTCTTTTTGTCTTTTAGTAAATTTGAACATTGGTTTAAGACAATAACGTGGAGCAAAGGAGTCAAGATATTGCCACCATTATCTTCTTTGATCGTGAAGGGTCGTAACTAGACTACAGGCTGGAGACCTTCCGACTGGTAAGAATTGGTCTTTTTCATACCAGCCAGCATATTTGGCATAGGCCTTATTATATGTTCCATATGCTCTGATATTTTGCCATGTCAGCGTTGGAATGATGAAGCAGAGAGATCAGTCTTGGCGGAGAAGCACAAAACAGGGGCAGCAGCAAGGCGAATCAGAGCAATCATGAAAGTAATATCTGCGAACGGAGGTTAGGCGCAAGATTGCCGTCCGAAGGGAGATCTTCTTCCTACTGTAACTCCATCGTGGGTGTCTTACCATAAAGGCGTAAACAATTCCGTCGTGGCTCTCTTTCAATGGATCGTGATTTCCAGTTTATATTTGTCGTGTTTTGTAATGTAATATGGGATGCATGTGTCATGTTAGATCCGTCGTGGGTGTGTTTATTCTCTTCAACGTGCACCATCGAGGTTTGGTCGTGGTTTGCATTGCAGATTCGTCGTGAAGATGACATGGGTCGTGGCTCACACGAGGGATTGGGTCGTTAATGTCATGTTATACTGGGCGTGGTTCTCTATTGACGACACCGATCCAGTATTCATCATGCGACGACACAACGAAATGGACATTCACGACCTACCAATTATCAATGTTCCATTGGTCGTGGTATCGTTCAATATGGTCGTTGCTGTAGTGTTCTATATGCCTCGACCGTTATGATATTTGGATCCTGCGTGTAAGTATTTAAAGGTCGTGTTTGCCTTGTTATACCGATCGTGGTTGTCGTATAACACGTTTTGTAGTTGATGTGAATCAGTGATTGTAGTTGTCATTGTCATTTTATAAAATATATATATAGGTAAGGGTCTTAGTTTCTTGCACTGACTTTTTTGCACTACCGATCTTCCGTTAGTCGCTCGGATGCAAACAGACGTGATTACAGTCCACGTTGGGTCGTGGTTGACATGAAATTTGGGTCGTGACTGTCATTGGATAGGTCTTGTCTGTCATTGATACATGGACCCTGGATCGATTGACGCATAGGTCGTTGTCTTCTTAGTTTGATCGTTGTCACTGGCAACGGTTGTTCAACCTCGGTCCACCTGTCACGGGTGCCATCACCCGTTGTTAAGCTTACCATGTCCTCAAGGTATAATGTAATTACAGTACCATGATCAGTTGCGTTCACCATTTCATCTATGGGTCGTGGTTCAAAAGCACAACAATTCATTACGATCATTCTCTACATTGGATCGTGGTTATCATGCACCATGGTTCATGAATCGATAAGTGTGAGTGTGAGTGTGAGTGTGAGTGTGTGTGTGTGTGTATGTGTGAACCACAACCCAACAACAACGACCTCTATATACATGACAATCACATTCGTGGTTGACAGCAAGGAAACTCGTGGATCAGATGGTGGATGGTCTTGATCTTCGACTTTGACTCGGCATAGACGACAACAATGAGCCATGATCCTCTTAACATGTCAATCACGAGGCATTTTGTATTGAAAACCACGATGCATATTACATTACAGTCACGACCCGTATTACACTGACAACAACGATGCATGTTACATTACAGCCACAACGAATATTACATGATAGGATGGGCAGATTTCCATTCTTATCCACGAGAACAGATCAAACTACGTGGACGGGCAGATTCCCACACACTCTATAAACACAACAGCGGGTTCTGAAAACTCTCTCTCCCTTAAGAGGGAGAGGGAGAGTAACCTTGTTGTGTTATTCATGGTGCTCCATCTTCGGCCGTCCGTGTGATCAACTCGTTGACCTATGTAGGACCGGATCGGTGAATGACCATTGAAATGCTACAACCCATGTTGCATAATAACCACGACCCGTAAAACCTGACAAACACGGGCATAATTAATATACAATGTGAGGATTTGTTCTCTTTGAAGGGCAGACAGCGAGATGGAGAACTCTGTTGAGAAGGTGAGGCTTAAACAAGACACTCCCAAAAGTGCTTTGCAGCTCGCTGGTTGCCCTTCCAAGAGAACAGATCTTCACATTGTCTTGTAATTATGGTCGTGGTTGTCATGTTTTATGGGTCGTGGATATCATGAACTATGGGTCGTGGTGTTTCAATGGTCATTCAACGTTCCGGTCCTTCATAGGTCAACGAGTTGCTCACGCGGATGGCCGAGGATGGAGCACCATGAATAACACACCAACGTCACTCTCTCTCTCTCTCTCCCTACGGAGCGAGAGAGTTTTCTTCCCGCCGCTGTGTATATAGAGGGGAGGTGTGGTTGAGTAATGATGTTATGAGACATGAGTGTATGGAAATCTTCAGTTTGATCTGTTGTCGTTGAGAAGGATGGAAATCTGCCCATCAAAGTTACGACATGGCATATGTAGATATCGAATATCCCATGTTATGGATCGTGGTGAATATGCAATAAAGGCGACCCATGTAACATGACAACCACGACCATATTACATCGGAATAACCCCGACCAATGCTACATGACAACCACAACCCATGACAACCGCACTCTCACTTTAAATGTGAACTTATTGTTGCCGTGCGAATAGAGTTTGAGAGATCTCCAAACAGAACACGGAATTAAGCGGGAGATAGTGTGGGATGGATTTGTGGTTCGGATTGGCTTCAGCAAGATGTTACCCAAGTATCACTTTTATAGGCTGTTGAAGAAGTGGTTAATGTGGGGGTGGGGATTCTTCCAAAGGGTGGGTAGGTATCGTCATTAATGCGTTTTAATGCATTTGAATGTGCCGCTGATTCCGAATAGAAGGGTCGTGGATATATATAAAAAACGTTGGGTCGTGCATGTGAACCACAACTCAACGCAGCTAACTACAACGATCTCTACAGCATGAGAATCACGTTCGTGGGTGACAGCAAGAAACTCGTGGATCAGATGGTGGATGGTCTTAATATTCGACTTCGACCTAGCATAGACGACAACAACAAAACATGTGGCATGGCAGCCACGTCCCTTTGGAATTGGTAGTTGCCTCGAGCCTCTGCATGCAAAGGCTCGCGATCAAATATGTAGTACAATCACGACCATGTTATATTTTGCAAGAAGTACTTGCATGCGTAGGTGTCTAATATCCCATGTATACATATACGAGGCAGTTATGTGCATGTGGAGAACATGTTCGTCGATGAATTTATTGTTGCCGTCAGAGTAGTTTCTTAGATATTTGCAAGAGTTGGTTGTGTCAGTATATGTCGTTGTGTGACGATCTACACGTAAGGCAACAACGATCCCCATGTGACAGAATCCACGGTTTGGTTAAGGTGGTTCTGCGGCGCGTCTTCAAACCTTGTAATGGATAGTGTAAGAAACTTGCGGAGTCCTGTCCATCAATGAGCTTCTCGTCTGACGAGTTAACACAATGATATAAGGGTCGATGTTTTCATTCTACATTGTCTTAATTGTAATGTTATATGGGTTTAATTGCCGTGAAATACGGATCGTGGTTGTCATAATGATTTGGATCGTTGTTGTCTTTGCGTGAGTTACGCACGTCGAATTGGTCGTGGTTCTCAGTATATATGGATCGTGGTGTCCGTGTTGTATGGGCCGTGCTCCTCCAAAATTCGTTGCTGTCGAATACGACCCAACATGGACTAGGACCACGATCCGTTACAGAGGTGAACAACGACGACGACCAATTTAATATGAGAACACAATTTATATCGAGTACGACCCGTTGGTCATGACAATAACGACCCATATAACGCGGCGATAACGACCTATATATCCCACCGTTACAAGACAACCACGTTTTTTCTTAGGCGACAACCACATCCATAATTCATAGCAACCACGACGTTAACGAAATTATTACCATGATCCAACAATGCAAACTACTCTTCTAGCTCGAGCTCGGACTTAGAGAGTAAATGCCTGGCGATAGCTGAGTCCGAAGTAACACAATAAAACAATGCAAAGATGTGTAGACTGGCGAAGAGGGTCAAATATTGATTAGTAAATGCTGAATTTTATTCTACGCTCTTCTATTATGGTTGAGTGAACGAGAGGGGTCGTGTATATGACCAACAATGTATCGTGCCTAGCATCCACAATCCTATATGGGACGTGGTTGTACTTTTTTGTGAGATGGTTCTATGGTATGACATAGTCGACCCATATCGCGTAACAACCGCGATTCATATAACATAACGACTGCAGCCGCAACAACGCAACAGCCACAACCGCCAGTCTTTGCAGGAAATCGCGTTCATGTCACTTCCTCGACGCATTTTGTCCAGAACCAGCGACCATCCAGAATCATGCGCGACCCTTCAGAATGTGCAATAATGAAGCCTCCTCCACGCAATCTATTGGAAAACGAGCGCGACCCCTCATGTGCACATTTTTACGTGCTAAAAAGGCAGAATTTCGCTTACGGTTCCAAACGCTTGAAATACCAATCGTATCACCTGGTTCTAGTATGGGCTCGTGTGGCACGTAGCGAGCCATCGGTGGCCCACAACGTAAAGATGACAAATCATTTTAATTAATTTATTTGACGAAACTATTGGTTTTACTTGTTGTGGTCCATTGGATTTGAATATTTTGACCATTGGTTGGGTTTCTCGATGTTACAAATTTAATGGACGGTGCGGATCAAAGCATATCTGCAGTTCGATGTGACGTACGGAACACGCCTATTTCGACACTTTTACGCAAGCTTACGTGTCCCCATGCGGATTACCGATATATAAGTTCGAACTTCTTCTCCGACCACTTTCACTTTCCCTTTGCCCCTTCACTTAACGGACTAATCCTTATTTTGTCTTTTACTGGTTTTGAATCTTCTTCCCTGGGCCCCTCCATCGCCAGTCAGCGAGCACATCTACAAGTTCAATGCATCTCAGTGCAAAGCAAGGTAATGGAAGACGGTCAGTGTATACTGGTTATTAATAATGTTATGTGGGTCGTGTGCGTCAACCACGACCCAATGGATATGACTATAACGAAATGTATAGCATGACAATCAAGGCCCAATGGATCGTTGTTGACACGGTCGGTGTATGGTGGCCAACATGTTATGTGCGTCATGGCCGTGAATCATGCCTTAATGTATATGACATGAACGATATGTATGGTGTGACAACGCGATCACGGTCGTCACCGTGGTTTATTACATAATGGATCGTGGTTGACAGACGGGGCGTAGGCGAAGAAAGCCAAACACTGATTTGACGATGGATGGTGAATTTATTTGTTTCATTCGATGTTTCTTCTGCTTCTAGGCTATAATGGGTTGGTGAATGAGATGGGTCGTAATTATTCACGAACATTTAGAAGTTGGTTGACATGCACAATGGATCGTTGTTGTATATGGGTGGTTGAATGTGGATGCCAACCAAGATCCATATATCGTGACAACCGGGACCCCTGTGATATTAGAACCACGACCCATTTTCATGGATCGTTGTTATATAAGGGTGGTTGAATGTGGATGCCAACCAAGATCCATATATCGTGACAACCGGGACCCCTGTGATATCAGAACCACGACCCATTTTCATGGGTCGCTTTCACGACCCGTCTAGAGCGACAACCACGGTACATTACAACATGACAACAATGACAGTCTGTATGACGCCCATGAAACTGTGGCATGATCTGATCCCGTCGTACACATGCATGTTAGATCGTGGTTACTGTCCACGTTGGAACGTGGTTATAATCCATGTTGGTTCGTGGTTCACAACCACGCCCTAGGCTTGTCCCATGAAAATGTACCATGAAGTGTATGTATTACAGTTCAAATGACATGTCGCAAACAATGTAAATTTTACGCCAACATGTTAAGTCATCATCAGCCTCGGCCTCAGCCAGTAGGGACGAAAGTGCATCGACACCTGCCGGTTGTGACCTATTTGTTTGCATCTAGAGCATTTGGGTGTTGTCCCATCTTCCGTGGGCCGTGGTTGTGAATCATGGTAGTAGTGCTATATGGGTCGTGGTTACGCCTACATAGATCACAATAACAACCACAATATCGTTGTTGCAATTATTTATCAATATTCTGATTCGTGTCTTCTTTGTTTTTTTGTTTTTTTTTTTTTTCTAATCTCTACAAACTGAGTGCAGATATGTCGTCATCTTACCCATCGTCAGACATTTGGGTCTACACTTCCCTGGTTGAATCACCACCGGGAATGGGAAAATCAAAGATCAAGTGTCGTATGTGTGGCGCAAAGTTTGTGAATAATACTCATCGGTTTCGGTTACACTTGTCATGTCGAGGTGGCGATGCAAAACCATGCCCCAATGCCCCAATCGAGGTCAGAATCTTGTTTCAAGCCCATTAGATTCGAATAGAAAACCTTCCTCTCCATCCAAACCATGTGCTTGGATCTAGTACACGAATGGCAATCACAACAGACGCAGAGGAGGATGCAGATTAATAGCTTTGGAGGAAAAACAAGTCCAACTCACCTTAAAACGCAGTATGGAAGAAGTTTCTAGACCCCAGCGATATTCGAGAAAAAGACAACACGATGTTGAAGCGGGATCGAGTGCAATAAACAAGAAGAATAAAACGAGTAAGCAATTCAAATTCCTGACCTGTCTCGGTGAATTTTATAGGGCATTGGGTACTACATACAATTCTTCACACAAAGAAAGTTTGAAAAATCTAGTTCAAAGTGTAAAAGAGCACGAGGGAAATATCTCTTCACCTTAGACTCAGATGAAGTGTACCAATATGTATATGAAAAAATAGATAGCAGTTCAGATGACAATACAGGAGGTTATTAGTTGTAAATTGTCATATTGGATATATGAAATTATGGAAGTTTTTGTAATTGTAAATTATGCATTGCATGTGTGTGTGTATATATATATATATATATATATATATATATATTATCGACTTGTTCAACTTCGAAGGGGGCCCTCGACAGCGATTTCAAATCATCAGCTTATTTGTTGAGGTGGGTTGATCGATCCATGGTGGGACATCCTTCAGTTTACGGCATAGGTGGGGAAGGGAGTTCATTAGCGGGTGGGATGACCATAACGAGGGAAGGTGGTGGTGGAAGAGGCTATGTTTACAATATTCATTGCCTTTTTCTAAAATTGCAACTACAAAGCACAAAGCGTTACAATCACGACCCATATAAAGGGAAAAGCGCTTCCCTTATGGATCCTAGTTGTCCATACATGACAAACTCCGCATGATGACTATAAAATCAACAATTGAACGTTCATTTAATTACAAGATTACAATGAAGAAAAATAGTGACTGGATGGGTGCTACAGGTGAGCCAACTTGAGCTCTTCAAATCTTTTAGCGGCTCTAGCTTTAGCTCTCTTTGCCATGTCGTACCTCTCGATCCAGTGCAGCCTTTTCTCGTTAAACTGCTGGTCGCGAGACCTAGCGGAATGATACTGTTCGATTTCTCTGTCCGCCGCAGAAAAATTCTCGGAGAGTTCTTGGAGTTCGAAATTGTCTTGAAATTTCTGCGGAGGCGTTGATCTTCAGGAGATCATGAACGTTCCTGATGAAAGGGAAGGGATCGCTCATAAAGGATGAATGAGAGAATGACTCGATGCCTTCCTCGAATGTCTCCTCAAGTATTTTGATTGAAAGAGCAACAAAATCCATGAATGCTTAAGTTGTTGCAGTAAGGATTATGGGAAGGATTACACCCGAGTACCCCTTATATATATTCCAAAGGGGTTAAGGGGAATTAGCGACATTAAAGCAGCCAAGAATCACCTTGATATGCATGTGAACGGGTAGTTATGCGATTAGGATGTCGTGAGACTATTGGTTTTCCAAGGCTGGTGGCTGTCAGCCACGATTGTTGCCATGCACAAGGGATCGTTGTTGCATGCACAATGGATCGTTGTCATCGACGTGGAGTTGAACGTGTATGGAAAACCACGATCTATGTATCGTGGAAACCACGACCCCTGTAACACTAAAACAACAATACATATCATCTTACAACCACGATCAAGTCGAACATCATAACCATTGCGGTGAAACGAAAACCACGACCCCTGTAACACTAAAACAACAATACATATCATCTTACAACCACGATCCGTCGAACATCATAACCATTGCCAGGCTGAAACGAAAACCACGATCCATAATAACAACGCCACAGTCTGTATGACAACCACGAAACTGTCATGTGATCTGATCCCGTGGTCCACGCGCACGTTATATCGTGGGCAATAACCACGATATAACTTGCGCGTGGAGGAAACGACATTAACACGACTTCGTGAAATGGCTGTGTCGGTTGTGGCTACTTTGTTACAAGGTCGTTGTTGTTATGTTATATGGGTCGTGGTTTCCAGTCTACGTTAGAGATTTGGATGACAACCACGACGCAAAGGGGATAAAAACCGCGGTCCATGGTGCATGTGAAACCTGACCCAACGTGTGGATTGAGCGCAAACACGACAATGAAACCACAATGTGGATGAATCGGTCGAATGGTTTAAAACACGTTTCAAAACACAATCACGATCAACCAAAAATGACAACCGCGATCCATATAAAAGTCAACTATCAAAACATTAAAATTACAATCACGACCCATATAACCTGAAACCGCGATCCATATAAAAGTCAACTACCAAAACATTAGAATTATCACGACCCATATAACCTGAAACCGCGATCCATATAAAAGTCAACTACCAAAACATTAGAATTACAATCACGACCCATATAACCTGAAACCGCGATCCATATAAAAGTCAACTACCAAAACATTAGAATTACAATCACGACCCATATAACCTGAAACCGCGATCCATACAGAACGGCAACCACGACCTATTTACACAGTAAAGGATGAACGAGAGAGGGACTCAATGGCTTCTCTTCTACTTTGCTTCTCTACCGAGGAAGCGATACACCTTAGACTCAGCGCGCCGCATGATAAATTTTATAATGGTGTCCTGAATATCGAGAGGGTCGTCGCTGGCATGCTGCATGTGGTGCTGCATGTGGAAGGGTCTCACTGCGACCGGAGTGGAAGAAAAAGATAAAATATGATAATATCCCCATTTGCAAACTTAAATGGAAGAAACGCGAAGAGTCTTGCGCATCACTGAGCTTCTCTTCTGGGAGTGACCGTGTTAGATAGGTCGTGCTTGTAAATCTGTCACGATCGCGGTTTCGTGTTATAACACGGTCACTGCCAGAAGAGAAGCTCAGTGATGCGCAAGACTCTTCGCGTTTCTTCCATTTAAGTTTGCAAATGGGGATATTATCATATTTTATCTTTTCCTTCCACTCCGGTCTCAGTGAGACCCTTCCACGTGCAGCACCACATGCAGCATGCCAGCGACGAACCTCTCGATATTCAAGACACCATTATAAAATTTATCATGCGGCACGCTGAGTCTAAGGTGTATCGCTACCTCGGTAAAGAAGCAAAGTAGAAGAAAAGGTAACTATTCCCATGTCATTGTAAAGAACTATTCTTGAATAACGTGTTTTCGATGGCTGGATGCCTATTGATATTGTCGAGTAGCAGGACTTCTGAAATTGCATTCAGAACTATTTGTGAAGGCCGTTGAGCTTCCGGACGATCGTTAACATCCAAGAGGAAGTAGAAGGGATCACTAATAAAGGATGAACGAGAGAGGGACTCAATGGCTTCTTCGAATATCTCTAGATTAATTTATTCTAAATGAAAGAGCAAAGAAATTCATGAGCACGCGTAAGGCGATGCAATAAATAAGGATTCTGGTTCGAAATGGCCTGTGGGGGTAATCTCATGAAGCCGAGGTGCCTCTTTTATAGGCTGGTCATTCAATGGTCAGGCACTGTTTCCGAAGGGTCGCACTGATTGCGTGGGGATGTGCCTCTTTTATAGGCTGGTCATTCAATGGTCAGGCACTGTTTCCGAAGGGTCGTGGGGATGTGCCTCTTTTATAGGCTGGTCATTCAATGGTCAGGCACTGTTTCCGAAGGGTCGCACTGATTGCGTGGGGATGTCATAACATAACACAACGACACATATGAAGTAACAACCACGACCCATATAACATCTTTCGTGGTTCTCGTACGTGTTATATTGTCTGTGGTTAGAATATCATATGGGTCGTCTTTGTCACTCCGTTAGATACACAACCACGATCCAACGTGGATATATAACACGATCCAGTGCGCAAATGAATCACGATCCATCATCGAAGATAACCAGGACCGCTTATTGGTCACGTCCACGACCGTTCCCTTCGGAACCAGCGCCTTGACCATTGAATGACTCGCTACTTATCGGGAGCGGATTGGATACTGAACGCTTCAGTAGCCAAAAGGCTACTGAAGTGACGTGGCAAAATGGCATTGGTGGATACCAATCGGCTCTTTCCTTCCAATAAATGCTCTTCCAACGGAGATCCGTTAGCGGATGATTTTCCGTTCCGTTTAACCTGTGAACGGACTCGGCCACGCACATGTAACTATGACGCGGATTTTCTGCGAAATACTTTGCAGGAAGTTACTGCGCTGAACTCAGGTGGGGCCTACTTTGATGTTTGTGAGAAATCCTACCCGTCCATTTGTTTTTTGAGTTCAATTCAGGTCATGAAATAAAAAATGAACCGTTTCCAGAGCTCAAGTGGGCCAAAAACGTGATAATTGAACGTCTACAGTTGAAATATTTGTGGGCCACAAAAGTTTTGAGTCATGCAAATATTTGTGATTTCAGTTCATCCCATTAGGAATGAGGTTATTAACGGTATGGATGGCTTTTAAACATCACTGTCGAACAGTAGGAATTTCCCTGACCACATTTTCCTTTAGTACGGCCCACTTGAGCTTTGGATACGGTTCATTTTTGGCATCATGTCCTGAAATGAACTCAAAAAATGGATGGAAGGGGAGGATTTCTCACAAACATCACAGTTTGCCTGCAAAGGTTCGAGGCAACCACCAGTTCCAAAGGGACGTGGCTGTCATCCCACACGGTTCGTTGTTGTCGTCTATGCTAGGTCGATGTCGAATATCAAGACCATCCACCATCTGATCCACGAGTTTCTTGCTGTCACCCACGAACGTGATTGTCATGCTATAGAGATCGCTGTTGTTAGCTGCG
The DNA here is from genome assembly GCA_030180095.1 of Magnolia changhungtana. Lineage (NCBI taxonomy): Eukaryota > Viridiplantae > Streptophyta > Magnoliopsida > Magnoliales > Magnoliaceae > Magnolia > Magnolia changhungtana. Next base: position 16,334 of record JASAUF010000524.1, on the reverse strand, counting down.
TTGAGTTGTGGTTCACATCCACGACCCAACGTTCTTGATATATATCCACGACCCTTCTATTCGGAATCAGTGGCACATTCAAATGCAGTAAAAACGCATTAATGACGATACCTACCCACCCTTTGGATGAATCCCCACCCCCACATTAACCACTGCTCGAACAGCCTATAAAAGTGGTAGTTGGGCAACATCTTGTTGAAGCCAATCCGAACCGCAAATCCATCTCTCGGTCTTTCTTCATGGGTGATCCCATCCCTTCCTTGAGGAACGTTGCCGATATTCCTGAAGATCGGATGGCCTCTACGTGGAATTCCGCAGACCGTTCGGCGCCGGTGGCAGATCAACGACTCCTTCTCAATATATGTATTCGGCTCCTGGGTCTCCTTCGAAGAGAACTGTTCTTCATAGTCGTGGCTTATAATCGTTGTCCGCGATTAGAGATAAACGTCTCCATCCCACACTATCCCCCGCTTAAATCCGTATTCTTTTTGCAGATCTCTCAAACTCTTTTCGCACGACAACCATAAGTTCACGATCCTACCCTTGGATAAGATAAGTGAGAGTGCGGTTGTCCTGGGTTGTGGTTGTCATGAAACATTGGTCGTGGATTGCATGTTCACCACCGTCCAAACGATAAGATATTCGATATCTACGTATGCCATGTCCGAACTTTGATGGGCATATGTCCATACGTCTCCACGAGAATAGATCAAACTATGTGGATGGGCAGATTTCCATACACTCATTGCTCATAACATGATTTCTCCAGCCACACCTCTCATCAATAAACACGACGGCGGGAAGAAAACTATGGGTGTTTTTCATGGTGCTCCACCCTCTGCCGTCCGTGTGATCTACTCGTTGACCTATCAAGTCCCGGATCGTTGAATGACCACTTTAACAGCGCGACGCATATTTCATGATAACCACGACCCATAGAGCATGACAACCACGACCATAATGTAAATACAATGTGAAGAACTGTTCTCTTCGAAGGGCAACCAAAGTAATTTCAAAGCACTTTTTGGAGTGTCTTGTTTTAGCCTCACTTTCTACAACAGTTGTTGGTCAGGCTAAAACAAGATACCCCCAAAAGAGTTTTTCGTCTCGGTGAGTGCCCTTCGAAGAGAACAGTTTCTCACATTGTATTTACATTATGGTCGTGGTTGTCATGCTCTATGGGTCGTGGTTATCATGACATATGCGTCGCGGTGTTTCAGTGGTCATTCAACGATCCGGGCCTTGATAGGTCAACGAGTAGATCACACGGACGGCCGATGGGTGGAGAACCATGGAAAACACCCATAGTTTTCTTCCGCAGTCGAGGTGTGGCTGGATAAATCATGTTATGAGCAATGAGTGTATGGTAACCATTCATAATATTGCAATTATTTTTCTTGGTGCTCATTTTCCGTATATATCCCGTTATGTGGGTCGTGGTGAGCATCGGCGGTGTCATATTGTAGCATGGTCGTTTTTATCATGTAATATTCGTTGTGGCAGCATATGTAACATGCATCGTTGTTGTCAATGTAATATGGTTCGTGATTGTAATGTAGTATGCATCGTGTTTCTAATTACAACATGGATCGTTGTTGATACGATATATGGATCGTGGTTATAATGTGATATGGGTCGTGCTTGTATAATCTCGGGACGGACGGATGGGCGACACGGACACTGACCACACTTCAATCCGAGCCCATATGGGTCGTGGTTGTCATTTTATGTGGTCCGCGGTTGTTCCGTGTCCACTTCTAACAGCGTGGTTCGAGGATGTATTTGCCTGTTAGATCTGTCGTGGCTGAGTTACAATGGGTCGTGTTCCACATGAATAGTGGGTCGTGGTTTGTCAGGATGTTTAGTTCGTGTTTCACATGAATTGTGGGTCATGATGTATTTGACAACAGCGATCCAGTACTCATCATGACCACGGCGCAACGTTATGTCTTGGTTTTTAAGAATGTTGGATCCTGAATGAAATTATCAGCTGGTCGTCGTTGTCTTGTCATTCCTATTCCGATCGTGGTTTTCGTTTAATATGCTTCGTAATTTAAGTGAATAATTGGACGTAGTTGTTTGATATGGTACCTATCGTATTTTCTTGCACTGATATTTTTGCATCAACCATTTACAACCACGATCGTTATATCATGAAAACCACGGCATATGGTTGTGTACACTATATACATGGCCCAGATGCATAAAGGCCCGTTGATTATTATCCACGTTGGTTCGTGGTTGTCATGAAACATGGGTCATGACTGTCATTGGATAGGTCTTGGTTTTCATGATACGTGGATCCTTAGCTGGATTGAAACATGGGTCGTTGTTGTCGTTTTATGTTGGTCGTGCCATACGTGAAGCGATGATCGTTGTTGATCTGGATCGCGGCTGTTACCTTCATTTTGTCGTCGTTCCCATTTGTAATAGTTCGGGGGCATTTATACGACAACATCGGAACAACTTTGTGAGTGACACTACGCGTTGTTAAGCTCATCGTTTCCTCTATTGGTCGTCGTTCGAATGCACAATAATTCGTGGGTCGGGTTTAACACGCTCCTAGGTTCATGTACCTTGAAGTATATACATTACAGTTCAGACAACATTTCGCAACCAATGTAAATTTAAAACCAACATATTAAGTCATCGATAGCCTCGGCCTCAGCCAGCCGGGACGAAGGTGCGTCGACGCCGGTTGTGACCTGTTTGTTTTCATCTAGAGCATTTGGGCCTTGTCCCCTCTTATGTGGGTCGTGGCTGTGAATCATGGTAGTAGTGCTATATGCGAACTAGTGGTTATCATGAGTAGTATGTCGTGGGACTATTTGTTTGACAAGGCTCGTGGCGCTTAGCCACGTTTGTTGACATGCACAGCCTTCTCGACGAGTTTTAAGATCGGGCTAAAACAATACATTATCGACGAGTTTTTCGATGTCCGTATGCACATTGTAGATACACGCTCTTCGATTATCACTTTGTGAATATGGTCGTATTTATTAACTACGATGATAAGAGTGAGGAGAATGATAATGTCCCCATTTGCATGCTTAAGTGGGATAGTCTTGTGCATCACTGACCTCGTCTGGTGGTAACTGTGTTATATGAATTGTACATGTAATGGATTGTTGTTTCGTATACTGTACTGGGCTTGATTTACGACTTATTTGGCCCCTGTTTGTAATTTTACATGGCAGTGCACACTAATGAGGTTATGAGATTATACGGATCGTCGGTGGCAGCCGATATTGGTCGTCGTTGAAAGACAGAAGGGTCGTGAAGATGACAGGGGTCGTTCTTGGCTGCTTACGTAGTGCTGTGTGACCAGCCTATACTGGTCGTCCTTGTCATGTTATGTGGGTCGGGATTGTTACCCTACGTGTCCCGTCTCTGTCTGCTGGTTTAATGCAATGTGTTACACATTGTATGCTGGTCACACACCACAGGAAAATCCGCCGACAACCAATGAATCGTACTGTAACATCCACCACCCACATAACATGACAACGACTACCATTCAACATTAGAATACGACCCATATAACACGACAAATACGACCCATGTAAATGGTCGTGGTTCTCGTCTTACGTGCGCCGTGGTTGTCATTCCCCTTAACTCCTACCCACGAACCAGGTTGGATGACAACCCTGATCCAACCGTAATGGCTCTCACGCAAACCTGGTGAGAGTTTATAGTGAGGATGGATTGTCATATTCACGACCCATATCTAACAAAAATCAAATACACCAATACATTGAGCATTTAGTTATCAGTCAAGAATTTGACTCTCTTCTGCGGTCTACTGTTCGTCTCAGCCGCCTCTTCAGACCTCCTGAGCCTCTCAGCCGCCTCTTCAGACCTCGTGAGCTGTAGACAGTCGTATGCAATCGTCCTTCGAAATTTCGGGATGTCCTCCTGCCGAAAAGGGAACGAACTAGTGTTAAATCAAAGGACAGAGTTAACAAGATCTCATGTAATCGGATACACACACACACCTTCGTGAAGTCAATCTTGCGCATGCTGCTCAAGAAGTCTATATACTTCAGCATGAATACGCCACAGTCATCCGAGTTGTCTTGCCCCGGTCTGTCACTGACTGTCTTCAAAGTCCATGGCTTCTCCCATATCTTGGATCCATTATCAAGAATATGGAATAGCCATCGCAGTCCGTCCGTAACCTGCGCGACAATCAACTCGTTTTTCTCTTGCATCTCGGTACTCAGTACATGCGTACACAGTGACATCTTTATCTTTATTCTTCAAATTAACAACTGACAGGAACCAGTGTTGGCTCCTCGTGTTGAGTGGGATGTATAGCTGTCAATCACAAGAAATACGACAACAGTTAGACACGCCTCAAAATAATATGGAATCATTTACGTTCATGGATACGTGCAAGTAAATAACATCTTACCACATCATACTTCCATAGAGGCTTCGATCTACATCGACCGTTGATTATATCTATAAGCAGATCACTCAAGTTGTCACTCTTGATGATGTCCTATCGATCCTTATGGTTGTCAGCTCCATAAGTTTGCAAAACGTTAAGCTGGACATCCATGATGGACTGTTGATATATTGGAAAGGGTCGAAAACATAAATAGTTTTAATGATGTTTTAAATACAACTATAATCCTCGGTTACATATCTAGTGAATAGCGACGGACGAATTCGCGATCTGTCTTGGCTGTCGTCTCTTTTCCTGACGCTCTGATAGGTAGCGTAGGTATCGATCGATTGCCTACACACCGAGGAAGTCGTGTGATATAATTATCAGACATCGATGTTAAGTTTAAAATCAATATGTATAAACCTACATCAGAGTCGACCCATGATTTTGGGTCACAGATGCTCTTCAGCCATCAGGTGAATCCGATGATAATCTAGCTACTCTCAATTCGTGGTCTTCGGCTTCGGTTAGAGTTCGGTGCGAGTCCACATACCCCTGGCGAGTCTCCTTTACGGGTATAGCTCGGTGGGGTTCCGATGCATAGCGGTGCGGTATCCCTTCCTCACTCACTTGCGAAGTACCAATATTTAGCTGTAATAACATAATACGTTATAATCTATGCAATCCACAACATAATGTCCATTGGAAATCACGATCCGAAAGCGGTTTCACGTACGGTTTTCTTATTAGCCTCATCCTGTAATAGATTCATGTCTGTCGAGCGAAGCACTGGAGCTCTTTCGGTGCGAAATTTCTTCTTCGTTGCGTTGCACCAAAGTGATCTTCTTCTGTAACACACGCATATTACTTGATTGATTTTTATGTATTTCAACACGACCCACGTAGTGAAGTCATGGCATGGTTCACGTGCGACCCGATCGTGGTTGTTGTCCACGTAAGGTCGAAGTTCACACCCGACGTGACGTGGTACGTGAATCGTGCTTGGCATTCATACCGTGTCACTCTTCACGCTGGATCTACCTTCCACGGTGACCACGTCCAAACGTAGAAACGCAACTACCTTCCCTTTGGAAATTTCATATACCTTTATTGCTTGCATCTCCTCTCCGATGTGCTTCATCTGCTCATTGATATACGCATTCTCGTCCCGGAGATCGGCCACCGATTGGACATGGGCCTGTCACAACGACCCGTTATGTATCATAACCACGATCCAAATAGGGCCACAACAGCGATAACTATAATTCAGGAAAACTTCAACTTCACATACCTGCATTCCCTGTATCTCCTTTCCACAATGCTTCATCTGTTCCAGCAGCGAGGCAATCTCTGCGCTTGAAGGGCTGCTCGAAGGGACATTGTCCTGTAATAAAATCATACACAATAGATGAGCCAAAACGTGACCGAACAACGACCAAGTAAGGTTCATGATAAATTGATAAGTTCAATTCCATGTACCCTCGTTGACTGAATCTCCTTCCTGAGTTGCTTCACTTGCTCCTGCAGTAAAGCATTCTCTCCTACGAGAGGGCTGATCGAAGCAATGAATTCCTGCAATGGAGCACTATATTATTATGATTCACGACCCATGTTTCATATAAATCACGACCCATCTTACACAGAAACCACGACATTCGGCTGAATCGTGAATGCCACCAATGTTGGGCCGTGTATGAACCACGACCCAATCAGCATGGCATCCACGGCCTTTACTAGATGGTAACAACGATCATATATGAATGATAACCACGATCCATATTTCTTTTACCTTCGTTGATTGAAACTCAACTATTAGCTGACTCATCTGCCCCCGCAGTGAAGCAATGTCATCTTTAAGATGGCTCATCCCATCTTCAAGCCGTTTGATACGGTCCATCCCATCATCAACAGATGTTGTTGTTGTTGTGCTGTTGCCTTGTATTAAAATCGTTATATTAGACTGTACATTCACGAGAGACCTCTAACGAATAATAATAAAACAGGGCAATTTCACGTACGTATTTTGTATTAATATCGTCCATCGATCGTCTTCACTTCTTCGTGAAAGAAGCATTATCCGCCTTGAGGTTATTTACTTCTCCGCGAGCCTCCTCCATTCTTTTCACTTCAGGCGGTAAGGAACTCAATCCGCTTATTACATTTCTTTCTTGCGGACCTTGATTTCTTAATCTCTCTCAATACGTGGCTAATATCGTCCTGGAAGGAGGCTCTAACCTCAGCCACAATTTCACTTCTCATTTTCAAGAGGGAGGCTATAAGATCAGCATCCACTTTATTTTTATCTTCATCCGCCTCCATCGCCGTTGTCACTGCCGTGGTGGTGCCAACCGAGCCTTGTCAATCGTAGGAATCTCGTCGGTTATACTCGACAACCTCGGTCTCTTTCTTCCACTATCGGTTGAAGCTTTGAAGCCATCGTCACTGCATGGGTAAAATTGATTCATTTATTAACTATCAACACACTTTTGCATAATTAAATTACACTACTATTTAAACAACTCTCACCGAGTGCAATTTGTGAAGATGGCGGATAAGGGGCCGTATCTGCCTGACTTCTTCAGATTCCAATTTAGTATTCGAGGAATCAATGTATCTTGTTTCTATCTGCCCACCCACTGTCTCCTGTGAGTTTTGGGAATCGTTCGTATGCCCAGACCTGCTTAGGATCAATTATAATGATCCATTACATATTGATTGACATGTATGTAATACACATTCAACCTTAAAGAGTATGAACCAGGACAAGAATAACGTACCTGCAGGGTGAACGCGCATCCGCATATGTTGTATGACTTGGGGTACCGGCCAGTCGCCCGAATAATGCCAGACGCTGCGTTAATCCCTTTCTTCAGATAATCATACCCCACACTGCCCCAGGGGTAGTTATTAAAATAATCCAAATCATCGACCATGTCGATATACTTATCAACACAGTTATTCTTCCCCGGAGATCTAACTAATAGACTCTCAACGCAAATTAATAGAGCCAGCTTCATCGCGTCCATATGCTGGTCTGAATCGGCAAGTGACAAATAGGCTTGTTTCAGGTATTGTTTACTAACACTACCTGTTCTCAGGTAGGTCTCCCTAATAGATCTTCCTCCCTCTTCCCTTCCGGCATCCTCCTCCCTAACTGGTCCAAATTTCAGTCCCATAATTAAAGCAAAGTCGAGCTCGATGAATTTTATCCTGGTGCCCTGAACATCAAATTTCAGATCACCAACATGCCTTTGCATTAGGCAATGCAAGATCTGTGAGTGTGCCCTAAATCCAGTCTTCGGAAAGTGAAGAAGAAATCCGAAACAGCTGTCTCTAAATATATTCTGTCTATCAGGATGCTTCTCCAGGTCTACAATCATATACTCCCAAAAATTGACGGAGCACTTGGCGGAGACCCATGCCTCTACGAAGTCTAAGCAAGTGGTCATCACTGGCTTTCCTTGACCTGTATACCAATATGGACATTGACTGCTAATCAATCAACAATAATGCCATGAACAGACTACCGATCGTGACTGAACTACATTCTTGATCGCTGATGTAACCAACAGAGGGTCGTTGTTATCAGGTGTTCACCACTGATTGGGGTTGCCATGCAGCACGGATCGTTGTTGTCTTCTACCCTGGGTCGAGGTCCACAGTCAATATGACCCACCCAAAATGTGATCAACAATCCATCGTCCTGTCAACCACGATCCAATGGGGAAACTAACCAACCACCCACAAACAATCGGGTCAACACGATCCATTGGGGAAACTGTCCATGTCAACTACGATCACAGGTCACCAGGGTCGTGAATGTCATAAACAACTGGTCGTGGTTCACATCCACTTCCGACATAAACTGTCCATGTCAACCACGACCTTTACTGGATGGTTCACATATATGACCAACATAACGTGTCATACACGACCCACTGGGCACATCAACCGCGATCACAGCCACGATCGCGATTGTCATGCTATATGGGTCCTTGCTGTCATCGCAACCACGGTCGTGTTTGTCAGTTTATGCGGTTCGTGGTCGCCATCTACGTGGCATAACCACCACTCATACAGCATGTCTACCATAACTCACTTCCCCATCCCAAATAACATGAGAGCAACGATCCACTGTGCTTGTCAACAACGATCCATGCTGCGGTTCACGCCTACGACCCACACAGCATGTGAGCCACGATACACTGGGCACAGCAACCACGATGAAAACCGTAATCGTGCTTGTCATGCCATATAGATCGTTGTTGTAGTATACAGCGACTCGCAACGAACCGTTCATTGTTGTCAGCTGGGATAGCATACCCACTACCCATATAGCACGACCACCATGACTCACAGCCCCGACCCAAATAACGTGTGAGCAACGATCCACTGTGATTTTCAACCACGATCCGTATAGACATCAACTACAATCACAACCACCATCGTGCTGTTCATGCTATACAAATCGTCTCAGTCGTGACTACTGGGTCGTGGTTGACAGCGCTAAATCAATTAACATATGAACAACTACATACTGTCCATGCGAACCATTACCTTGCTTTGCCATTGATAGGAAATGAGCTGCACCCTACTTGTATATATACAGTTGCTGAGTGGCGATGGAGGGCCCAGTGGAGAAGATTCGGAACCAGTAAAAAAAAAACAATTGGTAGGGATATGGAAGTGAATGGGTCCCAGTGAAGAAGATTCGGAACCAGTAAAAAAAAATTGGTAGGGATATGAAGTGAATGGGTCCAAGAGAAGAAGCTCTAAATATATTATTTTATTTTATTTCCCTATATATAATTATAAATAAAATATTATATATATATATATAATCGGTGTTCCGACTTACGAGTGGGAAGAAGCGGTTGCTTTAACTGTATACATCCCAATATGGGTCGTTGCTAAGTCACACTGAACTGCCCTTATTCTCATCCGCACCGACCAATCTATTTGCATCGAGAAGATACAGAATTACCCAACGGATGATAGGAATATGTAAAATCCAATGGACCACAACAGAAGAAACGCGCTGGTTCCGTCAAAAGTTACAAATTGTCATCTTTACGCAGTGTGGGCCACTGATGACTTGATACGTGTCGTAATTAAACTTATCTAAGGAATCCATCAGCCATGAACTATTCCAACTGATTAGATCCGACTGATGATGGGCCCATGCACTTGACCACGATGATCGACGATTGATCTTAGACGTTGGGAACCATAGCGACACCGATGCCTTTACACGCCATTTTAATAAAGCGTATGTACGGCGACGTATTTTTCAATCTGAGACTAATATTGTGGGTTGTGGCCCGCCGTGATGTTTGTCGAGAATCAACTCCGTCCATCGGCTTCATGCGCTCGGTTTTGGGCCAAAGATGAACCAGATCTGAGGCTCAAATGTGCTTTGCTCGAGGCTTCAACTTCCATAGTAGAAATATTTATGGCGGACGAAGTGTTGTGTCGGGACGAGGAGTTAGGTTTTCGATTCATCCCATTAGGAAAATAAGTTATGAACGGTGTGGATGGCGTGTAAACATAAACGTCGACCCCAGCCAAGTGTCAACGGTTGGAATAAATGTCGACCCTATAGAAACAGTTTCAACGATTGGAATATGACTCCACATTTTCTTGAATGCCGTCCGCCTGAGTAATGGATCATGATCACTTTTTGTCCGGACTCCTAAATTGACCTCAAGAAACGGATGAACAGGATAGATTCATCGCAAACATCAGCGTGCGGCCCACTTTCCGATTCGACGAATGACCTTCTGCTACAGGCATTCGCAGGAAAGCGCGCCCGCGCCGACCTTACACTTTCATCATTACATCGTTTGGAGTGTCGACGGCGTCTTCGTCCGTAAAATTTCAATACACGATCCATATCTCATGACTACAGCGAGCCATATACACCGAATACACGATCTAAATCGTCGTGTCAACCACGACCCATCGAACATTTGCACCACGACCATATAACATAGTTAAAAAGCCGTGCGCCAAATCATTGGGCTTCAAAAGGCCCCCTGAACATGGGGGTCGTGGTTGTGAAGGAGTATGGTTCGAACATATGGGGTTCATGTTACGGTGGTTGTGAAGGAGTATGGTTCGTATGTTACGGTGGATATGGTTCCGTGTCATATGTGGACATGTTACATGGTCGTGGTTGTGAAGGAGTATGGTTCGTATGTTCTGGTGGATATGGGTAGTTCATGTCATGTTACATGGGGTCGTGGTTGTGAAGGAGTATGGTTCATATGTTCTAGTGGATATGGGTCGTTCATGTCATGTTACATGGTCATGGTTGTGAAAGAGTATGGTTCGTATGTTATGGTGGATATGGGTCGTTCATGTCATGTTACATGGGGTCATGGTTGTGAAGGAGTATGGTTCGTATGTTCTGGTGGATATGAGTCGTTCATGTCATGTTACATGGTCGTGGTTGTGAAAGTTGTGTGGATATGGTTATGTATGTTATTCGTGGATATGGGTCGTTCATGTCATGTTACATGGGGTCGTGGTTGTGAAGGAGTATGGTTATGGTTATGTTTAGCATGGTGGATATGGGTCGTTCATGTCATGTTACATGGTCGTGGTTGTGAAGGAGTATGGTTCGTATGTTATATTCGGTGGATATGGGTAGTTCATGTCATGTTACATGGGGTCGTGGTTGTGAAGGAGTATGGTTCGTATGTTATTGTGGATATGGGTCGTTCATGTCATGTTACATGGTCGTGGTTGTGAAATAGTATGGTTCGTATGTTCCTTGTGGATATGGGTAGTTCATGTCATGTTACATGGGGTCGTGGTTGTGAAAGAGTATGGTTCGTATGTTATTGTGGATATGGGTCGTTCATGTCATTTACATGGTCGTGGTTGTGAAGAGTATGGTTTCGTATGTTCTTGTGGATATGGGTCGTTCATGTCATGTTACATGGTCATGGTATGAGGATAGATTGAAAAAGAGTATGGTTTTCGTATGTTACGGTGGATATGGGGTCGGTCATGTCATGTTACATGGTCGTGGTTGTGAAGGGGTATGGTTTGTATGTTACAGGTGGACATGGGTCGTTCATGTCATGTTACATGAGTCCCCCATTTGCATGTTGGAAGGGTCGTGGTAAAGACGACAACCATTTCCCATTGTAAAGACTAAAGACAACCCCAGATGCCATTAACATGACAACACGAAACTATCCAAACAATCGTTGCAGTGTACAGTTTTATCGTGCCTTTCATGTAGAGTTAATGATGGTTGTTATGATATATGGATTGTGGGTTACAATGTAGCATGGGTAGTGGAGGTAGGTTCTTGTGGGTAGCCATTTTAGTGTTTTGGTTCGGCGTCGTGGTATTGTCTGGGATTCATTGTTGCAAGTGGGGTCCGCAAAATAAATCGAGTCAGTTCGTTTCTGAGCTTTCACATCCGTTTGGAACAGGAAGAAGCCATGCTACATCGGTCTGGATTCCCAAATAAGCCATTACACACACGGGTCCCCCATCTGCGAGTAGGTGGTCAATCGATAAAGGTTCAACCACGGCGGTTTACGTAGGGGGCTTATGCATCGTTGACAAAATCTGGAACTCGAGAAATTCCCAGGCGGAGAGAAACGGTTCGGACAGTGGGTCGGGTTCTGCGCGGTGGAGACGTTTCGAAGCCATGTGATCGCGCTCGAAAACACGATATAGGGGCTCTCGTGACCATTGTTGAACATGGGTCGTGCCTCTCATTGTGGTTGGCCGATGGCATGTGTTTGTCGGGTGGCCGCACGTGTTAGCATGGGTCGTGGCCTCTCATTGGTTATGGGTAGGTGTACGGAAGTAGACATTTACACGATGCAAATAAACGTAGAAAAGGGACATCCAAGAACTCACTGACAAATGGGATTGGGACGAATAAATAAATAAAAACAATCGTCTGGCCGTTGGAAAATAAAAAATAAAAACACAAATGCAGTTAAACTCGTTATCCCATGTATGGAACTGATCGAGGACACGTGATTCCCGGATGCTTTTGATGTGGGGGCTTGAGCATCGATCCTCACGTGCATCCTCTACGCTTGAACATCGAATCCACGCCTTTAACAGGGGCATATTGGCCAATCTCCGCCTTGCGTAGAATTTGGGACGGGTCGCTATCGGTAGCGTTACGGTAGCTTACGTGTATGCTCGAACTCTGCATCACCGGGAGGTGTCTGTGAAGTGAGGCGTCCAGAGTCGAGGGTCGGGTAAAAGCTTCTAACTTCGGCCGGGACGAGCATCAAAGCCTTTGTCATAGCAGAGGTGTATAATTTTATCCGGCTCCTTAGCCCCTCTCGACGAGACTCCTTGTATTCCCACCACTACTGCGGCCGCCCGCGACAGATGGCCGCAGGCCTCAAGCTGCGCTCGTAGGAATCCCCTTTCGGCGGATCTGCGACGGACTCAAGGACATTCATTCTTTGGACTAGTTGTTTCGCCGCCATGGTCGCTCAGGCCTCGAGCAACTCTTTCGGTCAGCCGACCCCGGGCTCGGCATCCCGATGCCATGAGCTAGGAGGTCCTCGTTGGCCGGCGCGACCTCGACTGGGCTGGCCACGCCGACGAGCTTCCAGGCGGTTGACTTCGCCTTGGAGCACAAGCTCTCTCGCCCAGGCATTTCGCAACGACCTTCCTCGGCTCAGATAAATCGGCGGCGAGCGAAGCCTCCGGCCTCTTCTCGAGGCTCGACTCGTGAGAGCGTCTTGCTCGGCCTTCTCGGCCACGAGTTTGGGCACTCGACCCGGCGATCCATCTCCTTCGGCCTCTCCTTAACCGCCAACATCTTCGGCGACTTGTAACACGGCCGCAAAATCATCCATGAAAGCGACATGGGCTGGCAGGAAAGGGTGTCGGCGATTTGCGACTTCTGTGCGTGCTCAGCGCAGGAATCGGTGAGCCATGTGAGCGCCGGCCTTGGGGCCGTCGGAGAAGGGCGGACTGCAGCAGTAGGCGCAGCTGCCGGGCACGATCTGGCCGAGGTCTACAAAGCCCCGGATCCGCCTCCATCTCGTCCTCGGGAGCCTTCCTCTTCTTCGATGTGGGCATGTGTCATCCCCTTGATTCGGAGGAGAGGGCCGACATCCATCGGAGGGCGAAACGAGCCGCCTCGTCTTTGAGCCACTTCCCACCATACTGCAAAAGCCCCGGAGGGAGAATGTGCCCACGGGACACGTGGATTGATGCAAAAATACCAAAGACCATTATTGCAGGAATCTTCCTAGCATTTTAAAGAATTCTAAAAAAGCAAGGGATATCCTCGATCCTCTGCTGCGTCGCTCAATTCCTTAAGCCCCGTTCCGTTAACATTTAATGTCATTTAAAGGAAATAGGGAATGAATCATAGTTGCAAAGGAATCAAATCGGTACCTTTAAAGGCGGATTGGCTACTTGTATGTGACACCAATGGTGGTATTAGATGCTAGGTCCGTGGGACCCACCATGATGTATGTGTTTGGTCTATACATGACCGTCCATCTATTTTGACGGATCATTTTATTGTATGAGACCAAAAATGAGGTATATCCCAGAGCTTAAGATGGACCACATGACGAAGCAATGTTGAATGAGTGTCCAACCATTAAAAAACATTTTGTGGTCATAAAAGTTTAGGATCGATGATTTTTGTTTTTGAAAGGCCTTCACATGTCGGCTTTGTATGACCTAATCAACATATTAGATTTCAAATAAATGCAGTATCAGTGGGCCTTAGGATGATTTTAATGATGGATATCGAAACCAACTATTGTTTTCATGTCTGTAAAAATGGATGAGCGAAACGGATGTGATCATGGTAGGACACCTGAGACCTGGTACGGTGTCGAAGATAGCCATATCCATACGAAGCTCTAATTGTTGGTATTATCTCATCCATTTCTAAATATCATACGCCATAAATGAATGGTGATTGTAAATGGATGAAACGGAAACGGATAAAGCAGATCACATCCATACTTGGCCCCTAGGTTTTAACGTTAAAGTTGTTAAACAGCATTTCACCGCGGGAAGCTACGAAATAGATGGGCCGGAATGGATGAAGCCTCGAGGATGAACACGTGACTCAGAGTGGAGTTAATAGATGTATCCGTTCCCCCTTTTGACAGGAAGCATCTTTGAATAGACTCAGTAAGTTTGGACCAAATAAATGACATATCTCCCATGACTCAAGTGGACCAGAGAGCTGATCAGAACCTACTGCCATTGAAAATTTTGATGGACCCCAAAATATCGAGCGAGAAATGGATGGAGCGGTGTGGATAAAACCATATACATTCCACAGTGGAGCCAAGATGAATTATGTCCCAGTCATGACTAAGTGCGAAGTAACCTTCCAATCTGCATAATCGATTTCATCCTTTCCTGAATGGACGGTAGTGAAGATCGATTCGTCCTGCCACGGATGTCTTAGCGTGATCGTCGTCGTGCAGATGTCACAGCGCGCATCCAGTCGAAGCCTTTTCATGCTGGCGAGGTTCTTGTGGAAGAAAATCTAATTGTGAGGGCCTTGTGTGATGTTTGTTAAATCCACCGGATCCATCCATTTTTGAGCAAATAATAGGAAAGGAGGCAATAGAAAATGATTAGGATCGAAGACTCGAAGTGGGCCATATTAGATGAAAGCGATGTGGAAAGGAACTCGGCGGGTTAAAACCTCTTGTATGCTCTACCTTGATGTTTATATTCCATCCAAGCAGTTTGTAATGTCACTTTCAGCTTGATGAAGGAAAAAAGCAGAAGACGACTTTCAACGTGGTGAAGTGAAAAAGCTTAGAACATTCATGGAACCGATACACAACTTATGTAGCCATATAAATGTTTAGCGGTCGTCCACAATTTCACCGCTGTTACATTGATAGCAGTTATAATACGATAAGGCTATCATTCCCACGTGGATAAATGCGTTGTCATTATACATGGACCATGAGCGATCACGATATATGATCGTTGTTGTCGTGTAATATGGAGTGCGTGATATGCTTTCGATGAGGCTGGTCGTGGTTGATATGGATGGTGTTCTAATCATTAGAGGTGGTCGTGGATTCACACCAGGCTGTACATGACGATCGTGGTCCTAAGTCCATGTTGAATCGTGTTTTTTTGACCAAAAAATAGGCTGGTATGAGAACCGCGGCCCATACGACTATGGAAACCACGATCCATATATCGCGATAACCCGCGATCCATATGCGAGCATCCACGATACATACATACTTGAGGAACCCACTGATCCATATATCTTTGAGAACCACGATCCGTTGTTAAGTCATTGATCCATTATTAACGACAACAGCGACCCGATTCAACTTACCGGGGATGTTCTGCGCACCACTATGACGGTCCAGATCATTATGACAGCCATCGTATCATGGGGTGCAACGCTATAACATTGCAATCACGACAATGTAGCATGACAACATTGACCCTTACAATATTACATTGGCGACTCATACTAACACTGATGCTTGCTAGAAAGAGAGCGTCGTGAAGTGATGCATCTTAAGTCGACCGTCATTAATCAAGCCCATCCACCATCGAGATCCACGAGTTTTCCTTCTTTATCGACCACGGCGTGATTGTCATGTTGTAGATATACGTTGTTTGTTATATATGTTGAGTTGTGATTCACATTGACGACCCCGGCCGTTAAGCTCTATCCCACGAGCCTTCTTATGTGGAATCAATGCCACATTCAAATGTAGGAAATATCACATTAATGATGATACATTCGAGAATTCATTTGGAATCAAAGCGACCCTTTCAAATCATGACCCACATTAACACAGATTTGAACATCCTATAAAAATAGATTGCTTAGGTGAGACACTTTTCCCAGACCTTTGCGTGGTACCGACAGAGTCCCTTCTGGTGTGCTATTCCTTCATAGTATTGCTATGTTTTCATAGTGCTCATTGGG